>CM057459.1:925227500-927727500 GCA_016271365.2 Neoceratodus forsteri | reverse complement strand
AGGAGTACGGAGGTAATAAACAGGAGACCGGCAGTAAACAAAGCCCCAAGGAGCAATCCAACAGTCCAACACATGGAGCAGAGTTGCAGTCAGAATAAAACAGTGCCAGCATGCAAACACAAATACAAACAAATTAGAAATAGCGAAACAAAAATGAAATAACACAATAAAATGAGATAAAGCAGCAAACAAGTATAAAAAAAAGTGTAGGGAGGGCTGGGGGGATACTGGGATGCATAGGGAGAGGTATCACCAGCAGAAAACAGGAAGTTGTTATCCCCCTGTGCAGAGAGTTGGTGAGACCCCATCTGGAGTACTGCATCCAGTTCTGGAGACCCCATCTCCACAAGGACATAGACAGGATGGAGGCAGTTCAGAGGAGGGCAACTAAAATGGTGCAGGGTCTGCAAGAGAAGCCATATGAGGGGAGACTAAAGGAGCTTAATATGTATACCCTTGAAGAAAGGAGGGAGAGGGGGCATATGATAGAAACAGTTAAGTACCTTAGTGGAATCAACAAAGTCCAAGAGGGTAGCATCTTTCAGAAAAATAGATGTGCAAGAACAAAGGGACACAATTTGAAGATAGAGGTGGGATAGCTTAGGGGCAATGTGAGGAAGTATTTTTTCACAGAGTGGGTGGTGGATGCATGGAACAGCCTTTCTGATGAGGTTTGGGGTCTAAAACTGTGGGAGAATTCAAGAATGCATGGGACAGACATAAGACAATTTTTGTGGGGGGGTAGGAAGAAATAGGCTGTTGGTTAATAGGATCTGCAGCTTATCCTCTAGGTAGGGAAATGGGCAGACTAGGTGGGCCAAGAGGTCCTTATCTGCCATCAAAGTCTTTGTTTCTATGTTTCTAAACCTTAAAAAGCTTTAAAACTACTGCAAAGCTATTGTGGAGCAGCTAACGGTGCATCCAGCCCGGCGGCCATCTTCTATCGGTTCCATTGTGATCATTTAAATAATATATAAAGAAGTCCTCAAGCTAGAAAGGGATGAAAATTTTAATTTACAATAAAATAAATAGGAGAATCTTCTCCTGCTAAATAACTTAGGTTTTAAACTGCCACAAGCATTAGCCGGCCTGCTGGCACAGTTGCAGCATTACTGCTCGTGAAGCCAACAGCCCAGGTTTGGAAGCAAGCCCAGGCATTAGGGGGCCAGCCAGGGGGAGGAGGATCGAGCACCCTATGGACTGCTCTCCTCCTCTGGGGGGTGAGGTTGGGGAAGCTGCTGGTGCTTGCATGGCTCCTAGTGGTGGCTGGGAGTCTATCAGCTGGAGCTTGTTGCACCTGAGATGTGTGACAGATGCATGCTGTTCTTATGCCCCAGTGCCACTGCATGTCATGCCTCCCCTACAACGCACTGGAAAATGCCAGACAAGCATGATGCCGCCCACCTCACCCCAACTCTGCACAGCTGAAACATGGCACCTCCCCAGACTAGAGATGTGGCATCTGATTGGGTAAGAGGGGTGGTCACAGAGACCCCACCCTGGGGGTAAGACAGGGAGGAACACTGGGGAGAGTCAGCCTCCAGGAACGCTGACAGGGTCTGGGTGGGGTAGGGCTGAAGAGAGCCACTCCAGCCACCCACCCCCAAAAACTGTCACAACTATTACAGAAAAAACATAAGTATTTATGGTGTTACTTAGCACTATATAACAATTGATATATTTATAGCGAACCAAATAGATACAAAAATCAAGTATACATTCTAACTGTAACACCCATATTTAACTGTTCTGTACTTGAGACAACCAACAGGGCAACACCTACGATGAGAGGCTCGGGGAGCTCAACTTGTACTCCCTTGAGGAAAGAAAAGAGACAGGTGGCATGACTGAGACCTTTAAGCACCTTAAGGGTATTATCCTTTAGGCTTCTGGTGATAGGAGAGCTTGTCCTAAAAACCTATACGTTCTAAATCTTCCAGCAGCCTAAGGGTTAACAGGAGGAGCACTGAGGGCCTCTTCAGCCTTTGTGGCAACAAGACCACTAGGAGGACAGCCTAAAGCTGGTGGGGGGGAGGAGGAGGAGGAGGTTCAGGAGAGAGATGAAGAGGCACTTTTTCCACTGAGAGGGCAGTGGCCAAGTGGAATGAACTGCCAGATGAGCTAGCCTTAGCATTTTATTTCTAATATTGATTTTACAAAAATGACAATGAAGAAAATGAAGATTTTAGTATTGAATCTCATCATTTAGGTTTAAAGCATGTTTGATGTCTCATTCAAAAGTTGCTTAACCTTCATCTGGGAGCTAGATTCCAAGCCTGACTCCACATTCATCTAATTCCTTTCTCACATTTTTTGAAGCTAACAATTTTCTGACTTGGTCTGGATCATAAAATAACTATTTTTTGACAAAAGAAGGATAGATATTTGACTGTAAAGGGAATAAGAAAGAGGTTCCCAGGTCTGTCAAGTCATCAGCATACTGAAAAAATGTCTGCACATTTGTATAGGGGCACTAATGTCTGGGCAAATGTGAAATTTTATACCTTTAACAATCAGTATTCCATGCTGTCTCGCATTTTGACTACAATATGTCTGTCTGTATCAACAGCAAAGCTAACAATTATGGTGGCAGTTGGACTTTTATTTCAATTTAAAAGGGCTGATTTCAAGGGAATTCTAAAGGCCTTTGTAAGAAAAGATAAATTTGACTCTGGTAAATCTGTTAGGAGTGTCATAAGGGGATGGTTTAAAGTCAAGGGGAAGGGTAGGATGATAGAGGAAGGGGCGGAGCAACATGCAGCAAAATGTGCATGAGCTCCACAAGAAGCAGACCTTCATTTATCTATGAATTTATTTATGTACTAAAATTGGTATTAAACAGCAGCAAACAATCTATATCAAAGGGAATTAAAGAGTCGATCAGGAATTTACATAATTAAGTAATATAACAAAGAATAAAGGCTATGCAACATTTATTTATATGGCGACCAATCCCTGGGGCTCTGGGCGCCTTACATAAAACAGGTAGGGTAATACACAAAAGCACAACACATATAGCATGCATAAATATTTAAAACAATAAATAAAATTCTAAAATAAATAAAATTTAAGCTAGTACTGGTCAGTCACCTTCATCAGGGAAGGCCAAACAAAACAGATGAGCCTTTAGACCCTTTTTGAAACTCTAGACTGTCAAGGCCTCCCTAACACAAGCTGGAAAGAGGTTCCCAAGGGCCAGTCCAAAGACACCAAAGGCATGGTCACCAGAAGTTTTCAATCTGACCCCTGGAACAGCAAGTAGGCCCTGGTCAAGGAGTGGAGGGAATGGACTGAAGTGGCAGGTTGGATTTGATCTGATTTGATTTTTATCTGTATACAGGTGAGCACTCTGGGATACAATCCCTTTTAGAGGTATGACCTGGGGTCAATGTAATTATACATACAAAAAACACCATAATCAAATTTTGCATCACATACAATTACACAAATAGGAATACAAATTCCACATCATTAAAAGTAGATCCTAGTAACAAACACAATAAATAAATCATTGAGATATGCTGTGACTACCTTTAGAACAGTTTTTAGTTTTCCCTACTACTAAATTGCAGGGGTAATTGTTTATTACTATTAGTACAACAGTTATTAAAGATCTCTAACTAAAAACAATTACACTTGGACAAATCCCCAAGATATGCTTTCAGTGCATTAGAAAATGGCCTATGATTACCTATACTTCTAATTTGTATAGGAATATTATTCCATACTGTTGGTGCAAGAAATGCAAAAAACGTTGACCACTTGATGTATACTTAAATGGGATTCTCAACAGAGTTAAATCCCTGAAGATCTTATACAAGATTTTGTGCAAAATGCCACGAGTTGATTTTAAACTAAGAGGCACACCTGTTTGCTGTATTTATACATAAATTTAGCCATAACGAACTTATGATATTGTTTGATTGGTGACCACCCAAGACTTTCCGTTATATTACAGTGATGCACATTATTAGGTAATAAAAGTGCAATTCTACCTATTTTATGTAATAACACTGTTTTTCATCTCACAATACTAATGAGCATTATCCACCACAATAGAAGCGTAATGCAATATGGGCAGAAGGCACTGCTTTGCAATTGCCAAATGTGTATCATCAGTGAAAAAGCTGTAACCTATATAGTAGTGCAATTTTAGAATGCATTTTAGCTGTAATTGTCTGTATATGTGAATCATATGTTAATGTAGGGTTTAAAACAACCCCCAGATATATAACTTTATTAACATTTTCATATACAGTGCCATCCAGTGATTCAATTCGCAGTTTGCTTCCAATTTCTTTCAGCTTGGCTAAAGTGCCAAGTAACATAATTTTAGTTTTTTGTTTGTTCAACACCAAATTGTTATATATCAACCATTCATGCATTGCATTAAGTTCCTTAGTTAGTTTCATGTTAAGCTCAGACAATGCTGTTCCCTTACAATAGACAACAGCATCGTCTGCACACATAATAATGTGTGCATTATTAATAGATGTTGTTACAGAATCAAAAAAGATAGAAAATAAAATTGGTCCCAGTATGGAGCCCTGTGGGACTCCATACTTACCGAAAGCCTTCTCAGATACAGTACTTCTGATCTTTACCATTTGGAATCTATTTGAGAGATAATAAGATACCCATCCCAATACTGGTGTCCCCACCCCCAATAGACTCAAGTTTCTCAATAAGGAGAGAGTGATCTACCAGATCAAATGCCTTGGTCAAGTCCACAAATGTGGCCCCCATCAGGCTACCACCCTCCATGCCCTCGTGGACTGTGCTTGTGATCTCGACCAAGGCACTCTCAGTCTCCCTCCCCTTCCTAAAGCCATGTTGACAGAGCAATAGCAAGCCATGTGTTTCTAGATAGTCAGTTATCTGTCCAAATATGATTTGCTCTTTCAATTTGGACAAGGCTAACAAAATCAGAATTGATCTATAATTAGTGTATTCACACACTGGACCTGTTTTAGGAATTGGTATCACAAATGAGTGCTTCCATAAGTCAGGCACTTCTCCCAGACAGAAGGACAAATTGAAAATCAAACTAACTGGATATGCTATCTCTGCTGAAGCCAGGTTTAACAATTTGGGAGATAAACCATCAAATCTACAGGATGTGTCTGTCTTAAGTTGTTTCAGGATTGATACACCTCTTGGTATGTTACTGCCTTGATGTAAATTTTGGTTTACCCGTACAACCTTTGAAATTACTCTTAGTCAAATTTATACAGAATCAGCCTTATAATTGTCAAACTAGTGAACAATCTATTAAACTCATTTGCAATTAACAGCGGAACACTTAACTTTTCATTGCCTTTATTCATAGTAGCCTCTGAAATGGATCAAGGATCAATCATGCTATTGATTGTTTTGCAGAATGTAGCACTATTTGTCGGTCCCTCTGTCTGTTATTGTCTTAAATAATGGATCTTTGCTTTCTTTACCTCAGCCTTACACTTATTTCTCAAGATCCTGTAGTTTTGAAAATCCACAGGTGCTTGATTTTTCCTATATAACTTCCATGCCTTGTCCCTTTCTCTCATAAGTTCAAACAGAGATGATGTTAACAATTTTGACTTTGTTCCTCTAACACGTCTTTCAATAACAGGGGCATGAGAGTCTAAAACCTTACTGAACTCCAAAATAAAATAATCCAGTGCACAATTTATATCTGGTATTAATTCAAGAAAAGTCCAGCCAATACTTTGTAGGCTGCTTCTAAAACTACAAGCATCAAATCCAGAAAAGTTCCTAAATTCTGTAACTTTAGATTTAGATGTTATTCTATATGAATGTTTCCATAAACAGACTGTGGGATGGTGACCATTAACTGAATCTGATATAAGGCCACATTTTAAAATATAGTTTACCTTGTTGGTAAGAAGCCAATCAAGCACAGTGTGCCTCTTTGTTTTCAAATTCAATCTTGTGGGCAAGTTAATGAGTTGCTGTAAGCCGGTGTGTGACAAGACATCCATCAGCCTTGGGATTTCATTACCAGACCAGTTTGAGTTGAAGTCCCCCCCCAGCAAAATGGCTTCACCCACAGTACTGAGGGACAACAACTCAGAAAACTTGAGTAGGCCTTCTTTGCTCACTTTTGGGGATGTGTACACACAACTCACAGTTTCTTAACCCCACTGATGACAACCTGAACTGTCAGGATTTCACAGAATTTGGGGGGGGGGGGTTAGTCATAATACTCATCTCATAGGCAGTATAATAATTATTTATATTTATTTATATTAGGTATCAGGAGATCGGCCAGGTAGCCAGGGCCCAGTCCATATCGGGCCCTAGAGATGAGCAAGCCCACCTTAAAGATGTGTAAAATAGATATAGAGATGGGTTAATGCTAGGCATACAATAAAATGACTAACATGTAGAGGCAAAAAACAGGAGAGAAAGGAGAAGTAAGAATAATGTGTATAAACACAGAGAATAAGGCAGAGGGAGTAAATCTGGTAAATGGGAGGATAAGGGGCAGACTAGCAAAAGCCAGAACAACAGCAAGAGGGAGCAGAAAGAAGTTTGACATGATGTTCAAGAGAAAGATAGGAAGGTGAGAGATGAAATGAGGGGGAAGGGAGGTCTAAATAGAAGCAAGATAAGAGGAGAAAGTGGACTGCCCTGCAGCAGATTTGTAATATGGAATGAAGAAAGTGCTGGAGTCCCTAGAGCAAAGTGCATAAGAAGATGAAGGGTTGAGAGAGAGGGGGGAGGTAAGGAGGTAGAGATGACAACCAGTATTTAGAAATTAATGAAGCACAGTGGATGAGGCAATGGGAGGCAAGAGGATGTATTAGGAGGTTAGTATATAAGGAACAATGATGAGTAAGAAAGGGAGTACCACTAGCAAAAGTGGAAAAAGACACTGAAAAGACTATCCAGTCTGGCAAGTGAAGAGGAAGGGGTGGCATCATAAACCAGATTCACATAGTCAAACACAGGAAGTACCATGCTGGTGATTATTTCCCAGCTGGCTAGGAGTGGCAGACAATCCTTGTTTCAGTAAAGGGCACTAAGTTTGGGACAGAGCTTTCTGAGGATGGCATCAGCAAGAGTGGAGAAGTCAAGTCTACCATCCAGCCCCGCACCTAGATATTTAAAACTGAGAACTATATCAAGGAACATGCCATCCAAGGTGAAAAAAACTAGAGGAGAGGGGAGCCCAGTAAGCGTATTGTTTGTGCTAAACATCATGGACACCTTTTTCTTGGTACTGACCCACTGTTCAAGTGCTTGGAACCAGTGTAGACATTATCAAATTCACTCTGAAGCAGTGTTTCTAGGGCACAGACTGTGGCAGTTGAAGCAAAAAGTAATGTCATCTGCATACATATAAATATGTGAGCTATGCTGGCCCAGTGGCATTGAGGGCTGAGGTGCTTTACGCCACACCTTGCGTCATGCCGGTGACCCAGGTTCGGGAGTGAGCACAGATCACCATGGGCTGGCAGGGGAGGAGAGGAATCGAGTGTCTGATGGACTGCTCTTCCTCTCCAGGGAGGCAGGTCCATATTGGTCAGCATCTGACTGCCCCCTGGTGGAGGCTGGGGGTCGGGGATGCATGCCATACATTGGGGAGGAGTTGAAGGCAGACGCCTGGATGGGGACACGCCCAGACGTGTGTGCGCCCACGGCCGATGGCATCATTACATGTCCTCTGACTCCAGGGAATTCAAGAACAGGGAAAAATGGCACTGGTCACGTCGGCTTGATGGCCGTTCGGCGGGACGCCAGGCTCCAAGGGCTCACTGAGATTGGATCCTGTATCGGCGGCGATAGGAGGGATCTCTCCACCACCCCTTCACAGGGGGCAAGCTGTGGGGGTATACAGTGAAGCTCCTGGTGGGAGCCAGAGCAGTCTGGACAGCAGCTGGAAGAGGTGGATGCCTGGACGTGGTTGGCAGACCGGGGGCCAAAGGTAAGAAAAATGACCAACTAAAAAAATAAATAAATATGTGAGCGGGCACAGACAGCAGGAAGGTCAATAAAGAAGACTGAAAAGAGACTAAGACACAGTATGGAGCCTTGAGGAACCCCATACTCTATGGGGAAGGGGGGAGACAAGGCATCACCAACCTGTACTGACAGAAAGTGGCCAGAGAGATAAGATCTGAACAAGTTGGCAGCTGGAGCAGAAAAACCAGGGGAACACAACTTACCCAGATGTGGGGGTGGGCTGCTGAATCAAAAGCCTTAGCAAGGTCAATGGAAACGGCAGCAGTGGTGTGTCTCTGATCCATCTGGTTGAGGATGGACCCAGAAACATGTAGTAGAGAGGAGACAGTAGAGTGATTTTTCAGAAGCCAAACTGGAATGAAGAAATCAGATGAGTAAAGGAAATCCACAAGCTGGGAGTAGACAATCTTTTCTTGCACATTTGCAAGAAAAGAGAGAAGAGAGATGGGCTGAAGGTTGCCAGGAGAGGGAGGGCCGCTGTCTTTAAAGAGAGAAAGAACCTTGCCAAACCTCCATGTCTGAGGTACAGAAATAAATAGAAAGAGAGGTTAAGCTAGTTAGTGAAGGGGCATGAAACAGCAGGGGCAGAAAGGTGAAGAAGATTAGGGACCAGCCCTTCAGGGCTATGAGCTTTGGAAAGGCTAAGTTTGTACAGAGCAGTTAAGATATCCTGTGGAAAGATGGGCGAGAAGTCAAAGTAGACATCAGATGATGGATGAGGTGGAGTAGCTTGGAAGAGTTAGAAGCCAATGGCTGCAAAGGAGAAGGAAGAGCACAAGTTGTAAAAAATTTGACAAAATGAGAAGCAATCTAAGAGGTAGCAGAGAGAGGGGTACCATTCTTGACTAAAATGGGTGAGGAAAAATGGAAAGGAGGATCAAAGAGTTAACCACCTTTCAGAATTTGGCAGGAAACTTAAGATTATTCTGGCGGCTAATAGCAAGCTAGTTAGTGTTAGCTGCTGTAGCGGCCTTAGTGCAAAAATGTCTAAGTTTCCTCTGGCTAAGGAGGGCAGATGGGGACATCAGCAGTTTCAAGTGAGACCAGGCAGCATCCCACAACTTGCAACGATCACTGAGATCAGAAGTAACCCAAAGGACCCTCTTACACAGGGCTTTTTTAAGGGGTATTCATGTTCCACACATGCATGAATTTAACATGAAAACAGGAGAAGGCCTCATCAATGTCAAAAGTGTCAAGGACAGGGGACCAGTCAATAGCAGAAAGATCAAAGAGTACAGAGTCATGATTTAGTGAGTTAAGCAGCCTAGCTCAGATAAATTTAGGAAGGGATGAAGGAGTTGAAGTTTCCTAATGCAATAGGTCATGCTGTGTTCACTAAAGACATTGGGGAATGTACAAGCAGCAACTGCCTGGTGAGGGTGGGAGAAGAGGATCCAATCCAGAAGAGATGATTGGTAGAGTGGAGGTTAATTTGTGTTGCAACAGTTGTGAGGTGAGAAAATTAAGAGAGACTGTTTTTGGATGGTAGGTTTAGTAGCAACAGAGACTCAACTTATGTTGAAAACCCCTAGGAGAATCAGTTCCCAGAAGAGGCAAGAGAAGCCAAATAGGTAATAGCATCTGAAATTACAGAAGGAGAGGCTTTGGGTGAAGTATAGATTCCACCAATAAAAATAGGTAAGGTGGAGGGGAAAGTAAGATTAGCCAGAAGAAATTAATGTGAAGAATGTACTACACCACTTAAGAGTTCAATGGAACTGGTTAGTCCTTGCCTGACATAAGGGGCAGCACCAACACATTTGCCACAATCTCATCTGTGAAGATTGTAATTAGGAACAGCAATGTCCCTAACAGATACTCTAGAGGTGAGTCAGGATTCAGTGACTGGCCTGTACGTCCCGGCAGATGTCAGGGTGACAGCGGGGGTTCCAAGCTGAGGAGGGCTGTCCGGTGGAGAGGGTGGAAGAAAACATTAAAAAAATAAATAAATAAAAAGACCACCAGCATTGCTATGATTTACTATTGGGGGGGGTTATATCATGGCAACTCCTAGGAACACAGACAGTGAAGACCATGACAGACATGAGTATGCAATGTGACTTACTCCTTCCACCACAGGAGATTGTTATGCCCTCTCCAATAAAGCATGAAGAAATGCAATCAGATGACAGTTACAATGAAGACTCCAATGATGATGATGATGATGAAGCTGAAGATTACCCTGATTATGAGCCTTCCTCACCAATCAGCTGTGACTTAGATGAAGTCACTGATGACATAATTTATGATACATCCAAAAATGATGTCATCAAATACAAGAAATGTATAGTGTTTCAGAGCTCTTTGGAACAATTACTGAAATGGTGTCATTGCCCTTCTTGTGGGGATCCTGTTAGTCAACATTGCAGTAAACTGCGAGGTACCATGCTAACTGTACTTATTGATTGCTCAGCATGCAGTAATACAACTGTGTGGAATAGCCAACCACACTGTGGTCAGATCCCTGCTGGTAATCTCTTACTATCTGAATCCATCCTGTTTGCTGATGCCACGGTCTTTAGAATTGCTAAAGTGTTTGACATAATGGGTATTTGGTATTATACTGTTCACACCTTTTTCAGACTTCAAGCAAAGCTTCTACTTCCTGCTGTCAACAACCTCTGGAAACAACGTCAGGAGTGGTTGGTTGCTTGTTTACAGGCAGACGAATGTGGTTTGGTTTTCAGGGGTGATGGTCATGCAGACAGTCCAAGCCATTCAGCCAAGTATTCCCTGATAGAGTTGGAAAAGGAAGTAATTTTTGATGTTCAGTTGGTGCAAGGAATGATTGATAATGTTGTCAATAACATCATGTTACATGATGCACTTTACCATTGCATGTTATGTTTACCCACAATAATTACTGCCTCCATTTCAGTCTTCACTCAGCTAACAGTATTTGAAGTTTAGTTATAGAGTAATGCCCAGGTAATGATAATCTGTTTTCACCACAACCGCTACGTTGCAGCGAAGCAGTATAGCACACCACAGTAACCTGTAATGTTGTTTCGCTCTGTCTTCCTTTACTGTAAAGGTTACTACTGACATGTTTGTTATTGTTGATAATTTATGCAGCTTTATAGATTAGGTTTTGTACACAGAGCAATGAGTTTGGAGGAAGCACCAACATGGAGCTGGAGGGACTGAAGAGATGCATTGCAGCTGCCAGAGAATGGGGCCTACAGGTAGATGAACTAATAACAGACAGTCATTCACAGGTCACGAAATGGGTGAGAGAGAATATGGAGGTGACAAACCACCTGTATGATGTGTGCCATGTTGCCAGTGGTACCCTTGTTATCAACATTAGCATTTTTCTCGTAACATTGTCCCATATTAACATATTTCACTGCATAGCAACTTTAAGGACGAGTTTATTTCTTATGGGTTATTATAGGAAAAATACATAATTAATGTATTTTATGTCACCAATCATCTGTCTTTACAAAGTAGAACGCTGTGGTTCTCCTTATGTCATACCGTCCACATGCTTATATTACACATAGCGACTCACCAAAAATCATTGAGGCAGTCAAGTGACAATTAAAACAATCCACTAGTAATACCTGTTTTTTATTGTTAACAAAATGTTGTCTTGCAATATTGATACCCATTTCTTGGTTTGTGATAATTATCTTGCTACTTGTTAATCATGGTTCCATGGCAACACCATGCATGAAATTGCAGCACGGTAAATATAAGCGTGGTCATTTTGTCGCATGACAAAGTGGTGCCTACCGATTCAATCGCAAGTCAATCTACATAAGCGTACATATTACAATACACCAGCCCCTCACAGCACTGCTAAAATGTTCTGTGCTTTAAACATTTACACAGTTTTACTTGCAGCATTTAAAGGAAAAAAGATTATTTACCTTGTTGATTTGTAGAGCCTGCAATATCCATGGATCACATGATGGCAGCTGCAGCGTGTACCGGAGAACATCATAACCCAGTCTTCATCCAGCAGTAGTCCAGCATGAGAAGAGATGCAATTGATGATCAGGCAGATTAAGGGGAGCCATTATCTCCAGCTGAGTCACATGATTGCTCACACGAGTGTTGTATTCAAGACCAAGCTACATAAATTCTGTTAAAACTTTTATCTTTATTTGTCAGCACACCAGGCATGACACATTAAAATTCATTGTCTCTCCAAACCTCCAACATGAAACTTGGAGCTGAAAGTTATGAGCAATTGCTCTCAGGTAGTCCGTCTCAGAACAGCTGCAATAACCACTAAACACTGCTGTAATCCTTTTGGCAGTGTCCCGCATTATAGGTGGTGCTGGCAGATCCTGACTGGGTAGATGCTGCTCCAGCTTTAATTCACTCATGTTCTGTTCTGTTTTAAGGGCCTTAATAAATTTCCAAATGTTAGGATGGCTGGCCCCCAATAAGTTATTGAAACTCCAATGCCAACCCTCAACAGCTCTGACTGTATGAGGGAGGCATTCTGTCACAGCACTATAGCAGTTCCAAAACTATGGAGGAAACAGCGGTCTGTGGTGCCAACGTCTGCCCACTGAGTGCCCCAGCCAAGTATCTTTAAAATAATCCACTAAGGGAGCAAGTTGTTCATCATGCTCCAAGCAAAATGATCTGCATCTGAGTGCCTCGAAAGCAGACAGTACATCACCGGGGGGGGACATAGGTTAATGCGGGTAACATCCATATGTGAAGAGCAAAGTTTTCATCCACCATATAGTTATGCACATCAGGCAGCTCTCGAGGGTTGCACCAGATAGCCTGACACAAATGAAAAAACAACTTCTGGTCTCTGTGCCAAGAAACTCAGAGGAGGCTTTTGCAGCTGCTAGCTCAAAATCGGTCATCACAGACTGAAGTTCAAGATTGGGGCACATATCTTTGACTGCATTCAGAACTCTTACACTGCTGGAATTGGTATGGCTTGACATTAATTAGTATAAAACAGTAAGGATGACCAACGTGTAGCGCACTTCATGAATGGTGTATAATTGTGTGAAAAGTGGAGGAGTGGATTTAAAAGTCCTGTTGGCATACCAGTGCCTGCTGCCCTGCATGTACTGAAGGTTCCTGTTAGTGAAGAATATTAGAAATCTTTCACTGTCCTCACACCCACTATCATGGAGTAGAAATGGCTCTCCAAGATCTGTCAGAGAGTATTCCCTTGGAATTTACAGCTCTGAGAGGCAGGTAGACAACTCAGGGGCCACAGAAACTGTCTGTCTTACACTTGGGTTGTGCGTTTCAGACAAGAAATTAAGGGCAATTTACCTGTAGTTGCCTGGTCAAGATTGCTAGTTGCACCAGCTACAATTTGGTGTGTGTCCTCTCGTTAAGATATCGCTTTCTCCTTCATTTCTTGCAATATCTTTCTGACTGCTACAGCACCAGCATCAGGCACACGATTGTATTCATTTAGAAATTTAGTTATATTGTCATTGCTTGTATGACATCTTGTGGTGCAATACATGGAATCATACTGGCAGCATTTCCAGTAAGTTTTGTCACCATAAACCTTCTCTTTACAATATAAATAGCCACTATGAACTAGTAGCTGCTGGCCACGTTGACTACAAACAAATTCAAGAGACATGGTTAGTGCAACATTCAGACTACTGTCTGTACCATAACACAGCATGTATTTAAACTATGCCCATCGTTTACACTGATTGCTGATTGCTGTACATTCCAGTGACATATTGCCCCTCGTTTACACTGATTGGTAATGAATGAACTATAGTAACCTGCATGTAAGCTATCTTGCATACAGGTTACACACAGTAGAAGCGGTGACAATTTAAGCATGCAGAGTGTGAGTGCTTTTTGCCAAGGTAGACATACACTGAACCGGTTGTACACTGTTTTGTGTTCTTAGTAGCTTGTGTTTTGCACTATAATTGCCGTGCAGAAGTGCTTGCGCTGAAATCGCCGTGCTGATTTGTCATGATACTGTTAATCAGTGCTGTACTTTTGTTGTACTCTGCAGAAGGTAATTTGTTATGCATACAAGATATCAGAATGTTTATTTTGTTCCTGTGATATCACTGCTTTAATGCTCTTTCATGCAGTATGAATGTCAGTATCAGTCATCCTGAAGATACTGTATATCTAACTTTTCAAAGGCATAAAGAAGAAATTAATGGCTACATCCAATGCCAAGGACTGCCAGGTTCTGAGATCATGGTGCAGTATCATTAACCATCTCTACTAGACAGTTGGTTCCACTCCACCAAGTGAATCAGAACTGGTGTTGCAAAGTGGATGAGTGTCGCCACACACCATACAGAACATACATAGGCTTGACAATCCACTGTTCAGCAAGTGTGCTCATGGTGAAATAAATGAGGAAGAGCATTGCAAGCAACGGCTTGTACCATGTTAATTTAATACAAAACTTTTCAAATGACACAGTCACAACAGAAACAAACAGTGTGAGCAAAAGTAATAAGAACCTAACTAACAGCAGGCATAAAGTGGGCAAGGTGATGGAGGGCATTGTCAAGGAGAGGCTAGGGGGACCTGGATAAGTCAGGGTGTCTGGATGATAGACAGCATGGATTCATCCCGGAAATCGTGTCAGACAAACCTGGTGGAGTTCTATGACTGGGTGACAAGTGCCTTGGACCTGGGTAGACCAGTGGATGTCCTCTTTCTAGACTTCAGCAAGGCATTTGACTCTGTTCCTCACGTGGGCCTGTTGGATAAGCTGGGAGAAATGGGAGTGGGGAACCAGATGATCAGATGGATAGGCAATTGGCTCCAGGACCGGACCCAGAGGGTCGTAGTTGGTGGGATAGTCTCATCCCCAAGGAGGGTCATTAGTGGGGTCCCACAGGGATCAGTCCTTGGGCCCTTCTGTTCAATGCCTACGTATCTGACATAAGGACAGGAATCAGGAGTGAGATGAGTCTCTTTGCAGATGACTCGAAACTGGGGGCAGTGGTGGATGGGGAGGAGGGAGGGTGGCTCACAGGGAGACCTGGAGGCTCTGGAAAGATGGTCTAGAAAGTAGAAGCTGAGGTTCAATGCAGGAAATGCAAGGTACTCCACCCAGAGATAGAAACCCAGGCCAAGTGTACACCCTGGGGAAATGCTACAAGTCTTGATGGCTGAGAGGACCTGGGGTGGTGGTGGATGTCAAGATGAACAACTCTGAGACTTGTAGGAGGGCAGCAGCCAAGGCCAACAGGATGCTGGGATGCATCGCTAGGGGATCACCTCCAGAAGGAGGGAAGTGATACTCCCTCTGTATAACTGCTTGGTGATGCGACACCTTGAGTACTGCATGCAGTTTTGGAGACACACTTAAAGAGGACATTAACCTCCTGGAGAGGGTCCAGAGGAGGGCAACCAAAATGATTTGGGGCTTGGGGGACAGGACCTATGAGGAGAGGCTTGAAGAGCTTAATATGTACACATTGGAAGAGAGAAGAGACCGGGGGGACATGATAGAGGTCTTCAGGTACATGAAGAGGGTAAATAGGGGAGGAACAGTCAGGGTGCTTGAAGGAAGGAGGAGGGGCCACTAGAGGGCATGGGTGGAAGCTGGAGGGGAAGAGTCAGGGGAAAGGAGGAGGTGCTACTTCACTGAGAGGGTGGTGGAGCCATGGAATGCACTGCCTAGGGGCTGGTGGAGGCAGAGACAGTGGAGGGGTTCAAGAGGGTGGGACAGGTACAGGGAAGGGTTCTGGAAGCAAAATCCAATGCAGCAAGAATATCTGGAACTGGGAAGGGAGAAGCCAGAGAAGGCGAGGGGGACAGCAAGGTCAGCACCCAGGGTGGGGGCTGACCAAACGAGCAGACACGAAAGACCGTTAGGCCTATTCTGCTGGCATTTTAGTATGTTAGTATAAAAAGGATGTTCTAAAACTGTCAGGGCATTACCAAACATCGGAACTGGAGGCCTTCCACAGTTTGTTAAATTAATTTGCCCCTAATCAATTGTGTTCTCCTACAGTGGAATGAAGTGCAGGCATTATATACATGTGTTTTAGCACTAATGAAACTTGTATGCCTTTATAACACCAATACATTGTAAGCAGTGATGTAGCTTTTCATATAACATGGGTTGACAAAGGGGACAGCTCATTGGGCAAAGAGCATCACCTGACTGTGGATTAAAATCACTATTTAATCCACAGTTGGGTGAGATGCCTGCAAACTAAATCCCTGGGCAGAGCGGGATATTGTGTGGGAAAATTCAGCACTGACAGGCAGCCATTGAAAATGCAGCTAAGCGAGAGGGCCACATGGGTCACTTGGTGGCTGCCTGTCAATGCTGAAGCAATTACCCTGTTCTTCTATAGCTCCTGTCTGTAAGCAGAACTGCCGGTGCCAGCTCTACCCCCATCCCCCATGGAGTCCACTGAATTGCAATGTGTATGTCCTGCTTCAGTTTCCTCCCTCCCCCAGGCCCCCAACAGCATGAGCACTGTGCTGCCTCCTGATCCCGCACAGAGTGCAGTCATTCAATACACAGTGCCAGAGTGAGGGAAAGAAAGTAAGACAGACAGAGCCCTTAATTTGTGAATGCATTTGTTCTGCAACTGTCTGTCACATCTGTCCCATGCATATACAAGCTTTGCTATTCCCTGTCATTGGTCACCACCTGACCGCCTACTTCAGCATTGCAGTGCTGCATCTGTGAAGATCCCAGGTGGAGAGAAGGGATGGTGGAGCCAGGAGCCTGAGGTGTACTCCATTCTCTGTGCATGTAACAGGAGAACTGCAGCTTTGTATGTGCTGCTTCATTCCCTCCCACCCAACAGTGCGATTAGTGAAATGTTGTTCTGAGAAACAGGAAGAAAGAGAGAGACACACAGAAAGTACAGCAACATGACAGAAAGATAGTTCTCGTCCCCTTCCCATGCCATGGAGAAGTGCTCCTTCTGCGTACCATGACTTTAGCCAGATGGAGAGCGCCGTGAGGTAACTTTACTGACAGCTATGTGTGAGTCTCTCCCTCTCTGTTTGCACGCTCTGTCCACTGCAGTGCTGTCTGTCTCTTTCTCTCTATTGCTGCTCACTCTGACTGCCTCTGTTGTGGGACTGCAGTACTCTCTCCCTCTCTCTGCGTTGCTGCTCACTCTGTGACTGTCTCTGTTGTGGGACTGCAGTACTCTCTCCCTCTCTCTGTGTTGCTGCTCACTCTGTGACTGTCTGTTGTGGGACTGCAGTACTCCCTCTCTCTCTCTCTGTTGCTGCTCACTCTGTGATTGTCTCTGTTGTGGGACTGCAGTACTCTCTCCCTCTCTTTCTCTGTTGCTGCTCACTCTGTGACTATCTCTGTTGTGGGACTGCAGTACTCGCTCCCTCTCTCTCTCTGTTGCTGCTCACTCTGTGACCCATACCTCTCAACCTCTTGTCTCATAAATCAGGGACAAAGACACCAAATCAGGGACACATCTTAAAATCTGGTACTATCCACTCAGAAAGCTCATAGAACAAAGTAATTTGTGTTAATATGTATTTTCGGAAGAATAACAAGTCTGTTACTTTAATATTTGACATTATTTTGTGCTTTTAATTCCCATTGTTCTGTCACAAGAACACAAATTGTACAAGGGACAGAGGAGAAATTTGAGGCAAAATCAGAGACAGTTGAGAGGTATGCTGTGACTGTCTCTTGTGGGACTGCAGTACTCTCTCCCCTCTCTCTGTTGGTGCTCACTCTGTGACTGTCTCTGTTGTGGGACTACAGTACTTTCTCCCTCTCTGTGTTGCTGCTCACTCTGTGACTGTCTCTGTTGCAGGACTGCAGGACTCTCTACCTCTCTCTCTGTTGGTGCACACTCTTGCAGGACAGCAGTTCTGTGTCTGTGTGTGTTGCTGCTGGTTCTGTCCCTGAATCATGGCTGAGAGACAGAAACAGAGACAGAGACAAGAGACAAAAGACAGAGAGATCAGCAGTGTTGCACCATGTTTGTCAGCATGTACTCTCCCGGCCACCAGTACAGCAGTGGTGACCGTCTGCACCATATGGAGTCAGCTGTCATTAGTGTACTGGGGAGAAGAGAGAGAGAGAGCGATAGAGGAAGAGTGCCGCGGTCAGCCACCCCCAGTCACACAAACAGGAGAACTTGAGTGACACAGCAGTCGGCAGTGGCAGACACACTGCTGAAGTGAGTACAGAGCATGGCTGAGAGGTAGCCACACACAGGGAGCAACAGGCCTCCTTGTCAAGGGGGAGCTGCATGTCAGTGTGTCAGTCTTGGATTGAGGGGTAAAGGGTGAACGTCGCAGGCAGGGTACCACATAATGTTATGCATCAGAAATGTCACAGATCATCTCTGGAGTGCGTCTGTGACATTTCTATGTGGATAACAGCACTATAAAATGCATTTTTTCTTGGGGAATATTTTGCAAAGCACCAAGATACAGTACCTTTATTGCCTTAAAATAGGGGAGAAACACCTTTCTAGGGGGTTTTACACTATGGTGCACATAACTCATGTGATAAGCACAATAACCCACTCCTAGGTATGGGGTGATTGGCATTTAATCCATGCCTGGGGCACTGTAAGGACACTCGGCCTGCAGCCTCATGCCTCACAATGCACCCCAACTGGGGATTAAATGCCTATAACCCCATACCCAGTCATGGGTTATGGCTAACATAATTTCTGCTGAGAAACTGAGCTGCTGTGATTTTGAGAAACCATTCTTTGAAAAAGTGTGGCACTTCTCAGTTCACGGAAACTGTTGAATGGAAGTTGACCTGTTATTCCAAATGTTTCTTTCAGCTTATTGCATTCTGCCAACTGTACACGTACTGAAATTACTGAAAGATAACATGTCATGGTATAATGTGAAAAAGCCTTCAAGGCCCCTTACAGGCCCATAGTTCTAGGATGTTAAACAATGATTTCTTTCATGAATTGTTTTCCTGAGTGCAGGGATCGTAATTAGGCTCAGTTGCAAAGATCGCTGATACCTTAAAATGCATGATTGTTACTCCTCGGCCATACTGTGACACTGTCTGCTTAGAAACATAGACTTTGATGGCAGATAAGGACCACCTGACCCACCCAGTCTGCCCATTTCCCTACTTATTGGATAAGCTACAGATCCTAGTTAACCAAGAGCCTACTTCCTCCTACCCCCCACTAGAATTGCTTTATGTCTGCTGTCAGAATATTTACAGCGCATGGTGCACATTACATATGTAAGCAATAATACCCGACAGGGTGGATGGTATTGGGCAATACTGGACCACCCAGGGTCATAATGAGGCCTAATGCTGCAGGCAGAGGGCCTTATAGCCCCTGAATGTCTCGATATTGCCCAATAACACCAGGGTATTATTGTGCTTAGAAAAATGGCCCATCAGTAATATTTAAAATACAGTAAAATATATTATTAAAACAAGTTTTATAAATATTAAAATAAGAATGAAAATATATTTTTTTGTAAAGTAGTCCCTTTAATGTACTACTCTTGCCAGTAGAGGGTGTTGCTGTTTAGGAGATCCTGTCTGAGGAAGATGCTTGAGTGCCCCACTACTTCATGAGAGTTGTAGACCAAGGCATCTGAGGCCACAGTAGGGAGTGGCAGCGCTGGAATCAGGTAATTAAAAAAAAAAAGTATACGAGGACCAGTAGGGGACTGAAAAGTGGATGTATCAATGACTTTTTGCCTGCAAAGTAAGCCCTTTTCTTAATAGGGTTATTTATTTGTTACATGTTTGTGCCAGAGTTTGGGGGAGGAGCACAGTATGGCAAGACAGAAGTGGGACTTGTGTGTAATGGGTCCAAGGGATGTAGTCAAGCTGCCGACTAGCAGCACTTGTGAGAGTGGCAGGGGACAGGAAGTTGGGAGTGGTGTAGTATCACCGCATCTGTGGTGTCGGATGAAGTTCTGTAAACAAAAACAAAAAAAAAAAAAAAAGAAAAGTACATTATGCTATTTTGTCTTATAGTTGTGTGTGACTATTTGGTTTGCTAGGTGTGAGGAGTGTTCCAAGGACAGGGGAAGGGGCTCTCGATCACTTCTCTCTTTTAGGGAGCAGGAAAAAAAATGGTGGCTAACAAAGTTTAAACTCAAACTGCACATGGATTACAGTTTGAAACTGAGCACCTGGTACTTATTTTTCACAGGGCTCTATTGAAAAATAGCTGCATAGCAATGGAATCTTGGTAGCCAGTCAGGACACTAGGATTTCCACTGCCATTTTCTAAGCATATATACTGCTGTGCTGTAATCACTTCTTTGCATACTTTCTGGTGTAGAGTTTAAATAGTGAAGCCAAACGATCAACCAGCAGGGACCTTGTTACTTTAGTGGTGTGCTCTATGTCCTGAATGTAAACTAGAAAGAATGGACACAATTATTTCAAAAACTGAACCATACATGCCAATGGAGTGTGCATCTGTGATCGTGGATGGTGTGGAATCATATCTTGAATTGAAAGTGATCGGAAGTAGTGATCCACAGAACAAACTTCAATACCTTGAGTACAGGAAAACACTCATAAAACAAATTATTATGTACCATTACTGCACTTGAAGCCAAGTAAGTGACTGTAATGTGTCTTTTGGTGATTGTGGAACACAGCATGAATGTAAAAGTACATAATTTCTCTGTCAAATGTTTTGCACTTGAAAGAGCTTTTACAACGAGAACTCCAGAAGGGCCCAAGCAAGAACAATGGAAGGCAAGCTGTGTTAATCCACTACCTGAAATTCAAAAAGGGTGGTTACGTAGTTCGGAAAATACCAGTACAAGCAACACATGGTGAGTCTCCATTGACACACAATGCACACACGTATAGATCACAGTCTTAAATAAACCAAGTGACCTTCCAAGGTCAAAATTGATGATAAGTAAATTGAGTTATGATGCTGCTTCTCCAGAAATATCAGATACATGTAGTTGAAATCATGATTTCTCCTAAAGAGAAAGCGTCAACATAGTTGTCTCCACACCTCCATGTGGGCCCCCTGATTATCAGTTTCGCACAGTGTACAGTATTTACTGTATACTTACTGTGTTGCTGCTTCATTTATATTTTATCTGATTGATCCAGCTGCCCATGCCACCATCATTTTGAGTAAGGCACATGTAGCAGCACATCACATGATGTAACACAGCTGATGTCAAAGCAGGGAGTAGCCATGCAAGCAGATATAGTGGTGTCCTACGGACAGAGCTATTAATAGCTCCAGTTTGTGAGTTACAGGTGTCTATGTGCTTAGAGACCAGTTACAGAGTAGCAGGATAGTGCCAGTCTATACTTGGTCTAGGTGTACCACTGAGACCTGTAACTCATAAACTGGAGCAATTAGCTCCATGAGGCACCACTATACAAACTCCCGCGGGCTACTCCCTTGTCCCACCATCAGCTGTGTTACATTGAGTGATGCACTGCTACAGGTACCTTAGTGAAAATGAATGGCAGGAGGAATGGCATGATCAAACGGATAAAATATAAATAAAACACCAGCACAATAAGTATACACTACATACACTGTGTGAAACTGCAAATGGGGGGGGGGTTCTAACGTGGAGGTGAGGGACACAAGTATGTGGACTTTTCCCTGTAACAACAGTATATTGTTTCCAGTAACCTGATAACACTGTCTATTCAGGTATATTGTAGTCATACAGCACTGAATGACTGGGGTATGGAATTCATGGAAATGTTGAGGATATTTAATATTTGTACTTTCTTGCAGAGTATGCATATGACCTGATGAATGAAGTAGTTAGTCTATGCCAGTGTTTCCTCAGTGCTGATTAGTCAAACTCCTCACTGGACACTACATCAGAATCACTATGTTGTTTGTTTGTGCACCCTGAGAAGAAGGCAGTAGTTGAAGGACATGTATCTGGATTCAATAAGTGAACATCATACAATCCTGGTTGCGTTACACATGTCCACAGACTATACTATAACCACCTGGATGTACTTTGCCTTCCTGGCAGTGCTCACAACTACATTTGGAAAATAAATTATATTTTTTACTTCTAAATGCAAGAAGTCTTTGAATAAAATAGATGAATTATCATATTTTTAGAATCTAACAAAATAGATATATGTGGGGTGACGGAATCAAGGTTCAAAAATGATGACTGGAACACCGAAATATCAGGTTACACAAAATATGAAAAAAATCACTTAAATTCCAGAGGAGGAGGAATTGTGTTGTATGTAAAAAACATGTTTAAAAGCTATCAGGCAACAAATTATCTACATAATGACAACTCAAGTGAATTACTCTGGATTAAATTAAAGTTTACATTAGATCAAACTATTACCATAGGACTAGGATATAGAGCACCAAGTGTGAATAAAGATGATAATGATATATTCATGACTAATATTGAAGATAACCTAGAAGACAAGGATTGTATACTTATGGGTGACTTTAATCTCCCTAATATAAATTGGAATAATTGTATGGGTGGCTCTGTTTTTGATCATTGTTTTTTAGATCTTATGATCATAAATAATTTGGAGCAATTAGTTAAATCTCCAACTAGAGAAAAAAACATACTAGATTTATTTTTTACAAACATTGAAAATGTAAGCTCAATGGTAAATATTACACATCCATTATCAAATAGTGACCATAATATGGTTCTTATAACAATGAACCTTACATATTTTCAGAAACAAATGGTTGTACAATATTAAGAAACTTTAATAAAGCAAATTATGCAAACATAAAAGAATATTTAAAAAATTGGAACTGGGCCTCTGATCTTATAGGCTGTGACTTAAATACAACATGAAATAAAATAGATAAAGAACTCCAAGTTTGTATTAATTCATGGGTTCCTATAAGGAAAAAATATAATAAGAATAGAAGATGTCCTTTATGGTGGAACACTAACATAAAGAAAATCTTAGCAAAAAAACAGAAGTTATACAAAAAGTATAAAAAAAAATCTGTCACCACTTAACTGGAGTCTATAAAAAAAGACATCCAATAAAAGCAAGAACTTGATAATTAAGCAAAAAAGGAATTTAGAAGAGAACTTGGCAGCAACTGTTAAAGACAATAGAAAATCCTGTTATAACTATATTGGCTCACTAAAACATAATGGTCCACTATAGGACCATTATACACTTCTGATGGTATTTTGACAGATGAAGTCGAAATTGCAACTAGTCTGAATAGTTACTTCACAAATGTATTCAAACCCCAAAACATAGACTATTTCCCTAAGAACACTATGGTATTTCCTTATATCTGAATAAGAAGTAATGGAAGGGATAAATTTATTAAAGTCCAGTGGCTCATCTGGCCCTGACATTATTCCTCCAATATTTATAATAAATCTGAAGGAATTATTGATTGGCCCTTTAACAATCCTATTTAATCGGTCATTAAGCACAGGAATCACTGTCCCAATATGGAACAAAGCCATAATTATCTCATTACACAAAGGTGGCAGTAAAGGCCTATAACAAAATTATAGACCCATAAGCCTAACGGCTGTATTTTACAAACTAATTGAAAAGTTACTAAAATAGAGAATAATGGATAGGCAAGTGTGTGTTATGAATATTTTTTTCACACCCAAGGTGTGTGATGACCCATATACCTCGAGGCGGCTCGAGAGGTTTATGGGCATCACGCACCGAGGGTGTGAAAATATTCAGGCAAACACCTGCCTCATCTGTTATTTTTATAATTACTGGCATGGACTTCCTACCTAAAACAACTTGGGTGAGAGGAAAGCCTGGGCAATGGGTGTTCGTTTCAGTAAATTACATGCCCAAAATACACACACAGAGAAGTGCCTTGTATAAAAATTGTCACCTGTCAGTGCTGCTAATTTTTATTAGTTTTGAAATACAGAACTGCCAAGTGTAGACTGATGAGGAGCGGTGACTGGGCGGCTTCAGAAGCCGAGATTCAGGCGGGGAATGAGTGTTGCTATAGTAACATGCATTCACGCTCATCTTGCCTTCTGCAGCCGCCAATCACTGCTTTCATCAGTCTACACCTCGCAGTGCTTCTGTATTTCAGAACTAATAAAAAATTAGCGAGCACTCGACGGGTGACAATTTTTTTATACAAAGCACTTCTGTGTGTGTGTATTTGGGGCATAAGGATTTACTGAAAGGGACACCACTGCCATGCTACCAGGTCAGAAACGATACACTTTACAGGCAGGAATGATGATGCTCTGAATCTAGCGACTGTAAGTTTAACTGATTCGCGGTTTAAATTTATTGCTTCACACGCTCAGAATGTCTAGAGCTCAGACACGGCTCGAGAACTGTGAATGAATAGTGTTTGAAATGCCGTAATAACTTGATTTCAAGTTATTACGGCATTTCAGCAGAAGTCTGAAAACAGGGTATTAAAGGGGGTCGCCAGTAATTATAAATAGAATAACTAAACATTTAGAAGATGTAGATTATGTGGACATTTACCAGCATGGCTTTGTAAAAGGCAGATCATGTCAAACCAATCTTTTATACTTTTCTGAGCCAGTTAGTGAAGCACTAGATAAAGGCCTATCTGTGGATATAATTTTTTTAGATTTCTCTAAGGCATTTGATTCCGTATCTCATCAAATACTTATAGATGAACTTGAAAAGCTGAAAATTCACCCAGTAATTATAAACTGGATATATGCATGGCTATCTGATAGGACACAACAGGTTTCTATAAAGGGTCATCTGTCTGAATGGGGTCTAGCAACCAGTGGTGTACCCCAGGGCTCTGTACTAGGACCAACTCTCTTTGATATTCTGATTTCTTCCATGAGTCCATTAACAAATTCTTGCTGGCTTGCCAAATTTGTTGATGACTGCAAGCTAGGCAGCATAATAACTGATGCAAAATCTGCTCTGAATCTACAGAATAACGTAACACACCTTGTTGATTGGTCTAACAGAAAGGAACTCTTGTTTAATGCAACTAAATGCAAGGTTATGCATTTGGGAAAACATAATCCTTGTTTCACATACAAAATAAACAATATAGATCTAGAGACTACAGATCACAAAAAATATTTGGGTGTGACTCTTTCCAAAGATTTTACCTTTAATATGCATACCATTAATGCAGTGAGAAAAGGAAATAGAATATTAAATTGCATTTTAAGAAATATCAAAAGCAGAGACAAAAATGAATTGATCCCCTTATATGCTGGCCTTGTGAGACCACACTTGGAATGTTGTTCTTCAGTAGTAGCACCGTATTTAATAAAAAATAAGAAATTATTAGAAAACGTTCAACGCAGAACTACGAAAAAAATAATTACATTTAAAGATCTCGACTATGAAACTAGACTAAAACAGCAGTCTTTAGTCCATGGATTATAGAAGATTACATGGAGATTTATGTCTAACTTACAAAGCTATCCATTATGATGGAACATTTGAAACAATAGGCCTAATTAAGAATTTATCAATTGTTAATACTAGAACACATTCACTAAAAATCAAAGGCACTCAAACAACACTTTAAAAGGAAAAATTGGTTTACACAAAGAGTGATAAATGTTTGGAATAAACTACCAGAGAATGTAGTATTAAGCACCACTTTGGAATTATTCAAAACCAATCTGGATTTATATATGGGTGATGATAAATTCAAATTCCACCAGTGACTTTCTGGTGGCGAGTTCATTAAAGGTAGCTATACCTACTGAACTCATACACATCCTATGAACCTATGAACCTATTCCAGTGTAGTTGCCAAGAAATACAGTATGTGCATGAAAGAAAGCTTTCACCAGTGTGAGCATCTTGGTGTGTGTGTTTTGAGCACATTTACAGTACCAGGGGGCCTTGCTGTGTGGACAGTATGTCACATTACTTATTAGTCTGGGACAAGTTTTTGTTCCTTTTATGCAATGCTTCTTGCTCTGAAAATAACTGTAGAATGTGTTGCAGTCTGCTATACCACCATGCATAACATAGAGAATAGTGGATGGAAATCATACACAACCAGCCTGTTCTGCCACAGAGACTCTGATTACATCAAACCTCGCAAGCGGCTCAAGAGATCTGATGTAACTGAAAACCAAGGTGGCAGCACAGGCTGCCATCATCCCACTGTATTACCAGGTTTAAGGAGCCTCCATGACACCCTGGCTTAACCTCCAGTGTGATGCCATTGTGAGGGGGCAATAGATACCAAGAATACTGTCTAGGTGCTTCTGTGGAAAGTGCCAACATTGGTGGCGGTGGTGGTGCCTCCGGTGAAGGGAAGATGTCATCCAAATTTGTTTGAAATTGTCACCCTTTTGTAGCAACTCATTATGTAGGACAATGCAAAGAGCAATCAGTGTGCATTGTATGTCAAAGGACGTCACCATCCTCATGCAGTCAGCATAAAGACTTGCACCACAACATGTGGTAACCCATTTAGCAGTCGCATGGTGAGGTCCCTTTTCAGGCCAGCTCCAATGTGGAAAGTGTACTGTGGGACACTTACCTCATTGACCCTGTCTGAACCTCTGGTGACTCTGCATTGTTGCAGATACATGTACTCTGCAGTGCAAGAATCACTGCTAGCACTGCAATGGTGGCATGGTTTGTTCAATGATGGTTATGAATGCATTAGAGAGTACTGCGATGAGTGATGAGCACTGAGGGTTCACAGTGGTCATTTTCCACTCATTGGAGTGAGCGCCACCATACTACAAGAGGAGCTGCAAACACTGTGTCATTCATGTTACAGGACAGTGAAAGGCAGGGACCATTGAAATCATAAAATATATTTAATTAATTACATAACACATTTACAAAAAGAAAAACAAAACTCATCACGGAGTGTTATCAAGGTATGCTACATCTCCATGTGGCTCCTGGGTTCCATCATTTGTTGATCTTGATTGTCATCAGCAGGCATGTATGGTTCAAACATACAGGGCTGTAAATTTTGTAAATTTATAACTGGTGCTGCTGTAGTACCCAAGTCATAATCATTCTCATATTCAGTTTGAACGTAATTGGATGAATCACTTTCACTATCAAATGACTTGTCAGCAACAAAATCTAATGAATCACTATCTAACAGCGGAGCATTATTAACCATTACCGTGCTACTAATAGTGCAACCAAAAACATCAGGAATGAGATCTCCATGTGAACGACAACAAAACTTCATTGTTATTGTCAGAAGCAGTAACTGCAGCCATCTGCCTCTCTTCACTAACGACACAAGTCACATCTACACTTTCATACTCTGAATCAGACACAGCCACACACTCACCACTCAGTAGTGTTAGACTCAAAGATTCAGAAACACTAACACCAGCACCAATAGTTGAACATGGCTCCACAACATTTAAAGATCAATGTTTTTTGCATATTGTTAATAAAAGCTGAATTCAAGTCCTTGCATCATGATTAGTGTTTCCTGAAAATTTCATGCTATTTGGTTTTATGGTTTTTTCTTTATATCAGCATTTGTTAATTTGTTCTGCAGTAACTGAAAACAGTGAGGCTGTTTCTGTCCCTCTGAAGCCAGGTTCACATGACCTACCCCATTTGCCATTGCATTGTGGTGCAGACTGTTCTGTTCAACCTGCAGCGATTTGACTCCCATTCACAGCAGCCCCCTACATGGGTGCAACTTACCTTCCAGTGTTTTGGTTGAACTTCTATAGGGTGGGGGGGGCATTGTAGGAGAGTCACATGTTATGTCCACTGCCAGCATCCATAACTATGAACTTGGTAACTAAATAACTCACAGCACTACCAAGATCGTAGGTGTGGATGTTGACAGTGGACATAATGGGTGGCTCTCCTACAATGTCCACCATCCCCATGCCGGAAGGTCAGTTGCACTGTGATTCTACTGAGTTACATTTCATTCAATTTCATCTACAGGAGAGAGAGTCCACCTTGCAGTCGAAATGGTAAAATTTACTTGTCGAAATGTCTGGACATGTTTTAATTAAAGATGTTCGCCTCTGCATTGTTTCGCCTACTGAACTTTCCTTTGTTTGCGTTTTTCTCAGTGTGCACTGTATATTAAGAACCCATGCTGGCACAGTTGTGAGTGGGGTCGGCTGTCCAGACAGGCATGTGAAATGCCTACACCACTATGCAATCCCAAGAAAAGAGGGGTCACGGTGAAACGCAATGCATACAAACACTGTGCTACAGATTGCGTTCACATGACAAAAGCAGCAACACTGTAACAGCTCTGCACCACTCACAACAGTGCAGAAAATGCTGTATGAACAGCCACTGAGTGAGCCTTGAAGAGCGATAACATCATAATGGAGTCGCAGGCTGCTTCATTAGTTAAATCACTGCTTGACTGAAGAGCTGTTCCACTTCCTAATGAAAGCAGTCTGTAGAGTTAATTGTTTGCATGGGTTTTTACTAACTCAGTCTTTGTTTGTGTTTAGACAGATCAGATTAAAATCATCATCCTCTTCTTATAAAATCTGATCATTTGAGTTTCAGTGCTGAATTGAAGTGGTGTGAATGTGCCTCTGAAAGAAATCAGCTTGTCTGTCAAAACTTTGCATTTTTCTAGCTATAGAACATTGGGTTGTTTATTTAATGGATACAAAATAAAGCTAAATTGTGCTCATTCTTAGAGGTAGTTTGTCTTTGATGTAGCTTCCATAAATTGGTTGATGTAAGAACATTTTTATTCATGTCAGATTGACAAACAGGTGCCTGCCACACTCTACTATTTCATCCACATGTACTGTATGAACTCACTAATTTCAGTTATTTGATGGTTTCTGTATGAAAATACATCATGTATGTGTATAACTAGAAACACTATATGGCATCCTGATGCCCCCTGTCTCCTGTCCTAAAGATGAGGCAGCTGTATTCTGCTGCCTCTGTCCTCTGCCCCACACGCCCCCTGTCTCCTGCCCCACATTCAGGGATGCTGAACCCTGCTGCCCACAGTCTTCTCCCACACAGTCGGGGCTGCTGCACCCTGCTGCCCTCATCCCCTGCCTGAACAATCAGGGCTTCTGTACCCTGCTGCCCCTTGTCCAAACAGTTGAGGTTGCTGCACCCTGCTGCCCTCTGTCCCCCACCCCCACAGTCAGGGCCACTGTACCCAGTTTCTGTCTCCACAGTCATGGCTGCTGTGCTCTGCTATGACCTAGAGTCCCATGTCTACTGCTTCCACAGTTGGAGCTGCTGCACCATGCTGCCCCAGGCCACCAGAGGTGGGTTTGTTGCTGCACCCTTCTTCCCACTTCCATTATCCCAGATTGGCAAGGCTTCCACACTGTTTGCAGCCCATCCCACAGTCAGGACTGCTGTACCCTGATGCCCCCTGTGTCCTACCCCACAGTCAAGGCTTTACCACCACAGCTAAGTCTGCTGCACCCTGCTCCTGTCAACACAATCAGGGCTGCTGTGGCCTGCTGTGCCCTAGAGCCCCTTGCATCTGCAGTTAGGGCTGCTACACCATGCTGCCACTTGCCACAAGAGTCAGGACATTTACAGCACCCTGTCCCCTGACTCTACAGTTGGGGCAGTTTAACCTTACTGCCCCCTGCCACCAGAGTCAGATCTTTGCCACACCCTGCTGTACACGTCCCTTGTCCCAGACAGGTATGGTTGCTACACCCTGTCTCACAGTTTGGGTTGCTGTACCCAGATGCCTCCCTTGTCTCCTGCCCAAACAGTTGGGACTGTTTCACCCTGCTGCCCTCTGTCAACCACCCACATAACACAAGATGAAAGTATTTTTCCAGTTTTTCTTTTGCGCAGTTTGGGTAGTGTAGCAAGTATCTGACTTTGGTGACGGGGGAACTGACACGCTGCAGCAGCTCAAACTATGGAAGCAAAGGGCTCTAGGGTGCAGCAGGGCACAGCAGCCCTGACTATGTGACAGGAGCAGGGTGTAGCAGCCCTGGCTGTGGTGGCAGGGGACAGAGGACAGCATGGTGCATAAGCCTATTTTGTGAGGCAGGATACTGGTCAGCATCAGGGGTACAGCAGCCATGACCATGGAACTGGGTGCACATGGTGCAGCATGCCTGCCCATTTGGGGCAATGGAAGTGGGTGGCAGGGTGCAGTACCTCTGGTGGCATGGGGCAGCATGGTGCAGATGCCCCAACTGTGAAGGCAGGGTATATGGTACTCTAAGGAATAGCACAGTACAGCAGCCCCAACTGTGGAGACATGAACAGGGGTAACAGGGTGCAGTGGCACTGACTGTGGGGGTGGGGGACAGAGGCCAGCAGTGTGTAGCAGACCCAACTGTTCTGACAGGAGACAGGGGAGGCATCAGGATACAGGAGCCCAATCTGTGGGATAGGGTGCAGCAGTCAAGCCTGTTTAGGACAAGAGACATGGGCAGCAGGGTCTAGCAAATGATCTGATTCTAGTGGCATGGGGAAGCAGAGTGAGACTGCCCCAACTGTGGAGGCAGGGGACAGGGTGCAGGAAGTGCCATGACTCTTGTGGTAAGTGACTGCATGGTGCAGAAGCCCTAACTGTGGAGGCATGGGGCTCTAGGCACAGCAGGCCATAGGCAGCCCTGAATGTGAACAGGAGCAGGGTGCATCAGCCCGGCTGTAGTAGAGGGGACAGAGAGCAGCATGGTGCAGAAGCTTCAGCTGTGGGACAGGACACAGAAGGGTATCAGGGTACAGCAGCTCTGACAGTGTGACAGGGTGCACACATTGCATCAGCCCTGCTCATTTGGGGCAATGGAAGTGGGTAGCAGGGTGCAGCGAAAGCACCATCTCTGGTGGCCTGGGGCAGCATGGTGCAGCTGCCCCAACTGTGGAAGCAGGAACATGGGTCTCTAGGGTGTATAAAGCACAGCAGCCCAAACTGTGGAGATAGGAACAGGGGGCAACAGGGTGCAGCAGCCCTGACTGTGGTGGGGTGGGGGACAGAGGGCAGCAGGGTGCAGCAACCCAAACTGTTCAGGCAGGGGACAGCAGGTGCAGCAGCCCCAACTGTGTGGGAAAAGACAGTGGACAGCAGGGTGAACAGCCTTGAATGTGAGGCAGGAGACAGGGGCTTGTGGGACAGAGACAAGAGGCAGCAGAGTGCAGCTGCCTCAACTGTGTCAACAGAGACAGGGACATTAGGATGCTATACAGTGTTTCTAGTTATACACACACAATGTATTTTCACACGAAACCATGAAGAACTGAAATGTGTAAGTTCATACAGTACATGTGCCTGAAATAGCAGAGTGTGGCAGGCACTTTTTTGTCAATTCAGACCAGTGGTTACTGAACTCAGAGTACAGGAGCCAAGAAAAACTTGCAGGAAACAACTTGCAATTTCCAAAGAAATATTGATTCCATTTATTGGAAAGTAACGAGAGAACAAAATTACAACCACAAACAGCAGTCCACAGTTTTAGGGTAAACTGTGGACTGCTTTTATGAGTTAATTTAGTTTCATCATTACTTCAATAAATGGAATCAATATTTCTTTGGAAATTGGTAGTTGTTTCCTTCAATCTTTTGGGCTCCTGTACTCTGAGTGTGGTAACCACTGGTCAGAGTCATTTGTTGGGTTGCACACCCATACCAGCACCAGCTCCATATCCTGGTGCAGTATATTTTGTAATTGGTTCTATTTTTTGTCAATCTAACATGAAAAAATTGTTCTTACATGAACCTATTTCGGAGGCTACATCAAAGACAAACTACTTTATGAATTAAAACAATGTAGATTTATGTCTTATCCATTAAATAAGCAACTCAGTGTAATATAGCTAGAAAAACATTGAGTTTTGATGAGAAAGAACTAACACCTGTAATACAGACAAGCTGATTTCTCATAGACACATTCATACCACTTCAATTTAGCACTGAAACTCAAATGATCAACTTTTATAAGAGAGAATGACTGATTTTAAGCTAATCTATCTAAACACAAAACAAAGACTGAATTAGTTAAAACAAAACCTGGACAGCAAATAATTAAGTCTATAGACCGCTCTTATTGGGAAGTGAAACAGCTCTTCAGTTAAGCAAATCTCCTGAAGCAGCCAGCCACACCAATATGATGCAATCACTCTCCAGGGCTCACTTAGAGGGACAGAAACAGCCTCACTGTTTTCAGTTACTGCACAGCACAAATGCTGATTTAAAGAAAACCACAAAACCAAATAACATGAAATTTTCTGGAAACACTAATAAGAACAGGGGACCTGAATTCAAGCTTTTATTAACAATATGTAAAATGGTTGTCAGTGATCTTTAAGTAATAACCTAATCTGCAAGAAAATATTCCTGGAGTTACATGGAAAATGCAGCTTCAACCTGGGAGTACTGTTACCCTGTTCCACACATTGATATTGTGTAAATTCATTCATAAAATGTGTGCCATTCAAATGGTAATGAAAACCCCAGATTGTTTCTGGCTGTGGAGGCTCCATGTCTACCTAGTCATCCACACTCTCTTTCTCTCAAGAGAGTAAAAAGGACTACTGTGTAACTGGTACCCTATAGGCCATGTTTCCCATGAAGAAGTCCAGTTTCATGCATGAACACTGCATATTACTCTAATACAATATCGATATAAACATATAAATATGATCAGACTGTCAAACACACATATTAAACTGTATGAGTCACCACTGTTTGTGGAGAATGAGCAGATTACATATGAGAACTATTAGTGGTATATTCAGAATCGGCAACAAGTGCAAAATGAGTGGTACCAAGTATAGACTGCATAGTGGTTTGCAAGCGAATACTAAAGATGTAGAAATAAACACGGCAAGAACAGAAAATGTATTTTTTTAAATGTTTACCATTTTTTCAAAGTAGCTCACTACTGAGCACAACTTCAGCAAGCATTTGTCAATGCCGAACGTTAGCTTGCAGGTATCTGCAGTGGTATTTGGCACTTGGACATGGCTTAAAAAAATCAGTGACAAAGAAGTACAAGCATTTGTCAATGCCAAATGTTGCTTGCCTCTATGTGCTGTTTAGGTATTTGGAAGTCATTGGAGTGCAAATATTGAAAATTCGCGAACTTATGAGCGTGCGTAGGAACTGCACAACGCACGCTTGTAAAACTGTCATTTTTAGGAATTTTTTCACCAAATTTTCAACATAGCCATTTTAAGACCTCTGCTCATGAACAGTGTCACGGTGATTTTCTTAATGTGTCCCATGCATTGATTTCGCACACCGACTGCGCCATTGTGCGCTACATGGGCGGAAACACATTTGGGCAGGATGTGAAAAATGACAGCTGTACTGCTCATACGGAGGTGTGGTAAAATGGCAATGTTGAAAATCTGGCGTGGAAATATTGAAAATTCACAACACGAGCGTGCGTAGGAACTGCGCAATGCACGCTTGTAAAACAGTCATTTTTAGGAATTTTTTCAGCAAATTTTCAATATAGCCATTTTAAGACCCCTGCTAATGAACAGTGTCACTGTGATTTTCTTAATGTGTCTAATACATTGATTTCGCACACCGATTGTGCCACTGTGTGCTATATGGGCGGAAACACATTTTGGGCAGGATGCGAAAAATGACAGCTGTACTGCTCATAAGGAGGTGTGGTAAAATGGCAATGTTGAAAATATGGAGTGAAAATATTGAACATTCGCGAACTTATGAGCGTGCATAGGAACTGCGCAACGCACACTCGTAAAACAGTCATTTTTAGGAATTTTTTCACCACATTTTCAACACAGCCATTTTAAGACCTCTGCTCATGAACAGTGTCACTGTGATTTTTTTAATGTGTCCCATACATTGAGTTCGCACACCGACTGCGCCATTGTGCGCTACATGGGGGAAACACGTTTTGGGCAGGATGTGAAAAATGACAGCTGCACTGCTCATAAGGAGGTGTGGTAAAATGGCAATGTTGAAAATCTGAGTGAAAATACCGTACCGAGCAAACGTACGAAAGCATGCGTAGAACCGCGCAACACACGCCGTGAAAGTCATTTTTAGGAATTTTTTCACCAAATTTTCAACATAGCCATTTTAAGACCTCTGCTCATGAACAGTGTCACTGTGATTTTCTTAATGTGTCCCATACATTGATTTCGCACACTGACTGCGCCATTGTGCGCTACATGGGCAGAAACACGTTTTGGGTGAGATGTGAAAAATGACAGCTGTACTACTCATAAGAAGGTGTGGTAAAATGGCAATGTTGAAAATCTGGAGTGGAAATATTGAAAATTCGCAAACATACAAGCGTGCGTAAGGAACTGCATAGCATGCGCTACATCAAAACAGTCATTTTAGAAATATTTTCACCAAATTTCAACATAGCCATTTAAGACCTCTGCTAATGAACAGTGTCATGGTGATTTTCTTAATGTGTCCCATACATTGATTTAGCGACACTGACTGTGCCATTGATGCGCTACATGGGCGGAACACATTTTGGGCAGGATGTGAAAAATGACAGCTGTGCTGCTCATAAGGAGGTGTGGTAAAATAGCAATGTTGAAAAATCTGGAGTGAAAATATTGAAAATTCGCAAACTTACAGACCTGCACAGGAACTGCATAGCACACTCGTAAAACAGTCATTTTGAATTTTCGCAAATTTTCAACATGGGGTTTTGGACCCCTTCTCATGAATGATGTCACTGTCATGGCATTATTCAGGCCCGAAGAGGGTGATTTCGGCGCGGTGATTCGAAATCACCCGAGACGAGAGCCGCAATGACAGTGACATCATTCATAAAGAAAGAATAAGCATCGATAAACCTGATGCAAAAACTCAAAAATACCCTGAATAATGCAATAAAGTTGAAACCCCCCTATCTAGCCCATTATACAGCTTCCGGCATTTCCTCAGTTAAGTGAGTGGCTTTGAAGAGTGCAGACATGTTCCGGTCCACTGAAGATCGTCGCGCACGAGCTCCAGAGGTAAGTATGGGGTGGGGGTGGGGAAGGCAGGCTGCACAGTGGGTGGAGTGCGGGTTGTGGGGGCTGGGAGAAGCGCCGCGGGACTGTTTTCAATTTACAGGTTTTAAAAAAAAAAAAAACGACGAGGGACATTGCCACGCTGGGATGGGCTCCCAGCATGGCAGAAGGATGGCTGGGAGCTGCTGAAGCCGGCGGAGTTGGGCACCCCGTCGGCGGAGACAGCGCTGACATTTGCCACGCTGTGGTGGCCCCAGCGTGGCAGAAGGATGGCTGGGGGCTGTGGAGTCGACAGGGATTGGGCACCCCGTCAGCAGATTACATAGAAACATAGAAACATAGAAGTTGACGGCAGATATGACCGCAAGGCCCATCCAGTCTGCCCATTTCTTTTCTACCTTATAAATGTGCCATCGCCTTTGCTATGTCAGTGACCTATCTATTCATAGTCATTTGTATTGCTCCCTTATGCCTATCCATGCCTGTTTGAAGCCCTGCACTGTATTCATAGCCACTACTTGTGGTAAGCCATTCCATGCATCTACCACCCTTTCTGTGAAAAAGAATTTCCTCATTCCCCTTAATCGGCCTCCTCTAATCTCATGCTGTGTCCTCTTGTCCTGCTATTTTCTTATATTTAAACATGTTAGACTCTTTTCACCTTGTTTATGCCCTTAAGGTGTTTAAATGTCGATCATATCACCTCTCTCCCTCCTTTGCTCAAGGGTATACATATTGAGCTCCGTTAATCTGTCCTCATATGTCTTCTGATGCAGTCCCTGCACCATTTTGGTTGCCCTTCTCTGGACTGCCTCAGATTACGCGGGATGTTTGCCACGCTGGGTTGGGCTCCCAGTGTGGCAGCAAAGATTTGGGGGGGGGGCGGCATGATGCGGTGCAAGCACACAGCGGTAGTTTTCTTTGAAGAGAAGACCACCGCTGTCATACACAGCACTGCGTCCGATTGGTGCCGGACTGCCACACCTGCTCAATGGAGCAGGGATTGCAGAGGAGGGCACACCTCAAAGTGTCCCATTCTCCCAAGATGTTCCTGCGCATGCGGCGCAAAGCAAACGTAAAAGTAGTGCAGCTTGCACAGAAAATGTCATCATTCAGTAAATACTGATGATCTGTATTAACTGGGTATCATAAGTTGTTAAAGATGCATATGCAATACTTGTGGTATAAGTTGCAAATCAGTTAGTGTGTCTGCATCTCTAACCTAGTATTGCAGCTCCTCATTTCAGCAATGTATACATGCTGCACAGCATCTGATACATAACAATAAATAAAAATAAATTCCAAATGCATACATACTGTTGCATGTACTGTACAGTACACTAATGAATTAAACAGAATTGGTGCAAATGTATGTCTTTGCATATAGTAAATGACAGCACATGTGTCACTGGGTTGATCAATATAACTGTCAAACACAGAGACAAAAGAAGCGGAAAAAATTCAATTAACTTCAACCAAACATCTGAAGTTATTCATATGCATACAGATTAATCATTTTTTATAATGGGCAAAATAAAAAAAACACAATTTTGTGACTCGTATGGCAATTTTTTATTAGATACAGTATAAACAGATTATCAGAATCAGCAGCTTCTTGTGTCCCCATTTCAGCAAGATACACTAGGCAGGGAAAATCGGCGTTGAAACATCACTGTGGAAAAAATAATAATTCTTACAAATCACTCTTCTGATACAAAAATGCTCACTTCTTTACAATAAATGAAGGTGACTGAACTGTTGAAAATGCTTAAAATCAAAACATGGTTACTTACATACTCAGGGCCAGATATTCAAAATGGTTGCTCCATGCACAATAGGGTTGCGCCTGCGCAAGTCCGAAATTGCTCCATTCTGCGATATTCAGCAGGAGGCAGCTGCGCCACTGAAAACATGCTGAGCAACAGCACAATGCAAATGAATGCATGCTGAACTGGAGGGAGAGAACCATGCATAAACTGCACACCCGATATTCAGCTGGGCTGTGCAGAGTTGTCTGAGGCAACCCCAACCTGCGCCTGCAAACTTTAGCAAACAAAAAGGCTCAAGTCAAGGGCCACCCACAGGTGAGCTGTTGCATTGCAGGGCGCAACACAGCAGCTGCCACCTGTGGCTGGCCCTCAACCCACTCCTGTGCCCCCACCAGCCCGATCGCGGGCAGCAATGTGTCTCCCCAACACATCCCTGGTAGTCCAGTGGACCAATAATTCTGATCGCAGGATGGAGTAAGTTAACACACCCACTCCCCCAAATATATCCCTGGTGGTCCAGTGGACCGATAAGTCTGATCGCGGGCTGTAGCAGTGTAAACACAACCCCCCCTCCCAAATACATACATGGTGGTCCAGTGGACCTATAAGCCTGATCGCGGGCTGTAGCAGTGTAAACACAACCCCCCCACTCCTCCCGAATACATCCCTAGTGGTCCAGTGGACCGATAAGGCGATCGCGGGCTGTAGCAGTGTAAACACAACACCCCCCCTCCCAAATACATCCCTGGTGGTCCAGTGGACCGAAAAGCCAGATCACGGGCTGGAGTAGTAGAAGCACCCCCAGACACATCCCTGGTGACCTAGTGTCCCCCACCCACCCACCCAACCCCACCACCCTGCCCCCCTGCAGCCGGTGAGGCGGCAGAATCCCACCCGCCTATGGCCCGCCGCCCGCCCGACTGACACCCGGTAGGTCTGCATGCCCATTGGTGCAGAGCAAGGGCCAATGGGCATACGCAGTCCATACCATCACAAGGTAGTCAGATTTGTGAATGAATTCATTCATTCACAAGCTGGACATCTTATGCGGTATAGGCTGCATGCCCATTGGCTTTGCTCTGCACCAATGGGTGTGCAGCCCTACTGGGCAGTCGGTCGGCGGGCGGCAGGGCTGGATGGTGGGATGCTGCCACCCACCGCTGTGGGGGAGGGGTGGTGGGGCTCGTGGGTGGGTGGGGTGGGGACACTAGGTCACCAGGTGTGTTCGGGGGTTGCTTCTACTACCCAGCCCGCGATCGGGCTTTTTGGTCCACTGACCACCAGGGATGTCTTCGGGAGGAGGGGGTTGTGTTTACACTGCTGCAGCCTGCGATCGGGCTTTTTGGTCCACTGGACCACTAGGGATGTATTCGGGAGGAGGGAGGGGTTGTGTTTACACTGCTACAGCCCGCGATCAGGCTTTTCGGTTCACTGGACCACCAGGGATGTATTCGGGAGGAGGGGGTGTGTGTTTAAACTAATGCAGCCTGCAATCAGGCTGGTGGAGGGGGATTTCAGCTATGCCCACGATCGGGCCAGTCGGGGAAGGGGGGACATTTTGCTGTTGCCCGCGATCGCCAGTGGGGGGTGGTGGGGGGGATTTTTCACCCTTTTGCCCGCTATCGGGCTGCAGGGGGCATCGGTCCCCGATGGCTGCTGCCTGGCATGGTGCCAGGGGCAAGTCCTCAGGGATCAGCGCACCTGCATGCTAATGGCATGCAAATGGGGCCATAATCAGATGCAAATGGCCCCCCTGTGCCTTTCATGAATTATGGCCCCATTTGCAAGTCATCTTTTGAATATCGGAAATATGCGCATGGCGCAATGGTACTTGTGCCACCGCAAGTTGCATGCACCACTCTGACCACTTGCAGTGGCGCAAGTTCCACTGCGCCATGCACAGTGGCTGTGGCTGGGGGTGATATTCAAAGGAGTTGCTCAAGGGCGCAACTCCTTTGAATATCGCTCTGGCCACACCCCTGTGCAACTATTTTGTGCAGCGCAAGGGCTTGCACCACAAAATAGCGCAGTTTGAATATCTGACCCTCAGTGTGCAACCATGTGCAAAGGATGCCTAGTGCTCTGCTGGCTGTCACAAAGGTAGCAACTTCATCGATGCCACGTGCTCAGTCTGGTACAGCTGAGGTCTAAGACGGCAATCACAAACTGTGATTTATCATAAACCAGATTAAAATAAAAAGGGCATTATAAACGTAGAAATGGCGCAACAAATTAAGATGGATGGATGGATGGATGGATGGAAGGACAAACCGATCCACTGCTTCAACTTTTAACCTCACATCCCGAAATTAGTTTTTTCAATCATTTCACATTTAAGTTGATTTTTCTTTTGCAGCAACAAATTTGCTGTACACTGCAGTGATATAGTTGGTTTGTGGGGACCTTTATTATTATTATTATTTTTTTTTGAGAGGTACACTTCCAGTATTGCAGCCTGGTCATATATTTTTGCTCTTCCTGGGGTTTTATTTTAGGGATCTATTTTTTTTATTTTGTGTGCTAGGCAAAATTGGAAGAGGGTTGAATCCTTTGAGCCAAATGGAAGCACATATATGTGGACACTACGAGGCTGGCCTACCCATGGGAGCATGGGCAGATCAGCAGAAGTGTACACATTTTCCCTTTAATACATTTAAGATCCTTGCACTGACCAATATTATGTGTGCGGTTTCTTTCTTATAATACCCATTTGCCCTCTAGACTTTCTCTACTGTATTTTTTTTTTCAAATTCCATATTGCCCAGTGATATTACTGCATCATATAAGTATAGACGGGATGACTTCACAGATTTGTTTAATGGTAACATTGAGGTTTCATTGAAAGGACATTGCAAGGACATATTTGGGGTTTCATTTCTATAATGTTTTCTCTGTTGTATGATAATGTCCCAAAGATTAATTGTACCCACCAATATATTTCTGAACATGTCATTTATCTTGCAATTTTTTGTTTTCAAAAACCTAATAATTCATAACTTTAAAAAAAGTAACTAAACTGATGCCCCAGTATGGTGGTTGGGGAGCACTGTGCTGCTGCAGGTGCCGTCTTTCAGATGAGATGTCAAAGCAGGGTCTAATCTACCTTTCCCGGTGGTTGTTCAAGTAGATGTTAAGATCCTGTATCATTTCTCAAAAGAACAGGAGAATTTCTGGTGCTGTAAGAGGTCTAAACCTCACTTTCAGGTTCTTGGCAATATTGGAATGCAAATAATCACAAACAAGTTGCATTCAAGTAATAAATGAGTTTATTACTACAAAGGGATAAATCACAGTTGCCCTAAGCAGTTCTTACCAATACGAACCAGGAGCCAGTGCTCAGCCGCCTCACACCTCAAGGTTTCTCTGTAGTCTCTTGGGATCTCTCGGTCTCCGGAGGTGTAAAGCCTGTGCATTACATTATATACCTGTTATAATTACTATGGTTACTAAAAGATAGAAACATTTCTAGTTACAGAGATGAGCCCTATTGGTTAAATTAGAGCTGGCTCCACGGTCCAAGATAACATTATATAATTCTGTAAAGTCATCAGTTTTAGAACAAAGACGTTCTTATACAGAGTCTTACATAACAAGGTGTAGTGGTGCATGTCACAGGACCGTGGGATAAAAGATGGACCAAGAGACAGTTGCTGGAGTAGTTTTTACTTTCAAACATTTATTTTAACAAAAAAGACAAACTGAACGTCAGAAAAACAAATAATAAAAAGCATAGTAACCAAAACAGAATCATGTACTAGTAAGCCCTAGTACTTTGGAAGGCTTGAGACAGCACTTCAGTACTTCCAGGTCCGACTCCTGGAGTCACTAACTCCCTTGCACTAAAACATAGTGCTTTATATACCCTTAGAAGACATGTGACCACAAACTCCTCCCCTAGATTCCTTTTTTATAACATACCTGTAAATTCTTTCTCTGTACAATAAATGAATTCATTTTTACACTCCACTACTTTTCTTTTAATCACAGTATATGTTTTTATATTGCCATTTAAAATAATAATTGTTTAGGAGTTGAACACCCTAAAATGAACTGAAATAGGAACTGCCCCCTTTCATGAATGTATAAAGTCATCTGTTCAAGGGCCGGGCCAGCTCCTATGGAGCACATCCATACAAAGAAAATAGCAGGCAGGGGTTTACCTAGCAACCAATATGAATAGAAAACCTTCGTTTATATAAAGGATTCAAATTCGAAAACCGTCACCTTATTCCACCTTTAGCAGGTAAGCGAGAGTCATTCCACTCGATTTTGGGATAAAGCGCAGCGGTTTGAAGGCAGTACAAGGCAAAATGCCTTCACGACCGTGCGCACATTCGCACGGTAACTTTTACCGGCGATTTCATTTCCCGACTTATTTCTGCGGTGTATTCCAGTGCAACAGCCGCATTTCTTTTATAAGGTTATTTTACTAGGGCATTTCTTTACAGAATAACACAGTCCCAACACCCTAATAAACTTAAAATATATATCTAAATCGGGAAGACTTCAAAAACCAATCAGAAGCCCATTTAAAGAAACAGTGACCTGACATGACTGAATAATGCAGTCTTTTAAAACGCTATACTGTTCTATCCCATACTATTCCAACTAGGTATTACAGGGAATATATCTAGGGAGTATGGAAAGATAATGGGAGAAAACTGGAATGTCATATAGAGAATAATGGATTGGCAAGTGTGTGTTATGAATATTTTTTTCACACCTGAGGTGTGTGATGACTCATAAACCTCGAGAGCGAAGCTCGAGAGGTTTATGTAGTCATCACACTCTGAGGGTGTGAAAAAAATATTCATAAGCACACATTTGACAATCTTTGGTTTTTTATAATTGCTGGTACTTTCTACTGTTACACCGCATGAACGAGCAGTCAGTCAGTTGCAGTCGGTTCCCAGTGTGACCGACTGCCGAAGCACTGCCCTAAGCTCGAGTACTGCAGGATCAACCAGATAGTGTATGGGGTTATTTTTTTTGTTCCAAAGGCAGGATCAACCACATAAATAGATTTTAAAAGTAATACATTACTTGTACGAGGGCTAGCAAGCAGATAGTCGGCGCGGGTGTTTCAGTCCATTCAAAATGGAGTCGCCATATTGAAAATGTTGAGCATCCCGCCCACTGACAAACTAAGGGCCAATAAGGTGGCACGCTAGTTTGAAAGACAAGCAACACAGGGCAAGTGTACAGATTTTTAAAGCAAAATACCATAATAATTCGTTTTCGGGTTATTACGGCATATTGCAGAACCTGAAAACAGGTTGATAAAGGGGGTCATCAGTAATTATTAACAAATAATTCACAGCAGACAGACAAAAGACAACACAAAAAAAAAACGAGAATATACTACACAAAGTGGGTGGCCAGCCCAACAAACAACATATAACAGTAAGAACGTCACAAGAACAACAGTGCATCCAGGTCCCATTATCACTCTATATAAACAATTTTTTTTTTTTTTCAATTTTTTTTCACTCTTTCACATTCCTCCCCACTTAAAAACAAAACCTAGTTTTGGATCTTTAAGTCTAACAGTAAGTTCATCATCAGATCTCTCAATACGAGAGATGGAGCCATAGCCCACCCTCACCTAAGGCTCCACCTCGGGGTCCCTAATTTCTAAAACTTCAGAAAGAAGAAACTAGGAGACACTGTCTCCTTCATAACAATACTTCACTTTTTACCCCAAGGTCTGATGAGAACTACTTTTACTCTCCATTCCGTATCTTGACATATAATCAGCATTGCTATGAGCTGTTCCCTTTCTGTGTTTGATAACAAATCTATAGGGTTGTAAAGCGAGATACCATCGCATTATGCGAGTATTTTTATCTTTCATTCAAATAACCAACATAATGGATTATGGTCAGTCCATAATTCAAATTCACGCATAGATAAAAACGGAGGCCTCTATAGCCCATTTGATGGCTAGACACCCTTTTCAATTACTGAATAGTGTGTTTCTCATGGAGCTTCCTACTAATGTAAATTATAGGATGCTCTTCCTCATTTACAACCTGTGTTAGTACAGCCCCAATCCCATACTGTGATGCATCTGTCTGTAAAATGAATGTTTGAGAAAAATCAGGAGTACTCAATACCGGTCTAGAGCATAAACTGGCTTTAATAGCCTGAAATGCCTCTTCACATTCTTTTGTCCATTTGATCTTTTCAGGGTTCTTTTTCTTGGTTAACTCTGTCAGGGACCTGCTATTGTTGAAAAGTTAGGAATAAATCTACGATAGTAGTTAGCTAGTCCCAGAAAGGATCTCACATCCCTCTTTGTGATGGGAGTGGGACTATGTGCTACCGCCGCAACCTTGTTTATTTCTGGTTTTACACAACCTTTACCAATATGGAAACACAAATATTTGGTTTTCTGCATGGCTATCGTACATTTCCGTGGGTTTATAGTGAGGCCAGCCTTGGAGATTTCAGTTAATACCGCAGAAAGATGTTTCAAATGTTCCTCCCATGAGAGACTAAAGATAATAACATCATCCAGGTAGGCCGCACTATAACTGGTATGTGGGGTAAGCAGAGTGTCCCTCATTCTTTGAAACGTTGCAGGGGCACCATGCAGCCCAAAAGGCATAACTGTAAAATGGAATAATCCAATAGGTGTGCTGAATGCAGTTTTATCTTTATCAGTTGTATTTAAAGGGATCTTCCAATATCCTTTGGTCAAATCCAGGGTGCTAAAATAAATGGCACTACCCAGATGATCTAGAATGTCATCTATTCGGGGCATTGGGTAACTATCAAACTGGGATACCGCGTTTAACTTCCTAAAATCCAAACAGATGCATATGCCCCCTTCCTTTTTGCTCACTACCACCATAGGAAAACACCACTCACTACAGGAGGGTTCAATGATACCCATTTTATGCATCCTTTTCACTTCCTGAATCACGTCATGTCTTATTCTTTCAGGTAACCTATATGTTTTTTGTCTAAGTGGCTGGTTGTTAGTAACCTTTATGTGATGGCTAACATTTCTAATTCTCCCAGGGATACTTGTGAAAGTGTCTTTAAATTGTCCTAACACATCTTTTAGATCTGTCTTTTGCTTTTCCGTCAACTCAGGATTGATTAGTATATCAGTAATTGTCCCCGTATCTTCCAAACGTTGATATGCTATATCCAGTTCATTTTTGGATTCAGGGAGGACATAACTAGTTAAGGAATTGGGCCGAGCTACCCAGCTTTTTAACAGGTTAGCATGGTGTATATACATCTCTTTCCTTTACTACCTGGTACTTCTATTTCATAAGTTACAGGGCCAGTTCTCCGGGTAACAACATAAGGGCCCTGCCACTTCATTAATAACTTATGTTCAGAAGATGGCAACAATAGTAAAACTTTATCCCCTTCACTGAATTCTTTCTGTCTTGTACCTTTATCATAGTACACCTTCTGTTTTATTTGTTGTTGTAAGCTACTGTCATGTGCTTTTTGAACATAAGAGATTAAACGCTTCCGTAATTTTTGCCAAAACTCTAAGGGCATGTTCCTTTTGTATCTTCGGTTCTTCCCATTCTTCCTTAACAATGTCTAGGGCCCTCTTGGATTATGCCCAAACAATAACTCAAAAGGGAAAATCCAGTAGATGCCTGGGGAACTTCCTATATGCAAACATAAGATAAGGAAATACATGTCCCATTTCTTGCCCTCATCTGTCACAAATTTCTTTAACATTTGTTTTAATGTTTGTTAAACCGCTCTACCAGACCATCGGTTTGAGGATGGTATGGTGTTGTAAACAATGCCTCTATTCCTAAGGTCTGGTATAGCCGCTTGAGTAGAATCGAAAGTTCGTCCTCGATCTGTTAAAATCTCTTTGGGTATGCCTACCCAACTGAAGATCTTTGTTAACTCATCAGCTATTCTTTGAGCTGTTATAGTTCTTAACGGAATGGCCTCAGGATATTTGGCAGTGTAATCTACAACTACTAATATAAATCTATTTCCTTTTGAACTTTTTGGTAAAGGACCTACTATATCCATAGCCACTCTTTCAAAGGAGTAGATATAAGTGGCATGGGTAGTAAGGGCACTTTATCTGTCGTCCAATTTGGATACCTTTGACAGACCTCTCACACTTCTACAATATTCTGTGACTTGCTCATGTATGCCTGCCTGGCCAATAAAACCTATATAGGAGGCGACTTAATGTCCGTCCCTTCCTAGATGTCCGCCATGGGATATCGTGAGCTAGTCCTAATAATTGGGCTCTAAATAGTTGAGGTATCATTAATTCTTCAACCACCTCTCCAGTATGTATATTCTTACAAACTCGATACATAACCCATTTATGATTCTAAAAATGGGACCTTTAGACTTCTCATCCTGTCCCACCTGTAGAAAAAAGGGGTTAGTGATATATCATTTCTTTGTATTTCTTTAAAGTCTGACTCATGTTTCACCATATTGAAATCCAGCCTGTTTTTAGAGTCTGAATGCAACTTAGTTTTAGTCCAGAGTTGTTTTTCTCTCCTTTTTATACTCTTTGGCTTCCTATCCTTACCAGGCACTTCAAAAAGGTTTTCTTCAAAAGGAAACGTGTGTCCCAATGTCTCTTCATTCCTAGACTGTGCTCTAGTGGTTACAGCAGAAAACCCAGTGGCTAATAGAGCTTCAAAATCTTCAAAGTCATGCCCAATAATAGCTGGTACAGGGAGCTGAGGAACTACCCCGACTTTCATTCTCTGGCTGTGACCATCCACTTGTACAACTGTCTCTCTCAATGGATAATGATGTACATCCCCATGTATACATATGACACCAGTTGTGGGCTCTTCCTTTACATTGATATCCAGAACGAAGCATGGGCTAATGTTTGTTACTATCGAGTCTATAAGACCTGTTACCACTTTATTTCCAATCTTTACTGGTCTTACATAATGCCCCCAATTAGCTAAAGCCAAATGTACATCTTCTAATGTCTTTTTAGGGCAGTATCTTGCTATGTGTCCTTTTGCATTGCATCTATGACACACAATCTCCGGTTTATAAGATCTTATAGGTTTTTGATTTATTTTAGTCCCAAGGGTATTACTGTCTGCAGTATGGGGTATAGAAACATGAGAAGGTGTTCTTACCATAGATGAAGGTACCCAGGAGCTTCTAATGGGTCGCGGTCTGTGGGGTCTTGCAGCTATGTAATCTTCCGCTAATCTTATGGCCACTTCTGCTGTCTCCAGGCGGTGTTCTTTCACCCATAACTGCACCTCCTGTGGTAAAATATTTATAAATTGCTCCAGGATGATAGCTTCCAACATCTGTGCCATAGTCTGAGTGTCAGGTTGTAACCATTTTATACTTAAGTCTTTTAATTGAATGTATATATCCTGTGGCTTATCAGTAGCATGGAACTTCAAGGTTCTGAATCGCTGTCTGTATGTTTCCATACTGATGTCATATCTCTTTAAGATGGCCTGCTTTACATGTCCATAATCATTAATATAAGCGGTTTCCACGTGGCTATATGCTAATTGGGCTTTTCCCGTTAAATAGGGAGCCAAGCGAATGACCCATTGGTCTCTGGGCCACGCACACGCCGTCACTACTCTCTCAAATGTCATTAGGAATGCTTCGATATCATCTGTGTTGGACAATTTAACCAATTTAATGTCCTTCTGCACAATCCCTGGGTTAACCGGGGCTCTAGCCATACCCATGGATTGAATTACCCTCAGTGTGTCTGCCCATCTGGCTTGATTCTCCCTCTCCATATCCATTTGACGAGTACAGAGCCAGCGTATCAATTCTTTCAGATCTTGGGGGCTTTCTTCCATCTCGGAGCTGGCTGCTCGGGCTCCTTCCTCAGGTTCCTTCTTATCTTCCATCTCCTCTCTTTTTCTGGTTTTTCTTCTTACTATAGTCTCCAGTCCGGCCAACAGAGGTAGTTTCAGTTGTTGCACTCGGGACCGGGTAGCCACTCTACTCCAGATATCCTCACCACCTTGCATTCAGGTCCAACAGGTTTTGTGCTCAAAACCTCCACCAGTATATCCCACTTCTGACACCAACTGTCACAGGACCGTGGGATAAAAGATGGACCAAGAGACAGTTGCTGGAGTAGTTTTTACTTTCAAACATTTATTTTAACAAAAATACGAACTGAACGTCAGAAAAACAAATAATAAAAAGCATAGTAACCAAAACAGAATCATGTACTAGTAAGCCCTAGTACTTTGGAAGGCTTGAGACAGCACTTCAGTACTTCCAGGTCCGACTCCTGGAGTCACTAACTCCCTTGCACTAAAACACAGTGCTTTATATACCCTTAGAAGACATGTGACCACAAACTCCTCCCCTAGATTCCTTTTTTATAACATAAATTCTTTCTCTGTACAATAAATGAATTCATGTTTACACTCCACTACTTTTCTTTTAATCACAGTATATGTTTTTATATTGCCAGTTAAAATAATAATTGTTTAGGAGTTGAACACCCTAAAATGAATTGAAATAGGAACTGCCCCCTTTCATGAATGTATAAAGTCAGCTGTTCAAGGGCCGGCCAGCTCCTATGGAGCACATCCATACAAAGAAAATAGCAGGCAGGGGTTTACCTAGCAACCAATATGAATAGAAAACCCTCGTTTATATAAAGGATTCAAATTCGAAAACATACCTTATTCCACCTTTAGCGGTAAGTGAGAGTCATTCCACTCGATTTTGGGATAAAGCGCAGCGGTTTGAAGGCAGTACAAGGCAAAATGCCTTCACGACCGTGCACACATTCGTGCGGTAACTTTTACTGGCGATTTCATTTCCCGACTTATTTCTGCGGTGTATTCCAGCGCAACAGCCGCATTTCTTTTATAAGGTTATTTTACCAGGGCATTTCTTTACAGAATAACACAGTTCCAACACCCTAATAAACTTAAAATATATATCTAAATCAGGAAGACTTCAAAAACCAATCAGAAGCCCATTTAAAGAAACAGTGACCTGACATGACTGAATAATGCAGTTTTTTAAAATGCTATACTGTTCTATCCCATACTATTCCAACTAGGTATTACAGGGAATATATCTAGGGAGTATGGAAAGATAATGGGAGAAAACTGGAATGTCATTAACAAATAATTCACAGCAGACAGACAAAAGACAACACACACAAAAAAAAAACGAGAATATACTACACAAAGTGGGTGGCCAGCCCAACAAACAACATATAACAGTAAGAATGCCACAAGAACAGCAGTGCATCTAGGTCCCATTATCACTCTATATAAACATTTTTTTTTTCAATTTTTTTCACTCTTTCACAGTGCACATCACCAAAGGATGGCAATGTTGCCTTACATATTACAATTACTTCAAGGACAGGTGTCTTGGCATCTGACAAGTAAGAAATAGACAGAAAATACATAGTATAATATGTGTGCATTAGCAAGCAAAGTGGGTTACAACAATATGCATTTATATCCTGACATCTACTCTTGTACGGTAGATGCCCTTAGCCCTATGTATTAGTATAACCTATGCCTAAACATTACCTGTCTGATTGTACCCCTAGGGGTATCAATTAGGGTGCAGGGACCTCGTGTAACAGTGCCCAGGCCATATCCCTCCCCACCCCACCCCCTTTCACTAATCCACTAAAAGATTAACCCGGTTCAGTATCAGTCAATTTGCCTATGTAACCCCACCCCACCCCATGTCGGATGACACTGTAAACAGGAAGTAGTTCCAGGGCCTTCTTTTCTGGTAAAACTATATACTGCAGTTCAGGAGTTAAACACATTGAACAGTGAGTTTTTTGACAGAAAAACATCCCTATAAACTGTATGATGAGGGGGTCCTCCAATGGCTTAGGGATGTACTGCCACTTTGTTAATCCAGGATTGGGAGTGTGGCTAGCCAGGCAGCTGGGGGCTGGTGCTGCTGCTTGGCAGTGTGCCAAGCTAGGGATGGCAGGGCCAGGTTCTGCAGCCACAGCAACCCTGTGATGGGCCAGGGAGCTTTACTTCTCCACAGTGGGATGCTGAGTGTTCACAAGGTCTGTCAGGCCCTGCCCCATACCACGTTGGAAGCAGGAGCCTGAAGGTAGCAGCATCAAGGGAGAAACACAAACAAAATAATGTACTGTGAGCAGTCAGCATGCTGGTCACTTGCACTCTGAAGCCCTACTCTGTGTGGAGCTCCGATGGCCTGATGGGGGGGGGGGGCAGAAGACCAGGCTAGAAGATTGACAGTTTGAGGACCAGACAGTAAGAGTAGCTAGACAGCTTGGGGGGCAAGCACCTATATAAAAAAAATATGATTGCATTTCTTCTGAATACTGCTACTTTATGCTTTAACTCTATTGTAAACTTTAGTTTTACTTCAAGCTGTAAGTGCCTTTCAGACATGTGCCCCTCCTCACTTTTCCCTGTGTTCTTATGCCCTTGGTGCAGGTTTCTATAAGGATGTCTTTTCACACGTACAGTAAAGAGTAACATTCCACTTCACTATGTACTTTCTAAATGATTACAATTTCTTTTTAATTTTCCTGTTTTTCTTCCCTGATCTATATAATACAATATTGGAAGAATATCAAAAAGTGTTTATAAAAGTATAAGTCTGTCCCTCAACTAACCTCACAGCTGCCTTTGTGTATAACATCATAGTGCTTACTATGACTTCACATTCTCAGTTCATAAACCCAGTGATTGTATGGTCAGTTGGGAACAGTCACGTGCCTTTTAAAGACACAGTACTGCATTAAGAAAAGAAAGATAAGTGCACATTATCTGAAATATCTAGCTGACCAATAATAGGAGAAAGAAGAAAACTCAGATGTTAAGCATAATTGTTGTACATATTATAGTTTTTAGCCTTTTATTTTTGTAGCTTCCTGTTCGTATAATGTAGCACAAAGTTTTGAAAATCAGATATTTCATTATTTACAGATTATAACAAAAAAGTCAGAGATATGTCATTCATAATGGAGCTGCTGCACTACCAGAGAAAACTGTTTTATCAGCTGGAGGTATAGTACTGCACCTGACACTTTTAGTTCAACAGTAATTAACACTTTGTTTGTTTTCATTTTCATTGTCAGTGTATTATGTATTATGTTGACACCAAACAGAATGTTTCTGTTTCAAACCTCGCGACAGAACTGCAAGATATAGCGAAAAATAGTTTCCAGCTGCTGTACACACATTGCTGGCTTCCACAAAACATGATGTGCAGCATTTTAAAGATCTTGAGGATTTACATGGACTACTGCATCTTCAATGTAACTTTAGTTCAAAGGTTCTTTTATTGGGGGGGGGCAATCTGTCAACCCCAAACAATATTTTCTCATAGAAATCATCAGAGCATTTCCGTCCCCTGGAGGATTGGTGAATGTGGGAATACGGGCTCTAATAGAAAACACTTGGTCTGTTTTCAGTTCCTGACACATACTCCAGAGTTCATGTTACGGGTTATCGGAAGGAATCTATGAAAAATGAAGCTGTGCACAACTGCAGATCATCAACGTGGCTTAACCTTGTCAAATGAGGATGAAACAGGAAGTGCTCTGTGACACTGACTGGCAGAAATGCAAATCACAGAGCAAAACAAACTAGAGACATGAGTCCTGCAGAGATACTCAGACTCACAGTGCAGTAGGTTCTCCACAGATTGTACAGAACTCTACCTTAGATCGCAGAAGCTTGACAAGACATTTGTTAGACACCTTTTCAGCAAGGGGATTTGAACAGCTTTTCCCTTGTATAAAATACACCCTGAAACTGTGGAGGTCAGGGGTGTCAGGGTCATCGTACAAAGAGATAATATTTCTATTGTACAAATCTGGTTTATGATACCTTAATCCATGGGTTAATGGTTTTAGCAAGGATCTGTTATATGAAAGAACTTGTCGAGTATGTTGTGGGGCTATCATGTTACTGTGATACATTATTGGAGCTATTGTTTAAGACTACAAGGCATATATTCATTGATCTTTGGTAGTTATGAAGTACTTAATATGTATGCTTTATTTTACCCTGCTATTCAAAATGGCCTTTAACAGGGGTAATGTTGATCTGTTTAGCTTTATTTTACTATTGATGACATTTTTACTACACTCCAAAAGGGCAGTGTTGAGTGAGAAGTGAAGAAAAAGCACAAGAAAAGCACAAATGTGTTGGTTTGTGTGTGTGTGTGTGTGTGTGTGTGTGTGTGTGTGTGTTTTAAATTGAGCAATGCTTTATGAACTGCAAAGTAAAATAAAACTCTTAAAACCCTGAAAAGTACTTCACGAATATAGCCCAAGTATTTTGTTTTTAATTTTATTCACATGCATACTGTCATTCTGCCTCCTGCACTTAAGGAACTGATCTAAGCAGGACTTACCTTTAAACCTTCCATCACCAAGAGGTGATATTCTGCCCCTCAAGATGTGGGCATACAAGAGACATACTATTTCTTTTTTTTTTTTAATGTCTGAAATGTTCGGAACTGCAGGCAAAAAATCTTAATTCCAAAATGTATGGCTAAACATTTTTTACATAGCAATTTCAGGTTTGGGAACGAGGATTTCAAATGCAAGGTGGATTCCAATTTTGAGGTCCTATTTGGAATTGGATAGGAATCAGATTCAGAAATACCTACATCCCTGAACAGTTCAACTGGATCAGAATCTGCTGGTTTCAAGCATCCCTAATTTAAATAGCACTTTTCATGCCAGCACCTCAAAATGCTTTACAATCAACACACAACTCCACACCAAACAATCACTGAAGGGCAGTTATTTCTAGGGCAGAACATGGCAGCCATTTTGCACCAGCACACTACACAACAGCGTCCTGATCTCCTTGTCAAGATGCACACTGCTTGATAATAAACCAGTTGAATCTGCTGGTGAGTGACTGAATGGGGGAAGTTTGGCCAAGACACTGGGTACATTCACTTACCTCTTTTTAAGAAGTAGCATGTGATCTTTAACTTCCACCTGAACAACAACCAGAAGAGGCAGATGGAACCTCAGTTTATCTTGTATGAAAGATGGATACCCGCTAAGTCAAATCCAAAAGTCATTATAGGACTGTAGAGAAACAGACTCACTGCTCCCTCAGGCCAAGTCACATTTTCTTTCTTTTTCCTCTGTTTAGCTCTGTCAGCGGTGTCCTCTTCTTTTGCACTGGTGATGGTTTCTAAAGGTTCTATTTCTTTTTTCAGTTGTTCAGCAGAAAAACCTTTTTTCAATCAAAGGGTTACTTCTATTTGCTGAGATATATGAATATACATATGCAATGAATAAATGTTATACTATTAACCACAATTGTGTTGATTGGACATTTAAAAGCTGGATATATATGGGACAGATTCTGTCCACACTAATTGGCTGCTTCAAAGAGACATGTGATATTGAATCATTGCAGCACTCAGTGGATGGGTCTCTCGACGGGAGTGTTACATTTGCTATAGAATATCAAAGTGCTTATTTATGGACATAGTTTGAGTATTGTATGTATAACAACTTTTACAGAAGTACACAATGGAGTCAGTTGTCTGTCAGAACTACAGGGCTGGAACAAAAAATCTTTTGGCCTCGCTCTTGGAGAACAAAAAAGCACTTAAAGATAGTGTGCAATAAAAGGAATAATTTATTCAGTATAAGGTAGCACCCCCACACACACACACGCAAGCATGTGAGGGGGGTGCTACCTTTGTCTTGAATAAATTATTCTTTTTATTGTACGCTATCTTTCAGCTTTTTCTTTTTCTTTTTTTTTTTTTTTGTTCTCCAGGAGTGAGGACGAAAGTTTTCTTTGTTCCTGCTGTTTGGTGCTGTATTTTGGCTCCTCTGTTCAGTCCTGTAGCAGTGTTTTTCAGCGCTTCGGCATTTGTCTCTCACAGAACAATACATCTGCCGGTTGACTTTTTGGTAAGGGAACCCATGACACAGTGGAGCATGGAATTTGTTTCTCTACATCTCATCACTTCCTCATGTACTGACACTTAGTCCTTACTATCTGGAGCTTCAAATGTTACATTACTATGTCATTTCAGGAGTGCTTGGTCCTGTAGAATTTAATCTGTATCAAATGACCAAAAACAACACCATGCTGAGGCAATTCCAGCAGCTGAGTAAAGGCCTTTATGAGGAATTTGACTAGATCATTTGTTTCAGTTCAAAAATACTTCCAAAGTGACTGCTGGTTTTACTTCATAATGTGGAAGTAAGAGTCAAAAAGTGAGAGTTCCCATTATATAATAGGCACCAAAGCATAAAAGATTGTGGAAATTAGTTAGTGTTTCCGTGTTCTTAAAGTACTTTAAATATGGAAGTTCAGACATCAATATATTCAAAAAACAAAACTCTTAAAGAGTGGACATTCCGGCATCTCTACACTCTCTTCACTCTTAAAATGAAGAGTCCATTAACAATGTTTTCTTTAAAATAGAGTAGCCTGTACACTTTAAAGACAACAGACTCCTTTCAGAGCACCTTCTTTCAACTGTGAAACATGTCAACCCAAGAAAAAATGCAGTAAGTTTGTTAGCCAACATAGGCAAAGAAAAATACACTGCTGTGATAAAGAAAAACTACAGCACTTTGAGTGCTAAAGCATCAAGTCCCATGATACATTGCAAGAATAGGGTCATGACCTCTGTAGTGGAGCAAAGTAGCTTTTCACAGTACCACAGAATGGAGGCTAGTAACTTGAAATCCAGATTAAATCTGGAGGTTCTGATAGAGGCATTCATTGTTTAAGCCTACAGACAGCATTGTTTTAAGAAGAAATGGTTTATGGGACCTTCCATTCAAAGTGTGAAGACAGTGTAAAGTTACATTAAGATCTATATTAATATATAGTGTATAGGGGAAGTTTGTTCTGCACAGATTTTCATCCTAAGCAGAATGCTTTTGTACCACAGTCAGTGCAAAAGGTCATGGAACACAATTGTACCTTTCTATGGTACAACAGCATTCTACACAGGTGAAAACAATGTCCACACAACCATCTCTAATGAAAGAAGTGCTGAAGAAAACCACCGTGTTTCCAACAGATACCAGAAAGCCAAGCAAGATATGTGGACCTTTGCCAGTTTGCTCTATTTTTCCTTGGAAGTTCAAACAATTAAACTTTTCTATGGACATTAACAAAAAACCTACACTCTCATATCATACATTTATTTGTTTCCTTTTCAACAGACAGCTGTTTGCCAGTAGCTGGTGGGGATATATGTGTTTGGTTTAGTTTGTTTTCACTGTTCATACTAGTCCCCTGCAACTATCCTGGGGGTCTATTTTATGGTTGTTGAAATCTCATTGTCCATGAGGGCTGCATTAGCATATGAGAACATGATGTCAAAACAACACGTGTACCATGAATCTGTGCTGAAAGTACAAGTATATTGAAAAAACTCAGAAAGCACACAAATTGTAAGTAATTTAATAGGAAAACCCTATTACAACTCAGATAGTTTAAAAACTAACGAAGGTAAATGTGGTATTTCGCGACTTTGTTGTGACTAGTTTCATTGAAATCTAGTTAAGCAGACAGGCATACTGTACAGTCTGGAGGGTGAATTATGATCATATGTATTAATTGCTCTCCCAACCATTGTAATCCCTTCCCCCATGACACTTCTGGAAATGAGCTGTTCCTCAGCTCATGTTGTCTTTCCTGGTTAAACATTTTGTAAATAAATAATATAATAAAATAAAATGTTCTCATATGCTAATGAAGCTCTCAGGACAGTGAGATTTCACCAACCATAAAATGGAGACCCCCCAGGGTAGTCACAGGGACTAGTATGTGTGTAACACTTGGCCAGCTAGTTATGATTGTTGTATGATACTTGTAATATAAAAATATAGTAGGTGATTGTCTCACATAAGACAGCCTGTGCTTATAGGTGTTTCAGTGAAGTTACAGTGACAAGTGAACTGAAACCAGAAGGTAATTAAAAGACCAAAGAGACTTAATTAAGGGTCTCCTGTTTTTCTGTCTTAATTAGAACTGACCCAGCTGCCAGAATATAGGGCTCGTAAAGTTTTATGATTCCTATAGGAAGAACATTGATACCACCATGGTGCTAAAAGTGGTAAAAGTAAAACCCTTTGATATGCCTTGGGAATAGGAACTACACAAGATCAAAGACAAAAATGTTTAATTAAGGAGTCATACTTAGGAAGTGGAATTTTTTTGCTGATGTCACTTTATTTAATATACCTACTGATGATAGGACATCATGTTTGTATTTTTTTTCTATTCTAAAAGAGAGGAGCTAGATGACTCACCAAGGGGGTGGGGAGATGAAGTTGAAATGTATCCTTGTAACTGGGGAATATGTCAATAATTTTGGGACTCAAGAGAGACAGAGCTGTCTGATATAACTTAAGCACTGTACAGAGGTAATACATTAGCTAGAAAAGTTTATGTTTTGTAGTTTTCTTTGTTTTTTTTCTTTCATGTGATTGTGAGCTCTTTAATATATTGTTCTGTGTTTAGATTTTTCATATTTTTATCATCTTTTAGTAAAGTACTTATTATTTGAAAGACTGCCTGGGTGTGTCTTTCAAGTTCTTTTTGCATGTGATGTATACGTGGTTTAAGTTTGACAGCGGTTCCCGAAGGGCTTGATGGTATTACCAAAGTGGGAAAAGGTAAGAATATACCTAAGGTCTTTTATAGAGTTTTAAGGGTTCATTCTGGAAGCCTGGTTTGGTGCCCTGATGAAAGATTGTACCACAATCCCGAAGGAGTACGTATCTGAGCCTGTACATTGGGTATGTTAGCATAAGGTTCACAGTTTGAATCCCCAGAACTTGAGACTAAAGGTGATTCAGACCCAAAAGCAGACAGGAGGGTTACCCTGCCTGTTACCTGTTCATACTATTGTGCTCAGAGGCTGGCACTGTGGAGCAGAGGCCTGACCTGCTGAGTGCATTTTGTGACAGATTTGTTTGGCAGCAGTGTGGATAAAATTGGTAACACAAGCTTTAACTGTTCAGTGTGTCAGCTTAATACTGTACAGCTCACTAGTAAAATAAGGCAGTAATTTATTAAAAAAAAAGGAAACAGAACTATATCATTTTGCTTACAGTCAAATTCCTGTTTAATTTTTTTTCTAAAGTGCAAGTTAGAGTAGCCGTAGTTAGGGAAGAAGATGGCTTCCAACTACAGCGGGTACACTGCAGACTACTTGAGGCAGTTGTGCCAGGACAGAGGAATCCTGCACGAGGTGACAGCCACCAAGCAGAACCTCATGGATGCCCTGATGGCAGCAGATGCCCAGAGCATCGAGTCACAGACTGTGACTGTAAAGGATCAAACCTTGGGCATGGAGGGGCTAGTGCCAGTGCAGTGTCCAGATCTGGTGAAGAGGGCAGCAGGGCCAGTGCAACTGAAGGGCCACCACAGCAGGGGAAGTTCACCAGCATTCTGGAGCCAGAAGCAATCAGACTGTAGATTGAGATGTGCAGAATGGACTTGGAGTTCCAGAGAGAAGAGAAGTGAGATCAGCGAGCCACAGAGGAGAAGAGGGAGCAAGAATAGCGTGAAGCTGAATGTAAACAGTGAGAGGTGGACCGTGAAGAGTGTGAGCACCAGAGGTGACATGATCTGGAGAAGCTATGACTCCAACCACAGCACCAGAGCAGGTAAGTGGCTTGGGTTTAACTGGAACTACAGGACTGGGTTACAAATTAAATTCTAAATTGATAGCTGAATTTAAAGAGGGGAGGATATGGATGCCTTTTAAATTCCTTTGAAAAAGTTTATATTCAGGCAAATGTTCCTAGAGGGTCCTGGAGCTTCCAACTGTCCCGCTACTTACGGGAATGCTCGGGATGCATTAGGTCAAATGGACAATGAGGACAGTAATGATTATAGCAAACTTAAGCTGCACTTTTGAAAAGTTTGATTTAACTGCAGAAGCATGTAGAGCTAAATTCCGTAATCTCAAGAGAAGCCCTGACATGAGCTACGAGGAGCTAGCCACGAAACAACGTCAGTGTTTAAAGCGTTGGTGGGAAGGAATGGAAGCAAACTCTGTAGATAAAATTGAAAATGCTATGTTGTTAGAACAGTTTTTTGGGGCATGCTCAGCAGAGCTGAAAACCTGGCTGGAGGACTGAGATCCCAAAACAGTGCAAGAGCCTGCTGAACTCTCAGACCACTATGCCAAGAGCAGACCTGCTCTGAGAGTGAATGGGGTGGGCATGGCAGTGCAGAAAAGGAAAAGCGTGCCTTCAGGGCAGCTAAAACCCTCACTGCCTCCACTGAAACCAGTTAGACCCAAGTTTCAAAGAAAAGTTTTCTCTGAGAAAAGAAACTAATGTTGGGTTTGTAAAGAAACTGGGCATATTGCCAGACAATGTCCCCAAAGGATGAGCAATATGCAACATGGGGCTAGGAAAGAAGTGGGTTGTTTATGTGTCCCTAAGCATGCCTGTGAACATGAGGGAACACATGTGCCCAGTCACGGTGAATGATGTACAGACACAAGGATTAAGGGATACAGGAGCATCACTGACATTGGTAAAAGGGGATCTAGTAGAGCCTGGTCAGCTTATACCCAATAAATCTGTAACTGTATAAAACTTCACTGGGAAGGGGAAAACATTGCCACTCACTAGTGTTCTCCTAGACTGGGGTGAAACAGGGGGAACTGTGTAACAGGTGACTGTAGCTGAAATCTTAGCAGTTGACATCATCCTTGGCAACAATCTCATACGGGGATGGTGTGTGCAGTTACCCGTAGCCAAGTGGCAAGGGAAAATTGCAGTTCCCTGGACCCCACAGAAGCCACGGTGGAAACCACTGGGAGGCTGGTTCCCCAGCCTGTGTCTCTTGATATGGAGACTAATGAAAAGGGGGTAGAAATTTCCCCAGTAGCAGTTAACCACACAGCTATGGAGGGTTACTCCGAAGAAGGAGGGGTGACCCATTGTCAAGATGGTTAGGGATGACAGTGATCCTGTGTGCCCTGACACTAGTGCTAGGGACCCTAGTTTAGAGACTGAAGGGGACTTTTCCCATGCCTTGGGAATGTGTAAGGAGTTTGCAGCTGCTCAGAAAAGTGACCCTAGTCTACAGAAGCTGAGGGTTTTGGCAGACTCTGACAGAGAACAGGGAGGTGATGGTAAACATAAAGTTTATTGGGAAAATTGACTGATGTATACTCAGGCTGTGAAGGCAGAGGGAGGGTGATAGGCAGGCAGCTTGTTGTTCCCAGGGGTACCGTGAGCAGTTGCTCAAGATTGCACATGATATTCCCTTGTCTGGTCATCTGGGAATCACATGCACTATGCAGCGGTTTGCCCAGAATTTCTATTGGCCCAACTTCACCCAGCAGGTGAAGAAGTATTGCAGGTCTTGTCACCAGTGTCAGGAAATAGGGAAGGCAGGTAAGAAAATCCAAGCCACCCTAATTCCATTGCCCATAGTAGAGGAGCCATTCCAGAGGGTGGGAATGGATATTGTGGGGCCTTTAAATACCCCCAGCTCCTCTGGGAAAAGGTTCATCCTGACTGTGGTGGATTATACCACCCGGTATCCAGAGGCAGTCGCCCTATCCTCACTGAGGACAGACAAAGTGGCAGATGCCTTACTTGGGATTTTCTCCCATGTTGGGTTTCCACAGGAGGTTATCACCGATCGAGGGGGTTCCTTCATATCGGACCTTATGAAATGTTTGTGGGAGAAGTGTGGGGTGGTGCAGAGGTGCATGACACCTTATCCCCAGCAAGCCAATGGGCTTGTGGAAAGATTTAACGGTACCCTGAAGTCAATGCTCCAAGCGTTTGCTGAGCAGCATGGGAGGGACTTGGAGAAATACCTTCCCCACCTGTTGTTTGCATACAGGGAGGAGCCACAAGAGCCAACAGGATTTTTCCCCTTGTAGCTCTTATATGGACGCCAGGTATGTAGGCCTCTAGACTTGATCAGAGAGGACTGGGAAGACAAGCATGCCACCCAGGGAACTCCCATAGTGAATTACATCCTTAGGTTTAGGGAAAGGCTTAAGGAGCTTATGGGGACAGCCCAGAGCAACCTGACAGCTGCCCAACAGAAACAAGAAGTGTGGTACAACCACAGAGCCAGAGCTCACTCATACACGGTGGGTCAGGAAGTCATGGTCCTTATTCCGGTCCAGAAAGACAAGCTGCAGGCTGAGTGGGCAGGACCATACAAAGTAGTTAGGAAGGTAAATGATGTGAACTATATCATAGTTACCTGACAGAAGACATACAGAAAGAATGTACCATGTCAACATGATGAAGCCATATGCTAATAGGGCTGACATGGTGTTTGCAGTATGAAGTCCTGGGGAGGGGATGGACAAAGGAGACCCCCTTCTGGACTTGCTGGAAGAAAGCAAGTGGGAGTCCTCTATGGAGGCAGTTAAATTGTCTCCCCAGCTGGCCCTGGACAAGATCCAGGAGGTAAGAGAGGTTTTAGCAGACTTTGACCCACTGTTTAATGTCAAGCCTGGACTAACCCCCTTAGCAACACACAATATAGAGACAGAGACACCCATACAGTGGACAGCATATTGGGTGTCAGAAGCTGTCCAAAAGGACATTAGGAGAGAGGCAGAGGAAATGCTGGATTTAGGGGGTAATCCAGAGATCCCACTGTGCCTGGGCCTCACCTGTAATCTGTGTGCCAAAGCCAGATGGCTCTACTCATTTCTGTGTGGACTGACATGGACTGAATGCAGTCACAAAGTCAGATACCCACCCAATGCCCCAGATGGATGAACTCCTGGACAAGTTGGGAGGGGTGACATACTTTACAACGACTGACCTGACAAAGGGGTATTGGCAGGTAGAGTTAACTGACAGAGCTAGGGAGAGGTCGGCCTTCATCACTCTGATAGGCTTATTTGAATTTAAAGTAATGCCTTTCAGAATGAAGAATGCCCTGGCCACTTTCCAAAGGTTGGTGAACCAGGTGTTAAATGGTGCTGAGGAGTACACCATGGCATACCTGGATGACACTGCCATCTTTAGTGCCAGCTGGGAGTAACACCTGTCCCACCTTAGGGAAGTGCTGGGCAGAATACAGAGGGCCAGGCTCACTGTCAAAGCTAAGAAGTGCCAGGTGGCCATGGCTGAAGTGGCATACCTCGGGCATGTTGTAGGCGGGGACAGCTCCATCCTAACCAAGTAAAATATAGCGGTGATCAAGGCATGGCCCAGACCAGAAATGCAGAAACAGGTCAGGAGTTTTCTAGGGACAGCAGGGTATTATAGGAGATTTGTACCCAAATACAATGCCTGGCTGCTCCCCTATCTGACCTGGTAGGAAAAGGTGCCTAAGAAAATTACCTGTAGAACCAGCCTGTGAAAAGCCTTTACCAGACTGAAGGAGGCATTGTGCAGTGCTATTGACAAGTCCTGACTATAGCAGACCCTTTATAGTCCAGACTGATGCCTCAGATGTGGGTATTGGGGCAGTACTGAGTCAGACATCCAACCAAGGGAAAGATCATCCCATAGTGTACCTGAGTAAAAAGTTACTTCCCAGTGAGCAGGCTTACTCTACTGTGGAAAAAGAGTGTCTTAATACAGTGTGGGCCCTAAAGAAGTTAGAGCCATACTTACATTGGTAGCATTTTGAGGTACAAACTGACCACAACCCCCTGGTTTGGCTGACACAAATGGGAAAAACTAATGGTAGACTATTACGATGGAGTCTTGCCTTGCAAGGGTATGACATGACAATCTTACGTAGGGCTGGAATGATCAATCAGAATGCCAATGGGCTGTCACATCTATATGAGGAGTGAACTGACTTAGGAGCTCATCCCATGCAGAGAGAGAGCCCCAAAAACAGTTTAGGTGGGAGGATTGTGACACTTTGCCAGCTGGTTATGAATGTTGTATGATATTTGTAATACAAAAATATAGTAGGTGATTGTCTCACATAAGATAGCCTGTGCTTATGGGTGCCCCCCCTCCAGGCTTCAGCAAAGCTACAGTGACAAGTGACCTGAAACCAGGAGGTAATTAAAAGACCAGAGAGACTTAATTAAGGGCCTCCTGTTTTTCTGTCTTAATTAGAACTGACGCAGTTGCCAGGATATAGGGCTTGTAAAGTTTTATGATTCCTATAGGAAGAACATTGATACCGCCAAGGTGCTAAAAGTGGTAAAACCCTTTGATATGTCTTGGGAATAGGAGCTACATGAAGATCAAAGACAAAATGTTTATTTAAGAGTCATACTTAGGAAGTGGAATTTTGCTGATGTCACCTTATTTAATATACTTCCTGATAGGACATCATGTTTGTATTTTTCTATTCTAAAGGGAGGAGCTAGATGACTTACCAAGGGTGGGTAGATGGAGTTGAAATGTGTCCTTGTAACTGGGGAATATGTCATATCATTTTGGGACTCAAGAGAAGACAGCGCTCTCTGATATAACAAGCACTGTACATAGATAATACATTAGCTAGAAAACTCTAATTGTATTGTAGTAGGAGTTTATGCTTTGTAGTTTTCCTTTTATGTGATTGTGAGTTCTTTAATATATTGTCTTGTGTTTACATTTTCATATTTTTATCATCTTTTAGTAAAGTACGATTATTTGAAAGACTGCCTGGTGTGTCTTCCAAGTTCTTTTGTATGTGATGTATAAGTGGTTAAAGTTTGACAGCTGTTCTGAAGGGCTTGATGGCATTACCAAAGTGGGAAAAGGTAGAAATATATCTAAGGTCTTTTATAGAGTTTTAAGGTTCATTTTCAAAGCCTGGCTTGGTGCCCCTAGTGAAAAGATTGTACCACAATCCCGAAGAGTACTTATCTGAGCCTGTACATTAGATGCAGTATCATAAGGTTCACAGTTTGAATCCCCAGAACTTAAGACTAAGGTGATTCAGACCCAAAAGCAGACAGGAGGGTTACCCTGTCTGTTACCTGTTCACACTATTGCGCTCAGAGGTTGGCACTGTGGGAGCAGAGAGCCTGACCTGCTGATTTCATTTGTGACAGTATAAACAGTGAAAATAAACTAAAGCAATCACATATATCCATAACAGCTACAGAAAAAGAGTTGTCTATTGACATGAAACAAACAAAATGTCTAAGATATGAGGTGTAGTTTTTGTTTAATTTTTTTAACTTTCTTTTTATCCCCGAGACCTCGGACAGTACCTTCGAGCGATCGCCTGGTACATACCCTGAGATCATCTGCTGTGCCCCGCATACATACTGAGATCCAGCTTCACGCAACCACCAAGGTCCCATGTATTTTGTCCCCAGAGCTCCCACCCTGCAAGAGTTCCAGTGCAAGGACAGATGTCCAGATGGATGATAAGCGGAAGCATGCTGCTGTCAAGCACCTCACAGCATCCTCCCTCCTCCCAATGCTCACTTCAGAGCCGATGCTTCTCCACCCATGCTTCCACTGGTGGTGAGGCAAACATTACATGCCTGTACTACCCGGTGGCCTCCCCCTGGAGGTGGTGAGTGTCCCTCCGAATGCACTGCCCACCTCCCCCCTGCCAGCCTCGACAACCCGAGACCATTCCCAAACCCAGGTCACCGGTGTTGGAAGTGATAACACTACCACTGAGCCGATGAGACGGTCTCCTTCAAAAAGAAAAAAAGCAGCCATTTCTCTGTATTAGCTGTCACTTACAATTCACAGCGCAAGAATGGCCAAAAACAGGACTTGGCAGTGGCAAAATGGACGAGAATGGCACACAACAGTTTGAAAAAACTTTTTTTTTATCTTTACACACTATAAAAAATACTGGTTGGGCAAAACCATGCCCAACCAGCCTGTGCCGCCACCAGGAGGTTCTGATTACAATGGACCTCTCGAACATCGCTCTCAAGGTCTGCTGTAATCTGAACCTCTCAGTGGCAGCACAGGCTGGTTAGCATGGTTGCCCAACCAGTGTTCTCTATTTTATAAATCATAAATTTTATGACTTATTAATAAATGCCAAAAATATAAAAAGATTAAAAATCTCCAATTGAAAATGTGGAATAATTAGATTTTTCAAAACCTGTATGTGGTTTTCTGAGGTCCTCACATGTCAGTAAAACTGGGTGTGAACTGATTAGCTCAATGCCCATCATTTATAATTGATTATCATAGATTTCACATAATTATCTACTTGAACACCTTACTGAACAAAGGGATCAGAACCTTCTCCATGTACGGGAGTAGGACAGAGGGCTTCTAAATCATAAAATAAAGGATGCCCTACCTAATGTGAATGGTTGAGAGATGTAAATCTATTTTCCAAGCTACTGTTCCCCCACCCTCCAGCCTTCCTTTTTAGGGCTATACCCAGTAATCAGAGATATACCCTGTTTAGGCTCTCTGAGCCTTCATGGAGGTATCTGGAAGTATTTTCTGCCAAGTTTTTTCCCCAATCCCCCTTCAACCAGTGATGTGGACCATGCCTCTGTTGGGCTTAATGTTGTTGCATCCCCACAGCAAGAGGCATGCCCTGGCCCAGACATAGGTGTCACTGTGGCACCAACCAGAACCCTCTGAACCCATCACTGCCAGTGGCAGCTACCTCAGCTGGGTCCACCCCCAATGCAGTGACCCAGCTCCATTCCCAAACCCAGGACACCTGTACAGCAGTATGATGCATAGCCACCAGGCCATCCAGACAGCACAAGAGAGATGCGAATCTAAGTGATACACTCAACACAAACATACTTGTCATTCAATTACTCAGTCTTTTTTTTAATTCATTGCTTGTGCCCCCTCTCTTCAGAGTGGCCCCCATCAGGCCATGGCCACCCAGCCCCAAACTCAGGCATCTCCTGCGCCTACTCCCCTTGTACCCCCAACTTACTCCCTGGAGGCAGGGTTCACCAGGTCAGGCCATTGCCCAGCAAGGTGCTGGTCCCCACATAGTAAGACTGTCCAAGATGGGGTGGAAAGTCATCCTAGCCAGGAGCTTAGCATGCTCTGACATCTTGCTTCATGGCATGGCTGGGGTGTTTTTTCTGTGTTCTTCAAGTGGAACTCAGCCTAATGGACATCCTCGCATGTGGTGCTCCAAGCCTATGTGCGTTAAGCATGTCACCACTGAGCTGGAAGATGTCTGTCCCCCACTTCTGGGAGACTCTTTCTGTACGATCACCTGTTGTCACCAGGTGGCTTTAATGATAGTGGAGTATATAAGCCCTCCCTCCCTGGGGAAGGAGAGCGTCACCTGAGACACTCAATCATTCTCACCTGGCTGACCTCCAGTGACGCTGGCTTGCTTCTAAACTTGGTTGCAGGTTTTATAAATGGTAGCACTGCTGCACTGACAATGGACTGATCATTACTCAGGACATATAGATAGATAGATAGATAGATAGATAGATAGATAGATAGATAGATAGATAGATAGATAGGCTTTTTTGGGGTCCACAACCTCCAACTCCCTCTGACCCCAGTAACCCACTGGTTACCCCCATAGCTTACTCTCCATTGCTAGGGTTCCAGAGGGAGTGTCATCCTCCCCCATGAAGCAGTCCACTAAGTGGACTAGAATCTAATAATGGTACAAGGTACAAGTTTATTAATACAAAGTGCATTTATAATAAGTATTGCACAGAAATAAGCATTAAAAACATTTTCCATATAGTTTCAGCCACAAAATAGTCCTTTAGATAAATACACAATTCAGATCAGATAACATTCTCAATTTTCCTTAATCTGTTAGCAGCTTTAGCAAATTGTGCAACACAATAAAGTATTGCCATATCCTCTGTATTTAAAAAAAATTCCAATCTGTCTACAAGAGGTATGCCAAAAAACTTATTAAGATATTGAGACAACCATTTTTCCCTCAATTCACTTAGGTATGCACATGTAAATAGTATATGAGCCATGTCCCATTTCCTTGGGCAATTACCCTTACACTCTATTCCTCTCTTAAATATATTCCAGTTCATAAAACCAGCTGAAATGCCTCCATTTATATTCAATCTTAAGTTCGCTAAAACTTTATAGTGCAGATTATTCTCACATTTCACTAAGTACATTTCTACAAAAATGTCTTTGAGTGACTTACATATTAATAAATTTGTTGATGCAGAAACTCTAGCCATATCCTGCTGCTTTGAAACATCTTGGATCCTATTTACCACATCTATACAAAATCTAGCACTCCTATCCATTTTACTTATTTTTAAAATTGATTCTATCCCCAATTTCCTTAGCCTATTATCCAGCTCCTTCAACCACATACCATCCTTTAATACTATTTTTCTTGAGAGACCTGAATCCAACTGTCTTTACAACAATTATATAATACTGGAATATCATCCAGCACAATATTTTACATAGATAATTAAATTGCATGGTCAGACCCCTAGAGACAAGAGACAAACAACCTATTTCAGCTCTTAGATATTCACCCAGGATAAATTTGGGAAGACATAAGATTAATCTCATGTATAGATTCTTAATTGGTTCTAGTATAATCAAATTACTGGTTGAGCCCCAGACCTCTGCTCCCTACAAAATTACTGCATCCACCTTCATCTGAAAAATCTTTAACAACGCAGATGCCGAGTTATTAAAAAATTGTTTCAAAAATGTGTTTATTGCCAATGTTATTTGTCTTGCTTTCCTTTTACATTCTTCTACATGCAGACCCCAGATTCATGTGTTATGAATTGTAATTCCCAAATAAGGGTAGCTACTTGCAGCAGTCACTATATTTTCCCCAATCTTCGACTGAAAACTCTTTTTTTTTTGTTTTATTTATGATTAAAATTTTTGTTTTCTTAATATTAACAGATAATTGTAAATTTTCTAAAGTAGATGCAACATCTGATAATACTGTTTGGAGACCACTCACTGTCCTTGAAATTAATACAACATCATCTGCATATAAAAGTGCATCAATTTTAATTGTATTTATTTTTGGGGCTTCAGTCTCTATTAAGTCCAATCTTCATACTAGTTGGTCAATATAAATGTTAAACAACAGCAGTGCAAGAAGACAACCTTGCTTAACACCTCTAACTGTATTAGCGGGTTCAGTCAATCTCCCATCTACCAAATAGCGTACTCTAATAGTTGTATTTGAGTATAATCTTTGTAAAAGTTTTCGAGGCAGTATAGCGCAGTGGTTTAAAGCTCTGAGCTGCAAATCTGGAGACCTGGGTTTATATCTCACAGCCCCCACTTGCATACTGTGTGACCTTGAGCAGGTCACTTAACTTCCCTGTGCTCACTGGTCACACCTGTAAATAAGCTTTCAGCTTGAAAAAAAGGTTTAGGCATTTTCATATCAATTTTCCACGCCTCCAAAATTCTCCACAGAATTTGTTTGTTTATACTATCAAACGCTGAGGTCATATCTATGAATGCCAAATACAAAGAATTTTACTCATTTTGCCTTCCTAATTAAACAATCTAATATGTGTATACAATCAAGTGTAGAATGTTTTTCTCTAAAACCAAACTGTTTATCAGTCAAAATTATATTTTCATTTACCCAACAATTAAGCTCTTGTAAAAGGATACGTGCAAATATTTTGGCAGATATATTTTGTAGAGCTATTGGTGTATAATTGGTGGGGTCATATTTGTCTCCTTTTTAGTGAATAGGCACAATCTCAGCTTCAAGCCATGAATTTGGAACATTTTCTGATTTAATTATTGTCTCAAACAAATTCTTAAAAACATCCAACCACCAAGGCATTTTGAATTGAAAGAACTCCACAGGTATCCCATCAGTACCTGGAGATTTGTTCTTTTCGGACTTTATAGCTAAGTCAATCCTACTTTTAGTTATTTTGAGCTTGGGTTGAAATGCTACTTCCACATGTGCTGGTAATAATTTCAAAAGGTGTAGCCAAGATCTTGCTAGATTCATATAGGCATTTAAAGTAATTAGCCCATAGAACAGCGGGTACATTTGCCTCTATATTCAAATTATATCTATTTTCTGCTAATAAAATGTTTCAAAACTCCTGTGAATTTTTTTCCCTTATAGCTTTCTGAAACTGTCCCCATAATAAATTATTATAATCCTTTTTTTATGAATGATAACTTCTCTATATTCTTTCTTTAAGTGTACTAGCAGTCCATTTTAATTACAAACAAGGCACCTCCTACTTAAGCATGTAAGTTTATTTAACAGTTTTTTGTATTTTAAACACATTATATCATACCATGGTACTTTATTTAATGGTTTCAAAACTATGTTTTTTGCACATGTATTATTCTTTATACCATTATTCAGTTCACATAAAAGGCTTTCAAAAAGAGTAAAGATATCAATATCCAGAGCATTACATATTAAATCTTTCTTTTTCAAGATATAAGAACTTTGTAACAAATTGTGCATTTTTACTGTTACTGTAGGATCCCATTTTAACCTCTTCTTCCACAGTTGTAAGTATTGATCTGCCTCCAAGGTCGATATCAGACAGTCTGAATTCTGTACATATAACCCTTCATGCATTCAGAGTTCAATAGGAAAATGATCTGACACATTTTATGGGATTATTTTAAAACTACCTATCTTAGAATACAGTGCAACATCCACTAATGCCAAATCAAGCAAAGTGCCCCCCCAATAGGAAATGTATATTCACCCAAACAATAGAAAGTGTTTCTACCATTTAAGATACAAATCTTGCAATTTACAATAAAGTTCATAAGCACCAAGCCCTTCTTATTTTTACTGTGATCTTTAGATACTCTAATCGGAATATCCTTATAGTAACTCTTATCATCTGAGTTATAGCTTACATCCATCTCATTTAAATCACCTACATATGCATTCCAATTGCCAAAAAGCATAACATGTCTATGGGTAGCAAATGTAGAAAAGTCCTCCAAAAACTGGATAATTCGCTAAGTTGGATTTCAAATTCTGCAGTTTTCAGACTCAGGGGGGTAGGAATTCACAAGAAGAAGTTTCAAGTCTATTTCAGTAGTTACCTCAATGGCAAGCCAATTAGTGTACTGAGAATTATACATCTTATGGGTTGTACAGTTCCTTTTGGTATCTAATAGAAACAGCAATCCACCACTGCATCAACCCCAGTTAGCCACCCTTCTCCTAGGGAGGGAATAATTGATAAACCCCTGCATTACTATTTATGAGCCAGAATCAAGCCATGTATTTTTTTATTTTATTTATTTATTTCAATCTAGGATTACAATACCTTTGAGCCGAGGCTCTTTTACAAAGGTTCCACATCAGCATGTGCAACAGTCATCATTTTTAGTTACAAACATATAGTCATTGACTTACAGACATGTAATAACCAGTACAAAGACTTGAACTACTGAGCAAAACAAGGAAGGAGGGTGGGTGGGGAAGTGAGGTAAGAGATCGGGGGTAGGAGGTGCAGGGATAAGGGGTAGTATGGGGGGTGGTTGGGGTGGGGCAGGAGTAGAGATATGAGGGAGGTGGGTGAGGTGGGAGACACTGCAGCCAGGGGTCTTAATAGAATATGACAGGTAAGGTGCTAGGGGTACAAAGACTGATTTAGTGCTGGGTGCTGGGGCATGTGCAGCTGGAATGGTGGAAATGTTAAGATGGGCAATCACAGGATACAAGCAGTGAGAGGTGCAGCTTGGACTTGAAGAGGCTGAGTGTTGGAGCGGTCGCTATGTCACTGCCAAGAGAGTTGAGCCAGTTGGATGCCTGATAGGTGAATGATCTTTGTCCTTGGGTCATGCGACATCGTGGGATATGTTGTAGATGGGAATTGGATCTCCTTGTAGTGACGTTCTTATGTCTAGGCTTAATGAGGCACAGACACCAGGTGGGGCAAGCCCCATTATAATTTTCTTGGCTGTGATGCAGGTTTAGTATTTTATCGCTTTGTCCAGTTGAAGCCATCCAGATTGGGAATAAAGGTCACATGTGTGGTACGGTGATGTGAGCCAGTGATGAGAAGACAGGCCTTATTCAGGGAGGTCATGATATGTTTGAGAGCAGTGGTAGTTGCAGACCCATATATGATAAGACCAAGTCTATGATGCTGACGATGGCTTTGGATGGCCACTGACAGTGCTTCTGGGGTTAGGTGTTTCCTGTGCGGAATAATATGCCTAACCTCGCATTGTGAGACTTTGCAACATTGCTGATATGGACAGTGTATGAGAAGTGGGGATCAGGGTGATGCCGAGGTACTTGAACGATTGTGTTTGCTCTAGGATGGCTCCTTGTTCGGTTGCAATGGAGAGGTGGAGTTGTTTGTTTTTGTTTTGGGGCTGCAGAAGACCATAGACTTGTTTTTTCTGATTGAGAAGCAGTTTATGATTTAGGAACCAGCATTTGATGGAGGAGAAGGCCGCTGAAGTTTATTTTGTAATTGGATTGGATCAGGGTCAGAGGTGAGGATCACAGCATCGTCGGTGAAGAGTTATTTGTTCTGGGCAGCTATCCGTGGTGAGTTTAAGAATAGGCTGAAGAGGTGGGGTCCCAGAATGGAGCCCTGGGGGACTCCCGAGTGGACCAGTCTAGGGTCCGAGAGTGTATCAGCGAATCTTACTGTTTGGGACCATTCTTCAAAGTAGCTCTTAAACCAGCCAATGGAGTCAGTTGACAGCCCAGTGTTCTGAAGCTGGACAAGCAGGAGGCAGTGATTGACGGTGTCAAATGCTTTAGTTAAGTCAATCTAGATTGAGCCTAGTAGTTCACCAGAGTCAAGTGTGTTGTGGATTGCGCTGGTGAATTCAAGTAGGGCTGTGGAGGTGCTGTGACCTTTGCAGAACCCATGTTGTTGCTTGCACAGGATGTTGTGAGTATCCAGGTATTCTGTGAGTTGGTCCAAGATGATGTGTTCTAGTGCCTTGGAGAGTGGGGGTAGTAGGGAGATAGGTCTGTAGTTATCGTGGGCAGTTTTGTCACCACTTTTATGGATTGGGGACAGTGGCAGATTTCCATCTGTCCGGGAACTGGCTAAGGCTGAGGGAGAGGTTGAAAATTCTGGTCAGAGGACTAAGCACTTCATCAAGTGTGAGAGACAGGGTTTTGAGATCGAGGGAGTCATTACTGAATCTTGATTTACCAAGGGCTTTGGTAACATATTTGCTTACTTGGTGAGCCTTGACTGCTTTGAAGTAGAAGCGGGGGGAGCTGATGTGAGTAGTTTATTCATTAAGGAAAGCCAAGAACCATCTTCATTTTTTGCATATACCTCTGGTATATTCCATGACATTATAGATAGGCCAGACAGAGTCTTAAGGGGTGGAGAGATGGTTTCCCCTAGAATTCAATCTGAAAGTTCAGTTGCAGAATGTTGTAAATCAGTGCTCTCATTAGCAGAGGCAAGAGCATCATAGCAATTATGACATGACACGCTAACCACATGTGTACAACCATTTTCAGAATTTTCCTCATCCATGCTGTCAGTTACATACTCTTCCAGGACTATACTATTATTTATTTATTCGCCCCTTTGCTTTCTTCCTCTTATTGTTTTTTCCAGACTCTAGGGTTCCCTTCAGTTCATATTCCATAACTATTGGTTTCTGTAAATATCTAACAATAGACTGTTGATTTCCTTTCCTTGATTTGAAGTCTGCTTAATTTGCTGTAAATCATTTTTTTGTAGTTGAGATCTAACTTCTTCTCTGAAAAATGTGGTAGTAGTGTCCAAATCTATACCCATTTTACTTGTTTCCTCCTTTAATTTTAATATCTCAAGTCTTGTCACTTTATTCTTCACCACTAGACAAATATAACCTTTATTATGTGGAGCCTTGTATCTATAAACTGAAAGAAAAAAATACTCACCTTAGTAATGTTGTTTCTTCTAATGGACTCTTGCTATATTCTGACATATGCAGTGAGTCCCAACCTTCGAACTGCTCCGGAGGTGAAAGAGTTAACTTTCCATGCCAGGCATGGAACGCTGAGCTTGAGCTCGGTTGAAACTCTGTCTGTTGTTCTTAAAACTCAAACCATCAGATCTTTATGAGCTAAACTCATTGAGGTCCTGTGTGGAAGCTGTAAACCTACACTAGCCAACTGGCTACTAAACATGAGAACACATTTTTTGGTCCCAAAACAAAGACTCAAGTCAGGAGACCCAAAAAATGAAAAACACAACACCAAGTCACCCCAAGAAATGAGGGGTGAAAAACAACAAGGTGGGCAACTACTAAGTGCCAACACTGCACTGCCCACCCACATCCCAAAAACAGAGGTTCTGAGAGGGGCAGGCAGGGGGGAGGTCAGAATATAGCAAGACTCCATTAGAAGAAACAACATTACTAAGGTGAGTAATTTTTTCTTCAAACAACATGAAGTCTTGCTATATTCTGACATATGCAGACTACAAAGCAGTACCTCTGTGGAGGAGGGACAGAACCTACTTAGGAAATAGGCTCTGAAGCACAGCTGTGCCAAACCGAGCAGCACTCCTAGCCTGGATGTCCAGGGAGTAATGCTTGTTAAAAGTGTGAACTGTTTTCCAGGTAGCTGCTTGACATATCTCTAGAATAGGGATGTCCCTGGCAGCAGCCAGGGAAGCAGCTGTACCTCTGGTAGAGTGAGCCCTCAGGCCTGAGGGAGGAACCTTACCCAGTTTTCATAGCAAAATTGGATACAAGAGACAATCCACCTGGCAATGGATCTTTTAGTGGCAGGTTTCCCTTTACCAACCTCACCATAAGTGAGGAACAGTTGGAGGGAGTCAAAGCTGTGACCCTTGGTATGCTCTATGTAGTAACTAAGGGCTCTCTTCACATCTAAGCTGTGCAGCCTCCTCTCGCCAGAGGAGGAATGGTCAGTGAACTACACTGGAAGAGATATAGATTGATTAAGGTGGAAATCTGAAACCGCCTAAGGCAAGGACTTCCTGTTAGTCCTGAGGACCACCTTATCTCTATGAAAGGAGATAAAATAAGGCTCCACTGATAAAGCTTGTAATTCACTTATGCGTCTGGCAGAAGTGATTGCCTACAGAAACACAGTCTTCCAAGTCAAGTATTTAAGCTCTGCTGAAGACAAAGGCTCAAAGGAGGTTGATAAGCTGAGCAATGCAAACATTAAGGTCCCAAGCAGGGGCAGGGTCCCTGAATGGAGGGTTGGTGTGAAGCAATCCCTTGAAAAACTTGGAGAATACAGGGTGAGCTGAAAGAGAAGAGGCTTACCTGCTGAAATAAAAGCAGACACAGCTGCCAGATGCACTTTAGGGTAGCTGGTCTCAGCCCAAGGAATTTAAGTGGACCATATAATCCAGGACTGTGGGTAAATCAGCAGATTCTGGGAAATATGCCTTCCAGAGCACCATATGGAAAACCTCTTCCATTTGGAATTATAAGTAGCCCTGGTGGAAGGTTTTCTAGAAGCCTTCAGGATATCCATTACACCTTGGGAGAGGTGTAAATCAGAAAACTCTAACTCTTCAAGAGCCAGGCCTTGAGATTGAGAGTTTGGGGTTGAGTACCAAACCCTCCCCTGAGCACAGGTTAACAGGTTGTGATTCCTGGGAAGACACAGGGGAAGATGGACTGCTAAGGACAGTAGGAGTGGATACCAGGGTTGTCTGGGCCAATCTGGAGCAATCAGGATCATCTTGCAGGGTCGAGATCTGATTTTGACTAGCACTTTGAACAGAAGAGGGAAGGGGGGAAAAGCATAGAGAAACTTTCCTTCCCAATTGAGAACTAAGGCATCCAGAGTGACTGAGCCCAACTCTGGGGGCCTACAGCAAAAAAGGGGAAGTTGGTGATTGTCTGGGGCTACAAAAAGATCTATCTGTGAGGTGCCCCATCTGGAAAATACCACCTCCAAGACCAGGGGGTCCAGTGACCATTCGTGATGGCCCTGGGAAATCCTGCTGACAGCATCTGCCAGGACATTGTCCTTGCCTGGGAGGTGAACTGCCATAAGGGAGATGTTCAGGGAATAAGCCAGAGACCACAACTTCATTGCTTCAGTGCACAAGGCTGTAGACCGAGTGCCCCTTGTTGTTGATGACCACATTGTGGTGTTGTCTGTTCTGACCTGTACAACTTTGTTCTGAACAGATTTGGAAAAAGCTTGAAGTGCTAGAAAAACTGCTCTGAGTTCCAACAGATTGATGTGGAGCAGAGATTCCTGAGGGGACCACAAACCCTGGGTAGTGAGGTCGCCCATGTGAGTTCCCCACCCCAAGAGGGATGCATCTGTAGTAAGGATTAAGGAGTGAGACTGAGTGACAAAAGGAACCCCCTGTCTGAGATTGCTCTGATCCTGCCACCACTGTAGGGCCTGGATCAGGGTTCAAGTCACTGGGATCAATTTGGTTAAAGGGTCTTTCCTTTGAGACCGAAAGGCTCTCAAATGGAACTGAATTTCCCTCATCTGAAATCTTGCTCCCTGCACTACTGCTGTAGAAGCAGCCATGTGCCCCAGGAGCTGCAGAAAATGGCTTGCTGGAAGAGACACCTGCAGGGTGAATGAGGAGGCCAGAGCGACCAGGGTCCTTGCCCTGTCCAAAGGAAGGAAGGCTCTGGCTTTCTCTGTGTTCAGTTCTGCACCTATGAAGGTGAGGAGCTGGACAGGCTCTAGAACTGACTTTGAAAGATTCAGAAGGAAACCTAGAGAGGTGAGCAGTTGCTGAGTTATCTGTAGGTGTAACTTGACTTGGTCTGGGGACTGGCCTACTATGAGCCAGTCATCCAGGTAAGGGAAGATGGCAATTTTTGCCTTCTTAGAGAAGCAACTGCTACTGCCAGGCATTTTGTGGAATACCCTTGAGCAGAGGTGAGGCCAAAGGCATTGCTCTGAACTGGTAATGGCCTGAGGGCAGCTCGAACCTGAGGTACTTTCGATGGGAGCTTCTGATGAGAATATGGAAGTAGGCATCCTTGAGGTCCAGGGACATTAGCCAGTCCCCTGGCCTTAGAGAGGTAGAATAATTCCCAGAGTCACCATTTGAATTTTGGTTTTAAAGGTGCTTGTTTAAGTATCTGAGATCCAGGATGGCTGCCATTCTCCTGTCTTTTGGGGTAAGGAAGTACCTGGAGTACAACCTTTGCCCTGGTGTAGGGGTGGAACCCTTTCCACAGCTCTGAGAGCCAGGAGGGAAGAGACCTCTGCCTCTAGGGCAAATGCCTCTGGTGGATTTGCAGCGGAAAGGATCTGGTTCTCATCTTTGGAAACTTTTGAAGCTGAGAACAGTCCCTGGCTTACTACTTCCAGGACCCACTTGTCTGATGTCAGAGACTCCCAGTCCTGGACAAAGTAAGCCAGCCTGCCCCCTACAGGTAGTTGAGAATTGGCCCTGGCAACCCCATCAGGGTGCCTGCTTGGCAGAGGCTTTGGGCTGAGGGGTGGAAGCAGGCCTGCTTGCACCCCGTCTGCCTCTCCCTCTAAAGAACCCCCTCTGGGCATAAGCAGAAGAGGAGGCCTGGGCTTGGTAAAAAGGCCTATGAAAAGGCCTGCCCCTGCCCCTGGGAAGCTGCCTTTGAGGAGTGGCCTGCCTTTCCTTGGCCTGTGCACTCCTATAGGTGGTCCTATACTTATCCATTTCTTCATGTAATTCTCTGTCTGCTCCACAAACAGGGAATTACCCACAACAGGAAAATCCATGACCTTAGTCTGGGTATCCTGAGACAGGCTAGTACATCTGAGCCAAGCCATTCTGCAAGTGCCACAGATGTAGCCATGACTCTTGATGACACATCATTTGAGTCCACTGCAGCATGGAATTGCACCTTGGATGCCTCAATACCATCAGCAGCCATCTGCTCCAGCTCCTTGGCAAGCTGGCCAGGGACCTGTTTTGCTAGAGCCATAACAGTATCCCATCTGGATTTCTGATATCTAGCAACATAAGCCATATAATTTGCCTATCTGAGTCCCAAGGATGCTGCCATGTACTGTTTCTTTGCCATGGCATCAATCCTTCTGGAGTCCTTGTCCGAGGGGTGTGAAGCCAAGGGAATATTTGCCTTTGACAGGCTGCAGCCTGCACTACCCCAACATGGCTGCAATTGTTGTGAAAGGAGCTCCGTATCAGAGCCTGACAATGTGTACCTCTTGTCCATTCTCTTATCCACAGGAGCTATAGTGTGAGGAGTTTTTAGAATTTTAAATGTCTGTTTCCCAAAAGATTTATGCAAGGGAATAGTCAGTCTGCTAGACTCTGGGATATCCATCATTTCCACATAGTCAGGCTCCTCTTGATCATCCACAGCTTCCTCCATAGGGAGCTGGAGGGTTTCAGCCACTTTTTTATAAAATATAAAATGAGAAGGGGACTCAGAAAGCCTAGGAGGAGACACTCCTGAAGGTCTGTCTGGGGAGATGTCCGGGTCAATGGGCACATCCAGACTTTCAAATCCACATTCACTCTCCTCATACTCCTCTTCCCCCTCCTCCGGTTCATAATATTCTTCTAAATCATACTCTTGACTAAATCACAGATTAAGATATTTTAGACAACCTGATCGGTTCAAACCGAACCGATAAACAGTTTACAAGTTCCACACAGAAGAGAATTAACGTAAACCTATCTAGTACTCTAACCGACAAAATGAAGCAGAAGGAGAAATCTCCAGAGCAACTGTTCAGTGAGGCGGAGTAAAGAATCTGACGGTTTGAGTTTGAAGAACAACAGACAGAGTTTCAGCCGAGCTCGAGCTCAGCGTTCCATGCCTGGCATGGAAAGTTAACTCATTCACCTCCGGAGCAGTTCGAAGGTTGGGACTCACTGCATATGTCAGAATATAGCAAGACTTTATGTTGTTTGAATCATATCTTCCCATATAAACTTTGTCTTAAGTTGTGTTTTAATGATGTTATACACAGCAATTCTTAATAAAAATGGTGTCTCCCTCTTGGCTTTCAGTATACCATGAAAGTAAATTGTATGCAGCATACTTTCCTGCTCTCCTTGCTTTTTGACAGGGACAGTCCTCAGGTGGTTCCAATCTTTCCTCACAGGCAGGACTCAGAGGTTGGTGTCGGAGATTTTTTCCTCGGCCCCCTTACCCCTGTTTCGTGGGGTGCCGCAGGGTTCTGTGCTGTCCCCATGTTGTTCACGGTGTACATGTTGCCATTGGGAGACATTATAAGGTGGTATAGACTGAGATTTCACTGCTATGCAGATGACATTCAGCTCTACCTGTCTTTTGTACCTGAATAGAACAGTGCGATCTCGGTCTTTAACAACTGCCTCGCTGAGATTCACGACTGGCAGAGTGCTAACTGGTTGAGACTGAATCCGGATAAGACTGAGGTGTTGGACCCAGGTCAGCGGATAGAGAAGTTGACTCCTGGGCAACCATCTGGCCTTGTGCTAGGGGGTAACCAGTTGAGACCTTCTGAACGGGTGCGGAATCTGGGAGTTGTGCTTGATAATGAACTGATGCTAAAATCACAGGTATCAGCAGTTGTCAAGTCCTCATTTTATCATCTGAGGAACATCACCTGGATAAAGCACCTTGTTCCACCCGAGGACCTTCCTACATCGGTTCATGCCTTTGTGTCCTCTTGTCTTGATTACTGCAATGCTCTACACTTAGGGTTACCAGGGGTGGATCTACATTGCATGCAGCTGGTCCAGAATGCTGCGCCCAGGTTGTTGACAGGGTTGTCAAGAACTAGTCATGTCACTCCTGTGCTGTGCAAACTGCACTGGCTGCCGGTGCGATGGAGGATCACCTTCAAGGTCGCGTTGCTGACCTATAAGACCCTACACAGACAGGGACCAGGTTATTTGCAAGACCTCCTTCAGCCTTACCACCCCCTCTGCCTACTCTCCTCCAACAATGAGGGATTGCTAGAGGTTCCCAGGGTCCATCTTCAGACATCAGGTGCTAGGGCATTTTCTTTTGTAGCCCCAACCCTGTGGAACTCTCCACCTCGTCAGATTAGAGAGTGCCTGTCCACCGAGACCTTTAAATCCTCATTAGAAATGTATTTATTTGGCCTGGCATTTGAAGATAATGACTAGTTTTATTACTGCTGCCTTTTTGTTTTATATGTTTTATATTGTATATGTGCTTTGATTTTTTGAAAAGTGCTTCATAAATAAATTTGATTTGATTTGTCTATTTTTCTTGTTTTCATCATCTTAATATTCTTATTTCATTCAGTTTCCACATTTTGTTCTACTACTACCCTTTGCAGTTCCCAATTACTAGGCATTGTTTGAATACCCTTATCCTTATACTTTCTCGTCTTTCTTTTCTTGTTTCTCTTAGTCTCAGCTTTTTTACTTATCTTCTCCACCTTAACATCTATTCTGTTATGAGTTCTAAGATCCATCATCTGTTTATATTCTTTATCAGCCACTTCCTTTGTGATTTCTTTTATACTTTGTTTCCTCCATACCCTTCTCTACATAAACCATTCATTTTAACTCTTCTAACTGCTTTTCTGCTCTTCCAGTTCTTTCATAATGGCTTCCATTGACATATTTGTAACCATTAGAACTGTTCTGATCTCAGAGAGTTGCTTGCTAATAAGAATATTAGCCTGGGCATTATAATCACCGATAAGGGCTGAATCTAATTTACTATGTGAATGTGGTGACCTTCTATCATCCCCTGCTAGGGAACATGGGCACTTGCAGGGCATCACCCAGATTTCAATTGAAACAATATTAGACCCCTGTGTCTGAATATTGTCATGATCAATATCTAATTTACCCATATGGGCAGGTCGCTCTCTGTTCATAAAGGGTGTGATAAAATTGTTAAAATCAGTTAAATAATCTTCCTTATGATTTGGGCTTTTCATCCTTCTTATTAAACTGTAATGGCCCATGTTTGATGCCCTTTGGTGCTTTTTGTATTATAATTCCAAGCTCTTGATTCCAGGTCTCAAGTGCTTTAATGGATTTTAGTAGATAGTCCCCAGGGAGACTTTTATTTTTCTGTGTCTCCATGCTTTGTATAAGTTCTGAATGTGTCTCTTTTCTTGGAGAAGATGTTCTAGGTATACACATTTTATCTGAATTATTTAAAAAATTCTGTAATTTTTTATTCTTTGCTATTATTTTATCTCCCTTTTTATTTTTAGAGATAATTTCATCATTTCTTAGTTTCATACTTTTATCCTCCATTTCTAACATCCAAGCATATTATCTGGTGTGTACTTTAGAAACAATTATACAAAAAAGACAAGTATCAGAAAAAAAGGCTAAAATGATCCCTTTCTTAAATCTTCTCAATCGGTTCTCCTTTACTGGCAGCTTTGACTTCTGGAGTTGATGAAACAAGGAACTCAAAAGCACACTCTTTTTCCTGAAAGTCCTTGATGGAAAAGGCACAGGTAGCCATTAGTCCACACAAAAATCAAAACCCTAAAAACAAGTTAAAAGATACTATAACCTGTGGCACTATCACCCAGTAGCTTGGAGTCAGCCTGCTCCTGGACTGCATTCTCCGATTTGTTACCCTGCTGCCCAGTAACCCTGAGTTTAAACTCTTACTTCCTCCTACTACTTGCCAGCCCTTGAACTTGAGCCTTCCATAGCCACAGCCTGTCGACGAGCTTTCTATCTATTCTCCTTAACTCAGCACTCTGTTTTAAGTCCCTCCCCTGCCATTAGCCCTGCACAAATGTGATTGTTTCAAAGCACCTGTCTTCCCCCCCAGCTTATTCTGTGTATGGTCCTCCCTCACATTGCTCTCTAGTATGTGCCTACTAGGTCAGTCCTGCACAGAAAATTACCCCCACCACCACCCTTGACTAGAACTAATGACAAAGCCTCCTCTAGCTGTTTTAACATACAGGGTGTGAAAGCCTATGTTCAGTCTCCTCGACTTTATATGAAATAACGACAATGCCTCCTGGCTGCTTTACCTCCTACTAAATTAGTTTCTAAAACCAAAGCACTCACCATGTACCTTGGCTGTACTAACTGCAATATGCTGTACCTCTATATGAGATAGCTTACAATTGTAAATAGACCAACTGCTGTTATTTCTTGTATTTTTTTGTCCCTGTACTTGTGCACCCATACTCTGTAACTACCTTTCTGTGTTGTCCTCCTGTCAAGATGTGTAACCTTTGAAAAAAAGCATTTTGTTCAAAGCTTATGTCCAAATGATGAGATTAATAAATAAAAAACAAGAGTAAAATAAACTCCTATGTTCTGCTTATATCGAAGTTAAAACCTTACTAGGAGTGTGACATGGTATACATGAATCAAAACCAAATTCAGTATTACTGCAGACTTGTAACTTAGCCTGCACTCCAAGAAAATGACAATAATACCTTAAAAAGAAAGCGTGAGCATTAGGTCCCCAACGCAGCTTCCTACAGCCACCTTTCTGGCCATTCAATAATGAAAAAATACCAAGGAATGTAGAGTTTATGGTACAAACACAGAGTCCGTCTATAAATTATACAGTATCCACTTGTGCCATATTTAATCAAAAACTGTTGTGTGGTTAAGAAACCTGTAGGTGTGTCTTTCTAAATGATATATGGATTCCATGATCACAATCCACTGTATTTCTGTTGGGTGTTTAGGTGTCAACCATCGCCTTGTAATCACTTTTGTGGCCCCAGCTTGCTAGATTAATAGAAGTTTGAACTGATGCCCTTTAGCTTACAAGAAAGTGATGAGATAGAAGCAGTACTCATGCAGGACAGAACAGACCAGGAGCCCTGAAAATTTGCTCAAAAGCAATCTCCAATGCCTGTCAATAGGAAGTGACTCCTGGCGGCTCCAGAAGATGTGGGAGTGGTCAGCGTTTTGCTCACCACAGCATCTTCAACAGGCTCCTGCCCAGGACCCATATAGGTCCCTAGAAGTGCTGCAAAAAAATTGTGGTCTGCATTTTCATAAAAGGAAGCAGTATTGCTCAGTGGTTTAAGGCTCTGAGCTGCAAACCTGAGACCTTGTTTTGAATCCCACAGCCCCCACTTGCATACTGTGTGACCCTGAGCAAGTCACTTAACTTCCATGTGCTCCCAGGTTGCACCTGTAAACAAGCTTTCAGCTTAGTGTGTCTCTGGGTTAAAAAAAACTCCCTAACGTAGGGTGCCATTGAGAGTTTATATGCAGGGAGCACATATTTTAACTAAAGGGTGATATCATAAGTTGTCCCCAACTCATTATTCCATTTATTCAGGGCAGTTTTTATGCATAAGCTAAGTAGGCTGCAGCCTGGGGTGCTGGCTGTTTAGGGGCACCTGTGAATAAGGCACTAAGACATGTGTTTTTGACTGCTTGTTCATTGTCTCTGCTGGTGCTCCCTGAGTCCACTGAGTGCTGTGAGCCTGGCCTTGCATCACGCTACACACACACACATGAACACACACACACACACACTCTCAAAGCATAGGTTTAACTAGCGTGATGAGTCGGAGTCCGCTCCAGCAAAAAACAACAAAGCCCATCCTGACTCCCGCTATGACCTCTGCCATCATTTGGCTCCCCTCCGTCCTCCCTTCCTCCATGTCTCCACTGAAAAAATGCTTATGCTGAGTTGTCTCTCCCCTTGCAGCAAATGCCCCTGCCTCCCGATCCCATTCCATCATTCATTGACTTGGTGCATTTTGTTTTTTTCCAATTGTTTAACCAGGAGAGACACAATAAGCTGAAAGCTTGTTTACAGGTGTGACCTGCGAGCGCAGGGAAGTTAAGTGACTTGCTCAGGGTCACACAGTATGCAAGTGGGGGCTGTGGGATTCAAACCAGGTCTCCAGATTTGCAGCTCAGTGCCTTAAACCACTGGGTTATACTGCCTCCATAAATTAACGTGCTGAACCTCACCAATCAGTGGTGGATTTGGATTTCAAAATACCACTGGTGCCAAATTACTTACAGTGGCCAGGGAATGCTGGGCTGGGTGTGCTTGGTGTACAAGAAGGTTATATTTCAGGCAGCATTTCTTTTTCTGATGGCAACTCGGCGTTGATTCAGTTCGGATGGGCTGCAGCATATCAGCAGTACTGGTACTCAGAAACATAACTCTCGGCACCAATGACCAACTGCAGTGTTTCTGCTTTTTGGGAGCACTGAGCAGAATGAAGAGGTTTGATTTTTTGCTGGGTTTTCCCTCAGGTAAGTGAAAATATTGAAGGATTCAAAGAGTTGACCCACTAAGTTATTAACTCCTTCTGCAAACGTCCCGGATCAGGCTCAGCTAACAAACTAAATAATGCACATGGGGCACAAAAACCCAGGAACAACATATCAGCTGGGGGGGACTATAAAATGCTGTAAGCAAGAAAGGGACCTAGGGGTTATCTCTAATGACCTCAAGGTAGGGAGTCAATTTGACAAGGTGGCAGGAAAAGCAAACAGGATGCTTGGTTGTACAGGCAGAGGTATCACCAGCAGGAAAAGGGAGGTCATAATTCCATTATAAAAGGAGACATTAGTGATGCCACACCCCGAGTACAGCATCCAGTTCTGAAGGCCTTACCTACGTAAGGACATAGACAGGGTGGAGACAGTTCAGAGGAGGGCAACCAAGATGGTGCAAGGATTATATCACAAAGCCTATGAGGACAGGCTGAAGAACTTGAATATGTACTCCTGTAGGAGAGGAGGGAGAAGGGGGAGACAATTGAGACATATAAATACCTTACAGGGAGGAACAAAGTGCAGGAAAACACAATCTTTCATAGAAAAAGATGTTCCAGAACTGGATGACATGGGATGAAACCGGAGGAAGGGAGGTTCGGAGGGAACATGAGGAAGATTTTTTTCACAGAGAGGGTGGTGGACAAATGGAATGTCCTGCTGGAGGAGGCGATGGGGCTGAAATGATTATGGGATTTAAGAATGCATGGGATAGGCATTTGGGAATCCTTGTAGTCAGAGGAAGAGGACAACCAGTATAACACAGTGGTTTAAGGCTCTGAGCTGTAAATCTGGAGACCTGGGTTTGAATCCCACAGCCCCCACTTGCATACCGTATGACCCTAAGCAAGTCACTTAACTTTCCTGTGCTTTCAGGTTGCACCTGTAAACAAGCTTTCAGCTTAGTGTGCCACTCCTGGTTAAAGAATCGGAACTGGGGAAAAAAAAGCCACCCAATGGTCCTTTGTCACTATGCAGACCTGACTGGGAACACATTGTTTTTCCATATATTTCTTCAGTGAGACACAACTATAATAAGTTAGTTTAACTTATTTTCTGCTGTTTTAGTCTGAAGAAACTCATCTTTCACTGATTCATGCAACTCATTGCTGAGGCTGAGTTAGGAATCCTCAGAGAAAATCCTGCACCCTCCTCCATCTAATAGATGCTACCATCCTTTCAAAATCCCTGCCTGTGCTCCAGGTTTGTTCTTGATATGTTTCATCCACAGTTACTGGCTTTGAGTTGGAGTCAGTGCTCATGCCTTCACAGGCAAAAAAAAAGGCAGAAATAAAGCAGTCGGTATGCAAATTGTACCAATGGCTTTTCAAACAACTGTTGTACACAAAGGAGAAATAGTGATTAGTGAAATACTAAAGAGACTCCTGGCCGATTAACAAATCAGTAAAGAAACCACCAAAACCCAACAGTAATAAAACCAAACTATGTTCTGTGCAAAGGAGACCAGTTGGGTTCTAGCTAGGCAGCTAGTAGGTAGGTAGGCAGACACCATGGTAATGGCATTTGATTTAGCAGCCAAGATGCCAAATATTGAAAGCCAGTAACACAGAAAAATGGGCAGTACTGGTCCTCTGAGATAGAGCTGCAGTCTGCACTCCAATAAAAGCTGTGGCCAAAGTGGTGCAGTGAAAAAGGTGGTTTGTTCAGGAGTTATGCAAACAACAAAATTACAGTACTGTATGCATTGTTGCCATCCCCTGAATTGAACCATATTGGGGAGGGGGCTGAGAGTTTCAAGCCTATGGGTGCCATCTAAGTTAATGCGGCCCTGTGTGGAGTCCATGGATAGGGTGATTAATCTGATATACAACTGTTCCACCAAGTGGTCTCGCACTCCGCCATCTGGTATAACATTATTACTTGAGGAGAATGTCTGGTTTTTCAGGGAGCTGTCTCACTTTGAGTCCCAAACTCCAAATATAAGATCTAACCTGAAGGTAGTGAAAATAGTCAGCATGTGCTAGATGGTATTTAATTTGGAGGTTTTGGAAAGGCAGGATGTTTTGGGCATCTAGGAACTGGTGGAAATAAATTAACCCTCTTCTATGCCAGAAATGGATCTATTTTGTTCAGAGGGTAACTGAGGCCCCACAACACAGTCCTCATTCACATATGTCATTCTGACAGGGAGGATATCCGATGGCATGTCATGCCCTAAGAGTGGTAGCTGTATAAAGAGGTAATCTGGAAAACGGGAGATACCCCAGGGGATTGGTATATAGGATCTTGTTGATTTTATACATGCCATTTAGAGTGAATTCAATGGCCTTCCAGTGGGCCTGGTAAGTGTCAGTGGTCCAAAGACGTATAAGATGTAAATGAGCTGCCCTAGCAGATGTTTTAAAATGGGGTAGGTTCACCCAATTCGCTCATGCGGTAAATTTAATAGAGATAGCTGAAACTGTGGTCGCCTCCATTCCACAAGAATCTAGAGAACATCTTATTTCACAACTTAAAGTACAAGGGAGCTGGCATCACGGAGAGAGTCTGAAGAAAATACAGGATCCACTGCAAAATATTTAGCCAGATCACTTCAACGTTATAGAAAAAACAGGCTCAGGTGGGACCATCTACAAGTCAGCATCAACTGCCATAGTCAAAGGTTTATAATTCAATAGCTTTTGTGGGTAAAGTTTTTGATAGTTTGCACTCCTAAATATTTAAGAGCTCCCATTACATCTAAATTTCAATCCAGTTCTAACAGTAGTGGAAGTAGCATAATGGAATGTGAGAACCTCCATCTTATTCTGATTAAGCTTGAATCCTGCTAGAGTCTAATATTGCTCCAGCAAATCCCACACCGTCAGACTGGAGACATCAGGTCTCTAAACAGTAAGCAAAACATCACTGGCAAATAGGGATATTTTGTATTCCCTACCACCAAAGGAATGCCCTGGATATCCCCATCCAAATATATACTAGCAGCCAAGGGGATGAGGTAAGAGCAAAAAGCAGTTGGGACAAAAGCAAACCTGTCAGTGCCCTGGTCAAAGAGAAGGAGGGTAAGGGAGTTATTAATGCAGAGACAGGCCTGAGGGAGCTATACCAACCCTGAAGCACCAACAGAAATGCCTTAAGGAATCCAGATTTACAGAGGGTATGCCAAAAAGAGCCAAGAGACCCTATCAGTTGGGTCTTCTGCACCCTCATAGAAACATAGAAACATAGAATTTGACGGCAGATAAGGACCGCTTGGCCCACCCAGTCTGCCCATTTCCCGTTTACTGGATAAGCTGCAGATCCTGTTAACCAGCAGCCTACTTTTCCTACCCCCATCCCCTAGAATTGCCTTATGACTGTCCCATGCATGCTTGAATTCCACCACTGTTTTTGACTCCACGACCTTCCTCCGGAAGGCCGCTCCATGCATCCACAACCCTCTCTGTGAAAAATACTCTTAAATTACCTCTGAGCCGCCTCTATCTTCAAATTGTGCCTCTTGTTCTTGCACACCTCTTTTTGAAAGATGCTACCCTCTTGGACTTTGTTGATTACCTTGAGGTACTTGAAAGTTTCTATCATGTCCCCCCTCTCCTCCTTTCCTCGAGGCTATACATATTAGCTTCTTTAGTCTCTCTTCATATGTCTTCTGGTGCAGACCCTGCACCATTTTATTTGCCCTCCTCTGGACAGCTTCCATCCTGTCTATGTCTTGCGTAAGACTGGGTCTCCAGAACTGCACACAGTACTCCAGATGGGTCTGACCAGCTGTCTGTACAGAGGGATAACTTCCTGTTTTCTACTGGTGATGCCTCTCCTATGCATCCCAATATCCCCCAGCCCTCATTGCTGCCCTCTCACATTGCTTGCCCACCTTTAGGTCATCTGATATGACTACCCCCAGGTCCCTTTCCATTTTTGTTGTTGTTAGTATCTCACCCCCCATTGTGTACTCTTCCCTTGGGTTTTTGTTTCCCAGGTGCATTACCTTGCACTTCTTAGCACTGAATCTAAGCTGCCATACATTTGACCATTCTTCTAACCTTGCCAAGTCCCTTTTCATCCTTTCCACCCCACCTTGTGCATCAACTCTGTTGCAGATCTTTGTGTCATCTGCAAAGAGACATACTTTTCCTTCCAGTCCCTCTGCAATGTCGCTTATAAAGACATTGAAGAGGACTGGTCCTAATACTGAACCCTGCGGTACCCCACTAGTAACCCCCCTTTCATCAGAGTGGACTCCATTTACTATTACTCTCTGTGTCCTATTTTCCAGCCAATTTTTTACCCAGGCTGTCATCTTGGGACCCACTCCCAGGCTAGCTAACTTGTATATTAATCTTTTGTGTGGGACTGTGTCAAATGCCTTATAAAGTCTAGGTAGGCCATGTCCACAGCCCTCCCTGATCTACTACTTTGGTCACCCAGTCAAAGAAATCTATCAGATTTGTCTGGCATGACCTTCCTGCTGTGAATCCATGCTGCCTTGGGTCCTGTGCCCTCTGGCCTCTAGATACTTGATAATTCTTTCCTTCAGAAGTGATTCCATCATTTTCCTACCACTGAGGTTAAACTAACAGGTCTGTAGTTTCCTGCCTCTGCCTTGTTCCCACTTTTGTGAAGTGGAATCACATCCACCCTCCTCCAGTCCTCAGATACCACCCCATCCTCCCATGATTTGTTAAAGAGGGTAGTCAGTGGTGTCACTAATTTTACCTTAGTTCTTTTAGAATTCTGGGATGAATCCCATCAGGCCCCATTGCTTTGTCCACCTTCAGTTTTAAGAGTTCTTTCAGAACCCTTTCTTCTGTAAATGGGCTGGTATCAACTTCTGTATCCAGTGTGTTTCTACTGTTTGTTCTAGGTACCCCCCTCTTCCTTTGTAAATACTGAGCAAAAATATTTGTTTAGTATCTCTGCCTTTTCACAGTCTCCCTCTGCCCACCCTCCCCCTTTATTAAGCCTCACTATCCCTCCCTTGGTCTTCCTTCGCTCCCTGATGTACCTATAAAAGGTTTTATCCCCCTTCTTAACTGAGTTGGCTATCTTTTCCTCGGTTTGGGCCTTTGCTGTTCTGACTGCCTTCCCAGCTACCTTTTGCTTTAACTGATACAGTTCTCTGTCCTGGTCCTTCTGTGATTCCTTGTACTTCCTGAAAGCTTTCTTTTTCTCTTGAACCTTCACTGCCACTTCCTTTGAGAACCATAGTGGTTTCTTACATCGTTTAGTTTTGTTTATTTGCTTCACACAAAGGCTTGTTGCCTCTGTGATGGCAGTTTTTATTATTCCCCATTGTTCTTCCACCCCTCCTTCCTGCCCATGTGCTAGTGCATTCCTTAGGCACTTACCCATTTTGGCAAAGTCAGCCCTCCTAAAGTCCAGTACCTTTGCCTTTGTATGGCTTGACTCTATTGCTGTGTTTATTGTGAACCATACTGTTCGATGGTCGCTAGTTCCCAGATGGCTACCCACTTCTACATCTGTGATCCTCTCCATCTCCATTTGAGAGAACCAGGTCTAAGATTGCTCCCTCTCGAGTGGGCTCCAATACTAGTTGTCTAAGGCATGCCCCCTGTAGGGCATCTAGAATAACCCCACTCTTCGAAGTGGCTGTGGCAACTGCACTCCAGTTAACATCTGGCATATTCAGATCACCCATCAGCAATATCTCCCCTTTTTTGCCATACTAAGTATACTTTCTATCATTTCCTTGTCCATTTCCTCCCCCTGAGAAGGGGGTCTGTATACAACCCTGTGCGGATTGTGGTGCCATTGCTGTCCCAAATTTACCTACAGTGCTTCTTCTCCTCCCCTGTTTTCTCTTTGTTCTGTTACTTGATTCCTTCCCTTATGTAAAGAGCTACTCCTCCTCCTCTTTACCCTCCCTGTCCCTCCTGTAGATAGTGTATCCTGGTATGTTTATGTCCCAGTCATGGTTTTGTGCGAACCATGTTTCTGTGACTGCCACGATATCCAGATGTTCCTCCTCCATCAAGGCCACTAATTCAGGAAGCTTGTTACTCAGACTACATGCATTGGTACTCATTGCTCTCCATTTTTGATGGCTTTACTTTCTGTTGCAGCATCCCCACTGACCTTTCTACCTCGGTCTTTTTCTCATTTAGTACTCCTGTTTTGTAGGGAGAGGCTGGATTTTCCTGCTGCTCTTCAGTGCCTCCCCTTGACTAGTTTAAAGCTTGCCAATGAAGCATTTAAACCGATTGCTCAAAGACTTGTCCTTCCTGGACAGATGCAGACCATCCTGCCAGTATAGGCTGGTGTCCCTCCAGGTGGAACCCCAGTCCCCAATGAAGCAAACCCTGTGCTCCACACCATTTTTTCAACCACTCATTAAACTGCATGGTGCAAAGTACCCTTGCCTCACTCTTGCCATTTATAGGCAGCACCTCTGAGAAGGTTACTGTGTGTGCTACTTGTCTTAGGCCCCTCCCCAGTTCTAAAAAGTCCTTCTGCACTGCTCTAATCTCATGTTGAGCCAAGTCATTTGTCCCTGGGTGGACAATGACATCCAGCTCAGACTCCCGTGCAGCTGTTCTTGTGATCCTGAGGATGCGCTTCCTGTCCCTACAAGCCATGGCACCAGGCAGGCACTTTACTTCAGTTTTCCCTGCTCCCCCCAGTTCTATCCCCCTAATAATTGAGTCCCCACCAGGAGCTGCTTCCTTTCCTTGTGGCATCCTTGCCTCCCTCCTGTGGGCCTCCTTGTGACAGGTGTCCTCAGCCTCCTTAATCTCCTCCGTGGTGCATCCATAGGGGAACTGTGCTCCCCAGAATGGTGTATGGATTGTGGAGTGGAACAACTGACTGGTGTGCCTCTGTTCCACCCTCCTCACCCTCCTGAGCCCACTGTGGTCCAACTGCTGTGCTTTCTTTGCAACCTCTGAGGTAGTGGTGGTGGCTCTGGTGCTCCCTGGATGGGGGGTTCCTTCCTACCATCAAGTCTGGCCTGGGGAAGGTTCTCTTACTGCTGTCCAGTGTGGCCTGAAGATGGGCAACTTCCTCCCTCAGGGCAGAGAGTTGTCTGCAAATAGGGCAGCATCTCAGCCTCCAGAAAGACTCCGAAGACTGCTGCCCCACAGCCATTACATTGCACTACTCCCCACATGACTATGTACTTTTTTTTTTTGTGTGTGTGTGTGTGTGTGTGTGTGCTTGTGTGTGTGATTGGTTTGTTATATAGAAATATATATATATTATATAATGTGTATTCGTATATTTGCAGTGCTGTGTGCTAGAGAGGATATGACATTGGTATGCACCTTGCACTCTTGAGGAAATGATGTCAGAACCCTAGGTATAAAGGAACTATTTCCAGGGAGGGTGGGGTGAGGGGTGGGAAGGGGTTGGGCCTAAACTGTGCCCTCACAAAACAATCAGCTAAGAGCTCTGACCCACTGCTGCGATGAGTGCCTTCCTGTCTGCAAGATACTATACACAACAATTTGACAGAGAAAATCCCCTGCTAATCAAACAGAGAAAAATCCAGACATCCAAGTCAGACACAGGTAAACCTCCCCAGCCCCAAAACAGCCTGGTGGTTTGTGCTCTGAAAAGCAGTCAGCCCCAAAATAAGTCAGCTGTGCTTTGAACTCTTCCTGCACCGAAAATCTTAAGAATTGTAACAAGACTGTCTTTTCCTGATAATTGTAAATTCCTTCTTTCACCTTTCAGTTAGAAGCAGCCTCCACCTGCAGTATATCTGCTACCTCAAGGCTGGCCAGGACCAGGGGAATGAAGTGGTGAGTTATATGGTCCAATAACAGCAAGTTTCAATGTACATTATCATGTTCCAGGGGCTTCTGTACTAAGCCCTCCTGGTCCATGTCTAGCAATGACGGGAGAAGGCTCTCTATTCAATTGGCCTACACCAACATAAGAATCATATAAAGATAACTCAGTATTGATATGGACCAATATAACAGTGGGCTAAGAATAAATAATTAAATAAATAAATAGGGACCTTGTGAGGCTTCACAATACACAAAAGAGTAGCACAGTGCCACAAGGGTGGATGGGCGTCCCCTTCCTGAAGAAATCTGTAAACTTGTACCACTGGAGGAACAACATCATCTTTGACTTTCTTAAAGAAATCTGCCAGAAACCCATCTGGGCCTGGGCATTTCCCCATTTTAGAGTTGCAAGTGACTAGAACTCCTGAGCTGTGAAAGGGTGAACCAAACTTTGCCTGCTCCTCTGAAGACATGTGGAGGGGGGAGCCAGTTTAAATACTCTTTGATCTGATCCCAGTCACTTTAGAAACCATGTCATACAAATGAAAGTAGTATTGTATTAGTACTCCCTATATGTTGGTGTCATAATGCGTTAGAGGTCCTGGTTGAGGGTTATGCAGCTGGGTGATACAGGCTTGACATCTGGAGACCCAGAGGTGGCAAACCAAGTTCCAGGCCCCCCGTGCTCTGCCTGCATTATAATGGTGTCTGATGTAAAATAAAGCCTGTTCAACACAGGAGTCCAGGATCTCCTGGATATGTGCTTTCACCTGGAGTATCTGTGGGAAAATGGAGGTATCTCCCTGCACATGAAATAGCTGGAGCATGTGAAGAGTGTCCTGGAGTTCACAAAGTTTTGCCTCTTTTCCCCCATTTCTGTCAAGAGGCATAGGCAATGAGCTGCTCCCCATTCACCACTTTCAGGGTGCCCCACACAGTACTGGAGAGGACACCCTCTGTAGTGTTTTCTCACAAAATCTGAGGGATACAGCCTTCTAGATGCTTCAGCAAAGTTTCATCTTTAAGGAGGTCCAAATGCAATTTCCATTGGGTTGTTTTTCTAGGGTTCCCCAAGTGGTAAGTCCCACTTATGGGGCATGATCCAACAGATGGATAACGCCATGTCTGATATCATGCACCATATCAATGTGCTCAGCTGTTGTGAAGTGATAGTCCAACTGGGGATAGCTATGATATCATGTGGAATAGTGAGAGAACTCTTGTTTTGAGGGGGTTAACATGTGGTAAGGTGGCACAGGCATATTTCTGAGCATGGGATAGTTAGAATTGCTTTAGAACTGAAGTGTCTAAATCAAGTTGCAAGGTGAGGTTTAGATTCTCCCCCAATGATGGTTCCACCATGCCGCAGCGACAGGAATTCTGTTGACAGCCATTACAGCGATGGCACAATGCTGACAGCCAGCATTGTGCTGTCTGGGACACAAGTGTTTTTTAGCCACCCGCACCCCACACTATAGATTTACAACTCCAAGTCAGAGTTGTTTTGGGGAGGAGGCAAACACCCCGGAGACAGCGGCATCAGTAACACAGTGGACCAGTACAGTGAACAGCCAATTCTGTCGCTGTCCTGGTCTTTTCTGTGTTACCATCACTGTAGCAACAGTATACACCCCAGGATTAACTGACCTTGCAGTATAACAACTTGTTAAAGAACTTGTGAAAAACAGATTGATCTGTTCACAGAAGAAAACACGTATTGCCAGTGTGAGGGGTTGGCCAACAACAGCCATGTAACACACTGCTGAGTCTAAAATTTGTGTGTCGAGTTGAAATGGGGTTCCACGAGCAGTGAGCTTCATGACCCCCCCCCCAATCAATGTCCAGTGTTATGGGATAAAAATAGACCAAATCAAAGCAAAGTTTTTCATATTTAATATGTTCCTCCAGGGAAAGATACATTTATGTAAAATATTATTTCAGGCTTTTCCCGCTGTTGGAAGTTTGAAACTGTATCTCTTGATAGGGTTATGGATGCCGTTAACATTAGCAAAGAAATCCGTAGTAGTTTCCACCATTGTGAATAGTACAAAAATATGTCATTACTGTTTTGTCCCTCCACCACCTTCTCAAGACCATAGCAGAGCCATACTAAATCAGTACATGAAAAAAAGATGGACAAAACAAAAAATGCCGTAGGATAAAAACAGTAGCCTGCCAACAGTAACAGCATAAGAACACAGTAACACACACACACACACAACAGTGGGCTACCAACCTGGCAAGCCCCACAATATAAAACAAAGACAGTAGAAATGAAGCATCCAAGGCAGGGAGCGAGATATCCAAAATTGCTCTTGAACAACATTGTTAGGTGGGAAGGTGTTGCATGGGGGAATGCCAGGAGGATCCTGAGCCCCCAGCACTGAGGAGGATGTTTTGGTCAAAAATGTCATAGAGGGGGACATCTAGAAACATCAAAGGCAATGCCCCTAGGACAGTGTGTTATAGTGAAGAGGAGATTAATGGTCCAGCCCAGGTGGATATCTGAAAGACCAAGTACAGTCCAACAGAAAGGGCCAGTCAAACAACACAGTTTCATAACCTGCCCACAGTCTATGATTGGATTACATAGAATTACATACAGGATGCACAAATTAAGTGATCTGATACCTTTTATTGGACCAACAGAGACTACAGAAAACATTAAGCTATCAAACTCGGAGTTCTTCTTTAGAAGAACTCTGAGTTCAAAAGCTTAAAGTTTTTCTGTGATCTCTGTTGGTCCAATAAAAGGTATCAAATCTCCTAATTTGTGCATCTTGTTGCACAAGGACCTATATGGCAACAAACATTTTTCTGATATAGAATTACATAGAAATTGTTGGCAGATAAGGGCTGCTTGGCCCACCCACTCTGCCCATTTTCCCTCCCTAATGTACTACCGCAGACCCTACTTGGTCTCCAGCCTTACTTGGTCTCCGGTTTTGCCCCCCATTCTAAACTAATAAGATTTTTGTATGTTTATCCCATACATTCTTGAAACCCACTACAGTTTTTGCTTCGACCACCTCTGCTGGAAGTCTATTCCAGGCATCCACCACTCTTTCTGTGAAGAAGTACTTTCTTCTTCCTGCTGGTGATGCCCCTCCCTATGCAACACAGCATCCTCCTAGCTCTCCCCACTGCCCTGTCACACTGCTTGGACCCCTTGAGGTCATCAGAAATTATTACTCTCAGCTCCCTTTCTTGTTTGGATGTTGTCAGTACCACACCCACCCACCATGTACTCTGACCCTGGGTTTTTGTGCCCCAAGTGCATGACCTTGCACTTCTTCACATTAAATCTCAGCTGCCACACTTTTGACCACTCTTCCAGCTTTCTTAGATCACTAATCATTCATTCCACCCCTCCTGAAATGTCTACCCGATTACAGATCTTTGTGTCATCAGCAAAAAGACGTAGCTTCCCTTCTAGCCCATCGGCAATGTCACTACTAAAGACGTTAAAGAGAACCGGACCCAGTACTAAACAGAGAATACTGGATGGGCAACTATGCATAACAAGTGTGTTCTGCCATAGAGGAGGTTCTGATTCTCTCTGATCTCGAGAGTGAAGCTCGAGAGGTCTATGCGAATCAGAACCCCAAGGAGGCAGAACACAATGATTGTGCATAAAATTGCTCATTCTGTATTTTTTATAGTGTTTAGTATTATGTGAAATGTGTGCACAGTGGTTCTTTTACTTTCAGAATGCAACTGACTTGTGTAGTCTCTAGAGGTTATAGAATGCTGTTGTACCCCAGAAGGGTGCAATCACATTTCATGACCTTTGAACTGTGGTACAATAATATTTTGAAAGGGATGGAATTTTGTACAGAATAATACTCTTCTATACACTACATAGTCAAGACTACAGGAAAAGAAAGCCCCATAGTCTGAGTAAGAACCATAGTTAAACTGTGCTCCATTGACTAGGATGCAGATATGGATGTTAAGATTGGGAACAGAAGAGTATGGCCGCATCCCCTGGGCCCCGCCCTGAAAGAACTCTGTAGGAAAGTTTGTGGTCCAGGGGCTGAAGGCAACCAGTATTACTATAGAAAACTGTCCAAAGGTCCATGAGTCAAGCAGATCCCTACTGTTCCCCTCAGGCTTGCTCAACAAAAGCCATGTTCCAAGTAAGTAAACTCTGCTAGGGTACTTTGCTAGCAGGAGGAGGCTCAGGGTTCAGTATCCCACTAGGCTGCCACTCGGTAACAGAGGTTCCAGTGGAGCAGCTCAACCCCAGCTCACCCCTCACTCCCTGAACTTTGGTACACCTGTTGAAATGGAACAGTAGCAAGGGGGCTCAACCCGGTGGACCTGGATCCAGCCCCACTGGCCTCCGACTAATATATTCAGGTCTTAATGTTCAATCGATTGTAGCCAGGCTGGAAGGAAAAGGAGCTAGTGTGGGGTTTCAGCTGAGCCCTGGCTGGAACAAGACTAGATCCAGACTAACATTCAAAGTATGCTGAAGCCACTCAAGTCCCCAATGCCCCAGCCAATCATCCAATATTGATTAAATAACAAGCAAGAATCCCCAAGTATACCACCCCCTCCCTCAAAGCCAAAAATGCTGGTGTAGTGGCACTATGAAAAGTGCATCTCAGACTTCCCCAAATATGTTCCAAGTAATCAGTCAAATCCATAAAGGGCTAATGTGCCAATGTGCCAGAGAGCAGCTGGTTAACATGTCTGGTGCTAAAACCCTGCCAGAATGTCCTGAATGGCTTGAAGCTCTTGTGGTTGGCGCTGACGGGTGGCCTTAGCTGTTGGCACTAGGTGGGCCACTACAGTTCTGGAGTCCAGTAGTGGGGTACTGGTAGCATCTTACTGAAGGTTCTGCCAATCACCCTGAGGTTGAGGTGGTCGAGGGACAGCTCTACCCCGATGTGCAAAGCCCAATTTTGCCTCTTGCGCAGCATGATAAAGCACATTTTCATCAGAAAACGAGCTCTTTGCCAAGCCAGGAAGAGGGTCTGAAATGTTATTCCTGCTTGGCAGAGGGTTTTTAAGTACAGGGAGTAGGCTTAGACACTTTGTCTGAATCAAAGGCACTTAGTCTTGATAAAAAAAAAATAGGTGGTTCAGTCACCATGTCACTGACCCTTTCTTCCAGGTGGCTGCTAGGACTGTCTCTTTTACCCTGTAACTGAAGAACTGTATCACAAAAGAGTGAGGCCATTGAATCAGACCTGGCCAGGGTCCCAACATGCAAAGAATACGTTCAATATTAAGTTGTAGGTCAGGGGGTAGGTCCAGAGCCTGGTGTAACAACCGGTCAGTGTACTCAGAGATGTTCTACCCCTTCTCATCCTCAGGCATCCCAACAATGGACATGTTGTGCCAGCCTGGTGGCGCTGAGGGTTGAGACCCTGGACGCCACACCTCATGCCATGCCAGTGACCCGGGTTCAGGAATTGACTTGGGTCACTTGGGGGTCAGCCAGGGGAGGTAAGGACTGAGCGTCCGGGGGACTGCTCTCCTTCCTCGGTGCGTCAGCACAACAAGAGGGGTTCGGTCCACGCCAAGGGTGCTTGGCTACCTCTGCAGAGGTGGAGACAGCTGCTGCACCCATTGCACAGGTGTGGGTACGGGAGAAAACCAGAGGAAAAATACTGGGACCCAGCATGACCCATGGTGGCCCTAATGGGCTGAGGACATACCTCATGAGGAGGGTCAGCTCTGCCAGGTCCGCTGGAGATGGCAAAATACTGTTGTGATAAAAAAAAAGATGCACGTTTTGTTACAGTGCATGCTGCCTTCTGTAAGTATTTTTTTCTCTAGTTACTGCTGCTTTTGATAGATGGCCAGTATGAGTTCTGTTAACTGGTTGAAGCTCTCATAAAGTTCAGTGAGTGCTCCCTACATCTCTTTCTGCTCAGTCTGAACTATAGCCAAAGTAGAACTAAACGTTTGGTGCAACTCTTTGATTTCAGCCCTGAATGTTTGTAGCTCTGATAATATGTTTGTATTGGTCAGGTTGAGCAGGTTTGCATTAGGTAGGTGGAGGAGGTTGCTGTGTGTGCTGCTGGAGGGTGAAGCCATCACACTGCTACTTGGAGCGAAGGGTCCACTCGACAAAGTTCCCTGTTTGTCCAAGCTAGGTTGCTGCAGCTGTTACTGATCATTCTTTTTCCTTAAGCATCCCACAGTGATTGAAAGTCTCTGGGATGACAAAATGATACTTTTAACAGGAAGTTACTACAGTTGTATACTTTCCTTCTTGACAGTCACACAGAGCTCTGTACCACTGCTGCTAGGCCATCGGTGATGCCACCGGAAATCAAACTTGTATACTACTAATGGAAGGGCTTAGCCCATGGTTCAGTGAAGCAGAGGGTGCCAGGTATCACTCACCATGCCCCCTCCACTTGTACTTAAACTGTGCAGTCCTAGCCTCATTTCTTGATTGCGGCAACATAGCTACTGGCTTTCCAAATTTCTACCCTCCCTGTGTTTCCCTGCTTCCCTGGCTTGCTGCACAGCTTCTGCTCCAGGCTGTCTGATGTTTTGTCTGCCAGCTTCTTCTTGGTCCAGGCTCCTGCCTATTCCATATCTTTTCTACTGGCTTCCTGATGTGCTCCATTTGGACTGCTGCATCCTGTTCCTCACCACGTGTGCCTCTGGAGTCCCTGCTAGTCACTTTTCCTCCTTCATTACTGTTGCTCTCCCCTGTTTTGGCCACTCCTGTCCTTACTGCTGCTGTTTTTCCTGCAGGTTGAAAGTTTTGCTGCTTCTCTTGTTGATTTCTGTTTGCTATGGGGGTGGTGTGGTGAACATTTTTTACCCATGTGGCATTGCCTGTCTGCTGTCCCTTCCCGCTGTGTTCTCTGCTCTCCTGCCCCAGCTTTCCCTGCCTGTTGGACTTTCCTCAGGGATCCCCTTTGCTGTGCTCTTGCTGGGCTCTGTTTTGCCACTGAGCCTTGTCTACACCCCCTCCTCTCAGCTACCTCTTTTTCTTGTTGGCTTGGCCCATCTCCCCACCCCACCCCCAGCTCAGTCTCAGCTGTTGCTCCCTGTTTTTCTGCTACCCCTACCCTTCACTGATTATCATTTGTCCTCCTGCTGTTCTTTGTTAAGCTCCATTTTCTCCTGCCGCCTTCTGTATTGCTACTTGGCATACTCCTACACCCATCCATACTCTCCTACTACACATATTCCTGCTGCTCTATACAGGCACATGCCCCAATGATAATAGGTTTTTTTGCCTTCCACAATTATTTGCCAAAATTGGTCTCAGACACTACCTGCAGCCGGGCATATGCCCCTACAATAAACAGGCTGTCCTTTTCTAATGCTCTACTTTTTCACGCTCTCTTCTGGATTAGCCTGCTGCTGTGCCCCTTCTTATTTTTCCATCAGTTTGCCCAGGTGGTTGTCCAGGTCTTCTCCTCAATGCTCACATACATTTTCAGTAATTATATGTAACTATGCCCTCCTTATCCTTCTGTCTACCTGGGCCTTCACTTTCCATGTCATGTTAGTCATTCTACCTGCTCAGGCACGCGCTCTCTGTGTCATTTAGCTGTCTGGAATATACCTCCAACATTCGTCAACTCCCGGGAACACTGCCAGTTCAGCTTTCCATCTCAGCCACATCATATTCCCCTAAAGGGCTCATCTCACAGGTCCTCGCCCCTCAAGGGCATAGCTCCAATTTAATTTCTGGGCCTTGTCCCTCAAAGATTTGGCTCCAACTTCTTGTGAGCCTTATTCAGAGGAGAGTACGTGGGCATTCAAGCCTGAAACACCTGTTTGTCTTCCTCTCCACAAGGATCATTCAGTAATTCCATCATTCCTTAGGCAACGGCTTTGGCCCATGACACCTCCCTAGTGCTAAAGTCCATCCTCAAAGGGCTCCTTTGGTCATATGGCTAACACCTTTGAAGGGTATGCGTCTTTGACAGAAAGAGTGATATTCCCCCCTGTAATTGAAGCAGCATGTTTGAAGTTCTCTCCTGGATATAATAAGTAATTCTCAACCTGTAGGGATGAAGACCTATGTCTTGGTTCCCCAGAAGTTTCATCCGGGGGGGACGGGATTCACCTCTCCTCCCTACAGAATATAAAAAATTAAGTTATAGTATAAGTTCTACTGAGAGTTGGAGCTAGATGATGGCCTTATTCAGTTTCCCTCTTCCTCTCCATAGATGGTTCTTTAGCGCAGTTCCTTTCCAGACTATGTCTCTTTTCTGACTAGGTCTCTTCTTTCCTCAGGAAGTATGTGCTTGTCTGTTCCTTTGTAGGTTTTTTGGGGCCTTCCTCCCGAAGGTAACTTTGTGTAACATCCCTGTGACTCCTCTAGGGGTGGAACCCTCCTCAAGAGGGTTCCTGCTTCCTGAAATGGTGGTAGCCCTTTAGCGGGGCAGAAAGAGTGTAACCCACTTACAATCATGTTGCACAAGCATTGCATACTATCAGCCTCAATCCTAGCCTCTCGAATCATAATTCTACTACCCGGGGCCATTACCATGTCACGCCTTCTACCTCCATCAGTTTTTTTAGTTTAACATTTTTTCACCAACTGCCAGTGGGGGCTTTGGTGGTAGCTGTGCCAACCATCCAGGGCTCTGTCCCCCCTCTCAGAGATCATGGTGCGTGGCAGAAGGGGCTGGGTTTTTGTGTGGACTATGTAGCCTTGTGTGTTGGTCCCTAGAAACCCCACCCCTTGAGGACGCCAGCACAAGAACTGAATTCCAGACCATGGACATGCAAAAGCACATCCCAGTCAAGTGCCTAATGGCATTCTCCCCTCCCCACACCAGAAGTCCTACGCATCCTGGTGCAACAGCCCTCCCCCCATCAAATGAGGAAAGTGTCCAATGGGATGCTCAAACCGCCTTCCCCCAGCCAGCCTCCAACAACACAGGCTCATTCCTGAACCTGGGTCACTGGCATCGGAAGTGGTAGCACTACCGCCACAGCAATGGGCCAGCCAGTTCCCCCCCATTGATAATTAGAGAACTAGAACATTGTAAACCCCCAATGGTGGGGCTTACCTACTGGGGCTATGACCTCTGTTTCCCCCACTGCTGTTTGCCTTCAGCCTCTGGTCCCTTGGACTGAGCAGAGCAGGACCGGAAGGTTCCTAAGATCATTCAAGGAGACCTGGCGGGATCCAGGCCAGGGCTCCCTCCTTGAATCTGTGTGGCTGCTGCTGCCAGCTCCTCCTGCTCCTCAGCTCCACGATGGAATCAGGGCCAAGGTTCTGTGTGTCCTGCACCATTGGAAGCATGGGACATGTTTCTGCCCCATTGGGGCTCTGCAACTGGATTTGTTTTCTGGGGCCAGCTCAGCCAGTAGTCAGGGTGGCCATGCATGTGGAAGCACTACAGCACATGTGCAGCCACAAGCTTAAAGGATCCATGGCTCCATAAAATGTCTGACCAGAGTCACCATAAAATTAAGGGCATTCCCATCACCAGGGCAGGCAGTGGAGCCAGGATTTAAACTGTAAGCACCATCAGGTGCATTGTTGGAGTGTTCCTAGTCTCCAGACATTCAATGGGACCAGGAACCATTGTTAGGAGGTGCACATGTGCACCCACATCATGGAGGATGGCGTGAATGGCTGCCTCTTTTGTCAGGAGACCCAAAGGATAAACAGGGCTCCTTACAAGCAAATTGGGGTGGTTCCCCTGGCCCCAGATCAGGCAGCAGGGCCAGGTATGATTATTAACAGCCCTTAATGGGTTTAAATTAATAAGTGGGAGACTGCAAAAGAATGGCAGCCTACTATAAACAAATATGTCAGCGACCAGGGATCTCCCTGCTGCCAGGGCTGCTGGGAAGGGTAACAGGTTAGCTACCATTTGCCCAGGAATGGGCTGACCAATCAGAAAGGGAGGGGGGCTAATTCAAAAAAGGGTGTGCTCTGGGTTCTGGGAGGAGTCCCTTCAGAGCTAGAGTAGGGGTAGAGGTGGAGACTGTGTTGGTAGGGCTGCACAAGCCAGAGGTTAGCCATCTCCAGAGACCAAAATACCAAGGCAGGGCAACTAGCACTCCTGTTTCCCAGCCGGGAAGCAACCTTTCCGTTCTGGTGTGATCCTGAAAAAAAAACACCCCGATTTAAATTCCAGCCTAACCAGCTGACCCAGTAAAACATCCAGGGGAACCACTAGTCTGTGTGGAACCCTGGTCTGGTTGAGTGCTCCGGAGGCGGTGGCTATCCTTCACCTGCAGCCTGTGTGGGGGTGTCTGATCTCTCCACCAGAGGGGTCAAGAGCACCATCTCTGTGGGTGAAGATGACAAAAGGTCCAATGGACAAAGCCAACAAAAGGCCTGAGGGGGTGAAGCCAGCAAAATGCCTGAGAGGCAAAGACGACAAATGGTCTGCGTGGCAAAGACAATGAAAGGCCCATGGTGCGGAGGCGACAAAAGGCCCGTTAAGGGTGAAGGAAACAAAGCCTGCTTTGAAGTTTTCAGCCAGTCTCTCCCATTCTCTGAGAGGCTGCCCCTTGTATTTATAGCAGCACAGCCAAGCAATATCCTTCAAGAGCACCCCGTGAACTCTTCAAAACTGTGATTACCTCTAGACTGCGGCCCCAAGGAGATTGTTTGAAAGTTAGTTAATTAGTTAGTTAGCTAGTTAGTTAGTTAGTTAGATAGTTATAAAGAGGATGAAGTCCTGGGCATGACTTGGTAGTCTTCAGGAATAACCCAGGAAGAAGATTAAAAAGGCCATCTGGCCCAGCCTTTGTGGAATACAAATAGGAGCCTTACAATAGTTCTCCTTGTCAAGTTCCAAATTGTTGTTTCCACAGTATCTCCAAGTGCATCAACCCAACAACAATTGGTTAGCTACCAGCAATCTGGTGAGGTACAACCACAACAGACATCTATCTTTCTCATGGCCATTTGGGGTGCACCCGCAGGGGTGGGACGAGGACTGTGAGGGTGGAAAAAGTGAAGTGAAAATTGTTAATATAATTCCCACTGTCTCCCATTTTTCCTATGCCCTTTTGTTTTTCCTTATCCCTCCCTCCTAATAAATCAGAGATTAGTGCATTTTACAATTCATGTTCATGGTCTATGCATTGTGTGCATTTCTATTGTGTGGGAAGGAGTTAAAGATGTGTGGGAGGGAAATGAATACTTGTTCCTGGGAGGATGTTAGGACCACATTGGGTAGCCTTTATATGCCCCTGCCCCAGGGAGAGGCACCTAATTCTGTTCTTTGTACCCTGTCTGTGTACTGTACCTGAAAGAACCCAGGCAGATCCCAAGGTGGGTTGGTTGATGAGGGGTGCTGGTCACATGTACAGCCCCCTTTACACCATGCCTACTGAATATTAGCATAATGACCCCACCCTACCCCCACACTGCAGCAGGGCCAGGGCTGCAATGGATACAGTACATGTTCCATAATGGAGGCAAGGAATGAGAAGTATCACTGAGATCAGTGATGAGGTGGGTGGGTGGGAGTTGGCAATCATTCAGCAGCAGGGTGATTTTTTTTACCTGAAAAGCCTTAGCCTCCTCCCCTGATGCAATCCCATTTGTCCACCTGCCTACACCAGCCTGTGTGTGTGGGGAGAGAAGTGGGGCTCACATTGCATTGTCACCCACAACATCAAGGCATCCCTCAATCCACTTAAAGTGCTCGGAGTGCAGGCAGACTCAACCCTCCCTCATGGAGCCTCAGTACACTGCCCCCACTTCCATGTTTGTGGCATCAGCAGCTCTGGGCATTGGAGTAGGGTCATGGTGTGAATCTGGGTCTCCCACTAGAGTGTAGGCAGGCATAATCCCTGTGCATAACTGTGTATATTTGTGTTTTGTACCTGTCTTATTTCACATGCCTTTTCCAACCCTTATCAGTGAACTGCGTTGTGAGGGAGGAATGCTTCATCTGTATTTGAAAGTGATCACTGACTAGTAGCAATTGTGCATTATCACCCAATTATACACATATGACCTGTTAAGGGATTACATTGGCCATTGTACATTCAGTGTTACAGTCAGTGCAGGATACTGACATGATAATTTTGCACTGTTGTACTGATTTGTTGTATGACTAGACCTTGTTTTTTTTATAGTATGTGTGACTAATTACACAATAAATTACCAAAGAGGTGGGGGAAGGGCAGCATGTGGAGTGAGTGTGTACAACACTGAACTTGCTGGCTAATAGCTACATTCCTTTATAAAACTGGTAGGGAAAATACTGTGTCCTGATTGGCTGAGAGGGTTCAGAACCCAGGTGTTTATAGAATGGCAACCACCTGTCCAGGAACCCTTTCCGCAACCAGGATGTAACACACTTCAACATCCCTGCTTTACAGAAACATTTTAAAAACATTTATCTGTGTCACTTTTGTTTGTAAGGTTAAAACCTTAATACTCAAGACTTACCATAACTGTCAAAACTGAAGTAAACTACTTTTTAAAAACTTCCCATGTAGCTGCCCACCCACAACCTACTGCACACATAACAAATAAAGATAAAATATATAAACCCATCTGCTTACCTTTTCCTGGTGATTTATGTTGCTTTCAATTTGTAGGCCTCCAGTACATGATCTGGACTTCATTCACACTGCAGCCATATACTGGTTACTCACCATACTCGACATACTCCTTCTGTCCCACTGCCCACGTTCCACTCCAGTACTTCACTCCCTCATTTTTACCATTATAAATTTTGCTCTTCATTCATCACCATCACCCAGCCCACCTGCCTGCTCTTTCATCCAGCCACCCACTAAGATGAACGCATCTTTACTATTTTGGCCACTACCAAGTGTCGCTGCTCAATTGGGCTGCCAGTAACCATGGTAGAACAAGACGACATCATGCTCCTTCTCTTGTTCTACCAAGGTATGCACAGCGCAAATTGCTCTCTTACTCACCAGCTGTACATGGGGTGGCTCTGCATCCCGGTGTCTCACAATGTCTCTTTTTTATAGTTCTGCAAGTATCTCTACCTCTCAGTCATTTATACCCTTGTCTTCAAGCAGTGCAGAATGGTCTCACATTGATGAACACAACATTGTTATTCTTCTGAAAAAAAAAATAATTCAAGATATCTGGTAAGCATGACAAACAACAGCACCACTTAATTGCACACTGGAACAACAGCACCACACTGTGAGCTGTAGTAGGAACTTTTGTAACTATAAAAAAAAATGTTTTTTTTACTAGTTTTAATATTTTTCAATAATTTATTTTTTGTTTGTGGAGCCCATTTTACAAGCACAAAAAGACACTAGGAGACAGTGATAGTCATGGAAAAACACCCTTACAGGTGCTTATTTCCCTCGGCACAAGTGCATCAGGCCTCATTATACACTTGAATGAATGTGTATCACATGACAGCCACCTTCTTGTTATGCAATATTGCATCCATGGTGCACAATGCATTCTGCCAGTGCAAACGGAAAGGGCTGCTTATCCATTTTTAACTTTTATTTCAGTGCATGGAAAAACCCTACACTTTCCAGTTTTCATGAAGATTTTGCATGTGAAACAACAAAAATACTGGCAGAAACAGAGTTAAAGCTTTTCTACAACAAAATTTGTAAGGGATGTCCTTACTTAAAGTAATCAGACATTAAAACAGGATAAGTTTTTATTCATAAACAGCTAAAACTGGTGTCTTAGCTGAAACCAGTTCTTCCATGGGTCACTGCCTTGTGAGTCTGAATGCTTGTTCCAGCAGGGGAAGGTTTGGGCAGTGCAGAGCACTGCTGAAACTCAGGTGGGAAGGGATGGGGCCAAAGAGGAGGGGTCCACTGGATGTCAGGGAGTAAAATCAGACAAAGAGCAGAGGTTGGGGGTCATTGAACCACCACGGAAGACTGGCGAGGGGCTACATATTGTAAAATCAGCTTGGCCCATAAGTGGTCATAAAGGTATGGGGTGGTGGTTAGAGGGATGACATTGGTAGTAGCTTTAAGTGCCCAGCACACAGGTCAGGGCATGGCACTATGCCTCACTGCTATGCCATGGGCCTACCCCTGTGGCAGCCATAGTTCCATGCTAGTATTGGTCACGTAGCCTATGTGCAACCACTAACAGCTGGGTTTGCATGTTGCATAATTATATGCAGTGCTGCTGTGGCAGCAGAGATTCTGCCCACTCAGGTAGAACCTCACTTTTGTGTATATATCTGTAACCCCTAGGTGGCACTGTCCCAAGGGCTACTACCCCTGCCTGCTTGGCTAGTAGTAGGTTAAGGGACCTGAGTTCTGAAACGGGTGCCTCCACCTGGAGGTCAGGGTTGGTAGTGGCCGAGCTAACCTGGGCACAGCCCTCCGGGACAGGGTAGCCCCCCTCTTTCCTTACTAGTGGCCGGAACAATACACAATAATCACTTTTGCAATACCCCTGATACACCACACAAGTACCCACTGTTTTCACTTACCACCAGAGCTTTCCTCTGGCCCAGCCCTGGGGACCCTCTGTAAAACAAGGTTATACACAGCAAATAACAGCAGTACAGTACTCTTGCACAAACTGGAGCCACAGTCAGGGTAAATGCAAAAAATAGTTAGATCTGATTTATTTAAGGGGCTTGAACAGGGGAGAGGCATACTCAGGTTAATTTGCTTAAAGGCTGTATCAATCAAACAGTTATGCATGCACTTCAGGGTCCATAAACAGTCACACACTCTGGGTACCCAGATGGAGAGCAGTGGGCTAGCCAGGAACGTTGCAGCTGGTTGGAGCCCTGTGATGGAAGAAAACAACATGCACAACTCACACTATTTGTAATCCAGAGCCAGAGGGCTCAGTTCTTGAAAAGAAAACAACAAGACAATCAGATGACACACTTTTAGATTAGATTGTTGTTGCAGGGAGCTACCCTGATGATTACTCACGATACCCAAGACTGGACACAGGCTGGACGAAAATCGAGAGGAGACACTGTGGGTCACCCTGGAGACTGGAAATGGCTCCACAATCCGCACAGGGGTTGTATACAGGCCCCCGGCTCAGGGGGAGTAAATGGACAAGGAAATGATAGAAGGCATCCTTGGGATGGCAGAGAAAGGAGCAATATTGCTTATGGGGGACCTGAATATGCCAGATGTTGACTGGAACACCTTTGCTGCAGCCACATCCAAAAGCAGGGCCATTCTCAATGCCCTACAGGCGGCATGCCTCAGACAGCTAGTTTTGGAACCCACTTGGGAGAGAACAATCTTAGACCTGGTACTCTCAAATGGGGATGGAGAGAGGATCTCTGATCTTGAAGTGGGTAGCCATCTGAGAACAAGCGACCACCAGACAGTGTGATTCACGATAAACTTATCTGTAGAGTCAAGCCACACAAAAGGGAAGGTACTGGACTTCAGGAGGGCTGATTTTGTCAAAATGAGAGAGAGTGCCTCAGAAAAGCACTAGCAAACAGGCAAGAAGGTGGGGTGGAGCAACAATGGGGAAACATCAAAACCGCCATCACAGAGGCAACAAGCTTTTGTGTGAAGCAAATAAACAAATCAAAATGTAAGAAAAAACCACTATGGTTCTCAAAAGAAGTGGCGGAGAAGGTAAGGGAGAAAAAGATAGCATTTAGGAAGTATAAGGAAATGCAGAAGGAGCAGGACAGAGAACTGTACCAGTCAAAGCAGAAGGCAGTCAGAATAGCAAAGGCCCAAACCAAGGAAAAGATAGCCAACTCGGTTAAGAAGGGGGATAAAACCTTTTATAGGTACATTAGGGAGCAAAGAAAGACTAAGGCAGGGATACTGAGGCTGAACAAAGAGGAAGGTGGTTGGGCAGAGAGCGACAGTGAAAAAGCATGGATACTGAACGAATACTTCTGCTCAGTATTCACAATGGAAAAGCAGGGAGAAATACCTAATCAGGTCAATAGAAGCACTCTGGATAGGGGGGGGTTGATATTAGTCCTTTCACAGAAGAAAGGGTTCTGAAAGAACTCTTAAAACTGAAGGTGGATAAAGCAATGGGGCCTGATGGGATTCACCCCAGAATTCTAAAAGAACTAACGGAAGAACTAGTAACACCACTGACTACCCTTTTTAATAAGTCATGGGAAGATGGTGTGGTACCTGAAGACTGGAGGAGGGCAGATGTGATTCCCCTCTACAAAAGTGGGAGCAAGACAGAGGCAGGAAACTACAGACCTGTCAGTTTGACCTCAGTGGTAGGGAAAATGATGGAATCACTTCTGAAGGAAAGAATTGTTGAGTACCAAGAGGCCAGTGGGTCACAGGACCAAGGCAGCATGGATTCACAGCAGGAAGGTCATGTCAGACAAGTCTAATTGATTTCTTTGACGGGGTGACCAAAGCAGTAGACCAGGGAGGGGCTGTAGACTTGGCCTACCTAGACTTTAGCAAGGCATTTGAAACAGTCCGGCACAAAAGATTAATAAACAAATTAGCCAGCCTGAGAGTGGGTCCCAGGGTGGTAGCCTGGGTAAAACACTGGTTGAACAACAGGACACAGTGGGTAATAGTAAATGGAATAAACAGTGAAGAAAGGAGGGTTACTAGTGGGGTACCGCAGGGTTCAGTACTGGGACCGGTCCTTTTTAATGTCTTTATCAGTGACATTGCAGAGGGACTGGAAGGGAAAGTATGGCTCTTTGCAGATGACACAAAGATCTGCAACAGGGTTGGTACACAAGGTGGGCTGGAAAGGATAAAAAGGGACTTGGCAAGGTTGGAGGAATGGTCAAATGAATGGCAGCTCAGATTCAATGCAAAGAAGTGCAAAGTAATGCACCTGGGAAACAAAAACCCAGGGGAAGAGTACACAATGGGGGGTGAGATACTGACAACAACAAAAATGGAAAGGGACCTGGGGGTAGTCATATCAGATGACCTAAAGGTGGGCCAGCAATGTGAGAAGGCAGTAAGGAGGACTGGGGGATACTGGGATGCATAGGAAGAGGCATCACCAGTAGAAAACAGGAAGTTGTTGGCCCTCTGTACAGACAGTTGGTAAGACCACATCTGGAGTACTGTGTACAGTTCTGGAGACCCCATCTCTGCAAAGACATAGACAGGGTGGAAGCTGTCCAGAGGAGGGCAACCAAAATGATGCAGGGTCTGCATCAGAAGACATATGAAGAAAGACTAAAGGAACTAAAGATGTATAGCCTCGAGGAAAGGAGGGAGAAGGGGGACATGATAGAAACTTTCAAATACCTCAAGGTAATCAACAAAGTCCAAGAGGGTAGCATCTTTCAGAAAAAAAGATGTGCAAAAACAAGGCGGCACAATTTGAAGATAGAGCGGGGTCAGCTCAGAGGTAATGTGAGGAAGTATTTCTTCACAGAGAGGGTTGTGGATACATAGAGCAGCCTTCCTGAGGAGGTTGTAGAGTCAAAAACAGTGGGGGAATTCAAGAATGCATGGGACAGACATAAGGCAATTCTAGTGGGGGTAGGAGGAAGTAGGCTGTTGGTTAACTAGGATCTGCAGCTTGTCCGTTAGGTAGGGAAATGGGCAGACTAGGTGAGCCAAGCGGTCGTTATCTGCCGTCAAATTCTGTTTCTATGATTGTTTCTATGAGACAGCAGGTGGTTAATCTGGAGTGCCAGAAGAAGCAGGGCCCTCACGAATGGCAGAGGCATCGTTCCTGTTCAAGCATGGAGCAGGGGGCTGATCCCCAGGCAGGTCTCTCGTCGATGGCTTTCTCTGTGCAGCGGGTAGTCTGGCTGGGCCAGTGTGGCAAGGCCCCGGCCAAATGGAGACAAATTCAGATACAGTCCGTTTTGGGCTGGATACAGCTTCCAGCAAGCAGAACACAGTTCACACAGTGGGGAACCAAATCACGACCCACTAACAACTCACAGCACATTTACATGTAAGGAAATTCTACTGTACCAGGCAAACTGCTCTCCAGTCACAATCGCAAAGTCTCAGCACAAACCGGGGATTCAAAAGCAGCTGGAAATCCTGACAGGCCGATCGCATTCAGCAAAATCTTCGGTCTTCTTTAGGTATGAGCCTGGCAAAAAATCAGTGGCTTACTTAGTTCTCACAAACTTGGATTTAGTCCGAAATAATTCTCTTCTCTCCCTCTCAGGGGCAGCAGGCAGACATGCAGGCCACAACTCAGGCCTTTCCACAGTTCTCCCATGCGAAACTACTCAGACGGCTGCTTGACTGTCTCAAGCTGTTGCTTCTTCAGCTCCCAACTTAGATCTGACTCAACTGTCAGCAAGCCTGGGACTTTTCCCAGAATCCAAAAGGTTTGGTTTGCTGATCTGTCTGTCAGTCACAACAAGGACTCCTCCTTCAGGTGCACAAAGGCTCCAAAAGCCCAAAACTACAATTCCTACAGATTTTGACTCCAGACAACTCCTGTAGTCCGGCTCCATTTTAGGTCCCATCAGTACTGATTGGTCCAATTCGGCAGTCCAGGACCAAGATAGTGAAGATAAACAAAACAGTCCTTGCTGCAAAGAAGGCAGGTTAGACAAACTACATTATCATTTTCACTCTAAATGATTTTCAGCAAATAGTTACATCTTTCAACAGAGCTCCCTCTCAGATTACTTATGAATGCAATCCAGGCAACTCTTAAAGAGACAGTGCACAGATGCTATACAGGCACTCTCTGGCAATCACATTTAAACTGTTAAAACGTAGGACACCAGCCTGGCAGTGAGCATTTAGGCAAGCTCAAGGAAGACTTTTCGGGAACCCCCATTTGTAGGGGGGGTTACACCCTTCCCTACCTGGAGAAAACTTGGCATCCGCGTCAAGTCCGTACCATCACAATATTGCAAATGCAAACCATACGAGGCATTTATACCATTAGCATGTTATGCAAGTGACATCTGATGCATCAGTCAAGGTAAAATTATACCTTTACTATACATATTCTCTACACTTCACAATACTATATCCATTCTGACAACACATCATGCATATTTCACACAGGTAATTTACACATTACTATGCGGAATCATGTAATAACTTCTTGTACATTGAACAATGTAAGAGTGGGCCCTTCCCTATCAGCTAACTTAGGGCTAGATGGGGCAGGGGCACCATACCTAGAAGGCAGAACAATCAACCTGGAATTAGCACTTAGGCTCAGTTTAGGCAGCGAGCTCTGAGAAATATAAACCCTTTGTTGACCACATTGAGAGGCAAATCTACTGGCTTCCTGGAAGAATCATAACTGAAGCATACTACTGGCTTGACAGCTCGGCCAGTCTTCCTGAGGGGGACAACTACAGTCTCTGTACTCTCTGCACTGGTCTGGGGACTCTGGTCACTTGTGAGGGGTGCCTCTGCCTCGATGGGAACGTCCAAACTTGGGGCACTGTAGGCTCCTTGCTCTGCAGGCTCTGTTTCTACAACACTTGACTCATTTTGCGAAGGCTCAGGCACAATCAAGCACTGAGGCACTGAAGGGGGGTTGTCAGCACTCTTATGGTGTTCTTCAAATTCTGGTATGCCACCAGAAAGACTCATTCCATCAGCCCCTCCCTCAGGCAAATCATACAGTTCCACAATACACAGAGACTCGGCAACTTCAGACGTGATACTTTGCACTTCATTTTCAGGGAGCATTGGCTCCAAGGACAAAGCTGGGGGGTTAGGCAGTCGAGAAGGCCCAGCTTCATCCCCACAATTAATCATGGGGTTACCTCGAAACAGCTGACTCAGTTCATAAGAGGAGTAATAGGCATAGTCGCACTCACTTTCGTCAGAAGTGGACTGACAGTCACTATCATTCTGGGCCTGCTGCTGAGGAAACATTAAATCTGTGACCACTGGGGTAGGTTGACTCTGTCTCTTTCTTGCAGCAGCACAAGTCACTGGCCCAGGGGGCTCAATTTCTGGTGGTTCAGCATCAATCATGACTTGGCCAATAGGTAGCAAGTGGTTACGGTGCATGGTCTTCACAGCTTTGGAGTTGTTCTCTGGGTGCACTTTGTACACAGGTAAATCATCCAACTTTCCAACTACTACATGGGGAAGATGGTGCCACTAATCAGCAATTTTGTGTTTACCATGCAGTCCCAAATTGCATAACAACACACAGTCTCCAGGACGAAGCTCCTGAGCCTTTACTTTTTTATCATGCCTCTCTTTGTTGGCTAGATTTCTCTTGGTGGCCATTGTCTGGGCCAGTTGATAGGCGTGGTTCAATTGAGCTTTCAGTTTTTGTACATATTGCAAGTAGCTTTTGGCTTAGACCCCATCTGGAGAGACCCCAAAATAGACATCAACTGGCAGCTGGGCCTCTCTCCGAACATGAGGCAGTAGGGGGAGAACCCAGTAGCATCATTTTTCATGCAATGTATGTACCAAGGTGCTAATCTGCTGGCTCCATTTATGCTTGTCTTTTTGGTGGAGGGTGCCCAGCATGTCTAGAAGGGTGTGGTTAAAATGTTCTGGTTGAGGGTCTCCCTGCGGGTGATAGGGGATGGTTCTTGACTTTCACACACCCATAGAGAGAGCATTTCTTTGATTAGTTGACTCTCAAAGTCTCTTCCCTGGTCAGAGTGGATCCGCTGGGGGGCACCATAGTGGAAGAAGAAATGTTCCACTAGCACCTTGGCCACGAGTAGATGCTCTTTGATCTTTTGGTGGAAAAGCTTGTGCATACCGTGTGAAATGATCCATAACCACTAACACATTGTCAATGTTCCGCTGATCAGGTTCTAAACACAAGAAGTCTATGCAGACTAGTTCCATGGGGGTGCTGGTAGTAATATTAACAAGGGGGGCAGCCCTCTAAGGCAAGGCTTTTCTTTGCAGGCAGCGACTACAAGTCTTTACATGGTGTTCAACATCGGCCCCCATGTTGGGCCAGTAGAAGCAAGATCGTACCAAGTCAAGGGTTCTGTCAATACTGAGGTGCCCCATGTGATTGTGGAGGGACCTCAGTACCAAATCTTTAAAGGCCTTGGTCAGGACCAATTGTTGCTTGTCTACTTTGCCACTACGATCTACTGTCTCTCTATACAACAACTGATTGAGCTACTTCAATCTGGGGCCTTCTTTAAACAATAAAGCAGTTCGCAAGTCAGTGGAACGTAACTTAAACACATCTTTCCCCACGTTCAGGGCATCAAGTGCTGGCTGAATCATAGGATCTTGGGATTGAGCCCACTGAATGCTGTCATTGTCAAATTGAGGTAGTGCACTAATATCTAGAGCAGAGAAGTGGCAATAAGCAGCTGGTATGCAGGTGTCAGAAGGGCCCAAGCAATCTACTAAACAGTCCACTGTGTCCGCAGACATCTGTTCATCTCTATCAAACTTTTGGCACAATCCTCGAATGTCAGGTTTCGAACAGCCTGACCCAATCACTCTTGGAAGTGGGCCTTAGTGATAGAGGCGTCAGCATGTATGATTCAGGCCCGGTCTGTATTCGAGCAGCATAATCATAGGTTGATATGCAGAAAGCCACCGGTGCCCAGTGGCGTCTAACTTAGCTGAAGTCTACATAGGTCAATGGGTTATTGTCAGTCTTCATCAATATCTTTGCCCCATAGAGGTATTCATGAAACTGGTCAACAATTGAAACTGGTCAACAATGACCCATTTTAGCGCAAGGAACTTCAACTTATGCACAGGGTAGTTTCGTTCGGACGGGGTCTAGCTCCTACTGGCGAAAGCTACTGGTCTCAGGCCAGCCTCATGGTCTTGATACAGCACCACTCCTAGACCCTGCAGACTAGCATCTGTATGCAGCACATAGGGTTTGATGGGATCAGCATAGGTGAGGATGGAGGCGTGGGTGAGCTGGTATATGATCTCATGGAGAGCTGCTTCACAGTCGGGCGTCAGCGGACCAAGAGTTCATCTGAGCAGAAGTATACTTTTTCTGGTTCTTTAACGGCCCCTTTTTGGTATTTACAATTGTTAGCAGGGTAACCCTGGGTAAGGTTCAAGAGTGGGTGAATCACCTTGGAACAGTCTTTTATGAACCTGCGGTAGTAGCCACAGAACCCCAGGAAACATTGTAGTTCTTTCAGATTATGGGACTGGGGCCAAGTAGTCAGTGCTTCAACTTTACTGGGATCAGCCTCTATCCCTTTTGTAGATACTATGTGCCCCACATACTTCACCGAGGTTTGGAAAAACTGGCACTTGTCAATGGACAGCTTGAGATCAAAGTCTTCCTGTCGGTCTAGGACTTCAAGCAGTTGGTTTCATGCTCCTCTAAGGTGCTCCCAAACACAATGACATTGTCTAAGTACACTAGGCATTCCAGGAAATTCATATCTCCCACCACATGTTCCATCAGTCGCTGAAAGGTGGCCAGGACACCCGATATCCCCTGTGGCATCCTCAGAAACTCGTAGAACCTCAATGGACAGATGAAGGCTGTTTTCTCATGGTCTTCTGGGGCCATTGGGATCTGGTAGTATCTACTGCGAAGATCCAACACCGAGAACCATTTGCTCCCATTTAAGCAGTCCAGGGCATCTTGTATACAAGGCATAGTGTATTGGTCTAGGATGGTCTGCCGGTTCATGGTTCGATAATCAACACACATCCTCACAGACCCATTCTTCTTATGCACAACCACAATGGGAGAGGTGTATGGACTCCTGGATTCTTGTATCATGTCAGCAGCGAGCATTTCCTGCAGGTGTCTTCTCACATCATCTATGTCTGCTGGGGCTAGGTGTCAGGACCTCTCTTGAAATGGCCGTTCATCGTGCAGGCATGTGTGATGCTCTGCACCCTGGACACATCCCACATCCCATTCCTTCAACAAAAACACTTGGTCTCTCTGGGCAAGTTTCTTGCTAATTCTAGCCTTCCATTCAACTGGCAATGGGGAGTCACCAAAGTCAAACAAGTCTGGGGTCACTGTCTCCTTCTCACCAGGGTGCTTGTTGTTGGGCAATACTGCAGTGTCTGCACAGTGTACTATAGCTAGGGTGCACCCTCTGTTCACCCGGATCTCCCGATCTGACACAGTGTGAATCTGGACCATCACTCATCGTGCATAGGCATGGGCACGAGCAGGCAAGATGCTGGGCTTGACCAGTAATCCTTCTGGCAATTTTCCATTGCCTGGCACAGCCAACATCAGTATTTTGTTCTTGACATCTTTCAGAGGTGGACTTCCCCTTGAATGGCACACTGGGAGTTAGGGGCCAGTACCATTGACTCAGGATCCTTCTTCCACACAATCCCCACCAGTTCATCTTGGTCTACTTCCTCGGGTTTCTGTTTCAAATTATAGGCCCTCTTGATCAGAGCTGGAATTCTCAGGGCCCTCCTAGTCCATCTCCCATGTTTCTCGTGACAGAGTTGCACTAGTCTCCCAAACATATGGGTGTTTGTCCCAATTAACAGGGGGACCCCATCATACAGTCTGATGGGGTGACACACTAGGGCCACTGTCTCTACTCGTTCCTCTACACCAGTTACAGTTGCAGGAAAAGACAACCAGAGGCGGACATACCCTAGGTAGGGTTAAGACTTGTCGCTCAGGCCCCACATATGTAGGTCTTTCACGGATTGCAAAGGAACATCAGGTAAGTGTTTGTCATACCAGTCCTGGAATACAATGGTCACTTGTGACCCACTGTCAAGCACAGCCCGAGTATGAATACCATTCACAGTCACTGTAGTCTCCATTGAAGGGCCCACTATTTTGGACCAGTCTGGAGAGGCAGTAGCAGAGGCCTGCACAGACAATTTAGCCACAAAGAAATTTGAGTTAGGGTTTCTCGAACCCTCACTGTGGTCATTTCAGGTACACCCTGGCCATTGATTTGCTTTTCGGAGCTCCCCTTGAAGTCTGTTTACTACTCTTTCTAAGTCCTTCTGAGACCAGCATTCTCTTTTCATATGGTGATCCTTTCCACAGTTGTGACAAATGATAGACTCCTGGGTCATCCTGGGAGAGAACATCGTATGAGGAACTGAAGCAGTAGTAAGAGATTGGGGTCTAGTATCTGCTTGCAGTGGTGAGAGTGGTGCAACGTGTCTTAACAGTTCCTTTGCAGTGGCAGTCAATCCAGTGATCTCAGCCTTGGAGCCACCCTCGGTAGCGGATGCCTAAGGGTGCACCCTCACCCCCATGGCAGTCACATCCTGAAAGGGACCAGAATCTTGTTCCATGGGGGAAACCCTTGCAGAGGCACCCATCTTCAACTCTCAGGCTTCCTTTAGTAGCTCGTCTTTCCAATGTTGGGCTCAGGGCGGGAAGTCCTTTGCATTCTCAGAGTGCTCTTTAAGTGCCGACTTTTGCCCCTGAGCCTCACTTGGCTGATCGCACTCGGTCACTTGCGCAGCAGCAGCAGATATGGGTGCAATTCCCCTATAGGGTCGCCTTTGCTCAACCCCAGGAATTTCTTTCATTAGCTCATCATAAGAGGGGGGACAATTCCAGTCGGGTGGCAAGGCGCAACTGAAGCAGTAACAATTCTGAAAACGGAGCAGACTTAAGGATCTGGTCCAGCCTAGTTCGATCTAATTCATTTGACGGCAAACTACCCTTTCTGAGGCATTCTTGTAGCAGCTTTTCAAGCCGAGGCACATGCACAGACAATGGCTCCCCTGGGTACTGCTGAGCGTTTCTTACTCTCCACCACAGAGCCTCATCTGAATCCGGCTCCCATACATTCTCCAATGCATCAAGATAGTCTTGTGCAGTTGTCTCGGGGTTATTGGCCCATGGCATGGATGGTAGCCAGGCAGGACCTCAGAGGCTCTCACTCAACCTCTTTCATTTCTCTGCTTCTGAGCATTGCCATTTAAGTACTAGAGGGGCAACATAGTCTATCCAGGTCTCCCAGTCATCCTCCTCCTGGGGGGTGGGGAGGGTGCCCGAGAAGATTATCAGCCTTCTGTAGGAGTCGTGACTAATGGCAGGTACAGATATGGGGGTCAGCATTGGCACAGGCACAGAAGGTGGGGCAGTAAAAGGTGCTGGAGTGGGGGGGTGTTGGAGAAGGGACACCCCCAATTGGCAGGAATAGTTTCTTGAAGTCCTCTATGGTTTTCCCTTCCTCCAGCAACAACTTAGCAAATTTCTCCTCAAAAGTCTCAGATAATGGTGGGAGCTCATCCTCCCTGGGGTCTTTACTGTCTTTTGTTATCACTCTCCAGGCAGCTGGAGCCCCTACTGGGGCAATAGTCTGTGGCACTTTAGAGCTGTCCACGAGGTCACTACACTCTACCAAGGCTATGAAAGTTTGGCTATCAAATCAGCTTGTCGACCCACCAACACAGGGTTTTTTAAACATTCAACTTTGGAAAGTGCTCCCTCTACAGTGTCTTTACTGGTACCCAGGACAATATCCAGTACAAGTAGAGCATTTTGGGGGTCGATCTTCTGCCCAGTACACGGCCCCACCAACTGGTGTACAGCCATTTCTACTGGGGTAGCCATTAATCTTTAACAATAATTCATAATTTTTGGCCACTAGAAGGTACACAATCCTAGCAGTGAGCCTCCAAAATGTAACCCCTAGGTGGCGCTATCCCAAGGGCTACTACCCCTGCCTGTCTGGCTAGTAGCAGGTTAAGGGGCCTGAGTTCTGAAATGGGTGCCTCCACCCAGAGGTCAGGGTTGGTAGTGGTCAAGCTAACCTGGGCACAGCCCTCCGGAACACTGTAACCCCCCTCTTTCCATACTAGTGGCCAGAACAATACACAATAATCACTTTCACAATACCCATACACCACACAAGTACCCACACTGTTTGCACTACCACCAGGGCTTTCCTCTGGCCCAGCCCTGGGGACCCCTGCAAAACAAGGTTATACACAGCAAATAACAGCAGTACAGTACTCTTGCACAGACTGGAACCACAGTCAGGGTAAATGCAAAAAAGAGTTAGATCTGATTTATTTAAGGGACTTGAACAAGGGAGGGGCGTAATCAGGTTAATTTGCTTAAAGGCTGTATCAATCAAACAGTTATGCATGCAATTCAGGGTCCATAAACAGTCACACACTCTGGGTACCCAGATGGAGAACAGTGGGCTAGCCAGGAATGTTGCAGCTGGTTGGAGCCCTGTGATGGAAGAAAACAACATGCACAACACACACTATTTGTAATCTGAAGCCAGAGGGCTCAGTTTGTGAAAAGAAAACAACAAGACAATCAGATGATACACATTTATATTAGGCTGTTGTTTTAGGGAGCTACCCTGATGATTACTCACGATACCCAAGACTGGACACAGGCTGGACAAAAATCGAAACAGCAGGTGGTTAATCTGGAGTGCCAGGAGAAGCAGGGCCCACACGAATCGCTGTGGCATTGTTCCTGTTCAAGCGTGGAGCAGGGGGCTGATCCCCAGGCAGGTCTCTCGTCGATGGCTTTCTCTGTGCAGCGGGTAGTCTGGCTGGGCCAGTGTGGCAAGGCCCTGGCCAAATGGAGACAAATTCAGATACAGTCCGTTCTGGGCTGGATACAGCTTCCAGCAAGCAGAACACAGTTCACACAGTGGGGAACCAAATCACGACCCACTAACAACTCACAGCACATTTACATGTAACGAAATTCTACTGTACCAGGCAGACTGCTCTCCGGTCATGATCGCAAAGTCTCGGCACAAACCGGGGATTCAAAAGCAGCTGGAAATCCTGACAGGCTGATCGCATTCAGCAAAATCTATGGTCTTCTTCAGGTATGAGCCTGGTAAAAAATCAGTGGCTTACTTCATTCTCACAAACTTGGATTTAGTCCGAAATAATTCTCTTCTCTCCCTCTCAGGGGCAGCAGGCAGACATGCAGGCCACAACTCAGGCCTTTCCACAGTTCTCCCATGCGAAACTACTCAGACGGCATGGCTGCTTGACTGTCTCAAGCTGTTGCTTCTTCAGCTCCCAACTTAGATCTGACTCAACTATCAGCAAGCCTGGGACTTTCCCCAGAATCCAAAAGGTTTGGTTGGTTGATCTGTCTGTCAGTCACAACAAAGGCTCCCCCTTCAGGTGCAAAAACGGATGGCTAAGAACCTGGTGTTGTGCTAAAGGGTATGGGCTGTTGGGGGTGGGGAGGGACCTGGGAGGACAGTAGTCTCTATGCCAAGGACAGACTACACTTGAGTGAGGAGGGAAAGAAAGTGTTGAAACAGAGGATGGAGGAGTATATAGAGGAAGTTGGGAATTTAAACTAGGAGTGGGGGTGGCAATTGGGCAAGAGATATGCAGAGACCACAGGTTGGGAAACCATATGAGCTTACCCCCATAACAGTGACAAAGGACAAATGGCAAGTACTATTGGTGATGCTAGGAAAGGAGGGCAGGATGGGGGGAGGGTGGAAGGTGGTTACCCTTAATGCTAGGAGCCTTGGGAGGAAAACTGCAGAGTTAGAGGTGCTCATGGCAGAGGGAGAGGTGGACATTGCAGCCATCACAGAAACATGGGCCACCCAATACAATGACTGGGACCTGTCTGTAAATTAAATTAAATTTAGTTGTTTAACCAGGTACAGCACACTAAGCTGGAAGCTTTTTTACAGGAGCAATCTGGGAGCACAAGGAGGTTAAGTGACTTGCTCAGGATCACACAGTATGCAAGTGGAAGCTGTGGGATTCAAACCCAGGTCTGGTCTGCTGGATATCACCAGATTTGCAGTTCAGAACCTTAGACCACTGCGCTATACTACCTCAAGGGTACCAGTACCAGGGTACAGGTTATTTCGTAGAGACAGGGTGATTGGGAAAGGAGGGGGTGTGGCACTATATGTGAAGGAAGGACTGAAGTGTGTAAGGGAGGAAGGGGAGGAGGGTAGTACAGAGTCACTTTGGATGCAAATCCAGGATTCCAAGAATAGGATTCTTAGAATGGGAGTGGTGTACAGGCCACCATCTCAGATGGAGGAGTTAGACAGGGAACTAGCAGAACAGATCAGGAGGACCTGCGAGAAGGGTAGTGTGGTGATTGTGGGGGACTTCAACATGCCAGAAGTGGACTGGAGTACCCCAACAACCAGGAACAGAAGGGAGCAGGTACTGCTGGATGCCTTCCAGAACAGCTTCCTGCTGCAAATGGTCAGTGAACCAAACAGGTTAGGAAATACCCTTGACCTTGTGCTGGCAAATGGGGACTTTGTGAGAGAACTTACAGTGGAGGAACCGCTGCCAGGGAGTGACCACTACTCAGTATGGCTCACACTGGATATGGGCAAGGAAGGAGTGGAATCGGGCACAAGAGTGCTGGACTTCAGGAGGGCCAACTTTGGGAGAATGGGGGAAGTGGTAAAAGGGTACCTGGACAGAATTCAATCTAGTATGAACACTAACCAGAGGTGGGAGCTCATAAAGCTGGGGATAGTGGAGGCAACCAAAACCTGCTGCAAGGCCCAGAGCAAGGCTAGGGCTAAGAAACCGAGCTGGTTGAGCAAGGAGGTCATGGAAAAGGTAAGGAGAAAAAGAGCTGCCTTTAGGAAGTACAAGAAAACAGGGAGGGGGGAGGACAGGGAGGAGTACTTGACAGAATTGAAGGAGGTAACAAGGGCAGTAAGGGGAGCCAAAGCATCTACGGGACTCAGGCTGGCACAAGGCATTAAGAAGGGGGAGAAGGACTTCTTTAGGTACATCAGGGAGAAAAGGAGCTGTAAGGATGACATAGTAAGGATTAGAAAGGAGGGGGGTTGGGTGGAAGCAGGGTGCGATAAGGCAGAAGCACTAAATGAGTACTTCTGCTCAGTATTTACTAAAGAGAAGAGGGGGGTGACACCCAAGGGGAGAAATGGCAGAAACGGGGGAAGGGGTGACAGATGGGGAAATCATGGAGGGCAGAGTTCGAGAGGGTTTGAAGGCACTGAGGGTGGACAAGGCGCCAGGCCCAGATGGCATCCACCCCAGGGTACTGAAGGAGCTGGCAGAGGTCCTTGCAGGACCTTTGGCAGACCTATTTAATGCCTCACTACATTCGTGGTGTGTACCTCAGGACTGGTGGATGGCTCATGTGGTGCCCCTCCACAAGAGTGGCCCCAAGGATGGACCGGGAACTTCAGACCAGTGAGCCTCACATCCATCATGGGCAAGCTAATGGAGACTATCCTAAAGGAGAGGCTGGTGGCCCTTCTAGAGGCCAAAGGACTACAGGACAGCAGACAGCATGGCTTCATATGGGGCAGATCCTGCCAAACCAACCTGGTGGAGTTCTATGACTGGGTAACTAGGCAACTGGACAGGGGCCATGCAGTGGATGTCCTGTATCTGGACTTCAGTAAGGCATTCAACTCGGTGCCGCATGGAAGGCTGGGAAGTAAGTTAGTAGGCACAGGGGCGGGTGCAAAGCTGGTGAGATGGGTAGGAAACTGGCTTCAGGGAAGGCAACAGAGGGTGGTGGTGGGTGGGGAGCTCTCACACCCATGGGTAGTGACGAGCGGTGTTTCACAGGGCTCGGTGTTGGGACCAGTGTTGTTTGGGATATTCATTGCAGACATATCATGGGACATCAAGAGCAAGATCAGTCTGTTTGCTGATGATACCAAGGTAGGAGCAGTGATGGATGACCTAGGGGGATTGCAGGGGTTGCTGGATGATCTGGCAAAGCTTGAAACCTGGTCAGACACCTGGCAACTGGGGTTTAGTGCCAAAAAGTGCAAGGTGCTGCATTTTGGGATGAAGAACCCAAGGAGGAGCTACCAGCTGGGGGAGTGCAGCTAGCCCAGACAGAGGAGGAGAAGGATCTGGGGTGCTCATTACAGGGTCAATGAACAACTCGGCACAATGTAGGAAGGCAGCTGCAAAGGCCAACAAAATGCTGGGTTGTATTGCAAGGGGTATATCCTCGAGGAGGGAGGAGGTGATTCTGCCACTGTATAGGTCATTAGTTAGACTGCACCTGGAGTACTGCGTGCAGTACTGGCACCCGTATCTGAAGAGGGACATTAAGTTGCTGGAGAGGGTGCAGCGCAGGGTGACAAAGATGATCAAGGGGCTGGGGGACTTATCATACGAGAGGAGGTTGAGGGAGTTGAACATGTACTCACTGGAGGACAGGAGGGACAGGGGGAACATGATTGAAACCTTTAAATACATGAAAGGAATAAACAAGACAGGTACAGAGGGCTGTTCAAAGTAAGGAGGGAGGGACAGGGGCCATGATATGAGACTAGAGGGAGGAAGGTTCAGGAGGGAGATGAGGAGACACTTTTTTACAGAGAGGGTGGTGGCTGGGTGGAATGAGTTACCTGCAGAAGTGGTATCCAGTAGAACAGTGGACTGTTTCAAAAGGGGATGGGACAGGACAAAGGGGAGGCTTAATGAAGGGGAAGGGTGGAAGGAAGGGGCAGCTGCAGAATAAAGGGTGCTAGCTGCACATTCGAGCAGACTTGATAGACTTCTAGGCCTTTGTCTGCTGGCAAATTTCGTATGTTCGTAAAAAGGCACCAAAAGCCCAAAACTACAAATCCTACAGATTTTGCCTCCAGACAGCTCCTGTAGTCCACTCCATTTTAGGTCCCACCAGTACTGATTGGTTCAATTCGGCAGTCCAGGACCAAGATAGTGTAGATAAACAAAACAGTCCTTGCTGCGAAGAAGGCAGGTTAGACAAACTACATTATCATTATCACTCTAAATGATTTTCAGCAAACAGTTACATCTTTCAACAGAGCTCCCTTTCAGATTACTTATGACTGCAATCCAGGCAGCTCTTAAAGAGACAGTGCAGAGAGGCTATACAGGCACTCTCTGGTAATCACATTTAAACTGTTAAAACGCAGGACACCAGCCTCTGCAGTGAGCATTTAGGCACGCTCAAGGAAGACTTTTTGGGAACCCCCATTTGTAGGGGGGTTACATATCAGTTTTGATGGGTGTATGTATAGGGGACCCAATGCACCCCCAAATACCAGCACCCAACACTATGACACTTTATGGGGCCCTAGATATTTCTCTACAGTTAGTTTTTTCTAAAACTAGTTTTAAAGCAGCAAAATGCTTTTTGGTGGTGGGGAGGGAATATCAGCAAACTTCCACCAAATTGTTAATGTCCTTAGAATAGTCATCATGACAATTTTATTTTATTCAGTCAGTTTTCAGTTCTAAGCCATGTTTATATGTTGTGTAGTCAATGTATGACATCGGTAAAGATGGTAACTCTCCGCAGGATTTGGCTATCTTCTCTCCCGCAGTCTGATACCTCCACAAGTTAGAAAAGTCAGGATGGTGCCACATCAAGTTTCCCAAGGCTGTAAGACTAGTACCACTCAATACTAACGTCACTAATGCTTTTAGGGGCAGAAAGGGCTGTGTGCCCACAGGTAGCTCCTCAAATTTCTGTGTAATATCTCATTTTGCCACCATTTTCAATGTACTTATCTAGCCTTTTCTTAAAAGTATCCTCAGTCTCACTTACCACTGTCTTAACAGGCAGTCTACTCCAGAGGTTAACCACCCTCTGCGTAAAAAAGTACTTTTTTTTTGTTGATTTAAGCTTAGTGACCTGTATCTGTAATGGATGGCCTCTAGTTGTCGAATTTTATTCTTAAATTCTCTAAATTTAAGATTTGTATCAGTATGTTATCAAGTGCTATGTCATAAAGCAACAGTAGGTCTCCTCTCTTTCTTCTGACTTCTAAAGAATGCAATTTAAGCATATTTAGTCTGTCATAAGAATTACGCTATAGTTTTTTGACTGCTTTGGTCATTTTGTGCTGAACCCTTTCAACTTTAATATCCGCCCTCCTGTAAGGACACTATATCTGCCCTCCATAGTCTAGCTGTGACCTTACATAGGAAATATAAAGAGGCATCAGCACTTTGGCGCTATGGCTTTTAATGTTCCTCTTAATGGCTCCCATAACTCTGTTAGCCTTTGCAACTGTGGCAGTACATCATTAACTGAAGGTTAAGTTAGCATCTACAATAATACCAAAATCCCTTTTTTTGTTTACAGATTTTAGAATCGTGTTACTTAACACATAATTATGCGGGGGCTTATTTTTACCCATGTGCAAGACACAACTTTTATCCTTATTGAAGGACATACCCCAGTTATACGCCCACTTGGTTATCTTGTCTAGGTCTGACTGTATTGTTCTGGTTTGTTCTTGATCACTACATGGGTCCCCATGTTTTGTGTTATCTGCATACTTACTTAATCATTTAATTCTGTACATCTTCGCTTAAGTCAGCAATGAAAAACTGAAATACAATACAGCCCAGGACTCTCTTATAGTGTTTTTTTTTTCAATTGTTTAACCAGGTGAGATACACTAAGCTGAAAGCTTGTTTACAGGTGCAACCTGGGAGCACAGGAAAGTTAAGTGACTTGCTCAGGGTCACACAGTATGCAAGTGGGGGCTGTGGGATTCAAACCCAGGTCTCCAGATTTGCAGCTCAGAGCCTTAAACCACTGCGCTATACTGCCTCCATGTGCCAGGCAAGAGTGGAGATCTTTAAAATCCTTCAGAACCATATAATACATATTGCTTCATGAATTTGGTAAAATGAGAACAAAATTGGATAGCCTTACATTTTTATGTTTGCTTGCACGCATATGCAAGAAACATAGTGCCATCATCCGAGTTTTCGGAGGTGTGTCACCCCCTCTTCCAATTCAGTCAGTGTGTAGGCAGGCGCGGCCCTGTCCGCCATGCGATGCTGGAGCTGTCTATGACAGCTCCAAAATGCAGTGGCGCATAGTTGAAGGGGAGCGTACACTTCAGTGAGCAGCGATCAGATATCGCCTGCTCATGCACAGCTCCCTACACACACACACGCACACACACACACACACACACACACACACACACGCACGCATGCTCGCGCTCCCTCACGCACACATTCTGTAGCCGACGGGTCCCAATCCCCGCCGGCTGTGCTGCACTCCCCCCAAAGCTTTCCAAATGCCATGCTGGGTGCCCACCCCAGCGTGGCAACTCAATGGTATAGCCAACGGGGTGCCCAATCCCCGTCGGCTCCACTGTCCTCCCCTCGAGCTGGGTGCCACGCTGAGCCCACCCCAGCGTGGCAACTGTCCGATGCTATGGCTGACGGGGGTGCCCAATCCTCCGCCAGCTCCACGCCCAATCAGTTCGTCCTGTGCCACACTGGGAGCCCACCCCAGCGTGGCAAATGTCCCGCCATCATGTTAAAAACCCTGTAAAAACGGTCCCACGCAGTCCTCCTGCCTCCCTACAACCCGCACTCCACCCACTGCGCACCCTGCCTCCCCACACCCCCTCACCCCATACTTACCTCCAGACTCTGGCGCTGACGATCTTCGGTAGACCGGGAACACGTCTGCACTCTTCAAAGCCGACCGCGAACTGAGGAAATGCCGGTAAGCTGTATAATGGGATAGATAGGGTTTTTTCAACTTTGCTGCATATCTCAGGCATTTTTGGAATTTTTGCACCAAATTTTCAACATGGGGTTTTTGGGACCCCTTCTCATGAATGATGTCACTGTCATGGCATTATTCGGGCCCCAAGGGTGATTTCACAGTCATTGAGCAAAATCACCTTTTGGGTCCAATTAACAAAACGACACTGCCAGCATTCATAAGGTGGGCTCTCAAGAAGCCTATTTTGAAATTTGGTGGAAAAATTCAAAAAAATGACTGTTTTACGAGCGTGCATTGCGCAGTTCTTACGCACGCTCGTAAATTCGCAAATTTTCAATATTTTCACTCCAGATTTTCAACATTGCCATTTTACCACACCTTCTTATGAGTAGTATAGCTGTCATTTTTCACATCTCACCCAAAACGTGTTTCCTATGTAGCGACAATGGCGCAGTCGGTGTGCGAAATCAATGTATGGGACAAATTAAGAAAATCACAGTGGCACTGTTCATGAGCAGAGGTCTTAAAATGGCTATGTTGAAAATTTGGTGAAAAATTCCTAAAAATGACTGTTTTACGAGAGTGCGTTGCACAGTTCCTACGACGCTCATAAGTTCGTGAATTTTCAATATTTCACTCCAGATTTTCAACATTGCCATTTTACCACACCTTCTTATGAGTAGTATAGCTGTCATTTTTCACATCTCACCCAAAACATGTTTCCGCCATGAAGCATAAATGCATGCAGTCTGTGTGCAAAATCAATGTACAGGACAAATTAAGAAAATCTTACGCAGGCTCGTAAGTTCATGAATTTTCAATATTTTCACTCCATATTTTCAACATTGCCATTTTACCACACCTCCTTATGAGCAGTACAGCTCTCATTTTTCATTTGCCCAAAATGTGTTTCCGCCCATGTAGCGCACAATGGCGCAGTCGGTGTGCGAAATCAATGTATTAGACACATTAAGAAAATCACAGTGACACTGTTCATGAGCAGAGGTCTTAAAATGGCTGTGTTGAAAATTTAGTGAAAAAATTCCTAAAAATGACTGTTTTACGAGCATGTGTTGCGCAGTTCCTATGCATGCTCATAAATTTGCAAATTTAATATTTTCACTCCAGATTTTCAACATTGCCATTTTTTTACACTTCCTTATGAACAGTACAGCTGCCATTTTTCATATGTCGCCCAAAATGTGTTTTCGCACATGTAGCGCACAATGGTGCTGTTGGTGTGCGAAAGCAATGTTTGGGACAGATTAAGAAAATCACAGTTGCACTGTTCATGAGCAGAGGTCATAAAATGGCTATGTTGAAAATTTGGTGACAAAAGTCCATAAAATGACTGTGTTACGAGTGAGCATTGCGCAGTTTCCACGCACCCACGTAAGTTCATGACTTTGTAATATTTCCAGTCCAGATTTTCACCAGTGGCATTTTTCCACTTCCTTATGAACAGTACAGCTGTCATTTTTCACAACATGACTGAAGTGTGTTTTCACACTTTCAGCGCAGAGATGCGTGGTCGCTGTGGGAAATCATTGTTCGACAGATAAAGAAAATCACAGTGACACTGTTCATGATCGGAGGCACCAAAATGCCTGAGTTGACAATCTGCTGTAAAAATCCCCAACCTAATTATATTACGGGTGTGCATTGCACAGTTTCTATGTACGCCATGACTTCACCATTTTTTTAATATTTTTTTAAATATTTTACTGCAGATTTGCAACATTGCCATTTTTATACCTCCCCATGAACAGTACAGCTGTCATTTTTTACATCCTGTTCGAATGTTTTTGCACCTGTGGTGCTAAATGCCGTGGTCGCTGTGCATAAGCAGCGTCGCTAACAAACTGATATTCCCCAGTTCATGAGGTGGGGTCACAAAAAACATGTTGAAAATTTGGAGTGAAAATACCAATGAATGCCTGAGGTATTAGGGTTTCCAACCATAACGCCCAACCCTGTAGAGAATGACAGGCATCAGGGGTGTGACTTGGGATTCTTGCCTGTAATGTTCACACCATTCCACACCCTGCAGCCAGTGAGAGGCATCGAGGTATGCCTTGGACTCTTCGGCCCCAAAGTTCACCCCATTCTCCTATATCGCACCCATCTCACCGTATTTCCTGATGGAATGGGGTGCGCATAAGGGCCAAAGACCCCAAGGAACACCGTGACACTTGTCAGTGTCTGCAGGGTGGGTGTGGTGAAATGGCATGGCCGTTATGCCTGACGACCCAAAGGCACACCCCAATGCCTGTCACTCTCTGCAGGGTGGTGGTGGGGTTGGCTTCAGTTCAGTACTTCACTGCCATTCCTATTACACAGCTCTGTAACTTCTACACTACTACTGCCAATGCCAGCAAGCAAACATTCGGCATTGACAAATGCTTGTTGTTTTTTGTTTACTACAGACTACTGTAGATTATTCAATTTATTGTCAAGCACCACTGCTTCACAGGTGACCAGCAAAGGTTATGAGCAGCCCACTCCAGTTCTCACCTACCTTGTCATGTTGCCACTGGAATCAAAAACTGCTATAACTAAAATGTTCTGACAAATCTTTTATTTTTAATTCACTGTCAAATGATGCTGCTGAACCCAAAAGGCTTGTTAGTGCCACACAGGTTCTGATAAAGCATGTGCAAGGCTTCATGTATATTACAACCCATTATGTAAGGCAGATACTGTACCACCACAGTTGTGAATGAAACAGCAGTGATGGAGATTATTTTGTTTGTTTATTTATGTATTTATTTATTTCTTATTCGGAAAACACTTTTGAGCACAAGTGCTCTTTTGCAATGGTTCCACATCTGACAAGTAGAATGAATGAAAAATACAACATGCACTCACCAGCTCAAGAAGAGCCTGGTCAGGTACAAGCAACAGCAAATTGTCAGTCAGAGAAATATACACACTCTAGCATGGCAATCTCAAGGGGACACATTTTACAAGTGCCAGGAATGTATAAGCACAAGATAAAACATGGTATACTGGTCAGGAATCAATTAAAATCAGCAGCAGGCTGATTTCAAAGTGAGTTCTTCTTTTAGGGATTTTTTAAATTGTGCCATTCTGGTAAGTCTCACTAGGGATTCAGGGAGTTCGTTAAGCCATTGGCAAGCACAGACTGCAAAAGAATGCCTACCTGACTTGTTTTTTGGAAGGGGACTTCAATAGCTTGTCTAGACATACTTCTGGTGGAATACAGGTTTGTGACCAGGCAGAAGAGATCTTAGATCGCAGTAGGGGTGAGGCCCAACAAAGCTTTTTTAATCATCAGACAGGTCTGGTATTTTAGCCTGTCCTGAAATGGTAACCATTTGTTGAGAGCAGGCAATGTGCAGCTATGTGTGAGTCTGTCTGCCCCGCTGGCAAAACAACAGGCTTTGTTGAGCACCTTTCTTACTCTGGAGAGGGTAGTTTCCCAAGCAGCCCCATATACTAGGAGCCCGTAGTCAAAGAGAGGTAGGATTGTACTGGAGACTACCAGGTGCCTAGCTTCCTGTGTGAAGTTAAGGCAGTGCATTGCTTCCACTGGGGTGTTAGAGGTTAAAATAATATTTACACCAACACCTGGACAACTCTTGCTGTATTACTTTAGGCATTAACACTCCCATGGAAGCAATAAAATTAGTGCAATAATCCCCAGCCTCTGCTGTTTCATTCATACCAGTGGTGGTATCTACAGCGCAAAATCGGTTGTAATAACCACGAAGCAATGTGTGTACTTAGTCAGGAATCATGCATCCCTAACTACGTTTCTGTATGTAGCAATGACTTGAAAATAAAGTATCTGAGCTGGCCCAGTGGTGCTGAGGGTTGAGACACTGGAACCCACACTGGCAACCCGAGGTCAGAAGCGACCTCGGGTTGCCGGGGGTCAGCATGGACTGTTCTCCTCTCCCTGGGAGGGGAGGGTTGTCATCCTGCTCCTTGGCTGCCCCCAGTGGAGGCCAGAGGGCAGCACCAGCAGTTGGGACGTGCACGTGCCTCCACACATACATGTCCATGCCGTGAGGGGGAGGGAGTGTACAGGGAGAAAAATGGAAAGAGGAGCTGGTAGGCTCCATGACACTGCAGCACCACACCTGGCTCTGACTCCCCCCAGAAATCTGGATTGTGCTTCGGGGGGGGGGATGGCGCTCCCCTTCCAGCCTCCAGCCTTGCCACGGAGGGAATATCCATGGGGGAATACTGGAGTTGGAGTTGGGGCCTGGAGCTGGAGAAGCAGAGCCACGGAAGAGAACCAAACCCTCGGGGGAGGGGGGTGTAGCATGCCTGCCAGCCCTGAAAGGAAAAAAACAATATGGAAAAAAAGAAAAAAAAAAAAGAAAAGAAAGCATTTGTCTGAAAGGTTAGTTATAGCAGCTCTTGACTCCCACAGTAGCATGGCAAGGTATGTGAGAACTGGACTGATCACCTTTAAGCAAATGAACTTACTAAAAGTGATTACCATCTGATAGCTTCCATTGCCTCTAGGCATAGGGCTGGCTTCAACCTGCAGTTCTGCAAGGTCTTCTGTCTTGAACAGACCTTTAGTTGGCAGACATTTTCCTCCTCCTGGAACCTCATCTCCGACTCCTCCTTTTGTGTTAGACTGCTTGATATTTAGTCCTATGTGCGAAGACCTACTGCAGAAACCCTCTCAAAGTAAGATATAGCAGTTACGTAAGAACTTACCATAACAGTAGATCTTCGAGGGAGGTTCCTGCAGTAGGTCTAGTTTCCCACCCACCTTTCCCCCAGCTCCTGTGTTTTTCTTTCCCTGCCCAGGTCTCTGTTTCTCCCAGGGCTCAGGGTCCCAGGAGTCTATCCTCCTCTTTCTGCTTCCTTTTCATAGGTCTCGCGTGGAAAAGAACTAGAAGGCGGACAGAATGCACTTTATAATCCGCTGATGTCTGTCACCTGCAGGCGGGCGGTCCCAGCGATAATTGCCAGCTACAAGTTTGCCGTGTGGTCCTGATGCCAGGGGGTGCAGTCCTATATGTGAAGACCTACTGCAGGAATCTCTCTCGAAGATCTACTGTTACGGCAAGGTCTTACATAACTGTTGTATCTTCCTGATTAGCTTTGTTATAGATTGCTGTGCCTGCCCACTATCCCCTGGACTTACTCCAGTATACTGCTGTGTTAAGGTCTTCACCCTTCTGTATTTGGTTTAGTCTGTGATGACACTGTGTTACTGGGTTTGGTGGCCCTTCTTACATGGGCCACCAGGGTTATCTTACACCCTTAGGGTCAGTGCATAAGCAACCCTCTAGAACAGTTCTGGGTCCCGCAAGGTCATAAGCTCACTCCCAAAGTCAGGTTGCCTGCTCAGTGGTGTGATGCACTGCTGCTGGACCATAGGGGCATCTAAAATGTTGAATTGTAAAATCAGTACTGCAGATCTGAGTTAAGTACAGAGCTTCATGGTCCTTAACAGCCTCATTAATGCCACAGCATTTGTCTCCGTTTTCAGGAATCTGTTGCAATTGGTATAGTGTCAGTAAAGGCCAGAGGTCTTTCTGCTATAGAGCTCCAACCTGTATAACTCCTTCCCTGCCAACATCTCAGATGCCCCACGATTTCCAAATTCAAAACCCACTTGAAGCCAACTGTTTAATACTGTAGCTGCACCTGTCTATAACTGAGGCATAGCTCTCTGTGCCCTGACAATGCCGGCTCATGGTCACCTACACCACACCTCACCTCTTTAAATCCTCGCCCACTGCTGTTGGAACTGCTATTATCCTGCTGCTTGCTGTTTCCATCATGCAAGAATGTGCCATTGTAACCAAACTGGCTTATCTGTTGTAATCACATACACTTTCTAACTATGTAACCCATTTTGCTGTAACCAAAAGTCTGTTACGTATTTGTCCTCAATGTGACAGGTACCTTTAGAAATGAGCCTCTGGTTCAAAGGTTGTAAAGCGATGTACAAATAAATAAAGAAATAAAGAAATAAAAGGCGGTCCTGTGGATTAAGGCAGACACACCCCAGTCAGTCTGTGTTTTTGCAGCTGCACTGAAATAAACCACATGCCTCCATTTGCCTAGCTGTCTGACTTTTTTTTGAGCACACTGCAATTGCTTGCTAAGTACTAAGGCACTCTGCATTTAACATGGATCTGCTGCAAATGCTTTACAGTGGAATTCCGACACCTCCCTTCCAAGATTTGTCAACTCTGTGCATTTCCACGCAAAATTGGGACAGCTGAGTTTCAGTAAACTCTAATTTTTATCTGCATAGATTCATTTTGTTTTGTCTCTTGCGTATTTTCCCCCTTTTCCCCTTCCCCCCATGTCACACCTGGAAATGAGCCTTGGTGTGGTGTGCCATAGTGGTAAACAATGTCTAAATACCATAAATAAATGAACACAGCAGTCCATGCCAGTTTTTCTTTTCATTCAACAGGAATGGCTGCTTTTAATTTGTTGTTGGGAGACGAGAGAACATTTCCTGGACTATAATGTCTTAATTTTGTTTCAGTTTACAGTACTACTGTCTTATAAACATTTTGTGGTAGGGATGTATTGAAAATGCCATAAAGATAAATTGTGTATCATGCCTGTGCAGTAAGATTATGTTGGCTACATTTGTTCTAGATATGTGATAATGGATAATGTTTAAATACAGAATTAGTACATAGTTATAAAATGTACAGAAACCCATATACTAAACTGTTATTTTCATCCAACTTGTTTGTTTATTTTCTAATGATGGTACTCAGCTGCTGCAGACACTGGCACCGTTATATTATTGCATTTAATTGTTTTTTATTTGCAAGCTTTTCTTTCCATATATGTCAATAGAGTTCCTTTATTTCCAGAAAAAGGTTTCTGTATGAGAGGTGACATGTGCCTGTTTGACCATGGGAGTGACCCAGTAGTTGTTGAAGATGTTACTCTCCCTGGCATGCTGCCTTTTCCTGCCCAGCCCCCTGTTGTTGAAGGACCACCTCCCCCTGGTCTTCCTCCTCCTCCTCCAATGTTGACTCCGTCTCCTGTAAATCTCAGACCTCCAGTTCCACCTCCAGGACCATTACCGCCTAGCCTCCCACCTGTCTCAGGTAAATTATAAATGTATTTGATTGATTACATTCTAAGGGGCAAGTGATAAGCATATTCCTGTTTACAGTCCCTGTTAGTCACAATACATCATTATTGGACATTCTACACTGTACACCTTTTGCCCCTGGGGTTTCTAACAAATTTTAGTAGTAATTGGCACAGACTACAGTGCTAGTTGTACATTATGATGTAATGTAAATGTTTAATATGGATTCAGTATACTGTTATATATAATTTCACAGGCAATTGCAGTGGTCTCTCAAGGATTAGTATTGGGTCCCCTGTTGTTCTCAATATTTGTGAAGGAAATTCCTGTTGCTTTTCCAACTGTATAGATCCTGAAGTATGCAAATACAGTAATGTACTGTACAGGTACAGACGTATCAATATTTCAGCAAAAACATCAGGAAACTGTTGTTTACATAATTATCTTATAAATCACAATCTTGTTTTAAATGGTTACTATTCTGCTTTGCCACATTGCTGTAAAGATGACTAGCAGGGGTTTACTGCAGCTGCCTGCAGTTTTTACATACGTTTTACATAATAAGGTGACTGTGCAGTATAGAATATATGTTAAAGAGCATTTGATGGAAATCAAATGTTTAAATAGATTTATTACAAAATTCAAGACAATTACGTGAAAGCAGGAACATTCAATAGAAGTACAACAGCAATGTGTGTGTGACACTTGTGCATTTTTGTTTAATGGCCAAAGAGTGCAAATAGCCAGGAGCTACAATGAATCTGGCATCTGAAATTTAGGGTAAGAGTTGTGCAGAAGTTAAGAGGGTAGTACTGATAAAAGGGGCTAGCCATGGAAAGGACAGGAGTAGGAGGGGTAGTAGTGAGTCCCATGGGGCAGTTTGAGAGAGGTAAGAGGAGGGGAGTAGAGGTGGATGGTAGGAGTGAGGCAGTTCCAGAGGAGGGCAGGTGCACAGCAAAGGCTGTTTGACTAGCACTGGCTTTGGCACTGCAGCGGAGACTGCTGAAGGAACACTGATCAGAGGAGTAGAGATCGTAGGTGGATGATTGGTGTTTGAGAGGAGGTCAGACAGGCAGAAAGCGAGGGAGGCAGCCCAGTACTTTGAGAGGGAAGTAGCACAGCTTTTATTTTACAGTTTTTGGTCAGGAAAGATGCACTAAGCCAAGGCTTATTTCCAGGTGTGTCCTGGGAGCAGAGGGAAGTCATGTGACTTACTCATGGTCGCACAGTATGCAGGTAATGGCTGTGGGATTCAGACCCAGTTCTCCGGGTTTGCAGCTCATTGCTCTTACCTGCTACACTGTACTGCCTCTACTGTTAGTGAGAGAGGCACTAAGATTCTCAGGGGAAAGAGAGCCTCTGGTGGGAGGGATCAGGGGATGAGTAAAGGGGAATTGATAGAAAAACAGAAAGTAGAGAGGAGAGGATTCAGCTTGGCCATGATGCACTTGGGCGCAGTATCAATGACCACATCCCCGTAGTCAGACGTTGGCGCGATCGCATTTTGGTCTGGGAGGGAAAGATGGGATTTGTTCGTATACAGGGCAATGAGCTTAGAGTGGAGTTTTTTTGAGGATGGCGTTGAGATGGGTGGACAAAGTCAGCTTTCTATCTAGCCACACACTGAGGTACTAGAAGTGAGAGGTATCTTTAAGGGGAATACCATCAAGGGTCAAAAATACTGGGTAGAACTGAGCCTAGTATGTCATTGCTTGATGCAAAAAAGAAAATGCCGCAGTCTTTTTTGCATTTAGCCTAAGTTGGCTTGAGCACAGGCAGCATTGAAAGTTATTGAAGCCCTGCCAGTGACTCTTCCAGCACAAAGACCTAGGCTTCGGGCCGAAAAGAACAGTATTGTTAGTGAACATATGTATGTTTGATGAGACACAGACTATGGGGAGGTCATTTAAGGAGGGAGAAAAGAATAGACACCAAGATGGAGCCTTGGAGCACCCCGGGTTGATTGGAGGGTGGGGGGGGGATGTATCTGGACTGACTGTTGGCTGTCTGAGAGGTAGGAGCAGAACCACCTGACTGTAGTGCTGGACATCGCAGCCTCACCCAGTTTATTTCTTTATTTCATTTTGTTGACCAGGTAGTGTATTGGCAGCACATTCTTTTCAGGCACAACCCTGGTACTAAAAGAGTACAGTACATAAAAACAACTACACAATATGCTTGATAAATACAGTACAGTTGGTACATGGTACACCGCTAACAAAAATAATACAAAAAAAAAAAAAAAGATTAAATAGGCAGTGTTACTCATAGCAAGAGCAGACATTGTATGCTACAGAAAATCTCAACAATTCACTGAAAAGGATATTGGAGGCGTTACAGATCTGATTACAAGAGAAGTAGTATTCCAAAGTGCTGCTGCATGGTAGCCAAAATGATTGTAACCTATATTTATATGCATCAGCGGGACCTTCAGATGATTATTTGCTGTGGAACTAGAATGAGCAAGGTTAACAAAATTAAGTTGTTCATATAGGCAGTAAGGGCTTTTTGATGCATGACCCTGAATGTAAAATTAGCCTAATTTCATTGAGCCCCAAGTTCTGGGGGCAGCCAGTGTAGGACCTCCATTGTGTGGCAGTAATGTGTCTTAATTCTATAGGAAGATGCAGTTTTCAGTATCTTGCAGTATAATTCCCTTTTTGGCCCATACAGTTTCAGGTGTTACGTCAGTTATGATTACAATATATTTCGACAGAGAAAGCAAATTGGCCTTTGTGATTTTAAGACTAGAGTCAACAGTTGAGCTTTGTATGCGATATAAAGACCCTATTTTTTAATGCACAACTGATGTTATGTGTTTTACGTGAGTCGTGTAAGGCAGGGGTCAAGGTAAACACCTAGATATTTAAAGAGCAGCTACCTACTGTCAGACACCCAGCTCCCCTCAAACATATATAATAGTAGATCTGCTCTACTGTTGAGGGGCATTAAAAATTCTGTGTGCTTCCCTCTGGGTAAAAAGTTATAGAACCTCAAAGTTGCACCCCCATAAAAACAAAGCCTTGTCTGACACACCTCCTTTTGTGATTTCAGAAAATGAAGGCTGCTTGTGTGTGCTTCATAGATCTATATTGGTGCCATTTTTCAATGACGTTTAGTACCATTTAGAGTCGCCACTTGGAACAATGAAAGTGACCACTCAAGTAAACTGGGACTGTTACTCCAGCGGCTGCTTTGATTTTACTACATGGCACCTCTAAATAGTACTAAACACCATAGACATGTTGCACATATACAGGTTACTGACATGCACCCTCAGTATTCATTTTCTGACATCCACAAAGGAGGCGTTCAGACAAGGCTTTGTTTTTTAGAGGGTGCAGATTTGGGGTTCTCTCTACTGTTTAAGCTGAGGGAAGTGCATAGAATTATTAATGCCCCTCAACAGTAGAGCAGGTCTGCTATTATATATGTTTGAGGGGAGATGGGTGCTTGACAGTAGGTACTTACTCTTTAAAGGCATCTACAGATTCAAGTTGATTTGCTTCAGTCTTAATGATCTAGAAATTCTGGCTTGAACTCCTAACTTGGGGCTGAGCCAAACAGGATTGCTTGCATTGTTGGCACATTTAGAATTAGCTTATCTCATTCGAGAATATATATCCCCATTGAGCCACATTATGGAATAATAAGCTGCCAGCGTCAGCACCGCCTGGAAATTTGTGTGAGCTGGTGCCGCCCACATCAGTGTGCTTCATTGCTGCCTTTATAATGTGGGTGGCTCCATCATGCTTCAGTTCTTTCTGCCATCAGGAGCTACTCGTTGGTCCACCATTACTTGAATGCCACAGAACTTTGCAGGCATCGCTAACGTTTATACTATGTTTTTTTTTTTAATGTAATTATTGTTTATGCCGTGGATGAAAGACAAGGAACCACTGATCATCTTCAGAGTATCTGTCATCAGGTCACACTGTAGGAACTTCCCCATCGGTGAAGCAGGATCCACATGGAAGACTTTTCCAGCAGTACAGCTGGGGCTGCCCAAGCCAATGTCACTTGCTGATGTCATCAACACTGTAAGGTGTGTGCGGCCTCACTTCCTCTTCAGTTCTTTTCCACCATAGATTCCTCTCATATGGGTCTCCGTGGAAGCTCCGTCGCAGTTCATGCCTTTTTTTGCCTATGCTTTTTTCTTTAGTGTTTAGTTTCAGAATCTCTTTTTAATAAAGAGATTATTTTCATTTATTTATTAGTTTTCGGAAATACCTTTGAGCCAGAGGCTCATTTACAAAGTTTCCATTTCATGAAACAAAATATAGAGCATAGGAATAGTACATTTAACATTTTGTACAGAAAATAATTATTCTATTATACAGAGTAGTTACAGGTTTAGTACATTCAAGAGTCAGGAGTTACATTTGTGGAAACAAAAAAACTTATGTCGAGAGTCACTAACACAACTTGGCTTCCATCGCTGCGAAAGAAGATTGCTTTTTCAGACAACCATGACCTCTGTGTCTGTTGTCTTGGGCCTGACCACGACATTTCTGCCCATGAACTCTGCTAAAAATTCAGTCTTTCATCTCAAAGGTATCAGAAAAAGGCTCTGAAGACAGTCTTAATGGAACAGCAGGTAGCCAGGTTGGGGCAGGGGTCCTCCAGGTTCCCTCCTTCCCAATTGCTGATGGGTTTGTCGAACTCCCATTCCTTGATGGCAGGCCTTGTACTACTGGTCCTCACTAAGGAGGACATGGACCGATGGGTGACCCTGGTCAATTCTTCCAGGAACCAGTCTCCATCTGGGATCTCAGGTCTTTGCGCCCTTGTTGCTAAATGTTGGTAAGTGCGTAATCTACGACCAGCCACAGGAAGACTCTCTCTTCGTCGACTGGTGGTTGACAGTTGAAGTCAGCAGTTTGAAGGCGTTCGCGCTCTCGATCCCGCTTGACTGAGAGGTGCCGCTGTTTACACTCCGCATCCTCCTCATGTTCAGGTGAGAAGCGGCACTGGCAGAAGATGCACTGGTGCTATGACGAGTTACTCTGGCAGCAGTGGGCCATCGTGGGGTTGGGCAGAGCTCTACCCTCAGGATCTTGGGTCCCCTGTCTGCCTGCGGTGGTTGTCCCCCGGTCCAGATTCTGCAGGTGCTCCACACCCTGGTGGAGCCACCTTCCCGAAAGTCATCAATCTGCACTCCAACCAAGGAGTCTTGCCATTCAGCTCTCAGCTTGCCAGGCTAGTTGTCAGTAATGATTAGCTCGGGTGAGGATTCCTGAGAGGTCTGTGTCAAACAGCCAAGGGCCGTCCTCGAAGAGTCGTCAGATGAGACTGATCAGGAGTCCAGGGCCCCTCAAGGACTCTGCTGTTTGACGGGGGCTTGGTCAAGGAGCCTTCCACCAACCATTGACTGGTGTCCTTTGGTGGGCTACTTTGACTTAGAGTCCTCATTGATTCTGTTGGAGCTAGTCCATAAGAGGACTAAGTAACCTCATACGGACATTTTGGACTGAGGTGAGTCCCTGGGATTGTCTTCCGGTGTCCAAGGCCATCTTGGGACTGGCCCTGGAGCTGGGGAGCATTCAGCGTCTTGCCCAGTGCCTTGACCTGCATGGTCCATAAGTCACGCAGTCCCTGAGCTCTCTTTAGTGGTTTTCCGACCATCCTTTGGCTGAAGGTCTGGTTACAGATTTCATCAGTCTGGACACCAGGAGAATGGTGACAAGTCTCCAGGCAGAGAGTCCAGTAAATTGACCATGCCGCAAAAGGGTGTATGTTGTGGCTACCTGGGGTCTCTGTCAGGCTAATGATGCAATCAAGATGGCTAATTATAGTCATTCCATGATGGGAATCTTTGATGCAGTCCTCCCCAATCTTTGATGCAGTCCTTCCCCACCTTCATCCAGTGCAGCGGGCGTCAGTGGAGCTCATCAGAGACCATGGTCAGTCACTGGCTAAACACCAGCTCCAGGCAGCCTTGGACATGGGCAACTTTTGTGCCGAGCTGGTGGCAGCGGCTGTCCTCATGCATCGCAGAGCTTGGCTGCGTTTGTCCACTTTGGGTGGATGCCCAACAGAAGTTGGCCAGTGTCCCTTTCCTGGGCATCGACCTCTTTAGCTCTAGAGTGGAGGACATCTCCTGCAATTGGGAATTCCATTGCCACTCTTAACTCTGTGACTTCATCCCAGAAGGACCAGTAAAAGAAGAGAAAGAAACCGGCTTTCCAGTTCTGGTCCTTTAATGACAGCTTCTCCAGCAGCAGCCCCAGCAGAGGCTGTTTCAGGCCCTGATACCCGAAGAAGTTCAGGGCCCACAGTATTAAAAAAACAAAAACTCTTGATTTGGAGGCTCTTGTGCTTTCCACCTCTGCATGCCTCGAGAGTCTGGGGTGTCTCAACACATGCTGTCCCCTCATGAATGACATTGCTCAGCTGCTTGCGAAAGGGCAGTAGCCCATGTCCTGGACGGGGTGGGTGGGGGGTGGGTGCTGGATCTACACAGTCTCAACCAGTACGTGTGGAAGGGCAAGTTCTAGATGTTCATTCTGAGCCAAATTATACCATCTCTGGAGCAGAACGTGTGATTTTGGTCCTTGGTCCTCCAGGATGTGTTTTTCCACATTCCTGTCCGCAGGTCCCACTGCTGGGACCTTAGTTTCTGAGTGAAAGGCATCCTCTACTAGTTCCATGTCATGCTCTTTGGCCTCTCCTCTGCACCAAGTGCATGGCAGTGGTGGTGTCCCAAATGTGGCATCTAGGGGTCGGAGTGTACCCCTACCCAGATGACTGGCTGGTAGCCGGTCCATTCAGAGGGCTGTGGCAAGAGCCACAGACTTGGCCCTCCTGGCCTGCCTAGATTTGGGCCTGTTGGTCAACCTGGACAAGCCAGAACTGCTACTGAAAAGGTGATCAAGTTCATTGAGGCAGAAATAGACTCCTGTGGGCCAAGGCCTGCCTTCTCCTGGACCATACACAGGATCTTACCTTCTTTGCTGAATCATTTCAGTTTGGGCTTTTGTGACATACCTGGCATTTCCTGTGGCTGATGAGTACAAGGCTTCCTGCACCAGCATGATCTGCTGGGCCCACTGGTGGATGTTCCACTTTCTGTGGGAGCAGGGCCGTCAGTGGTCCCAGTGCCTAGGCCACTTGGACCAGCCGGTCTCCGTGACCCAGCTGATGCGGGATGCCATCCAGTGGTGGCTGGCCCTGGAACATCTGGAGGATGCAATCTTGTTTGTTTGCCTAGAGCTGACTGTCATGCTAACGATGGACACATCTCTGGTAGGGTGGGAGCACACCTGGGAGACCACACGGCCCACGGGATTTGGACGTCCAGGGAGTCCCATCACCACATAAACCTGCTGAAGCTTCATGCAGTGTGCTTGACTCTGATGGAATTTGCTCTGCTAGTAAGGGGTCAGGTTGTTCAGGTCTAGATGGACAACACTATGGCCATTTTTTTACCTGAAGAGACAGGGTGGCACATACTCCACACACTCTCCCTTCCTTTGTGTCAAGAGGCACTTCGCATCTGAACCCTCATGTGCAGCCTGGGCACTGATCTCCTGGCAGCTCTTGTCACTGGGGAGAACAGTCAGCTGGCAGACCCTCACTGCCCAGTATGAGAGATGCTGCATGAGTGGTCTCTGAATCAGGAGGTGGTGAACCACCTGTTTTTCCCTGTGAAGCTTACCCCTGATGGACCCGTTTTCCTCCTGGGAGGCTGTTCTGTGCCAACCCCCCACAGTCCGGGACATTGATTGGGGGATGCATTCACAAGGCCCTCGACCCAGGTCTCATGTATGCCTTTCCTCCCTTCCCCTTGATCCACAGAGTATTGGTCAAGGTCAGGAAGGACAAGGCATAGATGATCCTGTTAGTTCTAGACTGGCCAGGGCAGTTATAGTGCGTGGATCTCCTAAGCCTCAGCAGCAGGCCTTCACAGCAAGTGCCTCTCCATTTGGACCTGCTGACCAGATTTCAGGTGATGGTCCTGCACCCGAACCTTCAGTCCCTGCACCTCACGGCCTAGTTCCTGAACAGCTAGAGTTCCAGGCCTTGAATTTTTCAGAAGATGTCCTCTACATCATGGAGGCCTTCAGGAAGGAGTCGACTCATAGGTGCTGTGTCTTTAAATGGAAAAAGATTTTCCATTTGGTGCCAGGGCAAGGAGCTTGATCCCTTGCCTGCCCTGTGGCTAGCATCCTGGGCTAGTTCTGATCCCTTTCCCTGGTGGAATTACGAGTGACGACCTTTAAGGTGCACCTGGCAGCCACCTCTCTTTTCCAGGTGCAGGGCTGGTATGCTGATGGTGGACCAGGAGAAGGTGGTAGGGTGCTTATTCAAGGGCCTCTATCACTTGTTCCCTCTGGTACATGATCCAGCTCCGTCGTGAGACGTAACTGCTGGTCCTGGCTGTGCTCATGGGCAAGCCTTTTGAACCGATGCAGAGGTGTGGATTGTCACACCTATCGTGGAAGACAGCCTTCCTGGTGGTGATTACATCTGTAAGAAGGATTGGGGAGCTTCAGGTGCTCTTGGCGAATTCTTTCTACCTGGTCTTCCACAGGGTCAGAGTCGTCCTTCTCCTCAACCTGAAATTCCTCCCTACGACTGACCCGGTCCTGGATCCCTGTTGCCGGGGGCGAGAGACCCCCTCCCCCCCAACTCCAGAGACATTGCTACAGGGTCTAAGGCTGGGGATGGCACCTTGCCCCCTAGGGCGTGTCCCTCCCGAGTGGGGAGGGTCTTTGTCTTCGTCTCCTTCTTCTTCTGACTCATCGGATAACTCGATGATAGCTCCGATCCGAGCGAGCCTCGCACTCATGAAAGCCCAGGCCCAGGACTCCTCCGAAGTCCCCTCCGGAGGATCCCTCATTCTGGAGTTGCTAAGAAAAATCCAGGCTCTTCATCAGTGGAAATCTCTGGAGCCGGATCCACAGAGGCAGAAGCTAGCGGCCCATTTGGATTTGCCCAAGGTCGCTTCCACTTAGTTCCACCCTGGATCGAGCCTCACGCCGACCTCGTCTCCACTATCTGGAAATAACCGTCTGCTTTAGCTCCCCTTCCTCAGAAGGTGGATAGGCTGTATCAGGCTCCTGAGGGGATTGACTTTCTTTCATCACACCCCAAGGCTGATTCAGTCGTGATCAGCGCCGACCACTGCCGTTCGGCTAACCTGAAACACCTGTGCTCGTCACCACCTGATAAGGAATCCCGCCTTCTGGATCAGTATGGCAAGAAGGTCTTTTCTTCTTCCACTCTGGGTATCAGAGCCTTGAACTATGTGGCTCACATGGGGGATTACCAGAAGGCTATCCTTAGTGAGGTGTAGCAGAGTTGGACACCTTCCTCAGTCCCAGACTAAACAGGAAGTGGCAGACCTAGTCAACTCCACACATTCGGCCAGTAGGCACATGCTGCGCTACTTAGGATGCAGTGGGTGCTTCTGGGCAGTTCGATGATCGCTGTGAGTCTGCGGCGCATGCCTGGCTTGGTGTTGTGGTTTGGCCTCGAAGTACAATCCGCCATTCAGGGCGCCCCTTCTGAGGTCGGTGTTGATGTTAAGGACATCATTACTGGACTGAAAGAAGGCACTGCTCTCAAGGAGTTGACTCTTGTACAGAGCTCTTTAAGCACAGTGTCCATTCCTTTCGCCCGTGCCTTGCAGCCTAAAAGCGAAACAAAAGGAAAGCAGGCCAACAAACGCTGGGCCCCTCCAGCTGCGAGCCCCCCCCCACCCAAACGGGCTGCGGGAGCTCCAGCCACGGCGCTGCCCCACACCTCCTGACTTCCTCCCTCTCCAACAGACTCTGGTCGATCCAGAGGAACTGGTAGGTGGGAGATTCTCCCTTCATCTGCCGGGTTGGGAAGAAGATCACTACCGACACTTGGGTCCTCCAGCTCATAGCAGAGGGCCACACCATAGAGTTTCTTCAGAACCCCCCCCCCCCCCTCCCAGGTCGTCTTACTCCCCCGAACATCTTCTCAAGGTTCAGGAAGAAATCTCCTCTCTTCTGTTGAAGGAGGCAGTAGGTTTGACCATGAACTCCCGGTGTAGGGATGGTGCTGGGATATGGGCGGCTAGCCCAGCTAGAGTAAACACAGTCAGAGCACCTGCACTCAAAAGCAAGAAAATGCACCAAACTCCTTCATGAAGTTTCAGTGCTTTAATGCACAGATTTGGTGGAGACAAGGTGCCCAGACTAATCCACAATCCACTCTCTGCCCCGGCACTTTGGGTAAGAGACCCTCTGTCAGGGGGTGCCCCCTGATGAAGGTTCCATACCTGAAGTGACGGTACAGAGAGTGGATTGTGGATTAGTCTGGGCACCTTGCCTCCATTGAATTTGTGCATTAAAACATTGAAACTTCATGAAGGAGTTTGGTGCATTTTATTGCTTTCAAGTACAGATTTTCTGACTGTGTTTACAAGTGGTGCCTGATCCTGCTTCCAGTGTGTGAGATCAGACATCACAGGGTGGGGTCGGAGGATATATCTGCCTCGGTAGTGGGATGAGCTTAGCTTAAAGACATTCTGACAAATCATTGATTTCTAGTGGAACTGTCAACGTGTGGATGTGAACCATATAATACTCCTAGGACTATGGCTCCATAACTTGTTCGTGTGTAGCAGTTGGGTTGTTAAAAAAACTTAATTTGAATAGCAGTAGGAAGAATATGTTTAGCGTTTTGCAGGTAACCTTGTATAAAGCATCTGTACAACCATTTTTGGGTGAACTCAGATGTGTAGCAGTTGATGAAAATTGTGTAGCTCTTCGGTGATGTCTCTGTCATCAGGTCACACCTATGGAACTTAGTTGTCAGGCACTAGGATCCCACGGAAGCTTTCTTTTCTGCAGCTGTCTAGTAGGGACAGCCCATGCAGACATCAGGCTCTGACGTCACAGTCCTATGCATGAGTGGGTGGTCCTGCTCCCTTCTCGGTTCTTTTCCCTCCACCAACCATTCGTGCACGACTCTGCGGAAGCTATGTTGCTCAGTTCAACTGCCAAAACCTATTACTTAACCTTTTCTTGTGTACTTTCTTCTGAATCTCTTTATTTTAAAGTGATTCCTTTTACTTTTGTATGTTGAGAACTGCTCCTACAGCGGCTCTTTTCTGTCTCTCTCACTGTCATTGCGGAAAGAAGATTTCCTTGACAGACTGTGTGTCTCTTGTCTCAGGCCTACTCCTAACGCTCTTCCCTGTGAGCTTTGCCTGAAGTTCAACCTCACTACCCGGTGACATCACAAGAAAGCCCTACAGAAATTCCTCATGGTGCAGCAGGCAGCCAGTGGAGAGTAGGGGTCTTCTGCTTCCCCCCTTCCTCCTAGTCACCAGCATCTTCTTCAGGCTCCATGGCTGCAAAAGCCAGGGTCAAGTCTTCTGGGAAACACTCTCGTTGGGATAAGGACTTTTCCAAGGACCCCCCCCCACACACAGTGATCCCGGTCCCTGTTGGAATCTTCTTCCTCTTCTCCGTTAATCGTACCTGTTGACCACTTCTACATGTAGGTCTTGGTTCCTATCAGGCCCCCCCACGGAGGAGAGTTCTCCCAGCTTTCTTAAGGCAGCGGACAGGCTGTCGGCCTCCGGGTCATCAGCCCTAGCCCCGCTGCCGAGACCTCTTGAATTGTGAGGTCCATGGACGCTGGGCCCCACCATCTCTACTGCTGCAAGTGGTGTTCTTTGGAGCTGGGTTCCTCACCCTCTCTTTCGATACTTGTGTCAGTGATGCTCCACTGTCCTGCCGTCCACCTTAATACTGCTCAGACTTCCTTAACTTCGTCTCTTATTCAGCAGTTGGTTCCACAGCCTGGGCCTTCATCGCCCTTTCCATCCTCTGCTATTCCAATGTCGATGCCTATTTGACCTGTCCGCCCTGTGCCCTCTGGAGAGCAGTCTGTCCTCCGTCCATCGGTCCCAGCTGCAGAACAGGCCTACAATGACAAATATAGACCTGATGTCACCCTCCCTACGGAAGAGGATTAGGAGGAAGAAATTGAGGTTGACTCCTTTGACAGGTCCACTGTCTTCTCCATGAGCGAGGACTCCATCAGACACACCTCAAAGTCGTCCGGCCCCCGCCACCGAGGACCCCTCTTCTTTAACTTTATGAAGCAGCTCTCCTCCACTGTGGGGTTCCTGACTGAGGAGGAGGATGTTACCAGGAGGAACCAGGTGGATATTTTGGCGATCCCAGAATCTCCACCCAAAGTTATTCCTCCTCTGCTTCCAGCTTTTAATGATGCTTGCTGCCAGTGCTGCCTGGCATAGGCCCAACCTGGTTCCTGCTGTGCCCAGAAAAGCTGATAAGCTTTATTAGGCACCTTTGGGGCTGACTTTTTATGCAGCCTAGCCGGAAACCGAGTCAGTGGTGATCAAGGATGCCCATGACAAGCCAAAGGTGCCCAGGCACCTCAGGTCCCCCCCACTTTGACCTGGAATCTTGGAGGATTGACCACTGAGGCAAGAGGACTTTTGCCTCAACCACTCTAGGCCGCAGTGTTGCCAACTATTTGGCTCATTTTATTAAGTACCAGAATACCTGCTGGAAGAAGGGCAAGGCTGCTGCTCACTCCCTTCTTGAGGATTCCTAGAGACAAGAGCTTCTAAAGATTCTTCAGGCTTCGGAAGATGTCAGCAAGCATCTCCTCAGAGCCACCTGTGAGGTGGCTGATGCTACAGCCAGGGCAGCTGCCACTGGCATTTGCCATAGAAGGCACTCCCGGGGTTGGCCTGCTGGTGCAGCAGAAATGCTTTTGCCTGCAGTGCCAAGGACTGGGGTTCGGGAGCGGAACTCAGACATTGGATAGTTGGCTGCTGGGGAGGTGGGGGGGGATTGATCATCCCAAGGACTGCTGACCTTCACCTGGGTGGGAGGGACTTTGGTTCCCGGTGTCCACCGACCCTTAGTGTTGGCAGTTGGGTGTGGCAGTCCGGGACCATACTGGGAGCATGTCAGGGTGAGGAGCGGCAGACTTCTGCATGTTGTGTGTGGGAGCATGCCTAATTGTGCGCTTAGGTCACTGCACATCCGGCCCTGCCTTGGTCAGATGGAGAGGGAGGACGCACATGGGAAAAAACCCTTGGCACGAACCCTGTGGCGCTGGATCCTGATATGCCAGAACCTTAGCCAATTTTGGGGTGAATCTCCTCCCCCGGCTGTCCAAGGGCCAAAAATAAGCACATACAAAAAAAAAGAAAAAAGGCAGCACTCCTGGCTTAGTCTCTGGCTTTGCAGCTGATGTCTGGCAAAAGGTTTTGAATGCCCTTTTTGTGGGTTACAGACATTTTGGTCCTGATGTGCAAGATATTAATGACCTGTGGGCATCTGGCAGGGCTGTTAGGTCTGTCATCTCGCTTTATCATACCCAACCCAGGAGCAGACCGAGGCCCTCCTTTGTAAGGTCTCTCACAAATCTGTCTCGGGCGCCAAATTCCAGGGCAAACGCAGGGCCAGTTCTGTCTTGCCTGCCCCCTCCTCTACCACTGGTCCCTCTGCTAAGCACTCCAGGGGAGGAGGAGTGGTCCTGGCCGCTGGTGCTGCCTCAACATGACTCCTTGTCAGACCCCCCCCCCCATTCCAATCCAGGAGGTGGTGGTAGGGAGTTGGTTCTCCCTCCATCTGCCCCAGTGGAGAACCATTACGATGGATGTTTGGATCCTGCAGATAACTGAGCAAGTTTATGCTCTAGAACTTCTGGAACAGCTTCCAGATGTTCCTCCGGTTCCCACCTCCTATTCTCTGGACCATACAGCAGTGCTGCAGGAAAAGGTGCTCACCTTGCTGCACAAAAGAGCCATAAAACCAGTGCCCAGGTGGCAAAGGAACAGAGGGTTCTACTGCAGTTCTTCTTGGTTCCCAAAAGAGCTAGGGACTTGAAGCTCATTCTAGACTTCAAGGAGCTTAATCTTTTCATCCAGTACAGAAGATTCTTGATGGTAACCCTACACGGCTTCCTTCCTCCGCTAAAGCAGGGCGACTGACTAGGCTCCCTCAACATGCAGGATGCATATCATGGTTGCCCTCCCTCACAGGCGGTACCCTGCGATTCCTCTTCCAGGGGAACATTACCTGTTCAGGGTGTTGTCATTTGGCCTATCCTCTGTGCCACGGATATTTACCAAGTGTTAACCGCTGTAGCAGCAGCCCTCTGGTGAGAAGTCCTTTATGTGTTCCCAGATCTGACCGACTGGTTACTAAAGGCACAGTCCAGGGAACTTTTGTTGCTGACTTAGAACGCATTCCTGCAGTTGTTCCAGTCCTTGGGTATTACTGTCTAGTCTGCCCAAGTCTGTCCTGACTTTGTCCCAGTGGTTGCTATACATGGGGCGGTTCTTGGCGCTACTTGGGAAAGGCCTTCCTACCACAGGACAGGGCGGACTGCCACATAGCTCAAGTCCATCGGTGGCCCAGTGCCGGTATGCCCCAGCCAGGGAGTTCTTGAGGCTGCTAGGCTTAATGGATGTGGCCAATGTGACGGTCCCTTTGGCCAGGTTACACATGATGATCCCACAGTGGACCCTCAGGGTCCAGCGGGTTCAATGCTCAGACGATAAGGATCAGCTGGCCCTTGTCTCCTCACCAGTCTGCAAGGTGCTTCAGTGGTGGATGGACCAAGTCATTCTCTTGAAAGGGGGTTCCCATTCTTATCCTCACCACGGATGCCTTGGGCCTGGCTTGGGGAGCGCTCATGGTCCTTATCAGACCCAGGGGATATGGTCCCAGTGGGAGATCTGCCTCCGCATTAATATTCTAGAGATGCAGGCAGATCTTACTTCAAGAGGGTTCCTGCAGTAGGTCTTCAGATATTGGACTGCGCCTCCTGGCGTCAGGACTGAACGGCAAACTTGTAGCTGTCAATCATCAGTGTGGACCACCCCCTGTCGTCAGGTGACGGATGTCAGTGTGACTATAAAAGTACCAGGGGATATGGTCCCAGTCTGAGATCCGCCTCCACACTAATGTTCTAGAGATGCGGGCAGTTCTGAATGCCTTACAGGGCTTCCAGAACTGTCTCTCTTCAGACCCACTGTTGGTACAGTCAGACGACAGTGTGGTCTGTTACATCAACAAGAAATAGGGGACCCATTCTTATTCCCTGTGCCGGGAGGCAATGAGGGTCTGGTACTGGTCTCTAGATCATGGTGTAGATCTGTCAGCTGTCCATGTGCCAGGCACCCAAAACATCTTGCTGGACAGCCTCAGCCGGTCACAGTCCAGAATGAACGAGTGGGAACTCCTGACCTTGGTTGCTGAAGACCTGTTTGAATTGGACTTTATTGCATCCCCACTCAATGTAAAACTGCTGTGTTTCTGCTCGCTAGATCCAGGGTCTGGAGTTTTCTGGCGAGACGTGTTGTCCCTGTCTTGGAAATGGAGGTTTCTTTACACCTCCCCCCCCTTTCCTCTGATTGAGTTTGCTAATCAAGCTACAGATGGAGGGTGCCACCCTAATTCTGGTGGCTGCATTCTGGTGTCGTCAGATATGATTTCTGTTACTACAACTTGCTGTGGAATTTCCAGTCCCCGCCCTTTGCAGGAACTGTTGCACAGGCTCGGGGACCCTGGTCCATCTACACCTCAAGTCCTCAGTCTGCATGCCATGGCTCCTGGGGACATAGCCATTGCCGTTTGGGGTATCTCAGAAGGTGGCTGATGTCCTGGTTGCTGCCAGGAAACCTTCCACCAGGCCACTTACTTGTGAAGTGGAATTGCTTTGCTATATGGACCACTTCTATCACCTGGACCCTTTCATGACCATCATCCAAGTTCTGTAGTATCTCTTGTTTTATTAGATGCAGGACTTCAATATTCATCTATTAAGGTGCACCTGTCCACTATTTCAGCTTTTCATGTGCCTGTTGACGGTCGTACAGTGGCCCGGTTGGATGTGGCCTGTACTTTTCTGAGAGGCATTCTACACTTGAAGCCTCTGATCCGGAATCCAGTACCGGTTTGGGATCTCAGTTTTGTGCTTGAGAAGCTGACCCTGCCTCCTTTAGAGCCAGCTGTGTATTGCGAGCAATGCTTACTGTTGTGGAAAGCATTATCTTTATTTGCTATTACTTCTTCTTGAAGAATTTCAGAGCTCTCTTGTGTGAGCAGCCTTATTTGATTTTCCACAACTAATCTCAAGTTTCTTCCTAAGGTGGTGTCTGAATTTACTCTGAATCAATCCATTCACCAGCCTGTTTATTTTCCAGAGCATGCCAGAACTGGGGAGGATTGCTCCATACTTTGGATGTGCATAGAATTCTCATATACTACACATGCTATACTAAGGACTGCAGAAAGTCCTCTCAGTTGTTTGTTTCTTTTGCTCCTGGTAGAGAGGGTGCTCCAGTATCTAAACAGTGCTTGTCCAAATGGTTGGCCAATGGTATTGTTTTTTTGTTATAGGAAGTTTGGTAAGGAACTTCCTAGTGTGGTTTATGGCCACTTCTGTTGCCTGTTACAGGAATGTGTCAGCTGTGGAAATTTCTGCTGCTGCCGCTTGGAGTACTGTCCACAGTTTCATCAAGCAATACAGTGTGGACATTGCCTCCAGAAGAAGTGTAGGCTTTGGTCTAGCTGTGCTTCAGTGCCTTCTTTCTTAGGCCTCTGGCCTCCTGCCATCCAGACTGTTTTTACTCTCAGCACTGCTTGGGACTCATTCCATAGGTGTGACCTGATGACAGAGATATCCCCGAAGAAGACAGACTAGTTAAGTAAAAACTTACTGTAACAGTAGATCTTTGAGGGAATTTCTGTTACCAAGTCATGTCGTCCCTCCATCCCCCTTTTTCTCTGTCTTGCTTCAGTTTGGGTGTACTGGTGCTCCAGCCTTTTTGCTAGCTGAGCACCTCTCTCCTCTCCCCATTTCCTGGTGGGACTCCTGTCTCCTATGGCCTCTGGCTAGGGAAAGAACTGAGGAGGGAGCAGGGCCGTCCATGCTTATAAAGGGCTGTGATTTTGGAGCCTGATGTTGGCATGGACAGCCCCTACTAGACTGCTGCAGAAAAGTTTCTATGGGGTCCTAGTGCCTGATGGCTAAGTTCCATAGGTGTAACCTGATGACAGAGATTCCCTTGAGGATCTTATGTTACAGTATTGGAGCCCACTTGAGGGGGAGCAATCTTAGACCTGGTTCTCTCAAATGGAGATGGAGAGAGGATCACAGGTGTAGAAGTGTGTAGTCATCTGGGAACTAGCGACCATCCAACAGCATGGTTCACAATAAACACAGCAATAGAGTCAAGCCATACAAAGGCAAAAGTACTGGACTTTAGGAGGGCTGACTTTGCCAAAATGGGTGAGTGCCTAAGGAATGCACCAGCAAAATGGGCAGGAGGGAGGGGTGGAAGAACAATGGGGAATAATAAAACTGCCATCACAGAGGTAACTAGCCTTGTGTGAAGCAAATAAACAAACAAAACGATGTAAGAAACCACTATGGTTCTCAAAGGAAGTGGCAGTGAAGGTTCAAGAGAAAAAGAAAGCATTCAGGAAGTACAAGGAATCCAGAAGGAGCAGGACAGAGAACTCTATCAGTTAAAGCAAAAGGAGGCTGGGAAGGCAGTCAGAACAGCAAAGGCCCAAACCGAGGAAAAAGATAGCCAACTCAGTTAAGAAGGGATAAAACCTCTTATAGGCACATCAGGGAGAGAAGGAAGACCAAGGGAGGATAGTGAGGCTTAATAGGGAGGGAGGTGGGCAGAGGGAGACTGTGAAAAGGCAGAGATACTAAACAGATATTTTGCTCAGTATTTACAAATGAAGAGGGGAGGTACCTAAAACAAACAGTAGAAACACTCTGGATACAGAATTGATACCAGCCCATTTACAGAAGAAAGGGTTCTGAAAGAACTCTTAAAACTGAAGTGGACAAAGCAATAGGGCCTGATGAGATTCATCCCAAATTCTAAAAGAACTAAAGGTAGAACTAGTGACACCGTTGACTACCCTCTTTAACAAATCGTGGAGGATGGGTGGTACCCAGGACTGGAGGAGGGCAAATGTGATTCCCTTCACAAAAGTGGAGAAGCAAGGCAGAAGCAGGAAACTACAGACCCGTTAGTTTAACCTCAGTGATAGGGAAAATGATGGAATCACTTCTGAAGGAAAGAATTGTCGAGTATCTAGAGGCCAGAGGGCACAGGACCCCAGGCAGGATGGATTCAGCATGGAAGGTCATGCCAGACTAATCTGATCGATTTCTTTGACTGGGTGACCAAAGTAGTAGATCAGGGAGGGGCTGTGGACATGGCCTACCTAGGACTTTAGCAAGGCATTTGACACAGTCCCACACAAAAGATTAATATACAAGTTAGCCAGCCTGGGAGTGGGTCCCAAGATGACAGCCTGGGTAAAGAATTGGCTGGAGAATAGGACACAGAGTAATAGTAAATGGAGTCCACCCCAGAAGAAAGGGGTTACTAGTGGGTACCACAGGGTTCAGTATTAGGACCAGTGCTCTTCAATGTCTTTATAAGTGACATTGCAGAGGGACTGGAAGGAAAAGTATGTCTCTTTGCAGATGACACAAAGATCTGCAACAGAATTGATGCACAGGGTGGGGTGGAAAGGATGAGAAGGGACTTGGCAAGGTTAGAGGAATGGTCAAATGTATGGCAGCTTAGATTCAATGCTAAGAAGTGCAAGATAATGCACCTGGGGAAACAAAAACCCAGGGCAAGAGTACACAATGGGGGGTGAGATACTAACAACAACAAAAATGGAAAGGGACCTGAGGGTAGTCATATCAGATGACCTAAAGGTGGGCAAGCAATGTGAGAGGGCAGCAAGGAGGGCTGGGGTGATACTGGGATGCATAGGGAGAGGCATCACCAGTAGAAAACAGGAAGTTGTTATCCCTCTGTACAGACAGCTGGTGAGACCCCATCTGGAGTACTCGTGGCAGTCTCTGAGACCCAATCTCCGCAAAGACATAGACAGGATGGAAGCTGTCCAGAGGAGGGCAACTCAAATGGTGCAGGGTCTGCACCAGAAAATCATATGAAGAAAGACCAAAGGAGCTTAATATGTATAGCCTCGGAGGAAAGGAGGGAGAGGGGGACATGATGGAACTTTCAAGTACCTCAAGGAATCAACAAAGTCCAAGAGGGTAGCATCTTCAAAAAAGAGGTGTGCAAGAACAAGGGGCACAATTTGAAGATGGGGAGCGCTCAGAGGTAATTTGAGGGAAGTATTTTTTCACAGAGAGGTTGTGATGCATGGAACGGCCTTCCGGAGGAGGTTGTGGAGTCAGAAACAGTGGTGGAATTCAAGCATGCATGGGACAGTGATAAGGCCATTCTAGGGGGTGGGGGTAGGAAGAAGTAAGCTGCTGGTTAACTAGGATCTGCAGCTTATCCAGTAGGTAGGGAAATGGGCAGACTGGGTGGGCCAAGTGGTCCTTATCTGCTGTCAAATTCTATGTCTTTAGTAAGTACTTGTGTAACTGCTCTTTTTTGATAACCTATACCGACAATATATTCCTCTGATTACAATAACTCCCATCACAGATTTGAGTTGAGAGCCAGGATTCAAGTGATAATTAGGGATGAACTGCAGCATCCAAAAGATCTAGTTTAGGGATTAAATGCCTATCAATTGCGTGGAAACACTCTAAGCCCTTGTGAGAGTGGGTGAGAGGAAGAGAACGGGGGAGTGCCAGGATTTAGTTCCAAGTTGCCAGATAGCGGAAGCAGTGAGGAGGCCATTAACTTCAGGGAGTTGGCCTTGTGTTGGGAGGGAGATGTGGGAGGGGAGAAGCAGTGAGAGTGTTAAGGAAGAGAAAGCAAAGAGGGACAGTATAATTGTTATAGATGTTTGTCCTTTAATCTCCAGTTCTCACTGTTGGTACAGTTCATAAAAGATAAGTAACTGCCTTGTTCACACCCATAGCTATTCTTATTTTTATTCTTGTGTTTTAGCAGGACCACCTCCACCTCTTCCACCTCTTCAGCCCTCTGGTATGGATGCTCCTCCAAACTCGGTAACCAGTGCAGTGCCTACTGTTGTCACATCAGGGATTCACCATCAACCTCCCCCTGCTCCACCTCCTCCTCTCTATTCAGCAGGTACCTCAGTAGTGTATTTACAACTTGTTTCTGTTCAAGGGCGATGCTTCCAGTTTTGGAGGCATTTTGGCTAATACATAGCACTGAGCAGGAGTTCCAGTGTTTATGTTTAACTTTGATTGTTTTGTTGGAGCTCTGTTAGGAAGTCAGCCAGCATGTTAATTGTATCTGCAGTAACACACTGGTATAACATTCATATTAAATACTGCCATCAGTTTTTTTTTTTTTTTGTTTGTTTTTTTGAAATTGCAATTTTGTTAATTCCTTTTTTCAAACAACAACAGGTTACAAATAAGAAAAAGGATAGACACAGGGAGGCAGAATACATTTTTGCTAGATTGAAAAAGACGAAGAATATAGCCAAAAACAATTAATCAGGCCTTTTCCCAACTGATACAGTTGTTAAATAACTATGATAACTGTTAAAACATACAGAAACTCCAAGATTGTTGCTTTAGAGTCCAGTTACATTTAAAGTCTAGCCTTAAGCCTCCAAAGTAAAGATCACAAGAAAGGGGAACTCCCCCCTACCCTCTAAACACCGGGGTGGAAGGGCGAAGAAAAACAAGGGGAGAATATAACAGTACACACATACACATAAAAACCCAAAATACACCCCCCTCCCTCCCCAGACCTGTAGTGAGGAAAACCCATCCAAAATTGCCCCAGGGTACAAAGCTATTATCTAGGATGCCCTGCCCCATCACATTGGTCCAAGCACCTGCCCTCGCAGGCCCTTTAGCCCAAGACTTCTCTTGCCAGGATTTCTAAGGTAGTAGTTCCCTCTTTCACACTCAGGTACTCAAAAAATGGAAACCAGCCAGATTTGTATAGATCTGGTTTTAAATTCAGATTGGCTGTGAGCCTTTCCATTACTTTAATTTAGTTACAACCTGACAGCCACTGCTCTTTACGGGAGGGGTTGGGGGTTTAGAAAGCCACAACTGGATAATGGCTTTCTGGGCCACAACCAATAGGATTGGGAAAAAATAATTGGCTTTAGAGCCTACCAAACCTTGAGGGGGGCTCCCCTAGTAGCAAATAACGAGGCTGGTCAAAATTAACAGCCTGAAGAATCTGTCTCAGCCCGTGACTAATACCCTCCCAATAAGTTTTAATTCTAGGGCATCCCCAGAAAATATGTTCATGTGTCCCCGCCTGCCCACAACCCCTCCAGCATTTATCTGAGCAGGATTGGCCAAAGTGTTTGATTAGCACTGGTGTCCTAAAAATCTTGTGAGTACCTTCCACCTAAACTCCCTCCATGAGGGTGAGGCCGAAGTTCTGTGTGCCGTCCTCCAGATTACCTCCCACCTTACAGCCCCCTCTCCCAGGCCCAATTCCTTTTCCCAAAGAGTTGCCATCAGTTTTTAATATCACCATAAGTCATTCACATTTTTAAACATTACCAGGTTTTCAGCGAAATATATTTTCTAGGGATGTGGATACGTTGTTCTATCCACACTTTCTGTCAGATTCCCTTTCCTTTTAAGGGTCGCTGGAACGTCTTCAGGCTGACTCCTCCCATCCACCCGGGTGGTATAACCCTTGGCTCTGCCCTATGATGTCAGATCTCCCTTTCCGCTGGAAGGTTCAGCTTCCCTCCTTAACGCTCCCACGTGTGGTAGGCCCTGGCCCTCTAATCTTCGGATTTACTTCCAGAACTTACCTTAAAACATGTTCGAGTTTCGTCAGCTACTTCTTCTCTCGCTTCAACGATGGAAGAGAAAACCGCTCCCGGATTTTGCCAGTGCAACCGCGGGCAGAAGAAGTTGCGCACTGACCATGACAGGTCTTATTTAACTGATAGTAACTCAGTGTGAGACATCAACCCACTCCTGATCACATCTAGCTTGCTGATGATGAAATTGTAAAAGCTGTACTGCCTTCAAGAGGACTTGAAGCAGAGGTGTGTGTCCTAGTCCTTGAGGATAATGGTGCTGGGAGTGGTTAGCTGGACTGTGGCATTGCCAATGCTGAGGGGAGTCTGCATACATTTTTCGTCAGGAGGCATAGGACTAGGAATAGCAGTACATGTGACTTGTTAGACATGGAATAAGAACAAATTGATAGCTGAAGTTGATCCATGGTCAATCTAACTTCAGGAAGGTTAAGAATTGAATATTCTCATAATCTAGCTAGGAGGAGATATCACCAGTTGTGTTGAAACATCTTTCTGAAGTGACCAGTGTTGGAAGGCATCTGATAAATTTACAGCCAATTGAGACAATGCAAGCTTTGACTTTCTTGTCTGGGCATAAATTGAAAAGACCACTACTCTGGCTAGACAGTGACTCTGCTAGATATGCCTGTCAAAAACTCTGGTGAGAGTTTGTGCCTTCCTCCAAAATGTCTGTGCAACACCAGGAGTTAGTGTCAAAAAGCTCCCAAATGTCCTTTGTTGTCTCTTGATCATTACTATCCAAGTTATCTTCCATGTCATTTAGCTTATACCTGGCAATGGAAGCATGCAAATTCAACTGTGGAGGAGAAATGGTATGAGCAGGAGTAGGTGGATTTTGTTGGTCCTTCACATTGTCTGTGTTGTTTCATTTAAAGTGCATGCAACAACTTCTGCTTGATACAGTTAACACATCCATTCAAATGCATATATCTTTACATAGCTGAAATAGGTTAGGAATGTCCCGCCAAACTGTTGGTCCAATCTAATGCTTTGGAATGAGTCAGCAATTTTTGCTGAAGACATCTCTGCCACTTTCTTAATGAGTATTGCATCCTACTTGTAATGACATTGAGACTGCTCAGATAACCAAATGGTGTCTCATTGCCATCATCATTGCTGTCATTCTCACCACCACCACCACCACCAGTGATGCCTACTGAACAGCTGCCACAACCACCAGTCTTGCTTTGTTGGGTTGCTGTAGAAGATTTAAAAAATGGCATGTGTGTTGCTCAAGAAGACTCACCAAGGGAAGGATCATTCTAAGAGCTGCTGATTCAGCACCGAGACTGTGGTGGCCTGTTCATAAGGTATCAGAAGTGGAACAATCTTCTGCAGCACACACTACTGCACCTGGAACCAATACCCCCACAGGCCATAACCTAATTCCATAGCCCAGAATGCAGAAACATAGAAAATGTCAGCAGAAGGAACCTGTGGTCCATTGAGTCTGCCCAAACATGGTATCCCGGGACCTGTTGCACACTGGTGTCCTGTCTTGTGAAATGCCCAATCTATTATTGAGCCCTAGCCTTGTCCCATATTTGTTTAAAACTAGATACTGTCTTAGCTGTCACCTCCTCAGGTGGCAGTCTGTTCCAAAGGTTCCACCACTCTTTCAGAGAAGTAATACTTTCTGATATCCCTCCTGAACCTTCCTCCTTTCAGTTTCCACATATGGCCCCTTGTTGTAGAATTGGCATTCCTGTTAAAAAGTGCAGAATGCAGTACTTTGTTAATACCTCTAAGGAACTTAAAAAGTTTTGATCATATCCCTCCTTTCCATCCTAGTCTCCAGTGAGTACATGTTCAAAACCCTAAGCCCATCCTCATAGGTGATTCCATGAAGGCCCTGGATCAAGTTTGTTTCCCCTCCTCTGAACCTTCTCTAATCTGTCACTGTCCTTTCTAAGGTGAGGCCTCCAGAACAGGAAGCATTACTCCAGGTGTGGCCTCAGCAATGACTGGTATAGCTGCAGTATCACTTCCCTGTTCCTACTATCAGTCCCCGTAGTAATACATCCCAGAACCCTGCTGGCCTTCTGTAAGCCTTATTGCACAGACTCTGCTGCTTGAGGTTGTCTCTAATAATGACCTCAGATCTTGTTCTCCAACAGAGAAGCAAAGTTTGACCCCATTTAGCCAGTATTCTGTCTTAAGGTTGGCCCTACCCAGGTGCATCATTTTGCACTTCTTAGCATTGAATTTCAACTGTGATATGTATGTCCATCTTTACAACTTCTTAAGATCCTCCTGTAGCTCTCTGATTCCTTACATTGTGTCCACTCTTCTACTGAGTTTTGTGTCATCAGCAAACAGGGCAATGTTGACATTTATAGTCTTGCTGAAGTCACCAATAAATATGTTGAAAAGGACCAGCCCCAGGACCAACCCCTGAGGCACCCCATTAGTGACATACAGTATCTTTTGCTAGATCGTACCCCATTTACTGCCACCCTTTGTTTTTCTGTCCTTCCACCAATTTTGTACCCACTTGACTATTTGCTCTGCTACCCCAAGGTCTTCTAACTTTTTTAAGAGGTGCCTGTGTGGGACAGTGTCAATCAATCAATCAATCAAAATCTTTATTTTGCCAGGTGGAACATCATTGAGACAAGCTCATTTACAAGATGAACCTGGGGCAAAACAATTGCCAGCAGGGTCAAGACATCACAGGTTGAGTGAATGTACATAACAATTACATAGTAATAATTACAACATAATAACATATAACCATTGCATGTGACAAGATACTTGCACCAGAACATAGCAATAGATTCAACAGGAGGTAGTGCCATTTAAATACAATTGCATGGATACAGATATACGGACATAAGGTAATGAGCTAAAGTTTATACAGTAAACATCTTTGGAGAAGTTATAGTGAGCAGGAATGACAGTTTCTCCAGTGTCAAATGTGAAGAAGGTTGAGATGTAAGAGTCCTTTGATAAGTACTTTAGGCATGGCCTGGCAAGTGGGTGGGAAGGGAGGGGTATAGGAGTGGGGAAGGTCAGCTGAGATAGGAGAGGGTTGGACATGATGGCCTAGAGAGGAAGGACTGTTCGAAGGGAGAATATGACAGATGCCACAGGCAATGGTTGGGGATTAAGTCCAATATTTGAAGCAAAGACAGATCGTGATGTTGGGACCTTGATTTGGACAATGACAGAAGGGAGGACTCAAATGACACCTCAGGCAATGGTTGAGGTTTAAGTCCAGAATTTAAAGCAGTCAAAAGCTTTACTGAAGTGAAAGTAAAGCAGGTCCACTGCATGGCCCTTATCCAAATCCCTGGTCATGTGATAGAAGAAAGTAATAAGATTTGTCTGACATGACCTGCCTGTCACAAACCCATGTTGTTTATTTTTCTGAAGGTGATTTACTTCGAGGTATTCCACCAAATCTTGCTTAAGAAGGGACTCCATCAGTTCACTGACTATTGATGAGAGACTGACTGTCATATATTGACCTGTCTCCTCCCTATCGCCACTCTTATGGAGTGGCATCATGTCTGCCACCCTCCTGCCACCTGGCACTACCTCAGATTCAATTGACCTATTGAGCAGGTGTGTGAGCAGGGCTGCTAGCTCTTCTGTGAGCTCTCTCAGCACCCTTGGGTGCAAATCATCTGGGCCAGTCTCCTTGTTGGGTCTGATGTCTAAAAGGCTCTTTCTGACCCTGTCAGTGATAAACTCCTGGTTGCACAATCTCTGAACCCCTCCGGCTGTGGCTCTGATATCAGTGTCTGAAAGTGATCCCTGTTTCTCCTAGTAAATACTGAGCAAAATTATTCATTTAGGCCTCTGCCTGTTGTTCTCCAGTACCTCATCCCTAACCTTTAACCAAACTATTCTCCCTTCTCTTCCTCTTTTGCTAATCTATTGAAAAGTTATTCTCCCCTGTCTTGACTCCCAGTGAAATCTGCAGATCTTTGCTGCTTTGGCATACTAACATACTAACATACTATTTGCCAGCAGATTAGGCCTTATGGTCTATCGAGTCTGCTCGAACCTAGATCCTTAGTTGGGTGCCGAGACCTCCCATCCCTTGTGCTCCAGAAACCCCTATCATCCATCCCCACCCCCGGACAGGCTATCATCTGATACATCCACTTTCTGTGTCTGTCCCACCTCTCTTAAAGCTCCACTGTGGATCTCTGAACCAGCTCACCAGGCAGAGCATTCCAAGGGTCCACCACCCTTTCAGTGAAAAACCTCCTCTTCCCCTCACCCTTCCACCTTCCAACTTCAAACCATGCCTCTGGTGATGCCTCCTGCTTTAGTCTAAAGATCCCTCCATGTTTACCCTATATTCCCTTGAGGTACTTGAAGACCTCAATCATGTCCCCCTGCCTCCTCTCCTCCAATGAAAACAGGCAGAGCTCCTCAAGTCTGTCCTCGTAAGTCAAACCTAGCCCTCGATCATCTTTGTTGCCCTCCTCTGTACCTTCCAGGAGCTGTATGTCCATCTTCAAGTGTGGTCTCCAGTACTGTACACAGTATTCAAGGTGTGGTCTAACCAGTCCATTGTACAGCGGTAGAATCACTTCCTTGCTCCTAGAGGTGATCCCCTTACGATGCATCCCAACATCCTGTTTGTCTTGCTAGCTGCCTCCTGCACTGCTCAGAGTTATTCATACATGTATCCACCATGACCCCTAGGTCTTTTTCCCTGTTGAGGCTTCCAGCCCTCCTCCCAGGGTGTACCTGTGTTTAGGAGTTTCCACCAAGATGCAACACCTTGCACTTGGTGATATTGAAATTTAATTTCCATGTGTGAGCCCAGCTTTCCAGGGTGTCCAGGTCCCTTGCAGGCCAACCTCCCTCTTCTCCCTCAACTACTGCTCCCATCTTGGAGTCATCCGCAGAGACTCATTTCACACCTATACCATCCCTGATGTCCGATATGTATGCATTAAACAGGATTGGACCCAGGACCAGCCCTGTGGTACCCCACTACCAACCTCTGTAGGGTTCAAGAGCTCCCCACAGACCACTACTCTCTGAGTGCATCCAGCTATCCAGTTTTCAATCCATCTGACCATCAAAGGGCCTACTCCTAACCCCATCAGTTTCTCCACCAGACCATTGTGGGGGACAGAGTCAAACGCCTTGCTGAAGTCCAAGAATAATACATCCACAGGCTTACCCCTGTCCAGTTCTGATGTTACCCATTCATAGAGCTCCACAAGGTTGGTTTGACATGATCTACCTGGCACAAACCCATGCTGCCGACTATCCAGACCTCCCGCCTCCTCCAAGTAAACCTCCAATCGTTCCTTTAGTATACTCTCCATTAATTGTCCCACCACCGAGGTTAAACTGATGGGTCTATAGTTACCTGGTACTTCCCTCGACCCCCCTTTATGGATTGGTACCACATGTGCTTCTCGCCAATCCCTAGGTACCGTCCCTGTCTCAAGTGACCTGCTGAAAAGCTCCGCCAGGGGTGCAGCCAGTATGTCCGCCAATTCCCATAGTACTCTCGGATGAATGCCATCCGGCCCAGGAGATTTGTCTTTCTTTAGGGCCTTGAGGGCAAACCACACCCTTTTGGCGGGGATGGCATCATCCGTCCCCTCCACCTTACTGGTCTTTTTATCCTTATCCAGATGTGACACCCCTGGGGTACCTTTCCTCCCTTGCTCCATTTCTGTTGCTCCTGATCCCACTCCCTGCCGCCTATCCCCTTTGTGCCTTGCTTTGTAGATATCCCATCCCTCCCTAGTGAACACAGAGGCAAAGTACTCAGTAAATACCTCTGCCTGGTCCTCGCCTCTTCCACCCACCCTCCTTCTGATATCAATCTGCTGAGATGGCCTTAGTTTTTCTCCGCCCCCCAATGTACCGGAAGAACCCCTTTTCCCCTCCATGTATCCCCTGTGCCAGCCGTTGCTCTTACTGGACTTTGCTCCCTCACCATATGGGTGACTTTTCTAGATGCAAGCTGGTACATTTCCTTATCCCTATCCCCTCTTGTTGTTTTATATTTTTGTAAGTCCGCCTTCTTTTTCTCTGACTGCTACCTGGACCTCACTGGACCACCAGCATGGTTTATGTGACCTGCTCTCTCACGCTTCAACTTAGCACAGATCCTGACTGCCTCATGAAGTCCCCTGCTTATGACCTCCCATCTCCTTTCCACACTTGTCGTTGAGGTAATCCCCTTCAAGTGATCCTTGAGAATATTTCCCATGCCCATAAAGTCTGCCCCCCTGAAGTCCACTGCCAGTGTCCTAGATCTCACCCCCACTCCCCCAATGCTTATTTGAAACCAGACAGTATTGTGGTCACTCCCAGTCAGGGGGTCCTGTACAACCATGTCCCTTACCAGATCCCCATCTGCCAGAACCACATCCAGGACATGTCCCTCCCTTGTGGGCTCCATCTCATGCTGTGTTAAGAACACATCCTGGAAGCCATCCAGCAGCCTCTGCTCCTTGGCCACCTTAGAGGACATCGTTCCCCAGTTTGTACCTGGCATATTAAGGTCCCCCATCAACACCACTCCTTCCCCTTTTAGACCACACTGGGCAATGATGTTGTCCAGCAAACCATCCTCTAGAACATCACTCATCCCGGGGGACCTATATGATACTCCCAGCTTGACCTTATCTCCTGCTGGGGATCGTAAGGTGACCCATAAGGCCTCCACGTTTCCCTCTGCCTCTTCTACCATAGCAATTTCTATGTCATCTCTAATGAACATAGCCACTCCACCCCCTCTGCCCTCCTTTCTATCCTTCCTAAGCATAGTGTACCCCCGTACATTTAGGTCCCAGTCATGGTTTTTGTTGGCCCATGTTTCCTTGACTGCCGCCACATCCACCCCCGAACAGCATGGCCTGGAACTCTGGCAACTTGTTTCCCAAGCTTCTGGCATTTACTAACACTAACCCCACCCTTATCCCTGATCCTCCTTGTCGAACCCCACCCAGATTCCTTATACTTCCATCCTCCCCTGCTCCTCCTCCTGAAACCTCCACTCCAGTCTGTTTCCCTCCCTTGGGCTTGAAGGCTACTCCCTCATCTGAGGGAGGGCTTGGTCAGCCCTCCCTTATCCCTTCCCCTTACAAGTTTAGGCATCCTCACCTTTTTCCTGCTTTTCTGAATGTAATCATCCCTTCTCCATCCCCATTCTGTTGTTTGAATACTTATGTGTATTCCATGTGGCATGATTGCTTCTTACTGGAGGGAAACCACATGGGTCATTTAAACCTACTTTTCTTTGTTACACTCTTGATGCAGAGCCTGGTTGCCTTGAGGACTGCACCCTGATACCCTCCCATATTTCTTCCATCTCCAACTTGTCCCTGATGTTTCTTAATCTATCCCTCACTATTTCCTTTAGTCTACCAAAATCTGCCTTCTTAAAGGATAGCACCTCTGTTTTTGTGGAGGTTGTTGTATTGCCCACTGATATTTCAAACCATACTGAATTATGGTTGTTATTTGTCAAGGGCTCTTCTACCCTCAGGGATCTAATCTGTTCTGAATTTGTGAGTATCAGATCCAGGATGGCATCTCCCCTTGTTTGATTTTTCACCAGTTGAGACAGTAGACAGTCCAAGAATACGACCAGCAAAGCTCGAGTTCTGAACTCTTGGCTACTGGAATCCTCCAGTCCACATCTTTCCCATACTGCCATCCTTTCCCCACACCAGTAGAACTTCTGAGAATGCTACAGAAGTTGCAGCTGCTGAAAGCCTTTGTCTCAACCTTTTCTCAAGTCAAGTTAAGTTTATCGTTTGGCTGTAAAGCCATTACAATATTCTAAATGAGAAATAAAACATACCTTCCATATCAATACAAATACAGATTACTTACAATTATTGCTTAGTAAAGTTTTTATGCAGCTATAACATTCTGTAGTCATAAATTACATTCCACATTTACCACTGGAACCATTTTCTAAAAATACCACAGTAATAAACACTATCATCCAGAGAGCTCCATCACTTTATTAATACTGAGGCATAGCTACTAGTAATTAATTTCACTTGGCCTCAGTATCCTCAATAATCTCAGTACTTTAATATTGAGTTATCATTAAAGGTACTTAATCAGAGTATGATTGAACTGTTTTAATCAAACTATAATTAACAATCTTAAGTAAAACTTAAAAATCCTGGCCCCATATTTCCTAAAAAGAGCTATTGGTAATGACTCCCAACATTTACAAAAAGATATATGGGATTAAAAAATTAGCAAATAATCATTTGCACATAAGACTACAATTTAAGCTGATTATACATTATCTTTACATAAATTATTGAAGCTAAAATTCTAATAAACAAAGCAGCTGCTCCATTATACATTCATTTAAAACAAACATTTAGAGCTCCCTTCGTTCAGGAATCCATCAGTTAACATACAAGTTGAAAGCTCTGAATGTTTTAGGAGTCCAGCATGTTATAAACAGGTAAAGTACAAACAAATACAGCATTACAATATCCTCACAAGATCACTAATCACCGCCTCTAGATGTGTCAGTGAGAGCAATGCATGCAGATCCATGGCAGGCTGCATATTACCTCACAAAATCAAATATGCCAAATAAAACATTTGCTAAAGTGACATTAAAAGCTATTCCATTAACACAGAGTTCTTATAAACTTTATAAGCTGCACTTTTACAGAGTCCATAATAGCTATTGCCCATGTAAATGTAAAGCGACTCAAGAACACAATAGATAGTGGAATCTCGCTTAAGCACTACAGCAACAATTAAATGAAAACCTTACTTAATGCTCTAGATATAGCTCCAGCCTTTCTACTGCCTCTAATAAGAGTCCTTAGAGAAGTAAAAATCATGACTTCTAAATTTAACAGAGATGATTAACTCCTTGTGGGTCGGAGTCTGTATTTGTAATTAGGTAATTAGGTAATCAGAGCTAATAGAAGTTTCATTTTACCAGGAGTTAATGGTTTAAACAAAATTCCAGACTCCTTTATATCCAAATTTTCAATTCTTCCCTAATTTCTCATACACCAGCAGTTATGTTTAATATATAGTGTTACTGTGGCAGCAGAGGAATAATGGCTCAAATCAATGAGTTAGAGTCCATTATTTGGGTTAGGTGTAAAAGCTCCAAATCACAAGAGTCACTGAGAGTTAGTGTCTCAATATAGCCAGATAGCCCTCTTAAATGTGTATCTTGATTGCAGACCTTGAGGAAAAAGACCCAGGCCCAGATATTCAAACTGTGCCAGGCTGTGGCGCATGCCTGGGCGCAGCTCAACTTTGTTGCGCACGCGTATGGCCAGGGCGATATGCAACGGAGCTGCGCTATGGCGCAACTGCTTTGAATATCGCACCCTGGCCACCCCCACTGTGCATGGCGCAGTGGCACTGCGCCAGCACAAGTGGTCAGAGTGGAGCATGGAGATGCGGTGGCTCAAGTGCCATTGCGCCACGCACAGCACCTGTGATATTCAAACGGGGGCTTGCAAATGGGGCCATAATTTATGCAAGGTGCACAGGGGGCCATTTGTATCTCATTATGGCCCCATTAGCATGCAGGTGCGCCGATCCACTCACTCTACTTGCACCTGGCGCCTGCCAAGTAGCAGCCATCGGGGACCCACACTTCTGCAGTCCGATGGGAAGTCTCTGTGGTGAAAATGGCTATTATCTCGGCGGTCTAGTGGGTTTTTGTTTCGGGATTATAGAATATTACCTCGTTTCGAGAGCTGTGGTGGGATTGCGCTGGGAGTTTGATTGTAGGCATTGTTCGTCATTAGTTCGAGAGCATCCCTGGTGATTTAGTGTACATTTGTTTCATTGAGTTTTTACTACCTTCGCCTCTTCTCAGGAAGCCGGCGGGTGGCAGCATCATTCATTTGTTACGCTGGCCGGCCGATTGACAAGCTTGGTAGGGCTGCATTATTGGTTCGAGCATGAGCCAATGGGCGCAGCAGCTTCCATGTCAGAGTTAGCTGTCCAGATATGTGAATGAATTCATTCACATATCTGGACTGATTTAGTAGAGAGCTGTGACGCCATTGGCTCGCGTCTGAACTAATGGGCGGCAGCTCTACCGAGCTGTCTGTCGGCGGCGGCGGGCGGCAGGTGGTGGGTGCTGCCACCGCTGGCTGACGAGGGGGAGCGGTGGTGGGCTCAGTGGGCAGGTGGAGGGGGTACACTAGATCACCAGGGATATCGGACTTGGGGGTGATGAATGATGCCCGCGATTGGCTCAGCGCGTCCACTGGACCACCAGGGATATTGGACTTGGGGGCGGAGTTCAGTGATGCCCATGATCGGGCATGGGAGGCGCTCCAGTAGTAGGAACAGGATGACACCACAGGTGGCAGCCGCTGTGTTGCGCCTTCAATGCAGCAGCTCACCTGTGGGTGGCCATCACTTGTTCCTTTTTGGGGGTGTATTTTGTGCAGGCACAGGTAGGGGTTGTGCATGCATGACTCTGCACAGCCCTGGCTGAATATCGGGCTGTGCAGGTTATGCATGGGCATGCCCCCCCCCACCTGTGCCTGCATACATTATTGATGCGATCCGGCGCATCGGGATTTGTGCGGCGCACTTTTCCCTTTTAAATATCGCACCGGGGCACATCAGTGGGTCGTGCATGGTGCAACACTGTTGCGCCATGTGCAACCCTTTTGAATATCTGGGCCCCAGAGTTTATGTCTTCAAATACCCCAGTTTGGTTCCTGTCTCAGTGAAAAACAGTTAAGCCTTAAGTGGAGAAAAATTAAAAAATAATACATCGTAGGGTCAGAGCACCAGTAAATGTGAACTCTCACAAGGCCCCTGCAAATGGTATGTTACTCACCAAACTTATGAGGCAGACTTATATTCTACTGGCCTTTGAGCACTGATCAGAAACCTGGGATCCATTGCCTCCTGTGCAAGGCTCTCCTCAGATGTTCCCGCAATCGCAAGTCCAGCTTCCTATTCTGGGATTTATGACTCCAGACATCTAAAATAAACAAAATACATCGCTTCTTCTGAGCATAATAAGTTTTCTGTTATTTAGTAATGGACCCCAGCTCTTAGGTAAGGATGGCATACCTTTCATTAATACAATTTGGACATTTCAGCACATAGTGCGGCATCTCTGTAGCCCATATCAAGATACGTCCCTGATCTCCTTGATTTCAGATGTCTCTCTAACACCAGATTCCACCTCCATCTCTGGTTGAAGCCGATATTCACATGAGTACCGCTCGAGCGCTGGTTCCCCACAGCTCCAACTCACCGAAAAACACTTCGAAGAACAAGCACATAGGGCAAGCCCATTGGTACCAAGAATGCTTATAAAGCTTATCCAGCAACATGCTACCAGTTACTTAATAACCATAAGGTAGCAGCCTTTTAGTGAACCAAATACAATTTAAGCAAATGTTTCATTCACCAAAATAAAAGGAGATAAAATATGGCTGGTTTTAGTGAAAAGTTCTTTAAATGCTCAGTGAAAACAGAATTGTTGCGAAGAGCGGATAGCGTTGCAGCCATCTTGCTGCTCTACCTCCCCCAACCATTTGATACTCTGTTTAACATCCTCAACCTTCTGGTCAGCCAGATCGTTGGTTCCTTTTTTGTACTCCTGCCTGATACCTGCTTTCAGGCATGAGGTATACAGTCAGAATTTGGTATCATTTTGACATCATCATACAGAGGAAAGTACTTTCCATTAACTAATCCTACAGTGAAGCCACTAGATGAAGAGCAGTGTCACAGGTTTGCTGCATGACAAAAGGGATTAACTCCCATTGAAGTTGCATTGTTTGCTGCAGTAACTCTACTGCAGAATTCTGCAGCGCTGTGCTTCATCCTGATGGGCTTCACAGTATTTATTAGGCCGACATTTATTAAAACCATTCACTTTTATATTTTATGTGACATTTTGTAGATAGTTGAAATAGGGGAGCCAGATTTTTTCAAAAATCAATCCTTTATCTTCTTTAATATAGAAACTTCTTTTCAGTTTTCCGCAATCTGTCAATAAATTCAACCATTCTTTATAATTTGGAGCAGTTGCGTCTCGCCAATGCAATAATATTACTTTTTTTGCTAACAACATTGCTAATGACACAAACAAGCCCAGTTCGATGCTGATATCTAATGATGTAGTTAAATCAAATAACAAGATACTTGGATTAAAAGGGACATTTCTATTTATTATTTTAGAAATGATATCTCTAATTTTCTTCAGTACTGTCTTAACTCTGGACAAAAGATAAATGTGTGGCTCAGAGTGCCTTTTATCTCTCTTACAATGAATACAAAGGTCTGAGAGTGTAGGATTAAATTTATTAAGTTTACTAGTAGTATAATATAATTTATGAATTACATTAAACTGGATTTGTCTTAATATAGAATTTTTTGACACCATGTCTAGTGAAGCTAATACTTCAGACCAATTTATATTTAGAGCCCAATGTCCTAACTCTCTGAACCAGTTCTGTTTCCAAACATCTATGTCCCACTTTTGGCTTCCAATAATACGTTATATATTTTAGAGATTGTTTTAGTTTTATTCACTGGGTCTTGTAGTAACAACTCAAAGGGGTTGCACCAACATTACCAGGATACTACTAATAATAATATTACCTCTGTACTCCCAGTGGAGTGTACATCCCACAGAGCAGCCTGCAGCACACAGAAACAAGGTTCCTCCATTTTACATCAGCATTCCCAGTGGAGTGTACATCCTACAGAGCAGCCTGCAGCACACAGAAACAATGCTCCTCCATTTTTTCTCAGCACTCCCAGTGGAGTGTACATCCCACAGTGCAGCCTGCAGCATACAGAAACAATGCTCCTCCATTTTACCTCAGCATTCCCAGTGGAGTGTACATCCCACAGAGCAGCCTGCAGCACACAGAAACAAGGTTCCTCCATTTTACATCAGCATTCCCAGTGGAGTGTACATCCTACAGAGCAGCTTGCAGCACACGGAAACAAAGTTCCTCCATTTTTCTCAGCACCTCAGTGGAGTGTAGATCCCACAGTGCAGCCTGCAGCACTCAGAAACAATGCTCCTCCATTTTTTCTCAGCACTCCCAGTGGAGTGTACATCCCACAGCACAGCCTGCAGCATACAGAAACAATGCTCCTCCATTTTACCTCTGCATTCCCAGTGGAGTGTACATCCCACAGAGCAGCCTGCAGCACACAGAAAACAAGGTTCCTCCATTTTACCTCAGCATTCCCAGTGAAGTGTACATCCCAAAGAGCAGCCTGCAGCACACAGAAACAAAGCTCCTCCATTTTTTCTCAGCACTCCCAGTGGAGTGTACATCCTACAGAGCAGCCTGCAGCACACAGAAACAAAGCTCCTCCATTTTTTCTCAGCACTCCCAGTGGAATGTACATCCCACAGAGCAGCCTGCAGCACACAGAAACAAAGCTCCTCCATTTTTTCTCAGCACTCCCAGTGGAGTGTACATCCCACAGAGCAGCCTGCAGCAAACAGAAACAAAGCTCCTCCATTTTTCTCAGCACTCCCACTGGAGTGTACATCCCACAGAGCAGCCTGCAGCACACTCAAATGAGGTATTGGAAAACAGAGCTCTCAGCACTATAGAAGCTTGTGCACACCATCTCTTCCAGTATTAGCCCATCAACACTTTGCATCAACTGTCCCATCCACCCCCCACCATGGGTTTGCCTTTGATTTATACCTCATAGGTGTCATGTGACTGGTCACATGACTATGTGCTGAGCAAAACCTAAGTCCCCACTTTCCCATTAATTTGTTAGGAGTCACCCTTGAGCATATTTGCTACTGTTCCTGCTTCTGAATACTCCAACTCATCCTCTAGCCTCTTCTTGCCTCTTGTATGGCATTTTATCTTCCTGGCTACCCCATTTTCTGGTAGTATCCCATGATACTTCCACATTCTGTCCTGCCTGTATTTGAACCTGCGACACTGTGCACCAGAGGTGAGTACCCTGACCACTACACTCTCTTGGGGGTACAGTTTTATGCTAGGTTCCTGTAATCCTTATCCTAATTCTGGCAACATACAACACCTTTGCTGCCTTCTGACATAGCCATTCCCTTCTCCACATGGTAAGATACATAGTTGGTGCCTACCCCACATCTGGAAAAGACCATGGACAAATTATGGCACTTTATTGCTACTTTCTCCTTAGTGCTCTCCTAACACTAATTTTGCCACTCTCCTCAGACAACATTTCTGTACCCACTATAGAACTGTCTCCCACATTCCCAGTTTCTTTAACATTTGGCACCATGACAAGTCTACCTGTCTTGTCCTTAAAGCCAGTAAAGTTTATTTCTCACTTTAATTGATGGCCATCCCACCAGGCATACTATCTGTCCCTCCATCTCACCAGTCTAATGACCACTATAATCATCCCCAAACCCACCAAACACCCACCCAAGCCCAAATGTAAACTCCTCAAATACTTCCTGGTTAGACAGTTCCTGCTACTACTGCTGTCAGGTAACATGCCTCCTAACCCAGGGCCCCCTTCAACAACCATTTGGAATCAGCAGTAGCACCCAGGGGCTTAAACTCACCTCCATTAACATTCGAAGCCTCCTGCCCAAGCTAGATCACCTGCAAGTCTGGGTGCTACAGTACAAGCCTGACATACTCTCCATAGTTGAAACCTGGCTCTCCCATGAGGTACCAGACTCAGCAGTCTCCCTCGATGGTTACACTTCATACAGGACTGATAGGATTGGTAAACATGGTGGTGGCTGTGTCCTATACCTCTTGGACTCCCTACAAGGCCAGGCTCTACCTACACTGTCCCCCAGGGATGGTGCTCAGTCACTAGGGATTAAAATTACATTAGGTAAAAAAGGGAAGTCAGTTAACATCCTCTCAGTCTACATTCCCCTAAGGAGAATTGCAAGGCTTCCACTCATTCCTTGACTTCATTGCCAATCTACCTAAAGGCCAGAGGTCATTGTAAAGGGATTTTAACATCAACTGGTTGTCTCCTGAATCTAACCCTCTGCAAGGATGCAGGCACAGCCATCAACCTCTTCCAGCTGGTCTCTACTCCTACTAGAATATACTATAGGACCAGTACTAGCACACTGATCAACCTTATATTTTCTAACTGCCCTGAGAGGATCACAGATACCACAGTGTTACCTGATGCCCTAAATGACCACTCCCCAATCACATGTCTCTGGACCAATAAGGCCCCTAAATGTCCATGCAAAACATCTTATCAGTGGTTTCTCAAGAAAGGGCATCAGGAACATTTCCAAGAATATTTCATCAATTGTGATTTGTCCCCAGTCTTCCTCACTGAAAGTGTTGACATGGCATTAAACCTCTTCATCACTCTATTCAACACGCCTGTGACATATTTTCCCATTTCAGAAAATGGAAGGTTAATGACATCTCTAATCCATGGATTACACCCTCTCTTCTGCACCTTATGGCCACTTGTGACCACCTTTGACAAGTGGCCAAGCCACTGGCAAACCTAAAGACTGGCAATACTATAAGACTGCCAGAAATAACTGCACCTGGACCATCCAGGAGGCAAAGGCCACATACTACAAAGGCATATTTGCTAGCTCCTGGGATAATTGTAAAAGATTTTGGGACAATATTAAAAACCTTACGGGTAAGCCCAATCAGTCCCCTCCCACCTTATTCAACTCTAATGGGGTCACCGTTGAAGACCCAAGCAAAATCTAACATTTTCAATACTGCATTCACTGATCTGAGGGGAGTTCTCCCCTCCTCTAATTTCTTTGATTAGCCATCTGCTGAGGATATTGCCCATAATAATACCTCCCCTTCAAACACGTCCCAGTTCTACTTCAGGTCAGCCTCCCCTTCTGTTTCCAGAAAACACTTTATGAAGGTTTTTGATAAGTCAAGGCACAGCTCTGGCACCCTTGACCTCAAACTGCTCTCCTCTCCATTGATACAGTCCTGGCCCCACTTTACCTGGATCCTAAATCTGTCCCTACTCCTTGGTCAATTTCCTCTATCTGAAAGCTGCAGTTGTGACTTCAATCCATGAGAGTGGTGACAGAGCAAACCATGCCAACTACATCCCATTTCAATTTTAACACCCTATCGAAAGCCCTTGAACATTTAGTGGCCAAACAGCTAACTGAATATCTATCTGCCCATGGCATTCAATGCCCTCAGCAACATGAGTTTAGGAAAGATCATAGCATTGCCACTGCTCTCCTCACCTACACAAACTATATCCATAAAGCATTAAATCATGGTCACCTTGTAGGGTCTATATATATATATATATATATATATATATATATATATATACACACACACACACACACACACACACACACACACACACAAAACAGCATTTGATCTGGTCAATCACTTCTTACTGCTCTGGACCTACCCTCCCTAGAACTCTCCAGTGACATTACCTCCTGGTTCAGAAGTTATCTAGGTGGCAGAACCCAACGTGTAAAAACCTTAGACTCACTCTCAAGTAGCCACCCCTGCAATCTGGTGTTCCACAGAGATCAATCCTTGGTCCCCTAATATTTAGCCTCTATCTCAATACTCTTCCCCTAGCTTGCCCTTGCAACCTTCTCCTGTATACAGATGATGCTGTGATTTACACCAGCCAGCCTGTTCCTACAGCCCTTCCAAGTGACTTGCAATGTAGCTTTGCCTCCGTTGAAGCCTGGATTGCTGAGCATAGATTAATTATGAACTATAAAAAGACCAAAATGATGGTCTTTGCTGGGACTTATAGCAAATTTAAATGAGCCCAACTACTCATCTCCAACAATACTAGTACACAGCTTGAGCAGGTAACTAGTTTTAAGTACCTGGGCATCACTGAAGACAGTACTCTTTCCTATCAAGAACACATTAATAACATCTCCAAAACTGCTAATATCACGCTAGGCTTCTTTTATAGACATCTGCACTGTATGATCCAAAAAGCACTACACCTCACAGTGACTAGCTCCATATGGTCTATCATTGATTACGGCATTGTATTTTATGGTGCTGCCACCACCACTGCCCTCAGAAGGTTAGGGTTACTTAACAAAGCCTGCAGGTTAGTTACTGGTGCTAGTATGGGCAAACATACCTGTAATCTATACACGCAGTCCAGAGTAGAATCTCCTATCACATCTGTCTTACTGCCTAAAAGATATCTTTAGGTTAGCTCCTGTCTACCCATCAGCTCCTCAACAGGGCCCAGAGGCTCAGGTCAGGTCAGAAGTTGGTCAACTGGGTGGCAAACTGGTTGACGGGCAGAAAACAGAGAGTGGTGGTAAATGGTACCCAGTCAGAAGAGATGCAGATCACAAGTGGGGTACCTAGGATCAGTTTTGGGCCAGTCCTCTTCAATATCTTCATCAGCGACATTACAGATGGACTGGAGGGTAAGGTTTGTCTGTTTGCAGATGACACCAAGATCTGCAACAGAGTAGATGATCCAGATGGGGTGGGCAGAATGAGAAGAGATCTGGATAAACTGGCAAAATGGTTAGAAGAGTGACAACTGGGGTTTAAAGCAAATAATTGCAAAAATCATGCACATAGGGAAGAGAAACCCTGAAGCCACCTATAGACTGGGAGGGGAGTTGCTGGCAGTCATAAGGGAAGAATGAGACTTGGGCATCATCATCACAGATGACCTGAAATCATCCAAGCAGATCAATAAAGCAGTAGGTAAGGCTAGGGAGATGTTGGGGTGTATTAGTAGGGGTATCACAAGTCATAAGAGGGAGGTAATAATCTCTCTTTACAAGATACTGGTTAGGCCCCATCTGGAGTACTGCATGCAGTACTGGAGGCCACACCTTCACATGGACATTAACCAAATTGAAGCAGTCCAGAGAAGGACAACCAAAATGGTGCAGGGACTGCATCAGAAAACATATGAGGACAGATTAATGGAGCTCAATATGTATACCCTAGAACAAAGGAGGGAGAGAGGTGATGTGATCGAAACATTCAATCACCTTAAGTGCATTAACAAGGTGAAAGAGTCTAACATGTTTCAATATAAGAAAAATAGCAGGACAAGAGGACACAGCATGAGATTAGAGGGAAGCCAATTAAGGGGTAATGTGAGGAAGCTCTTTTTCATAGAAAGGTGGTGGATGCATGGAATGGCCTACCTAAGAAAGTGGTGGATATGAATACAGTGCAGGGCTTCAAACAGGCATTGGATAGGCATAAGGGAGCAATACAGATGAATATGAATAGATAGGCCATTGACAGAGCAGAGGCCGCTGGCACATTTATAAGGTAGGAAAAGAAATGGGCGGACTGGATGGGCCTTGCAGTCTCTATATGCTGTCAACTTCTATGTATCTATGTACACTAACACACGCTGCATGAGAAGTGAGCCCAGCATAACTTTTCAGGTACCTTTATGCCGGACATCTCAAGAACAAAGGGTATTTATGTACAGAGTACCTAGCTTGTTTAACAACCTCCCTGCACACCTTCAATCTACTCCCAAAATTGGTCCTTTCAAAAACTGTCTTCGATAGCACCTAGCCAACCACAGCAGCTGTGACTGCCCCACTTAACCTTAGTGGCCCTCTGCTTATACCGATCCTGGCATTTTAATGACACTGCCCTCTCGGGCTGCTATTCTCTGTCACCACTGAGTATATGGTCATCTGCAATGTTTCCTACACTATAACCTGAAAAATCACCACTATTATCCCTGTCTAAAGTCAGCCTCCTTGACTGCTATTTCTTCTTTTTTCTTCCTCCACCTATTGGCCTGTTATGCCTCATAACTCATCACTATTCTAGTTTGCTTTGAACTGGCTTTCTCTGCCTGTACACCTGCCCTTCACCAACTTCTAGTTAACTTTTTAACCCTAGCACTTAATATCAGTATTATTATGTATTTTAACCCTAGCACTTAATATCAGTATTATTATGCACTGTATGTACAAGGTTTATTTTCAAATGTCTCCTAGGTTTATTGTACCTCACCTAGCCTGCTTATTTGTACCCAGTGTACTCATGCCTGTTACTCCATCCTCTGTATAATTTATTGTTGACGTTGAGCCTTTGTAGAACAGCCTCTGGCTCAAAGGTCTTAATTCTGAAATTCAATAAAAGAGAAAAAAGAAAACTGTTCTTCAGAAAGAAATCCCTCAGTGGTAGATACGCCAAGTAGCTTCCAGTCTGGAGATTAAATTCTAATTTACCTGCCTCAAAGGTTTTTAAAACACCACTTTGTAGACAATGTTCAAAATGTATCAAACCACAGTTCTTCCAGTTATGAAAGATTTTATTCATATAAGTAAACTTCATATCAAAATTCATATATAAAGGTAAATATATTGAGAGGATAAGAGTTATTCCTAAATATGCATGGGCTTCCTTCCATATTCATGAGGTTGTTTATGTCAAGCTTCACCAGGGCTTTGGAGAAGACTCTGGGGGCTGTGGACAGGCCAAGGGCAGCGCCGTGAATTGAAAATGGTGACCTTCCACTTTGAATCTGAGAAACTGACAGTGTGCTTTCTGGATGGGAATGTGTAGATAAGCATCTTGTAAATCTACTGAGGCCAAAAAGTCCCCCAGATGGATTTCTCCGATGATGGAGGACAGGGTCTCCACCTTGAATAATCTGTGATGAACAAAGCCTTTCAGAAACTTGAGATCTAACACTAGCTGGAAACCCCCATGAGCGTTCTGGCACTATGACGAATAGGGAGTACACTCCTTTGTTCCTTTCTGGAGCGAGGACTTGTTCGATTGCTGCTGCCTGTATGAGATCTGTAATCGCTTGCAGGGTCTCCGCTCGTTTTACTGGGTTGCTTGAGACTGGCGAGGGCACTATGTGGGCCGGGAGGGTCAGGAGTCAAACTTGATGAAGTAACCCTTGCGAATTATGTTTAACACCCACCTGTCCATGGTGGTGTGGACCCTTTCCTCTATAAAGCTGAAAAGCCTGCCCCGATGCAAGGATGGGTCCATGAGTCCTCAGTGTGATTTTCTGGAGTCACCCTCAGTATCTTGTGCGCCTCCCCTGCCACCTCGGAAGCTACATTGGTTGCGCGAGTTGAACCAGGATCGTCTACCTGGAGTCGACTTGTTCTGACCCCTGGAATAATTTTGTGCATGAAAATTCTGTCTGGATCCCGAGGCCAAGGGCTTGTTCCTTCCCCAGGATTGTGGCATTTGCACTTTCACCATTTCTCCAGATTCCTTGACCGCCTCCTTTAGAGCGGAGCGAAAAAGAAGGCCTCCTTCGTAGGGGCATTTATCAAATGCATCTTCAAGGAGGCGTCTGCCTGCCAAGCCAGCAGCTGTAAGTTGCATCAAGCTGAGGTCTGGCAAAACATAGTCCTTACTGCACACCTGACTGCCTCCTCCGATATGTCAGCCGAATAGGCTGAAGCTAGCCCCATGAGCTGTAAATGCTGTAAAATGGGTTGATTCTTCTCTGGATCATCAGTGAACTGGAATGCCAGATCAGTGGCCCAGGAGAGCACAGCCCTAACTGAGTAGAGCTTAGCTGTAGCTGCCTTGAGGGAGGTTGCAGTGGACTGAAAAGCTTTCTTTAGAGAGGTGTCCACTTTCCTATCCACCGGGTCCCGCAGGGAGGCACCACCTTCTGCTGGGATAACTGTCTATTTCGTAAGGTTTGAGATAAGGGCGTCTTATCCTAGGACAGTAGACCCATTTTTCCCCAAGGCTTCTTGTCAAATTTCAGTAGTTTGGTTAGGCGGTGAGGGACGGGGAAAGAATGCTCAGGTCCCTGCCATTCTTCCTTTAAGAGGTCCTCTATGGCTGGAGGGATAGGAAAAGTCGTCACTGGCTTTGAAGCTGACAAGCCGGAATGGTGACTTCGCTCACTTGGGTTCTGGAGATGGTGAGCTCAGGTGGATCTCCTCTGACACCTTTTTAATTAAAAAATCTAGATCTTCCAAATCAAAGTTTCTGGCTGGCGAGGAGTTCGAGTCAGAATCTGAGTTTAGGGGTTCCCACTCTTCTAGGTATGAATACCCGGACTCTGGGGTGACCTGTCCTGCCTGTGCTTCCCATGGGTTGTGTCCCTGGCTCTGGATCTACTCCTGGATCTGGGCCTCTTCCTCCTCCTGTCGCATCGTGAGGAGTGGGGGTCCTCATCCAAGAGATGGGAGGGATGCGCTTGTGGGGGCTTTCCTATGGGTCCTGGGCTCCGCTTGAAGGACGCCAAAATATGAGGAGGGAGGACGAAGGCTCTATTCAGTTTCTCTATTAGATCTGGGGCTAGAGCCCCAGCCAAGTAGCGACAGCCTTCTAACGTGGGAGATTGCCCCTCACCCCTGAGCTGGTCTCACAGATCCTGAGATTTGGAGGCGGATGCCTCGTCCCAGGCTGGTGAGGTTGCACTGTCACATTTGACACACAGAGACCCTACGAATGTGGCCAGCATGGGTGTTCTACATTTGCGGCACTTTCTGCCTCTGGAGGGGTCTGTCCTTTGTTGCAGCCATACTATTTTTCAAAATATTTTTATTGTCTTGAAATCTGAGCTTGGTGTATTCCAATCCCTTCAAGGCTTTGGTGCCCCTAACGAGATCAGTCGTCGAGCTGAACAGGTGACGCTCGTCGAGTAAATAATTATCTGCCCCTTTCACCCTCTAATTGACTGCTTCTCCGCCTACCTGAAGAGCGCTAACGTTCCCGCGCTAATTGTCCGGCGCCGGAGAGCCCAATGTGACCATGCAGCTCTCCGACTGGCAGGCGTGTCAATGGTCTAAGCCTCCCGTGACCATCGACGGAAGAGAAGCTCCGGGCGCCCGTCAACGAGCCGAATCCTACATGTGCTCATCGACGAGGCAGCTGCTGCGTCAGAAAATGCCTCCAGTCTTGCAATGTAGCCGGCCGTAATAGCGCTGATCCTGCTGGCCCCAGTCACATCATGACTGCCTCCTCGTTGCTCCGGGAGGGGGGGCTCTTAGCGCAGGAAGAAGGCTGCACGTGGTGAGAAGGGGAGCAGAGAGCCCATCTGTACAGCTTGCAAGGCTGAGACTGAGGTCCCTGTGCTAGCGCTTAGTAGCACTATTAACTTGTCCAAAAATAGAAAAAGATGTAGACTCACTGAAGAAGTCTTCGGTTCTGTCATTCCTGTGACAGAGGTCCTGCAGAGCTCCTACCACTACACAGGCAGGAAGTAAACTGACGTCTGGAGGAAATGAGCGGGAGGGTATAGTCGTCCTGCAGAAGTCTGTATACCTCCTGCCTGTCACGTGGTTCCAGGAAGGACCTCCAAGCTTTAGGGGAGACAATGATCTAGCTCCCATTTAAAATGGTTTACCATCTTACTATGAACCACATTACTTGGCAATGAAGAAAAAATTACTTACCATAGTAATCTTGTTTCTTCCAAGTGATACTCAGGTATTCATAACTTTATGCAGTCAGCCTTCTAAGCAGAACTGCCCAGAGAGAATTTGGAACATATGCAAATGATGGAATCTTTTGCATGAGCCACTTTTCAATGCTGCCCTAGTTCTAACCCCTCAGATTTTCTGGAAGCCTGGAAAGACAGGCCCATGGGGATTAAATGTAGTAATGATAATAATAATAACACTACGAATCAAAATAATAATAGAGGGAGCTTCCTTAACACCCAAAAAAGGAGGCCTCCAACTGGAGGGCATAACATATGAAAGGATACCCTTGAACGTCCAAATCACCTGAAAAAGTAAAGGGGGACAACAATAGTGAACACAATCACAACATGTGTGCCAGAAATGGCATTTATACCCCTGAGAGCACAGTATTCAGGAGTGCAGAGACTAAAGGTTCCAGAAGGGGAAGTAGGGTGGGCAAGTTATGAATACCCCAGTATCACTTGGAAGAAACAAGATTACTATGGTAAGTAATTTTTAATTCTAACCCCAGTAATACTCAGGTATTCATAACTTTATGCAGACTACTAAGCAGTACCTTTGGAGGTGGGCACAGAACCTTATTTTGTGAACAGACTTTGCAGGACTGCTGTGCCTAACCTCATCACCCCTGGAGAGAATATCCAGACTGTAATGCATTGTAAAGGTGTGTACTGTTTTCCAGGTAGCAGCTTTACAGATGTCCACCAGGGGAACATCCCCGACAGCTGCTATGGTAGCAGCTGTGCCCCTTGTGGAATGGGCCATCAACCCTACTGGGGGCTCCTTTCCAACCTTAGAACAACAAAAACTGAAAATGCTGTACTATCCAGCAAGAAATTAATCTTTTTGAAGATGGGTTACCCATTCCCACATTCTCATAGTCAGGAACAGCTGTTTTCTGTCCTGCCTATGGACTTTAGTGGTTGTCAAGTAATAGCTAAAAGCTCCTTTGACGTCCAGACTATAAAGACTCTGCTCACCAGAACTAAAGTGTTCAGTGAAAAAGATAAATAAGATGGGCAGACTGGGTGGACTGCAGGCCCTTATCTGCAGACACTGTCTATGTATGTATGTATGTATGTATTTATGTACAATGGTTTGATTCAAATGGGAATCAAGACATTTAAAGGAGAAACTCCTTGTTTGTTCCCAGAATAATTTTGCCTCTGTGGAATGAAATGTGGTCCTGTTTTTTTTAATTGTTTGTTTAACCAGGTGAGACACATTAAGCTGAAAGCTTTTTACAGGTGCAACCTGGGAGCAAAGGGAAGTTAAGTGACTTGCTCAGGGTCACACAGTATATGCAAGTGGGGGCTGTGAGATTCAAACCCAGGTCTCCAGATTTGTAGCTCAGAGCCTTAAACCACTGCAGTATACTGGCTCCAAATGTTCAATGCAGAGAGATCTGAGCTCCCTGATTTTATTTATTTATTTATTTAAGATATTTCAAATAAGTTGAAAACATAGGCTCAAAAAAGTGGAACCCATGAGCCTACCTATGCACACATCTATGTCCCATGCTTCCATTGGTTCCCTGTGAGGGGGTGCAAATGGACCAGGCCTTTAAAGAATCCTTTGAAGATATGGTCTGAGGCTTGAAAAAACATTCTGTCCAACTGAGAAGTAAATAGATAATGGACCTTTAAAGTACTGGTCTGCAAGTCCAGTGAAAGCAAACAGGTAAAACAGTCCTGCACAGCTGGAACACCAGCCTGTACTGATATGTGCCAGGCCCTAAAAGAGCCTCTCTGAGGCTAGGATCTGAGGCCATTAGAACATTTTGTCCAACTAATATGCAAGCAGATGCTGCAACCAGATGGACTGCAAGTCCAATGAATATAAAAAGGTAAGTTAGTCAAGCACTGCTTGATCCCAGCATGTGCTGGAAACCATTTTCTGGCTGAACACCAATAGTAAACATTTTCCCTTCTGAAGCATTTCTTAATGGAAAACTTACTGTAACCATATAAAATGTCCAAAACACTGTGAAAAAGATGCAAGGCTGCATATTGTACAGTAGGCCCTCAAGAGACATGACTTGGGCCTGAGTGACCCAAGGTTTGGGCAAAGAAGCCTCCCGGTTAGAGGTTAGCAGGTTGTGCCCACGAGAAAAGGTGTATTGGTTTGGAACCAGACAAGGAGAGTAGCATGTCTGCATGGCCCAGTCTGGCGTTATCAAGACCACTGATGCTGGCTGGGACCTGAACTTGAAAAATGTATTGTATGCCAGAGGGAAGGAAAGCGAACAGGTGCTTCCCTGGCCAACTCAGAACCGGAGAATCCAGGAGTATTGGTCCTGGACCTGACTGTATTAGTACTGTGGCAGGTGGTGTTTGTGGTGGGATGCGAACAAGTCTATCCTTGGTATGCCAGTGGTCTGGTTTGGCAGTGTCAGTGGCTCAGTAGGTAGCACACTCGCCTCTGAGGCCGGGAGATCGGAGGGCTGTGGGTTCAGTTCCCACATCTGGCACTTGGGTTAATATCCCAGTACTGACACTGTAATGCAGCATGAGAGGGGTGCTGCATTTCTGAGGTGCCGTCTTTCAGATGAGACGTTAAACCGAGGTCCCATCTGCCTGGATTGGTGGTAGTTCAGGTGGATGTTAAAGATCCCATGGCACTTATCGAAAAGAGCAGGGGAATTTCCCCGGTGTCCTGGCCAAATTTCCTCATTCACTAAAATACCACCAACAGCTTAATCTGGTTCAAGGTCAATTGGCATTCATCTGTATCCTTCGGTCGTGCTCTGAAAATAGGCAGAATTTGTCTAGTGCACTTACCCGTCAACAAAAGCTAAAATAAAAATAAATAAATAAAAAATGCCGCACCACCTGACTATTCAAAGCCCATTCCTGATGAAACTGGTCGATCTGAGTCAAGGTAGTGTTTCTACCTGGCAAAATGAATATCCTGTAGGGACATAAGAAACATGCTAGACTCCATATTTTCATAAGTCCTGAGCAGGGAGGGCTTAACCTTGCCCCTCCCTACTTGTGGATGTAATACATTGTGGTGGTATTGTCTGTTCTGACCTGTATCACCTCTGTAGTAGTTGTGTGAAGACCCTTAGTGCAGTAACACTACTCTTAGCCCCTGCAGATTTATGTGCAAGAGTGAATCTGCACTTGACCATGTGCCTTGGGAGGTGTGAACCTCCAGATGGTCGCCTCACTCTAGTAGGGCTGCATCTGTTGTCAGACAACTGATAGGGGCTCTTGCTGAAAAAGAAGAAGCCCCCTCCCTTAGATTGGTTCCCTCTTTTCCTCTACTGGAGGCCAGTAACAATGTCCTTGTTACAAATCTTAGTTTTAAAAGAGGGTCCTCTGTCTGACACCATTGAGCCATGAGGTGACACCGAATGGCTCTGGTCTGTAACCTGGATTCCAAGACTGTGCCAGGTGCCATGTGGCAAGTAGCTAAAGAAAACTGTCTTGTGACTTTTGGTTCATTCAGCCCGAATGAGCCCGCTATTAGTGGAATACGTCTTGCCCTGTGTAGGGGCAAGTAGACCCTGCCTTGCAGGGTATTTAGCTCTGCTCCTATGAACTGGAGTGCTTGAGCAGGCTGAAGGCCAGACTTTCTTTAGATTTATCAAGGACCCTAGAGAGTCCAGAAGACCCTAGGTGAGTTGCAGACTCACTTGCTGGATTGATTCCACAACCACCAGCCAGTCATCTAGATATAGGGAAACGGTGACACCTTATCTTTGAAGGTGCTCCAACCACTGTGTACACTCCCAGAGAGTGACCTGATGAGAGTCTGAACCTGAAGTACTTTCTCCGAGACTCCCTCATGGGAGTGTGGAAATAATTTAAATACAGTGATGCCAGGAACCCCTTTAGGTTTTTCCTGAGGTTTGCCATGCTTTGCCTTTTTGGTTTTTGTGAGAAACAGCTGGGCCACTCACCCCCATCCACTTTTTTTTTTTTTTTTTTAAATCTGAATCACTGTCCTCAGGGGTGTGTAAGTAAGAGAGAGCAGTATCACATGCAGATTTGGAGGGTGCTGGCTGGTCAGAGCCTGAAGTGTCCATATTTGGTCTCCGTTGCAACTTTTCTAATCCTTTTTCCACTGTTGTTAGTGGAAGGAATTTGAGTTCAGAGACAATCCCTAACTAACTACATCCAGGACCACTTGTCTGTGGTGCCTGAAACGCCCCTGCTGTGGGTACTGCTGATATTGAGGCGCAGCCCCAGCTTGATAGAAACAAAGGGGTCTTGCTGTGGTGTATATATCCACCTTTTTCATGTAAGCCTTTATCTTTCTTCAAAGAGGAACTACCCTTGATTGGAAAGTCTATAACCTTGGCTTGGGTATCCTGAGTGAGGTCTGTGACTCGCAGCCAGGCACACCTCCTTGCCATCCATCTGGCAGCAGCCACTTGAACTGTTATTTGGCTGCTCTCAAACCAAATTTAGCTGTTTCAGCTAGATCATCTGACAAGGGAGTGACAGTTCAGGGGCCAACTACCACAGTGACGTTGGTATTGACATAGGCTTGCAGTGTGTACCTGCCTGATGGCCAAGACACCTGATAAATATATCTTTTTAATCCATGTTATCAATTTTTTCTGGAATCCTTGTTAAGAGGATAGGATGCCAGGGCTATCTTTGCCTTGTCACAGGCTGTCACTTTAACCACTCCTTGGTGGACAGTTTGGGGAAATAAATTTCAGTTCCCTCCCTGTCCAGATGAAATTTCTTATACATCCTCTTATCCAGAGGTGGGAACAGAGCTTAGAGTTTGTAAAATCTTTAAAATATCTTCCCTGAAGAATTTATTCACAGGAATGGGAAGCTTTTAGTGGGTGTCAGCCCAATCTTTCTCACCAACGTGAAGAATGAGGAATAATCCTCAAATGTTCTGTGGGGAGAGACAAACTCGTGTTCAGAGGAAACTTCAGATTTAATAGGTTCTCCTCCATTTCATAATAATTACATATTCTTCCTTTTAAATATTAGGAAGACTGCTTTGCAAAGGTCTGCTGCTGAGAGACAGACAGCCCTTGTAAGCCTGAAAGTGTTTTCCTGAGCCGTTCCAGGTATTTCGCCACACTTTTTCCCGGGGAAAGTTTACAAATTTCACAATATTCATTTAGGTGATCATAGCCAAGGGAAGCAATACACAACTGTGCTTACCTGTCTTGGCAAATACTTCCCAAATCAGAACCAGCCTGCAACTTCTGAAGGGGTTGGCAGACTTCATAGAAGGCACAGAAGACCCCAAAATGCTGTCAGCAGGGGGTTACGTGTGCTTAGTTTTCTTCAATTTCACCAAGGGAACCATGGAGTCAGTCGATTCAACAAGCCTCTTAAAAACTGCTTATATGCCCATCTCAGGGTAGCAGTTACAGTATTTGTTGTGGAATCACCCACAGTAACTTAGGGTGTCAGCTGGTTAGAGCTGAAGAGACCCTTAGGTGTTTTTTTGTTTTTTTTTTAAGCCTTATCCAGGATTTCAGGACATGTAATGCAGATTTCACTCTGCTTTTAAATGTCCATGTCCAGATAGGCAAAACAAGAGAATGTTTGACTTAACAAAATTTCACCACACTCAATACAAGGTTTGAAACCAGTTTCTTTTTATAATATTTTCAATGTAAAGCCAATAACAGCTGCAACCGCTAAAAAAGAAATATTTTAATTTAAGTTTATTTAGCAGTTGCGGTCAGTTCCGGAACCATTGCAGGACCTGGGAACAGAGATAAAATTAACCGAGGCTATCAGGCCAGGAACCGGTATTAACGGTTCTTAAACTAATTTAATAAAATTAAGCATAACTAATGGAGTTTTTTAGTCAGAAAACACCAATAAATATAAAATAAACCTCGGTTTACCCCCAGTTATACCGAACCGGGAGAAACCGAGAAAACTTAAACTTTAAACACTAAAACTATGGGTTTACCTAAAATAACAAAAAGTAAAAGGCAGCAAATTAAATGTAAAGAATACTTACAATATTTTATAAGGTTTCTCAAGTCAGAACAAAAGATGATGATGAGAGGATCTCTGAGCATCTTTGACAGGCAGAGAGAAAAATCTGAGGGGTTAGAACTAAGGCAGTTCGTATAAGGCAGCATTTGAAAAGTGGCTCATGCAAAAGATTCCATCCTTTGCATATGTTCTAAATTCTCTCTGGGCAGTTCTACTTGGAAGGCTGACTGCAGAATGTTATGAATACCTGAGGATTACTGGGGTTAGAATTCCAAATTCTTCCAGTTCTGTTCATAAAGGAGAAATAACTGCGAAGTACTCTGCTGAGTCTACTCCATTAATGCTAACGAGAACCAAGAAATCACAACAGCACAAATAAAAAACTCACAATCACCGAGATAAAAATAACATTCCACCAACAACTCCACCTGACAGGGACTCCATTGTTGGTGTGCCTGCTGCCCCTGTGGAGGACAAAAAAATGAACATTTAAGCAGCAAAAGCAGCGCATAACCAGGAAGGAGCACGCCTCCTCATCACTCAAGAATTTTAGTGCGACTCCAGTCAACCAAGTGAGGGTGAATGTACTGTTGCTAGCAGATGGAAGAATACAAGGGCGATGGGGAACTAAAGAATGCTTCATGCCTTTAATGTTTTGATTTTCACAAGCAGAGACAGCACACAGTATATTTTGACTTTACATACCTTTCTGAAGAAATACATCGAGCTGATCAATACACAGTGCTTTCAGTTCCTTTTCCGTTTTATCCTTCTTTACCAAAGCAAGAACATATTTAGCAAGGGCAAAAAGGGTCTGCATCGCATCTGAAAATAAAGCAATTTGATTAATGTACTACATGACTCTCAACAGCCTATTCATGTATGCAGCTTTACACAATTATACTACAATACTGTGCGAGCACTGAAAGGTTTAGCCACATACTGCAAACTGCAGTTTTTGTGGCAAAATACAGTAAACTACAGTATTTTCATCAGCCGCATTTTATTTATTTTTCTTAATTCTTTGGTAACCAGGTATGGCTACGTAGACACAATGTCTGTTTTCAGGGGAGAACCAGGAGCACTGGGGAGGTTAAATTACTTGTTCAGGGTCACAGAGTATGGAAATAGAGGTTATGGGATTCAAACCCAGGTCTGCTGGCTGTATTAAGCTCATTCAGTTTGTTACTCTAACCTCTAGGTTATGCTGCTTAACAGCCATATTTGATTTTTAAGAGCCACTGACTACTGTAATTATCCTTACTGCTCACACAGACAGTATGACATTCAAAAAGTGTTCCAACTATACTTGTGGTCAGCTGCTACTATAGCAGTCACCTGTACAATTTTAAATTGAGAAATTAATGCTTTATTTTGTGCATGGTATCAATTCTGCAATATCAGTTCTCAAAACTGTATGCATCCTGGGTCCCTTCTGCTACACCTCTTTTTTAAATGCCGCAAGGTATTTGTCACCATCATGTCCCGTCTCGCTCTTCTGTCTTCAAAGGTGTACAATGTCAATACCCCTCAGCTTCTACTCGTAGGGCATTTGGTGCAACCCCTACACCATTTCAGTTGCCCTCCTCTGGGACTGCCTCCACCCTGTCTATGTCCTTTTCTGAGCTGCAGCCTGTAGAACCGGAAACAATACTTCAGGTGGGGTGTCACCAGCCCAAGTATTTAAACAGTGGATTTACTTACATCTTTTTCAAACAGAGGACAATATCAGGAGACATTTCAACGTTTTATTTAAATCTAAAAACTGATTAGCGTTTTGCTCATAAAAGTGCTAAAACATTGTGAAAATGCATAGCACCTGCCCCACTGTGTTTAACAAACATAACACTTCTAGAAATCCTATATAAATACTTTCTGAACAGTAAGTATTGTCCCAAGAAAAAAACTGCTAATAAATTATTTAAAACCCTGCCTTTCTGTCCCACCTGCACCTGCTCACAGTCCTAATCTGGATCCCCTTCTGCACTTTTTTCTCCTCACTCTCTGGTTATCCACCTCAGGCACTTACCCTCTCTTTCTATCACTTGCAGTATTGTTAATCCACCTAAGCTAGTTTTTAGATTGCACTTAAATTTTTTGTTTCCCACTGTTACATTATATTATTGTTAAACCCTCACTGAATGCTTAATGACACCTTGTATTTAATTCACCAGGCTAGTTCGTGGTTTGCCCTTTAGTCTATATTATCCTAATTTTATGTACCACTTTATTAACCCTTGCTGTTAGTTACTAAGCAGAGCTGCTGGTGTTGTTGCTGTGGGGAGACGGGGCAGGCAATTCCAGGGCCGGATCGGCGGCGGGAAAGGGACGCGACCACATCGGTGATCGGAGAAGGGGCCTGTGGACTGGGGGCCGATCGGAGCCATATCGGTGGAGGGGGAGTGATCGAAGGACTGACGCCACTCAGAAGCAAGCAGTTGTGGGGCCAATCATAGAAACATAGAAACAGAATTTGAAGGCAGATAAGGACCGCTTGGCCCACCCAGTCTGCCCATTTCCCTACCTAATGGACAAGCTGCAGATCCTAGTTAACCAGCAGCCTACTTCTTCCTACCCCCACCCCCTAGAATTGCCTTATGACTGTCCCATGCATGCTTGAATTCCACCACTGTTTTTGACTCCACAACCTCCTCCGAAGGCCGTTCCATGCATCCACAACCCTCTCTGTGAAAAAATACTTCGTTAAATTACCTCTGAGCCACTGCCCCTCTATCTTCAAATTGTGCCCCCTTGTTCTTGCACACCTCTTTTTTTGAAAGATGCTACCCTCTTGGACTTTGTTGATTCCCTTGAGGTACCTGAAAGTTTCTATCATGTCCCTCTCCCTCCTTTCCTCGAGGCTATACATATTAAGCTCCTTAAGTCTCTCTTCATATGTCTTCCGGTGCAGACTCTGCACCATTTTAGTTGCCCTCCTCTGGACAGCTTCCATCCTGTCTATGTCTTTGTGGAGATTGGGTCGCCAGAACTGCATGCAGTACTCCAGATGGGGTCTCACCAGCTGTCTGTACAGAGGGATAATAACTTCCTGTGCTAAGGGCGCAAACTCTGACTGTGCGACTGAGATATAAAGGCCATTAGCCCAGTCGCAACAAAGCAGAGCTGCTGGTGGTGTTGCCGTGCGGAGACTGGGCAGACTATTCCGGGGTCGCATCAGCGGCGGGAAAGGACACAACCACATTGGTGGTCGGAGAAGGGGCCTGTGGACTGGGGGCCGACCGGAGCCGCATCGGTGGAGGGGGGAGTGATCGGAGGCTGCCGACGGCAAAGCAAGGAGCAGTGGGGCAATCAGCGCTTAAGTGCCAACTCGACTGTGCGATTGAATACAAAGGCCATTAGCCCAGTCGCAACTAAGCAGAGCTGCTGGTGTTGTTTTTCCCACACCACCCACCCCGGCCCGGACCTCTATTAAATGGTCGGTGGGGGTGGAGCCTTGGAGAGGGGCAAGCTGTGAGTAGGTGTCCTGGACTGCTGCTGATTGGGGGAAAAGGGAGCTGTACTCTGTGCCTGCGTGGGCACCACTAAGTAACTGCAAATGGCAAGCTGAGAGAGGGTGGTTTGGATTGTTGCCGATTGAAGGAAAGGGGGACTGTATGCTGTGCCTGCTTGGGCACCACTTGACTACCTACTATATACAACTGCGAGACATGATAACTGTAATCTGCTTAATACTACGCTTGGTGAACTGGTTACAGATGATTGGGGGACAAGGGTTCTGTATGCTAGGTTGCAAGGCCAACACTGCTTACTACTATCAGAGGGAGGCACATTATAGCAGATTGTATATCTGTGTATGCTGAATTGTTTATTGCTACTGATCCTTGTGGGGGTGGGCAAAAATTCTGCTTGAGAACTGGGGCTGGAAAACTAGCTGTTGTAGGGAAGGAGGGAGAATTGTTGTAATCTGAGTTCTGCTGGGGGAGGGGACAAACAGCCAGCGTCCTTGTGTGCTACTGCCTAAATTGGTTCTGCAAGCGGATGGTACTGCTCACACCAAAATGAGGGTGGATTTGGGGCTGGCCAGAGCGGGCATCTTCGGTAGGATGACTGGGTGTACAGGGCAGCAATAATCTTAAACAGGGCATGGAGATTCGGAGGGTGTCCAGTGTGTTTTCAGCAGACAGGACTTAGGGAGGAGGTCAAGGGGATCAGAAGAGAGCTGGAAGGCATGGGGGGGAGGATTGGGGAGGAAAGGAGTGGAAAAGGACCCACTGGAGGAGGCGAGGCCACTACAGTATACCCCAGGGAACAGGTAGACATGGGCCCTATGGAAACTCCAGAGGGGTAGGACAACACAAGCAATGGATGGAAAACACTTCACCGGGCGGGGGATCACTGGGAGCAAGAGGGAGGGGTAGGAGAAAACAAGTCAGGGCAAGCATCACACTTAGTAATAGATACACCATGCTGTACCCAAGAGAGGAGGTAGAAGAGGCTGCTGGGAGGGGAGCAGGCGGACAGAGAGGTTTGGTCAGCAAGCCAAGGCGGGGGAGGTGAGGGCAGGAGAGATTGCAGAACAGGAGAGGGACAGGCATGCAGCGAGGGGTGTGACTAGCAAGCCGGGGTGTGGTGGAGCAGGGAGGTGAGCCAGGCCGGGAGGGGAGAACTCGGTCAGGCAGGCACTCAGGCTGGGGAAGTCAGCCAAGGAGAGGGGTAGTAGAGGTTACTCTAGAAGGCCAACGTCAGGGCGGTGAAATCTGATTAGGTGGGGAGGGAGGAAGGGAGGTAGGGAGAATAATGCCAGATGGGATAGGGGAGACAAGACCGAAGGGGGGGCGTTGGAAGCAGGGAGGAAGCAGGAGAAGGGTGTCTGGGCAGGGACCTGTGGATTCTGGCCCCAAAAGGGAGATCGGGAGGGGGCAATCAGTGCCTCCCAGGAAGTCTGGGGCAGAAGTAAACTGGGAGCCGCAAGCAGAAGAAAGAGCATGGTAGGACACGCACAGACCAGTGATCCCGGACTGAAGGGGTGGGAGGAGTAAGCTGGGGTCGATGAAAGAAGGAACAGCCTGGAAGGGATCAAAAGGGCCAGTAAGTTGAGGGGTGAAGGTGATCCTGCTGGGAGACTCCATGACCAGGGGCATCCAGATAGAGGGGGTAGGGAGGGAAAAAGCAGCCCGGTCAGGGTTAAATGTATCCCAGGCCTATCTGTTCACAAGGCCAAATACCAGCTACACTCATTACCATTGGAATGCTGGGGATCCCCAGATTTCCTAGTACATCTGGGCACAAACGATTTGGAGGGGAACAGCGATCTGGAAATCCAGGTGAGGTTTCAGGAACTGGCCAGAGTCTGCAACTCTATAGGAAGTTCAATCTCCTTCTCGGAAATTCTACCAGTACCTAGGGCATCCGGGGAGACCAAACACAAACTCAGAGGGGCGAACCAGTGGCTCAGGGACTGGTGCAGGGCAGAAGGGTATGGGCTGGTGGGGGACTGGGGGGACAGACGGGATGACAAGGGGTTATATGCTAGGGATAGGATGCATTTTAACCTAGAGGGGAAGGAGATCTTAAAACTAAAACTCGCTGGATTCATAAACGAGAAGTGGGGTTTTGTAAAGGGGGGAGGGATAAGTGAAGAAATGGAATCAGGAGGGCTGCCCGAGGTCCAAGGCGAAAAACGAGGACAGGGGACTACAATGCACACAAAGCAAGAGCTGTGCAAGAAAGGGCAAATAGGGATTACGCAGGGCCGAGACAACTGGGTAAGGGAGGGAGGATGGGCTGGAGGATGGTCCTGATCAATGCCAGGAGCATGGGCAACAAAATGCCCAAGCTCCAGGCGATGTTGGCGGAGGGATCAGCGGGTGTGGCGGCGATTATGGAAACATGGGCCACCCAAAAGAATGAGTGGGACCTAAACTTAGAGGGCTACACAATATTCAGGAGGGATAGGGAAGAGGGTAGAGGAGGGGGTGTAGTGCTGATAGTCAAGAATGGCATAGTGGTTAATGGAGTGGAGGAGGCTGATGGGGGAGTGGAAGCGATTTGGGTAACCCTGCACTCGAGGGGAGGCAAAAGATTGAAAATAGGGGTGGTGTACAGACCCCCAGCAATGGATGAGGCCCTGAAGGAAAATCAGTTGAGAACATCAAGAGGCACTGTGACCATGGAAGCGGTAGGGTGGTGGGTCATGGGGACCTAAATATGCCGGGGCAGACTGGGACACTATGACATCAGCGGTGGCCAGGGAGCAGAGACTGGTGGATGTGTTTCAGGATGCCTTCCTGGTCCAACAGGCGGGGGAACCTATTAGGGAGGGGAGGGGAGGATACTGGACGTTGCCCTTGCAGACAGCGACCAGAAAAGGGGTCTGTAGGTGTGTAGCTCACTGTCAGGTGGAGACCATGCCACGGTCTGGTTTCTGCTGTGTCTAGGGAAGGGAGGGAGGACAACCACTCAAATACAGTAGTAGTGGACTTCAGGGGGGCAGACTTCATGGGCATGGGCAGGATTCTAAGGGGGAGCTTGAACAAGATTAGGCCAGACATGGATATTGGTAGTTTGTGGGAGACGATTAAAAAAGGGGTGCAGGAGGCTACTAGCTCATGTACAAGGGTAAGACATAAAAATGGTAGAGCCAACAAGCCACGCTGGTGGACCAGGGAGGTGCAAGAGGCGGTGAGGGATAAAAAGGCTGCCTATGCATGTTTTAAGCGCTCCAGGGTGACAAGGGAGATAGGAGACTATGAGATGACAGCAAGGAGAGTCTCCCTGGTCGGATCCCCCACCTGCTGAGTTAGAAACGTGTCCTGAAAGACATCCAACAACCTCTGTTCCCTGGCCACCGAGGATGTCAGTCTCCCAGTCTGTTCCTGGCATGTTTAAGTCCCCCAACACCACCACCCTTCCCCTGCCCAGTCTGCAGTGTCTCCCAACATCTGCCACCAGACTCTCCTCCAGCCCCTCCACCAGCACAGGAGGTCTATACACCACTCCTATTTTTACTCTCTTGCGCCCCCCACCCATTATCAAGGTGACCCAAATCGCCTCTACGATTCCCTCTGCCTCCTCTACTCCCCCTATGCGAAAGCAGTTTCTGACTATTATTGCTACCCCGCCTCCCCTTCCTTGCCCCCTGTCCTTCCTGAACATAGTGTAACCCCCTAGGTTCAGGTCCCAGTCGTGTCCTGCGGTGGCCCAGGTCTCAGTGACCACTGCCAAATCCACCCCTCCCTCAGTTAGCACTGCCTGCAACTCAGGCATTTTATTGCCCAAGCTCCTGGCATTTAGCAGGACTACCTTCCACCCTTTCCCTATACTTCCATTTCCCCTACTCGTGTTCCCATGGGGATTCCGTCTTCCTCTGGTCTGCACCTTACCAGTCGGCCTTTTACCACATTCCTCCAGCTCCCCATGTGGGCGGAGACAGAGTCCCTCCTTTATCGGACCCCCCTCGACAGCCTTTTCTCCTATCCTTCCCCCCTTCACAAGTTTAAACCCCACCTTTCACCAATGAACCCCTCTATTTTCAACATAAGGATTCCTCTCCCCTCCAAATTGAGATGGAGCCTATCTCCAGCATACAGCCCCTAATCCTCCCTGGTCTCCCCGCCAATCCCCCATCAACCCATGCCCTCTGGCCTCACACCACTCCCTGAGCCACTGGTTTATCTCCCTAATCTTCCTTTTGTGTTCCCCACTAGCCCTTGGCACCAGCAGGATTTCCGAGAAGGAAATCGCGCATCCTATGTCATGACAGACCCTGGCAAGCTCCCTGAACCTTGCCTGTATCTCTAGCTCGCTATTTCCCTCAATGTCATTTGTACCCAGGTGGACCAGTATGTCTGGGGAACCCCCACAATCCTTTGCCAGCTGATATACCTCATGCTTGGCCCTGTGCACCGTTAGTCCAGGGAAGCATTTTGTTCTAACTAGCCAGGTTTCCCCCTCCCTATCCCATTTGATACTCTGATCATAGAATCCCCCAACAGGAGTACTCTGACTACTCCTTTTCCTCCATTTCCCACCCTTTCCATATCCCTCATCCTTTCTACCGGCCCATCCACCCAGTCGGCTCCTTGTTCCTCCCCCTACCTGGGTGCCACCTGCTGCCCTCCTTACTTACTCTGGCCAGCCCTTCCCCTCTGATCCTATGCCTCTCCTCCTCCCGAATATCCTTCTGTACCTCGCTACCCCCCCCCACACTGCTCGCGACTGGTCCTTCTCCCTCATCTGCTAAACTACCCTGGCTCGTCCTCCCTTCCTTCCCGTCTCCATTCAGCCCCTCCTTGCTTGTTGTGCTCCCCTGGCCTAAACCCCCAGTTCCCTTTACTGTATCCTCCTTGTATTGCTGGTCCTTCTCCTTGCCCTTTCCTCCCAACTGGTCCTTCTCCTTGCGCTTTCCTCCCTCTTCCCCCTGCTCCTCCTGCTCTGATCCACTGCTCCCCTCGTTTTCCACATTCCAAGTTCCCCTGTTCCTCTTGCTATCCGGCCCCCACCTCCTGCCCTCCCACTCCCTTTCCATCTCTAACCACCCCTGTCATGGCTACATCACCCCCCCTCATCCTCAAGCAGAAGAAGAGAACTGAAGTGGTTACTAAGCTTAAGGTCCGATCCACCTCCCCACCTTGCTTCCTTCTGTCCAGCCCCAGCCATCTGCCTACGTCCCTGAGAATGTTGTCCCTCTGGCCCCCCTCTGTGAGGGTCCCCAGTTACCTGTGTCCTCTTTTTGGGCCCCCTCTGCCAGGGTCCCTATATGATCCCAGAGTACTCTCCTGCACTCCTTTCCCTATGTCCCCACCCCTAGTGCTTGGGGCAACCCCGTGGGAGAGCCCCTGCCCTCTTCCCTAACCATACCTCCCCACTTCCCCCCGCTGTCTTCTAATGCCCGCAGCCTCCTCCCTAAGCTGTACCAGCAGGTAGCACACTGGGCAACCACCAAACTTCCAAGCCCAGTCCAGTATCATGGCTGCCCCACACCCTGTGCACCCCGCCACCCTCCCAAATATGCTGGCCCTAATGACGTGTAGTCCCATCCCCCTCCAAGTAGGTTTACTTGGGTGAGCCACCAGGTTCCTCACTAGTCCAAGATACACCCCCTACCAACTCATCAGGTCACCCGCTAATCCTAGATACAGTCCCACAGTAAACAGGCAACCCTGTTACCAGGTGCACTACAACACAGTGTGTTGTGGGCTGTTCCTGCGCATGCACAGGATCTATGTTCTGTCCCGCTATTGTGCATGCGCAGGATTTCGGCACCTGGAGTGGTCCACGTTCACGCAGGTGCGGGATTTCGGCAGCAGTGTTTAAATGTTCTTATTGGCACTACCGGCGCTGGGTTTTACATAAAAAACAGCAACTTTAATTTAGTATACTGCAAAACATGCTGCAATCAACTCTTTAGTGTGGGCATGTAAAAAATTTATGCTATTGCTGGCGCTTCGTGTCACAGGCATGCTCTCGGCATACCACTGCTTCCAGGGGACGAAGGTTTTTCTGTCAGCTGGTAGAATGAAGAAATGTCCAAAAACTGAAAAATCTGGTAAGCGACCACCATTGTGGCATACATGGGGAGTGAGTTTGGGGGATAAGTCATATATAGGTGCACAGAGTCAGACTCAAGCAAGCAGACGAAAACATGACGAGCAAAGCGGACAGTGCCCCTTTAAACATTGAACATACAATAACATACTTGGAACAAATCACAATCACAACTTACATTTCAAAGAACCATAAAATATCCTCCATAACAATCACATTTTGTATCTAATAATCTATTAATACAAGATTTAAAACAAACAATAGACAAAATAGATGGAGGTGTGGTGCACTCCTCTGCAGTACTGCTACCTGGGTGATCACAGGTGGCAGTGCAAGCAAAGCCGCAATGTGTCTGCAGGAATCTACTGACTGGGATCTCGGCATGCTTGCATGCAGATGTCTACTCGAGTCCCAGTCCATGAGGCACCTGGGAGAGGGAACAGGAAAACTCACCCAGCCAGCAGAATGATGCCTCCTTTCCTCGCAAGCCTCACACCACTCATTAGGCTCCTGACACACACCTGAGCTAAACACCTGCCAGGCCTCGGGAACGTGAGGGGCTCCATAATGGGGTGGGGTAATAAGATGGCAATGCTGACAATTTGGTGTACAAATATGGTAAGGGTGCTGAAGTGTGCAGAAGGGGACCAAGAAAAAGCAGAAATACTGAACAGGCTTTTTTTTTTTTTTTTTTTTTAATCAGCCGCATTCTCTCATTTGGACTGTCACATGGGACTATAAGGTTCTTAAATCCAATTGGGCTCCTTCTGCTACCGGACTGCTGTTTTACAACTCTGCACTATCAGTCCCGGCCGATCCTCCAGTGGGAGGAGCTGCATTCCTGGGAGCAGGACTGGTCAAGTCTGTCAGCTGTGAGCGAGGTGGTAAGAGGTGGCATTTGAAATCAGCCGCATTCTCTCACTTGGACTGCCGTGTGGGACTGTAAGGTTCTTAGAGCCAATCAAGCCCCTTCTGCTGTTGGACTGCTGTTTTACAACTCTGCACTATCAGTCCCGGTGCCCCAATCTTTCGGTGGGAGGAGCTGCATTGCTGGGGGCGGGACTGGTGTAGTTCATCAGCTGTGAGCGACGTGGTGAGAAGTGGCATTTGAAATCAGCCACATTCTCTCATTTGGACTACCATTTGGGACTGTAAGGTTCTTACAGCCAATCAGGCTCCATCTGCGTTGGACTGCTGTTTTAGAACTCTGCACTATCTGTGTCAGTGTCTCGATCCTCCGGTGGGAGGAGCTGCATTCCTGGAGCAGGACTGGTCTATTCCGTCAGCTGTGAATGAGGTGGTGAGAAGCGGCATTTCAAATCAGCCGCATTGTCTCATTTGGAGTGCCGTGTGGGGCTGTAAGGTTCTTGCAGTCAGTCGGGCTCCTTCTGCTGTTGGACTGCTGTTTTAGAACTCTGCAATATCTGTCCCGGTGCCCTGATCCTCCAGTGGGAGGAGCTGCATTCCTAGGTGCGGGATCTCACTGCTGTATTTGTAGTCAGCTCCCCAGCAGTCCTCCATTGCAGTCCTTGAGCTAAAGGGCTACAGCTTAAAGGCGTCATACTGTAGGCATCAGTGTAGAGTGGCAATCGGCAGGAGACGCTGAACCCATTGTATGACTTACAGTCACCTACAGTGAATGAAATTATGTGTGTTGCACCTACAATTGTTACCTTAACTGTCATATCTTACTGCGGTCATAGCTAATAGATACTGTTTTTCAGTTTACTGTGTCATAGCCCCCATCACCTTTTAAATACGTAGTCTATTTAGCATTCACCCCACCCAGGGAATCCGTAAGTCTGCAAAGGAAAGTGTAGGAGGAGCATTAGACAGCCTGTGATTAGGTAGTACATTTTGCAGGAATTGTTTCGCCACTATGCTCCTGATACAAGTACTCCCCTCTTTATTTATTTAGTTTTTGTTTATCGGGTGAGGTGCACTAGCCACAAAATGACTATTTTCAGGCACGACCCAAGATGTTACAGAGTAGTCAAACAAAAGCAATACAGATAACAGGATTGTTGCGGTATCAGGAGAAAAATATATAGTTGATAGCAGAAAGTAGTACCAATAACATAAACATACAGTAAAGAACTAAGGTAAAGGCTCATAACGTGAGTAATATTTAGGCAAGGAGTACAACTACTGAAATAAAATGGCTAAGAATAATCAAAAGGGACAGAATACAAGGAAGCACATTTGACGATAACATAGAGAATAAATACAGGTTACTCACCAGTAGCAGGAGTTCTGGGAATGGTACATGTTGTTCATCCACACTGTCTGGCAGGTTCCTTGCCGCTTTAAATCTTGCCGGAAGGTCTTCAAGCTGGCTCCTCCCACCCACCCGGGTGGTAAAAACTCTTGGCTCCACCCCATGACACCAGATCTAGCCCACTGGAAGCCAGGTTGTGCGTCAAAGCCAGGGAGGCAGGGTGGGTCGTGTGGATGAACATATATACCATTCCTAGAACTCCTGTTACAGGTGAGTAACCTGTATTTCTAGGGACATGGATATGTTGTTCATCCACACTGTCTGGCAGACTCCTAGCAGTTCTCTGGGAGGAGGGAGGCAAGGCGCACACCCCTACTTAGGGAATAATGACTGGAGAAGCGAGGTCCCAAAACCAGCATCCCAGCATGACTCAAGGTCAATGTGGTAATGGGTAATGAAGGTGTGTGCTGACTTCCAGGTAGCAGCCCTGCAGATTTCCTGGATAGGGACGTCCCTGGAAGCAGCCACCGATGCAGCGGTATGGTGGGTAGAATGAGCTCTAATCCCTCTGGGAGGCTCCATGCCCGCCAACCTATAGCATAGATCTATGCAGGAGGTGACCCACCTGCCTATCGTCCACTTGGCTGCAGGTCTGCCAGGTGCGGCTTCAGCATAGGTGACAAACAGCTGGCGAACCTCTCCCCGAACTTCAGCCATCCGCTCCTTATAATAAGCGAGCGCTCTTCTAGGGTCCAGAGCATGGAGCCTATCTTCGGCCTCCAAGGTGTGATTGGGGTAGAACACCGGCAGAGTCAACACCTGGTTAAGGTGAAACTCAACACCACCTTCGGAAGGAATTTCGGGTGGGGGCGTAGGACAACCTTGTCCCTGTGGAAGACCAGATAAGGAGACTCGATGGAAAGTGCCTGGAGCTCTCCCATCCTTCTGGCTAACGTGATAGCCACCAAGAAGGCCATCTTCCACGACAGGTGAGAGATGTCACACCTGTGCATCGGTTCGAATGGATTGCCCATGAGCTTAGCCAATACCAGCAGTAGATCCCACGGAGGTGGACGTTCTCGCACCGGAGGGGATATGCGATCAAGGCCTTTCAAAAACCGGCCTGACCTTCTCCTGCGGCCACAGACTGCTTCTCGCCCGTGCCCGTAAGCAGAGATGGCTGCAGGTGCACCTTAAGGGCCGTCGACCGAAGCCCTAACTGAGAAAGGGACCACAGGTAGTCCAAAATGCTTGCCAAGGAACAGGAGGAAGGGTCAAACCCCTTGCCCTGACACCAAATGGAGAATCTCTTCCATTAGAAGGCATAGCATTTCCTGGTCGACTCCTTATGGGAAGCCTCAACAACGTTGAGGACCTCATCGGAAAGACCCAAGGCCTGGAACTCTAGCCACTCAGGAACCAGGCCATCAGGTGCAGGGATTGAAGGTCGGATGGAATACCTTCCCCTGATTGACTGAGATCAGGTCAGGGCGGGCTGGGAGCCGCCTCAGGAGCCTGGAGCTGAGGCTGAGGAGATCTAAATACCAGAACTGGCGGGCTAGTCTGGGGCTACAGAATCACCTGCACCTTGTCCCTCCTCGTCTTGAGAAGCATCTTGTGGATCAAGGAAATGGGGAAGGTGTAGAAGAGGCCGGGGTCCACGGCCTGAGAAGGCATCCCCTGCAGCGAGCCCTGCTGAGGAGGGAGGCATGGAACAGCCTCAGCTTTGCATTCTCCTGGAGCAAACACGTCCACCTGAGGCATGCCCCAGTGGGAGAACAGATCTTGTACTACCTCCGGCAGGAGAGACCACTCGTGGGACACCGCCCATTTCCGGCTTAGGGCATCAGCCAGAATGTTGGAGGCTCCTGCCACATGAATGGCTAGGAGATCCGCCTCCAGGCTGCACACAAGGGACCAAGTGCGGAGAGCTTCCCTGCACAGAGGCATGGAGCGCGTCCCGCCCTGGCAGTTTAGGTAGTACATGGTCGTGGTATTGTCCGTCTGGACCTGGACCACTTGACCCCGTACAAACGGTGCGAAGGCGGTGAGGGCTAGATGAACTGCTCGAAACTCCGGCAGGTTGACGTGGCATCGGGACTCCCGAGGGGACCAGAGGCTGTGTGCTCTGTGCTCCACCAGATGGGCACCCCAACCCATCAGAGAGGCGTCAGTCGAAAGAGACACCGTTGGCTCGGGGCGGACAAACGGGATGCCCTCCTGCAGATGGGCTGGAATGATCCACCACTGGAGAGCGTTCCACATCTCCTGGGTCACTGTCACTGGCTGATCCAAAGGACCGGAGCGCTGTGATCACTGGCTGGCCAGTCCCCACTGTAGGGGACGCATGTGCCAATGGGCAAAACGGACCATGCTGGTGCAGGCCGCCATGAGACCCAGGGGGCGCAGGAAGTCCCGGGCAGGGCGCAATTGCCCAACCTGAAATGACTGGGCAAAGGAGGAAAGAACCTCGGCCCTGTCCGCCGGGAGCCGTGCTCTGGCTCGCAGAGAGTCGAGCTCTGCCCCGATGAACTGGATTACCTGCTTTGGCACGAGTTCCAACTTGAGAGCAAATCTGGAGGGCCAGATCCCTGGACCGCTCCACCTCCAGTCTGGAGGAGGCTGCAATCAACCAGTCGTCCAGGTAGGGGTACACCCGGACTCTTCGGGCGTCAGAGAAAGCTGTCACCACTGCCATGCATTTGGTGAAGACCCTGGGAGCTAGAGAAAGGCCAAGGGCACGGCCCAGAACTCAGAGAGAGACCCACCTGCTCTGAAGCAGAGGAATCGCTGGTGGGACGGACGGATTGGGACGTGAAAGAACGCGTCCTGGAGGTCCAGAGAACAGAACCACACGCCTTGTTCCAAGGATGGAATGATCTAAGCCAGAGTGACCATCCTGAAGGTTCGAGACCTTAGGAACCTGTTCAGGTCGTGCAGGTCTAGAATGGGGCGCCAGCCCCCCATCCGTTTTGGGACCAGGAAGTACCTGGACACAAACCCAGGGTCTGGTGGAGGATCCGCCACCTTCCTGATCACCTCCTTTTGGAGGAGCAGGGCAATGTCGGTTCGACGGGCCGACAGAGAGGCTGCGGACCCCGTACCCCCCGTGGGGCAATGGCTCAGAAGGGCGGGGCCTGCTCGAACTCCAGAGGCAGACCCTTTCCTACCACCTCCAACACCCAACAGTCCGTGGTGATAGCGTACCGTGCGGAAAGAAAGTGGCGGAGCAGTCCCCACAGGGGAACCCAGGGGAAGTGAGCGGGTTGGGCAACACCCCTCAACCTATCACTGGGCAGGCTTGGAGGAAGAACCGGCCGAAGGACCTCCTGGGCCTTTTCCTCCCGGCTTCCTGTTGGAGGAGGCTGCAGGCTTGGCTTTGGGGTGCCAAGTGCGAGCCTGCTGGCCCTGATGCTGGTGTTGCTGGGCTGGACGTGCCGCAGGGACAGAAGGGCGAAAGGACTTATGCTGCTGTCGGCAGCCTTTGTCCTTCTGGGCAGACATGACAGAGTCCAAGGTGGCACTGGACTTTTCAATTCTCTGGAGGTGGCCTTCCACCCCAGGCCCGAACAAATCGGTACCCAGGAAGGGGACGTCTGCCAACTTGTGCTGGGTATCTGCCGTAAAGGTGGAGATCCGCAGCCAAGCTCTGCGGCGCATGTCCACTGCAGCCGCTACTGACCGGGCACAGGAGTCTCCAATATCGAGAGCCATTTGGAGCTGCTGTTTTGCCATTGCCCTTCCTGATCCGCACCTGCTTGACCGTAGTCTGCAGATCAGCGGGACATGAGGGATCACCTCATCCAGGGAGCTCATGAGGGCGTGGGAGAAGTGCCATCATGCGGCAGACAGCTGGCGGAGGCCAAGGAGGGGCGCAGCATATACTTTGCGCCCAGCATAGTCCAGCTTTTTGGACTCTTTGTCGGGGGGCTTGTCCACATCTCTAGCATTCCCGGAACGCCGGAAAACGCTATCGGTAACCAATCCCTCTGCAGAGGGGTGTTCCAAGAAACGGAGAGAGACCGGTAGGGACCACATACTTCCTAGCCATCCTGGCCGAAGGAGCAGGACAAGAAGCCAGCCATGCCATAACTCCAAGGCTGGGCCAACAATGGCTTCAGCCACCAGAAAGGCCTCCGTGGGAGAATCCTCGGTCCAGTATCTCCGTGAGGAGATACATGGCCTACTTGGATACGGGCTCGAGCTGCATCCCGGTGGACTCCGAGATGAGCGAAGCAGACCCATGAACGATGATGGGCTCTGTCCATCGAACTGCCCCCGAGGACTCCAGGTCAAGGGGCCTGGAGAACAGGGAGGAGTCGTCGTCAGACTCCGAGGAGTCTGCGAAGAGCTGCCTAGGGCCTGAGCCACCCTCCACCTGCCAAGGACGGTCGGGAGTGAGGGTGACCGACAGCCGGTGGGGCAGTCCCTGACCCAACCGAGAATCCTTGGTCAGAGCCCCCGATTTCGGTTGTGGAGGCGGAGGTTCCACCACAATCGGTGGGGAAGCTGGTTTCGACTGAACAACCGGCCCAGGTCTGGCACTGCGAGGGGTTGTTTCGGCCTTTCGGGTGATAGCCACTTAATGGCCGGGGAAGGCGTCGGCTTGTTCCCGGTCAGAAGGTGCTGCTGCCACATTAAGTCCTCGTAGCGTAGACACAATTTGCGCAGAAGCCTCTCCTCCGAGGAGGAGGAAGATGAGGACGCGCGGCACCGCCGCTTTACTCTGTGCCGAGACCACTGGTGCCGGCAGGATCAGCTGGACTGAGACGAGGTCAGAGACCGCCAGTGTTTCCGAGGTGGGTCTGGGAGGGAGCCTTGACGGGGGACTCCGGCACAGGAGGCGAGGCAAGTCCTCGGTTTCCACCAGGGGAACCAATGAAGAAGGGTTGTCTGCTTCACCAGTCGACAGCCCGTCCGACGGGTCGAGAAAAAACTCTCAACCGCATCGACGGGTGTCTCGGCCTGATGACCTGACGTGGACACCGTGAAGCCAGCAGCCTTAGCCGCAACCTCAACCGAAGTCGAGTGTCGGGGAAGGGGACCTCTTACGCTCCCACGCACGTCGACGGTGGGACTTACCCTTCGAGTCCCTCTTCTTGGACTGAGAGGAATGTCCCGATGGCCCCTCATCCTTCGTGGAGAGGGACTGGCAAGGCTCCTTGAAAGAAGCTGTACAGGAGGATCCCAAGGAGAGCGGGATAAATGCCGTGAACGAGGATGATGAAGATGCAACCTGGGCTGCTTTCTCCTCGAGGGCGATCATCTGCTCGAGTTGCTCAGCCAAGCCAGCCGCCGCGGAAACCGCTCAACGGGCCTCCTTGGACTTCACCAGCGGATAACGTTTCTCGGGGTGCCCACACTGGAGCCAGGCAGCACGGTCTTCGAGGACGTTTGCCGGAAAAGACTTTCACAACTCGCAGGCCTGCGGATCGTGGTCAAGCCCGAGGCAGTAAACGCACGTGGAGTGCGGATCGGTCCTGGACATCTTCTGCTCACATGGGCATCGCTGAAAACCGGGAGTTGATTTGTCCATCGCAGCCGCTTAGGAAGAAGCAGACCGAAGTCTAGAAAACTTTAAAATTATTTTCGGGTGAACCAAAGAGTTTGGATCCAGTCTAAATGCAGAGCGCTAAGGAGGGAACCTGAGCTTCCAAGCAGTAAGGAAGATCTGGTGTCATGGGACGGAGCCGAGAGTTTTACCACCCGGGTGGGTGGGAAGAGCCAGCCTTGAAGACCTTCCGGCAAGATTTAAAGCGGCAAGAAACCTGCCAGACAGTGTGGATGAACAACATATCCATGTCCCTAGAATGGATAGTTATCTATCGGTAAAAAGCTATTAAGTGCGTCGAGCTGCTGCCACTGGCGACTACGTAAACCTCGAGAGGTATGGTCACCAATGGCAACAGCAAGACACACTAAGACAGCGTGTTACCGATAGGTAACATCCATTGTTTTTATAGTGTTAAAAGGTACGCAAAATGTACAAAATTAGAGGACACACACAGTAAGACTTTGTTGAATTAATCTACCTACTTTGCCAACAAACCAGCATCAGTCAGATATCCGGTGAAAAAATTCTTACAAACAAGTAGTAGAAAATGAGGTTAAGATAGACATGAATTAATATACTAACATACTAAAAAGCGAGCAGATTAGATCCAACGGTCTATCCAAGTCGGCTCATGGATCAGTGCCCAGTCAGGGCACTGTTGCCCTCCATCTAATAGGTCCCACCGGTGAGGGCTCTGGGTTACCTCCCTGTACCTATCACAGCCTGTTCTGAATCCTCCACAGTTGCAACTACCACCAGTTCCGCAGGCAGCGCATTCCAGGGCTCCACAACCCTCTCAGTGAAGTAGTACCTCCTTGTCTCTCTGCCTTAGTCTCCCACCGACCAGACTCATCGCATGCCCTCTGGTGGCCCCTACCTCCCTTCCTCAGCTGCAGCACCCCCTCAAGGTTGATCCAATTTATTCCCTCGAGGTACCGAAAGACCTCTGTCATATCCCCTCTGTTCCTACTCTCCTCCAGTGAGTACAGGTTGAGCTGCTCTAGCCGCTCCTCATAGGACCTTTCCCCCAGACCCTGCATCATCCTGGTTGCCATCCTCTGGACCCTCTCCAGAACAGCAATATCCCTTTTTAGGCAAGGACGCCAAAACTGCACGCAGTATTCAAGGTGCTGCCTAACTGGGCAATTATACAGCAGAAGGAGCACTTCTTGGCTCCTTGAGGTTATCCCCCTGGCAATGCACCCCATCATTTTATTTGCTTGGGCCGGAGCCCTTCTACACTGCTACTGGTCATTCATTTGGCATCCACCACCACCCAAGGTCCTTTCCCCCTAGAGACTTGTAGTGTCTCTCCCCAAAGGTGTACACATCGCCGGGTTTTGTCCCCAGGTGGAGCACCCTGCATTTCCTAGTGTTAAGCTTTAGTTTTCAGGTGCAGGACCACCTCCCAGGGTCTCAGGTCCTCCTGGAGATCCAATTCCCTCTCCTCCTCCACCACCGATCATAGCTTTGAGTCGCCAGCAAAGAGCCTCATCCCACTCCCGACATCTCTTCTGATGCCTGAGATATAGGCATTAAACAGGAGTGGGCTCAGCACTTAGCCCTGTGGGACCCCACTAATGACTCTGCTGGGAGAGGAGACCTCCCCTCTACCATCACCTTTTGTACCCTCCCAGCTAGCAAGTTTCCTATCCACCTTACCAACTGCCTAACCCATATCCCCCAGCTTCACCAGCAACCCGGGATGTGGCATCAAGTCAAACACCCTGCTGAAGTCTAGAAAGAGGACATCCACTGGCCTGCCCTGATCCAGCTCTCTCATCACCCCCTCGTAGAACTCCGCCAGGTTGGTCTCACATGATCTGCCCCTAACAAAACCATGCTGGTGATCATCTAGTTGCTCCGTGCCTTCAGAAACCCTCCAGCCTCTCTTTCAAGATGACCTCCATCACTTTGCCCACTACCGACATCAGGCTTACCGGCCTGTAATTACCCACTCCTCTCTCAAGCCTCCCTTGTGTAGTAGTACGATATGGGCCATCCTCCAGTCTTGCGGCACCCTTCCCATCTGAATGGGGCGTTAAAGAGGCCCGCCAGAGGTGCAGCCAAGGTATCAGCCAGCTCCTTAAGCACCCTGGGATGGATCCCATCTGGGCCTGGTGCCTTGTCCACTCTTAGGGCCTCAGTGCTTCCCACATCCTCCCAATGGAATTTCCTCATCCATTGCCCCTACTACATCTCCTGTCCCTCTCCCCCACCTTGCAGTGCCACCCCCCATTCTTCCTGGTGAAGACTGAGGCAAAAATCATTTAGTACCTCTGCCTGCTCCCTGCCTCCTCCACCCACCCACTCCCAACCTAAGTCTACTAATCTGCCCTTCCCTTTTCTTCTTTCTCTGATATACCTAAGAACCCTTCCCCCTTCTAATCCCGTGCCAATCTCAGTTCCGCCCGCCTTGGCTGACCTCACCACCCTGGTGACCCTCTTGGCTGCCCTATCATACTCTCCCTTGGACCTATCCCCCCCCCCCCAAAAAAAGAATATCTGTATCGGCTATAATGAGGCTAGGGTACAGACAGGACCAGACCCAGAAGGGGTGGGGAGGTTGAGTGAGGGGGAAGAATGAGGGAAGAAATCACAGTGGATAGGGTGAGGAAGGTCCTTCGGAAGCTAAAGACTGGTAAGGCACCAGGGCGGGATGAGCTACACCCGAGGGTTATGAAGGAATTGGCGTAGGAGCTGGCAGCTCCACTGGCTGCACTCTTTAATACCTCTTTGCACACAGGATGGGTGCCTCAAGACTAAATGGTGGCTTATGTAGTGCCTATTCATAAAGGGGGTCTAGAGAAGAGATGGCGAATTATAGGCCTGTCAGCCTAACATCTGTGATAGGCAAAGTTATAGAAGGCTTTCTCAAGGAGAGGATTGGGAAGCAGCTGGAATGGTTAGGACACCAGGATGATAAACAGTATGGCTTAGTTCCAGGGAGATCGTGCCAGTCCAATCTTGTAGAGTTTTATGACTTGGTGACAGAAGCCTTGGACAGACGTAGGCCGGTGGACGTCCTATACCTAGATTTCAGCAAGTCGTTTGATTAGGTACTACATTATGGGCTGATAAAAAGCTGGGGAGATGGGGTTGGAAGGCAGGAGCTAAACTGGTTTGAAAATTGGCTCTCAGGGCATTTACAGAGGATAATGGTGGGTGGGATACTCTCCTCTCCAGGAAGGTAATCAGTGGGGTCCCTCAGGGTGCAGTACTGGAGCCACTCTTGTTCAAGCCTATGTCTCGGATGTCACAGTTGGGGGGTTAGGAATAAGTTGAGTCTCTTTGCGGACAATTCAAAACTGGGAGCTCTGGTGGATTGTGAAGAATCGGGGAGGTGGTCCAGGGGATCTGGATACCATGGAGGGTGGTCAAGGGGGCGGACTGAAATTTAATGCGAGAAATGTAAGGTACTACATTTGGGGTAAAAACCTGGGCCATTAATGCCGGGAGGTTAACTGCAAGTCACATTGGGAGAGAGAGATTTAGGGGTACTGATAGATGTCAAAATGAATAACTCTGAAAACTGTAGACAAACTGTAGCCAAAGCAAATAGGATACTGGGCTGCATAGCCAGGGAATTAGTCAAAAGGAGGGAGGTGATCCTCCCTGTATAACACCTTGGTCAGGCCACAGCTCTAGTACTGTGTACAGTTCTGGAGACCTCATCTGAAGAAGGACATAGTACTGCTGGACAGGGTCAGAGGAGAGCGCCCAGGATGATTCAGGGCATGGAGGGGAGGCCTTATGAGGAAAGACTGGAAGAGCTTGGGCTTTACTCACTGGAGGAGAGGAGGGATGGGGAGACATGAAGGAGGTTTTCAAGTATGTAAAGGGAATAATCAGGCGTGGAACCAAGGAGATGTTGAGGTTAAAGAAAGGGGGAACAACCAGGGGGCATGAGTGGAAGCTGGAGGGGGGAAATTATAGGGAGGAGTGTAGGAAGCATTTTTTCACTGAGGAGGGTGGTGGAGCCGTGGAATCGCTGCCTGGGAGGCTGGTGGAGGAGGGCACAGTGGAGGATTCAAGAAGGGGTGGGACAGGTACAAGGAAACTGAAACTAAAAACGACCCTCTTGTGGGCTGGGGGTGGTAAGAGCGAGCAGCCATTAGGTTGCTGGCTTTCAAGCAGACAAGACAGACCATTTGGCCTATTCTGCTGGCTTTTTAGTATGTTAGTGTAAGCCTTTTCTCCTCTCACGCATTTTGGACCTCCTTGTCAACCAGTTGAACTGCTTAGCTCTGCCCACTTGAGCCACTCCTTCATGCAGGCCTTAGTTGCCTCCAGGAGCCTTTTTTTTTTTTTTTTTTTTTATGTAACTTCCCACGGCCTCAGTGCCCATACCTGGCCTGATCTCATCCAGGTGGCCCCTGAGGATCCTCTCCATCCCCTGAAGTCTGCCCCTCTAAAATCTAACACCAATGTTTTATGTGTTCAACCTCCCCATAAGTAATTCCACATTAGGCCTATTGTATGGTCAAAAAAAAAAAAAAATCACAAAGTGTGCCGATTTGTCAGTGTCCGACTTCTAACCCTTTTTTGCCTCACAATGCACCGCAGGAGATCATCATGAGACGACACACTCCTTGATAAAATTTTATCAGAAGTGACCATATTGACTATAGTTAAACATCAAAATCTCTCTTAACTCATTCTCTCCCAGTGGCTATTTTGGGACGGGTTCAGCAATGGATGGTACTGACGCCACATGGAGGCTATGGGACCAAAGAAGCTAATCACGGACTTACTATATTAATTTTTTTCTCCCTAATGGCCTTTGTCCCAACACTCCTTCAGGCCACCGAGGTCCCTGACCCACCTCCACCCTCATCGAGCCTCCTCCTACCTCATATACCAGCCATCCCCAGGGTAACCTGGCATAACCCTTTACTAGATGGGTCCCTCTTCCAGGAGGAATGCATCGTGGGGGCCCAGTGCAACTACTTGGCCCAGGGATGCTGCTGAGACGGACATGGCTCTCCGGGGTTCAATGGTGTCAGAGGATCAGCAACCGTCATCCGTCCGGTCGTGCTGCCATTTCCGTTTTTCTGGCGGTTTTCTCTGTTGTGTCACTCATGCAGTGTTCCTGGTCTCCACGGGGCTGATGCAAGCGATGCTACCCTGCTTACTCCACCCCAGGGGAGGAGAGCAGTCCCGCGGACGCTCAATCCTCTCCTTCCCCTGCCAGCCCCCGGCATCCCAAGTCCATTCCCAAACCCAGGTCGCCAGCGTGAAGCGAGCTGTGGCATCCAGCGCCTCAACCCTAAGTGCCACCAGGCCAGCCAATATTAATTTCTATCTTAACCGCATTTTCGGTTACTTGTTTAAATGAAAATTTTTTGCCGGATCTCTGACTCATGCTCGTTTGTTGGCAAAGTAAGTAAATTAATTCAACAGTCTTACTGTGTGTGTCCCCTAATTTTGTCCATCTTACATACATTTATTTTTTTAATGGTGCCCTCACACACTGATGGGGTAAACTGCCTAGCGCTTCTTACAGAAACAGACGCTGTTACACTGTGCATGCCGCACAGTTCTATTCAGTTATGCTGCACTATATATGTCACTACTGCAGCGTAACAAATAGAACTGACGTCTGTGGTGCAGCATAACAGAATTTAGAAAGCAACGATTTTTAATAACAGTATTCTGTCATACACTATAATATACTGGTTTATCATAATACAGTGAGTAAGTGCAAATATCAAGGAGACATGCGGCAATGGAAAACAAACATCATAGTCTAAGACAGAGTAACAAGACAAAGGTCATACGAGACCCAGTACAGAACCAGTGCAGACATTTGAAGGCATATAGTTGACAGGATCTGGTTAAAACTGCTCAGTGCTAATAGCACGGTCAACAGCGCATACATAACCGCGCAAGCATTAATAGCGTGTGCTTTTTTAAGCACTGTTGGTGACCACACAACCATGCAATTGGGGCAAGTAGTGTACCATGTGAGTAGGAGCAGGTAGTGAGCCGAGTGTTCAGTGAAGGTGGCAGAGCAAGGGGATTTTATGAGCTCACTTAGAAAAAGCTGGTGAGGAGCTACTTTTGGCAATATACAAATCTAAAATTATAATACTACGTGTCTGCGTGTCTTGTTATGTATTCCATTTCGATTTGGGGACAATAAATACCTGTGCACAAACCAGGTGCTTCTCTGAGAATGTTCCCCTGTAAATTTTCCCTGTATCCCAGGTTCCACCGTAGTTTCCATATGTTTAAAACACAGAAGGAAAGTTTACGTGGCTAAAAAGGTAATCTTTATTGAAATACATTAAATCAAAATCAAATAAGTATAACAGAAATATCTAAACTAGCTACAATCAGCCGGTTGTGCTTGTCACACACTTCATAGCAATGTTTCAAGCCTGCAACTGAAAACTGTATGCCATCCCCCTCAGATATTCGTTCCTGGTGCGCGCACTATATTCATCAACAATAGCAACAATTCTCTTGGCAGTGTTTTTATATTTTTTACGTACTTCAGAAACAGCACTGCCAGCTACCAATTGTTCCATCTCAGTAGTATTTAGGTGTTGTTCAGTTTTCAGAAAGTCCAAAAAGCCATGCCTCGACTGAATTAACTGTTCTGGGCAGATTATCCCTTACTGCATTGTGGCAATTCCAAAGAGGAATTGGGAACATCTCTTGCTAAGGGGCGTCCCAACCAGGTATCCTCGAAGTAGTCCACCTGTCACCATTTGTCTGAAAGAACTCAGTGAGCATTAATTTGTTAAAGGTGGTGATGACATCTTCCACTGGCATGTAAGCAAGGGGAGGTAGCAGACCAACACTGAGGGCGAAATTGGGGTCTGATATGTACTGGCCACTCACATCAAGCAACTCTTGGACTTTCTGCCATATGGCCTGACACACATGAAAGAAACATCCCCAATATGTGCACTGGGAAAAGCCTACTGAAAGGTGTTAATTGCTGCCAGTTCAAAATCTATAAGAATTGTGCCAGGCTTCAAAGGTCCACACAGAGGTTTGCAATTCTGCAAAAACTTTACTGTAAGTGGCAGCAGTCCGGTTTCCCGTGAGGATGTATACTAGTGGCACCACTGTACCATAACTGACAGCATGAATGGTGTATAGTTGCGCAAAATGAAAAAATTACCCACCATAGTAATGTTGTTTCTTCTAATGGAGTCTTGCTGTATTCTGACTGTATGCAGTTAGCCCCAGCACTTGAACTGCTCCGGAGAGGAAAGAGTTAACTCTATGCAGAAGCATAGAACATTGAGCTCGAGCTGGGTTTCAAACCTCTGTCTCTGGTACTCTGTAGTGTAACCGCCAGATTCTTACCAGCACTAAACTAACTAATTCAATAGGTAGAAATTGTTTCTAAAATTTTGTGCCAAATGGCAGTAACAGATTTTTAGGGTCAAAAGTCTCAAGTCGAGAACCCAAAAAGAATATAAGCAGGTAGTGAAACAACCAAAAATATTCATAATAAAACCCAGAAAAAACCCTTAATAAGACAAGGGCATGCCAAGTACACCTCTGGGGTGCAGCACTGTGCCTGCCAACCCACATCCCAAAACTACTAGGTTCCAGGAAGGGAGGCAGGTAGGGAGGTCAGAATACAGCAAGACTCCATTAGAAGAAACACTACTATGGTGAGTAAGTTTTTCTTCAAACAACATGAAGTGTTGCTGTATTCTGACTACCTGCAGACTACCAAGCAGTACCCCTTGGAGGGAGTCACAGAACCTATTTTAGGAACAAGTTCTGCAGCACAGACGATGCCGAACCTAGCATCACTTCATGACTTAATGTCCAGAGGTAATGCTTGGTAAATGTGAACACACTTCAGGTGGCTGCTTTACAGATGTCCACTAAAGGTACAGCTCTAGATGCTGCTACCAAAGCAGCTGTACCTCTGGCAGAATGAGCCCTCAGGCCTGAGGAGGCTCTTTCCAAAGCTTTGAATAGCAGAACTGGATACAGAGACAATCCACCTGGCAACTGTTCTCTTGGTAGCAGATTTGCCCTTTCCCACTTCTCCATAAGTGAGAAACAACTGAGAACAGTCATTCCTATGGGCCTTTGTATGCTCCACATAGTAACTAAGGCCCTCTTTACATCAGGACTGTAGTCTTCTCTCCCAAGGAGAAGGAATGATCAGTGAAAATACAGGCAATGACACAGACTGATTTAAATGAAAGTCTGATACCACCTTAGGAAGAAACTTTCTGTTTTATTTTGTTCAGTCTTTGGTAACCTGGTAAAGCCCACTAGGCACAACTGCCTGTTTTCAGGGGCAACCTGGGAGCACTGGGCAGTTAAGTGACTTGCTCAGAGTCATACAGTATGCAAGTGGAGGTTGTGAGAATCAAACCCAGGCCTGGTCTGCTGGATGTATCAAGTTCATTCACACTGCCTCTAAACTCTAGGCTATACTGCCAGCCCACCTTAGGGAGAAACTTTCTGTTGGTGTGGAGGACCACCTTATCCCTGTGAAATGAAATGAAATTAGGTGCCACTGATAAAGCCTGTAATTCACTGATTCTCCTGGCAGAGTAATGGCTACCAGAATACAGTTTTCCAAGTCAAATATTTCAGCTCAGCTGAGGATAAAGGCTCATAAGGGGTTGCATAAGCTGTGCTATACAGATATTCAGATCCTAAGAAGGGTGGCTCCTGAAGGGAGATTAACATGTACTAAACCATTGAAAAATTTTTGAAAACTGGATGAGAAGCTAGGAAGATCCCTTAATAGCAGAAAGGAAGGCAGACACTGCTGCCAAATGTACTTTGAGTGAGTAGGCGGAGGCCTAAACTATTAAGATGCACCAAATAGTCCAAAACAATGGCAATATCAGCCAACTCTGACTGAACAGATTTCTGGGAAAACCAAACCCAAATCTTTACATTTGGAGTTGTAAGTCTTTCTGGTAGCAGGTTTCTGCTAACCTTTAAAGTATCAAGACTGATTGGGAAAGATGCAAGTTTGCATATTCTAGCTCTTCAAGAGCCAACTTTGAGCCTGAAGTCTGAAGGTTGGGATACAGAATCCTCCCTGGGAGGAAGTGAGGAGATGTACTGTCTGGGAAGACACCAAGGCATTGTTACTGACAAGCGACGAGCATAGGATACAAGGCTGTCTGGCCCAATCTGGAGCCACCAGAATCACTTTGCAAGGTTGAGACCTGATCTTCATCAGGACCCTGAATATCAGAGGAAAGGAGGAAATGCATACAGAAACCTGATTGTCCAATTCAGTAAAAGAGCATCCTGAGCGACAGGACCTAGAAGAGGTGATCTGCAACAAAAAAGATGAAGTTGATGATTGTCCGAGGCTGCAAAGAGCTCCATCTCTGGAGTGCCCCATCTCTTGAAAATGACTTGAAGAACTAGAGGGTTCAGGGTCCATTCGTGGTGGCCCTGGGAAATCCTGCTGAGAGCATCTGCTAAAATGCTGTCCTTCCCTGGGAGATGCACAGCCATCAGGGAAGCTTGAAGGGAATAAGCTAGAGACCATACTTTCACGGCCTCTGTGCACAAGGCCGAGGACAGAGTGCCTCCCTGCTTGTTGATGTACCACATGGTTGTGGTACTGTCTGTCCTGATCTGCACCACTTTGCCTTGAATAACAGTTGAGAATGTCTGAAGTGCTAGAGACAACTCTCAATTCGAGAAGATTTATGTGCAGAAGGGACTCCTGGTATGACCAGGTTCCCTGAGCTGTAAGATGATCTAGGTGAGCCCCCCAACCTAGTAGGGAGGCATCTGTGGTGAGAATCACAGAAGAAGCCCGACTGATAATTGGGACACCTTGTCGAAGACTGTCCTCCTCCAGCCACCACTGGAGGGCCTGAACTAGAGTTTGAGACACTAGAACCAATTTGGAAAGAGGGTCTCTTTTCTGAGACCAATAAGATCTGAGATGAAACTGAATATCTCTCATCTGAAACCTTGCTCCCTGGACCACAGCTGTGGATGCTGCCATGTAGCCCAGCAACTGCAGAAAGTGTCTGGCTGAACGAGAAACTAGAGGAGGAAAAGAGGAAGCCAGAGTGACCAGAGACTGAACCCTTGAGAGAGGGAGAAATGCCCTTGCCTGAAAAGTGTCTAGTTCCATTCCTATGAAGGTGAGAAGCTGGGCTGGTTCCAGAACAGACTTTTCTAAATTCAGAATGAAACCCAGGGATTCCAGGAGTCTTTGAGTGACCTCTAAGGCTGACTTGACTTGATCTGAGGACTGGCCCACTAGGAGCCAGTCATCCAGGTATGGGAGCAGAAGGATACCCTGTCTCCTGAGGAATACCACCACTACTGCAAGACACTTGGTGAACACCCTTGGAGCAGATGTTAGGCCGAAAGGCACAGCTCTGAATTGGTAATGGCCTGAGGGCAACTCGAACCTGAGGTACTGTCTGTGGGAATGTCTGATAGGTATGTGGAAGTAGGTATCCCTGAGATCCAGAGAAGCTAGCCAGTCTTCTGGTCTCAGATAGGGAAGAATTACTCCCAGAGTCACCATCTCGAATTTTGGTTTTGTTAAATGTTTGTTCAGGTACCTTAAATCTAGGATGGGTTGCCATCCCCTATCTTTTTCGGAGTAAGGAAGTATCTGGAATACAGTCCTTTTCCCTGTGACAAAGGGTACCTTCTCTACTGTTTGCAGAAGCAGGCGAGAGAGACTTCTGCCTCTAAGGCCTTTGTCTCCAAGTGAGAGGGAGGACTAAGGACTTTGCTCTCATTCTTGGGAACCTTTTGAAACTGAGAGCAATTCCTTAGCTCACTACTTCAGGACCCATTTGTCTGAGTAATAGTAGTGAGCCAGCCCTACTGGAACTGGTGAGGCGACCCGACCAACACCTCAGGGTGTCTGCTTGGCAGGGGCTTAGACTGAGTGGATGATGGGGTCCCAGTCATCCCTTGTCTGCCTCTTCCCTAAAGAACCCCCTCTGCTGGAAAGGGAGGAGGCTGAGCTTGCTAAAAGGCCTGTAAAAGGCCTGCCCTGCCCTAAACTGTGCCTCTGAGGGTGGTCTGCTTTTCTTTGGCTGCAGCACTCCTATAGGTGGTCCTGTATTCATCCATCTTCTTCATATAATTCTCTGTTTGGTTCCCAAAGATAGAATTATCAGTTATAGGAAAATCCATGGCCTTAGCCTGGGAACCCTGTGAGAGGTTGGTACACTTAAGCCAAGCAAATATCCTCTTGAGACAGATGTAGCCATGACCCTGGAATGAACATAATTTGAGTTTACAGTAGCGTAGAATTACACCTTGGATGCAGCAATACCATTTGCAGACACCTGCTCCAGCTCCTTGGCTAGCTGGAGAGGGGCATCCTTACCGAGTGCCAAAACTGTATCCCACATCGATTTCTGGTACCTGGCTGTATATGCCATGTAATTCGATTGCCTGAGTCCCAAAAAGGATGCCAAGTACTGTTTTTTTTTTGCCATGGCATCCACTTTCCTGGAATCCTTATCTGGGGGGTGAGATGCCAGAGGAATATTAGCCTTGTCACAGGCTGCAGCTTGCATTACCCCAACATGGCTGCTATGATTTGAAAGGAATTCCGTCCCTGGACCTGACAAAGCATACCTCCTGTCCATTCTTTTTTCCACAGGAGGAATGGATGTGGAAATTGTAAAATGTTTGTATCTGCTTCCCAAAGTTTGTGTAAGGGGATAGACACTCTTTTGACTCTGGGACAGCCATCATTTCCAGATAGGTTCTTCCTGATCCTGTTGAGCCTCTTCAATAGGAAGCTGAAGAGTCTCAGCCACTTTCTTGTAAAACAAGAAATGGGAAGGGACTCAGAAAGCCTGGGAGGAGAAGCCTGAGAAGGCCTGTCTGGGGAGATTTCAGGCTCTACTGGCTCATCTAGGCCTTCACAATGCTCTTCTTCATAATTTTCATCCTCCTCCCAATCACCTCATAGTATGCCTCAGGATCTATATCCAAGCAGCTACTTCTGACCGAACCAATGCTGGTTCGTCTGGAACAAACAAAGAGATTGCACTATTGTAATCGCTTTCGCTATTTCCTCAGTGGTCGGAACATAGGGTGTAGGATACAAAGCGGCTGATTTTAGCTTCCTTTTGTGGAACCGACTTCTAGAGTCAGCTCGTTTTGCCCGAAGGGTATCGCCCAGGTCAGTGGGCACCTCTTCAGGTTCGGCCGCAACTGAACCAAGGGATGGCCATTGCAGGTCACGGACTTCTCGGCCTCCCTCTCACTCAGCATACTCAAACGTTTTTCCAGAGTGGCTTTGGGGAAGTTCTTACAGATTTGGCAGTCTTCTTTGAGGAGGTCAAACCCCAGACAATACACACAGACGAGGTGAGGATCAGCCTTAGCAAAGGCCTCCTTACACTCGGTACAGTACTGAAACCCAGTCGGCCCGTTTTTCTTTTTGGGTTTCTCAGACATGCCGACAATTCAAAAAGTCACCCTCGTCAGCGTTTAAGCCAGGCAACTAAAAACATATCTGTTCCAACCGTGTCACGGGTCCATTAAAAAAATCCCACAAATACCGGATTTTTTTAGGAACCAATAAGTTCTGGAAAACCACAGTATTAACAGAAAAAATAAACAAATCACAATAAGTTTCGGTTCTGAACCAGACCGACTGGAAAAGAACCGAAATCAAAACAATTTCCAACAAATCACCAAATAAACACTACCTACTACTACCACTTACTGTACCGAGACAGAGGTAAGTATGCCAAAGAAAAATCAGGAGTTGCAGTTGAAAAAACCAACCAATTCGAACTTTTACCGATCCAAGGCGCAAGAGGGATCTCCGGAGCGACTTCACAGTTAGGCGGAGTAAGAAATCCGACGGTTTAATTCATAGAGTACCAGAGACAGAGGTTTGAAAACCGAGCTCGAGCTCACATTCTATGCTTCTGCATAGAGTTAACGCTTTCCTCACATTCTATGCTTCTGCATAGAGTTAACGCTTTCCTCTCCAGAGCAGTTCAAGTGCTGGGGCTAACTGCATACAGCAAGACTTCATGTTGTTTCGATAGTGGGGCAGCACATAAATGTCTCATTTGTAAACCACTGACTGCTACATTTCAAGTGCTGCAAGTCCTGTGCAGTCGAAAACATTTGTATTCTGTCTGGGCAGGGGCCAGAATTATACAGCAGGAATTGTTCACTTTTTATAGTTTGAACAAAGTCAGATGGTATAGTGAGGGCAGTGGCATCTGCAGGCTCGGGTGGAGGGCAAGAGGTGGCTCTTCGGTTCCAATGCACTGTCCTCTTTAACAGAGACATAGCAGGCAATTGAGATGAAACTGATGGAAACAACAGCATCTGCCACTATCTGATGCATAATCTAGCCTCATGGTCTTTCATTACAGCCACAGCCTCCTTCACTGCTATTGTAGCTGGGTGGGGACATGATTGTGCTCACCTATAACTTTCAGCACAATCTTCCCATTCAGATGCAGGCGAGCAGTACAGTAGTCCTTTGTCATACTCCAGACATTTGTAATATGTTTTCACTGGGGTGACAACTCTCTCGGCAGTATAGGAACCCTTCCAGCACTGCTGTTTCTCCCCTTTGACTCTTCAGAAAGCGTACTGCCAATGCTCAGGCTATCTACCACTGTGCACCACTGATAGTGTATATATAGAATGAAGACAATTAACGCAACAATTACTGAAAAATCACTGTAGTTCACTGAGGCACCCTAATTGATGTAAGGTAACTACAGTTCAGTATTTACTGATTGCCTTTGACTCTGCACCACTCCCTGTTAACTTGCGCCATCAGACATCACCCTAATTGATGCAAGTTAACTACAGTTCAGTATTTACTGATTGCCTTTGACTCTGCACCACTCCTTGTTAACACCACTCCTTTTACCTTAGCCATCATATAGTCAATTCATGTAAGCGGATCGATAACCCCTATACTGCTCTCATATCACTGAAAAGATCAACAATTCATGTAAGTGTGAGCGCTAAAAGCGATTGCGCTAGTGGCACAAGTGCTAATTCAGCCGTGCTTTAAAAGGCACGCTTAATACGGACGGCAATTTTAACAGTGATTCATAATTGACATGGAATAGGCAGCCAATAAAGTGACAATAGGGAGGATGAGTGGGATACCTGGAGGCATTCTGTGTTATATTAATATGAATACTCATTAAAGTCTATTAGGATTGTACTGTTGTGGGAAACTTGTTTTAAGTGTTTGTCTGTTTAGTACATCACATTGTGGGAGATCTTTGTTTTAGATTCAACATATATTGAAAAACTCTATGTAAAAGGGTAACGGTATCTTTAAATTTCATAAGGTACAGGTAGAATTATAGTTAAAGGTGGACTCCAAGCTATGCACATGGTGTACAAAGCTGCTGAATACATGATGTGGATGCACACCAGAAATAGTCAAGGAAACTGTGTTAGTTAAAAAGGGGGCTGTTGAAAATACCATGCAGCAGCTTTTAAGCGAGAGGGATTTTACAGTTCAGGTTTAAGTTGGGATAAATTTGTTAGGTCCTGGTTAACTCAAGTCTGCTCTGTCCCATTTTTCCCAAGGTCTCTCTTTGCAATATTGTACTCTCCTGTAACACTCTATCCATACAACCCTGAGGGTATGGTTGACCCTGTACTGTTTGCTCTGTTGCCTATGCCTGTACGATTGTGTTTTCTACCTATTAATTTGTTATACTTGAAGTTTTTGTATGTTACCTTGACTCTGCCTGATGTGCTTATATGTACCTTGTAACCTCCCAGGTTGCACCTGAAAATAGGCACTTGGTTGTCTAGTGTGCTTACCTGGTAAACAAAGCAAATAAATAAATTGGACATTGACTATTTGTTTGAAAAATCATACAGCAGCCTTAGGAGTGTCTGCATGCTTGTGGATCTAAGGTGCTCAGCTGGGCAGCATAACTGTTCAAATATAGTTAAATTCTATATATTTAAGTAGGCCTGAGTGTTTGCACAGATATTGCTCTCATCTGGGAGCAAAATTATTAGATTATAGTTAAATCGAGGAACGCTGTGAAAATGTGTAAGGGGGGGTCATTGTTCAACTCTGGACTGAATTAGTTAAAGGAAATAGGGGGACAACATACATACATGCAATTGCCAGCAGAAAAAAGCCCATAATGGTCTAACTCAGAGTCTGCTAGCTCCCCTACTCAGCAGCTGCCCTCCCTTCCCCTTTACCTCCCTTTGCCAAGTCCCACCACTTCTTGAAGCATTCCACCTGTTATGTAAGCAATAAGACATTACAGGGTGTGTGTTGAACAGATATTACCACACGCCCAGGGGCGGTAAGCACGGGCCACCGGCCGGTGTCTTCAGCCTGGAGGTGCGGTAATATCTGTTCAACTGGAATGTACATCTATTGGCGCTTATAATGGGCACCTTTTTATCTTATAAACGTTTAGACAAAAAAGTATGTTTATATGTAGAAAAAAAAGATTATTTAATTGTTAATACATGATAAAATAGTCCTTCCGCCTATTTAAAAGTGACATCATTATGTAGCTGTGAGTGGTACTACTGATTTAATTTTGTTGCACTACCCCAGTGCTCTTGTGTACTCATTACAGTTTTTTCTGGTTGTATTTTTTTTTTTATAATAGGAACGAGCTCAAACTGGGGGACTAAATCTGAGGGATGCTGAGCGGGGGAAAATCCGACTGGTGCCATGCCCTACTGTTTGAATCCGGTCCGATGATTGTTTCTGTGGGCACTTGAAACTCCCAGCCTGTATGGAGCTCAGGCTGCGGTCTGCTCCGTGCGGGTGGGAGTATTCGTGAAAGACATCCAGTGTGGTGTGGGAGGCACTGACTGAAGCGCCCCCGTTCTTTTATTACTTGCAGGTTTTGCTACGGTCCATTTTTTCTACTAAGAAAATGAAGGCGAGTGGCTCTAAATCTTCAGTGATCTGCTATGCTGCTAAAACAATGGCTTTTAAAAACGAACATTCCATGCTTAGCTCTGAACATTCCACTTAGTGGCACTGATTTCTTTGCTCGTACTTTTTTCCCCTATGTGTAATACATATATGGCACTGCTTCCCTAGCCAATCAAAACGCTTTATTTGCTATGCCCATTTTATAAATGCCACCACCCAGGGACAGCACTAAACAGGGCAAAAAGGGAAAAAGTTGCAGCTTGCCCAGAAATGACCCACTTTCCACATGACAGTGGGTCCAAAGTGGTGCACCTGTCTGTAACAATAGCCGAAAGATGAAAACGTAAACAATAGAAAAGTATTTTCACTTGACAAATTTAAGCTTCTGTACTGGTGAAATCTGTACTTGTGATTAGGTTTTTGACCCAGTTGTTTCTCATTTTGACCCACATTTTCTACACCAGTGACTCTACTTTGACCCACGTTTTAAAACCCCTAGCGCTGTCACTGCCACCACCTCTGCTGGTGATGCGCTCCACACTACCACCCTTTCTGTGAAGAAATACCTCCTCATTTCCCACCTGAATCTACTCCCCTCCAATCTCATGTCATGTCCTCTAGTGTCTCTCTCCACCCTCCTCCTGAGTAGACCCCCTGTGACTATCCTGATTATCCCATTCATGTATTTGAAGGTCTCAATTATATCCCTGTCTCTCCTTTCTTCCAGCAAGTACATGTTCGACTCCCTCAGTCTGTCCTCATATGGCAACTCCCCCAGACCCTGAATCATTTTTGTTGCACTATGCTTCACCCCCTCTAGCAGCCTAATGTCCTTTTGCAGGTATGGGCACCCGTACTGCACAGAGTACTCCACGTGGGGTCTAACCAACGATCTGTATAAAGGCAGAATCACCTCCCTTCTTCTCGAGGTTATGCCCCTTGCCATCTATCCCAGCATTTCGTTGGCCTTCGCTGCTGCCCTCCTGCATTGCATGGAGTTGTTCATAGCCCCCGTGAGGAGCACCCCCACATCCTTCTCCTCTGTGACTTCTAGCCTCACATCCCCCAGATGGTAGCTCCTCCTCGGATTATTTGTTCCAAAGTGCATCACCTTGCAATAAGAGTGCTTCAAATAACACATAGTGAGCTTTAAACTTTACTAGTACGATTTGGAGAAACATCAAATAAATTAAAGGTAAAGGTATAAGTCACAGATAGAAGGGGGGGCTGTTATAACTCCCACTCTGCAGAATAAATGTCTGCGGGCCTCCTGATTACTGTAGGGGGACCATTAAAGGCAAAATACCTTTCGGAGATGGGATATCAGGACAGAAATGGAGGGTGCGGGGGCAGGATGTTACATGAGACATAGTAGAATAGTGGAGTATAATGGATATGGTGCATCGGTGTACATGGACATGTTGTGGAGAATGGGGGGTTGCCCAATATGTATGAGACTGAGGCATCTGGAAACAGAAATTTGTGCCCTAAGGATGGTGGTAGAGAGGCAGGGCTTAGAGGAAAGCAAGGGAGGGGGAAACTACAATGGCTCTACCAATGGATGAAGCAGGATGACTTGGAATAATGAGGGTTATTCAGGGGTATCAACAACAGGAGGAAACAGAACAGGCTGCTGGAGGAAAGGCGGATGGCAGGTGGTGGGTAGGTCAAGGGGGTGGGTGAAGGAGCATGCTGAACAGGGAGAAATAAGTAACAGACATTGAAGGGCTATTGTGGGAAATAAGTTTGTAAATGGAGTTTTTAGGTTGGGGGAAGGGGGTTGCTGCTCAGGGGGAAACCGGTAACAGAAATGGCTAGGCTAATGCGAGTAACAAGTTGGTAAATGACGGAAGGGTTAACCTGACAGACACGTATACTCCTTTAATTAATGGTGTGGACATAAGTAAGCAGGAAGGGGTAGGGAGCAAAGAGGATATAAACAGAAGTGGAAGAGAGGGAGGAGGAGGGTCTTGAACAGGAAACAGAAGTATGGGGGAAGAGCAAGGAGAGTGGGGATATTGGGATGCCCAAAACGTTAAACTGGGGCCATGGTAGGAGAAAAGGTGAAGGGTGTCAGGTAGAGTAGGTGAAGAAGAGAAGAGGGAAGGAGGTCAGTGGATATGAAGGGGAAGCTGTCAGGAATGACAATAACAATTCAGGGGTTGGAGATGGGTGGGGTCACATAACATACTAACAAGCCAGCAGAATAGGCAAAATGATCTATCTTGTCTGCTCGAAAGCCAGCAACCTAATGGTTGCTCGCCTTACATCTCCACCCCACCCCCAAAGAGGATATACAGGTTACTCACCTGTAACAGGAGTTCTAGGAATGGTATATGTTGTTCATCCACACTGTCTGGCAGGTATCCTTGCGCTTTAAATCTTGCGGAAGGTCTTCAAGCTGGCTCCTCCACCCACCCGGTGGTAAAACTCTCAGCTCCGCCATGACGCCAGATCTGGCCCACTGGAAGCTCAGGTTGTGCGTCGAGCCGGGAGGTCGGGTGGTCGTGGATGAACAACATACCATTCCTAGAACTCCTGTTACAGGTGAGTAACCTGTACTTCTAGGACATGGATATGTTGTTCATCCACACTGTCTGGCAGACTCCTAGCAGTTCTCCGGGAGGAGGGAGGCAAGGCGCACACCCCCGATACTTACTTGGGAAAGAGAGACTGGAGAAGAGGCCCCAAAACCAGCATCCCGGCATGACTCAAGGTCGATGTGGTAATGGGTGATGAAGGTGTGTGCTGACTTCCAGGTAGCAGCCCTGCAGATTTCCTGGATAGGACATCCTGGAAGCAGCCACCGATGCAGCAGTATGGTGGGTAGAATGAGCTCTTATCCCTCTGGGAGGCTCCATGCCCGCCAACTTACAGCAGAGATCTATGCAGGAGGTGACCACCTGCCTATCATCCGCTTGGCTGCAGGTCTGCCAGATCTGACTTCAGCGTGGGTGACAAACGCTGTGAACCTCTCCCGAATTTCAGCCGTGCGCCCTTATAAGCGGCCCTTCTAGGGTCCAATGTATGGAGCCTATATTCGGCCTCCGAGGTGTGATTGGGGTAGAACACCGGCAGAGTCAACACCTGGTTAAGGTGAAACTCGACACCACCTTCGGAAGGAATTTCGGTGGGGGCGCAGAACAACCTGTCCCTGTGGAGAGCCAGGTAAGGAGACTCGATGCAGAGCGCCTGGAGCTCTCCCATCCTTCTGGCTGACGTGATAGCCACCAAGAAGGCGGTCTTCCACGACAGGTGAGAGAGTTCACACCTGTGCATTGGTTCGAATGGCTTGCCCATGAGCTTTGCCAGTACCAGCAGTAGATCCCACGGAGGTGGAGGTTCTCGCACCGGAGGGGAAATGTGATCAAGGCCTTTGAAAAAGCGCCAGGCCACCTTCTCCTGCGCCACCGACTGCTTCCCGGCCCACGCCCGGTAAGCAGAGATGGCTGCCAGGTGCACCTTAAGGGTCGTCGACCTAAGCCCTTGCTGAGAAAGGGACCACAGGTAGTCCAATATGCTCGCCAAGGAACAGGAGGAAGGGTCCAGGCCCTTGCCCTGACACCAAATGGAAAACCTTTTCCATTTGAAGGCGTAGCATTTTCTGGTCGACTCCTTACGGGACGCCTCAACTACGTTGAGGACCTCATCGGAAAGACCCAAGGCCTGGAACTCTAGCCGCTCAGGAACCAGGCCGTCAGGTGCAGGGATTGAAGGTCCAGATGCAATACCTTCCCCTGATTGACTGAGAGCAGGTCCAGGCGAGCTGGAAGCTGCCTCGGAAGCCTGGAGCTGAGGCTGAGGAGATCTGGGTACCAGTACTGGCGGGACCAGTCTGAGGCTATCAGAATCACCAGCGCCTTGTCCCTCCTTGCTTTGAGCAGCACCTTGTGCATCAAGGGGAACGGGGGAAGGCGCAGAAGAGGCCCGGGGTCCACGGCCTCGAGAAGGCATCCCCCTGCAGAGAGCCCTGCTGAGGGGGGCGGGCATGGAACAGCCTCAACTTCGCATTCTCCCTGGAGGCAAACAGGTCCACCTGAGGTGTGCCCCAATGGGAGAATAGATCTTGTACTACCTCCGGCAGGAGAGACCACTCGTGGGGCACGAGCCCCTATCCGGCTTAGGGCATCGGCCAGGGTGTTGGAGGCTCCTGCCACATGAATAGCTAGGAGATCCGCCTCCAGGCTGCGCCGAAGTGACCAGATCGGAGAGCTTCCTTGCATAGAAGCATGGGCGCGTCCCGCCCTGGCGGTTTAGATAGTACATGGTCGTGGTATTGTCAGTCTGGACCTGGACCACTTGAGCCCGAAGAAACGGAGCAAAGGCGGTGAGAGCTAGGCGGACCGCTTGGAGCTCCACCAGGCTGATGTGGCATCGGGACTCCCGCAGGGACCAGAGGCCGTGTGCTCGGTGTTCCCCTAGATGGGCACCCCAACCCATCAGAGAGACATCGGTCGATAGAGAGACCGTCGGCTCGGGGCGGACAAACGGGATGCCCTCCTGCAGATGAACTGGAACGGTCCACCACTGGAGAGCGTTCCACATCCCCTGGGGTCACCGTCACTAGCTGGTCCAATGGATCGCAGCGTTGGGACCACTGGCTGGCCAGCCCTCACTGAAGAGGGCGCATGTTCCAGCGGGCCCAACGGACCACGCTGGTACAGGCCGCCATGAGACTCAGGAGGCACAGGAAGTCCCGGGCAGGGCGCAATTGCCCAACCAGAAATGATTGGGCAAAGGAGGAAAGAACCTCGGCCCTGTCCGCCGGGAGCCGTGCTCTGGCTCGAAGAGAGTCGAGCTCTGCCCCGATGAAAAGAATCGCCTGCTTCGGCTCGAGTTCCGACTTGGCCTCGTTGATGAGGAGGCCGACCTGAGAGCAAACCTGGAGGGCCAGATCTCTGGACCGCTCCACCTCCTGTCTGGAGGGGGCTGCTATCAGCCAATCGTCCAGGTAAGGGTAAACCCGGACCTCTCGGCGCCGCAGGAATGCTGTCACCACTGCCATGCATTTGGTGAAGACCCTGGGAGCTGGAGATAAGCCGAAGGGCATGGCTTGGAACTCGAAAAGGGAACCCTCCGCTCGAAAGCGAAGGAACCTTTGATGGGACGGACAGATAGGGACGTGAAAGAACGCGTCCTGTAGGTCCAGAGAGCAGAACCACACGCCGTGTTCCAAGGATGGGATTATCTGAGCCAGAGTGACCATCCTGAAGGTTTGAGACCTTAGGAACTTGTTTAGGTCGAGAATGGGGCACCAGCCCCCCGTCCGTTTCGGAACCAGGAAGTACCTGGACACGAACCCCGGGTTTGAGGGAGGGTCCGCCACCTCTCTTATCACCTCCTTCTCGAGGAGGAGAGTGATGTCGGCTCGGCGAGCTGACAGCGAGGCTTCGGACCCCGAGGCCCCCCGAGGTGCGACGGCTCTGAAGGGTGGGGCCTGCTCGAACTCCAGAGGCAGGCCCTTTCCTACCACCTCCAACACCCACCTGTCTGTGGTAATAGCAGACCAGGCGGAAAGGAAGTACCGGAGCCGTCCCCCCACGGGGGGAACCTGGGGTGAGGTGACGAGGTTGGGGGCGACACCCCTCAACCCGTCACTGTGCAGGCTTGGAGGAGGAACCGGCCGAGGGACCACCTGGGCCTTTACCTCCCTGCTTCCTGGAGGAGGAAGCCGCAGGCTTGGGTTTGGGACGTCAAGCGCGAGCCTGCTGGCCCTGGTGTTGCTGGGCCGGGCGTGCCGGGGGCGCAGACGGACGAAAGGGCTTGGGTTGAGGTCTGCGGCCCTTGTCCCTCTGAGCGGATGAGACCGAGTCCAAGGTGGCATTGGACTTTTCGATCCTCTGGAGGTGGCCTTCCACTCCAGGGCCGAAGAGGTCGGTCCCCAGGAAGGGGACATCCGCCAATTTGTGCTGGGTATCCGCTGTGAAGGTGGATATCCTCAGCCATGCCCGACGGCGCATAGCCACTGCAGCCGCTACTGACCTGGCGCATGAATCACTGATGTCCAAAGCAGTCTGAAGTTGCTGCTTGGCCACTGCCCTGCCCTGGTCCTGCACCTGCTTAACCATGGTCTGCAGGTTAGCCGGGAGATGAGGGACCACCTCGTCCAGGGAGCCCAACAGGGCGTGAGAAAAATGTGCCATCAGTACGCCGAGCTGGCCTGACGAAGGCCAAGGGAGGACGAGCTAGACTTTTCGCCTGCATAGTCCAATTTCTGGACTCCTTGTCGGGAGGTTTGTCCACGCCCCTAGTGTTTCCGGCCGCGGAAAATGCTGTCGATAACTAACCCTCGGCTGAGGGATGTTCCGAGAACGGACAGGAGACAGTAGGGACCGCAAATTTCCTAGCCATCCTGGCCGGCGCAGGGCAGGAAACGAGGCGCTGCCAGAGCTCTCCAAGGCGGGCCCACAATGGCCTCAGCCACAGGGAAGACCTCTGTAGGGAATCCCCTCGGTCCAATATCTCCGTGAGGGGATACTTGGCCCGTTTGGATCGTGGTCGAGCTGCATCCCGGTTGATTCCGAGATGAGTCTGAGCAACCCCAGGAAGGACGGCGGCTGTCGCCCCGCGACTCATTCTCCAAAGGACTCCAAGTCCACTCGCTTGGAGAAAAGGAGGAATCGTCGTCGGACTCAGAAGAGTCCGCAAAGAGCTGCCTCGGGCCTGAGCCACCCTCCACCTGCCAAGGGCGATCGGGAGTGAGGGTGACCAACAGCCTATGGGGCAGACCCTGAGCCGACCGAGAATTCTTGGTCGGAGCCCCAAACCGCGGCTGTGGAGGCGGAGGTTCCACCGGAATCGGTGGGGCAGCTGGTTTTGGCTGAACAACCGGCCTGATAATGATAATGATAATGATAAAGAGGGACCTTTCCCGCTCCCAAGAGCGTCGACAAAGAGACTTACCCTTGTCTTTCTTCTTGGACCGAGAAGAAGGTCCAGCAGACGTTGGTCCCTCTCCCCTAGTGGAGAGGGACAGACAAAGCTCCTTAAAGGAAGCTGTGTAAGAGTAACCCAGGGAGAGCGGAATAAATGCCGCGGTCGAGGAAGATGCGGCCCATGCCGCCTCCTCTTCGAGGGCGATCATCTGTTCTAGCTGATCCGCCGAGCCCGCTGCCGCGGAAACCGCCGACCGGGCCTTTGACTCACCGAGGAAAACGTTTCCGGGCGCCTTAGTTGTAAACGGGCAGCACGGGTCTTCGAGGACGAGGCTGAGAAGGAAGAGCACAGGTCGCAGCTCGCGGGTCGTGCTCAAGGCCTAAACAGCACACAAGTGGAGTGCGGATCCGTCCGAGACATCTTCCCGCCCGCAAGGGCACCTCCGAAAACCGAGTCGATATTGTCCATCGCAGCCCATGAGGATAGAAGACCAAGTTCATTAAGCAAAACTTTTAAATTCGGAAACCAAGAATTAGGAACCAGTCTTATAGTGAGAGTTGCTAAGGAGGGAACCTGAGCTTCAAGCGGTAAGGAAGATCTGGCGTCATGGGGCGGAGCCGAGAGTTTTACCACCCGGGTGGGTGGGAGGAACCAGCTTGAAGACCTTCCGGCAAGATTTAAAGCGGCAAGGATACCTGCCAGACAGTGTGGATGAACAACATATCCATGTCCCTAGAAATTTATTTATTTCAATTTCCCTTGTACCTATCCCACCCCTTCTTGAAGCCCTCCACTTTACCCTCTTCAACCAGCCTCCCAGGCAGTGCATTCCATGGCTCCACCACCCTCTCAGTGAAAAAATGCTTCCGACACTCCCCCCTAAAATTTCCCCCCTCCAGCTTCCACTCATGGCCCCTGGTTGTTCCCCCTTTCTTTAACCTCAACATCTCCTTGGTTCCATGCCTGATTATTCCCTTTACATACTTGAAAACCTCCATCATGTCTCCCCATCCCTCCTCTCCTCCAGTGAGTAAAGCCCAAGCTCTTCCAATCTCTCCTCATAAGGCCTCCCCTCCATGCCCTGAATCATCCTGCTTGCTCTCCTCTGAGCCCTCTCCAGCAGTACTATAACCTTCTTCAGATGAGGTCTCCAGAACTGTACATAGTACTCAAGCTGCGGCCTGACTAAGGCATTATACAGAGGGAGGATCACCTCCCTTTTTTTAGATGTAATGCCCCAGGCTGTGCAGCCCAGTATCCTATTTGCTTTGACTGCTGTTCTTCTGCAATTTTCAGAGTTAATCATTTTGACATCTACCACCACCCCTAAATCCCTTTCTCCCAATGTAGCTTGCAGTGTAACCCCCCCGCCAGCATGTATACATGACCCGTGTTTTTAACCCCAAATGAAGTACCTTACATTTCCCAGCATTAAATTTCAGACCCCACCTCCTTGTCCACCCCTCCAGGGTATCCAGATCCCCTGGACTGTCTCCTCGCTTTACATAATCCACCACTGCTCCCAGTTTTGAATCATCCGCAAAGAGACTCAACCTATGTTTGACCCTCCTATATCCGAGACGTAGGCATTGTACAAGAGTGGCCCCAATACTGAACCTTGAGGACTCCACTGATTACCTTCCTGGGGTGGAGAGTATCCCACCCACCATTACCCTCTGTAAATGCCCGGAAAGCCGATTTCCAACCCAAACGAGCTCCTGTCCTTCCACCCCCATCTCCCCCATTTTTACTATCAAACCAATATGAGGCACTCAATCAAACACCTTGCTAAAATCTAGGTATAGAACATCCACCGGCCTACGCTTATCCAAGGCCCCCCGTCACCCAATCATAAAACTCTACAAGGTTGGTCTGACACGATCTCCCCATGACAAAGCCATACTGTTTATCATCCAGGTGCCCTAACCTTTCCAACCGCCTCCCTAGTCTCTCCTTGATAAAGCCCTCCATTACTTTACCTACCACAGACGCTAGACTGATGGGCCTATAATTTCCCATCTCCTCCCAAGACCCCCCCTTTATATATAGGCACTACATAAGCCACCCTCCAATCCTGTGGCACCCATCCCGTCTGCAGAGAAGTATTAAAGAGTGCAGCCAGTGGAGCTGCCAATACCTCCGCCAATTCCTTCATAACCCTCGGATGTAATCCATCCAGCCCCGGCGCCTTATCGGTTTTCAGTTTCCGAAGGGCATTCCTCTCCCTGTCCACTGTGATTCCACCCCCCACCCCCATGCAACCGTTCTACTCCATCTTGGTTTGGGCCAGCCTGTACCCTAGCCTCTTTCCATCCTCTGGTCTCAAAGACTGACCTCTCAATTTTCTATCACATCACCCCTCCCATCAGGCTGTGGGATCCCTATCACCCTCTACAAAGACTGAGGCAAAATAATCATTTAGCACCTCTGCCTGATCCCCGCATCCTGAGCCCATCTCCCACAATCTAAATCCTACTGATCCATGTCCTCACTTTTATGTATCTATAGAATCCCCGGTATCCTTAGCCAGGTTTTTTCCTCAGCTGCCTTGGCACCCCTCACCACTCTGGTGACCTTCCTAGCCAATAATTCGTACGCCCCTCGCTCTTTATCCCCCAGTATGTTTGAAATGTAAGTAGGCAGCCTTTTTATCCCTCACCGCCTCCTGTACCTCCCTGGTCCACCAACATGGCCTGCAAGTTCCACCATGCTTAAGCCTTACTTTAGTACAGGACCTAGTAGCCTCTTGCACCCCTTGTTTAATGGTCTCTCACAAACTTTCAGCAACCATATCCGACTTAATCATATCTAATCTATCCCTTAATATCTTACCCATACCCACGAAGTCCGCTCTCCTGAAATCAACCACTACTGTATGAGTGCGATTTTCCCCCAGATACAGCAGGAACCAAACCGTATGTAGTACCCTGCCAGTGGGCTGCACACCTCCAGGCCCCTTATCTGTTCACCATCCGCTAAACGACATCCAATATTTACCCTCCCTAGTAGGTTCCCCACCTATTGGACCAGGAAGACATCCATCAGTCTCTGCTCCTGGTTACAGAGGATGTCATGGTGTCCCAGTCCGCCCCTGACATATTAAGATCACCCATAACCACTACCCTACCTTTCCAAGATCACAATGACCCTTGATGTTCTCAACCAACTTATCCTCCAGCTCCTCATCTATTGCAGGGGCCTGTATACCACCTTATCTTCAATTTCTTCCTCCTTTGTTTGCAGGGTTACCCAAATCGCCTCCACCCCTCTAGCCTCAACTCCACAAACCATTAAGTCACTTGACTATCAGCGAACCCCTTCCCACTTCCTATCTTTCTTGAATATCTTGAAGCCCTCTAAGTTTAGGTCCCAATCACTTCTCTGAGTGGCCCATGTCTCAGTAATTGTTGCCACATCCACTGTTCCTCGAACAACATAGCCTGGAGTTCAGGCATTTTATTCCTCATACTCCTGGCATTGATCAGGACTGCCCTCCACCCGACTTTTCCCTCTCACCATTCCCCAACCCTGTGCAGTCCCTTTTCTGCCCAAATTTTCCTTGAATTTGCAACATAATCTCTCACTCCTCTCGTGACCTAAACCTGGACCTCAAACAGCCCCCTGGGGTCTTTTATTATTTGACACCCCTTTTTACAAGTGTAAACCCCACCTCTCGCCTATAAATCCATCAAGTTTTATTTTCAAAATCTCTTCCTCCAAGTTGAGGTGTAACCTATCCCTGCATATAGCCCTTATCTTCCCAAGTATCCCCAGTCACCCACCAGCCCATATCCCTCTGACTTGCACCAATCCCTAAGCCACTTGTTCACCCCTCTAAGTTTTAGCTTGGTCTCACTAGTTGCCCTTGGTACCAGCAGAATCTCAGAAAAATAAATTTTACTTCCTATATAATGACAAACCCTTGCCAGCTTCCGAAATCTAGCCTGTATTTCTAGCTCACTATAGTTCCCTCCAAGTCATTTGTCCCCAAATATACTAGAAAGTCTGGGGATTCCCCACAATCCAAAGCTAACGAGTATAGGTGGAATTTGGCCTTGTGTACTGATAGACCTGGTATACATTTAGCCTTGACAGGGTTGCTTTTATTCTCCCCCTCCCAATGGATACCCCTTGTCCAGGGGTCGAAATTAGCATACCCAGCCTGTTCCCAGTGCAAGTAGAAACAGGCTGGTGCATGTAGGTTTTTTCCTGGCTTGCACCATAGTGCATGTAGCTTGTGGCAGATTCAAATGGCTTTGGCTGCATTACCATGAGGTGCCACAAGGGCGCAGCACAAACAGCAAGCTAATTTTTTTTCTTTTTAAGTCACGTCGATGCAATGCACGCCATTGGGAAGCACTCTTCGCAGAGGCAGCATCAGGACTGGGAGTGGCACAGGCTACAGCAAAAGCGCGCAGCATCAGAGCTTGAATGCCTGAGTGAGGAGGAGGTCCAAAGAGGCGGACGCGCGGCGCCGCAAACGGGAGGAGTTGGAGTGAGAAGAGCTGCAGTGAAAGTAGGCTGGCACCAGAATTATTAATCCCTTTCTGCAGCAGTGATTGGTTGGGGTGTGGCATTGCAGAACAGAAGGGGTGGAACTTGGGGCTCAGAGGTGGGACTACGGGGTATTTTTTTTTAATTATGCCAATCAGGGGTGGAGTTCTGGGCATGAGGTGGGTGGGGGGACGGTCTCATCACAGAGACAGCACTCAGACAGGAGACGGGTCCTCCTCCTAGTGGCTTGACTGACTGGCATACAGCAATGTTAAACTTATTGTACCACGTGAGTCTCTTCCAGTCACCCTCGTGGTACAATAAGATTCACATAGGCATGCACTGCATCAGTTAACTATGCAGTTTTGTGGATTGTTTCAGTGAGAACAGTCGCAAGGCGGGAAGCTCCATGATCATCGTGAATCTTTGTTGTTCCTATACAGAACTTTGACATATTAGCATTATCTAGGCAGGAAAACAGTTTAAAGTGGCATTAGTAGGGAAAAAGGTATAAATCGGAAGTTAATAGCTGAAATAAATTGGGGTTCACCCCACCTCAAGCAAGGGATTTTGGGTCTTTGCAGTCTTGTTTTCATATATTTAGCACTGCAGACTGCAGTATCTAGGCAGGGAGAGGTTACAACACCAGGCAGCAATTTGAAAAAAAAATTATAAATCTGAAAAGTAATAGCAAAAGAAACTCCAGCAATCCAAGTGAGTGGATTTCTTCAGTCCTGTTTTGGTGTTTAGCATGGAACCAGTACTATAAAAAAAAAAAGAGCTGTTGCTTTATTTTTTTTTTTTCAGTGTAAGGAAACTAAGGAGAAGTTAACTTTGTAGAGAAATTTGTGTTTTTTTTACAACTGTGCCACATTTTTTTTAACCTTGTGCTGCCCTGTGTCTAAATAAGTGGGGAGGGGGGCTTGGAAATCATTAAAAAAATCAAATACCAGTGTGAGCTTGTGCTCTAAATAAACCTTTTAAGCAAAGGCTGCCAGTGACAGATTTGCTGCAGGCTAGGCTAGCGTGCAGCCTCTGCCCAAGCAAAGGGCAGTTGCTTGCTGTTTATTTTTTTTTTATCTAATATAAAGAAAGTGTAAAAGGACTTTAACAGTCTGCGTCTGCCTGTTGAGCTAGCAATAAGCTAGTATTGTGGGTTTCCCATCGCTCACAATTTGATGTTCTGAATTACCTTAGTCCTCGCCATTTATTTTTGTGTGAAAAAATAATTGATCTGGTCTTTCAGACAACTGCTTTCTTTTTTTTAATTCTGGGGGAACTTGCATGTGCCAGCCTTGCCCCGAGCCAGCTAAATAACCTATATTTGTATGTGACTGTGTCAGTGTGACTGTGACCAATGTTGTGTGAATGATATCATCCGTCCGTCCAGTGTCTACTCTGTCATAATCAGAGAGTAAAATAAATCTCTGCATGCTGAGTAACAGTAGCTACAAATATATATATACTACATAGAAACATAGATTTGGACAACAGATAAGGACTACCTGGCTGCTTATTTACCTAGTCTACTCTACACACACACTATATATCTTTTCTGTGTGTACACTGCGTATGAAGCCAGTTACCTTTCAGAGAGTCAGTCACACAGTAAATGTCTGTCAGCTCAGCCTCCACTGCTGTGGCAAGTATAATGCCTGCCTACGGTGACCTGTCACCTGTGAATGTGATGCCCATTGCCCATATATTATAAAAAAACAAATTGAATTTTGACAGCAAATAAAAATCACTGCCTGTGGCTACAACTACATTTGACCTGGTTGGCTGCCTGGTTCACCTACCTAGTCTGCCCATTTGTGTGTGCAACTGTGTGGGGTGTGAGACTCGAGAGCTTTGCTTCCCATTTATCTGGATGTGTATACATTAACAGCTAGTTGCTAGTACACTAGGTGGCTAGGCCTCTTCTTCAGTAATACTTTGTCTGTGTGTCATTTGATAAAATTTAAAGGGAAAAATGCCCCTCAACTAACCACCTAGTTCACTGCCTAGTAGTCTAAATAGAGTGTATAGCTCCACCCCAAGACTGCCTCAGGCAGTCAGACAGCCCTCCTCCTAGTATCCTGCTGTGAGTGTGTAAATACACATTGACTCTCTCAGACAAGTAAAAGTTACTAAACCAAATCTCTCCTCTTTTCTTCTTCTTCTGTCTCTAGTTGTGGAGTAGTAAAGACAGTTACCACCACCAGTTTGGTGGGATAAATAAATCTAACTGGTGGTTAGCTGCTTGACAGCTGCCCCTTTGCCGACTAAACTTATTCTTGGCTTAGCCTGGACTAAATAATTTAACCTAATTTCCTGAGTTAATCTCAGGTTAATACTGAATGTAACTTATTTCAATGCCCTCGCTCACCTGCCTGCTCCGAGGGATCCATCTATTTAGCAAATAAGTGATATTAAAAAATACACAGACACTTTTTTGTCTCATAGCAGAGAACTTTTTATTGACATTTGTGTTACATAAGAAGACAAAGGCAAGCTCACTGCATTAAACGACCATGCCGCCCAAGAAACTTTTACCCAAAGCAGTTAATACTCTTTTTTCACTACAAGTTCAGCAAAGCAAGCGGTGAAATGCCTGCAGTTGCTACTGCTGCAGCAGCTGTTCCTGCTGTAGCTGATGCCCAGAACCAGATACAGTCCGAGTCCTGTGTATCTCAGTCTGGCAGTGGTGGCAGTGCCAGTTTGAAGTCTCTGATTCTTGATGCCAGTAGTGCAACAGCAGGCATTCCCAGTACTAGTACTTTCCAATGTGAATGTGTCAGTAATGGAATCTAACTCTGATAATGAGTATGCAGCATGCGAATCAGTCCTGCATTCTTGTCAGATTCCTCCTCCTAGCCCCATTTCTGATTCCCAATTTGAAACTGTGCCCAAGTCCAGCAGAGCAGCTCAAGCTCAGTGCCTCCTCCTCAACCTTCTCTGCCTCCTACTGCACCACATGATGGTGGAGAGCCACCCTTAAAAAAGAAAAAAACTTATAAATTTGGGGACTCTTGGAAACAGAACCGTAAATGGCTTAAATACGATAGTGAACTGAACATCATGAAATGTGAATGGTGTGAACTATTTGATAAATCAGGGAAAAATAATTCATTCAGGGATGGGTGTTCATCTTTTAGAAAAGCAAACGTCAATTTCATGAGTCATCAGATTTACATGAAGCATCCAGAAAAGCATTTTTGCCCACAGTATAACCCTGCAGAGCAGCCATTAATAAAGATTGTCCAAAAATAGAAGAAAAGAATTTGAGCAAATGAGAGTTCTTTTTAGAACAACTTTTTCTTGGTAAAAAGTGCTACCATTTACTGATCTAAAAGATGAAATAAATTTATTACTGCTTAATGGGTGTCAGTGAAACCTACTGTAACGCATAAACAAGCAAGAGTATTCACAGAATATATTTACAGAGATAAAATGAAGATTTAATATCATTGGTGAAGTCTCAAGATTTCTTTCCATTCTGTCAGATGGCTCAACAGACAAAAGTATTACTAAAGAGGAGGTAGTGTATGTCCACATCTTGAAAAGGCATCCCTGTCACTAAATTTGTGGCACTTAAACCTCTAGACAAGGCAGATGCAGAAAGTGTAACAGTAACTTTAAAACATACAATGGAAAATGATTTCCAAATATAAGACTGGAAAAATAAATTAGTGGCTTGTTGCTTTGATGGGGCATCAGTCATGATGGGCAGTAAAACTGGAGTAGCCACAAGACTGAAGGAGGAGGCTAAACTTTTAAAAGTTGTGCACTGCTGTGCACACAGACTTGAGTTGGTCACTAAATATGTGATTAAGGGACACCCTGTACTCTGCAGTGGAAGATGTGCTTTCCTTACTGCATGGTTTCTATAAGCACTCTGCTTTAAACTGGACTGGCTTGGAGGCTGCGGGGAGGCACTGGGCATCCGGATACTGCGCCCTGTAAATACTGGAGGAACAAGGTGGCTGCCACATCACCAGCGCATATGAAAGTGTTGCAGACAAATTATCCAGCAATTGTTACACACCTGGATGATGTGTCAGTAAATGGCACAGGGGATATAAGAGAAAAGGCCACTGCAATCCTGAAGCAGATAAAATCGCCGAAGATATTGTTCTTCATCAATTTCCTAGAATTCTATATAGCAGTCATGTCCAGACTAACACTGACATTCCAGCAAAATAACTTAACAGTAGACTCAGTGCAAGCTAAAGTTCTTTCTCTCATGACAAAACTGAAGTCTCTTAGAGATTCAGAGACTATTGATTGCCTTGACACAGGAATCAATCTCGTGGATGGTAAGCTGCATTACAAAGGTGTGGAGCTTGGTTCTTCTGGTTCAGCAAGACGTAGTAGATCAGATCCTGACGAGGATGCAAACACTGCAAAGAGCACATTGTGGTATTGTGAAGAAAGTGCTGGCCACCACCCTAAATCAAATGGAGAATCGCTTTCTGAATTTGTTAATGACCAATGTCATTACGGAAATGGGAATTTTCAACCTGTCTAACTGGCCTAACTCTGATTCCCTGGCAGAGTATGGAGACACAGAAGTTAAGTCACTATTTTCTCACTACAGTGACATTCTGGAACCAAAGGGGTACAGTGCTGTTTCAGCAGTCTTGCAGTGGTCAGAACTGAAAGCATATGTCCAGACCCTAAATGCAGCTTACCATCCACCTTTAGATTCCACTACTATGTGGGCTAGAGTCCTTTCTGAAGAAAGGAGGACTTTAGGGACATTCTTTCACTGCTGAAAATATTTCTTCTCATTCCATCTTCTACTGTAGAATTGAAAGGGTTTCTATTAATGTCACGGATAAAACACGACTGGAGGGCAAACTTGAGACCAGAAACTGTGTCCTCTTTAATGGCAATTAGTTTGAGTAGTGACACAGTGTCCACATACTCGCCAGATAATGCCTTAGCTAGGTGGTGGTCAGCAGGAATGAGAACAAGGAGACTCAAACAGCACCTTATAGTGCCAGAAAAGATGAAAAGGCCTGGGAAAGTGATGAAGACACTGATATGTTGTAGAATAGTATTACATCTGCTTTCATATGCAACGATTCCTGAATCAGTTATCTTTTTCAGTTTTTATCATTATGACCACCGGTGCAAGTAACCTGACAATGGTGCATGTAACTTTTGCCGCCACATGCACCTTGGGGCAGTGCGAAAAAGTTAATTTCATCCCTGCCCTTGTCATAGAATCCCCCAGCAATATCACCTTCACCTTACCCCCTCTTTATTCCTTCCAGACTCCTCCATTATCAAACCCTTGCTTGCTCCTACCTCTCCCATCAGCCTGAGAGTCATTTTTAGCCCTTTTAGTACCATCCTGACTACTCCTTCTGTCAACGAATCCCTGCTTGCTCCTCACCCCCCAGTCATCCGAGGAGTCACCCTCATATGCGAGCCCAACCATATTCCTTCTATCTGCAACTGCTAGTTTATTCTTTGCCCCCCACCCCATCTCAAGGGTGATCAGAGATCGCTCCCCACTACCAACCCCATCTCCCTCTTGAGCCATAATCCTCCAATCCTCACTAAGCTACCTCCCATTGCTCCCCCACTGGACCCACACCTCCCACCCCAACTGCTGTAGTACCCCACCCTATTCTCCACCTCACCCAGTAAATCATTCTCGAGGTTCACTGGGAGACAAATAGTGGAAATAAGAGTAATGAGGAGTTAAAATTCATCTCTTCAATGAGGACGGATGTTGTACAGGGGAAGAGCCAGGTAGGAGGTACCTGAAGAGGAAGGAGTTAAGGCCAGAGACAGAGGAAAGTCGAGCAGGCCAATGAGCAGAGAGCAGAGGAGGGTAGAAGGTTTATCGTACTGGAAGATTCCATAATCAAAGGTATCAAATGGGGGGGATGCGGAAGGGGGAAGTAGCTCTATCTTGGTTGAGTGCATGCAGACAAGACAGCGCACAGAGCCATGCACTTAATACACTCTATATAGTGAGGAAGGTAGGGGGAACCCCCACTTAGTGGTGCACCTTGGAATGAACTATCTGGATGGTAACAGTGTACTGGAGGTGCAAGCAAGATGTAGAGAATTGGCCAGAATATGCCAAATTGAGGGGAGCACTTGCATTCTCAGAAGCTTTGCCGGTGCCAGGAGCAAGCACAGACACAAAGCTGAGGATCAGGGACTTCAACAAGTGGTTGGGAAAATGGTGCCTGGATATGGGGGTATGAGTTGGTGCCGGGTGGGTGGCTGGGGAGATACATGGGACAACAAGGAGCTGTTCACCAACGACAGGCTGCATCTGAGTATGGATGGAAAGAGAGTTTTATAAAATAAGATAGGGGAGTTCATGGTTATAAATTACGATTTAAACTAGTAGTAGGGGGGCTTAGTCTTGCAAGGCGGACAGGATCGCAAAGATTGGGAGGGCCTGCGCCTCTCCCCCAACTGTAAAATTGTTGGATGGGATGTACAAACAGAATGGCAAAATCATGGGGAAGGGGAGGCTAGGAAGAGTAGGGGCATGGTTGGAAGGTGGTCTCAACCAATGCAAGAAGCCTGGGGAACAAGATACCAGAGTTACAGGCAACGATGATGGTAGTGGTGGGGGTGCGGTCAAAGAGATTTGGGCCTCCCAGTACCATGACTGGGACTTGATAATCCAGGATACAAATGTTTAGGAAGGACAGGATAACTGGCAGGGGAAGAAGGGTAGCTCTATTTGTGAGGGGGGATTGTGTGTAGTAGAGAGAGGGTGAGGACGCCGAGTGTGGAAATGATATGGATCACCTTACATGATGCTAAAGGCAGGAGGGTACATTTAGGGTAGTCTACAGACCACCAACACAAACAGAGGAACAGGACAGGAAATGGTGGTAAACCTAACAAATCACTGTGGTAGATGGAGAGGTAGGAAAGTTGGTTGGGGGTTCAACCTGCCTGGGGTGGACTGACGACTATGACATCAACAAATGGTAAAGAACAGTGATTCTAGACTCATTTTAAGATGTCTTTATCACAACTGATGGTGGAGCCAACCAGAAAAGGAGGAATCTTGGATTTGGTTCTGACAGACAGTGAGCAGGTAAGGAATGTTGTAGTAGAGGATCCACTTGCTGGGAGTGATCACTCGACAGTATGGGTCTCCCTGGACATGGGGAGGGAGGGAAATCACACTAATACAATGGTAGTGAATTTCAGGAGGATGGAATACATTTTAGTAGTTCACTTAGAATAAGTATGTGCGGACATGGAGACGGTTCGCAGGTGGGAAATTTTAGAAGTGGTCCTGTTGGAGGCCACTGAAACCTGCATTAAGTCCCAAAGCAAGAAAGTGAGGTCAAGGAAACCCTGCTGGTGGACTAGGGATATACAGGGAAGGGTAAGGGAGAAAAGGCTAGCCTACCGAAAGTACAAGAAAACCTGTAAGGAAAAGGACAGGGAAGTGTACTACATGAAAGCAAAGGAGGTGAGTAGGGTGGTAAGGGCAGCCAAAACAACCAAAGAGATCAAAATTTAAATACCTGTAAATTTTCTTTCTCAGACGGCTGGTCTCCGGGCTTCCTTACTCCTGGGCTGTACCTCCTGATGCTGATCCACAGGCAAGAATCAGACCTCTGCAGCAGGGGACATCCAAGCCCTCCACTTCCTGTTCTCCTCAGTTCTTCCTAAAGCAGTCCAATGTGGTAATACTACAAGAACTTGGGAACAAAAAACAAGAATTTTAAGGCATACATGGCCGTGAGGCCAGCCAACTATATACATTCTGGGAGGGAATCTTAAGCCCGGATACCAGCCGTCGGAGAAAGAAAATTTACAGGTATTTAAATTTAAATTTCTCTCTCCTAAGTTGGTCTCTGGGCTTCCTTACTCCTGGGATATACAAAAGCAGTACGTCCCCAGATGTCCTGGGTGGGAAGAATGTCAAGAGCCCTTAAGGGTTCACCACCGCTTGAAATGCTCTTGCCAAAGGATGCCTCTGCTGAGGACATCTCCTCAGTGAGAACTTTTTTTGCACGCTAGAGTGTGTGAATGGATGATCACAAAGCCCCTCAGTGTGAGTGTGCTGTCGATGCTTCTATGAATTACACCCTCGAAGGGGCCATGGACTCCTCTTGGGCCAAAGGCGGATAGAACTCCGTTTGGCTATAGTGCCTATTGAATCCTTGCTGCTCCCAAATTTTTCCTTTTAGCCAATATGAACATAGTTGAAATTTTGTGAATAGCTTCCTCTCTCTTATTACATTTTTTCTCTCTTCCCAGGCCTAGTGCATGAAATTTTCCACCCTTGTTGCTTTTAGAGAGTGGGCAGAAGGAAGAAGAATGAACCCTTGACTGTAATAGAGGGAGACATAACTTGGCAAACAAAAATCGGAACTGTTCTATCCTGATGAAGGAATGTACAGCTCTTGGGCAAGCCATGCTTTTAGTTTGCTGAAACTCCTGGCTGGAGTAATAGCTCTGAGAAAAAAAGAGGGGCAACCCTTATTTTGAGATGTATGATGGATGGCTTGAGGCGCTCTAAAGGGGACCCTGGTTACGGCCTTCAGAACCATATTAAGACTCCAAGGAGATAGCTTTGGTGGACAGAAGATGTTTTAATGCTGCTGTCTTAAGAGATACCAGACATGGGGATATGAGCCCAACAATTCCCCAGGGTCCGTCAGGAGAGCCCCCAGTGCATAAACTCTAATTTGTAAGGTGGCTAGTTGCAGTCCTTGACCATCTGTCTTAGAGGAACTGCAGTAATACAGGCAACTATATTTTTGTCGCTCTGTATGACTGGAATGAAGCCAGAACCAAATTTTCTCCAGATTTATAATGCACTTTGGAGGAAGAAGAGTCAATAACAGGAGCTGTGCCGCATGGCTCCTTGAACATTTTTCCATTCACTTTCCAGGTCTAGAGAGAGACCAGTTGTTAAAATGGGGTGCAGAACCGGACCTTGAGGGAGAATGCCCTGGCTAAACCTGAATGTTCCAGGTGGTCGCCCTGACCAATAAATGAGGAACAGCAAAGTGCGGAAAAACCATAAGGAACAGACTAGAATCATGACTGTCCTGTCCATGGCCACTTTGTGGAGGATTCTTGACAGAGGCGGTACTGGAGGAAGGCATACAGGAGACCGAACAGATCCCAGCTTATGGGGAAAAGGTGTCCTGAGCCACCTCTGGTTCGTCCTTGGAGAGGGAACAGAACTGTTTTACCTTGGAGTTCTGCCCGCAGGCGAAAACATTTGCTTGCAATTCTGTCTGAATGTGGGAGGCACTGTCTTTCAGCTGCGATCCCTTGGTTGACCCACCTTGCGACTGAGTCATTCTGCTATGACCTTTTCCTGTCCCGATACAAACACCGCTCAGTGGTGCTCAACCCACTGAAGGAGAAGGGATTCCGTTAGCCTCTTAGCTTCTTGTTTTGCCCTGATTGAATGTGTATGTCAGTGTTGCCAGACTGTCAGTTGGAATCGGGCTAGTCTGATTGAGGAATTGCTGTGCAGCATGTCTCGGGCCAAGTCCTACTGTCTCCCCTCAGAAGCGCTATACTGTACCTTGTGTCCAACAGCGATCCCCTGCCCGGTGTAAATAGCTGATGCAGGTGAGTCCTTCCCAGCTCCTGAGGCTTGCACTGGTCGCATTCTGACTTAGCGTGGATGGCTTAACTTGTGGCCCTTCAAGACCTCTGACCTCTGGGACCATCCCTGAGGAAGGGCTTAATGAGTGTGAAAAATAGCAGGTAGCTGAGGAGCCCAAAGACTCCTTGATGAGCAATTACAGATCCCAAAATCTAGTTTTCGGGGAGAACCTTGTGTCATGATATGAGCCCCCGAGGATCAAGGTCTGGTTTGGAATTAGGGAGCTCTTTCTCCAGTAGATGGGAAAACCATGTGCCCTAGAGGACCTGATTACGCCTGCACTGCCTGTAATGCTTGGTTGGGAGTGGGGCCTTTAAGTGGACGATAACCACTACTAGCACCTTAAATACTGTCCATGGGTGCCATGCCTCCTAGGATTATGAAAATGAGGGCGGATAGTCCCTATTCCAGTCTGAGGGGGAACCTGCTTGTTAGCCCCCGCTGGAAGGAGACTAGTAACTGCACGTGCATGCCAAGACGGTAATTGCTTGGGACATTGCTAATCTACTGGTAGAAAATGGGCCAGTGAACCACATGAGGTCATAGGCGGCATTGAGTTTAAATTGTTTGGGAATCGGTGATGTACTATGCTCCAAATCTCCTTGTGTGTTTTGGTAAGGACCCCTTTTCCCCTTCCCTCAAGGATGGGTCTGGGATCTTCAACGCCTTGTGTTGCTGCCCCCTCAGGTGCCACCACATCCTCCCTGTAGTTACACTGGTTACGGAAGAGAACCATGCAGTTTTCCTGAAGGAGTCTCTGCTCTACCCTTGCTGTAGCCAGGGGCACGAAAATGCTTTCAGGAACCTGGAGACCAGGAGTTGTTTCTTTCCTGAAGCAGCATGTGTACCTTCCCAGTTTCCTTCAATTCGTTATCACTTCTTAGAGGATGACTCCCACTACAGCGACCTGTCCGCCTGCCATGTCTGCAGCCTTAAGTATGTCGAGGCTAGGTGAGTTAAAGCATGGCCCTTGTTGCACAACTGGCAGCCTCCTTTGAGATACCTGCTGAAAATGCCAAGAACAGTCCCGCTCTGAGGCTGCTGCGGGTGGCTTAGCTACATCTGGCTCATCAGCACGTTGGAATGCCAGGATAGTGGCCCAAGGTATTGCGGGTCCTTCTGAAAAAACAGGTTGGCTGGACTTGCTTATATGTGGCTCAATCAGCACGCTGGGAATGCCACGCCAGTGGTGTTGAGAACAGGTTGTTCGCAGCTGCTTTAAGGGAGGAATGGAGGACTAAAAGCTGCCTCTCTCGAGGGAGGGTCTCTCCATTCCCATCCAATGACCATCTCAGAGGGTAGCCTTTATGGTAGTTTACCATTTTCTGGTTGCTTCTGTCTAAGCCTGAAACTACTAGTATGCTGTCGGGCCACTGCATAGGTGTGTTCTGGCCCTTGTCATTCCTCTGTTAGCGAGTCCCCCACGGCTGGAGGAATAGGGAAGCTGCGCCAAATCTATGTAGCTGGTAGACGGAAACCTGTTTGACTGGGTGGAACCTCTGGGAAGATCCGAGGGAATCTCAGCTATGACTTTTTTTTTTTAAATGAGGACAACCACTCCTCTTCAGCTGAGGACAGAGATGGAGGCCTCTTCCTTTAGCTTTCTTAGAGGTCTCCCACCCAGAAACCCCGGAGGTTGCCCGTGAAACATGCAGGGACCAAGGCAAAGACCTCATTTTACCTGCGATACGGCCCAGGGACCGAGAGAGGGGGGCGTGAAGCATGTGGGGTCCAAGGCAAATGCCCGTTTCACCTGTGGGTGATGCCTGGGGTCTGAGAGGGGACTACGGACTACCGGGTCCCCTACTGGCCGCTGCTCTCTTCGCTGTGGTTATCCGTCTGAGCCGAGGGAGAGGTTGCGCCTTCGAGATCTCGGCCTCACAGATGCTGTCTTTGGTATGGCATTCTCCCTTGGGGGCTTTCTGGCCTATGCTGAAGCTGGCCCTTTGGTTCAAGATACTGAGTGCTACCTTTAGGTTTTCTGCCTCAGGGATATCTGTCACCGAAAAGTTCTGTCACCAAAAGCTGTCCCTGGAAGAATCTTAGTCTGCCTTTGAAGTTCTAGATGACTCTTTAAAAGCCACTTATGAGTGATTGCCCTTTCTCAGGCCCTGATAAAATATTAGTGACTGATCCTTTCTCAGGCCCTGAATAAATATGAGTGACATATCGACGAGCTGATCCCTCCAAAGCGCTGCAACGGGAGAAGAATGCTCCTTAAGGTGCCTTTAGGTCCCCAACAACGAGCCGAGAGGCCAAGGAACTCGTTGATGGCCTGGGCAGACTGTTGCCCAACTAGCAGTGTTCTACGCGGCCTCTGTCGACAAGCTGATCCTTCAAAGCGCTCATCGACATGAAGAAATGCTCCCTTAAGGTGCCTTTGCCCCTGGTAGAAAAATGAGAAGAAACTGTGTATCTGGATGGCCGGAAAGCCGAGCCGCTCGCTTAATGAGGCCTCCCTATAAATTGAGAATCCCAAGAGCTCGCCGATGGCCTGATCACGCTGCCGCCAGAGTGGTGGATCTGATGGCCTGAGCACAAGTAACAGCCTCCCTCGATGAGCCCTAAGTCCCCCCGGGTGCTCATCGCCAACTGTGCGCTGCCTGCTAGAAGCATCGCCAACTGCTGGAGCCAACTGTGCACCTGCCCAAGTAGTGTCGCCAGCTACTGGGAGCCAGAGGGCTGCTACTGCCACCCAGAAAGTGCTACCGTGCCTGCATTCAATCCGTGTCCAGTATTCAATCACGACTCTCCCAGTGTAGTGTCCCCTCCGCTGCCTGCAAGCCCCCTTTTTAGCATATAGTCCAGTTTTATCCTCCGACCCGACTTGTGTGTCTCTGACCCAACTTGTGTCTCGGGGGGGGGGGCAGCGCCACCAAGTCCAATAGTGTGGGAGGCCTTTAGCGCAGGAGAAAGGAAATGGCGCGTCAGTCTGCTGAGAATGCGTACTGAGCCTGTGGCAGCGTGAGAAGAAATGCTGCGAGAGCTGGTCTGTCCAGCAAGCACGGGCTGAGATCGGTACGCCCTGAATGCTGAGAAAGCGTTATATGGGCAGCTGAAGTGAAGTCCTCAGAGAGAGCGAAATAATGGGCAACTGAGAGGGGCCAGTCTGTCCAGCATGCACGGCTGAGACTGGGGCCCGCTAAGAGCAGAAAGGGAGCTCTGCCTCTTGATCCACCGATACCTGCTCTCTGTGGATGATATCCACCACTCCGTGTAATAAAAAATTTGAAACTTACAGTCCTGAAGTCTTCAGCCCCATTACCTCAGTGACAGAGCTCTGCTGCAGAGTACCTGCTCTTTGCGAGGCAGGAAGTAAACTGAGGAGAACAGGAAGTGGAGGGCTGGATGTCCCCTGCTGCAGAGGTCTGATTCTTGCCTGTGGATCAGCATCAGGAGGTACAACCCAGGAGTAAGGAAGCCCGGAGACCAGCTTAGGCGAGAGAACTAGGGTTGGCACAGGGGTTCAGGGAGGGGAGATGGAATTTTTTAGATATATCAAGGAGAAGAGGATGGGTAGGGGGCAGATCACCAGGTTAAAAAAGGAGGATGGGTGGACAGAAGAGGGAGTGGAGCAGGCTGGTACTAAAAGAGTACTTCTGCTCAGTCTTTACAAGGGAAATGGATGGTCCAAGTCCACAGTGGGTGTTAAGATAAGGGGTGGGGAGAGGAAGTCCCTAACATCTGATGAGATACCAGTGGAGTGTGTGTGGGAGGGCCTTATGTCTTTAAGGACAGACAAGGCCCCAGGTCCGGATGGAATCCACCCTAGAGTCCTAAAAGAGTTGGCACATGTCCTGGCAGTACCGCTGACGGGGGTTATTCAACTCTTCCCTCCAAACGGGAAGTGTACCATTGGAATGGAGAATGTCGCACGTAGTCCCCCTCCATAAGACAGGGTCAAGGGACGAGCCAGAAACTACAGACCGGTCAGCCTGACATCCATGGTGGGGAAACTATTAAAAAGTATACTGAAGGAAAGGCTGATGAAATTCTTGGAGGTAAGTGCACTTCAGGATGCCAGGCAACACGGTTTTGCCAAGGGGAGATCTTGTCAGAATAACCTGGTTCAATTTTTTGATTGGGTGACAAGATCTCTGGACGGTGATAGGCTGGTTGATGTTTTACATCTAGACTTCGGTAAGGCACTTGACTCAGTTCAGTCTGATTTATTGATTGATATAAAACATATCATTTAGATGTACAGTAAAAAAAACAGTCTGAAATTCAATCTTTCAATAGATACATGTCACAAAAAAATAAAAGACAAGACAGTACTGGCATCTAAAAACATTCTCCGAGAGATTAATCACTTAGGCAGCTCCTTGCTATAAAGTGCAGAAAGTGCCATGCATAGCAGTTGATAATTGTATATATCATATCATACAACCAGATGGAAAATCCAAAATAAACAACACATATTCCAGTCACATTATTTGTTAGAAATATAGCAATCTTATAGCAACATTCGGTTACAGACATTATAAACCTAAATATGTAAAGATCCCAAGAGACAAACCTGCTCCCCGGGAGCCTTCTGGGTCGAGAGGGCAACCGAGCAGCCCTCCCCCACAGCCGACGGACTCTTCCCAAGCCCCAGCCTGATCGCCCCCTGCAAAAGGCGTGGAATTCAAACCGAAAAATCTGCACAGAGACAAACCTGCTCCGGAGCTTCTGGGTCGAGAGGGCAACCGAGCAGCCCTCCCCACAGCCACTTAACTCTTCCTAAGCCCCACGCTGATCGCCCCCTGCAAAAGGCGTGGAATTCAAACCGAAAAATCTGCATAGAGACAAACCTGCTCCCCGGGAGCCTTCTGGGTCGAGAGGGCAACCGAGCAGCCCTCCCCCACAGCCGACGGACTCTTCCCAAGCCCCACGCTGATCGCCCCCTGCAAAAGGCGTGGAATTCAAACCGAAAAATCTGCATAGAGACAAACCTGTTCCTCGGGAGCCTTTCGACGAGAGGGCAACCAAGCAGCCTCCCCACAGCCGATGGACTCTTCCCAAGCCCCACGCTGATCGCCCCCTGCAAAAGGCGTGGAATTCAAACCGAAAAATCTGCACAGGTAAAGGAGACCAGGACGAGCAAGGAGTGCAAACGGCAGAGCGCCATTTTTACTGAAAGACCTAAACTTTATTTTCAGTCACCACACGAAAGCTGATTGTTTTTTTCCCCTCAAGTTTTCTCCCTGTATACTTGTGAATTGTAAGGAAGTAGCAGAGCACCTTAATAGTGAAACATCAAATGCCACAGTAAGCTCGTTCTGTGACCGTGACATTTATTTTAAACTGAATCAGTGAAACTTGTAGTGCCAGAGAAAATATTTTTCCTGATTACCCAAGTTGCTAAACTTCTACTGCCTTTGCACCTTTTAACCTTACAAACCCCAGTGCCTGCAAAAACTGCTTTGTCTCCACCTGAGCCCTCTTTGTTTAGAAAGTCCGAAAATGAGCTTAACAAGGGCTGGAATAAAATAACCTTAACTGCATTGAATATGTGATCCCCACCCCCCAATGCTCCTTTAGTCTGCTGCTTTGTGTAGGATCTGTATAAAAGCCTCACCTATTTCCTCCTTCTCTGCAGAGACAAACCTGCTCCCCGGCAGCCTTCTGGGTCAAGAGGGCAACCGAGCAGCCCTCCCCCACAGCTGACGGACTTTTCCCAAGCCCCATGCTGATCGCCCCCTGCAAAAGGCGTGGAAGTCAAACCGAAAAATCTGCACAGAGACAAACCTGGTCCTCGTGAGCCTTCTGGGCCGAGAGGGCAACTGAGCAGCCTCTCCACAGTCACGTGACTCTTCCCAAGCCCCACGCTGATCGCCCCTGCAAAAGGCGGAATTCAAACTGAAAAATCTGCACAGGTAAAGGAGACCAGGACGAGCAAGGAGTGCAAACAGCAGAGCCCATTTTACTGAAAGACCTAAACTTTATTTTCAGTCACCACACAAGTGTTGATTGTTTTTTCCCTCAAGTTTTCTACCTGTATACTTGTGAATTGTAAGGAAGTAGCAGAGCACCTTAATAGTGAAACATCAAATGCCACAGTAAGCTCGCTTCTGTGACCATGACATTTATTTTAAACTGAATCAGTGAAACTAGTAGCCAGAGAAAATATTTTCCTGATTACCCAGTTGCTAAACTTACTGCCTTTGCACCTTTTAACCTTGCAAAGCCCAGTGCCTTCTGTGACCGTGACCTTTATTTTAAACTGAATCAGTGAAACTTGTAGTGCCAGAGAAAATATTTTTCCTGATTACCCAAGTTGCTAAACTTCTACTGCCTTTGCACCTTTTAACCTTACAAACCCCAGTGCCTGCAAAAACTGCTTTGTCTCCACCTGAGCCCTCTTTGTTTAGAAAGTCCTATAATGAGCTTAACAAGGGCTGGGCTAAAATAACCTTAACTGCATTGAATATGTGATCCCCACCCCCAATGCTCCTTTAGTCTGCTGCTTTGTGTAGGATCTGTATAAAAGCCTCACCTTTTTCCTCCTTCTCTGCAGAGACAAACCTGCTCCCCGGGAGCCTTCTGGGTCGAGAGGGCAACAGCAGCCCTCCCCCACAGCCGACGGACTCTTCCCAAACCCCATGCTGACGCCTCTTACAAAGGCGTGGAATTCAAACCGAAAAATCTGCACAGGTAAAGGAGACCAGGACGAGCGAGGAGTAAACGTAAGAGTAGGACCGCCACCCCCACCACCACCCTTTGGTCGTCACTCCTTTTTATAGGATAAAGCACCTGACTGAAATTAACCTATCAGGTGACTTTTCCATTTGCAGGTTATCACAACTGTCCACTAGTGGCCGCTATAACAAAAGGACCTTCTGGCTACCGTGCCCAATACAAACTCCAATACCTCGCTAGTGGCATTTAGCCATCACTGCACCTGCTTTCTAATCCCAACCTTTTGCACCACCTGCAAATTACTGTGTAACTCGGAAGTATCTCTGTCTTCCCCTACCAAATTGCCTGCTACCCACAAAACTGCCAGTTGTATCATTAAACTAGGGTAGTCAGAAATTACAGCTGCTGTTGTACCTGCAGTATCTAAGTGATTATTAACCACTATAGTAATCCAGTTATGTCTTGTAAATTGCATGTTATTATATTTTTCCCATGAGCCGTATAAATGGGATTTCAACTCTACCTCAGGGGTATGGTTTCCAGTACATATATAGGTGCACCCTTAACTGCCGATTACCTAATTAACACTGTATCTCCAGCTAGATTGCCCCCCATTGCTTTAACACGAGCGTGTTCGGCCTCGGCCATAGACAGCCCCTGCGGCCTGAACCCATCTGCTGACCTAAAGGCAGCGCCTAAACTCATCCCAAGGAGGATCCTATAGTAACAAGTGCTACCAAGACCACCTCCTCCAATACGCTTCGATCTATCCCTGGGGTAAGACATCGGATACCCTATAGGTTTGGGTACTGCTGACCAGCAGCTCACTGTAGTAATTCCTGGCCACACCACTGACCTGATCTGTCAGGGACTCGGTGCCTGACGCAGGCTGGTTATTACCTTAGTTGAGCAAGGTGGGCCTAGGGGAACTTATTCCCAGGGGCCAAACCATGACCATCCCTACCGCCCATCCATCCCTCCCTCCTCCCCACCCGGCCTCCTCACCAGCATGATGCCCTCCATGCTTGGACCCCCCTCTCTTGGCTGCCCAAATAGAGGGCTCCTACTGGCCGTCCTGTACCTCCTCTTCCTACACTGGGCAGATAGGACTATAAGCACAGGAGAACAGGACCTGAGAAGTCCCCCCAAACTGGACATTCCCCCACGACATTCTTGGGACCACTACACCCTCCCTCTTAATAACATGGAGGTGCTTCTGACTGCCCATGAATTCTGCAGGAAAGGCATTCTGTACTCAACTCTACTCACTGCTAAACGGAGACTCTGGACTAAGTCCTTACCCCTCAGTCGGCTTCCTTCTTTTTGCCTCCTTGCTACCCTCCTGCTCATGGCAGGGGACATCCAACCAAATCCTGGTCCCCCTCCTTATGATCTTCTGGTCTCCTCCCCGGTGGACACGCACTGGGCGGCCAATAAGGGCCTGAGGATTGCGCACATGAATATATGTAGCCTGAGACCCAAGATGCAGGAACTTCAAGCTTGGCTGGACCGGTACATCCTGGCCATATCGGAAACCTGGCTCAAGCCTCACATACCCTCCCACGAGGTTGCAGCCCAGGATACTCTCCCATAGACAAGACAGACTGAGGAAAAGGGTGATGGGGTCCTTATCTACACAAAAGACACCCTTAACTCAGTGCAGGTCAACCTGCTACAGGCCACTAGTATGGAAGGTGAATCGATCTTCGCTCGCATCACCCTTGGCCCATGTAAGCATCTCAACATTGGATGCGTATACAACCCCCCAACCAATGCACGCTCATCTCTGGAGGCAGTCCTAAGGGACATCTCCGATGAGGTCACCTCTGAGCTAATCATCCTGGGGGACTTCAATCTGAATTGGGCCCCGAAAGACAATCCCTCCCTACTAGGGCTGGTTCAGGAAGCTAACTCACGCAGGTTATGACAGGGCCCACCGAATGAACTACAAAATGGGTAACCATTCCACACTTGATTGGGTGCTTACTAGCAAACCCGCCAATATAAAGGCGGCTGGCACCCTAGCGGATGCCCTGAGTGATCACTCCCCAATCTTATGCTCCTGGAAAAACAGGGCCCCAAGAGTCCCCCCGTGAATACTCACGACACGGGACTACTCAAACTATCAACCTGAACACTTGATTGGCTGCCTAAACGGGATTGATTGGAGCCCTATCAAACTACTCCCCACAATGGAAGAGGCTACGGCCTTTATCCAGGGAGCCATCATTATGGTTTCTGACTGCTTGGCCCCTTTGAAGAAATTCTGCACCAAGGGGAGCTGCTACAAGTGGATCACCCCTCAAGTGAAAACACTGATGAAAACTAGGGACACTGCTTGGAAAAAATACAAGCTTCCTCCCTATCGGCTGACCTAAACCGCTACAAGACGCTGAGAACAGTGCAACCGGCCATCAAAGTGGCCAAACGAGACTACCTCACAGATCTCACACAAAAGAACCTAGGCAACCCTAGACTTTTGGGCTCACATAAACGGGCTTATAAAGGGAGCAGGAAGACCGCCACTGCCCCATAGAGGTCAATGGCCAATTAACTAATGATACTCTAGCATCGCCATGGCTCTCAACCGCCAGTTCACAAACCTGGACCTGCTCAAAGCGGACTTAGCACCCTCCTCCCAGTCTCGAATGATCCCATCCCCCACAGCCTGGACCGCCCAACCTTCCACATCCGGCTTGTAAGACCAAACGAAGTCCTCCCATTACTAAAGTCCCTCAAAATGTCGGGAACTATGGGACCCGATGGCATCCCCACCCCCGCATACTAAGGGAAGGGGCCCCTGCACTCGCCAGGCCCCTCACCTGGCTCCTCAACTGATCCCTTATTGCAGGTGCCATCCCGGAACAATGGAAACTGACCCATGTAGTCCCCATCCACAAGGGTGGTTCAAGGGAGACTACCAACAATTACAGGCCCATCTCCCTGCTATCTAGCCTTGGTAAGATTACAGAGAGACTAATTTACGGACAACCTCGGACTACCTAGAGCTCCATCATTTACTTGCCCCTCCCAGCACGGTTTCAGAACCAATCATGGGACTGACACCACACTTATCAAGTTCTCCACTGATGTTCTCAGAGAACTGGACAAGGGATCCCCAACCGGGACAGTCTTCATTGACCTTTCCAAGGCTTCTGACCTTGTAAACCACAACCTGCTCCTTACAAAACTGAGACAGGTCGGGTTAGACAGCCACTCCCTATCGTGGTTCAACAATTACCTCACAGGGAAGACACAGAGGGTAAAATGGAAAGACTCCCTGTCGGAGCCTCTCCCCCTAACGGATGGGGTGCCCCAAGAATCTATCCTTGGCCCTCTTCTCTTCTCTCTTTTCACAAATGATCTCAGTAAACACTGTGGGGGTAGCTCAGTGGTACAGTATGCGGATGACGCGGTCATATACCGCCCCTCCTCCAATCTGGGAGATCTCTGCTCCGGGCTACAGGAAGACCTGGGTTCCCTTGAGCAATGGCTTGTCACCAACAGAATGATCATTAACCCTAACAAGACCAAGGCCATGCTATTTGGCCCAAGAACCCTCAGCAGGGACAGAAGCCCACATCTCAGGCTGATGACCAAATCAGGAAAAAGACGTGAGGTGGTTGAATCGATAAAATACCTTGGCCTCACCCTGGATCAGTGCTTCTCCCTCAAGGATCACGTCGACCAGGTAACCAAAAATATTCACGCCAAACTCGGGACCTTGTATAGGCTGAAAGACCAGTTGATACCCGCGGCCAGAGCCTCCATCGCCACAAGTGTCCTCCTCCCTACCTCTCCTATGTGGCCCCGGTGATACAGGGAGCTGCCAAACAAGAGATGAACAGATTACAAGTTCTCTATCACAAGGTGGCTCGCTTCACCACCCTATCCGGCTCCCGGGCTCACCACTGTAACACTCTGTCCCAACTAAACTGGTCCTCCTGGGAGGCCCGGCTCCAGTACCCCCTACTCTGCCACACTCTCAAACTACTCAGCCCATCCCTTCCCCTCCTCACTGTACTCACTGCCCAAAAGAGAAACCCTAGGCTCCTTAGAACAACGGACAGAACCCTCCTCGCAGTGCCAAGGGTTAGAACCAAGGCGGGGGGTAAGTCATTCGCCATCACAGCGCCCACCCTATGGAACTCCCTGCCCCCTAGTGTTCAGGATGCCACTTCTACCCACACCTTCCGCACAAGGCTGAAGGCTCATGTGATGGTCACCTCCATATGCAACTGCTAAAGTGAGAGGCTCCTAAGTGGAAGCCCACCCCTCTCCCTCATATGGAAATAGCCACTATCACTGCACCCCATCTATATAGCAGCGCACCCCATCAGTAGAGCTTACCCGGGAAATGTTAACTGCTAAAAAGCTACTATGTCTTACCTCTTAAATGTAACTGCTGAAAAACTACTATGTATTATGTTCCTCGCTGTCTAGCGTAATGTACCTGTGCTGTATGCTACCCTATGTATTATTCCATGTAATTCCTTGGGTCGCCCCTGAAAAAGGGACCTTCGGGGCCCAGCGGGCTTACCCGGTTATCAAAATTTAATAAATAAATAAATAAAATAAAATAAACCAGCCAGGGCCTTTAACTTCAAGTGCGTCATTTGAGTTAAAAAGACTGTGTAAAATCATTTTTGGTGGTAAGTATGAGTTACCTAAAATCAATCTCAACCATTTGTCTCTACTGTTGTTAAATAGAGAACAAAATAAAGTAACATGTTTTAAATCATCTGGCTAAAAATTCCCACATCTGCAAAAAAGGTGTCAACGTATCAGGTCTTTTTTGCATATACTGTAGATAGCTGGAATTAAGCAATTCCATTCTAAATCTGCATAACAAACGTCTCTCACTGGATTTGGTCAAAAGTTGTAGGTAAGGCTCAATAAGATTAGTAATTTTTAGTTGTTTATATCAGCAAAACATTTATTTTTATTTTATTTATTTTATTTAGTTTTTGTTGACCAGGTAAGTGCACTAGACAAATCCTGCCTATTTTCAGGCACGACCTGGGGGAAGGGGATACAGATGAATGCCAACTGACCTTGAACCAGATTAAGCTGTTGGTGGTATTTTTCGTGAAAGGGGGAAATTTGGCCAGGGCACCGGGTAAATTCCCCTGCTCTTTTTTGAGAAGTGTCATGGGATCTTTAACATCCACCTGAACTACCGCCAGAACAGGCAGATGGGACCCCGGTTTAACATCTCATCCGAAAGACGACACCTCAGGAGTGCAGCCCCCCCCCAATGCTGCACTACAGTGTCAGTATTGGGATATTAACCCAAGTGCCTGTTGTGGGGATAGAATCCACAGCCTACTGATCTCCCGGCCTCAGAGGCAAGTGTGCTACCTGCTGAGCCACTGACACTGACATTTAAGCTGATCCAAACAGGAATATCTGTTTTGAATATCAATATCTCTAATTCTGAATACAACCTTATTTTTAACTTCATTCCAAGCTTGAATATACAGTGTATATATCTGTTAGAGTATTCCCCAAACCTAAGGGATAAAGTCGTTTCTTTATCAATAGCAAAGAGGGGAAGAGGAAACCCAAATCAAGGTATTTCATCTCCTCCTACAAACACCAGGCAAGGAGCCGATCATTAGGAAGAAGGAACAACTTCAGAAGGAAAAGAATCCTTCTTTACAAAATCTTTGAACTTAATGAATACTGACCAAGTTCTAATTGTAGAACTGCAGCAAGGACCGAGTTGGAAACCATCAACAAATATCTATACAGTTTATTAACTGGTATCTCAATTTGTTAATTTCCAAACCCCAGACCTCTGAAACATGTAATGCACAAGAGTTAATTTTAGCATTTAATACATTAACAACTCCAGGTACAGTAGATTTGCCTAGTTTGGCATTAAATATTCAAAACGCACCTGAAGCTGTTTGCATCTTATTTTTAACCAATGTCCCTCGTTTTCCAAGAACAATTTTGTGAAAATCTAACCCCCAGATAATCATATTTGACAGCTTCTAGTTTTTCAGAGCCAAGCCATAAAATAGGTATTTTTTTTTGTCGTGTTCCCAAAAATGAGCATTTTGGTATTTTCCTTATTAATCCTTAACTTCGGGTCAGAGTAGACAGAGCGAGGAAAAAATTAAGCTTTCTTTGAAGTCCCACTTTTGAGGTAGACAACAAAACAATATCATCAGCATATGCTAATAATGGTATCCCTTTTTCTCCGATTTTAGGGGCATGGAAGTTGGGATCATGAAGACTTGTCAGCAAAGAATTAATGTAGATGTTAAACAGTGTTGGTGCCAGAAGGCAACCCTGTGTAACACCCAGATTAGTTCTGATGGGATCAGTAGTATGACCAAATTGATCATATTGGACTTTTGCTCAAGTATTTATGTGTAATCTCTTAATTATATTTATTAAATCTGTATCAATACCATACTCCTCCAAAATATTCCACAAAAGGGTTCTGCTTATACTGTCAAATGCTGAGGAGAAATCAATGAAACAGCAATACAGTTTTGGGGATTTTGTCTTGACATATTTCCATATAAGGTGATTCAAGACATAACAATGATGGACAGTAGATCTAGCTTTCCTAAAGCCATTCTGGAATTCACTCAGAATAGCATTTTTTTCAGTCCATATAGTTAAATTGCTCCAGAATGGTCTTTGTAAAAAGCTTTTGTGAAATATCAATTTGACTAACTGGCCGGTACATTTTAGGATCACTACTGTCCCTTTTCTTGAAAACTGGAAAAATGATTGTCCCTAACCAGTTCTTCAAGATAGTTTAACCTTGCAGTATTGCATTAAAGAAGGAGAACAGAATTGGAACCCACCAAAAGGAACATGTTTAATAAATGTCTCCTAATATTGAGTCAGGACCTGGAACTTTATTTGAAGAAAGAGAGATATTAGCAAAATATATTTCCTCTTCAGTAATTTGCATAAAAGTAGAAACACTCCTATCCCCTGTTGGGGTCCTTTGTATAAAGAGGTTCTGTTCCTCAATTGAGAAGTACAAAACTTCAAAATAAGACTTACAGGTATCTGGTGTTATACAAGCCTCCAACTTACATACTAATATACTAAAAGGCAGCACAATAGGCCTGACAGTCTTTCGTGTTTGCTCGGTAGCCAGCCCCTATCTGGCGCTCGCTCCTCCCCCCCTTGTCCCCGTGAGGGTCAATCTTGGCTTCAGTACCCCCATGCATCTGTCCCACCTCCTCTTGAAGCCCTCCACAGTGCCTTGCTCGACTAGACTCCGGGCAAAGCATTCCACTGCTCCACCACCCTCTCTGTGAAGTAATGCCTTCTATGTTCTCCTCTATAGGTTCCTCCCTCCAGTTTCCATTTATGCCCTCTGGTTGTGCCCCTTTGCTTTAGCCTGAACATTTCTTTGGCTCTACCCCTGTTAATCCCTTTCACATATTTGAAAACCTCAATCATGTCCCCCCTATCTCTCCTCCAGTGAATACAGCCCATGGGCTTCCAGCCTATTCACATAGGTCCTATCACCCATGCCCCGGATCATCCTGGTTGCCCTCCTCTGGACCCTCTCCAACAGTACTATGTCCTTCTTAAGGTGCGGCCTCCAGCAAGCAATACTCAAGGTGCAGCCTAACCAAGGCATTGTACAGAGGTAGGATCACCTCACTCCTCCTGGACGTTATTCCCCAGGCTGAGCAGCCCAGTACCTTGTCTGCCTTTGCCACCATTCTTCTGCAGTTCTCACTGTTGTTCATTTTGGTGTCTACCACCACCCCGAGGTCCCTTTCACTCGAAGTGGCTTGCAGTGGGACCCCTCCCAAGGTATAAACATGCCCTGGGTTTCTGACCCCCAGATGCAACACCATACACTTCTCCAGATTAAACCCCAGCCCCCACCTCCTTGCCCAACTCTCCACGGTGTCCAAATCCATCTGGACTGCCACCCCTGCTTCCTCCCCATTGACCAATGCTCCCAGTTTAGAGTCATCCGCGAAGAGGCTCATCCTACTCCTAACTCCTGTCCCTATACCGGAGACATAGATGTTGAACAGGAGTGGCCCCAGTACCGAACCCTGGGGCACCCCACTGACGACCTTCCAAGGGGAGGAGGAGACAGTCCCTCTAACCACCACCCTCTGTGTTCCATCTGTAAGCCAGTTTTCCACCCATCTAAGCAACTGTCTTCCCACCCCCATCTCCCCAACTCTGTCAATAACCCAAAGTGGGGTACCGAGTCAAACGCCTTACTAAAATCCAGATATAAGACATCCACTGGACTCTGTCTGTCCAGGGTCCCTGTCACCCAGTCGTAGAAATCTATGAGGTTGGTCTGGCACGATCTCCCCGGGACGAAACCATACTGTTTGTCATCCATGTGTCCCAGCCTATCCAGTTGCCTCCTGAGCATCCCTTTGATGAAGCCTTCCATTAGTTTACCTACCACTGACGTTAAGCAGACAGGCCTGTAATTTCCCATCTCCTCCCTAGACCCCCCCTTTGTGGATGGGCACCACGTGAGCCACCCTCCAATCCTGGGGCACCCTTCCTGCCTGGAAAGAAGTGCTGAACAGCACAGCTAGTGGAGCTGCTAGTTCGTCCGCCAGTTCCTTCAGTACCCCTGGATGCAGCCCATCCGATCCTGGTGCCTTGTCAGTTTTCAGCGCCCGTAGGGCCTCCCTCACGCTGCCCTCTGTGATTTCCCCCTCCCTAGCCCTCTCCTCAGTAAAGGCCCTATCCTCTTCTGGGCCTGGCCCACTTGGTACCCCAGCCTCTTTTGATCCTCTCATCTCCCTATGCCCTATCCTCTCAGATACCCCCCCTTTTTCTGGTTGAATGAAGCCAATGTCTCCCTCCCTAAAAACAGAGGCAAAATACTTGTTCAGTACCTCTACCTGCTCCCCCGCCTCCTGAGCCCATCCTTTCTCAGTCCTAATCCTGGAGTTCTGTGCTCGCCCCTTCCTCTTTCCCCCTATGTATCTGTAAAAACATTTCCCCCCCCCCACGTATATCCTTAGCCAGGTTGTGCTCCATCCTCGCCTCGATCCCTCACCACCTTTGTGACCCTCTAGCTGACAGCTCAGATTCCCCTCTCTCCCTTCCCCTCTGGAACACTTAAAACATGCGTAGGCAGCTTTCTTATCTCTTACTGCCTCTTGCACCTCCCTGATCCACCAGCATGGCTTGCTGGCCCTGCCATTTTTACTCCATACCCTTGCACAGAAGCTAGTAGCCTCCTGTACCCCTTTTTTAATAGCCTACCACAATCTATCCACATCCATGTTTGGCCTGATCTGGCTCAAGCTCCCCATCAGTATCATGCCCACGAAGTCTGCCCCCCTGAAATCCATTACCACTGTGTTTGAGCAGTTGTCTTCCCCCCACAGGCACAGCATAAACCAGATCGTGTCATGGTCTCCTTCTGCCAGCGGGACACACACCTCCAGATCCCTTATCCAGTCGCTGCCTGCAAGGACAACGTCCAGTATCCTCCCCCAACCCCCAGTAGGTTCCCCCACCTGCTGGACCAGAAAGGCATCTTGAAACACATCTATCAGCCTCTGCTCCCTGGCCACCGATGATGTCATGGTGTCCCAGTCTGCCCCCGGCATATTCAGGTCCCCCATGACCACCACCCTACCCTTTCCCTGGTCACAGTGCCCCTTGACGTACTCAATCAATTTTACCTCCAATGCCTCATCCAATGCGGGTGGTCTGTATACCACCCCTACTTTGAATCTTGTTCCTCCCCCCGATTGTAGGGTTACCCAAATCGCTTCTACCACTCCTCTCACCAATATTCCATCCTTGACTATCAGTGCTATGCCCCCTCCTCTACCCACTTCTCTATCCCTCCTGAATATTTTATAGCCCTCCAAATTTAGGTCCCAGTCTTTCTTCTGGGTGGCCCATGTTTCCGTAATCGCTACCACATCTGTTGATCCCTCTGCCAGCATCGCCTGTAGCTCGGGCATTTTGTTGCCCATACTCCTGACATTGACCAGGAACGTCCTCCACCCCACACCACCCCCCTGCACAGCTGAATTGGCCCTGCGTACTCCCTATTTGACCCCTCCTGCACAGCTCCTGCACCGTGTCCATTGGAGTCCCATGCCCTTATTTGCCGGCGTAGACCAGGGACCTCGGTCAGTCCTCCTATCTCCAGTCCTGCACTAGTCCCTCCCCACTTTACAAGTTTAAACCCCACTTCTCATTAATGAATTTGGCGAGTTTCAGCTTTAAGATCTCCTTCCCCTCTAGGTTAAAATGTAGCCTATACCTAGCATATAACCCCTTATCATCCCATGTGTCCCCCCCAATTCCCCACCAGTCCAAACCCGTCCTCCCTGCACCACTCCCTGAGCCACTGGTTCACACCTCTTAGCTTGTGCTTGGCCTACCCAGATGCCCTAGGCACCGGCAGGATTTCCAAGAAAGAAACTGATCTCCCAATAGAATGGCAGACCCTGGCTAGCTCCCAGAACCTCGCCTGAATTTCCAGATCGCTGTTCCCTTCCAAATCGTCTGTGCCCAGGCGTACTAGGAAATCAGGGGATCCCCGCATTCCAAAGCTAAGGAATATAGCTGGAATTTGGCCTTGTGAACTGATAGTCCCGGAATAAATTTAGCCCTGACCTGGCTGCTTGTACCTTCCCCTGCCCCCTCCCACTGGATGCCCCTGGTCATGGGAGTCCCCCAGCAGGATCACCTTTACCCCCCCTTACTGGCCCTTTTGACCCCTTCTAGGCTCTTCCATCTTCGGCCCCCAGCTTACTCCTCGCAACCCCATTAGTCCGGGTTCACTAGTCTGTGCGTGACCCAGTGCTCTTCCTTCTGCATGCAGTTCCCAGTTTACTCCCCCACCTCCTGGCCGCACAGCTGGCCCCCGATCCTCCCCCAGACTTCTTTTGGCCGGAGTCCACAGATCCCTCCCTGCCCCCTTCAACTGCTTTCCCCTGGCTCCACCTCCCCAGATCTTGTCTCCATCCTCCCTTCTGGCATAATTCTCCTACCCCTCCTCCTCGTCCTCCTTCCTACTCTCAGCAGATATCCCTCCCGACCCTGGCCCCCAGAGTGCCCTCTACCACCCTCCCTTGGCTGACTCCCAGCCTGAGTGCCTGCTCAGCCCCAGTTCCCCTCCCCTTCCACCCCTGCCTCACACTGCCTCTGGCTTACTGGTCCCACTCTCACTGCCTGCCTCCCTCCAGTGCTGGCACTCCCTCCTACTCCCACCCCACCTCCCAGCAGTCTAACCAAATGCTCTCTGCCCGCCTGCTCAACCCCCCCAACTTCCTCCTCTCCTGGGTAGAGCATGGTGTATCTGTTGCTAAGATTGATGCCTGCCCCTGGCATGTTGTCACCTGCCCCCCCCACCCTCTTTATCTCCCTCTGGCAGACCCCTCTCCTGTGGGGTGTTTTCCATTCGTTACTTGTAATATGCCCTACCCCTCCTGAGTTGCTTGTAATACGAACTCCCCCTCCGGAGTCACCATAGGGTCCGTTCCTACCTGCACCCTGGGGTATGCTGTAGTGGCCTCGCCATCCTCCATGGGACCATTTCCCCTCCCATCCCCCCCCCATGGCTTCCAGTTCTTTTCTGATCCCTCACCTCCGCCCCTAAGTCCTGCCAGCTGGGAACACACTGGGCACCCTCCATCCTTCCATGCCCAATTTAGGATTATCGCTGCCCCGCACCCCGTACACCCAATCACCCCTGCCAAGATGCCCGCTCTGGCCAGCCCCGAATCCACCCTCATTTTGGTGTGAGCAGGCCTAACCACTTGCAGCCCAATAGTTCTTGCCCACCTCACGTGATCAACTATTCAGTCAGCAGATAACACCTTTAACAGCTTTCAAAACCCCTCAGCACTATATAAATCAGCAGTTATCACAGCTCACATATAAAGCAGCACTATCTAAGAACAGCACTATATAATCAGCAGTTAAAACAGTTTACACAGCACTCTATCATCAGCATTTATCACAGTTCACATCTATCAAATCCCACAGCCGTATGTGTGACTAGCATGTGCTCAATGGTGTCCAAGCATACCCAGTATACGATTCTGCCTGCCCCCCAAAGTACAGTAGCAGTAAACAGTACAGCCCAGAATCAGGTCCCATACATCATGCCTCTCAGCTCCATATAGTAGTCGTCTATTCCTTTGATATCCTCAGTCCTCACACACTCAGCTTACTCCTCCCAGCTCCAGTCAGCAGCAGCAATCCAGGACACCCACAGCAGTCCAGGTTTCCCACTCACAGCCTTCTCCCCTCCAAGACTCACCCCCACCGACCATTTAATAGAGGTCAGGGCGGGTTGTGTGGGGCAACTTAGAGGAGTAATTGTTATAGCCCAAGGCAACCTGTAGCCAGAATGCCCTCATGTCTTTCCTGATCACTATTTTCCTGAGAACTTCCCATCTCTCTACACTGTGCTTCAACCTCTCTTTATCCAATATTTCTTTGCAAGTCTTCCTGTGTTTATTCATAGTGGAAGCCCTGATTCTGAGATCTGTAATCTCTTTTTTAGTTTGTCTCAGATTATAATTTAATTCTTTTTTGGCTAATTTGCAACTTTTGTTAAACCAAGATTTCCCTACCGAATTTAAATTGTAAGGTCTTTTCACTAAACAATGAGGTCTTAACATGGTAATACTATTCCATTTCTCTGCAATCGTCCCGTTGTCCATCTCCCCAATTAGAGAATCCCTTAAATCAAGCAAGATATCACTCTCCAATAAATCAGTAAAGTTATCCACTGTGCGAGTGTTCCATCCAATTCTCTGCTGATTTATTATTTCCAAATTATTTAATTCGGTCTCTGAATTTAATAAGTCTCTAATCTCCTTCATTTTCAATGTTACCAAAATCGGTAAATGAGCTGACTCAATTCTGTCTAATACCCCTAGGTCTTTAACAAATTTCAGTGCTTCTATGGTAACCCATGCTAAGTCAATTGTTGAAAATCCTCTGCTGCTGCTGAAAGTTGGCTTTCCTAAGTGATCACTAATTGTACGTCCATTTAATATGAACAAGTTAAGATCCAAAATTAGCGTGTTCAAAATCTTCCCTCTAGCATTTTTAACTACATCCAACGATCTCCTGAGGTCTGTAAGGTTACTATTTATGGTCTGTATTGAAGATATGAGCTCCGCATAAAGCTCTTCATTCTCCTTGTTTGCTGCAATTCTAGCATTAAAATCACCTATTATTACAATAGGAAAATGCGACCAACTATGTATGATAGTCTCCAGGGTCTTCCTTAAATATACATAAGCTTCAGAGGCTTTAAGCGTAGAAGGAGGTAAACAGACATTTACAATAATTAAGCTACCCAGATTCCCCTCCAGCTTCAACACCAAAGCTTCCCTGTTTTTTGTATGAATTTCTTCAATTTTAAAATTTAATGAGGTTTTAACAAAGGTCATTAACCTCGATTTGAAATGGCCTAACTTCCCTTTCCTTGTAGAAGGGACTAAATGTCTTGTATACCCTGCCAATTGTGGGTGAAAGGTCTCTGTACACCAGGTTTCCTGAAGACAGTATTTCTTTCTGCATCAAAAATGCCTTAACCTCTGGATCAGCAAACTTTAATATGTGCACACTTAATATTCCAAGACAAACCTTCCAAAGGCCTAAATTCAGTCAAATCGGAAATAAGTGGCAAGTAGGGGTTTTCCTGCTGTAACTGTCATTCATCATTCAATAATTCAAGGCCAGAGAACTGATTTAAAGAAATCTTGTCATCCTTTTCTGGATCCTATTCCTTTCCTGGCTGGGATTGGGTTTTAAAACTTGATAAATTAAACATATAAATACCAAACGGGTCCAATCTATTTCAACCAACAGTAACTGCTCCAGAATATGGGAATTCTTAAATGTAATGTCCAAATTTGGGAAGTGTCATTATATTTTTTTTTATAAACTGTTAGCCATTCCATTGAAGAATTGGACATTTTTATCTGTAAAGTTTTATCCCAGAATGTTATCAAATCATATTTGATTTTCCTTATTGGCTCTCCTACTCTTGTTTCCCATCCAAAGACTGTTATTGTTCTAGTTTCCAATTCTTACTAACATACTAAAATGCCAGCAGAATAGGCCTAATGGTCTTTCGTGTCTGCTCATTTGGTCTGCCCCCACCCTAGGAGCTGACCTTGCTGCCCCCCCCTCGCCCTCTCTGGATTCTCCCTTCCCAGTCCTAGATATTCTCGCTCCACTGGACTTTGCTTCCAGAACCCTTCCCCTGTACCTGTCCCACCCCCTCTTGAACCCCTCCACCATCTATGTCTCCACCAGCCCCCTGGGCAGCGCATTCCATGGCTCTACCACCCTATCAGTGAAGTAGCACCTCCTCCTTTCTCCCCCGATTCCTAGTAATATCTTGTGTCTGGGTGCCCAGCCTCCCATCACTCTCTACTCCTGTCTTTTTTTATAGGATTAGGTGCCACTATCTCCCTAATAATTGGAACCCTCTGGGGGGGGGGGCGTAGTGATACCTCCCAGTCCCAGTATGGAGTTACTGTACCAAAATTCTTTGGCAAATGTTTCATTCTGACTATATATTAATCCACAGTCATGATAGCGTTTATTAGGTGGCCTCATTACATAAAAAATCTTTAGGTATTTCCTGATATCCAAGTGCAACCCCAGCCTGGTCTACCATTTGTTTCTGACTGCAAAACCAGGTGGGCTGGGTTCGGGGAGGAATAGGTCACTCGGCACAAAGGCTAGGTTTGGCTACTCTGCACAGGGGCACCCAAATAACTCCAAACACAGGAAGCAATAACTGTAATGTCAGATACCAGAAGTGGGATTCTAAAGTGTGGCATTTTATTCACATCCAAAACAGAATAAACAAAGCACAGATGGACCCCCACAGGGCTACACTCCTGGTAATGCAGATTAAAAGAGATTAGAACACTTCCTCAACACTTTAGCCCTCAGGCTCTGAACCCACTGGGCACACAGCCCGGACTTGCACGCTGCTTTGGGTTACATAGCCTGAACTTGTACACTGTTCTGGGTTTTCCGTGGCTCGGCTCCCTTGCCAGCCACTTGGACACCTTCCATACTTCATGGAAACATTTTCTGGTGGCTCCTTAAACCACCTAAGAGCACCACGGCTCCATCAGGGAATCTTCCTTTCAATCCCTCGTCTGGGTACTTTCCTCAAGCACTGGCCAAGTAGCTGAGGGGAAAGCAAAAAGGTGTCTCACAGCAAATCCATAGAGGTGAATTTGGTTACTACTGTTGGGGAGTCTCCCACCTCTCGCTCCCACAATTCATACCCGGCCATTTCTCTGGATAGTAAACACCTCATCCTGTAAAGCTTTGCTATGTAAATTCTTGCTAAAAGAATTTCACATTCCATCTACTTGTCTTGCTTTCCATTTGTGCTGGACTTGAACATACTTTTAAGTGGCATTGTCCATTACTCTAGACCCACCACTGAGTTAAGCAGTCCAATCCCCTTCACACTTTGTGCTGGATTTGAACATACTTGAATTAAGTGGCATTGTCCATTACTCTAGACCTCCCACAGATTAAGCAGTCCAATCTCCACTTTCCAACTGTACTTGGCTGTCTTTTCCTGACCCCACAGTAACAGTCCCTTTAGTTTCCTTCTGTTCAGGTGAAAACACTTAGCCCTTTTTCAGAGCTAACTCACCCTTTGGTTGCAGGTGCCCCACAGGCGTTTCCTCCACAAGGAATCTTCCTCTCAGAGCTTCTGATGCCTCAGCACAATTTGAACAGGCAGCTTCTTTCCCTTAGCCGGACCCAGGAGGGTCCCCCCATCCGCTGAACCATTGAAAGCGGTCTCCACCACTTCAATTACCAGTTCCTGTGTTCCTCTTCAGGTGGAAACACACACCTTTCCCAAAAGTAGCTCTAAAACAGAGCTTAAAGCTCTGCGAGCCTGCACACACAATGCTGCACTTCAGTTTCTCTCTCAGACTGCACACAGACTGGCTTCAAATTCCCCAACGTTCTACTCTAACCTCCAACTGCAACATTCCAGTGTGGCTTATGCAGCTGCAAAAGTTCTAAAATTGTGTCATCCCTCAGACTCAGCTGAGACTGAGAACAGAGTGAGACAGTGTGAAATCCATTTAACTGGAGTTTCACAAGCTGCCTTCCCTGCCTACCACTAGGTCTTACTGAGATTCTAGTAACCCCGGGTAACGGGGGGTTACACTAGGATTTGTGCTATCCAAATAAGGAGAATATCCTGTGTTTCATTGGGAATTGCCTGAATTCTGTAACATTCTAAAAGGTATTCAAACTCCCCATTATGTCCTTTATGAGGACAATCAGGCGCTGTTTGACTAACAAATGCCTCTCTTGCCGATGTCAAAGAACCTTTGTGGTCATCCATGAAACAGGCAGGCCTAACATCATCCTTCTTAGTTTTCCCTTCCAAATCCTGCACTTCCATAGAGATTATTTCTTTAGTCTCCTTAGATGTATCTAATTTATCTATAGGTTTCCTTTGGTCCTTAGTTTCAGAGTATTCTTTACCATTTAAGGTCTGCTGTTGAATTTTCCATGACAGTGACTTAGAATGGTGTCCCTTCAATTTATTCATAGATTTTCCTCCCTTCCCCCTTTTGATTATTCCTTAATACTTCAGTCCCCTTATTACAATTACAGGTTGCTTCCCTATTAAATGGAGGTGGTAAATTAACCTGTATTGCTTTATTAAGAGATTCCGGCTTAACTGTCAGCTCAGTAGTCCTTTCTGTAATTTTAACCCCCTCCTAGGCCTTCCAATAACATTTTATTGTGAAAGGCATCTGCCCGAAAGCTGGAAATCTCATTTTTAATTACTGCTAGATTTTCCAAGATAGCTGTAACAGCATAGTATATATCTTTAATGATTTCTAGCATCTGCCTGGAGAGGGAAGAGCTGGCAGTAAAATTTCCGGCATCCTTAAAATATTTTTGATTAAAGGGTGATCTGAGGCCATCACCAACTTTCTATTCATTATTCTGTGGCCTATCTCTAGCTTGACCACCCCTTTCTTGGGCCATATCCAATCTCCTTAGTCTCTCAATGGTAGAATTTAAATCCTTCAGAATAGTTTCTAATTTTAATAATTTATCTGATGAGTCCCTTGTCAATCCCTCGTTCCCGTCATTCAGTAAATCTGATACAGTGATTTCCAAATCAGGCAAACAGGTGACTGATGTAGTCTGCTCATCATAATCACTTTCTGGCACTAGATAAGAAGAATGAGGACACAAAATCTGTGATTCAATTAACTCACCGGTCAAAATATAATTTTTATTTTTTTTTATTTTATTTTGACAGCAGTTTGGGAAAACCTTTGAGCCATAGGCTCATTTACAAAGGTACCTTGTCACAGGAAGACATAACACAGTACAACAGTAAATTACGACAGTAATAAGTACAGAAATACAGCAAGTTGGTACAAGCAGAAGTGATGCAATAACAACAGGGTTTAGACAATCAATAAGCAGCTTAGAAGGTAGCTTTGTCATAAATATTGAGTAGGGCCTAGACTAGTGGCATTTACAGCTTTGGGTATTAAATAGGTGATTCCGTAAGGACGTTTTGAAGCATATCATCAATGGGGCTTCAGAGATGGAAGGGGGCAGTGTATTGAACCAGGAGGGGCCCTGTAGCTGAAGGCTCTTTGGCCGTGTGAGGTCTAGCTCTGGAACAGCTAGTGAGGATTTCTCAGAGGTTGACGAGTTTGAACTATGTGGCATGTAGAGCGGCGGATAGTAGCGTCAGTCCTGGTGGGATAGCTTATAAGAGGTTTTTTTTTAGTAAGGATACAGGTCTGATATTTGAGGCGCTCATCAAGATCCAGCAACAGGGCTTTAGAGTATAGCAGACAGGTGTGTGTTAGCCTAGTCGCCCCAGTAATTAACCTGCAGGCCTTGTTTAGAATAGTGTGAATTTTATGGAGCGCAGTCTGATCAGCAGCACCATACACTGGCAGCCCATAGTCCACTAGTGACAGGATGGATGAGGTGACTGCAAGTCGTAGAGCCTCAGGGGGGAGGCAGTTTTTAAACCGGTGTAAGATGCCTAGTCGGATATTAGCAGCAGTGGCAAGGGCAGATATGTGTCCATGGAAGGAGACAGAGGGGTCAAAATGGACCCCCAGGTATTTATAGGAGCAAACTTGTTCGAGTGGGAACGAGGACCCAGAGTGAATGAGAAGTTTGAAGTTGCAGGATTTGTTTTGAGGGTGAGCAAAGATCATGGTTTTTGTTTTTTTAAGATTTATCACCAGTTTGTGTTCCTTGAACCAACCCTCGGTTTCATTGAAAGACCTCTGCAGGGAGTCCTGGAGGGCGATAGGGTTACGATCTGAGGCAAAGATGACAGCATCATCAGCGTACAATAATATGTTACCAGAGCAGGAGCGTGGAAGGGTGTTAAGGTAAAGGGAGAAGAGTAAAGGGCCCAGAATGGAGCCCTGGGGAACACCAGAACGGATGGGACAGATGTCTGAGTGGGTCCCGTTAATTTTTTACACTCTGTGAGCGGGCAGACAAATAACTGGCGCACCAGGAGACAGGCCCAGTTGCAAAACTGGAGAGACTAAGGGCATCCAGAAGGAGGGGTTGGGGGACAGTGTCGAAAGCTTTAGAGAGGTCTATGAAAACAGCACCAGCCAGAGAGCCCATGTCTAAGGAGGAGTGGAGAAAATTGGAAAACTCTAGGACGGCAGTGCTGGTACTATGGCCAGCATGGAAACCGTGCTGTTCAGGACAGAGGGCATTGTAGTTGGTGAGGTAGTCAGAGATTTGAGAAGCCACCACCTTTTCCAAGGCTTTGGAGAGAGGAGAGAGAATGGAGATAGGCCGATAGTTTCCAGCCACAAACCTGTCACCACCTTTAAGAATGGGGGTGACTGTGGCAATTTTCCAAACAGATGGAAATTTCCCCAGGCAGAGATTGATTGACGAGGCATGTGATCGGGGTAAGGACCGAGTCTAAAACCAGTCGGAGGATACATGGGTCCAAGGTGTCACTGCCCATACTATTACTCTTGAGGGCACTGACTAGGTGAGGTCTAAGTTCTTGGGCAGAGACACGGCGGAGGTGAAAATAAGGGCGTGCAAAACTTATGGCAGGCGACGGGGGGGGGGGAAGAGGTTGAAAAAAATCGGTAGGGAGGATAGGGCTAAGATCTGTGAAGGAGGCATTGAGGTGGTTGGCTATAAGGGCTGGGTCTGAGGAGATAGTGCCATTGATGTTGATCTGGGTGGGGAGTGTGTGCTCCAATTTAACTGTTTGATATTATCCCAGAAGGTTCTGGGATTCCCCCATGAGGCAGTAAGCGAGGAACGATAATGATCAGCCTTGGCCTTTCTGATGGCCCAGGTGCACTTGTTTCTGGCGGCAGCATACATCTGCCTGTCACTGGACCGGCCAGTCTCAATGGCATGGTGCCATAAGTTGTCTCTATGTTTGAGTTGTTGGATCAAGGCTGGGGTTACCCAGGGAGCATTCTGCCCTTTGGTACGGCGGGTCACAGCGGGCAAAGATATCACAGGCTTTATTAAATGTCTGGATAAAGAAGGATAGGGCCGTGTCAATGTCAAGTGCAAACTGTACAGGGGACCAGTCAATTTGGGACAGAAGTTCCTTAAGTTTCTTCAGTCCACCAGGTTTCAGGCGTCGCCGACGTATGGACTGCACTAAGGGTTTGGAGACTGTGGATGACCAGTGAAATAGAATGGGGGAGTGATCGCTGAGAGAGTCTGGGAGGACTTGGACATTGAGGATCTGATTAGGGCAGTTGGTGAGTACCACATCGAGCAAGGTACTAGTGCCTCTCTTAGAGTTAGTCCTAGTAGGGTGGGTGACAAGTTGCGTTAAGTCTACTGCAGCAAAAGAGTCACGGGCAGAGGAGGAAGAAGGGCTGAGCCAATTGATGTTTAAATCACCCACTAGTATTTGGTCAGTGGAGGGGGGAGTAGTGAGGAAAGGTACTCCGTAAGTGAGGCAATAGCCTGCGGTTGGTCCCTGGGGGGTACGTATGCAGTAGTCAGATAGAGGGGTCCCTTTAATGGGTCAGGGGTCAGTTTCAGAGTAAGAGCCTGGGCCCTGGAGTCAAGGACAGGTGCAGGTAGGACAAGTCCAGTGAGATCTCCTTAATGTAAATAGCATAAGCCGCCACCCTGCCTCCCAGCCTGGCCAGACTGGAAAGAGGGAGAAACCGGGAGGGAGACTAAGGAGTCTGGGGTGGATTTCGACAGCCAGGTCTCAACCAGTGCGATGACATCTGGGTTAATAGATGTGACCAGGCATTGTAGGGAGTCAAACTTTTTCAGGAGGCTACAGATATTCATAGAGACCACATTTAAACCAGAGGGGCCAGTGGAGGAGCTCTTGGGAACTAGGCCAGGGTTAGGGTGAATGTTCCCTGATAGGAGCAGTAGCATAACTAACACCCTGGCCATGTGGTGCTGAAAGGTATTTCTACGACCGACACGGGGGGGTTAGGGGTGCAGGGGTGGGCAGGGTAGTACAGGAAGGGAAAGCAAGAATGAGAAGACTCCCGTGAGTGTCAGAGAAGGAAGCGAGGAGGAAGCTGGAGGGTAGGCAGGGAGGACCGAGACACCCAGTGGTCCCAAGGAGCGTGACAACAGGCTCGAGAACATGGGGGGGTCAGAGCACAGAGGGGAGTAACATACCGGCATGTGGGCAATTGCACTGAGACGGGTGGGTAAGATAGTGGTGGCAGGCACAAGCAGAGCATGAGGCAGGACCAGTGGAGTGCGGTAAGCATGGTCCTAGAGAGGTAGTCCTGGGGAGCTATGGAAAGTGGGGGAAAAAGCGGAGGAGTAAGGGCTACTTTGGTGCAGTGATAGCGATAACTGTCTCCGGGAATAGAGGGTATCAGGTTCAAATACTAACCCAGGGTAGTGGGAAAGAACCTGGATGGGATCCAAAGAATTCAGGGACAGCAAGCCAGGCAGTCAGAGGTTGGCCTGAAAAGGGCTGCTCTACGGCAACTCCTAGTAGATAGTGTTAGTGGGAGGAGTTGGAGTAGGGGACAGGGGGCAGTGGAGCTATCAGAGCAGGAGGTTGTTGAGAGAGAGAGAGAGAGAGAGAGCACTGAGTCCCTCTAGTGGCCAGCAGGTATAACCTGCAAATGGGAAAGTGGGGAGATAGGTTCTAGACAACAGGAAGTGATGTCATAGGGGTGGATCCATAAATTGACTGCCGCCCCTGGGTGGCTGGGTCGGGCGGGGCAGACCAGTCACGGCTTGTCGTCAGACTACTCCCACAGCAGGAGTCCAGATGGTGGGAGAGGTTCTCTTTACCTCAGAGACAATCAGGTGAAAGCGAAGGGCCCTTCCAGCTCCGAGGAGGCGCTTGTGTGTCCCAAGTCTGCCGCAGTCGGCAGTGTGCCTGGGGGGGTGGTTTTCAGCCTAAGTAGTGGAGGAAACAAAACACCTCTAATTACTATGCAGCGGGAGGTACTGCGACTAGACAAAGAGATCCTGTACTGCACATGCGTGGCTGTTCCAAAATGGGGTCACAGTAAATCCCAACTATCCCAATACTTCTGAGCTAAAAAGTACATTTGAGCTAACACAGGTAAATGTTAGAGGTAAGCGTTCTGGCTGAGAGGTGGTGAAGTCAGCGAGGCAACTCGTGGGCACCATGCAGTTCCCTAGCAGAGTTCTGAGCTGTACAGAGCACATTAAACACCAGCTAAAATTACAAATAAGCCCCACAGCAGTATACAAGTGAAAAGGTCCAAAAGCTAACCAGCAGGTAGCACCCCCCCCCCCCACTGCAGGAGTCCAGACGGTGAGGAGAGGTTCTCTTTACCTCAGAGACAATAAGGTGAAAGCGGCGTCCTTCCAGCTCCTCGGAGGAGCGCTTGTGCTGTCCCGAGTCTGCCGGGGGTTCAGCTTCAGAGACAATCAGGTGAAAGCGGCGCCCTTCCAGCTCCTCGGAGGAGCACTTGTGCTGTCCAGAGTCTGCCATGGTCAGCAGTGTGCCTGGGGGGTTCAGCCTTTGAGATGGTAACATAGAAACATAGACTTTGACGGCAGATAAGGACCGCTTGGCCCACCTAGTCTGCCCATTTCCCTACCTAGAGGATAAGCTGCAGATCCTATTTAACCAACAACCTATTTCTTCCTACCCCCCACAACAATTGCCTTATGTCTGTCCCATGCATTCTTGAATTCTCCCACAGTTTTTAGACCCCACAACCTCCACAGGAAGGCTGTTCCATGCGTCCACCACCCTCTCTGTGAAAAAATACTTCCTCACATTGCCCCTGAGCCACCCCCCCAGCTATCTTCAAATTGTGTCCCCTTGTTCTTGCACATCTCTTTTTCTGAAATATACTACCCTCTTTGACTTTGTTGATTCCACTGAGATACTTAAAAGTTTCTATCATGTCCCCCCTCTCCCTCCTTTCCTCAAGGGTATACATATTAAGTTCCTTTAGCCTCTCCTCGTATGGCTTCTCTAGCAGACCCTGCACCATTTTAGTTGCCCTCCTCTGAACTGCCTCCATCCTGCCTATGTCCTTGCGGAGACGGGGTCTCCAGAACTGGACTTGAGTACTCAAGATGGGGTCTCACCAACTGTCTGTACAGGGGATAACAACTTCCTGTTTTCTGCTGGTGTTGCCTTCCCTATACATCCTAGTATCTCCACAGCCTCCCTACCGCCTTCTCACATTGCTTGCTAACCTTAAGGTCATCTGATATGATTACCCCCAGGTCCTTTCATTTTGTTACTACCCCTGTAATCTTCCCCTGGGTTTTGTTTCCATGTGCATTACTTTGCACTTCTTTGCATTGAATCCAAGCTGCCATACTTCTGACCATTCCTCCAACCTTGCCAAGTCCCTTCTCATCCTTTCCATGCCTCCTTGTGCATCAACCCTGTTGCAGATCTTTGTGTTATCTGCAAAGAGGCATACTTTTCCTTCCAGTCCCTCTGCAATGTCACTTATAAAGACATTAAAAAGGACTGGACACAGTACTGAACCCTGCGGTACCCCACTAGTAACCCTTCTTTCTTCAGAGTCGACTTCATTTACAAATACCTTCTGTGTCCTGTTGTTCAGCCGATGTTTTACCCAGGCTACCCCCCTGGGACCCACTCCAAGGCTGGTTAATTTGACTACTAATCTATTGTGTGGGACTGTGTCAAATGCCTTGCTAAAATCTAGGTAGGCCATGTCCACAGCCCCTCCCTGGTCTACTACTTTGGTCACCCAGTCAAAGAAATCAATTAGATTCGTCTGACATGTCCTTCCCACTGTGAACCCATGCTGCCTTGGGTCCTATGCCCCACTGGCCTCTAGGTACTCAACAATTCTTTCCTTCAGAATGGTAAAATCCTTCTCAGTAGCCTCGAGTGAGATCTCTATCTCTCTTTCCAAGGAAAGAGAGATATTAGGAATTGGAGACAATATCTCACAGTCCATGTCCTCCCGACTAGGTTGATTAGACTTAGACTCAGCAGGAGTAGATAAAAGCTTTAACCCTAGAGGCCTGCTGGTCCCATAATTCAATAATTTTAAGTTGTTTCTCCTTATATGTTTTAGAAGTCTTCTTTGACTTTTCCTGAGTTTCTGAGATGTTGGAAGATGAGGGAGCAATCTCCCTGCACTTCCTAGCTACATCTCTGGGTAACACCATATACCCGCTCACTTGTATATATCATTTAAAGATCTCTAGACTACATTCTGTGCACTGTGCACTATTCACTATAGGGAGGTCATTCAAATTGAATATCACCACAGGAATACACTATTCACCATAGGGAAATAATTCAGGCTAGATTTCCCCAAAAGGGTCCCCTAATAACGTCAAAACCACAATAATAAAATAGCTTGACCTTAGATGGATAAATAAAATCTAGGTCAAACAGACAAGGAGCCAGAACAGAATAACAAATAGCAGAATAACAGAATAACTGGGTAACAAGGTAAGAAAGCAACATACTCAGTTTAACTAATAGACCCTTGTAGCTCTGATTTAAGATCATGAATCATAGATCCATACATTCAAGTGTGCAAAACTTGCAGATTTTGCCAATACAGCTAGTACAGCCAATAAAATGACAGTTGTCCCCTGAGAAATGTAAAACTGCTGACTTTCTTGGGCTAAAAAAAGGGATGTAATTAGCTGTGTATGTTGTATATGTCCCACCTAAAAAACAACAAACAGAGAACAAAAAGGGGAGGGGATTATGCCAGCCGAGAACAAACGGCAATATTCAATATAGTCACCAGCTTCCCTTGGGTTGATTCTTTAAACAGTACCAGTCTCTTCAGGCTCCTTCGTTCCTTGAAAGCTGTGCAAATGTAATTAAAAGGGCAAAAATAGAGAACTTATTCTCGATGGTAGCAATCCAAGTCGCAAACCCATACACGCTATTGAGCCTCAAGTTTAAACCACACTGTGGGAAAAAGTGCTGTCAGGTGCAGACTGATATACACTGCTGCAAAGAGTTTTAATCAGCCCTTTTCAAGCTCCATCCAGCACATTGAAAACTCTTCTTGTAATTTGATGCTAATAAAGTTTCCAATACGCTTGGTAATGATGAGCCAATCGGTTATCACAACATCCACCCCCACGAGGATAATAAGCTCGCAAATGCAGGGTCCGGGCACTGTAACAAAACAAGAATAATGAATGGTAGAAGCCAAATTCTATGGTACAATGCTGTAATACAATTAGCTTATCAGCTGTTCTTCGTTTCCCTTTGATATTCCCCTTTACTCCACTTGACTCTCCTACTCTCCACAAGAGGTCTAAAAGTTCAAAACTTCAGGTTCACCAAACTCAAATTCACAGGTTCACAAAAAACCTTATAAAGAAATGTACCAGAAATTCTTACTTTTGGATGGTAGTCATTCAAAGAGCAAAACTGGGTTTCTCTCAGGGTACTCAATCCGCAGTGTACGCCCCTCGTTTGTTCAAACAAGCCAGCAAGAATGTAGAGCAAAGGAGATTACAATAGCTGCTACACTGCCTGGCAAGAAATAACAGGGACTACCACGCAATACCACGCTTGTAAATGCTGTGAACCAACTGATCCTCTCTCCTCTCCTGCGCTCCGCTGTATCTGAAGGAGAGACGCTGCACAAGCGTTTTAAGTACTCCTGTGAGTGAATGCTTTAAATCTACTGGGTGAGAAAGAACTCATGACCCTGCCAATGCCACGAAAATTTAAAACAATCAATTTAACTATATTATAAATCTATTTAAAATAAAATCGTATTTCCCAAGCCCAAAATACAGCAGTGAAAAAAATAACAAACAAAACAACCCCTAATTAAAACAAGCCAAACCGAGCAGAACAGAGCACAAAAACACAGAAGAAAGAAAAAACGAAATAAAAAAAAAAAATTTAAATAAGATTTTCTTTACACCCCTCTGAATGTAGTCACTAAGCAGGTGCTAGAGGCAATGGTTAGAGCACAATCTCTCGTTTCAGCTCGAGGTGGAACCAAATCTCTCCCGTGGCCCAAAACTCGTTCTCTCAGCCGCCCCGAAGGGGGTCTTCTTGGGTGCTCTTCAATCTGTTGCCATTGTTCAGAGGGAACAGGAAGAAAAAATTACTCACCTTAGTAATGTTGTTTCTTCTAATGGAGTCTTGCTGTATTCTGACTATTGCAGTGATATCCAACCTTTGAACTGCCCCAGAGAGGAAAGAGTTAACTTTCCATGCAAGGCATGAACGCTGAGCTCGAGCTCGGTTGCGACTCTGTCTGTCGCTTGAACCCAAACCGCCAGATCTTTACGAGCTAACTCATCACGCCCTGTGTGGAAACTGTAAACTTACACTAGCCAACTGGCAACTAAATCTAATAAAAAGGTTTTTTGGTTCCAAGGCAAAGACTCAAGTCAGGAAACCCCAAAAACACAAAACACAACACATACCCAAAAATAAGAGAGTGAGAAAAAGGGGGAAGCACCTCTAGGGTGCCAAAACTGGTTCTGAGAGGGGAAGTGGGGGGGAGATCAGAATACAGCAAGACTCCATTAGAAGAAACAACATTACTAAGGTGAGTATTTTTTTCTTCAAACAACATGAAGTCTTGCTGTATTCTGACTATTGCAGACTACCAAGCAGTACCTCCATGGAGGAGGGACAGAACCTACTTGAAACAGGCTCTGAAGCACTGCTGTGCCAAACCAAGCATCACTCCTAGCCTGGATATCCAGAGAGTAATGGTTGGTGAAAGTATGTACTGTTTTCCAGGTGGCTGCTTGACAAATCTCTAAGATAGGAATATCCCTGGCAGCAGCACCTCTGGCAGAGTGAGCCCTCAGGCCTGAGGGTGGGATCCTACCTAATTTTTCATAGCAAAATTGTATACAAGAGACAATCCACCTGGCAACAGATCTCTTAGTGGCAGGTTTTCCCTTACCAGCCTCACCATAAGCGAGGAACAGTTGGAGGGAGTCAAACCTGTGACCCTTGGTGCGCTCTATGTAGTAGCTAAGGGCCCTTTTCACGTCCAGGCTGTGCAGCCTCCTCTCTCCAGAGGAGGAATGGTCAGTGAAGAAAACAGGAAGAGACATAGACTGGTTAAGGTGGAAATCTGAAACCACCTTAGGCAAAACTTCCTATTAGTCCTGAGGACCACCTTATCTCTATGGAAAGAGATAAATCAGGCTCCACTGACAGGGCCTGTAACTCACTTATCGTCTGGCAGAAGTAATGGCTACCAAGAACACAGTTTTCCAAGTCAAGTACTTAAGCTCTGCTGAGGACAAAGGCTCAAAAGGGGGTTGCATAAGCTGAGCAAAGCAAACATTAAGGTCCCAAGCAGGGGCAGGGTCCCTGAAGGGAGGACTGGTATGCAGCAATCCCTTTTAAGAATTTACAGAATACAGGATGAGCTGAAAGGGAAGAGTGCTTCCCTGCTGACAAGAAGGCAGAGACAGCTGCCAGATGCACTCTAAGTGTAGCTGGTCTGAGTCCCAAGCTATTGAGATGAACCATATAGTCAAGGACTGTAGGCAACCCAGCAGACTCTGGAGAAATATGCTTCCCAGAGCACCAAATAGTAAACCTTTTCCATTTGGAGTTGTAAGTCTTTCTGGTGGAAGGCTTTCGAGAAGCCTTTAAAATATCCAGAACACCTTGAGAGAGATGCAAATCAGCAAACTCTAACTCTTCAAGAGCCAGGCCTTGAGATTGAGAGATTTGAGATTCGGATACCAAACCCTCCCCTGAGGACATGTTAACAGGTTGTAATTCCTGGGAAGAGACAGGGGGAAGGTGGACTGCTAAGGACAGCAAGAGAGGGTACCAGGGCTGTCTGGCCCAGTCTGGAGCAATCAGAATCACTTTGCAGGGTTGAGACCTGGTTTTGACTAGTACCTTGAACAGGAGAGGGAAGGGGGAAGCATACAGGAACTTCCCTTCCCAATTGAGAACTAAGGCATCCAGGGGGACTGAGCCCAACACAGGGGGCCTGCAGCCAAAAAGAGGAAGTTGGTGATTGTCTGGGGCTGCAAAAAGATCTATCTGTGGGGTGCCCCATCTGGAGAAGATCGCCTTCAAAATCAGGGGATCTAGGAACCATTCGTGATGGCCCTGAGATATCATGCTGAGAGCATCTGCCAGGACATTGTCCTTCCTTGGGAGGTGCACTGCTATCAGGGAGGTATTCAAGGAATAGGCCAGAGACCACAACTTCATTGCCTCTGTGCACAAGGCCACAGACCGAGTGCCCCCTTGCTTGCTGATGTACCACATTGAGGTGGTATTGTCTGTCCTGATCTGAACTACTTTGTTCTGAACAGACTTGGAAGAAACTTGAAGTGCTAGAAACACTGCTCTGAGTTCCAAGAGACTGATGTGAAGCAGAGATTCTTGAGGTGACCACAACCCTTGGGTGGTCAGATCCCCCAAGTGAGCTCCCCAGCCCAAGAGGGAGGCATCTGTGGTAAGGATTAGAGAATGAGATTGAGTGACAAAGGGAACTCCTTGCCTTAGGTTGTCCTGATCCTGCCACCATTGCAAAGCCTGGATCAAGGTTCGAGTCACTGGGATTAGCTTGGTCAGAGAATCCCTTCTCTGGGACCAGAAGGCTCTTAAGTGGAACTGAATGTCCCTCATCTGAAATCTTGCTCCTTGGACCACTGCTGTAGAGGCAGCCATGCGGCCCAGGAGCTGCAGAAAATGCCTATGGTCGAGACACCTGGAGGGTGAATGAAGAGGCCAGTGTAACAAGGGTCCTTGCTCCTGTCCAGGGAAGGAAGGCTCTTGCCTTTATTGTATCCAGCTCTGCCCCTATGAAGGTGAGGAGCTGCACTGGCTCTAGAACTGACTTTGAAAGATTCAGAAGGAATCCTAGAGAAGTGAGCAGTTGCTGAGTTATCTGTAGGTGTGACTTGACTTGGTCTGAGACTGACCCACTATGAGCCAGTCGTCCAGGTATGGAAAGATGGAGATCTTTTTTCTCCTTAGGAAAGCAACCACTACTGCCAGGCATTTTGTGAACACCCTTGGAGCTGATGTTAGGCCAAAGGGCATTGCTCTGAATTGATAGTGGCCTGAGGGCAACTCGAACCTGTGATACTTTCTGTGGGAGCATCTGATGAGAATGTGGAAATAGGCATCCTTGAGGTCCAGGGAAACTAGTCAGTCCCCTGGCCTTAGAGAGGGCAGAATTATTCCCAGAGTCACCATTTTGAACTTTGGCTTTAAAAGGTGCTTGTTTAAATATCTGAGATCCAGGATGAGCCGCCATTCTCCTGTCTTTTTGGGAGTTAGGAAGTACCTGGAGTACAATCCCTTTCCCTTGTGTAGGGGTGGAACCCTTTCTATGGCTCTCAGAGCCAAGAGGGAAGAGACCTCTGCCTCTAAGGCAAGGGCCTCTGAAGGATTTGCAGGTGGAAAGGACCTGGTTCTCATCTTGGGAAATTGTTTGAAGCTGAGAACCAGTCCCTGGCCTACTACTTCCAGGACCCATTTGTCTGCTGTTAAAGACATCCGGTCCTGGACAAAGTAAGCCAGCCTGCCCCCTACGGGTAGTGGAGAAACGGCCCGGGCAAACCCATCAGGGTGCCTGTTTGGCAGGGGCTTTAGGCTGAGGGGTGGTAGCAGGCCTGCTTGTACCCCGTCTGCCTCTCCCTCTGAAGAACCCCCTCTGGGCAAAGGCAGAAGAGGAGGCCTGGGCTTGGTAGAAAGGCCTATGAAAAGGCCTGCCCTGCACCTGGAATGCTGCTTCTGGGAGGTGGCTTGCCTTTCCTGGCCTGAGCACTCCTATAGGTGGTCCTGTACTCATCCATTTTCTTCATGTAGTTCTCTGTCTGCTCCCCAAACAGAGAATTACCAACAACTGGAAAATCCATGGCCTTAGTCTGGGTATCCTGTGACAGGCTAGTACATCTGAGCCAAGCCATCCTACTGAAGGGCCACAGATGTAGCCATGACTCTAGATGAAACATCATTGGAGTCACTGCAGCATGAAACTGCACCTTGGATGCCTCAATACCATCTGCAGCCACCTGCTCCAGCTCCTTGGCAAGCTGGCCAGGGACCTGTTTAGCTAGAGCCATCACAGTGTCCCATCTAGACTTCTGGTATCTAGCTGTGTAGGCCATATAATTAGCCTGCCTGAGTCCCAAAGATGCTGCAATGTACTGTTTCTTTGCCATGGCATCAATCTTCCTGGAGCCCTTATCTGGGGGGTGTGAAGCCAAGGGTATATTTGCCTTATCACAGGCAGCAGCCTGCACTACCCCAACATGGTTGCATTGCTGGGAAAGGAACTCCGTATCTGAGCCTGACAGAGTATACCTCTTGTCCATTCTTCTGTCCACAGGAGGTATAGAATTAGGAGTCTTTAAAATTTTAAATGTCTGTTTCCCAAAAGACTTATGGAGGGGAATAGACAGCCTCCTGGACTCTGGGATGTCCATGATCTCAACATAATCAGGCTCCTCCTGATCCTCTACTGCTTCCTCCATAGGAAGCTGAAGAGTTTCATCCACTTTTTTGTAAAACATAAAGTGGGAAGGGGACTCAGAAAGCCTAGGAGGAGAAACCTCTGAAGGTCTGTCTAGGGAGATGTCCGGGTCAATGGGCACATCCAGACTTTCATAATCACCATCACTATCCTCATACTCTTCTTCCTCCTCCTCCTCCGGTTCATAAAAATCCTCTAAATTACAATCCGGAACCGGGGGAACCGACCGAACCGAGCCCCTAACCGATGGTGCCAGTTCGGTCGGAACTGGAGTTAGTGATTGAACAATCCTTATCGCTTCGGCTATTTCATCAGTGGTTGGAGAAAGAACTTGTGGATCCGAACCGGCTGACTTATCCCTTCTTTTTCTTTTAACCGGAACCAACTCCTCAGAGTCGGTTCTCCTTTTGCCCGAAGAAGTTTCACCCTGGTCAGAGGGCACTCCTTCTGGTTCGGTTGGAACCGAACCGGGCTGGCCATCCGGATCAGCGGACTTTTCGGCCTCCCTTTCCTCAGCCTACCTCTCTCTTTTCCAGGGTAGCTGTGGGAAAACTTTACAAATCTGGCAGTCTGAATCGAGGTGGTCAAACCCCAGACGATAAACACAGATGGTGTGGGGGTCAGCCTTAGCAAAGGCTTCCCCACACACACTACAGTGTTGAAACGCAGTGGGCCCGGTTTTTCTCTTGGGTTTCTCAGACATGGCCAGTCCTAACCAAACTTACCTTTTTTCGCAATCCGCCAGGTAAGACACCCTTTATCAGTTCCTGACCGTGTTATTGGTTGTGGAAAAACGTAATGAAACTTTTTTTTAGAACCGATAAGGACCGGTTACCACACTCTAAAAAGCAGAACAAACTTTTTTTTAACAAACCTGATCGGTTCAAACCGAACCGATCCGACGTTTTCAAGTTCCACACAGAAGCTACAATAATAAAACTATTTATGAAATGGGTATCAAAATTGAGGCAATCTGATTGAGCAATACCTGTGTGATAATGTGTCTTACGCACAGAAAGAAGGACCAGCAGTGCCCTGTGGGCACTGATTCTAGTAAAGATGCCAGTTAGAATGTTGGCAAACTGAAAATCAGCCATCTTCTTTTCACCAACTGCGAGTGACATGCCAGGCTGTAGTTTCAGTATGCCAACAAAAAAATGCAATAAATACATCTGACCTGCTGCTCACATTTCCTCAGTCTGTGAAATCTGTGGATGTAGCATGAAGGGAAAAGCTGCGATGTCTCTCACAGCCCACCCGCTCGGTAATGTATAAAAAAAAAACAAAATCAGAACAGCTGCGATCTCTCCACCAGCCCGGCCACTCGCTCCTTAAGATCCATCTTTGAATTTAATAAAAAAACAAAGGTACAGCCGCGATGTCTCTCGCAGCCTGCCTGCTCGTTCATCTATTACAAAAAAAAAAAAAATGGAACAACCGCGATCTCACTAACGCTCACTGAATGTCTGTACCTGCCTGCGGGCTCACTCTGTCTCTCTACCAGCCCACTCACTCTTAAAATTGTAAATGTAAATTATACATATACAAAAAAAGCCAAACAGCTGGATTTTAATCTTTTTTTTTTTCCCTCGTCTCCATACAGCATTAGGGGGGAATACCTAAAGTACAGAAGCCTTTCTGGGACAACATTCCTTCTGTGCAGAAGATAAAAAAAAAAAAACACAAGACACTTATGCGGAGGAACTATTTTATTAAAAGTGATACCAACATAGGTGTTTTTTCCTAATTTAAATTGGAAATTTAACCTACTAAATGCGGTTTCACTAAAGATATCCATTTCATAAGCGCAATAAGCCCCTCCAGGGTGTGCGTTAAGACATTTTAACACATGGCTAGGAGGCTGGACGCACTCGGCCAGTGGCCTCGTGCCTCACTACACCTCCTAGCTGTGTGTTAAATCTTCTAACGCACACCCTGTCATGGCTTATTGCTTACCTAGTACTCACGGTACCACAGACAGAGACTGAACCGACAGGTTAGATGGAATAAATTCGACACTTTAACCGACCAAATTGAACCTAGCAAAGGAGAACTCTCCAGAGCGACTGTTCAGTGAGGCGGAGTAAAGAATCTGATGGTTTGGGTTCAAACAACAACAGACAGTCTCAACCGAGCTCGAGCTCAGCGTTCCATGCCTTGCATGGAAAGTTAACTCTTTCCTCTCCGGGGCAGTTCAAAGGTTGGATATCACTGCAATAGTCAGAATACAGCAAGACTTCATGTTGTTTGAATCCTCTTTATTTCCTAGAGACAACCCAAAAAGGAAAACGAGAAAGAGCAAGGGTCCAACTGGAGCTCACAAAACAGTGTACTGGTAAGACTACAAACTTCTTGACACACATGGCATACCTGTAATAAAAATAAAACTTGCAATGCAGTCATGCAGTCTGTGACTACTCCTCAGGCACAGACACGCGTGGTGAGCTCACAGTCCGCCTCAATCTCTATCCAGCAGCTCAGCGGATAATGCCTACAACTATATTGGCATTTGACTCGGTGCCACATGGGAGACTGCTGGGCAAGCTGAGTGACTTGGGGTCGAGGAAAGGTTGATGAGGTGGATTGGGAACTGGCTAAGCGACAGACAACAATGGGTGGTGGTAGAGGGGGAGTTATCGACACCCAGGAGGGTTATTAGCAGGGTCCCCAAGGGTTTGGCTCTGGGTCCATTATACTAAAATGTCAGCAGAATAGGCCTAATGGTCTTTCATATCTACTCGTTTGGTCAGCCCCCAGCCTGGGAGCTGAACTTGTGCCCCTCGGCTTCTCCCTTCCCAGTCCCGGCTATTCTCGCTGCACTGGTTTTTGCTTCCAGAACCCTTCCACTGTACCTGTCCCACCTCCTCTTGAACCCCTCCACCGTTTCTGCCTCCACCAGCCCCCAGGGCAGTGCACTCTATGGCTCCACCACCCTCTCAGTGAAGCAGCACCTCCTCCTTTCTCCCCTGAACCCCCAGCTTCCACCCATGCCCTCTAGTTGCCCCTCCTTCCTTGAGCACCCTGACTGCTCCTCCCTATTTACCCCTTCATGCACCTGAAGACCTCTATCATGTCCCCCGGTCCCTTCTCTCTTCCAATGTGTACATATTTAGCTCTTGAGCCTCCCCATAGGTCCTATCCCCAAGCCCCAAATCATTTTGGTTGCCCTCCTCTGGACCCTCCCCAGGAGTTCAATGTCCCTCTTTAAATGTGGCCTCCAAAACTGCACGCAGTACTCGATGTGCGGCCTCACCAAGCAGTTATACAGTGGGAGTATCACTTCCCTCCTTCTGGAGGTGAGCCCCCTAGCGATGTATTTAAGCATCCTGTTGGCCTTTGCCGCTGCCCTCCTACAAGTCTCCGAGTTGTTTATCTTGACATCCAACACCACCCCGAGGTCCCTCTCTGCCACCGAGACTTGTAGCATTTCCCCCCGCCCAGGGTGTACACTTGGCCCGGCTTTCTGGCTCCCAGGTGGAGTACCTTGCATTTCCCTGCATTGAACCTCAGCTTCCACTTTCTAGACCACCTTTCCAGAGCCTCCAGGTCCCCCTGTAGGGCCACCCACCCCTCCTCCCCATCCACCACCGCCCCCAGTTTTGAGTCATCCACAAAGAGACTCATCTCACTCCTGATACCCTTCCTTATATTAGAGACGAAGGCGTTAAACAGGCGGGGCCTAAAGACTGATCCCTGAGAGACTCCACTAATGATCCTCCTTGGAGATGAGACTATCCCACCAACCACGACCCTCTGGGTCCGGTTCTGGAGCCAACTGCCTATCCATCTGATCATCTGGTTCCCCACCCCCATTTCTCCCAGATTATCCAACAGGCCCAACCGAGGAACAGAGTCAAACGCCTTGCTGAAGTCAAGAAAGAGGACATCCACTGGTCTACCCAGGTCCAAGGCACTCATCAACCAGTCACAGAGCTCCACAAGGTTTGTCTGACAAGATTTACCTGGGACGAATCCATGCTGTCCATTGTACAGGCACCCCAACTTTTCCAGGTCCCCCGCCCCCGTCTCTCCTTGACAATGCCCTCCATCACCCTGCCCACCGCAGCTGTCAGGCTCACAAGCCCATAGTTCCCTGCCACCTCCCTTGATCCCCCTTGTGGACAGGCACTATATGCACCACCTTCCTGTCCTGAGGCACCCACCCTGTCCTCAGAGAGATGCTGAAGAGCTCCACCAGGGTTTCGCCAGGACATCCGCCAGTTCCTTCAGCACTCTGGTATGTAATTTATCCGGCCCTGGTTTTTTCTCCATCTTAAGGGACCAGGGGGCTTCCCTAACTCTCTCTGCCATGATTTCCATCTCCGCTACCTCGTCCCCCTGCTTTGCCTTCCCCCACCTGCCAGTGATGCCCACCCTCCCCAGACCCGCTGATCAGTAAGGGCCCCCCAGTTTCACCATCTCCTCCCTTGTGGCGCAGTCCCCACTTTCCTTGGTGAAAACTGAGCAGTATTCATTTAGTACCTCAACCTGCTCCCCGGGTCTTGTGGCGATCCTCCCCTGTTTAATCCTGCTAATCTGCCCCTTCACCCTTCGTTTCCCCAATATATCTAAAGAACCCTTGTTCCGCTCCTAATTTCCTAGCCAGGTTCTGCTCCTTCCTTGCCTTACGCCTCACCACCCTAGTGGCACTTCTAGCCATCAGCTCGTACTCCCTCGGTCCCTTTCACTCCTTGAGCACTTGAATTGCCTATAGGCTGCCTTCTTTCCCTCACCACCTCCTGAACCTCCTGATCCACCAGCAGGGTTTCGGCCCCACCATATTTTGTCTTATTCTTGCAGGTGCTGGTAGCATCCTGCACCCCCTCCTGATGATTTCCCACCTACTATCAGCATCCATGTCTGGCCCAATCCCATCCAAGTGCTCTTAAGTATCCTTCCCATTTCCTTGAAATCCACCCCTGAAGTCGTTATCTCTGTCTTTGTGCAGCCTTCTACCCCTCTAGGTTCAGGCAGAACCAGACCATGGCATGGTCACTCCCGCCAATGGGTCCCTTACCTCCAGGCCCCCAATCTGGTCACTGTCTGCCAGGACCACATCCAGTATCTGCTCCTCCCTGGTCAGTTCCCCCACCTGCTGAGTCAGGAATGCGTCCTGAAAGACCTCCAACAACCTCTGTTCCCTGGCCACCGAGAATGTCGTAGTCTCACAGTCTGTTCCTGGCATGTTTAAGTCCCCCAACACCACCACCCTTCCCAATCTGCAGTGTCTCCCAACATCTGCCACCAGATTCTCCTCCAGCTCCTCCGCCCAGTGCAGGGGTTTGTACACCACTCCTAATTTTACTCTGCCCCCCCGTTATCAAGGCGGCCAAATCGCTCCATAGTTCCCTCCGCCTCCTCCACTCCTCCTATGGCAATGCAATTTTTGACTATTATTGCTACCCCTCCTCCCCCGTCCTTCCTGAACATGGTGTAACCCTCCAGGTTCAGATCCCAGTTGTGCCCTGTGGTGGCCCAGGTCTCAGTAACAGCTGCCACATCCACCTCTCCCTCAGTTAGCATCGCCTGGAGTGCAGGCATTTTATTGCCCAAGCTCCTGGCATTTAGCAGGACTACCTTCCACCCTTTCCCTATACTTCCATTTCCCCTGCTCGTGTTCCCACGGGGATTTTGTCTTCCCCTGGTCTGCGCCTTACCAGTCGGCCTTTCCCTGCATTCCTCCAGCTCCCCAGGGGGGTGGAGACAGAGTCCCCTCCTTTATCGGACCCCCCCTCGACAGCCTTTTCTCGCATCCCTCCCCCCTTCACAAGTTTAAACCTCACCTTTCACTAATGAACCCCTCTATTTTCAACTTAAGGATTTCCTTGTCCTCCGAATTGAAATGGAGCCTATCTCTAGCATACAGCCCCTTATCCTCCCGGATCTCCCCCCGATCCCCATCAACCCATGCCCTCTGGCTCTACACCACTCCCTGAGCCACTGGTTTATCAACCTAATCTTCCTCTTGTGTTACCCACTAGCCCTTGGCACTGGCAGGATTTCCAAGAAGGAAATTGCGCATCCTATGTCATGACAGACTTTGGCAAGCTCCCTGAACCTTGCCGGTATCTCTAGCTCACTATTTCCCTCAATGTCATTGGTACCCAGGTGGACCAGTATGTCCGGGGAACCTCCACAATCCTTTGCCAGCTGATATACCTCATGTTTGGCCCTGTGCACCGTTAGTCCAGGGAAGCATTTTGTTCTAACTGGGCAGGCTTCTCCCTCCCTATCCCATTTGATCCCCTGATCATGGAATCACCCAACAGGAGCACTCTGGCAGTCCCTTTTCCTCCATTTCCCTCGCTTCCATGTCCCTCATCCTTTCTACCGGCCCCTCCCACCAGCCGGCTCCTTGCTCCTCCCCCTATCTGTGTGCCACCTGCCATCCCCATCTTATTTACCCTGGCCACCCTTCCCCTCCGATCCTATGCCTCTCGTCCTCCTGAGTATCCTTCTGTACTTCGATACCCCCACCGTTACTGTTCGCGACTGGTCCACCCCCATCTGCTAAACTAGCCTGGCTCGTCCTCCCTTCCTTCCCATCTCTGTTCAGCCCCTCCTTGTTTGTTTGGTCCCCTGGCCTAAACCCTCAGCTCTCTTTACTGTATCCTCCTTGTACTTCTGGTCCTTCTCCTTGCCCTTTCCTCCCAACTCGTCCTTTTCCTTGCGCTTTCCTCCCTCTACCTCATCCTCCTGCTCTGATTTCCTGCTCCCCCCGTTTTCCCGCATTCCAAGTTCCTCCCTGTTCCTCCTGCTATCCAGCCCCCACCTCCTGCCCCCTACTCCCTTTCCATCTCCAACCGCCCCTGTCATGGCTATCACCCCCCCTCATCCTCAAGCAGAAGAAGAGAACTTAAGCGGTTACTGAGCTTAAGGTCCGATCCACCTCCCCCCATTGCTTCCTTCTGTCCAGCCCCAGCCATCTGCCTACTTCCCTGAGAATGTCCTCTCTTTAGCCCCTGTCTGTGAGGGTCCCCAGTTACCTGCCCGCTTCCTTCGTAGTATCCTCCTTTTGGGCCCCATCTGCCCACTTACCTATGCGACCCCAGAGTACTCTCCTGCACTCCTTTCCCTATGCCCCCGCCCCTAGTGCTTGGTGCAACTCCTCACGACTCCCCAAACATATCTCCCCCCTTCCCCTAGCTGTCTCCTAATCCCCTCAACCTTCTCCCTAAGCTGTGCCAGCTGGTAGCACACTGGGCAACCACCGAACTTCCAAGCCCAGTCCAGTATCATGGCTGCCTCATACCCTGTGCACCCCACCACCCTCCCAAAGATGCCGGCCCTAATGACATGTGGTTCCATCCCCCTCCAAGTAGGTCTCCTTGAGTGAACCACCAGGTTCCCCACTAGTCCAAGACTTTTAAACTTGCAACACTTGAGTGTCTGAACTTTTCCCCACCCGACTTTTAGCCTTAAGAGTTTGCTCACAGGGGAAGTTTGCAACTCCCTAAACTCCTCCCTCCCAGCCTTTAAGCTCAACCCCCAGTGGCTATACTGTATTTAAGAAAGGCTAATGCAAGGAGTGGGAGGGCTTTCCAGAAAGTTCTTACGGATTTAGGCCAATTTTAAAACACAACTTACAAACAATAACTTACAGAAACTTAGGACAAAGTCAGCTTTCCAGAACCTCACCACATTTTCAAACTTCGACTATTTAATGCTTTCATTTAAGACATTGTGGTGGGAGTCTGGAGTAATATGAGCCTGTTTGTTGACAACTCCAAACTAGGTGCGGAGGCAGACCATGAGGAGGGAAGGAGAGCACTCCAGGAAGACCTAGAAAGACTAGAAAAGTGGTCCGTCACATGGCAGTTGGGATTTAATGCTAGGAATTGCAGAGTACTTCACTTGGGAGCTAGGAATCCAAGGTACAGTTACAAATTGGGGGGGTACAGATATCGGTCGCTGAGGAAGAAAAAGATCTGGGAGTACTGATCACTGATAAAATTAATCACGCAAGAAAATGCAGGAAAGCACGGCTAAGGCAAACAGAATGCTGGTGTGCACTGCTAGGGGATCACTTCAAGAAGGGAGGAGGTAATTCTGCCACTGTACAAATCCTTGGTGAGGCCGCACTTAAGAGTACTGTGTGCAGTTCTGGCGCCCTTACTTAAAGAAGGACATTATGCTCCTGGAGAGGGTCCAGAGGTGGGTGTCTAAGATGATCCTCAGAATGGGGGATAAGTCCTATGAGAAGAGACTTAGGGAGCTAAACATGTGCTCCTTGGAAGACAGAAGGGACAGAGAGGACATGATCAAGACCTCCTTTAAATACCTGAAGAGTATTAATAGAGTAAACACAGAGGTGGTTTACAGACTGAAGGGGGAAGGGAACATGAGGGGTCATAGCCTGAAACTAGTTGGCGGGAAGTACAGAAGAGACTTGAGAAAGCATTACTCCCAGAAAGGGTGGTGACACCTTGGAATGCGCTACCTGAGGAGTTGGTATCAAGGGAATCAGTGGAAGATTTTAAGAAGGGATGGGATAAATACATGGGCAGGGTAAAGGTAGGGAGGGTAGAGTCCATGGGAACTCAGAATGGAAATCAGGGGAGAGATGGGAGGAGGGGGAGAGAGGCAGAAGCAGTTATCAAGCTGTGATCTGCATCTCTAGCAGACTCGATAGACCTCATGGCCTAATCTGCCGCCATTTTCTTATGTTCGTATGTATTCACAGAAGAAGGGAAGGGACCAAAGTTAGGCGACACAAGCACCACTGGGAGGGAAGTGGACACCAGTCCATTTATGGAGGACAGAGTCTTAAAGGAACTCGCGAATTTGAAAGTGGACAAGGCAAAGGGTCCAGACAGGATATTAGGAGAAATCAGGAAAGTGCTGGCAGCAGCACTGGAGGCCCTGTTCAACAGTTCGCTGGAAACAGGTAAGGACTGGAGGAGTATGAATGTAGTCCCTCTCCATAAAAGTGGGAGCAGGGAGGAGGCTGGCAATTACAGGCTAGTCAGCCTGATCTCGATGGTGGGGAAACTAATGGAAACACTACTAAAAGAAAGGTTTGTGATATATCTCAAATCCAACAGAGCACAGGATCCAAGGCAGCATGGATTCACAGTGGGAAGAGCCTGTCAAACAAATCTGATAGATTTCTTTGACTGGGTGACTAGGGAGGGGCGGTGGATGTGGCCTACCTGGATTTCAGCACGGCCTTCAACACCATCCAACACAGGAGGTTAGTAAACGAGCCGGGCAGCCTGGGAGTGGTTCCCAGGGTGGTAAACTGGATCAAAAATTGGCTGAGCGATAGGACACAGAGGGTGGTCATGAATGGAGTTCAGTCTGAAGATGGGGGTGACAAGCACGGTCCCAAAGTGATCAATACTTGGACCAGTCCTCTTTAATGTCTTCATAAGTGATATTGCAGAGGGGCTAGAAGGGAAGGTGTGTCTCTTTGCAGATGACACAAAGATCTACAACAGGGTCGACACTCCAAGAAGGGTAGAGAAAAGGAGAAGGGACCTAAGCAAGCTTGAGGAGTGGTCAAGTGTGTGACAGCTAAGATTCAATGCAAAGAAGTGCAAGATCATGCACTTGGGGTACTGAAATGCAATGGAGGAGTACATGATGAGGGGGGAGGTACTGATGGCCATAAAACAGAAAAAGGAACCTGGAAGAATAATATCTGATGAAATAATAGTTACCAAACGACATGAGAAGGCTGTGAGGAAAGCCAGTGGAATGCTCGGGTGCATGGGGACAGGTATCTCCAGCAGAAGGAAAGAGGTGGTGATGCCACTGTATAGAACACTGGTGAGACCTAATCTATAGTACTGCTTCCAGTTCTGGAGGCTGCATCTCCGGAAGGACATAGACAGAGTAGAAGCGGTTTAGAGATGGGTGACAAAAATTATGCAGGGACTGCACCAAAAAAGTCATATGAAGGGATACTGGAGAATCTCAATATGTATTCCCTGGGGTGAGGGAGATATAATACAGACTTTCAAATACCTTAAGGTGTAAATAAGGTACAAGAGGGTAGCATCTTTCAAAAAACAAACCAAAAAATGATGTTCAAAAACAAGGGGCCATGATATGAAAATAGAGGGGAGCAGACTTAGGGATGATGTGAGGAAGTACTTTTTCACTGAAAGGGTGGTGGATCTGTGGGCCAGCCTCCTGGCAGAGTCTGTAGGGGCAAACACGGTAGGGGAATTCAAAAATGCATGGGACAGACATAAAGGAACTCTAGCGATAGGAAAGAGGGTAAGCTGCAGATCATTTAGGATCTCTGGTGTATGAAACAAGTATGGAAAATGGGCAGACTACGTGGGCCAAGCAGTCCTTATCTGCCGACAAATTTTATGTTTCTATGTAAAATGTATTTATTTAGCTTTTGTTGACTGGGTAAGTACACTAGACAAGTATTATGCCTGTTTTCAGGAACGACCCGGGAGAATACAACATAGGGATACAGATAATGGTACAGAGAGGATGCTAGTACATCATGACAAATATAACAAACATATGGGAATAAAGTACATCACTGACAATAAGAGTAACATATAGGAGTAGAACACTATCCAAAGGAGTGGTTGGTCATGCTATAACTTATAACTTTATAGTTATTATAACTTTATAGTTGGGCACCCCCAAGGCAAGTAGATTCACAGACAGATTTTAACAAGTCATCACTCATTTGAGACATATAAGTTAAGGCAGAACCAGGATACATGGGAGTAGGCAGTCCTACCTATGACCAAGGTGCAATGTTGTGGACAAAAGTATGCCCAGGTTATGAGTGAACGTTGCAGTATTTCAACGATAACTCATAACTTCATTAATTTTCACTTTTTTGACTCCAAACTTTCAACATAGCCATTTTTCCACACCACCTCATGTCATTTTTTTAAGTCCTGCATGAGATGCGTTTTCGCATTTCTGGTGCAAAATGACATTTCTGCCAGTATACTATAAGTGATACAAGTCATGTTCATAAGGCGAATCATAAAACGCGTATCTAGAAAATTTGGGATCAAAATTAAAAAAATATATATAATAATTGTAAAACTTTGTGTGTAATGCCACTCTTGACCCCAACGAAGATAACTACTGTGATCGTGCTGGTGAGCTCAGTTCGGGGATGAGCTTAGTGACCCAGGGTGATGGTGCCATATGCAACCCCCCCCCCCCAAGCCAGGGAATGAAAGGTGCAGGGTTGCCCGCACAGGCCCGGGTACCATACGGTGAAGGCAACTGTCCTCATGGCATAGGGCCCTGGACCTCTGCACTCCTTGGTGGCAGAGGGCCCTGTACAGTGGTTGACAGAGGCACTCTTTGCCCTGTGGATCTGTATCTGCTGCCACATGGAAGCACAAGGACCACAGGGACCCACGCTTCCTTAGCCCACGAGACAGCCCCAAGAATTCTTCATATCTGTCACTTTACTGAAGTGTAAGGAGGTGGATGGAGTCTTCCCCAGCAGAGGGCATCAGGTTCCAAAGGCATCTGCATTAATAAGGGTAAGATTCCACTACCTCAAAAAGAAAGGAAATTCTTTGCTAAAAACTTTATTAATGCACCAGTTAGGGTACCTTAACGTCACAAAAGTAAGGAAATGCGGTGTTAGGGTTTTCAACCCTAACTCCCCACCCCCACGCAGAAAAAGGAAAAAACATTAGGGTTTTGGGGTCTCCTGAGAGTTGGCAAATCAGTGGTAGGGTCTTCCTCGGGGGTTGTCAACTCTAATGCCCACCCCATTCCATGAGCAAACATCACACATTATCTCCTTTCTTCAAGCAGGGCCTTGTACAACAAATTGTGTTGGCAACCTGTGGCGAGACATACTTCTGTACCTTTGAAGAATGTATTATTATGAAGTAGTGGCTTGGAGCTGTACCTTGTGCCTCGGATTGGAAGTTACATGCTGGGGTGGGAGGGGTGAGCATTAGGGTTGACAATCCCCAAGGAAGACCCCACCACTGATTCGCCAAGACTCCTGAGACCCAAAACCATAATTTTATTTTCCTTCTGCCGTTTAGCGAGGGGGGTAACGGGGGCATTAGGGTTGGAAACCCTAACGCCACATTTCCCCTACTTTTTGTGTCGTTAAGTTACCATGACTGATGTGTTAAAACAAAATTTAAATACCTGTAAATTTTCTTTCTCCAACGGCTAGTGTCCGGGCTTCCATACAAACTGTCTGTACCTCCTGATGCAGATATGCAGGAAAGAACTAAGTTCTGCAGCTAAGGATATCCAGCCCTCCACTTCCCTTTTCCACCAGTTCTTCCAAAAGCAGTCCAAATGTGGCAATGCTATATGAACCTGGAAACAAAAAACAAGAAAATGAAGCCATTCATGGACACCTGGCCAACTTTATACATTCTGGAAGGGAAGCAGAAGCGCGGAGACCAGCAGTCGGAGAAAGAAAATTTACAGGTATTTAAATTTCGCTTTCTCTCTCCTAAGCTGGTATCCAGACTTCCATACAAATGGGATATACAAAAGCAGTACATCCCCAGATATCCCAGGTGGGAAGAATGTAAGTGCCCTTAAGGGTTCACCACCGCCTGAAGAACTCGGTGGCCAAAGGATGCCTCCACAGAGGCAGACACATCCAGTTTGTGAACGTGTGAATAGATGACCAAGTGGCCACCCTGCACAGGTCTGCTGGAGATGCTTCTCTGAAGTCCACCACGAAGTGGCCATAGCCCAGGTAAAATGGTCCCTCACTGGGCCAGGCAAGGTCACTCTAGCCTGATCATAAGCAGTGGTGATGACCGAGCGGATCCATCTGGCTACAGAGTCCTTTGAAGCTTTTTTACCCATATTTTGACCTGTAGTTAGAATGAACAAATTGAAAGTTTTTCGAATAGACTCTTTTAATATACATTTTCACTGCTCTTCTTGGATCCAGCATGTAAAATTCCCTTTCCTTTTCATTTTTTGGGTGTGGGCAGAAGGAAGGCAGAATCAACTCCTGGTTGCAATGGAATGGAGACCTAATTTTTGGCAAAAAAAACTGGATCTGTTCGGAGCACCACAGAGTCCTGATAAAACACAGTATATGGCTTTATGGTGGATAATGATCCTAGCTCACTGATTCTCCTGGCTGAAGTAATAGCTATGAGAAAAGAGACCTTTACTGTAAGATGCATGAGAGATGTCTTCTTGAGAGGCTCAAAAGAAGCCTTGGTCAAAGCTTTGAGAACCAAATTAAACCTCCAAGGTGGTACCGTTGACTTGACTGGAGGGCGCTTTAATGTTGCTGCCCTTAGAAACCTCCTGACATGGGGATGTGAACCCAATGATTCTCCTGAATCCACCAGCAAGAGCACTCCCAGCGCAGAAACCTGAACCCGTAAGGTAGCTGGTTGCAGTCCTTTGTCAAATCCATCCTGGAGAAACTGCAGTAGTACAGGTAATGATACAGGCTGGCTCTGTATGTGTTTGGATTGGGGCCACAACAAGAATTTCCTCCAAATTCTGTAATACACTTAAGAGGAAGAGGGGTGACGTGAGTTCACCTTATTTCAATAATAGGAGCTGTGTAGCCTAGCTCTTTGAAAGTTTCCCGCTCAATCTCCAGGCCGAAAGGGAGAGGCTATTCAGATTGGAGTACAGTACTGGACCCTGATGGAGAAGGTCCAGGCTGATCTGGAAGGTTAGCGGTAGTCGCCTTGAAAGATGAATGAGAAGAGGGAACCATGGGTGACATGGCCATCGGGGACAGACTAGAATCAGTTCTGCCTTGTCCAGAGCCACTTTGTGAAGGACTCTGGATAGAAGCAGTATTGGAGGAAAGGCATACAGGAGACGGAACTGACCCCAGTCTAGGGAAAAGGCATCCTGAGCCACTGCTAGTTCGTCCTTGGCCAGGGAGCAGAATTGCTTTACCTTGGAGTTTCACCAGCAAGCAAAAAGATCTATCTGAGGATTGCCCCACTGTTCTGTTAGGATGTGGAACGCAATGTCCTTCAGCTCCCATTCCCCTGGTAGAATATCATGGCGACTGAGCCAGTCTGCTGTGACATTTTCCTGTCCTGGAATGTACACTGCCCTTATGATTGACAGGTGGTGTTCGGCCCACTGAAAGAGAAGAAAGGACTCCTGTAACATTTTTGAGCTTCTTGTTCCGCCCCGATGGTTGATGTATACCATCATTGTAAGATAGTCTGTTATAATCAGTACATCCTGATTGAGGACTTGCTGTTCGAAAGTATAAAGGCTAGGCGTACTGCTCTCATCTTGAGGATGTTTATGCTGTATCTTGTTTCTAACAGCGGCCACTTGCCCTGACAGCTAATGTAAGTGAGCCCCCCAGCCCGCGGCTGGCATCGGTCGTGATTCAGATTTGGTGTGAATGGCCCAACTTGCAACTCCTCATGACATCTGACCTCTGAGTCCACCACTGGCGGGAAGTTTTTATCTGTTGAGAAACTGGGATCAGTTGGTGCTGGCTGTTTCTGAAAAGGGACCACAGCCTGAGCAAGGGTGCTTGAATGGGTCACATGTGGACTACGGCCCAAGGGACTGAAACCTGCCAACAATATTAGAGTCCAAATTAGCTGCATGAAGGAGTGAGGCGGCAGCTGACGAGCTGTATGAAACCTCCTGATGAGCTTCAGCAGGTCCCTGAATTTCGCTTCAGGGGAAGACCTTGTGGGCTTGTGTCATGAAGTCTGCCCCAGGTGGTTCAAGGTCTGGCTTGGAGTTAGGGAACTTTTTCTCCAGTTGATGACAGATCTGTGTGCCAACAGGCACCGGACTACCTCCGCCACTGCATGTAATGCTTGGTCGAGCTGCGGGGCCTTGATGAGACTATTGTCTAACTAAGGGAAAGGATGTATCCCTCAGTTCCGCAGGTGAGTTATGACCACTACTAGCACCTTAGAGAATGCCCTTGGGACTGAAGAAAGCCCGAATGGCAGTGTTTCAAATTGGAAGTGCTGCTCCCCCACTTTAAACCTCAGATATTGCCTGTGTCGTTCCTGGATGGGAATATGCGAATGGGCATCTGGCAGAGCGATGGATGCCAGAAAATCTCCTTGCTGCAACTCCCTGATGACTGATGACAAGGTTTCCATCTTGAAGGGTCTACTAACGACAAAATGATTCAGGAATTTGAGGTCTAGGACTGAACTTGAATCCCCCTGTGCGTTTTGGCCTGATGAAGAATAGGGAGTAGACCCCCCCCCGACTGATCTCTGGGGGGGGAACCTGACATACTAAAAAGTCAGCAGAATAGGCCCAATGGTCTATCAAGTCTGCCCGGGCATCGGTGTCTTCCCAGGGCACCGTCATAGCCCTCCTCACTAGGTTTCCCTCCCCCCCCCCTCCAACCCCTGGAGAGGCCCTGGGATGCACCCTCCCCCTATACCTATCCCAGAGTCTCTTGAATCCCTCCACAGTTGTAACAGCGACCAGCTCCGCAGGCAGGGCATTCCAGGCTCCACCACCCTCTCAGTGAAGTAACGTCACAGCAATATCCCTTTTCAAGTAGGGACACCAAAACTGCAAGCAGTATTCAAGGTGTGGCCTAGCCAGGCAATTGTACAGCGGAAGGAGCACCTCTTGCTCGATAGCCCCTGCCTGAAGAAGGTCTGTAATGGCCTGTAAAATAGCCTGTCTTTTGGACGGGTTGCCCGAGACAGGGGAGGGCACCACATGAGGTAGTGGGGGCTTGTATTCGAATTCTATTAGGTAACCCTTGCTGATAATGTCTAGGACCCATCTGACCGACGTGGTTTGGACCCATTCCTCGAGAAAAAAATGAAAGCCCTACTCGAAGATGGGCCCGGAAAGCTTCATTGTGACTTCTTGTTGCTGTTTCTGGTGCCTCTGGTACCACCACTGCCACCGGATCTACCTCCTCCGAAAATATGCTGGTTGCACAAGGAGAACCATGTTCTTTTCCCAGAGAAATTAAGAGTTTTGATCCTTGTTGTAACCTCGGTCACAAAAACTGCATCTGGGGCCTGAGGACCATGATTTGCCCCAGCCCCATGACTGAGGCATATGCACCTTAGCTCTCTTCCTTCAGATTCCTTCACCGCCTCCTTCAGAGCTGAGCCAAACAGGAGATCACCTTCATAGGGGCGTTTACCAAACGGCTCTTCGAAAAGGCATCTGCTTGCCAGGCCCGAAGCCAGAGGTTGCAACGAGATGAAGTTTGATAAAACATGGTCCGAGTGGCGCACCTAACAGCCTCCTCTGATACGTCTGCTGCATAAGCCGATGCCAAACCCATTAACTGCAGCTGATGTATAATAGCCTTGTTCTTCTCTGGGTCCTCGGCGAATTGAAAAGCTAATTCAGAAGCCCAGGACAGAGTGGCTCAGGCCGACAAAAGATTGGCAGCTGCAGCCTTGAGAGACATTGCTGATGCTTGATGAGGCATCCACCTTCCTGTCCACTGGGTCCGAGTGATGCCCCTCCCTCGGCTGGGATGACAGTCTTCTTGGTGAGGTTCGAAATCAGGTGGTCGATTCTGGGGCAGCCTAGTCACATTTCAGACTGTTTCTTGTCAAATCTCAGGAGCTTAGAGGTCCGCCGGGGCACTTGATAGGTGCGTTCTGGACCCTGCCATTCCTCCTTTAGCAAGTCCTCTATGGCTGGAGGAATAGGGAAGTTGTGGCTGGTTTGGCAGCAGATGCCAGGCGAAAGGACCATTTCAGCTGTGCTGGAGCCACTGGGGAAGAATTGAGATGAATTTTAGCTATGACCTTCTTGATGAAAAAGTCTAGGTCCTCCAGGTCAAAATTTCTGAGCGGGAAGTCATCCAAGTCAGAGGATGAGTCCACTAGCTCATCCTCTTCTGGAAAAGAAGAACTGGAGTCTGAGGAGCCCGGGGAATGGTCCCTGCGATGCTTCCCCTTGTGGATGATCCTAGATCTGCTCCAAGAACAAGATCTTTTCTTCCTCTTGTGACGTGAGGAAAGCTGATCCCCCTCGTCCAAGGATCTGCTTCCTTATCAGGATTTCTTTCTTTCATCATAGTGATGCGAGGACAGCTGCCCCTCTTCAGATGAGGATGGGGATGGGGACCTCATTCTTTTCGCCTTCTTGTGAGGTCACACAACTGGTGACCCTGGAGGTTGCCAGTTAAAGCATGCCAGGACCAATGCAAAGATCCCAGTTAGCTTGTCTATGAGGTCTGGGCCAGAGAGGGGGTTGCGAACTGCAGAGGCTTCCTGGTGGCCGCTGCTCTCTCAGACCTAGTGGCTGCTACTCGCTCAGACCTGTCTGCCTGCTGGCTAACAGTCTGAGCTGAGGCATGGGAGGTCTCTACCATATCCTCCCCAGCTGCAGACATTGCCTTCTCACATTTTAGGCACAGCGAACTGCAAAGGTGATCAGAAGAGGGGATTTGTAACACTGGCATTTTCTGCCCCTGGCAGGCTTGTCTGAGGCCATGACTGAAAAATGGCTCTAATCCCCTTTGATTCAGCGTAACCCCCCCCCCCCCGAGGCTTCCTGATAAAATGGGAGAATGCTGAAGCTCCGATGGAACACTGCTGCTAGCCCTTTAAGGGCAAAAAGCTGTTGTCTTCAGCCCTGCCACCTGGTGACAGCGCTCTGCTGCAGAGTACCTGCTAAATGGAAGGCAGGAAGTAAACTGGTGGAAACCAGAAGTGGAGGGCTGGATATCCCCAGCTGCAGAGCTTAGTTCCTGCCTGCATATCTGCATCAGGAGGTACAGCCCATTTGTATGGAAGCCCGGAGACCAGCTTAGGAGAAAGAAATACAGGTTACTCACCTGTAACAGGAGTTCTAGGAATGGTATATGTTGTTCATCCACACTGTCTGTCAGGTTCCTTGCCGCTTTAAATCTTGCCGGAAGGTCTTCAAGCTGGCTCCTCCCACCCACCCAGGTGGTAAAACTCTCGGCTCCGCCCCATGATGCCAGATCTAGCCTGCTGGAAGCCAGGTTGTGCGTCGAGGCTGGGTGGATCATGTGGATGAACAACATATACCATTCCTAGAACTCCTGTTACAGGTGAGTAACCTATACTTCTAGGGACATGGATATGTTGTTCATCCACACTGTCTGGCAGACTCCAAGCAGTTCTCTGGGAGGAGGGAGGCAAGGTGCACACCCCAACTTAGGAAATAAAGACTGGAGAATCGAAGCCCCAAAACCAGCATCCCGGCGTGACTCAAGGTCGATGTGGTAGTGGGTAATGAAGGTGTGTGCTGACTTCCAGGTAGCAGCCCTGCAGATTTCCTGGATAGGGGCGTCCCTGGAAGCAGCCACCGATGCAGCGGTATGGCAGGTAAAATGAGCTCTTATCCTCCGGGAAGCTCCATGCCTGCCAACCTATAGCAGAGATCTATGCAGGAGGTGACCCACCTGCCTATCGTCTGCTTGGCTGCAGGTCTGCCAGGTGCGGCTTCAGCGTAGGTGACAAACAGCTGGCGAACCTCTCCCCGAACTTCAGCCGTCCACTCCTTATAGTAAGCGAGCGCTCTTCTAGGGTCCAAAGTATGGAGCCTATATTCGGCCTCTGAGGTGTGATTGGAGTAGAACACCGGCAGAGTAAACACCTGGTTAAGGTGAAACTCCGACACCACCTTCGGAAGGAATTTCGGTTGGGGGTGAAGGACAACCTTGTCCCTGTGGAAGACCAGATAAGGAGACTCGATAGAAAGTGCCTGGAGCTCTCCCATCCTTCTGGCTGATGTAATAGCCACCAAGAAGGCGGTCTTCCACGACAGGTGAGCGATGTCACACCTGTGCATCGGTTCGAATGGCTTGCCCATGAGCTTAGCCAATACCAGCAGTAGACCTCACGGAGGTGGAGGTTCTCGCACCGGAGGGGATATGTGATCAAGGCCTTTGAAAAAGCGCCCGACCACCTTCTCCTGCGCCACCAACTGCTTCCCGGCCCGCGCCTGGTAGGCAGAGATGGCTGCCAGGTGCACCTTAAGGGTCGTCGACCGAAGCCCTAGCTGAGAAAGGGAACACAGGTAGTCCAGAATGCTTGCCAAAGAACAGGAGGAAGGGTCCAGGCCCTTGCCCTGACACCAAATGGAGAATCTCTTCCATTTGAAGGCATAGCATTTTCTGGTCGACTCCTTACGGGACGCCTCAACGACGTTGAGGACCTCGGTGGAAAGACCCAAGGTCTGGAACTCTAGCCGCTCAGGAACCAGGCCGTCAGGTGCAGGAATTGAAGATCCGAATGGAATACCTTCCCCTGATTGACTGAGATCAGGTCCGGGTGGGCTGGAAGCCGCTTCGGGAGCCTGGAGCCGAGACGGAGGAGATGTGGATACCAGAACTGGCGAGGCCAGTCTGGGGCTACCAGAATCACCTGTGGCTTGTCCCTCCTCGCCTTGAGAAGCACCTTGTGGATCAAGGGAAATGGGGGAAAAGGCGTGGAAAAGGCCCGGGGTCCACGGCCTCGAGAAGGCATCCCCTGCAGCGAGCCCCTGCTGAGGGGGCGGCATGAAACCGCTCTCAGCTCGCATTCTCCTGGAGGCAAACAGGTCCACCTGAGGCATGCCCCAGTGGGAGAACAGATCTTGTACTACCTCCAGCAGGAGAGACCACTCGTGGGACGCAGCCCCTATCCGGCTTAGGGCATCGGCCAGAATGTTGGAGGCTCCTGCCACATGGATGGCTAGGAGATCTGCCTCCAGGCTGCGGACGAGTGACCAAATGCGAAGAGCTTGTCTGCACAGAGGCATGAAGCGCGTCCCGCCCTGGCGGTTTAGGCAGTACATGGTCATGGTATTGTCCGTCTGGACCTGGACCACTTGACCCCGTAGAAACGGAGCGAAGGTGGTGAGGGCTAGACAAACCGCTCGAAGCTCCAACAGGTTGATGTGACATCGGGACTCCAGAGGGGACCAGAGGCTGTGCGCTCTGTGCTCCCCCAGATGGGCACCCCAACCCATCACAGAGGCATCGGTCGATAGAGAGACCGTCAGCTCGGGGCAGACGAACGGGATGCCATCCTGCAGATGTGCTGGAACGGTCCACCACTGGAGGGCGTTCCACATCCCCGGGTCACTGTCACTAGCTGATCCAAGGGATCGGAGTGCTGTGACCACTGGCTGGCCAGCCCCCATTGAAGGGGACGCATGTACCAACGGGCCCAATGGACCACGCTGGTGCAGGCCGCCATGAGGCCCAGGAAGTCCAGGGCAGGGCGCAATTGCCCAACCTGAAATGATTGGGCAAAGGAGGAAAGAACCTCGGCCCTGTCTGCCGGGAGCCGTGCTCTGGCTCATAGACAGTCAAGCTCTGCCCCGATGAATTGTATCACCTGCTTTGACACGAGTTCCAACTTGGCCTCGTTGATGAGGAGGCCAACCTGAGAGCAAACCTGGAGGGCCAGATCTCTGGACCGCACCAGCTCCATTCTGGAGGAGGCTGCAATCAGCCAGTCGTCCAGGTAGGTGTACACTCGGACCCTTCGGCGCCACAGGAATTCTGTCACCACTGCCATGCATTTGGTGAAGACCCTGGGAGCAAGGGAAAGGCCGAAGGGCATGGCCCGGAACTCGTAGAGGGATCCTTCTGCCCTGAAGTAGAGGAATCTCTGGTGGGACGGATGGATTGGGACGTGAAAGAACGCGTCCTGGAGGTCCAGAGAAGAGAACCACACGCCTCGTTCCAAGGATGGAATGGTCTGAGCCACAGTGACCATCCTGAAGGTTCGAGACCTTAGGAACCTGTTCATGTCGTGCAGGTCTAGAATGGGGCGCCAGCCCCCCATCCGTTTCGGGACCAGGAAGTACCTGGACAAAACCCGGGTCTGGTGGAGGATCCGCCACCCTCCTGATCACCTCTTTTCAAGGAGAGGCGATGTCAGCTCGCGACTGACAGAGAGGCTGCAGAGCCCGCACTCCCCGAGGGGCGACGGCTCGAAGGGCGGCCTGCTCGAACTCCAGGGCAGGCCCTTCCTACCACCTCCAACACCCAGCGGTCCGTGGTGATAGCAGACCAGGCGGAAAGGAAGTGGCGGAGCCGCCCCCCACCACGGGAGAACCCAAGGGGAGTGACGAGGCTGGGGCGACATCCTCAACCCATCACTGGGCAGGCTTGCAAGAGAGACCGGCGGGGACCTCCTGGGCCTTTTTCCTCCCTGCTTCCTGTTAGAGGAAGCCACAGGCTTGGCTTTGGGATGCCAAGCGCGAGCCTGCTGGCCCTGATGCTGGTGCTGTTGGGCCGGACGTGCCGCAGGCTCAGAAGGGCGAAAGGACTTATGTTGTTGACGACGGCCCTTGTCCTTCTGGGCGGCGGTGACCGAATCCAGGGTAGCATTGGACTTTTTGATCCGCTGGAGGTGGCCTTCCACTCCAGGGCCGAACAGGTCAGTCCCGAGGAAGGGGACATCCGCCAGTTTATGCTGGGTATGCGCCGTGAAGGTGGATATCCTCAGCCATGCTCTGCGGCGCATGGCCACTGGCGTCAAAGAACTGACCTGGCACAGGAGTCTCCAATGTCCAGAGTCAGTTTGGGAGCTGCTGTTTGCCACGCTTCCCTGATCCCGCACCTGCTTGACCGTGGTCTGCAGGTCGGCCGGGAGATGAGGGATCACCTCATCCAGGGAGCCCATGAGGGTGTGGGAGAAGTGTGCCATCAGCACGGCCGAGCTGGCTCGGCGGAGGCCAAGGGAGGAGGCAGTGTACACCTTGCGCCCGGCATAGTCCAGCTTTCTGGACTCCTTGTCGGGGGGCTTATCCACATCCCTAGCGTTCCCGGAATGCCGGAAAACGCTATTGGTGACCAACCCCTCCGCAGAGGAGTACTCCGAAAAACCAGACAAAGAGCCGGTAGGAACCGCATACTTCCTGGCCATCCTGGCCGAAGGTGCAGGGCAGGAAGTCGGCCGCTGCCAAACCTCCAAGGCTGGGCCAACAATGGCTTCAGCCACCAGAAAGGCCTCTGTGGGCGAATCCCCTCAGTCCAGTATCTCTATCAGGGGATACTTGGCCTGCTTGGATACGGGCTCGAGCTACATCCCGGTGGACTCCAAGATGAGCTGAAGCAAACCCATAAAAGACGATGGGCTCCCATCCATCGACTGCCCCCGGAGGACTCCAGGTCAAGGGGCCTGGAAAACAGGGAGGAGTCGTCGGACTCCGAGGAGTCCGCAGAGAGCTGCCTGGAGCCTGAGCCACCCTCCACCTGCCGAAGACGGTCGGGAGTGAGGGTGACCGACAACCTGTGGGGCAGACCCTGGCCCGACCAAGAGTCCTTGGTCGGCGCCCTGATTCGGTTGTGGAGGCGGAGGTTCCACCACACCGTAAGTAGCGCATTTCGCCAAACAACCGGCCCAGGCTTGTGCACCTCGACTACCGCGAGGGGTTGTTTTGGCCGTTCAGGTGACAGCCACTTAATGGTCGGGGAAGGCAACGGCGTCAGCTTGTTCCCGGACAGAAGTAACTGCTGCCACATTAGGTCCTCGTAGCATCGACGCAATTTGCACCAAAGCCTCTTCTCTTCCAAGGAGGAAGACGAGGACGAGCGGCGCTGCCGCTTACTTCGGTGCCGAGACCGCTGATGTCGGCGGGATCGGCTGGACGAGGCAAGTCCGAGACCGAGACCTCGGTGTTTCCGGGGCGGTCTGGAAGGATGGGGACACCGCTCTTCCTCGGCTCGGGAGCCTGACCGAGGACTCGGCACGGGGCGCAGGCAAGTTCTCGGTCTCCACGGGGAACCGGTGTGGAAGGGTTGTCGGCTTCACCAGTCGACAGCCCGTCCGACGGGTCGAGAAAAATCTCGACCGCATCGACGGGTGTCTCAGCCGCCTGACCTGACGGGGACACCTTGAAGCCAGCGGCCTTACCCGCAACCTCGACCGAAGTCGAGTGTCGGCTGTCCGGGGAAGGGGATCTCTCCCGCTCCCACGAACACCGATGGTGGGATTTACCTTCCGAGTCCTTCTGTTTGAACCGAGAAGAATGTCCCGATGGCCCCTCTCCCTTCGTGGAAAGGGACTGACAAAACTCCTTAAAAGAAGCTGTGTAGGAGGATCCCAGAGAGAGCGGGATAAATCCCACGACCGAGGAAGATGAAGACGCGGCCTGGGCCGCCTCTTTCTCAAGGGCAATATCTGCTCGAGTTGCTCAGCCGAGCCAGCCGCCGCAGACACCGCCCAACGGGCCTCCTTGGACTTCACCGGCGGGTAGCACTTCTCGGGGTGTCCAAGCTGTAACCGGGCAGCGTGGTCTTCCAGGACGTTAGCCGAAAACAAACGGCATAACTCACAGGCCTGAGGGTCATGGTCTAGGCTGAGGCAGTAGACGCACGTGGAATGCGGATCCGTCCTGGACATTTTCTGCCCACATAGGCACCGCCGAAATCCGGGAGTCGATTTGTCCATCGCAGCCGCGAGGGAGTAATTTGACCAAGTCTTGAAAACTTAAGAATTAGTTTTGGATGAATCAAGAATTAGGATCCAGTCTATCGCCCAGGCGTTAAAGGAGGGGAATCCTGAGCTTGCTTCTGGCCGTGGAAGATCTGGCGTCATGGGGGCGAAGCCGAGGGTTTTACCACCCAGGTGGGTGGGAGGAGCCAGCTTGAAGACCTTCCGGCAAGATTTAAAGTGGCAAGGAACCTGCCAGACAGTGTGGATGAACAACATATCCATGTCCCTAGAACGACGTTTCTTTCAAAGAATATTCAGTTGCCTATTTAACAGATGTGCACAGCTAGTTCTCCCATGACATCACATTCTGTCTTAACTTAAAAGGAAAGTCCCCATAGCCTGTTTTCTGTATACCTGTGTGGTTTTGATGGCATGAACAAAAATTGCCTCTATTTTGCCCTCCTAATTTCATCAGGATTTAAATGACAATGAATACAAAGTCTGGTGTGAAAACCTGCCTTGACTCCATTGCTAAGGTCGTGACCCAACTCAGGTAAGGCATCCTGGGATTTTAGAATGCTTTAGAGCTAAAGACTGTAGTAGTTCTACTGCAAGGCAGTGCTGTTGGTGTCCTGTGCAGTCTCTGTGTTCTAGTCTTGTGCTGGCCATCAAAATTTTCAAGGAATAGTAAGTGTCCTGCTGCCCTTTTTTTTTTTTTTCTGTTAATCTTTTTGGTGCAGGGTCCCCCTGTTAGCTCAGCCCCCGCTCCTCCTGGCCTCCACTCACCCCACCCACCCAACGACTTACATTAGCAATGGTCCTCCACGGCTTGCCCCACTGAGAAGGCACACCCTCACGGAGACTGGCATCAATTCCCAGCAGACCCCCAGCTCCCTGGTGTTCCTCCCTGGCTCCCCGGCAGGACCGCAGGGCAGGCTGTACACGACGGAGGACTGTACTCGTTCATCAACTGAATATCACAGGTGGGCACTGCGGGACAGGAGAAGTGGGTGTCATCAATGGGGGCCAGCATCAGCATTTGTTGGTTATTTGTTCCCTGAGAGGCATGGCATGCAATGATGCAGTGTGCTGAAGCATGGATGTCTGGTATACCTCCCCTACAATTCAGCTCCAACAGCTGCTCCCCCTGGCCCATGCCAAGCATCGATCATGCACCGGGCGCTCACCCCCCACCCCCGCCCCAAGAGCAATCCCTAAGACGATCATTCCTCAACCCCCCCCCAGCCCTCCGACTCACTGGATCTGTTCCCGAACCGCCGGCTCGCCACAGGATGGTAGCCCTACCACACCGCGTGCTCTTGTTTTCTGCAGTTTAACATGTATATGAATTGGATAAAATGCTTTTAATAGAGATCTGTGTTTTAAAGTTTTATTTCTGATTTAACAATTTTGTGTAGTAAGTTCTTAGTTTGCAGCCTGAGCATACAGTCTCTATGTCTGCCTATTTACAGCCTGAGCATACAGAACTACGATTTTAGGCGCCTTTCATCACGGCGGCTGTAATTAAATTTCGGCAGGTCCAAACCTTTACCTCTGGGACCGTATTTTCTCCTGCCCCAACCCCCACCCCGACCCAGGTCCCCATTAAATACACTTTAGCCTCTCCTCCTCAACATACCTCCCTTTCCATTGGCCCTTTCTGCTGCCCAATATAAACACTCCCCTTAGTATATTTTTTTTTTTTCTTGCCTCTCATAGTCCTCACTCCACTCTCAGCTGTACTATTTCTGCCTCCATTTTCTGTATCGAATCCCCTTAACGTTATCAGTCTTGCTCAGGTTTAATCTACTGCCGGTCTCCCCACCTTCCTGGAGTACCTATTTAGCCCCTCTAAAACTCACAATCTTTGGTGTCCCAGGTCCACTTTGAGCTACAGCCCCTTGGCACTGCCCCTGCACCATTGCAGTAACCACACTTATCAGGGTATCTCCGCCCACCGTATTCCCCGGACATCTCTCTACCATGGGCAAACAGACCCTCGCGCTCAATCTCCTCGAATTCATCATCCTATCTCACTCTCCACCCTACTCAGCCATACATACCCTCACCCTGTACCCCACTCCCCCTCCTTCCTATCCCATCTCCCCACGCACACTGGACCACCAGATCACCCCACTGCATCCCCCACCTATCCCTTCTCCCACCACTCCCCCAACCACCGGTTAAACTGGACTCAGCCCATCCTGGCCATACCTGCCCTCAGCTCCTTGCCCATCCCCTGTACTCTCTCCACCAGGTCCCACACCAGGTCCAACGCAGCTGCAACGGTCATCACAGCCCACTACTCAGACTAATCACCCTACTACTTCTGCTCTCTGGGAACATTCACCCCAACCATGGCCCTGGGTCTTCTACCCCCTTCCCCCCACTGGATGTGGCCTTCGCATTGCCTCAATGAACATCTGCAGTCTTCCAAAGAAACTGTCGCACTCCAGTGCTGGGTTGTGCAACACAGGCCTGATATCACTGCCATAGTGGAGACCTGGTTCTCTGCATCAATCCCTGACTCAGCTGTCTCCCTCCCTGGTTTCACCATCTTCAAGGAAGACAGAGTTAGAAAGCGTGGGGGCGGATGTGCAGTCCACCTCCATGACTCTCTACTCAACCATGCTCTCCCGACCCCCAAGCTCGATCATGGCGCCCAAGCTATCACCATGAAAATCTCCCCCGACCCGGGCAGGGGCCCTCTTTATCTCACTAATGCATACATACGCCCACGAAACCAGGGACCTGCAGTCCACTCCCTCACCGACCACCTAACCACCCTGCCTCACAAAGCTTAGCAGCTCATCCTCGGTGACCTTAATGTCAACTGGCTTAGCTCCACCACCACGCATAGAAAGGACATCTTCACCTCACTTGACCTCTCTCAGTTAGTCACACTTCCGACCAGACTCAGTCAGTCAAGTAGCACCAACTCCCTCCTTGATATAATTCTCTCCAACCACCCCCACAAAAATAAAGGATGTTAATATCTTAGCTAACTCACTCAGCGACCACTCCCCCATCCTCTGTCACTGGTCTTCATCCACACAAACCCGTGCCCTCTAAAAGCCTCCACCATGCTCTTTAGCCCAGGGGCCTTTAATGAAGCACCTATCCGAACAGACTGGACCCCAATCTCTCTCTCAACCGATATAGACACCGCGCTAGCCTACCTCACCAGTGCTTTCTGCAAGGCCTGTGACCTCTTTGCCCCGTTTACCAGCACTCTCCCCAGATGACAAAATGCCCCATGGATCTCCCCCACTCTCATTAAACAACTGAGACAGAGAGACAACCTATGGCATATCGCGGTGAAGTAAGGTAGGCCTGCGGACAGACAGGCCTATAACGCTGCTCGTAACAAATGCACCTGGGCTATACGGCAAGCAAAAGCCAAACATTACCAAACCACCCTGGCCTCCTCCTGGGGATCCACACGTGCATTCTGGGACAATATTAAGGAACTCAATGGAAATCCTGCTCCCCCACCCCATCCCAGATAGCACTCAATGGCAGTATCACCGCTGACCCACTACATATTGCTGAATGCCTCAACACGACTTTCTCAGATCTCAGCTCTGTCCTACCTACCCATTTCTTTGAACCGATTAGTCCTTCAATCCCCGGGCCTGGAGTGCCCCATTTCTCTTCCGCACCATATCCCCCATACAACCAACCTCTCTAGTAAAAGCCCTCTCCAGCCACAATCCCAAATGTGACCCAATCGACTCCAGGATTCTCCGGCTAACCCTGGATATCATGCTAGCCCCTCTTACTGACCTGCTAAACCGGTCCCTTTGTCTTAGTCAGTTCCCAAGTGCTTGGAAATCAGCTGAAATCACCCCAATTCATAAGAATGGAGATCGCACAATACCAAATAACTACAGGCCAATCTCCATCCTCCCCCCTCTCTCTAAAGCCCTGGAAAAAATAGTCTCCACCCAACTCATGGAATACCTCGCCAAATACAACATACTGTGTCCAGAGCAGCATGGCTTCTGCCCTGGACACAGCCCTACTGGAGTTCTCACAACACATACACTCTGCACTTGACTCAGGTGACGTTACTGGGGCAGTGTTCATAGACCTGTCTAAGGCCTTTGACACTGTGTGTCAACCCCTCCTGCTCGACTCCCTCCATAATTTGGGGTTATCATCAGGCACTCTTACCTGGTTCTCTAGTTACCTCTGTGACAGATCCCAACAGGTCAAGATAAATGATACCCTATCAACCGCGCTACCTGTTCGCTCCGGTGTCCCCCAGGGGTCCATCCTGGGCCCTACTCTGTTCAGTCTCTTTCTCAACACTCTTCCCACTACCTGCTCGGCAAAATGCTCTTATATGCAGACGATGCGGTCCTTGTCGCCTCCCACCCTGACTCTACCACCATCCAGGGCTCCCTTCAGATCGTTTTCAGTCAAGCTGAAAAATGGTTCCATGACCACCACCTGGTCCTGAACCTCAAAAAAATTAAATCCATGCTCTTCGCCCACCGTCAGAGCACCACCAGTAATGCCCCCTTACACATCCTTCCCTGCACCAAACACCCCATTGAGCAAGTTACAGCATACAAATACCCGGGCATCACCTTCGACGCCCACCTCAAAACCCTGTCCACTGCAGTAAACACCCAGATTGGTCTCCTATACCACCACAGAGACCGTCTCCCTCAGGCTGCCCTCCGACTAGCTATCACCTCCTCTATCCTGTCCTTGGTTGACTACAGGCTTCCTATCTATGCTGCGGCTGACGACACCACCCTCTCTAATGTCCAGACCTCAATAAACAAGGCCTGTAGGCTCCTGACAGGTGCCCATAGCAGGACTCACACATGCCAACTCTACTCCTCCTCAAATCTACTCTCCAAGGAGCGCCTGCGTTACCACACCTGTATACTGGCCAAAAAACACTTCTTGGGCTCCCCCCGGGCTACCACGTCCCTAAACCAGCCTCCCGGACGGTGGCCACCCAAAGTGCAGCCAAGGCCACCTTCCAGGTTCTGACAGCTAGGACCTCGCTCATCCAAAGGTCCTTCTATTACAGAGCACCCTCCTGGTTTAACTCCCCCCATATCACCAGTTTCCCCAAAATAGGCCCCTTTAAAACTGCCCTCCGGAAACACCTCACGGACACTCGGATCTGTAGGTGCCCCTAACTGTCCTAGAGACTGCACTCTTTCCGGCTCTCTGTATCTGACACTGTCCTCTCGGACTGCCCCTTCCCCCAGGCCATGGTCCTCACCCTCCTCAGGTACCTGCTCCATAGATACACTAGAGCAGGCCTGTTATACTGTCTGGAGAACGTTTGGTTGAATCTGTAATTCATTGCAAACCTATTTTCTTCTATGTAATTTCTGGAACTGCTGTGTATATTATCTCTGCTGTACCACACTTGTATCATCTTCTTTGTCTTTCAGTGTCATGTGTTTTTTGCCCTCCCTGCGAAGAGGTGCCTTTGTAAATGAGTCTCTGACTCAAAGGTTGTAAATCCGATTTATAAAATAAATAAATAAATGTTCTTATTGTTCTTTTCTTGTGCTGCCTAATAAACAAAGCTGACTACCAGTACAAGACAAAAGAAAATATTACTCACTGTAGTAATCTTCTTTCTTCCAGGGTATTCTACAATATCATTAACTCTAGTGGTCAGCCTCCTGGATTGTACTGCCCCGGAGATAAATGGAACTTTTTGCAAATAATGGAACATTAATTGCCTCGTGCCACTATTCAAATCTGCTGCCCTGCCAACTGTAGGCGTTCCAAGACGCTCAAATTTCGATTAAGCCTGTACCTAGGTCTTATACTGTGCTATCCGAACACACTATAACAAAGTAACAATAATATTTTAGTTGGATTAAACCCTTTTCTTTTTATTCCCTAAGCCAACTGGCAATGTCTAAAAAGACCAATGAAACAGAACTGGGCCTACTGGTTTAAAAAAAAGATTTTGTGCCAGTAGAGGCCAACCAACACACAGTAACACTTGTAGTATTATACTGATGGGTTCTGAAAGGGGAGGTAGGGCGGGAGACCTACTGATATTGAATAATACCCTGGAAGAAAGAAGATTACTACAGTAAGTAATATTTTCTTCTAATCCCAGGTATTCTTCAATATCATTAACTCTACCAGACTATAAAACAGTACCTTTGGAGGAGGGTCCAGAACCCTATTTAGGGAACAGACTCTGCAGCACTGCTGTGCCAAACCTGGCATCACTTCTGGATTGGATGACCAGACTGTAGTGCTTTGTAAAGATATGTACAGATTTCCATGTGGCTGCTTTGCAGATTTCCATCAAGGGAATATCCCTAGCTGCTGCAGCTGTAGCAGCTGTACCCCTAGTGGAATGTGCCCTCAGTCCTGCTGGGGTTTCATTGACAGCTTTAGTGTAACAGAACTGTATGCAGGCCACAATCCAGCATGCAATTGTCCTTTTTGAAGCTGGGCTACCTTTACCCACATCACCATAGGTCAGGAACAGCTGTTCCTTTTCCCGTCTATGCCCCTTTGTATGCACGATGTAATATGTCGGGACTCTCTTTACATACAGACTATGCAATCTACGCTGCCATGAACTAGAATGCTCAGTGAAGAAGACTAGCAAAAGTAACAGATTGGTTCAGATGAAAATCAGAAACTACTTTAGGAAGGAATTTCCTCAGTTCTGAGCACCACCTTGTCTCTGTGGAAAGAAATGTAGTCTTGTTCCAGACACAGAGCTTGTAGCTCACTTATTCTTCCTGCAGAAGTGATGGGTACTAGGAAGGCAGGCTTCCAAGTGACAAATTTCAGATGGGCACTGGCCAATGGCTCAAATAGGGGATCCATGAGCTTGACAATACAGATATTCAGGTTCCGGGCCGGAGCCAGCTTCCTGTGAGAAGGATGCAGATGGGCCAGCCCTTTAAAGAATTTTCAAAAAATAGGGTTAGCTGCTAGGGAGACCCCTTTATCAGCTGACAGATTTGTAGAAACTGATGCCAGATAGACTTTGAGTGTGGATGGCTGAAGTCCCAGAGAATTCAGGTATTTCAGATATTCCAGCAAGACTGACAACCAGATGGAAAACCTCTTCCATTTGGAAGAATAAGTTTTCCTAGTTTAAGGTTTCCTGGAACCCCTTAGCACTAGCAGGACATCCTCTGAAAGGTGTAGGTCAGCATACTCTAGGTCCTCAAGAGCCATGCTTTAAGTCTGAGAGACCCAAGGTTCGGATATAGAATCTTCCCCTGGGATGATGTCAGGAGATTGTGCCTGTGAGGGAGGTGTACTGGCTGTGCCACTGTCAGGGAAAACAGCAGTGAGTACTATGGCTGCCTGGCCCAATCTGGGGCTATCAGAATCACTGTGGCTGACTGGGACCCGAGCCTGATCAGGACCCTGAAAAATAAGGGAAAAGGAGGAAATGCATACAGACTTTTCCCTGTCCAGTTCAGCATCATGGCATCCACTGGAACTGACCCCTTGGCTGGGGGCCTGCAACAACATTTTGGCAGCTGACGATTCTCTTCTAATGCAAAGAGATCTATTTCTGGAGTGCCCCACCTCCTGAACACTATCTCCAGCACCTGTCTGTCGAGACACCATTTGTGATGGTTCTGGCTGATTCTGCTTAAGGCATCTATCTGCCAAAGTATTGTCTTTCCCTGGAAAGTGCACTGCCACCAGGGACACCTGAAGAGAGTATGCCAGACCCCAAATTTTCATTGCCTCTGTGCACAGCAGGTCGGACCTGGTCCCACCCTGCTTGTTGATGTAGTACATAGTAGCGGTACTGTCTGTTCTGACCTGTACTATCTTTCCCTTTATCAGAGATGCCACAGAGTGGCGTGCTAGAAGCACCACCCTGAGCTCCAAAAGTTTATGTGCTGCAGTGACACCATGAGGGACCAAGTGCCATGCACTATGTTCCTCTTTTGACACCAGTGGGCTCTTAAGTGAAACTGGATGTCTCTCGTCTGGAACAGACATCCCTACACTGTGCTTGTAGCTGCAGCCATGTGTCCCAGCAGTTGCAGAAAATGTCTTGCAGGTTTTGGTTTGTTTTGGACAAAAGAACCTGCCATGCTCACAATACTGTCTACTCTGTCTTGGGGAAGGAAGGTCTTTCCCTGTACAGTGTCCAATTCTGCTCCTATGAACTGCAGTACTTGAACAGGTTGCAACACAGACTTTTGAACATTTATAAGGAATCCTAATGACTCCAATGCACGGTGCGAAATTCCTATACCTTAGGTGCCTCAGGGCAGGCACTTTTGTCTCAGGACACCTAGTGCTGTTTAGTGCCTGCCCCATGGGGCACCTAAGGTAGCTGCTCAGCGAGCAAGTCCATGTTGTCCGTTTTCCCCATAGCTCCATTTTTCCAAACATTTTTTTTTTTTTTAAAGACCTTATATGTCATTGTTTGCAGGGGTGGGGAAGCTGCCAGAGGGGTGCTGCCAGCCACGATGACGAGACAAACTCTTGAAGCTGCGAGGGATCAAGTCGTCTAGGCAGGAGTTGGGTCACAGCAGTCAGACACCAATTGAGGAGTGTCTTTATTTAGTTTGCCCGCCCTCCTCACACAGTTCGCTCATGTGTGGTCTCTGAAAAGCATGCCACTTCAGCCCATTCAGTCGGTGAGACAAGTCGTGCAACGAGTGCCACGCTTTCAGAGCGTAGAGGAGATGTCAACTTGCGATACAAACTGCAGCCGGCAATTGAGATTGGACTAGTAAGTCCTGACTCCTGATTTACTTTTAGAACAAAAATAAATAAAATAATAAAGCTTTTTTAAGAGCTCTTGATTTAATTCTTCGCTCAGACTTCCCAGGCTCAACATTTGAGAGGCAGTATAGTGCAGTGGTTTAATGCTCTGAGCTGCAAATCTGGTGACATCCAGCAGACCAGACCTGGGTTTGAATCCCACAGCTTCCATTTACATACTGTGTGACCCTGAGCAAGTCACTTAACTTCCCTGTGCTCCCAGGTCGCACCTGTAAAAAAGCTTTCAGCTTAGAGTGCTACTCCTGGTTAAACTAAAACAAAACAAACAAAACGTTATCAGTTGCAACTTGAAGGGGGAGGGTGACGGCTGGAGAGGGTTTCTCACTTGTAGGAGAATGATGAATTCTCAAAGCCACAGGCTTTCACTTTAGCAACAAAGAAAAACACTGCCACTCAGGGTTGGAAAACAAACGGAGATAGGAGGGGGGTGGGTGTCATATGCAGAGTATGTATGTGCATGGGACTCGAGGGAGCATCAGAGACAGTGAAAATTCTTAACAGCTAAATTCAGACTACAGAAACTGCTGCTGTTTCACTGTATACTAAAGAATAAGATCAGCCTGAGACAGTATTAAAAGAAAGAAAAAAAAAAAGTAGACTGCTGGGAGACACAGCTACCAGGGGAAACTAACAGCAGCAGGGCCCTATCTTGCAGCGTGCAGTAGTCTGCTTTTATCTGCAGTCACAGACAGAGACTGAGAGCTCAGCTGAACTAGCTAAAAATCAGGATATAAAAAACATTGTATGATCCCATACTCTCCTGTCCTGCCTCGCATAAATAAAAAAGCTCTTTCACTTAACTGGATCTCTATCTGAAATAAAAAAGCTCTTTCACTCAACTGGAGCTAAACTATCAAAAATCGGAGATAGTGGAGATTATCGGACCATCTACGGACATACGCTATTAGCGTGGGATCAAGTTACTCTACTGTTTTAAATCAGTCTTTGGGTTATTTTTAGTAGTTTGTCGGAGTTGGTGGGCTTCACCCCCAACACCCCCAGTAAAAATAAAATACAAAAAAAAACAAGGGAGGTGTGGGGGGCGAAGCCCCCAACTCAAACAAACTGACACAACAAACATCAACAGTAAGCACAAACACGTGCAGTATTCACGAAAGTTTTACGCTACTAGCATAGCGCTGGTCCGATAATCTCCACTAATCGCCCAAAAATCTAAATAAAAAGCTACTGGGAGCTGAGGAAGCTATCTGAAATCTAAATAAAATGGATATTTTGGAGCTACTAAACTGTGTTCTTCTAAAGGACCTAAAATCTGTCTAAATAAAAAAGCTCTTTCAAAAATTACTGTAAACCGAGTTAGCTTAAAACTCATTAAAAGGCTTTTTAAAAAGCCACTCTGTTTGATGCTACCAAAAATCTAAAACAGAAAGTCTCTGTAAAGCCTAAAGGGAAACTGCGAGCAAAGTTAGCTAAAAACTATATAACAAAAAATCTCCTTTAACAGCTACTGTACCTGTGGGCTGTACTTACTAAAATCTGAAAAATAAATCTTTTACAAATAATGCATTGTTGACTATTAAAATCTGAAAAAAATGACTTGTTAAAGCTTTAAAGGACAAGCGTGAGCAAAGGTAGCTAAAAACAGATCCTGTAAGAGCTACAACTACTGGTCTACACTTTTGGGCTGTACGGACTAAAATCTGACTAAGAAATCTCTTACAGAAACTGAAGTAGCATTTTGGACTACCCAAATCTAAATTAAAAAGGATCTTAAAAAAGGGCAACAGTGAGTCAAGTTAGTTAAACTACATAACAATCTCTGAAGAGTTACTGTGCCTGTGGGCTGTACTAACTAAAATCTGAGAAGGTTATCTCTTACAGATTTTACACTGCTGACTACCTGAAATCTGAAAAAAAAAAAAAAAGTCTGATTGTTACAAGCTTTAAAGGGCAAGTGGGTAAGCTAATTTAGCTAAAAGCTGAATAAAAACACCCTGTAAGAGCTAGTCTGTACCTGTGGGCTGTACTAACTTGGGGGCGGTATGTAAATAGTTTCTTGGTCATGTATGTTTGTTGCTTACATGCCCAAGTGGGCATGCACTTTTTTTTCCACGCATTTCATACCCTGCACCAATGTCTCCTGTGTGAGGCTCAAGGTGTCTCTTACTTGTTGTGGGGTTTTTCCCGCCACTAACCAGTCATCCAGATAAGGGAACACCGAGACACCCAGTCTTCTCAGGTGTGCCACCACTGCTGCCAGGCACTTTGTGAATACCCTTGGGGCAGAAGTCAGGCCGAAAGGCAGAGCTGCAAATTGGTAGTGTCCTGATGATAGTCTGAACCTCAGGTACTTTCTGTGGGATTCCCTTATTGGAATGTGGAAGTAGGCATCGTTTAGGTCCAGTGATGCCAGCCAGTCTCCTTGTTGCAATGTGGGTAAGATCACTGCCAAAGTAACCATCCGGAACTTTGGTTTTATGAGATGCCTGTTTAGTAATCTCAAATCCAGTATGGTTCGCCACTCCACATTTTTTCTTTGAGGTCAGAAAATACCTGGAGTAGAAACCCCTTCCCCCTTTCGGAGGAAGGGGCTGGTTCTACTGCCTTTGCTTCCAACAGTGAGGAAACCTCTTTTTCCAGTAGGTTTCCTCTCTGCTGGGTCTGGGCACCTTAATAATCTTGGTTTTAAGCTGGGGAAGGTTTTGAAACTGAGGACCAGTCCCTGACCCACCACCTCCAATACCCACTTGTCTGTAGTGATGGATTTCCAATTATGGAAATAGTGGGTCAGTCTGCCTCCAACTGAAATTGAGGAGGTGACCCTGACTACCATATCAGGGGTTCTGCTTTGCCTGTGTGGAAGGCTGAAGGGATTGGTCTCCCCTTCTGGACCCTCTGCGACCCCTGCCCTTATAGTACTCCCTCAGAGTAACTAGGGGTAGCTTATGCTTGGTAGAAAGGTTGGGTATAACCCTACCTCCCCTTCCATAGGGCCTGTACAAAGTAGAGGCCCTCTCTCTGGCAGAGTTACTTTTGTAAGTAGCCTTATATTCATCCACTTTTTTTTAATATATACTCCTCTGTTTTGGGTCCAAACAAGAGTATTATTCCCCACCGGGAAATCCATTGCCTTGTTTTGGGTATCTTGAGTAAGACTAGTTGCCCTAAGCCAGGCAAATCTTCTAAGAGCTATGGACAAAGCCATCCATCTGGCTGCACTGTCATTCGCATCCACCGCCATGTGGAATTGATATTTTGTGGCTTCCAAGCCACATCTGGCTGTTTCTACAAGGTCAGCCTGCAGGCTTGGGGGTGTCTCATCAGCAATGGCCATGATGGAGCTCCATGGGGTTTTCTGATATTGGGCTGCATAGCCCATGTAGTTAGCTTCCCTAATGCCCAGGGAGGCTGCCAGGTGCCTTTTCTTTGCCATTCCATCCAACTTCCTGGAGTCTTTCTCCAGTGGATGTGCAGCCAGGGGTACTTTGGTCTCATCGCAGGCTGCTGTTTGCACCACCCCCTCAGGGTCTGGGTGAGAAAGTAGGAATTCCGCTCCCAATGGATCAAGCTAATACTTCTTGTCAGCTTTCTTGTTCAGAGGAAAAATGGTGTTTGGGGTATCAAGACTAGGGGGTGCGCAGGGCCGAGACGACTGGAGAAGGGGGAAGGGTCAGGGTGGAGGACGGTCCTGATAAATGCCAGGAGCATGGGTAATAAAATGCCCAAGCTCCAGGCAATGCTGGTTGAGGGAATCAGCAGATGTGGCAGCAATTAGTGAGACATAGGCCACCCAGAAAAATGATTGGGACCTAAACTTGGAAGATTACAAAATATTCAGGAAAGATAGAGGAGAAGGAAGAGGAGGGGATGTAACGCTGGTAGTCAAAAATGACATAATGGTTAGTGGAGTGGAGGAGGCTTTGGGGAGGGGTGGAGGTGATCTGGGTAACCCTGCAAGCGAGGGGAGGTAAAAGATTGAAATTGGGGGTGGTGTACAGACCCCCCCACAATGGAAGAGGCCCTGGAGGACAAACTAGTTGAGGACATCAAGGGTTATTGTGACCTTGGAAAGGGTTGGGTGGTGGTCATGGGTGACCTTAATATGCCGGGGGCTGACTGGGACACTATGACATCCTCTGTGGCAAGGGAACAGAGACGGATAGATGTGTTTCAGGATGCCTTCCTGGTCCAGCAGGTAGGGGAACCTGCTAGGGAAGGGCGGACACTGGATGTTGTCCTAGCAGACAGTGACCAGATAAAAGGGCCCGGAGGTGTGCAGCCTGCTGGCAGGTGGCTACCACGCCACGGTCTGGTTTCTGTATCTGGTGGGGGGGGGGATAACTGCACTAATACAGTAGTAGTAGTAGACTTCGGGGGGCAGACTTCATGGGCATGGGTAGGATTCTGCGGGGGAGCTTGGACAAGATTAGGCTGGACATGGATGCTGACACCTTGTGGGAGACCATTAAGAAGGGGGTGCAGGAGGCTACTAGGTCCTGTACAAAAGTAAGACGTAAGCATGGTAGAGCCAACAAGCTGTGTTGGTGGACCAGGGAGGTGCAGGAGGTAGTGAGGGATAAAAAGGCTGCCTATGCACGTTTTAAGCGCTCTGGGGGGATAGGGAGAGAAGTGCGTATGAGTTGATGGCGAGGAGGGTCACCAGAGTGGTGAGGGAGCCAAGACAAGGATGAAGCAAAACCTGGCTAGGATATCATCGGGGATCCTACAGATACATAGGGAGAAGAGAAAAGGAGGGCACAGATCAGCAGGATTAAGACTGGGGAGGGATGGGCTCAGGAGTCGGGGAACAGGCAGAGGTGCTAAATGAGTACTCTGCCTCGACAGGGATCTTCAGTTCGAGCAGGAGGAAGGGGATCAAGAAAAGACGCAGAGGTCAGACGGAGTCCGAAGATCAAAGAGGCTATGGTCCAGACCGGACCAAAACCAGAAGGGGATGGGAGACTGAATGAGGGGATGGGCTGCTGGGGGGTGTCCCTTTCGGGCGCTAAAAACTGATAAGGTGCCAGGGCCAGATGGGCTGCATCCGAGGGTCATGAAGGAGCTGGCGGATTAACTAGCAGGTCCACTGGCAGTACTCTAACACCTCTCTCCAGACAGGATGGGTGCCCTAAGACTGGAGGGTGGCGCATGTGGTGCCCATCCACAAAAGGGAGTCTAAAGAGGGGATGGGGAATTATAGGTCTGTCAGCCTAACATCTGTGGTAGGCAAGGTAATGGAGGGCCTTATCAAGGAGAGGCTCGGGAGGCAGCTGGAAAGGTTGGGGCACCTGGATGACAAGCAGTATGGTTTTGTCCCAGGGAGATTGTGTCAGGCCAACCTCATAGCTTTTTATGACTGGGTGACGGGGACCCTGGACCAACATAGGCTGGTGGACACCCTTTACCTGGATTTCAGTAAGACGTTTGATCTGGTACCTCACAGTGGGCTGCTTACAAAGTTGGGGGATGGGGGTGGGACGGCAGTTGCTCAGATGGGTAGAAAATTGGGTAGCGGGACGAACACAGAGGGTAGTCGTGGGTGGGATAGTCTCCTCCCCCAGGAAGGTCAATAGTAGGGTCCTCCAAGGTTCGGTATTGGGACCACTCCTGTTCAACGCCTATGTCTCGGATATGGGGAAGGGGGTTAGGAGTAGGATGAGTTTCTTTGCGGATGACTCAAAACTGGGAGCACTGGCTGACGAAGCGAGAGAGACAGTCCAGAGGGACCTGGATACCCTGGAGGAGTGGTCAAAGAGGTGGGGACTGAGTTTCAATGCAGGGAAGGTAGGTGCAGCATCTATTGGGAAACCCGCTATATATATACCCGGGGTCTCACCAAGCCACATCGAGTGAGAGGGACCTAGGAATGGTGGTAGACATAAAAATGAATAATACTGAAAAACTGCAGAAGAACTGTGGCAAAAGCAAGCAGGATACTGGGCTGCATAGCTAGGGGGATTACATCCAGGAGGAGGGAGGTGATCCTCCCTCTGTATAACTCCCTGGTTAGACCGCATCTCGAGTACGGTGTACAGTTCTGCAGATCTCACCTCAAGAAGTCAAAGCACTGCTGGAGAGGGCCCAGAGGAGAGCAACCAGGATGATTCAGGGCATTGGGGGGACCCTATGAAGAAAGGCTGGATGTACTTGGGCTGTACTCGGTGGAGGAAAGGAGAAATAGGGATGACATGATAGGGGTCTTCAAATATGTAAAAGGAATGAACAAGGGTGGAGCCAAAGAGATGTTCAGACTAAAGAACGGGGAAACAACCAGGGAGCACGAGTGGAAGCTAGAGGGGGGAACGCAGGAGACATTACTTCACTGAGAGGGTGGTGGAGCCAAGGAATGCACTGCCCAGGAGTCTGGCGGAGGAGGGCACAGTGGAGGGCTTCAAGAAGGGTTGGGACAGGTACAAGGGAAAACTGAAGCTGAAGATGACCCTTTCTGGGGCTGGGGGGGGTGGAAAAGCGAGCACCCATTAGAAGGCTGGCTACCTATCAGACACTACAGACCATCAGGCCTATTCTTCTAGCTTTTAGTATGTTAGTATGTAAGAATTTTAAGTACTTACTTCTTGAACCATTTGTTGAGAGGCAACAACACCTTTCGGGGTGTTAGCCCTGTCATGTCCATAAACTGCACTTCCTCCTCATCCTGTTCAGGCTCATAAGGAGTGCGGTCCATGGCTTCAACCATTTGCCTCACAAAAGTAAAGTGTGAGGAAAATTCCTCAGTCACCCCAGGGGTTGGGACCGAACCCATGCTCAGGAGAGATTTCAAGTTCTATTGGTTCATCCTCACATTCCTCCCAAAAATCATCCTGGGAGGGATCCATAACCTCTACAGAGAACACAGACATATGCTGAAAAAGTAACTGGTTACTGGTTAACCGGAGCCAAACCAGTCTGCAAAGCCTGCAATATCTGGAGACCCTGTGCCACCTGGTCGGCGGTTGGCATACTGCCTGGAACAACTGGGAGCGCCATTGCTTTTTCAGCTGAGGAAAGTACAGTTACGTAAGAACTTAACGTAACAGTAGATCTTCGAGAGAGGCTCTTGCAGTAGGTAATCACATATAGGACTGACGCCAGCAGGCGGCAGGACCTCACGGAAAATTCTAGCTAGCAGTCCCTGGTGAGGGACCGTCCCCTACGCCAGGTGACCGCGCAGGAGATGTCAGTATAAAGGCGGGTCCCGGTTGTCCGCCTTCAGTTCTTTCCCCTACAGGCCAAAAAGGGCCGGACGGAGAGGGCGGATATTTCCTTCAATAGAAAAGGAGCTGAAAAAGCCTAGGTGGGATGGAGGCGGAGGTTATTATTTACTGCAAGAGCTTCTCTAAGATTCATTGTTACGGTAAGTTCACGTAACTGTACTATCTTACTTCGAGAGGACTCTTGCAGTAGGTAATTACATACAGGACTGAATCCCAAGCAGCCTGGAACAAAAAGAGGCACCGGGAGGAGGAAAACTACTCCAAAAGGTAGTTCTGGTTGTGCAAGTCTCAAATTAGGAGGCCTTGCAAAACAGCCAGCCCGAAGCCTGCTCTACGGTGAGAGGCAACATCCAAACTGTAGTGTTTTGTAAAGGTATGGACAGAAGTCCAGGTGGCGACAGCGCAGATGTCTGTCATGAAACATTATTTGAAACAAGCCGCAGAGGCAGCTACTTTTTGTGGAGTGGGTTTCTGACTTTGACCCGGGAGGTCTTGTTGTGTTTGTCATAACAGAAAGTGATGCAATGAGCTAACCACTTTGACAGGCATTGCTTGGAAGCAGCATTGCCTTCCCTTTAGTGAGCAAAAGAGATGAATAATTGATCAGTCTTTCTGAGATCCTTCGTCCTGTTGGTGTAGTATCTCAGAATCCGGTGAACATCCATAGTATGGAGTAAACACTCCCCTTGATTAGAGTACTGCGTAAAAAAGGCAGGTAACTCTATGCACTGATTTAAGGTAGACTCTGCTACTACTTTAGGAAACTTAGGATTAGATGCGTCACTCAGCTCTTTTGTGAAAAAATCAAGTAAGGGTTTTACACATCAGGGCCAGGAGCTCGAGACTTTCAGCCAAGTAATGGCCACCAATAAGAGCCGCTCTTCCATTTAAAGGAACTTAAAATCCACAGAAGCTGCAGGTCCAAGGAAGGAAGAGTAAGTTTCTCGAGAACAAAGTTCAAGTCCCAAGGGGAGCAGGAGTACGGATGGGGCCCAGATGGAGGACCCTCTGAGAAAGGTCTTGGGAGACCTCCAGTTGAGCAAAGTCTTGTCTATAAGGGAACATGATAGGTCGAATGGCCGCTATGTGTACCTTCAGAGAGGAATGGCTGAGACCCAGGTCAAACAGATGACGTAGATACTCCAGCAGAAGCCCCGCTGAACAGGAGAAAGGTTCCACGTTCTTGGAAGCGGCCCAAATAGTGAATCTTTTCCACTTCACGGCATAAGTGGATCTAGTGGAGGGTTTTCTGGCCTCCACTAAAATCGCCGCCACTTTGGAAGACACTCCAAAACAGGATCGGGCTAGGTCTGCAGGAGCCATGCACGCAGTTTAAGGGATTTGAGGCCTGGATGGACCAGGGTCCCCTGATCCTGGGTCAACAAACCCTGAGATAGAGGAAGAGGAGGATCCTCTCAAGAGAGAACCAGATTTGCCTGGGCCAGAAAGGAGCGATCAGAATCATTCCGCCTCCTTCTGAAGCTAGTTTCTGCAAGACTTGTGGGATAAGTGGAATTGGGGGAAAGGCATAGACGAATCTGTCCTTCCAGTCTAGAGACAAAGCGTCGCTCCAAAAAGCGCCTCGCTCTGGAACGAGCAAGCAGAAGATAGGAAGTTTTGCGTTTAGGGGATGCGAACAGGCTCGACCTGTGGTGTTCCCCAAAGTTGAAAGATATTGTCTCAGGACCCTTGGTCCAGTTCCCACCTGTGAGTCAGAGCAGAAGAGCGACTTAGCTTGTCTGCCACGGTGTTGTCGACTCCCGGAACGTGAATCGCCGTGAGGTGAAGGTCGTGTTGTGTTTCCCAATCCCAAACCCTCACTGCCTCCCTGCACAGAGGGTAGGACCAAGTCCCTCCCTGCTTGTTGATATACCACACCACGCACATGTTGTCCGTCTGGACGGCTAGGTGGCTGGGAAGGATGTATTGGTGAAGGGCTTGGAGAGCGTACAACACTGCCCAAAGCTTGAGTACATTGATGTGGAGAGCTTGTTCTAGCTTGGACCAGGAGCCCTGGGTCCGATGAGGGCCTAGATGGGCACCCCAACCTTCGCCTGAGGCGTCTGTGGTTAGAGTCTGGGAGGGGGGAGGATGAAAGAAAGGAACTCCCTGAAACAGATTCTCTCGAACCATCCACCATTGCAAGTCTCTCATCATCGGTGAGAAGATCAGAACTGAGTGATCTAGGTCGTCCACTAGCTGATCCCACTGAGAGTGTAGAGTCCACTGAGAGATCCTCATGTGGAGTAGAGCGCAAGGTACCGTCAAGATAGCAGCCGCCATGAGCCCGGGAAGGCGAAGGACCGACTTCGCAGAGACCATCCTGCGGTCGGACAACAGACTTATTTGGGTCTAAAGGGTGGCCGCCCTGTCCAGAGGCAGGAAGGCCTTGCCCATGGTCATATCGAGGATCACCCCGATAAACTGTAGCCTCTGGGATGGGTCCAGATGAGACTTGGCATGGTTGATGGTAATACCCAGGCAGGCAAAAACCTGCTGGGTAAGGGAGAGGAAACGCAGGAGTTCCTCCCTGGATGAGGCTGCCAGGAGCCAGGCGTCCAGGTACGGGAAAACCTGCACTCCCTTGGTATGCAGGTGGGCTGCCACCACTGCCAGGCATTTGGTAAATACTCGGGGGGGCCAAGGATAGACCAAACGGGAGCGCCTTGAACTGGTAGTGGTCCCTCTGGAATGCAAAACGAAGGTATTTGCGATGAGATGGGCAAATGGGAATGTGCAGAAAAGCATCCTACATATCCAGAGCACAAAGCCATTGACCCAGCCGGAGGCGGGGCAGAAGGCTCTGCAAAGAGAGCATCCTGAACCTTTTGTACTCTACGTAAAGATTCAGGGAACTGAGATCCAAAATTGGTCTGAGATCTCCTGTCTTCTTTGGGACCAGGAAGAAATGGGAATAGTAACCCGTCCCTTGTAGATGAAGGGGACAGGCTCTATCGCTTGCTTCAGCAGAAGAGCAGAGATTTCCTCCAGGACCAAGAGAAGATATTCCCGTGAATACGACGACTTCAGAGCGGGGAGGTTTCTGAAGAAACTCTATGGAGTGTCCTTCTGCTATGAGCTGGAGCACCCAAGAATCTGTGGTTATCCACTCCCATTCCGGAAGGTGGAGGGAAAACCTCCCACCCACCGTTCCTCCGGGGAGTCCGAGGCAGTGGAGAGGAAAGGAGCCAGGTGGTGGGGCAGTGCTGCAGCTGAAGATCCCACTGCTTTTGGCGGGGGTTGGCAGCTGCGGGGCCCGCTGTGGCCCGCTTTCCTGAGTTTTCACCTTTGGCAGATTCCATCTGCAAAAGGGACGGCGCTGCTGCTGATGGGGACGGTACATGGAATCAACTGACTTCAGAGCCGTCCCTTTCTCTTGCAAAGAAAAGCACCGACCACCGGAAGGGTGCTTCCTGGATAGCAGATTGCACCTCCGGGACCAAACCTGACACACGGAGCCAAGACGCCAGAAGTTTGCTGAAATGGAAGCCGAGTCTAATTTGCAGTGTCCACTGCATCAGTATGCTTCCTCACGTAGCATGTGCTCACTCTGGCCAAACGAGCAGAGCGGATGAGATTAGCTAACCCTGCTTGACTTGGGAGTCAGGCAAGAGTCCAGGTTTGGCTTCCACCCGAGTCAGGATGGCCCTCTGTAGTCCCCTATGGCCAACACAGTTCAGGGTCCTGATCCCTGAGTGAGAGAAAGCGTGAATCTTTCTCCCATACTGTCCAGAAGGCGTGATTCCTTCATCAGGAGGTGACGAGCCAAGACAGCTTTGGGGTTTCGCCACCGGCCGCGGAGCGTGCACTAATCACGATCGAGTCGGCACCAGGGTGAGAATCCAGGAAATCAACACCCTCTGGAGCCTGATATAGCCGTGTCGGATTTCCCAGGCAGTGGGGCTAAGGCCGACGTCTGCCCATATTGTGGTAACAAGGTCGGCGGAGGCTCTCATCCAGGGTGGTGCTAGCTAGTAGAGCTGTCACGGGCAGATCCAGATGTCCAGCGAGTTTCAGACGCTTGAGGATCTGGTTCCCGGGAATGCCACTGATGAACCCTCCTGATTTTCCTAAGTAACTCCATAAAAGAAGTGATCTCCGGAGGGTCCTGTATGGCTTCACGAAAGAGGCTCGTTGTCTCTCTCAGAGACCGCTGGAAGAGTCCGAGGAGCCCGAGGGTGAAGAGGAGGATGAAAGAGAGAAAGACTCTCTTTCCCGACCCGGGGGAGGAACGGACCCCTTGGGAAGTCCCTGGGAAAGCGTGTCCTGCCATTCTCTGGATCCAGACAGAAGAACCCTGGAGTCCGGAGGTGGTGAGGGGAGTGTGTCACGACGTATGGGAACCTGATGGCACTGCCACGGGAAGGCTACTCTCGACCCTTTTGGTGAGCTGAGCCTGGCCTCAGCCCACCAGGAGGCCAGAGTCTCCTGCAGGTCCACCGCAGCCTGCGAGGGCGGTGGAGGAGGAGGAGGCAGGGATATGATACGAGTTATAACCGCATGAAGCGATCCAAAACCCAGCTGCAGGTAGCCCGGCCTGGTATTGTGGGCGTGAGTACTGCGAAGGCCGTAGTTCAAGGCCGGGTACTGTGCGCTGATACTGCGCTTCCAGGTACCTGCCAACAGGTTGAGGATGACCGAGCCGGGGCTGTTGGAGCAGACGGCTCTGCCGGGAGGTCTTCCGGGCGGTCCATAGTGAGAGGCCCGAGGGCCCGATGGGGAGCGGAATGTCTCCTGAGTCGGTAAGGCCAATCGCCAGCGGCAAGACGGGCGGAGGCCCTTGGTGCTGGAGGTACCGACGCCGAGCCGGGCGCTCGGGGAGCCGACGCCAGGTCCAGCGCCAAGTGGAGTGAAGTGCTGACTGACGAGGCAAAGATCCCCAGTCAGCTCGGGATGGAGGGGAAAAGTCCCGGTCGGTTGCGGAGACTTGGTTCCCCAGACAGCAGCGAAGGCTGCGGGGAACCGGCACGACGGATTTTGGGGGGGGTCCGCTATCGGTTCTCACCGCCGGACGGTGCCAACATGAGGTTTAGTGACGAGGCTCTCATGGGCACCAGAGGAGCCGACGTCCGACTTACTAGAGCAGTCATCGAGGCAGGCTGCAGAGTGATCGGCCTGGTCCGGGTGAGGAGGCCGCTGCCCCGGGAGGGTAGGACGCCCACCGCTCCCTCTCCGGGCGGACATCAGGAACACGCCCGCTTACCGAGTCGCCCACAGTGGTAGGCCGCGAGCCTACAGCCGGGTCCAGGGCAGGGGCCTCTAACTGCCCGAGTACCCGCAAGGGCCTGGAGCACGAGCCAGACGGGCGGGCCGACGCCTCGAAACCTCCGTGGCGGCCGCTCGAGGAGCGATCTCAGAGGGGATGTTACCTGCATCCCAGCCAGACTTTAGGAGACGCGGGTGGAGAGTTTCGTCCCGTGCTCTCCTTCCTTCCGATGTCCTCGGGGAAGTGGACGCGCCTCAGTTTTCTGGAGTCCTTCTCCATAGAACTAATTTTTCTTTAGAATATGGGCTTCCAGGGATTACTGCTGCCTTTTCCGGTAGTCGCATTAAAACTGAGGCAGTGCTGGCACTTCGACTGGGCAGATCGGGCTCAGGCAGAACAGGCACAGGGAGTGGTCAGCCCTTGCACGGTAGTTGGGTACGCACAACCCACTTATTCTTGGTGCTCAGAGGTGTAGGGATGACATATATACCGATGTTAGTACTGACATTAGCTTAAAAATAAAGATTTTTTTCTGCAAAACCGAGGAAGGTAGGGTTGACGTTACACGAACATTTCGTGAGGCTATTTGAGCTAATGGCGGAAAGAATTGGAAGTCGGTCGCCCAGGACCGCTTGTTTGTACCGGACGTCTCCTGACGCTGGTCACCTGATGTGGGGCGGTTTCTCGCCAGGGACTGCTTGCTAGAAATTTTTTTCATGTCCCTAGCGCCGGCGTCCAGTCCTATATGTATTACCTACTGCAAGAGCCCTCTCAAATAAGATCTCAGCAGCCTGGATATCCTCCTCCATTTCCTGTGCACACCTAGTTCTGGCAAAGCAGTCCAAATCTGGTAAAGTATATAAACTTGGAAACAAAATGAGAAATATTATCCAAACATTTGACTAACTGGCCACATTTATATATTCTGGGAGGAAGAAGTCTGAGACTAGCCGTCTAGAAAAAGAAAATTTACAGGTATTTAAATTTCTGTTTTCTCCTCAGCTGGTTACTGGGCTTCCATACTGATGGGAGTCGGTAAAGCAGTACATCCCCTGACATCCCAGGTGGAAGAATGCACTGTTCTTAAGGGTCCACCAACGCTAGAGAACTTGGTGCCAAAAGACATCTCAGCTAAAGCTGCTTTCAGTATTCAGTTTGTAAACTTGGTGAATATGTCAACAGAGGACCAGGTAGTCACCTGCATAGTCTGCTGGAGAAGTTTCTGAAATCTGCCCATGAGGCAGCCACAGCTCGCTGAGTGGCTTTCACTGGCTCAGGCAAAGGCATTCCAGCCCGATTGCAAGCAGTGGTGATGGCTGAACATGATCATCTGGCTATAGAGTCTTTAGAAGCTTTTGCCCATATTCTGACCTGCGAGTGAAATGAACAAACTAGAAGGTTATGATTGATCTTGATTTTTAATGTAAAGCTATCGCCTATCTGGGGTCCAAAGAGTGAAATTCCATCTCCTTGTCATTTTTTGGGTGAGGACAGAAGAAGCAGAATCAACTCCGGCTGCAATGAACAGAGACAGTACCTAGGCAAAAACCTGATCTGTTCAGAAGACTAGAGTCCTGATGAAACTTGTGTATAAGGTTCTTTAGTGGACACAGCTCACAGCTCTCTGATTCTTCTGGCTGAAATAATGGCTATGAAAAAGGCATCTTTCCTCGCGAGATGTACAAGGGATGCCTCCTTGAGATGTTCAAAGGAAGCCTCGTCAATGCTTTGAGGATCAAATTGAGTCTCCAAGGGGTCTTTTGCTTAACTGGTGAGCTTTAGAGTTGCTGGGCTAGTAGGAACCTTCTAACATGGGGATGAACTCCTCGAGACTCTATGAATCTTGTTAACAAGACCGCTCAGTGTAATCTGAACTTGCAAGGTTGGCTGTTGCAGTCTTTGACGAATCCTTCTGAAGGAACTGGAGTAGAATAGATAATGATATTGGCTGGTTTGGTATTTGTCGAATTGAAGCCTGAACAGGAATTCCATCAAACTCGTAGCACATTGAGGAAGATGTGCACTGTTAAGTCTCTTTGAGGAAGATGTGCATGCTAATGAACCATCATCTCAATCACGGAGCTGTATACCCTAGTTTTTTTAGAGTTTCCGCTCAATCTCCAGGTTGAGAGGGACCAGTTGCGCTGGTTATGTAGTATAGGGCCTTGATGAACAAGATTCTGCTGATTCAAAAATTAGAGGTGGTTGCCTTTGACAGGTGAATCAAAGGGGAATCATGGATAACGGACCACGCGGCAGACTAGTATCAGCCTGCCCGACTCCAAGTGCTACTTGTGTGGAGAACCCTGGATTGAGCAGTACTGTGGGGTATCCAGGAGACCGACATCTCAGTTTAGGAAAAGGCGCCCTGAGTCACCACTAGTTCGGCCTGGCTAGGAGCAGAATTGCTTCAACTTGAGTTTGCCAGCAGGTTAAAAGATTCACCGAGGACAGCCTAACGCTCTGTGAGGACTTAGAAGGCTGTCTTTCAGCTCCCATTCTCTGTAGGGACACCCTTGTGACCGTTTCTGTCTGTCGTGATGTTCTCATGACTTGAAATGTACATCGCCTCAGGCTTCATGAGGTGACATCTCAGCCCACTGAAACAGCAGAAGAGTTTCTGAGCATCCGTAGTTTTTGTGCCACCTTGATGATTGATGTACGCCAACGGCTTATTTTCGCGAAGCCCTAACTCATGAACTCTCATGATATTGGTCCCTCAGTCCTCCAATGAATGGAGGTCCTCATCTGGTGAGAAATTGAGATTTTAGACATGGATATGTTGTTCATCTCCACTTATTACAGGTTCAAGCCGCTTAAATCTTTCGGAAGGTCTTCAAGCTGGCTACCTCACCCACCCAGTTTGAAACCTCGCCCGCCCCATGACGCCAGAGATCTTCCTACCGCTGAAACTTAAGTCTTCCAGCGCTCGTGCTTTAGACTGGATCCTAACTCTTCGTTCGTCCGAAATTGCTTGAAGTTTTCAAACTGTCCTCATCTTCCCCGTGGCGGCGGACAAATCTATTCACTGTTTTTGAGGTGCTCTTGCGTGCAGAAATGTCCAGGACAGATCCGGGACTCACATGCGCCTACTGCCTGGTTTAGATCACAACCCTGAGTCCGCGAAGCCAGCGTTCTTTCGGCCAATGTCCTGATGATCACGTGCTCGACTGCAGCCTGCGCTCTAGCGCTTCCTCCCGGTAAAATCAAAAGAGGCTTGCTGGCAGTGTTCATGGGCGGCTGGCTCGGCTGAGCAGCCTCGACCAGATGACCGCCATCGAGGAGGCGGCGCCAAGGTCGCATTCCTCCTCCTCGGCCGCTGCATTTATCCCACTCTCTGAGTTCCTCAGCATTGCCTCTGCTCATGAGTTTTGTCAGTCCCTTTCCACCGGCGGGAGAGGGCTATCAGACATCTCTTCTCGGCCCAAGAAGTTAAGGAGTCGAGCTGAGCAGTCCCACCTCGGCGGTTCGTGGAAGCGGAGAGGTCTCCTTCCCCTCGACAGCCGACCGCCGACTTCGGTCGGTTATGGCTCAGGCCACTTGTTTCATGGCAGTCCTGCCGGCCAGCCTGCCGAGACTCCTCTCGATGCAGTCGAGATTTTTCTCGATCCGTTAGACGGGCTGTCGACTGTGAAGCCAACAACTCACCCCCACCGTTCCTCGCGTGAGACCGAGGATCTGCTCTGCGCCCGGGCTGCAGTCCCCGTTAGTGTGCCCGCCGAGGGAAGAGCGGGTTCTCTCTTCCCAGACCCGCCTCGTCCCCCCGAGGTCTTCGGGTCTCGACTTCATCTCGGTCAAGCTGCTCCTGCCGACATCGGGCGGTCTCGGTCTCGATATCTGAGTAAGCGGCGACACTGTGCTCCTCCTCGTCCTTTCCTCGGATGAGGAGGCTTCACAGAAATTACGCTGGCGCCAGCGAGGAGCTATGTGGCAGCAGTTGCTGGGTTTTCCAGGTCTGCTGACCGGGTCCAGACCCCTGCCATCAAGTGGCTGTCACTTTAACGCATCAGGCAACCACTGCCTCAGTTGAGTTGCCCGCCCAGGGCCGGTTGCTCAGCTAAAACCAGCTGTTCACCATTGTGGTGGAACCTCTCCACAACCGGTTCAGGCACCACTGGATTCTCGGTCGGTCACGGCCTGCCCCACAGGTTGTCGGTCACCTCACTCCCAACCGCCCCTCGCAGGTAGAGGTGTGCTCAGGCCGAGGCAGCTTCGCGAGACTCTTCGGAATCAGACGACGACTCTCCCTGTTCTCCAGGCGGCTGACCTGAGTCCTCGCTTGCCATTGGATTGACCAGTCTCCATCGCCCTTTTTGGGTCTGCTTCGACTCATCTCGGAGTCCACCGATGGCACGAGCCTGGTTCAACGCCGGGCAAGCCCCTGACGGAGATACTTGGCCTAGGGATTCCACGGAGGTTCTTCCGGTGGCTGAGGCATTGTCGGCCCAGCCTTGGAGCTCTGGCAGCAGCCTGCTTCCTGTCCTGGCGCCTCAGCCAGGATGGCCAGGAAGTATGTCCCACTGCTCTTGCTCAGTTTCTCAGAGCACCCTCTGCCGAGGGGTTAGTCACCTGACAGTGTTTTCCGGCATTCGGTAACACTCGGGATGTGGATAAACCCCGACAAACAGTCATAAAAGCTGGACTTTGCCAGGTGCAAGGTGTACGCTGCATCCTCCCTCGGCCTCCGAAAGGTCAGCTCGGCCGTGCTGATGGCACACTTCTCCCACGCCCTCTTGGGCTCCCTGGATGAGGTTGTCCCTCATCTCCCGACCGACCTGCAGACCACAGTCCGCCAGGTGTGGGACCAGGGTAGGGCGGTGGTGAAGCAGCAGCTTCAGAATGCTCTGCACATAGGTGATTCCTGTGCCAGGTCAGTAGCTGCCACGGTGGCCATGCGCTCAGGGGCGTGGCTGAGGATATCCACCTCACAGAGGATACCCAGCACAGTTGGCGGACGTCCCTTCTTGGGGACTGACCTCTTCAGCCCTGGAGTGGAGGACACCTCCAGCAGATCGAAAAGTCCAATGCCACTCTGGACTCTGTCACCTCCGCCCAGAGGGACAAAGGCCGTCAGCAACAGCAGAAGTCCTTTCGCCCTCGCCCCTGCAGCTCGACCGCACAACAGCACCAGCAACAGGGCCAGCAGGCTCTCAAGGCCAGCATCCCAAACCCAGTCATAGCTTCCTCCAACAGGAATCAGGAGGTAAAGGCCCAGGAGGTCCTTGGCCGTACTCCTCCAAGATTGCCCAGTGACGGGTTCTAGGTGCCGCCCCAGCTTCGTAACTCCCCTGGGTTCCCCTGGGGACAGCCTCGCCACTTCCTTTCCGCCTAGTCCGCTATCACCACGGACTGCTGGGTGTTGAGATAGGAAAGCCTGCCTCGAAAGCCTCGGAAGAGGCTCACCCCTCGAGCTGCCGCTCGGGGGCCAACAGGGTCCGCAGCCTCACTGTCGGCCCGCTGTCGATATTACTCCTGCTCTCAAAAGAGGTGATCAGGAAGGTGGCGGATCCTCCTCCAGACCCAGGGTTTGTGTCCAGGTACTTCCTGGTCCCTGTAAACGGACGGGGGCTGGCGCCTCATTTCACCTGCACGACCTGAACAAGTTCCTAAGGTCTCGGACCTTCAGGATGGTCACTCTGCTCAGATAATACCATCCTTGAAATGAGGCGCGTGGTTCTGTTCCCTGGACCTCCAGGACATGTTCTTTCACGTCCCGATCTGTCCGTCTCATCAGAGATTTGTCCGCTTCAGAGCGGAGGGGTCCCTTTACGAGTTCCAGGCCATGCCCTTCGGCCTCTCTCTAGCTCCCAGGGTCATCACCAAATGCATGGCAGCGGTGACAGCATTCCTGCGGCGCCAAAGGGTCCGGGTGTACCCCTACTTGGACGACTGGCTGATTGCAGCCCCCTCCAGAGCGGAGGTGGAGCGGTCCAGAGATCTGGCCCTCCAGGTTTGCTCTCAGATTGGCCTCCTCTTTAACGAGGCCAAGTCGGAACTGATGCCAAAGCAGAGCTAGACTCTCTTCGAGCCAGAGCTCGGCTCCCGGCGGATAGGGCGAGGTTCTTGGGCAACGCGCCTGCCCAGGACTCTCTGCCTCCTGGGCCTCATGGTGGCCTGCACCAGCGTGGTCCGTTGGGCCTCATGGATGCATGCGCCCCTTCATGGGGACTGGCCAGCCAGTGGTCACAGCGCCGCATCCGTTGACCAGCATGTGACAGTGACCCAGAGATGTGGGCCTCCAGTGGTGGACTGCTCGGCACATCTGCAGGAGGGCATCCTGCCTGCCTGTTCGAGCCGGCGGTCTTCTATCGACCGATGCATCTCTGATGGGTTGGGGTGCCCATCTGGGGAGCACAGGAGCATGGCCTCTGGTCCCTCGGAGTCCCGATGCCATATCAACCTGCTGGAGCCCGAGTGATCCGCTTAGCCTCACCGCCTTCTCGCTCCATTTCTACGGGTCAGTGGTTCAGGTCCAGACGGACAATACCACCATGTCTGTCTGAACGCCAGGGCGGACGCGCCCATGCTGTATGCAAGGAAGTTCTCTGCATATGGTCTCTGTTGCGCAGCCTGGAGGCGGATCTCTAGCCATTCATGTGGCAGGAGCCTCCAACACCCTGGCCGATGCCCTAAGCCGGATAGGGCTGCGTCTCACTAGTAGTCTCTCCTGCCGGAGGTAGTACAAGATCTGTTCTCCCACTGGGGCACACCCCAGGTGGACCTGTTTGCCTCCAAGGAGAATGCGAAGCTGAGTCTGTTCCATGCCCGCCCCCCTCAGCAGGGCTCGCTGCAGGGGGATGCCTTCTTGAGGCCATGGACCCCGGGCCTCTTCTACACCCTTCCCCCATTTCCCTTGATCCACAAGGTGCTTCTCAAGGCGCAGGTGATTCTGGTAGCCCCAGACTGGCCCCGCCAGCTCTGGTACCCATATCTCCTCAGCCTCAGCTCCAGGCTCCCGAGGCAGCTTCCAGCCCGCCCGGACCTGATCTCAGTCAACCAAGGGAAGGTATTCCATCTGGACCTTCAATCCCTGCACCTGACGGCCTGGTTCCTGAGCGGCTAGAGTTCCAGGCCTTGGGTCTTTCCGACGAGGTCCTCAACGTCGTTGAGGCATCCCATAAGGAGTCGACCACGAAATGCTATGACTTCAAATGGAAGAGATTCTCCATTTGGTGTCAGGGGAAGGGCTTGGACCCTTCCGCCTGTCCCCTGGCAAGCATTCTGGACTACCTGTGGTCCCTTTCTCAGCAAGGGCTTCAGTCGACGACCCTTAAGGTGCACCTGGCAGCCATCTCTGCTTACCAGACGCGGGCCAGGAAGCAGTCGGTGGTGCAGGAGGAGAGAAGGTGGTCGGACGCGATTTTCAAAGGCCTTGACTACATTTCCTCCGTACAGAACCTCCACCTGCGTGGGATCTACTGCTGGTATTGGCCAAGCTCATGGGCAAGCCATTCGAACCAATGCACAGGTGCGATTTTTCCCACCTGTCGTGGAAGACCGCCTTCTTGGTGGCTATCACGTCAGCCAGAAGGATGGGAGAGCTCCAGGCGCTTTCCATCGAGTCTCCTTATCTGGTCTTCCACAGGGACAAGGTTGTCCTGCGCCCCCACCCGAAATTCCTTCCGAAGGTGGTGTTGGAGTTTCACCTTAACCAAGTGTTGACTCTGCCGGTGTTCTACCCCAGTCATACCTCGGAGGCCGAATATAGGCTCCATACTTTGGACCCTAGACGAGCGCTCGCTTATCATAAGGAGCAGACGGCTGAAGTTCGGGAGAGGTTCGCCAGCTTGTCACCTACGCTGAAGCCGCACCTGGCAGACCTGCAGCCAAGCGGATGATAAGCAGGTGGGTCACCTCCTGCATAGAGCTCTGCTACAGGTTACGGGCATGGAGCCTCCCAGAGGGATAAGAGCTCTATTCTACCGCTATACCGCTGCATCGTAGTTGCTTCCAGGGATGTCCCTATTCAGGATATCTGCAGGGCTGCTACCTGAAGTCGGCACATACCTTTATTACCCACTACCACATCGACCTTGAGTCACGCCGGATGCTGGTTTGGGGCCTCGGTTCTCCAGTCCCTATTTCTCAAGTAAGTATCGGGTGTGCGCTTTGCCTCCCTCCTCACGGAGAACTGCTAGAGTTCGTTAACAGTGTGGATTGAACAACATATCCATGTCCCTAGAAATACAGGTTACTCACCTGTAACAGGAGTTCTAGGAATGGTATATGTTGTTCATCCACACGACCACCTGACCTCCAGCTGGACAGACACCCCATTTCCAGCAGGCTAGATCTGGCATCATGGGCGGAGTCGAGTTTACCACCCGGTGGGTGGGAGGAGTCAGCTTGAAGACCTTCCGCAAGATTTAAAGCGCAAGGAACCTGCCAATAAGTGTGGTGAACAACATATACCATTCCTAGAACTCCTGTTACAGGTGAGTAACCTGTATATTTTGGTCCTGGTTTTGTCTGACTGGGACCACAGTCAGAGGAGGTTTCCTGAATGGGCCAGATGTGAATTAGTGCCCAGGGAACTGTATCAGCCAGAGAAACCATAGTCCCCATGAACTGCATGAAGTCGTGAGCCGGCAGCTAGTGGGCCATCTGAAATCTCCTGATGAGCTTCTGCAGGTCCTCGAATTTTGTTTCCATGGGAAACATCCTGCTCACTTGTGTCTTGAAATCTGCCGCAGATGGTCCAAGGTCAGCTTTGGAATTAAGGAGCTCTTCTTCCGGTTGTGACTAACTCAAGTGCCAAGAGGCACTATACTAACTCGCCACTGCTTGTACCACCTCCCAAAATGCAGAACTCTGATGAGAATAGTGTGCAGATAAGGTAAAACCTGTAACTCTGGCTCCAAAGTCAAGCTATGACTGTCACTAGGACCTTGGAGAAGACTCTTGTGGCAGATGAAAGCCTGAATGGAAGAGCCTTGAATGGGAAGCGATGTCCCCCCACTTTGAATCTGAGAGACTGCCTGTGTGCCTCTTGGACAGGAATGTGTACATTGGCGTCCTGCAAGTCGATAGATGCCAAACAGCCGACTTGACGGAGCTCCCTGATGATGGATGGCAGTTTCTCCATAAGAAGGATCTGTTGTGCACAAAGCGGTTTCGAAATCTCAGGTCCCAAACTAGTATGAATCTGCCTGTGCACTAGGGAACAATGCAGAAAAGCAAGAAGAGGCCCGGTTGAATCATGTGGTGGTGAACCCGCTTGATAACCCCTGGTGGTAGAGGGTTTGTAATTGCCTGGTACGGCGCATATTTTATGCTGACTTGCCCAAAATGGGCGATGGTACCACATGAGGTAATGGAGGCTCCGAGTTGAACTAAATTAGGCATCCCTTGGCACATGATGTCTAAACCCATCTGTCTGTTGTGGTATGGACCCATTCCTCGTGAAAACTGGCAAGCCTGCCCCCGTAGTGAGAATGAGACCAGGCTGTGCAGCATGCAAGGCTGAGCCCTACTCAAGGATGGGTTTGAAGTGTTGCATTGATGTTGTGGCTCCTGGCCTGTCAGGCAAAACCTCCTCCTCCTCCGGCTATGCTGGTTCTGGGAGGAGAACCCGCTTGTTTGCCCATGAAGTTCTGTTTTGCCCTTTCATGTAATTTTGCATGAAAAATTCTGCCAGTGACCTGCTGACCAGAACTTATCTCTGGTCTCTGTCTGCAGCCTGTGTTCCATAGTGGTTTCCTGATTATACACTGCTTCTTTGAGAGGGAGCCGAACAGTAGATAAGCTTCATAGGCAGCACTGACCAAGGGAATCTTGAGATGCATCTGCTTGCCAGCTGAAGCCAGAGGTTCGCCGTGAAGTTTGAAAGAACACGGTTCTAGCAGCGCATCTGGCTGCTGCCTCTGTCACATCTGCTGAATAAACGGAGGCTAGCCCAAAGAGCTGGAGCTGCTGCAGTGCCCCACCTTGTTCTTCTCAGAATCTTCCACCACCTGGAAGCTAGGACCTTGGCCCATGAAAGAGGGGATCTGGCTAAGAAAGAATTAGCTGCGCTGCCTTGGGCTAAGTTACTGAAGCTTGGAAAGCCTTCTTAAGATGCATCCACTTTCCTGACCACCGGGTCTCATATAGTGGCCTCTTCCTCTGCCAGACCAATGGTTTTCTTTGTCTTGGTAAGATGCGCAGAGAGGCGCTCCTCCTCGTCAGAGGACGGGAACCAGGTTGTCTTTCGAGTCACCGTCCTGTGGACCCTCCACTCTGGGGGCTTGGAGGCTGCAATTCGAAGCATGGTGGGCCCCAGGGGAAATGCTCTGTTCAGTGATTCTATTAGATCTGGGGCCAACAAAGCATGGCCAGTTTTTGGCCCTCCTGTGCGAACGCACACATCCCAGTCCAAGCGGCTTGCTGCTGATCCAAATGAGCAGATGAGGAGGGGGCCTCCATCAGGTCCTTCTGCCCTGGAGGTCACTCCCTTCTTGCACCTCAAAACAGAGGTAGCCTGCAAAGGTGGCCAAAAAGGAGGGATTTGCATTTTCTTGGTATCTCCTGCTCTTTGGAGGCTTGTCCACCGACACAGTGTGGCCTAATCTCAATGTCCCTGAGGAATGGGGTCCCCAGCCTCGGGGAGCGATCCCCAGTGTGAAAGCCTGTAAAGATGACCAAAGGAGAAATTTTACAGTTTGATTACAATGCCCTTGATCACCACGCTCCTAAGAATTGAGGCTTCTGTAGTGTCATACCCAGCACTGTCATCAAGAGCTGGAGTCCTTCCAGATTACCCTTGGGACCAATTTCCAAAGAGGCTTCCCAAGTTTATTGCTGTGTTTGGAAGAAACGTTGCTTGACAGCCCCTTAAATGCTGCTCACAACTGATCCTGTGAAATGTTATAGCTATGCAAACCTTGGAAGAAAAGCCGTTTGCTAGCCCCGCAATTGCTGCTGGGAAGGGGAATATGGTGCTGTCTTTGAGAAGCACAGTTGACGACTCCACAAGCACCAAGGGGTTGTTAGCGTAGACGACTGGCTGTATGAACACTTCCAGCCGTCGACAAGGAGATTGCCAGTTACTGCCCTCGATGGGGAGTATTCTCCTTAACCCAATATACTGCTGTTGATGGGGAGTATTCTCCTTAACCCAATATACATACAGCTATATCTATCTATATATCTACATATACATACGTATAAATACAAAATCACACATGCCCCCACAATGCAAAGCATCATGGGCTGCATATGCAAATCACCACAGAATGTTAGGCTGGTCCAACTTTAAGCAGAATTGCATGTGAAAAAAGTACTCACACAGTTTGCAAGGGTGCTAACAGAAGACACAGATACGTGTTCATTCCTACCAGGACTCATCAGTATGTCTGTCTGTTTGGTACCCTAGTGGAATGGACTAGCTACCCTATAGGCAGTGTGCCTTGATATATTGTGGTGAACCCATTAAAATAAAAAACTATTTAAAAGACAAGAACCTCTGTGCATATATACATACACACACACACATACATATATATACACACACACATATATACACACACATATATATATATATATATATATATATATATATATATATATATATATATATATATATACACACACATATATATATATATACACACACACACACACACACACACACACACACATCCCCTGTTTCTGAGCCTGTGATGTCAATCGACAGCTTTAGAGCGGAGGGAAATTCAAAGCAGGCTTGTGCAGTAACATGGCTGAGCCCCAAATTGACGAGAAAAACTCTGTTAGAATGTGGGCCAGTCTGTACAGCTGCAAGGCTGAGACTGAACCAAACAGAAAAATAACTTTTGTAATGCTGCTGTTCTCCAACGTTGAGGATATCCAAAGAGAGAATAAAATGAGACTTACAGTCTGATGTCTTCAGCCTTGCCATAAGGAGACAGAGCTCTGCTACAGAGTAATTGCCTTTGGAAGGCAGGAAGTAAACTGGTGTGCACAGGAAGTGGAGGGAGGATATCCAGGCTGCAGAGTTTTGGTTCTTGCCTGCATGATGGCATCAGGAGGTACAGCCCATCAGTATGGAAGCCTGGAGACCAGCTTAGGAGACATAAAGTTCCATTTATCTCTGGGGCAGCACAATCCAGGAGGCTGACTGCTAGAGTTAATGATATTGAAGAATACCTGGGGTTAGAAATCAGAACAAAGAGGATGCATCAACAGATGGATAAGTCTGTTACCCTGAACTGAATTTTGGACATAAATAGCCTTGCAATATTCCATACAAGATCAGACTAACTTCCATACAAGCCACTAATCGTAGGCACGAGTGCTCCTGGGCCGCCAGACTGTCACCAAGAACCATGTAGCCTGGGCAATGTGGATATGAGACCTCGCCTCACACAGACTAATTAACCTTGATGCCATGTTCCTATCCCTGTGCTGTATAAACTGCAGCTGTAAACCTTCGCTCTGGATAACACTGCATGGGCTGCAGATAGAATTATAAAGACAACTGACTGCATGGGGCACTTCACAAACGTCCGCTGCAAGTGTTGGCAATATGCAGCCAAGGCCCACAGAAGCAAGCGACACGCCACGCATGCATAGAGACACTGAACTAGGACATAATTACAAGCTGGTGTTTATTCAGGAATGATCTATACCTCTCAAGCAGTTGGCATGATCACCAAATATTGTACTGTGTCAGGCCTGGCAGGACTCTTATTATAATTATTTGTTTGCAGGGTTTTGCAAAATTAATATTTCAGTTTGCTCTCTATTGTTAGTTGTCCTCGGCAGCTCCTCCCAGTTCTCGTTAAACTGCAGGAATGCCTAGTACTATCTCAGTTTTCCTCCTTCCTTGACTCCTCTTCTTTTCACTCCTTATCAGTCTGGTTTTAGAAGATCCCATTCAACCATCACTTCCCTGCTGAGGATCACTGACTCAGTCCAAACAGGCATGGATCAGGGACTCATCACCTCTGCCATCTTCATTGACCTCACAAAGGCGTTCAACACTGTGTTGCATCCCCTCCTCCTATCTAAGCTTTCCCAGCATGGGCTATCTAATGAGGCCACCAGCTGGTTCCACGCCAATACTGAAGCATATAGGTCACAACCGTCCGATTGGCGACTCTCCCCCAAACCACTGATGTGCCCTAAGGCTCCGCCCTTGGCCCTCTGCTGTTTTCTCTTCCTAAATGACATGCCCCCGCTTGCCCACATACCCTTATCAATATGTATGCAGGCGACACCGTCTTGTATGCATCTGGTCCCTCCAGCACTGATGTGACAGCCAGACTCCAGTGTGACTTCGATAAGGTTCAGCTCTGGTTTCGCTCTAACCAACTTCTCCTGAATGCCAAGAAAACAGTCTCCACGACATCTGGCGCTAGGCACAGACTCTCTCGGTTCTCCTCCTTCCCTCCTTTCCACACCCTGGATGGGACACTGCTCAAGGACTGATCCTCTTTCAGATACCTCGGGGTCTGGCTTGACCGGCACCTCGACTTTTCTGTACACATTGAGACCATTCAGAAGAAATTGCATCCCAAACTGGGTGCCCTGTACATAACTGCAGATGTATCCCTCTGCTGGCTGCTGGGCATATTGTACAGAAATGATTCTCCCCATTTTGACTACAGTGATGTGGTCTACAGTGCCATTTCCTCCAGACCACTCCTCTAACCAGACTGGACACCTCTTCCACTCCTTCTGCCGCTTCAATCTTGACTGCCCTCCCCACTCACCACTCGTCCTTTACACATCCCTGTCCTTCCTCCTTAGAGGGCAGGCGTTCCCATTGTGCCAGCTTCCTACAAATTCTGTCCCAGTCCCTGCCATCCTACTTCTCCTCCCTCCTCTCCACTCCTCCCCATCCTCACATACACTCAGAAACACTGACCTCACACCTTACTTGTCCCTCATCGGACCACCTCAGTAGCCCAGTCTGCTTTTTCTTACAGGTGTCCCAATCTGGGGAACTCCTTCCCCAGCTCCATTCATTTCTCCCCCCTCCTCTCAGGTTTGTAATTCCCCCAGAAAAGTCCACTTCCACACCTTCTGCACCCGTTTCTAATCCCCAGGCACCTCCTCCCCCATCTGGCCACCCTCTTGTCTGTCTCTTCTTATCGTTGCGCTTCCTGCCCTGCTGCTTTGCCTGCTGTTTGTACAGCTGCAACTTCCTGTAAATTATAAATTCTGCTGTGTTCTTGCTTATGTTTTGTAGTTGTATTTATGCTGTACTCTCTCCCTTAACTGCTTGCTGCTACTACTGTATTGTATTACTGACTGTAACCTTGTGTGTGTGTGTATATACACACACACACACACACACACTACATATATATATATATATATATATATATATATATATATATATATATATATAACATATACATATACATATATATATATATATATACACACACACACACATGCACACTTTGAATTCTCTCCAACTATTCCCCTCCCCAGTATGCATCTGGAAATGAGCACCTGCTGCTCAATATGCTCTTCCTAGTGAAACCTTTACATAAATAAATAAATATATTGCAGTCTCATGGTACTGTCAGTTACATAAATCCCCACAGCTACTGGGAACTGAGGATTGTAACGGATTACTATATACCACTTCGGTTCTTCCCTCTCGACCTTGTATCTAAGTGTGATGGAGGGGCATATGGATAATGCAACCCACCCCCACTTGGCTTGGCTAGCGACTGTCCCAGACTCATCCGCCCCTCACCTGATGTCTCACAATCTCTTTTACTATTTTTTTTTAATGTATTTCTTATTTTTCATAAATGTGTTGCTCTAGGCAGAGTTCTAATAGCCCCGATCATCCTCCTAAGTCTCATGATCTGCCTAACACACACTCTAAGTCCACTCTCCATCCCGACCTGTGCCACAAATTAGGTCTGTAACCCCCAATTCACCGCCGTAGCCAAAGGATCCAATGGCAATGACTACTAGAGAGCAGTTGAGCCTCTCATTCGCCACAGGTACACTCACTCAAAGTACTTACACTGATTGAATGCTCCCTCTCAAACGCCGCAGACTCCAGACCTCAACCCTCTTGCTGCCGCTCCTGGTCACATGGGTCCCGATTCCCCGGAGTGCTCCACCGCTCTCTCCCCGTCACATGAAATGTAGGCAGAGATGAGAGGCACCCTAATGGCAAATGCAGGAATGGCAGGTAATAAAAATAAAAGCAGTCTTGTTTCCAAATACTGGTTGTCCATGGGACTATATGCTGCCATAGAAGTACTTCTTTGTGATGGCATAATTAGCCACGGGATGACAGGCTAAGGGATTTGACTAACCCTGATGGATACAGTATTCTGAATCTAATAACTTTTAAACACTTTTTGGACTTCTGTTCACAGCACTTTCCAATAAATAGTTAGAATCTATAAGCAGCATCTATCTGTGGAAAAAAGGATATTAAATAAACCACATTTCACACTAGTCTCCTGTTTTTCAAACCATTTATTTCAATAGAAGTGGCTGACAAAGCCAGCCCCGTGGCGCTGAATGCCATACCTCGCACCACGCCAGTGACCCAAGTTCGGAAACAAGCACGGCCCGTCAGGGGTTGGCAGGGGAAGGAGAGGACTGAGCATCTGGAGGATAGCTCTCCTCTCCCGGGGAGGGAGGACTGGCATTCCCGCAGAATGACTATCCCCAGGTGGAGGCTGGAGGGGTATGGGTCAGTGGGCCAGACATAGGAGGGTGCTGGGACTGCAGACGCATGATGCCATTATGACTGCACTTCCTGCGTGCATGCCCTACCACAGGGGATGGAAGAAAAAGGAGGAAAACACCTCTGGCTGCAGATGACTGACCTCCCACAGGCTTCACACCCAGCGACCAGGCAGAGGCAAGTCCTGGTGATATTGGGGTGACAGAGCTTTGGGGGTCGGTCTGAAGGGGACAGTATGAGTATACAGAAAAAAAAAGTGGTGGTTGGCAAAGAAAACAAAACCAAAAAAAACAGTCCCAGCAATTACATAACACAACACATGAGGAATGTAAACTCAAATTTTATGCAAACCCTCAGCGTGGGATACTCTGATAAACCCCTGGGGCGTCGGAGTTTATACAGTATCCCTCACCTTGGGTGTGCATAAAATTCTTATAATAACTGGGGACCTCTTTTTCCCCCATACGGAAAGCAGGTTATAATTTCACGTTATAACCCACGGGTTATAACGGGTCTGAGCATGTCAAAAGCATCTTTCCGCCCTCTGCGACACAGCACTCGTAGTTCGCCGCCACTTAGAATCGGCAGTAAGTTAATTTAAAGTATAAACAAAATAACTGTGAAAAGACCGCTTCCCAAACTGGCTAAATTATGACAGCTTGTATGACAAGATTTTTTGCACGAGCTGCGGACCACGTGAAAGCCAATAAACTGCATGGCGCCATGGAGATCTCTTTTATTTTATATAACTGCTGAGGCGAAAAAGCAATCCCCAGCAATTATATAAAATAAAATATGGAGGTATGTGAACTTGATTTTAGACACCTCGTGTGAGATGCTCTGCACAAACCCCTTGAGCTTTGCTCCCGGGGTTTATGTGCATCCCACACCTTGGGGTGTCTAAAATTCTGCTATAACTACCGCCTCCATCCATTATTGTATGTTATACATTCCTTCCCTATGCATTATTCAGCATTTAAAATTCGAGATGCCCCTGGCTATAGTGACTTTATAATGCTAACCTTATGTCTTAAATGGTAGCAGCTGTATAGTTAGTTGCTCTGCTTGCTTATAATGCCTGCATCGGCCTATTGTACTATGTGTACTATATGTCTATACTCAATCTATTGGAATAAACCTAGCAGGACTCACTGCTGGTATACCCTATGTCACCATCTTCTGTTACGTAATATGTATTCTGTCAACGAACTTCCTGTACACTATGTCCTACCCTGCATTATCTGTCTGTATCTGCTCAACTCTATGTAACTAACTCTGGGTCGCCCCTGAAAAAGGGACCTCTGGGTCCCAGTGGGCCTACCCGGTTACCAAAATTTAATAAATAAATAAATCATCATCCTTGGTTAGTAACATGGGGTTCAAGCGCCACATTCTGGGAGGGGAGGGACCCCCTCCATTGGTCAAGGTCAGTACAGCTAGTGCACGGTCCACTACAAAGACGGATTCATACGAAACATGGGAGACTCAGCCACTAATATGGATGATACCAGAAACCTGTCAATGCGAGCATAAGAGGAAGTTATGAACCCTGGAGGTGGGGTTCGTAGTCCTGAAACAATTCAGAAGGGAGTGTGTGGCCGTAAGGTCTTTTCGAGATCAGGCACTCCTAGTAGCATGTACCTGGGAGGGGCTGGAGCTGTCTAGGATGGAGTCTGTGATGCAGTTAAAATCCCCCTCCCCGGACTTCCGGTGACATCATGCACTGAGCAACAACTCGGGTTGCAAGGCTCCCTGCTAAAACTACCAAACACCTCAATTAAAACCGCTATTTACAGTACCAGAGAGCACTCACTACAAACAAGAGGTGGCACAATGCCGAACAAAAGAGGCGACTCCGTCCGTGGATCCCCCAAGCATCAGGATGGCACTAGATCGCTGGAGGAAGACTCGGAGAGCGGTGACTTGCGGGCCTCCTCGACCTCCCGACACAGCAAAACGAGGGCTGATCAGATCCCCCTATCAACCTTGCAAAGGCAAATGTCACAAATGCTGGCCGAAATAAGGGACTTTAGAAAGGAGATGCGGAGCACAGTCACAGCTCTCCGCACCGATATGGGGAAAATCGAGAGGAAGCAGGAGGAGCAGGAAGAGCAACTGACAGCCACCGACAGGAGAGTAGGGGAAACCGAAAGCGCGATCGTTCAACTGCATGGCCTGCTGAGAGGCCTTCAAGACCGAGCAGAAGACGCCGAAAGTAGGAGTCACCGAAATAATATTCGGCTGTCGGGGCTCCCGGAGGGCACAGAGAGTAATGAGGTTATCCCTTTTATGCAGAAAATGCTCAGGGAGCTATTAAAATTACCAGCAGAGATTCACTGGAGATGGAGAGAGCCCACCGGACTCTAGGCCCTAAACCAGCAGCGGGAGCCCGCCCTCATACCCTGCTAATCAAGTTTCTGAGGTATCAAGATAAAGAAAAGGTCCTACATTCAGCATGGAAGCAAGGAGAGGTTTATTACGGTGCTCACAGGCTCTTCTTTGAGAACGACTTCGCCCCGGAGGTTATGGCGCGACGGAAGGCCTACATTCCAGTAACGAAGTCTCTTAAAGCGGCAGGAGTGCGCTTTAGAACGCTATACCCAGCAAGAATGGTAATCAATTTTAAAGAGGGGGCCCACACATGTGAAAGCGTGGCAGAAGCGATAATGGAACTCAAGAAAAGGAAAATTGAGTTGGTGCAGCAACAGAGGAGAACTGGAGCAACCCCCACTGCCAAGCTGGCCCAGAAGGTTTGGAGCGCAGGACAACGGGATGCTAGACGCCGCCAAGGCTTAGAAGCCATCCAGTCAATCGCTGAATCTCTGAGGGCAAGATCCAGTGCCATTGTAGCGGAGGACACTGATGCACCTAAACCTGATTTAACCTAAGTACATTTCGAGACTGGACCTAATTAAATGTGGACTGGATGAAATACTGATTAAATAGAGTCCACAGTCATACTATCCCTTCTGAAGGGCACTGGCATGGTGGGCCAGGGTGGGGGAGGTGGGATATGCTACTGGGTTGATAACAGCATTCATGGGGGGTGACTGATCAGGGAGGGGGCTAGAGGAGGGTCCTAAGACGTATTAAATGGTGAGATCCACATGGGAGGCCTCATGAGGCCACAAGAAATATGGGGCAAACCTGTGGTCCACGGGAGCACTATCACAGAGCAATGTCTAGCGGTGCTCTGGAGAGAGTTGGAGCGGAGGGGAGGATGGGGTGAGGTTAGCTGGGGTCTGACACCAGTCCACTTTTAGCTGGGTGGTTAGACATGGGAAGAATAGACGTGAGGGTGCCCATCGGGGGGACTTTGGGGAGGCGGTATTAAAGGGGATGCTTTATTGAAACCTTGGTGTGGTTAACTAGAAGGATGGACCAGAGCTCGGACCAGAGGTGCCATATGTGTGCGGTTCCATGCCTAATAACCCGGTATAGCAACAGGAACTACTCCCAGAAGCTGCTCGCTGCCAGACTAGATAGGGGTTAAGGGGGGTTTGTGCGGAGGCAAGGAGGGGGGTAGAAGGGAGGTGGGAGGAACTGACTTCATCGGTGGTCGCAAGTAGCATTCTGCAGCCAGTAGGGGTGAACTGGGGAGGTGGGTTAGGAGGGGGGGAGACTTACGGTGAGCCACAGGCTGACATCCCACCTACTCTAAGCACCCGCCAGAGGGCTCAAATCAGCAGGGTTGGTTGGGAAGCCACTGTGGGCTGATACAATGGAGAGGAGTTATGTGGTACCCTTATGGTAGGCAAAGAGGGCTGAGGTGAAGGCCTGGAGAGTCGACATAAGCCACCTCCCGCAGACGGGCAGCATCCCACATACATCAAGGTGAGGGTGGAAGGGGGGAGGTTATGACTGGTGAGTAACCACCAACTGAGGGTATAAAGAATCACGATATATTAAATATACCATGGACCGGGGCAAGAAGGTTGCTCTTGGGAGGGTCTCTGATGCTGCTGTTGCAGCATGTAAACTTACTTCCACCTGAAGGGGGAATGTCTCCATGGGTTAGAACCATGAATGAATACATTACCTGCCCCGGGTCGGACCTTGGCGGAGGGAGGGGAGCACCTCTCCTCTCCTCCTGCCATGGGTTGACTAGCTGTATCCACGTGATTCTGGCGGAGGAAATTGTCCGCACAGGCACAAGTATAAGAGAGCGAGGCTTACTACGAGGACCGGTGCAGGGCTCTTCTCTGAGGCCCTGCCTGGTCGTGGGGGCATCACCAGGCGAGCGCCACAGGCCTGCGGTCTGGGGCTCTAATTGAACTGACGGGAGAAAGCCCTCACTCCAGGTACACGCGGTAGTCCTCTAGCAGCAGTACAGCTCCCAGGAAGCCTGCACTCCTGCATAACGGACACTTTTCTTATTACCGTAGCGGACAGGTACCTTGGTGCCTGAAGCCCTGAATAAGGGCGGTTAGGTTGGGTCATAAACCCACCCTCAGGTCAGGCTAAGCCCAGGCCGTGGAAGTGCCAGAGTTGTTGAGTTGGCAAGCTGGCCAAACGGGTATGTTAGTTGTTGTGTTCACTGTTGTCCTTTGTTCATTGTCATGTTTGTATTACATTGTTTGTTTCAAGTCACCAAACCACACAACATGGAATACAGTCACAAACTGGTGGACCATAGAGGAGACTCCCATGAGGAATTGGAAGGCCGGGTATAATAGATTATAATGGACATGCAAAATGCAGGCCACACATTGAAGTTGCTGTCGCTAACATCAAGGGCCTAGCTTCACCAATTAAGAGATCCAGGGCACTGACTTATATTAGAAGGGCAAAGGCAGACATTGCCTTCTTACAGGAAACGCACATGAATCCGGCAGAGCATACCAAGCTAGCCAAACTAAGCAGGGGACAGGTATTCCACTCATCCTGTTAGGACGGAAGGAAACGTGGAGTGGCTATTATTGTGTCCCCGCGCACCCCACTTCAGGTGGAATCCACTTGGTCAGACTCGGAAGGTCGATTGGTGGTTGTTCAGGGGAAAATTAACGGGGTGGAGGTGACGTTAGCAAACGCCTACTTACCACCAGGTATAACGATCTCCAGATTAAGACCCTTGCTGGATAGGGTGGTCCAGAAAACCAAAGGTATACTTATGCTAGCGGTGGACTTTAATCTGACTATGGCCTCCCAGGTTGACTGACCAGTCGAAGACCCCAAGGCTAACACCTACCCAAAAGTTTTTAGTAAGTTTATATCTGAGGTTGGATGGTGCGATGTTCGTGAAACTACACCCAACTGCCAAAAATTTCTCCTATTATTCCCCGGTACATCACACATATTCCCGTATAGACTATACATTCACCCAGATTGAAAATATAGGCATGGTGCGGGACGCCCAACTGGCAGATATCTCCATTTCGGATCACGCGCCCCTGACAACCTGCTGGGAATGGGGCCTTCAACCAAGGAACAAACAGTGGAGATTAAACCCTATCCATTTGCGATCGGAAAAATTTAGGGAGTTCCTCTCCGATAAAATTACGGAAATAGTGTCAGATAACCCACCGCAAGACTCCACACCCTCAGTACACTGGGATACAATCAAAACGGTCCTTAGAGGACACATTATCAAGTATACGGTGGAATTAAGGAGACAGCGACAAGAGCGCAGGGAGTAAGTTAGAGGAAACGCCTTCACTTTCTCCCAAATGGCGCACTCAGCAGGGCTGCATTAGCCTGTTCTTCCCAACTAAAACAGACTAGAACGGATCTGGACCAGATGGTTCAGCAGCAAACCGAAATAGCCCTAACTTTTTGAGACAAAGATTTTACGAAGTGGGACCAAGAGCAACAAGGTTGCTCGCTTACCAAGTGCGAAAACAAAAGAAGGGGGCAACCATTGCGTCCATCAGACACCCCAATGGAGGCCAGCAGGTGTCCCGTGTACAGGACATAGTAGACGCATTTGCAAAGTTCTACAAAACTCTTTACACCCCAGAGACCACAGTCTCGGCTGAGCAATTGGCGGAGCACCTGAACGCGGTCTCTCTTCCCGCTTTATCTGAGGCACACAGAGAAGACCTAATGAGGCCTGTCAACGACCTGGAGGTTGGCCAAGCAATAGCTAAAGCTAAGTCTTTGAAGGCCCTGGGCCAGACGGTACGGTCCAGAGTTTTATAAGGTGAGATCCAAGATTGACCCTTTACTTCTTCGGTCTTTAACTCGGTCTTGCAAGGAGAAACCCCCCAGTCGGTGGTCTTATGCCACTATTTCGTGATACTTAAGCCAGGTAAGAACCCACAAGAGTGTGCCTCATACAGACCGATATCTGTACTTAATCAAGACTATAAACTATTCATGAACATTGTAGCACACCGCCTAGATAGTTTATTACCCTTACTAATACAGAAAGATCAGACGGGTTTGTCAGATCGACCACTACCTCAGATAGTATCAAACGATCCTTATATGTGGTGCAACGGATGCAGGAGAATGGAGAGGCGGTAGCTCTAATCAGTCTTACGAGAGAAGGCCTTCGATCAGGGTCTCCTGGCCTTTCCTGTACCACACCCTAAGCAAATTTGGATTCCCCCTCGCTCTCAAATTCTTCAAAACATATACTCCGCTTCCCAAGGCATGTGTCAAGGTAAACGGGCACCACTCAGAGTTTTTTTATCTCGAAGGGCACCGACGGGTGCCCATTGTCTCCCTGTTGTTCGGCCGTGGTCATCGAACCACTGGCGCAACATATCAGGGAATCACGAAATCTCGGGGATCAAGATAGGAGACATTGAACACCGGGTAGCTCTGTATGGATGATATACTTTATATTTGCGCTAATTTCGATTGCACAATCCCAGTCGTGAGACAGATACTTGATGCATACGGCGCGGTATCCGATATAAACTCAATTTCGCCAAAACTGAGATCCTCACCTTTAACTACAACCCCGTGCAGGGCACCAGGGAAATTATCCCAGGAAGGTGGGACCTGCAAAAATTGAAATACCTCAGTATATATATTCCAAAAGACCCCAAGAAATATTACAAATATAACTATATACCATTTATTTCCCAGCTAAAACAAGAATTACAAGCCTGGGCCACCCTGCCCCTTGGCCTTTCTAGGAGAATAGACCTGATCAGAATGACAGTCCTTCCGAGGGCATTGTATCTATTCCAAAATATTCCCCTCAATGTTCCACTGAAAACGCTTAAAGATATAAATCGGTTTATACGAACTTCATATGGGCTTCTGAAGTCCCAAATCCAACTGGGGATACTCACTCTTCCCCGCCAGGAGGGGTTTAGCTCTCCCGATTTGAGGCTCTACCAACAAGCAACACTCTTACGCCATAATGACTAGACAGAGGGAATCCCTGCACCGCATTGGCTTGAGATAGAAAGAACCCTAATTAGTGACCAGGCATACCTCGGGACCTTATACGGGCAGGATAGGGGGGAGGAAGGCCTCGGGAGTTCTGATCCCTGGCTTGGAGCGCAGTTTAGAAACTGGGCCGTAATAAAAAAGGCGCAACAATTGGGGCCATTTCAGGCACTCATATGCCCGATTACAAGCTTAACAGATTTCACCCCTAACAACTTGGACAGTGGTTTCCTTCGCTGGGAAAAACAAGGGTTAAAATATCTGGTGCAGATAATGACTCAGGGAAATACCTGGTCATATGCAGAGATCCAGAGGAAATTCCACCTTCCACATGGGGACTTTTTCCGTTACCTTCAACTGCGACACTATATAGAGAGCCAACCGCGAATGATATGGGACCCTGAAAGATACCCGCATTGATCCACTGTCAGATACAACTAAATGCCACAGAGGGCCAAGAGCACCTGATCTCACATACTATCAGGCACTCAATTCTCAAGGCGTGTCCAAACTGAGGGCATTCGCCTGTATGGTCGCAGGAGACGGACATTAGCTCACCTTAGAGGATTGGAGAAGAGCATGCATTTTGTCAAGTCGAACAACCAGCTCGCACCAATGGCGAGAATTCGCCTGGAAAGTCCTAGTTCGCTATTTCCGATCCCCAGTGGTCACTCGGCACTACTCTCCCAGTTACACAGCGGAGTGCTGGAGGCAGTGTGGGGAAGAGTGTGCCACCCTGACACACATATTATGGGCGTGCCCGGCCTTACGAGGTTTCCTGGTACAGCTAGAGTCCCAGTTACAGGAACTGATAGATGCACAACTCCGGCTTACCCTGGAGATATTTTTATTTGTGGACCTCCCTAGAACGTTTAGAGGCTCTAATACTAGATACTTGCTTGTTTTATTAATAGCAGCCGCAAAGAAAGCAATCACTAGGCAGTGGTTAACTTCAAAAATCCCCACAGTCCAAGACTGGTGGGATATCACACTGCAGATATATAACATGGAAAAAATCACACACAACCTGAATGAACAAGGGGAGAAATTTAAGGCTAGATGGACACGGTGGCAGATATATTACATGCTGAAGGACCCCACCTTCATACCCTAAGATATCAATGAGAGGCGATGGGGGGGCGACACTTAGAGGGAGAGCGGGGCAGATTACTGTGTAGATTGCGCCCAGCTTGGCCTTCCCGGTCCTCCGGGGAGTGGTAACACCCAAATAGAAGAGACGCCCTGGATGTCAGGACCTTGAGATGGGAAATGCAACTGGTTATTTAGTCATTATGAATTAAGGCTGAAGCAGTAAACTAGAACTAGAACCACGCAGGGGTTAACCCTAATGAATGTCATAGCACTAGTAATATTTGACTGTAATATTTGTAATATCTGACGAATGCATGGATGTCTAAATGTTGGTGACTTATGTGTATATAGGTTGAAAACTCAATAAAAAGAAGAATTACAAAAATCCCCCGGCATGATCCAGGGGGCTGTCAGTTTTGCCATTTCAGCTGCTAATTTATGATAGAATTCAGACTTGTCCACATTAGAACTTGTACACAGACCATATTGAAAAGGATGCATCATTCTGCAGTACAATATGCAACAGGGTGCACCACCCTCCCAGGTTGTTTTTAATTATTCTGACCTCCCTTTGGGAAAGTATTCTTAAGCCACACCACCGTATCTCTGGACTTAGAAATAAAACAAGAACTATGTCAAGTCCCCAATCCAGCTTTGGCCATATGTGATCTCTGATGGCTTCACATGTGTTTCTTGTATTAAGAGAATGTCACTTTTAAATTTTTAACCTCTAGGACTTTTTGTTTTGAATGCATTTTAAGGCCACTGACATTCCAAGATGTAATGTGCAGTTTATCAGCCACTGTCCTGAGGTTGGGTAGGGATCCACGAGCTGTACACCTTTAGGATACCATGCTTGATATATGCCTGTATTACTGTAAGAGTTGCACTATCACTTATTTCACTGTATGTTACGTAAACAAGTTTTCTTTATAAACTTCCCTCATAATCCCAGTTACTGCTCTAATCAGTAAACTCCAACTTGAGAAACAAACAGTTCTCCACCCCCTGCCAAGTCAAGCTGCAAACAGCCTGGAGCAGCTCTCCTTGCAAACATTTTGTGGAACTTACACACATCTTACCCATGCATCAGACACCTTGTTTTTCAAGGAGCTATTTAATAACTTCAAAAAAGCCAGTTCATCAGTTTCTAGTATAGACTTCCATTTCCATATATGAAGTGGAAGTACATACCTTTTTGGGTAAGAAGTTACATACAGAGACTGCAAACAGTGAAATACAGGCCTAAAAGTCATTAGGTGAAACTTATCTCTGGTTTTGGGCTCTGGAAAAGAAATAAGCCAGGAAGTTTGTAAACTAACGGTGAGCATTAACTACAATCAGTCCAGTGGTATCAGTGCTCAGTAGAGTGGACCACATTAAGACAGGTTAACAATATACCATCCCTTTGCATCCACTGGTACCTACAGTCCACAATGGGCTATAACTCACTTTGCCGCTTTTGTGCCTAGGCTCTGGAACTCCATTCCGGACTCTGTTCGCTCTGCCCCTTCCCATGGGACCTTTTGCTCCTCCCTGTGGTCCCACCTAAAACAAACGACAAGATGTGACTGCTCCTAGTCTCTGTAATGTAATACTCTCCAGTCCACTACTGTCCACTCTGAGTCCATGATGGTCTATGAAATATGTATTCAATGATTCTAATGTTTATCTATGTCCTGTAACAATTTGCACTATGTGTGGCAGTATCTCTGCCGTTATACAAGCGTTGTTATAGCTGTTTTTTACTGTATCATGCTGTTTCTCCAATGTTGCCATGTATGTATACTGTATGTTTTGTGCTCTCCCGGGTCGTTCCTGAAAATAGGCATACTACTTGTCTAGTGTACTTACCCGGTAAACAAAAGCTAAATAAATAAATAAACTCCACTGTAGTTGAGGCAATAGTAAGTGCTGCTCTGACACACATTGTCCTTCAGCCACATGTCAAAGATACTGATGTTTTAGCGTGAAAGTTCTAATGCTGAGAATGAGCAGTTGTACAATATTAGATTCGGCAGCGTTTAGGAAAATAACTACACAGGGCAATTACATGGGACAGAGAGGGCATCCGCTCTGCATCACAGAGGTTGGTACAAGCCCACAGTCCATCCCCACGTGGTTTAAATCAGTCCTCAATGGTGTCCATTATCACACCCTGTAACTTAGTGAACCATGTACTCCTGTCAATTTCTTTTGTTTATTTGTTTTTAAGAGTGCACTGAGGGCTGTGGCATGGAGTTGTGAAGAGCTGTCCATAAAATCACTGCACTCAAGTTGAAATTAGGACTAGACTCTGTTTCAGATTCCAAAGATTATAACAGGCTTGCCTCTCAACGTAGGCTCATTTATATTCTTTAGAAAAGGACCCCTAGAGCACCAAAGGGAACACAACCTATGTAGATGCCAAGGACAATCTCTGGCTATCTGACCCCTAGTAACCTATCCTGCTCTTCTTAAGATGCATACTATGTACTATACCCATAGCTAAAGGTGTCAACGCTTTGTACGAGTAGGTAGCCACTTTCAGCACAGACGAATGTGTTTCCATAAAAGATCTTCATGTTTCATAAAATGTCTAGGTCTGCCCCTGAAGTGTACTTATACTTTTATTTTTATTCAGATAAATATTTCCATACTCAAAACATGAAATATAAAACATAAAATGATTCATCTCAATATGTAACTATACACATTAAATCCGTAAAGCATAATTATTATTTTTTTTTTTTTTGAGTGGTCAAAAGAAATAACCACAAATGTATACATTTTTTTGAAATTTACAGAAACTATATCTAGTCAATCATCATCTCAGGAGCCTTGATCAGGCAATCACCTCCAGCGCTCCTCGCGACGTGGCTGGTGAAGCCAGCCGGCGCGCCCTCACCTGCCGCCTTGGAGGCCTGCACCGGCTCAGGAGCCCTTGATCGGGCTATCGCCTCGGACAGCCCAAGGGTCAGTGCTGGAAAGCCAGCTGGCCATGCACTCTTCACCTGCCCACCCCAGAGCCCTGCCAGGCCAGCCCGAAGCCTTGATCAGGCTATCGCCTCGACGCTGGCTGGAGTAGCTTGTGCTCACGCCACTCTCACCTGCCCGCCTCAGAGCCCTACAAGCCGGGTAAGCTAGCTGACAGCCTCGGGGAACAGCTTTGGAGGCCCGATTGGTCAAAGACACACTGGGATTCCTGTCAATTGGCTGCTGCTGTACGGCTTTTCCTGCAATTGGCCGCCTGGAGATTTCTGCTCTCCGTGGCTTTTTTCATTCTTTCTCTCGCTTTGGGTGCCTCCGCTTGCTCTGAACAAGCCAATTCTGTATTTTCTTCCCACACCACTCGCCTCTATTAAATGCTCTTCCCCTGAGAGTTAGGCCAACCCCTTGCACTCCTACTGGACCAAGTACTGTTAGTCATGCCTATCTCTTAGCTCCCATCCCCAAGTAGCACTGCCTCCTTATAGTAGCTTCTTACAGATTGGTCCTGTCAACCTTGCACATGCTACCTTTTACTAGGAGATAACTCCCCAATAAAAATGCCACACAAGGATATTTTCTTGTTTAGCTGCCTCATCTTGCTAACCTATGCACCAGTCCAAATTCCGGTTGCCAATTTGCACCAAGGCCAAAACTATCTCTTTGATGATCACCAAGATCTGCCCTCTCCTAATAGACTATGGCAACACACACTGGGGACGACTTCCCTATGGTTTTGCCTACCTTCTCATCAGGCATTGACCAGAGAATATGTGAGAGCGCCGCTGAACCTGTTGGCTAAAACAATCATTTATGCTTTATGCCTAACAAATTACGCTGGTGACCATATCTCAACCATCACTAAATCTACCCATGCCAAATGGAGTAACAAGCGGCTACTCAGCAGGTTAAGACATTACCTCAAGAAACTACTACTGCTTCTCCTACTCTGCTCTGGAAACATCAAACTTAACCCAGGCCTGCCTGCTTCTCTGAATACCCCTGTGGACCTCCCACAATACAAAGGTATCAGCTTCCTTCATGTGAATGTCTGTAGTTCACTTAAGAAGCTTGACCTGATCCATACTTGGATACTATACACATCCCCTGATTTTTTTATGATAATCGGAATCCTGGCTTAAGTCCTCAACCCCAGACAAAGCCATCAACATACCGGGATACAGCACCTACCGGTGTGATAGACCAACTGGGGGGGGGGGGTCGTAATATATATGCTAAGAGCACATTCTCTGTCACAGTCGTTGATTGCACCTCTAAGGCCAGAATAAACATTTTCATTAAAATTACCTCTGTCTTTGTGTGATCTGTTTCAATACACATACACATGCCTAATTGGCAGTACAACCTAGGGTTAGAATAATGAGCTGTGAATTAGCTTGGTACAGCCAGTAGACCTGGGATTGAGTCCCACAACCGGCTCCACTTGCATACTGTACTCTGAGCAAGTCACTTAACCTTCCCTGAAAACAGGCACTTGGATGTGTGGACCCCCTACCTGGGTACCAAAGAATTAAAACACCCCACTCAAACTCCAGCAGACCTAGGTTTGATTGCTCCCACAACCTTCACCTGCATACTGTGGGACTCTGAGCAAGTCACTAACCTCCCCTGAAAAATCAAAATTTAAATACCTGTAAATGTTCTTTCTCTGACAGTTGGTCTCCAGACTTCCTTACTCCTGGGCTGTACCTCCTGATACAGATAGTCAGGCAGGAATCAGACCTCTGCAGCAGGGGACATCCAGCCCTCCACTTCCTGTCTCCCTCAGTTCTTCCTAAAGAAGTCCAATGTGGCAATGCTACTAGAACTTGGAGACAGAAAACAAGAATATGAATTTTAAGGTATATATGACCTAGAGGTCAGCCAACTATATACATTCTGGAAGGGAATCCAAAGCCCGGAGACCAGCCGTCAGAGAAAGAAAATTTACAGGTATTTAAATTTCGATTTCTCTCTCCTAAGCTAGTCTCCAGGCTTCCTTACTCCTGGGATATACAAGAGCAGTACGTCCCCAGATGTCCCAGGTGGGAAGAATGTCATGAACCCTTAAGGATCTACAACCACTTGAAGCACTCTGCAGCCAAGGATGCCTCATCCGAGGGCAGCACTTCCAGCAATTAAAATTTTGAAGATGTGTGAATGAATTATCAAGTGGCTGCTTTGCATAAGTGTGCTGTCGAAGCTTCTCTGAAGTACGCCCACGAAGGGGCCATAGCTCTGCTGGAATGGGCTCTCCTGGGCCAGGTGTTACTCCAGCCTGATCACGTTTCATCAAGTGGCTGATAGAACCCGGCCTGGCTACAGAGCCTTTTGAATCCTTGTTACCCATAATTTTGGCCCATAGCTGGCAGGAACAAATTTGAAGTTTTACCAGTTTCCTCTCTCTTAATATACATCGTCAGGGGCAGACTGATGGGCCTCAAGGTCCCCATCTGCCCTAAACCTCCATGTCTCTATGTTGCTATCACACCTCCCAGATCTAGAGGATGCAATTCCCCTTTCTTATTGCTTTTGGAGAGTGGGCACAAGGAAGGAAGAATGAACCCTTGATTGTAATGGAGGGAAGCAAAAGTCTGGCAAAAAAAAAACTTGAACTGTTCGAGCCTGATGAAAAACAGTGTAAAGTGCTTGGGTAAGCAATGCTTATAGTTTGCTGATTCTCCTGGCTGAAGCAATAGCTATGAGAAAAAAGGTGATCTTTATGTTGAAACGCGTGATGGATACCATCTTGATAGGCTCTAAGGGGGCCTTGGCCACAGCCTTGAGAACCAGATTAAGACTCCAATGTGGTAGCTTTGGTGGGTTGGAAGGCAACCTAATGCTGCTGTCTTTAGCAACCTACAGACATGAGTGTATGCATCCAACAATTCCCCTGAATCCATCCACAAGACTGCCCCAGTGCAAAAACCTGAACTTGTAAGGTGGCTGGTTGCAATCCTTTGTCCATCCATCTGAAAGGAACTGCAATAGAACAGGTAATTGTATTGGATAGTTCTATAGGCGTTTTGAATGAAGCCAGAACAAAAATGTTTTTTTTTTTCCTCCCAGGATTCAATAATACACTTTCGAGGAAGAAGAGACACAAGTTCCCCATGATGTCAGAAACAGGAGCTGTGTAGCCGAGCTCCTTAAAAGTTTTTCCCCTCTCAATCTCCAGGCCTAGATAGATTAACCTCCTGGAGAGGGTCCAGAGGACGGCAACCAAAATGATTTGGGGCTTGGGGGACAGGACCTATGAGGAGAGGCTCGAAGAGCTAAATATGTACACATTGGAAGAGAGAAGGGACCGGGGGGACATGATAGAGGTCTTCAGGTACATGAAGAGGGTAAATAGGGAGGAACAGTCAGGGTGCTTCAAGGAAGGAGAGGGGCCACTAGACAGCATGGGTGGAAGCTGGAGGGGAAGATTCAGGGAGAAAGGAGGAGGTGCTACTTCACTGAGAGGGTGGTGATGCTATGGAATGCACTGCGCTAGGGGCTGGTGGAGGCAGAGACAGTGGAGGGGTTCAAGAGGGGGTGGGACAGGTACAGGGGAAGGGTTCTGGAAGCAAAATCCAATGCAGCAAGAATATCCGGAACTGGGAAGGAAGAAGCCAGAGAAGGCGACAGGGACAGCAAGGTCAGCACCCAGGGTGGGGGCTGACCAAACGAGCAGACACGAAAGACCGTTAGGCCTATTCTGCTGGCATTTTAGTATGTTAGTATGTCAGTATAAGCTGTTTAAATGGGATGCCAGGTCGGACCTTACTGGAGAATGCCCACGCTGAACTTGAATGTTAGACGTGAACGCCTTGACAGACGAACGATAACCGGGAACTATGCGCAGAAAAGTCATAAGGGGCAGACTAGAATCATGACTGTCCTGTCCCGAACCACTTTGTGAAGGACTCTTGATAGAGGAGGTATTGAAGGAAAGGCATACAGGAGACCAAAACTCATCCCAGTTTAGGGCAAAAAGGTTCCTGAGCCACCGCTGGTTCATCCTTGGCCAGGGAGCAGAACTGCTTACCTTGGAGTTCCGCCACAGGCGAAAAGATCTGTTTGAGGATTGCCCCACTGATTTGTCAATATGTAGGAGGCGCTATCCTTCAGCTCCCATTCCCATGGTCAACCAACCTTGCGAGACCAACCTTGCAACTAAGCTAGTCTGCCAGGTCGTTTACCTGCCCTGGTAAATACCTCGCTCAGTGGTGCGAGACCCACTAAAAGAAAAGGGATTCCCTTAGCATTTTGAGCTTCTTGTGCCAGCTTGATGGTTGGTATATGCCAACGCTGATAGATTGTCGGTTGGAACCAGACTATCCTGATTGGGGAAATGCTGCTCAGAGTGCCTCAGGGCATGACCTACTGCTCACGTCGGGAACTTTTATGCTGTACCTTGCGCCTCTAACAGCAACTATCTGCCCGGTGCCAAAAGGTGAAGCAGGTGAGCCGAACCCCAGCTCACGAGGCTTGCATCAGTTGTGATTCAGATTTGGTGAGGATGGTTTAACTTGCGACCCTTCATGACCTCTGTCCTCCGAGACGGTCACTGGAGGGTGGGTTCACTCCATCGCAATGAGTTGTATGAAAAAAATAAATAAATGAGGAGTTAAACTCCTTGATGAGCTTTAGCAGAATCTGAAATTTAGTTTCCGGGGGGAAAAATCCTTGTGTCATGATGTCTGCTCCCAGAAGGATCAAGGTCTGGTTTGAAATTAGGGACCTCTTTCACCAGCTGATGAGAAAACCATGTGCCGGCAGGTACCAGACCACCTCTGCCACTGTTTGTAATGTTTGGTTGAACTGTGGGGCCTTTATGTGGACTATGACCGGTACTCGCACCTTCAATTCTGCCTGTGGGTTTGAGGAAGACCCTAATGGTAGAGAGAACTGCTGTGCCACTCTGCACCTGAGATCATGCGCGTGACATTACTGAGTGGAAAGGGTAAGTAGGCATCTTGCAGACCTATGGATGCCAGAAAAAATACCTTTTTGTGTCTGCTGGGTGATAGAGATGACCCAGTATCATCTGCCAAGGCAGATTTAATCTGTCCTCCGAGTATGCATGGGCTTAAATACTCTGACTGGATCCCTATGTCCAGGGTCTGTACGTGCTCCTGAATTGCGGTAGTTAAGTTTTCTGCACTTCTCTGGAATCTTTTACCATCCCCTTTAAAGACTATCCACACGGGAGCTCTCCCTTGTCAGGGGCATTCGCCAAGTGAGCTTTGGCGACCTGTCAGCCTGCCATGCCTGCAGCCTTAAGTATTTCGAGGCGAGTTAAAGCATGGCCCTTGCTGCTCAACTGGCAGCCTCCCTTGAAATATCTATTGATAATGCCTAGAATAGTCCCGCTCTGAGGCTGTTGCAGGGTGGGCTTATCTACATCTGGCTTGTCAGCACGCTGGAATGCCAGGATAGTGGCCCAAGGTATTGCGGCTCATGCGGAAAAACAGGTTGGCTGGGCTTGCTTATATGTGGCTCATCAGCACGCTGGAATGCCATGTCAGTGGTGTTGAGAACAGGCTGTTTGCAGCTGCTTTAAGGGAGGAGTGGAGGACTAAAAGCGTCTCTTTGAGGGAGGGCCTCTCCATTCTTGTCCAATGACCATCTCAGAGGGTAGCTTTTATGGCAGTTTAACCATTTTTCCAGTTGCTTCTGTCTAAGCCTGAAAAGCTTAAGATCTGCTGGGGCACTAAGCCTGAAAAGCTTAAGATCTGCTGGGACACTGGATAGGGCAGAAGCCTAGAGAGCTGTCGCTCCTCCTTCAGCCATTTCCCTTATGGTAGGAGGAGTGGGAAAAGCTGTTGCCGGTGTGGGAGTAGATGCCCGGTGAGAAATCTGCTTCTGCTGGATGGGAGCCGCAGGTGAGATCCAAGGAATTTCAACTGTGACACCTTGTACAAGGTCTTGCCCACTCGCTCCCCCTCCAGAAGAAGATTAACTGGAGTCTTAGGAGTCCAAGAAACTCACCCTGCAATGCTTTAGCTTTCCTTCTGTGTGTTATCTTCCTTTAATTCATATCTGGGGATCCCAGGTTGTCAGTCAATGTATAGTAGATCCAAGCGAGGCCCTATTTCACCGTTTTAGGAGGTCTGGTGTCAGAGTGGGCTGTAGACTGGGGTCCCTCTGTTGGCAGACGCTTATTTTGACCTGTGGGCTATCAGACTGAGCCAAGGTGGGTCTGCTTCCATAACATCTTCCCCATTCACAGACGTTGCCATACATTTTAGATGCAGCGATCCAGCCAAAGTGAATCAGCAGTAGGGGACTAGCAGCGCTGATCTTTTCTGCCCTTGTAAGGCTTGTGTGAGATAACACCACAATGCTGAAGCAGAGATTAACGTGCTCGCCCTTTAAGAACTGTGCTAGTCCTATAAGGGCCAAATTCCATACTTTCATTTTACTCCTAGTAGCCTATACAGGGATCCAGCCTCTGGGGAGCCTATGTAGATAACCCTCTGGGCATCCCTTCGTGATGGATTGTGGGGGGGAACATAACGCTGAGCAAAGGCTGCTGGAACAGCTCTCCTCCTGCACTATAGCACAAGTCCTGGAATTCCTGGAATGAGGACGAGTCGCTAGTCTCGCGTTCAGGTCCCACATAAGATCAGCGGCGGCTAAAATTAATCAGATTGCCAACCGTTAACGAGTTATCTCAGTTTAAACTGTTTTAAGCCCCTTAACTCTCGCTGAGGAAGAGTTCCCTTGTTCCGATTAGGGTTCCTCATACCCTGCAGTGCTCGTCAACGAGAGCTCCCTGACGACGAGCTGACACTGTCATGCTGCCGGACCACCATCGACGAGCGGCTGATCAAAGACAACGGCAGTCGCCAATGGAAAAAGTATGGGGCTGCCGTCTGAGGGGAGATGTATCCCCCCACCCCCACCCCAAGTCCTCCGGTGCCATTTTACTCCAGGACTTTCACTTGACTGAGGATAGCATCCTTGCTCTCCAGTGCTGTTTTCACTCCCTAGCCCCAGACCATCACCGCAGTGAAAATGGTGGCTGCCACTTCTTCTGACCTTAGCATTTCAGAATAGAGTCAGAAGCACGGGAGAAGAGCACTACGATGAAATGGGGCCAGAAAATAACGTCTTCCCCTGAATCTTAAGCACTCCAGAAAAAAAAAAAAAACACAATGAAATGGGGTCAATCATCCTTTTTAAGAACTCCAGTGCCCGTTTTGATTCCCCAAAACACACTTTCACTGCACTGCAGGAGCACTCCAGGCTGAGTGCTGAAAATGTAGGGAAAAAACAACACAGCGAAAATGGAGCCAGACTGTACAGCTTGCAAGGCTGAGACTGGCACCCACTGGAGTTCTTAAATACAGCTGTGATTTCAAATATCCCCATTAAACCAAAACTGCTTAACTTACAGCCTTCTGTCTTCAGCTCTGCCACATGGCAGAGCTCTGCTTACAGAGTACCTGCCAGACTGAAGGCAGGAAATAAAATGAGGGAGACAGGAAGTGGAGGGCTGAATGTCCCCTGCTGCAGAGGTTTGATTCCTGCCTGCCTATCGGTGTCAGGAGGTACAGCCCAGGAGTAAGGAAGCCCAGAGACCAGCTTAAGAGAGAGAACAGGCACTACTGCATGTGTGGGCCCCATACCTGGGTACCAAAGAATTAAAATATCCCACTCACTAACAGACCTAGGTTTCATTCCTCCCACCACCTCCACTTGCATACTGTGTGATTCTGACAAAGTCACCCCCCAACCCCCACTCAGATCAAGGATAGATAAGAAGGAACAAATAACATAACGTGTAGCTACAGCATTAGATCTTCCTTGATCCCCTTTCGTTTGTGGCCATGGTCGAAAAACTGATTCTAACACCAGGGGCTGTTCCAAAGAAAACACTGTCATAAAAAAGTTGTTCTATATGTACATTTAAGTCCAAAGCTGGAATATCTGCTGGAAGTCCAATTAGATGCAAGTTTTTCATAAGCAACATATTCTCAATTTTTTCAAGCTTATTCATTGTAGCCAATTGTTCACGTAAGGCAGCATTGTCAGCACTCTCGGTGGTCAGAACTCGATGAGAGAGTTTCTCTGTAGTTTTTTCAACCACTTCCACCCATACTGCCATAATGGAGATTTTCTCCTCTATTTGTAAGCAACGATTAGAAATATCCCCCAGAGAGGAATTAACTTTACTTAGGGACGCTCTCATCTCTTGCTGAAACTCCAAAATTTATAGACTGCAATGAGGGCTTGAAAGATTGTTTAAATTTTGCGCCTTGGTCTGGGCGTCCAATAATCAGGGGAGCCATTCCTCCTTCTGGGCAGGCAGCTGTAACAGTCCCCCGTGTTGGAGTCGCTTTCCCCTGTTGCGGAGTAAGAAACTTCTCTATTGACAAAGACTTGCTTTCGGAAGCCTCCTCTGCTGTTTTGGCTCTTGTTAATGAAGCCATTCATAAGTTCAGCTCCGAATGCAGTCTAGAAACAGCGGAGATAAATGACAGATGTGCAGCCATCAACATTTCCCATAACCCCCCCCCAATTTTGAAGTCTACTTATTTGTGGTATTACTGTATTTTGTCTGGAATGTACTATTTGTTCCTAAAACAAAGAAACACAGAAGTTGATGGCAGATAAGGACCGCAAGGCCCATCCAGTCTGCCCATTTCTTTTTCTACCTTATAAATGTGCCATCAGCCTTTGCTCTGTCAATGGCCTATCTATTCATACTCATCTGTATTGCTCTCTTATACCTATCCCATTCCTGTTTGAAGCCCTGCACTATATTCATATCCACCACTTCCTGAGGTAGGCCGTTCCATGCATCCACCACCCTTTCTGTGAAAAAGAACTTCTTCACATTACCCCTTAATCGGCCTCCCTCTAATCTCATGCTGTGTCCTCCTGTCCTGCTATTTTTCTTATAATGAAACATGTTAGACTCCTTCACCTTGTTAACGCCCTTAAGGTGTTTGAATGTTTCAATCATATCACCTCTCTCCTCCTTTGCTCTAGGGTATACATATTGAGCTCCGTTAATCTGTCCTCATATGTTTTCTGATGCAGTCCCTGCACCATTTTGGTTGCCCTTCTCTGGACTGCCTCAATTTGGTTAATGTCCTTGTGAAGGTGTAGCTCCAGTACTGCATAATACTTCAGATGGGGAGCTTAACAGTGTCTTGTAAAGAGAGATTATTACCTCCCTCTTCCGACTTGTGACACCCCTACTAATACACCCTAATATCCCCCCCTAGCCTTACCTACTGCAAAGTGGCGGGAAAGATGGTGATCTGCTCCAAATGGGGACAGTCTGTGCAGCTTGCAAGGCTGAGACTGGGTCCCCCCAAGGGGCGATTCTCAATTGCTTCTAGCCATCCTGTAGTTGCATCCACAATCAAAGAATTTTGTAACTTACAGTCTCTTCAGCCCTGCCCCTGTGGCAGAGCTCTGCTGCAGAGTACCTGCTCCACTGAAGGCAGGAAGTAAACTGAGGGAGACAGGAAGTGGAGGGCTGGATGTCCCCTGCTGCAGAGGTCCGATTCCTGCCTGTCTGTCACTATCAGGAGGTGGAGCTCAGGAGTAAGGAAGCCCGGAGACCAGCTTAGGAGAGAGAGAAAGAGGGATTATTACCTCCCTCTTCCGACTTGTGATACCCCTACACTAATACACCCTAACATCCCCTTAGCCTTACCTACTGCTTTAGTGGTCTGTTTGGATGATTTCAGGTCATCAGTGATGATGATGCCCAAGTCTCTTTCTTCCCCTGTGACTGCCAGCAACTCCCCTCCCAGCCTATAGGTGGCTTCAGAGTTTCTCTTCCCTATGTGCATGATCTTTCACTTCTTTGCATTAAACCCCAGTTACAACTCTTCCGACCATTTTGCTAGTTTATCCAGATCTCTTCTCATTCTGCCCACCCCATCTGGATCATCTACTCTGTTGCAGATCTTGGTGTCATTTACCTCCAGTCCATCTGCAATGTCACTGATGAAGAAATTGAAGAGGACTGGCCCCAGGACTGATCCCGGAGGTACCCCACTTGTGACTTGCATCTCCTCTGACTACACACCGTTTACCACCACTCTCTGTTTTCTGCCCGTCAACCAGTTTGCCACCCAGTTGACCAACTTCTGACCCACCCCGAGCCTACTCAGCTTATTAATCAATCTTCTATTTGGAACAGTATCAAAAGCTTTGCTGAAGTCAAGGTAGGCAACATCAACTGCTCCCCCTTGGTCCACCACTCTGGTTACCCAGTCAAAGAAATCTACGAGAATAGTTTGACAGGACCTTCCTTTTGTAAACCCAAGCTGTCTTGGATCCTGTGCTGCTATGGATTCCAGGTGTTGCATTATCCATTCCTCAAGGAGTGTCTCCATAATCTTGCCCACTACTGAGGTAAGACTGACTGGTCTGTAGTTCCCTGCCACCACTCTTGTGGAGCGGGATCACATGAGCCCTTCTCCAGTCTTCTGGAACCTCTCCTGTGCTCAGAGACTCACTAAAACTGTCATGTACATGCAATGCCCTGTACCCACAGTTTGTTTGTAACTTATTCAGGGTTGTCCCTGAAAAAGGGACCTCTTGGGCCCAGTGGGTTTACCAGGTGAACAAAAATTAATTAAATAAATACGAAAAAGCCAGCAGATACAGGCCAAGTGGTCTATCGTGTCTGCTCGATTGTGCAGCACAGTTTAAACTCCTGCTGCTGACCCCCACCCCCTGCCTATTGTCCTCCCTACCTCTTGCTGCTTTCCCTTCCCCTCTCAACTTCCCACCGACAAGTACCATGCCCTTGGCCTTATCCCACCCCCTTTTAAAGCTCCCCACTGTTTTTAGAGCTATCATTTCTTCAGGCAGTGTGTTCCGTTCAGCTACCACTCTCTCCATGAAGTACTGCCTCCTCATTTCTCTCTTGAACCTACCCCTTCCAACTTCAGACTGTGCGCCCTAGTAATCCCTTCTCCCTTTAATCAAAACATGCACTCTGTGCTAACCTTGTTTATGCCCCTTTATGTACTTGAAGGTTTCAATCATATCACCCCTTTCCCTTCTCTCCTCCAGGAGTACATGTTGAGCTCCCGCAACCTATCCTCATAAGGTTTCCCCTCCATTTCTCTGATCATCTTTGTTGCCCTCTGCTGGACCCCTTCCAATAGCCTGATGTCCTTCTTTAAATAGGGGTTCCAGAACTGCATAGAGTACTCCAAGTGCGGCCTCACCAGTGATCTGTACAGTGGCAGAATGTCTTCCTCCCTCCTAGACACGATTCCTCTAGCAATGCACCCCAGCATTCTATTGGCTTTTGCTGCTACTTTCCTATACTGCGACGAGTGGTTTATATTCCTTGCGATCATTACCCTCAAATCCTTTTCCCCCCTCAGACACCGATAACTGCACCCCGGACTCCTGGCTCCAACATGCATAACCTTGCACTTCCTAGCATTGAAACCCAGCTGCCAAGTGTCTGACCACTGCCCAAGCCTTACCAAATCTTCCTCAAGATCCTTTCCTCCCTCCACCCCCACCCACCACCATGCCTATCTTGGTGTTGTCAGTGAATAGGCTGATATTGCTCTTAACCCCAACCACTATATCAGCTACAAAGATGTTAAACTGCACTGGCCCCAGCAGCGATCCCTGTGGGACCCCACTGGTGAATTCTGGAAGTTGAATGTCCCCCACCACCACCCCCTCTGATGTCTGTCCTCAGCCAGTTACCAATTTAGTGGTATCATATAATGTATTGCTGGCCATGTTATTTTGTGGCCAAGATATACAGGTTACTAACCTGTAACAGGAGTTCTAGGAATGGCATATGTTGTTCATCCACACTTATTGGCAGGTTCCCCGCCGAAATCAGCGGAAGGTCTTCAAGCTGGCTCCTCCCACCCACCCGGCGGCAAAACTCTCGGCTCTGCCTCATGGCGTAGATCTAGCCGCTGGAAGCCAGTTTGTCTTGAAGTCGGGGGGAGGTCGGGTGGGTCATGTGGATGAACAACCATTCTAGAACTCCTATTACAGGTGAGTAACCTGTATTTCTAGGGACATGGATATGTTGTTCAATCCACACCTTACTGGCAGACTCCTAGCAGTTCTCCAGGAGGAGGGAGGCAAGGCGCACACCCCCGATACTTACTTGAAAAATAGGGACTGGAGAACCGAGGCCCCAAACCAGCATCCCGGCGTGACTCAAGGTCGATGTGGTAGTGGGTAATGAAGGTGTGTGCTGACTTCCAGGTAGCAGCCCTGCAGATATCCTGGATAGGGACATCCCTGGAAGCAGCTACTGATGCAGCAGTATGACAGGTAGAATGAGCTCTTATCCTCTGGGAGGCTCCATGCCCGCCAACCTATAGCACAGCTCTATGCAGGAGGTGACCCACCTGCTTATCGTCCGCTGTGCTGCAGGTCTGCCAGGTGCGGCTTCAGCGTAGGTGACAAACAGCTGGCAAACCTCTCCCGAACTTCAGCCATCTGCTCCTTATGTAAAAGCGGCTCGTCCTAGGGTCCAAAGTATGGAGCCTATATTCGCCTCCGAGGTGTGATTGGGGTAGAACACCGGCAGAGTCAACACCTGGTTAAGGTGAACCTCCGACACTTCGGAAGGAATTTCGGGTGGGGGTGCAGGATAACCTTGTCCCTGTGGAAGACCAGATAAGGAGACTCGATGGAAAGCACCTGGAGCTCTCCCATCCTTCTGGCTGACATGATAGCCACCAAGAAGTCGGTCTGCCACGACAGGTGGGAAAAATCGCACCTGTGCATCGGTTCAAATGGCTTGCCCATGAGCTTGGCCAATACCAGCCGTAGATCCCACGGAGGTGGAGGTTCTCGCACCAGAGGGGAAATGTAGTCAAGGCCTTTGAAAATGCACCCGACCACCTTCTCCTGCGCCACCGACTGCTTCCCGGCCCCGCCCAGTAAGCAGAGATGGCTGCCAGGTGCACCTTAAGGGCCGTCGACCAAAGCCCTTGCTGAGAAAGGGACCACAGGTAGTCCAGAATGCTTGCCAAGGGACAGGCGGAAGGGTCCAAGCCCTTCCCCTGACACCAAATGGAGAATCTCTTCCATTTGAAGGCACAGCATTTTCTGGTCGACTCCTTACGGGACGCCTCAACAACGTTGAGGACCTCGTCGGAAAGACCCAAGGCCTGGAACTCTAGCCGCAATGAACCAGGCCGTCAGGTGCTGGGATTGATGGAATACCTTCCCCTGGCTGACTGAGATCAGGTCCGGGCGGGCTGGAAGCCGCCTCGGGAGCCTGGAGCTGAGGCTGAGGAGATCTGGATACCAGAACTGGCAGGGCCAGTCTGAGGCTACCAGAATCACCTGCGCCTTGTCCCTCCTCGCCTTGAGAAGCACCTTGTGGATCAAGGGAAATGGGGAAAGCGCAGAAGAGGCCCGAGGTCCACGGCCTCGAGAAGAATCCCTGCAGCGAGCCCTGCTGAGGGGCAGGCATGGAACAGACTCAGCTTCGCATTCTCCCTGGAGGCAAACAGGTCCACCTGAGGCGTGCCCCAGTGGGAGAACAGATCTTGTACTACCTCCGGCAGGAAAGACCACACGTGAGACGCAGCCCCTATCCGGCTTAGGGCATCGGCCAGGGTGTTGGGAGGCTCCTGCCACATGAACGGCTAGGAGATCTGCCTCCAGGCTGCACATGAGGGACCATATGCGGAGAGCTTCCTTGCATAACAGCATGGAGCGCGTCCCGCCCTGGCGGTTCAGACAGTACATGGTCGTGGTATTGTCCATCTGGACTTGAACCACTTGACCCCGTAGAAACGGAGCGAAGGCGGTGAGAGCTAGGCGCACCGCTCGGAGCTCCAGCAGGTTGATATGGCATCGGGACTCCCGAGGGAACCAGAGGCCATGCGCTCTGTGCTCCCCCAGATGGGCACCCCAACCCATCAGAGATGCATCGGTCAATAGAGAGACCGTCGGCTTGGGGCGGACGAACGGGATGCCCTCCTGCAGATGTGCCGGAACAGTCCACCACTGGAGAGCGTTCCACATCTCCTGGGTCACTGTCACATGCTGGTCCAACGGATCGCAGCGCTGTGACCACTGGCTGGCCAGTCCCCATTGAAGGGGACGCATGTACCAACGGGCCCAACGGACCACACTGGTGCAGGCTGCCATGAGGCCCAGGAGGTGCAGGAAGTCCTGGGCAGGGCGCGATTGCCCAACCAGAAATGATTGGGCAAAGGAGGAAAGAACCTCGGCCCTGTCCGCCGGGAGTCGAGCTCTGCCCCAATGAAGAGTATCACCTGCTTCGGTATGAGTTCCAACTTGGCCTCGTTGAAGAGGAGGCCAATCTGAGAGCAAACCTGGAGGGCCAGATCTCTGGACAGCTCCACCTCCGCTCTGGAGGGGGCTGCAATCAGCCAGTCGTCCAGGTAGGGGTACACCCAGACCCTTCAGCGCCGCAGGAATGCTGTCACCACTGCCATGCATTTGGTGAAGACCCTGGGAGCTAGAGAGAGGCCAAGGGCTGGCCTGAACTCAGAAAGGGACCCTCCGCTCTGAAGTGGAGGAATCTTGATGAGACGGACGGATCGGGACATGAAAGAACGCGCCCTGGAGGTCCAGGGAACAGAACCACGCCTGCTCCAAGGATGGTATTATCTGAGCCAGAGGACCATCCTGAAGGTCCGAGACCTTAGGAACTTGTTCAGGTCGTGCAGGTCAAGAATGGACGCCAGCCCCGTCTGCTTTAGGACCAGGAAGTACCTGGACACAAACCCCGGTCTGGAGGAGGATCCCCACCTTCCTGATCACCTCTTTTCGAGGAGCAGGGCAATATCGGCCTCGGCAGGCTGAAAGCGAGGCTGCAGACCCCGTGGCCCCGAGGGGACTGCCTAAGTGGTGGAGCCTGCTCAACTCCAGAGCCAGGCCTTTTCCTACTACCCCCAACACCCAGCGGTCCGTGGTGATAGCGGACCAGGCGGAAAGGAAGTGGCGGAGCCGTCCCCCCATGGGGGGAACCCAGGGGGGAGTGACAAGGCTGGGGGCGGCATCCCTCAACCCGTCACTGGGCAGGCTTGGAGGAGGAACCGGTCGAGGGACCTCCTGGGCCTTTACCTCCTTGCTTCCTGTTGGAGGAAGCCGCCGGCTTGGGATTGGGACACCAAGCGCGAGCCTACTGGCCCTGTTGCTGGTACTGTTGGGCCGCTTGAGCTGCAGGGGCCGAAGGACGAAAGGACTTCTGCTGTTGCTGATGGCGCCTTTGTCCCTCTGGGCGGAGGTGACCGAGTCCAGAGTGGCACTGGACTTTTCGATCTGCTGGAGGTGTCCTCCACCCAGGGTCAAGAGGTCAGTCCCCAAGAAGGGGACGTCCGCCAACTTGTGCTGGGTATCTGCCGTGAAGGTGGATATCCTCAGCCATGCCCTGCGGCGCATGGCCACCGCGGCCGCTACTGACCTGGCACAGGAATCACCTATGTCCAGAGCAGTCTGAAGCTGCTGCTTCGCCACCGCCCTACCCTGGTCCCGCACCTGGCGGACCGTGGTCTGCAGGGCAGTCGGGAGATGAGGGACAACCTCATCCAGGGAGCCCAAGAGGGCGTGGGAGAAGTGTGCCATCAGCACGGCCGAGCTGGCCTGTCTGAGGCCGAAGGAGGATACAGCGCACACCTTGCGCCCGGAAAAGTCCAGCTTTTTGGACTCTTTGTCGGGGGGGCTTATCCACATCCCGAGCGTTACCGGAACGCCGGAAAATGCTGTCGGTGACTAACCCCTCGGCAGAGGGGTGCTCCGAGAAACCAGGCAAAGAGCCGGTAGGGACCGCATACTTCCTGGCCGAGGGTGCAGGACAGGAAGCAGGCTCGCGCCAGAGCTCTAAGGCTGGGCCGACAATGGCCTCAGCCACTGGAAAGGTCTCCGTGGGGGAATCCCTTCGGTCCAGTATCTCCATCAGGGGATACTTGGCCCGTTTGGACACGGGCTCGAGCTGCATCCCGGTGGACTCCGAGATGAGTCGAAGCAGACCCAAGAAGGACGATGGGCTATCATTCAATGACTGGCCCCCGGAGGACTCCAGGTCGACCTGCCTGGAGAACAGGGAGGAGTCGTCGTCTGATTCCGAACAGTCTCCGAAGAGCTGCCTCGGCCCTGGGCCACCCTCTACCTGCCAAGGACAGTCGGAAGTGAGGGGTGACCGACAACCCGTGGGCAGGCCGTGACCCGCCCGGAATCCTTGGTCGGTGCCCCAGACTTCGTTGTGGAAGCGGAGGTTCCACCACAATCGGTGGAGCAGCTGGTTTTGGCCGAGCAACCGCCCTGAGCGGGCAACTCGACTGGGGCGAGTGGTTGCTTCGGTCATTCGGGCGACAGCCACTTGATGGCCGGGGTCTGGACCGGAGTCAGCTTAGACCCGGACAACAGCAACTGCTACCACATAAGCTCCTCGTAGCACCGACGTAATTTACGCCGAAGCCTCCCCCCATCCGAGGAAGAGGAGGAACGGTGTTGCCGCTTACTTCAGTATCGAGACCGAGATCGCTGGCGTCGGGCGGAACGGCTTGACCAAGATGAAGTCCGAGACCCTCGGGGAGAGAGGGCGGGTCTGGGAAGCGCCGGGACACCCGCCTTCCCTCGGCCTGGCACTTTAACCGGGACCGCGCCCCAAGGCACAGGCAGATCCTCGGTCTCCACCGGGGAACCGATGAAGGTGGGTTGTCGGCTTCACCAGTCGACAGCCCATCTAACGGATCGAGAAAATCTCAACTGCGCCGACGGGAGTCTCGCAGGCTGGCCTGACGGGGACACCGTGAAGCCAGCGACCTGAGCCGCAACTTCGACCGAAGTCGACGGTCGGCTGTCCGGGGAAGGAGACCTCTCCCGCTCCCACGAACACCGACAGTGGGACTTACTCTTCGACTCCTTCTTCTTGGGCCAAGAAGAATGTCCCGATGGCCCCTCCCTTCGTGGAAAGCGACTGACAAAGCTCCTTTGAACGGCTTTGAGTACGGTGAACTCCGAGAGCGGATAATGCCGCTGCCGAGGAGGAGGAAGATGCGCCTGGCCTCCTCCTCGAGGGCGATCATCTGGTCGAGCTGCTCAGCCGAGCCAGCTGCCACGGACACCGCCCAACGAGCCTCTTTTGATTTTACCGGCGGGAAACGCTTCTCGGGGCGCCCGAGCTTCAATCGGGCAGCATGATCATCCAGGACATTGGCCGAGAAAGAGTGGCACAACTCGCAGGCCTGCGGGTCGTGATCTAGGCCTAGGCAGTAGACGACGGGAGCGGATCCGTCCTGACATTTTCTGCCCGCAAGGCACCTCGAAAGCTGGAATAATTTGGTCCGGTCGCAGCCGTGAGGAAAGATGAAGACCGGGTTTAGAAAACTTCAAAACCAATTTCGGACGAATCAAGAGTTAGAATCCAGTCTAAAATGCAGAGCGCTAAGGAGGGAACCTGAGCTTCCAAGCGGTAAGGAAGATCTGGCGCCATGGGGCGGAGCCGAGTTTTACCACCCGGGTGGGTGGGAGGAGCCAGCTTGAAGACCTTCCGGCAAGATTTAAAGCGGCAAGGAACCTGCCAATAAGTGTGGATTGAACAACATATCCATGTCCCTACAAAATGTTTTCTACATGAGGGTTGATTGGTATTAATAAAATGTTGTATCTGAGGGAGATATTAAACAAATGTGGAAGAATATCAGCTCTTGACTTGATAGTAAGCCAAGAAGCTTTTATTTGTGTTTAAGTCATGAAGCTCACCAAATTAATTTGTGCTCCTTTTTTTGAATGTATGAGAATAATGACTTTGTATTGTAATGGACTGCAAAAAGTTTTAAATAAAGTTAACAAAAAAAAAAAAAACAGTTACCAGCTCACTGCATTAGCTTCTCCCCTGCTCCCAGGTTCCTCAAACTTACTAGCTAATCTGCCATGGGGGACAGAGTAAAAGGCTTTGCTGTAGTCCAGATACAAGACATCAACCACCCAACCGCTATCGGGTGCTTCTGTTACCCAGTCAAAAAGTGAACCAGATTTGTTTGATATGAACTTCCGGAGACGAACCCATGCTGTCTGTCGTCCATAAGACAGTTCACCTCCAGGAACGTCACCAACCTTTACTTTAGGATAGTCTCCATGTGCTTACCCACAATGGATGTAAGACTGACCAGTGTATAATTTCCCAGCAGTGGGGTTTAAACTTGTAAAGGGGGGAGGGTTAAGTGAAGGAATGGAACCAGGAGGGCTGCTCGAAGCTCCAGGTCTAGGGCGCAAAAAGAGGACAGGTGACTGCAAAGTAAATATAGCCAGAGCTGTGCAGGAAAGGGCAAATAGGGATTGTGCAGGGCCAAGACAATTGGAGAGGGGAGGGGGGATAGAGTAGATGACGGTGCTGCTCAACACCAGGAGCATGGGCAACAAAATGCCCGAGCTCCAGACGATGCTGGCTGAGGGATCAGCGGATGTGGCGGCGATTACTGAGACATGAGCCACCCAGAAGAATGACTGGGACCTAAACTTGGAGGGCTACACAATATTCAGGAGGGACAGAGAAGAGGGAAGAAAAGGGAATGTAGCGCTGATGGTCAAAAATGGCATAGTAGTTAGTGGAGTGGAGGAGGCTGATGGGGGGGTGGAAGCAATTTGGGTAACCCTGCAAACGAGGGGAGGTAAAAGATTCAAAATAGGGGTGGTGTATAGCCCCCCCCCGTGATGGATGAGGCCCTGGAGGAAAAATCAGTTGAGAACATCAAGGGGCACTGTGACCGTGGGTAGGGTAGTGGTCATGGGTGACCTTAATATGCCAGGGGCAGACTGGGACACTAGGACATCCGTGGTGGACAGGGAGCAGAGAGTGATGGATGTGTTTCAGTATGCCTTCCTGGTCCAGCAGGTGGGGGAACCTACTAGGGAGGGGAGGATACTGGACGTTGTCCTAGCAGACAGTGACCAGATAAGAGGTCTGGAGGTGTGTAGCCCGCTGGTAGGTGGTGACCATCTCATGTCTGGTTTCTTCTGTGTCCGGGGAGGGATAACCGCTCTAATACAGTAGTAGTAGACTTCAGGGGTGGACTCTCATGGGCATAGGTAGGATTCTCGGGGGAGTCTGGATAAGATTAGGCAAGACATGGATGCTGGTAGCTTGTGGGAGACCATTAAGAAAGCTGTGCAGGAGGCTACTAGCTCATGTACAAGGGTAAGGCATAAGAATGGTAGAGCCAACAAGCCGTGCTGGTGGACCAGGGAGGTGCAAGAGGCGGTGAGGGATAAAAAGGCTGCCTATGCACGTTTTAAGTGCTCCAGGGGGATAGGGAGAGAGGAGACTACGAGTTGACAGAAAGGAGGGTCACCAGAGTGGTGAGGGGAGCCAAAGAGAGAATGGAGCAAAACCCAGCTAGGGATATCTGGAGGGTTGGAAAGGGATTCTATAGATACACAGGGGAGAAGAGAAAAGGGAAAGCACAGATCTGCAGGATTAAGACTGGGGAAAGATGGGCTCAGGAGGCGGGGGATCAGGCAGAGGTGCTAAATGAGTACTTTGCCTCGATATTTATGGAGGGAGACAGGGGATCCATTCAGCCTGACAGGAGGGTAGGGAAGACAGCTGAGCAGAGAGGTCAGATGGAGTCTACAGGACCAGAAGAGGCTGGGGTACCGGGCAGGCCAAGCCTAGAAGAGGATAGGTGCTTAAATGAGGGGGTGGATTGGGAGGAGAAATCACAAAGGACAGGGTGAGGGAGGCCCTTCGGACACTAAAAACTGGTAAGGCACCGGGACCGGATGGGCTGCATCTGAGGGTTATGAAGGAACTGGCGGACGAACTAGCAGCTACACTAGCTGCACTCTTCAACACCTCTCTGAAGACAGGATGGGTGCCTCAAAACCGGAGGGTGGCTCATGTGGTGCCTATCCACAAAGGGTGGAGGTCTGGGGAGGAGATGGGAAATTACAGGCCTGTCAGCCTAACGTCTGTGGTAGGCAAACTAATGAGGGGCATCATCAAGGAGAAGCTCGGGAGGCAACTGGAAAGGCTGGGCACCTGGATGACAAACAGTATGGTTTTGTCCCGGGGAGATCTTGTCAGACCAACCTCATCGATTTTTATGACTGGGTGACGGGAACCCTGGACCGACAAAGACCGTTGGACGTCCTATACCTGGATTTCAGTAAGGCGTTTGATTCAGTACCCCACATCGGGTTGTTAACAAAGTTAGGAGGGGGATGAGGGTGGGAGGACAGTTGCTTAGATGGGCAGAAAACTGGCTAACGGGGCAAACACAGAGGGTAGTGGTTGGTGGGATAGTCTCCTCCCCTAGGAAGATCTTCAGTGGGGGTCCCCAAGGTTCGATACAGGGACCACTCCTGTTCAATGCCTATGTCTCCAATACAGGGAGGGGGGGTTAGGAGTAGGATGAGCCTCTTTGCGGATGACTCAAAACTGGGAGCATTGGCAGACGGGGACAAAGTGAGAGAGACAGTCCAGAAGGACCTGGATACCCTGGAAGGATGGTCAAGGAGGTGGGGACTGAGGTTTAATCCAGAAAAGTGTAGGGTGCTGCATCTGGGGGTCAGAAACCCAGGCCATGTATACACCCCGGGGGGTCTCACTGCAAACCACAACGAGTGAAAGGGATCTGGGGGTTTGGTAGACACCAAAATGAATAACACTGAAAACTGCAGAAGATCTGCGGCAAAAGCAAACAGGATTCTGGGCTGCATATCCAGGGGAATTATGTCCAGAAGGAGGGAGGTGATCCTCCCTCTGTATAATGCCTTGCTCAGGCCGCATCTCAAGTACTGTGTGCAGTTCTGGTGATCTCACCTCAAGAAGGACATAGCGCTGCTGGAGAGGGTCCAGAGGAGGACAACCAGGATGATTCGGGGCATGAAAGAGAGGACCTATGAGGAAAGGCTGGAAGAACTTGGGCAGTACTCACTGGAGGAGAGGAGAGACACGGGGGACTTGATAGGGGTCTTCAAATATGTGAAAGGGATAAACAGAGGCAGAGCCAAAGAAATGCTCAGACTAAAGAAAGGGGACACAACCAGGGGGCATGAGTGGAAGCTGGAGGGTGGAAATTACAGGGGAGAACGTAGAAGACATTACTTCTCTGAGAAGGTGGTGGGGCTATGGAATGCACTGCCCAGGAGTCTGGTGGAGAAGGGCACAGTGGAAGGCTTCAAGAGGGGGTGGGACAGGTGCATGGGTAAACTGAAGATGAAGATGACCCTCTCTGGGGTTGGTGGGGGGGGGGCGCCCAATAGGGGCTGGCTACCGAGCAGACACAACAGACCTTCAGGCCTATTCTGCTGGCTTTCAGTATGTTACTATGTAAGAGGCTACTAGGACCTGTACAAAAGTAAGGCGAAAGCATGGTAGAACCAGCAAGCCATGCTGGTGGACCAGGGAGGTGCGGTGGGGGAGGGAAGGCTGCCTACACACGTTTTAAACACTCAAACAGGGGACAAGGAGTGAGGAGAGTATGAAATGATGGCCAGGAGGGTCACCAGAGTGGTGAGGGGAGCCAAGGCAGGATGGAGCAAAACTGACTAGGGATATCGGGGGAGGATTCTATAAATACATAAGAGAGGCAGAGAAAAGCGAGGCACAGATCAGCAGGACTAAGATTTGGGGGATGGAAGCAGAGGAACAGGCACAGGTGTAAGCAACGAGTTCTTTGCCTCAGTCTTTACAGAGGGAGACAGAGGATCCCTACAGCCTCATGGGAAGTAAGAGAAGCCAATAAAATCAAGAGGTCAGTCTCAGACCACAGGACAGAAAGAGGCTAGTGTACAGGCTGGGTCAGACCCAGAAGGGGTGGGGCGGTTGTATGAGGGGGAGGACTGGAGTGGGAGAAATCACACTGGATAGGGTGAGGGAGGCCCTTCGGAAGCTAAAAACTGATAAGGTGCCTGGGCCGGAAGGGCTACATCCAAGGGTTATGAAGGAACTGACAGAGGAGCCGGCAGCTCCACTGGCTGCACTTTTTAACACCTCTCTGCAGACAGGATGGGTGCCCCAAGACTGGAGGGTGGTTCATGTAGTGCCTATCCACAAAGGGGGGTCTAAGGAGGAGATGTGGAATTACAGGCCTGTCAGCCTAACATCTGTGGTAGGCAAAATAATGGAGAGCTTTATCAAGGAGAGGCTTGGGAGGCAGCTGGAAAGGTTAGGGCACCAGGATGATAAACAGTATGGCTTCATCCCGGGGAGATAGTGTCAGTCCAAACTCGTAGAGTTTAATGACTGGGTGACGGGGGCCCTGGACAGACATAGGCCTGTGGACGTCCTATACCTGGATTTCAGTAAGACGTTTGATTCGGTACCCCATAATAGGCTGATAGCAAAGCTGGGGGAGATGGGGATGAGAGGACAGGTGCGCAAGTGGGTGGAAAATTGACTTTCGGGGTGAATACAGAGGGTAATGGTCAGTGGGATAGTCTCCTCCCCAGGAAGGCAATCAGAGGGATCCCCCAAGGTTCAGTATTGGGGCCACTCCTGTTCAATGCCTATGTCTCGGATATAGGGAGGGGGGTTAGGAGTAGGCTGAGTCTCTTTGCAGATGACTCCAAACTGGAAGCACTGGTGGATAGGGAAGAAGGGACAGTCCTGGGGACCTGGATACCCTGGAGGGGTGGTCAAGGAGGGGGATTGAAATTTAATGCTGGGAAATGTAGGTACTTCATTTGGGGGTCAGGAAACCCGGCCATGTATACACTCTGGGGTGGCACACTGCAAGCCACATTGGGTGAGCGGGATCTAGAGGTGGTGGTAGACGCCAAAATGAATAACTCCAAAAACTGTAGAAGAACCGCAGCCAAAGCAAACAGGATACTGGGCTGCATAGCCAAGGGAATTACGTTCAGGAAGAGGGAGGGAGGTGATCCTTCCTCTATATAATGCCTTGGTCAGGCTGCAACTCGAGTACTGTGTACAGTTCTGGAGACCTCATCTTAAGAAGGACATAGCACTGCAGGAGAGGGTCCACAGGAGAGCGACCAGGATAATTCAGGGCATGGAAGGGAGGCCTATGAGGAGAGACTGGAAGAGCCTGGGCTGTACACACTGGAGGAGACGACAGGGGAGACATGATAGGGGTCTTCAAGTGCATAAAAGGAATAACCGAGAGCGGAACCAAAGCGCTTTTCAGGCTGAAGAAGGGGAAGGGGAAACAACCAGGGGGCATGAGTGGAAGCTGGAGGGGGGAAATTAGGAAGCATTATTTCACTGAGATGGTGGTGGAGCCGTGGAATGCGCTGCCTGGGAGGCTGACAGAGGAGGGCACAGTGGAGGCTTCAGAAGGGTGGGACAGGTACAAGGGAAACTGAGTAAAGAAGACCCTCTCGGGGCTGAGGGGGGCAGGAGAGGCACCCACTAGGTGGCTAGGCATGAGCAGACACAACAGACTATTAGGTTTATTCTGCTGGCTTTTAGTATATTATGGGAGAAGAACACCCAGAAATAGACAAAAACCCACTGGGAAGCGAGAGGCAGGGGTAACACTATCAGAAGATGAGTGGAAATGCATATAAGAGAAAGGCTGCAAGGCAATTGACTCACCACGCTGGAGAGAATATTGATGGAAGTGCCTCATCAGATATTTCCACACCCCAATCATCACACAAGACTTTAATAAAGGAAACTCAAAGTTATGCCGGGGTAGGTTCTCACTTCCACATCTTCTAGGCCTGTCACACAGTTAAACCATTCTGACAGCAAGTGCATGGTGAACTGTGTATGATATGGGACACCCCTACAGCATTTAAGAATCCAGTCCTAGGGGTTAAACCAAAGACCTAGGGAACCTGAAACAGCAGGGCCTGCTCAGGATACTAGGCACTGCTGCACCAAAGGAAATCATGTCAAAGCGGCTACAGGTCTCTGCACCCTCGTTTACATCATGGACCAATAGAGTTAATGAAATTTAATTAGAGTGGCTGTGATGGTCTTCATTCTGAGGGTTATGCCAGAGAAACGCACTGAACTCTAGTCTAGGTGGGAAATCTGAAATATAGCGCCCCTGGATCTCAGTGTCGATAATAATGGCTTCGTTAAGAACCAAAACCAAGTCTAATTTTACCAGAATCTGTTATAACAGAAATGTTCTTTTTTTTTCTTAATCATCTCTCTAATTCATGCTAACACCCCTAAAAGAGGTTTCTCGGAATCTAAACGTAAAGATAAAGGCAAAGTGCCATGTTGAAATGACCACACTTGGCAATGTTATTAATGTTTCCTTGTAAATAAGTTTAATATGTTAAGCTTACAAAGGAAGTCTCCTGCGTGAGAAGATGATGTGTCACAGTTACACACTGCAAGTAACATGAACTTAACTTTTAACTACTGATGTGCAGTTCTGTGTTCTGGATGAACTTAACCATGATCTAGATACATTATAGATATATAGGGGAAGACAGGAAAGGGACAGCACACATCTCCAGGATTAGGACTGGGGAAGGATGGGCCTAGGAGGCGGGGAATGCGGTGCAGAAAATGAAGGTACTTTGCCTCGGGTATTTAGGGGAAGGAGACATGGGATCCATTCAACCAGAAAGGGAGGGGGCGGACAGCTGAGAGGAGAGGACAGATGGAGATGAGAGGACCAGATGAGGCTGGGGTACCGGGTGGACCAGACAAGAAGGGGATGGGTGCCTCTTGGGGCGGGTTAGAGGGAGAAATCACAGAGGACAGCGTGAGGGAAGCCCTATGAGCACCAAAACTGGCAAGGCACCAGGACCGGATGGCTGCATCCAAGAGTGCTGAAGGAACTGGCGGACGAACTAGCACCTCCACTAGCTGCACTGTTCAACACCTCTCTCCAGACAGGAAGGGTGCCCCTGGATTGGAGGGTGGCTCATGTGATGCCTATCCACAAAGGTGGGACTAGGGAGGAGATGGGAAATTACATGACTGTCAGCCTAACGTCGGTGGTAGGCAAACTAATGGAGGGCTTCATCAAAGGGAAGATCAGGAGGCAACTGGAAAGGCTGGGGCAAATGGATGACAAACAGTATGGTTTCGTCCCTGGGAGATCGTGCCAGACCAACCTCAGATTTTTACGACTGGGTGACAGGAACCCTGGACAAAGACCAAAACCGGAGGACGTCTTATATCTGGATTTCAGAAAGGTGTTTGACTCGCACCCCCACATCGGGTTATTGACAAAGTTGGGGGTGGGAAGACAGTTGCTTAGATGGGTAGAAAACTGGCTTACAGATAGAACACAGAAGGTAGTGGTTGGTGGGATAGTCTCCTCCCCCTAGGAAGGTCTTCAGTGCGGTTCCCCAAGGTTCAGTACTGGGACCGCTCCTGTTCAACGCCTATATCTCTGATATAGGGACAGTGGTTAGGAGTAGGAAGAGCCTCTTCGCGGATCACTCAAAACTGGGAGCACTGGCTGACAAGGAGGAAGCGTGGGTGGTAGTCCAGAGGGATATGGATACCCTGGAGAGTTGGTCAAGGAGGTGGGGGCTGAAGTTTAATCCTGGGAAGTGTAGGGTGTTGCATCTGGGAGTCAGAAACCTAGGTCATGTATACACCCAGGGAGGTGTCTCACTGCAAGCCACATCGAGTGAAAGGGACCTGGGGGTGGTGGTAGACACCAGAATGAACAACACTGAAAACTGCAGAACATCGGCGGCAAAGGCAAACAGGATACTGGGCTGCATAGCCCGGGGAATAACATCCAGGAGGAGCGAGGTGATCCTACCTCTGTATAATGCCTTGGTCAGGCCGCATCTTGAGTATTGCGTGCAGTTCTGGAGACCTCACCTTAGGAAGGACATAACACTGTTGGAGAGGGTCCAGAGGAGGGCAACCAGGATGATCTGGGGCATGAGTAATAGGACCTATGAGGAAAGGCTGGAAGCCCTTGCACTGTACTCACTGGAGGAGAGGAGAGACAGGGGGGACATGACTGAGGTATTCAAATATGTGAAAGGGATTAACAGGGGCAGAGCCAAAAAAATGTTCAGGCTAAAGAAAGAGGGCACAACCAGGGGGCATGAATGGAAGTTGGAGGAGGGAACCTACGGGGAGAACGTAGAAGGCATTACTTCACTGAGAGGGTGGTGGAGCCATGGAATGCATTGCCCAGGAGTCTAGTCGAGCAAGGCACTGTGGAGGACTTCAAGAGGGGGCGGGACAGATGCATGGGTGTACTGAAGCCAAGGCTGACCTCTCGGGGCGAGGGGGAAGGAGGAGCTAGGCTCAATAGAGACTGGCTACCGAGCAGACACGCAAAGACCATTAGGCCTATTCAGCTGGCTTTTAGTATGTTAGCATGTTAGTATGACTTTGCAACATCATGCTAATCCTTAGAGAAAACCTTTCTGCTATTTTTAAATCTGAAGAATAGAGGAAGCTCTTTACCTTCCATGGGAGCTCCTCTATGGTATTAGATTTTCTTTTTTAATACCCTCACAAAGAAGGTAAGAGATTGTAAATGCCCCAAGAAGCCAGCCGCATAAAACCCTTTCCACTTCCCAGTTGCTGTTAAGCACTCTGCGTTTCGATGTTTTATGATTTATCTATAGGGAGAGCATAGGGTGCACACTCATTTAGTCTCTGAAGTATGATTTGCAACATTGTTTTCAGCTCAACATGATCATTTGATAGGCTAGCTAGGTTCAACTAATAATGCTGTTAGTTGAACCCCGGCTCTGATTTTACCAAAGGGCTACTTAAACAGCTGAAAACTCTTTGTACAAATCACTCTCCACAGACTTCAATGAAGCACGCCCCCGTGCTCTCCCTAAATATAGAAACACACACACACGCTATAAAACGTCAGAGCGCAGGGGCATGTCCAGCAACCAAGAAGTGAAAAAAGATCACCTGGCTAGCCCCCCAGGGGCAATTTACAATCTCTTACCTTCCGTGGACGTATTCAAAAAAAAAAATCTACTGACACCACAGAGGAGCTCCCATGGTGATGAAGGAGCTTCCTCTTATTTGACTAAAGGACTGAGAAAGGTGCTCTGTCATAAAGCTGAGTTACAAAACAGAACACACACACACACACTTGAAGTACACGTAACGAAGAGGCAGTTTGCAGAAGAGTAGTAAATGGGATCTGTAAAAGGATGCTAGGAGAAAAGAAATGTCCAAATAAATTGTTTTTTGTAATCTGTCCAAACCACGTACGTACTCTAAGCCTCAATCCCAGTACAAAGCATCAGGATTGTGCATTTCCTCATACAAGAAAGAGTACCATGATCATTAACTATTAATGTGCATAAATGAGTTTCGTATGGGGACTCTGTTGCAAAAGTGACTTTCAGTCTAAATGTAACTGTTCATTAAAGGATAAATAAAGATGTAGGCTGGCGCCACCGATATAGTTGATCCTGCAGTACAGGAGAAATAACTACTCCGGAATACAGTACCTGATGCTATTTAAGAAAATAAATACATATATATGTATTCATGCAATAGGTGTGGGCACACGTGCTGTGTGATAAATCTGTGTATCTGAGCTACTATGTGTATAAATGTAAAATCTCACATTTATAACACATAGTAGACATATCATCACAGATTTATACACATAGTAGACACGTCATCAACCCACCCACCCGACAGCCAGCCAGCACTACTTGTTCTCCAGTTCCACTTTCATTAGTACAACTGCTTTCAACGTGATACACATCCTTTATACTGGTGCTGCAAAATCACACAAACTGAAGTTCAAAGCACAAAATCCAACTCTCTGAAGGTGCTTAATAGCGCACACATACAGTTAAGCAAATTAACTTTCTTCTTGTACTTTAATCTCCTAAATGGCAGCCAGAACGCTCACAGCTTGAACCCTGCCACTTTCACTTCTCCCCCTGCCCGCCTGCCTACCCACATCCTAGTTTTCTTTTACTCAATCTGCCACTCCTCAGACATTTACAGTTCAGGTTTACAACTGAGGGAGTGAGACAAATATCTCAATCTTCACTTCCTTCCTCATTTTCTTGAATTTGCCACCCTCCTTTCACTGTCGCTATGCTCTTGCTCCACACTCGCAAGATCTTTACCGCTGCTCTCTCCACACTATCCCCGACACCACAATAACAAACTTAAATTTTCAAATTAAAATTAGCGATAAATGTTCCGGACGTGACTGCTCTCACTAAGCGGGTCCGCTATCTTTGGGTAGCATTTTTTCCAAAAACGCTCTAGCTCAACTCTGTGGTCGAAAAGCGAAATTTAAATACCGGTAAATTTTCTTTCTCCGAAGGCTGGTCTCCGGGCTTCCTTACGCCTGGGCTGTACCTCCTGATGCTGGTGGTAGGCAGGACTAAAAGCTCTGCAGCAGGGGGATAAGAAGCCATCCACATCCGGATGTCTCCAGTCGTCCCTAACACAGTCCTCCTCAGGCAATAGCATGAAAACTTGGAAACAAAAGCACAAAAAAGTTATGCCATAATTGGCCCTGAGGCCAGCCAACTATATACATTCTGGGAGGGAATCCGAAGCCCAGAGACCAGCCATTGAAGAAAGAAAATTTACAGGTATTTAAATTTCTATTTCTCTCTCTCCTAAGCTGGTCTCCGGGCTTCCTGGGATATCCAAAAGCAGTACATCCCCAAATGCCCCAGGTGAGAAGAATGTCAAGTGCCCATAAGTGTCCACCACAGTCCGAAGCACAAGGATGCCTCCACCAAGGCCATCACATCCAGTTTATAAAATATTGTAATCATTGGAATGAATGACCAACCGGCCGCTCTGTATAAGGCTGCTGGAGATGCTTATATGAAGTACACCCATGAAGGGGCCATAGCTCTGATGGAAAGGGCTCTCACTGGGCCAAGCAAGGCTATTCCAGCCTGATCATAAGCCTTGGGAGGTGACGGATAGAATCCATCTGGCTATAGAGCCTTTTGAATCCATGTTACTCTTAATTTTGGCCAGTAGTTGAAATGGACAACTTGAAGTTTTGCGAAAGCTTCCTTTCTCTTAATATACATTTTCAACATTCATCTCGGGTCTAGTGGATGCAAATTCCCTTTCCTTATAGTTTCTTGGAAGTAGACAGAAGGAAGGAAAAATGAACCCTTAATTATAATGGAAGGCAGACCTAACATTAGGCAAAAATTAAAAAAATCTGGATATGTTCGGAGTAACACAGAGCCTGATAAAAGACCGTGTACGGCTCTTGGGTGAACAGTGCTCCTAGGTTGCTGAATCTCCTGGCAACAAAGATGGTGCATGGATTGCATCACAAGTCCTATGAGGACAGGTTGAAGGCACTGAACATGTACTCCCTGGAGGAGAGGAGGGAGAGAGGGGATATGATAGAGACATACAAGTATCTTACAGGGAGGAACAGGGTGCAGGAATGCACTATTTTTAAGCGAAAAAGATGTTCCAGGACTAGAGGGCATGGGATGAAGTTGGAGGGAGGACGATTCAGAGGAAACGTGAGGAAGAATTTCTTCACAGGGGTAAGGGGCAACAGACATCCTGGAAAACATAAACTGAACTTACAAACTTAAATGGGCCCTTATCTGCCGACACTGTCTATGTATCTATGTATGTATCTATGAAGTAACAGCTAACAGAAAAAAGCGACCTTCATTCTGAGATGCCCAAGGGATGTCTCCTGGAGAGGCTGTAAAGGAGCTTTGGCCCCAGCCTTGGGAACTATACTAAAACTCCGAGGCGGTAGTGTTGGTTGATTGGAGGGTGTTTTAATGTTGCTGCAGAAACCTCCAGACATGGGGACGTAAGCCCCACGATTTTCCTGAATCCAACAACAAGAGTGCCCCCAGCGCAGAAACCTGAACTCTTAAGGTGGCTGGCTGCAGTCTGTTTTCCAACATATATTAAAGGATCTGTCATAGTACAGGTAATCATATTGGATGGTTCTATATGTGATTAGAATGAAGCCAGAACTGGAATTTCCTCCAGAATCCACAATACACCTTAGAGGAAAAAGGGCCACAAGAGTTCCCCATTATCTCAATAACAAGAGTTGTGTAGCCTAGCTCCTAGGAGTTTTCCAGCTCAATCTCCAGCCTAGAGTGACAGGATGTTCAAATTGGGATGCCGAACCAGACTTGATGGATAAGGTCAATGCTGAACTTGAAGGTCAAGAGGTGGTCACCTTGACATATGAATGAGAAGCGGGAACCATGTGCGGAAAAACCCTAAGGGACAGACTACCATCATGTCTGTCCTGTCCAGAGCCACTCTGTGGAGTACTCTTGATAGAAGCGGTATTGGAGATAAGGCATATAGGAGACCGAACTGACCCCAGTCTAGGGAAAAGGTGTCCTAAGCCACCACTGGTTCATTCTTGGCCAGGGAGCAGAATTGCTTTACCCTGGAGTTCTGCTGGCAGGCGAAAAGATCTATCTGAGGACTGCCCCACTGTTCTGTTAGGATGTGGAAGGCACTGTCCTTCGGCTCCCATTTCCCTGGCAGAATAACCTTGCGACTGAGCCAGTCTGATGTGATGTTTTCCTGTCCTTGAATACACATTGCTCCATGGTGCTCAGCCCACTGAAAAAGAAGGGAGTCCCTTAGCATTTTTGCGCTTCTTGTACCCCCCTGATGGCTGATGTATGCCAACACTGTCCTACTGTCAGCTGAAATCAGCCCATCCTGATTGAGGAATTGCTCTGTTCAGAGTGCCTCGGGACAAGGCATACTGCGCTCATCATGAGAATGTTTATGCTGTATCTTGTATCTAACAGCAACCACCTGCCCTGTGCTGACAGCTGATGCAGGAGAGCTCCCCAGCTCCTGAGGTTTGCATCGGCAGTGATTCGGGTTTGGTGTGGATGGCCCAACTTGCGACCCATCATAACCTCTGTCCTCCATCCTCCGAGACCGTCACTGGAGGGAGGGTTTAATCTGTCCCAGTTAGCTGCGTAAAAACATAAGCAGGCAGCTGAGGAGCTGTGTGTAAATCCTTGATGAGCTTTAGCCGATCCTTGCACTTAGCTTCCAGGGGAAAGACCTTTTTGGCTTGTGTCATGATGTCTGCCCCCAGGAGGATTTAGGTCTGTCGTGGAGTTAGGGAACTCTTTCTCCAATTAATGAGAAAGCCATGTGCCAACGGGCCCGCGACTACCTCCACACCTGCATGTACTGTTTGGTTGAGTTATGGGGCCTTTATGTGGACTACGCCCGCTACTGGCATGTTTAATAATGTCTGTGGGCCTGAGGGATACCCAAATGGCCGAGTTTTGAACTGAAGAACTGCTCCCCCACCTTGAACCTGAGATAGTGCTTGTGTAGTTTCCAAATGGGAACATGCTGATGGGCATCTTGCAAATCGATGGATGCCGGAAAAAAAACCTTTTTGCAGTTCCCCGATGTTTGATGACCAGATTTCCACCTTGAAGGGTCTATGTGGATCAAACTGTTCAGGAGTTCTAGATGTAGGAGGGCCTGAATCCCTATTCATTTTTCCACTAAGAAGAATATGAAGTAACCCCAATGATCTCTGTGGGGGAACTTTGCTCAATATCCCCTGTCTGTCGAAGGTTTGTAATATCGCCTGTCTTTTGGATTGGTTACTGGAGATAGGGGAGGGCACCACACAAGGAGTGGGGGTTTGCTGGTGATGTGCAGGACCCATCTGACCAACTTGGTTTGGACCCATTCCTTGAGAAAATTTGAAAGTCTGCCCCTTACTCGAGGAGGATGGGCCCAGATAGTTTGTGACTACTTGTTGTTGTTCCTGTGTCTGTGGTGCCACCCTTGCCACCGGATTTGTCCCCTCTGAGGATATAATGGCTAAGCAAGAAGAACCATACTCTCCCCAGAAGTTAAGAGTTTGACCCTAGTTATAAGCTTGGTCATGAAATTTGCATCTGAGGTCTCAGGACCATGAATTGCCCCTGCCGCCCTTGACTGGGGCATGTGCATCTTAGCCATCTCCCCTGATTTTTTGCCACCTCCTTCAGGGCTGACCCAAACATGGAGAAACCTTCAGGGTGCATTACCAAACATCTTTTCGAAGAGGTCCCTGCCTGCTAGGGCCAAAACCAGAGGTTGTGGTGAGCCAAGTTTTGAGCATCGCCCCAGACAGCCTCCTCTGACACAGCTGCTGTGTAAGCAAGGCATCTACTTTCCTGTCCAATGACCATCTGTTTGGTTAGGTTTGAAATCAGAGGGTAGCTTCTGCGGCAGTTTAGCCACTTTTCTGGTTGCTTCTTGTCAAACCTGAGAAGCTTAGAGATATGCTGGGGCCCTGGATAGGTGAAAAGCTTAGAGATGTGTCGCTCCTCTTTCAGCCATTTCCCTTATGGTAGGAGAAATAGGAAAAGTTGTTGTTGGTTTGGAAGTAGACGTCCAGCGAAAAACCTGTTTCAGTTGGGTGGGAGCCGCCGGGTGAGATACAAGGGAAATCTCGACTGATCTTTTTTTTTTTTTTTTAAATGAAAACTCTAGGTCCTCCCGTCAAGGTTTCGTCCACTAGCTCCCCCTCCGGCAGAAGATAAACTGAGTCTTAGGAGTCCAAGAAACGCACCCTACAACGCTTTCCTTTAAGAGTGTCCCTAGATTTCCTTGTAGAACTAGATCTTATCTTTCTCCTGTGATATGAAGAATGTTGATCCTCCTAGGATAATTGCTCTCAGAGTAGGATAGAGATGGTCCTCTTTCTTGTGTATTCTTGTGAGGGCTCACATCTGGTGATCCCAGGTTGTCAGTCCAAGCATACTGGATCCAGAGCAAGGCCCTATGTAACTGGTTTATGAGGTCTGGAGACAAAGGGGGCTGCGGACTGTTGGGTCTCTCTGGTGGCTGCCGCTTATTCTGACCTGTTGGCTATCAGACTGAGCTGAGGAAAGGTCTGCCTCCATCACTTCTTCCCCATTTCCAGACGCTGCCCTTCCGACATTTTAGGCAAAGCGACCCAGCCAGGGTGAATTAGTAGCAGGGGACTTGCAGTGCTGGCCTTTTCTGCCCCTGGAAGGCTTGTGTGAGGACATAACCCCAAAAAAGGCCCTATTTCCCTTTAATTCAGCGTACTCCCCCCCCCCCAGGCTTCCTGATGCTATGCATAGATATATGTATACGATGATGCCTACGTAAATGCTTTATATTTGTTGACAAAATAATAGGTTGTATTTATTGTCTCTGTTATGATCATTGTAAAATCGATGTAAAGAATAACTGGAACTGGCACTTTGGACCTCTCTGTAAAGAAGCTTAGGCTCAGTGGAGTTATCCATATTCATTATTTTATGAATAACAATTTTACCTACCTATGCTGCTGAAGCTGCGATTAAATGTGCTGGCCATTTAAGAGTTGTGCTGGTCCTGTAAGGGCAAAATACTGAGCTTTCCTTGTGTAATCCATAATTGTATTTTATTCCTAATAGACTGCGCAGGAATCCAGCCTCTTAGGATCTGCAACAGAGTTGATGCACAAGGTGGGGTGGAAAGGATGAGAAGGGACTTGGCAAGGTTAGAGGAATGGTCAAATGTATGGCAGCTTAGATTCAATGCTAAGAAGTGCAAGGTAATGCACCTGGGAAACAAAAACCCAGGGAAGAGTACACAATGGGGGTGAGATACTAACAACAACAAAATGGAAAGGGACCTGGGGGTAGTCATATCAGATGACCTAAAGGTGGGCAAGCAATGAGAGGGCAGCAAGGAGGGTTGGGGAATACTGGGATGCATAGGAGAGGCATCACCAGTAGAAAACAAGAAGTTATTATCCTCTGTACAGACAGCTGGTGAGACAACATCTGAGTACTCAGGCAGTTCTGGAGACCCAATCTCCGAAAGACATAGACAGGATGGAAGCTGTCCAGAGGAGGGCAACTAAAATGGTGCAGGGTCTGCACCGGAAGACATATGAAGAGAGACTTAAGGAGCTTAATATGTATAGCCTCGAGGAAAGGAGGGAGAGGGGGGACATGATAGAAACTTTCAAGTACCTCAAGGGAATCAACAAAGTCCAAGAGGGTAGCATCTTTCAAAAAATGAGGTGGGCAAGAACAAGGGGGCACAATTTGAAGATAGAAGGGGGGGCTCAGAGGTAATTTAAGGAAGTATTTTTTCACAGAGAGGGTTGTGGATGTATGGAACGGCCTTCCAGAGGAGGTTGTGGAGTCAAAAACAGTGGTGGAATTCAAGCATGCATGGGACAGTCATAAGGCAATTCTAGGGGTTGGGGGTAGGAAGAAGTAGGCTGCTGGTTAACTAGGATCTGCAACTTATCCATCAGGTAGGGAAACGGGCAGACTGGGTGGGCCAAGCGGTCCTTATCTGCCGTCAAATTCTATGTTTCTATAGGAGTCTATGCAGACAACCCTCTGGGCATCACTTCTTGCCGGTTTGGTTGGGGGCACAGAACGCTGAGCAAAAGCTCCTGATTAGCGCTCCTCACGTGCTGTAGCGCTCGTCAATGGAATTCCCTGATCATCGACGAGCCGCTATAGCCACACTGCAGGTCCACGCTGACGAGCGGCTGAGGTGATCAGATTGCCAGCCATCGGCAGGTTGCCTCCAATTTAGACTCCTTATGCCCCTTAACGCTCGTCGACAAAGAGTTCCCTTGCTGTGCTCGTCAAGGAGTTCACATGCTCCAGATTAGGGCTCCTCATACCCTGCAGCGCTCATCGATGAGAGCTCCCAGAACGTCGACGAGCTGCCATTGTCATGTTGTGCCGTTCCACCATCGACAAGCGGCTGATACAAGCAGAATGCTCTCGCCGATGGAAAAATATGGGCTGCCTTCTGAGGTGTGATATATTCTCCTAAGCCTCCGGTGCTGTTTTTATTCCACTATCCGGACTTTTACTGCACTGAGGGTGATAGATCCTTCCTAAGCACTCTGGTGCTGTTTTAATTCCCCTAAACAGACTTTCACTGCAGTGAAAAAGCATTTCAGACAGAGTGCAGAAAGCGCGAGAGAAAAACAACACGGAGAAATGGGGCCAGTCATCCTTCCTAAGCACTCCAGTGCCATTTTAATTCCCCTAAACAGAATTTCACTGCACTGAAGGAGCATTCCAGGCAGAGTACAAAAAAGTGCGAAAAAAAACACAGTGAAATGGGGCCAGTCTGTGCAGCTTGCAAGGCTGAGACTGGAACACACACTGGAGTTTTTAAACACAGCTGTGATTCCTCCAATATCAGAATTAAATCAAACTTGCTTGACTTACAGTTTGCTGTCTTCAGGTCTGCCACATGGCAGAACTCTGTTTGCAGAGTACCTGCCAGCCTGAAGGCAGGACGTAAACTGGAGACAACCGGATGTGGAGGGCTTCTTATACCCCTGCTGCAGAGCTTTTAGTCCTGCCTACCACCAGCATCAGGAGGTACAGCCCAGACGTAAGGAAGCCCGGAGACCAGCTTAGCAGTGAGAATTGGCACTGGTCCACTAGCCAAATGCTTGTATATTTTATATTGGGCTAGTGAGATTTTCCATTAACTAGCCCTGCAGGCTTGTACTAGAGAAGGTAACATTTCAATTAGTACACCAGCTCGTCAAGTGGAAAAGTCTGGGGTGCTAGTGGATTTTCTCAATTACTAGCCCTGCTGGCTAGTGGCTGCAAAACTTGATTTTGACCCCTGCTCAACCAGTCAAAGAGGACTCTGACATCCATGCCTCCTCAGAAACGGCAGAAAGTAATTGTTTCAACAAAAATTCCCCAAGACTTTTCATCAATTTAAAAAAATGCAAACAAGTAAAAAAATAAATAATGTATCACACAACCTCCTAGCCTACTGAATAAATGAAATACGTAACGGGGAGCTTGTCTGATACAGCATTTATCTGCACTCAGGCAGTCTGCCTTTGGGCATATCACCGTGGCTTACGCCACTGGTGAGGTTACCCAAGGTCAAACTGCCCTTGTGCAGATAAATGATGCATCACACAGCTCCCCGTCACAGATCCTTTAATTATGTGTGTGTGTGTATATTATATATATATATATATATATATATATATATATATATAGACACACACGTATATATATACATATATATACACACACACACACACACACACACACACACACACACACACACACACACACACACACACACACACACGTAATAGATATACCACTCTTGGGTGTGTGGTCGGCGCTCTGATATCATGCATCGCTGTCGGTTGCTCAACCACCCAAGGCGTGTGACATCAGAGCGCCACCACACACCCAAGAGTGGTATATCTATCTTATAAATGGCCCCTGTTGTGACGAAATAGTTCTACGTGGAGATGATGTAGGGTGAAACAGATACAGAATAGGAGGAAAAAATAGTTCAGAATAGGCTGTTTAATTTGAATTATTTTTAATGAATAAACATTTAACTGGATAACAGTGTAAGTGAATACAACAGTTGAACATTCAGAATAGGCTGTTTAAACAGTTGAACATTAATGAGTACTGTCACTTTAAGAGTGGTTCATTTTGGAAAGAAAACGTGTGTTGAACAGTGAATTGTACTGGCAGGAAGTGCTTAATGCTTTACAGTGCCAAGAACTGCTGAACTTTAACGTGGGAGTTTAACAGTAGTAATTTGAAGTGGTTGTTCGTTTTTGTTTTTATTTGTAGTAGATGTTGAATTGGAGGTTACCATGCACCGTGACGTTTTGCATATACGGTGCAAGTGGATGCGGTCCTGCAGGTAAGTGGTGGGGGAGTGCTTGAGGCTGTTCATTTTGTGTTTTCCTGGTGGTTTTGTTGTTTTCGTGATGCCTCTGCAGCGCTTTTGTGGGTCTGTGGGGACCGTTGGAGGACGGCTGCAGTTTGGGGCTGCACTGTTATTTGTACGGAGCTTCCGGGTGATTTTTCAACAGGGAAATCCGGTTCGTAGTCTGTGAGGAAATCTTCTTCTTCGTGGTCTGTTTCACTGTGGATGGGGTGAGATTCTTTGTCCTCTGGTGGTCTGAGGGAGGTGGTTGATGTGGTTGCTGAAGGCACTGTTTTCCGTTGAGGTATCTCCGAGAAGGCTGGTCAGCTGTTGCTGCGCCGTAGGGTGCAGAGCCTTCATGGTTCGGCTGCTGTTACGGTGGGAATCTCGGGTTTGGGGCAAGTTGTGTTTTTTGGTGCTGGTTGGCAGTCTGATGAGCTTGTGCCAGCCAGTATGTTTGACCAGTTTTTCCGATCATGTAGTGTGGGTGCCCAGTATGATTTTAAGCTGATTTCTGATTTGTGGCCTGTTACAGCCATGATCTGACGTGATTCAAGACCTGCTGAGGAGAGCAGCTGAACAACAGTTGATCTTGAGTGATTTGTATACCTAGAGAGTCCTGCTTCAATAGACAGGCGAGGCATGAGGGAAGATAAGTAATTAATTCCCATGGGCTCTTTACTGTACCAGATTTTCTGTTTGTCTAGTAAGTCCTGTGAGGCTCTTTTGGGGTGTAGGAAAAAAGCTGTGGTTTCAGGTGGGCATTTAGTGAGGTACTTTTTGAAAGAAAGCACAGGGCAGAGAGGATCATTTGGCTGTGCAAAAACAAAGCCTCTTAAAGTGGTTTGGTTTAACTCTCTGGCGTCTTTATGATTTTTGCTGTCTGGGTTGTATTTTAGGGTTATGTACTGTAACCCATTTTCATCAGTTTTTATATGGAAAGAGTCTCTTTTAGTTCTCTTTGTCCTTCCCTTCCCCTACGAGCTATGAATATTTGTAGGTCGAACCAGACCTTTCTGACTAGTCCTGCAGCTGTGTTTGGTGATAGTGCTGGAGAGTGCTTTAACTTTTTGAAGTCGGATTCTGCGAGGCATTCGTGGTGTTGAGTGCAGTCTCTGCCTTCTTTTCTGTATTTTTTTTATGATGGAGACAAAAACATTGTTTGCAGATTGAAAATCTGTGCCTGTGACAAGATTCATTTGTCGTGACAGAGGCAGTGAATTTAAATGCCTGTTGAGTCCTGCTCTTAAACCAATAAAACTTGACGCCAAACTGTTCGCCTGAGGAGTTTCTAACTGTGGCATAAAATTCTCTCAAGGTTGTGTTTAATTTATCTGGTGTTACTGTTTTTAAATCGAGGTCTATTTGCTTTTCTGTTACCCAGTCTGTAAATACTTTTGTTGCCCAGACAGTTTGCTTTTTAGTAATTTTTCAGCTTTGTTTTCTTCTATGTTATCTATTTCTTCAGGGTCAAGGCTGGCATGTCTACTCACTGTTTGCTGTGCTGGATTCTGAAGTGGCTGCTCAGGTAAGTCCTGTTCAAGTTCTTTGAAGAGATCATCATTGTACCAGTCATCTTTGGTGAGGATTGATGTCAGGTCCTTTGAGGTATGTGGTAATTCTGCCATTTTTTGAAATTCTTCTGTCAGATATTTGTATTTCTGTCAGAGTGAGGCAGTGATGTGCTGCTTTTCTTTGAGTAGTCTCTCTGTGAGTGATGCTATTGTTTACACTTATGGAGTGATACTGCTGTGGCTTTGTGATGAGGTTTTGTCACAGTGAAGTGCAGGGTCATGAAATAATGTATCGGTCATGTGATTAGTGTCCAATCATGTTAGTGGATTTCTGTCATTTAACACACCATTTATATAATATATATATATATATATTTATTTATACATTAGGGTGAGTGATAAATGAGTTTAATAAAACATGTATACTCACTTCCACTGTATAAATATATCGTGACTTAAGCACATGACCAGAGTCTTACATTTATATATTTCTGCATACTATGAATCGACCGCATTTATCAATAGTCGTTACATCACACAGTTCAAACCCTTAAACGAAACCTTGAAAGAGTAGAAAACGCTGTCAGAACTACTTTGCAATACAAAAAGCACAATAATTAAAACACACCTGAAATCCCAGCTGCCACTAAATAGAAACGAGCTGCCCGTGAACAGCTAAATACGCAGACATAAAGCAGATTCTACAACAGGAAAGCAACGTACAAAAATAAAAATAAAAAGGACAGAAAAACGAAAACATAAAATAAGGATACTAAGACTGGCCTCTACAAATATCGAAAGCACAGAATGAATAAACAAACTAATACTAAAGAAAATGGAGAAACCAATGAATATTACAGAAAAAGTATACCTGAGTTGCAGTCAATTCAAAATAGACACAGAACCGTTGCTGGAACCTGACATAGACACAAACAAAACAGCACAAAAAGGGCAAATCGGTAGTACAGGTACTACAAAACCGACTATAGAAATAGACACTAACTATATCAAATACATCAACTCCACGAAAAACGACACCACCAGACGTAAAACCAAAACAGATATAACACACCTAGAAAACTTCCTAAAAGAGAAAATAGGCATATTTCTACCGATTCATAACATACCACCTCCTCAACTAGATCAGTTTCTATGTAAATATTTTATAACATGCCAAAAAAAAGACGGTTCACAATATGAACCCTTAAGCTTAAGAGCAAAGTTTCAAAGCAAGACATTTAAAAGATCTCGGATATAGTGAATCCTTTCGCAGTCCAATACCTTTACAAAAGCAAGACAAGTATTAATTTCAAAACAAAAAATACAAAGTGGAAGGCAAAGGAAACCGACCCCAAGTAGCAGATGAGCTCACTGAGGAGTTCATTGATGAACTCTACACCAAAAACATACTTGGACCTGATAACCCTATCTCACTGATAAATACAATGTGGCTTAATATTACCCTTTTTTCAGAATAAGAGGAACAACAGAAGCCAGAAATATACAATGGGGTGACATCCGACTAGGAACAGATGACAGAAATACCAGATACATTGAATACATGAAAGACAAACAAAAACCCATACAGGATCCAACCCAAAGGACAACAGAATACTAAAACCTCGTGCCTACGAAATTAAAGACACAAAACGTTGCCCTGTAGCGAACTACATCTTCTATAAAAAGGATAGACCACCAAAAAGCAATATTAATACAGCTCCATTCTTTCTGGCAATAAACTACTCACCAAAGGCAACATACCCCATCAGCTGGTATAAGAACCAAGCACTAGGTGTGAATAGCCTTGGAAAAATTGTAAAAAATATGATTACTGCAGCAAACATACAAACAGAAAAAAAAACTCACAAACCACTCGGTTCGAAAACATCTTGTGCAGAAACTAGTCGACAGCAACGTGCCACCTACTGAAGTTATACAGATATCTGGCCACAAAAAATTACAATCCTTGCATGCTTACTTACGAATAAATGAAATAAAACAACAAAACATATCGCACATATTAAGTAACCAGACAAATGAACAACCAAGCACCTCGAAACCGAATTCCTGCACTTCAGTTCAATGCCCAGACAAATTATCACCGCTACAGCCACATACTTCTAAAGTGCAATACAAGATGAAACATGAAGCACCTACAATGTCTACTTTGGAAAAAGGCATAGCCACATGCTTCAACCACCCCGCAATTTCAGCAACACACATCACATTTAACATCATCCAAGGTAAGTATTAAACACCAGCATTGCAATCCTGCACATGTGTTTTAAAATAAAATAACTAAATAAACATTTCTCTCTCCCCCGCCAGGAAATAAATATGACAGTCCACCAAGAAAACGAAGCAAACCTCTATCATCAGACAGCGACAGTGACTGAAAAAATGGACTGAGGATTACCCCAAAACACACTGAAAATGAATAAAAATAAAAAATAAACTTACCCCAAACACTAACTCTATATAACACTGGTGAAATGAACCGGACACATCGTGAACTTCATTGTTATTTACTATCCATATTATGAATGTACTCCGGTGAAATAAAACTGGAAAAGCACTCACTCACACTAAAATGTAAATAATATCAATAACACACTAAAAATATAAATTCTACATTTTCTTAAACAGGACCAAAAGTAAGACGAAACTGCTACACATGACATCCCTACTTAACTCCGCCCACAAACATAATATAACGAATCAGAACACTCGTTCCATGATCCTCATGAGACATCCACCGATCACATAACCAATTAAAGAACCAATCACACTTAAATTAAACACTACAAACACTGACAAAAAAGCAGCACTACACTTCCTCTAAGCAAGCTAACCAGTAGCAGACACACCTTACGAGACACTGCGGACAAACACGGACATAAGAAAAAACACCAGACAAAACAAATGAAACTAAAACACAGGCACCATAATTTTACAAACCGATACACTCCTGCCCTATTGCATAATTCGGACACATGATGGGCAGGAGTGTGATACAGGAAATAGCACCATGAGTGGCTAGTGACCTCCGGATACATTCACTTGTGGCTCCACTATGCTCCGCCACTCGTGAGTATCCTGAGGTCACTAGCCACTCGTGGTGATATTTCCCGTATCACGCTCCTGCCCATCATGTATCCCCTGTATATATATACATACACATACACACACACACACACACACACACACACACACACACACACACACACATATACATATAAATATATACACACACACACACACACCCACACACGCACTACTGTACAGAGGTTTTCGGTGCTCCAGCCAAGGCAGGTCCATGGGAATGCAGACCACTGTGGACAACTATCACAGCGCTAGGAAACCCTGAGTTCAGATGGTGGGTGGGAGCAGGTATTTACACACACACACAAAAAAAAAAAAAGATTTGGCTGGGGTCAATAAGGCTGGTCTTTTTTTGTTATTATCTTTATTTCTGCAGCAGGCCTTACTGTCTCACTAGTTTCACAGTTATAACTGTAGTTACAGTATATGAGGACCAATCCAGTGTCAATTTTACAGACTTTTTTTTTTTCCTTTGTATACAGTGCCCACAGGGAGGGCTTTGACGCAACAGCACTGCCTTTCAGTAATGCTCCCTACATAGTACACAGCAGTTCAGGTCCACCAAACACCTGACAATCAGTTTCATACCCCCACTACCAAGCTCACTATTTTGTACTTCTCTGATGGTCCGGGCTGAACACTAGATCTGTCAAGCAGTTGGAAGGAAGAGGGTCAGTTTTTTTTTTTTTTTTTTGTTAAAATCCTCGACGGGCCAGTTTAGGCACCAGACCCATCACGGTGGAGGGAGACTTATTTATTTATTATATTTTAATTACAACAGGCCAGAATGGGGTCTGAATTCATCAGGTTGTTGCGAGGAGGGGGAACAGATTTTATTTATTTTTAATTCCCTGGCAGGCTAGGATGGACTTCGGATTCATCGGGTTGTTGTCAAGAGAGGGAAATAGTTTTTTTTATTTTTTTTATTCCCCAACGGTGCTGCTATTGCCCCGGACTCGCTAGGTAGCTGGGTGGAGGGGGAGGAGACAGAGATTTTTTTTTTATGATTATTACTCTGTAACAGATCGTGTTGGGCACTGGACCCATTAGGTAACTTGTGTGGGGGAGCCAGAAATTTTTTAATTTTTTACTATTTACTGCTGGGCTTGGCACTGGACCCATCAGGTAGTTTTCGGGAGGCAAATAGATTTTGTTTTATTCCCTGATGGGCCAAGGTTGGGCACTGGACCCTTCTGCTGTGCTGCAGACTGGCCTACAGCATGCATGGCAGTGTGGTCCCTATGTGCGTACTAGGAAGAGTGCAGAGTTTTTTTTTGTTTTTATATTTTATGCTCACGCCCCCCTTCGTCTTTGTGGCTCACCAACGGGGGTTGTCACAGCAAAGGGGGGGCATGAATCCCAGGTGCAGTCCTCAGCCCCCATCCTGCCTCGGATTACCCCCCAGGCGAGGAAGTGGTGGGGGGGAAACTACCCCCCACTTATGCCAGGTGTTGGGCCTCCGATCGACCCAGGTCCAAACCACACACCCGCCAGCTCCGTAACCAGCGAGCCGCAGGGCCATTTTCCTTTTTCTCCCAGTACCCGCCCCCCCAAAAGGACGCAGGCAACTGAGGAAGTCCATGGAGAGTCTCCGAACCCCAGCCAAGGTCTTCCCCTCCCACATGGCACCCCGCACTGCACCTCCACCCATGTGCACCCAGGTGGCGGCATTGCAGTGGGAGCGGCATCCCCGGAGAGCGCTCCAGGGCATGCAATCCCCCCCCCCCGCTGACCCTCCGTTCCCAAACTCGGGTCGTCTGCATCACAAGCAGTAGCACCACCGCTGCACCAATGGGCTGGCATTGAAGAGTGCAGAGTTAAGACTCAGATCAGAGAAGGAAAGCATGGGAAAGTCCGGTGGTAGAGCTGAGATCATTGGCACTTGGGATTACAGTCACAGAAGTGAGCACCATCTGTGCCCCTCGGTCCAGTCTCCCATACTAGTGTGCTGCAGGCCAGCGAAAGTGGAGATGCTTAAACAGGTTGGTAGCTGCAGTAATGCTGCATCACCCCCCAAGCCTCCCATGCTGTGTTTGTGCCCCTCACTGTGGCCTGAGTGGACGGACATGGGGACAGCAGTGTTTTCCTACCCTGCCTATTCCACCTTCAGCTCACCACTTTGCTGCTGCTCCTCCTTATCTCAGTTTGGCTTAATAGATAAATTAAGATAGATAAGTTGATTCCTACTATTTCCTGTTCTCCTTGTATACTGCCTACTCCCTGACCTGTACCAACTTTTGTCCAATGTACCCCTATGATTATGTATGTACTCTCTGTAACTTAATATGTATTTCACTCAAATCCTATTATAATTTTCACCTAATACAAGTAGTCGTCGTAACAAACCCTGGGTCGCCCCTGAAAAAAGGATCTCTGGTCTCAGAGGGCTTACCCGGTTACCAAAATCTAAATAAATAAATAAGATAAATACAGAAATATTTTGTTTTTAGACACATTAAGAATGGTTAGGACCACAATGGGCCTATTTTCAAAGTTGGCCAGTGTTGAATTATGTTACAGTGGCTTCAACCTCTACAGATAGGAGAGCAAACTCATTAAATTAGTGTTGACATTGACAGACAGGAGTACAAATGCAATGTATGGACCAAGACAGCAGATGTTGATCCATTTTAGGCTGTCACACTGTCAGAGGATCCCGCCGTCAATTTAGTTACTGTTACTAATGTCGGTGAATTCAGTTTGTGGTATGGTTTTAAACTCAGACAGCGCTTTGCAGAAGACAAAGATTTCCAAGTTTCTGAGATGAATTAAGAGGGTCATTTTCCCACTTGCTCGCGCCCTGGGGACATGGACGCCGCACTTTTTTTTTTTTTTTTTTTTTTAAATTTTTTGTGTATGCCTCATACCGCCACTACCATAACCTCCTCAGGATGCTCCAAGGTGTCTAGCTACGCCGGTACCCAACCCCATACAGCTGCTTTACCTCCATGTAGCTGCGTCCCACCCCCGGGGGTGGGAAGGGGGGAGATTCTCCTCCAACTGCTAGTCTCCGTCAGGCAACCCAGCTGGGGAGTGATGGTCGGGTCCCCTTGGGAATCACTGAAGCCGCTGTCCATCAGGTAGTGGGGTGTTCCCATACATTTTTTTTCTCCCGATCTCCATGGATGCAGGCAGGGGAGGTCCAAGGTGCATATGCACAGAACTGTGCTGCTGCACTGAACTTCTGACCTGCGACTGTCCCTCCTTGACACCCTCAACTTGCGCTGCCACTTGTGTTCTGTAGCGTGTCAGTACTGCCGTGAGACGGAGACCTCTCCCCCAGAGAACAGCATCCTCTGGGACACTCAATCCTCGCCCCGATCCAAGCTTGTTCCCAAATCTGGGCTGCTGGTGTCTCAAGTGGTAGCAATCCCTACTATTGATCTCTGCATTCATACTTGTTCTTGGAAGAGTTGTTACTACAGTTTGGTATCTGGTTTTCTGGCCCTTTACTGTTTTGCAAGCCATGACTGCCCTGCATGTTTCCCTTCTAGTTTTGAGAAAATTCCAGTTTAGTCTAGTCAGCATTTCACAGTGGTGTGAGCCATATGGGTATCTGAGGACAAATCTTATCATATTATGGCAAGTCTGTCAAAGTAGTTCATAATACATGAACCAGGTTGCACATAGGACCCATCAGGTAGCTGGAGAGAGGGAGACAGACTCTTTTTTTTTAATGTTTTTTTTTTTTAATAGTTATGTCAACCCGGGAAAGACAGAGAGGTCATGATGATCGAACCGGGATGCTGGGGCTCAGCTGCTGTTGGAGGTATGGCTCTCCCTTCAGTGGGTGGCCAATCCCTCATGGTGAAGGACTGGGTGTCATTTTGGATTGCAGAATGCCAATGGGACAACAGGTGTCAGCTCTGGCTTTTACCATCTTTGAAACATCACCAGGATTAAGTCGCATCTAGCTCAGGCAGATCTGGTAACAATCGTTCATGCTTTCACCACCTCAAGTTTGGACTATTGCAATGCCCTTTACTTGGGATTATGTAGAGGTTTGATGAGACGCCTGCAGCTGGTCTAGAATGCTGCAGCCCAACTAACAGTGGGCTCCTCAAGCAGTAACCATATCACGCTGGTCTTGTAAGTGCTGCACTGGCTGCCTATGCCATGGCACATCACCTTCAAGATATGCCTGTTAACTTACAAGGCCCTACGTGGTTTGGGACCAGACTACCTGAAAGAGCTCCTTGTTCTCTACCACCCAGGTCACCCCCTCTGCTTCATCGATGCGGGCCTACTGGTTGTCCCCCCCTTCTCTGTTAAGACATTCAGGAGACAGAGTATTTGGAGTTGCTGCTCCAGTTCTGTGGAATGCACGACATTCGCATGGCTATATGGCGGTGGACGTTAAAGCCTCTCTTAAAACGTTTCTTTTCAAACAGTCGTTTCTTAGCTAGTTAATTTATTTTTGCCTTGCATTTAATGTTATTCAATTTTACTTTAAAGTGTATGATTCAATCTTTGTTTAGAATTTATGTACTATATACGACACTCAAGAGTCTGCAGGAATGGGTGCTAAATAAATAGAGCTTGCCTTGCCTTTTATTCGCTGATGGATCAGGCAGAGTACGAGACTAATAAAGATTTATTGGAGAGGGGGTGACAGATATAAAAAGATAGGCACCAAATACATCAGTTTCTTTTTTGGGGGTGGTGTCATATTTCTTTTATTTCCTGACGGGCCGCTTTAACACTGCTTTTATGGGCTGGATTGGGTGTTGGACCAGTCAGGTAGTTGAAGAGGAAGAGGCCAGACTTGTTTTCTATTCATACTAACATGCTACAATGCCAGCAGAATAGGCCTATCGGTCTTTCCTGTTTGCTAATTTTGGTCAGCCCCCACCCTGGCAGCTGACCTTACTGCCCCCCCTCACCTTCTTGGGCTTCTCCTGTCCCAGTCCCGGATATTCTCACTGCACTGGACTTTGCTTCCAGAACCCTTCCCCTGTACCTATCCCACTCCCTCTTGAACCCCTCCACTGCCTCTGCCTCCACCGCCCCCGGGGCAGTGCATTCCACGGCTCCACCACCCTCTCAGTGAAGTAGCACCTCCTCCTTTCTCCCCTGAATCTCCCCCCCTCCAGCTTCCGGAATCTCCCCTCCAGCTTCCACCCATGCCCTCTAGTTGCCTCCCCTTCCTTTGGAGCACCCTGTCGCGCCTCCCCTAGTTACCCCCTTCATGTACCTGAAGATCTCTATCATGTCCCCCCGGTCCCTTCCTCGAGCTTCTCCCCATAGGTCCTGTCCCCCAAGCCCCAAATCATTTTGGTTGCCCTCCTCTGGACCCTCTCCAGGAGTTTAATGTCCCTCTTTAAGTGTGGCCTCCAAAACTGCATGCAGTACTCGATGTGCGGCCTCACCAAGCAGTTATACAGAGGGAGTATCACTTCCCTCCTTCTGGAGGTGATCTCCCTAGGGATGCATCCCAGCATCCTGTTGGCATTGGCCGCTGCCCTCCTACAAGTCTCCGGGTTGTTCATCTTGACATCCATCACCACCCCCAGGTCCCTCTCAGCCATCGAGACTTGAAGCATTCCCCCCCAGGGTGTACACTTGGCCCGGGTTTCTGGCTCCCAGGTGCAGTACCTTGCATTTCTCTGCATTGGACCTCAGTTTCCACTTTCGAGATCACCTTTCCAGAGCCTCCAGGTTCCACTGTAGGGCCACCCTCCCCTCCTCCCCATCCACCACCGCCCCCAGCTTTGAGTCATCCGCAAAGAGACTCATCTCACTCCTGATACCCTTATGTCAGAGACGTAGGCGTTGAACAGGAGGGACCCAAGGACCGATCCCTGCGGAACCCCACTAATGACCCTCCTTGGGGATGACACTATCCTGCCAACCACAACCCTCTGGGTCCGGTCCTGGAGCCAATTCCCTATCCATCTGATCATCTGGTTCCCCACCTTGATTTCCCCCAGCTTATCCAATAGACCCTCATGAAGAACAGAGCCAAACGCCTTGCTGAAGTCAAGAAAGAGGATGTCCACCGACATACCCAGGACCAAGGTACTCGTCGCCCAATCATAGAACTCCACAAGGTCTGTCTGACACGATTTCCCAGGGACAAAGCCATGCTGTCTATCGTCCAGGCACCCCGACTTTTCCAGATCCCCCCAGCCTCTCCTTGACAATGCCCTCCATCACCTTGCCCACCACCGATGTCAGGATGACAGGCCTGTAGTTCCCTGCCATCTCCCTTGATCCACCCTTGTGGATAGGCACTATATATGCCACCTTCCAGTCCTGGGGCACCCACCCTGTCCTCAGAGAGATGCTAAAAAGCTCCGCCAGGGGTTTCGCCAGGACATCTGCCAGTTCCCTCAGCACTCTGGAATGTAATTTATCCGGCCCCAGTGCTTTCTCCGTCCTAAGGGACCAGAGGGCTTCCTTCACTCTCTCTGCCGTGATTTCCTCCTCCGCTAACTTGTCCCCATTTTGCCTTCCACCCTCCTGCCAGTGATGCCCCCCCCAGACCCGCTGATCGGTAAGGGTCTCCCCCTCCTCAGTTTCACCGTCTCCTCCCATGTAAGATGCAGCCCCCCATTTTCCTTGGTGAAAACTGAGGTGAAGTACTCATTTAGTACCTCAGCCTGCTCCCCCGGTCTTGTGCCCACCTCCCTCCGTTTTAATCCTGCTAATCTGCCCCTTCACCCTGTTTTTCCCCAATGTATCTAAATAACCCCTTGTTCCTCTCTCATTTCCCTGGCCAGATTCTGCTCCTTCCTTGCCTTAGCCGCCCCTCACCACCCTAGTGGCCCTTCTAGCCATCAGCTCATACTCCCCTCGATCCCTTTCACTCCTTGAGCACTTGAATTGCTTATAGGCTGCCTTCTTTCCCCGCACCACCTCCTGGACCTCCCTGGTCCACCAGCAGGGTTTTCAAGCCTTACCACATTTTTGTCTTACTCTTGTACAGGTGCTGGTAGCATCCTGCACCCCCCTCCTGATGATTTCCCACCTACTGTCAGCGTCCATATCTGGCCCAAACCCATCCAAATGCTCCTTAAAGATCCTTCCCATTTCCTTGAAACCCACCCCCTGAAGTCAGTTACCTCCGTTTTTGTGCAGCCTTCTACCCCTCCTAGGTCCAGGCAGAACCAGACTGTGGCATGGTCACTCCCTGCCAACGGATCCCTTACCTCCAGGCCCCCAATCTGGTCACTGTCTGCCAGGACCACATCCAGTATCTGCACCTCCCTGGTCGGCTCCCCCACCTGCTGGGTTAGGAACGCGTCCTGAAAGACATCCAACAACCTCTGTTCACCGGCCACCGAGGATGTCATAATCCCCCAGTCCGTTCCTGGCATCTTTGAGTCCCCCAACACCACCACCCTTCCCCTGCCCAATATGCAGTGTCTCCCAACATCTAACATATTAACATACTAACATACTAAAATGCCAGCAGAATAGGCCTAACGGGCTTTCGTGTCTTCTCGTTTGGTCAGCCCCCATCCTGGGAGCTGACCCTGCTGCCCCCCCTTGCCCTCTCTGGCTTCTCCCTTCCCAGTCCCAGATATTCTCGCTGCACTGGACTTTGCTTCCAGAACCTTTCCCTGTACCTGTCCCACTCTCTTGAACCCCTCCACCGCCTCTGCCTCCACCAGCCCCTGGGCAGCATTCCATGGCTCCACCACCATCTCAGTGAAGTAGCACCTCCTTTCTCCCTGAACTCCCCAGCTTCCACCCATGCCCTCTAGTTGCTCCCCTCTGAAGCATCCTGACTGCTCCTCCTATTTACCCCTTCATGTACCTGAAGACCTCTATTATGTCCCCCTGGTCCCTTCTCTCTTCCAATGTCTACATATTTTGGTCTTGAGCCCTCCCCATAGGTCCTGTCCCCAAGCCCCAGATCATCTTGGCTGTCCTCCTCTGGACCCTCTCCAGGAGTTCAATGTCCCTCTTTTAAGTGTGGCCTCCAAAACTGCATGCAGTACTCAAGGTGCGGCCTCACCAAGCAATTATACAGAGGGAGTATCAATTCCTTCCTTCTGGAGGTGATGCCCCTAGCGATGCATCCCAGCATCCTGTTGGCCTTGGCCGCTGCCCTCCTACAAGTCTCCAAGTTGTTCATCTCGTTATCCATCACCACCCCCAGGTCCCTCTCAGCCATCAAGACTTGTAGCATTTCCCCCCCCCCGGGTGTACATCTGACCAGAGTTTCTGGCTCCCAGGTGCAGTACCCTGCATTTCTCTGCACTGAACCTCAGCTTCCACTTTCTAGACCACCTTTCCAGAGCCTCCAGGTCCCCCTGTAGGGCCACCCTTCCCTCCTCCCCATCCACCACCGCCCCCAGTTTTGATTCATCTGCAAAGAGACTCATCTCACGCCTGATACCTTCCTTATGTCAAGCGTAGGCATTGAACTGCCACCAGACTCTCCTACAGTTACTCCACCAGCCGAGTGGATCTGTACACCACTCCTATTTTTACTCTCTTGCACTCCCTTGTTATCAAGGTGACCCAAATCACCTCCACAGTTCCCTCCACCTCTCCTATGCCAATGCAGTTTCTGACTATTATTGTTTACACCCCACCTTTCACCAACGAACCCCTCTATTTTCAACTTAAGGATTTCCCTCTCCTCCAAACTGAGATGGAGCCTATCCCTAGCATACAGCCCCTTATCCTCCCAGGTCTCCCCCAATCCCCCTTCAACCTATACCCTTTGGCCCCACACCACTCCCTGAGCCACTGGTTTATCACCCTAATCATTTTCTTGTGTTCCCCACCAGCCCTCGGCACCGGCAGGATTTCCGAGAAGGAAATTGCGCATCCTATGTCATGACAAACCCTGACCAACTCCCTGAACCTTGCCTGTATCTCTAGCTCACTATTTCCCTCAATGTCATTGGTACCCAAGCGGATCACTATGTCCGGGGAACCTCCACAATCCTTTGCCAGTTGATACACCTCATGCTTGGCCCTGTGAACCGTTAGTCCAGGGAAGCATTTTGTTCTATCAGGGCACACTGCCCCCTCCCTATCCCATTTGATACCCCTGATCATGGAATCGCACAATAGGAGCACTCTGACCACCCTTTCCTCCTCCCCCATGTCCCTCGTCCTTTCCACGGCCCCTCCCCAGCCAGCTCCTTGCTGCCCCCATCTGGTTATCGCCTGCCACCCCTCCTTATTTACCCTAGCCACCCCTCCCCTCCGATCCTATGCCTCTCCTCCTCCAGAGTATACTCTGTGCCCTGCTATCCCCCTCACCACTGCTCACAACTGGTCCCTCCCCATCTGCTAAACTAGCCTGGCTCGTCCTCCCTTCCTTCCTGTCTGTTCAGCCCCTCCTTGCCCATCGTGCCTCCCCCGACCCAAACCTTCAGCTCCCTTTACTGTATCCTCCTTTCACTTCTGGTCCTTCTCCTTGCACTTTCCTCCCTCCTCCTCCTCCTCCTGCTCTGATCCCCGGCTCCCCCCGTTCTCCCGCATTCCAAGTTCCCCCCTATTTTTTCTGCTTTCCGGCCCCTGCCTCCTGCCCCCACTCCTTGCCATCTCTAACCGCCCTGTCATGGCTACATCACCCCCCTCTTCCTCAAGCAGAAGTAGAGAATTGAAGCGGTTACTGAGCTTAAGGTCCGATCCACCTCCCCACCTTGCTTCCTTCTGTCCAGCCCCAGCCATCTGCCTACCTTCTTGAGAATGTCCTCCTTTTTGCCCTCCTCTGTGAAGGTCCCCAGATACCTGCCTACTTCCTTGGTAGTGTCCACCTTTTGGGCCCCCTCTGTCAGGGTCCCCATGTGACCCCAGAGTACTGTCCTGCACTCCTTTCCCTATGCCCACACCCCTAGTGCTTGGTGCAAACCCGTGGTAGAGATCCTGCCCTATTCTCCAACCATGCCTCCCCCCCCAGCTGTCTCCTAACCCCCTCAACCTCCCCCTCAGCTGTGCCAGCTGGGAGCACACTGAGCAACCACCAAAATTCCAAGCTCAGTCCAGTATCATGGCCACCCAACACTCTGTGCACCCCACCACCCTCCCAAAGATGCCGGCCCTAATGACGTGGTCCCATCCCCTTCAAGTAGGTTTCCTGGGTAAACCACCCAGGCTCCCCACTAGTACAAGATACACCCCATCCCACTAAACAGGTCAGCCACTAATCCTAGATACAGTCCCCCAGTAAACAAGTACCCCCGTTACTAAGTGCAGTGCTACACATTAAACAGTTTACTTAGATTAGGGGTGCTGACAGATGTCAAAATGAATAACTCTGAAAATTGTAGAAGAACTGCAGCCAAATTAAACAGGATACTGGGCTGCATAACCAGGGGAATTACGTCCAGAAGGAGGAAGGTGATCCTCCCTCTGTATAATGCTTTGGTCAGGCCGCAGGTCGAGTACTGTGTACAGTTCTGGAGACCTCTTCTGAAGAAGGATATAGCGCTGCTGGAGAGGATCCAGAGGAGAGTGACCAGGATGATTCAGGGCATGGAGGGGAAGCCTTATGAGGAGAGACTGGAAGAGCTTGGGCTTTACTCACTGGAGGAGAGGAGGGACGGGGAGATATGATAGAGGTTTTCAAGTATGTAAAAGGAATAACCAGAGTGGAACCAAGGAGCTTTTTAGACTAAAGAAGGGAGGAACAACCAGGGGCCATGAGTGGAAGCTGGAGGGGGAAAACTACAGGGGAGGGGAGAGGCATTTTTTCACTAAGAGGGTGGTGGAGCCGTGGAATCGCTGCCTGGGAGGCTGGTGGAGGAGGGCACAGTGGAGGGATTCAAGAAGAGGTGGGACAGGTACAAGCGGAAACAAACTAAAGAAGAGCCTCTTGAGGGCTAGGGGGTGAGTAAGGCAAGCAGCCACTAGGTTGCTGGCTTTCCGAGCAGACAAGACAGACCATTTGGCCTATTCTGCTGGCTTTTTAGTATGTTAGATTAGGCTTAAACTAAACTAGAGGCTGGAAGGAGTTCCCCCCTTCCGGCAATGAGCTCAACACCACATGCTCTTTCTCGCTCCTTGCTGGTCTCCGGGCTTCATAACTACTGGGAGGTACCTCCTGTCATGTGACAGACAGGAACACAAAGCTCTGCAGCCTGGACATCCTCCCTCCCACTTCCTGTGATCACCAGTTTACTTCCTGCCTTGCAAAGAGCAGGTACTCTGCAGAGAGCTCTGTCACTATTGTAACAGGGCTGAAGACTTCAGGACTGTAAGTTTGGATATTTTTCTTACTGGACATCCACAGAGAGCAGGAATGGGTGGATCAATAGGCAAAGCTCGTTTTATGCTCTTAGTGGGTCCCAGTCTCAGCCGTGCTTGCTGGACAGACTGGTTCCTCTTAAGCGTTTCTCCCACGCCGCCACAGGCTCTGCACGCATTCTGAGCAAACTGGCACACTATTTTCTTTCTCCCACGCAAAAGCCTCCTGCGCTTAACGGACTTAGCAGCGCGCCCACCACACACACACACACACACACACACACGTAGGGTCTGAGAATAAACTGCATAATATGCAAAGGGGTGCTGCAGCAGCGGAGAGGATGCTACACTGGGAGTGCTGCCCGTAATGGAAACCAGGGCACAGTAGCCACGATTGAATCTAGGGCATAGCAGCATGTTCACGGTGGCAGTATCAAGGCCCCCAGGCTCCCAGAAGCTGGCACGCTACCAGGAGGCAGGCACAGTTTGTCGATGAGCACCTCAGCTGACTTCAGGCTCGTCGATGGAGGCAATTGCTGCAGCTTAGGCCACAATGCTCTAGCAACTCTTCTAGCAGGCCAGCGCCACTTTGTTGACGAGCACCTGGGGAGACTTAAGGCTCGTCGACGGAGACCATTAACGCTGCTCAGGCCATCAGATTCACTGCTATGGCGACAGTGTTCTCAGGCCATCGACAAGCTCCTAGGATTCGCAACTCGTCGACGGAGGCCTCATTAAACCAACGACTCTGCTTTCGGGCCACCCAGATGCACAGTTTTATTCCGATTGGTCCATCAGGGGCAAAGGCACCTTTAGGGAGCATTCCCCCATTGACAAGCGCTTCCAGAAGGGACCAGCTCGCCAACGGAGACTGTGTACAACGAGCTAGCCTGGCGGCAGTCGGCCCAGCCCAACACAAGCTCCTTGGCTCTTAGCTCATCGATGGAACCTCATTCAACTCGCACCTCTACTAACAGGTCCTTAACGGCACAGCCTGTTGACGAGACACTGTTGTCAAAGGCTCATCCACGGAGACCCTACCAGGAGTGATAACAAGGTCGTGAGGCTCTATCAAGGGTGGCACAAGGTAAGGAGCTGTCACGGGCAGATCAGATGTTCAGCGAGTTTCAGGCGGCTGAGGATCTGGTTCAGGGGAATACTACTGATGAACCTCCTGGATTTTCTAACAACTCCATAAAGAAGGATCCTCCGGAGGGAGGTCGCGGCATGGGCCCGACGGAAAGGGCTGATAGTCTCTCAGAGCAACCGTCGGAAGAATCGAGGAGTCGAGGGTGAAGAGGATGAGAAAGGAGCTCTCTTTTGACCGGGAGAGGAGACGGACCCTTGGGAAGTCCCTGGGAAGCGTGTCCTGCCATTCTCTGGATCAAGACAGGAAGAACCTGGGAGTCCGGAGGTGGTGAGGGGTAACAGCCTCAGACGTACGGGAACCTGGGATGGCACCGTCGCGCGGAAGCTCTCGACCTCTTTGGTGAGCTGAGCCTTGGCCTCAGCCACCAGGAGCCAAGTCTCCTGCAGGTCCACCGGCAGCAGCGAGGCCGGTGGGGAGGAGGAGGCAGGGGATAAGGATACGAGTTATAACGTATAGGCGTATCAAAAACCAACTGGGTAGCCAGGCGTCTGGTATTGTGGCGTGAAGTACTGCTGACGTCGGAAGCCTGTCGTCGGGTACTGGCGCGATACTGCGTTCCAGGTACCCGGCGTCAAATAGGAGAGGATACCGGGGAACGCGGCTGCTGGAGCAGGACAGCCCGGCCGGAGGCTTCACGAGGCGGGTCCATGGTGGAAGCCGGGAGGCCGATGGGGCCGGAATGTCTCCGGGTCCCGGTAAGCCAGCGTCAAGGCAGGCGGCGGAGGCCCTGGTGCTGGAGGTACCGGCGGGCCGCGGCGTCCGAGGCCGGCGTCAGGTCAGCACGCCAAGTGGAGGAAGGACTGGCGGACAAAAGATCCCCAACCGCCCGGGGATGGAGGAAAAAGTCCGGGGTGGGTTGCGGAACTCTGGTTCCCCAGACAGCGAGGCTGGGGAACGGAATGAACAGGCGTTTAGAGGGTCCGTCGCCGGTTCCTTCGCGGCGGGCAGGCCAACATGAGAGCTTAGTAGCGAGCTCTCGGCGGGCACCAGAGGAGCCGGCGTCCGACTTCGAGCAGTCACGGGCAGGCGGAATGGGGTAATCGGCTGGTCCGGTGGAAAGGCCGCTGCCGGGGTAGGGCGTCTTACAGCCCTCCGGGCGGACATCAGAGGAGCCGGCGCCCGGCTTACGGAGTACGCCCACAGTGGTGAGGCGGGAGCCTGGCGAACCAGGGGCAGGGGCCTCTAACTGCCGGAGGCACCCATAAGGCTGAGCACGAGCCAGGCAGGCGGGCGGCCCCTCGGAAAACCTCCGGCGGCCGTCGAAGCGATCCCCAGAGGGGATGTTACCTGCATCCAGCGACTCCCGAGGAGACGCGTGGAAGCCCTGTCCCCGGTATTCCTTCTCCTTCCGATGTCCTTGGGAAGTGGGCGCCTGCCTCAGTTTTCTGAGCTCCTTCTCCATAGAACTAATTTTCTTCTTTAGAATATGAGCTTCCAGGATTACTGCTGCCTTTTCGGGTAGCCGCATTAAAACTGAGGCAGTGCTGGCACTTCTCGACTGGGTGATCGGGGCTCGGCAGAACAGGCACAGGGTGGCGTCCTTGTCGGTGGTTAGATTGCCCTTTAAATCGCACTTATTCTTGTGCTCAGAGGTGTAGGGATGACATATACCCGATGCTAGTACTGACATTGGTCGAAAATAAAGATTTTTTCAGTAAAACCGAGGAAGAGTAGGGCTGGCGAAGCTGAACATTTCAGTGGTAGCCTGCAGGCTAATGGCCAGGAAAGAACTGGAAGTCGGGCGTCAGGACATGCCTTTATACAACGTCTCCTGGCTGGTCACCTGATGTGGGCGGTCTCTCACCAGGGACTGCTAGCTAGAAATTTTTCAGTGGGGTCCTGCCGCCTGCCGGCGTCAGTCCTATATGTAATTACCTACTGCAAGAGCCCTCTCGAAATAAGATCTCAGCAGCCTGGATATCCTCCCCTCCACTTCCTGTGCACACCAGTTCTTACTAAAGCAGTCCAAATCTGGTAGTGCTATATAAACTTGGAAACAAAATTGAGAAATATTATCCAAACATTTGACTAACTGGCCACATTTATATATTCTGGGAGGGAAGAAGCCCGGAGACCAGCCGTCAGAAAAAGAAAATTTACAGGTATTTAAATTTCGTTTTCTCTCTCCTAAGCTGGTTACTGGGCTTCCATACTGATGGGATATACGAAAGCAGTACATCCCCTGACATCCCAGGTGGGAAGAATGCAATTGCCCTTAAGGGTCCTCCAACGCCTAGAGAACTTGGTGGCCAAAAGACATCTCAGCCAAAGCCGTCACATTCAGTTTGTAAAACTTGGTGAATATGTCAACAGAGGACCAGGTAGTCACCCTGCATAAGTCTGCTGGAGAAGCTTCTCTGAAATCTGCCCATGAGGCAGCCACAGCCCAAGTTGAGTGGCTTTCACTGGCCCAGGCAAAGGCATTCCAGCCCGATTGTAAGCAGTGGTGATGGTTGAACAGATCCATCTGGCTATAGAGTCTTTAGAAGCTTTTTCGCCCATATTCTGACCTGCAGTGAAAATGAACAAACTAGAAGGTTTGCGCATTGACTCTGATTTTTTAATGTAAAGCTTTACCGTTCATCTGGGGTCCAAAGAGTGAAATTCCATCTCCTTGTCATTTTTTTGGGTGAGGACAGAAGGAAGGCAGAATCAACTCCTGGCTGCAATGAAACAGAGACAGTACCTTAGGCAAAAAACCTGGATCTGTTCAGAAGACTAGAGTCCTGATGAAACCCAGTATAAGGTTCTTTAGTGGACACAGCTCACAGCTCTCTGATTCTTCTGGCTGAAATAATGGCTATGAAAAAGGCATCTTTCCTCGTGAGATGTACAAGGGATGCCTCCTTGAGATGTTCAAAGGAAGCCTCGGTCAATGCTTTGAGGACCAAATTGAGTCTCCAAGGGGGTACCTTTGCTTTAACTGGTGAGCGTTTTAGAGTTGCTGCCTACAGGAACCTTCTAACATGGGGATGAGAACTCAAGAGACCCCCATGAATCTGTTAACAAGACCGCCCCCAGTGTGGAAATCTGAACTTGCAAGGTGGCCAGTTGCAGCCCTTTGTCGAATCCTTCTTGAAGGAACTGGAGCAGAATAGATAATGATATTGGCTGGTTTGGTATTTGTCGGAATTGAAGCCTGAACAGGAATCTCCATCAAATCCTGTAGTACACATTGGAGGAAGATGTGCAATGTTAGCACACTTTGGAGGAAGATGTGCAATGCGAATGAACCATCATCTCAATCACGGGAGCTGTATACCCTAGCTCTTTTAGAGTTTCCCGCTCAATCTCCAGGCTGAGAGGGACCAGTTGCGCTGGTATGTAGTACAGGGCCTTGATGAACAAGATCCGGGCTGATTCGAAAAATTAGAGGTGGTTGCCTTGACAGGTGAATCAAAAGGGGGAATCATGGATAACGGGACCAATGCGGGCAGACTAGTATCAGCTCTGCCCGATCAAGTGCTACTTTGTGGAGAACTCTGGATAGGAGCAGTACTCGGGGGGATCCAGGAGACCGTACTGACCCCAGTTTAGGGAAAGGCGTCCCTGAGCCACCACTGAGTTCGGCCTTGGCTGGGAGCAGAATGCGCCTAACCTTGGAGTTTTGCCAGCAGGGGAAAAGATCTACCTGAGGACAGCCTCAACGTTCTGTGAGGACTTAGAAGGCGCTGTCTTTCAGCTCCCATTCCCCCCGTAGGACATCCTTGTGACCGAGCCAGTCTGCCGTGATGTTCTCATGACTTGGAATGTACATCGCCCTCAGGCTTGCGAGGTGACATTCAGCCCACTGAAACAGCAGAAGAGTTTCCCTGAGCATCCGTAAGCTTCTTGTGCCACCCTGATGATTGATGTACGCCACCGATTCTGATTTGGCGTGGAAGCCCCAACTTGTGAACTCTCATGATATTGGTCCTCAGTCCTCCAATGAATGGAGGTCCTCATCTGGTGAGAAATTGAGATTTCTAGGGACATGGATATGTTGTTCATTCCACACTTATTGGCAGGTTCCTTGCCGCTTTAAATCTTGCCGGAAGGTCTTCAAGCTGGCTACTCCCACCCACCCAGGTGGTAAAACTCTCGGCTCCGCCCCATGACGCCAGATCTTCCTTACCGCTTGGAAACATGGGTTCCTCCTTAGCGCTCTACGTTTAGACTGGATCCTAATCTTGGTTCGTCGAAACTAGTTTTGAAGTTTTCTAAACTTGGTCTTCATCTTCCTTACTGGCTACGATGGACAAATCTATTCACGGCTTTTGGAGGTGCCCTTGCGGTCGAAAATGTCAGGACAGATCCGCACTCCATATACGTCTACCACCTAGGCCCTAGATCACAACCACTTGAGTCTAAAGGGATTGTGCTGCTCTTCTCGGCCAATGTCTGGATGATCCGCTGCCCGACTGAGCTCGGGCGCCCAGCGTTTCCGCGGTGAAAATCAAAAAGGCTCATTGGGCAGTGTCCTGGCGGCTGGCTCGGCTGAGCCAGTCGACCAGATGACCGCCATCGAGGAGGCGGCTGACAGGCGCATCTTCACCCTCCTCGACCGCTGACATTTATCCCACTCTCTGAGTTCCTCGTACTCGCCTCGTTCAAGGAGCTTTGTCAGTCCCTTTCACGAAGGAGAGGGCCATCAGGACATTCTTCTCGGCCCAGAAGAAGGAGTCGGAAGGGAAAGTCCCACCGTCGGCGTTCGTGGAAGCGGGAGAGGTATCTTCCCGGACAGCCGACCCGTCCGACTTCCGGTCAGATTAGGCTCAGGCCACTGGCTTCATGGTGTCCCTGTCAGGCCAGCCTGCGAGACTCTCCGTCCGATGCAGTCGAGATTTTTCTCGATCCGCTAAGACGGGCTGTCCACTGGTGAAGCCAACAACCCACCTTCACCGTTCCCCTGGTGGAGACCGAGGATCTGCCTGCGCCTTGGGCTGCAGTCCCGGTTAAAGTGCCCAGAGCCGAGGGGAGCGGCGTTCCTCGCCTTCCCAGACCCCACTCGGTCCCCCGAGGGTCTCGGGTCTCTGACTTCATCTCGGTCAAGCTGTTCCTGCCGACATCGGCGGTCTCGGTCTCGATACTTAGTAAGCGGCGACACGTTCCTCCTCGTCCTTTTCCTCGGATGAGGAGGCTTCACGTAAATTACGCTGGCGCCACCGAGGAGCTATGTGGCAGCAGTTGCTGTTTTCCAGGTCTAAGCTGACTCGGTCAGACCCGGCCATCAAGTGGCTGTCGCCCGGATCGACCGAAGCAACCACTCGCCCAGTTAGAGTTGCCCGCTCCAGGGCGGTTGCTCAGCCAAAACCAGCTGCTCCGCCGTTGTGGTGGAACCTCCGCCTCACAACCGAGTCTGGGGCACCGACCAGGATCTCGGTCGGTCACGGCCTGCCCCACAGGTTGTCGGTCACCTCACTCCCAACCGCCTCGGCAGGTAGAGGGTGGCTCAGGGCCGAGGCAGCTCTTCGCAGACTCTTCGGAATCAGGCAGCTGACTCCTCCCTGTTCTCCAGGCGGGTTGACCTGGGAGTCCTCCGGTGCCAGTCATTGGGCGATAGTCTCATCGTCCTTCTTGGGTCTGCTTCGACTCATCTCGGAGTCCACGCGATGCAGCACGAGCCTGTCCAACGCAGGGCAAGATCCCTGACGGAGATACTGGGCCGAGGTTCCCCACGGAGGCCTTTCCGGTGGCTGAGGCCATTATCGGCCCAGCCTTGGAGCTCTGGCAGCAGCCTGCTTCCTGTCCTGCGCCCTCAGCCAGGATGGCCAGGAAGTATGCGGTCCCTACCGGCTCTTTGCCCGGTTTCTCAGAGCACCCCTCTGCCGAGGGGTTAGTCACCGACAGTGTTTTCCGGCATTCCGGTAACACTCGGGATGTGGATAAGCCCCCCGACAAACAGTCATAAAAGCTGGACTTTGCCAGGTGCAAGGTGTACGCTGCATCCTCCCTCGGCCTCCGAAAGGTCAGCTCGGCCGTGCTGATGGCACACTTCTCCCACGCCCTCTTGGGCTCCCTGGATGAGGTTGTCCCTCATCTCCCGACCGACCTGCAGACCACAGTCCGCCAGGTGTGGGACCAGGGTAGGGCGGTGGTGAAGCAGCAGCTTCAGAATGCTCTGCACATAGGTGATTCCTGTGCCAGGTCAGTAGCGGCCACGGTGGCCATGCGCCGCAGGGCGTGGCTGAGGATATCCACCTTCACAGAGGATACCCAGCACAAGTTGGCGGACGTCCCCTTCTTGGGGACTGACCTCTTCAGCCCTGGAGTGGAGGGACACCTCCAGCAGATCGAAAAGTCCAATGCCACTCTGGACTCTGTCACCTCCGCCCAGAGGGACAAAGGCCGCCGTCAGCAACAGCAGAAGTCCTTTCGTCCTTCGGCCCCTGCAGCTCGACCGGCACAACAGCACCAGCAACAGGGCCAGCAGGCTCGCGCTTGGCATCCCAAACCCAAGCCGGCGGCTTCCTCCAACAGGAATCAAGGAGGTAAAGGCCCAGGAGGTCCCTGGCCGCACTTCTCCAAGATTGCCCAGTGACGGGTTCAGGGGTGCCGCCCCCAGCCTCGTAACTCCCCCCTGGGTTCCCCCCGTGGGGGGACAGCTCCGCCACTTCCTTTCCGCCTAGTCCGCTATCACCACGGACTGCTGGGTGTTGGAGATGGTAGGAAAAAGCCTGCCTCTGGAGTTCAAGAGGCTCCACCCTCGAGCTGCCACTGGGGCCAACAGGGTCCGCAGCCTCACTGTCGGCCCGCTGTCGATATTACCCTGCTCCTAAAAAGAGGTGATCAGGAAGGTGGCGGATCCTCCTCCAGACCCAGGGTTTGTGTCCAGGTACTTCCTGGTCCCAAAACGGACGGGGGGCTGGCGCCCCATTCTCGACCTGCACGGCCTGAACAAGTTCCTAAGGTCTCGGACCTTCAGGATGGTCACTCTGCTCAGATAATACCATCCTTGGGAAATGAGGCGTGGTTCTGTTCCCTGGACCTCCAGGACATGTTCTTTCACGTCCCGATCTGTCCGTCTCATCAGAGAGTTGTCCGCTTCAAGCGGAGAGGGGTCCCCTTACGAGTTCCAGGCCATGCCCTTCGGCCTCTCTCTAGCTCCCAGGGTCTTACACAAATGCATGGCAGCGGTGACAGCATTCTCTGGGCGCCAAAGGGTCCGGGTGTAACCCTACTTGACGACTGGCTGATTGCAGCCCCCTCCAGAGCGGAGGTGGAGCGGTCCAGAGATCTGGCCCTCCAGGTTTGCTCTCAGATTGGCCTCCTCTTTAACGAGGCCAAGTCGGAACTGATGCCAAAGCAGAGCTAGACTCTCTTCGAGCCAGAGCTCGGCTCCCGGCGGATAGGGCCGAGGTTCTTTGGGCAATCGCGCCCTGCCCAGGACTTCATGCTCCTCCTGGGCCTCATGGTGGCCTGCACCAGCGTGGTCCGTTGGGCCCGTTGGTACATGCGTCCCCTTCAATGGGGACTGGCCAGCCAGTGGTCACAGCGCCGCATCCGTTGACCAGCATGTGACAGTGACCCAGGAGATGTGAGCGCTCTCCAGTGGTGGACTGTCCGCACATCTGCAGGAGGGCATCCCGTTGCCTGCTCCGGGCGGCGGGTCTCTCTACTCGACCGATGCATCTCTGATGGGTTGGGGTGCCCATCTGGGGAGCACAGGCGCATGGCCTCTGGTCCCCTCGGGAGTCCCGATGCCATATCAACCTGCTGGAGCTCCGAGTGATCCGCCTAGCTCTCACCGCCTTCGCTCCATTTCTACGGGGTCAAGTGGTTCAGGTCCAGACGGACAATACCACGACCATGTACTGTCTGAACCGCCAGGGCGGGACGCGCTCCATGCTGTTATGCAAGGAAGTTCTCTGCATATGGTCTCTGTTGCGCAGCCTGGAGGCGGATCTCCTAGCCATTCATGTGGCAGGAGCCTCCAACACCCTGGCCGATGCCCTAAGCCGGATAGGGGCTGCGTCTCACGAGTAGTCTCTCCTGCCGGAGGTAGTACAAGATCTGTTCTCCCACTGGGGCACACCCCAGGTGGACCTGTTTGCCTCCAAGGAGAATGCGAAGCTGAGTCTGTTCCATGCCCGCCCCCCTCAGCAGGGCTCGCTGCAGGGGGATGCCTTCTTGAGGCCATGGACCCCGGGCCTCTTCACCCTTCCCCCATTTCCCTTGATCCACAAGGTGCTTCTCAAGGCGCAGGTGATTCTGGTAGCCCCAGACTGGCCCCGCCAGTTCTGGTATCCAGATCTCCTCAGCCTCAGCTCCAGGCTCCCGAGGCAGCTTCCAGCCCGCCCGGACCTGATCTCAGTCAACCAAGGGAAGGTATTCCATCTGGACCTTCAATCCCTGCACCTGACGGCCTGGTTCCTGAGCGGCTAGAGTTCCAGGCCTTGGGTCTTTCCGACGAGGTCCTCAACGCCGTTGAGGCATCCATAAAGGAGTCGACCACGAAATGCTATGACTTCAAATGGAAGAGATTCTCCATTTGGTGTCAGGGAAGGCTTGGACCCTTCCGCCTGTCCCCTGGCAAGCATTCTGGACTACCTGTGGTCCCTTTCTCAGCAAGGGCTTCAGTCGGCGACCCTTAGATTGCACCTGGCAGCCATCTACTGCTTCAGGCCAGCGGGCCAGGAAGCAGTCGGTGGTGCAGGAGGAGAGAAGGTGGTCGGACGCGATTTTCAAAGGCCTTGACTACATTTCTCCGTACAGAACCTCCACCTGCGGGATCTACTGCTGGTATTGGCCAAGCTCATGGGCAAGCCATTCGAACCGATGCACAGGTGCGATTTTTCCCACCTGTCGTGGAAGACCGCCTTCTTGGTGGCTATCACGTCAGCCAGAAGGATGGGAGAGCTCCAGGCGCTTTCCATCGAGTCTCCTTATCTGGTCTTCCACAGGGACAAGGTTGTCCTGCGCCCCCACCCGAAATTCCTTCCGAAGGTGGTGTTGGAGTTTCACCTTAACCAAGTGTTGACTCTGCCGGTGTTCTACCCCAGTCATACCTCGGAGGCCGAATATAGGCTCCATACTTTGGACCCTAGAAGAGCGCTCGCTTATCATAAGGAGCAGACGGCTGAAGTTCGGGGAGAGGTTCGCCAGCTGTTTGTCACCTACGCTGAAGCCGCACCTGGCAGACCTGCAGCCAAGCGGATGATAAGCAGGTGGGTCACCTCCTGCATAGAGCTCTGCTACAGGTTGGCGGGCATGGAGCCTCCCAGAGGGATAAGAGCTCATTCTACCCGCTATACCGCTGCATCGGTAGCTGCTTCCAGGGATGTCCCTATTCAGGATATCTGCAGGGCTGCTACCTGGAAGTCGGCACATACCTTTATTACCCACTACCACATCGACCTTGAGTCACGCCGGGATGCTGGTTTGGGGCCTCGGTTCTCCAGTCCCTATTTCTCAAGTAAGTATCGGGTGTGCGCTTTGCCTCCCTCCTCACGGAGAACTGCTAGAGTTGCAACAGTGTGGATTGAACAACATATCCATGTCCCTAGAAATACAGGTTACTCACCTGTAACAGGAGTTCTAGGAATGGTAGTATGTTGTTCATCCACTACGACCACCCTCCTCAAGCCGGACAAGACACCTCACTTCCAGCAGGCTAGATCTGGCATCATGGGCGGAGCCGAGAGTTTTACCACCCGGGTGGGTGGGAGGAGTCAGCTTGAAGACCTTCCGGCAAGATTTAAAGCGGCAAGGAACCTGCCAATAAGTGTGGGTGAACAACATATACCATTCCTAGAACTCCTGTTACAGGTGAGTAACCTGTATATTTTGGTCCTGGTTTTGTCTGGACTGGGACCACAGTCAGAGGAGGTTTCCCTGAATGGGCCGCATGTGAATTAGTGCCCAGGGAACTGTATCAGCCAGAGAAACCATAGTCCCCATGAACTGCATGAAGTCGTGAGCCGGCAGCTAGTGGGCCATCTGAAATCTCCTGATGAGCTTCTGCAGGTCCTCGAATTTTGTTTCCATGGGAAACATCCTGCTCACTTGTGTCTTGAAATCTGCCGCAGATGGTCCAAGGTCAGCTTTGGAATTAAGGAGCTCTTCTTCCGGTTGTGACCAACTCAAGTGCCAAGAGGCACTATACGAACTCGGCCACTGCTTGTACCACCTCCCAAAATGCAGAACTCTGATGAGAATAGTGTGCAGATAAGGTAAAACCTGTAACCGTTGGCTCCAAAGTCAAGCTATGACTGTCACTAGGACCTTGGAGAAGACTCTTGTGGCAGATGAAAGCCTGAATGGAAGAGCCTTGAATGGGAAGCGATGTCCCCCCACTTTGAATCTGAGAGACTGCCTGTGTGCCTCTTGGACAGGAATGTGTACATTGGCGTCCTGCAAGTCGATAGATGCCAAACAGCCGACTTGACGGAGCTCCCTGATGATGGATGGCAGTTTCTCCATAAGAAGGATCTGTTGTGCACAAAGCGGTTTCAAATCTCAGGTCCCAAACTAGTATGAATCTGCCTGTGCACTAGGAACAATGCAGAAAAGCAAGAAGAGGCCGGTTGAATCATGTGGTGGTGAACCCGCGATAACCCCTGGTGGTAGAGGGTTTGTAATTGCCTGGATGCACGCATATTTTATGCTGACTTGCCCAAATGGGCGATGGTACCACATGAGGTAATGGAGCTCCGAGTTGAACTAAATTAGGCATCCCTTGGCACATGATGTCTAAACCCATCTGTCTGTTGTGGTATGGACCCATTCCTCGTGAAAACTGGCAAGCCTGCCCCCGTAGTGAGAATGAGACCAGGCTGTGCAGCATGCAAGGCTGAGCCCTACTCAAGGATGGGTTTGAAGTGTTGCATTGATGTTGTGGCTCCCCTGGCCTGTCAGGCAAAACCTCCTCCTCCTCCGAAGCTATGCTGGTTCTGGGAGGAGAACCCCGTTTGTTTGCCCATGAAGTTCTGTTTTGCCCTTTCATGTAATTTTTGCATGAAAAATTCTGCCAGTGACCTGCTGACCAGAACTTATCTCTGGTCTCTGTCTGCAGCCTGTGTTCCATAGTGGTTTCCCCTGATTATACACTGCTTCTTTGAGAGTGGAGCCGAACAGTAGATAAGCTTCATAGGCAGCACTGACCAAGGGAATCTTGGAGATGCATCTGCTTGCCAAGCGCAAAGCCAGAGGTTCGGCCGTGCTGAAGTTTGAAAGAACACGGTTCTAGCAGCGCATCTGGCTGCTGCCTCTGTCACATCTGCTGAATAAACGGAGGCTAGCCCAAAGAGCTGGAGCTGCTGCAGTGCCCCACCTTGTTCTTCTCAGAATCTTCCACCACCTGGAAGCTAGGACCTTGGCCCATGAAAGAGGGGATCTGGCTAAGAAAGAATTAGCTGCGCTGCCTTGGGCTAAGTTACTGAAGCTTGGAAAGCCTTCTTAAGATGCATCCACTTTCCTGACCACCGGGTCTCATATAGTGGCCTCTTCCTCTGCCAGACCAATGGTTTTCTTTGTCTTGGTAAGATGCGCAGAGAGGCGCTCCTCCTCGTCAGAGGACGGGAACCAGGTTGTCTTTCGAGTCACCGTCCTGTGGACCCTCCACTCTGGGGGCTTGGAGGCTGCAATTCGAAGCATGGTGGGCCCCAGGGAAATGCTCTGTTCAGTGATTCTATTAGATCTGGGGCCAACAAGGCATGGCCAGTTTTGGCCCTCCTGTTGAACGCACACATCCAGTCTAAGTAGCCTGCCGCTGATCCAAATGAGCAGATGAGGAGGGGCCTCCATCAGGTCCTTCTGCCCTGGAGGTCACTCCTTCTTGCACCTCAAAACAGAGGTAGCCTGCAAAGGTGGCCAAAAGGAGGGATTTGCATTTTCTTGGTATCTCCTGCTCTTGGAGGCTTGTCCACCGACACAGTGTGGCCTAATCTCAATGTCCCTGAGGAATGGGGTCCCCAGCCTCGGGGAGCGATCCCCAGTGTGAAAGCCTGTAAAGATGACCAAAGGAGAAATTTTACAGTTTGATTACAATGCCCTTGATCACCACGCTCCTAAGAATTGAGGCTTCTGTAAGCCGTCATACCCCAGCACTGTCATCAAGAGCTGGAGTCCTTCCGCATTACCCTTTGGGGACCGACCCCCCCCCCCCCAAAGAGGCTTCCCAAGTTTATTGCTGTGTTTGGAAGAAACGTTGCTTGACAGCCCCTTAAATGCTGCTCACAACTGATCCTGTGAAATGTTATAGCTATGCAAACCTTGGAAGAAAAGCCGTTTGCTAGCCCCGCAATTGCTGCTGGGAAGGGGAATATGGTGCTGTCTTTGAGAAGCACAGTTGACGACTCCACAAGCACTAAGGGGTTGTTAGCGTAGACGACTGGCTGTATGAACACTTCCAGCCGTCGACAAGGAGATTGCCAGTTACTGCCCTCGATGGGGAGTATTCTCCTTAACCCAATATACTGCTGTTGATGGGGAGTATTCTCCTTAACCCAATATACATACAGCTATATCTATCTATATATCTACATATACATACGTATAAATACAAAATCACACATGCCCCCACAATGCAAAGCATCATGGGCTGCATATGCAAATCACCACAGAATGTTAGGCTGGTCCAACTTTAAGCAGAATTGCATGGTGCCGAAAGGCCTCTCACACAGTTTGCAAAGGGTGCTAACAGAAGACACAGATACGTGTTTCGTCCTACCAGGACTCATCAGTATGCCTCGTCTGTTTGGTACCCCAGTGGAATGGACCAGCTACCCTATAGGCAGTGTGCCTTGGATATATTGTGGTGAACCCATTAAAATAAAAAACTATTTAAAAGACAAAGAACCTCTGTGCATATATACATACACACACACACATACATATATATACACACACACATACATATACATTATATATATATATATATATATATATACATATATATATATACACACACATATATACATATATACACACACACACACACACACACACACATCCCCTGTTTCTGAGCCTGTGATGTCAATCGACAGCTTTTAGAGCGGAGGGGAAATTCAAGGCAGGCTGTGCAGTAACATGGCTGAGCCCCAAATTGCGAGAAAAACTCTGCTAGGAATGTGGGCCAGTCTGTACAGCGTGCAAGGCTGAGACTGGAACCAAACAGAAAAAATAACTTTTGTAATGCTGCTGTTCTCCAACGTTGAGGATATCCAAAGAGAGAAATAAAAATGAGACTTACAGTCTGATGTCTTCAGCCTTGCCATAAGGAGACAGAGCTCTGCTACAGAGTAATTGCCTTTTGGAAGGCAGGAAGTAAACTGGTGTGCACAGGAAGTGGAGGGGAGGATATCCAGGCTGCAGAGTTTTGGTTCTTGCCTGCATGATGGCATCAGGAGGTACAGCCCATCAGTATGGAAGCCCGGAGACCAGCTTAGGAGACATAAAGTTCCATTTATCTCTGGGGCAGCACAATCCAGGAGGCTGACTGCTAGAGTTAATGATATTGAAGAATACCTGGGGTTAGAAATCAGAACAAAGAGGATGCATCAACAGATGGATAAGTCTGTTACCCTGAACTGAATTTTGGACATAAATAGCCTTGCAATATTCCATACAAGATCAGACTAACTTCCATACAAGCCACTAATCGTAGGCACGAGTGCTCCTGGGCCGCCAGACTGTCACCAAGAACCATGTAGCCTGGGCAATGTGGATATGAGACCTCGCCTCACACAGACTAATTAACCTTGATGCCATGTTCCTATCCCTGTGCTGTATAAACTGCAGCTGTAAACCTTCGCTCTGGATAACACTGCATGGGCTGCAGATAGAATTATAAAGACAACTGACTGCATGGGGCACTTCACAAACGTCCGCTGCAAGTGTTGGCAATATGCAGCCAAGGCCCACAGAAGCAAGCGACACGCCACCGCATGCATAGAGACACTGAACTAGGACATAATTACAAGCTGGTGTTTATTCAGGAATGATCTATACCTCTCAAGCAGTTGGCATGATCACCAAATATTGTACTGTGTCAGGCCTGGCAGGACTCTTATTATAATTATTTGTTTGCAGGGTTTTTGCAAAATTAATATTTCAGTTTGCTCTCTATTGTTAGTTGTCCCCTCGGCAGCTCCTCCCAGTTCTCGTTAAACTGCAGGAATGCCTAGTACTATCTCAGTTTTCCTCCTTCCTTGACTCCTCTTTCTTTTTCACTCCTTATCAGTCTGGTTTTAGAAGATCCCATTCAACCATCACTTCCCTGCTGAGGATCACTGACTCAGTCCAAACAGGCATGGATCAGGGACTCATCACCTCTGCCATCTTCATTGACCTCACAAAGGCGTTCAACACTGTGTTGCATCCCCCTCCTCCTATCTAAGCTTTCCAACGCAGAGCTATCTAATGAGGCCACCAGCTGGTTCCACGCGTACCTAGCATATAGGTCACAATCCGTCCGGATTGGCGACTCTCCCCCCCCCCCCCAAACCACTGATGTGCCCCAAGGCTCCGTCCTTGGCCCTCTGCTGTTTTCTCTTCCTAAATGACATGCCCCCGCTTGCCCACATACCCTTATCAATATGTATGCAGGCTTACACCGCCTTGTATGCATCTGGTCCCTCCAGCACTGATGTGACAGCCAGACTCCAGTGTGACTTCGATAAGGTTCAGCTCTGGTTTCGCTCTAACCAACTTCTCCTGAATGCCAAGAAAACAGTCTCCACGACATCTGGCGCTAGGCACAGACTCTCTCGGTTCTCCTCCTTCCCTCCTTTCCACACCCTGGATGGGACACTGCTCAAGGACTGATCCTCTTTCAGATACCTCGGGGTCTGGCTTGACCGGCACCTCGACTTTTCTGTACACATTGAGACCATTCAGAAGAAATTGCATCCCAAACTGGGTGCCCTGTACCTCAACTGCAGATGTATCCCTCTGCTGGCTCGCCGGGCCATTGTACAGAAATGATTCTCCCCATTTTCGACTACAGTGATGTGGTCTACAGTGCCATTTCCTCCAGACCACTCCTTAACCAGACTGGACACCCTCTTCCACTCCTTCTGCCGCTTCAATCTTGACTGCCCTCCCCCCACTCACCACTGCGTCCTTTACACATCCCTGTCCTTCCCCTCCTTAGAGGGCAGGCGGCGTTCCCATTGTGCCAGCTTCCTGCCTAAATTCTGGTCCCAGTCCCTGCCATCCTACTTCTCCTCCTCCCTCTCCACTCCTCCCCCATCCTCACATACACTCAGAAACACTGACCCTCACACCTTACTTGTCCCTCATCGGACCACCTCAGTAGCCCAGTCTGCTTTTTCTTACAGGTGTCCCAATCTGGGGAACTCCTTCCCCAGCTCCATTCATTTCTCCCCCCTCCTCTCAGGTTTGTAATTCCCCCAGAAAAGTCCACTTCCACACCTTCTGCACCCGTTTCTAATCCCCAGGCACCTCCTCCCCATCTGGCCACCCTCTTGTCTGTCTCTTCTTATCGTTGCGCTTCCTGCCCTGTGCTTTGCCTGCTGTTTGTACAGCTGCAACTTCCTGTAAATTATAAATTCTGCTGTGTTCTTGCTTATGTTTGTAGTTGTATTTATGCTGTACTCTCTCCCTTAACTGCTTGCTGCTACTACTGTATTGTATTACTGACTGCAAATCCTGTGTGTGTGTGTATACACACACACACACACACCACACTACATATATATATATATATATATATATATATATATATATATATATATATACATATACATATACATATATATATATATATATACACACACACACACATACACTTTGAATTCTCTCCAACTATTCCCCCTCCCCCAGTATGCATCTGGATATGAGCACTTGCTGCTCAATATGCTCTTCCTAGTGAAACCTTTACATAAATAAATAAATATATTGCAGTCTGCGGTACTGTCAAGTTACATAAATCCCCACAGCTACTGGGAACTGAGGATTGTAACGGATTACTATATACCACTTCGGTTCTTCCCTCTCGACCTTGTATCTAAGTGTGATGGAGGGGCATATGGATAATGCAACCCACCCCCACTTGGCTTGGCTAGCGCACTGTCCCAGACTCATCCGCTCCCTCACCTGATGTCTCACAATCTCTTTTACTATTTTTTTTTTAATGTATTTCTTATTTTTCATAAATGTGTTGCTCTAGGCAGAGTTCTAATAGCCCCGATCATCCTCCTAAGTCTCATGATCTGCCTAACACACACTCTAAGTCCACTCTCCATCCCGACCTGTGCCACAAATTAGGTCTGTAACCCCCAATTCACCGCCGTAGCCAAAGGATCCAATGGCAATGACTACTAGAGAGCAGTTGAGCCTCTCATTCGCCACAGGTACACTCACTCAAAGTACTTACACTGATTGAATGCTCCTTCTCAAACGCCGCAGACTCCAGACCTCAACCCTCTTGCTGCCGCTCCTGGTCACATGGGTCCCGATTCCCCGCAGTGCTCCACCGCTCTCTCCCCGTCACATGAAATGTAGGCAGAGATGAGAGGCACCCTAATGGCAAATGCAGGGAATGGCAGGTAATAAAAAATAAAAGCAGTCTTGTTTCCAAATACTGGTTGTCCATGGGACTATATGCTGCCATAGAAGTACTTCTTTGTGATGGCATAATTGTAGCCACGGGATGACAGGCTAAGGGATTTGACTAACCCTGATGGATACAGTATTCTGAATCTAATAACTTTTAAACACTTTTTGGACTTCTGTTCACAGCACTTTCCAATAAATAGTTAGAATCTATAAGCAGCATCTATCTGTGGAAAAAAGGATATTAAATAAACCACATTTCACACTAGTCTCCTGTTTTTCAAACCATTTATTTCAATAGAAGTGGCTGACAAAGCCAGCCCGTGGCGCTGAATGCCATACGCACTACCCGCCAGTGACCCAAGTTCGAAACAAGCACGCCCGGCCAGGGGTTGGCAGGGGAAGGAGAGGACTGAGCATCTGGAGGATAGCTCTCCTCTCCCGGGGAGGGAGGACTGGCATTCCCGCAGAATGACTATCCCCAGGTGGAGGCTGGAGGGTAGTATGGGTCAGTGGGGCCAGACATAGGGAGGGTGCTGTGGGACTGCAGACGTGCGTATGCCATTATGACTGCACTTCCTGCGTGCATGCCCTACCACAGGGGATGGAAGAAAAAAAGGAGGAAAAACACCTCTGGCTGCAGATGACTGACCTCCCACAGGCTTCACACCCAGCGACCAGGCAGAGGCAAGTCCTGGTGATATTGGGGTGACAGAGCTTTGGGGGTCGGTCTGAAGGGGACAGTAAGGAGTATACAGAAAAAAAAAAGTGGTGGTTGGCAAAGAAAACAAAAACAAAAAAAACAGTCCCAGCAATTACATAACACAACACATGAGGAATGTAAACTCAAATTTTATGCAAACCCTCAGCGTGGGATACTCTGATAAACCCCTGGGGCGTCGGAGTTTATACAGTATCCCTCACCTTGGGTGTGCATAAAATTCTTATAATAACTGGGGACCTCTTTTTCCCCCATACGGAAGCAGTTATAATTTACGTTATAACCCACGGGTTATAACGGGTCTGAGCATGTACAAAAGCATCTTTCCCGCCCTCTGCGACACAGCACTCAGAAGTTCGCCGCCACTTAGAACGGGCAGTAAGTTAATTTAAAGTATAAACAAAATAACTGTGAAAAGACCGCTTCCCAAACTGGCTAAATTATGACAGCTTGTATGACAAGATTTTTTGCACGAGCTGCGGACCACGTGAAAGCCAATAAACTGCATGGCGCCATGGAGATCTCTTTTATTTTATATAACTGCTGAGGCGAAAAAGCAATCCCCAGCAATTATATAAAATAAAATATGGGGAGGTATGTGAAACTTGAATTTTAGACACCCCCTCGGTGTGAGATGCCTGCACAAACCCCTTGAGCTTTGCTCCCGGGGGTTTATGTGGCATCCCACACCTTGGGGGTGTCTAAAATTCTCGTTATAACTACCGCCCCATCCATTATTGTATGTTATACATTCCTTCCTATGCATTATTCAGCATTTAAAAATTCGGAGATGCCCCTGGCTATAGTGACTTTATAATGCTAACCTTATGTCTTAAATGGTAGCAGCTGCATAGTTAGTTGCTCTGCTTGCTTATAATGCCTGCATCGCCTATTGTACTATGTGTACTATATGTCTATACTTCTCAATCTATTGGAATAAACCTAGCAGGACTCACTGCTGGTATACCCTATGTCACCATCTTCTGTTACGAAATATGTATTCTGTCAACGAACTTCCTGTACACTATGTCCTACCCTGCATTATCTGTCTGTATCTGCTCAACTCTATGTAACTAACTCTGGGTCGCCCCTGAAAAAGGGACCTCTGGTCCCAGTGGGCCTACCTCAGTTACCAAAATTTAATAAATAAATAAATCATCATCCTTGGTTAGTAACATGGGGTTCAAGCGCCACATTCTGGGAGGAGGGACCCCCTCCATTGGTCAAGGTCAGTACAGCTAGTGCACGGTCCACTACAAAGACGGATTCATACGAAACATGGGAGACTCAGCCACTAATATGGATGATACCAGAAACCTGTCAATGCGAGCATAAGAGGAAGTTATGAACCCTGGAGGTGGGGTTCGTAGTCCTGAAACAATTCAGAAGGGAGTGTGTGGCCGTAAGGTCTTTTCGAGATCAGGCACTCCTAGTAGCATGTACCTGGGAGGGGCTGGAGCTGTCTAGGATGGAGTCTGTGATGCAGTTAAATCCCCTCCCGGACTTCCGGTGACATCATGCACTGAGCAACAACTCGGGTTGCAAGGCTCCCTGCTAAAACTACCAAACACCTCAATTAAAACCGCTATTTACAGTACCAGAGAGCACTCACTACAAACAAGAGGTGGCACAATGCCGAACAAAAGAAGCTGACTCGTCCGTGGATCCCCAAGCATCAGGATGGCACTGGATCGCTGGAGGAAGACTCGAGGCGGTGACTCATGGCCTCCTCGACCTCCCGACACAGCAAAACGAGGGGCTGATCAGATCCCCTATCAGCCTTGCAAAGGCAAATGTCACAAATGCTGGCCGAAATAAGGGACTTTAGAAAGGAGATGCGGAGTACAGTCACAGCTCTCCGCACCGATATGGGGAAAATCGAGAGGAAGCAGGAGGAGCAGGAAGAGCAACTGACAGCCACCGACAGGAGAGTAGGGGAAACCGAAAGCGCGATCGTTCAACTGCATGGCCTGCTGAGAGGCCTTCAAGACCGAGCAGAAGACGCCGAAAGTAGGAGTCACCGAAATAATATTCGGCTGTCGGGGCTCCCGGAGGGCACAGAGAGTAATGAGGTTATCCCTTTTATGCAGAAAATGCTCAGGGAGCTATTAAAATTACCAGCAGAGATTCACTGGAGATGGAGAGAGCCCACCGGACTCTAGGCCCTAAACCAGCAGCGGGAGCCCGCCCTCATACCCTGCTAATCAAGTTTCTGAGGTATCAAGATAAAGAAAAGGTCCTACATTCAGCATGGAAGCAAGGAGAGGTTTATTACGGTGCTCACAGGCTCTTCTTTGAGAAACGACTTAGCCCGGAGGTTATGAGGCGAAGCGGAAGCCTACATTTCAGTAACGAAGTCTCTTAAAGCGGCAGGAGTGCGCTTAGAACACTATATCCAGCAAGAATGGTAATCAATTTTAAAGAGGGGGCCCACACATGTGAAAGCGTGGCAGAAGCGATAATGGAACTCAAGAAAAGGAAAATTGAGTTGGTGCAGCAACAGAGGAGAACTGGAGCAACCCCCACTGCCAAGCTGGCCCAGAAGGTTTGGAGCGCAGGACAACGGGATGCTAGACGCCGCCAAGGCTTAGAAGCCATCCAGTCAATCGCTGAATCTCTGAGGGCAAGATCCAGTGCCATTGTAGCGGAGGACACTGATGCACCTAAAACCTGATTTAACCGCAAGTACATTTCGAGACTGGACCTAATTAAATGTGGACTGGATGAAATACTGATTAAACAGAGTCCACAGTCATACTATCCCCTCTGAAGGGGCACTGGCATGTGGGCCAGGTGCTGGGGGTATGATGGGTATGTACTGGGTTGATAATGCGCACTATGGGGGGGGGTGACGGAATAGGAGGGGGGGTTAGAGTGAGGGTCTTAAGATGTATTAAATGGTGAGATCCACATGGGAGGCTCTATGAGGCCACAATGAAATATGGGTGCAAACCTGTGGTCCACGGGAGCACTATCACAGAGCAAACTAGCGGTGCTCTGGAGAGAGTTGAGCGGGAGGGGGAGGATGGGGTGAGGTTAGCTGGGGTCTTGACACCAGTCCACTTTTGGCTGGGTGGTTAGACATGGGGAAGAATAGTGCGGAGGGTGCCCATCGGGGGGGGGACTTGGGGGAGGCGTGGTATTAAAGGGGATGCTTTGCTGAAACCTTACTGGCGGGTTAACTAGAAGGATGGACCAGAGCTCGGACCAGAGGTGCCATATGTGGCGGCTGCTACATGCCTAATAACGAGTATAGCAACAGGAACTACTCCGCAGAAGCTGTCAAGCTGCCAGGACTAGATAGGGGCTAAGGGGGTTTGTACGGAGGTGCAAGGAGAGGGGGGGGTAGGAAGGGAGGTGGGAGGAACTGACTTCATCGGTGGTCGTAAGAAGCATTCTGCAGCCAGTAGGGGTGAACTGGGGAGGTGGGTTAGGAGGGAAGGGGAGACCTTACGGTGAGCCACAGGCTACATCCCAATCTACCTAAGCACCCGCCAGAGGGCTCAAATCCGCAGGGCTGGTTGAGAAGCCACTGTGGGGCTGATACAATGGAGAGGAGCGAGGTGGTACCCTATATGGTAGGCAAAGAGGGCTGAGGTGAAGGCCTGGAGAGAGTCGACATAAGCTACCTCCCTGGCAGACTTGGCCAGCATCCCACAACATAATAAGGGACGCGGGTGGGAAGGGGAGGTAAGATGACGGGTGATAACTAATTAACTGAGGGGTATAAAGAATCACGGATATACGAAACATAACTATGGACCGGGGGCAAGAAGGTTAAGCCTTGGGGAGGAGCCCTCTGAGCGCTGTTGCAGCAGTGTAAACTTACTTCCACCTGAAGAGGGGGGAATGTCCCATGGGTTAGAACCATGAATGAATACATTACCTGCCCCGGTCGGACCTTGGCGGAGGGGGAGGGGGAGCACCTCTCCCTCTCCTCCTGCCATGGGTTGACTAGCTGTATCCACGTGGATTCTGGCGGAGGAAATTGTCCGCACAGGCACAAGTATAAGAGAGCGAGGCGCTCCACGAGGACCGAGTGCAGGGCTCTCTTCTCTGAGGCCCTGCCTGGTCGGGGGGGGGGCACTGTAACCAGGCGAGCGCCACAGGCCTGCGGTCTGGGGCTCTCAATTGAACTGACGGGAGAAAGCCCTCACTCCAGGTACACGGCGGTAGTCCCTCTAGCAGCAGTACAGCTCCCAGGGAAGCCTGCGACTCCTGCATAACGGACACTTTTCTTATTACCGTAGCCGGACAGGTACCTTGGTGCCTGAAGCCCTGAAATAAGGGCGGTTAGGTTGGGTCATAAACCCACCCTCAGGTCAGGCTAAGCCCAGGCCGTGGAAGTGCCAGGAGTTGTTGAGTTGGCCAAGCTGGCCAACGGGTATGTTAGTTGTTGTGTTCACTGTTGTCCTTTGTTCATTGTCATGTTTGTATTACATTGTTTGTTTCGAAGTCACCAAAACCACACAACATGGAATACAGTCACAAACTGCGTTGGACCATAGAGGAGACTCCTGCGGAGGAATGGGAAGGCCGGGTATAATAGATTATAATGGACATGCAAAATGCAGGCCCACACATTGAAGTTGCTGTCGCTTAACATCAAGGGCCTAGCTTCACCAATTAAGAGATCCAGGGCACTGACTTATATTAGAAGGGCAAAGGCAGACATTGCCTTCTTACAGAAACACATGAATCCGGCAGAGCATACCAAGCCAGCCAAACTAAGCAGGGGACAGGTATTCCACTCATCCTGTTAGGACGGAAGGAAACGTGAGTGGCTATTATTGTGTCCCCGCGCACCCCACTTCAGGTGGAATCCACTTGGTCAGACTCGGAAGGTCGATTGGTGGTTGTTCAGGGGAAAATTAACGGGGTGGAGGTGACGTTAGCAAACGCCTACTTACCACCAGGTATAACGATCTCCAGATTAAGACCCTTGCTGGATAGGGTGGTCCAGAAAACCAAAGGTATACTTATGCTAGCGGTGGACTTTAATCTGACTATGGCCTCCCAGGTTGACTCGACCAGTCGAAGACCGCGAAGGCTAACACCTACCCAAAAGTTTTTTAGTAAGTTTATATCTGAGGTTGGATGGTGCGATGTCTGGCGGAAACTACACCCAACTGCCAAAAATTTCTCCTATTATTCCCCGGTACATCACACATATTCCCGTATAGACTATACATTCACCCAGATTGAAAATATAGGCATGGTGCGGGACGCCCAACTGGCAGATATCTCCATTTCGGATCACGCGCCCCTGACAACCTGCTGGGAATGGGGCCTTCAACCAAGGAACACACAGTGGAGATTAAACCCTATCCATTTGCGATCGGAAAATTTGGGAGTTCCTCTCGATAAAATTACGGAAATAGTGTCAGATAACCCACCGCAAGACTCCACACCCTCAGTACACTGGGATACAATCAAAACGGTCCTTAGAGGACACATTATCAAGTATACGGTGGAATTAAGGAGACAGCGACAAGAGCGCATAGAGAGTAAGTTAGAGGAAGCGCTTCACTTTCTCCAAATGGCGCACCAAGCAGAATGACAGGTCGGTTCTTCTCAACTAAAACAGACTAGACGGATCTGGACCAGATGGTTCAGCAGCAAACCGAAATAGCCCTAACTTTTTTGAGACAAAGATTTTACGGAGTGGGACCAAGAGCAACAAGGTTGCTCGCTTACCAAGTGCGAAAACAAAAGAAGGGGGCAACCATTGCGTCCATCAGACACCCCAATGGAGGCCAGCAGGTGTCCAGTGTACAGGACATAGTAGACACATTTGTAAAGTTCTACAAAACTCTTTACACCCCAGAGACCACAGTCTCGGCTGAGCAATTGGCGGAGCACCTGAACACGGTCTCTCTTCCCGCTTTATCTGAGGCACACAGAGAAGACCTAATGAGGCCTGTCACGGACCTGGAGGTTGGCCAAGCAATAGCTAAAGCCAAGTCTTTGAAGGCCCCGGGGCCAGACGGGTACGGTCCAGAGTTTTATAAGGCGGTGAGATCCAAGATTGACCCCTTACTTCTTCGGGTCTTTAACTCGGTCTTGCAAGGAGAACCCCCCCCCCCAGTCGTGGTCTTATGCCACTATTTCGTGATACCTAAGCCAGGTAAGAACCCACAAGAGTGTGCCTCGATACAGACCGATATCTGTACTTAATCAAGACTATAAACTATTCATGAACATTGTAGCACACCGTCTAGATAGTTTATTACCCTTACTAATACAGAAAGATCAGACGGGGTTTGTCAGATCGCGCACTACCTCAGATAGTATCAAACGATCCTTATATGTGGTGCAACGGATGCAGGAGAATGGAGAGGCGGTAGCTCTAATCAGTCTTGACGCAGAGAAGGCCTTCGATAGGGTCTCCTGGCCTTTCCTGTACCACACCCTAAGCAAATTGGATTCCCCGTTCGTTCAAATTCTTCAAAACATATACTCCCTTCCCAGGCATGTGTCAAGGTAGAACAGGCACCACTCAGAGTTTTTTTATCTCGAAGGGCACCGACGGGTGCCCATTGTCTCCCTGTTGTTCACCGTGGTCATCAACCACTGGCGCAACATATCAGGGAATCACGAAACTCGGGGATCAAGATAGGAGACACTTGAACACCGTGGTAGCTCTGTACTGGATGATATACTTTATATTCATGAACTCTCGATTGCACAATCCCAGTCGTGAGACAGATACTTGATGCATACGGCGCGGTATCCGGATATAAACTCAATTTCGCCAAAACTGAGATCCTCACTTTAACTACAACCCTGCAGGGCACCAGGAAATTATCCCAGGAAGGTGGGACCTGCAAAAATTGAAATACCTCAGTATATATATTCCAAAAGACCCCAAGAAATATTACAAATATAACTATATACCATTTATTTCCCAGCTAAAACAAGAATTACAAGCCTGGGCCACCCTGCCCCTTGGCCTTTCTAGGAGAATAGACCTGATCAGAATGACAGTCCTTCCGAGGGCATTGTATCTATTCCAAAATATTCCCCTCAATGTTCCACTGAAAACGTTTAAAGATATAAATCGGTTTATACGAAACTTCATATGGGCTTCTCAGAAGTCCCAAATCCAACTGGGGATACTCACTCTTCCCCGCCAGGAAGGGGGTTTAGCTCTCCCGGATTTGAGGCTCTACCAACAAGCAACCACTCTTACGCACATAATGACTAGACAGAGGGGAATCCCTGCACCGCATTGGCTTGAGATAGAAAGAACCCTAATTAGTGACCAGGCATACCTCGGGACCTTATACGGGCAGGATAGGGGAGGAAGGCCTGGGAGTTCCTGATCCCTGGCTTGGGCGCAGTTTAGAAACTGGGCCGTAATAAAAAGGAGCAACAATTGGGGCCATTTCAGGCACTCATATGCCCGATTACAAGCTTAACAGATTTCACCTAACAACTTGGACAGTGGTTTCCTTCGCTGGGAAAAACAGGGTTAAAATATCTGGTGCAGATAATGACTCAGGAAATACCTGGTCATATGCAGAATCCAGAGGAAATTCCACCTTCCACATGGGGACTTTTTCCGTTACCTTCAACTGCGACACTATATAGAGAGCCAACCGCGAATGATATGGGACCCTGAAAGATACCCGGCATTGATCCACTGTCAGATACAACTAAATGCCACAAAGGGCCAAGAGCACCTGATCTCGCGATACTATCAGGCACTCAATTCCCAAGGGCGTGCCCAAACTGAGGGCATTCGCTCCGTATGGTCGCAGGAGACGGGACATTAGCTCACCTTAGAGGATTGGAGAAGAGCATGCATTTTGTCAAGTCGAACAACCAGCTCGCACCAATGGCGAGAATTAGCCTGGAAAGTCCTAGTTCGCTATTTCCGATCCCCAGTGGTCACTCGGCACTACTCTCCCAGTTACACAGCGGAGTGCTGGAGGCAGTGTGGGGAAGAGTGTGCCACCCTGACACACATATTATGGGCGTGCCCGGCCCTACGAGGTTTCCTGGTACAGCTAGAGTCCCAGTTACAGGAACTGATAGATGCACAACCCCGCTTACCCTGGAGATATTTTTTTTGTGGACCTCCCTAGAACGTTTAGAGGCTCTAATACTAGATACTTGCTTGTTTTATTAATAGCAGCCCGAAGAAAGCAATCACTAGGCAGTGGTTAACTTAAAAATCCCACAGTCCAAGACTGGTGGGATATCACACTGCAGATATATAACATGGAAAAAATCACACACAACCTGAATGAACAAGGGGAGAAATTTAAGGCTAGATGGACACGGTGGCAGATATATTACATGCTGAAGGACCCCACCTTCATACCCTAAGATATCAATGAGAGGCGATGGGGGGCGACACTTGGAGGGAGAGCGGGGCAGATTACTGTGTAGATTGCGCCCAGCTTGGCCTTCCCGGTCCTCCGGGGAGTGGTAACACCCAAATAGAAGAGACGCCCTGGATGTCAGGACCTTGAGATGGGAAATGCAACTGGTTATTTAGTCATTATGAATTAAGGCTGAAGCAGTAAACTAGAACTAGAACCACGCAGGGGTTAACCCTAATGAATGTCATAGCACTAGTAATATTTGACTGTAATATTTGTAATATCTGACGAATGCATGGATGTCTAAATGTTGGTGACTTATGTGTATATAGGTTGAAAACTCAATAAAGAAGAATTAAAAAAAATCCCCCGGCATGATCCAGGGGGCTGTCAGTTTTGCCATTTCAGCTGCTAATTTATGATAGAATTCAGACTTGTCCACATTAGAACTTGTACACAGACCATATTGAAAAGGATGCATCATTCTGCAGTACAATATGCAACAGGGTGCACCACCCTCCCAGGTTGTTTTTAATTATTCTGACCTCCCCTTTGGGAAAGTATTCTTAAGCCACACCACCGTACCTCTGGACTTAGAAATAAAACAAGAACTATGTCAAGTCCCCCCCAATCCAGCATTTGGCCATATGTGATCTCTCTGATGGCTTCACATGTGTTTCTTGTATTAAGAGAATGTCACTTTTAAATTCTTTAACCCTCTAGGACTTTTTTGTTTTGAATGCATTTTTAAGGCCACTGACATTCCAAGATGTAATGTGCAGTTTATCAGCCACTGTCCTGAGGTTGGGTAGGGATCCACGAGCTGTACACCTTTAGGATACCATGCTTGATATATGCCTGTATTACTGTAAGAGTTGCACTATCACTTATTTCACTGTATGTTACGTAAACAAGTTTTCTTTATAAACTTCCCTCATAATCCCAGTTACTGCTCTAATCAGTAAACTCCAACTTGAGAAACAAACAGTTCTCCACCCCCTGCCAAGTCAAGCTGCAAACAGCCTGGAGCAGCTCTCCTTGCAAACATTTTGTGGAACTTACACACATCTTACCCATGCATCAGACACCTTGTTTTTCAAGGAGCTATTTAATAACTTCAAAAAAGCCAGTTCATCAGTTTCTAGTATAGACTTCCATTTCCATATATGAAGTGGAAGTACATACCTTTTTGGGTAAGAAGTTACATACAGAGACTGCAAACAGTGAAATACAGGCCTAAAAGTCATTAGGTGAAACTTATCTCTGGTTTTGGGCTCTGGAAAAGAAATAAGCCAGGAAGTTTGTAAACTAACGGTGAGCATTAACTACAATCAGTCCAGTGGTATCAGTGCTCAGTAGAGTGGACCACATTAAGACAGGTTAACAATATACCATCCCTTTGCATCCACTGGTACCTACAGTCCACAATGGGCTATAACTCACTTTGCCGCTTTTGTGCCTAGGCTCTGGAACTCCATTCCGGACTCTGTTCGCTCTGCCCCTTCCCATGGGACCTTTTGCTCCTCCCTGTGGTCCCACCTAAAACAAACGACAAGATGTGACTGCTCCTAGTCTCTGTAATGTAATACTCTCCAGTCCACTACTGTCCACTCTGAGTCCATGATGGTCTATGAAATATGTATTCAATGATTCTAATGTTTATCTATGTCCTGTAACAATTTGCACTATGTGTGGCAGTATCTCTGCCGTTATACAAGCGTTGTTATAGCTGTTTTTTACTGTATCATGCTGTTTCTCCAATGTTGCCATGTATGTATACTGTATGTTTTGTGCTCTCCCGGGTCGTTCCTGAAAATAGGCATACTACTTGTCTAGTGTACTTACCCGGTAAACAAAAGCTAAATAAATAAATAAACTCCACTGTAGTTGAGGCAATAGTAAGTGCTGCTCTGACACACATTGTCCTTCAGCCACATGTCAAAGATACTGATGTTTTAGCGTGAAAGTTCTAATGCTGAGAATGAGCAGTTGTACAATATTAGATTCGGCAGCGTTTAGGAAAATAACTACACAGGGCAATTACATGGGACAGAGAGGGCATCCGCTCTGCATCACAGAGGTTGGTACAAGCCCACAGTCCATCCCCACGTGGTTTAAATCAGTCCTCAATGGTGTCCATTATCACACCCTGTAACTTAGTGAACCATGTACTCCTGTCAATTTCTTTTGTTTATTTGTTTTTAAGAGTGCACTGAGGGCTGTGGCATGGAGTTGTGAAGAGCTGTCCATAAAATCACTGCACTCAAGTTGAAATTAGGACTAGACTCTGTTTCAGATTCCAAAGATTATAACAGGCTTGCCTCTCAACGTAGGCTCATTTATATTCTTTAGAAAAGGACCCCTAGAGCACCAAAGGGAACACAACCTATGTAGATGCCAAGGACAATCTCTGGCTATCTGACCCCTAGTAACCTATCCTGCTCTTCTTAAGATGCATACTATGTACTATACCCATAGCTAAAGGTGTCAACGCTTTGTACGAGTAGGTAGCCACTTTCAGCACAGACGAATGTGTTTCCATAAAAGATCTTCATGTTTCATAAAATGTCTAGGTCTGCCCCTGAAGTGTACTTATACTTTTATTTTTATTCAGATAAATATTTCCATACTCAAAACATGAAATATAAAACATAAAATGATTCATCTCAATATGTAACTATACACATTAAATCCGTAAAGCATAATTATTATTTTTTTGAGTGGTCAAAAGAAATAACCACAAATGTATACATTTTTTTGAAATTTACAGAAACTATATCTAGTCAATCATCATCTCAGGAGCCTTGATCAGGCAATCACCTCCAGCGCTCCTCGCGACGTGGCTGGTGAAGCCAGCCGGCGCGCCCTCACCTGCCGCCTTGGAGGCCTGCACCGGCTCAGGAGCCCTTGATCGGGCTATCGCCTCGGACAGCCCAAGGGTCAGTGCTGGAAAGCCAGCTGGCCATGCACTCTTCACCTGCCCACCCCAGAGCCCTGCCAGGCCAGCCCGAAGCCTTGATCAGGCTATCGCCTCGACGCTGGCTGGAGTAGCTTGTGCTCACGCCACTCTCACCTGCCCGCCTCAGAGCCCTACAAGCCGGGTAAGCTAGCTGACAGCCTCGGGGAACAGCTTTGGAGGCCCGATTGGTCAAAGACACACTGGGATTCCTGTCAATTGGCTGCTGCTGTACGGCTTTTCCTGCAATTGGCCGCCTGGAGATTTCTGCTCTCCGTGGCTTTTTTCATTCTTTCTCTCGCTTTGGGTGCCTCCGCTTGCTCTGAACAAGCCAATTCTGTATTTTCTTCCCACACCACTCGCCTCTATTAAATGCTCTTCCCCTGAGAGTTAGGCCAACCCCTTGCACTCCTACTGGACCAAGTACTGTTAGTCATGCCTATCTCTTAGCTCCCATCCCCAAGTAGCACTGCCTCCTTATAGTAGCTTCTTACAGATTGGTCCTGTCAACCTTGCACATGCTACCTTTTACTAGGAGATAACTCCCCAATAAAAATGCCACACAAGGATATTTTCTTGTTTAGCTGCCTCATCTTGCTAACCTATGCACCAGTCCAAATTCCGGTTGCCAATTTGCACCAAGGCCAAAACTATCTCTTTGATGATCACCAAGATCTGCCCTCTCCTAATAGACTATGGCAACACACACTGGGGACGACTTCCCTATGGTTTTGCCTACCTTCTCATCAGGCATTGACCAGAGAATATGTGAGAGCGCCGCTGAACCTGTTGGCTAAAACAATCATTTATGCTTTATGCCTAACAAATTACGCTGGTGACCATATCTCAACCATCACTAAATCTACCCATGCCAAATGGAGTAACAAGCGGCTACTCAGCAGGTTAAGACATTACCTCAAGAAACTACTACTGCTTCTCCTACTCTGCTCTGGAAACATCAAACTTAACCCAGGCCTGCCTGCTTCTCTGAATACCCCTGTGGACCTCCCACAATACAAAGGTATCAGCTTCCTTCATGTGAATGTCTGTAGTTCACTTAAGAAGCTTGACCTGATCCATACTTGGATACTATACACATCCCCTGATTTTTTTATGATAATCGGAATCCTGGCTTAAGTCCTCAACCCCAGACAAAGCCATCAACATACCGGGATACAGCACCTACCGGTGTGATAGACCAACTGGGGTCGTAATATATATGCTAAGAGCACATTCTCTGTCACAGTCGTTGATTGCACCTCTAAGGCCAGAATAAACATTTTCATTAAAATTACCTCTGTCTTTGTGTGATCTGTTTCAATACACATACACATGCCTAATTGGCAGTACAACCTAGGGTTAGAATAATGAGCTGTGAATTAGCTTGGTACAGCCAGTAGACCTGGGATTGAGTCCCACAACCGGCTCCACTTGCATACTGTACTCTGAGCAAGTCACTTAACCTTCCCTGAAAACAGGCACTTGGATGTGTGGACCCCCTACCTGGGTACCAAAGAATTAAAACACCCCACTCAAACTCCAGCAGACCTAGGTTTGATTGCTCCCACAACCTTCACCTGCATACTGTGGGACTCTGAGCAAGTCACTAACCTCCCCTGAAAAATCAAAATTTAAATACCTGTAAATGTTCTTTCTCTGACAGTTGGTCTCCAGACTTCCTTACTCCTGGGCTGTACCTCCTGATACAGATAGTCAGGCAGGAATCAGACCTCTGCAGCAGGGGACATCCAGCCCTCCACTTCCTGTCTCCCTCAGTTCTTCCTAAAGAAGTCCAATGTGGCAATGCTACTAGAACTTGGAGACAGAAAACAAGAATATGAATTTTAAGGTATATATGACCTAGAGGTCAGCCAACTATATACATTCTGGAAGGGAATCCAAAGCCCGGAGACCAGCCGTCAGAGAAAGAAAATTTACAGGTATTTAAATTTCGATTTCTCTCTCCTAAGCTAGTCTCCAGGCTTCCTTACTCCTGGGATATACAAGAGCAGTACGTCCCCAGATGTCCCAGGTGGGAAGAATGTCATGAACCCTTAAGGATCTACAACCACTTGAAGCACTCTGCAGCCAAGGATGCCTCATCCGAGGGCAGCACTTCCAGCAATTAAAATTTTGAAGATGTGTGAATGAATTATCAAGTGGCTGCTTTGCATAAGTGTGCTGTCGAAGCTTCTCTGAAGTACGCCCACGAAGGGGCCATAGCTCTGCTGGAATGGGCTCTCCCTGGGCCAGGTGTTACTCCAGCCTGATCACGTTTCATCAAGTGGCTGATAGAACCCGGCCTGGCTACAGAGCCTTTTGAATCCTTGTTACCCATAATTTTGGCCCATAGCTGGCAGGAACAAATTTGAAGTTTTACGAATAGCTTCCTCTCTCTTAATATACAATTTCGTCAGGGGCAGACTGATGGGCCTCAAGGTCCCCATCTGCCCTAAACCTCCATGTCTCTATGTTGCTATCACACCTCCCAGATCTAGAGGATGCAATTCCCCTTTCTTATTGCTTTTGGAGAGTGGGCACAAGGAAGGAAGAATGAACCCTTGATTGTAATGGAGGGAAGCAAAAGTCTGGCAAAAAAAAAACTTGAACTGTTCGAGCCTGATGAAAAACAGTGTAAAGTGCTTGGGTAAGCAATGCTTATAGTTTGCTGATTCTCCTGGCTGAAGCAATAGCTATGAGAAAAAAGGTGATCTTTATGTTGAAACGCGTGATGGATACCATCTTGATAGGCTCTAAGGGGGCCTTGGCCACAGCCTTGAGAACCAGATTAAGACTCCAATGTGGTAGCTTTGGTGGGTTGGAAGGCAACCTAATGCTGCTGTCTTTAGCAACCTACAGACATGAGTGTATGCATCCAACAATTCCCCTGAATCCATCCACAAGACTGCCCCAGTGCAAAAACCTGAACTTGTAAGGTGGCTGGTTGCAATCCTTTGTCCATCCATCTGAAAGGAACTGCAATAGAACAGGTAATTGTATTGGATAGTTCTATAGGCGTTTTGAATGAAGCCAGAACAAAAATGTTTTTTTTTTTCCTCCCAGGATTCAATAATACACTTTCGAGGAAGAAGAGACACAAGTTCCCCATGATGTCAGAAACAGGAGCTGTGTAGCCGAGCTCCTTAAAAGTTTTTCCCCTCTCAATCTCCAGGCCTAGATAGATTAACCTCCTGGAGAGGGTCCAGAGGACGGCAACCAAAATGATTTGGGGCTTGGGGGACAGGACCTATGAGGAGAGGCTCGAAGAGCTAAATATGTACACATTGGAAGAGAGAAGGGACCGGGGACATGATAGAGGTCTTCAGGTACATGAAGAGGGTAAATAGGGAGGAACAGTCAGGGTGCTTCAAGGAAGGAGAGGGGCCACTAGACAGCATGGGTGGAAGCTGGAGGGGAAGATTCAGGGAGAAAGGAGGAGGTGCTACTTCACTGAGAGGGTGGTGATGCTATGGAATGCACTGCGCTAGGGGCTGGTGGAGGCAGAGACAGTGGAGGGGTTCAAGAGGGGGTGGGACAGGTACAGGGGAAGGGTTCTGGAAGCAAAATCCAATGCAGCAAGAATATCCGGAACTGGGAAGGAAGAAGCCAGAGAAGGCGACAGGGACAGCAAGGTCAGCACCCAGGGTGGGGGCTGACCAAACGAGCAGACACGAAAGACCGTTAGGCCTATTCTGCTGGCATTTTAGTATGTTAGTATGTCAGTATAAGCTGTTTAAATGGGATGCCAGGTCGGACCTTACTGGAGAATGCCCACGCTGAACTTGAATGTTAGACGTGAACGCCTTGACAGACGAACGATAACCGGGAACTATGCGCAGAAAAGTCATAAGGGGCAGACTAGAATCATGACTGTCCTGTCCCGAACCACTTTGTGAAGGACTCTTGATAGAGGAGGTATTGAAGGAAAGGCATACAGGAGACCAAAACTCATCCCAGTTTAGGGCAAAAAGGTTCCTGAGCCACCGCTGGTTCATCCTTGGCCAGGGAGCAGAACTGCTTACCTTGGAGTTCCGCCACAGGCGAAAAGATCTGTTTGAGGATTGCCCCACTGATTTGTCAATATGTAGGAGGCGCTATCCTTCAGCTCCCATTCCCATGGTCAACCAACCTTGCGAGACCAACCTTGCAACTAAGCTAGTCTGCCAGGTCGTTTACCTGCCCTGGTAAATACCTCGCTCAGTGGTGCGAGACCCACTAAAAGAAAAGGGATTCCCTTAGCATTTTGAGCTTCTTGTGCCAGCTTGATGGTTGGTATATGCCAACGCTGATAGATTGTCGGTTGGAACCAGACTATCCTGATTGGGGAAATGCTGCTCAGAGTGCCTCAGGGCATGACCTACTGCTCACGTCGGGAACTTTTATGCTGTACCTTGCGCCTCTAACAGCAACTATCTGCCCGGTGCCAAAAGGTGAAGCAGGTGAGCCGAACCCCAGCTCACGAGGCTTGCATCAGTTGTGATTCAGATTTGGTGAGGATGGTTTAACTTGCGACCCTTCATGACCTCTGTCCTCCGAGACGGTCACTGGAGGGTGGGTTCACTCCATCGCAATGAGTTGTATGAAAAAAATAAATAAATGAGGAGTTAAACTCCTTGATGAGCTTTAGCAGAATCTGAAATTTAGTTTCGGGGGGGAAAAATCCTTGTGTCATGATGTCTGCTCCCAGAAGGATCAAGGTCTGGTTTGAAATTAGGGACCTCTTTCACCAGCTGATGAGAAAACCATGTGCCGGCAGGTACCAGACCACCTCTGCCACTGTTTGTAATGTTTGGTTGAACTGTGGGGCCTTTATGTGGACTATGACCGGTACTGCACCTTCAATTCTGCCTGTGGGTTTGAGGAAGACCCTAATGGTAGAGAGAACTGCTGTGCCACTCTGCACCTGAGATCATGCGCGTGACATTACTGAGTGGAAAGGGTAAGTAGGCATCTTGCAGACCTATGGATGCCAGAAAAAATACCTTTTTGTGTCTGCTGGGTGATAGAGATGACCCAGTATCATCTGCCAAGGCAGATTTAATCTGTCCTCCGAGTATGCATGGGCTTAAATACTCTGACTGGATCCCTATGTCCAGGGTCTGTACGTGCTCCTGAATTGCGGTAGTTAAGTTTTCTGCACTTCTCTGGAATCTTTTACCATCCCCTTTAAAGACTATCCACACGGGAGCTCTCCCTTGTCAGGGGCATTCGCCAAGTGAGCTTTGGCGACCTGTCAGCCTGCCATGCCTGCAGCCTTAAGTATTTCGAGGCGAGTTAAAGCATGGCCCTTGCTGCTCAACTGGCAGCCTCCCTTGAAATATCTATTGATAATGCCTAGAATAGTCCCGCTCTGAGGCTGTTGCAGGGTGGGCTTATCTACATCTGGCTCGTCAGCACGCTGGAATGCCAGGATAGTGGCCCAAGGTATTGCGGCTCATGCGGAAAAACAGGTTGGCTGGGCTTGCTTATATGTGGCTCATCAGCACGCTGGAATGCCATGTCAGTGGTGTTGAGAACAGGCTGTTTGCAGCTGCTTTAAGGGAGGAGTGGAGGACTAAAAGCGTCTCTTTGAGGGAGGGCCTCTCCATTCTTGTCCAATGACCATCTCAGAGGGTAGCTTTTATGGCAGTTTAACCATTTTTCCAGTTGCTTCTGTCTAAGCCTGAAAAGCTTAAGATCTGCTGGGGCACTAAGCCTGAAAAGCTTAAGATCTGCTGGGACACTGGATAGGGCAGAAGCCTAGAGAGCTGTCGCTCCTCCTTCAGCCATTTCCCTTATGGTAGGAGGAGTGGGAAAAGCTGTTGCCGGTGTGGGAGTAGATGCCCGGTGAGAAATCTGCTTCTGCTGGATGGGAGCCGCAGGTGAGATCCAAGGGAATTTCAACTGTGACACCTTGTACAAGGTCTTGCCCACTCGCTCCCCCTCCAGAAGAAGATTAACTGGAGTCTTAGGAGTCCAAGAAACTCACCCTGCAATGCTTTAGCTTTCCTTCTGTGTGTTATCTTCCTTTAATTCATATCTGGGGATCCCAGGTTGTCAGTCAATGTATAGTAGATCCAAGCGAGGCCCTATTTCACCGTTTTAGGAGGTCTGGTGTCAGAGTGGGCTGTAGACTGCTGGGTCCCTCTGTTGGCAGACGCTTATTTTGACCTGTGGGCTATCAGACTGAGCCAAGGTGGGTCTGCTTCCATAACATCTTCCCCATTCACAGACGTTGCCATACATTTTAGATGCAGCGATCCAGCCAAAGTGAATCAGCAGTAGGGGACTAGCAGCGCTGATCTTTTCTGCCCTTGTAAGGCTTGTGTGAGATAACACCACAATGCTGAAGCAGAGATTAACGTGCTCGCCCTTTAAGAACTGTGCTAGTCCTATAAGGGCCAAATTCCATACTTTCATTTTACTCCTAGTAGCCTATACAGGGATCCAGCCTCTGGGGAGCCTATGTAGATAACCCTCTGGGCATCCCTTCGTGATGGATTGTGGGGGGGAACATAACGCTGAGCAAAGGCTGCTGGAACAGCTCTCCTCCTGCACTATAGCACAAGTCCTGGAATTCCTGGAATGAGGACGAGTCGCTAGTCTCGCGTTCAGGTCCCACATAAGATCAGCGGCGGCTAAAATTAATCAGATTGCCAACCGTTAACGAGTTATCTCAGTTTAAACTGTTTTAAGCCCCTTAACTCTCGCTGAGGAAGAGTTCCCTTGTTCCCGATTAGGGTTCCTCATACCCTGCAGTGCTCGTCAACGAGAGCTCCCTGACGACGAGCTGACACTGTCATGCTGCCGGACCACCATCGACGAGCGGCTGATCAAAGACAACGGCAGTCGCCAATGGAAAAGTATGGGCTGCTGCCTGAGGGGAGATGTATCCCCACCCCCACCCCAAGTCCTCCGGTGCCATTTTACTCCAGGACTTTCACTTGACTGAGGGATAGCATCCTTGCTCTCCAGTGCTGTTTTCACTCCCCTAGCCCAGACCATCACCGCAGTGAAAATGGTGGCTGCCACTTATTCTGACCTTAGCATTTCAGAATAGAGTCAGAAGCACGGGAGAAGAGCACTACGATGAAATGGGGCCAGAAAATAACGTCTTCCCCTGAATCTTAAGCACTCCAGAAAAAAAAAAAAAACACAATGAAATGGGGTCAATCATCCTTTTTAAGAACTCCAGTGCCCGTTTTGATTCCCCAAAACACACTTTCACTGCACTGCAGGAGCACTCCAGGCTGAGTGCTGAAAATGTAGGGAAAAAACAACACAGCGAAAATGGAGCCAGACTGTACAGCTTGCAAGGCTGAGACTGGCACCCACTGGAGTTCTTAAATACAGCTGTGATTTCAAATATCCCCATTAAACCAAAACTGCTTAACTTACAGCCTTCTGTCTTCAGCTCTGCCACATGGCAGAGCTCTGCTTACAGAGTACCTGCCAGACTGAAGGCAGGAAATAAAATGAGGGAGACAGGAAGTGGAGGGCTGAATGTCCCCTGCTGCAGAGGTTTGATTCCTGCCTGCCTATCGGTGTCAGGAGGTACAGCCCAGGAGTAAGGAAGCCCAGAGACCAGCTTAAGAGAGAGAACAGGCACTACTGCATGTGTGGGCCCCATACCTGGGTACCAAAGAATTAAAATATCCCACTCACTAACAGACCTAGGTTTCATTCCTCCCACCACCTCCACTTGCATACTGTGTGATTCTGACAAAGTCACCCCCCAACCCCCACTCAGATCAAGGATAGATAAGAAGGAACAAATAACATAACGTGTAGCTACAGCATTAGATCTTCCTTGATCCCCTTTCGTTTGTGGCCATGGTCGAAAAACTGATTCTAACACCAGGGGCTGTTCCAAAGAAAACACTGTCATAAAAAAGTTGTTCTATATGTACATTTAAGTCCAAAGCTGGAATATCTGCTGGAAGTCCAATTAGATGCAAGTTTTTCATAAGCAACATATTCTCAATTTTTTCAAGCTTATTCATTGTAGCCAATTGTTCACGTAAGGCAGCATTGTCAGCACTCTCGGTGGTCAGAACTCGATGAGAGAGTTTCTCTGTAGTTTTTTCAACCACTTCCACCCATACTGCCATAATGGAGATTTTCTCCTCTATTTGTAAGCAACGATTAGAAATATCCCCCAGAGAGGAATTAACTTTACTTAGGGACGCTCTCATCTCTTGCTGAAACTCCAAAATTTATAGACTGCAATGAGGGCTTGAAAGATTGTTTAAATTTTGCGCCTTGGTCTGGGCGTCCAATAATCAGGGGAGCCATTCCTCCTTCTGGGCAGGCAGCTGTAACAGTCCCCCGTGTTGGAGTCGCTTTCCCCTGTTGCGGAGTAAGAAACTTCTCTATTGACAAAGACTTGCTTTCGGAAGCCTCCTCTGCTGTTTTGGCTCTTGTTAATGAAGCCATTCATAAGTTCAGCTCCGAATGCAGTCTAGAAACAGCGGAGATAAATGACAGATGTGCAGCCATCAACATTTCCCATAACCCCCCCCCAATTTTGAAGTCTACTTATTTGTGGTATTACTGTATTTTGTCTGGAATGTACTATTTGTTCCTAAAACAAAGAAACACAGAAGTTGATGGCAGATAAGGACCGCAAGGCCCATCCAGTCTGCCCATTTCTTTTTCTACCTTATAAATGTGCCATCAGCCTTTGCTCTGTCAATGGCCTATCTATTCATACTCATCTGTATTGCTCTCTTATACCTATCCCATTCCTGTTTGAAGCCCTGCACTATATTCATATCCACCACTTCCTGAGGTAGGCCGTTCCATGCATCCACCACCCTTTCTGTGAAAAAGAACTTCTTCACATTACCCCTTAATCGGCCTCCCTCTAATCTCATGCTGTGTCCTCCTGTCCTGCTATTTTTCTTATAATGAAACATGTTAGACTCCTTCACCTTGTTAACGCCTTAAGGTGTTTGAATGTTTCAATCATATCCTCTCTCCTCCTTTGCTCTAGGGTATACATATTGAGCTCCGTTAATCTGTCCTCATATGTTTTCTGATGCAGTCCCTGCACCATTTTGGTTGCCCTTCTCTGGACTGCCTCAATTTGGTTAATGTCCTTGTGAAGGTGTAGCTCCAGTACTGCATAATACTTCAGATGGGGAGCTTAACAGTGTCTTGTAAAGAGAGATTATTACCTCCCTCTTCCGACTTGTGACACCCCTACTAATACACCCTAATATCCCCCCCTAGCCTTACCTACTGCAAAGTGGCGGGAAAGATGGTGATCTGCTCCAAATGGGGACAGTCTGTGCAGCTTGCAAGGCTGAGACTGGGTCCCCCCAAGGGGCGATTCTCAATTGCTTCTAGCCATCCTGTAGTTGCATCCACAATCAAAGAATTTTGTAACTTACAGTCTCTTCAGCCCTGCCCCTGTGGCAGAGCTCTGCTGCAGAGTACCTGCTCCACTGAAGGCAGGAAGTAAACTGAGGGAGACAGGAAGTGGAGGGCTGGATGTCCCCTGCTGCAGAGGTCCGATTCCTGCCTGTCTGTCACTATCAGGAGGTGGAGCTCAGGAGTAAGGAAGCCCGGAGACCAGCTTAGGAGAGAGAGAAAGAGGGATTATTACCTCCCTCTTCCGACTTGTGATACCCCTACACTAATACACCCTAACATCCCCTTAGCCTTACCTACTGCTTTAGTGGTCTGTTTGGATGATTTCAGGTCATCAGTGATGATGATGCCCAAGTCTCTTTCTTCCCCTGTGACTGCCAGCAACTCCCCTCCCAGCCTATAGGTGGCTTCAGAGTTTCTCTTCCCTATGTGCATGATCTTTCACTTCTTTGCATTAAACCCCAGTTACAACTCTTCCGACCATTTTGCTAGTTTATCCAGATCTCTTCTCATTCTGCCCACCCCATCTGGATCATCTACTCTGTTGCAGATCTTGGTGTCATTTACCTCCAGTCCATCTGCAATGTCACTGATGAAGAAATTGAAGAGGACTGGCCCCAGGACTGATCCCGGAGGTACCCCACTTGTGACTTGCATCTCCTCTGACTACACACCGTTTACCACCACTCTCTGTTTTCTGCCCGTCAACCAGTTTGCCACCCAGTTGACCAACTTCTGACCCACCCCGAGCCTACTCAGCTTATTAATCAATCTTCTATTTGGAACAGTATCAAAAGCTTTGCTGAAGTCAAGGTAGGCAACATCAACTGCTCCCCCTTGGTCCACCACTCTGGTTACCCAGTCAAAGAAATCTACGAGAATAGTTTGACAGGACCTTCCTTTTGTAAACCCAAGCTGTCTTGGATCCTGTGCTGCTATGGATTCCAGGTGTTGCATTATCCATTCCTCAAGGAGTGTCTCCATAATCTTGCCCACTACTGAGGTAAGACTGACTGGTCTGTAGTTCCCTGCCACCACTCTTGTGGAGCGGGATCACATGAGCCCTTCTCCAGTCTTCTGGAACCTCTCCTGTGCTCAGAGACTCACTAAAACTGTCATGTACATGCAATGCCCTGTACCCACAGTTTGTTTGTAACTTATTCAGGGTTGTCCCTGAAAAAGGGACCTCTTGGGCCCAGTGGGTTTACCAGGTGAACAAAAATTAATTAAATAAATACGAAAAAGCCAGCAGATACAGGCCAAGTGGTCTATCGTGTCTGCTCGATTGTGCAGCACAGTTTAAACTCCTGCTGCTGACCCCCACCCCCTGCCTATTGTCCTCCCTACCTCTTGCTGCTTTCCCTTCCCCTCTCAACTTCCCACCGACAAGTACCATGCCCTTGGCCTTATCCCACCCCCTTTTAAAGCTCCCCACTGTTTTTAGAGCTATCATTTCTTCAGGCAGTGTGTTCCGTTCAGCTACCACTCTCTCCATGAAGTACTGCCTCCTCATTTCTCTCTTGAACCTACCCCTTCCAACTTCAGACTGTGCGCCCTAGTAATCCCTTCTCCCTTTAATCAAAACATGCACTCTGTGCTAACCTTGTTTATGCCCCTTTATGTACTTGAAGGTTTCAATCATATCACCCCTTTCCCTTCTCTCCTCCAGGAGTACATGTTGAGCTCCCGCAACCTATCCTCATAAGGTTTCCCCTCCATTTCTCTGATCATCTTTGTTGCCCTCTGCTGGACCCCTTCCAATAGCCTGATGTCCTTCTTTAAATAGGGGTTCCAGAACTGCATAGAGTACTCCAAGTGCGGCCTCACCAGTGATCTGTACAGTGGCAGAATGTCTTCCTCCCTCCTAGACACGATTCCTCTAGCAATGCACCCCAGCATTCTATTGGCTTTTGCTGCTACTTTCCTATACTGCGACGAGTGGTTTATATTCCTTGCGATCATTACCCTCAAATCCTTTTCCCCCCTCAGACACCGATAACTGCACCCCGGACTCCTGGCTCCAACATGCATAACCTTGCACTTCCTAGCATTGAAACCCAGCTGCCAAGTGTCTGACCACTGCCCAAGCCTTACCAAATCTTCCTCAAGATCCTTTCCTCCCTCCACCCCCACCCACCACCATGCCTATCTTGGTGTTGTCAGTGAATAGGCTGATATTGCTCTTAACCCCAACCACTATATCAGCTACAAAGATGTTAAACTGCACTGGCCCCAGCAGCGATCCCTGTGGGACCCCACTGGTGAATTCTGGAAGTTGAATGTCCCCCACCACCACCCCCTCTGATGTCTGTCCTCAGCCAGTTACCAATTTAGTGGTATCATATAATGTATTGCTGGCCATGTTATTTTGTGGCCAAGATATACAGGTTACTAACCTGTAACAGGAGTTCTAGGAATGGCATATGTTGTTCATCCACACTTATTGGCAGGTTCCCCGCCGAAATCAGCGGAAGGTCTTCAAGCTGGCTCCTCCCACCCACCCGGCGGCAAAACTCTCGGCTCTGCCTCATGGCGTAGATCTAGCCGCTGGAAGCCAGTTTGTCTTGAAGTCGGGGGGAGGTCGGGTGGGTCATGTGGATGAACAACCATTCTAGAACTCCTATTACAGGTGAGTAACCTGTATTTCTAGGGACATGGATATGTTGTTCAATCCACACCTTACTGGCAGACTCCTAGCAGTTCTCCAGGAGGAGGGAGGCAAGGCGCACACCCCCGATACTTACTTGAAAAATAGGGACTGGAGAACCGAGGCCCCAAACCAGCATCCCGGCGTGACTCAAGGTCGATGTGGTAGTGGGTAATGAAGGTGTGTGCTGACTTCCAGGTAGCAGCCCTGCAGATATCCTGGATAGGGACATCCCTGGAAGCAGCTACTGATGCAGCAGTTGACAGGTAGAATGAGCTCTTATCCTCTGGGAGCTCCATGCCCGCCAACCTATAGCACAGCTCTATGCAGGAGGTGACCCACCTGCTTATCGTCCGCTGTGCTGCAGGTCTGCCAGGTGCGGCTTCAGCGTAGGTGACAAACAGCTGGCAAACCTCTCCCGAACTTCAGCCATCTGCTCCTTATGTAAAAGCGGCTCGTCCTAGGGTCCAAAGTATGGAGCCTATATTCGGCCTCCGAGGTGTGATTGGGGTAGAACACCGGCAGAGTCAACACCTGGTTAAGGTGAAACTCCGACACTTCGGAAGGAATTTCGGGTGGGGGTGCAGGATAACCTTGTCCCTGTGGAAGACCAGATAAGGAGACTCGATGGAAAGCACCTGGAGCTCTCCCATCCTTCTGGCTGACATGATAGCCACCAAGAAGTCGGTCTGCCACGACAGGTGGGAAAAATCGCACCTGTGCATCGGTTCAAATGGCTTGCCCATGAGCTTGGCCAATACCAGCCGTAGATCCCACGGAGGTGGAGGTTCTCGCACCAGAGGGGAAATGTAGTCAAGGCCTTTGAAAATGCACCCGACCACCTTCTCCTGCGCCACCGACTGCTTCCCGGCCCCGCCCAGTAAGCAGAGATGGCTGCCAGGTGCACCTTAAGGGCCGTCGACCAAAGCCCTTGCTGAGAAAGGGACCACAGGTAGTCCAGAATGCTTGCCAAGGGACAGGCGGAAGGGTCCAAGCCCTTCCCCTGACACCAAATGGAGAATCTCTTCCATTTGAAGGCACAGCATTTTCTGGTCGACTCCTTACGGGACGCCTCAACAACGTTGAGGACCTCGTCGGAAAGACCCAAGGCCTGGAACTCTAGCCGCAATGAACCAGGCCGTCAGGTGCTGGGATTGATGGAATACCTTCCCCTGGCTGACTGAGATCAGGTCCGGGCGGGCTGGAAGCCGCCTCGGGAGCCTGGAGCTGAGGCTGAGGAGATCTGGATACCAGAACTGGCAGGGCCAGTCTGAGGCTACCAGAATCACCTGCGCCTTGTCCCTCCTCGCCTTGAGAAGCACCTTGTGGATCAAGGGAAATGGGGAAAGCGCAGAAGAGGCCCGAGGTCCACGGCCTCGAGAAGGAATCCCCCTGCAGCGAGCCCTGCTGAGGGGCAGGCATGGAACAGACTCAGCTTCGCATTCTCCCTGGAGGCAAACAGGTCCACCTGAGGCGTGCCCCAGTGGGAGAACAGATCTTGTACTACCTCCGGCAGGAAAGACCACACGTGAGACGCAGCCCCTATCCGGCTTAGGGCATCGGCCAGGGTGTTGGGAGGCTCCTGCCACATGAACGGCTAGGAGATCTGCCTCCAGGCTGCACATGAGGGACCATATGCGGAGAGCTTCCTTGCATAACAGCATGGAGCGCGTCCCGCCCTGGCGGTTCAGACAGTACATGGTCGTGGTATTGTCCATCTGGACTTGAACCACTTGACCCCGTAGAAACGGAGCGAAGGCGGTGAGAGCTAGGCGCACCGCTCGGAGCTCCAGCAGGTTGATATGGCATCGGGACTCCCGAGGGAACCAGAGGCCATGCGCTCTGTGCTCCCCCAGATGGGCACCCCAACCCATCAGAGATGCATCGGTCAATAGAGAGACCGTCGGCTTGGGGCGGACGAACGGGATGCCCTCCTGCAGATGTGCCGGAACAGTCCACCACTGAAGAGCGTTCCACATCTCCTGGGTCACTGTCACATGCTGGTCCAACGGATCGCAGCGCTGTGACCACTGGCTGGCCAGTCCCCATTGAAGGGGACGCATGTACCAACGGGCCCAACGGACCACACTGGTGCAGGCTGCCATGAGGCCCAGGAGGTGCAGGAAGTCCTGGGCAGGGCGCGATTGCCCAACCAGAAATGATTGGGCAAAGGAGGAAAGAACCTCGGCCCTGTCCGCGGAGTCGAGCTCTGCCCCAATGAAGAGTATCACCTGCTTCGTATGAGTTCCAACTTGGCCTCGCTGAAGAGGAGGCCAATCTGAGAGCAAACCTGGAGGGCCAGATCTCTGGACAGCTCCACCTCCGCTCTGGAGGGGCTGCAATCAGCCAGTCGTCCAGGTAGGGGTACACCCAGACCCTTCAGCGCCAGAGGAATGCTGTCACCACTGCCATGCATTTGGTGAAGACCCTGGGAGCTAGAGAGAGGCCAAGGGCTGGCCTGAACTCAGAAGGGACCCTCCGCTCTGAAGTGGAGGAATCTTGATGAGACGGACGGATCGGGACATGAAAGAACGCGCCCTGGAGGTCCAGGGAACAGAACCACGCCTGCTCCAAGGATGGTATTATCTGAGCCAGAGGACCATCCTGAAGGTCCGAGACCTTAGGAACTTGTTCAGGTCGTGCAGGTCAAGAATGGAGCGCCAGCCCCCCGTCCGTTTTAGGACCAGGAAGTACCTGGACACAAACCCCGGGTCTGGAGGAGGATCCGCCACCTTCCTGATCACCTCTTTTTCGAGGAGCAGGGCAATATCGGCTCGGCAGGCTGAAAGCGAGGCTGCAGACCCCGTGGCCCCGAGGGGACTGCCTAAGTGGTGGAGCCTGCTCAACTCCAGAGCCAGGCCTTTTCCTACTACCCCAACCACCCAGCGGTCCGTGGTGATAGCGGACCAGGCGGAAAGGAAGTGGCGGAGCCGTCCCCCCATGGGGGGAACCCAGGGGGGAGTGACAAGGCTGGGGGCGGCATCCCTCAACCCGTCACTGGGCAGGCTTGGAGGAGGAACCGGTCGAGGGACCTCCTGGGCCTTTACCTCCTTGCTTCCTGTTGGAGGAAGCCGCCGGCTTGGGATTGGGACACCAAGCGCGAGCCTACTGGCCCTGTTGCTGGTACTGTTGGGCCGTTGAGCTGCAGGGGCCAAGGACGAAAGGACTTCTGCTGTTGCTGATGGCGCCTTTGTCCCTCTGGGCGGAGGTGACCGAGTCCAGAGTGGCACTGGACTTTTCGATCTGCTGGAGGTGTCCTCCACCCAGGGTCAAGAGGTCAGTCCCCAAGAAGGGACGTCCGCCAACTTGTGCTGGTATCTGCCGTGAAGGTGGATATCCTCAGCCATGCCCTGCGGCGCATGGCCACCGCGGCCGCTACTGACCTGGCACAGGAATCACCTATGTCCAGAGCAGTCTGAAGCTGCTGCTTCGCCACCGCCCTACCCTGGTCCCGCACCTGGCGGACCGTGGTCTGCAGGGCAGTCGGGAGATGAGGGACAACCTCATCCAGGGAGCCCAAGAGGGCGTGGGAGAAGTGTGCCATCAGCACGGCCGAGCTGGCCTGTCTGAGGCCGAAGGAGGATACAGCGCACACCTTGCGCCCGGAAAAGTCCAGCTTTTTGGACTCTTTGTCGGGGGGGCTTATCCACATCCCGAGCGTTACCGGAACGCCGGAAAATGCTGTCGGTGACTAACCCCTCGGCAGAGGGGTGCTCCGAGAAACCAGGCAAAGAGCCGGTAGGGACCGCATACTTCCTGGCCGAGGGTGCAGGACAGGAAGCAGGCTCGCGCCAGAGCTCTAAGGCTGGGCCGACAATGGCCTCAGCCACTGGAAAGGTCTCCGTGGGGGAATCCCTTCGGTCCAGTATCTCCATCAGGGGATACTTGGCCCGTTTGGACACGGGCTCGAGCTGCATCCCGGTGGACTCCGAGATGAGTCGAAGCAGACCCAAGAAGGACGATGGGCTATCATTCAATGACTGGCCCCCGGAGGACTCCAGGTCGACCTGCCTGGAGAACAGGGAGGAGTCGTCGTCTGATTCCGAACAGTCTCCGAAGAGCTGCCTCGGCCCTGGGCCACCCTCTCACCTGCCAAGGACAGTCGGAAGTGAGGGGTGACCGACAACCCGTGGGCAGGCCGTGACCCGCCCGGAATCCTTGGTCGGTGCCCCAGACTTCGTTGTGGAAGCGGAGGTTCCACCACAATCGGTGGAGCAGCTGGTTTTGGCCGAGCAACCGCCCTGAGCGGGCAACTCGACTGGGGCGAGTGGTTGCTTCGGTCATTCGGGCGACAGCCACTTGATGGCCGGGGTCTGGACCGGAGTCAGCTTAGACCCGGACAACAGCAACTGCTACCACATAAGCTCCTCGTAGCACCGACGTAATTTACGCCGAAGCCTCCCCCCATCCGAGGAAGAGGAGGAACGGTGTTGCCGCTTACTTCAGTATCGAGACCGAGACCGCCGATGTCGGCGGGAACGGCTTGACCAAGATGAAGTCCGAGACCCTCGGGGAGAGAGGGCGGGTCTGGGAAGCGCCGGGACACCCGCCTTCCCTCGGCCTGGCACTTTAACCGGGACCGCGCCCCAAGGCACAGGCAGATCCTCGGTCTCCACCGGGGAACCGATGAAGGTGGGTTGTCGGCTTCACCAGTCGACAGCCCATCTAACGGATCGAGAAAATCTCAACTGCGCCGACGGGAGTCTCGCAGGCTGGCCTGACGGGGACACCGTGGAAGCCAGCGACCTGAGCCGCACCTCGACCGAAGTCGACGGTCGCCTGTCCGGGGAAGGAGACCTCTCCCGCCTCCCACGAACACCGACAGTGGGATTCTACTCTTCGACTCCTTCTTCTTGGGCCAAGAAGAATGTCCCGATGGCCCCTCCCTTCGTGGAAAGCGACTGACAAAGCTCCTTTGAACGGCTTTGAGTACGGTGAACTCCGAGAGCGGATAATGCCGCTGCCGAGGAGGAGGAAGATGCGCCTGGCCTCCTCCTCGAGGGCGATCATCTGGTCGAGCTGCTCAGCCGAGCCAGCTGCCACGGACACCGCCCAACGAGCCTCTTTTGATTTTACTGGCGGAACGCTTCGGGCGCCCGAGCTTCAATCGGGCAGCATGATCATCCAGGACATTGGCCGAGAAAGAGTGGCACAACCCGCAGGCCTCGCGGGTCGTGGATCTAGGCCTAGGCAGTAGACGACGGGAGCGGATCCGTCCTGACATTTTCTGCCCGCAAGGCACCTCGAAAGCTGGAATAATTTGGTCCGGTCGCAGCCGTGAGGAAAGATGAAGACCGGGTTTAGAAAACTTCAAAACCAATTTCGGACGAACCGAAGAGTTAGAATCCAGTCTAAAATGCAGAGCGCTAAGGAGGGAACCTGAGCTTCCAAGCGGTAAGGAAGATCTGGCGTCATGGGGCGGAGCCGAGAGTTTTACCACCCGGGTGGGTGGGAGGAGCCAGCTTGAAGACCTTCCGGCAAGATTTAAAGCGGCAAGGAACCTGCCAATAAGTGTGGATTGAACAACATATCCATGTCCCTACAAAATGTTTTCTACATGAGGGTTGATTGGTATTAATAAAATGTTGTATCTGAGGGAGATATTAAACAAATGTGGAAGAATATCAGCTCTTGACTTGATAGTAAGCCAAGAAGCTTTTATTTGTGTTTAAGTCATGAAGCTCACCAAATTAATTTGTGCTCCTTTTTTTGAATGTATGAGAATAATGACTTTGTATTGTAATGGACTGCAAAAAGTTTTAAATAAAGTTAACAAAAAAAAAAAAAAAAACAGTTACCAGCTCACTGCATTAGCTTCTCCCCTGCTCCCAGGTTCCTCAAACTTACTAGCTAATCTGCCATGGGGGACAGAGTAAAAGGCTTTGCTGTAGTCCAGATACAAGACATCAACCACCCAACCGCTATCGGGTGCTTCTGTTACCCAGTCAAAAAGTGAACCAGATTTGTTTGATATGAACTTCCGGAGACGAACCCATGCTGTCTGTCGTCCATAAGACAGTTCACCTCCAGGAACGTCACCAACCTTTACTTTAGGATAGTCTCCATGTGCTTACCCACAATGGATGTAAGACTGACCAGTGTATAATTTCCCAGCAGTGGGGTTTAAACTTGTAAAGGGGGGAGGGTTAAGTGAAGGAATGGAACCAGGAGGGCTGCTCGAAGCTCCAGGTCTAGGGCGCAAAAAGAGGACAGGTGACTGCAAAGTAAATATAGCCAGAGCTGTGCAGGAAAGGGCAAATAGGGATTGTGCAGGGCCAAGACAATTGGAGAGGGGAGGGGGGATAGAGTAGATGACGGTGCTGCTCAACACCAGGAGCATGGGCAACAAAATGCCCGAGCTCCAGACGATGCTGGCTGAGGGATCAGCGGATGTGGCGGCGATTACTGAGACATGAGCCACCCAGAAGAATGACTGGGACCTAAACTTGGAGGGCTACACAATATTCAGGAGGGACAGAGAAGAGGGAAGAAAAGGGAATGTAGCGCTGATGGTCAAAAATGGCATAGTAGTTAGTGGAGTGGAGGAGGCTGATGGGGGGGTGGAAGCAATTTGGGTAACCCTGCAAACGAGGGGAGGTAAAAGATTCAAAATAGGGGTGGTGTATAGCCCCCCCCCGTGATGGATGAGGCCCTGGAGGAAAAATCAGTTGAGAACATCAAGGGGCACTGTGACCGTGGGTAGGGTAGTGGTCATGGGTGACCTTAATATGCCAGGGGCAGACTGGGACACTAGGACATCCGTGGTGGACAGGGAGCAGAGAGTGATGGATGTGTTTCAGTATGCCTTCCTGGTCCAGCAGGTGGGGGAACCTACTAGGGAGGGGAGGATACTGGACGTTGTCCTAGCAGACAGTGACCAGATAAGAGGTCTGGAGGTGTGTAGCCCGCTGGTAGGTGGTGACCATACCATGTCTGGTTTCTTCTGTGTCCGGGGAGGGATAACCGCTCTAATACAGTAGTAGTAGACTTCAGGGGTGGACTCTCATGGGCATAGGTAGGATTCTCATGGGAGTCTGGATAAGATTAGGCAAGACATGGATGCTGGTAGCTTGTGGGAGACCATTAAGAAAGCTGTGCAGGAGGCTACTAGCTCATGTACAAGGGTAAGGCATAAGAATGGTAGAGCCAACAAGCCGTGCTGGTGGACCAGGGAGGTGCAAGAGGCGGTGAGGGATAAAAAGGCTGCCTATGCACGTTTTAAGTGCTCCAGGGGGATAGGGAGAGAGGAGACTACGAGTTGACAGAAAGGAGGGTCACCAGAGTGGTGAGGGGAGCCAAAGAGAGAATGGAGCAAAACCCAGCTAGGGATATCTGGAGGGTTGGAAAGGGATTCTATAGATACACAGGGGAGAAGAGAAAAGGGAAAGCACAGATCTGCAGGATTAAGACTGGGGAAAGATGGGCTCAGGAGGCGGGGGATCAGGCAGAGGTGCTAAATGAGTACTTTGCCTCGATATTTATGGAGGGAGACAGGGGATCCATTCAGCCTGACAGGAGGGTAGGGAAGACAGCTGAGCAGAGAGGTCAGATGGAGTCTACAGGACCAGAAGAGGCTGGGGTACCGGGCAGGCCAAGCCTAGAAGAGGATAGGTGCTTAAATGAGGGGGTGGATTGGGAGGGAGAAATCACAAAGGACAGGGTGAGGGAGGCCCTTCGGACACTAAAAACTGGTAAGGCACCGGGACCGGATGGGCTGCATCTGAGGGTTATGAAGGAACTGGCGGACGAACTAGCAGCTACACTAGCTGCACTCTTCAACACCTCTCTGAAGACAGGATGGGTGCCTCAAAACCGGAGGGTGGCTCATGTGGTGCCTATCCACAAAGGGTGGAGGTCTGGGGAGGAGATGGGAAATTACAGGCCTGTCAGCCTAACGTCTGTGGTAGGCAAACTAATGAGGGGCATCATCAAGGAGAAGCTCGAGAGGCAACTGGAAAGGCTGGGCACCTGGATGACAAACAGTATGGTTTTGTCCCGGGGAGATCTTGTCAGACCAACCTCATCGATTTTTATGACTGGGTGACGGGAACCCTGGACCGACAAAGACCGTTGGACGTCCTATACCTGGATTTCAGTAAGGCGTTTGATTCAGTACCCCACATCGGGTTGTTAACAAAGTTAGGAGGGGGATGAGGGTGGGAGGACAGTTGCTTAGATGGGCAGAAAACTGGCTAACGGGGCAAACACAGAGGGTAGTGGTTGGTGGGATAGTCTCCTCCCCTAGGAAGATCTTCAGTGGGGGTCCCCAAGGTTCGATACAGGGACCACTCCTGTTCAATGCCTATGTCTCCAATACAGGGAGGGGGGGTTAGGAGTAGGATGAGCCTCTTTGCGGATGACTCAAAACTGGGAGCATTGGCAGACGGGGACAAAGTGAGAGAGACAGTCCAGAAGGACCTGGATACCCTGGAAGGATGGTCAAGGAGGTGGGGACTGAGGTTTAATCCAGAAAAGTGTAGGGTGCTGCATCTGGGGGTCAGAAACCCAGGCCATGTATACACCCCGGGGAGTCTCACTGCAAACCACAACGAGTGAAAGGGATCTGGGGTTTGGTAGACACCAAAATGAATAACACTGAAAACTGCAGAAGATCTGCGGCAAAAGCAAACAGGATTCTGGGCTGCATATCCAGGGGAATTATGTCCAGAAGGAGGGAGGTGATCCTCCCTCTGTATAATGCCTTGCTCAGGCCGCATCTCAAGTACTGTGTGCAGTTCTGGTGATCTCACCTCAAGAAGGACATAGCGCTGCTGGAGAGGGTCCAGAGGAGGACAACCAGGATGATTCGGGGCATGAAAGAGAGGACCTATGAGGAAAGGCTGGAAGAACTTGGGCAGTACTCACTGGAGGAGAGGAGAGACACGGGGGACTTGATAGGGGTCTTCAAATATGTGAAAGGGATAAACAGAGGCAGAGCCAAAGAAATGCTCAGACTAAAGAAAGGGGACACAACCAGGGGGCATGAGTGGAAGCTGGAGGGTGGAAATTACAGGGGAGAACGTAGAAGACATTACTTCTCTGAGAAGGTGGTGGGGCTATGGAATGCACTGCCCAGGAGTCTGGTGGAGAAGGGCACAGTGGAAGGCTTCAAGAGGGGGTGGGACAGGTGCATGGGTAAACTGAAGATGAAGATGACCCTCTCTGGGGTTGGTGGGGGGGGGGCGCCCAATAGGGGCTGGCTACCGAGCAGACACAACAGACCTTCAGGCCTATTCTGCTGGCTTTCAGTATGTTACTATGTAAGAGGCTACTAGGACCTGTACAAAAGTAAGGCGAAAGCATGGTAGAACCAGCAAGCCATGCTGGTGGACCAGGGAGGTGCGGTGGGGGAGGGAAGGCTGCCTACACACGTTTTAAACACTCAAACAGGGGACAAGGAGTGAGGAGAGTATGAAATGATGGCCAGGAGGGTCACCAGAGTGGTGAGGGGAGCCAAGGCAGGATGGAGCAAAACTGACTAGGGATATCGGGGGAGGATTCTATAAATACATAAGAGAGGCAGAGAAAAGCGAGGCACAGATCAGCAGGACTAAGATTTGGGGGATGGAAGCAGAGGAACAGGCACAGGTGTAAGCAACGAGTTCTTTGCCTCAGTCTTTACAGAGGGAGACAGAGGATCCCTACAGCCTCATGGGAAGTAAGAGAAGCCAATAAAATCAAGAGGTCAGTCTCAGACCACAGGACAGAAAGAGGCTAGTGTACAGGCTGGGTCAGACCCAGAAGGGGTGGGGCGGTTGTATGAGGGGGAGGACTGGAGTGGGAGAAATCACACTGGATAGGGTGAGGGAGGCCCTTCGGAAGCTAAAAACTGATAAGGTGCCTGGGCCGGAAGGGCTACATCCAAGGGTTATGAAGGAACTGACAGAGGAGCCGGCAGCTCCACTGGCTGCACTTTTTAACACCTCTCTGCAGACAGGATGGGTGCCCCAAGACTGGAGGGTGGTTCATGTAGTGCCTATCCACAAAGGGGGGTCTAAGGAGGAGATGTGGAATTACAGGCCTGTCAGCCTAACATCTGTGGTAGGCAAAATAATGGAGAGCTTTATCAAGGAGAGGCTTGGGAGGCAGCTGGAAAGGTTAGGGCACCAGGATGATAAACAGTATGGCTTCATCCCGGGGAGATAGTGTCAGTCCAAACTCGTAGAGTTTAATGACTGGGTGACGGGGGCCCTGGACAGACATAGGCCTGTGGACGTCCTATACCTGGATTTCAGTAAGACGTTTGATTCGGTACCCCATAATAGGCTGATAGCAAAGCTGGGGGAGATGGGGATGAGAGGACAGGTGCGCAAGTGGGTGGAAAATTGACTTTCGGGGTGAATACAGAGGGTAATGGTCAGTGGGATAGTCTCCTCCCCAGGAAGGCAATCAGAGGGATCCCCCAAGGTTCAGTATTGGGGCCACTCCTGTTCAATGCCTATGTCTCGGATATAGGGAGGGGGGTTAGGAGTAGGCTGAGTCTCTTTGCAGATGACTCCAAACTGGAAGCACTGGTGGATAGGGAAGAAGCGGGACAGTCCTGGGGGACCTGGATACCCTGGAGGGGTGGTCAAGGAGGGGGATTGAAATTTAATGCTGGGAAATGTAGGTACTTCATTTGGGGGTCAGGAAACCCGGCCATGTATACACTCTGGGGTGGCACACTGCAAGCCACATTGGGTGAGCGGGATCTAGAGGTGGTGGTAGACGTCAAAATGAATAACTCCAAAAACTGTAGAAGAACCGCAGCCAAAGCAAACAGGATACTGGGCTGCATAGCCAAGGGAATTACGTTCAGGAAGAGGGAGGGAGGTGATCCTTCCTCTATATAATGCCTTGGTCAGGCTGCAACTCGAGTACTGTGTACAGTTCTGGAGACCTCATCTTAAGAAGGACATAGCACTGCAGGAGAGGGTCCACAGGAGAGCGACCAGGATAATTCAGGGCATGGAAGGGAGGCCTATGAGGAGAGACTGGAAGAGCCTGGGCTGTACACACTGGAGGAGACGACAGGGGAGACATGATAGGGGTCTTCAAGTGCATAAAAGGAATAACCGAGAGCGGAACCAAAGCGCTTTTCAGGCTGAAGAAGGGGAAGGGGAAACAACCAGGGGGCATGAGTGGAAGCTGGAGGGGGGAAATTAGGAAGCATTATTTCACTGAGATGGTGGTGGAGCCGTGGAATGCGCTGCCTGGGAGGCTGACAGAGGAGGGCACAGTGGAGGGCTTCAAGAAGGGGTGGGACAGGTACAAGGGAAACTGAGTAAAGAAGACCCTCTCGGGGCTGAGGGGGGCAGGAGAGGCACCCACTAGGTGGCTAGGCATGAGCAGACACAACAGACTATTAGGCCTATTCTGCTGGCTTTTAGTATATTATGGGAGAAGAACACCCAGAAATAGACAAAAACCCACTGGGAAGCGAGAGGCAGGGGTAACACTATCAGAAGATGAGTGGAAATGCATATAAGAGAAAGGCTGCAAGGCAATTGACTCACCACGCTGGAGAGAATATTGATGGAAGTGCCTCATCAGATATTTCCACACCCCAATCATCACACAAGACTTTAATAAAGGAAACTCAAAGTTATGCCGGGGTAGGTTCTCACTTCCACATCTTCTAGGCCTGTCACACAGTTAAACCATTCTGACAGCAAGTGCATGGTGAACTGTGTACGATATGGGACACCCCTACAGCATTTAAGAATCCAGTCCTAGGGGTTAAACCAAAGACCTAGGGAACCTGAAACAGCAGGGCCTGCTCAGGATACTAGGCACTGCTGCACCAAAGGAAATCATGTCAAAGCGGCTACAGGTCTCTGCACCCTCGTTTACATCATGGACCAATAGAGTTAATGAAATTTAATTAGAGTGGCTGTGATGGTCTTCATTCTGAGGGTTATGCCAGAGAAACGCACTGAACTCTAGTCTAGGTGGGAAATCTGAAATATAGCGCCCCTGGATCTCAGTGTCGATAATAATGGCTTCGTTAAGAACCAAAACCAAGTCTAATTTTACCAGAATCTGTTATAACAGAAATGTTCTTTTTTTTTCTTAATCATCTCTCTAATTCATGCTAACACCCCTAAAAGAGGTTTCTCGGAATCTAAACGTAAAGATAAAGGCAAAGTGCCATGTTGAAATGACCACACTTGGCAATGTTATTAATGTTTCCTTGTAAATAAGTTTAATATGTTAAGCTTACAAAGGAAGTCTCCTGCGTGAGAAGATGATGTGTCACAGTTACACACTGCAAGTAACATGAACTTAACTTTTAACTACTGATGTGCAGTTCTGTGTTCTGGATGAACTTAACCATGATCTAGATACATTATAGATATATAGGGGAAGACAGGAAAGGGACAGCACACATCTCCAGGATTAGGACTGGGGAAGGATGGGCCTAGGAGGCGGGGAATGCGGTGCAGAAAATGAAGGTACTTTGCCTCGGGTATTTAGGGGAAGGAGACATGGGATCCATTCAACCAGAAAGGGAGGGGGCGGACAGCTGAGAGGAGAGGACAGATGGAGATGAGAGGACCAGATGAGGCTGGGGTACCGGGTGGACCAGACAAGAAGGGGATGGGTGCCTCTTGGGGCGGGTTAGAGGGAGAAATCACAGAGGACAGCGTGAGGGAAGCCCTATGAGCACCAAAACTGGCAAGGCACCAGGACCGGATGGCTGCATCCAAGAGTGCTGAAGGAACTGGCGATGTAACTAGCACCTCCACTAGCTGCACTGTTCAACACCTCTCTCCAGACAGGAAGGGTGCCCCTGGATTGGAGGGTGGCTCATGTGATGCCTATCCACAAAGGTGGGACTAGGGAGGAGATGGGAAATTACATGACTGTCAGCCTAACGTCGGTGGTAGGCAAACTAATGGAGGGCTTCATCAAAGGGAAGATCAGGAGGCAACTGGAAAGGCTGGGGCAAATGGATGACAAACAGTATGGTTTCGTCCTGGGGAGATCGTGCCAGACCAACCTCAGATTTTTACGACTGGGTGACAGGAACCCTGGACAAAGACCAAAACCGGAGGACGTCTTATATCTGGATTTCAGAAAGGTGTTTGACTCGCACCCCCACATCGGGTTATTGACAAAGTTGGGGGTGGGAAGACAGTTGCTTAGATGGGTAGAAAACTGGCTTACAGATAGAACACAGAAGGTAGTGGTTGGTGGGATAGTCTCCTCCCCCTAGGAAGGTCTTCAGTGCGGTTCCCCAAGGTTCAGTACTGGGACCGCTCCTGTTCAACGCCTATATCTCTGATATAGGGACAGTGGTTAGGAGTAGGAAGAGCCTCTTCGCGGATCACTCAAAACTGGGAGCACTGGCTGACAAGGAGGAAGCGTGGGTGGTAGTCCAGAGGGATATGGATACCCTGGAGAGTTGGTCAAGGAGGTGGGGGCTGAAGTTTAATCCTGGGAAGTGTAGGGTGTTGCATCTGGGAGTCAGAAACCTAGGTCATGTATACACCCAGGGAGGTGTCTCACTGCAAGCCACATCGAGTGAAAGGGACCTGGGGGTGGTGGTAGACACCAGAATGAACAACACTGAAAACTGCAGAACATCGGCGGCAAAGGCAAACAGGATACTGGGCTGCATAGCCCGGGGAATAACATCCAGGAGGAGCGAGGTGATCCTACCTCTGTATAATGCCTTGGTCAGGCCGCATCTTGAGTATTGCGTGCAGTTCTGGAGACCTCACCTTAGGAAGGACATAACACTGTTGGAGAGGGTCCAGAGGAGGGCAACCAGGATGATCTGGGGCATGAGTAATAGGACCTATGAGGAAAGGCTGGAAGCCCTTGCACTGTACTCACTGGAGGAGAGGAGAGACAGGGGGGACATGACTGAGGTATTCAAATATGTGAAAGGGATTAACAGGGGCAGAGCCAAAAAAATGTTCAGGCTAAAGAAAGAGGGCACAACCAGGGGGCATGAATGGAAGTTGGAGGAGGGAACCTACGGGGAGAACGTAGAAGGCATTACTTCACTGAGAGGGTGGTGGAGCCATGGAATGCATTGCCCAGGAGTCTAGTCGAGCAAGGCACTGTGGAGGACTTCAAGAGGGGGCGGGACAGATGCATGGGTGTACTGAAGCCAAGGCTGACCCTCTCGGGGGCCGAGGGGGGGGGAAGGAGGAGCTAGCGCCCAATAGAGACTGGCTACCGAGCAGACACGAAAGACCATTAGGCCTACTCAGCTGGCTTTTAGTATGTTAGCATGTTAGTATGATCTTGTAACATCATGCTAATCCTTAGAGAAAACCTTTCCTGCTATTTTTAAATCTGAAAAGAAATAGAGGAAGCTCTTTACCTTCCATGGGAGCTCCTCTATGGTATTAGATTTTCTTTTTTAATACCCTCACAAAGAAGGTAAGAGATTGTAAATGCCCCAAGAAGCCAGCCGCATAAAACCCTTTCCACTTCCCAGTTGCTGTTAAGCACTCTGCGTTTCGATGTTTTATGATTTATCTATAGGGAGAGCATAGGGTGCACACTCATTTAGTCTCTGAAGTATGATTTGCAACATTGTTTTCAGCTCAACATGATCATTTGATAGGCTAGCTAGGTTCAACTAATAATGCTGTTAGTTGAACCCCGGCTCTGATTTTACCAAAGGGCTACTTAAACAGCTGAAAACTCTTTGTACAAATCACTCTCCACAGACTTCAATGAAGCACGCCCCCGTGCTCTCCCTAAATATAGAAACACACACACACGTCATAAAACGTCAGAGCGCAGGGGCATGTCCAGCAACCAAGAAGTGAAAAAAGATCACCTGGCTAGCCCCCCAGGGGCAATTTACAATCTCTTACCTTCCGTGGACGTATTCAAAAAAAAAAATCTACTGACACCACAGAGGAGCTCCCATGGTGATGAAGGAGCTTCCTCTTATTTGACTAAAGGACTGAGAAAGGTGCTCTGTCATAAAGCTGAGTTACAAAACAGAACACACACACACACTTGAAGTACACGTAACGAAGAGGCAGTTTGCAGAAGAGTAGTAAATGGGATCTGTAAAAGGATGCTAGGAGAAAAGAAATGTCCAAATAAATTGTTTTTTGTAATCTGTCCAAACCACGTACGTACTCTAAGCCTCAATCCCAGTACAAAGCATCAGGATTGTGCATTTCCTCATACAAGAAAGAGTACCATGATCATTAACTATTAATGTGCATAAATGAGTTTCGTATGGGGACTCTGTTGCAAAAGTGACTTTCAGTCTAAATGTAACTGTTCATTAAAGGATAAATAAAGATGTAGGCTGGCGCCACCGATATAGTTGATCCTGCAGTACAGGAGAAATAACTACTCCGGAATACAGTACCTGATGCTATTTAAGAAAATAAATACATATATATGTATTCATGCAATAGGTGTGGGCACACGTGCTGTGTGATAAATCTGTGTATCTGAGCTACTATGTGTATAAATGTAAAATCTCACATTTATAACACATAGTAGACATATCATCACAGATTTATACACATAGTAGACACGTCATCAACCCACCCACCCGACAGCCAGCCAGCACTACTTGTTCTCCAGTTCCACTTTCATTAGTACAACTGCTTTCAACGTGATACACATCCTTTATACTGGTGCTGCAAAATCACACAAACTGAAGTTCAAAGCACAAAATCCAACTCTCTGAAGGTGCTTAATAGCGCACACATACAGTTAAGCAAATTAACTTTCTTCTTGTACTTTAATCTCCTAAATGGCAGCCAGAACGCTCACAGCTTGAACCCTGCCACTTTCACTTCTCCCCCTGCCCGCCTGCCTACCCACATCCTAGTTTTCTTTTACTCAATCTGCCACTCCTCAGACATTTACAGTTCAGGTTTACAACTGAGGGAGTGAGACAAATATCTCAATCTTCACTTCCTTCCTCATTTTCTTGAATTTGCCACCCTCCTTTCACTGTCGCTATGCTCTTGCTCCACACTCGCAAGATCTTTACCGCTGCTCTCTCCACACTATCCCCGACACCACAATAACAAACTTAAATTTTCAAATTAAAATTAGCGATAAATGTTCCGGACGTGACTGCTCTCACTAAGCGGGTCCGCTATCTTTGGGTAGCATTTTTTCCAAAAACGCTCTAGCTCAACCTGTGGTCGAAAAGCGAAATTTAAATACCGGTAAATTTTCTTTCTCCGAAGGCTGGTCTCCGGGCTTCCTTACGCCTGGGCTGTACCTCCTGATGCTGGTGGTAGGCAGGACTAAAAGCTCTGCAGCAGGGGGATAAGAAGCCATCCACATCCGGATGTCTCCAGTCGTCCCTAACACAGTCCTCCTCAGGCAATAGCATGAAAACTTGGAAACAAAAGCACAAAAAAGTTATGCCATAATTGGCCCTGAGGCCAGCCAACTATATACATTCTGGGAGGGAATCCGAAGCCCAGAGACCAGCCATTGAAGAAAGAAAATTTACAGGTATTTAAATTTCTATTTCTCTCTCTCCTAAGCTGGTCTCCGGGCTTCCTGGGATATCCAAAAGCAGTACATCCCCAAATGCCCCAGGTGAGAAGAATGTCAAGTGCCCATAAGTGTCCACCACAGTCCGAAGCACAAGGATGCCTCCACCAAGGCCATCACATCCAGTTTATAAAATATTGTAATCATTGGAATGAATGACCAACCGGCCGCTCTGTATAAGGCTGCTGGAGATGCTTATATGAAGTACACCCATGAAGGGGCCATAGCTCTGATGGAAAGGGCTCTCACTGGGCCAAGCAAGGCTATTCCAGCCTGATCATAAGCCTTGGGAGGTGACGGATAGAATCCATCTGGCTATAGAGCCTTTTGAATCCATGTTACTCTTAATTTTGGCCAGTAGTTGAAATGGACAACTTGAAGTTTTGCGAAAGCTTCCTTTCTCTTAATATACATTTTCAACATTCATCTCGGGTCTAGTGGATGCAAATTCCCTTTCCTTATAGTTTCTTGGAAGTAGACAGAAGGAAGGAAAAATGAACCCTTAATTATAATGGAAGGCAGACCTAACATTAGGCAAAAATTAAAAAAATCTGGATATGTTCGGAGTAACACAGAGCCTGATAAAAGACCGTGTACGGCTCTTGGGTGAACAGTGCTCCTAGGTTGCTGAATCTCCTGGCAACAAAGATGGTGCATGGATTGCATCACAAGTCCTATGAGGACAGGTTGAAGGCACTGAACATGTACTCCCTGGAGGAGAGGAGGGAGAGAGGGGATATGATAGAGACATACAAGTATCTTACAGGGAGGAACAGGGTGCAGGAATGCACTATTTTTAAGCGAAAAAGATGTTCCAGGACTAGAGGGCATGGGATGAAGTTGGAGGGAGGACGATTCAGAGGAAACGTGAGGAAGAATTTCTTCACAGGGGTAAGGGGCAACAGACATCCTGGAAAACATAAACTGAACTTACAAACTTAAATGGGCCCTTATCTGCCGACACTGTCTATGTATCTATGTATGTATCTATGAAGTAACAGCTAACAGAAAAAAGCGACCTTCATTCTGAGATGCCCAAGGGATGTCTCCTGGAGAGGCTGTAAAGGAGCTTTGGCCCCAGCCTTGGGAACTATACTAAAACTCCGAGGCGGTAGTGTTGGTTGATTGGAGGGTGTTTTAATGTTGCTGCAGAAACCTCCAGACATGGGGACGTAAGCCCCACGATTTTCCTGAATCCAACAACAAGAGTGCCCCCAGCGCAGAAACCTGAACTCTTAAGGTGGCTGGCTGCAGTCTGTTTTCCAACATATATTAAAGGATCTGTCATAGTACAGGTAATCATATTGGATGGTTCTATATGTGATTAGAATGAAGCCAGAACTGGAATTTCCTCCAGAATCCACAATACACCTTAGAGGAAAAAGGGCCACAAGAGTTCCCCATTATCTCAATAACAAGAGTTGTGTAGCCTAGCTCCTAGGAGTTTTCCAGCTCAATCTCCAGCCTAGAGTGACAGGATGTTCAAATTGGGATGCCGAACCAGACTTGATGGATAAGGTCAATGCTGAACTTGAAGGTCAAGAGGTGGTCACCTTGACATATGAATGAGAAGCGGGAACCATGTGCGGAAAAACCCTAAGGGACAGACTACCATCATGTCTGTCCTGTCCAGAGCCACTCTGTGGAGTACTCTTGATAGAAGCGGTATTGGAGATAAGGCATATAGGAGACCGAACTGACCCCAGTCTAGGGAAAAGGTGTCCTAAGCCACCACTGGTTCATTCTTGGCCAGGGAGCAGAATTGCTTTACCCTGGAGTTCTGCTGGCAGGCGAAAAGATCTATCTGAGGACTGCCCCACTGTTCTGTTAGGATGTGGAAGGCACTGTCCTTCGGCTCCCATTTCCCTGGCAGAATAACCTTGCGACTGAGCCAGTCTGATGTGATGTTTTCCTGTCCTTGAATACACATTGCTCCATGGTGCTCAGCCCACTGAAAAAGAAGGGAGTCCCTTAGCATTTTTGCGCTTCTTGTACCCCCCTGATGGCTGATGTATGCCAACACTGTCCTACTGTCAGCTGAAATCAGCCCATCCTGATTGAGGAATTGCTCTGTTCAGAGTGCCTCGGGACAAGGCATACTGCGCTCATCATGAGAATGTTTATGCTGTATCTTGTATCTAACAGCAACCACCTGCCCTGTGCTGACAGCTGATGCAGGAGAGCTCCCCAGCTCCTGAGGTTTGCATCGGCAGTGATTCGGGTTTGGTGTGGATGGCCCAACTTGCGACCCATCATAACCTCTGTCCTCCATCCTCCGAGACCGTCACTGGAGGGAGGGTTTAATCTGTCCCAGTTAGCTGCGTAAAAACATAAGCAGGCAGCTGAGGAGCTGTGTGTAAATCCTTGATGAGCTTTAGCCGATCCTTGCACTTAGCTTCCAGGGGAAAGACCTTTTTGGCTTGTGTCATGATGTCTGCCCCCAGGAGGATTTAGGTCTGTCGTGGAGTTAGGGAACTCTTTCTCCAATTAATGAGAAAGCCATGTGCCAACGGGCCCGCGACTACCTCCACACCTGCATGTACTGTTTGGTTGAGTTATGGGGCCTTTATGTGGACTACGCCCGCTACTGGCATGTTTAATAATGTCTGTGGGCCTGAGGGATACCCAAATGGCCGAGTTTTGAACTGAAGAACTGCTCCCCCACCTTGAACCTGAGATAGTGCTTGTGTAGTTTCCAAATGGGAACATGCTGATGGGCATCTTGCAAATCGATGGATGCCGGAAAAAAAACCTTTTTGCAGTTCCCCGATGTTTGATGACCAGATTTCCACCTTGAAGGGTCTGCGGTGGATCAAACTGTTCAGGAGTTCTAGATGTAGGAGGGGCCTGAATCCCCCTATTCATTTTTCCACTAAGAAGAATATGAAGTAACCCCCAATTGATCTCTGTGGGGGAACTTTGCTCAATATCCCCTGTCTGTCGAAGGTTTGTAATATCGCCTGTCTTTTGGATTGGTTACTGGAGATAGGGGAGGGCACCACACAAGGAGTGGGGGTTTGCTGGTGATGTGCAGGACCCATCTGACCAACTTGGTTTGGACCCATTCCTTGAGAAAATTTGAAAGTCTGCCCCTTACTCGAGGAGGATGGGCCCAGATAGTTTGTGACTACTTGTTGTTGTTCCTGTGTCTGTGGTGCCACCCTTGCCACCGGATTTGTCCCCTCTGAGGATATAATGGCTAAGCAAGAAGAACCATACTCTCCCCCCCCCCAGAAGTTAAGAGTTTGACCCTAGTTATAAGCTTGGTCATGAAATTTGCATCTGAGGTCTCAGGACCATGAATTGCCCCTGCCGCCCTTGACTGGGGCATGTGCATCTTAGCCATCTCCCCTGATTTTTTGCCACCTCCTTCAGGGCTGACCCAAACATGGAGAAACCTTCAGGGTGCATTACCAAACATCTTTTCGAAGAGGTCCCTGCCTGCTAGGGCCAAAACCAGAGGTTGTGGTGAGCCAAGTTTTGAGCATCGCCCCAGACAGCCTCCTCTGACACAGCTGCTGTGTAAGCAAGGCATCTACTTTCCTGTCCAATGACCATCTGTTTGGTTAGGTTTGAAATCAGAGGGTAGCTTCTGCGGCAGTTTAGCCACTTTTCTGGTTGCTTCTTGTCAAACCTGAGAAGCTTAGAGATATGCTGGGGCCCTGGATAGGTGAAAAGCTTAGAGATGTGTCGCTCCTCTTTCAGCCATTTCCCTTATGGTAGGAGAAATAGGAAAAGTTGTTGTTGGTTTGGAAGTAGACGTCCAGCAAAAACCTGTTTCAGTTGGGTGGGAGCCACTGGTGAGATACAAGGAAATCTCAACTGATCTTTTTTTTTTTTTTTTAAATGAAAACTCTAGGTCCTCCCGGTCAAGGTTTCGTCCACTAGCTCCCCCTCCGGCAGAAGATAAACTGAGTCTTAGGAGTCCAAGAAACGCACCCTACAACGCTTTCCTTTAAGAGTGTCCCTAGATTTCCTTGTAGAACTAGATCTTATCTTTCTCCTGTGATATGAAGAATGTTGATCCTCCTAGGATAATTGCCTCTCAGGAGTAGGATAGAGATGGTCCTCTTTCTTGTGTATTCTTGTGAGGGCTCACATCTGGTGATCCCAGGTTGTCAGTCCAAGCATACTGGATCCAGAGCAAGGCCCTATGTAACTGGTTTATGAGGTCTGGAGACAAAGGGGGCTGCGGACTGTTGGGTCTCTCTGGTGGCTGCCGCTTATTCTGACCTGTTGGCTATCAGACTGAGCTGAGGAAAGGTCTGCCTCCATCACTTCTTCCCCATTTCCAGACGCTGCCCTTCCGACATTTTAGGCAAAGCGACCCAGCCAGGGTGAATTAGTAGCAGGGGACTTGCAGTGCTGGCCTTTTCTGCCCCTGGAAGGCTTGTGTGAGGACATAACCCCAAAAAAGGCCCTATTTCCCTTTAATTCAGCGAATTCCCCCCCCCCCAGGCTTCCTGATGCTATGCATAGATATATGTATACGATGATGCCTACGTAAATGCTTTATATTTGTTGACAAAATAATAGGTTGTATTTATTGTCTCTGTTATGATCATTGTAAAATCGATGTAAAGAATAACTGGAACTGGCACTTTGGACCTCTCTGTAAAGAAGCTTAGGCTCAGTGGAGTTATCCATATTCATTATTTTATGAATAACAATTTTACCTACCTATGCTGCTGAAGCTGCGATTAAATGTGCTGGCCATTTAAGAGTTGTGCTGGTCCTGTAAGGGCAAAATACTGAGCTTTCCTTGTGTAATCCATAATTGTATTTTATTCCTAATAGACTGCGCAGGAATCCAGCCTCTTAGGATCTGCAACAGAGTTGATGCACAAGGTGGGGTGGAAAGGATGAGAAGGGACTTGGCAAGGTTAGAGGAATGGTCAAATGTATGGCAGCTTAGATTCAATGCTAAGAAGTGCAAGGTAATGCACCTGGGAAACAAAAACCCAGGGGAAGAGTACACAATGGGGGTGAGATACTAACAACAACAAAATGGAAAGGGACCTGGGGGTAGTCATATCAGATGACCTAAAGGTGGGCAAGCAATGAGAGGGCAGCAAGGAGGGTTGGGGAATACTGGGATGCATAGGAGAGGCATCACCAGTAGAAAACAAGAAGTTATTATCCTCTGTACAGACAGCTGGTGAGACAACATCTGAGTACTCAGGCAGTTCTGGAGACCCAATCTCCGAAAGACATAGACAGGATGGAAGCTGTCCAGAGGAGGGCAACTAAAATGGTGCAGGGTCTGCACCGGAAGACATATGAAGAGAGACTTAAGGAGCTTAATATGTATAGCCTCGAGGAAAGGAGGGAGAGGGGGGACATGATAGAAACTTTCAAGTACCTCAAGAGAATCAACAAAGTCCAAGAGGGTAGCATCTTTCAAAAAATGAGGTGGGCAAGAACAAGGGGGCACAATTTGAAGATAGAAGGGGGGGCTCAGAGGTAATTTAAGGAAGTATTTTTTCACAGAGAGGGTTGTGGATGTATGGAACGGCCTTCCAGAGGAGGTTGTGGAGTCAAAACAGTGGTGGAATTCATGCATGGGACAGTCATAAGGCAATTCTAGGGGTGGGGTAGGAAGAAGTAGGCTGCTGGTTAACTAGGATCTGCAACTTATCCATCAGGTAGGGAAACGGGCAGACTGGGTGGGCCAAGCGGTCCTTATCTGCCGTCAAATTCTATGTTTCTATAGGAGTCTATGCAGACAACCCTCTGGGCATCACTTCTTGCCGGTTTGGTTGGGGGCACAGAACGCTGAGCAAAAGCTCCTGATTAGCGCTCCTCACGTGCTGTAGCGCTCGTCAATGGAATTCCCTGATCATCGACGAGCCGCTATAGCCACACTGCAGGTCCACGCTGACGAGCGGCTGAGGTGATCAGATTGCCAGCCATCGGCAGGTTGCCTCCAATTTAGACTCCTTATGCCCCTTAACGCTCGTCGACAAAGAGTTCCCTTGCTGTGCTCGTCAAGGAGTTCACATGCTCCAGATTAGGGCTCCTCATACCCTGCAGCGCTCATCGATGAGAGCTCCCGAACGCCGAGTAGCTGCCATTGTCATGTTGTGCCGTTCCACCATCGACAAGCGGCTGATACAAGCAGAATGCTCTCGCCGATGGAAAAATATGGGCTGCCTTCTGAGGTGTGATATATTCTCCTAAGCCTCCGGTGCTGTTTTTATTCCACTATCCGGACTTTTACTGCACTGAGGGTGATAGATCCTTCCTAAGCACTCTGGTGCTGTTTTAATTCCCCTAAACAGACTTTCACTGCAGTGAAAAAGCATTTCAGACAGAGTGCAGAAAGCGCGAGAGAAAAACAACACGGAGAAATGGGGCCAGTCATCCTTCCTAAGCACTCCAGTGCCATTTTAATTCCCCTAAACAGAATTTCACTGCACTGAAGGAGCATTCCAGGCAGAGTACAAAAAAGTGCTGCGAAAAAAACAACACAGTGAAATGGGGCCAGTCTGTGCAGCTTGCAAGGCTGAGACTGGAACACACACTGGAGTTTTTAAACACAGCTGTGATTCCTCCAATATCAGAATTAAATCAAACTTGCTTGACTTACAGTTTGCTGTCTTCAGGTCTGCCACATGGCAGAACTCTGTTTGCAGAGTACCTGCCAGCCTGAAGGCAGGACGTAAACTGGAGACAACCGGATGTGGAGGGCTTCTTATACCCCTGCTGCAGAGCTTTTAGTCCTGCCTACCACCAGCATCAGGAGGTACAGCCCAGACGTAAGGAAGCCCGGAGACCAGCTTAGCAGTGAGAATTGGCACTGGTCCACTAGCCAAATGCTTGTATATTTTATATTGGGCTAGTGAGATTTTCCATTAACTAGCCCTGCAGGCTTGTACTAGAGAAGGTAACATTTCAATTAGTACACCAGCTCGTCAAGTGGAAAAGTCTGGGGTGCTAGTGGATTTTCTCAATTACTAGCCCTGCTGGCTAGTGGCTGCAAAACTTGATTTTGACCCCTGCTCAACCAGTCAAAGAGGACTCTGACATCCATGCCTCCTCAGAAACGGCAGAAAGTAATTGTTTCAACAAAAATTCCCCAAGACTTTTCATCAATTTAAAAAAATGCAAACAAGTAAAAAAATAAATAATGTATCACACAACCTCCTAGCCTACTGAATAAATGAAATACGTAACGGGGAGCTTGTCTGATACAGCATTTATCTGCACTCAGGCAGTCTGCCTTTGGGCATATCACTCGTGGCTTACGCCACTGGTGAGGTTACCCAAGGTCAAACTGCCCTTGTGCAGATAAATGATGCATCACACAGCTCCCCGTCACAGATCCTTTAATTATGTGTGTGTGTGTATATTATATATATATATATATATATATATATATATATATATAGACACACACGTATATATATACATATATATACACACACACACACACACACACACACACACACACACACACACACACACACACACACACACACACACGTAATAGATATACCACTCTTGGGTGTGTGGTCGGCGCTCTGATATCATGCATCGCTGTCGGTTGCTCAACCACCCAAGGCGTGTGACATCAGAGCGCGACCACACACCCAAGAGTGGTATATCTATCTTATAAAATGGCCCCTGTTGTGACGAAATAGTTCTACGTGGAGATGATGTAGGGTGAAACAGATACAGAATAGGAGGAAAATATAGTTCAGAATAGGCTGTTTAATTTGAATTATTTTTAATGAATAAACATTTAACTGGATAACAGTGTAAGTGAATACAACAGTTGAACATTCAGAATAGGCTGTTTAAACAGTTGAACATTAATGAGTACTGTCACTTTAAGAGTGGTTCATTTTGGAAAGAAAACGTGTGTTGAACAGTGAATTGTACTGGCAGGAAGTGCTTAATGCTTTACAGTGCCAAGAACTGCTGAACTTTAACGTGGGAGTTTAACAGTAGTAATTTGAAGTGGTTGTTCGTTTTTGTTTTTATTTGTAGTAGATGTTGAATTGGAGGTTACCATGCACCGTGACGTTTTGCATATACGGTGCAAGTGGATGCGGTCCTGCAGGTAAGTGGTGGGGGAGTGCTTGAGGCTGTTCATTTTGTGTTTTCCTGGTGGTTTTGTTGTTTTCGTGATGCCTCTGCAGCGCTTTTGTGGGTCTGTGGGGACCGTTGGAGGACGGCTGCAGTTTGGGGCTGCACTGTTATTTGTACTGGAGCTCCGGGTGATTTTTCAACAGGGAAATCCGTTCGTAGTCTGTGAGGAATCTTCTTCTTCGTGGTCTGTTTCACTGTGGATGGGGTGAGATTCTTTGTCCTCTGGTGGTCTGAGGAGGTGGTTGATGTGGTTGCTGAAGGCACTGTTTTCCGTTGAGGTATCTCCGAGAAGGCTGGTCAGCTGTTGCTGCGCCGTAGGGTGCAGAGCCTTCATGGTTCGGCTGCTGTTACGGTGGGAATCTCGGGTTTGGGGCAAGTTGTGTTTTTTGGTGCTGGTTGGCAGTCTGATGAGCTTGTGCCAGCCAGTATGTTTGACCAGTTTTTCCGATCATGTAGTGTGGGTGCCCAGTATGATTTTAAGCTGATTTCTGATTTGTGGCCTGTTACAGCCATGATCTGACGTGATTCAAGACCTGCTGAGGAGAGCAGCTGAACAACAGTTGATCTTGGGCAGTGATTTGTATACCTACGAGAGAGTCCTGCTTCAATAGACAGGCGAGGCATGAGGGAAGATAAGTAATTAATTCCCATGGGCTCTTTACTGTACCAGATTTTCTGTTTGTCTAGTAAGTCCTGTGAGGCTCTTTTGGGGTGTAGGAAAAAAGCTGTGGTTTCAGGTGGGCATTTAGTGAGGTACTTTTTGAAAGAAAGCACAGGGCAGAGAGGATCATTTGGCTGTGCAAAAACAAAGCCTCTTAAAGTGGTTTGGTTTAACTCTCTGGCGTCTTTATGATTTTTGCTGTCTGGTTGTATTTTGGGTTATGTACTGTAACCCATTTTCATCAGTTTTTATATGGAAAGAGTCTCTTTTAGTTCTCTTTGTCCTTCCCTTCCCTACGAGCTATGAATATTTGTAGGTCGAACCAGACCTTTCTGACTAGTCCTGCAGCTGTGTTTGGTGATAGTGCTGGAGAGTGCTTTAACTTTTGAAGTCGGATTCTGCGAGGCATTCGTGGTGTTGAGTGCAGTCTCTGCCTTCTTTTCTGTATTTTTTTTATGATGGAGACAAAAACATTGTTTGCAGATTGAAAATCTGTGCCTGTGACAAGATTCATTTGTCGTGACAGAGGCAGTGAATTTAAATGCCTGTTGAGTCCTGCTCTTAAACCAATAAAACTTGACGCCAAACTGTTCGCCTGAGGAGTTTCTAACTGTGGCATAAAATTCTCTCAAGGTTGTGTTTAATTTATCTGGTGTTACTGTTTTAAATCGAGGTCTATTTGCTTTTCTGTTACCCAGTCTGTAAATACTTTTGTTGCCCAGACAGTTTGCTTTTAGTAATTTTTCAGCTTTGTTTTCTTCTATGTTATCTATTTCTTCAGGGTCAAGGCTGGCATGTCTACTCACTGTTTGCTGTGCTGGATTCTGAAGTGGCTGCTCAGGTAAGTCCTGTTCAAGTTCTTTGAAGAGATCATCATTGTACCAGTCATCTTTGGTGAGGATTGATGTCAGGTCCTTTGAGGTATGTGGTAATTCTGCCATTTTTTGAAATTCTTCTGTCAGATATTTGTATTTCTGTCAGAGTGAGGCAGTGATGTGCTGCTTTTCTTTGAGTAGTCTCTCTGTGAGTGATGCTATTGTTTACACTTATGGAGTGATACTGCTGTGGCTTTGTGATGAGGTTTTGTCACAGTGAAGTGCAGGGTCATGAAATAATGTATCGGTCATGTGATTAGTGTCCAATCATGTTAGTGGATTTCTGTCATTTAACACACCATTTATATAATATATATATATATATATTTATTTATACATTAGGGTGAGTGATAAATGAGTTTAATAAAAACATGTATACTCACTTCCACTGTATAAATATATCGTGACTTAAGCACATGACCAGAGTCTTACATTTATATATTCTCTGCATACGTAACGACCGCATTTATCAATAGTCGTTACATCACACAGTTCAAACCCTTAAACGAAACCTTGAAAGAGTAGAAAACGCTGTCAGAACTACTTTGCAATACAAAAAGCACAATAATTAAAACACACCTGAAATCCCAGCTGCCACTAAATAGAAACGAGCTGCCCGTGAACAGCTAAATACGCAGACATAAAGCAGATTCTACAACAGGAAAGCAACGTACAAAAATAAAAATAAAAAGGACAGAAAAACGAAAACATAAAATAAGGATACTAAGACTGGCCTCTACAAATATCGAAAGCACAGAATGAATAAACAAACTAATACTAAAGAAAATGGAGAAACCAATGAATATTACAGAAAAAGTATACCTGAGTTGCAGTCAATTCAAAATAGACACAGAACCGTTGCTGGAACCTGACATAGACACAAACAAAACAGCACAAAAAGGGCAAATCGGTAGTACAGGTACTACAAAACCGACTATAGAAATAGACACTAACTATATCAAATACATCAACTCCACGAAAAACGACACCACCAGACGTAAAACCAAAACAGATATAACACACCTAGAAAACTTCCTAAAAGAGAAAATAGGCATATTTCTACCGATTCATAACATACCACCTCCTCAACTAGATCAGTTTCTATGTAAATATTTTATAACATGCCAAAAAAAAGACGGTTCACAATATGAACCCTTAAGCTTAAGAGCAAAGTTTCAAAGCAAGACATTTAAAAGATCTCGGATATAGCAATCCTTTCGCAGTCCAATACCTTTACAAAAGCAAGACAAGTATTAATTTCAAAACAAAAAATACAAAGTGGAAGGCAAAGGAAACCGACCCCAAGTAGCAGATGAGCTCACTGAGGAGTTCATTGATGAACTCTACACCAAAAACATACTTGGACCTGATAACCCTATCTCACTGATAAATACAATGTGGCTTAATATTACCCTTTTTTCAGAATAAGAGGAACAACAGAAGCCAGAAATATACAATGGGGTGACATCCGACTAGGAACAGATGACAGAAATACCAGATACATTGAATACATGAAAGACAAACAAAAACCCATACAGGATCCAACCCAAAGGACAACAGAATACTAAAACCTCGTGCCTACGAAATTAAAGACACAAAACGTTGCCCTGTAGCGAACTACATCTTCTATAAAAAGGATAGACCACCAAAAAGCAATATTAATACAGCTCCATTCTTTCTGGCAATAAACTACTCACCAAAGGCAACATACCCCATCAGCTGGTATAAGAACCAAGCACTAGGTGTGAATAGCCTTGGAAAAATTGTAAAAAATATGATTACTGCAGCAAACATACAAACAGAAAAAAAAACTCACAAACCACTCGGTTCGAAAACATCTTGTGCAGAAACTAGTCGACAGCAACGTGCCACCTACTGAAGTTATACAGATATCTGGCCACAAAAAATTACAATCCTTGCATGCTTACTTACGAATAAATGAAATAAAACAACAAAACATATCGCACATATTAAGTAACCAGACAAATGAACAACCAAGCACCTCGAAACCGAATTCCTGCACTTCAGTTCAATGCCCAGACAAATTATCACCGCTACAGCCACATACTTCTAAAGTGCAATACAAGATGAAACATGAAGCACCTACAATGTCTACTTTGGAAAAAGGCATAGCCACATGCTTCAACCACCCCGCAATTTCAGCAACACACATCACATTTAACATCATCCAAGGTAAGTATTAAACACCAGCATTGCAATCCTGCACATGTGTTTTAAAATAAAATAACTAAATAAACATTTCTCTCTCCCCCGCCAGGAAATAAATATGACAGTCCACCAAGAAAACGAAGCAAACCTCTATCATCAGACAGCGACAGTGACTGAAAAAATGGACTGAGGATTACCCCAAAACACACTGAAAATGAATAAAAATAAAAAATAAACTTACCCCAAACACTAACTCTATATAACACTGGTGAAATGAACCGGACACATCGTGAACTTCATTGTTATTTACTATCCATATTATGAATGTACTCCGGTGAAATAAAACTGGAAAAGCACTCACTCACACTAAAATGTAAATAATATCAATAACACACTAAAAATATAAATTCTACATTTTCTTAAACAGGACCAAAAGTAAGACGAAACTGCTACACATGACATCCCTACTTAACTCCGCCCACAAACATAATATAACGAATCAGAACACTCGTTCCATGATCCTCATGAGACATCCACCGATCACATAACCAATTAAAGAACCAATCACACTTAAATTAAACACTACAAACACTGACAAAAAAGCAGCACTACACTTCCTCTAAGCAAGCTAACCAGTAGCAGACACACCTTACGAGACACTGCGGACAAACACGGACATAAGAAAAAACACCAGACAAAACAAATGAAACTAAAACACAGGCACCATAATTTTACAAACCGATACACTCCTGCCCTATTGCATAATTCGGACACATGATGGGCAGGAGTGTGATACAGGAAATAGCACCATGAGTGGCTAGTGACCTCCGGATACATTCACTTGTGGCTCCACTATGCTCCGCCACTCGTGAGTATCCTGAGGTCACTAGCCACTCGTGGTGATATTTCCCGTATCACGCTCCTGCCCATCATGTATCCCCTGTATATATATACATACACATACACACACACACACACACACACACACACACACACACACACACACACATATACATATAAATATATACACACACACACACACACACCCACACACGCACTACTGTACAGAGGTTTTCGGTGCTCCAGCCAAGGCAGGTCCATGGGAATGCAGACCACTGTGGACAACTATCACAGCGCTAGGAAACCCTGAGTTCAGATGGTGGGTGGGAGCAGGTATTTACACACACACACAAAAAAAAAAAAAGATTTGGCTGGGGTCAATAAGGCTGGTCTTTTTTTGTTATTATCTTTATTTCTGCAGCAGGCCTTACTGTCTCACTAGTTTCACGGTTATAACTGTAGTTACAGTATATGAGGACCAATCCAGTGTCAATTTTACAGACTTTTTTTTTTTCCTTTGTATACAGTGCCCACAGGGAGGGCTTTGACGCAACAGCACTGCCTTTCAGTAATGCTCCCTACATAGTACACAGCAGTTCAGGTCCACCAAACACCTGACAATCAGTTTCATACCCCCACTACCAAGCTCACTATTTTGTACTTCTCTGATGGTCCGGGCTGAACACTAGATCTGTCAAGCAGTTGGAAGGAAGAGGGTCAGTTTTTTTTTTGTTTTTTTGTTAAAATCCCCGACGGGCCAGTTTAGGCACCAGACCCATCACGGTGGAGGGAGACTTATTTATTTATTATATTTTTAATTACAACAGGCCAGAATGGGGTCTGAATTCATCAGGTTGTTGCGAGGAGGGGGAACAGATTTTTATTTATTTTTAATTCCCTGGCAGGCTAGGATGGACTTCGGATTCATCGGGTTGTTGTCAAGAGAGGGAAATAGTTTTTTTTATTTTTTTTATTCCCCAACGGTGCTGCTATTGCCCCGGACTCGCTAGGTAGCTGGGTGGAGGGGGAGGAGACAGAGATTTTTTTTTTATGATTATTACTCTGTAACAGATCGTGTTGGGCACTGGACCCATTAGGTAACTTGTGTGGGGGAGCCAGAAATTTTTTAATTTTTTACTATTTACTGCTGGGCTTGGCACTGGACCCATCAGGTAGTTTTCGGGAGGCAAATAGATTTTGTTTTATTCCCTGATGGGCCAAGGTTGGGCACTGGACCCTTCTGCTGTGCTGCAGACTGGCCTACAGCATGCATGGCAGTGTGGTCCCTATGTGCGTACTAGGAAGAGTGCAGAGTTTTTTTTTGTGTTTTTTTATATTTTATGCTCACGCCCCCCTTCGTCTTTGTGGCTCACCAACGGGGGTTGTCACAGCAAAGGGGGGGCATGAATCCCAGGTGCAGTCCTCAGCCCCCATCCTGCCTCGGATTACCCCCCAGGCGAGGAAGTGGTGGGGGGGAAACTACCCCCCACTTATGCCAGGTGTTGGGCCTCCGATCGACCCAGGTCCAAACCACACACCCGCCAGCTCCGTAACCAGCGAGCCGCAGGGCCATTTTCCTTTTTCTCCCAGTACCCGCCCCCCCAAAAGGACGCAGGCAACTGAGGAAGTCCATGGAGAGTCTCCGAACCCCAGCCAAGGTCTTCCCCTCCCACATGGCACCCCGCACTGCACCTCCACCCATGTGCACCCAGGTGGCGGCATTGCAGTGGGAGCGGCATCCCCGGAGAGCGCTCCAGGGCATGCAATCCCCCGCTGACCCTCCGCTCCCAAACTCGGGTCGCCTGCATCACAAGCAGTAGCACACCGCTGCACCAATGGGCTGGCATTGAAGAGTGCAGAGTTAAGACTCAGATCAGAGAAGGAAAGCATGGGAAAGTCCGGTGGTAGAGCTGAGATCATTGGCACTTGGGATTACAGTCACAGAAGTGAGCACCATCTGTGCCCCTCGGTCCAGTCTCCCATACTAGTGTGCTGCAGGCCAGCGAAAGTGGAGATGCTTAAACAGGTTGGTAGCTGCAGTAATGCTGCATCACCCCCCAAGCCTCCCATGCTGTGTTTGTGCCCCTCACTGTGGCCTGAGTGGACGGACATGGGGACAGCAGTGTTTTCCTACCCTGCCTATTCCACCTTCAGCTCACCACTTTGCTGCTGCTCCTCCTTATCTCAGTTTGGCTTAATAGATAAATTAAGATAGATAAGTTGATTCCTACTATTTCCTGTTCTCCTTGTATACTGCCTACTCCCTGACCTGTACCAACTTTTGTCCAATGTACCCCTATGATTATGTATGTACTCTCTGTAACTTAATATGTATTTCACTCAAATCCTATTATAATTTTCACCTAATACAAGTAGTCGTCGTAACAAACCCTGGGTCGCCCCTGAAAAAAGGATCTCTGGTCTCAGAGGGCTTACCCGGTTACCAAAATCTAAATAAATAAATAAGATAAATACAGAAATATTTTGTTTTTAGACACATTAAGAATGGTTAGGACCACAATGGGCCTATTTTCAAAGTTGGCCAGTGTTGAATTATGTTACAGTGGCTTCAACCTCTACAGATAGGAGAGCAAACTCATTAAATTAGTGTTGACATTGACAGACAGGAGTACAAATGCAATGTATGGACCAAGACAGCAGATGTTGATCCATTTTAGGCTGTCACACTGTCAGAGGATCCCGCCGTCAATTTAGTTACTGTTACTAATGTCGGTGAATTCAGTTTGTGGTATGGTTTTAAACTCAGACAGCGCTTTGCAGAAGACAAAGATTTCCAAGTTTCTGAGATGAATTAAGAGGGTCATTTTCCCACTTGCTCGCGCCCTGGGGACATGGACGCCGCACTTTTTTTTTTTTTTTTTTTTAAATTCTTTTGTGTATGCCTCTATACACGCCACTACCATAACCTCCTCAGGATGCTCCAAGGTGTCTAGCTACGCCGGTACCCAACCCCATACAGCTGCTTTACCTCCATGTAGCTGCGTCCCACCCCCGGGGGTGGGAAGGGGGGAGATTCTCCTCCAACTGCTAGTCTCCGTCAGGCAACCCAGCTGGGGAGTGATGGTCGGGTCCCCTTGGGAATCACTGAAGCCGCTGTCCATCAGGTAGTGGGGTGTTCCCATACATTTTTTTTCTCCCGATCTCCATGGATGCAGGCAGGGGAGGTCCAAGGTGCATATGCACAGAACTGTGCTGCTGCACTGAACTTCTGACCTGCGACTGTCCCTCCCTTGACACCCTCAACTTGCGCTGCCACTTGTGTTCTGTAGCGTGTCAGTACTGCCGTGAGACGGAGACCTCTCCCCCAGAGAACAGCATCCTCTGGGACACTCAATCCTCGCCCCGATCCAAGCTTGTTCCCAAATCTGGGCTGCTGGTGTCTCAAGTGGTAGCAATCCCTACTATTGATCTCTGCATTCATACTTGTTCTTGGAAGAGTTGTTACTACAGTTTGGTATCTGGTTTTCTGGCCCTTTACTGTTTTGCAAGCCATGACTGCCCTGCATGTTTCCCTTCTAGTTTTGAGAAAATTCCAGTTTAGTCTAGTCAGCATTTCACAGTGGTGTGAGCCATATGGGTATCTGAGGACAAATCTTATCATATTATGGCAAGTCTGTCAAAGTAGTTCATAATACATGAACCAGGTTGCACATAGGACCCATCAGGTAGCTGGAGAGAGGGAGACAGACTCTTTTTTTTTAATGTTTTTTTTTTTTAATAGTTATGTCAACCCGGGAAAGACAGAGAGGTCATGATGATCGAACCGGGATGCTGGGGCTCAGCTGCTGTTGGAGGTATGGCTCTCCCTTCAGTGGGTGGCCAATCCCTCATGGTGAAGGACTGGGTGTCATTTTGGATTGCAGAATGCCAATGGGACAACAGGTGTCAGCTCTGGCTTTTACCATCTTTGAAACATCACCAGGATTAAGTCGCATCTAGCTCAGGCAGATCTGGTAACAATCGTTCATGCTTTCACCACCTCAAGTTTGGACTATTGCAATGCCCTTTACTTGGGATTATGTAGAGGTTTGATGAGACGCCTGCAGCTGGTCTAGAATGCTGCAGCCCAACTAACAGTGGGCTCCTCAAGCAGTAACCATATCACGCTGGTCTTGTAAGTGCTGCACTGGCTGCCTATGCCATGGCACATCACCTTCAAGATATGCCTGTTAACTTACAAGGCCCTACGTGGTTTGGGACCAGACTACCTGAAAGAGCTCCTTGTTCTCTACCACCCAGGTCACCCCCTCTGCTTCATCGATGCGGGCCTACTGGTTGTCCCCCCCTTCTCTGTTAAGACATTCAGGAGACAGAGTATTTGGAGTTGCTGCTCCAGTTCTGTGGAATGCACGACATTCGCATGGCTATATGGCGGTGGACGTTAAAGCCTCTCTTAAAACGTTTCTTTTCAAACAGTCGTTTCTTAGCTAGTTAATTTATTTTTGCCTTGCATTTAATGTTATTCAATTTTACTTTAAAGTGTATGATTCAATCTTTGTTTAGAATTTATGTACTATATACGACACTCAAGAGTCTGCAGGAATGGGTGCTAAATAAATAGAGCTTGCCTTGCCTTTTATTCGCTGATGGATCAGGCAGAGTACGAGACTAATAAAGATTTATTGGAGAGGGGGTTGGACAGATATAAAAAGATAGGCACCAAATACATCAGTTTCTTTTTTGGGGGTGGTGTCATATTTCTTTTATTTCCTGACGGGCCGCTTTAACACTGCTTTTATGGGCTGGATTGGGTGTTGGACCAGTCAGGTAGTTGAAGAGGGAAGAGGGCCAGACTTGTTTTTCTATTCATACTAACATGCTACAATGCCAGCAGAATAGGCCTATCGGTCTTTCCTGTTTGCTAATTTTGGTCAGCCCCCACCCTGGCAGCTGACCTTACTGCCCCCCCTCACCTTCTTGGGCTTCTCCTGTCCCAGTCCCGGATATTCTCACTGCACTGGACTTTGCTTCCAGAACCCTTCCCCTGTACCTATCCCACTCCCTCTTGAACCCCTCCACTGCCTCTGCCTCCACCGCCCCCGGGGCAGTGCATTCCACGGCTCCACCACCCTCTCAGTGAAGTAGCACCTCCTCCTTTCTCCCCTGAATCTCCCCCCCTCCAGCTTCCGGAATCTTACCCCCTCCAGCTTCCACCCATGCCCTCTAGTTGCCTCCCCTTCCTTTGGAGCACCCTGCTGCACCTCCCCTAGTTACCCTTCATGTACCTGAAGACTCTATCATGTCCCCCGGTCCCTTCCTCCGAGCTCTCCCCATAGGTCCTGTCCCCAAGCCCCAAATCATTTTGGTTGCCCTCCTCTGGACCCTCTCCAGGAGTTTAATGTCCCTCTTTAAGTGTGGCCTCCAAAACTGCATGCAGTACTCGAGGTGCGGCCTCACCAAGCAGTTATACAGAGGGAGTATCACTTCCCTCCTTCTGGAGGTGATCTCCCTAGGGATGCATCCCAGCATCCTGTTGGCATTGGCTGCTGCCCTCCTACAAGTCTCCGGGTTGTTCATCTTGACATCCATCACCACCCCCAGGTCCCTCTCAGCCATCGAGACTTGAAGCATTCCCCCCCAGGGTGTACACTTGGCCCGGGTTTCTGGCTCCCAGGTGCAGTACCTTGCATTTCTCTGCATTGGACCTCAGTTTCCACTTTCGAGATCACCTTTCCAGAGCCTCCAGGTCCCACTGTAGGGCCACCCTCCCCTCCTCCCCATCCACCACCGCCCCCAGCTTTGAGTCATCCGCAAAGAGACTCATCTCACTCCTGATACCCTTATGTCAGAGACGTAGGCGTTGAACAGGAGGGACCCAAGGACCGATCCCTGCGGAACCCCACTAATGACCCTCCTTGGGGATGAGACTATCCTGCCAACCACAACCCTCTGGGTCCAGTCCTGGAGCCAATTCCCTATCCATCTGATCATCTGGTTCCCCACCTTGATTTCCCCCAGCTTATCCAATAGACCCTCATGAAGAACAGAGCCAAACGCCTTGCTGAAGTCAAGAAAGAGGATGTCCACCGACATACCCAGGACCAAGGTACTCGTCGCCCAATCATAGAACTCCACAAGGTCTGTCTGACACGATTTCCCAGGGACAAAGCCATGCTGTCTATCGTCCAGGCACCCCGACTTTTCCAGATCCCCCCAGCCTCTCCTTGACAATGCCCTCCATCACCTTGCCCACCACCGATGTCAGGATGACAGGCCTGTAGTTCCCTGCCATCTCCCTTGATCCACCCTTGTGGATAGGCACTATATATGCCACCTTCCAGTCCAGGGGCACCCACCCTGTCCTCAGAGAGATGCTAAAAAGCTCCGCCAGGGGTTTCGCCAGGACATCTGCCAGTTCCCTCAGCACTCTGGAATGTAATTTATCCGGCCCCAGTGCTTTCTCCGTCCTAAGGGACCAGAGGGCTTCCTTCACTCTCTCTGCCGTGATTTCCTCCTCCGCTAACTTGTCCCCATTTTGCCTTCCACCCTCCTGCCAGTGATGCCCCCCCCAGACCCGCTGATCGGTAAGGGTCTCCCCCTCCTCAGTTTCACCGTCTCCTCCCATGTAAGATGCAGCCCCCCATTTTCCTTGGTGAAAACTGAGGTGAAGTACTCATTTAGTGCCTCGGCCTGCTCTCCCCGGTCTTGTGCCCATCCCTCCGTTTTAATCCTGCTAATCTGCCCCTTCACCCTGTTTTTCCCCAATGTATCTAAATAACCCCTTGTTCCTCTCTCATTTCCCTGGCCAGATTCTGCTCCTTCCTTGCCTTAGCCGCCCCTCACCACCCTAGTGGCCCTTCTAGCCATCAGCTCATACTCCCCTCGATCCCTTTCACTCCTTGAGCACTTGAATTGCTTATAGGCTGCCTTCTTTCCCGCACCACCTCCTGGACCTCCCTGGTCCACCAGCAGGGTTTTCAAGCCTTACCACATTTTTGTCTTACTCTTGTACAGGTGCTGGTAGCATCCTGCACCCCCCTCCTGATGATTTCCCACCTACTGTCAGCGTCCATATCTGGCCCAAACCCATCCAAATGCTCCTTAAAGATCCTTCCCATTTCCTTGAAACCCACCCCCTGAAGTCAGTTACCTCCGTTTTTGTGCAGCCTTCTACCCCTCCTAGGTCCAGGCAGAACCAGACTGTGGCATGGTCACTCCCTGCCAACGGATCCCTTACCTCCAGGCCCCCAATCTGGTCACTGTCTGCCAGGACCACATCCAGTATCTGCACCTCCCTGGTCGGCTCCCCCACCTGCTGGGTTAGGAACGCGTCCTGAAAGACATCCAACAACCTCTGTTCACCGGCCACCGAGGATGTCATAATCCCCCAGTCCGTTCCTGGCATCTTTGAGTCCCCCAACACCACCACCCTTCCCCTGCCCAATATGCAGTGTCTCCCAACATCTAACATATTAACATACTAACATACTAAAATGCCAGCAGAATAGGCCTAACGGGCTTTCGTGTCTTCTCGTTTGGTCAGCCCCCATCCTGGGAGCTGACCCTGCTGCCCCCCCTTGCCCTCTCTGGCTTCTCCCTTCCCAGTCCCAGATATTCTCGCTGCACTGGACTTTGCTTCCAGAACCTTTCCCTGTACCTGTCCCACTCTCTTGAACCCCTCCACCGCCTCTGCCTCCACCAGCCCCTGGGCAGCATTCCATGGCTCCACCACCATCTCAGTGAAGTAGCACCTCCTTTCTCCCTGAACTCCCCAGCTTCCACCCATGCCCTCTAGTTGCTCCCCTCTGAAGCATCCTGACTGCTCCTCCTATTTACCCCTTCATGTACCTGAAGACCTCTATTATGTCCCCCTGGTCCCTTCTCTCTTCCAATGTCTACATATTTTGGTCTTCGAGCCTCTCCCCATAGGTCCTGTCCCCCAAGCCCCAGATCATCTTGGCTGTCCTCCTCTGGACCCTCTCCAGGAGTTCAATGTCCCTCTTTTAAGTGTGGCCTCCAAAACTGCATGCAGTACTCAAGGTGCGGCCTCACCAAGCAATTATACAGAGGGAGTATCAATTCCTTCCTTCTGGAGGTGATGCCCCTAGCGATGCATCCCAGCATCCTGTTGGCCTTGGCCGCTGCCCTCCTACAAGTCTCCAAGTTGTTCATCTCGTTATCCATCACCACCCCCAGGTCCCTCTCAGCCATCAAGACTTGTAGCATTTCCCCCCCCCCGGGTGTACATCTGACCAGAGTTTCTGGCTCCCAGGTGCAGTACCCTGCATTTCTCTGCACTGAACCTCAGCTTCCACTTTCTAGACCACCTTTCCAGAGCCTCCAGGTCCCCCTGTAGGGCCACCCTTCCCTCCTCCCCATCCACCATCGCCTCCAGTTTTGATTCATCTGCAAAGAGACTCATCTCACGCCTGATACCCTTCCTTATGTCAGAAACGTAGGCATTGAACTGCCACCAGACTCTCCTACAGTTACTCCACCAGCGCAGTGGATCTGTACACCACTCCTATTTTTACTCTCTTGCACTCCCTTGTTATCAAGGTGACCCAAATCACCTCCACAGTTCCCTCCACCTCTCCTATGCCAATGCAGTTTCTGACTATTATTGTTTACACCCCACCTTTCACCAACGAACCCCTCTATTTTCAACTTAAGGATTTCCCTCTCCTCCAAACTGAGATGGAGCCTATCCCTAGCATACAGCCCCTTATCCTCCCAGGTCTCCCCCAATCCCCCTTCAACCTATACCCTTTGGCCCCACACCACTCCCTGAGCCACTGGTTTATCACCCTAATCATTTTCTTGTGTTCCCCACCAGCCCTCGGCACCGGCAGGATTTCCGAGAAGGAAATTGCGCATCCTATGTCATGACAAACCCTGACCAACTCCCTGAACCTTGCCTGTATCTCTAGCTCACTATTTCCCTCAATGTCATTGGTACCCAAGCGGATCACTATGTCCGGGGAACCTCCACAATCCTTTGCCAGTTGATACACCTCATGCTTGGCCCTGTGAACCGTTAGTCCAGGGAAGCATTTTGTTCTATCAGGGCACACTGCCCCCTCCCTATCCCATTTGATACCCCTGATCATGGAATCGCACAATAGGAGCACTCTGACCACCCTTTCCTCCTCCCCCATGTCCCTCGTCCTTTCCACGGCCCCTCCCCAGCCAGCTCCTTGCTGCCCCCATCTGGTTATCGCCTGCCACCCCTCCTTATTTACCCTAGCCACCCCTCCCCTCCGATCCTATGCCTCTCCTCCTCCAGAGTATACTCTGTGCCCTGCTATCCCCCTCACCACTGCTCACAACTGGTCCCTCCCCATCTGCTAAACTAGCCTGGCTCGTCCTCCCTTCCTTCCTGTCTGTTCAGCCCCTCCTTGCCCATCGTGCCTCCCCGACCCAAACCTTCAGCTCCCTTTACTGTATCCTCCTTTCACTTCTGGTCCTTCTCCTTGCACTTTCCTCCCTCCTCCTCCTCCTCCTGCTCTGATCCCCGCCCCCGTTCTCCCGCATTCCAAGTTCCCCCTATTTTTCTGCTTTCCGGCCCCTGCCTCCTGCCCCCACTCCCTTGCCATCTCTAACCGCCCTGTCATGGCTACATCACCCCCCTCTTCCTCAAGCAGAAGTAGAGAATTGAAGCGGTTACTGAGCTTAAGGTCCGATCCACCTCCCCACCTTGCTTCCTTCTGTCCAGCCCCAGCCATCTGCCTACCTTCTTGAGAATGTCCTCCTTTTTGCCCTCCTCTGTGAAGGTCCCCAGATACCTGCCTACTTCCTTGGTAGTGTCCACCTTTTGGGCCCCCTCTGTCAGGGTCCCCATGTGACCCCAGAGTACTGTCCTGCACTCCTTTCCCTATGCCCACACCCCTAGTGCTTGGTGCAAACCCGTGGTAGAGATCCTGCCCTATTCTCCAACCATGCCTCCCCCCCCAGCTGTCTCCTAACCCCCTCAACCTCCCCCTCAGCTGTGCCAGCTGGGAGCACACTGAGCAACCACCAAAATTCCAAGCTCAGTCCAGTATCATGGCCACCCAACACTCTGTGCACCCCACCACCCTCCCAAAGATGCCGGCCCTAATGACGTGTGGTCCCATCCCCCTTCAAGTAGGTTTCCTGGGGTAAACCACCAGGCTCCCCACTAGTACAAGATACACCCCATCCCACTAAACAGGTCAGCCACTAATCCTAGATACAGTCCCCCAGTAAACAAGTACCCCCGTTACTAAGTGCAGTGCTACACATTAAACAGTTTACTTAGATTAGGGGTGCTGACAGATGTCAAAATGAATAACTCTGAAAATTGTAGAAGAACTGCAGCCAAATTAAACAGGATACTGGGCTGCATAACCAGGGGAATTACGTCCAGAAGGAGGAAGGTGATCCTCCCTCTGTATAATGCTTTGGTCAGGCCGAGGTGTACTGTGTACAGTTCTGGAGACCTCTTCTGAAGAAGGATATAGCGCTGCTGGAGAGGATCCAGAGGAGAGTGACCAGGATGATTCAGGGCATGGAGGGGAAGCCTTATGAGGAGAGACTGGAAGAGCTTGGGCTTTACTCACTGGAGGAGAGGAGGGACAGGGAAAATATGATATAGGTTTTCAAGTATGTAAAAGGAATAACCAGGAGTGGAACCAAGGAGCTTTTTAGACTAAAGAAGGGGAGGAACAACCAGGGGCCATGAGTGGAAGCTGGAGGGGGGAAAACTACAGGGGGAGCGTAGGAAGCATTTTTTCACTAAGAGGGTGGTGGAGCCGTGGAATGCGCTGCCTGGGAGGCTGGTGGAGGAGGGCACAGTGGAGGGATTCAAGAAGAGGTGGGACAGGTACAAGCGGAAACAAACTAAAGAAGAGCCTCTTGAGGGCTAGGGGGGTGGTAAGGCAAGCAGCCACTAGGTTGCTGGCTTTCGAGCAGACAAGACAGACCATTTGGCCTATTCTGCTGGCTTTTTAGTATGTTAGATTAGGCTTAAACTAAACTAGAGGCTGGAAGGAGTTCCCCCCTTCCGGCAATGAGCTCAACACCACATGCTCTTTCTCGCTCCTTGCTGGTCTCCGGGCTTCATAACTACTGGGAGGTACCTCCTGTCATGTGACAGACAGGAACACAAAGCTCTGCAGCCTGGACATCCTCCCTCCCACTTCCTGTGATCACCAGTTTACTTCCTGCCTTGCAAAGAGCAGGTACTCTGCAGCAGAGCTCTGTCACTATTGTAACAGGGCTGAAGACTTCAGGACTGTAAGTTTGGATATTTTTTCTTACTGGACATCCACAGAGAGCAGGAATGGGTGGATCAATAGGCAAAGCTCGTTTTATGCTCTTAGTGGGTCCCAGTCTCAGCCGTGCTTGCTGGACAGACTGGTTCCTCTTAGCGTTTCTCCCACGCCGCCACAGGCTCTGCACGCATTCTGAGCAAACTGGCACACTATTTTCTTTCTCCCACGCAAAAAGCCTCCTGCGCTAACGGACTTAGCAGCGCGCCCCCCCACACACACACACACACACACACACGTAGGGTCTGAGAATAAAACTGCATAATATGCAAAAAGGGGGTGCTCGCAGCAGCGGAGAGGATGCTACACTGGGAGTGCTGCCCGCAATGGAAACCAGGGCACAGTAGCCACGATTGAATCTAGGGCATAGCAGCATGTTCACGGTGGCAGTATCAAGGCCCCCAGGCTCCCAGAAGCTGGCAACGCTACCAGGAGGCAGGCACAGTTTGTCGATGAGCACCTCAGCTGACTTCAGGCTCGTCGATGGAGGCAATTGCTGCAGCTTAGGCCACAATGCTCGCAACTCTTCTAGCAGGCCAGCGCCACTTTGTTGACGAGCACCTGGGGAGACTTAAGGCTCGTCGGCGGAGACCATTAACGCTGCTCAGGCCATCAGATTCACTGCTATGGCGACAGTGTTCTCAGGCCATCGACAAGCTCCTAGGATTCGCAAGTCGTCGACGGAGGCCTCATTAAACCAACGACTCTGCTTTCGGGCCACCCAGATGCACAGTTTTATTCCGATTGGTCCATCAGGGGCAAAGGCACCTTTAGGGAGCATTCCCCCCCCCCCCATTGACAAGCGCTTCAGAAGGGACCAGCTCGTCAACGGAGACTGTGTACAACGCAGCTAGCCTGGCGGCAGTCGGCCCAGCCCAACACAAGCTCCTTGGGCTCTTAGCTCATCGATGGGAACCTCATTCAACTCGCACCTCTACTAACAGGTCCCTTAACGGCACAGCCTGTTGACGAGCACTGTTGTCAAAGGCTCATCCACGGAGACCCTACCAGGAGTGAAGGGGGGAGGCTTCAACAGGCAATCAATGGTAGGCACTCCCTACATTTTCAGGGACAATGGCTGTGGGATAGAACCTCGGGGGGTCCACCCTCCTTCAATAAAGGATCCACCTTCTTGGGAAATACGGCTTACTAAGGCCTGCACTCCAGGAATCCTGGTGACCTCACACTGGAGGTTAATTTTCTGCTCCCAACCCTTTTTTGGACCTGAGAACCAGACCACAAGTGAAAATCAGTTTCAAGATGTGAGTCCTATCCCCTAGCACATAGATTACTGGATCTCGTGGATTAGGGGACTGGCACGGGGTGCAAGGCGGTCCCTATCAGCAACAGAGGACCCCCCCCAGGGTATCCTAGGGTAAGCCTGACAGCATTCTCCCTAGTCCCACCTCAGTTACCCTGCTGCGCTGCTCTAATCTAGAAGGCACGCCTCCAGGTTCACCCGAGTGTGACAGAAGCATTCAGAAACTGGGCCAACCACCAAAGAATGTGATCTCTGGTTTCGAACCCACGAGCCCCTCGGGACCCAATGGCCTGGCAAGTGGCGGTATCTCTAATACAGACCGTTCAGGCGTCCACAACATCACCCATGGCTGTGACAGCCAGTTTTTTCACATTTAGCCCTATGGCCAAGCCCTTCAGGTTCCTTTGAAAAAAAAAAAAAAAAAGGTTTGGCCTGGCAGCTACGTCATGCCACAGTACAGCAGCCAGCCGCAGAGCGAATTCCAGGTCTTACCAATCCTCAGCCCCATGCACCTCAGCAAGCGGATGAGCCTTCAGACATTCACCTGGTTAACGCACCATATGAAGGAAACCTGAAGTGGGGAGTCACCTTCAAAGAGGTGAGAACAGAATTTGAGGAAACAGAGAAAGTACGCATGCTGCTTCAACGGGCAAAAACAAATCCCGGTCACCAGGCCCCTATAAGCATTTTTGTGCCCAAGGCTACAGCAAGGGCAGAATGAGACTTCTTCAGGAAAACTCACATGGTTCTCCTCCCTTAACCAGTGTAACTACAGGGGAGGATGTGGTGACGCCTGAGGGGGTGGCAACAAAAAGCCGCAATGAAGATCTCTGACCCATCCGAGTGTAGGGCAAATGTGTCCTTACCAAGACACACAAGGAGATTTGGAGCACAGTACATTACAAATTCCCAAACAAATTCACCTGAAGGCCACCACTGGTCTCACGTGGTTCCCTTGCCAATTTCTACCAGTCGACTGGCATTGACACAAGCAATTATAGTCTTGGCAAAGCTCAAGCAAGTACTAATCTCCATCCAGCGGGGGCTAACGAGCAGGTTCCCCCTCAGACCGGAACAAGGATGTTTCCTCACTCCTTTTCATAATCCTCAAAGGCACAGCAGGATTCAGACTAGTATGGGACCTAAAATGCGCAACAGCTCCGCCAAGATGGAAATGCTTTCACCAGCAATCAGGAAACTCTACCTGGGGGATGGTCCGGGCACCCATATATTTACAAGAATCCTATCTACCTATACCCATCTGGGCGTAGTACAATATATCGGGTGCAAGGTGGGGGAAACTCAATTTCCATTCATAATGCTTCCCTTTGGACCCACAGGATTGGGCAAAGCCATATCATAGGGGCGGTATTGGCTCCTAGGGACAGGATCGCTCACCTCTCTCAACTAGGATACAGCTTCCCTCCTACCTGGTCAACTTCATCCAAAGCCCCTCAGTTCGATCAGGGAATGCCAGCAGTAGCAGGGGTCATCCAGTGCCTCCCTAGACACTGATTCATCTTGAATCGGAACAAGGGCCATTTATTTCTGCCCCAGTCCGTTCCCTATGGGGAAGCAGACCTCACAAATCAGGTGTTTCAGGGTTTTAAATAATTGATTAGCACTTTTTTCCTTGGGACAGTACTAACTGTACAGAAAGCATTTATATAGGTTTTTTAGAGGTATTATGTTTGTTAAACACAGTGAGGCAAGTGCTATGCATTTTCACAATGTTTTAGAACTTTTATAAGCAAAACGCTAATCAATTTTTAGAGTTAAATAAAACCCTGTGTTTCACACACATGGTAAATCCATGGACCTCCAGAACCACTTCAGTGTTTTCAATCTGCTCACCGAACGGCTCACCGTTACATAAAGTTCATAGGGGACACGCTCTCCCTTATAAACATAGTCTCCTGGACTCATACACATTCTCCTTCATAGACATACTGTCTGGACACTAATTCACAGGCAACCCATCCAGGCAAGCACTCTCAACATGTGATTGCAATCTAGAAATCCAGGAAGACACGAATCAAAGTTCCCAATTTCTCACCAGGGGGAGCATTTCCTCACTGGTGGGCTCGGAGGACCAATTTTACGAGAGTTCACAATTTGGGTCTTCCTCACAGAGCAAAAATGTCTAACGTTGTCTGCCTAGGGGGCGGAGGAGATCTAGGTTAGGTCTCCGCACCAGACAAGCAGCCTCTGGCAGAGTCCAGAGCCAGCATAACAGACAACCAAGCAACGATACCTTATATTATCGGGAGGCAGTATGGCGCAGTGGTTTAAGGCTCTGAGCTGCAAATCTGGAGACCTGGGTTTGAATCCCACAGCCCCCACTTGCATACTGTGTGACCCTGAGCAAGTCACTTAACTTCCTTGTGCTCCCAGGTTGCACCTGCAAACAAGCTTTCAGCTTAGTGTGTCTCACCTGGTAAAAATAATTGGTAAAATATTGACACCAAGGGTGAACAAGGAGCTCACTGGATACGCAAGTATTTCCTTCTGTTCTTTCAGTGGGCTGTAGCGCAAGCCAAGCCTGCTGGCAGTATACCTTCCAGCTTTGAATAACATCCTGGCAGACTAGTTAAGTCGCGTAATCTTCCTACCAGGAGAATGGGAGCTGAAGGTCGAGGCCTTCAACACACCTCAGGTGGATCTCGTCGCCTGTTGACTATCCTCCCATATACCTTTTTCACAATTCTGCTACTCTCCAGGGTCCGGCACAGGAGGTAACCGTGGATCCAGCAGATCTGTTTTTGACCTGCCCATTCCGGTCCAGGGGTCCATGGTTCTCATGTCTGATTCCTATGTCAAAGCATCCTCCAACAAGATCCGACTCAGCCCTGACCTTCTACCCAGGCCCGGTGCTGCATTTTAATCTGTGCAGGCTTTCCCTCTCGCAGGGAGATCGATCAGGAGTCTTTCAGGGAGCTAGAATTATTTGTTTCTGGCATCGCAATGCCGCCTCCTTCTTATCTTGTGTCTAATAAACACTATAGCGCAGATTCCCTTCTGGCTTCAATTGCATCAAATGTCGACTAGATGGTACCCTAATCCTCATTCTTCAGGCCCCCCCCCCAAAAAATAATTCGAGACAGAGCTACAACCAGCCTCCTGGTGGGTCCAAATTCCGCATTGGGAGCACTCTTGTTCATGGATGCAGGAGAGTCCTTGTGGTCTCATCCCCACGGGAGATGATTCCTGAGGGCGGCAACTTTAAAATGCCCTTCAATCCAGCTGGAGACTCAGCTTGGTCAAAGAGGCATTCCTCATACACTTGTCAACGAAAATCTCCCTTTCTCATAGCTACCTCTATAGCCAGTCACATCAGTGCGCTAAGAGATATCTTCCATAAGGTTCCTCGTATAGTACTTTTATATAGTTATTCGTAAGGACTCGGTGGTCCTATGATTAGATCCAGATTTCTTTTTCCTCATGTAATGGTTCCTTTTTCGACAACCAGGGACTGAGCCCTCCTTTTCTGCTACCCTTCCCCCAGATATGACAAGGAGATGGAATGTCATGCTCTGGATCCCAAAAGAGTGTTGAAGCTCTGCCTCAACAGTGCCGAGCCCATTCGTAAAGCTTCCAGCTTATTCGTTCTCCCAAGGACCAAACCATTCAAGGAGGCGCTTCTAAACTCTATTCCAGATGTCTTTAGTCATCCATAACCTCTACTGTCCAACAAGCAGGGATGCCTTTACCTGGACCAGTTAAGGCTCCCTCAGCCAGGGCCATAGCCATCGCGGGGTTGGACTTTAATGAACCTTCTCTGGCTGACTTAGGCAGGGCGGCTATTTGACGACCTATTCTCACCATATCCAGTCTCTGTCAGCTGGATTTGTCCACCTCGACCAAGGCCCCTTGGTTCCTCAATTGGTGGTGGTGATCCCTTAAGGGGCACTTACACTCTTCCCACCCGGGAAGCCAGGGGATGTACTGCTTTAGTATATCCCAGTAGTTACGAAGCCCGGAGACCAGCAAGGAGGAGAGAGAAATTGAAATTTAAATACCTGTAAATTTTCTTTCTCCGACTGCTGGTCTCCAGGCTTCTTCACTCCCAGAATGTAACAAGCTGGCGGTAGCCGGTGGAATGTTTGAGATAATGTTATCTCTTTCTCTTTCCTAGTTTATACAATACTATCAGGTTAGATATAGCTTTGGGAAGAACTGGTGATCACAGGAAGTGGGAGGGAGGATGTCCAGGGTGCAAAGATTTGTGTTCCTGCCTGTCACGTGACAAGAGGAAGTACCTCCCAGTAGTTATGAAGCCCGGAGACCAGCAGTCGGAGAAAAAAAAATTACAGGTATTTAAATTTCAATTTTTCTACTTCTCCAAGTCCTTCCCCAGCCAGCATTTTTTTTTTTTTTTTGGTAAAGTGCACAGCTTCTTCCCACTTGTTTGCAATCCACCAATGGGATCCTTCCTGGTTTCCTTGCTCCGCCCTCCCCGGGCATTTAAGAAGTCGGGGCCAGTGTGGGACGAAAAATCCGGTGCCCTGACCTACTCCATGCGGGCTGAGATAGCTCCCCTGATCTGCCGCTGTCCCCCAGCACCCTGGCCCGCTCCGTGTGGCCGGGAAATAGAACAAAAAAAACAGCTTCCGTGATGGGTTTGGGCACTGCACCTCTCGGGTTGTTGGGACCGGAGGACATTTTTATTCCCTGATGGGCATGATTACTCACCAGACCCATCAGGTTGTTGGGAGAGAGGGACAGATTTTTTTTTTTTTTTTTAACTCTCTGTCAGGCCATGCTGCAGTGGCTGTAACTAAATATTGCAGCCACTTACTGAAATGTTATCTTCTCCAGTACAAGCTCACTGGGCTAGTTAACAGCCTGACACAAATCTACCAGGATTTGGCTAGTGGGCCGGTGACCTGCCCTACCAGTGTGGGACGTTCCTTGTAAAAACACTCTGTTATACAGTGTGTTTTATTTATTTATTTGTTCGTTCTAGGATTACAAATACCTTTGAGCCGAGGCTGTTTTACAAAGGTTCCACGTCACTGGTACAATTGAGACAATCATAAGCAAAGATAACAGTTTATAAAACTAAAAAAAAAAAAAAAAGTCTTGTAGATGAAAAAAGAACAATAAGGTGAAACTTTGGGGAGGTGAAAGGGAAAGGAGGAGGGTGAAATCAGGGAGACTAAGTGGATGGGAGAAAAGGGGAGGTAGGTTGGGGGGACAGAGACAGGAGAGGTGGAAGGCGGATAAGAATAGAGGTAGTGCAATATGTATGAAAATCATGTTGGTCACGTGCCGTTTTACAAATTGCCTCACCCTGCCCCCCCTTGCTACAGCAGCTGACCTCCCCCCCCCAAAAGGTTTTCTGAGTCCATGGCCAGGCTACCCAGTCTAGGTGGAAACTCAGCTGCTTTTTTTGGTTGGGAGATACTTTCTAGTTCCCTCAAGCTTCAAAAATGGTGCCAGTACTATGCTATTCTTTGTCCTTTTGCACTGCAATAATTTAGTAGCATGACAACTCTCAGTTTTATTTAGATGAATTTTTTTCAGGAAAAGGTAAAGGTTAGCTTCCTATTCACAAAGATGTGCAGACAGAGAGTTTACTGCTTCCTTTCTGAACCAATTCATTGTCATTTTTATCTCAGTGGGAGAGGGGTGCAAGGCTAAACAACCACAGGACATCTTCAGTGTATCACCTATTTCAGCTGCATGTTCACAAGAGTAGCACCACTTGCTTGACAGGTTCTCATGCACTCTCCTATTTGCAGCCTACAGAAAGCAAAATGTTGCAGACAGCTGCAAGGAGCAATAGCAGGCATAACACTCACTCGACAGCCATAAAGAGGTGTATGCATCCCAATCCCCCAATGCATTTCAATGGGATAGCTACAAAACACTTCCTGACTCTGATCCCCGAACTGGCAAGCCACCTGCTTATAGCAGCTGCCATTCCAGACACCGTTTCATCAGACGAACCAGGCTCCTCTCAAACTATTAGGGGGATGAATTAATGCTTTCCACAGGTTCAATATGATGTTGTTCAGTTCCCCACTCCAGATGTCACTGAAGTGATCCACACTGCCACCGCTTGTCACCAGCTCTGTCCAAGGAACAAACGCAGTTCTTTGCTAGTCGTTACAGACAACGACACTGACACTGCCTCCACCCCAAAACCTTGGCAACTTTCTTCTGTGCACCAGCTATCCCCAGCCTTCACTGTTACCACTCTGCTCACCCACTCCATCTTTTGAGTCTATCTGGCTCCCTGCTGCAACAACTCCAGATGCGGACTCTCCAATCCAGATCCTCTCAGGCAGCGAACATAACTGCTACCACAATATTGACCCAAGTTTGAGAATGTGTGAATAGAATTTGGAAACGAGACATGGATCGCAAGCTCTATACCCAGGGCTTGCTCCACCACTCACCACTGGAGACAAAAACAATGTTTTATTTCCATATGACAAACCTGGTTCGATTAACCACAGTTGAAAATAATCTGCCAATTGTTACAAAAAAAGATTTTGATGAAAGTGGTACAAAATAATAATTAAAAAAGCTATCAATGTTCATCTATGAATGTACACCAGCATTTTGACATTTTCTGGCCAAGCCCACAGGTTTTTAAAGGCACACTGCAGGAACTACTTCTGATAAGCTTAGACCCAGCTATAATAATAATAATAATAATTAAATACGAAGCCCTGTTCCTCAATTCCGTTATTTATTTGTTTAAAAGTAATGAGGATTTCCATTTAACATCATAACTGGGCATGTAGGGAGAGGGAACTCAATGGACCATAGTTCTCTTTTCTTCTGGCACTTAACAGTGCCTATAAAGAATTCCTGCACCCCCACAACATGCATTTCGACTGAGCAGTTAAATCCACGAGTCTATCAAATCAGACAGCATCACTATAACAACAAGCAGAAGCGTATTTTTCTGTCTGTATCAACCGACAGGAGCGAAGCTGAAAATTCACATGGCTAAACTACATTTCATTTGGAATTCGTGCAAATAATCACAACTCCTCCGTCAACAAGAACAGATTCACACTGACATACTTGTTTTATGTTTTTTCAATTTAAAGTTGCATGTTGTCATTCTGCATGAATGTGTCTTTGGTTACACATCTGCGACGTAAAAATACTGGATTCTGTTACAACATGCCTTAATATACGCAAACCCCAGTAGCACAGCATTCTGGTATAATTTCAAAAACACTTTAAACTGACTCTGAAAACTCACCCATGCACCAAACCTCCCTTCCCAGGCTACCCCCTCCCACTCCCCCATCACAGCACTTACATTGGTTCTAGGGTTTTGGTGAGCCACGACTTCAGAGCATCGAGATTTTCAATTAGCATCTTAAAAAGACTCCGTCTCGAAAAGAGGCTCAGGGCAGAGCCCCGTGCACAACAGGCAGCTCCACCGTATCTCACAACTCCAATGTGAATGTTGTTTACAGAGGAGGCCCAACTGTAACTCTGCCGTCTGCAGCCAGCCCCACGGCTCGGCTCCTGTTTGGATGTGCAGAAAGGACGTGAAGTGCCGGTGCTGACCCAGCTGCTCCTGCTAAGCGAGGACTGTTTCCAGCTGTGACACTTTTGCAGAAAACGGGATTAAATTGCGAATCCTACTTATAAACGAAGACTTTCGTTTCCGACTTTTTTCCACATTACCTGTCCACACTGTTAAAATGGCGGCCCTCGAATCTCGGGAGAATACGGGATCTCGCGAGGTTTCAGCAGCGGTCCTCTCTAGCTTTCTTGCACCCGTACACAAAAAGTGGGATAACCACCCAAAGCCAAGTGGACGTGGAATGGTACTCTAGAGTTATTGTTTGTTTTCTTTCGCGTAAATATAACACGGCGCAGCCATCAGCATTTCAATTTTATAAATATGAAATCGGAAATCAAAGAAATATTAGTGTGGTGCTCTGACGATGGTGAGGAACGCCAGGGTCCGAATAAATTAGGATGAATGAAAGTTTCCCAGACAAGGAAAAATCTAGATTCAGTATTTGCCTTATTGGTCATTGTAAGAACAGATCCAGAAGCAAATCATTTGGTCTCCAAGTCTCCAGCTTTCTGCTGGAGTCTACAGCAATTTACTGCATCATTCAGACCTCCAGCAAGCAATAATAACCTCAGCATACTGAGCTGTAGGTCCGCTACCTTCTGTCATCTTTTACTATTTTATGGTCGGTATTCCGGGAAGTGAAATTTGGCAAGCTAAGGCGCTTGTAAAGTGCTCATGAAGATTACACAATGGGGGGAGGAGGTAGTACTGTAACAACAACAAGCATTTGTCAATGCCGAATGTTGCTTGCTTGTATGTGCAGTTTAGGCATTTGAAAGTGATAGTTCCATGCCTTTCTCCCAAGACATCCACTGTGTCTTTCCGTTCAGTATTCTGAGAAGAGTGGGAGGGGCAAGGGCCACAGCAGTTGCCAAGGGGTTGAAGATCTGGACAATAGTCCATTCAAAGGTAAAAGAGTCCTGCAGGAGCTCACTAAATTGAAGGTGGACAAAGCGATGGAACCAGATGGCATACGCCCAAGGATATTAACAGACTTGCGAAGGGAGATAGTGGTTCCTCTGGCAGCCATGTTCACTGAGTCATTCAACATGAGTGAACTGGAGGAGGGCACATGTGGTCCCGCTACACAAGTCCTGCAGCAGGGAGGAGGCAGGGAACAACAGGCCGTTCAGCCTCACCTCAGTAGTGGGGAAGATCATGGAGACATTGCTTAAAGAAAGGATAGTGGGGCATCTAGATGCCATCGGAGCCCAGGACCATAGACAAGATGGATTCACAGTGGGGACATCATGTCAGATAAATCTGGTTGATTTCTTTGACTGGGTAACAAAGGAAGTGAATCAGGGTGGGGCAGTGGACAACACTTACATTGATTTCAGCAAAGCCTTTGACACCATCTCATATAGGAGGCTGATAAACTAGCTGGGTAGGCTGGGCATGGGGGAAAGGGTGGTAAACTGGGTTAGAAACTGGCTAACAGACGGGAGGCAGAGAGTGGTGGTAAATGGTGTGCAATCTAGGGAGAGGGGGTGACCGGTGGGGTGCTGCGGGGATCGGTCCTGGGGCCAGTTCTGCTCAATGTCTTCATTAGCATTATTGCAGAACGGCTGAAGGGAATTTTTTCACCAAATTTTCAACTTAGCCATTTTAAGTTCTCTGCTCATGAACAGTGTCACTGTGATTTTCTTAATTTGTCCCAAACATTGATTGCACACACCGAATGCGCCATTGTGCACTACATGCACGGAAGCACATTTTGGGCGATATGTGAAAAATGACAGCTGTACTGCTCATAAGGAGGTGTGGTAAAATGACAATGTTGAAAATCTGGAGTGCAAATATTAAAAATTTGTGAATTTACGACCGTGCGTAGGAACTGCGCAACACAGGCTCGTAAAACAGTCATTTTTAGGAATTTTTTCACCAAATTTTCAACATTGCCATTTTAAGACCTCTGCTCATGAACAGTGTCACTGTGATTTTCTTACTCTGTACCAAACATTGATGGCGCACACCAACTGCGCCATTGTGCGCTACATGCACGGAAACACATTTTGGGTGACATGTGAAAAATGGCAGTAGGTACTGCTCATAAGGAGGTGTGGTAAAATGGCAATGTTGAAAATCTGGAGTGCAAATGTTAAAAATTTGCGAACTTACGAGTGTACGTAGGAACTGCGTAACGCACGCTCGTAAAACAGTAATTTTTAGGAATTTTTTCACCAAATTTTCTACATAGACTTTTTGAGAGCCCACCTTATGAACACTGGCAGTGTCGTGTTAATCAGTCCGAAGGTGATTTCACGCAGTGACCGTGGAAATCACCCTTCGCCCGATTAACGCCAAGACAGTCAAGAATTCATGAGGAGGTCCCAAACCATGTTGAAAATTTGGGCCCCAAATTCCCAAAATGCCTGAGATATGCAACAAAGTTGAAAAAACCCTATCTATCCCATTATACAGCTTACCGGCATTTCCTCAGTTAGGGTCGGCTTTGAAGAGTGCAGACCGTTCCGGTCCACCGAAGATCGTCACGCCGAGCTCGGAGGTAAGTATGGGGTGAGGGGTGATGGGGAGGCAGGGTGCAGTGGGTGGGTGCGGGTTGTGGGAGGGGCAGGGAGAAACGAGAGGACAGTTTTGTATTTACAGGTTGTTTTTTAAATAAGACTACGAGGGACATTTGCCACGCTGGGGTGGGCTCCTGCATGGCAGCTGGAAGGCTGTTGTGGGGGGCTGAGTCGCAGGGGTTGGGCACCCTGTCGGCCATAACATCAATTGCCATGCTGGGGTGGGCTCCCAGGCGTGGCACCTGAACTTGCTGGGCGTGCAGCCGGCGGGGGGACACCCGTCAGCCATAAAACATTTTGCTGCAGCTGGGGTGGGCTCCCAGCGTGGCACCTGGATGCTTTGGGGAGGGCGGAGTCGACGTGGGATTGGGCACCCCGTCAGTCGCATACAGTGTGTGGGGGAGACGAAGGCGTATGAGCATGCAGTGTGCGCGGCGCGTGTGTGTTGGAGGGGGAGCTCTGCTCACTGAAGCGGAGCTCTCCTTCAACTGTATGCCACTGCATTTTCAACTGCTGTCATAGACAGCTCGCAGCATTGGGGAACTGGGGCCGCGCCTGCAAACACACTGACTGCATTGGAAGATGGGTGCCACACCTCCGAAAACTCAGATGATGGCACTATGTTTCTTGCACATGCGTGCAAGCAACATAAAAATGGGAAGGGACCTGGGGTAATCATATCAGATGACCTTAAGGTTAGCATGCAATGTGAGAAGATAGTAGGGGTGGCTGGGGGATACTCGGATGTATAGAAAGAGGCATCACCAGCAGAAAACAGGAAGTTGTTATCCCTCTGTACAGACAGTTGGTGAGACCCCACCTGGAGTACTAAGTCCAGTTCTGGGAGCCCTGTCTCATAGGGACATGGATAGAGGCAGTCCAGAGGAGGGTAACTAAAATGGTGCAGGGTCTGCAAGAGAAGCCATACGAGGGGAGACTAAAGGAACTTAATATGTATACCCTTGAGGAGGGGGGGACATGATAGAAACTTTTAAGTACCTCAGTGGAATCAACAAAGTCCAAGAGGGTAGCATCTTTCAGAAAAAGAGATGCGCAAGAACAAGGGGACACGATTTGAAGATGGGGGCAGTTCAGGGGCAATGTGAGGAAGTATTTTTTCACATAGAGGGTGGTGGACGCATGTGTAACCCCCCCATCAGTGGGGGTTCCCGAAAAGTCTTCTATAAGCTTGCCTAAGTGCTTGCTGCCTGGCTGGTGTTCAGCGCCGTAGCCGTTCAATATATTACCAGTGAGCCTTTTAAAGCCTCCATGTACTATCTCTTTATGTGCTGCCCGATTGCAGATATAATTAATCTGGGGGGAGGACTGAGTGTTTCCATGCTCGGTCTCACCCGGGCTGCCTGTTAATTGCTCCAGTTCTGCCATCGCTAGGTGTGCAGAGGGAGTCCTGCTGAAAGATGTAACTATTTGCTGGAAATCGCTTAGCGTCTTAATGGTAATGTAGTTTGTTCTAAGCTGCCTTCTTTGCAGCACGGACTGCTTTTCTGGGCTCCACCACTTTGGTCCCAAACTGCCGAACTGGACCAGTCAGTGATAGGGGACTCTAAAATGGAGCCTGCTCATAGGAACTGTATGGACCCAAACCCGTGGGATTTGTAGTTCTGGACTGTTGGCACCTTTTGCTACTAAAAGGGGAGTTATTGTGTGATTGACATTTGTGTCGGCCAACCAAACCGTTTTGGATCTGGGGGAAATACCACAAGCTGTCTGCTGGCAAGCTAGATTTGAATTGGGAGTCGAGAGAGAAGCAGCTCGTGATAGCCGAGCAGTAAATTGCGTAGTTCGAGCGGGAGAAATGTAGAGAGGTCTGAGTTGAGGCCTGCAAGTCTGCTATTACCCTGAGGAGAAGAGAGAGCGAGAATTGTTTTGGACTAAATCCGAGCTGTGTGCTTTTGAGCAAGCTGCTGAATTGAGACCACACTTAACCTGTAGAAGACTGAAGATTTTGCCGAGCAGCGATTGGCCTGTCAGGAACTCCAGCTACTTTTGAGCTCCCGGTTTGCACAGTGACTTTGTGACCGTGGACCTGGGAGCAGTGTGCCTGTACAGTAGTATTTCTCTGCATATAAATGTGCTGTGTACTGAATGGGGTTGCAATTTAAGTCCCTTTGTGTGAACTGTGTGCTGAATGCTGGAAGCTGTATCCAGCACAAATGGACTAAAGCCACTGTTAGCCCCATATGGCTGGCCCTTGCCACGAGGGTCCTTCCAGATCACCCTGCTGCACAGAAAAGAGCCATTGACGAGAGATCTGCCTGAGGAGCATCCCCCCTTCTCCACGCTTGAACAGAAGCGACGCCTCTTCGGATTGTGTGGGCCCTGCTTCTCCTGGCATCCCAGAGAGTTCATCTGCTGTCTCAATTTCGTCCATCATGTGTCCAGTCTTGGGTACCGTGAATAATATCCAGGGTAGCTCCCTACAACAGATAGCTAAATCAAAAGTGTGTTACCTGATTGTCTTGTTATCTTTTTTCTTCACGAACTGAGCCCTCCGGCTCCAGATTACAAGTACTGTGTTGTGCAAGGTGTGTTTTTTTCATCACAGGGCCCCTACCAGCTGCAACACCAACCTACCCCGGAAATGGTCCTGGCTAGCCCACCCCCCATTCACCTGGGTACCCAGAAGTGTGACTGTGCTAGGGACTGTAACTGCTTGCATAACTATGTGATTGTTAGGGAAAGTAAGCTAATTAACCTGATTGCCCCTATCCTTGTTCAAACCCACCTGAATAAATCATATCTACTTTTATCTGCCTTTTAAACTGTCTATGGGTCCTGTTTATGCCTGAAGTATTGTGTTACTGTCATTTGCTCTATTTTACCTTGTTTTACAGGGGGTCACCAGGGTCGAGCTGGAGAAACCTATCCTGGTGGTAAGTGCCAAGGGTTTGGATACTGGTAAAGCATATCGGGGTACTGTGAAGGTCATTGTTGTATTCTGTGTGGGCCACTTGCAGGAACTGAGGGTAGTTACAGTGTCCCAAAGGGCTGTGCCCAAACTAGTGCGACCACTAATAACCCTGACCTCTGGGTGGAAGAACTTGTTTCAGAACTCAGGCTCCTCAACCTACCGGTTTCCCAGCAGGAAGAGGTAGTAGCTCTTGGGGTAGTGCCACCTAGGGGTTACACATGGAACAGCCTTCCTGAGGAGGTTGTGGGGTCTAAAACTGGGGGAGAATTCAAGAATGCATGGGACAGACATAAGGCAAATTTTGCGGGGAGTAGGAAGAAATAGGCTGTTGGTTAACTGGAATCTGCAGCTTATCCTGTAGGTAGGAAAATGGCAGACTAGGTTGGCCAAGCGGTCCTTATCTGCCGTCAAAGTCTGTGTTTCTATGTCATTGGTGATAGCTGATAGCTTCTAAATAAAGATTATTGGGTGATAGTGTTGAATATTGGGTACACCCAGGACCAGGGGAGCAGACAGGGGGGACAACTGTCCCGGACCCAGTGGCTCGGGGGGCCATAGGAGGACCTGTAACAGGAGATGTGAGGCTGGGGGGGGCAGTCCTAAAGGTGTGTCCTGGGTCCAGGAATTTCTATTAGCACCCCTGCCTAGGACCTACGCTATTAGCGTAGCACTCAAGTTACACTATTTGGTGCAGTCGCCTTTACTTTATATTAGTTTATTTGGGTTGAGGTTCGTCCCCACACTAACCTGTTTGAAAAAAAAAAGGCTGGTGAGGCGCAAAGCCCCCCTCCCCAACTGAAAATGACAATCAAGTAAGGAAGGTCACCAAAGCAGCACTGTATTCAGAAAGCTTTTACGGCAAGCTTCCTAGGTGTACCCGATATTCTGCACTATCGCTGATTATTGATTAAAAAGAAACTCAGCCATAGTAGAGAATACCAGAGGAGGCAGTATAGTGCAGTGGTTTAAGGCTCTGAGCTGCAAACCTGGAGGCCTGGGTTTGAATCCCACAGCCCCCACTTGCATACTGTGTGAGCCTGAGCAAGTCACTTAACTTCCTTGTGCTCCCAGGTCACACTGTAAACAAGCTTCCAGCTTAGTGTGTCTCTCCCAGTAAAACCAAAAAACTTGTGCAACTGTGTTTCAAAATCGGACACCAGTACGCAAATAGAGTACCCTACGGTAGTTATGTGATACGTGCTTTGTCAGTTATTTTTTAGTTTGAGTTGGAAGTTGCCCTCCCCATGTATTTTCACACATTTGCTGTAGAGGGCAAAACCCCAATTGAACAAACTAAAAATGTAACTGACCGGGCATTAACTTGGCAGATTACACATCATGGCATCATGGTTGTCACTCTGTCTGAGTGGAGGGCTCGGCCCCCACACCCTCTGTGTCTTTTTTAACATAGGGGATGTGGGTGGGGGGGGAAGCGACTCAACTCAAACAAACTAAAAAACAACCAGCAGAGCATGAATCCTGAAGCGGACATTTAAAAATACTGATACTATCACTGACGCTGTCATGCAATCATGTACACTGGTGCAATCAGTCAGATGTGACCTATGCTAATTCCTTTTCAGAAATGCCAGTGGTGCAGTGTTCTCCACTTCTAAAATCCCTGGTAGAGTAGCTCATGCAGCGTTAATGGAGCTGACTGTTAATTGGGTAATTTAGGTTATAGCTGCCAGGATCCACCCATTCACAGTAGTGGCAGTTTTAGACTGCTTGTGTGGTGTCAGTGGCAGTTTGTCCACAACAGAGCCATTAGCTGACTGCAACAGAGTTTCCACTTATCTAAGCATTTTTACTGTCGGTGCTGCTGAGGAGGAATTAGCCAGCAGAGGTAAAACTGACACCTTGTATAGAATCAATCTAATATCTTATTGATGTCTTTACAGTTGCAGTCTGATGTTGAGAGATACAGAGTTCTCACTAATAGAATTTACATTTTAAGGGCTGCAGTAGCTATCAATAGTGTCCTGCCGTATGGGGGGATGAATTTCTTGTGCAAATGCTAGGTATTGGCTGGAAAGGAAGCTGATACGGTATGATCACTACTACACATGGGTGGTGGTTGATAACTTGTATCTGGACAATGCTGGTTGTGCATTGTGATGTGTGTTATGTGTTTGTTCATGCAGGGAGTGTCTGCTTTGTTGATATGTAACAGTGGCCATTGAATGTTTTATTATTGGTGTTCGATAGTGGAGTCGCACTTGATGTTCCAAAAACAGGGCCCCATCTATTAAATGAAAGCATATGGCTTTTTAGTGCCCTATCCCAAATAATATTTATTTATTTAGTTTTTGTTAACCGGGGAGGTACACTAGATAGCATAGCTGCCTATTTTCAGGTACGACCCGGGAGACTAAAACAAAGGGTATGTAGACAATAGTAGATAAAAGAAAACATCATGGGAACAAGTTGAAGTCAGACATAGTACACTTATGCAAAATTTTCAGCAATAACAGTACATTTGCAGGAATCTATATGTAGTAACAAAACAGAAATATAAGTGCAAATAACTAACAGTCATAAGTCATTTAACTAGTAAATGTTAGAAAAGAGGAAATAGCAAGATTTCCAGGCAGGTTTGAGAGTAGTAGAGGTTGAAGCTGGTAGGCAACTAGGAGGAACCAGTACAGGAGTGGGTGGACAGAGGACAGGAGCAGGGTTCAGAGCTTAAAAGAGCCATGTGAAGCTCCTGTTTGAAGCTGCATGGAGAAGGAGAGATTCTTATACTCAGTGGAAGGGAGTTCCATAGTTTAGGGGCCCAGCTAGAGAAAGCATTCTCCCCCATTTTGGTTTTACATCTCGGTTGGACAAGAAGGGATTTGTCAGCTGATCTCAGTGGGTAGGAAGAGATCACAGGTTTGAGCAGTAGAGCCAATTTGTCAGGTATCTGGGAGGAGATTATATTCTTTATAAAACAGTAGGAAGTAGCCCGGCCCGGTGGCGCTGAGGGTTGAGGCGCTGGACGCCCACACCCGCCATCGCCGCCGACCCCGGTTCGGAGCGAACTCGGGTAGTCGGTGGGTCGGCCGGGGGGAGACAGGCTTGAGCGTCCGACGACAGCTCGCCTGCTCCGGGGAGGGATTCGGCCGATGCCCGGCACTTGCATGACCCCGAGCGGAGGCTCAGGGAACTGCAAGCCCCACTAGGAGATGGCTGGCCGTTGAGCAGCACGGACGTCGACGTGCGCGTCATGACGTCAGGGGAGGTCGTCAGCTGCTCGGGGAGGGAGAAAAGAGGAAAAAGAGCCTGCCTCATCCGGGAAGAGGCGAGGACCTCGGACGTGCCCATGATATGCCCGTGTCGCCCATAACAGACCACGCGACCGACGAAAATGTAAAGTTACGGGGTTAGAACCCCTCCACCTCGTCCCCGCCCGGGGGTAAACCGCGGCTCCATGGGGATCCGTGGTCTGTGGGGGTAGGGTTCCGGGCAGTGGGATGTCCGGAGGTCATCGCTGAAGGGTCAGAGGAGGCAGGCTGTGAGGAGGATAAAAAAAAAAAAAAAAAAACAGTAGGAAGTAAACTGACGGAAAGCTGAGGGGGTAAACCATCCCAGACTGGAATATAGTGTGCATCGGTGAGTAAGTTTGGGTAAAGACAGAGCAAAATGGCAAATGCTGTTGTAGCAGACATCCCACTTTCAGAGGAGCCCTCCAGTAGTCGCCAGTAAGGCTATTAACCCATATGCCAATTTGTGTCTCAGGATCTGCTGTGCAGTGGCCTCCTTGCCATGGATATTAGGCTATGTCTCACCTTATATGCCAGCCCAAGTTGAATATTGACAAGTTTACTGAGTGGGGCTAGGTGCAGGTCAAAATCCAAAGTGGAATCAAAGGTTACTCCTAGGTATTTAAAAGAAGTAACGGTGTTAAGGGGAGAGCCATCAAGCACTCTGATACTTAATGGCTGGGTGCAGGACCAAATTTTTGAACCTGAACCAAAGAGCATAGTCACTGTTTTATTTTTATTTAAGACAAGCTTGTTTTGCAGTAGCCAGCTCTGAAAGGTATTGAAGTTACTATTGAGATTCAGGTTGATATCTGAGAGGTTTATTTATTTATTTAAGAGATTTACCAGGCAAGCATACTGAGCGGGGACCGCTCGTTTCCAGATGCGACCTGGGGGTTACATAGTGGATCACACAGGACAAGTACATGCAGCAGCAATACACATTTGACATAGTTTAGCTAATACTGGGTTTGGTCCTAAGACCGCAGCGTATTCAGTTAGGTATTACAAGGTTAGGACCTAAAGACCATGTAGTATTAACAGGCAGAATCATGCAGATTGACAGTAATTTAGCTGCAGGTGTAGCACAGTCAAGTTGCAGTTAGATGCCTCTTGGTTGCAGGTCTGGGTAGTTGGTAACAGTTGCATACGTCTGAGAAATGATCAAGGAGGAGCAGTTTAAGGAGCCGAGGGGCGGTGGTGAGCCTGATATCAGCAGGGAGGTCATTCCAGAGTTTGGGCAGTCGATATTTGAAAGCGGATTGGCCCTTTGATGTGTGCATGAAAGGTAGTTTGAGTAGCCTGGTGCCGAAGCACCTGAGTGAGTAGGTCGGGGAGGGTTATGCTGACAGCGCAGAGCTGAGATGAGGGGGAGGGAGTTAGTCCAGAATTTGGCTATGATGTTTGCGCAGTGTATCTTTCGGCCGGGCCTCAGCTTGAGGAGATCTAAGGCGCTGTATAGGTCACAGTGTTGGTGGTGGGGGGCAATCCAGGATGAAGCAGCAGAAGGAGTGAAAGAGGGTGTCCATGCTGGCCAAGGTTGATGAAGGTGCTGAGCTGTAGACCACATCGCCGTAGTCAAAGATGGGGAGGATCATTTTATGCACTATTTCCCTCCTGACCGTGTGGGCAGACACCCTTTATTCCGATGAAGGGCCAGTTTGGGGTGTAGTTTTTGTATAATGAGTCAATGTGGACAGAGTAATCAAGGTGTTGATCTAGCCAAACACCCAGGTATCTAAAAGGCGGTGCAGGACTCCAACGATGACCCTTCCAGGGTATGGAAGGCGGGGGGAGTCGGAAAGCGGGAGAGTCTAGGTTGAGACCCGAAGGTTAGGGAGACTGTTTTTTTTTAGTTGAGTACTAATTGATTTGACCTGAGCCATTGTTGAACGGCATCAAAATCCTGTTGGAGGGCTTCATGCGTGTCCCCGAAAGAGGGGCCGGAGGCGTACAGAACGGTGTCGTCTGCATACATTTGTATGGCTGAGTTTGGGCAGGTCAGAGAGAGAGGTCATTTAAGAATATGGAAAAAAGTAACGGGCCCAGGACAGAGCCTTGGGGAACACCCATAGTGACTGGGAGTGGTGGGGATATGTGTGTACCAATTTTTACTGTCTGTTGTCTACCCATTAAGTAGGCCTGGAACCAGCTGGTGGCTAGGTGGGAGAGACCTGCGTTGTGTAGTTTGGCGAGCAGCTTTGGATGAGAGACGGTATCAAATGCCTTTGCTAGGTCTATAAAAATGGCCGAGGTGATATGTCCCTGTCCATCCCTGAGGCGATGTCATTTGCGAGTCTTAAGAGCGTGGTGATGGTGGAGTGGGATTTATGAAAACCCGACTGATATGGGGTGAAGAAGGAGGTATCATCGAGAAATTGAATGAGTTGGGTAAGAGCTAGGTGTTCCTGTATTTTGGACAGAATTGGGAGAAGGAGATGTGGCTATAGTTACCAGGGTCCAATCATTGGCATTTGGTTTAGCATTAGCAGTTGGTTACTTGTGAGTCTGATAACAGCTTGTCCTGGATCATGTTGGTTTTGACCTGAAGAATCCGAATGGTACAGTAAGTACTGTATTCTTAAATGTATAATGAGAGAAGTTTTAATGACAAGACTGACTTACAGTCCTTAATGTTGCCATGTTGGTTACTTGTGAGTCTGATAACAGCTTGTGCTGGATCATGTTGGTTTTGACCTGAAGATACCTTTCCCTTCCAGCTTTATTACAGGTTTTGAGGTTTGAGGAGGATGAGTAAAGAACAAGATCACTGGCATATTATTCCCTAGTCAAGTGCCTTGGTGCAACTTTCAGTGATGCAGCATTCAGGCACTTGACAATCCTGCTGTTTACCTTTGAATTCCTGAAATAAGACTACCACGATGTTATATTAAATTTGTTTTCAGGGTATTTGCTCATCTACTACAAGATCATCATCATGAAACTCACTATTTCTTATTCAAAGAAATAATTGAAGATTACATTAGCAGTTGCAGGGTTTTAAATAATTGATTAGCAGTTTTTTTCTTGGGACTATACTAACTGTACAGAAAGTATTTATATAGATTTTCTAGAAGTGCTGTGTTTGTTAAACACAGTGAGGTAAGAGCTATGCATTTTCACAAAGATTTAGCACTTTTATGAGCAAAACGCTAATCAATTTTTAGAGTTAAATAAATCCCTGAGTTGGTTACTTGTGAGTCTGATAACAGCTTGTGCTGGATCCTGTTGGTTTTGACCGGAAGATACCTTTCCTTCAGCTTTATTACTAAGGCAGTCCTGTACCAATCTCAGTACATTAAAATAAATAAAAAATATTCTGACACTTATGTGTTATTACATTTTCAAAGGATTTTCCACAAGTTTGCCCAGTTCCATAGATGGCAACATTAAGGACTATAAGTCAGTCTTGTCATTAAAACTTCTCTCATTATGCATTTAAGAATACAGTACTTACTGTACCATCTCTAGAGTTTGACAAATGATGTATGCCTCCTTTACATTTAAAGGACTATAGAACGTTACCAGTTTTGAAGTGCAACTGATTTATTTTCTCATTTGCTGTGATATAGACTTTATTATGCATTTAAAGTGAGAGTATGATTCAACTTTTTCCTGTTTTGTGCTGTAATGCCCATTTCCCTGTGGAGGCATAGTTAATTTGTACCACAATTACAAACGTTGCTAGTGTCCAGTAAGAGAGGGAAGAGATTGTAACTGTGGTTGAACCACTGACCAGCTGATTTGTTTTCATGTTCCTGTTTGCTTGTTCTGCAGTGGCTTTCATTTTTTATCAAAGGATGCTTAATGTGCTGTAAAAACATTTTGAAAATGATCCCCATAGACTTGTATGGGGTACACCCTCGCGCTTTCCCTGGATAAATGTCACAAAATGTGAGAGCGCAGGGGCAGACAGGGAAGTAGAAAGGGATCAGCTGGCGGGTGGCTCAGCCACAGTTACAATCCCTTCCCTCCCTTACTGGACACTACATAGAAACATAGAATTTGATGGCAGATAAGGACCACTTGGACCACCTAGTCTGCCCAATTCCCTACCTAAGTGATAAACTGCAGATCCCAGTTAACCAACAGCCTACTTCTCCTACCCCCACTAGAATTGGCCTATATCTGTCCCATGCATTCTTGAATCCCCCACTGTTTTGACTCTACGACTTCCTCAGAAAGGCTGTTCCGCACATCCACAACACTCTTCGTGAAAATACTTCTCACATTACTCTGAGCCATCCCCTCTATCTTCAAATTGTGCCCCTATGTTCTTGCACATCTGTTTTTCTGAAAGATGTTACCCTCTTAGACTTTGTTGATTTCTTTGAGGTACTTGAAAGTTTCTATCATGTCCCCCCTCTTCCTCCTTTCTTTGAGGGTATACATATTAAGCTCCTTTAGTCTCTCTTCGTATGTCTTCTGGTGCAGACCCTGCACCATTTTGGTTGCCCTCCTCTGGACAGTCTCCACCCTGTCTATGTCTTTGCAGAGATGGCATCTCCAGAACTGCATGCAGTACTCTAGATGGGGTCTCACTAACTGTCTGTACAGAGGGATAACAACTTCCTGTTTTCTAATGGTGATGCTTCTCCCTATGCATCCTAGTATCCCCCCAGCCCTCCTTAATGCCTTCTCACATTGCCTGCCCACCTTTAGGTCATCTGTTATAACTTCACCCAGGTCCCTTTCTATTTTTGTTGTTGTTAGTATCTCAACCCCCATTGTGTACTCTTCCCCTTGGATTGAATCTAAGATACCATACATTTGACTGCAGGAGCTCACTAAATTGAAGATGGACAAAGCGTGGAACCAGATGGCGCGCCCAAGGATATTAACAGACTTGCGAAGGAGATAGTGGTTCCTCTGGCAGCCATGTTCACTGAGTCATTCAACATGAGTGAACTGGAGGAGGCACATGTGGTCCAGCTACAGTCTGCAGCAGGGAGGGAGGCAGGGAACAACAGGCCATTCAGCCTCACCTCAGTAGTGGGAAGATCATGGAGACATTGCTTAAAGAAAGGATAGTGGGGCATCTAGATGCCATGAAACAGGACCATAGACAACATGGATTCACAGTTGGGACATCATGTCAGATAAATCTGGTTGATTTCTTTGACTGGGCAAACAAAGGAAGTGAATCAGGGGTGGGCAGTGGACAACACCTCACATTGATTTCAGCAAAGCCTTGACACCATCTCCTTATAGGAGGCTGATAAACTAGCTGGGTAGGCTGGGCATGGGGGAAGGGTGGTAAACTGGGTTAGAAACTGGCTAACAGGCGGGAGGCAGAGGTGGTGGTAAATGGTGTGCAATCTAGGGAGAGGGGTGACCCGGTGGGGTGCTGCGGGGATCGGTCCTGGGGCCAGTTCTGCTCAATGTCTTCATTAACATTATTGCAAACGGCTGAGAATTTTTTCACCAAATTTCAACTTAGCCATTTTAAGTTCTCTGCTCATAGACAGTATCACTATGATTTTCTTAATTTGTCCCAAACATTGATTGCACACGAGATGGCCATTGTGCACTACATGCAGGAAGCACATTTGGCGATATGTGAAGAAATAACAGCTGTACTACTCATAAGAGAGTGTGGTAAAATGACAATGTTGAAAATCTGGAGTACAAATATTAAAAATTTGTGAATTCTGATGCGTAGGAACTACTGAACACAGGCTCAATAAAACAGTCATTTACGAATTTTTGCACCAAATTTTCAACATTGCCATTTAAGACCTCTGCTCATGAACAGTGTCACTGTGATTTTCTTACTCTGTACCAAACATTAATGCGTACACAACTGCGCCATTGTAAAACACATACGGAAACACATTTTAGGTGACATCTGAAAAATGGCAGTAGGTACTGCTCATAAGGAGGTAATGGTAAAATGGCAATAGTTGAAAATCTGGTGCAAATGTTAAAATTGTGAACTACGTGTATGCGTGGGAACGCGCGCCGCTTTCGGCAAACAAACAGTAATTTTTACAAATTTTTCACCATTTTCATAGACTTTTGAGAGCCACCTTATGAACACTGGCAGTGTCGTTTCGTTAATCAGTCCGAAGGTGATTTCACGCAGTGACCGTGAAAATCACCCGTCAACCGATTAACGCAAGACAGTGCAAGAATTCATGAGGAGGGGTCCCAAACCATGTTGAAAATTTGGCCCCAAATTCCTCAAAAAATGCCTCGAGATATGCAACAAAGTTGAAAAAACCCTATCTATCCCATTATACAGCTTACCGGCATTTCCTCAGTTAGCGGTCGGCTTTGAAGAGTACAGACCTGTTCCCGAGTCCACGAAGATAAATCACGCCGAGCTCAGAGGTAAGTATGGGGTGAGGGGATGTGGGAGGCAAGGTGCTGCAGTGGGTGGGTGCGGGTTGTGGGAGGGCAGGGAGAAACGAGAGGACAGTTTTGTATTTACAAGGTTGTTTTTTAAATAAGACGAGGACATTTGCCACGCTGGGGTGGGGCTCCCAGCATGGCAGCTGGAAGGCTGTTGTGAGGGCGGCTGGTCGGACGAAGTTGGGCACCCCTGTCGGCCATAACATCAATTGCCATGCTGGGGTGGGCTCCCAGGCGTGGCACCTGTGACTCTTTTGGGCGTGCAGCCGAGCGGGGATTGGGCACCCGTCAGCCATAAACATTTTGCCACGCTGGGGTGGGCTCCCAGCGTAGCACCTGGGATCTTTGGGGAGGCGTGAGCCGACGGGGATTGGGCACCCCGTCAGTCGCATACAGTGTGTGGGGGAGACGAAGGCGCATGAGCATGCAGTGTGGCGGCGCGGCGATGTGTTGGAGGGGGAGCTCTGCTCACTGAAGCGAGCTCTCCCTTTCAACTGTATGCCACTGCATTTTCAACTGCTGTCATAGACAGCGGCAGCGATTAGGGAACTGGGCAACGCCTGCAAACACACATGACTGCATTGGAAGATGGGTGCCACACCTCCGAAAACTCAGATGATGGCACTATGTTTCTTGCACATGCGTGCAAGCAACATAAAAATGGGAAGGGACCTGGGGTAATCATATCAGATGACCTTAAGGTTAGCATGCAATGTGAGAAGATAGTAGGGGTGGCTGGGGGATACTCGGATGTATAGAAAGAGGCATCACCAGCAGAAAACAGGAAGTTGTTATCCCTCTGTACAGACAGTTGGTGAGACCCCACCTGGAGTACTAAGTCCAGTTCTGGAGACCCCGTCTCCGCAAGGACATAGGATAGAGGCAGTCCAGAGGAGGGTAACTAAAATGGTGCAGGGTCTGCAAGAGAAGCCATACGAGGGGAGACTAAAGGAACTTAATATGTATACCCTTGAGGAGGGGGGGACATGATAGAAACTTTTAAGTACCTCCAGTGGAATCAACAAAGTCCAAGAGGGTAGCATCTTTCAGAAAAAGAGATGCGCAAGAACAAGGGACACGATTTGAAGATGGGGGCAGTTCAGGGGCAATGTGAGGAAGTATTTTTTCACATAGAGGGTGGTGGACGCATGTGTAACCCCCCCATCAGTGGGGGTTCCCGAAAAGTCTTCTATAAGCTTGCCTAAGTGCTTGCTGCCTGGCTGGTGTTCAGCGCCGTAGCCGTTCAATATATTACCAGTGAGCGCCTTTAAAGCCTCCATGTACTATCTCTTTAAGTGCTGCCCGATTGCAGATATAATTAATCTGGGGGGGGAGGACTGAGTGTTTCCATGCTCGGGTCTCACCCGGGCTGCCTGTTAATTGCTCCAGTTCTGCCATCGCTAGGTGTGCAGAGGGAGTCCTGCTGAAAGATGTAACTATTTGCTGGAAATCGCTTAGCGTCTTAATGGTAATGTAGTTTGTTCTAAGCTGCCTTCTTTGCAGCACGGACTGCTTTGCTGGGCTCCACCACTTTGGTCCCAAACTGCCGAACTGGACCAGTCAGTGATAGGGGACTCTAAAATGGAGCCTGCTCATAGGAACTGTATGGACCCAAACCCGTGGGATTTGTAGTTCTGGACTGTTGGCACCTTTTGCTACTAAAAGGGAGTTATTGTGTGATTGACATTTGTGTCGACCAACAAACCGTTTTGGATCTGGGAAATACTACAAGCTGTCTGCTGGCAAGCTAGATTTGAATTGGGAGTCGAGAGAAGCAGCTCGTGATAGCGAGCAGTAAATTCGTAGTTCGGAGGGAGAAAATGTAGAGGTCTGAGTTGAGGCCTGCAAGTCTGCTATTACCCTGAGGAGAAGAGAGAGAGCGAGAATTGTTTTGGACTAAATCCGAGCTGTGTGCTTTTGAGCAAGCTGCTGAATTGAGACCACACTTAACCTGTAGAAGACTGAAGATTTTTGGCGAACGCGATTGGCCTGTCAGGAACTCCAGCTACTTTTGAGCTCCCGGTTTGCACAGTGACTTTGTGACCGTGACCTGGGAGCAGTGTGCCTGGTACAGTAGTATTTCTCTGCATATAAATGTGCTGTGTACTGAATGGGGGTTGCAATTTAAGTCCCCTTTTGTGTGAACTGTGTGCTGAATGCTGGAAGCTGTATCCAGCACAAAATGGACTAAAGCCACTGTTAGCCCCATATGGCTGGCCCTTGCCACGAGGGTCCTTCCAGATCACCCTGCTGCACAGAAAAGAGCCATTGACGAGAGATCTGCCTGAGGAGCATCCCCCCTTCTCCACGCTTGAACAGAAGCGACGCCTCTACGGATTGTGTGGGCCCTGCTTCTCCTGGCATCCCAGAGAGTTCATCTGCTGTCTCAATTTCGTCCATCATGTGTCCAGTCTTGGGTACCGTGAATAATATCCAGGGTAGCTCCCTACAACAGATAGCTAAATCAAAAGTGTGTTACCTGATTGTCTTGTTATCTTTTTTCTTCACGAACTGAGCCCTCCGGCTCCAGATTACAAGTACTGTGTTGTGCAAGGTGTGTTTTTTTCATCACAGGGCCCCTACCAGCTGCAACACCAACCTACCCCGGAAATGGTCCTGGCTAGCCCACCCCCCATTCACCTGGGTACCCAGAAGTGTGACTGTGCTAGGGACTGTAACTGCTTGCATAACTATGTGATTGTTAGGGAAAGTAAGCTAATTAACCTGATTGCCCCTATCCTTGTTCAAACCCACCTGAATAAATCATATCTACTTTTATCTGCCTTTTAAACTGTCTATGGGTCCTGTTTATGCCTGAAGTATTGTGTTACTGTCATTTGCTCTATTTTACCTTGTTTTACAGGGGTCACCAGGGTCGAGCTGGAGAAACCTATCCTGGTGGTAAGTGCCAAGGGTTTGATACTGGTAAAGCATATCGAGTACTGTGAAGGTCATTGTTGTATTCTGTGTGGGCCACTTGCAGGAACTGAGGGTAGTTACAGTGTCCCAAAGGGCTGTGCCCAAACTAGTGCGTCACTAATAACCCTGACCTCTGGGTGGAAGAACTTGTTTCAGAACTCAGGCTCCTCAACCTACGGTTTCCCAGCAGGAAGAGGTAGTAGCCCTTGGGGTAGTGCCACCTAGGGGTTACACATGGAACAGCCTTCCTGAGGAAGTTGTGGGGTCTAAAACTGGGGAGAATTCAAGAATGCATGGGACAGACATAAGGCAAATTTTGCGGGAGTAGGAAGAAATAGGCTGTTGGTTAACTGGAATCTGCAGCTTATCCTGTAGGTAGGAAAATGGCAGACTAGGTTGGCCAAGCGGTCCTTATCTGCCGTCAAAGTCTGTGTTTCTATGTCATTGGTGATAGCTGTAAGCTTCTAAATAAAGATTATTGGGTGATAGTGTTGAATATTGGGTACACCCAGGACCAGGAGCAGACAGAGACAACTGTCCCGGACCCAGTGGCTCGGGGGCCCATAGAGGACCTGTAACAGGAGATGTGAGGCTGGGGGCAGTCCTAAAGGTGTGTCCTGGGTCAGGAATTTCTATTAGCACCTTCTGCCTAGGACCTACGCTATTAGCGTAGCACTCAAGTTACACTATTTGGTGCAGTCGCTTTACTTTATATTAGTTTATTTGGGTTGAGGTTGGTCCCACACACTAACCTGTTTGAAAAAAAAAAAAGGGCTGGTGGGAGGCAAAGCCCCCCCCCAACTTAAACTGACAATCAAGTAAGGAAGGTCACCAAAGCAGCACTGTATTCAGAAAGCTTTTACGGCAAGCTTCCTAGGTGTACCCGATATTCTGCACTATCGCTGATTATTGATTAAAAGAAACTCAGCCATAGTAGAGAATACCAGGAGGAGCAGTATAGTGCAGTGGTTTAAGAGCTCTGAGCTGCAAACCTGGAGGCCTGGGTTTGAATCCCACAGCCCCCACTTGCATACTGTGTGAGCCTGAGCAAGTCACTTAACTTCCTTGTGCTCCCAGGTCACACTGTAAACAAGCTTCCAGCTTAGTGTGTCTCTCCCAGTAAAAACAAAAAACTTGTGCAACTGTGTTTCAAAATCGGACACCAGTACGCAAATAGAGTACCCTACGGTAGTTATGTGATACGTGCTTTGTCAGTTATTTTTTAGTTTGAGTTGGGGGGGGTTGCCCCCCTCCCCATGTATTTTTCAACATTTGCTGTAGAGGGCAAAACCCCCAATTGAACAAACTAAAAATGTAACTGACCGGGCATTAACTTGGCAGATTACACATCATGGCATCATGGTTGTCACTCTGTCTGAGTGGAGGGCTCTGCCCACACCCTCTGTGTCTTTTTTAACATAGGGGATGTGGGTGGGGGGGGAAGCGACTCAACTCAAACAAACTAAAAAACAACCAGCAGAGCATGAATCCTGAAGCGGACATTTAAAAATACTGATACTATCACTGACGCTGTCATGCAATCATGTACACTGGTGCAATCAGTCAGATGTGACCTATGCTAATTCCTTTCAGAAATGCCAGTGGTGCAGTGTTCTCCACTTCTAAAAATCCCTGGTAGAGTAGCTCATGCAGCGTTAATGGAGCTGACTGTTAATTGGGTAATTTAAGGTTATAGCTGCCAGGATCCACCCATTCACAGTAGTGGCAGTTTTAGACTGCTTGTGTGGTGTCATGGTGGCAGTTTGTCCACAACAGAGCCATTAGCTGACTGCAACAGAGTTTCCACTTATCTAAGCATTTTTACTGTCGGTGCTGCTGAGGAGGAATTAGCCAGCAGAGGTAAAACTGACACCTTGTATAGAATCAATCTAATATCTTATTGATGTCTTTACAGTTGCAGTCTGATGTTGAGAGATACAGAGTTCTCACTAATAGAATTTACATTTTAAGGGCTGCAGTAGCTATCAATAGTGTCCTGCCGTATGGGGGGATGAATTTCTTGTGCAAATGCTAGGTATTGGCTGGAAAGGAAGCTGATACGGTATGATCACTACTACACATGGGTGGTGGTTGATAACTTGTATCTGGACAATGCTGGTTGTGCATTGTGATGTGTGTTATGTGTTTGTTCATGCAGGGAGTGTCTGCTTTGTTGATATGTAACAGTGGCCATTGAATGTTTTATTATTGGTGTTCGATAGTGGAGTCGCACTTGATGTTCCAAAAACAGGGCCCCATCTATTAAATGAAAGCATATGGCTTTTAGTGCCCTATCCCAAATAATATTTATTTATTTAGTTTTGTTAACGGGGAGGTACACTAGATAGCATAGCTGCCTATTTTCAGGTACGACCGGAGACTAAAACAAAGGGTATGTAGACAATAGTAGATAAAAGAAAACATCATGGGAACAAGTTGAAGTCAGACATAGTACACTTATGCAAAATTTTCAGCAATAACAGTACATTTGCAGGAATCTATATGTAGTAACAAAACAGAAATATAAGTGCAAATAACTAACAGTCATAAGTCATTTAACTAGTAAATGTTAGAAAAGAGGAAATAGCAAGATTTCCAGGCAGGTTTAGAGTAGTAGAGGTTGAAGCTGGTAGGCAACTAGGAGGAACCAGTACAGGAGTGGGTGGACAGAGGACAGGAGCAGGGTTCAGAGCTTAAAAGAGCCATGTGAAGCTCCTGTTTGAAGCTGCATGGAGAAGGAGAGATTCTTATACTCAGTGGAAGGGAGTTCCATAGTTTAGGGGCCCAGCTAGAAAGCATTCTCCCCCATTTTGGTTTTACATCTCGGTTGGACAAGAAGGGATTTGTCAGCTGATCTCAGTGGGTAGGAAGAGATCACAGGTTTGAGCAGTAGAGCCAATTTGTCAGGTATCTGGGAGGAGATTATATTCTTTATAAAACAGTAGGAAGTAGCCGGCCCGGTGGCGCTGAGGGTTGAGGCGCTGGACGCCACACCTCGCTCCACGCCGGCGACCCGGGTTCGGGAGCGAACTCGGGTAGTCGGTGGGTCGGCCGGGGGGAGACAGGCTTGAGCGTCCGACGACAGCTCGCTTGCTCCGGGGAGGGATTCGGCCGATGCTCGGCACTTGCATGACCCCGAGCGGAGGCTCAGGGAACTGCAAGCCCCACTAGGGGATGGCTGGCCGTTGAGCAGCACGGACGTCGACGTGCGCGTCATGACGTCAGGGAGGTCGCCAGCTGCTCGGGGGAGGAAGAGGAAAAAGCCTGCCTCATCCGGGAAGAGCGGGGACCTCGGGACGTGCCCATGATATGCCCGTGCCCGCCCAACAGACCACGACGACCGACGAAAATGTAAAGTTACGGGGTTAGAACCCCTCCACCTCGTCTCCCCGCCCGGGGAAACCGCGGCTCCATGGGGATCCGTGGTCTGTGGGGGTAGGGTTCCGGGCAGTGGATGTCCGGAGGTCATCGCTGAAGGGTCAGAGGAGGCAGGCTGTGAGGAGGATAAAAAAAAAAAAAAAAACAGTAGGAAGTAAACTGACGGAAAGCTGAGGGGTAAACCATCCCAGACTGGAATATAGTGTGCATCGGTGAGTAAGTTTGGGTAAAGACAGAGCAAAATGGCAAATGCTGTTGTAGCAGACATCCCACTTTCAGAGGAGCCCTCCAGTAGTCGCCAGTAAGGCTATTAACCCATATGCCAATTTGTGTCTCAGGATCTGCTGTGCAGTGGCCTCCTCCATGGATATTAGGCTATGTCTCACCTTATATGCCAGCCCAAGTTGAATATTGACAAGTTTACTGAGTGGGGCTAGGTGCAGGTCAAAATCCAAAGTGGAATCAAAGGTTACTCCTAGGTATTTAAAAGAAGTAACGGTGTTAAGGGGAGAGCCATCAAGCACTCTGATACTTAATGGCTGGGTGCAGGACCAAATTTTTGAACCTGAACCAAAGAGCATAGTCACTGTTTTATTTTTATTTAAGACAAGCTTGTTTTGCAGTAGCCAGCTCTGAAAGGTATTGAAGTTACTATTGAGATTCAGGTTGATATCTGAGAGGTTTATTTATTTATTTAAGAGATTTACCAGGCAAGCATACTGGTAGGGGACACTCGTTTCCAATCGACCTGGGGTTATAGTGGATCACACAGGACAAGTACATGCAGCAGCAATACACATTTGACATAGTTTAGCTAATACTGGGTTTGGTCCTAAGACCGCAGCGTATTCAGTTAGGTATTACAAGGTTAGGACCTAAAGACCATGTAGTATTAACAGGCAGAATCATGCAGATTGACAGTAATTTAGCTGCAGGTGTAGCACAGTCAAGTTGCAGTTAGATGCCTCTTGGTTGCAGGTCTGGGTAGTTGGTAACAGTTGCATACGTCTGAGAAATGATCAAGGAGGAGCAGTTTAAGGAGCCGAGGGGCGGTGGTGAGCCTGATATCAGCAGGGAGGTCATTCCAGAGTTTGGGCAGTCGATATTTGAAAGCGGATTGGCCCTTTGATGTGTCATGAAAGGTAGTTTGAGTAGCCTGGTGTCGAAGCACCTGAGTGAGTAGGTCGGGGAGGGTTATGCTGACAGCGCAGAGCTGAGATGAGGGGGAGGGAGTTAGTCCAGAATTTGGCTATGATGTTTGCGCAGTGTATCTTTCGTCGGGCCTCAAGCGAAGGGAGATCTAAGGCGCTGTATAGGTCACAGTGTTGGTGGTGGGGGGGGCAATCCAGGATGAAGCAGCAGAAGGAGTGAAAGAGGGTGTCCATGCTGGCCAAGGTTGATGAAGGTGCTGAGCTGTAGACCACATCGCCGTAGTCAAGGATGGGGAGGATCATTTTATGCACTATTTCCCTCCTGACCGTGGTGGGCAGACACCCTTTATTCCGATGAAGGGCGCCCAGTTTGGGGTGTAGTTTTTTGTATAATGAGTCAATGTGGACAGAGTAATCAAGGTGTTGATCTAGCCAAACACCCAGGTATCTAAAGGCGGTGCAGGACTCCAACGATGACCCTTCCAGGGTATGGAAGGCGGGGGGAGTCGGAAAGCGGGAGAGTCTAGGTTGAGACCCGAAGGTTAGGGAGACTGTTTTTTTTTAGTTGAGTACTAATTGATTTGACCTGAGCCATTGTTGAACGGGCATCAAAATCCTGTTGGAGGGCTTCATCGTGTCCCGAAAGAGGGGCGGAGGCGACAGAACGGTGTCGTCTGCATACATTTGTATGGCTGAGTTTGGGCAGGTCAGAGAGAGAGGTCATTTAAGAATATGGAAAAAGTAACGGGCCCAGGACAGAGCCTTGGGGAACACCCATAGTGACTGGGAGTGGTGGGGATATGTGTGTACCAATTTTACTGTCTGTTGTCTACCCATTAAGTAGGCCTGGAACCAGCTGGTGGCTAGGTGGGAGAGACCTGCGTTGTGTGAGTTTGTGCGAGCAGCTTTGGATGAGAGGCGGTATCAAATGCCTTTGCTAGGTCTATAAAAATGGCCGAGGTGATATGTCCCTGTCCATCCCTGAGGCGATGTCATTTGCGAGTCTTAAGAGCGTGGTGATGGTGGAGTGGGATTTATGAAAACCCGACTGATATGGGGTGAAGAAGGAGGTATCGACGAGAAATTGAATGAGTTGGGTAAGAGCTAGGTGTTCCTGTATTTTGGACAGAATTGGGAGAAGGGAGATGTGGCGATAGTTACCAGGGTCCGAATCATTGGCATTTGGTTTAGCATTAGCAGTTGGTTACTTGTGAGTCTGATAACAGCTTGTCCTGGATCATGTTGGTTTTGACCTGAAGAATCCGAATGGTACAGTAAGTACTGTATTCTTAAATGTATAATGAGAGAAGTTTTAATGACAAGACTGACTTACAGTCCTTAATGTTGCCATGTTGGTTACTTGTGAGTCTGATAACAGCTTGTGCTGGATCATGTTGGTTTTGACCTGAAGATACCTTTCCTTCCAGCTTTATTACAGGTTTTGAGGTTTGAGGAGGATGAGTAAAGAACAAGATCACTGGCATATTATTCCCTAGTCAAGTGCCTTGGTGCAACTTTCAGTGATGCAGCATTCAGGCACTTGACAATCCTGCTGTTTACCTTTGAATTCCTGAAATAAGACTACCACTGATGTTATATTAAATTTGTTTTCAGGGTATTTGCTCATCTACTACAAGATCATCATCATGAAACTCACTATTTCTTATTCAAAGAAATAATTGAAGATTACATTAGCAGTTGCAGGGTTTTTAAATAATTGATTAGCAGTTTTTTCTTGGGACTATACTAACTGTACAGAAAGTATTTATATAGATTTTCTAGAAGTGCTGTGTTTGTTAAACACAGTGAGGTAAGAGCTATGCATTTTCACAAAGATTTAGCACTTTTATGAGCAAAACGCTAATCAATTTTTAGAGTTAAATAAATCCCTGAGTTGGTTACTTGTGAGTCTGATAACAGCTTGTGCTGGATCCTGTTGGTTTTGACCGGAAGATACCTTTCCCTTCCAGCTTTATTACTAAGGCAGTCCTGTACCAATCTCAGTACATTAAAATAAATAAAAAAATATTCTGACACTTATGTGTTATTACATTTTCAAAGGATTTTCCACAAGTTTGCCCAGTTCCATAGATGGCAACATTAAGGACTATAAGTCAGTCTTGTCATTAAAACTTCTCTCATTATGCATTTAAGAATACAGTACTTACTGTACCATCTCTAGAGTTTGACAAATGATGTATGCCTCCTTTACATTTAAAGGACTATAGAACGTTACCAGTTTTGAAGTGCAACTGATTTATTTTCTCATTTGCTGTGATATAGACTTTATTATGCATTTAAAGTGAGAGTATGATTCAACTTTTCCTGTTTTGTGCTGTAATGCCCATTTCCTGTGGAGGCATAGTTAATTTGTACCACAATTACAAACGTTGCTAGTGTCCAGTAAGAGAGGAAGAGATTGTAACTGTGGTTGAACCACTGACCAGCTGATTTGTTTTCATGTTCCTGTTTGCTTGTTCTGCAGTGGCTTTCATTTTTATCAAAGGATGCTTAATGTGCTGTAAAAACATTTTGAAAATGATCCCCATAGACTTGTATGGGGTACACCCTCGCGCTTTCCCTGGATAAATGTCACAAAATGTGAGAGCGCAGGGGCAGACAGGGAAGTAGAAAGGGATCAGCTGGCGGGTGGCTCAGCCACAGTTACAATCCCTTCCCTCCCTTACTGGACACTACATAGAAACATAGAATTTGATGGCAGATAAGGACCACTTGGACCACCTAGTCTGCCCAATTCCCTACCTAAGTGATAAACTGCAGATCCTAGTTAACCAACAGCCTACTTCCTCCTACCCCCACTAGAATTGGCCTATATCTGTCCCATGCATTCTTGAATCCCCCCCACTGTTTTTGACTCTACGACCTCCTCAGAAAGGCTGTTCCGCACATCCACAACACTCTTCGTGAAAAAATACTTCCTCACATTACTTCTGAGCCATCCCCCCTCTATCTTCAAATTGTGCCCCTATGTTCTTGCACATCTGTTTTTCTGAAAGATGTTACCCTCTTAGACTTTGTTGATTTCTTTGAGGTACTTGAAAGTTTCTATCATGTCCCCCCCTCTTCCTCCTTTCTTTGAGGGTATACATATTAAGCTCCTTTAGTCTCTCTTCGTATGTCTTCTGGTGCAGACCCTGCACCATTTTGGTTGCCCTCCTCTGGACAGTCTCCACCCTGTCTATGTCTTTGCAGAGATGGCATCTCCAGAACTGCATGCAGTACTCTAGATGGGGTCTCACTAACTGTCTGTACAGAGGGATAACAACTTCCTGTTTTCTAATGGTGATGCTTCTCCCTATGCATCCTAGTATCCCCCCAGCCCTCCTTAATGCCTTCTCACATTGCCTGCCCACCTTTAGGTCATCTGTTATAACTTCACCCAGGTCCCTTTCTATTTTTGTTGTTGTTAGTATCTCAACCCCCATTGTGTACTCTTCCCCCTTGGATTGAATCTAAGATACCATACATTTGACCATTCCTCCAACCATGACAAGTCCCTTCTCATCCTTTCCACCCCATCTTGTGTATCAACCCTGTTGCAGACCTTTGTATCGTCTGCAAAGAGACTTACTTTTCCTTCCAGATCCTCTGCAATGTCACTTATAAAGACATTAAAGAGGACCGGTCCCTGTACTGCACCCAGCTGTACCCCAGTAGTAACTTAACTTTCTTTATTGTGGACTCCGTTTACTATTACCCTCTGCATCCTGTTTTCTAGCCAATATTTTACCCAGGCAACTACCTTGGGACCCACTCCCAGGTTGGCTAACTTGTATATTAATCGTGTGTGTGGGACTGTGTCAAATGCCTTGCTAAAATCTAGGTAGGCCATGTACACAGCCCATCCCTGGTCGTCTTCATTGGTTACCCAGTCAAATAACTCTATTAGATACATCTGACATGACCTTCCCGCTGTGAATCCATGCTGCCTTGGGTCCTGTGTCCCGCTGGCCTCTAAGTATGCAACAGTTCTTTCCTTCAGAAGTGATTCCATCATTTTCACTACCACTGAGGTCAAACTAACTGGTCTGTAGTTTCCTGTCTCTGTCCTGCTCCCATGTTTGTGAAGTGGAATCATATCTGCACTCCTCCAGTCCTCAGGCACCACCCCATCCTCCCATGATTTATTAAAGAGAGTATTCAGTGGTGTCACTGATTCCACCCTTAGTTCTTTTAAAATTCTGGGGCAAATCCATCAGGCCCTATTGCTTTGTCCGCCTTCAGTTTTAAGAGTTTTTTCAGAACCCTTTCTTCTGTGAATGGACTGGTATCGACCCCCCTATCCAGAGTGTTTCTCTTGTTTGGTTTAGGTACCTTCCCCATCTCTTCTTTTGTGAATACTGAGCAGAAATATTCATTCAGTATCCCTGCTTTTTTCACTGTCACCCTCTGCCCACATTCTCTTCCCTTTAATAAGCCTCAGTATCCCTCCCTTGGTCTTTCTTCGCTCCCTGCTGTACCTAAAAAAGGTTTTATCCCCCCTTTTTAACAGAGTTGGCTATCTTTTTCTCCGTTTGGGCCTTTGCTAATTTGACTGCCTTCCCTGCCTCCTTCTGCTTTAACTGATTTAGTTGTCTGTCCTGCTTCTTCTGTGTTTCCTTATATTTCCTGAATGCTATCCTTTTCTCCTTAACCTTCCCTTCCACCTCTTTTGAGAACCCTAGTGGCTTTTTCTTTAATTTTGTTTTGTTGATTTGCTTTACACAAAGGTTTGTTGCCTCTGTGATGGCAGTTTAGATTTTTCCCCATTGTTTCTCCACCCCTCATTCTTGCCTGTTTGCTAGTACTTTTCTGAGGCGCTCTCCCATTTTGCCAAAGTCAGCCCTCCTAAAGTCCAACATCCTTGCTTTGTAAGGCTTTACTATACAATTGTGTTTATTGTGAACCACACTGTTTGGTGGTCTCTTGTTCCCAGATGGCTACCCACTTAAAAATCTGAGATCCTTTCTCCATCCCATTTGAGAGTACCAGGTCTAAGATTGCTCCCTCCTGAGTGGGTTCTAACACTAGCTGTCTGAGGCATCCCCCCTGCAGGGCACCGAGAATGACCCTGCTCTTGGGTGTGGCTACAGTAACTATTAGTAACTTTTGTAATTCTGGCACAGCTTGACTATCACCCCCACGGGAGGAAATGGGCTCTGAAGCCCAGCAAGGTATGTCACACATTTCCTTTGAGGTATTTGCTCACCATGCTTGCTTCTTTTTTGGTGCATCTCTGTTCAAGTGGGTCTTGGGGGACTCAAGAGCAGCTGAGTTGTTGCACAGTATGGTGCCCTAAAGTGGTGCCACAAAAGGATTGCCCTCTCCCTTGGCAAGCATGGATGTGTGATGGTGAAAGGGGTTCCAGGGTATAGAGTGACAGAGTCAGTGGCACCCTCTAGGTGGGCCCCACACACACACACACACACACACACACACTTTCCCTTATCAAAGTAGCAGTGCAGAGCAGGAAAAAACATATATACTGTCTATTAATTTTGTCAACAAAGAGAATGGGGGATGGGTTACTAGTTTAAGAGCTGTTACGGAGTGTGTGTAAAGATGGAATGATTGGCCCTGCTCAGGGAAATCAGCATACGATAGAATACCTCACAACGTAGGATTTGTTATAAAGAAATAAATAGTAATGTATGTGAACTGGATAAGAAAATGGGTCTTCAGAGGTCAAAAAAAATATTACATAAAGAACAGACAGATTATTTCCATTGAGCCAGGTGTGATGCGTACCCAAAATATGTTTAATGCATCTTAACGTTTGCTACACTTGGACCACCGGTGAATGTCTGTAACACTGGTCGCTCTATAAGCCATTTTGTATGTATTTTACCGTTGTATTGCTGTTTGTGTTGTTTTCTCACAACGAGGTGCCTTTGTAAATGAGTCTACGACTCAAAGGTCTGTAAACTGATACTCTAATAAATAAAATAAAATGTGGTTCTTAGCAGAAATGTGTAGTGCCTGTTTTTTTTGTTTTTTTTTTACTTTTTATTTTACCAGGTGAGACACACTAAACTGAAAGCTTGTTTACAGGTGCAGTCTGGGGAGCACAAGGAAGTTAAGTGACTTGCTCAGGGTCACACAGTATGCAAGTGGGGGCCATGGGATTCAAATCCAATTCTCCAGGTTTGCAGCTCAGAGCCTTAAACCACTGCACTATACTGCTTCCAAATAGTATGTTCAACATGTTCAAAATAAACTCTAAAATGCACCACAGAGCACCTGACACCCCAGAGCTTCTGGGGGCCCCCAGACCCCCGGCTTTCATATAAACTATTTGCTCCAGCAAACTCAGCAAATCTCCAGCAAAATTACTAAAATAATCCAGCAAAACTTCAGAGCTCCCTTGGAAGGTATGAAATGATTTGATACCTTTTAATGGACCAACGTAGATGTAACAACAAAAACAAAATGCTCTAGCTTTCGTACCAACCAGCTCTCCCTCAGAAGCTTAATGATAGTTATTTAGAAAAAACAATATTTTAACAACTAGATCATGCAGAAAAATCCCTACTGGTTTAAAATACTCATTTAAAAAAAACATAAGATGATGTCAGAGAAGCTTAACAGGACCATGTCGCATTTTACTGGGAGGTCCCTTTTGGGGTCAAAGGTGCTTAGTGCAAAACACATACAAAGAACTATACTGAATATAAATTAGTTTGATACAAGATAACTACTTGAGCAGATGGCTGCTAAATTATGAGTGTCACAATGTGTATAAGAATGCAATTGCTGAAAAACAACTCCCACATGGATTAAAGACATAATAAGATTGTTTTAGGACTACAGGAAGCATCAATGTATGTATTACAGACAAATAATTACCTGTAAAGTTTTCTTAAAAAGATCAGCACACACTGTATCACGTGTAAAACCTAGCTGGACCCATTACCCATGTATACTCTCCAGCTAGATATTATGCCCCATAAACTTTAAAAGCCTATAGTGTAGTGTAACCCCTAGGTGGTGCTATCCCAAGGGCTACTACCCCTGCCTGTTTGGCACGTAGCAGGTTAAAGGGCCTGAGTTCTGAAATGGGTGCCTCCACCCGGAGGTCAGGGTTGGTAGTGGTCAAGCTAACCTGGGCACAGCCCTCCGGGACACTGTAACCCCCCCCCCCTCTTTCCTTACTAGTGGCTGGAACAATACACAATAATCATTTTCACAATACCCCTGATACACCACACAAGTACACACACTGTTTGCACTTACCACCAGGGCTTTCCTCTGGCTTGGCCCTGGGGACCCCCTGTAAAATAAGGTTATACACAGCAAATAACAGCAGTACAGTACTCTTGCACAAACTGGAACCCCAGTCAGAGTAAATGCAAAAAAGAGTTAGATCTGATTTATTTAAGGGACTTGAACAAGGGAGGGGTGTAATCAGGTTAATTTGTTTAAAGGTTGTATTAATCAAACAGTTATGCATGCACTTTAGGGTCCATAAACAGTCATGCACTCTGGGTACCCCAGATGGAGAACGATGGGCTACCCAAGAACGTTGCAGCTAGTTGGGGCCCTGTGATGGAAGAAAACAACATGCAAAATGCACACTATTTGTAATCCGGAGCTGGAGGGTTCAGTTCGTGAAAAGAAAACAACAAGACAATCAGATGACACACTTTTAGATTAGGCTGTTGTTGCAGGGAGTTACCCTGATTACTCACAATACCTAAGACTGGACACAGGCAGGACGAAAATCAAGACAGCAGGTGGTTAATCTGGAGTGCCAGGAAAAGCAGGGCCCACACGAATCGCTGAGGCATCGTTCCTGTTCAAGCATGGGGCAGTGGGCTGATCCCCAGGCAGGTCTCTTGTTGATGGCTTTCTCTGTGCAGTGGGTAGTCTGGCTTGGCCAGTGTGACAAGGCACTGGCCAAATGGAGACAAATTCGGATACAGTCCGTTTTGGGCTAGATACAGCTTCCAGCAAGCAGAACACAGTTCACACAGTGGGGAACTAAATCACGACCCACTAACAACTCACAACACATTTACATGTAAGGAAATTGTACTGTACCAGGCAAACTGCTCTCCGGTCATGATCGCTGAGTCTCTGCACAAACCAGGGATTCAAAAGCAGCTGGAAATCCTGACAGGTCAATCGCATTCAGCAAAATCTTCGGTCTTCGTCAGGTATGAGCCTGGTAAAAAATCAGTGGCTTACTTCGTTCTCACAGACTTGGATTTAGTCCGAAATAATTCTTTTTTCTCCCTCTTAGGGGCAGCAGGCAGACATGCAGGCCACAACTTGGGTCTTTCCACAGTTCTCCCGCGCAAAACTACTCAGACGGCTGCTTGACTGTCTCAAGCTGTTGCTTCTTCAGCTCCAAACTTAGATCTGATCCAACTGCCAGCAAGCCTGGGACTTTCCCCAGAATCCAAAAGGTTTGATTTTCTGATCTGTCTGTTAGTCACAACAAAGGCTCCCTGTCAGGTGCAAAAAGGCACCAAAAGCTCAAAACTACAATTCCTACAGATTTTGACTCCAGACAGCTCCTGTAGTCCGGCTCCATTTTAGGTCCCACCAGAACTGATTGGTCCAATTTGCAGTCCTGGGCCAAATGGTGGGGATAAACAAGACAGACCTTGCTGCAAAGAAGGCAGGTTAGACAAACTGCATTATCATTATCACTATAATAGGTTTTCAGCAAACAGTTACATCTTCTAACAGAGCTCCCTCTGCGTAATTAGCGATGGCAGAAACGGAGCGATTACCAGGCAGCCTAGGCGGGACTCGAGCATAACAACACTCAGCCCCCTCCCAGATTAATCACCACTGCAAATCTAGGCAGCCCTAAAAGAGGCAATACATAGGTACTCTCTGGCAATAATATTTAACTGCTAAAACGCAGGACACCAGCATGGCAGTGAGCATTTAGGCAAGCTCAAGGAAGACTTTTTGGGAACCCACATTTGTAGAGGGGTTACAGTAGTAACAGGACTTTATAAATGATAATATAACTATAAATTGACAGTATTAGTGTCAAACAAAAAACTCTTGTCAAGGAACACCACAGAATTAAGACCATGCAGCCTGAGATGTACTGATGTCAATAAATTCACAGTGTAGAACAACTTGATGTACCAAAAATGTCTAAGGAATCTGAATAAGAGATAAAAATGTAATTCTCTCCACCACCGGGTGTTTTTTTTTTTTCAGTAATTGCATTCTTATACACATTGTGACACTCATAGTTTGATTTAAGAGCCATCTGCTCAAATAGTTATCTCGTGTCAATCTAATTTATATTCAGTAGAGTTCTTTGTATGTGTTTTGCACTAAGCACTTTTGACCCTGAGACTCTCCCAGTTTAACATGACATGGTGCTGTTAAGCTTCTCTGACATCATCTTCTGTTTTTTTTAAAAGAGTGTTTTCAACCAATAGGAATTGTTCTGCTTTTTTTCTGCATGATTTAGTTGTTAAAAATATTGTTTTTTTCTAAATAACTGTCATTAAGCTTCTGACCAAGGACTGGTTGGTCCGAAAGCTAAAGCGCTTTGTTCTTGTTGTTACATCTATGTTGGTCCATTAAAAGGTATCATATCATTTGCTTCTGAACCAGACAAGGAGAGGCAGCAGTCGTCCATGAAGTTTGATGCCCGCAGGGCTTTATTCAGTAACAATGGGTAGGATGACGTGGTCACAGGAGGGGTAGGCAAAACAACAGTAAAGGAAACAGTACTGCTTTTATCTCACACTGCTAAAACAACTACAAGAAAATATGTTGAGGTGCACCTCAGCCTAATGCCAGTATACTCTAAGATGATTTCCTAAAAGCTGACAGAAAACTATACTACATGTTGTTCTAGTACCACTCGGAAAAGCAGATGACATTTACTACTCCAAAGAAATTCTTACAAGATCAACCTAGGTGTATTACAGCCATACAATGATAACAGAGTCCAATTGTCTGAAGTCTGACGTCTTTGTGCGCACCGTCGGACACCGTTGGCAGCTACAAGATAGGCAGAAAAAGAACTTTAGGATATTTAGGCAATGATCCCAGCGCAGGCCTGGTTAAGGCCACTGGGGTGGTGAGAGGTTTCGTAAACAGACTATAGGTTTCTCAGCATAAACCCACTCTCTCCAAGGCTGCTGGCAAGAAAGGACCAGAGAAGCTGGTTCCTGGAACAAATCCACTTGCGGGTTGTCGGATTCAACACTGGATGCAAAGAGTTCCTTGGCCAAAAACCCACTTCTGTGGCCATGAAGGATGAAGAAGAACCAGAAGTTGCGTGGTGACTAATCCACTGGAGGATTACAACGACCTGGACGATGCTGTAGCACTTCAGGAGCCAGCAATAACGTGAAGGATCTGAGGTGAAGATGGATCTCCAATGCAACCAGGAACCAGAAGGATCTGAGGTGAAGTCAGTTGATTCTGAAGTATCGCCACCAAGAACTGGAACAAAACAATGACATGGCGGATGCGTCCCGCACCAGGCTTCGACAGAATCAACTTGTGGCAAACAACCAGGGGACGCAGACCAGGTTCTTCCAGGATGTGCACACTCTTCTGCTGAGGACAAACAACGTCGGGACATCCAGATCAGGAACCGAAAGACAGCACTGGCATGGCGGACGTGATGCACTCAAACTTCGGCAAACTCAACTTCGATCTGAGGAACAGAAGGAACGGCGGCTGCGACTTGCACAGATTTCGACAGACTCGACTTCGGCCAATGACAAGGACGGAGTAGATGATTTGCTGGACAGATACTTCCTGAAGAAGTAGGATGATGAAGACGTCTTCCTCCGAGTAGAGACTGATTCTGAATACGTGGAATGGCAGACCACACCATGGAGCAGCAACGTGGCAGAAGATTGAGTCTATTCCCATATGTTGGCAACACTGTAGCTAGTAGACACACCTTCTCACTATACCAAGATAACTGCTTGAGGATAGGGTAATGTGCCAGGAGCAGGGGCAAATTATCAAGATTTGGGGCAATTGTTCACTTGTGGGGGCAATTTACTTAAACGGGTAAATTGCACAATTCTGGGCAATTGCAACAATTCTGGAGTAATTGTTCAGATGCAAGGGCAAGTGTTCAGATGTCAGGGCAATTGTTCTGATACAAGGGGCAATTGTTCCAATACTAGGGCAATTGTTCAGATGCAAGGGGCAATTGTTCAAATGCAAGGGGCAGTTGTTCAGATGCCAGGATAATTGTTCAGATGCAAGGCGCAATTGTTCAGATACCGGGGCAAATAACCACAATCCTAATGTGTCACAATACAGTCTTGGTGCTTTAGGAATTAACACAACCTTTCAGATGCTTGAGCAATAAACATTTTGCATAAACAGTACAATTATTAACAGTCACTCCACAACATATTGTGTGCTAAGCACCCTATGATTGGACCCTTTTCCCACTTTGGGCCTTTCTGGATAGGATCTGGCTACCCCTGAACACTTTACTATGGATGCCCCAATCACTGCACTTGGATGCATCACTTGCCACTAGGCCAGCTGCCCTAAATACTTGGGGCCTAAATGCCCTAATTACTGTGGGGCTGGATTGCCCTAACTGCTGGGCCTGGATGCCCTAACTACTTTGGGTCTGGCTTGTCCTAACTGCCGGGCCTGGATGCCCTAATTACTACTGGGCCTGGGTTTACCTAACTGGACTGGGCCTGGCTGCCCTAATTACTACGGGGCTGGCTTACCTAACTGCTGGGCCTGGATGTCCTAATTACTACGGGGCTGGCTTGCCCTAATTGCTGAGCCTAGCTGCCCTAATTACTAAGGGCTGGCTTGCCCTAACTGGACTGGACCTGGGTGCCCTATTTACCACGGGCCTGGTGCCCTCTCTTTACTTGGGCCTGGTGCCCTATCTTCACTTTGGGCCTGACTTGCCCCTTTAATTCCCTGAGTAGCCTGTCTGTGGCTGGGCCCCTTTAATCCTCTCAGGTTCACTCAGCCTGCTGTCTCTCTCTGGTCTCTTGTCTCCTCCCTATTCCCAGCCCTCCTAATTAATATTCAATAGGCCTCCTATTTGGCCTCAGTTGCTGGCTTCTCCCGTGGGCGTCGCTATGTCCCACCCCTCTTGAATATTTAAATTAGGTTCCTTCTGACCTGATCTCCTCATGGCGCTCAGCCACTCCTTATTGCGCCTAGCGCAAACAATTTATAAAAAAAACAAAAAAAAAAACAATCTCTTTTCTTCAGTTGGGTGGACAGCACATAGCAACATGCAGCCGCAGACTCACCACATCACCGGGAGGTGAAGGAAGCAGGCGGGAGGTGTTCTGGCAGTTGGAGGGAACAATACAGGCAGTGGGGTGGATGTCAGGGGGCCTTGGGAAGACTGACAGCACAATGGCAGTACGGCTCTGGGAACAGCTGCCGACGAGGGACTTGGGACACTTTTAAAATAAATGAAACAACAAACCGGCAGACAGAAATACAAGCCCAAACACCCAATTCTACGCTGTGGTGCCCTGAAGGCACCACTGACCGTGCACACAGCAGCAAGGAGGCTCTTCAGGCAGAGCAGGCACACAGGCAAGTCCTCAGACACGGCTTCAACACCCTGGTAAGCCCTTTTCTTGTCCCTTTGACTTATTGTGTCCTCTCTCCTCAAACAGCTGCCCAGGAACTGGCACAAAAAAACAGTTTAAACTTCAAACCTAAACCCTTTGGTTCTAGAATGTCTGGAGTGGAATGCTGTGCATGAGCAGCTCAGCACAACATTCCATCCAGGCCATTGTTTCATGAGCTGCAACAAAATCCATTTTTTTAACATATTTTTAGTGCACTGGGCTCTTTTCTCTATGTTTTACCATTGTTTTTCCCTTACCATGAGGGGAATTAACTTGTGAGGGCCCATTTGTATTTGTACTCTGCAGCCCACACCTACAGCAGGCACCCTGGGTACCTGTAAACCCCTATTCTTTTCTGTGATGCCCCCTGTTTATTTAACCCCCTAACTTTAGGGCATTACATTAGAGAACTCAGAATTATTCTTCAAACTCAGATCAGATGCAAGTCAACAGGAAATATAGGCGACAGAACTGGGGAAGAGTGGAGAGAACTGGGGCCAGAAAGAGAGATAGAATCATAAACAGAAAGTAGATGATAAAGAAATGAAATAACATTTGACAAGCTTACCCAATAATGGGTATCTATATCTGAAGAGATTCAAGTCGAGTAGTAAAGCGGAAATTAGGAGTTCTTCCTCACGGACACGAGTGCCACCTCAAGCAGGTCTTATGGCGAGGGGGCACTGAAGGTTCACAGATGGGGCAGATGTAGTCATCCTGCAAGGAGATGCAGGAGTCGCACTCAAAGGTCAGAATGAAGCACATAATTTTTTTTAGCTTGAAAGCTGGCAAGTGTAACCCCTAGGGGGCGCTATCCCAAGGGCTACTACCCCTGCCTGCTCTGTCGACAACAGGTTGAGGGACCTGGATCCGGTGGCGGGTGCCTCCACCCAGAGGTCAGGGTTTGTACAGTCTAAAATGACTTGGTTACAGCCCTCTGGGTCACTGCAACCCCCCTTACTTCCCCTAATGGCCCTCCCAAGTCAGCCACGGTACCCTTGCCATATACGCCTATCCCCAGACTTGGTTCAATCAGCTGGCTCTGGGGACCCCCTATAAAGTAAGATGCAGTTAGACAATAACCATTTTTTGTGTAATTCAACATAGACACACAGGTCAGTCAGTATACCTTTGCAAAACAACCAATCTGATTTATTTAGGGGGAAATAGCAAGGACTGGGGGGAATCAGATTAATTAGCTTACCACTCTAATGAATATATGAATATATCTATCTAGGGCACTGTGCACAGGCCAACCCTATAAGTCACTGTCTCTGGGTACCCAGGCCATAGAAGGCTAGCCTCTTGATGCAGCTGGTTGGGGCCCTGACGCAGAAACAAGCACTTGCTTCCTAATAGGATGAAGTAGAGCCAGTAGGCTCAGTTTGTGTAGCCAAACAAGCAGCCAAGCAAATCTTGTCCTCACTGTGAACATCTGGCAGGGAGCTACCCTGATTTAGTACTCACAACTCCAACCAAAAGAGCGCTCTCACACCACTTGCAGGACTGCACCTGTAATTCAGACGCTTCTTCACACATTTATATGAAGAGCAGAGGGGTACCATACCAGGCAGCTGCCGTATAATCCCGATTGCTTTCACTACAGAACACCGGGCCCCACGACACAGCTTCACTTGTCCTGACAGACCGAGCGCGATTGAAGCAGATTCTCCAGTCCTCTACAGGGTGAGCCTGGTAGGTAGCTGCGCTTTTGCACAGCCTCCTCTGACTGCTGCCTAGCGGATTTAGTCTGACACTTGATGGCATTCAAGCCGCCAAAATCTGGCCTTCCACACGCGCTTTCCGCGCGAAAGCTCAACAGCGCAGGAGCCCAGAGCTCCTTCCTCACTCACAACCCCAACGACTCTGCTCCTTGGCAGTTTGGGCAAGGACTCTCCTTATGGGCGCCACCCAATCCCATTGGTGGGCTGCAGGTGCCAGTCACTTAATTCTGTCCTCATTGGTGCAAAAAGGCACCACAGTTTCAGAACTTCATTTCCCAGAATTATTGGCCGTATCCCCTATGGCCAGCCAGCTCCAAAGAGAGTCCTGATCCTGGTAGGCTCAAGCGGTCTCCATTTTAGTTACCCCTCTCCCCCCATTGGCCCAGTTCAATAGTCCAGGTCCAAAATAGAGGGGCCAAGCACACAAAGTCCCAGCTGAAATGAAAGCAGGTTAGACAAACTGTAATTTCACTGCTACTCTAAATGATTATAGCCAAGCAGTTACATCTATCAAAAAGGCTCCTTTTGCGCGCTTACAGCGACTACAAAATTGGAGCGATTTCACCACAGCTCAGGCGGGATTCGTGCAGGGAAACCCCAGTCCCCCTTGTACAAGCCACTGGAGCCTGCAAGCAGGCAGCTCTTAAAGAGACAGTACTAGAGGCTTCAAAAGCACTCACAACTCCCACATCTAGCGGCATTACGCCCTCCCCCAGTTAGGAAGGGAGCATTCAGGCAAGCTCTGAGGAAGGTTTTTAGGGACCCTCATTTGTAGTGGGGGGGGGGTTACATCCTTCCTGGCCTGGAAAGAACTTGGTGTCCATGTCAAGTAGTTACCCTTAAATCACTTTAAGGCAAAACAGCTTAATTAACAATATTTCAGACTCTTTGGTTACATGCATTGGTACTGCATTACACAGTTTACTATTGGTTATTCAATATTACACATACAGACAACCTTTTCTTTTGTAACTCAGGTCTTTACCTCCTGCCCATAACACCTGGATAGAGGGGGCCCTTCCCTATCAATTACCTGGGGGCAAACTGGGGCACGGGCACCACACTCAGCGGGCAATACCAACAGTCTAGAATCATCCCCAGGCTTAGCTTGGGCAATGAGCTTGGGGACACGCACACCCCTTTATGGACTACATACAAAGGCAGATCCACAGGCTGGCCCAGTGACTCATAACTCAATCTCACTACAGGCCGTACTTCCCGGCCAGCCTGTCTAGGAGTTTCAGTTAACATTTCTGAAGGTTCTGACTCCCTCTCAACCCCACTAGGACGGGTCAGGGAGACCACTATAGGAGGAGAGGACCCAGAGTCCATAGTACCTTCGGGGCCTTATTCTACCAGTTCTGAGCCCGCAGTATTTGGATCAGTGGGGGGAATTTCTGGTACTGGCAAGGAACCCTCAGGGCACTCAAAATATTCTTCAGGTTCTGGCATATCATTAGCTGGCTCCCCCACATCACTCCCTTCTTCTGAAAAGTCAGATAGCTCAGCCAGGCCAGACAGTTCAGCCAAACTCAGGGATCCCGCCTCTTCGGCTTTGATGCCACTCACTTCTCCCTCCGGGAGCATTGGCTCTAAAGACAAAGCTGGGGGTTCAGACAGTCCAGGAGGCCCAAATCCGTCCCCAGAGTTAACTAGGGGATTGCCCCTAACAGTTGGCTCAGTTCATAAGATGGGTAATACTTAATGTTATCCTCACTGTCCTCAGACACAGACGGGCACTCAACTTCATCAGAGCGGGGTGGAGAAGACCTCTTTAGTTTGAGTTCTGAAGAATCAACCAATCTAAATTTTTCTTGGCAGCAGCACTAGTTACAGGCCGGGGGCATTGAGAAGTTCAGTTTCTATCAAAATTTGTCCGATTGGCAGCAGATGATTTCTGTGTGTAGTCTTCACATCTTTTGAATTGTTTTCAGGCCGTACTTTATATACAGGTAAATCTTCCAGTTTTCCCACAACAATATGGGGAAGGTGATGCCATCTGTCAGCAATCTTATGTTTGCCATGCAGTCCCAAATTCCTCAATAGCACTCTGTCCCCTTCTCTCAATTCCATTGCTTTCACCTTTTTATCATACCTTTCCTTATTGGCCAGGTTTCACTTAGCAGCCATGGTCTGGACTAGTTGGTAGGCATGGTTGAGTTGGGCCTTCAACTTTTGCACATACTGTAGATGATTAGCCACCTGAACCCCATCAGGAGAAACTCCGAAAACAAACGTCTACTGGCAATCTGGCCTCCCTTCCAAACATCAGTCTATATGGGGAAAATCCAGTGGCATCACTTTTGGTGCAGTTATAGGCATGTACCAAGGTGCTAATCTGCTGGCTCCATCTAGGCTTCTCTTTAGGTTGCAGTGTGCTCAACATATCGAGCAAGGTGCGGTTAAACCTTTCCGGTTGGGGATCGCCTTTGGGATGATACAGGGTGGTTCTTGACTTCCGTACCCCCCACAAGGATAGCATTTCTTTAATCAGATGACTTTCAGAATCTCTCCCCTGATCAGAATGGATTCGCTGGGGGGCCCCATAGTGAACAAAGAAATTCTCAACAAGGACTTTAGCCACCGTGGTTGCTTTCTGATCTTTAGTAGGGAAAGCCTGTGCATACCGGGTGAAATGATCAGTAACTACCAATATATTGCTGATGTTCTTCAGATCTGGTTCTAGTCTCAGGAAATCAATGCAAACCAGTTCCATAGGGGCACTAGTAGTGATGTTAACCAAGGGGGCAGCCCTCTGAGGCAGGGCCTCTCTTTGTACGCATCAGCCACAGGTCCTAATATACTGCTTCATATCAGCATCCATTTTGGGCCAATAAAATCGGGACTGCACTAAGTCAAGGGTTCGGTCTATGCCGAGATGTCCCATGTGATTATGTAGGGACCTCAACACCAGTTCTCTAAAAGCAGTGGGCAACACCAGTTGTTGTTTGTCTACTTGCCCCTCTTCACCCACGGTCTCCCTGTACAATAGTCTAGTAATCAGTTTCAACTTTGGTCCTTCTTTGTACAACAGAGCAGTTCTCAGGGCAGTGGAATGCAGCTTCGACACATCTCTCCCTCCCTGCAGAGCTTCCAAGACAGGGTTTATCATAGGATCTCGGGATTGAGCCCATTGGAGGCTATCATTATTGAACTGAGGCAGCGCACTAGTGTATAATGCAGAAAAATGACAGTAAGCAGCAGGTAGGCAGTTCTCAGATGGCCCCAAGCAGTCCACAGCATCAGGAGACACCTGTTCTGCCCTGTCAAATTTTTGGCAAAGGGCTCTTATGTCAGGTTCTGATAACCGGACCCAATCAACTTGGGACACAGGCCTCTGGGAGAGGGCATCAGCATCTATATGGTTCAGGCCTGCTCTATATTCAATAGCGTAATTGTAGGTAGACAACGCAGAGAGCCACCTATGGCCCGTGGCATCCAGCTTAGCTGAGGTCTGCACATATGTCAGGGGATTATTATCAGTCTTCACCATTATCTTAGCCCCATACAAGTAGTCATGAAATTGATCAACAATGGCCCACTTCAGAGCCAGGAACTCTAGTTTGTGCACTGGGTAGTTCTTTTCTGAAGGAGTCAAACTTCTGCTGACAAAAGCTACAGGTCTTAGACCATTTGGGTGCTCTTGATACAGTACGACCCCCAATCCTTGCACACTGGCGTCAGTATGAAGAACATATGGCTTGGCAGAGTCAGTATAGACCAGCACTGGGGCATGAGTAAGTTGATATATAATGTCATGGAAAGCCTCCGCACAATCAGCAGTCCAGCGGGTGCCAAACACATAATTTGGGTGGAAATAATTTCTTCCAGTCTCAGATGGCACAGTTTTCTTATACTTTTTATGGGTTGGGGGATATCCCTGCGTAAGGTTAAGCAGAGGGCGGATCACTCGAGAATAATCTTTGATAAATCGCCTGTAATATCCACAAAACCCCAGGAACCATTGCAGCTCCTTCAAATTCTTTGGTTGAGGCCAAGTAGTCAAAGCTTCCACTTTGCTGGGGTCAGTCTCTATGCCTTCAGTGGATACTACAGTATGTGCCCCACATATTTTATGGAGGTTTGAAAGAATTGGCACTTATCTATAGATAATTTGAGACCAAAATCTTTCAGTCGATCCAGGACTTTGAACAACCTGCTTTCATGTTCTTCCAAAGAGCTGCCAAACACTATGACATCATCTAGGTAAACCAAACATTCGAGCAAATTCATGTCCCCCACAGCACGCTCCATCAAATGCTGGAAAGTAGCAGGGGCACCTGAAATTTCTTGGGGCATCCGCATAAACTCATAGAAGCCTAGTGGACAAATGAAAGCAGTCTTTTCTCGATCCTCCGGAGCCATCGGGATCTGGTAATACTCACTGCCGAGGTCTAACACAGTGAACCATTTACTGCCATTTAGACAGTCCAATGCGTCCTGAATGCGTGGCATGGTATACTGGTCTGGTATGGTTCGCCGGTTTAGAGTGCGGTAATCCACACACATCCGGACAGCTCTATTCTTTTTTCTCACTACCACAATAGGTGAGGTGTAGGGGCTCCTGTATTCTTGTATCACCCCAGCTGTGAGCATCTCCTGCAGGTGTTGCCTTACATCATCTACATCAGCAGGGGCTAGGCACAGAGATCACTCATGGAAAGGTCACTCATCCTGTAGCCGGATGTGATGCTCAGCCCCTTGCACACATCCTACATCCCATTCCTTCAAGGAAAACACCTGTTCCCTCTGGGTGAGCCTTTCACTGATCCTTTTCTTTCACTCTGCTGGTAGTGGGGAATCACCGAAATCAAACAGCTCGGGGGTCACTTCTCCTGGGATTCTTGTTGTGGGACAGAACAGCAGTATCAGCACAGTGCACTGTGGCCAGGGTGCAACCCCGTTTTACTTGAATCTCTCGATCAGATACATTATGCACTTGAACCATTACTCTCCTGGTGAAGGCATGGGCTCTAGCAGGCAAGATACTGTGCTTAACCAGCAACCCCTCGGGCAACTTTCCCTCACCTGGTGCATTCAGCATCAATATTTTATTCTTAACATCCTTTTTAATCCAGACTTCCCCCTGCAAAACACACTGGACATTTGGGCTAGTAGTAATGGTTCTGGATCCTTCTTCCAGACGACACCCACTGGGCCTTCGCATTCCGCCTGGCTGGCCTTTCTCTGAGTCTCATAGGCCTTCTGAATCAAGGCAGGTGTTCTGAGAACTCACCCAGTCCTGGACATCTGCTTTTCAGAGCACAGCTGTGCTAAGTGACCAAACATGTGAGCATTGGTTCCAGTTAACAAGGGCACCCCATCATACAGTCCAGTGGGAGGACACATTAGTGCCAAGGTTTCCACTTGTTCAGCCACCCCAGCCACAGAAGTAGGAAAAGACAACCAGATCCAGATATACCCAGAATAAGGGTAGGCCTTATCGCTCAGCCCCCAAACATGTAGTCCATCCAAAGGTTGCAGAAGCACCTCAGGCAAGTGCTTCCGATACCAGTCCTGGAACATAATGGTCACCTGGGAACCACTGTCCAACACTGCCCGGGTGGGTACTCCATTCATTCTCATGGTGGTCTCCAATGAGGGCCCCACCACATCAGACCATTCGGGGGGTGGGGCTTTGGAGGTTGCTTGGGCATTGGCTCGCGACACAAAACTCTTCCGGGGAGGCCCTCCCTGAGGTCTGGTATAGGCCTTGTGATGCCAGGCGACCAGCCTGCTGTTGACCCTCCGTAAATTCTCTGGTAACTGGCACTCAGTCTGAAAGTGTCCATCCTCCCCACAATGGTAACAGAACTTAGTATCTCGGGGGTCTTTGGTGGGAGGGAGATATCTCGCCTGCCGGGGGCGTCAGGGGGTCTGGAGGGCTCCTCTTGACTAGGTTGTTTATTTCTAGATAACTCAGGTTCCTCAAATTTGACAGGGTGGGCAGCAGTTTGCTTCAAGTCCCTCACCATTTCTCGTAAATTTCTAATCTCGGCCCTCAAATCACTTTCTACCCGGGGATCAGAGGAAACAGCATGCACCCCCACTCCTCTTTGGGCCTCTGGGGACACAGGAAAGGCATCAGGCCCCTGGTTCAGTCCCCTCGAGGGGTGGGTCTCATCTGGTTCACTGGACTCAGGGGTCTGGCATAGATTCACGACTCCCACCCCTCTTCATCAGTCTCTACTTCTCGAATCTCCCTCATTAATTGACAGTATTTGGGAGGGGCACCCCGTCGGTCATGTAACTTGAGTTTTAACAATATCACACTGGAAAACCTAGCAGATTTCAAAATATGATCCAGCCGGACCTGGTTCAAGGCTGTGGCAGTTACCCCCCACTTTTCGATAAGCTTTTTGCAATGCCCTTTCCACCCTGGTGACAAAGGTTGACAATTTCTCATTCCTCCATTGTTTGGCTGACTTGAACTTCCATAATAAGTCTTCCCCAGTTTCTGTACTCCCAAACACCCCGTCTAAGGCAGAAAGGTACTCCACTGCAGTGGCTTCGGGGCTAGTAGCCCACAAGAAATGAATGGCTTCCAAAGCTGGGCCCCCTCAGGCTCTCCATCAGTCTCTTTCATTTCTCCCCCTCAGAGCACTGCCACTCTTGGACTAGAGGGGTAGCATAGTCCATCCAAGCCTCCAAATCATCTTCCCCCGAGGGTACAGGCACAGTACCAGAAAAAAGTTTTAATCTACGATAGGAGTCTAGCTGTATGGGGAGAACAACTAGGGGAGGTGAAGCCAGAATAGAACTCTTCGGGGCCCTGGGAGAGGTACCTGGGGAGGTTTGGGGGCGGGTTCACTAGAAAGGTCCAATACCTGCAGTAACTCCTGGGTAGTCCTCCCTTCTGCAGCTAGCAGTTTAAGCAGTTTATCTTTAAAGCTATTAGTCTTGGGGGACCCCCTGGGGTGACGGACCCACTCCGGATGTGAATGACCCTCCACCCCTTTTGGGCACCTTCCGGGTAAATCACTGGGGGTACCCTCTTGGGGTCTGTAACTACACTGCATAAGAGTAGCACCTGCAAGGTCTGGTCGAGTAGATCAGCCATACGCCCCTTCACCTCTACCTTGCCTAAACATTTAACATGCTCCACAGCAGAAACAAGGTCAGCATTCTTTATCTCCAGAGGTACATCCAGTAGTAACACAATTTTCTGGGAATCCAACTCTTCGGCTTCACCCCACCCCATCAGTTTATGTACCATTGTCTTGACAGGGTCCAACTTAATCTTAGTCATGATATCCCCCTCCAGTTTTTCCTTTAGTTTGGCCATGTTGAGGTACTTCGTCTACTCGGCCACTAGGGGACGCTAATCCCAGCGGTGCCTCCAAAATGTAACCCCTAGGGGGCGCTATCCCAAGGGCTACTACCCCTGCCTGCTCTGTCGTCAACAGGTTGAGGGGCCTGGATCCAATGGTGGGTGCCTCCACCCAGAGGTCGGGGTTTGTACAGTCTGAAATGACTTGGTTACAGCCCTCTGGGTCACTGCAACCCCCCTTACTTCCCCTAATGGCCCCCCCAAGTCAGCCACGGTACCCTTGCCATATACGCCTATCCCCAGACTTGGTTCAATCAGCTGGCTCTGGGGACCCCCTATAAAGTAAGATGCAGTTAGACAATAACCATTTGTTGTGTAATTCAACATAGACACACAGGTCAATCAGTATACCTTTGCAAAATAACCAATCTGATTTATTTAGGGGGAAATAGCAAGGACTGGGGGGAATCAGATTAATTAGCTTACCACTCTAATGAATATATGAATATATCTATCTAGGGCACTGTGCACAGGCCAACCCTATAAGTCACTGTCTCTGGGTACCCAGGCCATAGAAGGCTAGCCTCTTGATGCAGCTGGTTGGGGCCCTGATGCAGAAACAAGCACTTGCTTCCTAATAGGATTAAGTAGAGTCAGTAGGCTCAGTTTGTGTAGCCAAACAAGCAGCCAAGCAAATCTTGTCCTCACTATGAACATCTGGCAGGGAGCTACCCTGATTTAGTACTCACAACTCCAACCAAAAGAGCGCTCTCACACCACTTGCAGGACTGCGCCTGTAATTCAGACGCTTCTCCACACATTTATATGAAGAGCAAAGGGGTACCATACCAGGCAGCTGCCGTATAATCCCGATTGCTTTCACTACAGAACACCGGGCCCCACGACACAGCTTCACTTGTCCTGACAGACCGAGCGCGATTGAAGCAGATTCTCCAGTCCTCTACAGGGTGAGCCTGGTAGGTAGCTGCACTTTTGCACAGCCTCCTCTGACCACTGCCTAGTGGATTTAGTCCGACACTTGATGGCGTTCAAGCTGCCGAAATCTGGCCTTCGACACGCGCTTTCCATGCGAAAGCTCAACAGCACAGGAGCCCAGAGCTCCTTCCTCACTCACAACCACAATGACTCTGCTCCTTGGCAGTTTGGGCAAGGACTCTCCTTACGGGCGCCACCCGATCCCATTGGTGGGCTGCAGGTGCCAGTCACTTAATTCTGCCCTCATTGGTGCAAAAAGGCACCACAGTTCCAGAGCTTCATTTCCCAGAATTACTGGCCGTATCCCCTATGGCCAGCTGGCTCCAAAGAGAGTCCTGATCCTGCTTGGCTCAAGCAGTCTCCATTTTAGTTACCCCTCTCTCCCCATTGGCCCAGTTCAACAGTCCAGGTCCAAAATGGAGGGGCCAAGCACACAAAGTCCCAGTTGAAATGAAAGCAGGTTAGACAAACTGTAATTTCACTGCTACTCTAAATGATTATAGTCAAGCAGTTACAGCTATCAAAAAGGCTCCCTTTGCGCTTACAGCGACTACAAAATTGGAGCAATTTCACCGCAGCTCAGGCGGGATTCGAGCAGGGAAACCCCAGTCCCCCTTGTACAAGCCACTGGAGCCTGTGAGCAGGCAGCTCTTAGACAGTACTAGAGGCTTCAAAAGCACTCACAATGCCCACATCTAGCGGCATTATGCTGGCCCCCAGTTAGGCAGGGAGCATTCAGGCAAGATCTGAGGAAGGTTTTTAGGGACCCCCATTTGTAGGGGGGGTTACACAAGGATCACAAAATGGCAATAAATAACTATACACATCAATAGATTCATAGATTCATATAAGTGTGATGGCAGAAAAGGACCGACAGGCCCACCTAGTCTGCCCATTTGTCTAGCTATCTGCTAGGACATGCGCCCCAACCCTCAACACTCCCCTGTGGCTGTCCCATTCCTTTTTGAAGCCTTCCACTGTAGCTTCTCCAACCATCCCCTCCAGGAGCCTATTCCACTTATCCACCACCCTCTCTGTGAAATAGTACTTCCTAATATTACCCTTGAACTGCCCCCCTTCACCTGCAAGCCATGCCCCCTCATCCTCTGATTTCCCTTCAGCAGGAAGATGCTTTCCACTGGCACCAGGTTTATACCCTTAAGGTACTTGAAGGTCTCAATCATGTCCCCCCTCTCCCTCCTCTGTTCCAGGGAGTACATGTTCAGATCTCTCAACCTTTCTTCATAGGACAGGTGGCTCAGCCCCTTTGCTATCTTCGTTGCTCTCCTCTGAACTCACTCCAGCCTCCCCACATCCTTTTTGAGATATGGCCTCCAGGACTGGACTCCATATTCCAAATGTGGTCTAACCAGATGGTTGTACAAGGATACTATGACCTCCCTTTTTCTACTGGTGATCCTCCTTCTGATGCATCCCAGCATTCTGCTGCCCCTAGCCACTGCTCTCCTGTAGTACCTTTCCACCTTCAGGTCCCCAGATATAGTGATACCTAGGTCCCTTTCTTGTTCCGTTACCTCCAGATCTCTGCCCCCCATACAGTACCCTGCCCTCTGGTTCCTGTAACCAAGATGCATGATTTTACACTTTTCTGTGTTGAATGAAAGCTGCCACCTCTTTGACCATGCCTCGAGCCTCCCCAAATCTCTCCGCATTCTTTCTACCCCTTCCTAAGTGTCTACCCTATTGCAGATTTTAATATCATCTGCAAACAGACTCACACCCCCTTCAAGGCCCTCCACAGTGTCCCATACAAATAGATTAAATAGGGGCCCCAAAACTATCCCTGAGGGACCCCGCTTGTGACCATGCCATGCCGTGACCATGGATGCCACACCATTTATTATAACCCTCTGCCTCCTGTCCTCCAGCCAGCTTCCCACCCATTTAACCACCCTCTGCCCCAGCCCCAGGCATGACATTTTATACAGCAGTCTCCTGTGGGGTATGGAGTCAAATGCCTTTTTGAAATCCAGATGAGCAACATCTACTGCCCTCCCTTGATCCAGTTCCTTGGTGACCACATCAAAAAAACTCTGTGAAATTTGTTTGACAGGATCTGCCCCTTGTAAAACCATGTTGCCTTGGATCCATCTGGCTGCTTTCCTCCAGGTAGTTGGTGATCCTGACTTTCATTAGTTTCCCCATGAGCTTGCCTACCACCGATGTTAAGCTCACGGGCCTGCAATTTCCCACTTCCTCCCTCCCTCTCCCCTTATGCAGCGGGACCACATTTGCCTGCCTCCAGTCTGTGTGTGTTGTGGTCACTTGTACCAAGGTGTTCTCCTGCCGATACATCTCCTACCCTATCCCCATTTGTCAGGACTAGATCAAGAGTAGCTTCTGCCCTGGTTGGCTCCCTGACCAGTTGATTTAGGAGGGCAGTTTACAGGGAGTCCAATATTTTCCTGCTGCTGGGTGATGCAGCCGATAGGGTGTCCCAGTCTACATCAGGTAGGTTCAGGTCCCCCATCAGCACCACCTCCCCCTTTGCCTCCATTCTCACAAACTCATCAGCCATGCTTCTATCCACTGATTCCTGCTGTGCTGGGGGCCTATAAACCACCCCCATATGCACCACCTTCCCCTTCCCCACTGCCAAAGAGACCCATAGTCCTTCAGCCTCCTCCCACTTGCCCTGCAATTCTGATGCCCTGATACTCTCCTTTACGTAGAGTGCAATCCCTCCCCTTTTCCACTCTGTCCTTCCTGAACAGTGTGTACCCTGGTCTCTCCATGTCCCATCCCTGCTCCTGGTGGCACCATGTTTCTGTTACCCCCACAATGTCAAGGCCCTCCTCAACCATTTTTGCTGTTAGATCTGGGATCTTCCTACCCAGACTTCTGCCATTTGTGCACTTGACCCTCCCCCCTTTCCTGCTCCCCTCTTTCTACCTGCCCTATATATTCTGCCCCCGTGGCTCTTGTCTGTGTGGGTTGGGCTTTTGTCCCCCCCACCTCTTGTCCCTTCAATAGAGCTTCTCCTTGCCCTCCCCCCAAGTTTAATTTAAATGATAGCATTTAACAACATAATCATCCAGCTTGCATTTGAGCACTGTCTTCCCCTCCCCATTTAGGTGCAACCTATCGGGGTATAGAGGTTATTGTCACTCCATGTTGTAACCCAATCTCCTACCACTCCATATCCCCTCTGAGCACACCAACCTGCCAGCCAACTGTTGAACTCCTCTATACTTTGTTTCACCTCCATGCTGGCCCTTGGTACCAGCAGCACCGTGGAGAAAGACAGGGATTTAAAATCCAAGCTACTGCAGAACCTAACCAGTACCACAAACCTTGCCTGCACCTTCATCACACTACTCCTTGCAAGGTCATTTGTGCTTAGGTGGAAGATCAGATGTGTTTTCTCATCCATTTCCTTCCCCCTTGAGGGGATCCAAGGCATGACTTTGGCTGCCGTCATACCTGGCAGACATTCCACCCATATTTTAACCCCTCTGTCTCCCCTTCTCCCCATGTAACTCCTTTTATAATAGAGTCCCCGACTGTTAACACCCTTTCCTCTCCCTCCTCCTGGGCACCTCTCACAGCTGCATTTCTCCCACTCTTTCCCAAGTTTTCCCTATCCTTACCCTTGCTATTCCCCCCCCCACCGAAACTTCTGGAGACCTCCCTCCATCTTCCTCCTCCTGCTTATTTTCCTGAGCCCATGTCTGGTTCCTTGGCTTCTCAGTGCTGCCCTTCCCCCCAAATCTTTTTGAGACTTCCTCTCCCCATCCTGCCCCTCCTGTTCATCTCCCTGAACCAATGCCCGGTCTCTTGGCTCGTCTGTGGTGCTACCTGTCCTTGTGCCTTGCTCCATTTGATCACCCCCCATGGATTTCTCCTTGCCCCCCCAAGTTTAGTTTAAATGATAGCATTTATCAACATGTAACCCCCTTGCAAATGGGGGTTCCTAGAAATGCCTGTCTGGGCTCACCTTAGCCCTGTCCTTCTGTCCTTCTCCCGCTGTCTACCAGGCTTCTCCCGACTTGACCCCTAATTTTTCTAGTTCTCCCCAGGTCCTGCTTTGCCATTCTGTGTGCCCCAGCCTGCAGCCCAATTGAAATCCAGCCCCTCTGGGCTTAAAATGCTGACCACGATCTCCCACTGCAAAAGTGCTGCGTCCAAGGCAGTGGGAGTTGCGTTGGAGCTCAAAGCACCTTTGATGTGGAGCAGCTTGTTTTGCGGTCACCTCGGAGACTATGCCATAGGTCCTGGGATCCCTTCCACCTATTTGGGACCCGGCGACCATGGACAGCCTGCTGGGGGGCCACTCTAGTGGGAATTGAAGGAATTTGACCGGTGTTCAGGACAAGAATGCCTGAGTAGGGCCCTGTTCATCTGAATAACACATAACTGTGCCTGGCTGCCTCCAGGGTAGCCCAAAACAGCTTCAGTTGAAAGAAAGGGAGAAAATAAATGTTTTAAATATTGTACCCTGGTGCTGCATAAGGGGGATTTATGGTACATGTGGGGAAAAGTGTTTAAAGTTGAAATTAATACTGTTTCCCTGGCAATTCCAGTATTTTGGGACTCTTATATGTCAGCATGTCAGCTGCTGCAGGGGGAGCTTGCTAAGTGCAGTAGCAACAGAAAAAGTAAAGGAGCCACATTCTTCATCTGTGCAGCGACTGCAAGTACAGCCTTTAAGCTACAAAACTGTGGGACATTTGAGGCAACTAATGACTTCTTTCTGGCTGCACTAGGACATTGTTCAGGGCTGTATCTAATCTGATATAAGAGACAGTGGGTTAAGCAGCTATTGCCAGCAGTACAGCCAATTGGAAGCCAGAAATAAAATGCCAGGACTTGTGGAGCATTCACTGCATCTCATGGGTAAGCACACAAGTGCTTATGGGGACTTACAGGGACATTATTTTAGGCACCAAGTCTACAGCCCAATTGTGCCTCTAGTGTTTTGATTGATAGATCCCTCAGCCTCTTCGAGACATGTCACCCCATCTCTGCTGCCAATCAGGAGTCAAGCTAGGAGCTCTACAAAGAGACAGTGTTGCCAGTTTTTCTGGAGATTCAGAGCTTGGAGAGAGAGAGAGCAGCCAGAGCAGGCTCCAGCCTACTGAGAGCCTCCCACAGGGGTGGGGGCTCAGGCCACTAAATCCAAGCCCCTTCAGTCTTCAGGGGGCATTTATTATTTTCTTAAGTTAAAGTTACCAGTTAAAGTAATTGTAGATCCTGCAACAGCTAGTCTGGAGGTTGCCAGTTATGTCCTCCAGAGGCTAGCCCTCCCTTCCATGTTGGGAAAAGATGCGGACCAAAGATGAGATGTCCAGCAGTGGTGAGAGCAGTGACCAGACCAAATGACATCATGCAGCAGTGAGAGCACTGATTAAGTACCTCAGCTGTGAGAGAGCTGAAGAAATCATCAGGATGCCTTCGATTGCGGAAGAAATCCATGGAGGACCTGAGTGAGTACCCTCGTACCCCCCCCCCAGTGCGTGGGAGAAGTTGAGCAAGTAATCTTGGGGGCCTCAAACCCCACTAAGAAATATGTGCTGTTAAATCTGAAGTATTGAAGTTATCAGTCTGGGGCTACTAGCCCCATAAGAGACTGCCTAGTTCAAGTAAATGGATGCATCTTGTCTGTGGCCCAAATGGCTAAGTTGCAGATGCAGTAAGATGTCTGGCTAGTAAAGCACATAAATATGTTGCAAGTTGTGTAGCTATGGGTTAGAGTCATGCCATCGTGGAGCTGACTGCCAAGCCACATTTGCCACTTCATGAGACAGGAGGCCCTAGAGCACATTATGTCTAAGATACTCTGAAAAGAATTTATCTGTGTCTTGTTATGTACGTAATAATACTAATAACACAGATTCTTGTGTCTTCAGAGTCTGCCAAGAAACATTCGTAAACAAGCAGGGAGTACTAATAAAGTTTATTATACTACTTACGCCAAGCATGTGCCAGAGAAAATCACAAGGGAGGTGGGTTTCTCACCACTCTCCTGAAGAATGTACATAATCTCCAGAATTGCTAAAGATCTCAGGCTCTGCAAGATCTCATTCTCTCTGCGATCTCGTTCTCTCTGCATGTGGAACTAGGTTACAGATGGCTAAATACTGCAAATAACAGTATAGCAACAGAGATTACCTCATAGTTACAGATATGCGAAACAATATGTATTGGTCCTAAGTCATTCTCCATTGGATGATGACTTAGGAGATAGAATTACTAATGAGTATCATATGAGACAAATAATATGCTTCTGTTTGCATTATAGCTTGGACAAAAGAAATGTTGATGGGTTCAAACTACACATGACATTTATTGCTTATATATAATATAAGACATAACAAAGGTTTTCTTTCTAATGAGACAAAGAGAAGTGCTGACAGGGCTCTATTACACATGTCATATCTGCCTGGGTGTAAAACACACACTACATATAATTATATGAGACTATAACTATACTATAATCACTGATGATCCCTCAGAGTCATCATATCAGTAATTAGGTAGATTATATAAGGAATATATGTAAAAGACAAACATAATGCATTATAGTGAGATATAATAGTCATGCATGATATAATCATATGAAAGGATGTAAACATTGGCATATATGAGCAGCAAAGCACATTCCTGGCACTCATGCTTATATGTTAGGTGCCTATATCTATATGTTAGTGCAAAATAGCAGTATCACAGTACAACAGACTAGGAATGCAGTGTGAGGTGTATGTGAGGTGTATTGTGGGATGATAGGGGGCATAACCCAGGCATAACAGTCCCCTCTTTGTTGCCCTAATTGCAAAAGTGGCAACACAATGAAAAGATGATGGTTAGGCACCATTTGTCTACAGGTCTGAGGCACAAGCCTGATAGAGGAATTTTTAACCGGTCACGGTGGTGTTTCAGGGTTTTCCTTAAACAACAAAATGTAATTATAAGGGAAAATGTTAGTAAACCTTGTATGACTATAAACATTTGGAATAAAACTTCACAATTGGGTTTTCCAATATCAAAACAATATCATGAATTATTGACATGTATCAGGTGTGTATCTGTCCTATTGGGAAGAAATTGAAGGGGCAAACTTAAGTTGCCTGTATGGATATTTAAAATAAGTAAAAATTGAGATAGAGCATCAAGATAGTTAGGACTAGACTTAATGATATCTGGTTCTGGGATGGGAACACGTGTGTTACCTTATAACCTGTTACCTGTACCTGTTTAGGGAGTAAATACAGAAGTTAGAAAAGTTCACTTTGCATAACTTTAGTCCATATCAGAAGAATGTAAAGTCAGTCACCACACAATGTTCCACATCAGCACAGTATACCACCTTGAAGAATGGCATTTTTTAGTTGGTAAGTTGAACAGGACAAGAAATGTCAATGTCCACAAGCCATAAACTACAAACAGTTCCAGGGATAAATTCAGAGTTTCTTCAAGTGTTAGATGAAGATTCATAGTTCAGATTCGATGCATTTAGATTTTCCAAAGGTTGATCCAAATGTTCTGGAGGCCGCAGTATTTGTAGAGGCCTCAGCAGGGGGTGCATTAGATTGCACATTGAGTTTTACAATAGAATAGCAACAGTGTTCAGTGGAAGATGATCACACAGCTGCACAAAGTGTTAAAGTTTATGACAGTACTCAGTTTGTATGAGGTGCCAGACAGGCTTGGAAAACAAGCAGTGAAGAAAATGGATTTCTTGATTGTAGATCAAATGAAGAAGAGTCTTCTTGCTGAAGTTAGGGGATTGTCCCCACCTCAGACTTGCTTCATAGTATGGATATCAATGAGCTTGATTGTAGGATCTTAATTGGCTGGACTGAATACAGTTTATTTGAAAGTTCACAAGAGGAAGCCTAATTTCATTTATTAGGCCAGTATTCACAAGTTGGTAAGACAAGTTGGAAGATGTCATATCTGCATAAAAGGTGGTAACCCTATTGGGTATGACATTCAATGCAGAGTCAGTCACGATTGCAAGGCCTCATGGTAAACAAACAAAGGCAGTAGTTTCAACCTTTTCATGATAAAAGTCCCCATCAAGATGATAACTAGAATGGACAGTTGCCAGATGACCAGAGATGGATGTTGCCGGATGAAGATGCGGCAATAACACTGTGAGAGTCACAAACATGGCTTCCTGGATTGTGCAGGAATAAGTTTTGAAACATGGAGCAATACTGGTGTGTTTGGTGACATATCCAAGGTTCCTTGCCATTGTCAAGGGAATGGTGCTAGATTCAAATAAACATTTGTTAACACATGCAATAGAAGTGCAAAATGTGGCAATGCCACTGACCCATATGTCTGTCATTTATGAGATCAAGGATATGTCCTAATTCCAGATCCTGGAAGAGATAACCAAAGGGTTGTAAGAACATAATAACTGTGGGCAGTGCAAATGACTTTCCTAGCTATGTGTTGCTCATCTGCTTCCTTAATATAAGCAGAAATTAATTTATTAACATGAACATTTTTCAGGTCAAACCTCTTCACAATATCCTTAATATTGTAAATGTAAATCACTCTTTATGAGCAAAACCATGTATGCCATGCAATGGGGGGGGGGAGGTGATATTATATTTCATACTCTCATGAACCTTTAACATATGTGCTTGAATAATGGATATATCAGCCCTATTTCAAATAGATATGTCAGAGCCAAACAGGCATGAGCTAAACCTGTGTTTTTTTAATAAATAAAAAACAAAAACAAAACAAAACGCCTAGTGCATTTGGGTAGGTTTACTATTATAAGATGTACCACTAGTGGTCAGGATGTGAAAATCCTGTGTGTGCGTGTGGTGCATGCGTGCTTTGAGCCCTTGTATAGGGGGTCATTAATGAGTACCTGGTATGCTGCCAGGGTATCCAATGACATCATTAAAAACAAAAGTGGGAAATGTGAGTTGTTAAACATAAAACAAATCATTTCAAGTTTAAAGGGTTAGATTTAAAATCACTGGGTTGTGCATAAGCTGCACATTATTAACTAGGGTACCTGGTTGGGAAGTGGCTATGAGACCACTGGGTGGGCCAGGGTTCTGTTTTGGGCACTCAGTATTAAGTGTCACAAATTATGGGGGCATCATTTGGTAAAACCTTAAGGTCTAATGACTTTTAATGCCATATAAATTTGGATGCAAAATTCCTGATCATCAATAAAACATTAACAGGAGTCCAGAGAAAGTCTAGATGCTAGAATTGATCCAAAGCAATGATCATAACATTCAGTAGGGCCTTACTACCCTTCTGGACAATGAACATGTCTTTTAGGACTTTAGTGTGTGAATTCCACAGGATGAAATTAAATCATGTGGGCTTGTGAGGTACTCTGCCTCAACAATCTGTTTAGGATTAGGTCACTGGTTCTTATCTGCAATACAATGTGCAGTTTGGGCTTGTAAGAAGGCCCATACTTTTAAAAAGAATAATACGCATAAAAGCAAGCATCTCTCTCTCTCTCTCTCTCTCTCTCTCTGGAACCTAAAAGGAAAGAGAAAAAGAAAAACATAGTTTAGTACTATTCCGCTCATTAGGGTATGGAAAAGTAATTTAATCTTCTTTAAACATGTTCATTTGATTGGCATGTAGCCATTTATCAATAACTGTTATAGTGAGGCAGTCAAACTTGGTAGACTGCTGGACTGAGTTTGTTTACAGTTGGATAGGGCCTGTTGTTGGGCCTTGCCCATACATTGTGAAGCAAACAAGTGTACCTTTTGGATGTCTTGTTTGAGATATTTAACATATTTATCTACTGATGCTCCATCAGCAGTGGCAGTACACAGGACCAGAAGTAAATGTTCTGGGAGTCTCATGAACCGTCCTGTCATGATTTAAAAAATGGGGTACACTGTGTACTTGCAGAGGGTGTCCCTCTTATTGCCATAAGGAATAAAGGCAATAATGAATCCCAGTCCTTTGGGATTTTCTGAACAAGTTTGGATAACATAACTTTGATCTGCCTGTTAGCCCATTCCACCTGTCCTGATGACTGTGGGTTGTAAGGGATATGAAACTTTTGTTTCACCCATAGCAAATCCAGAATTTCCTGCAGTACTTTGGCTATAAAACCAGCTTCCTGTAATCAGAATTTATCTTTAGGGGTTACCCCCACCTGGTAGATAGTTGGTTTACCAAGACATATGCAGTCAATCTGGATGTTGTTCCGGGGGCCTTTTTGCCTCTCGGGTAATAATGCATTTTTCCTAGCTGGTATAGGATTTTTCTGTGCACAGATCAAACAATCACTAATGTAGTGTTCTACATCACTTCTCATGTGTGGTCACAAGACAGAGCATTTCAGTCTGTCTAGTGTTTTATCGACTCCCTGGTGTCCACCAGTAGGAGTATCAAGTACTTGGTACAGTAGATAAAATCTACCCTCAAGTGTTCAGGAGTTAACCATAACTTTTCATGAGTGTTACAGCACTGATGCTCCAAATGAGTAGGCCATCACTGGATAGGTGAATGTCATTTTCACTTTCTTATAATGCAATACAATTGGGGTATAAGGGCTTATTTCTGGAAGTTATTGCCCAGTTCCTTTATTAAGGAACCTATACACTGCCCTCAAATGAGGGTCCTTCTTTTGGAGCACACGGTTCAAATTTTACAAGATGCTCGAACCTTATGAATGAACAGTTTGTATTTATACTGGTTAGGGTTGTGTTGTACACAAACAAGTCTCTGTATTTCACAGAGGTAATATTAGAGTATTTCTGGCAGTTTGTTTTCTTCCCAAAGAAATTCAGTCAGAGAGAAACAGACTCAGTCAGAATCTATAATAAAAACATAGTATCTGCAGTGCTTTCTGTAATTATCTCAAGGCCTATTGTTGAACTGCAGTGCTTAACCCTCTCATGGAGTGCTGGTATCATGTTACGTAAGGAAAAATCTTTTTATTCCTCATTATTATCACAACCTGTTTCACTCAAGGACATACCAACTCTCTAAACCATCCACAAACATTTGCGGTAATTAGGAGACTCCTCGCCTCCCTGCTTTTCATTTTATTTGCCAGGCATTTTTAACAATGCCTGTGAATTGTACATATGCGATGATGCAATTACTAGCCATGCACACTCTGTCATCACCAGAATGTACAATAAGAATTCCAAACCCTGCTATCTGACCCTCGTTGGTATGTGTGGCTGAGTCATCTGTCAAAACATGACACACAGTGGTGTCTTTTAACTCTTTCTGAGGTTCTTTCAGAAAGGGCCCTGGGACAGGTAGGTCAGGGGACTGGAGTGAACAATCATGGGTCTCTCCCGTAAATTGTAGGCCATGGGCCAACAAGGATGGAGTTTTGATAGGAAGGACAGTGATGTCATAATCCTGTAAAATGAAAGACCAGTGTGTAAGTCTGGCATTGGATACAGAGTCATCTTTTACTCTGTCTGACAACAAAAAGTTAGTTGGCAAATGATTGGAATGCAGCACAATGGGTGCATATCTAATGATGTACATAAAGTATCTCACTGCCCAGTATGTAGCCAAATGATTCATTTCATAAAGGTTGTATTTCAGCTCCACTGGAGCAAGCATCTGGGATGCATAAGCAATGGGTCTGATGTGACCATTGTACGTCTGGGCTAAAATGGCTGAGATTTCTATATCTGATGTAACAGTTTCAATATACCCTAAAACTGTGTTAGGATTAACCAATGCTGGGACCATGGTTAGTGATCCCAAAAGAAAAGACAATATCAGTATTAGAAGACCTTGCACTTTCTTACCAGAGGTGCCTGCTATTGTCTGTGCTGAGGATAACCCAGATGGTTTCTGACTTGTGTCTGCTATTGCATGTGCAGGGAATAACCCAGACTGTTCCTGGCTTGTGCCTGCTATTGCAGCCACAGTATGGGATGATCCAGGTGTCACTGGTGGAGGGGGTTCTGCATCATGTGTAGGGAGTGCTGGCCCTATCAGGGGTGCCTGCACAGTGGAAAAAAGTGGTATGCAAGTTTCACATAGTTCTCCAGCTATGGATTGTGGTTCAGTAGCCATCAGGGGTGGAGAAAGTAGTACTGAAACAGCTGTCAGCACAGGCTCAGAAATCAAACCTGTAACCCTCCTCCCCATCATGGCCTGTGATGCTGAAAATATCACAGCCACAGGGCTTTCAAAATCAGGGTTGTCCCCTTCCCCATCAAATGTAAAGTAGGTTTCCCCACCGGAAGGTTGCTGGATGGTAGCAACATTGTTTTTACTGTTACAGTTAAAAGTATTAACGAGCTGCATATGCCCAACGCTGTTAAGGTTATGAACAGTACATTCAGTCTTCTCAGGGAAAGCTGATGTTACATTGCATAGGGAAGAATCACAACATTTCATGTAATTAACTGCAATGTGTTCCTTAACCAAGGACTTTCTAGTATAGTAAACAATACTAGAATAAGTTGCTTCTTCTGCAGCATCAGACAATGACTTCATGACAGACTGTGTACCAACCTCATTCAGAAAGTATGTCAGCATCATTTTTAATGAAAATCTTCTGTCCCTCAGGAACACTAGTCTTACTGATAACATTATTAATCATGCTAAAACCCCCGGTATGTTTTGTTTGGTTTTGGCAGCAATCACAGGTCCCTGTGACTGCATGATCCAACCCGGAGGGCTGGGGGGATACTGGGATGCATAGGGAGTGGCATCACCAGTAGAAAACAGGAAGTTATTATCCCTCTGTACAGACAGTTCGTGAGACCCATCTGGAGTACTGCATGAAGTTCTGGAGACCCAATCTCCGCAAAGACATAGACAGGATGGAGATAGTCCAGAGGAGGGCAACTAAACTGGTGTAGGATCTGCACCAGAAGACATTTCAAGAGAGACTTAAGGAGCTTAATATGTATAGCCTTGAGGAGAGGAGGGAGAGGGTGGACATGATAGAAACTTTCAAGTACCTCAAGGGAATCAACAAAGTCCAAGAGGGTAGAATCTTTCAGAAAAAGAGGTGTGCAAGAACAAGGGGGCACAATATGAAGATAGAGGGGGGACGGCTCAGAGGTAATGAGAGGAAGTATTTTTTCACAGAGAGGGTTGTGGATGCATAGAACAGCCTTCCTGAGGAGGTTGTGGAGTCAAAAACAGTGGTGGAAATTAAGAATGCATGGGACAGGCATAAGGCAATTCTAGGAGGTGGAGGTAGGAAGAAGTAGGCTGTTGGTTAACTAGGACCTGCAGCTTATCCATTAGGTAGGGAAATGGGCAGACTGGGTGGGCCAAGTGGTCCTTATCTGCCATCAAATTCTATGTTTCTATGTTTCTCCATGATGTGGTGGTCGGCCATTTTGGATTACCTCATGGGCATCTTGAGTTACTGTGTTATGACCATAATCACGTCACTATATTACTGCAGCTATCTCTAAATCTAGATCTAGTAGCGACACCATGTACCTTAAGCTTCTGTTGCTCACCCTTGATGAGGTAATTCATCCATTAACAAAAATCCTAAACCTCTCTCTCAGCTGTGGAAAATTCCCAGACCTATGGAAAACAGCCACCATGACACCCATCCTTAAAAGTGGGGATAAGACGAATCACTCAAATTATTGCCCTATCTCCATACTGCCCCCACTGTTCACGGCACTCGAGCGCATCGTGGCTGATCAACTTACCAACCACTTGGATAAATACAATATACCTTGTCCACAACAACACGGCTTCCGGAAAGGTCACAGCACCACCACAGCAATTCTTGAGTTCACTGGAGCTTTGCACAAATCCCTTGACAACGACCTTCTCACAGGGGCCGTTTTCGTCGACCTCTCCAAGGCCTGCGATACAGTACACCATGGACTACTAATACACCAACTACTGAATGCCGGGCTATCACCTGACTCTTCTCTCTGATTTAAAAGCTACTTAGAAAACCGGTCACAGAGAGTAAAAATTGTGGATGCTCTTTCTGACACCCTGCCTGTTCGCTCGGGTGTCCCACAGGGATCCATACTGGGCCCCCCTCCTTTTAGCCTTTTCAAACTCCTCCCTACCACTGCTCTGAGCAGATCATACTATATGCCGATGATGCTGTTGTATTCTCCACTCACAAAGATCCTGCAGCTCTTCAACACAACTTTCAACTTGGTTTCAGTTCTGTAGAGACATGGTTTCTTAATCATAACTGGTCCTCAATGACAAGAAAACCAAATCTATGCTCTTCTGCAGCTCTCATAGCCCACAAAAACTACACCACTTGGCTATCTCCATCACCCAGCGGAACACTCTAGTTCAGGTGGGGTCCTTCAAATACTTAGGGATACAGCTTGACCCTAATCTCTCCTATGGACTTCATGTAGATAATGTAGCTGGAGCTGCAAATACACGGCTTGGTCTCCTCTACAAACACAGACCACACCTCACGCCAGAAGTTTTGAAGGTTGCAGTCCTGAGCTCTGTGATCTCTGTAATAGACTATGGTCTCATCATTTATGGCTCGGCCACAACTACAACCCTTAGACGCCTCTCAACTGCCTTAAATAAGGCATGTCGGCTCATCACTGGTGTTCACCGTCTCACCCACACATGTGACCTGTACACTCAGACCGGCTGGCTCCAACTATCAAATCGCATAGTTCACCTGCTCCATGGCGAAAAAATCTACCTTGGCCTTGCGCCTTCTGGGGTCTCAACTCTGTTACAACACTGAATTAACAAACGGTGCCTTAGGAGATCCATGCTACAGCTACTGAAAGTCCCCACTGTCACACTTCATAGGACAACGCTCATTTGCTTATCAAGCGCCACTCTGGTTCAATGGCCTCAGCCCAACCATCTCCTCTGCCCCAACAATTGGTATGTTTACAACTAGGTTCGGACTATCTCACTACCAACAGCTCCTGTGACTGCCCAACTTAACCTTGTTTCTCCACTTCCCTTCCTGCTCTAGTGGTCCCTCCTTCCCCTCCTCACTGGATTCTACCCTTACATCTTGGTATATCCAATGCTGCACTTTTCACCCTCTCCCCACCCTTCCTACATTCCTTCTCCCCCCCCTTCCCTCTCCCTATGACTCTGGCACTTCTTATTTGTTGTCTATTTCCTCTGACAGATGCCGCTGGCTGCCTTGTTACAATGCTACCCTTGAATTGTATTAATCTGTACTCTGTTTACAATGTCCACACTGTTGTAATGTCTGTCTTGATGTTCCCCATAATTTGTATTTCTCTGACATGGAACCTTTGTAAAAGAGCCAAGGCTCAAAGGTATTTGTAATCCTAGACTTGATAAATAAATAAAAATAAAAAAAAATCACATGACCATGAGCGGCCATCTTGGGGATGATATGGGGATGAAACCTGATGACATGTGTGTCCACCATTTTGAGACTCTAACAATTCTCCATTTTGTGAATCACAGAAAAACAAGTGGCTAGCCTTTGTTCTAGTCCACCCCAAAGCATACTGTGAGTGTTCAAAATCAAACTCTTCAACATCGGAAGAGGCAAAGTCTAAGGGCATTAAGTTAGTATACCCTGCCAATACCTCTGGCTGACGTCGCAAGTTCACCATATCTGACTTTTTACTCCTACATTCTAACTGCTCAGATACAGGAGTTAGTACGCTGTGAAGTGCATTGTTTTCAGATTGCAAGACATTCTCATCTTGTAAAACTTGTCTTTTATCAACAGAAGCAATGTCTCAGTTTAGAGTCAAAACATTTGTATCAAGTCCGTTGTACTGAAAACATAATAATTCACGCTGTTCAGTCAAGGTCTGGTGTTGAAATACCAGCACGTTAACTCTTTCAGTAATTACTTCAGACTTATCATCCCTTAGTGCCTTGTTTTCAAACATACGCAATCAGTGTTATTAGCCAGAACACCATTTGAAAAACTTTTTTCTGAGTTTTGCCTTTTCAGCACTATCTCTTAGGTATGCAGGTCTTGGCTGCTTCTCTCATTAAAGAGAAACTCATTTTCTTGATGGAGAGACTGCAGCTGAGACTGCAGTCCTTCTAGCCTTTCTTTATGAGAAGCCTTTTTCAGACTAATTTCCTGCTTGCAAGTAGCATTCTCCATTTTGCAAGCAACATACTGAAATTCCAAAACAGATAGTTCATTTAGAACAGCATCAAAACATCTAAACAGCATTGCAATTAATAATCCTTCAGGATCAGCTCTTTTGGTACCATTTTTCAATTCCCCATAATGGGCAATGATGTCCCTGAAAGGGCTACCACTCTGTTTTGCTACCTCAGCAAAATCAGACCAACCGCCATAAGCAGTTTGTTATATTAAGGCATCCAGCCTCAACTCAGTACTGATATTTTTTGACATGTCTTTTAAGATAAGAAACCCTTAGCTGTCTGTGGATCAAAAACTTTGCTGCCAAAGTTCATGAAAGTATACAAACAACATTTGGCGTAATGTGGACTCCTAGATGAGTAAAAAAAAAAAATTAAGATTTGAGACCACAAATGAAAGCAGTCTATCTGTCTGTCTGTTGTGCTAACTCACAAGTAGCTTGGCAGAAGACACCAGGAGAAAGGACTGCTGTGTGACTGGACTTCTCTGCTGGGACTAAAGAAGTAGAACTCTTGTACTTGGACCTTTAATTTAGGGTAAAAAAACTAACAAACAAAACAAAAAAGTGTGTGTTTGTCTGAGTTAACTGAACTGAATGGTTATCTGAAAAGTTATCTAGGTGTAAATCTCAGGTGATTGAAAGGACTAGATAGCTGTGAGGTTTAAATTACTTGTAGAAAGATCTAGTAAGTAGGGGGAGTGGCTTAGCTAGAAGGAAGCAACATTTAAAGACTGCCTTAGAAAGAGTCTGCTAGTAGCTTGGCAGAAGACACCAGGAGAAAGGACTGCTGTGTGACTGGACTTCTCTACTGGGACTATATTGCCCTCCTTCCCTCCCTTCCACCCTCCCACCCAAAGCTAGTTCTAGTTTTATAGGCACAGGATTTGACTGACAATAGGAACTTCCTGTTTGGGAGCAGGAAGTGAGTGATCACAGAGCCACCAAAGACCCACCATCCTAGAAGGGCAAGAGTAGCTCTCCGGCCCCCTCTAGCTGCTGGAGGTCTGCCTCTGAGCAAGTGAGGGGTCTACTGAGAAATATAGGATATTCTTGTCTCAGAACAGTACAATCAGGAACTTAAAGGGCACACAGGCAGAAAGTAAGAGAGAGAAAAAACAGAGGAAAGAGTAAGGACTGCAAACAGTTAAGGGGCCAGAAATAAGACATGATGGGAGTGGTGCAGTGCAGTGGCTGTGGAGCAGCAGTCTTCCGGGAGATGTTCTAGAGGATGCGGTGTTGTCCCATCTGCAGGCACCTTTCTGGGCTGAGGGAGGAGGTTGCTCATCTCCAGGCTGAGTTGGTCAGGATTTGTGGGACCTCCTCTTCCATCCAGGAACCACCAGTGCCACTGCCATTGCCTCAGAGGTTGCCAAGAAAGAGGAGTGGTTGGACTACAGTGGGCTCAGGGAGGGTGAGGGTGGTGGAACAGAGGTGCATTCCTCCAATTGTACCTCTCCACAATTCCTATGCCATTCTGGCAAAGTGTGGTTCCTCTATGGAGGCACCCACAGTGCAGACCAAGGAGGATGCTGGGAACCTCCACAAAGGAGTCCCACAGAAGGGTGGCAGGGGACCCCGCAGGGGAAGGAAACAACTCCTGGTGGGGGACTCCATTGTTAGGAAGGTAGAACTGGGGGAGGAAGGGGAGAGGGAGGTAAGGTGCCTGCCTGGAGCCATGGCTTGGAGGGACAGGGAGCGAATCCTCAGGATTGCCGGAGCAGCTGCACAGGGGAGGGAGCTGGATGTCATTGTCCACCTAGGGACAAATGACCTGGCTAAGAAAGGGATTAGAGAAGTACAGGAAGAGTTTGTGGAATTGGGGAGGGGCCTTAGACAAGTAGCATGCACGGTAACCTTCTCGGAGGTGCTGCCCATCTATGGTGTAGGAGAAGCTAGGGTGTTCCGCACCATGGGATTCAATCAGTGGTTGAAAAACTGGTGTGGAGCTCAGGGATTTGGCTTCATTGGGGACTGGGGGGTCCACCTGGAGTGATGCAAGCCTATACTGGCATGATGGTCTGCATCTGTCCAGAAGGGGAACCAGGATCCTAGGTGATAGGTTTAAATGCTTCATTGGCAAGCATTTAAACTAGCCAAGGGGGGAGGCACTGGAAAGGAGCAGGGAAATCCTAGCCCCCAAAAAATCATGATAGTAAGTGCGGCAAACACCAACATAGAGGTGTCAATAGGGAGAAGGGCAGGGGTAAATGGAGAATGTGACAAAGGCAAGAAGGACAGGGATGGGGCAAAAATGAGTAAGGCCATCAGGAAATGGAGGGTAATGAGTACCAATGCCTGTAGTCTGGGCAATAAGCTCCTGAGCTGGTGGCCTTGATGGAAAAGGGATGCCTGGATATCGTAGCAGTCACAGAAACATGGTATACAGAGAACCATGACTGGAATGTTAACATACCAGGGTACATAACCTACAGGAGAGAGAGAGCAGGGAGAAGAGGGGAGAAGTAGTTTCTATGTAAAGGAAGGATAAAGCAACTGAACAAAAAGTAAACAGGAGGAGAGGAGGCACTGTGGGTCACCTTGGAGACTGGAAAGGGCACCACAATCCGCACAGGGGTTGTGTACAGACCATCATGTCAGGGGGAGGGACTGGACAAGGATATGATAGAAGGCATTCTTAGAATGGCAGAGAAAGGGGAGATACTGTTGATGGGAGACCTGAATATGCCAGATGTTAACTGGAGCACTATTGCTGCAGCCACATCCAAGAGCAGGGCCATTCTTGATGCCCTACAGGTGTCAGGCCTCAGACAGCTAGTTTCAGAACCCACTCATGAGGAGCAATCTTAGACCTCATACTCTCAATGGGGGCAGTGAGAGGATCTCAGATCTAGAGTGGGTAGCCATCTTGGAACAAGTGACCATCAAACAGTGTGGTTCACATTAAACTCAGCTACAGTGTCAAGCCATACACAAAGTGAGGTACTGGACTTCAGGAGGCTGACTTTGGCAAGATGGGAGAGTGCTCAGAAAAGCACTAGCAAACAGGCTAGAAGGAGGTGTGGAGCAACAATGGGAAAACATCAAAACTGCCATCACAGAGGCAACAAGCCTTTTGTGTGAAACAAATAAACAAATCAAAATGAAAGAAAAGCCTCTATGGTTCTCAAAAGAGGTGGCTGTGAAAGTCAGGAAGAAAAGATAGCGCTCGGAAGTATAAGGAAACACAGAAGGAGCAGAACAGAGAGCTGTACAGTTAAGGCAGAAGGAAGCAGAGAGGAAGTCAGAATAGCAAAGGCCCAAACTGAGGAAAGATAGCCAACTCGGTTAAGAAGGGATAAAACCTTTTATAGGTACATCAGCGAGTGTAGAAAGACAAAGGAAGGATAGTGAGGCTGAATAGAATGAACAGTGGGTGGGCAGAGGGGACAGTGAAAAAGCAGGGATACTGAACGAATATTTCTGCTCAGTATTCACAAAAGCAGAGGGGAAAGTGCCTAATCCAATTAACAGAAGCACTCTTGATGGGGGGTTGATCCCAGTCCTTTCACAGAAGAAAGGGTTCTGCAAGAACTCCTAAAACTGAAGGTAGACAAAGCAATGGGGCCTGATGGAATTCATCTCAGAATTCTAAAAGAATTAAGGGGGGAACTAGTGAAACCACTGGCTACTCTTTTTAATAAATCATGGGAGGATGGTGTGGTACCCGAGGACTGGAGGAAGGCGGATGTGATTCCCCTTCACAAAAGTGGGACCAAGACAGAGGCAGGAAACTACAGACCTGTCAGTTTGACCTCTGTGGTAGGGAAAGTGATGGAGTCACTTCTGAAGGAAAGAATAGTTGAGTACGAGAGGCCAGTGGGGCACAGGACCCAAGGCAGCATGGGTTCACAGTGGGAAGGTCATGTCAGATGAATCTAATAGATTTCTTTGACTGGGTGACCAAAGTAGTAGACCAGGGAGGGGCTGTGGACATGGCCTACCTAGACTTTAGCAAGGCATTTGACACAGTCCCACACAAAAGATTAATAGTCAAATTAACCAGCCTGGGAGTGGGTCCCAGGGTGGTAGCCTGGGTAAAACATTGGCTGGACAACAGGACACATAAGGTAATTGTAAATGGAGTCTACTCTGAAGAAAGAGGGGTTACTAGCGGGGTACCGCAGGGTTCAGTATTGGGCCCAGTCCTTTTTAATGTCTTCATAAGTGACATTGCAGAGGGACTGGAAGGAAAAGTATGCCTCTTTGCAGATGACACAAAGATCTGCAACAGGGTTGATACACAAGGAGGCATGGAAAGGATGAGAAGGGACTTGGCAAGGTTGGAGGAATGGTCAGAAGTATGGCAGCTAAGATTCAATGCAAAGAAGTGCAAAATAATGCACCTGGGAAACAAGAACCCAGGGGAAGAATACACAATGGGGGGGAGGTAGTAACAACAACAAAAATGGAAAGGGACCTGGAGGTAATCATATCAGATGACCTTAAGGTTAGCAAGCAATGTGAGAAGGCAGTAGGGAGAGCTTGGGGTATACTGGGATGCATAGGGAGAGGCATCAGCAACAGAAAACAGGAAGTTGTTATCCCTCTGTAAAGAAAGTTGGTGAGACCCCATCTGGAGTACTGTGTCCAGTTCTGGAGACCCCATCTCCGCAAGGACATAGACAGGTAGAGGCAGTCCAGAGGAGGGCAACTAAAATGGTGCAGGGTCTGCAAGAGAAGCATATGAGGAGAGACCATACATTATTTTTATAGTGTATGGTCCCACTTTAAAAGTAAAATGGCTGCTTACTTTTGAAAAAGTCACTGCTACGCCCTTCAGTCCTTCCTAACTGCTGCGTTCATCCGTCGGTTCAAGTCTCTAAAAAGTGCGCGTAATGCGCGAACCCGATCGCATTGTTAACCTATCGATGTGGTGCTTGTCGATAGGTTAACAACATTTCTACGTCACATCGATAGGGTTAACAACCTTAGAAATGATGATTTCAGGTTAACAGCATTCTATCATACATTATATCGACATTTGGGATTAATCAAGGGCACCTGTCCACTAAGGAGAGCTTTCTTATCCGAACAGTGCCCTTGATTAATCTAAATGGACGATTCTATCCTCTAAAAACAATGTTAAAACTGACCCCCTATGGACTTTAATGGAGCACGCCTGTGTTCTCCTGGCACCGCCATTATGTAGCTTGTTTATAGAGAGGATCAAGGAGGATCGATTGATCAGGAAGCAGAAGGGATCTAGGGACAAAGATATAATCCCTTACCCTTCTAAAATAACAGCATAAAATGTTATAAAATTTGAGCAGATGGCGTTTCATCGACATAAGGAACCAGAATATGTGGTGCAAACCCGAGTGACAAAAGGTTGGTGACTCTCTTTAACGTCTTCAGTTTATCATTTACATGCAAATGTTTCCTACAGCTTGGAAACACTACCTAGTTACCCTCCCCATAAAGGAGACTAAAACATTGGTAGATAATTATCATCCAATGTGTTTGCTTCCCATAGTTTCAAAACTCATGGAAAAAAATTGTTTTATCTCAGATTAGTGATTATTTAGTAAATTACCAGTTTCTTCTGGTTTTCAGTCAGGTTTCATGACCAAATGTACTACCCAAACAGCACTGATTAACTTTAATGATTCTGTTTCCAGGGCTTTAGACAAGGGGTATCTTGTGGGATCTGTTTTCATTGATCTGTCAAAAGCTTTCAACGTGCACAATCACTTTTTGCTCTTGACTCATCTGTCTTCTTATGACTTTCCCTTAAATGTCACTAACTGTTTTTTTCATCTGATTTACGTGGGAGAATACAACCTGTTTCTTGGCTATCTCTTATCTCCTCTTATTGTTTCCACTGGGGTTCCACTAGGGTCTGTACTTTGGTCCTATTTTATTTAATCTTTTTAGAGATCCACATCCCTGTGTTGTTGAAGTTTGCTGTGTCAGACTTTATTCTGACGACACAGTGCTTTTTCTTTTTGAACTTTCTTTATTTTCATTTTTACATATAATGCATGTAACAGAATCCTTTACATACAATTTGATTAAATGTTAAATCATGTGAGAAGTTGCATGCCATAAAATAAAATAAATTACTTAACTTATAAATAAACAACACAGCATATTTAATTTGGTTAAAATAAATTCCTTTCAAACAATGGGTTCCTTAATGATTTAATTCAGCTAATCTACCATGTAAATTTACTGTTAAAGGGTTCTATCCTACAAAGGAGGGTCCTCCTGACCTTAGCTCATCCTGAATGGACTATTTCAATTAATTAAGAAGGAAATCAACTCTTGTGTAATTGGAGTAAGGTACAAAATCTGGGTGCATTTGTGAGATGAACATAACCCATCTCCTCTAAAGACTCTCAAATGCATCTCTTTTTTTATTAAATAGAGCTGTCAAAGACTCCATCCGATATATGGAGATCATTAGATCATGCCATTGTGCTACAGAAATCTGATCAGTTGCATACCACTTCCTAGTGATGGTCTTCTGTGCTGCTAACAGACATATCTTGAACAACTTTCTGGTATTTCTGTCCCTATATCCCAATGGTAATACTGATAGGTTAAATATCTCGGGGGAGAGGCTCAGAGATAGTAAAAATATTCCTCAGACTTTCTTGAAGCTCCTCAAAAAGGCTTTAATTTGGGACAGGACCACATAATATGGGCCAGGGCATGAATTCTCTCCACAATCTCTCCAACATTTTGGCGATACTCCTATTTGAAATTTTGCTTGGATTCTAGGGTTCTGAAGAATCTCATGGTCATTTTCCATGAGAATTCTTTCCAGGCAGGGCACGCACCCCTGATTGCAGATGTACTATATACCTATCCCATATCTCATCAGAGATGTGAGTCTCCAGATCTGTTTCCCAGGACTTTTTAAGTTTTGTTAATAGATCTACCTGTAAAACCAATAAGGCTTTGTAGATGTATGAAATGATGTGGTCTAGCTTGGCAGTCCCTTCCACTATATTAATGAGTATAGTAATTATTTCCGGTATGGGGGTACAGTACCTGAGCCAGTCAATGTAGATTTAATGAAATCTTGGACCTAGAAATATCTAAATCTATCTTGTGAGGTGGGTCCTATTGTTCCATCAGTGTTGTAAAGGCAGACCCTCCCTCCTTAGAAAATGGGCTACCAGATAAAGTCCCTTCTCCCACCTTCTAAAATTCTGATCTAATTTCGCTGTAATAAAGGTTTCAGTATATGGAATAGAGTATAGTAGGGGTCTCCATCTAATCAATCTCCTATCTGACAAAATCCCTCCACGCTCCCAATGTCACTTCTGTGTAGGGTTAGAATCTTCATTTGGTGCCTGAGTGTAGTACAAGGAAAGGAGAGTCCTGCTTGAATGAAAAGGTCTTCCTCCCTCTTTTCCAAATCCTTCCATCGTGCCACATATGCTTTGGTACCAATATACAGTATTTCGTAGTTGAGCTGCTTTATAATACAAATCAAAATTTGGAAGAGCCAACCCACCTGTGACCTGGGTAGTTGGAGAGTGAGTATTTAATTCTCGGTCTGTGATTATGCCAGATAAAAGTGGAGATCTTTCTGTTTAACTCCCTGAAAAAGCTTGATGGGACTCGTAGGGGAGGGGTCTGTGCTAGATACAAAAACCTCGGAAGAAGTACCATCCTAACTGTTTCTATTTTCTGAATAAGAGGAATAGGTATCAAGGCCCAACTGCCCGGGTCTCTCCTCAAGTTTGTTAATAAAGGGGTATAATTTTGTGAGAACAAGTCCAGCTGGTTAAGGGTTAAAGTAACCCCTAAATGTTTTATGTGTCTGAGGTCCCATTTAAATGGGAACTGCAACTGGATTCTTGGAGAAGGAAGGTAGCTGAATTTTAAAACTTCAGTTTTATTACAGTTCAGTTTATATCCTGCTATATTGTTAAATGTCTCCAGGGTTTCCCATAAAGAGACCAAAGAGCACTCAGGGTCAGTCAAATATAAAAGTAAATCATCAGCATAGAGAGCTAATTTATGGGTCTCTCACCCAAACCAAGGCCAATATATCATCATTTTGTTGTATGGCTCATGCCAAGAGCTCCAGATATAATGCGAATAGAGAGGAGACGGAGGCATCCTGCCATGTGCCTCTTCTTAGAGGTGGGGGCAAAATCACCATTTACTTTAACATGTGCAGCAGGGGCAGTGTATATATTATTAATAATCGAGATGAATCCCCCAGGAAATCCCATCAACTGCAATACCTTTTCCAGAAATGGCCAAGCTACCCAGTCGAAGGCCTTCTCCACATCCAAACTCAGCATCAGGAAGGGGGTTCCTGACGGGGCAGCGTAGTGAAGTAGCTAAAGAGAACGCTTTATGTTATCTTGGGTTTGTCTCCTTTGAATAAAGCCCATTTGATCTGGTGCTATCAATGTGGGTAATGCTAATTTTAATCTGGTCGCCAGGATGGAAGTAAAGATTTTGCAATCAAGATTTAGTACCGAAATTGGTCGATATGCAGACAGTTAGTTATATCTTTGCCTGGCTTAGGGATGCTGATAATGGTTGCATAGTTCCAACTGGGTGACAGCTGATTCCCCTTCTGTATTTCCCGGCACACCTCTGAAAGCAGTCCTAGTATATGTTCCTTGCAGAATTTGTAAAGTCTGTAGTAAACTCATCGGCCTGGGCTTTTCCTGCTTTCAGTGCAGATATGGCCTGATTAGTTTCCTGATTTGTGATTGGTCTATCTAAATCTTGCTGAAATGACCCTGGCAAAGTTGGGAGCCAAGGGAGACAGAAAAGTCTCTATAAGTTCGGATCTGAGCGTGTTCTGGGGTATAGAGTTTCTGATAATACTGCACAAAGACATCCATGATCTTCTTGCGGAATAAGCCATATGATTAGAGTTAGGTCCTGTATTCTATTAATCATTGAACTAGCCTTATTATGTCTTAGTCTGTGCACAAGCAGAGATGGGTGGCCCTAGGGCCATCTTCATAATATTTTTGCTTTAAGTACTTTAGTGCTTGTTCTGTCCGGATATCCAATAAATATTGTATCCGTTGCTTAGTGGCTAGTAAAAGTGGAACAACCCCTCCATCCCCCTCAGAATGTTGCTGTTGGAGAGTTTTAAGTTGTTGTTGTGGGGCATCTAACTGTTGATTTTGTTTCCTTCGGTAATTTGATGCAAATTTAATCATGTCCCCCCTGAGGACCACTTTAATTGTGTCCTACAGGAGCTCTACTTGTCTCTGGAGAATCATTTTCATAACTAATCTGTGATAGCTTAGCATTTACCATCTCTCTAAATTCTGGGATGCTCAAAAGGTAATTATTAAAATGCCATAATCTAGGGGATGTGTCCTTCACCCATCTCATCTTAAGAAACACTTGAGAATGGTCTGACAGGACAGAGGGGATGTGTTTACACTCTAGTACCATATGCTGGTGTTCCCTAGAAATATGAAATAAATCTTTCCTAGTATAGATCTTATGAGGGCCCGAGTAACGAGTGTATTCCTTCCCTTGAGGGTGGAGAGCCCTCCAAGCATCTATCCAGTGGACATCCTTAATATACTTCATAGTTAATTTTTGGGCTACTGTTCTTTTTCTTACCTAGAGCTGGTAGTATCGTCCTGACTATATATCTGATTATGATCTCCCCTATAATTAGAGGTCCCTCTGCATTTCTGTTATCTTTTGACATAATTTCTGTGTGTCGAAACCTGAGGAACCAGGAGGTATATAAAGTGAGGCTACCATACTTGGTCTACCCTGCAGCTGACCTACCACTATTACTAATCTGCCCTCTGGATCTGTGTATGAGATCTCCTGTCGAAACTGAATATTTCATGGAATTAAAATAGCCATTCCCCTTCACTTCCCTCCCCTAGAGGAGGAGGCTATCACTTCAGCAAACCCAAACTTTTTCACTAGTTTCCTGTGTTCCTGTTTACTTAGGTGTATTTCCTGCAGCATCACAAAAGTTGGTTTTAGTTTCTTGACATTAGATATGACTCTATACCTTTTGATGGGGTTATTCAATCCATTCACATTATGTGAAATACATATAAGATGAGAAACATTAGTCATAATCATATATCATTTTAATTAGGCTGTTATCACATTCTTCATTCCCTCCTGCTTGTACATCTGCCCAAATACCAGGAGTCCCCTCACCAATCCCTTCTGAATTGCATATTCGGATTTATTAGGTTCCATAAAAAAAAATCCCTGTGGAACCTCTTCCTGCAGTAAAAACCTAATATAGGCAATAACCAGTTGACTAGTAAAACAAACTAGTCTCAACATGATTAGAAACATTATTAACACTTTGGCTTCCAAAAAGGGGTGGTACCAACCCTAATCCCCTGATGTCATGAGGGGAAGGAAGGGTGTTCAAACCTATCAACCCCGTGTGGAGGGCAAGTGGATGCTCGAGGCATCGGGTCCTCCTAAGCCCATGAATCGATCTAATAAGAAACTGGTGAGGTCCCTTTAAATATCATTAACCTCTATGTGAGTGTCTCTCATCAGGAACAATCAATAAAAAAAAGAAGGGAGAAGGGAAAAATGAAATCCTCCTTCTCTATCTGCCCAAATTCAGAAGAATACCTTGGTTGAGGAGCATCCAAACATTTTTCACAAAATGCTGTGCATCACTTGTGATCCACATAATGATTTTAGTATAATCAGGACAAAGAGGGGAGGTGAAGGGGAACCCCAGGATAGTGTGATTGCTCCTGGGATATAAACTTCCTTCCACATTATTCATTGCAAGTTTCCTAAGCCCAGCAGTCCCCATTCCCCATACAACTGAATAATCTTTCTCCATAAACCAATGAAAGACCATGAGTCCGATTTTATAATGACTAAGCTAACCAGTGCACATAGGATCGCTTTATTTCAGTTGTAACTGCAACTTCCTTTAAAAGTCCCTTCACCCACACTCGAAAACTTCATCAGATAAGATTTAAATTCCAAGTTCTCCAATACCTTATTTGTGGAGCAGCATTCACATCCGCTAAGCGCTGAGAGCAGAAAGGAATTACTGTTCTGATCTGCTCACCCTCTTAACTGTTCTCCGGTTCCAACACTTGTGAATTCCTCTTCAGTGGGTGTGGGAGTTAGCTGTTCAATGAGAGTTTTAATATCTCCCATTGTTCAAGAGGCCGTTGCATGAGCTGCCTGACATTATACCAAGTTCCCAGAAATGCTCCACTGAAATTTGCTGCCAGACAGACTGGTCCCTCGGCAGTTCGATACCTAACTCCATCCTGCTTTTGGAGTTCTTTTGAATCTCTGCAGGTGAATTGTACACCACTGGGCCTTCTTCCCATAGCACTATTGGCTTTGCAGGGTACAGCATCTGAAACTTAAGACCATGTTTCCTCAACACCCTCAGAATTGGTGAGTACAGCGCTTCTTCCTAGCAATGTCCACGGATAGTCGTTGTTCGAAGAAAAGTCTGGCCGACTTGTATTCTAAAATTTTAAGGCCCACGCTGAACCTAGTATTCTTTACTTATCTTTAAAACTTGAAAACTTCAGCACAATAGAGAGTGGGGTACATGGGTTAGTAGATCTGGGGGACAAGGCGCTGTGCACCATCTCTATTTTAACGCTTAAAATCTGCTGGTAATTTAAAAGATCTTTCAGGAGCCCCTCCAGGTAATCTTCCATACGTCCCTGATTCTGATCTCTCAGGAGCCCATATATCCTTAAATTTTCTCATCTGGATCTGGCTTCTAAGTCTATCAGCTTTTCCTTGATTGCCTCTTGCTGTGACAAAATTAGGGCTATCACTGCATTAGCGCTTATGCTATCTGTCCTCAAGATCCAAATCCTGTGTTCGGCTGCTTCAGTTCTGGTTTCAACCTCTACCAGGCGCTTCTGAAGAGCTGCAAACTCTTGTTTAGTCTCTGATCTGAAGGCCTTGATTTCTCCTAATAAAATCTCAAATTGGGATCTGGAAAGAATCTCTGTTTCTTGGTCTGTGTCCATTACCTCAGATTTGAGGCCTGTAGGTGAGGAGCTCCTGCTCGGTGAGGGTGTTCAGCTTAATCGATCCCATCCTGACTTCTCTGCTCAATTCTGCTTCTGGATTTGGCTCCTTTCTGACCTCCTTTGTCTTTGGACATCATTTCTTCAAGTTTTCCGATATTTTAAGGCAGTGACAAGGAGGTTTTTGTTCCCTATAGTGAGAGCTCTATTCCAATGCAGCCATTAGAGGGGGTGACGTCACCGGAAGTCCACAGTGCTTTTCTATGCTCACAAATCTCCTTTTTCTCTTGCCAGGATCTTTTAGGGTGACATTGATAAAGTGGCAAAATGGGTCTCTGATAGCTTTATATTTCTAAATAGCAAGAAGACTCAAGAAATGCTATTTGGTTCTTAGCATTCATTGTCTTTGGCAGACTTTTGTTATCCAATTCTTTTGAAAAAACACCCATTGGTACTTGCTACTGAATTTAAGTACCCGGTCTTATTTTTGACTCATCTTTGACCTTGAAACCATACATTGATAAAACTGTTTCAGAAGTTTGCCAATGCCTGGATGTTTAAAGCATGCCAGACATTGCTTTGTCATGCTTGAATCGCAACACGTTATTGGGCAAGAATTCTCCTATTCTTGATTATTATAATACTTTATCACCAAGCTCTCAATTTGCTTCTTTTCTTTAAACACCATCTATTTTCAGTAACTTCATTTCATTTTAATAATAATAATAATAATAAGTTTAATTAATATAGCGTCTTTCTCACTTCAAGGCGCTGCACAGTAAGATCAAAACAGTAAGACAATAAAATAATAAAATCAAAGGAATTCTGCATACGCTTTTCCCCATATAAAGGTCTTCAGTGCCTGCTTAAAGCACCCCACTGTTCTGCACTCCCATAGCTGACGGGGCAGAGAATTCCAGAGGGTAGGTGCAACAAACCCAAGGCACGAGCACCAGATGATTTTAAACTTACCTCGGAATCTTTCTAGCAACCCCTCACAGCCGAGCGGAGCTGTTGCAGAGGGTGTAAGGAATCAGGAGCTTTTTAAGTAAACAGGACCCCGTCCATGTAGGGCTTTGTAGATCAGTAGACCTACCTTAAAGGTGATCCACCACTGAATAGGCAGCCAGTGCAGATCGCGCAGCACTGGGGTAATATGAGTTCTTCTCAAAATCTCAGTCAACAAACGTGATAGCAATGTTCCTAAGATGGTAAAAGGCAAGCTTGATGACTGATGATGAAGAGTCAAGTTATCGCAAGCACCACTCCTAGGTCACGCACCGTTCAGAGGTTAGAATCTGTGCTCCTCCCAGGACTAAACCGAGAGGAGCCCAGTTCCCAACCCCTATCCTACGAATTCGGATCTACTAAGAAGACCTCAGTCTTTCCTGGTTCAACTTTAAACCGCTGGCACTCATCCAATCTTGGATTTCTACGAGGCAGCTCTTCAGCACCAAGGTAGCACTAACCTGGTTGGGGGCCAAAGACAGGTAGAGCTGGGTGTCATCAGCATAGCAATGCAACCTCAGCCCACACTGTCTTACAATGTCTCCAAGGGGCAGCATATTCACTGCAAATAACATGGGGGACAGCACCGAGCCCTGAGGCACCCAGCAAGGCAGAGAGAAAGCCTTGGAAGAAAAAATACCAGAGACCACTCTCTGACTTCTACCAGCAAGGAAAGATGTAAACCATCTGAGAACTGAACCCAACAGCCCACAGATGAACCTCAAATGCTCAAGCAGAACCCCATGATCTACAGTGTCAAAGGCTGAAGATAAATCAAGGAGAACCAAGATGGAATGGTGTCTCCGATCTCTCACCATCAGGAGATCATTGAGCACCTGAACTAGAACAGTCTCGTGCGGCCCCCTTATGAAAACCTGATTGAGAGGTTCATATAAATTATGGATGGTTAAATGGTTCTCCAGTTGAGCAGAAAATCAAAATGGGATGAACATCATTGTGTTTACTACATTAGAAAAATTGGTCATCTCTCTCCCCAGGCATAATCTTCACTGATTATCTCTCATTTATAAGTCGGCCGACAATCAAATCCTGCTTATTTATCAGGAAGATTAATTGTTCTTGTTCACAAATATAGTTTCAGAGATATGCAATAGTGTTTTTTTCCTTACCCAGATTTTGTACACGCTTTGGTAGAGAATGTTTCTCATATGGACCTTTTTCTGGAACAATTTGTCCCTCAGCTTAGAAATTCCTCTACTCTTGGTACTTTTAGACATGGCTTAAAAAATTGCTACTATAGGAACACCTATTTACAACTGGTTTACCAGTTGATTTGTGTATGTTTGTTATTAGATTTGTATGTATTGTCTTGTAATCTGTTATAATTATGATTTGGGACATTTTGTAAATGAGACCTGTTTCTCATAGAACCTATCCTGTATTTCTGCAACTTTTTTTTTATACTTTATTTTTATTAGTTTGCAACTGTTATAATTACAATATTGTAACCTTATTCCAGACAGACCAAGATGAACAAACATTGTTCGCATTATAAACCGTGGAGAGCAATCCCTTCTTAATCACAGGGTATATGCATCCAGGATAATGTGGTACCACATACCGGGGGTGGAGGTATTCTTAATATATAAATCTAACCTAAAAGAGAAACATTTGGCTGCCACCAAGGAGCCCATGAGCAGTATGACTAAACTCTTTTTACTCAAGTCCCAACAATAAATGATCAGCACTGCATGCCCTTATTTAAGGGTTTCTGGCATCTTACTATCTGCCTCAAGTATATTATAATTATAATTTGTTAAATTGAAAAGCAGCAATAAATTAGAAAAATATAATCCTGTAAAATTCAAACTCCTGTGAAGTATCTCTGAACCAAATAACTTTAGTAAGATACTGCAGTCCCCCAATAAGAAAACAAACCCAGAATGAAGCACTCTATAAGCAATTTAGAACTGTTTACAACATATATTTCTCTCAGAATTATTAGGGCTAGAGAGACTGCAGAACTTTTTAGCATCTGTTAGAATACTAAACAGTACTTATGGTTCAGTGTTCAGTCCTCATCCAAGAATAGGCAGAGAATACCAGGAGGAAGGAGTTGCTGTTATGACTAAACTTCTCTACTGAGACTAAGTAAGAACTGGGACCTTCAATTTAGGGTAAAAAAAAAGTGTGTTTGTCAGAGTTGGTTGAAGTGAATTGTTATCTGTGCAGTTATCTAGGTGTTTGTCTCAGGTGGCTGAAGGGAATTGTTATCTGTGCCATTAACTAAGTGTAGAAAGATTTGTAAAGTAGGGGGAGTGGCTTAGCTAGAAGGAAGCTAGGTTAAAGCCAGATTGAAGCACTGCCCTAGATAGCTTCTGCCAGAGAACAGTCAGAGAACACCAGGAGGAAGGAGCTGCTGTTATAACTAAACTTCTCTACTAGGACTATATTGCCTTCCTTCCCTCCCCTTCCCTCCATCCCCCCACCCTAAACAAGTTCTACTTTTATAGGCACAGGATTTGACTGACAACAGGAACTTCCTATTTGGGAGCAGGGAGTGAGTGGTCACAGAGCCGCCAAAGACTCACCATTCTAGAAGGATGACAGTAGCTCTCCATCCCCTAGCGGCTAGAGGTCTGCCTCTGAGCCAGTAAGGAGACTACTGAGAAATATAGAACTCTTTGTCTCAGAACAGGAAGATCAGGAGCTTAAAGGGCACAGAGGCAAGTAAGTAGGAAGGAAAAAATAAATAAATAAACAAACAGAGGAAAGAGTAAGTATTCCAAACAACAGTTAAGGGGCCAGAAATAAGACATGATGGGAGTGCAGTGCAGTGGCTGTGGAGCAGCAGTCTTCTGGGAGGCATTCTGGAGGATGCGGTGTTGTCCCATCTGCAGGCACTCTGGGCTGAGGGAGGAAGTTTCTATCTCCAGGCTGAGTTGGCCAGAATTTGGGACCTTCTGTCCCACCCAGGAACCACCAGAGCCACTGCCATTGCCTCAAAGATTGCCAAGAAAGAGGAGTGGTTGGATCACAGTGGGCTCAGGAGGGTGAGAGTGGTGGAACAGAGGCGATCCTCCAGTTGTACCTCTCCACAATCCATATGCCGCTCTGGCAAAGCGTGGTTCCCTATGGAGGCACCCACAGTGGAGACCAAGGAGGATGCTGGGAACCTCCACAAAAAGACCCACAGGAGGGTGGCATGAGACCCCACAGGGGAAGGAAACAACTCCTGGTGGGTGACTCCATTGTTAGGAAGGTAGAACTGGGGGAGGAAGGGGAGAGGGAAGTAAGGTGCCTGCCTGGTGCCATGGCTTGGAGGAACAGGGAGCGAATCTTCAGGATCTCTAGAGCCGCTGCACAGGGAAGGGAGCTGGATGTCACTGTCCACCTAGGGACAAAGTACCAAGCTAAGAAAGGGATCAGAGCAGTACAGGAAGCATTTGTGGAGTTGGGGAGGGGCCTTAGACAAGTAGCATGCACAGTAACCTTCTCGGAGGTGCTGCCTGTCTATGGCATGGGTAAGGCTAGGGTGCTCCACACCATGGGATTCAATCAGTGGTTGAAAAACTGGTGCAGAGCTCAGGGATTTGGCTTCATTGGGGACTGGGGGTCCACCTGGAGGGATGCAGGCCTATACTGGCGTTATGGTCGGCATCTATCCAGGAGGGGAACCAGGATCCTATGTAATACATTTAAATACTTCATTGGCAAGCATTTAAACTAGCCAAGGGGGGAGGTACTGGAGAGGATCAGGAAAATCCTAGCCCCCCCCAAAAAAATCAGGGTACTAAGTGTGGTAAACACCAAGATAGAGATGTCGATAGGAGAAGGGCTGGGGTAAATGGAGAAAATGACAAACACAATAAGGACAGGGATGGGGCAAGAAGGGTAAGGCCATCAAGAAATGGTGGGTAATGAGTACCAATGCCTGTAGTCTGGGCAACAAGCTCCCTGAACTGGTGGCCTTGATGGAAGAGGGATGCCTGGATATCGAAGCAGTCACAGAAACATGGTACACAGAGAACCATGACTGGGATGTTAACATACTCAGGGTACATAACCTACAGGGAGACAGGAGGGAGAAGAAGGAGTAGCTTCTATGTAAGGGAAGGGTTAAAAGCAACTGAACAAAAAGAACAAACAGGTAGGCGGTAGAATGCACTGTGGGTCACCTAGAAACTGAAATGGCACACAATCTGCACAGGGGTTGTATGCAGACCCCATGTCAGGGGAGAGAATAGACAAGGATATGATAGAAGGTATCCTTAGGATGGCAGAGAAAGGGCAGATACTGTTGATGGGGGACCTGAATATGCCAGATGTTAACTGGAGCACCTTTGCTGCAGCCACATCCAAAAGTAGAGTCATTCTTGAATCCCTTCTGGTGACATGCCTCAGACAGCTAGTTTTGGAACCTACTCATGAGGGAGCAATCTTAGACCTCGTACTCTCAAATGGGGACAGTGAGAGGATCTCAGATCTAGAAGAGGGTAGCCATCTGGGAACACGAAACCACCAAACAGTGTGGTTCATGATAAACTCAGCTACAGAGTCATGCCATACAAAAGTGAGGGTTCTGGACTTCAGGAGGGCTGACTTTGGCAAGATGAGAGAGTGCCTTAGAAAAGCACTAGCAAACAGGCTAGAAGGAGGGGTGGAGCAACAATGGGGAAACATCAAAACTGCCATCACAGAGGCAACAAGCCTTTGTGTGAAACAAATAAACAAATCAAAACAAAATAAAAAGCCTCTACGGTTCTCAAAAGAGGTGGCGGTGAAGGTTAGGGAGAAAAAGATAGCATTTAGGAAGTATAAAGAAATACAGAAGGAGCAGGACAGAGAACTGTACCAGTTAAGGCAGAAGGAAGCAGGGAGGGTAGTCAGAATAGCAAAGGCCCAAACTGAGAAAAAGATAGCCAACTCGGTTAAGAAGGGAGATAAAACCTTTTATAGGTATATCAGGGAGCGTAGAAAGACAAAGGGAGGGATAGTGAGGCTGAATAGAATGGACGGTGGGTGGGCAGAGAGGACAGTGAAAATCAGGGATACTGAGCAGATACTTCTGGTCAGTATTCATAAAAAGGAGGAGGAGAGGTGCTTAATCCAATTAACAGAAGTACTCTGGATAGGGGGGTCGGTCCCAGTCCTTTCACAGAAGAAAGGGTTCTGAAAGAACTCCTAAAACTGAAGGTGGACAAAGTAACGGGGCCTGATGGAATTCACCCTAGAATTCTAAAAGAATTAAGGAGAGAACTAGTGACACCACTGGCAACCCTTTTTAACAAATCATGGGAGGATGGTGTGGTACATGAGGACTGGAGGAAGGCGGATGTGATTCCCCTTCTCAAAAGTGGGAGCAAGACAGAGGCAGGAAACTACAGACCTGTCAATTTGACCTCTGTGATAGGGAAAGTGATGGAATCACTTCTGAAGGAAGGAATTATTGAGTACCCAGAGGCCAATGGGGTACAGGACCCAAGGCAGCATAGGTTCACAGCGGTAAGGTCATGTCAGACGAATCTAATTGATTTCTTTGACTGGGTGACCAAAGTAGTAGACCATGGAGGGGCTGTGGACATGGCCTACCTAGACTTTAGCAAGGCATTTGACACAATCCCACACAAAAGATTAACAGTCAAATTAACCAGCCTGGGAGTGGGTCATAGGGTGGTAGCCTGGTAAAACATTGGCTGGACAACAGGACACAGAAGATAATTGTAAATGGAGTCCACTAAAGAAAGAGGAGTTACTAGTGGGGTACCGCAGGGTTCAGTACTGGGTCCAGTCCTTTTAATGTCTTTATAAGTGGCATTGCAGAGGACTGAAGGAAAAGTATGCCTTTATGGATGACACAAAGATCTGCAACAGGGTTGATACACAAGGAGGTGGAAAGGATGAGAAGGGACTTGACAAGGTTGGAGGAATGGTCAAAGTATGGCAGCTTGGATTCAATGCAAAGAAGTGCAAAATAATGCACCTGGGAAACAAAACACGGGGAAGATTACACAGTGTGGGGGGTAGTAACAACAACAAAAATGGAAAGGGACCTGGGGGTAATCATATCAGATGACCTTAAGGTTAGCAAGCAATGTGAGAAGGCAGTAGGGAGGGCTGGGGGGATACTGGGATGTATAGGGAGAGACATCACCAACAGAAAACAGGAAGTTGTTATCCCTCTGTACAGACAGTTGGTGAGACCCCATCTGGAGTACTGTGTCCAGTTCTGGAGACCCCATCTGCGCAAGGACATAGACAGGATGGAGGCAGTCCAGAGGAGGGCAACTAAAATGGTGCCGGGTCTGCAAGAGAAGCCATACGAGGAGAGATTAAAGGAGCTTAATATGTATACCCTTGAGGAAAGGGGAGGGGGACATGATAGAAACTTATAAGTACCTCAGTGGAATCAACAAAGTCCAAGAGGGTAGCATCTTTCAGAAAAAGGGATGTGCAAGAACAAGGGGACACAATTTAAAGATAGAGGGGGGACGGCTCAGGGGCAATGTGAGGAAGTATTTTTTCACAGAGAGGGTGGTGGATGCATGGAACAGCCTTCCTGAGGAGGTTGTGGGGTCTAAAACTGTGGAATAATTCAAGAATGCATGGGACAGACATAAGGCAATTTTTGTGGGGGGTAGGAAGAAATAAGCTGTTGGCTAAATAGGATCTGCAGCTTATCCTGTAGGTAGGAAAATAGGCAGACTAGGTGGGCCATGTCCTTATCTGCCAAAGTCTATGCTTCTATGTTTCATGAAAGTTCAGGATCGCTGCCTACAGCGCTAAGAGATCGTTGATGACATCGAGGATTAGATGGTATTCGCGAGCCCATTTTCCAGCATCACTTGGGTCTGAAAAACTAGATTTTCCCTCAGAAACAATTCGCAGGTGAGCAGGAATATTATTATGCAGAAAACAGAGGCCTTTCTAAGCTTCTTCCTGACCGAGTTGAACTTTTGCTCTCATTCTTGTGGCATAACTAACATCAGGAAACATGTGGTAACTCTATCATCCTGTGTTATAGGGCCTGCTAATCTAGCCAGCTTTAAATTCTGTCTCGGGTTCTCATGCCTTCCGTTACCAGCAGCAGAGATGCAGGAAGATTGATGCCATCTTGCAAGCCCCTGGGGTGATCATAGTAGTTTTGGAAGAGTGAAAGTGGTTTGCTGACCTGTCGGGATGATTTTTCTTGTAGCCATTCTTGCAGGAACATAAGGATGATCCTTCATACCCTCTGGCAAACCTAGGACCCATACATGTGAGATCGAGCCTGAATTTTCAGTGTCTTAGCTGGCTCTTAGGTGGGTATTCTCTTTTAGCACCATCAGTGGCGGCCGTAGCATTGTCCGATTGCCTTTTCACATCAGCCATCTCGGTTTGGATGGTTCCACAGTAGTTTTGACCACTCGTGACTCTGATACCAAATGTATCTAGTTTGGTATTCATATCTGTTACAGAGGAGATCAGTGTTGCAATTTTGCACCGATGGTGGTCATGGTTTCTTCCGAGTCTGGAGTGGTTGCGGCCTGCATTTCTGACCCAGACCTTGGCAGCTGAGAACTCCCAGATGATTTTCCCCCATTCCAGCTCCCCTATCTTTGTGAGGGTTCCCCATTCTAGGCTTGAAGTAGTCCTCTTTCCAGCTGTACCACTCGTTTCCTTGAACTTCGACTCCAGTTAGGTGTTTTTAGAGAAAATATTATGTAACCCCTAGGTGGCGCTATCCCAAGGGCTACTACCCCTGCCTGCTTGGCTAGTAGCAGGTTAAGAGGCCTAGGTTCAGTGACGGGTGCCTCCACCCAAAGGTCAGGGTTGGTATCAGTCTGACTAACCAGGCCACAGCCCTCTGGGACACTGTGATCCCCCTTGTCTCCTGCTAGTGGCCCACACAGTACACAATGTTTTTCTTCCCAATACCCCTGATAGGCTTTACACATACACCTAGATTTAGCACTTACCCCAAGGACTGGTTCCTTCAGCTTGCTCTGGGGACCCCTGTAAATAAGATGATGCAAGACAAAACAACTATGTAATACCTTAGATTTAAACAGACTCCATAGTCAATATAGGTTGCAGAAAAAGAAGTAGATCTGATTTATTCATGGAGCTGTAACAAGGATGGGGCAATCAGGATAACTGGTTTAAACACACTATAAATATCACAGTTGTGCATGCAGACAGTGTCCCTATCAGTCACTCTCTGGGCACCCAGGATGGAAAGGGCACTAGCCAGGACCGCTGTTTTGGGGTAGGCCAATGTTGCAGCTGGTAGGGCCCCTGTTAGGAAGGAAAATTAACATGCACACCCACTGATTGTAATCCAGAGCCAGAGGGCTCAGTTCGTGGAAACAACACAACAAATTAATTAGATGACACATTTGTGATTTAAAAGATATGCTGCAGGGAGCTACCCTGTTTACTACTCACGATATCCAAGGCTGAGAAAAGGATGGATGATGGTTCTGGACTGCCAGAAGGAGCAGGGTAGAGAGACATGGCCCTCGTGGCAGGGCTCAAATGCATTTGATAGCAGGCGGATTCAGTCCGATGCAAGCTGGGTACAGCTTCCAGCCTTCTACACACAACTCAGCTCGAGGGGGAAACCAGGTTGTGACCCCCCTCCAGTTCACATCACATTTATATATAACTAAGGACTACTGTACCAGGCAATCGACTCCTCAATCATGATTGCAAAGTCACTGCTACACCTGGGAGCTCAAAGGTAGCTAAGGTCCTGACAGGCCGATCGCGCTTGGCAAAATCTTCGGTCTTCTTCAGGTTGAGCCTGGTATCCATCCAGTAGCTTACTTCACAGCACACCGAGTGGATCACTGTCCAACTATTTTCTTTCTCTCTCTTGGCAAAACGGCAACAGGCTGGGTTTGGGCCTTCCACGGTTCTCCTGCGTGAACTACTGCACAGCACAGCTGCTCGATTATGTGAGCTCTTTCCTCCTCCACTTCCAACTCAAATCTGGCTTGCCAGCAGACAACTCAGGGATTTCTAGATCAAAAGGTTCAGTGGGCAGTTTAGCTGTTAATCACAGTAAGAGCCCCTCTTGTTGCAAAAAGGCGCCAACAGTCTAAAACTACAAATCTCAACTGGTAATCCATACAGTCCCATTTCAGCAGGCTCCATTTTAGAGTCCCCAGTACTGATTGGTCCATTCGTCAGTTCAGGAGCAAAATGGTGAGCTAAACTAAATAGTCCTTGCTGCAAAGAAGGCAGGTTAGAATAAACACTATATCTTTACCACTCTAAAGGTTTATCAGCAATTAGTTACATCTTTAACAGGGCTCCCGCGCCTACTAGCAAGGCAGAAACGGAGCGAGATTCAGCAGTCCGGGCGGGACTCGGCATTTGAACACACAGTCCCCCCATTGAGATTAGTTATGATTGCAAGTAGGCAGCACTTAAAGAGACAGTACAAGGAGGCTTTAAAGGCTCTCACTGGTAATAACATCTAAACGGCTTTAGCGCCGAACACCAACCAGGCAGTGAGCAATTAGGTGGGCTCTTGGAAGACTTTTTGGGAACCCACATTTGTAGGGGGGGTTACACCTTTCCTGGCCTGGAAAAACCTGGCGTCCACGTCAAGTCAATACCATCATAATAATTTCAAGTGCAAATTATCTTATATATCTATACCACTAGCACATTGCCTATAACTTCTAAAGCATTTGGCAACATATTAAAGCTGTACCATACACATTTTCTGTATTTCACAGTACACTACATTTTCTAAACCACATCACACATAGGTTACACAGGTTACTCAGATACACACTGCAGTTTGGAATCAGGTTATTACTTACTGCACATTGAACAATGGCAACGGGGGCCCTTTCCTATCAGCTACCTTGGGGCTGGATGAGGCAGTGGCACCATACTTAGAGGGCAGAACAATCAGCCGGGAGTTAGCACTCAAACTCAGTTTGGGTAGGGAACTTTGGGACACATAAACTGCCTAGTGGGCTATATTGAGAGGCAAATCCACTGGCCTCTCAGGGGAATCATAGCTGAGGTGCACTATTGGTTTGACAGCTCATCCAGTCTTCTTGGGGGAACAGCCACAATCTCGGTACCTTTCACCTCAATCTCTGCACTTTTCTCACTTGCAAGGGGGGCCTCTGTCTGATTGGAAGAGTTTGGTCTTGGGGCACTGTCAGCCCCTGGCTCAGTAAATTCAGGTTCTACACCACCTTGCTGACTGAGATGGCCCTCTGGCACTGAAAAGGAGTCATCATCACACTCAGAGTACTCTTTGTGTTCTGGCATGTCTCCAGTCTGTCCCAAATCATCTGTCTTTTTCTCAGGTAACTCACACAGTTCCACCATACACAGCGACTCAACATCATCAGACCTGACACTCTGCACTTCACTCTCAGGGAGCATTGACTCCAAGGATAAAGCTGGGGATTAGGCAGTCCAGAAGGCCCAGCTTCATCCCCACAATTGACCATGGGGTTACCTTGAAACAGTTGACTCAGTTCATAAGAGGGATAATAACCAAAGTTGCACTCACTCTCATCAGAAGTGGACTGACAGTCATCATCAATTTGAGTTTACTGTGAAAACCTTAAGTCAGTGACCACAGGGCAGGCTTACTCCGTCTTTGTTTCGCAGCAGCCGAGTCACTGGTCCAGGGGAACTATTTCTGGGGCTCTGCTTCAATCAAGATTTGGCCAATGGGCAACAACTGGTTATGGTGCATGGTCTTGACATCTTTTGAGTTGTTTTCAGGCCTCACTTTGTACACAGGTAAGTCATTCAATTTGTCTACTATTATGTGGGAAGATGGTGCCACCGATCAGCAATTTTGTGTTTGCCATGCAATCCCAGGTTCCGCAGCAATACACGGTCTCCAGCTCGAAGCTCTTGGGCCTTTACTTTTTTATCATACCTTTCTTTATTAGCTAAATTTCTCTTTGGAGCCATTGTCTGAGCTAGTTGGTATGCATGGTTCAATTGAGCTTTTGGCTTTTGCATGTATTGTAAGTAATTTTCAGCTCTGACCCCATCTGGCGAAACCCCAAAACAAACGTCCACTAGTAACCGAGCCTCCCTCCCAAACATGAGTCGATAGGGAGAGAACCCGGTAGCATCATTTTTTGTACAATTATAGGCATGGACCAAGGTGCTAATCTGCTGGCTCCATTTTGGCTTGTCTTTCAGGTGGAGAGTGCCCAACATGTCAAGCAGGGTGCAACTGAAGTGCTCTGGCTGTGGATCTCCCTGCGGGTGATAAGGCATGGTTCTGGACTTCTGCATCCCCCCCCCATAGAGAGAGAGCATTTCTTTGATTAAGCGACTCTCAAAGTCTCTGCCTTGGTCAGAATGAATTCTTTGGGGGGCCCCATAGTGAACAAATTCTCTATCAGCACCTTGGCCCCAGTGGATGCTTTTTGATCTTTGGTGGGGAAGGCTTGGGCATATCTGGTAAAATGATCTGTGACCACCAACACGTTACTGATATTCCACTGATCAGGCTCCAAACTTTGAAAGTCAATACAAACTAACTCCATGGGCGTGCTGGTGGCAATGTTAACAAGAGGAGCAGCCCTCTTTGGCAAACCCTTTCTCTGTAGGCAGCGACTACAAGTTTGTACATGATGTTCAACATCTGCCCCCATTTTAGGCCAGTAAAATCGGGACCGCTCCAGGTCAAGGGTTCTGTCGATGCCGAGGTGACCCATGGTTGTGTAGGGACCTCAGCACCAAGTCTCTGAAATCTGTGGGCAGTACCAATTGTTGCTTGTATACTTGACCCCCATCTACAGTCCTCGGTACAGCAACTGATTTATTAGCTTCAATTTAGGGCCTTCTTTGTACAATAGTGCAGTTTCAAGTCAGAGGAGCTTAACTTGACACGCTCTTTCCTGTGTAGAGGGCTTCAAGGGTTGATCGGATCATTGGGTCACGAGATTGAGCTCGCTGAAGGCTGTTATTATCAACTGAGGCAAGGCACCAGTATCTAGTGCGGAGAAGTGACAATATGCAGCTGGTATGCAAGTGTCAGAGGGCCCAGACAGTCTACCAAACAGTCCACTGGGTCCGTGGATATCTATTCATCTTTGTCAAACTTTTGGCACAGGGCTCGAATATCAGCCTCGGACAACCTGACCCAATCACTTTTGGAATTAGGCCTCTGGTAGAGGGCATCAGCATCTGTGTGATTCAGACCCAATCTGTATTCAACAGCATAATCATAATAGGACAACGCAGAAAGCCACCGATGCACAGGAGCATCCAATTAGCTGAAGTCTGAACATAGGTTAGGGGATTATTATCGGTCTTTACTAGTATCTTTGCTCCATACAAATAGTCATGGAATTGGTCAACAATGGCCCACTTCAATGCCGAGAACTCCAATTTATGTACAGGATAGTTTTTTCTGACGGAGTCAGATTCCTACTGGCAAAGGCCACTGGTCTAAGGCCATTTTCATGCTCCTGATACAATACAGCCCCCAAACCTTGTAGGCTAGCATCAGTGCATAATACATAGGGTTTAGCAGGATTGGCATAAGCAAGAACAGGAGCGTGGGTGAGTTGATATATGATTTCATGGAAAACAGCCTCATAATCGGGTGTCCATTGGGGCCCAAAAAGTTCACCTGGGTGGAAGTACTCCTCGGCTTCAGCGGGGCCATTCTTTTGTATTTTTGTTCATGGGAGGGTACCCTGGGTCAGATTCAACAGTGGGGCTTAATCACTTGAGTAGTCCTTATGAACTGGACGGTAAGAACCACAAAAGCCTAGAAAGCATTGTAATTTTTAAATTGTGGGTCTGGGGCCAGGTGGTCAAGGCCTCAACTTTGCTAGGATCAGGCTCTGTCCTCTTGGTGGACACTATGTGTCCCACATACATTACAGATGTCTGAAAGAACTGGCATTTGTCGATGAACAGCTTAAGGCCAAGTCTTCCAGTCGGTCCAGCACTTTAAAAGTCGGTTCTCATGTTCCTCCAATGAACTTCCAAACGAAATCCCTGAGGCATCCTCATGAACTCATTGAACCCAAGCGGACAGATGAAGGCTGTTTTCATGGTCTTCTGGGTCCATGGGGATCTGGTAGTACCCACTGCAAAGATCTAACACTGAGAACCACTTGCTTCCATTTAGACAGTCCAACACATCCTGAATACAGGGCATGGTGTATTGATCGGGGATAGTCCACCTGTTAAGGGTCCTGTAATCTACACACATTCTTACTGTATCATTCTTTTTCCTCACCACCACAATAGGCAAAGCATAAGGGCTTCTGGATTCTTGTATCACACCAGCTGCAAGCATTTCCTGCAGGTGTCTTCTGACATCATCTGTATCTGCTGGTGCTAGCCGCCGAGACCTCTCACGGAATGGCCATTCATCCTGCAGACGTATGTGATGCTCCACCCTCTGACACATCCCACATCCCATTTCTTCAGCAAAACACTTTATCTCTCTGGGCAGTCCTTTGCTGATTCCAGTCTTCCATTCCGCTGGCAATGGGGAGTCACCAAAGTCAAACAAATTGGGTGTCACTTGGTCAGTCACTCCAGATGGCTTGTTACTAGGTAGCACTGCAGTGTCTACACGGTGTACGGTAACTAAAGTGCAGCCTCTATTCACCCAAATTTCTCGATCTGACACATTGTGAACCTGGACCATGACCCATCAGGCATAGGCATGAGCATGAGCAGGTAAGATACTGGGCTTAATCAGCAGCCCTTCTGGCAATTTCCCATCACCTGGCTCATCCAGCATGAGTATCTTATTCTTGACATCTTTCCGTAAGCGGCCCTCCCCTTGTAGGGTGCACTGGGTGTTGAGGCCCAAGACCATTGACTCAGGATCCTTCTTCCATACCACACCGACTGGTTTGTCTTGATCCACCTCTTCGGCATTTTGCCGCATCTCATATGCTCTCTTAATCAATGCAGAAATCCTCAGAGCCCTACCAGTTCCTTGCCCCTGTTTCTCATAGCATAGCTGCGACAATCTCCCAAACATATAAGCATTCATCCCGATCAGTAGAGGGGCCCCATTGTACAGTCCAGTAGGGGGACACACCAAAGCTAAGGTCTCCACTTGCTCCACCACTCCAACCACTGAAGTAGGGAATGACAACCAAATCCTGATATACCCAGCTTAGGAGTAGGCCTTTTCACTCAACCCCCAGACATGCAGTCCTTCCAACGGCTGTAGGGCACATCAGGCAAGTACTTCCGATACCAGTCCTGAAATATTATAGTTACTTGGGAGCCACTGTCAAGCACAGCCCTGCTAGACACTCCATTCACCTTCACTGTTGTCTCCATGGAGGGCCCACTACATTGGACCATTCCGTGGCACTGATGTCGATGTTGATCTGGCACAGGCTTTGGTGGCGTAACTTTTCCTACAGCTCCCTGGAGGTGATTATTATTTCATCTAATCACAGCCAATAACCAGGCAGTGACCCTCCTCAAATTCTCTGGTGAATGGCAGAAGAAACGGGTGTGTCCATCCTCTCCACATTGATAGCAAAAAATAGGCCCTCGAGTGTCTCGTGGGGTTCGTGGGCCATCTCCCGACTTGCGTACCACAGGAGTATTGGAGGGCTCATCTTTGGCTCGTGCTTTGTTTCCTTGATCCTCGGGACTTCCACCAGGGTGAGCATTTGGTGTTGTCCGCAGCAAGTCCCCCACTAATGCTCTCAGCTCTTGCACTTCTTCCGGTAGGTTACCCTCAGCTTGGGGCTCCGAAGAAACAATATGAAGTCCCACTCCACCTTTTCCCTCTGGGGACTCCTGATACAGGTCAGGTTCTCTGGCTGCTTCAGTCAACTCTTTGATCAACTCTCTCAGCTGCTGGGCCTCGTCCGAGTCACTCCTCTCAGGAGTCGGGCAGGTACCAACCATCCTTGCATAAGGCTCCCACCTTCTTCATCAGTCTCAGTTTCACAAATTTCCTTCATAAGATGACAGTACTGGGGTAGCTCTCCTATCTTGTAACTTGAGTTTCAATATCATTACTCTAGAGTGTCGAGCTGACTTTTGGATATGGTTCAATCTGACCCAGTTCCATTCCTTCGCGGGCACTCCCCCTTTTCTGTGAGCCCTCTGCAGAACCCTCTCAATCCTGGTAACAAAAGTGAACAATTTCTTGTTTTTCCACTGCTTAAGTGACTTGAACTTCCACAACAAGTCGTCCTCCAACTCAGTACTACCGAACACTCCTTCCAGTGCAGACAGGTATTCAGCTGCCATAGCCACTGGACTAGCTGCTCACAAGAAATTGATGGCTTCCATGGCTGGGCCCCTCAAACTCTCCATCAGCCTCTTTCTCTTTTCCCCCCTCTGAGCATTGCCATTCTTGTACTAATGGAGTGGCATAGTCCATCCATGTTTCCAAGTCATCCTCTCCCAGGGGCACTGGGACTGTGCCCGAAAAGAGTCTGAGCATTTGGTAGGAATCCAACTGTATTGAGGGAATGACTCTGGGGGAGGGAGCCACAAGAGAACTCTTTGGAGAAGCAGGGGAGGTGGCTGGGGAGTGCAGGAGCGTGTGTTCCTCTGAAAGATCTAACACCTTTACAAGCTTCTTGGCAGTTCGTCCTTCAGACGCTAATAGTTTGAGTAACTTATCCTGAACCCTTCTATACGGGACCCACCCAGGAAGTCAGATCACTGTGCAGGTGAATGACACTCCACCCTTTCTGGGTACCTCAGTCAAAATAACAGGGGGTACTTTCACTGGATCTATCAGGGAGCTACAGGAGAGCAACACTATCATAGTCTGTTCAAACAAATCTGCATCTCTCCCCTTTACCTCAAATTTACCCAAACCCTTAACATGCTCCATAGTGGCTACAATATCAGCATTAGCAATCCCTAACAGGACATCCAATAATAGAAGAGCCTGTCGGGGGTCCAACCCCTCAGCCTCACTCCACCCCATCATTCGGTGCACTAACAGCTTATGAGGGGCAATTTTCAGCTTGGGCATAGCGAGTCCTCCATTTTCTCCCCAAAACTGAACATAGCAGGGTAACTTCTTCCCTTGGCCACTAGAGGATGCTAGTCCCAGTGGTGCCGCCAAGATGTAACCCCTAGGTGGCGCTATCCCAAGGGCTACTACCCCTGCCTGCTTGGCTAGTAGCAGGTTAAGGGGCCTAGGTTCAGTGACAGGTGCCTCCACCCAAAGTTCAGAGTTGGTATCAGTCTGACTAACCAGGCTACTGCTTCTGGGACACTGTGACCCCCCTTGTCTCCTGCTAGTGGCCCACACAGTACACAATGTTTACCTTCCCAATACCCCTGCTAGGCTTTACACATACATCTAGATTTAGCACTTACCCCCAGGACTGGTTCCTTCAGCTTGGCTCTTGGGACTCCCTGTAAAATAAGATGATGCAAGACAAAACAACTATGCAATACCTTAGGGTTAAACAGACAGTATAGTCAATATAGGTTGCAGCAAAAGAAGTAGATCTGATTTATTCAGGGGGCTGTAACTAGGATGGGGGCAATCAGGGTAATTGGTTTAAACACACTTTAATATCACAGTTGTGCATGCAGACAGCGCCCCTATCAGTCACTTTCTCTGGGTACCCAGGATGGAAAAGGGGGCTAGCCAGGACCGTTGCCTGGGGTAGGTCAACATTGCAGCTGGTAGGGGCCCTGTTAGGAAGGAAAATTAACATGCACACCCACTGATTGTAATCCAGAGCCAGAGGGCTCAGTTCGTGGAAACAACACAACAAACTAATTAGATGATACATTTGTGATTTAAAAGATATGTTGCAGGGAGCTACCCTGTTTACTACTCACGATACCCAAGGCTGAGAACAGGATGGATGATGGTTGTTCTGGACTGCCAGAAGGAGCAGGGTAGAGAGACAAGGCCCTCATGTCAGGGCCCAAATGCATTTGATAGCAGGCGGATTCAGTCCAATGCAAGCTGGGTACAGCTTCCAGCCTTCTACACACAACTGAGCGCGAAGGGGAAACCAGGTTATGACCCCCATCCAGTTCACAGCACATTTATATGTAACTAAGGACTACTGTACCAGGCAATTGACTCCTCGATCCCGAGCACAACGTTACTGCTACACCCGGGAGCTCGAAGGTAGCTAAGGTCCTGACAGGCAGATCGCACTTGGCAAAATCTTCGGTCTTCTTCAGGTTGAGCCTGGTATCCATCCAATAGCTTACTTCACAGCACACCGAGAGGATCACTGTCTGACTATTTTTCTTTCTCTCTCTCTCTCTCTCTCTCTCTCTCTCTCGGCAAAATGGCAACAGGCCGGGTTTCAGGCCTTCCACGGTTCTCAAGAGTAGCCAAGGACACCTGATGGTAGGGCAGCTGGAGTGGCACAGCAGTAGGGTGCCCAACTTTGGAGCAGGAGGTACAGGGTTCAAAACCCAGAGAGGATGAAAGAAAAGAGGAGGTTTTTGCAAGAAAAGGGGGAGAAAAAGGCAGAGGGGAGATGGGAACAGTGTCAGAGAAAAGGGATTTAACCTAGAGGATGAAGCTCGGAGGAGGGGGGGTAATACCGCCTCCTAGAGGCTAGGTGGCACAATAGCAGGCGAGGGGGCTGGAGAGGGTGGAAAGGGGAGATGTGAAGAGCATAGAAGAGAGAGTTAAGTAAGAGGAGAGACAGGGGAGATCTCTGATGGAGGAAGTGTATAAGCTGCTAAAGGGAAAATGGACACAGTCATGTGATAGGGAGGGACTATAAATTAGGGGATACCCCTGGGTGAGAGGGTGGTCGAGGCAGTCGACATGCAGTGTTGATGGGCTAACACCCCCACAGACAGTGGTTGTCCTGGAAGGAGCCAGTAATTATCTTTAAGGGCTCCACGGTCCTTGTGCTGTTGTCTGGTGAATGTTAAGGCTTGTGGACTAGGGAGGGGTGCCGTAGCCTTTAAGGAGCTCAGCGGTCCTTGTGCTGTTTCAGTGAGTGCTCAGGCTCGCCTAATAATCATATAATAATCATATTATGTAAAAACACCAAGCACAGCTGAAACAGAGTTTTTTAAAACTCCGTACAGAGGGGCACATTATAGGCTGCGGCAACATCGCGTCATCATCTCGCGATTCAATTAGTGAGATCTTGGGGGCAGGCACCCAGCTGGTACCGCAGCACTTACAATATGCCGGCTGCAGCCCGGGGAACTTCAGATTTTACGAGGGATGGGGTAAGCTAAAAAACGTACTTATCCGGTGACAGCAGGGAGAAACGGGGTACTGAAGCCCTGATCTGTGCATCGGTCGGCGCTTCCGGTTACCCCGTAGTTCTCCTTTAAATCACCATAATCCTTAAAATAATTGCAGAGTTGCTGATAATGTCGCAAGACCTTTATTAACTACTGATGTACACAATTCACTATGACAATTACTAACTTGGTGGCGTCTTGAAAAGAGGCAATCACTTTCTATACTGAAGTTTTTATTTCAAGTATTATAAATATATAGCAAAGAATGTTAACAATAAATTTGAAGCAATCAACATTCTTTCCAAGATTACCACTGTGAAACAGGCTGCATTACAGAGGGCTGCATGTGATAGGGCTGAATAAAGCCCTGCCCCATTCGTTATGCAGAAAGAGTTTAAACGCAAGAGTCAGATCTATTCCCTTCTTTACTGTCTCTTGTCTGTCGGGTTGCACAACCAAATTTTGTGAGATCGAGGAACTGGTCACTCTGATAGTTTCTTAGTTCTCCGCCTCTCACTATCTCTCTGCCTTCACTTGCTGTTTCTGTCTCTTCCCCTTGCATATCTGCAGGTAAAATATATGTGAATCTTTATGTGGAAATGTCACTGATACTGGGATCCCTTTGTTTAAAACTGTACATAGTTATACTGTTGAAATGATTGCAAAGCTATTTGGAACTCAAGAGGTTAACCTGAGATGCAGTTTTAAGCCTTTGCAGAGCTGTAAACAAGAGGTTTGTTCTGGGTCAATGTTACTGTTTTGCTACAACTGCAAGGAATGAAACTGACAAGAACATTCTGTAAACTTACAAGAACATTCTATGAGAAACAGACTCTCTTAACGAAGTTCCCAGACAAAGACTTACAAAAGAGCAGCAATTTTTGCTAGAGAGACAAGGAGAGTGAGACTGAAACTTGGAATTAAGAGATACACTCAGAAGGACTTAGTTTTCTCTGTTGGTACTGCCTTTGTAATAGTTATACTGAATAATTTGTATTTTTTTATTTTGCTGTTATTGAGAAAAATAAAATGCTATCTGCTAATTTTTAAACTGCTCCTGGTTTTCCTATACTTCCTGACCTGTGCCTTGATGACACTGCAGAGGTACTATAAAGGTTGCTCAGTCATATAATCATCTTTACCAGGTGAGTAAATTCCATTAGATATCATACCCTTTACAGTACTCCACAGTCAATACCAATGGGGCTTTAGCAGCAGTGCATTGTATCTCATCTGGGTGGGAAATACTGCTGAGTGAGTTATAATGGGTTAGAAACTGCCTGCAGAACTGCTTTGCCAAAGGAGGCCCTATCTGCAGATGCTGCATCCAAGTGTTAGTGCTTCATGAATGTGTGAATGGAGGACCAAGTGGCCACCAAGCAGATATTGGCAGATGATACTTGTCCTTTCTCGGCCCAGGAGGTGGCCACTGCTTGAGTGGAACTGACTTTGATGCCGGCTGGTGTGTCCAGGCTAGCACCACAGTAGGCTTCTGTTATGGTATTCTTCAGCCATCTGGCAATTGTGTTCTTGGAAGCCACCTAGCCTGCTTTCTTTCCAGTCATCAGGACAGACAATTGTTCTGGCTTGTGTGTAGCATCAATAATTGCAAGATAACTTTGCAGTTGTTTTCCACCATCAAGAGGGTGAGGAGTGGAGCTCAAGCTTTCCTGTTACGATGTCAGCACTGGTAAGTGTATCTCTTGATCTACAAGTGAAAGGGAATACTGTAGCAAATTTAGGTTAGAAGGATGGAACTGGTGTCAGACTAGTTACCCTGTCATTATGGAAAACTAAGAATGGCTCTGTGCACAATAAGGCTTGCAGCTTGCCTATTCTTTTGGCTGATTGTATAGCTACCTTGGGGCATCTAGGACAGTGTTCATTTGCCATGGGGAACATACTGGCCTGACTCATGGTGGTGAGGATAATTGTACATCCTGAGGCCAGATGACATCTGGATGGGCTCCAATGAACCTTATTCCTGGCAATTGGCCTCTAAGAGCTGATGTGGAAGAAGTTTGTACTCTAAGTGGTAGGGGCTTAAACTTTATTGCCCCATCATTGAGAAAGTCTAGTATTTGAGGAAGTCCAGCAATGGAAGGTGACGCTCTTCTCAAGACACCACCTCTGACAATGTCTTTGTTGTTGGTGGATTGCCTTGTGACTGCATGAGTTGTTCAACCACCACTGGGTGATACCCCAGTTCTAACAGTCTTCCCTCTCACTAGCTATGCCGTCAGCCAGATTGACTTTGGACTGTGATGCAGTACTGGCCCCTGGCTCTGAAGATCTGGCCATGGTGGTAGTGGGAATGGTGCATGTATCATCATAGCTTGAATCTGTGAGCACCATGGTCTCCTGGGCCAGTCCGGTGCCACCAGCACTACTGTAACTCCTTTGGATTGTATGTTGTGGAGCACCTTGAGTATCATTGATATTGGTGGGAAGATGCTGGCCCTGAAAAGTTCCACCTTGCTGGGTGTTGACTTCTTGTGCTCCTTGAGCCTGGAGAGCGTGAGTGATACTGTGGTAGCTGAATGTTGTCATGGGAGGCTGTTGTCCACCTGCATGGGTCCTCATTTGACCTTGATACCATGGAAGACCTGTGGGTTGAATTTCCACTTTGCCTGACTCAGGGTCATCCTGCTGAACCAATCCACTTGTGTGTTTGCCTTCCCTGCTAGGTGTGCCTCTGATACTATTAACAGCTGTTGTTCTGTCCAGTAGGGGACCCTTTACAACTCTCTTCTCATAGCCCAGCTGCACATGCCACCTTGTTTGTTAAGGTGTGCTACAGTCAATTGATTGTCTAGTCTTACTAAGATTTGCTGTCATGAGATGATTAGTTGAAAGAATCTGAGAGACTGCCTGCATTTCCAGCACACTGATAGGGAGTGAGGACTGTGCTATAGACCACAGGCCCTGATTTACTTGACAATTGCAGAATGCCCTCCAGCCTTGTAAGCCTGCATCTGTGGTAATCATAGTCATGATCAGTTGAGACAGTGTTTGTCTTCTTCTCAGATTCTCTATCACTGTCCACCAGGATAGGCTGAATATGATCTTGGTGGGAGGAGATAGCCAAAATCTGTAATTTTGTGATGATTTATCCCACGTGTCCATTATGAACCTCTACAATGGTCTCATGTGGCGTCTGGCCCATGGATCTGTGTTTGCCATTGCAGCCATGAACCCCATGATCTAGAGCTAGTCCTACACTGTTCTGCATGGTTGACTTCTGGCCTTGTTGATGTGGAAAATCAAGTTGGGGAATTTCTCCTCTGCTGGCATTGCTCGGTTCTGGAGTGTATCTATTGTCACTTCCAGATGTGAAATGTACTGATTCGGTGTCAGTTGGCTCTTCTTTAGATTTAGAACCTAGCTGTTCTGTTGTAGGCCCTGAACCAGCATTTCTGTGTCTTTCTGGGTCTGGATTCTCATTCTTGCTCGAAGTAGCCAGTCATCTAAGTAAGGAATGACATATACCCTGATTTTTTCAGAGCAAAGCTGCTAGCACTGTCAATGTCTTAGTGAATACCCTGGGTGCTGATGCTTGGCCAAAAGGGAGACAGGTGTACTGATAGTACTCTTACTTTATTGTGAACCTCAGTTATTTGTGGTGAGCTGGATGTATGGGGATATGGAGGTAAGCATCCTTCGGGTTGATATATATGTTAGGAAGTCCTCTGGTTGAATGCCTAGCAGTGTCAATTGTAGAGTCTCCATTTTGAATTTCTTGCAGATTACAAATTGGTTTAACTGCTTCAAGTCTAGCACTGGCTGCATGCCTTCCATATTCTTTGGACCACAGAGAATAAAGATTAGACTCCATATTGATCTCCACTTGTGAAACTGGTGAAATAGCCCTGTTCTTTATCAAGTCTGAAATTGCCATATCTATGGCCTCCTTCTTCTAGGGGCAGGTAGCTTGGGTTGCAGAGATGATCAGTTTGTGTGGCACAGTCTTGCACTGGAACGCAACAGCATATCCCTGAGAGACCACTTCCCTGACCCATTTGTCCATTGTGTGGGACAATTGTGATGCAAACTGCTGGAGTCTCCCTGCAACTGTAGGTGGCTTTGCTTGGGCCCGCGTTGTCTCATTGTTTTCTGAATGGATGTGGAAGTTAGGCCTGGCTCCAGAACTGTTAGAACTTCTGTTGATGTTGTACCATAACTGCTGTTCGATACTCTTTGTTTAAAGTGGAGAGCAACATGGGAGTCTAATCTCTAATTCTTTGTTGTCCCAAAGAATACGGAAGACACGCAGCCAGTGCTAGACTTAACCTCTCCAGTGTTCCCCTGTTTGGTCCCATGATTATATTGGTGCTGATTTTTTTGTTTCAAGGCTTTAAATCTAGGATGAAAGGAATGATTTGACAGGAGGTACAGATCTTTGTCTCCCTGAGACTGCCTTCCCCAAATCTGTCTTTGAGAAATTAGGTAAATGGCTCACCAAAGACATGTCCTTCTTTGGAGGGCAGCTTCATTAAGGTGGCCTTTGACTCGTTTCCTGCCTGTCAAGAGTATGGCAGCAGAGTTGCTATGTAGAAAAGTGCAAAATAGTGCACTTAGGGCACAGAAACCTGGGGTGGAGTACAAAATAGGTGGAGAGGTATAGACGGCCACCAAGCAGGAAAGAGACCTGGGGGTAATCATATTGGATGACCTATAGGTAGCCAGGCAGTGTAACATGGCAGTAGAGATGGCTAGTGGTATACAAAAGTTGCATAGGGAGGGATATCACTAGCAGAAAGAGGGAGATGGTGTTACCTCTGTATAGATTACTGGTAAGACCCCACCTAGGGTACTGTGTCCAGTTCTGGAGACCACATCTCTGGAAGGACATAGAGTGGAGGCAGTCCACAAGAGGGCAACTAAATTGGTGGCAGGTCTGCATCAAAAGCCGTACAAGGAGGGACTAAGGACCTCAGTATGTACCCACCCTGGAACAGAAGAAGGAGAGTGGGGATATGATAGAGACCTTTAAATACCTCACAGGGGTAAATAAGGCACTGAAGGGAAGTATTTTCGAAGAAGAGGTGCTCATAAACAAGGGGACATGCTATGAATCTCAAGGGGTAGATTCAGAAGAGATGTGAGAAAGTACTTCTTCAGAGAAATAGTCGTGGATTCCTGGAACAACATGCAGTGGAGGTAGTGGGGACAAAAACAGTGGTGGGGTTCAAAAATGCTTGGGTTAAGCACAAGGTAATCATAGTGAAAAGAAAGGGGGGAAGGAGAAAGAGCTGTAGCTTTGGCACAGTGTGCAGTAATAGTGCAGGTAGGGAGAAATGTGCTGACTGGATGGGCCAAGTGATCCTTATCCGCCATTAAATTCTGTGTTTCTATGCCAGAGTTTTAGCCAAAGGGCCTGTCTGACTGTATTTGCCAGGATGGTGACTCGAGAACCAAATTTGAGAATATCAGAGGAGGTGTCTGTTTGATATCTTGCTGCTTGCAGTATGCATTCTGCTGTTTCGCATAAGTCAACCTCTCTGGGATGGATTCTGCCAGAGACTCCATCCATCTAGGAAGTGCTCTGCTGGTTAACTAGATTGCCGTGTCCATTGCCAAGAGTATCCCTGATGCTTCATGGATTTTCTTTAGCTGCTCCTTGACTTTCTTCTCCTTCAGTGCAGCTGTACTTTCAATTGGGATAGTTGTGCACTTACAGAGGGCGGACTCTGACTGGTCAACCTTTGGTGCCCTAAACCATGCTTCCCTCCTAGCCATTGATACTGGGTAGCATTTATCTGCCATTTGCCTTTTTGGCAGCCTGGTTGGTTTCTATGTCTCATATTCCTTTTCAATAATTGTGTCACTCACTTGATAGGAAGGAAATGGGGCTTTCAACTGACCTGTCCAATTAGGAGGAATGGGGCTATTGAAGTTGTTGGTTTTGGGGCTTCTTCAGAGATCTTAAGTATGCCTCTCACCATTCTAATTAACACATCTATATTCTCTCCATGGCAAAGTATGTTGGACTTGTCTGTTTCTTCTTCAGAGTCTGAGGAGTGTGGAGATGTGTTTCTTTCTGGAGTGATTTTCTTTTTCTTAGATATGGATGCACTTGATGGTGAGTTTGCTGCCTTTTTCTTCAGTGGGGACATTGGAGGCTTTGATTTCAACTTCTCTAGAAGATCATACAGAAGTTGAGCCAGACTGGCATCCAGGGCCAGTGGGGCTCTTTGATGTGATAACTCTTGAGCTGGGAAACTCACCCACCCCCTATATCCTGCAGGGTTTATCCAGTCCTTTAAGTCTCATCCTTCAGTTATGGTGCACACCCTGAACATTTTTTCTCCCACATGAACTTTGGGTAGTGACACGCCGCACTCCTTATATTTAGCCATGAAACTGGGATCTTACACAATTCTGCGAGAGGAAGACAGAAAAAGCTGGATAAGGTATGGGCTGCTGGTATAATGGGATGCCATTAAAGCAGCTGTACTGGTTTACAAAAATGTAAATAGTTTGGCTAACAGTTAGGACATACAAAAACATCAATATACTGTATCTGATTTTAATTTTGCTTTATTTTATTCTGGAGCAAGACAGAGGATCTTTAAGTTCTTCAAAGTTATTGGTCCTTTGCCAGGTCCACTGCCATGGGCGTAAGCAGATCAGGATGGTGCTATACTGTTGGCCATCAGAAACATGTGCTGGCAACACCCTGACATACCTGCATTATAAATACAGTGGGTGCAGTTAAAGCGTGACCTCTGGAGAGAAGATTTTTGAAAGCTGTTAGGGCTGAAATCTATATTGTAGATCCAAATAAACTACAAAAGGCACTTGGGTTAATATCCCAATACTGACACTGTAGTGCAGCATGGGGGGGTGCTGCATTCCTGAGATGCTGTCTTTCGGATGAGACATTAAAACCGAGGTTCCGTCTGCCTGCTCTGGTGGTTGTTCGGGCAGAAGTTAAAGATCCCATGGTACTTCTCGAAAAGAGTAGGGGAAATTTCCCCGGTGTCCTGGCCAAATTTCCTCCATTCACTAGAAATGCGACCCACAGCTTAATCTGGTTCAGTTTCAGTTGGTTACAATCTGTATGCCCACCCCTGGGTCACCCCTGAAAAAGGGACTTCTAGTCTCAGTGGGCTTACCAGGTCAACAAAATTCAATAAATAAATAAAATTAGATTAAACACAGTCTTAGCAATAGCTGATTGAATTTAAAATACCCCAGTGAAGAATCTAAGATTATCAAGAATACATTACTGTTAAAAAAAAGTAGGATGCCATTTTGTGCTGGCTAACTAATACTGTAGTGCTGCTTTAAAAAAACTGTGAGAACAGACAGCAACAAACAATAACAGATGACCAAATAAGTCACACATGATGCTTACCGGATAGATCCAGGAGAATGTGCAAGAGCTGAAAAACTCACCCAAGACCCAGCTGGGGCATCTGAGAGCAAGAAAATATTACTATGCACCCAGAATATATTTAGAAAAATTGGTCCTAAAGGCATTATATCACAATGATTGGAAAATGCGCAACCTGCATGCCCCCTGTTGCTGACAATTATAAACATGCTTAGGTAGTGGATATGTTTAGCAAGTGGCCTTCTAAGATGGTCACTGTTGGTGAGAGGGACTTCTAAGATTGACGCTGGATGAGAGTACTCAGAAACATGGCCATCGAATGGGGAACCAGAAGATAGCCGGCCTCAGAAAACAATAGCCTTCCCTTAGCTAGAAGGCCACCATTCTCACAAGACAAGATCTTGCTATCTCAGGAGTGAGAATCTCACGAGGGCAAAAGAATCCCATCTCAAGATGGTGCACAGAAAGCCTGGCCATGAGGAGACTGCGCTCAGGCTAGCCCAGATATGGTGTCAGACGCCAAACAGAAGGGCGTGGCTGGAATTCCCCAACAGCTGAAACAAGGGGTGGGCAAAGGAGGAGCAACACAGTGAGCTGTGCTCGCAGTGAACTCAAACCCATGTCAAGACTGAGCTATTTAACAAGCAGAGCTGAGGAATCCCTGCGAACACTGACGTCAGGAGATCCGTGGAGATGTCAGAAGCCAGGCAGCATGCTGATCAGCAGTAGTAGGGTTTGCCCATCTATCCATCCAACCAGTTTTGCAGGTAAGAAACTTTCAAAACTACAGATTGCTGGTCTGGATTGCAGACTTGTAATTCCTGGTCACATTTGGAGAGCATAGCAGAGAGGATGCTGAAGCAGGGTTTTGTCTACCTGGGATCAAGTCAAAAAAATCTCATGTCTGTATTCAGGTGTGAGTCGCCCCTGGGTCACTCAGGAAGGAAACCTGTAGCTGTGGGGCTAAGAGTATCAACAGAGTGGATGCTGCAGGAGGGCCCAGACTGCAGGTAAATTTAAAGTGTAGGTATGTCAGACTCTCTTCCTAGTTTAAAATTGGAGCTTCCTATGCTGCTCAGGAGGGATCCCAGGAGCTAACCAGCAGAAATCTACATCTTTGGACCTCAGAGATTTGAAAGGGCTCAGGGTCCTGCATTTGGGCAAACAAGCTTATCCAAGTCTTAGAAAAGAGAAACAGTCTTAAAATAGATTCCTGACTGAAATCGCTTTGTCACATTGAATGCCTGATCTTATCCCATAAAAATTAACTGTAATCTTTCTGAAAATCAGACAGGTAATCACTTGCCAGAATCTGTTAAGTTTAGTAAATATAACTCTTCGACTACCTCAATAAGTATAATCTACTATGCCCCAACCAGCATGGCTTCAGACAAAATCACAGTACCACTACTGCCCTGCTGGACTACACGAAATATGCACATAAGGCCCTGGATGAAGCCAAACTGGTGGGGTCTGTCTTTATTGACCTCACCAAAGCCTTCAATACAGTCAACCACCTCACATTGACCCAACTGTGAAACATGGGTGTGTGCTCAATGCCCTTTGCTGGTTCCAAGACTACCTGATGTGGAGAAATCAATGTGTCAAAATTGGGCAAACAGTATCCATTGCAAGAGAGGTATCATTAGGGGTACCCAGGGATCGATATTGGGGCCCCTACTTCAGCCTCTTCTTAAATGACCTTCCCACAGCCTGTGACACCAAACTCATACTATATGCAGATGATGCTGTGCTCCTAAGCAGCACACGTCTCAGGCTGCCCTACAATCTGAGCTGCAGAACTCCTTCTCCAAACTTGAGGACTGGTTCTGTAGTCATAAGTTGCTACTAAACTACAAGAAGACCAAGGCCATGCATATGTCCAGCCCACACAACAAAATAAGCACCACCCCTCATCCTCTCCCAACTCATGCAGTGAGCTGGAACAAGTTCACTTGTTCAAGTATCTGGGGTCATAATAGATGATACCTCACGCCTGTGCACCATATTGACTCTCTGGTCAAGACAATCACTACTAAGATTGGTATCCTGTACAGGCACAGGCAATACCTCTCTCAGGGCCCTCCACCTCTCAGTCCACAGTTCAATTATATCTACTATTGACTATGGACTAGTGTTCTAGGGGCAACTTAGCGGATACAGCGCAAGAGGGTTCAGACTAGCTCAACAAAGCCTGCAGACTCACCCTGGATGCTGAGCGTGGCATTCATACATGTACTGTGTCGAACATGCAAATTGGCTGTCATTAAGAAACAGGGTCAAATTCCAAACTTACACCCTAGGGAAGAAGGCTCTGTTGGGTAAAACACCACCTTGTGTAGGCAATTTGATCAAGGTGGCCAACCCATTACAGGTCACCAGAGGGAGGACTAGAGGGCCTTGGTTATCCCTTCAGTTCACACCTCACTTGGGCAATGTACATTTGCCTACCAGGCTCCCTCTATGGATGAATGAATCCCTGGGCACCTCTTGGCCACCAATTGTCTGGCACAATTCAAAACTGACCTCAAACAGCACCTAATAACACTCTCTAGTGCACCTGCCCTGAGTCCAGCCACACCTGCACTCTCTGCCCCCAGCAAGCACTAGGCAGGCCTCAGGTACCCCTCCTCTGTCCCTTCTCATGACTTGGCCCAGCAGTCAGTTTGCGTCATGCTCCTTCAGCATTCGCCACCCCCTACCCCTTCCCCAACTCACAGTCGTGTGAGTTTCCCTAACAGTCACTACTAATGCAGGCTGCCTGACCATGCCCCCTCACACCCCACCATTTTACTCTAGCATGTCCTCTCCACTCAGCCTCCCCTCATCCCACCATTTCTCCCTATTCCTTATTGCCCTTCTTCCCCCAACCTTCACCTCCACCGCAGTACATACCTCTCTCTCGTACCACCTTTCTTCACCCCACTGCCAGCTATCCCTGTCCCTCTGAACTACTGACAAAGCACTTTGTAGCTGCTTATCCTCCCCCCCACCCTCATAAAGTGTTTTTCTTGTTATTTAACTTGTACCTATGTTTTGAGTTATGCTGTAAGTTCTGAATCCCAGCTGTATTGTTCATTGTAATGTACCTTTGCTTTCTCCTGTTGTACTTTGTTTTGCAATCTATGACGTGGAACCTTTGTAAAAGAGCTTGCGCTCAAAGGTTCTTTCCGAATCACTAAATAAATAAATAAATATGCCTACATTTATGAAACAGCTGTTTAATCTTTTAAATAATCAGTCTTATGGTAGCTGCAATTAATTTTATTGTAACTTGTGTTTTTTTTATCCTTTGTATTGAAAATTTGTAAATGCTAGTTGCACTTGAAAATGGGCAACTTGTTCAATTTGCTTTCCAGGGTAAACAATTTATTTTATTGAAATGTTTCACCAGGAAGACATGCTGAGCAAATTGCTCATTTTCAGATGTGTGTTGAGGATAGGATACATAGGATCAAGTGCACCAACATGGGTGTTACAGAATGTAAACGTGCTATGCAGACAATAACATAGGTTACAAGGGATGATTTACACTAACATAGGTTACAATTATTTACACTAACAATGGTTACAGAGGGGCTTACATGGTGACATAAAGTAGTTATACAATAATTAGAAAGACAACATACGATATAAATTCACAGCACATTGTCGAACAATGAAAGTGCTTAACAGGACTATACACCCTAGCGGCAAAGGGGAGGTGGGGTGAGTTGGACCACTAGGGTGGCTCGGAGTCAGAGGGTTTAGGGGCAGTTGCATATTGGGAGGCTGAAGGAGCGCATGAGTGAGGAAAGGGAGTAGGACAAGGGAGCATTATGAATATTAGTAGGAAGCGAATTCTGGAGTTTGGGGAAGCGGTGGGAGAAGGAAGCCTGACCAGCTGAAGTGTGCCTGTAGGGTACGATGAGCGTGCATGCGTCGCTACTCCTGAGGGAACGGGTGGGGGGGGAGTAGAGACAGAAAGTGGGAAGGTAGCACACCGAGTCAGTACTTGCCAGTGAAATTGATACAGTGTAACAAACGCCGGTTAGTGAGGACGGGGAGAGCAAGAGATTGATATAAGGAGCAGTAATAAGGGTGGGGGGGGCAGTTTAAGGCAAAGTGACAGGAGTGGAAGTGAGTGTCCAGTCTGGAAAGGGTCTTTTTAAGGGCAGCACTGTAGACTACATCATTGTTATCAAACATTGGAAGGATCATTTTCAGCAGAATTGCTCTACGGGCTGGCAAGGGAATGCTTTCATGATTCCGGTACAAAGCACCTAGTTTGGGTAGCAATTTCTTTTTAATAGCATCCTTCTGAACAGAGAAGTCAAGATGTTTGACAAGCCAGACCCCAAGGTACCTAAAGGAGGTAGAGTTTTCCAATGTAGATTAGTCTAAAGTATGGAAGTAGGGGGTGGAGGGGAGCCTAGAGAGTCTCTGCCCAGTGCCAAAGGTCACTGTCTTCTTGGCATTTAGAAATAATTGACTGAATTGTAACCACTGCTGGACATTATAGAAGTCCTGCTGCAAGGTGGGCTCCACCATGGAAGCGGAGGACTGGAGACATACAGGACGGTGTCATCCCCATACATGTGAATGAATACAGCTATACAGGCCAAGGGGAGATCATTTAAAAAAATGGTGAAGAGAATCTGGCCAAGGACTGAATCTTGTGGGACTCTGGTGTGGATGTGTAGGGGTGAGGAAAGAGAGAGTCCCCAATTCTGACTGATTGCGATCTGCCCATTAGGTAGGATTTAAACCAGTTAGTGGCAGAAGTGGACATCCCAGAGGCAGAGAGTTTGTCCAGAAGGAGGGTGTGGGAGACAGTGTTGAACGCTTCCGCTAGGTCGACGAAGATAGCGGATGTGATCACTCCCTGATCCATACCTATTAGGATGGTGTCAGTGAGCCAGAGGAGAGAGGTGGAAGTGGAGTGCTTTTTGGGGAATTCAGACTGAAAAGGGGTGAAGAAGGAGGAGGAGTTGAGGTGAGTTGGTCTAGAACCAAATGTTCTTATAATTTGGCAAGGATAGGAAGGAGGGAGATGGGGCAATAGTTGCCTGGTGAGGTGGGGTCACCACCTATATGTAAAGGGATTACAGTGGCATGCTTCCAGGCAGCTGGGACAGAGGCTAGCTTGAATGAAAGATTTAATAATGCTGCGATAGGGTAAGCTATGGCAGGGGCAGACAAATAGAGCAATTTGGTGTCAGGGCCATCGGGGCTCTTGCCTTTAGCTGGGTTTAAACAATAAATTAAATGAAAAAAATAATAGTTTAAATACCTGAGAAACTGGGAGCAGTCTGGAATCATGACCAACCTGAAGGGATGCAGAATTAAATGGGAGCAATTGGGATGGGATGGGGGTTGTCCTTCAGCCAACTCAAATCTGATTGGATCATGCATCAACTTGTAGGATGGACAGGGAATATCCCATTGGTATTGAATACAGTTTATTATAATGTAATGGAGCTATACAGAGCCTGTAACGCAGCTGCTAATGGAGAAAGGGGTCACAATTGCTGCCACCACTGAGGAACTGCTGTACTGAGGCAGATGTTGCCTGAGGGAAGGATAATAGAGGGAGCTAACAGACCCTCTTCAGCCTTTCATCAGGTAAGCCCAAGTGTGACTGTTACTCCCTGCTTCCATCTTCTTTGCCAGTCTCTATTTAACTCCCCAGTGGTTGGTTGGGGCACTCTCACAAGCCTCATGGTTTCAAAGCTCAAACCCAGAGCACAAGCCACAACTGCTCTGTGATTTTGAAAAATTACCACTCACTGGGCAAGGACAACAGTCCAAGCATGTGCATTGCTCTAGCTTGCACTGCTTGCTGGGCAGGTGGGGAGTTCTGAGAGAAGGAGATGGCAGTGAGGACAGAAAGAAAACCATGCTTTGAAACTTATCCCTGACTTGGGCTGGCAGGAGAACAACTACTGTGGAGCTGCAGGAGTTTTCTGGCTGCAGGGGCACTAGTTGCTGGGTTTCTGCAGGAGGGATTGCAGGGCTGCTGGCTAAACTGGAGCTGCTGGGGTTCTTGGCTGTGGGGGACTCTACTGCTAGTAGAAGGGCTCAGGGTGGGATTACTGGTACTCTAGCTGCTTAAGAATACTTGGGTGCTACAGGGGACATGCAGGGGACCCTGGCTGTGGCTGGGAGGTGCAGGGCTGTCATTAATGTTGCTGGGGATACTGGCTGTTGCAGGGGTCACTGGGATGCTGGCTGAGGCTGATTACAGTGGGTAGAATGCCTGAAATGACAAGGTCCCCCCATTCCCCACGGCTGTTCCCTAGGGGTTCCTGGCACACACACACACACACACACACACACACACACACACACACACACACACACACACACACTGTCCCCCACGCCCTAAGGAGTCATAGGCATCTAACATGCTCCTATCTGAATTTCCTTCGTGGTCCCTAACCTACTTTTCTGTAGGACTCCAACTCTGAAGCACTACACACACAGTTTGAAGGAAATGCTGGTAAAGTCCTAAGTATATCACTTAGGCACAAATTTATTGACAAAGCCTCTTGGAAAACCAAAGCACTGGGGTATTTTTGCTGCCTTTTTCAGTGCTGCAACCTTCAAAAATTTGTTCCCCTGCAATAAACTTTGGAGTTTACCAACATTTTATTCTAAGTGTGAGTGAGTCCTTTGTGTGCTTTGTTTCCACTGGTAAAAATCCTTCATCAGAGACCGCCCATTAGTGCAGTGGTAGTTCTACCACTCATGATGCTGGTGATCTGAGTTCGAGAGCGAGCTCAGGGTCATCGTGGGTCGGTCGGGAGGGGATTGAGCGTCCACAGACGCTTCCTCCTCCTCTAGGAGGGTTGCTGTTACCGCTGTAAATACTGCCACCTGGTGACCACTGGTGGAAGTGCACTCAGGGCACCAGGGGCAGGGATGGACATCGGCCAGGATCTGGGAGCAGAGACACGCTTCTTCGCACATGTGCTCCCTTGGGTCTCCTCTGCATGCCGACATCTTGGGGAGAAAACAGGAAAATGGCTCTTAGGCCCATGAGTGATGAGTGCCCAGCACTGCTCCGGATCCTTCCTGCTTGCTCCGCTGCTCCAGCCTTCCGATGCATGCAAAACTTTGAGGTCCGCCCTCTCCTTGTCCCCACCTGGAAGAAAGCCACTGCTTGATAGGGGATAGGTCTGAGCACGGTGTATGCAGGTAAGGAGAGGACAACAGCAGTTAGCACTCTCGGTGGCTCCAGAAGAAGTGTGGGCATCAGAGAGAACAGACGGGCATAACTAGAAATATCAAAAAATCCTTCATCAGTTTTGGCAGGTAATTGATCCTGAATCAGTTGTTGATAAACTGATTCTGGAGCAGTGTTATGGGAACGCCTGCCTTCATGCTCTTGCTCTCTTTCACCCCCACTCTGGTTTGCAAACTGAGACTGTAGCCCACAGGCCAGTGGCCTAGTTGAGGGAGACCACCCTATATGAAACTGAATTCTGGGTATGATCAGAAATGTTTTTAGTTAGCTTCATAAAATGCTAGATTTAGCACCCCAAAATAATCCTTATAAAAGCATTTGTAACCTCCCCCCCATTGTGGGGTTAACCTTAAGGGCTCCATGGAGCCTACCCTGGAGCACCAGCCACCTGCACTCTGATGGTTCACTGATCTGAACTCTGCTGCCACATGGACTGGACTGGGAGAGGAGACAGAGACATAGACAGAGTGGAGGGAGGGTCGTCAGAGAAATGGATTGCACTCTATATACTACAAAAGGGACGCTACTGACACACAGTGAGTACCATTAGTATCATTTTTATTTTCTAATGCTAGTGCCCCAAAGGGGTCACTATATGAAGGCAGTGTTAAAGCAGTGTCAGCATACAAATTGCAGCATACATCAGCATCTGAAATTGTAATATCAGAAAGCAAAGGTCCCATGCCATTGCAGCAAAGATATTTGCAATTCAGAAGCAAGGTGAATACAGTATGTAACTCACCTACCAGTCACCCCAGAGCTTCGGCTCCAACTTTCAACATAAGATTTTTGGGTGGCCAGCTCTCCGGTGCAGTGGTAGTACTACCACCTGTGACACCATTGACCTGGGTTCTGGAATGAGCCTGGGCTGCTGGAGGGCCAGCCAAGGAAGGATGGTTGAGTCACCCATGGATGCTCACCTCCTTAGGGGAAGAAGGGATTCTGGTTCCTGCCGCAATACTGCCACCTGGGTGACCACAGGTGGCAGTGTCAAAGAGCCAGAGTTCAGGGTAGGGAGCATCAGCATTCTGGTGTCTGGCACCAAATGTAACATCTCACAATTCTTGGGGGAGGGAAGACGAATTTGAGAAAATCCCTGACCATGCAGGATGTCGCCCGCCGCTCTTCTGCAGGTCCTACACCATCTGCTGTAGCTGTCTCTTCTCGGCTGAAGCTAAACTCTGCTCATGGGTAAGGGGGGTCATTCATGGGCGAATATAGAAGAAAGGTAAGTCCTGTGGATGGCAAGTGATGGTGGCTGGGCAGGGCAGAGGGGTGAAATGGGGCTGGTTGGTATCATGGGTAAAAGTGCAGTAAATTAAAAAAAAATAAGACTTTTGAGTTAAGTGCCCACACAGCAGCACAGAATCATAGCAGTGTTTGTGTACTTTGACCCCATCTCTTCAGCAACAGGGGCCTGGGCTTGCACTGCCACCAGTTAGACTATGACCCTAAAGGAAGTCATAACGGGATGATGGGACACTGGAATACTCAGCAATTTTCAGCACAAATTTGAGGCCAATCACCTGTTTTTGTGATGCTGCTTCAGTCTGGCCCTAGAGGGATTGGCAGCTACATGGACCATTTATGAGCTGAGATTCCCCAATGAACAGCAGCGCTGTCCTTTTTTTGTACTTATGTTTTATTATGTTATGCATAAACAATAACATACAATAACTGTCATGCCAGACATCAACATTAAACAGAAGAATTCCTTCAAGTACAAAGTGATGGGTAGTCTAAGCATTCTTTTATGTGGTTATGGAGGTAGTCCAACAAAGTCCATAAGTCTAGGATGGCTACACACTGCTAGTACGTGGTGGTCAAAGTCAAGAGGTTATTACTCAAACATGAACAAAACTCAACAGCCTGTGTTGATAAGACCCCAATGCAAACATGTCATTTTAATTCAAGTATACAGAGCAGTCTAGTGTGTCCCACCCCACCCTGATCAGAAAACCCACCATCATTATAGCAAACAAGTTAGTGAACTAGATAACTGCCAAGAAAGTGAAATAAGCTGTAGTTGTAATAAAGTTTGATACACAAAAAAACATACGAGTGAAGAACCGGCATTTACATGTGAAAGTGTATTTTTTATTTATTTATTTAACTAGACAAGTTATATGCCTATTTTCAGGTATGACCCGGGAAAGTACAATGAAAAATACAGGATCAAACAGGGTACATAACAACAAGAGGGGCAATGTACAGAGTAACAAAAGAGCAAGGTGAACATAGATAGTCTACAGTAAGTAGTAATAGGTAAAATATTTACAGTCCCAAAAAAGAACTAATAAACTTGCTGGACGATCCAAGCACCTGCGACCAGTGCAATGCTGGAGCAACTTCAGCTGCCACCACCAAACCTCAGGGCTCTGAGTCCTCTGGAGCAGTCAGTGTTGCTGCCTCACATTCCTTAACAATGGTATTGGTCTGCTTCCCTGCCTTGGTAGGATTGGTGTACTGAAAAGTGTGGCCTCCATGGAAAATACGAAGGTGGGTTGGTACAAGGAATGAGGTGCACTACCTCCCAGGCAGTACAGTTTGGTGTGAACCCATTAAATTTCTTCTGTTGGGCTCTAGTAGGCGTAGGAAAGATTAGGGAAAAATTGCAACATGGCCCCATTGTGGTCGAGGCGGTCCATAGATCTCAATGTCTTCAAAATAGTATCAAGCATCCCCACACCATCGGTCACCACAAGATGGTTCGAGGTACGTCATTCCAGGCAGCTACCGAACATAGAGATAGTAGCCGCTTCTATTTTAATGTCCTGTTTCCCCATGTGATTCAGGATTGTCTCTAATTTAAGATCAGTAGAGATTTCAATGAGGGGGCTCACTTCCAGCTGCAACTGCCCCCATTTCTGTAGCCTGAGCCTCTGTTGTGGGCTGAGCTTTGGACCAGTTGCACCACCTTTCTGCGATTGGCCCATGGTGCAAAAAGGTATCAAACTGTGCAGCTCGATGTGGAAAATGAAATTTAGCACTTTTAGCTCAATCCAGTCATTAAAATACAAATTTTAATTGAATAACTGCCTTCAATCGGAAGAACTGCTAAAGAGTGCATCTACACAGCAGGCCTGCTCCACAGCGCCCCAGCAATGCTGTTCTTAAGGCCAGTGAGTCTACGTGTGAGTGTTGTGGGAAGCATCCTGGTGGAACTGCTGCAGGAGCAGACTGCTTGTCTGCCTAAAGAGACAGACAGAAAGTGAGAAGCAGAGCTTCTGCTTACAGAAAAGAAGGTAATTGGAGTTACATGATGCTCTCAGCCTAAGCAACAGCTGTCCTCACAACTCTGGGATCCATCCACAACTTGCAGCTCTAAATAGAATATTATTATTTTTTTTTTTTTGGTGACTCTAGTTAGGTAGTATAACAAGAATGCCTCTGGGGTAAAAGGTTCAGAATGTTATGGGAAAAGGGCAGTGAACAAATGGAGCTACATGAAGGTGCAGGGACACTGCCATTTCCTCCCCAAGGGCAAGCGCCAAAGCAGAACAAGACAGGTTCCCTGCTAGACACACCACCAGATCCCCCTAATATCGAAAGAGTCTCTGACAAACTCCACAGATTTTCTCAGAGCTTGCGGGTATGAAAATTACTCTGACTGAGGTAGCCACAGCCTTAAAGGTTTTCAAGCCAGCCCTAGAATCATTCACGATGTGGGTTTCACACACCAAGGTCAGGAGCAGCTCAAATGAAGACAAACAGGGCAGAGACAATGCCCTGATGGCTGAGCTTCAGAAACAAAATCTCCAAACTCAAAGACAGAATTGAGGACCGGGAGGGATGTAGCAGAAGGAATAACTTGGTCCTCGTTGGCATCTCAGAGAGAGTGGAGGGCCAAAACATGCTAAATTTTGTCCAAAAATTCCTTCAAATGATGGGATCACCAGAAATGGGCACCGAATACATAACTTGAATGCACCCACCAGTCTCTCTGTCCATAGCCACCACCGGAAGACAGACCAACAGCAATCATATTACATTGCTTCCGCTATCAAGATAAAATCCACATTCAGGCACAAGGTTACCAACGGAAGACCCTGACATGGGAAGGGCACCGTTTCCACATTTGTTTGGATGTCACACCCTCTGTCAGTGGCAAACAGATGCCATATAAACATAAAGAAAGCCCTTCACAGTGCTCAAATCAAGTTTAAGATGCTGTACCTTGCCCGCTTGATCATTACAACAACCAGGACATACATGAATTTCCTGCTGCCAACATTACCCAGAAAGAACTAGCAAAACTCTTTCCTGCCACTTTCTCACACCCATGGGTGACAAGCCTCAAGGATCCAGACACGAAGAGAAACACAGCGCTGATAACCCTGGAATACAATGACTGCACATGGTGTAAGATAATTGCCACTCTCCTCATCCCCAGTGGTGAAGATGTGCTAATGTTTCTCACACCTCACCCCTCACTCACAGCAGGTCTCTGACTGAAAGGTGCCAGGGACAAGTTAAGGACATTTTGTACAGGGTTCAAGGCATATCAAAATCCAGGGTGAACTTTTGCCATAGATGATGCGTGCGAGATGGCACTCTGGACAGCATTCCTTAAATAACAATGCTCCTTCAGGCTGCTCACAGTTACCCCCTTCACTATCCCTACGTTTTTATTCCTGCCTAAAGCAAAATTCTGACATCCAGCTGGCCAATCAACAACTCTTTACCTGAGTGACAGCAGAGGATCATGTTGGCTCCACCCAGACAGCGCCAACCTCCATCTAAGTATTTTTATTTATTCATTTATTTAAAGATTTAACCAGGAAGACATACCGAGCAGAGTACTGCTCGATTTCAGATGTGCCTTGGGGGTAGGGGGCAGGGAGTACAGACAGAATTATAATGAGTACAGGCAGAATTATAAATGCCCAGACACATTCCAAAATAAACGTGCAAACAATACAAGCAATACAAGGAAAGTGCAGTACTACAGGCAGTTGTACAACTCATATGACTGTAAGATATAGTAACAGGTTGAGTTAGAATGATGAGGCATAGGACAAAAATAAAGGAACAGTGTAAAGTAAAATAAAATAAAGTCACATTGCAAGATAAGCGTATATGGTAGAGTGCAGTTCAACAGGCAGTTGTGCAACAATAAGGGAACAGTACATAGAATGGATTCTGTCCAATTTCAGGTGGTCCTGTTACCAAGTCAGGAGCTCACATGGGTGCATGTGCAGATAGGGCAAAAGTTTTTTTTGAGGAGAGAGTTAAGGTACTGACTGGGGGAGGCATGGCAGATGTCCGAGGGGAAAGAGAGTTCCAAAATTTAGGAATGCGATAAGTGAATGCTGACTGGCCTGATGAGGTAGACATGTATGGAATGCACAGTTGTCATGAGTCATTGTTTCTCAGTGCGTAGCCCTGCATAGTAGGGGTAGAGAGGATGGAGGTGAGATGGGGAGGGAGGGACTGTGTCCAGTATTTGGCCATGAGCCTGGCACTGTGAGAATGATGCCGGTTCTGCAACAATGGGAGGTCAAGGCTACTGTATAGGACACAGTGGTGAGTGTGTGGAGGACAGTCAATGGCAAAGTGACAGAAGGAATGGAAGAGGGGTCTAGTCTGGCTAGAGAGGACTTGGGGGCGGCACTGTAGACTACGTCCCCATAGTCAAAAATAGGGAGAATCATCTTCTGCCAAATTGCACGGCGAGCCAGCAGTGGGATGCATCCCAAATTTGTAGGCAACTGGCAACAGTTTTGGGAGCGAAAGTTCTTTAAATTCGATGGACTGCATCTGACTAAGGAGGGAGTCAGTGCATTGGGGAAGAAGTTTGTCGTCTTTGCAGAATATTTAAACTAGCAAATGGGGAGAGGGGTGCAGCACCAGATACATCAAATGGGAAGAACACCCCTCCCCCCTCAGCTAGGATCAAACAGGAGGTCAGCATGTTTGTAGTTCATTTGTATCACCAAGTAAGGAAAAAGGACCGGCTTCTCATACGATGCACAGGGGAAACACCAGACCTTGCCCAACAACTAATGCACTGAAATCTGGCCAATGGAAAATCATGTACACAAATGCCCGCTGTCTGGGAAACAAGATCCTAGACCTGCAGACGACAATGACAGAGGCTAAACCTGGCATAGTAGCCATTAGCGAGACATGGTTCACCAGTAACCACACTTGGGAGACTTCAGTACCCAGCTATGTACTGTTCAGAAGAGACTGACATGCAAAAGGGAGGGGGGGGGAGTGGCCCTTTATGTCAATGAAAATAACAAAGCTACAGAAATTCAGAATACACATAAGGAGTCAGAAGAACTGTGGGTCACCCTGGAAACAGGAAATGGGACAGCCATACGAACTGGGGTTGTCTATAGGCCTCCAGACCAGGGGGAGGACATATACACATTACTGTTAGAAGATATACAAAACATGACAGCTAAAGGGGAGCTCTGATAATGGGAGACTTCAACATGCCAGATACAGATTGGTCAATACCAGCAGAACATTCATCAGAACTAAACACAGGGGAGGGCCTCAAACAATTGGTACCACAACCCACAAGAGACAGGGCTATCCTAGATCTAATACTGACTAACGGGAAAGGATCACAGATCTCCAGGTAGAAGGTCACCTGGGGGCGGTGACCATCACATGGTATGGTTCAGTGTGGCCACTAGAACTAAATCATCCCATTCCAAGGCAAAAATATGGGACTTCAGAGGAGCTGACTTTGATAAGATGGCCAACAGAGTTAAGCTAGCCCTGGCAAGAAGAAATACAGGTGAGGGGGTACAGGCAAATTGGGCAAGCATTAAGGATGCAATACTTAAAGCAACATCCCATTGTGTTAGAGAGAAAAGCAAGAGCAAAAGAAGGAGGAAACCACTTTGGTTCTCAAAAACAGTAGCAGAAAAGGTCAGAGCCAAAAGGCTGGCCTTCAGGAAATATAAGGGAACAGAGCAGGAAGAAGATAGGGAGGCACACCAAACTTCCCTAAGGGAAGCAGGGAAGGCAGTAAGGCAGGCAAAGGCCCAAACTGAGGAAACACTTGCATGAACAGTAAAAGAAGAGGACAAGACTTTCTGTAGATACATTAGTAAAAGGAGAAAGTCCAGAGGGGGTATTGCTGAGATCAAAGGGGATAAGGGGGAGTGTGTGGAGGAGGACCAAGGAAAATCATCTATCCTAAATAGATACTTCTGCTCAGTATTTACTGAGGAGAAGGTAGGGCAGGGCCCACAGCTCAGCACCATGGACACAGGGGGGAGGAAGGTGTGCACTAGTCCCTTCATAAAATATAGGGTCCTTCAAGAGCTCACTAAGCTCAGGGTGGACAAGGCAATGGGACCTGATGGCATACATCCCAGGGTACTACAGGAGCTAAGGGTGGAACTAGCAGAGCCATTATCAGAACTGTTTAGTGAGTCTCTGAGCACAGGAGAGGTCCCAGAAGACTGGAGAAGGGCTCATGTGATCCTGCTCCATAAGAGCAGTAGCAGGGAGGAGGCAGGGAACTACAGACCAGTCAGTCTTACCTCAGTAGTGGGCAAGATTATGGAGGCACTCCTTAAGGAAAGGATAGTGCGACATCTATAATCCATGGGAGCACAGGATCAAGACAGCATGGGTTTACAACAGGAAGGTCCTGTCAAACTAATCTCATAGATTTCTTTGACTGGGTAACCAGAGTGGTGGACCAAGGGGGTGCAGCTGATGTTGCCTACCTTGACTTCAGCAAAGCTTTCGATACTGTTACACATAGAAGATTGATTAATGAGCTGGGTAGGCTCAGTGAGCAGAAAACAAAGAGTGGTGGTAAATGGCATACAGTCAGAAGAGATACAAGTCACAAGTGGGGTACCTCAGGGATTAGTCCTGGGGCCAGTTCTCTTCAATATCTTCATCAGTGACATTGCAGATGGACTGCAGGGAGGTTTGTCTGTTTGCAGATGACACCAAGATCTGCAACACAGTAGAAGATCCAGATAGGGTGGGCAGTATGAGAAGAGATCTGGATAACCTGGCAAATGGTCAGAAGAGTGGCAACTGGGGTTTAACTCAAAGAAGTGCAAGATCATGCACATAGGGAAGAGAAACCCTGAAGCCACCTATAGGTTTGGAAGGGAGTTGCTGGCAACCACAATGGAAGAAAGAGACTTGGGCATCATCATCACAGATGACTTGAAATCATCCAAGCAGACCGCTAAAGCAGTAGGTAAGGCTAGAGGGATGTTGGGGTGTATTAGTAGGGGTATCGCAACTTGTAAGTGGGTGGTAATAATCCCACTTTACAAGACACTGGTTAGTCCCCATCTGGAGTACTGCGTGCAGTACTGGAGGCCGCACCTGCACAAGGACATTAATAAAATGGAGGCAGTCCAGAGAAGGGCAATGAAAATGGTGCAGGGACTGCATCAGAAAACATATGAGGACAGATTAACGGAGCTCAGTATGTATACCCTAAGGGCCGGCCCGCCGGCGCAGTGGTAGGGCTACCGCTTGCAGTGCCAGCGACTCGGGTTCAGGAACGGACTTGGGCCGCTGGAGGGCCAGCTGGGGAGGAGGATTGAGCGCCCAGGGGCTGCCTCCTTCCCAGTGGAGTGGATGCGGATCCTGCTGCAATACCGCCACCTGGGTGACCATGGATGGAGGTGCAGCGAGACAAAATAAGGGGAGGGACGACGCCTGCCGGAGCCAGAGTGTTAGCACGTCAGATTGGCCGCCCCACATGGCCCCTCTTGCATGAAGACATCCTGTGGGCTGGGACCAGGAAAATGGTAAAACCCTGTGCTGGGCTCCTGTAGACGGGATCTGGCTGCCCGAGAAAACCCTTAACCAGGCTCTATAGATGGGGCTGGTGGCCTTCGATGCATACTTGAGGTGTGAGAGGGGACTAAAGGGGGTCCTCTCCCTCTCGCTGGGGTAAACCGAGGCAGGATGAGGAAAGGCTAACCAGCACCCGGAGGAAGGTACCTGGGGTGGACTACAGGATTACACAGCCTAGGATCCCTCAAGAAAGGAATCCAGTACAGCAAGAAAGGGCATAAAGAGAAAGTATAAAAAAAAAGGTATGTATACCCTAGAGCAAAGGCGGGAGACAGGTGATATGATCGAAACATTCAAACATCTTAAGGGCATTAACAAGGTGAAAGAGTCTAACATGTTTCAATATAAGAAAAATAGTAGGACAAGAGGACACAGCATGAGACTGGAGGAAGGCTGATTAAGGTGTAATGTGATGAAGTTCTTTTTCATAGAAAGGGTGGTAGAAGCATGGAATGGCCGACCTCAGGAAGTGGTGGATATGAATACAGTGCGTGCAGGGCTTCAAACAGGCATGGGATAGGCATAAGAGAGCAATACAGATGAGTATGAATAGATAGGCCATTGACAGAATACAGACCTATGGCATATTCATAAAGTAGAAAAAGTGGGCAGACTGGATGGGCCTTGCGGTCCTTATCTGCCATCAACTTCTATGTTTCTATCCACAATTATGGTACAACGTGCCCAGCTGGGGTGGAACTTTTTGTGAATGGCATCAATATGTGCAGAGAAGCCTAGGTGCTGGTCAACCCCAAGATATCTGCTGGAGGTGCAAGTCTCAAGAGTAGCTCGATCCAGGTTGTGGAAGGAGGTGGGTGAGGGCAGCCTTGAAAGTCTCTGCCTTGTGCTGAAGGTCATAGAGACAGTTTTCTTGGTGTTTAGAAAAAGCTGATTTGCACAAAACCAGCGCTGAACTGCATTAAAGTCCTGCTGGAGTCTGGTCGCTACATCGGAGGTGGAGGGGCCAGATGTGTACAGTATTGTATCATCTGCATAAATGTGAATGGATGTGTGAGGGCAGACAGAGGGAAGGTAGTTGAGGAAGATGGAGAACAGAAGCGGGCCAAGAACTGAGCCTTGTGGTACACCAGAGGTCACAGGGAGGTTACCAGAGGTGGCATTGCCAATTCTGACTGACTGGGATATGCCTATCAGGTAGGAATGAAACCAACTGGTAGCCACGCTTGAGAGCCCTGCAAGAGAGAGCTTGGAAAGAAGAAAGGGGTAGGAGACAGTGTTGAAGGTTTTCACCAGGTTGACAAAAATGGCTGAGGTAATATGGCCTCTATCCAAGCCAATGAGGATGGAATCAGAGAGTCTTAGGAGAGAGGAGGTGGTGGTGGAGGGGTACTTCCTAAAGCCAGACTGGTAGGGTGTAAAAAAAGAAGAGGAGTCAAAATAGGAGGAGAGTTGTAAGAGGACTAAGTGTTCCTGGATTTTGGCCAGGATAGATAGGAGGAAAATTGGACAGTAATTCCCAGGAGCAGAGGGGTCACCACCTTTGGGAAATGGATGACTATGGCGTGTTTCCACGGTGGGATAGCGGCTAGAGAGAACGAACGAGAGGTTAAAGAGTGATGCCAGGGGGACAGTGATGGCAGGAGCTGACAAGTATAGTAATTTGGAGTCCAGGCCAGTAGGGCATTTTCCCTTGGTGGGATTAAGGGCAAGGAGGGCTTTGTAGACTTCAGCAGGGGAAGTCAGATGCAAGTCAAAGGAGGGGTCAGCTCAGGGAACTTTTTGGGGTGTGAGGGCTGAGATGAGGATTGCAGGCCAGGAGCGAGGGAGGCCAAAAGTGAAGAGGTGCATTCAGTGAAAAAGGAATTATAATGGGAGGCCACTTCGATCGAAGGCCTTCCAAGTCTCATCCCTGTTTTTAAGGAGGTCATAATGTCCACAGAAATCCATTGCAGATGGGCCCCTCTCACCCGAGCACATTGAAGAGGGGCATGTGAGTTCCTGACAGTGGTGAACCTGACCCTGAAAAACTCCCAGGAAGAGTCGATTGATGTAGCCCTGGGGATGTAAGACCAGTCTATGTTAGACAGGTCATAAAGGAGCAATGCTAGGTCCAGGGATTTGAAGGATATAGTAAAGATGGTTGGGGGGGTGATTTGGGACGATGGATTTTTCTGAGTAGATCATGTGAGTCCTTTAACAGTCCTGAGGCGATTATACGATGGGGGTGTGAGGTAAGAGACCGGTCTAGGAGAGAGTGGTTGTGTGACATGTGATTTAGACATGTGGGCTTGGTGATGATTTGAGTCAAATCTAGCTGCTGCCACCTGGTTACGTATCTTGGAGCTACAACTAGAAAGCCAGTTTTGGTTGAAATCATCGAGGATATGAAGCTCGCCTTCAGTGGCCAGTGATGTAAGAGTGTTCAGGTGTTCCACAATGTAGGGGGTAGCATGGACACGGGAGCACTAGGATCCCACAATGAATATGGGGCAGGTGAAGGCAAGTGAGAGTTTACTTAATATAGTATCTATGGTGTGCATGGGCTTGGGCAGCGGGATCTGTGTAAACTGAAGCGAGGAATTGATATACATGGCAATGCCACCACCTCTTTTGGTGCCTGAGTAGTCTTGGCAAATAACAGAGTAGCCAGGAATTGTGAATTCCGCATCCTGATTGTGTGGTTTCAGCCATGTTTCAGAAATAATCATTATGTCTGGTCTAAGGGAGAGAACAATTGGTTGCAGCAGGCTAAGTTTGTTTACAATGCTGCAGATATTTAGGTGTACAAATTTTAGGCCGCAGGGCAGTTGGTGAGGGGGGTCAGGTTTGGACAGAAAGGGGGGTGGTCTGAGGTTAAGTTTGAGTCCCCAGATAACAGGAGTAGCAGGGTTATCAGGATTTTGGTTTTAGGCAGAAACCGTAGGAGCTTGGGGGAAAAATATGGAGTCTGTACTGGAGCTGCAGAGGAGACTTGGGCATGGAATTTCAGGGTGACTAATCTGGCATGAAAGGAAGGTAGAAGGATAGAAGAACCGACCAATAAATTGAGACGTAAGGTATCAGGAGTTACCTAGATGGGAGAGGTAGGAGAGGTAGTTGATGGGGAGTCTAGTGGATCTGACTGGCTGGGCTGTGCCTCCAGGAAGCAGGATGGGGGTAACAAAGCCAGTGGAGCAAGAAGTAAAATTGCTGTTATGCCTGCAAGCCACACACTGGTCATCAGCAGTATGGTGGTGTTTAATGTAGGTTGCAACTTCTAGTGGTGACTGCTGATAAACTGCAAGTGGTAAAGTGGGCTGATAAGATTTTGACTGCATGTGACTGCAGTTACAAAATAGGCTGATGACCGGGGTGGGGAGTTGTGGTGGGGGCGGTGGGGAGCCGACATGAAGCATTGGCGGGCCAAACACAGCTTTCAAAGTTTTTGCTGCATGCCTTGCTCCTTGTGGTGTACCTGCTTCTGCTTATGTGCCCGGTCGGCTTGTAACTTTGGGGAGAGCTGACTCACACCTAGCCCTCATGACCGCATGAGCTGTGGAGAAAAGCAGAAGAGACACCATGATTAAAAGCACGTAAGAGGAGGGAGGGAGGGGCTGAGGAGAACAAAGGGGCTAGGGTAGGGCAGAACGAGTGGAACGGGGTCTGTGTATGTGATGCCTGGGCCAGGATCATTGTTGGGTAACTGGGAAGCAAATCAAATTTAAAATGGCCCAGAGAGTACAGAGAGCCCTGCTAGCTATGGATGCTGGCTTAGGAACTTGAGCAGAATTTTGTTAAGCTGCTGGGCAGAGCTCTAGGAATAGCACAGAAGCAGTGGTAATGACACAAATTGCAAGCTTTAGAGCTCTACCAGTGGGAGGGCACTAGCCATCTTACAGATAGTGCAGAAACACTAATACTTAATTCAGTTTGTCGGTACCAGGGAGAATAAAACTGATCAGCAGTGAGGTCATAAGGTGTACAGCAAAATCTTGTACCTTACAGAATAAAAACAAGTTTGCGGTAACTGGATCAAATTAGTTGCTGAGAGCCCATATGTGTGTAGATAATAAAATTTAAGTACACAGTGTGTAGAAGTTAAATCAAAGTACACAGCATTGGGGAGCAAGACATGAATTATTCTCTACACCAGGAAAGGCTTAATACAATTTACGGTAGAAACCCATGTGCATGTGGAAAGTAATTTAAGAACACTGCACTGAGGAAATTAAATCAGCCACTTGGAGCAAAATTGAGTGAGCAAAACATATCTGAACTGTCTGGCGACTTAAATTTAAAATTAAAGGCACAGAATAAATTAAATTAAAATTAAAGGCTCAGTAAAAATTAAAGTCTGTATGCTAGTCTATGTAGGTAAGGTAGTAGCAGTAGAAAAAACAAGTTTAAAAAAGGCTCCAAAACACAGCTTTAAAAGTTTCCATTGCGCACCTTGCTCCTCCCGGCATACCAGCTTCTGCTTGCGTCTGGGTCGGCTTGCAGCTTTGGGGGAGGGCTGACCTACACCTAGCCCTCAGGATTGCACGAGCTGCTTCTGCTTGCGTCCAGATCGGCTTGCAGCTTTGGGGGAGGGCTGACCTACACCTAGCCCTCATGACCACATGAGCTGCTTCTGTTTGCATTGTTAATTGAGCAACATTTTTTTGCTCAGAGTACATGCTCCAAACTGCAGATACTAGCGGGATTCCTACAAGGGGGCGGACAATTATCAATCTATGAAGCAACTTGACTCAGTTGGCCAACCCACTGCCGGGTTGCCACATTGCTCACTGCCTGCTCAAAAGTGCTATTCAGCTGTGAAGACAGACATTTGTACAGTTATGCCCTCACAGAAGATTGGCCTTGAGATCTCTGCAGCAGCACTAGCGAGGTACACCCTCCAAACCACAGAAACATTTTCTCTTGGGCAGCGATGGACACAGAAGCGACTCACCAACTTGGTGTAGTGCAGGCATACCACGAGCTCCCAGGCCATCTCTATGTCCCACAGGACTACAGAACAGTAAGTAGGAATGCCCTGATTGGTTCTCTCCTCTAACCACAGTGCAGTGCTACTGGAACTCAATTCACCAATCAAGAGAGACTGCAGGTACACAAAAACTCTTATTATACTTGATCATGAGTGATCTGGACTTGGGGGGACATCTACTTTCAAACTTTTATAACTTGGAGTTTGTGTTGTTGGCGGATTTTAAACACTGTTTGGGGGGGACATTGCACTAAAGTACAAATTTTTTTTTCTTTCCATGCTATTCTAGTGATTGTCAGAGCGAAGGAGCTTATCCTGGAGCAGACCCTCATGGACCACAGTTACTGGCTTGACCTTTGCTACGCCCAACCCTATCAGGTTGGAACACCGGGGCATCTATCTTCCTGCCACTGTTCAATACTTTATCACTCAAAGAGACCCCTCCGGTCTCATCCACTTACTGTTTACTGTATGTTTACATTTCTGTTACTGTTTGCATTGTTAATTGAGCAACGTCTTTTGCTTAGAGTACATGCTCCGAACTGCAGATACTAGCGGGATTCCCACAAGGGGGGGGGCACAATTATGAACATCCAAAGCAGCTTGACTCAGATACTAGAATTTCACCACAAGGGCTCAATAACCTCGCCACTCAATAAACATAGGAAGAGGGTACATAAAGTCACAACACAAAGACCCACATACAATCCTGCCTCTCAGTCATGACCCTCAACAACCAGGCATTCATAACTTGTAACATAAAAGGGGCACAGACTAAAGAAAAAAAAGACATCAGCTTCTGAGACACCTAAAGATATTGGGCACCAACATTACCTTCCTCCAGGAGACCCACACATATGCCAAGCAGGAGAATATTTGGAGAAAAGAGTGGGTGGGTCAGATTTGTGCAGCTGGGGAAAGCAACAAAAACTCAGGGACTGCGATATTGATACATAAAAACACCCCCTTCCAACTAACTGAGCAAGTCACAGGTAGGAAGGGACACTACATCATCATCAGAGGCACATTAGGCAGGAGACACACTGTCCCCACCGCTACATATGCCCCAAACAAGAATGACACCCTCTTCTTTACACCATTCCTAACTGATCTTACCAAATTTGCTCATCTCTCCATGTTTATTGCAGGGGACTGGAACCTAGTGCAGGATTCCATAAAAGATAGATCTGGTTGTCCTCAACAGGCCATGACCCCAAGTCAGTGAGCTTATCGTGAGCTGTAGGATACAATGGGCCTAGCGGAACCATGGAGGATTTTACATCCTAATACAAGGGAGTACACATACACCTCTCCGGTCCATCATTCACATTCTATATTAGATTTTCATCTTAACAGCTCAGAGTGTTTGAAGGAGGTCCTCCAGTGCGAAATTCTTCCAAAGGTGGTCTCAGACTACTCTCCAGCCCTGTTCTCTATTAGACCTGCATATCATACTGAGCATGGTAAAGTCTGGAGGATAAATAACAAGCTATTAAAAGACTCCACAACACTCCAAATAATCATGGACAAGGCTACCCTGTTCTTTCAAAAAAAATAGGCCTCAGTTACACACCAACACGCACTGTGGGAGCCTTCAAATGTACACTCTGGGAGCTCATTAGACTTAGTCACCCACAAAAAGAAAAGGGAGACAGAAAGCAAAAGGCTACTGCAGGGGATCAGGACTAGGGAAAAGCAAGTAATGAATGTCTCCACAGAAGAGAACTGACTCCAACTAAACTCCTATACAGCAAAATTTGAAAAGCTCCTGAGGGAACAGGCAGAGCATGTCATTTTCAGAGCTTAACTGAAATATGTTGATGAGAGAGAAAATGCTGGGAGACTGCTAGCTATGTGACTTGGACACCAAGAAAACTCCAGGTTGATAAAAGTATACATCCTTCTTCCCACAGCCTCTCCTTACAAAACCTAGAGGCATAGCTAAGGCCTCTGGGGAATTCTATAAAATCTTTACTTTATTGGATAATCCAGCACAACACAGGGCATACACACATATTTGGAGAATGCTCATTTACCAAAACTCTCACCCACACTGGTCACCCTGATACATGGAGAAATCACGGAGATGAAAGTTCTCAGGGCAATTAATGACCTCCCCTCAGATAAGGTCCCTGGACCAGATGGATTCTCCATCAATCTGTACAAGGCTGTCAAGGAAACTCTGCCCCCCACCGACTAAACTCTTCCAGGAAGCAGAAAAGGAACAGTTCCTAGACCCTGCATTGCAGGAAACAAACTTCCACCCTGTGAGAGGTTGAATAAACCCCATCCCATTTGTCAAGCAGAAAGAGTTACAAGCAATGATCTGTTCTATCCTCTCCTTTTCTGTCTCTTGTCTGTCTGATTGAGCAATCAAATTTTCTTGTGAGACCTAGGAACTGATCCTCTGACAGTCTCACGATTCTCCCTTCCCACTATCTCCCTGTCTTTACTTGCTGTTTATTGCTGTTTCTATCTTTTCTTCCCCTTGCTTATCCTTTTTGTACACTTTATTTAAGTCATCAGTACATAGGATAATACATTCCATAGTTTTGTTGTGGGACTTCTGAGCTCTAATAATGGTACATGTCAGTTCACATTCTGCAATCCCATACTAACTTACTATCTCTGTTGTCTCGATTAATCTCAAAGAACATCATTTAGTATTCTTTTAAAATTAAAGCAAGTGGAAGTACCTAGAACTAAGCATCTCTAGACTTATAGGCTGTGTTTCTAAAAGTTTGGAAACCAAGGCTGTGCTAGTGCCTCTTCCACTGGGGCCCACATGTCCAAACATTTTCCCAGCTGTCCTCTTACTGTATTTTGTATTTTCTCATATTTCATACAATCTAGTAAGGTGTTAATTCATTCAGATATTGTAGGTGTGGATGTGAGTCTCCAGTGAGTGGCTAGCACTTTCAGTCCCATAACATTACCTAGTCTCCATAGGGCCAAGTGAGAATTTTTATGTTTTAGCTTCCCTCCCAGTTCAGTTGGGGGAAGGCCCAACAACACCTCCACCGGATCCAGCTTAGGGGGGATCCCCACCAATTTAGAAAGAATTTCTTGTACACCTGTCCAGAAATTCTGGACACGTTTACATTGCCAAATCATATGATAGAATGTGCCATTGTGCACTTGACATTTGGGAGAGAGTGGAGAGTCACTCGAGTTTATTATATGCGCCAACCAGGGGGTATGGTATGTTCTGTGAAGAATTTTATATTGAATAGCTTTGGCCCTATTGTTCACCGAACACTTGAGGCAGTTATTCACAATGGCTAACCAGTCCCCTCTTGTCAATCCATCTGGAAGTATATCAGCTTCCCATTTGTCTTTTGTAACTCTCATATGATCTGGCAAGGCTCCTATCAACATTTTATATGTTCTTCTCAGTGTTTTAAAAGAGGAGTCCCCAGAGTGTCCTCAAAACATCTCCTCCAGGGGATTGTGACACCACTTCCCCATGCCCGCTCTGTCCTTTAGTCCCTCAAATATCTCTCTTAGTTTAGTATACAAAGGTAAGTGAGAGTTACTAAAGTTTTCATTTGCCACCAAGTCGGCAAATGGGCAGAGGTTCCCCTTCCTCCATAAGTGTTGTATCCAAGAGACCCCCTTTAGGGACCAACATTTTAATATGGGCCCATCCCAGAGAGAGGGACCAACCTTTTGGTGTAATAATCTACAAATGAAGCTTTCAGGTGATAGACCCTCACTAACTCCAATCATCTCATGGGCCAACTTCCATGCTTTCACCATAGTCCCTGTGCACGGGTTGGGGGGGTACCTGCATCAGACTCACTTTCCCATTCAGTGACAATTTGTCATGATATAACGAGAAGCCCCTAGATTCCTCCATTTTCATGCAAACTGGTTGTCCTGCAGGGTCTTTCAATATATCCTGAATGTGGGCCACCTGAGCTGCCACCCAGTAATGTCGCACACTTGGGAGACCCAGACCTCCCCTTCTCTGAGACAACCACAAGATAGATTTTTTAATCCTTGGTCTCTTGTTGTTCCAAAGCAGCTGGGTGATAGCACCTTCGATACTTTTAAAGTATTTGAGAGGGATTTTCAGAGGCACTGCCTGAAAAAAGTAAAAAAATTTGGGCAACACAGACATTTTTATCAAATTCACTCTCCCTAACAGAGTCAGCGGCAAAGCCTTCCAGGCTATACATTCATCTTTTATATTGGAGATTAAGCCCTTCATATTAATTTCAACCAGGGAAGAAAGTTTTGATGGGATTTGGATGCCCAGGTATTTTAAAGATTTGCGCGGTTGAACCACCATCTGAGCAATTGTAATCAGCCCCCCCTCGTCCCCCAATGGCATCCACTCGCACTTGCTCCAATTAATCTTATGACCTGAGATTGGGCCATAACTGTCTAAGGCCAATTCAGCCATCGACTCCTGGGGTGAATTTATAAAAGAATTATACAATGGCAAGGAAATTTCCTGACTCTGATTAGTCAGTGTGTCTCTGAGACAGTGATGTTATTACACAATAACATCACTGTATGGATATCCTCCAGTATATTGATTATTTTTTCAGAAACAAAGATATATTGTGTCACAGTGTGCTCCCTGATGAGTACAGGCCCTAATACTTTCCAGGTACCCTCCAAAGAGATAACGTGCTTAGGTATAAAGTACCAGATGCTGAATAGTGAAGGCATTTATGTGAAATGTAGAAACATATAATATATACACAAGGATATATTAAAGGGGTATTGCTTCTATAAAAGTGAAATTACCTTAAGTGACCAGTGGGGCAGACACAATATATTGTAAGAGTTGTTCTGTAACTTATCTGTTTCACAGCTTTGCAGAACCCCTTTCAAAATAGCCTGTTAGGTCCTTAGTTTCTCTAATCATTATCTGTTAGATTTGGTTGAGCAGATAGCCTGTTATACAGAAATATAATGAACAAGCAAAATTATTAGCATTCCCTTTCCCTTGTCATTTCGTTACCTTATGCTGCATTTTTGGGAGCATTGGTTTAGTTAATAGAAGAAGGAATTACCAATCTGCTCTACTTTATTTTAGTAGAAGGAGGAAACTATTGTTTAGTTCAGGCAGGAGTTCTGCAGTTTTCAAAATCCCCTTCCCGAACAGTCGTATGGTAGTATGCAAAACTTTGCTTTGGTTAGCATGACTGTTCGTACGATCGTGCAGCTCCTTGCGATCGTGCGCCCTCGCACAGCTCGAGCGCTTCCGTATTTCTTTTTAAATACATTTTGTCTCTATGTAGGAGACTGAGCCCCTTGAGCTAATTCGTTTGCAATTGTAGCTGCTGAGTTAAGAAAAAACCCTTATTTTTACTTAGAAAGACCTCCTAGGAAAGTGTCAGCTGCCGAGTTGTAACTTATAGCCGATGGCTTGACAAATCCCTCTGAAGCTGTCTTTATTTCGTTTGTTTCATTATTAGACTGTATTTGCAGTCTTTCCTCGAAATAAGGTGCTGCTCTGTGAAAAGCAAGTATGAACTTGCTAAACCGTCTGTGTTCCAGACAGCTTGTTATTACCTAAGGACATAGAAAACCTTAAGAAAAGATTTTCATTTGCAGCTCGGTTCGTGCTGCTAATGAGCCAAAAGAAAAGAGTTATACTTTTCAAATTAATAGTTGCAGAGAAGGGAGAGAACCTGAATAAAATAAAAACTAAGATAACCTTTGTTGTTAGCAACCCCCTCTGAAACAGAGCTCTCTGTATTGAGCGTTTCAATAAACTAAAACACAGTGTTTTTTGCAAAGTGTGGAAGTATCATAGGCGTACATTGTTGGGGGGGCAGAGGGGCAAGCTGCCCCCCCTGAGAAATTAGACCAGGACTTTTTAGGAGCCCAGCCACCGTTCTCCGGTTATCATTTTTTCTTTTAATATTGAATGGGCTTAGGGCTATGCCGGACTGCCTGCACCTCTCCGGGGAGGAGGGGGGGTGGCGCTGGTCTCTTAAACAAAACTATCCCCTTTTCTGATTGGCTGCAAGTCTACAACCATAGTAGCCTGCATGTTACAGCCAATCAGAAAGTGCTGCAAACTGTGCCATCACAGTGAGCAGTGCTCCATTAGTGGTGCCATTTAGTTGTCTGTGTGCCTTCCATGGAGGAGCAGCAGCAGCATCCATATAGCATAGGGCTGAGGAGAGATAGCTATTTGAGGATGTCGAGCAGCAGTCGTTGGTTGTCTGTCAGGTGTCACCAGTGTCTCAGTCAGTCTAGTGTTCCCACCCTCCTCCTGTCCTGAACAGCCCAGTTTAAATATACCTCACCCGAGTCCTCTGACTACCTACTCTCTGTTTCTCGGTGCAGCCAGCTGTGCTCTGGGCTCTCCTGCTGCCACCTGAGCCTCCCATGCCTGAGAGCCTAGGAGGCCTGCGGCCACAAGGCCTCTACCACCAGACAGACCAGGCAGAAGAGCGAGTAGTACAATTACAGTGAGTCTGAGGCACGGCCAGACTTTCCTGCATACCCAGCTCCTGTATCCAGCAGGCCAGAAAAAGATTTACTGTGTTGTCGGCGAGTCCCACACCATGCCCATTGCCCACCAGTTCCACGGTCCACCGCGAGGGATTATTCAGGTCAGTGAACAGCCAGGCCCAGAACAGTGAAGAAGCCGGCAGTCATGCAGGCTTAGCAGACCCATAATGCGACCACTGCTCATCTGGTGTCAGAAAATGAGTTACTGTCTTGTCGGGGATTAATCGGGAGAGGAACGGGACTGTTGGGAGACTCTGGCTACCTGACCTGCCTTCTTGGCCTTGCTGTGCCCTGCTGCATGCTGCCCTGTCTGTGCCCTTACTGATTTGGTGAGTAACTGTGCTGCAAGCTGGTTGTTTGAAATTAATACCATTCACATCCCAGAAATATGTCTTTTGGGGGGTCTTGGTCATGGCCATGTGTCTGGGGGGTGAGTGGAAGGTTTGCTGTCAGCTTGTATTTCTTTGGGTGGGAGGGGATTTGCTGGCTGTTGAGGCTGTTCATGTTGGTGGGGTGGGTGGGGCCTATTTGTTTGGTATGGTGTGGACACTGGTTATGTTGGTGGGGTGGGGACACTCAATTACTGTGCTACTGGTGTGGTGGGGTTTGTTGGGGAAACTCACTGGATGGTCTGTGTTTAGTGGAGCTGGGGGATGGTCTGTTTTGTGGGGTTGGGGTCGGGGAGACAGTCTGTGTTTTGGGGCTGACTCACTGGGAGGATGGTCAGTGTTTGGTGCTGGGGAGGGCCTACATTTGGTGGGGCTGGGGGGGACGATCAGTGTTTGGGACTGGGGTGGTTAGTGTTTGGGACTGGGAGGGCAGTCAGTGTTTGGTGGGGCTGGGGGAACAGTCTGTTTTCTATTCTGGGGTCTGGTGGGGTGGAGACACAGGCCATGGTGATGTGGGGACACTGGCTGTGATGGTGAGGGTGGTGACACTAGCCATTGTTTGGTGGACTTGGCTGGCCATTTGTCTGGGGACTGTCCATGATGGTGGAAAACGGGGACTGTCCATGTTTGCCTGCCGGGTGTCTTGTGGGGAGAGGGGGGACTATTTGCTGGTCAGATGTCTGGGGGGGGATCTTTCCATGTTGGCTTATGGGGGTGGTGAATGTCGGTGATTGCTGATCAGGTGTCTAGAATAGACTATCAATGTTGGGGAGGAGGAACTCTCCGTGTTTGCTAGCCAGGTGTTTGGGGGGATTGTTCATGTTGGTGGGGTGGGGTGAAATACTGTGTTTGCTAGCTGTATGTCAGGGGGTGGGGACTGTCCTTGGTGGGATATTGGGGGACCGTCCATGTTTGCTGGCTGCCTGGGTGTCTGGTGGGAGTGTCCTTGTTGGTTGGGAGGGGGACATTCTATGCTCACTGGCCCGGTGTCTGGTGGGAGGGGACTGTCTGGGTGTCTGAGGGACTGTCCTTGTAGGTGGGGTGAAGGGGACTGTCCATGTTTGCTGACTGGGTTTCTGGTGAACTGTCCATGTTGGTTAGGAGGGGGACATTCTGTGCTTGCTGACCGGGTGTTAGCATATAAACATAAGTAAATGTTAAAACGTAATTCCCACCTCATCCTTTACCTGTCAAGGGATGTATCTCATTGACCTGTGCCCACAGTTAGCATATGAACATTAGCAAATGTTGAAACATTATTTCCCCCTCATCCTTTACCTGACTGTAAAAGTAATCTTTCACTTTTTTTGATTTCTCCAATCATCCACTGTAAAGGGGTGAAACAGACAGATTCCTTGGCCTTGCTGCCTCTGTCTTCATTGCCTGGCAAACAGAACCAAAGGGGTAGCTTTTTGTGTTCTCCCCTGCACAGTGTTACAAGACTAGCAAAAATAATCTTGCACTAAAACATGCACCCTAAAGAAATGATTATACTACTACCTGGCTATTGTTATAGTGACTACTGACTGGCCATGATTTTTTGGGGGGGATGGAACACTGGTTGTGTGTGTGGGGTTGCGGACACTGCTGGTTTTGTGTGTGTGTGTGTGTGTGTGTCGTTGGGGACTCTGCTGATTGTGTGTGTTGGGGGTTGGGGACACTGCTGGTCGTATGTGCGTGTGTGTGTGTGTGTGTGTGTTGTTGCAGACACTGGCCATTGTGTGGGTGGGGTTGGGGATACAGCCATTGTGTGGTGGTGGAGGCACTGGCATTGTGTCAGTATGGGTTGTAATTGTATACCAGGCAAACCAGTTGACTGGTAGCTCAACATCTCTCTTTCCAGACAAAGAAAGAAACATAAACAAAATGCAGTATAAAATGTGGTTTTATTTATTTTGTGTGCCTGTGATGGGGAGGCACAGACCTGGATGCCTGGAGCGGATACCAGATAAATGGAGCTGGAAATGGTGTTGATTGGGTGGGGTGGGAGAGTGGCTGTGCTGGTGCGGTGGGAAGAGTGACTGTGCTGGTGGGGTGGACACAGAGTGTGGAGAGTGGCTGTGCAAGTCCATCAGGGGTGCAGAAGAGTAGCTGAGCTGGCCAGTCTGGGTGGAGATAGTGGCCTTGCAGGTCTGGGGTGGGGAGAGTGGGCTGTAGCTTTTGCATGGACATTTAATTCACTGTTGCTTGCTGTGCCTTCTGCTGCCCTGCCAGCTTTGTGCTGCTATGCTGACCAGGGTGGACTGGTACACATGCTGAAAAATGGTTTTGGCCACTGGTGATGGAGGAGGGAGGGGTGGACGGACATACTGGCACAGAAATATTTTTTTCAACATGTATGCCAGTTTGCTGGGTCCATGCCATGCTTACCTCCCTCATACAAGGGGCTTCTGAGCACTAAAGATAAGTTTCTGTGTCAAAATTAGGAACTGTTGGAAAGTATGAAATCCTACAGTATAAAAATTGTGCATGTTTATGTAGTTTCACCTTACTGTGTGGTTCGACAAGATGTTCTGTGGTCTCTCCTCCTCATTTAGCACCCTGACCTATGACCTAGCCATCCCCCCCCCCCAGGGCAGGGGAAAGGTCCGTTGTTTTGTGGTCTTTTGGTGGTTTGTTGGGCATTGTAAAATGCATTGTTTCATTTACTGTGTTTTACTGCCTGGACCTGCTTTACCCTGTCTCTATCCTGAATGTAAACATGGTATAAAAAAAGTTCATTTTTTGGTGGTGTGTGTGTGTCTGTCTGTGTCTGTGTAGAAGAATAGAGACACACTCGGACAAAAACTGTATTAAACCACATCAAACTAAAGCGACTATGTTTCATTTGTGCCCTTCAAAACTGTCAGATGAGACGATTTTGAAGTAGTCTGTGGGGGAAGCATCCATGGCAACCTGGGCTACCACAACCGGCTCACCACACACTGTCATAGGTGATGCTAATAAAAACCACCAACCAAGTACTTACCTTTCAGGGTGGGTCCTGCGAGGCTGTGCACAGGTATCTGGAGTCGTTGTTCCAGCAAACTTCCTGTGGCGTCTGTTCTCTTAGGTTATGTGATGCGACCACTTTTGTGCCAGGGCAGTCCGTGTTTGCTTGGATGGGGTTGTGTAACCCTGGGCATGGACAGAGATGCATATTCCTTAGGAGCCCATGGGGAGGAGAGTGGTAGGGGTTGTGGTGTGACCACACCATGCCCATGATCATCTTGAACAATTAGGGGATTTACATTGTTCTGTTGCACTGTCCCAGGTACATCAGCATGCTTGTTAAGAACACCGCCTGAGGGATATCAGCAAGTCCCATGCTTATGTATGCAATGCTTGCTTGCTTGAGGAGAGCATTATCCTCTTTGCTTACCTTACCTAACCAGATTCAGGCATGTGACATTGAATAATATGGGATGGGATGGGATGGGAGACTAATGAATTAACTTGGTTATAACAAAGAAAAGTGTTAACACTGGGTGCAAGTAAGCAATAATGCCCGACAGGGCGTGTGTCATGCTGGGATAACGTCATGCCTCAGGTGGTTGGGCATGACTGCATCCATACATAAGGCATGACATTATCCTACCATGACACACACCTGGAGGGCATTTATGCTATTATACCATGGCGTGTTGTTATACAGAATTAAAAAATTATTTTAAAGATGTTTTATTTGATGTGGAAAAATATTTTTAAGAGAAGATACAAAAAAACACACTAATGCTAACAATCATCAAGAGGTTCACGGAGAGGCTGAGACTAGACCTGTGATGAATCAGATGTACTGGGATAACATCATGGGTCTAGCCCTAGACTGACCAATCAGAGGCCAGCATTCATTCTTGCCATTGTATAATCACATTTTTTATGTAATCTTTGTAAATAAGGGCTCATGCTGTGAGGATACATATGCTGGGATGTTTCCTATACCATCCATGTTTATAGGTATACCGAGGTGGCACAGCCATTTGCTGCACTTCCTTGAAACATGCTTTTTGCACTCCTCAAGGGTGGGAGGGCTAGCTCAAGCAGACATTTCAAGAAGTTCAGGATCCACTATAAGGGCTGAACTTGGAAGGGTTATGTAAGCAGCAAAGGGTGGTGAGAGACTAGTGAGCTATCCACCTGGAGGTTCAGGTGGGGGCAAAATTAGGTCAAGACTGATTTGAATTGAAGCTGAGGGGAGGTCCTGTCCTCTTGAGAAGGAAGTTAAGTTCCTTACATATTTTCAACTTTACAAGTAAGTCCTCACTCCCAAGGCAGAAGAACGAAGAACTGAACACAAAACAGATCGTGGTCAGTTTTGACTCTGGTCTCAGGAGGAGTTGGGCGAAGCAGGCTGCAGTAAAACTGGTGGGGTGGGGAAGTGCTCTGACTTGGCCTGGGCTGGTCCCTCCCAGGAGTTATTCAGCTGTAGTCTTAAATGTTTTTTGGGCATTATTTGATGCTGGTTGATTTGTTTGCATTACGCAAGCCACCCACCCTCTTCACTGTCATGATATGCGAAAATCAGGACTTTTTTTACTTTGGCCCCCCTGTAAAAATAGCAAACTACGCCCCTGGGAAGTATGCTAGCTTCTAAATGAATACAGAAGTTGCACTAACAAAACACATATAGGAAATTAGACCAGGGAGTCCCTAAATATTGCATGGTGTGCCCTTTGGCAAAGAAGTAAATTTAAAGTGAGCAAAATATTCTTGTTTGTCTTACCTGTTGGGCTGCATGGGTGTTCTATAGGGCTGGCAGCCCACAGTCTGTCTGCTTTTATAGAAGTTGTAATGAGTGATGTCACTATCAAGGGAGGGGCTTAGCCTTATTGAGACTCTCTTTGAACATTGTTTTAGGACATCAAAGTAAGGTTATGGGATTATTTAGTACAAATACTGTTATACACTTATATACCTGATGTTTAGGAATGAAAATGTATAGTAAAAAAGGGAACCTATAGTATGTTATTTTGATTTTTCAAAAAGGGGGAAGATCATCTGTTTATGATGTCACTCCCCATAAATGTATAAAATATTACCACGAGGGAGTTAAGAGGAGAGGCTGTCAGTTGGAGTTGACTGCCAGAGGTGGTGGACCTCTGAAGTATATACGTTTGCAAGGAGATAGCCTGGTGGCACTGCTGGGCAGAGCAGTGGCTCATCCTGAGTGTAGCTCATCTGTTCATTATTTTGCTGAGACTTTGAAAATGACTGAAATAACTTTATTTTCCTGATTTCTGTGAATCCTGAAGTCAACGTTTCCTGACAAAAATAAAATGATAAGTGTCTTTCCGGCACTTTTTATGCACTAAGTTTGTGGGTCTGCATGATTTGTTATCCTGACTATCCCAACCCCGCTACATATTGTCACACTAAAAATCTACTAAAACCTTTTTTAAATATTTTTTTTTATTTTGTATAACATCAAGTCATTGTATAATTGCAATAAGGCACTCCAAGGTGTGCGTTATTGTGTAATAGCTCCTCCTGGGTGTTGTAAGCTTTTCGACTTGCCTCGTGCCAACCCACCCAGGAGTGACATTATTACATGATAACACACACCTTGTTGTGCCTTATTCCTTAAGTACATTATCTGCGAAGAGTGATACCACATGCTCCCTTCCTTTCCACTGAAATCCCCTAATTCGGATATTAGATCGAATACCTTGTGCCAGTGCTTCAATTGTGAGAACATATATCAGAGGGGAAAGAGGGAAAACCTGCCTAGTACCTCTTGTTAATGTGAAGGGAGAAGAAATAGTATTATTTGTAAGAATGTGAGCTCTAGGAGACCTATACAGCACCCCAGCCATTTCATCATGAGTGGACTAAGGCCGAATTTCCACAAAACTGCCATCATAAAGGGTCATTCAACACGGTCAAAGGCCTTTTCTGCATCTAGTGTTAAAAGGCCTCCCATCCCCCCAGGCCACTTATGTATGATGTTCAAAACACCCCTGATGTTATGTTTGACCCGCCTACCCTTCACAAAGCCTCCCTGGTCTGGGTGAACAAGTTTGGGGAGAAGATCTTTCAACATATTCACCAATAATTTAGCCAATATTTTATAATCTGCATGAAGTAAAGATATTGGATGATAGAATGAACACAGAAAAGGATTCTTCCCTGCCTTTGGTAAAACACTGATAGTGGCAAGGCAGTGCGAGGGGGGAGTGCACCCACCTCTACGGTCTCTTCTATCATTTCCATCATTAATTGCCCCAACTGCTCCCAGAGCAATTTATAAATTTCAGCTGGGATATCATCAGCACCTGGGGCTTTCCCCGCTTTTGGCTTTCCATACCACTGCCTTTAATTCCTCTCTGGTTATAGGGAAATCCAGCTTTTCCAAATCATGCTTCCCCACCACAGGCAACAGAACTTCCTTTAAAAACTCATCTGGGTTGTCCCCCTGCGGAAACTCAGTGGAATATAGATGGGAGTAATAGGACTGAAAGGCATCATTAATTTTTTGTTGGTCAAATGTAACCTCACCCCCCCACCTCCACACCCAATATTGTCCTCTCCGCTCTTTTTCTTTTCACCATGCTTGCCAACCACTTTCCAGCTTTGTCCCCTTCAAAGTATGAATAGGATTTAGTTAGAATAAGGGCCCTCTCTACTTTCTGGTTAGAGATTTGATTCGACTCACTTTTCATAGTTTTTAATTCCTGTAATTGGATATTATCCTGCAAAACCATTGGCCTCCTTTCTATATGTTGAATTTGACTTTCTAGTTCTTGTTCTCTTTTAATGTTTAACTTTTTCCTATAAGCTGAATATGAAATGGTTTCTCCCCGGATAAATGCCTTGAGTGTTTCCCATATCTTCCTAATGTCTGTATCCCCAGACCGATTTACTATGAGTAATTCAGCAACATGTTGTTTTACTTGTTAGACAAATTTTGGGTCCACTAAGAGATTAGGGTCCATGTGCCAAAGTGGGTTTGTCTTAGGTTTCTCCTTCCCTCCCTTGTCACTTGCAAAGGGGCATGATCTGAAATAAGGATCGGTCCATAGGTTGCTTCTACTATATCCCCAATCTAGATTTTGTTAAAGAAAGTAGTTCAACCTGGTGTATAGATTATGGACGTGAGAATAAAACGAGTTCTGTCTAGTGGAAGGGTGACAGAATCTCCAAGCTTCTTGCAAAGATCTCCTTCCACCATACGGTCGAGCTGCTTTAACACTCTTAGGGGTCAGGCCTCCTTACCCCTGAATAATCCAACTGAAGGTCCCACTATGTGTTCACATGGCCCACAATAATTATATCATTAGGGAAGGGTGCCAGCGTGGTCTCCAAATGCGTGAAAAATTCTGGTGAATCGATATTTGGTCCATAAATTGAGACTAATGTAGTAGGGGAACCCCCCATATCAATCACCACTATGACATACCTCCCCTGAGGGTCCGACACTGAGGAGAGAACCTTATGAGGGAAACCTGGCCTGATCCAGACTGCTACTCCACAGGCCTTAGGGGTGAAGGGAGATGCTACCAATGTACCCTCCATGATTGACACAGCCCCTCTAGTTCTTCCCTGGTTGAATGAAGCTCCTGAAAGAAAACTATGTCCCCTTTCATTTTGTTTTGTATCTAGGTCCACACCCGCTTCCTTTTAACTGCAGTTCGGAGCCCATTTACATTCCATGTTACCAACGTAATCTTAACCATGGCTACCAAACTTTACAATCTTAATGGCTTGTCCAGCCCACATTTGTACCCATAATTCGGTATTTCCTACAGTGCTGATAGGATTTTTAATTTTTTACAACACTCTAAAACATAACTATCTTCCCCATTGCCCTCTATTTGAAATAAACATCTAATGAACTTTACATCATTGAAAGAAAGTCCCAATTCCCACCCTCCTTCTTCTCTATTTAGCAACAAAGTTCACCCAATCCTCCTACTCCCTCTACAGGGATTTTAACAGATAAGACTTCCCTCTACTTTTTGTGGATTGAGCATCCATCCCTTGCAATAATTCTGTATCCAATATTACTTAAATCAGGGATTATTTCCCCTTTTAATTAAGAACTTAATTAATGTAGGAGCAAGCAGGGAGGTTACATCACCTCCGCCACTTCTCTAGGGCTGTTCTTATAACCTCTGTTATCCTTGAACCTTGGATTGATATAGAAATTAAGACCATATAACGAGAGAAAAGAAAAAAAAAGAAACCAATTTCTTGTAGTGGTTCCTTGAGGTTTCCTGCCCCCTACTGCAACTTATTTAGGAGCGGGTCATCCCAATGATATGGATTTTACAGCATTACCACAATTGCTCTTCCTGTATTAGTGATATAAAAACCTCCACGTTAAGTCCCTTGACATGTAAAATAAAAAAGGAAAGGAAAAGACAACAGAAAGCAATTTTCCCTTCACAGCCCATTGCTCCCCTGCTTCTTATTAAGACTTTGATCCCTTTGGTTTATTTCTGTAAACCGCCAACTGGTATGTTTCACTCTTCAACCCGCTACCTGCTTCATTATGTTCTGTGCATTTAAGATAAAAATAAAAAAAAGAATTAAGTAAGTACATTTAGTAATTCTGCTCGCTGTCCATACAAAGTCACGATTCTGATTCCAAATGTCACTGCCTTATTCCGATGCCTCCGGGAAAACAGGCCGAGAGGCACAGGAAGAGGGAACACCCAAATCCAGTCCTTATAGGCCCCGTTTGGAGTTGTGGGTTGGAAAATCAGCACCCCCTGGTCTACATTTAGAAAGTACATTTAGGTTTGGCGAAAATGGTCAAATCAGGTCACTTTTTGCTTTTCCAAATCTTGTACATATTCCAAAGCTGCTGTCGGGTCTGTAAATGCCTTTGTTTTCCCTCCTGGAGGTCTTACAATCGTTCGGACCAAGTAGGAGAGCTTAAATGGGCAGTTTATTGAGTGTAATAGCCAGCGGACCTCAGCGAACGCTTGCCTCTGGAGTTGGAGCTGTCAGGAGTAGTCTGGATATAGGCTAACTCTTCTCTGCTGCTCCATGATGACGCCTATCTTCCTTGCCGCATCTAAGACCTGCACTCTGTCCTGGTACCGGAGAAACTTGACTATTACGTGCCTAGGCTTCTGATCTGGTGATGGTTTTGGCCCGGGGGATAAACAGTGTCTGGAGGCATCTGTAAGGTAACTTTGAACCAGTTTTGTAAAAACTTGATACAATCCCTCCCCTCCCCTCCAGGGCTTCTGGGAGGCCAATAATTCTAATATTGCAGCGGTGCTCACAATTTTCATGGTTGTCAATGGCCTGCTTTAAATATTCAATTTCTTTAAGTGCTTTAGCAAGATCAGTAGTTTGAGAGGAGACTCTGTCTTCTTGGTCGCTTAAGCGCTGCTCCATTTCCCCCAAGCGCCTCTCATGCGATTCAACCTGCTCTGATGTGGAGTTCACGGCTTGTTGTAAATGTTGAATTTGGGCCATGACATTGTCGAATCCGGCTTCCATCCTAGTGCCCAGATTATACTTGAGATTCTTTATCAGTCTTTCTAATTGTTGATAGCCCTCAGCCATTATCTGGTTTGATGTAGATTCCAAAGTAAAATTTCCGGAGGCTATATCTGATACTTGTTGATCTCTATTCTGCAAGGCTCTTTGCGTGACTTCTGGAGGTGTTCAGGCCTAGCTAGGCCTTTAGTGGATGTCTCTCACTGCACAGATTTAAATGTTATTTTGCCTTTTTCCCCCAATCTTTGAATAGACGACATCAGCGTTGAGGAGTGTATCCATTTCGTTGTTAAATAGGACGTTTGAACAAATTATAAAGGGATTGCAAGGATGGTAGCAGAGCTCTCAATTCAAGCTGCCATCTCGCTCTGATGCTAGGCCATGCCCTCCTTGCTTATCTGTGGTTATAAAATATATGTGGCTGTTTATGTGAAACTGGATTTTCTGGTTTGAGAATGTATATAGTTACATTGTTGAAATGATTGCAAAAAGCTGTTTGGAACTCAGGGGGTTAACTTTGAAATGTAGTTTGACCTCCACAAACTCTCTTGCAGTGTTGTCAAGAGGAGATTAGTTCTGGGACACAATGTTCTATTTTGTTGCACCTGCAAGGAAAGAAACTGATGAGAACGCTGACACATTTTGTGAGAAGCAAGAGGTATCTTAACAAGCTCAGGATGCAGAAGTTAATTGCTAGGAAAATACATTCTCTATAAAGAGAGAAATATTTTTTTGCAGGGGGAGAGAGAGAGAGAGAGAGAGATTGAGTTTTAGATTTAAAGATACTCTAAGATGAAGGACTTTGTTTTGCTTGAACTGCCTGTATAACAACTATCCTGCATAATTAATTTTTTATTTTATTGTTATTGATGATAATAAAATGCTACTTGCAAATTTTATAACTGCTCCTGGTTTTTCTATGCTTCCTGACCTTTGCCTAAATGACACCCCTTATATCAAAACCAGAAAGGGGCCCAGAGTTGTGCTGGCCTGCCGACTCTGCGACAGAGCTACAGCTCGTGATGCCAATGACCCCGGTTATGAAGCAAGCCAGGGGTGTCAGAGGACCAGCAGAGGAGAGGAGGATTGAGCATCCCAAGGACTACTCCTCTTCTCCATGGAGGGGAGGGTGGGATAGTGACCGGCACTCGACTAGCCCCTGGTGGAAGCTGAGAGTCTGACAGCCTGCTCTCATAAGACAGAGGAGCAGGGTAGATGACATGTGTGCCACAATGTCATTGCATGCCGCACTTCCTGGGAGATGAACAGGGAAAACAATGCCCGACCACTGTAGGAGGACATCTGCCCACCACCTCAGGCTCCACACTACTGACCATGGCACTCACTCCGCCGTACCTACACAGTCTCCATTGGTGTAAGGAGACTCCCAGTGGCCCCACCCTGGGGGAAGCCAGGGTGCTGGGGAGCTGAGGTAAGTCCCAGAAGGGGCGGGGATGGGATGGGTGCAGGGTTCAGACCAAGAGGGGCTGATCAGGTAGGGTGCAAAAAGTGAACTAAATTAAAAAAAAAAAAGAAGGACCCAGGGTTACTCTTGAACTATAGGCAATTTCTCTCTCAACCTTGATGTTAAGGAACTAGCCAAGATATTGACCACTAGGATAGGAAAATCTGGTCCACACGCATCCATCCAGAACAGGCTAGTTTCATGCAGGGGAGACTTGCTACAGATCGCTTGTGCAACGTGGCACATATAATCTCCACGTCCAGAGGCCTTATAAAACCAGCAGTGCTCAATGTCGCTGGATGCATAGAAAGCTCTTGATACGGTCTTTTGAGATATCCTTCTGCATACCTTGAACAATTTTGGATTCCCAGACTGTTTCCTCCACTGGATCACACTATTATACTCCCAGCCCTCTGCCTGAAAAGTCTGCAATGGAGTTCATTCCGAAAAGTTTGTCTTGGAGGAGGGTACGAGGCAGGGCTGTAGACTCTCCCCATACCTGTTCAACCTCTACCTCAAACCTCTCACCAGAACACTTTTACCCACTAATCAGATATTGGATATTAAGGACGGCTCCCACAGATGCAAATTATCCACATACGCTGATGATAACCTCCAGCACCTGCAAAATCTGGAACAATCCATCCCTGCAGTGTTTGGAGCCCTTAAAAATGTGGTCACCTAGCCAGATACTGACAGCATTTGTCTAAAACACAGATTATGATTCTAAACTGCTGCACTTTTAAAGGAATACAATGCAGTGGGGTGGCATGGGCCCCAGATGGAATTAAATACCTGGGAATTCTGGTAGCATTGAACTTGAAGGTGATGCTCAACAAATCCTGGACAGAGTGTTCCAACAGCTTAAACAAGATCTAGTGCAATAGACAGCTCTCCCTTTGTTCTTATGGGTGAGAACAAATGTAATAAAGATGAATGTACTTCCCAGGGTTCTCTATCTGATCAGTATGTTAACCACGTTATACCTGATAAATGGTTTAAGCTAATCAGAACAGTTCTCCACATTCTTATGGAATGGGAAAGCTCCTGGAAGGGCATGCCAGAAAATGACCACTGCCAAACAATGGGGGTCTCCAGCTTCCTGATCTTAAACTACAGTATATCTAGCTTTTAAAGCTAACCAACTGTTGTGGTGTAAAACTACTAGTAAAAAATTTCCAACTGAACCACATACCCCACTGTGGCAACAAATAGAGACAGACCCATGCTTAATGGCAGAAGTAACACCATAGGCCCTATTAAACATAATATACAATAAACTCCCAAACTTTCTAAAGAATACTCCTGTCAGGTGCTCTGTTCAGATATGTCTGTTTAGATTCTGCACACGTTAACGTGATTTGTAGATCGGTTAACGCCAAAATTGGTGCTGCCTACAGGGTGCGACACTCACTCACTCTGGCTGCTAGAATCTCTGTGCGAAGGGAGTTTTTCCTCCTTAACTTCTTTATGCCCTCCCTGTGATATCTCATGCCAATGTGGGTGTTTTTCACAAATGGGACACATCCTATAACAATATCTGTAGATTTGCCCTATCTGCTCCTCGCCTAATCCATCACTGTCTCCTCCACTCTGCCTTAAACTGGCTGTCTCCTGTTGCCCTCTGCTCATACACACTAGGGTATTTTGTTGACTTCTTAACCAGATCTCCTCATCCCTCCACTCTGGGAACTTGCTCTCCTGGGGACCTGCTCACTCCAGCCTCTCACTCTTGCTTCCTTAGGTCCTCTCCCCCACTCACTGTTCTACCTTGTTCGAAAATGGGAAAGCAAGCTTTCTCCTACTTTTCCCTAGGTTTTGGAACTCTCTCCCGACCACGCCAAGGTTCTCACTTCTCACCCTGCATTTAAGCACTCTCTATTTTCCCACCTCATATCTCTTGACAACTGTATCTGCTCATAATGTTCTCTCCTGCCTCTCTATTTTGTGTCCCTGTTTGTGGCCTTGCCGCTTCTCGGGTTTCTGCCTTCTGCTTAAGCGCCAACAACAGTCTGTTTTCTCCTCTACTGGGTACAACTGTCTTGTCTACTGTACCATTATGTAACTTTTGTCATCTGTGCCTACCTGCCTGTTTTCTCCCTCAGCTAGGCCTGTTGACTTGTCTACTACCAGAACATGGATAGTCTACTGTGTCTGCCTCTGACTTTTGTGGACAGTTCTCCTGTCTTCTGTAACTGGCTGTTTGTCAATGCTTTGCTGTTAAGGTGGTATGCTCATATGCTGTTATCCTATTACCCTGTTATTCTTTTAAGCGGATATGCTGTTACCCTGATTTATTGTTACACTGTCAAACTGTTACACTGTTATATTGTTATGCCTTCATGCTGTCATACTGTTATACTCTTATACTGACATATTGTTATACTGTTGTAATGTTGTACTGTTATGCTGTTTGTATTGTACTGTCCCGAGTCGTGCCTGAAAATAGGCAGGATTTTTGCCTAGTGTACTTACCCAGTTACCAAAAGCAAATAAATAAATAAATGTCAGCAGCTCCATCGTCTGCTCAAAATCAGACCATTATTTGATCCCCAATAGCCTATCAGAGGCAATCCCAACTTCAGAACTGAAAGTAAACCCATTCAATCCTCCTTGCAAAAAGCTATTTTGGAATCCCTACATCAGCTGCTAGATTCCAATGCCTTTATCAGGTTTGGCATTCTGAAAATGAGGTATAATCTCAAATCCTCAGATGTGCTTCTCTTCTTACAGCTACAACACATGATGGTTTCCTCCCTAGGCCCTCATCTCTGGAACCTTGTGGCCCTCACAGTCTGGGATGAACTTGCCCATTTGGCAAACAAAAGATACGCTACATCTCCAATCCATGGACACGTGTTCATACTGGCTATACAAATTCTCATAGCTAATGCGCCTGACCCAAGAACCCAGATGTGGTCGAACTTACATAGATACCTCAGGGTTGACACTCTTAGACTTATACAGAACAAAATGGCCCATAATATGCACTCCACACCGACCAAACTACACAGAATGAATCACTTGGATATGGACACATGCATAAAATGTTAGCTACACACAGGCATTCCAAAGCACATCTTATAGCACTGTTCCAACGCCACCTAGCTGTGGGACACCATTCAAGCCAAACTAGACCCATTGCTGGCACTCGAGGATGCATTCACTCCACAAATCTGCCTATTGGGGTTGGGCTAAAACAGGTTCTTGAGCCCAGAAGGTACCATATCTCACTAGTGGCAGCTATTATCAAATGGATTATACTTGACACTGGATTGATGAGGTCACCCTCACATATCGAGAATGGCACATGGCCATTCTGGTGGCTGTACTCATGGAAAAATTATATTCAACGTCACAACAGGCCCAAGGCCTTCCAGAACAGATGGGAAACTTTACACACCCTCCATTTACTTTCAAAATGACTGCAATTTGTTTATGTATTCACCCCAATTAATTAATGTGATAATTGTTTTTTAATGGCCGCTGACATTATATTCTTGTATCTGCTCTTACACACCTGGACCTCCCCCGAATGTTGAAGTGGACCAAGGTCTCTATACAGGTTTGGTGTAAAAAGTTGTTTGTTACTGTTTTCTGCTCTGTTGCTCAGCTATAAATCTTGCTGTTACAGGGTGACTGTATGAACTGTGTCTCGCTATCCTCTGCTGCCCAGCCAAGACATCTCGCTGCCACAGGAACTGTTCTCCTGCTCCACTCGCTTGTCGAAAGCCCCTAGTCCCGGAGAGTACATCGTAGTATGGGACTGTGGGGAGGAGCACTAAGAGACTGACATCACAAGTGAGGAGGGGCGCCTGAGTTTAAAAAGACGCGTTGCACACAGTGCGAGCACTATGGCGAGTGTGAGTGGCAAAGAAAGTTTGTATTAATATCTGTCTCTAACCCTAGGCCATCTGTATTATTAAGCATTTCTGCTACCGTAAGTTAAAGATATTGCATGACTTTATTATTTTAATTATTGGCATTAGTTAATTTGAAATGTTTTAATTTGTTCTGTGTATTAAGCTGCCTCTTTACTGTTCAGTTGTGAGCATAGAGTGGGAGTTGCATTTAGAAAATAAAGGGCATTTCATCTGGCATTATCTTGGGGTTTATATTACTAGAATGGAGCCTAGTTCATTTAAATATTGATAGAAAAGATGATAATATCATGGGATATAAGTATCAGCAATGTTCTGATACTAATTTCTGTTTTTCTAACAGTTTACTAAATTCTAGTATAACCATTTCATCTAACATTAAGTATTCTGGTGTTCTAAAAAAAAGGATATGTATGACAGTGGTTATTTTACCAAATCACTTCTCCTGATTCCTCCTTTTCTATCCTTCAGACTTTTGAATTTGTCCAGTGATGTAGAACTTAATCCAGGCCCTTTGGTTAATTTCCATCTGCCTTCACACCAGCCCTAAAAATGAAGGGTTTGCAAATAATACACTTAAATGCCTGTGGTGTTAATTCAAAAAAACACAAATTGAGGCCTTTATGGCCCACCATCATCCTGACATTTTGTGTATAACCAGTCATGGTTGAAACCTTCAGTCGATAGTAAACTCTATCGGATAGATGGGCATAAACTAATACGGAAGAATAGGACTGGTAAGAAGAAAGGAGGTAGAATCCTAATATATTTTAAAGAAAGTTTAGATGTTTTTGAAAGCAGTTTTGATTTGTTCAATTTTATGTAGTACTTGGTGGTTGTTATAAACTAAAGATTTGCACAGTTTATAATCCCCCTAAAATAGCCAGTAAGGGTTTGAATGATTTGTTAGAATTCCTAGGTGCTGAATGTAGAACTGGGGACTTATTGGTCCATGATTTTAATATAAATTGGTCTCCTGTTGACAATCTAGAATTGGAATCACTCATAACTAATGCTGGGCTTGTACAAATAATTTCCACTTATAACAGAATGAATTTAGTAAGCAAAAACACACTATTATAGATTGGATTCTCACTAATAATTCCTCTAAGGTTGTAACCAAAGGTGCTCTTCCTAATGTGGTGAGTGATCACCTTGCAGTATTTTGTACCTGGAGTGTAATACTCAAAGCCCCTCCCAGGTTTATATTATTTATGAAGTTTCTGTTAACAATTCAGATGATCTTGATGAAGATTTAATCAATATAGATTGGACATACTTAGATGCAATCCCTGAAGTTGACTGTGCAGTAGATTGTTTTAATAAAATCTTAGTTGATCTACAGAACATGTTTTTCCTTTAAAAACCCATAGGGTTAGAGGCATAGTAAACAAATGGATTACCCCTGTTTTATTTCAACTTATGAAAGAAAGAGACTCTGCTTGGAGTCTCTATTAAAGGACTAAGACAGAGTCCGACTTCAATAATTATCGTCGGTTGCATAATTTATGTAAGGCCAAAATGAGATTATGCAAATCTGAATTTTATTTGTCTAAACAGCAGACCAATTTACATAATCCTAGGAACTTTTGGTCAGTGATTAAGGATCTGACTACCCCTAAGGGTAGAAATGTCTCTAATGAGATGAGTGTGGATGGGAGTCCTATATCTGATTTGTCCAAAATTACTGAGGCTTTTTTGACTAAATTCACTAATCTAACTCCTTATTTTAAGGACTTCTCCTCCATAGACTCTCAGGATGCTCCGTGTCTGGAAAATAAATCCTTCTCTTTTTAATTTTGGATAAATAAGCCTAGGGAAGTTCTGAGATTGTTAAAACAATTGTCCTCAAATAAAAGTTATGGGCCAGGAGAACTTAATGTAAGGTTTTTAAAACTTGTGGCTGAATATATATATATATATGTTCTGTTAACTAAAATCTTCAATTTTATCTCTTATCAAGGGTGAATTTCCTTCTCATTGGAAAAACACAATTATAAAACCCATATTCAAAGGTGATCTTGTAAATGAGTTGGATAGCTATCATCCCATCTCCCATCTTCCTGTTTTGGGTAAAATGCTTGAAAAAATTATAAACCAAAAATTGGTTGAGTTCCTTGACTCCATGAGTCTCAATCCCTACAGCAACATGGCTTTCATAAACATCACGTACTGGCACAGCCTTGGCCAAGTTCACAGATCACATAGGTGGAGCAATGGAAGGGGGCAGCTGTATTCGTGGACCTGTCCAAGGCCTTTGATCTAGTAGATCACCACCTGCTTCTCTGGGGATTGGAGAACCTTGGAGTCGGGAACCCTCCTTTGAGGTGGCTCAATAGCTGTCTGAGCGTCCTCTGTGGGTTAGCTACCAGGGAGTTATGTCAGTGAGTAAAATGTTGGAGGTGGGGTACCCCAGGGTTCTAGCCTGGAGCCCCTACTATCTTCCTTGTTTATTGATAAGCTACCAACTTATTTGACTCATACAGACGTTTTGATGTAAGCGGATGACATCATTCTTTTAACTAGCTCACCCTTAGAGGATGAAATAAAATAAAATCTGACTGCTGATTTTCAGGCACTTGATTTATGGTTACATAAACATTGTCTTCTTTTAAACATTAAAAACAGCAAGAGCATGCTTTTTGGTTTTAAACATAGGCTGAATAGGTGTAATTCTCTAGAAATTGTAAGTTGTGAAGGTCTTGCTTTGGAACAAGTTTTCCAATTCAGATACTTAGGGCTTGTCTTAGATCCCTGTTTATCCTATTCACTACACGTAAAAACCATTTGTAGAAATGTTAACCAAAGATTAGAGGCATTATTTAAATTGCAAGATTTGTTAACCAAAGAAGCTAGATTTGCAACAGGTAAAAATGTACTGTTGTCTATCTTGTATTATAATTCATTTTTATTTTTAAATTTGGCCAAGCCAGAAATCTCGTTGCTCACAACTACATTTCATGCCATCTGTAGGTCTGCTTTAAAAGTTCCATTCCAAACTCATCACTGTAACCTATATTCTGCAACAGCTTGGCTCCCTCCATGTTTATACTCACAATACAGTTTAAATTGTGTAATCCACAACACTTTGACTTTGGGTACAGTTTCTCCTTGTTCTTATTAAAGAACATTAAAAGCGTCTGATAGGAATTATGTTCCAATGCCTCCATCAGATTGCCCATTGCTAAGAAGAATTGAAACTGGGTTTGCATGTTTTTTCCTATTATGCTCCGGTATATTGGAATAAGATTCCATCTTCTTTACAGCATATTGTTGGTAAAGATGCTTTTAAAGTATCAGTGAGGCAGTATTTTTTAAACAAATTGAAATATGATTGTTTCTAATGTACCCATTGTCTATTTGCATATTTTGTAAACTCCATTGTCTCTAATGTATTACTGTCTGTTTGTGTATATTTGTAAATTTTGTATTACAACTTAACTGTATACAATTTATGGTCCTGGGTTGCATTTGAAAAAAGGGCCTTTGGCTCATTTTGCTCACCCAGTAAACAAAAGTTTAAATAAAATAGAATAAATAAATTATTGTCACTGTATGTTTTCCTGTTTTGCATGAAAACCAATAAAGTTTACTTTTAAAAAAAAAGAAAGTAATTACTATCCCAGCATGAAGCAAAAACTGCAGTGACACTTTGCTGTGTTGCAGCCCAGACCAAAGCTGAACTTGGACGCAAGTTCATTTGGGAACCCACTTAGCCAGTACCACATCCGGTACAAGTTAATGCCACACTAGGGACTGTATGCCATGACATGTGGTGTGAGGTGGTTAGGATAGAGTTTCACTGGCAGAGTTGCCCTGTGAAGAAAGAGTATCATTTGCTGAATGCGGAGGTCAGGAGAAGCTTGACTGGAGACAACAGCCTCTGTCAGCCGACACCAGAGGCCATCACCACTGAAGTAGAGTGTGGAAACCAGCCAGAGGGACTTGGTGCAAACTGCACCATTATCCTGCTGCATCAAGGAGAAGCCCTGGTCTGGGAGAACTGTGAGTAAACTCAGGACTTGCCTTACAGTGACCACCATTGTGTGTCATAGTTGGAAAGCATTTAGTACACTTGGTCATCCAGCCAGGATTTATAACTATCTAATTTGGGTCTTATGAACATTCAGGTTTAGGGGTTTAATTTGCAAAACATTGCTTCATGTGCACCACCACCAACGAACCATGTGCAACATCATTGAGACTGCACCATTTCCATGGCTGGGTACCCAACAAAGCACTGAGAGCTCCATAGTAGTAACTATGGGTTTTACACTGGTACTAGTGGGGAGAGGGTAGCACCCTGAGTACAGGTGGGCAACAGCAACTACCTTACTGTACAGTGTGAGGATGGGGAGTGTTAGAAGGCTGAGCCTGGAAGGGCACTTGAAGTACAGACTTGGGGAGTACTATTTGGTTGCACCAAGGAGGGAATGGAAGAGCACTCCCTGTGTATGTGTTCACTGTCTGGACAGGCACTGAAGAACCAGATGGGGTGTATACTGCTCTCAGTGCTATCCAACCTCCCTTTCCTACATTTAGTGCCCAGTCCCTAAATGTGAGATAAGTTGCTTGCTCATTGAGGAAACCGTTATTGTACTGCATCAGTTCATGGGTGGGGTGATTCTCGTGGGGTGGTGATGGGTACTGCATCTCGGGGATTGTATCATAGTGACACCAGGCCCATGTAACCCTTTCTCTGAGTTGAGGCACTGCAATTTATTTAAACGCGGAGATGAACCCTCCCACCAAGAGTTTAAGCAGCAGTACTAAATAAAAAACAAACTGATCTTTTGCAACAGTTTGTTTCCTGTGCTCTGTTGAGCACTTTCCTGGTAATCTTTCCTGTTTTCACTCTACTATCAACTCATAATTTGCTCTAGAAACATAAAAGATAGAAGTTGATGGCAGATAAGGACTGCAAGGCCCATCCAGTCTGCCCATGTTTTCTATCTTATGAATGTGTCATAGGACTTTACTCTGTCAATGGCCTATCTATTCATATTTATCTGTATTGCTCCCATATCGTATCCATGTCTGTTTGAAGCCCTGCACTGTATTCATATCCACCACTTCCTGAGGTAGGCTATTCCATGCATCCACCACCCATTCTGTGAAAATAACTTTCTAAATTGCCCTTAATCGGCCTCCCTCTAATCACATGCTGTGTCCTCTTGTCCTGCTGTTTCTTACACTGAAATGTTAGACTCTTTCACTTTGTTAATGCCCTTAAGATGTTTGAATGTTTCGATCATGTCACCTCTCTCCCTCCTTTGCTCTAGGTTATACATATTGAGCTCCGCTAATCTGTCCTCATATGTTTTCTGATGCAGTCCCTGCACAATTTTGGTTACCCTTCTCTGGACTGCCTCCATTTTGTTAATGTCCTTGTGCAGGTGTGGCCTCCAGCACTGCATGCAGTACTCCAGATGGGGTCTAACCAGTGTCTTGTAAAGAGGGATTATTACCTCTCTCTTACGACTTGTGATACCCCTACTACTAATACACCCCGACATCCCTCTAGCCTTACCTACTGCTTTAGTGGTCTGTTTGGATGATTTCAGGTAATCTGCGATGGCGATGCCCAAGTCTCTTTCTTCCCTTGTGATTACCAGCAGCTCCTCCCAACCTGTAAGTGGCTCAGGGTTTCTCTTCCCTATGTGCATGATCTTGCACTTCTTTGCGTTAAGCCCCAGTTGCCACTCTTCCAACCATTTTGCCAGTTTATCCAGATCTCTTCTCATTCTGCCCACCCCATCTGGATCATCTACTCTGTTGCAGATCTTGGTGCCATCTGCAAACAGATAAACACTACCCTCAGTCCATCTGCAATGTCACTGATGAAGATATTGAAGAGGACTAGCCCAAGAACTGATCCCGAGGTACCCCACTTGTGACTTGCATCTCTTCTGACTGTATACTGTTTATCACCACTCTCTGTGTTGTGCTTGCCAATCAGTTTGCCACCCAGTGACCAACTTCTGATCCACCCTGGGCCTACCCAGATTATTAATCAATCTTCTGTGTGCAACAGTATCGAAAGCTTTGCTGAAGTCAAGGTAGGTGACATCAGCTGCACCCCCCTTGGTCCACCACTCTGGTTACCCAGTTAAAGAAATCTATATGATTAGTTTGACAGAAACCTCCTGTTGTAAACCCATGCTGTCTTGGATCCTGTGCTCCTATGGATTCCAGGTGTTGCACTATCCTTTCCTTAAGGAGTACCTCCATAATCTTGCCCACTACTGCGGTAAGACTGACTGGTCTGTAGTTCCCTGCCTCCTCCCTGCTACCACTCTTGTGGAGCGGGCTCGCATGAGCCATTCTTCAGTCTTCTGGGACCTCTCCTGTGCTCAGAGACTCACTAAACAGTTCTGATAATGGCTCTGCTAGTTCCACCCTTAGCACCTTTAGTACCCTGGGATGTATGCCATCAGGTTCCATTGCCGTGTTCACCCTGAGCTTAGCGAGCTCTTGTAGGACCCTTTCTTTTGTGAAGGGACTTGTGCACATCTCCCTTCCCCCTATGTCGATGGTGCTGAGCAGTGAGCCCTGCCATACCTTCTTCTCAGTAAATAGTGAGCAGAAGTATCTATTTAGGAAAGATGCTTTTCCTTGGTCCTCCTCCACACACTCCCTCTCATCCCTTTTGATCTTAGCAATACCCCCTCTGGACTTTCTCCTTTCACTCTGTTTTTCTTTGTTTTTGTGTACATTCCTCCCACCCACCATGCTGAATTGGAACCCCTCTGCTGCCAACTGCGCATGCGCATGACTTATAGTACTAAACAGGGACAGCGAACGTGTGCACGGGATCTCCTGGAAGTAAACAAAAGATGTGCTGTGATGTGAGGGGTGAGCTTGGCTGCAAGTTAGGCACCAGCCATATTTACTGTGGACCCACAATAATGGAAATAAATATCTAAAAAAATATTTACAGATATGGAAACCGGAACTATGGCTCCATGCTTTCAGCCCAAAAGCAGAATTTTGATAATCACTTCATGATTATCCAGTAATGCTGCTTTAACAGCCTATCCACCTAAACCATGCTGGGCCCAGAAGGCAGGGTAGTAACCACTACATCCATGATGACTAGGTTACATATTGATTGAAAAAAAATATGTTTACTCATCAGTTAAAGAGCAGCTAACACCATTAGGACAACTTTAACAAATCATAATATTTAAACACAACTCAGCTTGTATTTCACATCAGTTCTGTATTTCTCCTCCATTATTGTGTTTGCCATGCAGGCAAGCTGCGAACACTTTTGTATGAGAGTGCCTTTTGAGGGTGTGGACTCTGTCTGCCCAATGCAGAGCAGTGTTGCAGGGGTTTAACAGTGCCACATGAATCAGCACTCAGGCTGACTGTGACAGAGTTTCTGGCTTGCTGGGTGGGGACAGTCACCAACTTCAAAAGAAGTTGCTGTCCCTTTGATCCATGCCGCCCAGCAAGCCAGGCTCCCTCCTTTTAGCCTTTTCAAACTCCTCCCTTACCACTGCTCTGAGCAGATCATACTATATGCCGATGATGCTGTTGTATTCTCCACTCACAAAGATCCTGCAGCTCTTCAACACAACTTTCAACTTGGTTTCAGTTCTGTAGAGACATGGTTTCTTAATCATAAACTGGTCCTCAATGACAAGAAAACCAAATCTATGCTCTTCTGCAGCTCTCATAGCCCACAAAAACTACACCACTTGGCTATCTCCATCACCCAGCGGAACACTCTAGTTCAGGTGGGGTCCTTCAAATACTTAGGGATACAGCTTGACCCTAATCTCTCCTATGGACTTCATGTAGATAATGTAGCTGAGCTGCAAATACACGGCTTGGTCTCCTCTACAAACACAGACCACACCTCACGCCAGAAGTTTTGAAGGTTGCAGTCCTGAGCTCTGTGATCTCTGTAATAGACTATGGTCTCATCATTTATGGCTCGGCCACAACTACAACCCTTAGACGCCTCTCAACTGCCTTAAATAAGGCATGTCGGCTCATCACTGGTGTTCACCGTCTCACCCACACATGTGACCTGTACACTCAGACCGGCTGGCTCCAACTATCAAATCGCATAGTTCACCTGCTCCATGGCGAAAAAAATCTACCTTGGCCTTGCGCCTTCTGGGGTCTCAACTCTGTTACAACACTGAATTAACAAACGGTGCCTTAGGAGATCCATGCTACAGCTACTGAAAGTCCCCCACTGTCACACTTCATAGGGACAACGCTCATTTGCTTATCAAGCGCCACTCTGGTTCAATGGCCTCAGCCCAACCATCTCCTCTGCCCCAACAATTGGTATGTTTACAACTAGGCTCCGGGACTATCTCACTACCAACAGCTCCTGTGACTGCCCAACTTAACCTTGTTTCTCCACTTCCCTTCCTGCTCTAGTGGTCCCTCCTTCCCCTCCTCACTGGATTCTACCCTTACATCTTGGTATATCCAATGCTGCACTTTTCACCCTCTCCCCACCCTTCCTACATTCCTTCTCCCCCCCCTTCCCTCTCCCTATGACTCTGGCACTTCTTATTTGTTGTCTATTTCCTCTGACAGATGCCGCTGGCTGCCTTGTTACAATGCTACCCTTGAATTGTATTAATCTGTACTCTGTTTACAATGTCCACACTGTTGTAATGTCTGTCTTGATGTTCCCCATAATTTGTATTTCTCTGACATGGAACCTTTGTAAAAGAGCCAAGGCTCAAAGGTATTTGTAATCCTAGACTTGATAAATAAATAAAAATAAAAAAAAATCACATGACCATGAGCGGCCATCTTGGGGATGATATGGGGATGAAACCTGATGACATGTGTGTCCACCATTTTGAGACTCTAACAATTCTCCATTTTGTGAATCACAGAAAACAAGTGGCTAGCCTTTGTTCTAGTCCACCCAAAGCATACTGTGAGTGTTCAAAATCAAACTCTTCAACATCGGAAGAGGCAAAGTCTAAAAGGCATTAAGTTAGTATACCCTGCCAATACCTCTGGCTGGCAAGTTCACCATATCTGACTTTTACTCCTACATTCTAACTGCTCAGATACAGGAGTTAGTACGCTGTGAAGTGCATTGTTTTCAGATTGCAAGACATTCTCATCTTGTAAAACTTGTCTTTTATCAACAGAAGCAATGTCTCAGTTTAGAGTCAAAACATTTGTATCAAGTCCGTTGTACTGAAAACATAATAATTCACGCTGTTCAGTCAAGGTCTGGTGTTGAAATACCAGCACGTTAACTCTTTCAGTAATTACTTCAGACTTATCATCCCTTAGTGCCTTGTTTTCAAAACATACGCAATCAGTGTTATTAGCCAGAACACCATTTGAAAAACTTTTTTTCTGAGTTTTGCCTTTTCAGCACTATCTCTTAAGGTATGCAGGTCTTGGCTGCTTCTCTCATTAAAGAGAAACTCATTTTCTTGATGGAGAGACTGCAGCTGAGACTGCAGTCCTTCTAGCCTTTCTTTATGAGAAGCCTTTTTCAGACTAATTTCCTGCTTGCAAGTAGCATTCCATTTTGCAAGCAACATACTGAAATTCCAAAACAGATAGTTCATTTAGAACAGCATCAAAACATCTAAACAGCATTGCAATTAATAATCCTTCAGGATCAGCTCTTTTGGTACCATTTTTCAATTCCCCATAATGGGCAATGATGTCCCTGAAAGGGCTACCACTCTGTTTTGCTACCTCAGCAAAATCAGACCAACCGCCATAAGCAGTTTGTTATATTAAGGCATCCAGCCTCAACTCAGTACTGATATTTTTTGACATGTCTTTTAAGATAAGAAACCCTTAGCTGTCTGTGGATCAAAAACTTTGTTTGCTGCCAAAGTTCATGAAAGTATACAAACAACATTTGGCGTAATGTGGACTCCTAGATGAGTAAAAAAAAAAAATTAAGATTTGAGACACAAATGAAAGCAGTCTATCTGTCTGTCTGTTGTGCTAACTCACAAGTAGCTTGGCAGAAGACACCAGGAGAAAGGACTGCTGTGTGACTGGACTTCTCTGCTGGGACTAAAGAAGTAGAACTCTTGTACTTGGACCTTTAATTTAGGGTAAAAAACTAACAAACAAAACAAAAAAAAAGTGTGTGTTTGTCTGAGTTAACTGAACTGAATGGTTATCTGAAAAGTTATCTAGGTGTAAATCTCAGGTGATTGAAAGGACTAGATAGCTGTGAGGTTTAAATTACTTGTAGAAAGATCTAGTAAGTAGGGGGAGTGGCTTAGCTAGAAGGAAGCAACATTTAAAGACTGCCTTAGAAAGAGTCTGCTAGTAGCTTGGCAGAAGACACCAGGAGAAAGGACTGCTGTGTGACTGGACTTCTCTACTGGGACTATATTGCCCTCCTTCCCTCCCTTCCACCCTCCCACCCAAAGCTAGTTCTAGTTTTATAGGCACAGGATTTGACTGACAATAGGAACTTCCTGTTTGGGAGCAGGAAGTGAGTGATCACAGAGCCACCAAAGACCCACCATCCTAGAAGGGCAAGAGTAGCTCTCCGGACCCCTCTAGCTGCTGGAGGTCTGCCTCTGAGCAAGTGAGGGGTCTACTGAGAAATATAGGATATTCTTGTCTCAGAACAGTACAATCAGGAACTTAAAGGGCACACAGGCAGAAAGTAAGGAGAGAGAAAAAAAAACAGAGGAAAGAGTAAGGACTGCAAACAGTTAAGGGGCCAGAAATAAGACATGATGGGAGTGGTGCAGTGCAGTGGCTGTGGAGCAGCAGTCTTCCGGGAGATGTTCTAGAGGATGCGGTGTTGTCCCATCTGCAGGCACCTTTCTGGGCTGAGGGAGGAGGTTGCTCATCTCCAGGCTGAGTTGGTCAGGATTTGTGGGACCTCCTCTTCCATCCAGGAACCACCAGTGCCACTGCCATTGCCTCAGAGGTTGCCAAGAAGAGGGTGGTTGGACTACAGTGGGCTCAGGGAGGTGAGGTGGTGGAACAGAGGTGCATTCCTCCAATTGTACCTCTCCACAATTCCTATGCCATTCTGGCAAAGTGTGGTTCCTCTATGGAGGCACCCACAGTGCAGACCAAGGAGGATGCTGGGAACCTCCACAAGAGGAGCCCACAGAGGGTGGCAGGGGACCCCGCAGGAGGGAAACAACTCCTGGTGGGGACTCCATTGTTAGGAAGGTAGAACTGGGGAGGAAGGGAGAGGAGGTAAGGTGCCTGCCTGGAGCCATGGCTTGAGGGACAGGAGCTGAATCCTCAGGATTGCCGGAGCAGCTAGCACAGGAGGGAGCTGGATGTCATTGTCCACCTAGGGACAAATGACCTGGCAGAAAGGGATTAGAGAAGTGCAGGAAGAGTTTGTGGAATTGGGAGTGAGCCTATACTGGCATGATGGGCTGCATCTGTCCAGGAGGGGAACCAGGATCCTAGGTGATAGGTTTAAATGCTTCATTGGCAAGCATTTAAACTAGCCAAGGGGGTAGGCACTGGAAAGGAGCAGGGAAATCCTAGCCCCCAAAAAATCATGATAGTAAGTGCGGCAAACACCAACATAGAGGTGTCAATAGGGAGAAGGGCAGGGGTAAATGGAGAAAGTGACAAAGGCAAGAAGGACAGGGATGGGGCAAAAGGAGTAAGGCCATCAGGAAATGGAGGGTAATGAGTACCAATGCCTGTAGTCTGGGCAATAAGCTCCCTGAGCTGGTGGCCTTGATGGAAAAGGGATGCCTGGATATCGTAGCAGTCACAGAAACATGGTATACAGAGAACCATGACTGGAATGTTAACATACCAGGGTACATAACCTACAGGAGAGAGAGACAGGGGAGAAGAGGGGGAGAAGTAGCTCTCTATGTAAAGGAAGGGATAAAAGCAACTGAACAAAAAAGTAAACAGGGAGGAGAGGAGGCACTGTGGGTCACCTTGGAGACTGGAAAGGGCACCACAATCCGCAGAGGGGTTGTGTACAGACCATCATGTCAGGGGGAGGGACTGGACAAGGATATGATAGAAGGCATTCTTAGAATGGCAGAGAAAGGGGAGATACTGTTGATGGGAGACCTGAATATGCCAGATGTTAACTGGAGCACTATTGCTGCAGCCACATCCAAGAGCAGGGCCATTCTTGATGCCCTACAGGTGTCAGGCCTCAGACAGCTAGTTTCAGAACCCACTCATGAGGGAGCAATCTTAGACCTCATACTCTCGAATGGGGGCAGTGAGAGGATCTCAGATCTAGAAGTGGGTAGCCATCTTGGAACAAGTGACCATCAAACAGTGTGGTTCACATTAAACTCAGCTACAGTGTCAAGCCATACAAAAGTGAGGGTACTGGACTTCAGGAGGGCTGACTTTGGCAAGATGGGAGAGTGCCTCAGAAAAGCACTAGCAAACAGGCTAGAAGGAGGTGTGGAGCAACAATGGGAAAACATCAAACTGCCATCACAGAGGCAACAAGCCTTTTGTGTGAAACAAATAAACAAATCAAATGAAAGAAAAAGCCTCTATGGTTCTCAAAAGAGGTGGCTGTGAAAGTCAGGAAGAAAAGATAGCGTTCGGAAGTATAAGGAAACACAGAAGGAGCAGAACAGAGAGCTGTACCAGTTAAGGCAGAAGGAAGCAGAGAGGAAGTCAGAATAGCAAAGGCCCAAACTGAGAAAAGATAGCCAACTCGGTTAAGAAGGATAAAACCTTTTATAGGTACATCAGCGAGTGTAGAAAGACAAAGGAAGGATAGTGAGGCTGAATAGAATGAACAGTGGGTGGGCAGAGGGGACAGTGAAAAGCAGGGATACTGAACGAATATTTCTGCTCAGTATTCACAAAAGCAGAGGAAAGTGCCTAATCCAATTAACAGAAGCACTCTTGATGGGGGTTGATCCCAGTCCTTTCACAGAAGAAAGGGTTCTGCAAGAACTCCTAAAACTGAAGGTAGACAAAGCAATGGGGCCTGATGGAATTCATCTCAGAATTCTAAAAGAATTAAGGGGGAACTAGTGAAACCACTGGCTACTCTTTTAATAAATCATGGGAGGATGGTGTGGTACCCGAGGACTGGAGGAAGGCGGATGTGATTCCCCTTCACAAAGTGGGACCAAGACAGAGGCAGGAAACTACAGACCTGTCAGTTTGACCTCTGTGGTAGGGAAAGTGATGGAGTCACTTCTGAAGGAAAGAATAGTTGAGTACCTAGAGGCCGGTGGGGCACAGGACCCAAGGCAGCATGGGTTCACAGTGGGAAGGTCATGTCAGATGAATCTAATAGATTTCTTTGACTGGGTGACCAAAGTAGTAGACCAGGGAGGGGCTGTGGACATGGCCTACCTAGACTTTAGCAAGGCATTTGACACAGTCCCACAAAAAGATTAATAGTCAAATTAACCAGCCTGGGAGTGGGTCCCAGGGTGGTAGCCTGGGAAAACATTGGCTGGACAACAGGACACATAAGGTAATTGTAAATGGAGTCTACTCTGAAGAAAAGAGGGTTACTAGCGGGCACCGCAGGTTCAGTATTGGGCCCAGTCCTTTTAATGTCTTCATAAGTGACATTGCAGAGGGACTGAAGGAAAGTATGCCTCTTTGCAGATGACACAAAGATCTGCAACAGGGTTGATACACAAGGAGGCATGGAAAGGATGAGAAGGACTTGGCAAGGTTGGAGGAATGGTCAGAAGTATGGCAGCTAAGATTCAATGCAAAGAAGTGCAAAATAATGCACCTGGGAAACAAGAACCCAGGGGAAGAATACACAATGGGGGAGGTAGTAACAACAACAAAAATGGAAAGGGACCTGGAGGTAATCATATCAGATGACCTTAAGGTTAGCAAGCAATGTGAGAAGGCAGTAGGGAGAGCTTGGGGTATACTGGGATGCATAGGGAGAGGCATCAGCAACAGAAAACAGGAAGTTGTTATCCCTCTGTAAAGAAAGTTGGTGAGACCCCATCTGGAGTACTGTGTCCAGTTCTGGAGACCCCATCTCCGCAAGGACATAGACAGGGTAGAGGCAGTCCAGAGGAGGGCAACTAAAATGGTGCAGGGTCTGCAAGAGAAGCCATATGAGGAGAGACCATACATTATTTTTTATAGTGTATGGTCCCACTTAAAAAGTAAAATGGCTGCTTACTTTTTGAAAAAGTCACTGCAACGGCCCTTCAGTCCTTCCCTAACTGCTGCGTTCATCCGTCGGTTCAAGTCTCTAAAAAGTGCGCGTAATGCGCGAACCCGATCGCATTGTTAACCTATCGATGTGAGTAGCATCGATAGGTTAACAACATTTCTACGTCACATCGATAGGTTAACAACCTTAGGAAATGATGATTTCCTCAGGTTAACAGCATTCTACCATACATTATAATGGTCATTTGGGGATTAATCAAGGGCACCTGTCCACTAAGGAGAGCTTTCTTATCCGAACAGTGCCCTTGATTAATCCCCAAATGGCCGTTACTATATCTAAAAACAATGTTAAAACTGACCCCCATGGACTTTAATGGAGCACGCCCCTGTGCTCTCCCTGGGCACACGTCATTATGTGCCTGAGCGCAGGAAGAGGAGGATCAAGGGAGGATCGATTGAACAGGAAGCAGAAGGGATCAGGGGACAAAGATATAATCCCTTACCCTTCTAAAATAACAGCATAAAATGTTATAAAATTTGAGCAGATGGCGTTTCATCGACATAAGGAACCAGAATATGTGGTGCAAACCCGAGTGACAAAAGGTTGGTGACTCTCTTTAACGTCTTCAGTTTATCATTTACATGCAAATGTTTCCTACAGCTTGGAAACACTACCTAGTTACCCTCCCCATAAAGGAGACTAAAACATTGGTAGATAATTATCATCCAATGTGTTTGCTTCCCATAGTTTCAAAACTCATGGAAAAAAATTGTTTTATCTCAGATTAGTGATTATTTAGTAAATTACCAGTTTCTTTCTGGTTTTCAGTCAGGTTTCATGACCAAATGTACTACCCAAACAGCACTGATTAACTTTAATGATTCTGTTTCCAGGGCTTTAGACAAGGGGTATCTTGTGGGATCTGTTTTCATTGATCTGTCAAAAGCTTTCAACGTGCACAATCACTTTTTGCTCTTGACTCATCTGTCTTCTTATGACTTTCCCTTAAATGTCACTAACTGTTTTTTTCATCTGATTTACGTGGGAGAATACAACCTGTTTCTTGGCTATCTCTTATCTCCTCTTATTGTTTCCACTGGGGTTCCACAGGGGTCTGTACTTGGTCCTATTTTATTTAATCTTTTTGTAGATCCACATCCCTGTGTTGTTGAAGTTTGCTGTGTCAGACTTTATTCTGACGACACAGTGCTTTTCTTTTTTTGAACTTTCTTTATTTTCATTTTTACATATAATGCATGTAACAGAATCCTTTACATACAATTTGATTAAATGTTAAATCATGTGAGAAGTTGCATGCCATAAAATAAAATAAATTACTTAACTTATAAATAAACAACACAGCATATTTAATTTGGTTAAAATAAATTCCTTTCAAACAATGGGTTCCTTAATGATTTAATTCAGCTAATCTACCATGTAAATTTACTGTTAAAGGTTCTATCCTACAAGGAGGTCCTCCTGACCTTAGCTCATCCTGAATGGACTATTTCAATTAATTAAGGAAAATCAACTCTTGTGTAATTGGAGTAAGGTACAAAATCTGGGTGCATTTGTGAGATGAACATAACCCATCTCCTCTAAAGACTCTCAAATGCATCTCTTTTTTTAAATAGAGCTGTCAAAGACTCCATCCGATATATGGAGATCATTAGATCATGCCATTGTGCTACAGAAATCTGATCAGTTGCATACCACTTCCTAGTGATGGTCTTCTGTGCTGCTAACAGACATATCTTGAACAACTTTCTGGTATTTCTGTCCCTATATCCCAATGGTAATACTGATAGGTTAAATATCTCGGGGGAGAGGCTCAGAGATAGTAAAAATATTCCTCAGACTTTCTTGAAGCTCCTCAAAAAAAGGCTTTAATTTGGGACAGGACCACATAATATGGGCCAGGGCCGCTGAATTCTCTCCACAATCTCTCAAACATTTTGGCGATACTCCTATTTGGAATTTCGCCTGGATTCTAGTGGTTGTGAAGAATCTCATGGTCATCTTCCACGAGAATTCTTTCCAGGCAGGGGCACGCACCCCTGATTGCAGATGTACTATATACCTATCCCATATCTCATCAGAGATGTGAGTCTCCAGATCTGTTTCCCAGGACTTTTTAAGTTTTGTTAATAGATCTACCTGTAAAACCAATAAGGCTTTGTAGATGTATGAAATGATGTGGTCTAGCTTGGCAGTCCCTTCCACTATATTAATGAGTATAGTAATTATTTCCGGTATGGGGGTACAGTACCTGAGCCAGTCAATGTAGATTTAATGAAATCTTGGACCTAGAAATATCTAAATCTATCTTGTGAGGTGGGTCCGTATTGTTCCATCAGTGTTGTAAAAGGCAGACCCTCCCCCTCCTTAAGAAAATGGGCTACCAGATAAAGTCCCCTTCTCTCCCACCTTCTAAAATTCTGATCTAATTTCGCTGTAATAAAGGTTTCAGTATATGGAATAGAGTATAGTAGGGGTCTCCATCTAATCAATCTCCTATCTGACAAAATCCCCTCCCACGCTCCCAATGTCACTTCTGTGTAAGGGTTAGAATCTTCATTTGGTGCCTGAGTGTAGTACAAGGAAAGGAGAGTCCTGCTTGAATGAAAAAGGTCTTCCTCCCTCTTTTCCAAATCCTTCCATCGTGCCACATATGCGTTTTGGTACCAATATACAGTATTTCGTAGTTGAGCTGCTTTATAATACAAATCAAAATTTGGAAGAGCCAACCCACCTCGTGACCTGGGTAGTTGGAGAGTGGAGTATTTAATTCTCGGTCTGTGATTATGCCAGATAAAAGTGGAGATCTTTCTGTTTAACTCCCTGAAAAAGCTTGATGGGACTCGTAGGGGAGGGGTCTGTGCTAGATACAAAAACCTCGGAAGAAGTACCATCCTAACTGTTTCTATTTTCTGAATAAGAGGAATAGGTATCAAGGCCCAACTGCCGTCTCTCCTCAAGTTTGTTAATAAAGGGGTATAATTTTGTGAGAACAAGTCCAGCTGGTTAAGGGTTAAAGTAACCCTAAATATTTTATGTGTCTGAGGTCCCATTTAAATGGGAACTGCAACTGAATTCTTGGAGAAGGAAGGTAGCTGAATTTTAAAACTTCAGTTTTATTACAGTTCAGTTTATATCCTGCTATATTGTTAAATGTCTCCAGGGTTTCCCATAAAGAGACCAAAGAGCACTCAGGGTCAGTCAAATATAAAAGTAAATCATCAGCATAGAGAGCTAATTTATGGGTCTCTCACCCAAACCCCAAGGCCAATATATCATCATTTTGTTGTATGGCCTGCGCCAAGAGCTCCAGATATAATGCGAATAGGAGAGGAGACGGAGGCATCCCTGCCATGTGCCTCTTCTTAGAGGTGGGGGGGGGGGCAAAATCTCACCATTTACTTTAACATGTGCAGCAGGGGCAGTGTATATATTATTAATAATCGAGATGAATCCCCCAGGAAATCCCATCAACTGCAATACCTTTTCCAGAAATGGCCAAGCTACCCAGTCGAAGGCCTTCTCCACATCAAACTCAGCATCAGGAAGGGGTTCCTGGCGGGGCAGCGTAGTGAAGTAGCTAAAGAAGAGCAGCTTTATGTTATCTTGGGTTTGTCTCCTTTGAATAAAGCCCATTTGATCTGGTGCTATCAATGTGGGTAATGCTAATTTTAATCTGGTAGCCAGGATGGAAGTAAAGATTTTGCAATCAAGATTTAGTACCGAAATTGGTCGATATGCAGACAGTTAGTTATATCTTTGCCTGGCTTAGGGATGCTGATAATGGTTGCATAGTTCCAACTGGGTGACAGCTGATTCCCCTTCTGTATTTCCCGGCACACCTCTGAAAGCAGTCCTAGTATATGTTCCTTGCAGAATTTGTAAAAGTCTGTGGTAAACTCATCCAGGCCTGGGCTTTTCCCTGCTTTCAGTGCAGATATGGCCTGATTAGTTTCCTGATTTGTGATTGGTCTATCTAAATCTTGCTGAAATGACCCTGGCAAAGTTGGGAGCCGAAGGGGAGACAGAAAAGTCTCTATAAGTTCCGGATCTGGTGCGTGTTCTGGGGTATAGAGTTTCTGATAATACTGCACAAAGACATCCATGATCTTCTTGGCGGAATAAGCCATATGATTAGAGTTAGGGTCCTGTATTCTATTAATCATTGAACTAGCCTTATTATGTCTTAGTCTGTGCACAAGCAGAGATGGGTGGCCCTAGGGCCATCTTCATAATATTTTTGCTTTAAGTACTTTAGTGCTTGTTCTGTCCGGATATCCAATAAATATTGTATCCGTTGCTTAGTGGCTAGTAAAAGTGGAACAACCCCTCCATCCCCCTCAGAATGTTGCTGTTGGAGAGTTTTAAGTTGTTGTTGTGGGGCATCTAACTGTTGATTTTGTTTCCTTCGGTAATTTGATGCAAATTTAATCATGTCCCCCCTGAGGACCACTTTAATTGTGTCCTACAGGAGCGCTCTACTTGTCTCTGGAGAATCATTTTCATAACGAATCTGTGATAGCCTAGCATTTACCATCTCTCTAAATTCTGGGATGCTCAAAAGGTAATTATTAAAATGCCATAATCTAGGGGATGTGTCCTTCACCCATCTCATCTTAAGAAACACTTGAGAATGGTCTGACAGGACAGAGGGGATGTGTTTACACTCTAGTACCATATGCTGGTGTTCCCTAGAAATATGAAATAAATCTTTCCTAGTATAGATCTTATGAGGGCCCGAGTAACGAGTGTATTCCTTCCCTTGAGGGTGGAGAGCCTTCCAAGCATCTATCCAGTGGACATCCTTAATATACTTCATAGTTAATTTTTGGGCTACTGTTCTTTTCCTTACCCTAGAGCTGGTAGTATCGTCCTGACTATATATCTGATTATGATCTCCCCCTATAATTAGAGGTCCTCTCTGCATTTCTGTTATCTTTTGACATAATTTCTGTGTGTCGAAACCTGAGGAACCAGGAGGTATATAAAGTGAGGCTACCATACTTGGTCTACCCTGCAGCTGACCTACCACTATTACTAATCTGCCCTCTGGATCTGTGTATGAGATCTCCTGTCAAACTGAATATTTTGGAATTAAAACATTCCACTCTCCCCTAGAGGAGGAGGCTATCACTTCAGCAAACCCAAACTTTTTCACTAGTTTCCTGTGTTCCTGTTTACTTAGGTGTATTTCCTGCAGCATCACAAAAGTTGGTTTTAGTTTCTTGACATTAGATATGACTCTATACCTTTTGATGGGGTTATTCAATCCATTCACATTATGTGAAATACATATAAGATGAGAAACATTAGTCATAATCATATATCATTTTAATTAGGCTGTTATCACATTCTTCATTCCCTCCTGCTTGTATGTCTGCCCAAATACCAGGAACCCTCTCACCCAATCCCTTCTGGATCACATATTCCAAAACTATTGGGATTTCCAAAAAAAAATCCCTGTGGAACCTCTTCCTGCAGTAAAAAACCTAATATAGGCAATAACCAGTTGACTAGTAAAAACAAACTAGTCTCAACATGATTAGAAACATTATTAACACTTTGGCTTCCAAAAAGGGGTGGTACCAACCCTAATCCCCTGATGTCATGAGGGGAAGGAAGGGTGTTCAAACCTATCAACCCCCGTGTGGGAGGGCAAGTGGATGCTCGAGGCATCGGGTCCTCCTAAGCCCATGAATCGGGATCTAATAAGAAACTGGTGAGGTCCCCTTTAAATATCGTTAACCCTCTATGTGAGTGTCTCCTCATCAGGAACAATCAATAAAAAAAAAAAGAAGGGGAGAAGGGAAAAAATGAAATCCTCCCTTCTCTATCTGCCCAAATTCAGAAGAATACCTTGGTTGAGGAGCATCCAAACATTTTTCACAAAATGCTGTGCATCACTTGTGATCCACATAATGATTTTGTGTAATCAGGACAAAGAGGGGAAGGGGGAGAGGGTGAAGGGGGAATCCCAGGATAGTATGTTGCTCCCTGGGGATATAAATCTCCCCTTCTAAGTTATTCATTGCAAGTTTCCTAAGCCCAGCAGTCCCCATTCCCCCATACAACTGAATAATCTTTCTCCATAAATCCAATGAAAGACCATGAGTCCGATTTTATAATGACTAAGCTAACCAGTGCACATAGGATCGTTTATTTCAGTTGTAACTGCAACTTCCTTTAAAAGTCCCTTCACCCACACTCGAAAACTTCATCAGATAAGATTTAAATTCCAAGTTCCCCACTGCCATATTTGTGGAGCAGCATTCGCATCTGCTAGGCGTTGAGAGCAGAAGGAATCTTACTGTTCTGGTCTGCTCACCCTCTTAACTGTTCTCCGGTTCCAACACTTGTGAATCCTCTTCAGTGGGTGTGGGGGCGGTTAGCTGTTCAATGAGAGTTTTAATATCTCCCATTGTTCAAGAGGCCGTTGCATGAGCTGCCTGACATTATACCAAGTTCCCAGAAATGCTCCACTGAAATTTGCGCGGCCAGACAGACTGGTCCCTCGGCAGCTCCGATACCGAACTCCATCCCGTTTTGGAGTTCTTTTTGAATCTCTGCAGGTGAATTGTACACCACTGGGCCTTCTTCCCATAGCACTATTGGCTTTGCAGGGTACAGCATCTGAAACTTAAGACCATGTTTCCTCAACACCCTCAGAATTGGTGAGTACAGCGCTCTCTTCCTAGCAATGTCCACGGGATAGTCGTTGTCGAAGAAAAGTCTGGCCGACTTGTATTCTAAAATTTTTAAGGCCCACGCTGAACCTAGTATTCTTTACTTATCTTTAAAACTTGAAAACTTCAGCACAATAGAGAGTGGGGGTGCACAAGGGTTAGTAGATCTGGGGGACAAGGCGCGGTGCACCATCTCTATTTTAACGCTAAAATCTGCTGGTAATTTAAAAGATCTTTCAGGAGCCCCCTCCAGGTAATCTTCCATACGTCCTGATTCTGATCTCTCAGGGAGCCCATATATCCTTAAATTTTCTCATCTGGATCTGGCTTCTAAGTCTATCAGCTTTTCCTTGATTGCCTCTTGCTGTGACAAAATTAGGGCTATCACTGCATTAGCTCTATGCTATCTGTCCTCAAGATCCGAAATCCTGTGTTCGGCTGCTTCAGTTCTGGTTTCAACCTCTACCAGGCGTTTCTGAAGAGCTGCAAACTCTTGTTTAGTCTCTGATCTGAAGGCCTTGATTTCTCCTAATAAAATCTCAAATTGGGATCTGGAAAGAATCTCTGTTTCTTGGTCTGTGTCCATTACCTCAGATTTGAGGCCTGTAGGTGAGGAGCTCCGGCTCGGGTGAGGGTGTTCAGCGAATCGATCCCCATCCTGACTTCTCTGCTCAATTCTGCTTCTGGATTTGGCTCCTTTCTGACCTCCTTTGTCTTTGGACATCATTTCTTCAAGTTTTCCGATATTTTAAGGCAGTGACAAGGAGGTTTTTGTTCCCTATAGTGAGAGCTCTATTCCAATGCAGCCATTAGAGGGGTGACGCCACCGAAGTCCACAGTGCTTTTCTATGCTCACAAATCTCCTTTTCTCTTGCCAGGATCTTTTAGGTGACATTGATAAAGTGGCAAAATGGGTCTCTGATAGCTTTATATTTCTAAATAGCAAGAAGACTCAAGAAATGCTATTTGGTTCTTAGCATTCATTGTCTTTGGCAGACTTTTGTTATCCAATTCTTTTGAAAAAACACCCATTGGTACTTGCTACTGAATTTAAGTACCCGGTCTTATTTTTGACTCATCTTTGACCTTGAAACCATACATTGATAAAACTGTTTCAGAAGTTTGCCAATGCCCGGGATGTTTAAAGCATGCCAGACATTGCTTGTCATGCTTGAATCGCAAACACGTTATTGGGCAAGCAATTCTCCCTATTCTTGATTATTATAATACTTTTTATCACCAAGCTCTCAATTTGCTTCTCTTTCCTTTAAACACCATCTATTTTCAGTAACTTCATTTCATTTTAATAATAATAATAATAATAAGTTTAATTAATATAGCGTCTTTCTCACTTCAAGGCGCTGCACAGTAAGATCAAAACAGTAAGACAATAAAATAATAAAATCAAAGGAATTCTGCATACGCTTTTCCCCATATAAAGGTCTTCAGTGCCTGCTTAAAGCACCCCACTGTTCTGCACTCCCATAGCTGACGGGGCAGAGAATTCCAGAGGGTAGGTGCAACAAACCCGAAGGCACGAGCACCAGATGATTTTAAACTTACCCTCGGAATCTCTAGCAACCCCTCGTCAGCCGAGCGGAGCTGTTGCAGAGGGGTGTAAGGAATCAGGAGCTCTTTTAAGTAAACAGGACCCCGTCCATGTAGGGCTTTGTAGATCAGTAGACCTACCTTAAAGGTGATCCACCACTGAATAGGCAGCCAGTGCAGATCGCGCAGCACTGGGGTAATATGAGTTCTTCTCAAAATCTCAGTCAACAAACGTGCTAGCAATGTTCCTAAGATGGTAAAAGGCAAGCTTGATGACTGATGATGAAGAGTCAAGTTATCGTCAAGCACCACTCCTAGGTCACGCACCCGTTCAGAGGTTAGAATCTGTGCTCCTCCCAGGACTAAACCGGAGAGGAGCCCAGTTCCCAACCCCTCTATCCTACGACCCGGATCTACTAAGAAGACCTCAGTCTTTCCTGGGTTCAACTTTAAACCGCTGGCACTCATCCAATCTTGGATTTCTACGAGGCAGCTCTTCAGCACCAAGGTAGCACTAACCTGGTTGGGGGCAAAAGACAGGTAGAGCTGGGTGTCATCAGCATAGCAATGCAACCTCAGCCCACACTGTCTTACAATGTCTCCAAGGGGCAGCATATTCACTGCAAATAACATGGGGACAGCACGAGCCCCAGGGGCACCCAGCAAGGCAGAGAGAAGCCTTGGAAGAAAAAATACCAGAGACCACTCTCTGACTTCTACCAGCAAGGAAAGATGTAAACCATCTGAGAACTGAACCCAACAGCCCACAGATGAACCTCAAATGCTCAAGCAGAACCCCATGATCTACAGTGTCAAAGGCTGAAGATAAATCAAGGAGAACCAAGATGGAATGGTGTCTCCGATCTCTCACCATCAGGAGATCATTGAGCACCTGAACCAGAACAGTCTCGGTGCTGTGCCCCTTATGAAAACCTGATTGGAGAGGTTCATATAAATTATGGATGGTTAAATGGTTCTCCAGTTGAGCAGAAAATCAAAATGGGATGAACATCATTGTGTTTACTACATTAGAAAAATTGGTCATCTCTCTCCCCAGGCATAATCTTCACTGATTATCTCTCATTTATAAGTCGGCCGACAATCAAATCCCTGCTTATTTATCAGGAAGATTAATTGTTCTTGTTCACAAATATAGTTTCAGAGATATGCAATAGTGTTTTTTTTTTCCTTACCCAGATTTTGTACACGTTTTGGTAGAGAATGTTTCTCATATGGGGACCTTTTTTCTTGGAACAATTTGTCCCCTCAGCTTAGAAATTCCTCTACTCTTGGTACTTTTAGACATGGCTTAAAAAATTGCTACTATAGGAACAATCTATTTACAACTGGTTTACCAGTTGATTTGTGTATGTTTGTTATTAGATTTGTATGTATTGTCTTGTAATCTGTTATAATTATGATTTGGGACATTTTGTAAATGAGACCTGTTTCTCATAGAACCTATCCTGTATTTCTGCAACTTTTTTTATACTTTATTTTTATTAGTTTGCAACTGTTATAATTACAATATTGTAACCTTATTCCAGACAGACCAAGATGAACAAACATTGTTAGCATTATAAACCGTGGAGAGCAATCCCTTCTTAATCACAGGGTATATGCATCCAGGATAATGTGGTACCACATACCGGGTGGAGGTATTCTTAATATAAATCTAACCTAAAGAGAACATTTGGCTGCCAACAAGGAGCCCATGAGCAGTATGACTAAACTCTTTTACTCAAGTCCCAACAATAAATGATCAGCACTGCATGCCCTTATTTAAGGGTTTCTGGCATCTTACTATCTGCCTCAAGTATATTATAATTATAATTTGTTAAATTGAAAAGCAGCAATAAATTAGAAAAATATAATCCTTGTAAAATTCAAACTCCTGTGAAGTATCTCTGAACCAAATAACTTTAGTAAGATACTGCAGTCCCCCCAATAAGAAAACAAACCCAGAATGAAGCACTCTATAAGCAATTTAGAACTGTTTACAACATATATTTCCTCTCAGAATTATTAGGGCTAGAGAGACTGCAGAACTTTTTAGCATCTGTTAGAATACTAAACAGTACTTATGGTTCAGTGTTCAGTCCTCATCCAAGAATAGGCAGAGAATACCAGGAGGAAGGAGTTGCTGTTATGACTAAACTTCTCTACTGAGACTAAGTAAGAACTGGGACCTTCAATTTAGGGTAAAAAAAAAGTGTGTTTGTCAGAGTTGGTTGAAGTGAATTGTTATCTGTGCAGTTATCTAGGTGTTTGTCTCAGGTGGCTGAAGGGAATTGTTATCTGTGCCATTAACTAAGTGTAGAAAGATTTGTAAAGTAGGGGGTGGCTTAGCTAGAAGGAAGCTAGGTTAAAGCCAGATTGAACACTGCCCTAGATAGCTTCTGCCAGAGAACAGTCAGAGAACACCAGGAGGAAGGAGCTGCTGTTATAACTAAACTTCTCTACTAGGACTATATTGCCTTCCTTCCCTCCTCCCTCCATCCCCACCCTAAACAAGTTCTACTTTATAGGCACAGGATTTGACTGACAACAGGAACTTCCTATTTGGGAGCAGGGAGTGAGTGGTCACAGAGCCGCCAAAGACTCACCATTCTAGAAGGATGACAGTAGCTCTCCATCCCCCCTAGCGGCTAGAGGTCTGCCTCTGAGCCAGTAAGGAGACTACTGAGAAATATAGGAACTTCTTGTCTCAGAACAGGAAGATCAGGAGCTTAAAGGGCACAGAGGCAGTAAGTAAGTAGGAAGGAAAAAAAATAAATAAATAAACAAACAGAGGAAAGAGTAAGTATTCCAAACAACAGTTAAGGGGCCAGAAATAAGACATGATGGGAGTGGTGCAGTGCAGTGGCTGTGGAGCAGCAGTCTTCTGGGAGGCATTCTGGAGGATGCGGTGTTGTCCCATCTGCAGGCACCTCTCTGGGCTGAGGGAGGAAGTTTCTCATCTCCAGGCTGAGTTGGCCAGAATTTGTGGGACCTTCTGTCCCACCCAGGAACCACCAGAGCCACTGCCATTGCCTCAAAGATTGCCAAGAAAGAGGAGTGGTTGGATCACAGTGGGCTCAGGGAGGGTGAGAGTGGTGGAACAGAGGCGCATCCCTCCAGTTGTACCTCTCCACAATTCATATGCCGTTCTGGCAAAGCGTGGTTCCTCTATGGAGGCACCCACAGTGGAGACCAAGGAGGATGCTGGGAACCTCCACAAAAAGACCCACAGGAGGGTGGCATGAGACCCCACAGGGGAAGGAAACAACTCCTGGTGGGTGACTCCATTGTTAGGAAGGTAGAACTGGGGAGGAAGGGAGAGGGAAGTAAGGTGCCTGCCTGGTGCCATGGCTTGGAGGAACAGGAGGCGAATCTTCAGGATCTCTAGAGCCGCTGCACAGGGAAGGAGCTGGATGTCACTGTCCACCTAGGGACAAAGTACCAAGCTAAGAAAGGGATCAGAGCAGTACAGGAAGCATTTGTGGAGTTGGGGAGGGGCCTTAGACAAGTAGCATGCACAGTAACCTTCTCGGAGGTGCTGCCTGTCTATGGCATGGGTAAGGCTAGGGTGCTCCACACCATGGGATTCAATCAGTGGTTGAAAAACTGGTGCAGAGCTCAGGGATTTGGCTTCATTGGGGACTGGGGGTCCACCTGGAGGGATGCAGGCCTATACTGGCGTTATGGTCGGCATCTATCCAGGAGGGGAACCAGGATCCTATGTAATACATTTAAATACTTCATTGGCAAGCATTTAAACTAGCCAAGGGGGGAGGTACTGGAGAGGATCAGGAAAATCCTAGCCCCCCCCAAAAAAATCAGGGTACTAAGTGTGGTAAACACCAAGATAGAGATGTCGATAGGGAGAAGGGCTGGGGTAAATGGAGAAAATGACAAACACAATAAGGACAGGGATGGGGCAAGAAGGGGTAAGGCCATCAAGAAATGGTGGGTAATGAGTACCAATGCCTGTAGTCTGGGCAACAAGCTCCCTGAACTGGTGGCCTTGATGGAAGAGGGATGCCTGGATATCGTAGCAGTCACAGAAACATGGTACACAGAGAACCATGACTGGGATGTTAACATACCAGGGTACATAACCTACAGGAGAGACAGGGAGGGGAGAAGAAGGAGTAGCTCTCTATGTAAGGGAAGGGTTAAAAGCAACTGAACAAAAGAACAAACAGGTAGGCGAGAATGCACTGTGGGTCACCTTAGAAACTGGAAATGGCACCACAATCTGCACAGGGGTTGTATGCAGACCTCCATGTCAGGGGGAGAGAATAGACAAGGATATGATAGAAGGTATCCTTAGGATGGCAGAGAAAGGGCAGATACTGTTGATGGGGGACCTGAATATGCCAGATGTTAACTGGAGCACCTTTGCTGCAGCCACATCCAAAAGTAGAGTCATTCTTGAATCCCTTCTGGTGACATGCCTCAGACAGCTAGTTTTGGAACCTACTCATGAGGGAGCAATCTTAGACCTCGTACTCTCAAATGGGGACAGTGAGAGGATCTCAGATCTAGAAGAGGGTAGCCATCTGGGAACACGAAACCACCAAACAGTGTGGTTCATGATAAACTCAGCTACAGAGTCATGCCATACAAAAGTGAGGGTTCTGGACTTCAGGAGGGCTGACTTTGGCAAGATGAGAGAGTGCCTTAGAAAAGCACTAGCAAACAGGCTAGAAGGAGGGGTGGAGCAACAATGGGGAAACATCAAAACTGCCATCACAGAGGCAACAAGCCTTGTGTGAAACAAATAAACAAATCAAAACAAAATAAAAGCCTCTCTGGTTCTCAAAGAGGTGGCGGTGAAGGTTAGGGAGAAAAGATAGCATTTAGGAAGTATAAAGAATACAGAAGGAGCAGGACAGAGAACTGTACCAGTTAAGGCAGAAGGAAGCAGGGAGGGTAGTCAGAATAGCAAAGGCCCAAACTGAGAAAGATAGCCAACTCGGTTAAGAAGGAGATAAAACCTTTTATAGGTATATCAGGGAGCGTAGAAAGACAAAGGGAGGGATAGTGAGGCTGAATAGAATGGACGGTGGGTGGGCAGAGAGGGACAGTGAAAAATCAGGGATACTGAACGAATACTTCTGGTCAGTATTCATAAAAGAGGAGGAGGGTGCTTAATCCAATTAACAGAAGTACTCTGGATAGGGGGGTCGGTCCCAGTCCTTTCACAGAAGAAAGGGTTCTGAAAGAACTCCTAAAACTGAAGGTGGACAAAGTAACGGGGCCTGATGGAATTCACCCTAGAATTCTAAAAGAATTAAGGAGAGAACTAGTGACACCACTGGCAACCCTTTTTAACAAATCATGGGAGGATGGTGTGGTACATGAGGACTGGAGGAAGGCGGATGTGATTCCCCTTCTCAAAAGTGGGAGCAAGACAGAGGCAGGAAACTACAGACCTGTCAATTTGACCTCTGTGATAGGGAAAGTGATGGAATCACTTCTGAAGGAAGGAATTATTGAGTACCCAGAGGCCAATGGGGTACAGGACCCAAGGCAGCATAGGTTCACAGCGGTAAGGTCATGTCAGACGAATCTAATTGATTTCTTTGACTGGGTGACCAAAGTAGTAGACCATGGAGGGGCTGTGGACATGGCCTACCTAGACTTTAGCAAGGCATTTGACACAATCCCACACAAAAGATTAACAGTCAAATTAACCAGCCTGGGAGTGGGTCATAGGGTGGTAGCCTGGGTAAAACATTGGCTGGACAACAGGACACAGAAGATAATTGTAAATGGAGTCCACTAAAGAAAGAGGAGTTACTAGTGGGGTACCGCAGGGTTCAGTACTGGGTCCAGTCCTTTTTAATGTCTTTATAAGTGGCATTGCAGAGGGACTGGAAGGAAAAGTATGCCTCTTTGCGGATGACACAAAGATCTGCAACAGGGTTGATACACAAGGAGGTGTGGAAAGGATGAGAAGGGACTTGACAAGGTTGGAGGAATGGTCAGAAGTATGGCAGCTTGGATTCAATGCAAAGAAGTGCAAAATAATGCACCTGGGAAACAAAACAAGGGGAAGATTACACAGTGTGGGGGGTAGTAACAACAACAAAAATGGAAAGGGACCTGGGGGTAATCATATCAGATGACCTTAAGGTTAGCAAGCAATGTGAGAAGGCAGTAGGGAGGGCTGGGGGATACTGGGATGTATAGGGAGAGGCATCACCAGCAGAAAACAGGAAGTTGTTATCCCTCTGTACAGACAGTTGGTGAGACCCCATCTGGAGTACTGTGTCCAGTTCTGAGACCCCATCTGCAAGGACATAGACAGGATGGAGGCAGTCAGAGGAGGCAACTAAAATGGTGCCGGGTCTGCAAGAGAAGCCATACGAGGAGAGATTAAAGGAGCTTAATATGTATACCCTTGAGGAAAGGGGGGGGGACATGATAGAAACTTTTAAGTACCTCAGTGGAATCAACAAAGTCCAAGAGGGTAGCATCTTTCAGAAAAGGAGATGTGCAAGAACAAGGGACACAATTTAAAGATAGAGGGGGGACAGCTCAGGGGCAATGTGAGGAAGTATTTTTTCACAGAGAGGGTGGTGGATGCATGGAACAGCCTTCCTGAGGAGGTTGTGGGGTCTAAAACTGTGGAATAATTCAAGAATGCATGGGACAGACATAAGGCAATTTTTGTGGGGGGTAGGAAGAAATAAGCTGTTGGCTAAATAGGATCTGCAGCTTATCCTGTAGGTAGGAAAATAGGCAGACTAGGTGGGCCAAGCGGTCCTTATCTGCCGTCAAAGTCTATGCTTCTATGTTTCTATGAAAGTTCAGGATCGCTGCCTACAGCGTCAAGAGATCGTTGATGACATCGAGGATTAGATGGTATTCGCGCAGCCCATTTTCCAGCATCACTTGGGTCTGAAAAAATTCAGATTTTCCCCTCGTAAACAATTCGCAGGTGAGCAGGGAATATTATTGCGTGTGAAACAGAGGCCTTTCTAAGCTTCTTCCTGACCGAGTTGAACTTTTTGCGCCTCATTCTTGTGGCATAACTAACATCAGGAAACATGTGGGTAACTCTATCATCCTGTGTTATAGGGCCTGCTAATCTAGCCAGCTTTAAAATTCTGTCTCGGGTTCTCATGCCTTCCGTTACCAGCAGCAGGGTACGGGGAAGATTGATGCCATCTTGCAAGCCCCTGGGGGTGATACGGTAAGTTTTGGAAGAGTGAAAGTGGTTTGCTGACCTGTCGGGATGATTTTTTCTTGTAGCCATTCTTGCAGGAACATAAGGGGATGATCCCCTTCTATACCCTCTGGCAAACCTAGGACCCATACATGTAAGGATCGAGCCTAATTTTCTAGTGTCTCTAGCCTGGCTCTTAGGTGGGTATTCTCTTTTAGCACCATCGAAGTGGCGGCCGCAGCATTGTCCGATTGCCTTTTCACATCAGCCATCTCGGTTTGGATGGTTCCCACAGTAGTTTTGACCACCGTGACTCTGATACCAAATGTATCTAGTTTGGTATTCATATCTGTTACAGAGGAGATCAAGTGTTGCAATTTTGCACCGATGGTGGTCATGGTTTCTTCCGAGTCTGGAGTGGTTGCGGCCTGCATTTCTGACCCAGACCTTGGCAGCTGAGAACTCCCAGATGATTTTCCCCCATTCCAGCTCCCCTATCTTTGTGAGGGTTCCCCATTCTAGGCTTGAAGTAGTCCTCTTTCCAGCTGTACCACTCGTTTCCTTGAACTTCGACTCCAGTTAGGTGTTTTTAGAGAAAATATTATGTAACCCCTAGGTGGCGCTATCCCAAGGGCTACTACCCCTGCCTGCTTGGCTAGTAGCAGGTTAAGAGGCCTAGGTTCAGTGACGGGTGCCTCCACCCAAAGGTCAGGGTTGGTATCAGTCTGACTAACCAGGCCACAGCCCTCTGGGACACTGTGATCCCCCTTGTCTCCTGCTAGTGGCCCACACAGTACACAATGTTTTTCTTCCCAATACCCCGATAGGCTTTACACATACACCTAGATTTAGCACTTACCCCCAGGACTGGTTCCTTCAGCTTGGCTCTGGGGACCCCCTGTAAAATAAGATGATGCAAGACAAAACAACTATGTAATACCTTAGATTTAAACAGACTCCATAGTCAATATAGGTTGCAGAAAAAGAAGTAGATCTGATTTATTCATGGAGCTGTAACAAGGATGGGGCAATCAGGATAACTGGTTTAAACACACTATAAATATCACAGTTGTGCATGCAGACAGTGTCCCTATCAGTCACTCTCTCTGGGTACCCAGGATGGAAAAGGGCACTAGCCAGGACCGTTGCTTGGGGTAGGCCAATGTTGCAGCTGGTAGGGGCCCTGTTAGGAAGGAAAATTAACATGCACACCCACTGATTGTAATCTAGAGCCAGAGGGCTCAGTTCGTGGAAACAACACAACAAATTAATTAGATGACACATTTGTGATTTAAAAGATATGCTGCAGGGAGCTACCCTGTTTACTACTCACGATATCCAAGGCTGAAAAGGATGGATGATGGTTCTGGACTGCCAGAAGGAGCAGGTAGAGACATGGCCCTCGTGGCAGGGCTCAAATGCATTTGATAGCAGGCGGATTCAGTCCGATGCAAGCTGGGTACAGCTTCCAGCCTCACACACAACTCAGCTCGAGGGGAAACCAGGTTGTGACCCTCCAGTTCACATCACATTTATATATAACTAAGGACTACTGTACCAGGCAATCGACTCCTCAATCATGATTGCAAAGTCACTGCTACACCTGGGAGCTCAAAGGTAGCTAAGGTCCTGACAGGCCGATCGCGCTTGGCAAAATCTTCGGTCTTCTTCAGGTTGAGCCTGGTATCCATCCAGTAGCTTACTTCACAGCACACCGAGTGGATCACTGTCCAACTATTTTTCTTTCTCTCTCTCTTGGCAAAACGGCAACAGGCTGGGTTTTGGGCCTTCCACGGTTCTCCTGCGTGAACTACTGCACAGCACAGCTGCTCGATTATGTGAGCTCTTTCCTCCTCCACTTCCAACTCAAATCTGGCTTGCCAGCAGACAACTCAGGGGATTTCTCTTAGATCCAAAAGGTTCAGTTGGGCAGTTTAGCTGTTAATCACAGTAAGAGCTCCCCCTCTTGTTGCAAAAAGGCGCCAACAGTCTAAAACTACAAATCTCAACTGGTAATCCATACAGTCCCATTTCAGCAGGCTCCATTTTAGAGTCCCCCAGTACTGATTGGTCCAATTCGTCAGTTCAGGAGCAAAATGGTGGAGCTAAACTAAATAGTCCTTGCTGCAAAGAAGGCAGGTTAGAATAAACACTATATCTTTACCACTCTAAAGGTTTATCAGCAATTAGTTACATCTTTTAACAGGGCTCCCGCTGCGCCACTAGCGAAGGCAGAAACGGAGCGAGGATTCAGCAGTCCGGGCGGGACTCGGCATTTGAACACACAGTCCCCCCATTGAGATTAGTTATGATTGCAAGTAGGCAGCACTTAAAGAGACAGTACAAGGAGGCTTTAAAGCTCTCACTGGTAATAACATCTAATCGGCTTTAGCGCCGAACACCAACCAGGCAGTGAGCAATTAGGTGGGCTCTTGGAAGACTTTTTGGGAACCCACATTTGTAGGGGGGGTTACACCTTTCCTGGCCTGGAAAAACCTGGCGTCCACGTCAAGTCAATACCATCATAATAATTTCAAGTGCAAATTATCTTATATATCTATACCACTAGCACATTAAGCCTATAACTTCTAAAGCATTTGGCAACATATTAAAGCTGTACCATACACATTTTCTGTATTTCACAGTACACTACATTTTCTAAACCACATCACACATAGGTTACACAGGTTACTCAGATACACACTGCAGTTTGGAATCAGGTTATTACTTACTGCACATTGAACAATGGCAACGGGGGCCCTTTCCTATCAGCTACCTTGGGGCTGGATGAGGCAGTGGCACCATACTTAGAGGGCAGAACAATCAGCCGGGAGTTAGCACTCAAACTCAGTTTGGGTAGGGAACTTGGGACACATAAACTGCCTAGTGGGCTATATTGAGAGGCAAATCCACTGGCCTCTCAGGGGAATCATAGCTGAGGTGCACTATTGGTTTGACAGCTCATCCAGTCTTCTTGGGGGAACAGCCACAATCTCGGTACCTTTCACCTCAATCTCTGCACTTTTCTCACTTGCAAGGGGGGCCTCTGTCTGATTGGAAGAGTTTGGTCTTGGGGCACTGTCAGCCCCTGGCTCAGTAAATTCAGGTTCTACACCACCTTGCTGACTGAGATGGCCCTCTGGCACTGAAAAGGAGTCATCATCACACTCAGAGTACTCTTTGTGTTCTGGCATGTCTCCAGTCTGTCCCAAATCATCTGTCTTTTTCTCAGGTAACTCCACAGTTCCACCATACACAGCGACTCAACATCATCAGACCTGACACTCTGCACTTCACCTCAGGAGCATATTGACTCCAAGGATAAAGCTGGGGATTAGGCAGTCCAGAAGGCCCAGCTTCATCCCCACAATTGACCATGGGGTTACCTTGAAACAGTTGACTCAGTTCATAAGAGGATAATAACCAAAGTTGCACTCACTCTCATCAGAAGTGGACTGACAGTCATCATCAATTTGAGTTTACTGTGGAGAAAACCTTAAGTCAGTGACCACAGGGGCAGGCTTACTCCGTCTTTGTTTCGCAGCAGCCCGAGTCACTGGTCCAGGGGGAACTATCTCTGGGGGCTCAGCTTCAATCAAGATTTGGCCAATGGGCAACAACTGGTTATGGTGCATGGTCTTGACATCTTTTGAGTTGTTTTCAGGCCTCACTTTGTACACAGGTAAGTCATTCAATTTGTCTACTATTATGTGGGGAAGATGGTGCCACCGATCAGCAATTTTGTGTTTGCCATGCAATCCCAGGTTCCGCAGCAATACACGGTCTCCAGCTCGAAGCTCTTGGGCCTTTACTTTTTTATCATACCTTTCTTTATTAGCTAAATTTCTCTTTGGAGCCATTGTCTGAGCTAGTTGGTATGCATGGTTCAATTGAGCTTTTGGCTTTTGCATGTATTGTAAGTAATTTTCAGCTCTGACCCCATCTGGCGAAACCCCAAACAACGTCCACTAGTAACTCGAGCCTCCTCCCAAACATGAGTCGATAGGGAGAGAACCCGTAGCATCATTTTTTGTACAATTATAGGCATGGACCAAGGTGCTAATCTGCTGGCTCCATTTTGGCTTGTCTTTCAGGTGGAGAGTGCCCAACATGTCAAGCAGGGTGCAACTGAAGTGCTCTGGCTGTGGATCTCCCTGCGGGTGATAAGGCATGGTTCTGGACTTCTGCATCCCCCATAGAGAGAGAGCATTTCTTTGATTAAGCGACTCTCAAAGTCTCTGCCTTGGTCAGAATGAATTCTTTGGGGGGCCCCATAGTGAACAAATTCTCTATCAGCACCTTGGCCCCAGTGGATGCTTTTTGATCTTTGGTGGGGAAGGCTTGGGCATATCTGGTAAAATGATCTGTGACCACCAACACGTTACTGATATTCCACTGATCAGGCTCCAAACTTTGAAAGTCAATACAAACTAACTCCATGGGCGTGCTGGTGGCAATGTTAACAAGAGGAGCAGCCCTCTTTGGCAAACCCTTTCTCTGTAGGCAGCGACTACAAGTTTGTACATGATGTTCAACATCTGCCCCCATTTTAGGCCAGTAAAATCGGGACCGCTCCAGGTCAAGGGTTCTGTCGATGCCGAGGTGACCCATGTGGTTGTGTAGGGACCTCAGCACCAAGTCTCTGAAATCTGTGGGCAGTACCAATTGTTGCTTGTATACTTGACCCCCCCATCTACAGTCTCTCGGTACAGCAACTGATTTATTAGCTTCAATTTAGGGCCTTCTTTGTACAATAGTGCAGTTTTCAAGTCAGAGGAGCGCAACTTGGACACGTCTTTCCCTGTGTAGAGGGCTTCAAGGGTTGATCGGATCATTGGGTCACGAGATTGAGCTCGCTGAAGGCTGTTATTATCAAACTGAGGCAAGGCACCAGTATCTAGTGCGGAGAAGTGACAATATGCAGCTGGTATGCAAGTGTCAGAGGGGCCCAGACAGTCTACCAAACAGTCCACTGGGTCCGTGGATATCTATTCATCTTTGTCAAACTTTTGGCACAGGGCTCGAATATCAGCCTCGGACAACCTGACCCAATCACTTTTGGAATTAGGCCTCTGGTAGAGGGCATCAGCATCTGTGTGATTCAGACCCAATCTGTATTCAACAGCATAATCATAATAGGACAACGCAGAAAGCCACCGATGCACAGGAGCATCCAATTAGCTGAAGTCTGAACATAGGTTAGGGGATTATACGGTCTTTACTAGTATCTTGCTCCATACAAATAGTCATGGAATTGGTCAACAATGGCCCACTTCAATGCCGAGAACTCCAATTTATGTACAGGATAGTTTTTTCTGACGGAGTCAGATTCCTACTGGCAAAGGCCACTGGTCTAAGGCCATTTTCATGCTCCTGATACAATACAGCCCCCAAACCTTGTAGGCTAGCATCAGTGCATAATACATAGGGTTTAGCAGGATTGGCATAAGCAAGAACAGGAGCGTGGGTGAGTTGATATATGATTTCATGGAAAACAGCCTCATAATCGGGTGTCCATTGGGGCCCAAAAAGTTCACCTGGGTGGACGTACGTCCCCTCGGCTTCAGCGGGGGCCATTCTTTTGTATTTTTTGTTCATGGGAGGGTAACCCTGGGTCAGATTCAACAGTGGGCGAATCACTCTTGAGTAGTCCTTTATGAACCGACGGTAAGAACCACAAAAGCCTAGAAAGCATTGTAATTCTTTTAAATTGTGGGTCTGGGGCCAGGTGGTCAAGGCCTCAACTTTGCTAGGATCAGGCTCTGTCCTCTTGGTGGACACTATGTGTCCCACATACATTACAGATGTCTGAAAGAACTGGCATTTGTCGATGAACAGCTTAAGGCCGAAGTCTTCCAGTCGGTCCAGCACTTTAAAAAGTCGGTTCTCATGTTCCTCCAATGAACTTCCAAACGAAATCCCCTGAGGCATCCTCATGAACTCATTGAACCCAAGCGGACAGATGAAGGCTGTTTTCTCATGGTCTTCTGGGTCCATGGGAATCTGGTAGTACCCACTGCAAAGATCTAACACTGAGAACCACTTGCTTCCATTTAGACAGTCCAACACATCCTGAATACAGGGCATGGTGTATTGATCGGGGATAGTCCACCTGTTAAGGGTCCTGTAATCTACACACATTCTTACTGTATCATTCTTTTTCCTCACCACCACAATAGGCAAAGCATAAGGGCTTCTGGATTCTTGTATCACACCAGCTGCAAGCATTTCCTGCAGGTGTCTTCTGACATCATCTGTATCTGCTGGTGCTAGCCGCCGAGACCTCTCACGGAATGGCCATTCATCCTGCAGACGTATGTGATGCTCCACTCCTCTGACACATCCCACATCCCATTTCTTCAGCAAAAACACTTTATCTCTCTGGGCGAGTCCTTTGCTGATTCCAGTCTTCCATTCCGCTGGCAATGGGGAGTCACCAAAGTCAAACAAATTGGGTGTCACTTGGTCAGTCACTCCAGATGGCTTGTTACTAGGTAGCACTGCAGTGTCTACACGGTGTACGGTAACTAAAGTGCAGCCTCTATTCACCCAAATTTCTCGATCTGACACATTGTGAACCTGGACCATGACCCATCAGGCATAGGCATGAGCATGAGCAGGTAAGATACTGGGCTAATCAGCAGCCCTTCTGGCAATTTCCCATCACCTGGCTCATCCAGCATGAGTATCTTATTCTTGACATCTTTCCGTGAGCGGCCCTCCTTGTAGGGTGCACTGGGTGTTGAGGCCCAAGACCATTGACTCAGGATCCTTCTTCCATACCACACCGACTGGTTTGTCTTGATCCACCTCTTGGCATTTTGCGCATCTCATATGCTCTCTTAATCAATGCAGAAATCCTCAGAGCCCTACCAGTTCCTTGCCCCTGTTTCTCATAGCATAGCTTCGACAATCTCCCAAACATATAAGCATTCATCCCGACTAGTAGAGGGGCCCCATTGTACAGTCCAGTAGGGGGACACACCAAAGCTAAGGTCTCCACTTGCTCCACCACTCCAACCACTGAAGTAGGGAATGACAACCAAATCCTGATATACCCAGCTTAGGAGTAGGCCTTTTCACTCAACCCCCAGACATGCAGTCCTTCCAACGGCTGTAGGGCACATCAGGCAAGTACCTCCGATACCAGTCCTGAAATATTATAGTTACTTGGGAGCCACTGTCAAGCACAGCCCTGCTAGACACTCCATTCACCTTCACTGTTGTCTCCATGGAGGGGCCCACTACATTGGACCATTCCGGTGGCACTGATGTCGATGTTGATCTGGCACAGGCTTTGGTGGCGTAACTTTTCCTTACAGCTCCCCCTGGAGGTGAATTATTATTTCATCTAATCACAGCCAATAACCAGGCAGTGACCCTCCTCAAATTCTCTGGTGAATGGCAGAAGAAACGGGTGTGTCCATCCTCTCCACATTGATAGCAAAAAATAGGCCCTCGAGTGTCTCGTGGGGTTCGCGGGCCATCTCCCGACTTGCGTACCACAGGAGTATTGGAGGGCTCATCTTTGGCTCGTGCTTTGTTTCCTTGATCCTCGGGACTTCCACCAGGGTGAGCATTTGGTGTTGTCCGCAGCAAGTCCCCCACTAATGCTCTCAGCTCTTGCACTTCTTCCGGTAGGTTACCCTCAGCTTGGGGCTCCGAAGAAACAATATGAAGTCCCACTCCACCTTTTCCCTCTGGGGACTCCTGATACAGGTCAGGTTCTCTGGCTGCTTCAGTCAACTCTTTGATCAACTCTCTCAGCTGCTGGGCCTCGTCCGAGTCACTCCTCTCAGGAGTCGGGCAGGTACCAACCATCCTTGCATAAGGCTCCCAGCCCTCTTCATCAGTCTCAGTTTCACAAATTTCCTTCATAAGATGACAGTACTCGGGGTGGCTCTCCTATCTTGTAACTTGAGTTTCAATATCATTACCTAGAGTGTCGAGCTGACTTTTGGATATGGTCTAATCTGACCCAGTTCCATTCCTTCGGCACTCCCCTTTTCTGTGAGCCCTCTGCAGAACCCTTCAATCCTGGTAAAAAAGTGAACAATTTCTTGTTTTCCACTGCTTAAGTGACTTGAACTTCCACAACAAGTCGTCCTCCAACTCAGTACTACGAACACTCCTTCCAGTGCAGACAGGTATTCAGCTGCCATAGCCACTGGACTAGCTGCTCACAAGAAATTGATGGCTTCCATGGCTGGGCCCTCAAACTCTCCATCAGCCTCTTTCTCTTTCCCCCTCTGAGCATTGCCATTCTTGTACTAATGGGTGGCATAGTCCATCCATGTTTCCAAGTCATCCTCTCCCAGGGCACTGGGACTGTGCCCGAAAAGTCTGAGCATTTGGTAGGAATCCAACTGTATTGAGGGAATGACTCTGGGGGAGGGAGCCACAAGAGAACTCTTTGGAGAAGCAGGGGAGGTGGCTGGGGAGTGCAGGAGCGTGTGTTCCTCTGAAAGATCTAACACCTTTACAAGCTCTTGGGCAGTTCGTCCTTCAGACGCTAATAGTTTGAGTAACTTATCCTTGAACCCTTCTATACGGGGGACCCACCCAGGGAAGTCAGATCACTGTGCAGGTGAATGACACTCCACCCTTTCTGGGTACCCTCAGTCAAAATAACAGGGGGTACTTTCACTGGATCTATCAGGGAGCTACAGGAGAGCAACACTATCATAGTCTGTTCAAACAAATCTGCATCTCTCCTTACCTCAAATTTACCCAAACCCTTAACATGCTCCATAGTGGCTACAATATCAGCATTAGCAATCCCTAACAGGACATCCAATAATAGAAGAGCCTGTCGGGGTCCAACCCCTCAGCCTCCTCCACCCCATCATTCGGTGCACTAACAGCTTATGAGGGCAATTTTCAGCTTGGGCATAGCAGTCCTCCATTTTCTCCCCAAAACTGAACATAGCAGGGTAACTTCTTCCCTTGGCCACTAGAGGATGCTAGTCCCAGTGGTGCCGCCAAGATGTAACCCCTAGGTGGCGCTATCCCAAGGGCTACTACCCCTGCCTGCTTGGCTAGTAGCAGGTTAAGGGGCCTAGGTTCAGTGACAGGTGCCTCCACCCAAAGTTCAGAGTTGGTATCAGTCTGACTAACCAGGCTACTGCTCTCTGGGACACTGTGACCCCCCCTTGTCTCCTGCTAGTGGCCCACACAGTACACAATGTTTACCTTCCCAATACCCCTGCTAGGCTTTACACATACATCTAGATTTAGCACTTACCCCCAGGACTGGTTCCTTCAGCTTGGCTCTTGGGACTCCCTGTAAAATAAGATGATGCAAGACAAAACAACTATGCAATACCTTAGGGTTAAACAGACAGTATAGTCAATATAGGTTGCAGCAAAAGAAGTAGATCTGATTTATTCAGGGGGCTGTAACTAGGATGGGGGCAATCAGGGTAATTGGTTTAAACACACTTTAATATCACAGTTGTGCATGCAGACAGCCCTATCAGTCACTTTCTCTGGGTACCCAGGATGGAAAAGGGGCTAGCCAGGACCGCTGCCTGGGGTAGGTCAACATTGCAGCTGGTAGGGGCCCTGTTAGGAAGGAAAATTAACATGCACACCACTGATTGTAATCCAGAGCCAGAGGGCTCAGTTAGTGGAAACAACACAACAAACTAATTAGATGATACATTTGTGATTTAAAAGATATGTTGCAGGGAGCTACCCTGTTTACTACTCACGATACCCAAGGCTGAGAACAGGATGGATGATGGTTGTTCTGGACTGCCAGAAGGAGCAGGGTAGAGAGACAAGGCCCTCATGTCAGGGCCCAAATGCATTTGATAGCAGGCGGATTCAGTCCAATGCAAGCTGGGTACAGCTTCCAGCCTTCTACACACAACTGAGCGCGAAGGGGAAACCAGGTTATGACCCCCATCCAGTTCACAGCACATTTATATGTAACTAAGGACTACTGTACCAGGCAATTGACTCCTCGATCCCCAGCACAACGTTAGTCACACCTCGGGAGCTCGGCGTAAAGCTAAGGTCCTGACAGGCAGATCGCACTTGGCAAAACTCGGTCTTCTTCAGGTTGAGCCTGGTATCCATCCAATAGCTTACTTCACAGCACACCGAGAGGATCACTGTCTGACTATTTTTCTCTTCTCTCTCTCTCTCTCTCTCTCTCTCTCTCTCTCGGCAAAATGGCAACAGGCCGGGTTTCAGGCCTTCCACGGTTCTCAAGAGTAGCCAAGGACACCTGATGGTAGGGCAGCTGGAGTGGCACAGCAGTAGGTGCCCAACTTTGGAGCAGGAGGTACAGGGTTCAAAACCCAGAGGATGAAAGAAAGAGGAGGTTTTGCAAGAAAAGGGAGAAAAAGGCAGAGGGGAGATGGGAACAGTGTCAGAGAAAAGGATTTAACCTAGAGGATGAAGCTCGGAGGAGGGTAATACCGCCTCCTAGAGGCTAGGGTGGCACAAATAGCAGGCGAGGGGCTGGAGAGGTGGAAAGGGAGATGTGAAGAGCATAGAAGAGAGAGTTAAGTAAGAGGAGAGACAGGGAGATCTCTGATGGAGGAAGTGTATAAGCTGCTAAAGGAAAATGGACACAGTCATGTGATAGGGAGGACTATAAATTAGGGGATACCCCTGGGTGAGAGGGTGGTCGAGGCAGTCGACATGCAGTGTTGATGGGCTAACACCCCCACAGACAGTGGTTGTCCTGGAAGGGAGCCAGTAATTATCTTTAAGGGCTCCACGGTCCTTGTGCTGTTGTCTGGTGAATGTTAAGGCTTGTGTGGACTAGGGAAGGGGGTGCCGCAGCCTTTAAGGGCTCCGCGGTCCTTGTGCTGTTTCCCGGTGAGTGCTCAGGCTCGCCTAATAATCATATAATAATCATATTATGTAAAAACACCAAGCACAGCTGAAACAGAGTTTTTTAAAACTCCGTGCAGAGGGAGCACATTATAGGCTGCGGCAACATCGGCGTCATCATCGCGATTCAGTGGTAGGATCTTGGGGGCAGGCACCCAGCTGGTACCGCCAGCACTTACAATATGCGGCTGCAGCCGGGGAACTTCCAGATTTTTACGAGGGATGGGAGTAAGCTAAAAGCGTACTTATCCGGTGACAGCAGGGAGAAGCAGGGTACTGAAGCCCTGATCTGTGCATCGATTCGGCGCTCGGTTACCCGTAGTTCTCCTTTAAATCACCATAATCCTTAAAATAATTGCAGAGTTGCTGATAATGTCATAAGACCTTTATTAACTACTGATGTACACAATTCACTATGACAATTACTAACTTGGTGGCGTCTTGAAAAGAGGCAATCACTTTCTATACTGAAGTTTTTATTTCAAGTATTATAAATATATAGCAAAGAATGTTAACAATAAATTTGAAGCAATCAACATTCTTTCCAAGATTACCACTGTGAAACAGGCTGCATTACAGAGGGCTGCATGTGATAGGGCTGAATAAAGCCCTGCCCCATTAGTTATGCAGAAGAGTTTAAACGCAAGAGTCAGATCTATTCCCTTCTTTACTGTCTCTTGTCTGTCTGGTTGCACAACCAAATTTTGTGAGATCGAGGAACTGGTCACTCTGATAGTTTCTTAGTTCTCCGCCTCTCACTATCTCTCTGCCTTCACTTGCTGTTTCTGTCTCTTCCCCTTGCATATCTGCAGGTAAAAATATATGTGAATCTTTATGTGGAAATGTCACTGATACTGGGATCCCTTTGTTTAAAACTGTACATAGTTATACTGTTGAAATGATTGCAAAGCTATTTGGAACTCAAGAGGTTAACCTGAGATGCAGTTTTTAAGCCTTTTGCAGAGCTGTAAACAAGAGGTTTGTTCTGGGTCAATGTGTACTGTTTTGCTACAACTGCAAGGAATGAAACTGACAAGAACATTCTGTAAACTTACAAGAACATTCTGCGAGAAACAGACTCTCTTAACGAGTTCCCAGACAAAGACTTACAAAAAGAGCAGCAATGTTTTTGCTAGAGAGACAAGGAGAGTGAGAGACTGAAACTTGGAATTAAGAGATACACTCAGAAGGACTTAGTTTTCTCTGTTGGTACTGCCTTTGTAATAGTTATACTGAATAATTTGTATTTTTTTATTTTGCTGTTATTGAGAAAAATAAAATGCTATCTGCTAATTTTTAAACTGCTCCTGGTTTTCCTATACTTCCTGACCTGTGCCTTGATGACACTGCAGAGGTACTATAAAGGTTGCTCAGTCATATAATCATCTTTACCAGGTGAGTAAATTCCATTAGATATCATACCCTTTACAGTACTCCACAGTCAATACCAATGGGGCTTTAGCAGCAGTGCATTGTATCTCATCTGGGTGGGAAATACTGCTGAGTGAGTTATAATGGGTTAGAAACTGCCTGCAGAACTGCTTTGTAAGGAGGCCCTATCTGCAGATGCTGCATCAAGTGTTAGTGCTTCATGAATGTGTGAATGGAGGACCAAGTAGCCACCAAGCAGATATTGGCAGATGATACTTGTCCTTTCTCGGCCCAGGAGGTGGCCACTGCTTGAGTGGAACTGACTTTGATGCCGGCTGGTGTGTCCAGGCTAGCACCACAGTAGGCTTCTGTTATGGTATTCTTCAGCCATCTGGCAATTGTGTTCTTGGAAGCCACCTAGCCTGCTTTCTTTCCAGTCATCAGGACAGACAATTGTTCTGGCTTGTGTGTAGCATCAATAATTGCAAGATAACTTTGCAGTTGTTTTCCACCATCAAGAGGGTGAGGAGTGGAGCTCAAGCTTTCCTGTTACGATGTCAGCACTGGTAAGTGTATCTCTTGATCTACAAGTGAAAGGGAATACCGTAGCAAATTTAGGTTAGAAGGATGGAACTGGTGTCAGACTAGTTACCCTGTCATTATGGAAAACTAAGAATGGCTCTGTGCACAATAAGGCTTGCAGCTTGCCTATTCTTTTGGCTGATTGTATAGCTACCTTGGGGGCATCTAGGACAGTGTTCATTTGCCATGGGGAACATACTGGCCTGACTCATGGTGAGTGAGGATAATTGTACATCCTGAGGCCAGATGACATCTGGATGGGCTCCAATGAACCTTATTCCTGGCAATTGGCCTCTAAGAGCTGATGTGGAAGAAGTTTGTACTCTAAGTGAGGCGGGGCTTAAACTTTTATTGCCCCATCATTGAGAAAGTCTAGTATTTGAGGAAGTCCAGCAATGGAAGGTGACGTTCCCTTCTCAAGACACCACCTCTGACAATGTCTTTGTTGTTGGTGGATTGCCTTTGTGACTGCATGAGTTGTTCAACCACCACTGGGTGATACCCCAGTTCTAACAGTCTTCCCCTCTCACTAGCTATGCCGTCAGCCAGATTGACTTTGGACTGTGATGCAGTACTGGCCCCTGGCTCTGAAGATCTGGCCATGGTGGTAGTGGGAATGGTGCATGTATCATCATAGCTTGAATCTGTGAGCACCATGGTCTCCTGGGCCAGTCCGGTGCCACCAGCACTACTGTAACTCCTTTGGATTGTATGTTGTGGAGCACCTTGAGTATCATTGATATTGGTGGGAAGATGCTGGCCCTGAAAAAAGTTCCACCTTGCTGGCAGTGTGTTGACTTCTTGTGCTCCTTGAGCCTGGAAGCGTGAGTGATACTGTGGTAGCTGAATGTTGTCATGGGAGGCTGTTGTCCACCTGCATGGGTCCTCATTTGACCTTGATACCATGGAAGACCTGTGGGTTGAATTTCCACTTTGCCTGACTCAGGGTCATCCTGCTGAACCAATCCACTTGTGTGTTTGCCTTCCCTGCTAGGTGTGCCTCTGATACTATTAACAGCTGTTGTTCTGTCCAGTAGGGGACCCTTTACAACTCTCTTCTCATAGCCCAGCTGCACATGCCACCTTGTTTGTTAAGGTGTGCTACAGTCAATTGATTGTCTAGTCTTACTAAGATTTGCTGTCATGAGATGATTAGTTGAAAGAATCTGAGAGACTGCCTGCATTTCCAGCACACTGATAGAGGAGTGAGGACTGTGCTATAGACCACAGGCCCTGATTTACTTGACAATTGCAGAATGCCCTCCAGCCTTGTAAGCCTGCATCTGTGGTAATCATAGTCATGATCAGTTGAGACAGTGTTTGTCTTCTTCTCAGATTCTCTATCACTGTCCACCAGGATAGGCTGAATATGATCTTGGTGGGAGGAGATAGCCAAAATCTGTAATTTTGTGATGATTTATCCCACGTGTCCATTATGAACCTCTACAATGGTCTCATGTGGCGTCTGGCCCATGGATCTGTGTTTGCCATTGCAGCCATGAACCCCATGATCTAGAGCTAGTCCTACACTGTTCTGCATGGTTGACTTCTGGCCTTGTTGATGTGGAAAATCAAGTTGGGGATTTTCTCCTCTGCTGGCATTGCTCGGTTCTGGAGTGTATCTATTGTCACTTCCAGATGTGAAATGTACTGATTCGGTGTCAGTTGGCTCTTCTTTAGATTTAGAACCTAGCTGTTCTGTTGTAGGCCCTGAACCAGCATTTCTGTGTCTTTCTGGGTCTGGATTCTCATTCTTGCTCGAAGTAGCCAGTCATCTAAGTAAGGAATGACATATACCCTGATTTTTCAGAGCAAAGCTGCTAGCACTGTCAATGTCTTAAGTAGAATACCCTGGGTGCTGATGCTTGGCCAAAGGAGACAGGTGTACTGATAGTACTCTTACTTTATTGTGAACCTCAGTTATTTGTGGTGAGCTGGATGTATGGGGATATGGAGGTAAGCATCCTTCGGGTTGATATATATGTTAGGAAGTCCTCTGGTTGAATGCCTAGCAGTGTCAATTGTAGAGTCTCCATTTTGAATTTCTTGCAGATTACAAATTGGTTTAACTGCTTCAAGTCTAGCACTGGCTGCATGCCTTCCATATTCTTTGGGACCACAGAGAATAAAGATTAGACTCCCATATTGATCTCCACTTGTGAAACTGGTGAAATAGCCCTGTTCTTTATCAAGTCTGAAATTGCCATATCTATGGCCTCCTTCTTCTAGGGGCAGGTAGCTTGGGTTGCAGAGATGATCAGTTTGTGTGGCACAGTCTTGCACTGGAACGCAACAGCATATCCCTGAGAGACCACTTCCCTGACCCATTTGTCCATTGTGTGGGACAATTGTGATGCAAACTGCTGGAGTCTCCCTGCAACTGTAGGTGGCTTTGCTTGGGCCCGCGTTGTCTCATTGTTTTCTGGAATGGATGTGGAAGTTAGGCCTGGCTCCAGAACTGTTAGAACTTCTGTTGATGTTGTACCATAACTTGCTGTTCGATACTCTTTGTTTAAAGTGGAGAGCAACATGGGAGTCTAATCTTAATTCTTTGTTGTCCCAAAGAATACGGAAGACACGCAGCCAGTGCTAGACTTAACCTCTCCAGTGTTCCCCTGTTTGGTCCCATGATTATATTGGTGCTGATTTTTTTGTTTCAAGGCTTTAAATCTAGGATGAAAGGAATGATTTGACAGGAGGTACAGATCTTTGTCTCCCTGAGACTGCCTTCCCCAAATCTGTCTTTGAGAAATTAGGTAAATGGCTCACCAAGACATGTCCTTCTTTGGAGGCAGCTTCATTAAGGTGGCCTTTGACTCGTTTCCTGCCTGTCAAGAGTATGGCAGCAGAGTTGCTATGTAGAAAAGTGCAAAATAGTGCACTTAGGGCACAGAAACCTGGGGTGGAGTACAAAATAGGTGAGAGGTATAGACGGCCACCAAGCAGGAAAGAGACCTGGGGTAATCATATTGGATGACCTATAGGTAGCCAGGCAGTGTAACATGGCAGTAGAGATGGCTAGTGGTATACAAAAGTTGCATAGGGAGGGATATCACTAGCAGAAAGAGGGAGATGGTGTTACCTCTGTATAGATTACTGGTAAGACCCCACCTAGGGTACTGTGTCCAGTTCTGGAGACCACATCTCTGGAAGGACATAGAGTGGAGGCAGTCCACAAGAGGGCAACTAAATTGGTGGCAGGTCTGCATCAAAAACCGTACAAGGAGGGACTAAAGGACCTCAGTATGTACACCCTGGAACAGAAGAAGGAGAGTGGGGATATGATAGAGACCTTTAAATACCTCACAGGGGTAAATAAGGCACTGAAGGGAAGTATTTTTCAGAAGAAGAGGTGCTCATAAACAAGGGGACATGCTATGAATCTCAAGGGGGTAGATTCAGAAGAGATGTGAGAAAGTACTTCTTCAGAGAAATAGTCGTGGATTCCTGGAACAACATGCAGTGGAGGTAGTGGGGACAAAAACAGTGGTGGGGTTCAAAAATGCTTGGGTTAAGCACAAGGTAATCATAGTGAAAAGAAAGGGGGGAGGGAGAAAGAGCTGTAGCTTTGGCACAGTGTGCAGTAATAGTGCAGGTAGGGAGAAATGTGCTGACTGGATGGGCCAAGTGATCCTTATCCGCCATTAAATTCTGTGTTTCTATGCCGAGTTTTGCCAAAGGGCCTGTCTGACTGTATTTGCCAGGATGGTGACTCGAGAACCAAATTTGAGAATATCAGAGGAGGTGTCTGTTTGATATCTTGCTGCTTGCAGTATGCATTCTGCTGTTTCGCATAAGTCAACCTCTCTGGGATGGATTCTGCCAGAGACTCCATCCATCTAGGAAGTGCTCTGCTGGTTAACTAGATTGCCGTGTCCATTGCCAAGAGTATCCCTGATGCTTCATGGATTTTCTTTAGCTGCTCCTTGACTTTCTTCTCCTTCAGTGCAGCTGTACTTTCAATTGGGATAGTTGTGCACTTACAGAGGGCGGACTCTGACTGGTCAACCTTTGGTGCCCTAAACCATGCTTCCCTCCTAGCCATTGATACTGGGTAGCATTTATCTGCCATTTGCCTTTTTGGCAGCCTGGTTGGTTTCTATGTCTCATATTCCTTTTCAATAATTGTGTCACTCACTTGATAGGAAGGGAAATGGGGGCTTTCAACTGACTGTCCAATTAGGAGGAATGGGGCTATTGAAGTTGTTGGTTTTGGGGCTTCTTCAGAGATCTTAAGTATGCCTCTCACCATTCTAATTAACACATCTATATTCTCTCCATGGCAAAGTATGTTGGACTTGTCTGTTTCTTCTTCAGAGTCTGAGGAGTGTGGAGATGTGTTTCTTTCTGGAGTGATTTTCTTTTTCTTAGATATGGATGCACTTGATGGTGAGTTTGCCTTTTTCTTCAGTGGGGACATTGGAGGCTTTGATTTCAACTTCTCTAGAAGATCATACAGAAGTTGAGCCAGACTGGCATCCAGGGCCAGTGGGGCTCTTTGATGTGATAACTCTTGAGCTGGGAAACTCACCCACCCCTATATCCTGCAGGGTTTATCCAGTCCTTAAGTCTCATCCTTCAGTTATGGTGCACACCCTGAACATTTTTTCTCCCACATGAACTTTGGGTAGTGACACGCCGCACTCCTTATATTTAGCCATGAAACTGGGATCTTACACAATTCTGCGAGAGGAAGACAGAAAAAGCTGGATAAGGTATGGGCTGCTGGTATAATGGGATGCCATTAAAGCAGCTGTACTGGTTTACAAAAATGTAAATAGTTTGGCTAACAGTTAGGACATACAAAAACATCAATATACTGTATCTGATTTTAATTTTGCTTTATTTTATTCTGGAGCAAGACAGAGGATCTTTAAGTTCTTCAAAGTTATTGGTCCTTTGCAGGTCCACCCATGAAGCGTAAGCGAATCAGGATGGTGCTATACTGTTGGCCATCAGAAACATGTGCTGGCAACACCTGACATACCATTAAATACAGTAGGTGCAGTTAAAGCGTGACCTCTGGAGAGAAGATTTTGAAAGCTGTTAGGGCTGAAATCTATATTGTAGATCAAATAAACTACAAAAGGCACTTGGGTTAATATCCCAATACTGACACTGTAGTGCAGCATGAAGTGCTGCATTCCTGAGATGCTGTCTTTCGGATGAGACATTAAAACCGAGGTTCCGTCTGCCTGCTCTGGTGGTTGTTGGGCAGAGTTAAAGATCCCATGGTACTTCTCGAGAAAAGTGAGGAAATTTCCCGGTGTCCTGGCCAAATTTCCTCCATTCACTAGAAATCGACCACAGCTTAATCTGGTTCAGTTTCAGTTGGTTACAATCTGTGTACCCACCCCTGGTCACCCTGAAAAGGGACTTCTAGTCTCAGTGGGCTTACCAGGTCAACAAAATTCAATAAATAAATAAAATTAGATTAAACACAGTCTTAGCAATAGCTGATTGAATTTAAAATACCCCAGTGAAGAATCTAAGATTATCAAGAATACATTACTGTTAAAAAAAAGTAGGATGCCATTTTGTGCTGGCTAACTAATACTGTAGTGCTGCTTTAAAAAAACTGTGAGAACAGACAGCAACAAACAATAACAGATGACCAAATAAGTCACACATGATGCTTACCGGATAGATCCAGGAGAATGTGCAAGAGCTGAAAAACTCACCCAAGACCCAGCTGGGGCATCTGAGAACAAGAAAATATTACTATGCACCCAGAATATATTTAGAAAATTGGTCCTAAAGGCATTATATCACAATGATTGGAAAATCGCTAACCTGCATGCCCCTGTTGCTGACAATTATAAACATGCTTAGGTAGTGGATATGTTTAGCAAGTGGCCTTCTAAGATGGTCACTGTTGGTGAGAGGGACTTCTAAGATTGACGCTGGATGAGAGTACTCAGAAACATGGCCATCGAATGGGGAACCAGAAGATAGCCGCCTCCGGTGAAAACAATAGCCTTCCCTTAGCTAGAAGGCCACCATTCTCACAAGACAAGATCTTGCTATCTCAGGAGTGAGAATCTCACGAGGGCAAAAGAATCCCATCTCAAGATGGTGCACAGAAAGCCTGGCCATGAGGAGACTGCGCTCAGGCTAGCCCAGATATGGTGTCAGACGCCAAACAGAAGGGCGTGGCTGGAATTCCCCAACAGCTGAAACAAGGGGTGGGCAAAGGAGGAGCAACACAGTGAGCTGTGCTCGCAGTGAACTCAAACCCATGTCAAGACTGAGCTATTTAACAAGCAGAGCTGAGGAATCCCTGCGAACACTGACGTCAGGAGATCCGTGGAGATGTCAGAAGCCAGGCAGCATGCTGATCAGCAGTAGTAGGGTTTGCCCATCTATCCATCCAACCAGTTTTGCAGGTAAGAAACTTTCAAAACTACAGATTGCTGGTCTGGATTGCAGACTTGTAATTCCTGGTCACATTTGGAGAGCATAGCAGAGAGGATGCTGAAGCAGGGTTTTGTCTACCTGGGATCAAGTCAAAAAAATCTCATGTCTGTATTCAGGTGTGAGTCGCTCCCTGGGTCACTCAGGAAGGAAACCTGTAGCTGTGGGGCTAAGAGTATCAACAGAGTGGATGCTGCAGGAGGGCCCAGACTGCAGGTAAATTTAAAGTGTAGGTATGTCAGACTCTCTTCCTAGTTTAAAATTGGAGCTTCTTGCGTTGCTCAGGAGGGATCCCAGGAGCCTAACCAGCAGAAATCTACATCTTTTGGACCTCAGAGATTTGAAAGGGCTCAGGGGTCCTGCATTTGGGCAAACAAGCTTATCCAAGTCTTAGAAAAAGAGAAACAGTCTTAAAATAGATTCCTGACTGAAATGCGTTTTGTCACATTGAATGCCTGATCTTATCCCATAAAAATTAACTGTAATCTTTCTGAAAATCAGACAGGTAATCACTTGCCAGAATCTGTTAAGTTTAGTAAATATAACTCTTCGACTACCTCAATAAGTATAATCTACTATGCCCCAACCAGCATGGCTTCAGACAAAATCACAGTACCACTACTGCCCTGCTGGACTACACGAAATATGCACATAAGGCCCTGGATGAAGCCAAACTGGTGGGGTCTGTCTTTATTGACCTCACCAAAGCCTTCAATACAGTCAACCACCCCCCGTTACTGACCCAACTGTGAAACATGGGTGTGGCGTTCAATGCCCTTTGCTGGTTCCAAGACTACCTGATGTGGAGAAATCAATGTGTCAAAATTGGGCAAACAGTATCCATTGCAAGAGAGGTATCATTAGGGGTACCCCAGGGATCGATATTGGGGCCCCTACTCTTCAGCCTCTTCTTAAATGACCTTCCCACAGCCTGTGACACCAAACTCATACTATATGCAGATGATGCTGTGCTCCTAAGCAGCAGCACGTCTCAGGCTGCCCTACAATCTGAGCTGCAGAACTCTTTCTCCAAACTCGAGGACTGGTTCTGTAGTCATAAGTTGCTACTAAACTACAAGAAGACCAAGGCCATGCATATGTCCAGCCCACACAACAAAAATAAGCACCACCCCCTCATCCTCTCCCAACTCATGCAGTGAGCCGCTGGAACAAGTTCACTTGTTCAAGTATCTGGGGGTCATAATAGATGATACCTCACGTCTGTGCACCATATTGACTCTCTGGTCAAGACAATCACTACCAAGATTGGTATCCTGTACAGGCACAGGCAATACCTCTCTCCAGGGGCCCTCCACCTCTCAGTCCACAGTTCAATTATATCTACTATTGACTATGGACTAGTGTTCTAGGGGGCAGCAACGGATACAGCGCTCAAGAGGGTTCAGACTACGCTCAACAAAGCCTGCAGACTCACCCTGGATGCTGAGCGTGGCATTCATACATGTACTGTGTACGAACATGCAAATTGGCTGTCATTAAGAAACAGGGTCAAATTCCAAACTTACACCCTAGGGAAGAAGGCTCTGTTGGGTAAAACACCACCTTGTGTAGGCAATTTGATCAAGGTGGCCAACTCATTACAGGTCACCAGAGGGAGGACTAGAGGGGCCTTGGTTATCCCCTTCAGTCGCACCTCACTTGGGCAATGTACATTTGCCTACCAGGCTCCTCTATGGATGAATGAACTCCCTGGGCACCTCTTGGCCACCAATTGTCTGGCACAATTCAAAACTGACCTCAAACAGCACCTAATAACACTCTCTAAGTGCACCTGCCCCTGAGTCCAGCCACACCTGCACTCTCTGCCCCCCCAGCAAGCACTAGGCAGGCCTCAGGTACCCCCTCCCTCTGTCCCTTCTCATGACTTGGCCCAGCAGTCAGTTTGCGTCATGCTCCTTCAGCATTCGCCACCCCCTACCCTTCCCCCAACTCACAGTCGTGTGAGTTTCCCTAACAGTCACTACTAATGCAGGCTGCCTGACCATGCCCCTCACACCCCACCATTTTACTCTAGCATGTCCTCTCCACTCAGCCTCCCCTCATCCCACCATTTCTCCCTATTCCTTGTGCCCTTCTTCCCCACATACCTCCACCGCAGTACATACCTCTCTCTACCACCTTTCTTCACCCCACTGCCAGCTATCCCTGTCCCTCTGAACTACTGACAAAGCACTTTGTAGCTGCTTATCCTCCCCCCCACCCTCATAAAGTGTTTTTCTTGTTATTTAACTTGTACCTATGTTTTGAGTTATGCTGTAAGTTCTGAATCCCAGCTGTATTGTTCATTGTAATGTACCTTTGCTTTCTCCTGTTGTACTTTGTTTTGCAATCTATGACGTGGAACCTTTGTAAAAGAGCTTGCGCTCAAAGGTTCTTTCCGAATCACTAAATAAATAAATAAATATGCTACATTTATGAAACAGCTGTTTAATCTTTTAAATAATCAGTCTTATGGTAGCTGCAATTAATTTTATTGTAACTTGTGTTTTTTATCCTTTGTATTGAAAATTTGTAAATACTAGTTGCACTTGAAAATGGGCAACTTGTTCAATTTCTTTCCAGGGTAAACAATTTATTTTATTGAAATGTTTCACCAGGAAGACATGCTGAGCAAATTGCTCATTTTCAGATGTGTGTTGAGGATAGGATACATAGGATCAAGTACCAACATGGGTGTTACAGAATGTAAACGTGCTATGCAGACAATAACATAGGTTACAAGGGATGATTTACACTAACATAGGTTACAATTATTTACACTAACAATGGTTACAGAGGGGCTTACATGGTGACATAAAGTAGTTATACAATAATTAGAAAGACAACATACGATATAAATTCACAGCACATTGTCGAACAATGAAAGTGCTTAACAGGACTATACACCCTAGCGGCAAAGGGGAGGTGGGGTGGCGATTGGACCACTAGGGTGGCTCGGAGTCAGAGGGTTTAGGGGCAGTTGCATATTGGGAGGCTGAAGGAGCGCATGAGTGAGGAAAGGGAGTAGGACAAGGGAGCATTATGAATATTAGTAGGAAGCGAATTCTGGAGTTTGGGGAAGCGTTGGGAGAAGGAAGCCTGACCAGCTGAAGTGTGCCTGTAGGTACGATGGCGGCATGCCGCTACTCCTGAGGGAACGGGTGGGGGAGTAGAGACAGAAAGTGGGAAGGTAGCACACCGAGTCAGTACTTGCCAGTGAAATTGATACAGTGTAACAAACGCAAGTTAGTGAGGACGGGAGAGCAAGAGATTGATATAAGGAGCAGTAATAAGGGTGGGGGGCAGTTTAAGGCAAAGTGACAGGAGTGGAAGTGAGTGTCCAGTCTGGAAAGGGTCTTTAGGGCAGCACTGTAGACTAATCATTGTTATCAAACATTGGAAGGATCATTTTCAGCAGAATTGCTCTACGGGCTGGCAAGGGAATGCTTTCATGATTCCGCTACAAAGCACCTAGTTTGGGTAGCAATTTCTTTTTAATAGCATCCTTCTGAACAGAGAAGTCAAGATGTTTGACAAGACAGACCCCAAGGTACCTAAAGGAGGTAGAGTTTTCCAATGTAGATTAGTCTAAAGTATGGAAGTAGGGGGTGGAGGGGAGCCTAGAGAGTCTCTGCCCAGTGCCAAAGGTCACTGTCTTCTTGGCATTTAGAAATAATTGACTGAATTGTAACCACTGCTGGACATTATAGAAGTCCTGCTGCAAGGTGGGCTCCACCATGGAAGCGGAAGGACTGGAGACATACAGGACGGTGTCATCCCCATACATGTGAATGAATACAGCTATACAGGCCAAGGGGAGATCATTTAAAAAAATGGTGAAGAGAATCTGGCCAAGGACTGAATCTTGTGGGACTCTGGTGTGGATGTGTAGGGGTGAGGAAAGAGAGAGTCCCCAATTCTGACTGATTGCGATCTGCCCATTAGGTAGGATTTAAACCAGTTAGTGGCAGAAGTGGACATCCCAGAGGCAGAGGTTTGTCAGAAGGAGGGTGTGGGAGACAGTGTTGAGCAACCTGGCTGGGTCGGCGAAGATAGCGGATGTGATCACTCCTGATCCATACCTATTAGGATGGTGTCAGTGAGCCAGAGGAGAGAGGTGGAAGTGGAGTGCTTTTGGGAATTCAGACTGAAAAGGGTGAAGAAGGAGGAGGAGTTGAGGTGAGTTGGTCTAGAACCAAATGTTCTTATAATTTGGCAAGGATAGGAAGGAGGAGATGGGCAATAGTTGCCTGGTGAGGTGGGGTCACCACCTATATGTAAAGGGATTACAGTGGCATGCTTCCAGGCAGCTGGGACAGAGGCTAGCTTGAATGAAAGATTTAATAATGCTGCGATAGGGTAAGCTATGGCAGGGGCAGACAAATAGAGCAATTTGGTGTCAGGGCCATCGGGGCTCTTGCCTTTAGCTGGGTTTAAACAATAAATTAAATGAAAAAAATAATAGTTTAAATACCTGAGAAACTGGGAGCAGTCTGGAATCATGACCAACCTGAAGGGATGCAGAATTAAATGGGAGCAATTGGGATGGGATGGGGGTTGTCCTTCAGCCAACTCAAATCTGATTGGATCATGCATCAACTTGTAGGATGGACAGGGAATATCCCATTGGTATTGAATACAGTTTATTATAATGTAATGGAGCTATACAGAGCCTGTAACGCAGCTGCTAATGGAGAAAGGGGTCACAATTGCTGCCACCACTGAGGAACTGCTGTACTGAGGCAGATGTTGCCTGAGGGAAGGATAATAGAGGGAGCTAACAGACCCTCTTCAGCCTTTCATCAGGTAAGCCCAAGTGTGACTGTTACTCCTGCTTCCATCTTCTTTGCCAGTCTCTATTTAACTCCCCAGTGGTTGGTTGGGGCACTCTCACAAGCCTCATGGTTTCAAAGCTCAAACCCAGAGCACAAGCCACAACTGCTCTGTGATTTTGAAAAATTACCACTCACTGGGCAAGGACAACAGTCCAAGCATGTGCATTGCTCTAGCTTGCACTGCTTGCTGGGCAGGTGGGGAGTTCTGAGAGAAGGAGATGGCAGTGAGGACAGAAAGAAAACCATGCTTTGAAACTTATCCCTGACTTGGGCTGGCAGGAGAACAACTACTGTGGAGCTGCAGGAGTTTTCTGGCTGCAGGGGGCACTAGTTGCTGGGGTTCTGCAGAGGAGGGATTGCAGGGGCTGCTGGCTAAACTGGAGCTGCTGGGGTTCTTGGCTGTAGGGGGACACTCTACTGCTAGTAGAAGGGCTCCAGGGGTGGGATTACTGGTACTCTAGCTGCTTAAGAATACTTGGGTGCTACAGGGGGACATGCAGGGGACCCTGGCTGTGGCTGGGAGGTGCAGGGGCTGTCATTAATGTTGCTGGGGGATACTGGCTGTTGCAGGGGTCACTGGGATGCTGGCTGAGGGCTGATTACAGTGGGTAGAATGCCTGAAATGACAAGGTCCCCCCCATTCCCACCGGCTGTTCCCTAGGGGTTCCTGGCACACACACACACACACACACACACACACACACACACACACACACTGTCCCCCCACGCTCCCTAAGGAGTCATAAGCATCTAACATGCTCCTATCTGAATTTCCTTTCGTGGTCCCTAACCTACTTTTCTGTAGGACTCCAACTCTGAAGCACTACACACACAGTTTGAAGGAAATGCTGGTAAAGTCCTAAGTATATCACTTAGGCACAAATTTATTGACAAAGCCTCTTGGAAAACCAAAGCACTGGGGTATTTTTTGCTGCCTTTTTTCAGTGCTGCAACCTTCAAAAAATTTGTTCCCCTGCAATAAACTTTGGAGTTTACCAACATTTTATTCTAAGTGTGAGTGAGTCCTTTGTGTGCTTTTGTTTCCACTGGTAAAAATCCTTCATCAGAGACCGGCCCATTAGTGCAGTGGTAGTTCTACCACTCATGATGCTGGTGATCTGAGTTCGAGAGCGAGCTCAGGGTCATCGTGGGCCGGCCGGGGGAGGGGGATTGAGCGTCCCACAGGACGCTTTCCTCCTCCTCTAGGGAGGGTTGCTGTTACCGCTGCAATACTGCCACCTGGGTGACCACTGGTGGAAGTGCACTCAGGGGCACCAGGGGCAGGGATGGACATCGGCCAGGATCTGGGAGCAGAGACACGCTTCTCTGCGCACATGTGCTCCCTTGGGTCTCCTCTGCATGCCGACATCTTGGGGAGAAAAACAGGAAAATGGCTCTTAGGCCCATGAGTGATGAGTGCCCAGCACTGCTCCGGATCCTTCCTGCTTGCTCCGCTGCTCCAGCCTTCCGATGCATGCAAAAACTTTGAGGGTCCGCCCCTCTACCTTGTCCCCACCTGGAAAGAAAGCCACTGCTTGATGGGGGATGGGTCTGAGCACCGGTGTGCAGGTAAGGAGGGACAACAGCAGTTAGCACCTCGGTGGCTCCAGAAGAAGTGTGGGCATCAGAGAACAGACGGGGCATAACTAGAAATATCAAAAAAAATCCTTCATCAGTTTTGGCAGGTAAATTGATCCTGAATCAGTTGTTGATAAACTGATTCTGGAGCAGTTGTTATGGGAACGCTCTGCCTTCATGCTCTTGCTCTCTTTCACCCCCACTCTGGTTTGCAAACTGAGACTGTAGCCCACAGGCCAGTGGCCTAGTTGAGGGAGACCACCCTATATGAAACTGAATTCTGGGTATGATCAGAAATGTTTTTAGTTAGCTTCATAAAATGCTAGATTTAGCACCCCAAAATAATCCTTATAAAAGCATTTGTAACCTCCCCCATTGTGGGGTTAACCTAAGGGCTCCATGGAGCCTACCCTGAGCACCAGCCACCTGCACTCTGATGGTTCACTGATCTGAACTCTGCTGCCACATGGACTGGACTGGAGAGGAGACAGAGACATAGACAGAGTGGAGGAGGTCGTCAGAGAAATGGATTGCACTCTATATACTACAAAGGGACGCTACTGACACACAGTGAGTACCATTAGTATCATTTTTATTTTCTAATGCTAGTGCCCCAAAGGGGTCACTATATGAAGGCAGTGTTAAAGCAGTGTCAGCATACAAATTGCAGCATACATCAGCATCTGAAATTGTAATATCAGAAAGCAAAGGTCCCATGCCATTGCAGCAAAGATATTTGCAATTCAGAAGCAAAATGAATACAGTATGTAACTCCCTACCAGTCACCCCAGAAGCTTCGGCTCCAACTTTCAACATAAGATTTTGGGTGGCCAGCTCTCGTGCAGTGGTAGTACTACCACCTGTGACACCATTGACCTGGGTTCTGGAATGAGCCTGGGCTGCTGGAGGAGCCAGCCAAGGAAGGATGGTTGAGTCACCCATGGATGCTCACCTCCTTGGGGAAGAAGGGATTCTGGTTCCTGCATAATACTGCCACCTGGGTGACCACAGGTGGCAGTGTCAAAACCAGAGTTCAGGGTAGGGAGCATCAGCATTCTGGTGTCTGGCACCAAATGTAACATCTCACAATTCTTGGGGGGGAAGACGAATTTGAGAAAATCCCTGACCATGCAGGATGTGCGCCGCTCTTCTGCAGGTCCTACACCATCTGCTGTAGCTGTCTCTTCTCGGCTGAAGCTAAACTCTGCTCATGGTAGGGGGTCATTCATGGGCGAATATAGAAGAAAGGTAAGTCCTGTGGATGGCAAGTGATGGTGGCTGGGCAGGGCAGAGGGTGAAATGGGGCTGGTTGGTATCATGGTAAAAGTGCAGTAAATTAAAAAAATAAGACTTTTGAGTTAAGTGCCCACACAGCAGCACAGAATCATAGCAGTGTTTGTGTACTTTGACCCCATCTCTTCAGCAACAGGGGCCTGGGCTTGCACTGCCACCAGTTAGACTATGACCTAAAGGAAGTCATAACGGGATGATGGGACACTGGAATACTCAGCAATTTTCAGCACAAATTTGAGGCCAATCACCTGTTTTTGTGATGCTGCTTCAGTCTGGCCCTAGAGGATTGGCAGCTACATGGACCATTTATGAGCTGAGATTCCCAATGAACAACAGCGCTGTCCTTTTTTATACTTATGTTTTATTATGTTATGCATAAACAATAACATACAATAACTGTCATGCCAGACATCAACATTAAACAGAAGAATTCCTTCAAGTACAAAGTGATGGGTAGTCTAAGCATTCTTTTATGTGGTTATGAGGTAGTCCAACAAAGTCCATAAGTCTAGGATGGCTACACACTGCTAGTACGTGGTGGTCAAAGTCAAGAGGTTATTACTCAAACATGAACAAAACTCAACAGCCTGTGTTGATAAGACCCCAATGCAAACATGTCATTTTAATTCAAGTATACAGAGCAGTCTAGTGTGTCCACCCCCCTGATCAGAAACCCACCATCATTATAGCAAACAAGTTAGTGAACTAGATAACTGCCAAGAAAGTGAAATAAGCTGTAGTTGTAATAAAGTTTGATACACAAAAACATACGAGTGAAGAACAGCATTTACATGTGAAAGTGTATTTTTATTTATTTATTTAACTAGACAAGTTATATGCCTATTTTCAGGTATGACCAGGAAAGTACAATGAAAAATACAGGATCAAACAGGGTACATAACAACAAGAGGGGCAATGTACAGAGTAACAAAGAGCAAGGTGAACATAGATAGTCTACAGTAAGTAGTAATAGGTAAAATATTTACAGTCCCAAAAAGAACTAATAAACTTGCTGGACGAGTCCAAGCACCTGCGACCAGTGCAATGCTGGAGCAACTTCAGCTGCCACCACCAAACCTCAGGGCTCTGAGTCCTCTGGAGCAGTCAGTGTTGCTGCCTCACATTCCTTAACAATGGTATTGGTCTGCTTCCCTGCCTTGGTAGGATTGGTGTACTGAAAAGTGTGGCCTCCATGGAAAATACGCAGGTGGGTTGGTACAAGGAATGAGTGCACTACTCCCAGGCCGTACAGTTTGGTGTGAACCCCATTAAATTTCTTCTGTTGGGCTCTAGTGGCGTAGGAAAGATTAGGAAAAAATTGCAACATGGCCCCATTGTGGTCGAGGCGGTCCATAGATCTCAATGTCTTCAAAATAGTATCAAGCATCCCCACACCATCGGTCACCACAAGATGGTTCGAGGTACGTCATTCCAGGCAGCTACCGAACATAGAGATAGTAGCCGCTTCTATTTTAATGTCCTGTTTCCCCATGTGATTCAGGATTGTCTCTAATTTAAGATCAGTAGAGATTTCAATGAGGGGGCTCACTTCCAGCTGCAACTGCCCCCATTTCTGTAGCCTGAGCCTCTGTTGTGGGCTGAGCTTTGGACCCAGTTGCACCACCTTTCTGCGATTGGCCCATGGTGCAAAAAAGGTATCAAACTGTGCAGCTCGATGTGGAAAAATGAAATTTAGCACTTTTAGCTCAATCCAGTCATTAAAATACAAATTTTTAATTGAATAACTGCCTTCAATCGGAAGAACTGCTAAAGAGTGCATCTACACAGCAGGCCTGCTCCACAGCGCCCCCAGCAATGCTGTTCTTAAGGCCAGTGAGTCTACGTGTGAGTGTTGTGGGAAGCATCCTGGTGGAACTGCTGCAGGAGCAGACTGCTTGTCTGCCTAAAGAGACAGACAGAAAGTGAGAAGCAGAGCTTCTGCTTACAGAAAAGAAGGTAATTGGAGTTACATGATGCTCTCAGCCTAAGCAACAGCTGTCCTCACAACTCTGGGATCCATCCACAACTTGCAGCTCTAAATAGAATATTATTATTTTTTTTTTTTTGGTGACTCTAGTTAGGTAGTATAACAAGAATGCCTCTGGGTAAAAGGTTCAGAATGTTATGGAAAAGGGCAGGAACAAATGGAGCTACATGAAGGTGCAGGGACACTGCCATTTCCTCCCAAGGGCAAGCGCCAAAGCAGAACAAGACAGGTTCCTGCTAGACACACCACCAGATCCCCTAATATCGAAAGAGTCTCTGACAAACTCCACAGATTTTCTCAGAGCTTTGGTATGAAAATTACTCTGACTAGAGGTAGCCACAGCCTTAAAGGTTTTCAAGCCAGCCTAGAATCATTCACGATGTGGGTTTCACACACCAAGGTCAGGAGCAGCTCAAATGAAGACAAACAGGGCAGAGACAATGCCCTGATGGCTGAACTTCAGAAACAAAATCTCAAACTCAAAGACAGAATTGAGGACCGGGAGGAGATGTAGCAGAAGGAATAACTTGGTCCTCGTTGGCATCTCAGAGAGAGTGGAGGGCCAAAACATGCTAAATTTGTCCAAAATTCCTTCAAATGATGGGATCACCAGAAATGGGCACGAATACATAACTTGAATGCACCCACCAGTCTCTCTGTCCATAGCCACCACCGGAAGACAGACCAACAGCAATCATATTACATTGCTTCCGCTATCAAGATAAAATCCACATTCAGGCACAAGGTTACCAACGGAAGACCCTGACATGGGAAGGGCACCGTTTCCACATTTGTTTGGATGTCACACCCTCTGTCAGTGGCAAACAGATGCCATATAAACATAAAGAAAGCCCTTCACAGTGCTCAAATCAAGTTTAAGATGCTGTACCTTGCCCGCTTGATCATTACAACAACCAGGACATACATGAATTTCCTGCTGCCAACATTACCCAGAAAGAACTAGCAAAACTCTTTCCTGCCACTTTCTCACACCCATGGGTGACAAGCCTCAAGGATCCAGACACGAAAGAGAAATCCACACAGCGCTGATAACCCTGGAATACAATGACTGCACATGGTGTAAGATAATTGCCACCTCCTCATCCCCAGTGGTGAAGATGTGCTAATGTTTCTCACACCTCACCCCCTCACTCACAGCAGGTCTCTGACTGAAAGGTGCCAGGGACAAGTTAAGGGGACATTTTGTACAGGGTTCAAGGCATATCAAAATCCAAGGGTGAACTTTTGCCATAGATGTATGCGTGCCGAGATGGCACTCTGGACAGCATTCCTTAAATAACAATGCTCCTTCAGGCTGCTCACAGTTACCCCCTTCACTATCCCTACGTTTTTATTCCTGCCTAAAGCAAAATTCTGACATCCAGCTGGCCAATCAACAACTCTTTACCTGAGTGACAGCAGAGGATCATGTTGGCTCCACCCAGACAGCGCCAACCTCCATCTAAGTATTTTTATTTATTCATTTATTTAAAGATTTAACCAGGAAGACATACCGAGCAGAGTACTGCTCGATTTCAGATGTGCCTTGGGGGTAGGGTGGCAGGGAGTACAGACAGAATTATAATGAGTACAGGCAGAATTATAAATGCCCAGACACATTCCAAAATAAACGTACAAACAATACAAGCAATACAAGGAAAGTGCAGTACTACAGGCAGTTGTACAACTCATATGACTGTAAGATATAGTAACAGGTTGAGTTAGAATGATGAGGCATAGGACAAAAATAAAGGAACAGTGTAAAGTAAATAAAATAAAGTCACATTGCAAGATAAGTTATATGGTAGAGTGCAGTTCAACAGGCAGTTGTGCAACAATAAGGAACAGTACATAGAATGGATTCTGTCCAATTTCAGGTGGTCCTGTTACCAAGTCAGGAGCTCACATGGGTGCATGTGCAGATAGGGCAAAAGTTTTTGAGGAGAGTTAAGGTACTGACTGGGGAGCATGGCAGATGTCCGAGGGAAAGAGGTTCCAAAATTTAGGAATGCGATAAGTGAATGCTGACTGGCCTGATGAGGTAGACATGTATGGAATGCACAGTTGTCATGAGTCATTGTTTCTCAGTGCGTAGCCCTGCATAGTAGGGGTAGAGAGGATGGAGGTGAGATGGGAGAGGAGGGACTGTGTCCAGTATTTGGCCATGAGCCTGGCACTGTGAGAATGATGCGGTTCTGCAACAATGGGAGGTCAAGGCTACTGTATAGGACACAGTGGTGAGTGTGTGGAGGACAGTCAATGGCAAAGTGACAGAAGGAATGGAAGAGGGTCTAGTCTGGCTAGGAGGACTTGGGGGCGGCACTGTAGACTCGTCCCCATAGTCAAAATAGGAGAATCATCTTCTGCCAAATTGCACGCGGAGCCAGCAGTGGGATGCATCCCAAATTTGTAGGCAACTGGCAACAGTTTTGGGAGGCGAAAGTTCTTTAAATTCGATGGACTGCATCTGACTAAGGAGGAGTCAGTGCATTGGGGAAGAAGTTTGTCGTCTTTGCAGAATATTTAAACTAGCAAATGGGGAGAGGGTGCAGCACCAGATACATCAAATGGAAGAACACCCCTCCCCCTCAGCTAGGATCAAACAGGAGGTCAGCATGTTTGTAGTTCATTTGTATCACCAAGTAAGGAAAAAGGACCGGCTTCTCATACGATGCACAGGGAAACACCAGACCTTGCCCAACAACTAATGCACTGAAATCTGGCCAATGGAAAATCATGTACACAAATGCCCGCTGTCTGGGAAACAAGATCCTAGACCTGCAGACGACAATGACAGAGGCTAAACCTGGCATAGTAGCCATATGCGAGACATGTTCTCAAGTAACCACACTTGGGAGACTTCAGTACCCAGCTATGTACTGTTCAGAAGAGACTGACATGCAAAAAGGGGGGGGGGAGTGGCCCTTTATGTCAATGAAAATAACAAAGCTACAGAAATTCAGAATACACATAAGGAGTCAGAAGAACTGTGGGTCACCCTGGAAACAGGAAATGGGACAGCCATACGAACTGGGGTTGTCTATAGGCCTCCAGACCAGGGGGAGGACATATACACATTACTGTTAGAAGATATACAAAACATGACAGCTAAAGGGGAGCTTCTGATAATGGGAGACTTCAACATGCCAGATACAGATTGGTCAATACCAGCAGGAACATTCATCAGAACTAAACACAGGGGGAGGGCCTCAAACAATTGGTACCACAACCCACAAGAGACAGGGCTATCCTAGATCTAATACTGACTAACGGGGAAAGGATCACAGATCTCCAGGTAGAAGGTCACCTGGGGGCGGTGACCATCACATGGTATGGTTCAGTGTGGCCACTAGAACTAAATCATCCCATTCCAAGGCAAAAATATGGGACTTCAGAGGAGCTGACTTTGATAAGATGGCCAACAGAGTTAAGCTAGCCCTGGCAAGAAGAAATACAGGTGAGGGGGTACAGGCAAATTGGGCAAGCATTAAGGATGCAATACTTAAAGCAACATCCCATTGTGTTAGAGAGAAAAGCAAGAGCAAAAGAAGGAGGAAACCACTTTGGTTCTCAAAAACAGTAGCAGAAAAGGTCAGAGCCAAAAGGCTGGCCTTCAGGAAATATAAGGGAACAGAGCAGGAAGAAGATAGGGAGCACACAAACTTCCTAAGGAAGCAGGGAAGGCAGTAAGGCAGGCAAAGGCCCAAACTGAGGAAACACTTGCATGAACAGTAAAAGAAGAGGACAAGACTTTCTGTAGATACATTAGTAAAAGGAGAAAGTCCAGAGGGGGTATTGCTGAGATCAAAGGGGATAAGGGGGAGTGTGTGGAGGAGGACCAAGGAAAATCATCTATCCTAAATAGATACTTCTGCTCAGTATTTACTGAGGAGAAGGTAGGGCAGGGCCCACAGCTCAGCACCATGGACACAGGGGGGAGGAAGGTGTGCACTAGTCCCTTCATAAAATAGGTCCTTCAAGAGCTCACTAAGCTCAGGGTGGACAAGGCAATGGGACCTGATGGCATACATCCCAGGGTACTACAGGAGCTAAGGGTGGAACTAGCAGAGCCATTATCAGAACTGTTTAGTGAGTCTCTGAGCACAGGAGAGGTCCCAGAAGACTGGAGAAGGGCTCATGTGATCCTGCTCCATAAGAGCAGTAGCAGGAAGGAGGCAGGGAACTACAGACCAGTCAGTCTTACCTCAGTAGTGGGCAAGATTATGGAGGCACTCCTTAAGGAAAGGATAGTGCGACATCTATAATCCATGGGAGCACAGGATCAAGACAGCATGGGTTTACAACAGGAAGGTCCTGTCAAACTAATCTCATAGATTTCTTTGACTGGGTAACCAGAGTGGTGGACCAAGGGGTGCAGCTGATGTTGCCTACCTTGACTTCAGCAAAGCTTTCGATACTGTTACACATAGAAGATTGATTAATGAGCTGGGTAGGCTCAGTGAGCAGAAAACAAAGAGTGGTGGTAAATGGCATACAGTCAGAAGAGATACAAGTCACAAGTGGGGTACCTCAGGGATTAGTCCTGGGGCCAGTTCTCTTCAATATCTTCATCAGTGACATTGCAGATGGACTGCAGGGTAAGGTTTGTCTGTTTGCAGATGACACCAAGATCTGCAACACAGTAGAAGATCCAGATAGGGTGGGCAGTATGAGAAGAGATCTGGATAACCTGGCAAAATGGTCAGAAGAGTGGCAACTGGGGTTTAACTCAAAGAAGTGCAAGATCATGCACATAGGGAAGAGAAACCCTGAAGCCACCTATAGGTTTGGAAGGGAGTTGCTGGCAACCACAATGGAAGAAAGAGACTTGGGCATCATCATCACAGATGACTTGAAATCATCCAAGCAGACCGCTAAAGCAGTAGGTAAGGCTAGAGGATGTTGGGGTGTATTAGTAGGGTATCGCAACTTGTAAGTGGGTGGTAATAATCCCACTTTACAAGACACTGGTTAGTCCCCATCTGAGGTACTGCGTGCAGTACTGAGGCCACCTGCACAAGGACATTAATAAAATGGAGGCAGTCCAGAGAAGGGCAATGAAAATGGTGCAGGGACTGCATCAGAAAACATATGAGGACAGATTAACGGGCTCAGTATGTATACCCTAAGGCCGGCCCACCGCGCAGGGAGTAGGGCTCCGCGCAGCGCCAGCGACTGGGTTCAGGAACGGACTTGGGCCGCTGGAGGGCCAGCTGGGGGGAGGAGGATTGAGCGCCCAGGGGCTGCTCTCCTCTTCCCAGTGGAGTGGGATGCGGATCCTGCTGCAATACCGCCACCTGGGTGACCATGGATGGAGGTGCAGCGAGACAAAATATAAGGGGAGGGACGACGTCTGCCGGGAGCCAGAGTGTTAGCACGTCGTGACGTGCGTCACCCCATGGCCCCTCTTGCATGAAGACATCCTGTGGGCTGGGACCAGGAAAATGGTAAAACCCTGTGCTGGGCTCCTGTAGACGGGATCTGGCTGCCCCGAGAAAACCCTTAACCAGGCTCTATAGATGGGGCTGGTGACGCCTTCCGATGCATACTTGAGGTGTGAGAGGGGGACTAAAGGGGGTGTCCCTCTCTTCCCCGCCCTGGGGGTAAACCGAGGCAGGATGAGGAAAGGCTAACCAGCACCCGGAGGAAGGTACCTGGGGCGGGACTACAGGATTACACAGCCTAGGGATCCCCGAAGAAAGGAATCCAGTACAGCAAGAAAGGGGCATAAAGAGAAAGTATAAAAAAAAAGGTATGTATACCCTAGAGCAAAGGCGGGAGACAGGTGATATGATCGAAACATTCAAACATCTTAAGGGCATTAACAAGGTGAAAGAGTCTAACATGTTTCAATATAAGAAAAATAGTAGGACAAGAGGACACAGCATGAGACTGGAGGAAGGCTGATTAAGGTGTAATGTGATGAAGTTCTTTTTCATAGAAAGGGTGGTAGAAGCATGGAATGGCCGACCTCAGGAAGTGGTGGATATGAATACAGTGCGTGCAGGGCTTCAAACAGGCATGGGATAGGCATAAGAGAGCAATACAGATGAGTATGAATAGATAGGCCATTGACAGAATACAGACCTATGGCATATTCATAAAGTAGAAAAAGTGGGCAGACTGGATGGGCCTTGCGGTCCTTATCTGCCATCAACTTCTATGTTTCTATCCACAATTATGGTACAACGTGCCCAGCTGGGGTGGAACTTTTTGTGAATGGCATCAATATGTGCAGAGAAGCCTAGGTGCTGGTCAACCCCAAGATATCTGCTGGAGGTGCAAGTCTCAAGAGTAGTCGCATCCAGGTTGTGGAAGGAGGTGGGTGGAGGGCAGCCTTGAAAGTCTCTGCCTTGTGCTGAAGGTCATAGAGACAGTTTTCTTGGTGTTTAGAAAAAGCTGATTTGCACAAAACCAGCGCTGAACTGCATTAAAGTCCTGCTGGAGTCTGGTCGCTACATCGGAGGTGGAGGGGCCAGATGTGTACAGTATTGTATCATCTGCATAAATGTGAATGGATGTGTGAGGGCAGACAGAGGGAAGGTAGTTGGGGAAGATGGAGAACAGAAGGGCCAAGAACTGAGCCTTGTGGTACACCAGAGGTCACAGGAGGTTACCAGAGGTGGCATTGCCAATTCTGACTGACTGGGATATGCCTATCAGGTAGGAATGAAACCAACTGGTAGCCACGCTTGAGAGCCCTGCAAGAGAGAGCTTGGAAAGAAGAAAGGGGTAGGAGACAGTGTTGAAGGTTTTCACCAGGTTGACAAAAATGGCTGAGGTAATATGGCCTCTATCCAAGCCAATGAGGATGGAATCAGAGAGTCTTAGGAGAGAGGAGGTGGTGGTGGAGGGGTACTTCCTAAAGCCAGACTGGTAGGGTGTAAAAAAAGAAGAGGAGTCAAAATAGGAGGAGAGTTGTAAGAGGACTAAGTGTTCCTGGATTTTGGCCAGGATAGATAGGAGGAAAATTGGACAGTAATTCCCAGGAGCAGAGGGGTCACCACCTTTGGGAAATGGGATGACTATGGCGTGTTTCCACTCGGTGGGGATAGCGGCTAGAGAGAACGAACGAGAGGTTAAAGAGTGATGCCAGGGGGACAGTGATGGCAGGAGCTGACAAGTATAGTAATTTGGAGTCCAGGCCAGTAGGGCATTTTCCCTTGGTGGGATTAAGGGCAAGGAGGGCTTTGTAGACTTCAGCAGGGGAAGTCAGATGCAAGTCAAAGGAGGGGTCAGCTCAGGGAACTTTTTGGGGTGTGAGGGCTGAGATGAGGATTGCAGGCCAGGAGCGAGGGAGGCCAAAAGTGAAGAGGTGCATTCAGTGAAAAAGGAATTATAATGGGAGGCCACTTCGATCGAAGGCCTTCCAAGTCTCATCCATGTTTTTAAGGAGGTCATAATGTCCACAGAAATCCATTGCAGATGGGCCCCTCTCACCCGAGCACATTGAAGAGGGGCATGTGAGTTCCTGACAGTGGTGAACCTGACCCTGAAAACTCCCAGGAAGAGTCGATTGATGTAGCCCTGGGGATGTAAGACCAGTCTATGTTAGACAGGTCATAAAGGAGCAATGCTAGGTCCAGGGATTTGAAGGATATAGTAAAGATGGTTGGGGGTGATTTGGGACGATGGATTTTCTGAGTAGATCATGTGAGTCCTTTAACAGTCCTGAGGCGATTATACGATGGGGGTGTGAGGTAAGAGACCGGTCTAGGAGAGAGTGGTTGTGTGACATGTGATTTAGACATGTGGGCTTGGTGATGATTTGAGTCAAATCTAGCTGCTGCCACCTGGTTACGTATCTTGGAGCTACAACTAGAAAGCCAGTTTTGGTTGAAATCATCGAGGATATGAAGCTCAGCCTTCAGTGGCCAGTGATGTAAGAGTGTTCAGGTGTTCCACAATGTAGGGGTGCATGGACACGGAGCACTAGATCCCACAATGAATATGGGGCAGGTGAAGGCAAGTGAGAGTTTACTTAATATAGTATCTATGGTGTGCATGGGCTTGGGCAGCGGATCTGTGTAAACTGAGCGAGGAATTGATATACATGGCAATGCCACCACCCTCTTTGGTGCCTGAGTAGTCTTGGCAAATAACAGAGTAGCCAGGAATTGTGAATTCCGCATCCTGATTGTGTGGTTTCAGCCATGTTTCAGAAATAATCATTATGTCTGGTCTAAGGAGAGAACAATTGGTTGCAGCAGGCTAAGTTTGTTTACAATGCTGCAGATATTTAGGTGTACAAATTTTAGGCCGCAGGGCAGTTGGTGAGGGGGGTCAGGGTTTGGACAGAAAGGGGGGGTTGGCCCGAGGTTAAGTTTGACGTCCCCAGATAACAGGAGTAGCAGGGTTATCAGGATTTTGGTTTTAGGCAGAAACCGTAGGAGCTTGGGGGAAAAATATGGAGTCTGTACTGGAGCTGCAGAGGAGACTTGGGCATGGAATTTCAGGGTGACTAATCTGGCATGAAAGGAAGGTAGAAGGATAGAAGAACCGACCAATAAATTGAGACGTAAGGTATCAGGAGTTACCTAGATGGGAGAGGTAGGAGAGGTAGTTGATGGGGAGTCTAGTGGATCTGACTGGCTGGGCTGTGCCTCCAGGAAGCAGGATGGGGGTAACAAAGCCAGTGGAGCAAGAAGTAAAATTGCTGTTATGCCTGCAAGCCACACACTGGTCATCAGCAGTATGGTGGTGTTTAATGTAGGTTGCAACTTCTAGTGGTGACTGCTGATAAACTGCAAGTGGTAAAGTGGGCTGATAAGATTTTGACTGCATGTGACTGCAGTTACAAAATAGGCTGATGACCCGAGGTGGGGAGTTGTGGTGGGGGCGGTGGGGAGCCGACATGAAGCATTGGCGGGGCCAAACACAGCTTTCAAAGTTTTTGCTGCATGCCTTGCTCCTTGTGGTGTACCTGCTTCTGCTTGCGTCCGGGTCGGCTTGCAACTTTGGGGGAGAGCTGACCTACACCTAGCCCTCATGACCGCATGAGCTGTGGAGAAAAGCAGAAGAGACACCATGATTAAAAGCACGTAAGAGGAGGGAGGGAGGGGCTGAGGAGAACAAAGGGGCTAGGGGTAGGGCAGAACGAGTGGAACGGGGTCTGTGTATGTGATGCCTGGGCCAGGATCATTGTTGGGTAACTGGGAAGCAAATCAAATTTAAAATGGCCCAGAGGTACAGAGACCCTGCTAGCTATGGATGCTGGCTTAGGAACTTGAGCAGAATTTTGTTAAGCTGCTGGGCAGAGCTCTAGGAATAGCACAGAAGCAGTGGTAATGACACAAATTGCAAGCTTTAGAGCTCTACCAGTGGGAGGGCACTAGCCATCTTACAGATAGTGCAGAAACACTAATACTTAATTCAGTTTGTCGGTACCAGGAGAATAAAACTGATCAGCAGTGAGGTCATAAGGTGTACAGCAAAATCTTGTACCTTACAGAATAAAAACAAGTTTCGGTAACTGGATCAAATTAGTTGCTGAGAGCCCATATGTGTGTAGATAATAAAATTTAAGTACACAGTGTGTAGAAGTTAAATCAAAGTACACAGCATTGGGGAGCAAGACATGAATTATTCTCTACACCAGGAAAGGCTTAATACAATTTACGGTAGAAACCCATGTGCATGTGGAAAGTAATTTAAGAACACTGCACTGAGGAAATTAAATCAGCCACTTGGAGCAAAATTGAGTGAGCAAAACATATCTGAACTGCCCTGGCGACTTAAATTTAAAATTAAAGGCACAGAATAAATTAAATTAAAATTAAAGGCTCAGTAAAAATTAAAGTCTGTATGCTAGTCTATGTAGGTAAGGTAGTAGCAGTAGAAAAAAAACAAGTTTAAAAAAGGCTCCAAAACACAGCTTTAAAAGTTTCCATTGCGCACCTTGCTCCTCCCGGCATACCAGCTTCTGCTTGCGTCTGGGTCGGCTTGCAGCTTTGGGGAAGGGCTGACCTACACCTAGCCCTCAGGATTGCACGAGCTGCTTCTGCTTGCGTCCAGATCGGCTTGCAGCTTTGGGGGAGGGCTGACCTACACCTAGCCCCATGACCACATGAGCGCTTCTGTTTGCATTGTTAATTGAGCAACATTTTTGCTCAGAGTACATGCTCCAAACTGCAGATACTAGCGGATTCCTACAAGGGGCGGACAATTACAATCTATGAAGCAACTTGATCAGTTGGCCAACCCACTGCCGGGTTGCCACATTGCTCACTGCCTGCTCAAAAGTGCTATTCAGCTGTGAAGACAGACATTTGTACAGTTATGCCCTCACAGAAGATTGGCCTTGAGATCTCTGCAGCAGCACTAGCGAGGTACACCCTCCAAACCACAGAAACATTTTCTCTTGGGCAGCGATGGACACAGAAGCGACTCACCAACTTGGTGTAGTGCAGGCAGTATACCACGAGCTCCCAGGCCATTCTATGTCCCACAGGACTACAGAACAGTAAGTAGGAATGCCCTGATTGGTTCTCTCCCTCTAACCACAGTGCAGTGCTACTGGAACTCAATTTCACCAATCGAAGAGAGACTGCAGGTACACAAAAACTCTTATTATACTTGATCATGAGTGATCTGGACTTGGGGGGACATCTACTTTCAAACTTTTATAACTTGGAGTTTGTGTTGTTGGCGGATTTTAAACACTGTTTGGGGGGGACATTGCACTAAAGTACAAATTTTTTTTTCTTTCCATGCTATTCTAGTGATTGTCAGAGCGAAGGAGCTTATCCTGGAGCAGACCCTCATGGACCACAGTTACTGGCTTGACTTTGCTACCTAACCCTATCAGGTTGGAACACGGGCATCTATCTTCCTGCCACTGTTCAATACTTTATCACTCAAAGAGACCCCTCCGGTCTCATCCACTTACTGTTTACTGTATGTTTACATTTCTGTTACTGTTTGCATTGTTAATTGAGCAACGCCTTTTGCTTAGAGTACATGCTCCGAACTGCAGATACTAGCGGGATTCCCACAAGGGGGGGGCACAATTATGAACATCCAAAGCAGCTTGACTCAGATACTAGAATTTCACCACAAGGGCTCAATAACTCGCCACTCAATAAACATAGGAAGAGGGTACATAAAGTCACAACACAAAGACCCACATACAATCCTGCCTCTCAGTCATGACCCTCAACAACCAGGCATTCATAACTTGTAACATAAAAGGGGCACAGACTAAAGAAAAAAAAGACATCAGCTTCTGAGACACCTAAAGATATTGGGCACCAACATTACCTTCCTCCAGGAGACCCACACATATGCCAAGCAGGAGAATATTTGGAGAAAAGAGTGGGTGGGTCAGATTTGTGCAGCTGGGGAAAGCAACAAAAACTCAGGGACTGCGATATTGATACATAAAAACACCCCCTTCCAACTAACTGAGCAAGTCACAGGTAGGAAGGGACACTACATCATCATCAGAGGCACATTAGGCAGGAGACACACTGTCCCCACCGCTACATATGCCCCAAACAAGAATGACACCCTCTTCTTTACACCATTCCTAACTGATCTTACCAAATTTGCTCATCTCTCCATGTTTATTGCGGGGACTGGAACCAGTGCAGGATTCCATAAAAGATAGATCTGGTTGTCCTCAACAGGCCATGACCCCAAGTCAGTGAGCTTATCGTGAGCTGTAGGATACAATGGGCCTAAGGAACCATGGAGGATTTTACATCCTAATACAAGGAGTACACATACACTCTCCGGTCCATCATTCACATTCTATATTAGATTTTCATCTTAACAGCTCAGAGTGTTTGAAGGAGGTCCTCCAGTGCGAAATTCTTCCAAAGGTGGTCTCAGACTACTCTCAGCCCTGTTCTCTATTAGACCTGCATATCATACTGAGCATGGTAAAGTCTGGAGGATAAATAACAAGCTATTAAAAGACTCCACAACACTCCAAATAATCATGGACAAGGCTACCCTGTTCTTTCAAAAAAAATAGGCCTCAGTTACACACCAACACGCACTGTGGGGAGCCTTCAAATGTACACTCTGGGGAGCTCATTAGACTTAGTCACCCACAAAAAGAAAAGGGAGACAGAAAGCAAAAGGCTACTGCAGGGGATCAGGACTAGGGAAAAGCAAGTAATGAATGTCTCCACAGAAGAGAACTGACTCCAACTAAACTCCTATACAGCAAAATTTGAAAAGCTCCTGAGGGAACAGGCAGAGCATGTCATTTTCAGAGCTTAACTGAAATATGTTGATGAGAGAGAAAATGCTGGGAGACTGCTAGCTATGTGACTTGGACACCAAGAAAACTCCAGGTTGATAAAAAGTATACATCCTTCTTCCCACAGCCCTCTCCTTACAAAACCTAGAGGCATAGCTAAGGCCTCTGGGGAATTCTATAAAAATCTTTACTTTATTGGATAATCCAGCACAACACAGGGCATACACACATATTTGGAGAATGCTCATTTACCAAAACTCTCACCCACACTGGTCACCCTGATACATGGAGAAATCACGGAGATGAAAGTTCTCAGGGCAATTAATGACCTCCCCTCAGATAAGGTCCCTGGACCAGATGGATTCTCCATCAATCTGTACAAGGCTGTCAAGGAAACTCTGCCCCCCCCCACCGACTAAACTCTTCCAGGAAGCAGAAAAGGAACAGTTCCTAGACCCTGCATTGCAGGAAACAAACTTCCACCCTGTGAGAGGGTTGAATAAACCCCCATCCCATTTGTCAAGCAGAAAGAGTTACAAGCAATGATCTGTTCTATCCTCTCCTTTTCTGTCTCTTGTCTGTCTGATTGAGCAATCAAATTTTCTTGTGAGACCTAGGAACTGATCCCTCTGACAGTCTCACGATTCTCCCCTTCCCACTATCTCCCTGTCTTTACTTGCTGTTTATTGCTGTTTCTATCTTTTCTTCCCCTTGCTTATCCTTTTTTGTACACTTTATTTAAGTCATCAGTACATAGGATAATACATTCCATAGTTTTGTTGTGGGACTTCTGAGCTCTAATAATGGTACATGTCAGTTCACATTCTGCAATCCCATACTAACTTACTATCTCTGTTGTCTCGATTTAGCTCTCAAAGAACATCATTTAGTATTCTTTTAAAATTAAAGCAAGTGGAAGTACCTAGAACTAAGCATCTCTAGACTTATAGAGCGTGTGTTTCTAAAAGTTTGGAAACCAAGGCTGTGCCAGTGCCTCTTCCACTGGGGCCCACATGTCCAAACATTTTCCCAGCTGTCCTCTTACTGTATTTTGTATTTTCTCATATTTCATACAATCTAGTAAGGTGTTAATTCATTCAGATATTGTAGGTGTGGATGTGAGTCTCCAGTGAGTGGCTAGCACTTTCAGTCCCATAACATTACCTAGTCTCCATAGGGCCAAGTGAGAATTTTTATGTTTTAGCTTCCCTCCCAGTTCAGTTGGGGGAAGGCCCAACAACACCTCCACCGGATCCAGCTTAGGGGGGATCCCCACCAATTTAGAAAGAATTTCTTGTACACCTGTCCAGAAATTCTGGACACGTTTACATTGCCAAATCATATGATAGAATGTGCCATTGTGCACTTGACATTTGGGAGAGAGTGGAGAGTCACTCGAGTTTATTATATGCGCCAACCAGGGGGTATGGTATGTTCTGTGAAGAATTTTATATTGAATAGCTTTGGCCCTATTGTTCACCGAACACTTGAGGCAGTTATTCACAATGGCTAACCAGTCCCCTCTTGTCAATCCATCTGGAAGTATATCAGCTTCCCATTTGTCTTTTGTAACTCTCATATGATCTGGCAAGGCTCCTATCAACATTTTATATGTTCTTCTCAGTGTTTTAAAAGAGGAGTCCCCAGAGTGTCCTCAAAACATCTCCTCCAGGGGGGATTGTGACACCACTTCCCCATGCCCGCTCTGTCCTTTAGTCCCTCAAATATCTCTCTTAGTTTAGTATACAAAGGTAAGTGAGAGTTACTAAAGTTTTCATTTGCCACCAAGTCGGCAAATGGGCAGAGGTTCCCCTCCCTCCATAAGTGTTGTATCCAAGAGACCCCCTTTAGGGACCAACATTTTAATATGGGCCCATCCCAGAGAGAGGACCAACCTTTTGGTGTAATAATCTACAAATGAAGCTTTCAGGTGATAGACCTCACTAACTCCAATCATCTCATGGGCCAACTTCCATGCTTTCACCATAGTCCCTGTGCTGGGTTGGGGGTACCTGCATCAGACTCACTTTCCCATTCAGTGACAATTTGTCATGATATAACGAGAAGCCCCTAGATTCCTCCATTTTCATGCAAACTGGTTGTCCTGCAGGGTCTTTCAATATATCCTGAATGTGGGCCACCTGAGCTGCCACCCAGTAATGTCGCACACTTGGGAGACCCAGACCTCCCTTCTCTGGAGACAACCACAAGATAGATTTTTAATCCTTGGTCTCTTGTGTTCCAAAGCAGCTGGGTGATAGCACCTTCGATACTTTTAAAGTATTTGAGAGGGATTTTCAGAGGCACTGCCTGAAAAAAGTAAAAAAATTTGGGCAACACAGACATTTTTATCAAATTCACTCTCCCTAACAGAGTCAGCGGCAAAGCCTTCCAGGCTATACATTCATCTTTTATATTGGAGATTAAGCCCTTCATATTAATTTCAACCAGGGAAGAAAGTTTTGATGGGATTTGGATGCCCAGGTATTTTAAAGATTTGCGCGGTTGAACCACCATCTGAGCAATTGTAATCAGCCCCCCCTCGTCCCCCAATGGCATCCACTCGCACTTGCTCCAATTAATCTTATGACCTGAGATTGGGCCATAACTGTCTAAGGCCAATTCAGCCATCGACTCCTGGGGTGAATTTATAAAAAGAATTATACAATGGCAAGGAAATTTCCTGGACTCTGATTAGTCAGTGTGTCCCTGAGACAGTGATGTTATTACACAATAACATCACTGTATGGATATCCTCCAGTATATTGATTATTTTTTCAGAAACAAAGATATATTGTGTCACAGTGTGCGCCCTGTGATGAGTACAGGCCCTAATACTCTTCCAGGTACCCCCCAAAGAGATAACGTGCTTAGGTATAAAGTACCAGATGCTGAATAGTGAAGGCATTTATGTGAAATGTAGAAACATATAATATATACACAAGGATATATTAAAGGGTATTGCTTCTATAAAAGTGAAATTACCTTAAGTGACCAGTGGGCAGACACAATATATTGTAAGAGTTGTTCTGTAACTTATCTGTTTCACAGCTTTGCAGAACCCCTTTTCAAAATAACCTGTTAGGTCCTTAGTTTCTCTAATCATTATCTGTTAGATTTGGTTGAGCAGATAGCCTGTTATACAGAAATATAATGAACAAGCAAAATTATTAGCATTCCCTTTCCCTTGTCATTTCGTTACCTTATGCTGCATTTTTGGGAGCATTGGTTTAGTTAATAGAAGAAGGAATTACCAATCTGCTCTACTTTATTTTAGTAGAAGGAGGAAACTATTGTTTAGTTCAGGCAGGAGTTCTGCAGTTTTCAAAATCCCCTTCCCCGAACAGTCGTATGGTAGTATGCAAAAACTTTGCTTTGGTTAGCATGACTGTTCGTACGATCGTGCAGCTCCTTGCGATCGTGCGCACCCTCGCACAGCTCGAGCGCTTCCGTATTCCTTTTTAAATACATTTTGTCTCTATGTAGGAGACTGAGCCCCTTGAGCTAATTCGTTTGCAATTGTAGCTGCTGAGTTAAGAAAAACCCTTATTTTTACTTAGAAAGACCTCCTAGGAAAGTGTCAGCTGTCGAGTTGTAACTTATAGCGATGCTTGACAAATCCCTCTGAAGCTGTCTTTATTTCGTTTGTTTCATTATTAGACTGTATTTGCAGTCTTTCCTCGAAATAAGGTGCTGCTCTGTGAAAAGCAAGTATGAACTTGCTAAACCGTCCTGTGTTCCAGACAGCTTGTTATTACCTAAGGACATAGAAAACCTTAAGAAAAGATTTTCATTTGCAGCTCGGTTCGTTGCTTTAAGAGCCAAAAGAAAAGAGTTATACTTTTCAAATTAATAGTTGCAGAGAAGGGAGAGAACCTGAATAAAATAAAAACTAAGATAACCTTTGTTGTTAGCAACCCCTCTGAAACAGAGCTCTCTGTATTGAGCGTTTCAATAAACTAAAACACAGTGTTTTTTGCAAAGTGTGGAAGTATCATAGGCGTACATTGTTGGGGGGGCAGAGGGGCAAGCTGCCCCCCCTGAGAAATTAGACCAGGACTTTTTTAGGAGCCCAGCCACCGTTCTCCGGTTATCATTTTTTTTTCTTTTAATATTGAATGGGCTTAGGGCTATGCCCGGACTGCCTGCACCTCTCGGGGAGGAGGGGGGGTGGCGGCAGCGGCACAGTGTCTCTTAAACAAAAACTATCCCCTTTTCTGATTGGCTGCAAGTCTACAACCATAGTAGCCTGCATGTTACAGCCAATCAGAAAGTGCTGCAAACTGGTGCCATCGCGTGAGCAGTGCTCCATTAGTGGTGCCATTTAGTTGTCTGTGTGCCTTCCATGGAGGAGCAGCAGCAGCATCCATATAGCATAGGGCTGAGGAGAGATAGCTATTTGAGGATGTCGAGCAGCAGTCGTTGGTTGTCTGTCAGGTGTCACCAGTGTCTCAGTCAGTCTAGTGTTCCCACCCTCCTCCTGTCCTGAACAGCCCAGTTTAAATATACCTCACCCAGGTCCTCTGACTACCTACTCTCTGTTTCTCCGGTGCAGCCAGCTGTGCTCTGGGCTCTCCTGCTGCCACCTGGGCCTCCCATGCCTGAGAGCCTAGGAGGCCTGCGGCCACAAGGCCTCTACCACCAGACAGACCAGGCAGAAGAGCGAGTAGTACAATTACAGTGAGTCTGAGGCACGGCCAGACTTTCCTGCATACCCAGCTCCTGTATCCAGCAGGCCAGAAAAAGATTTACTGTGTTGTCGGCGAGTCCCACACCATGCCCATTGCCCACCAGTTCCACGGTCCACCGCGAGGGATTATTCAGGTCAGTGAACAGCCAGGCCCAGAACAGTGAAGAAGCCGGCAGTCATGCAGGCTATAGCAGACCCATAATGCGACACGTTCATCTGGTGTCAGAAAAAATGAGTTACTGTCTTGTCGGGGGATTAATCGGGAGAGGAACGGGACTGTTGGGAGAGAGACTCGGCTACCTGACCTGCCTTCTTGGCCTTGCTGTGCCCTGCTGCATGCTGCCCTGTCTGTGCCCTTACTGATTTGGTGAGTAACTGTGCTGCAAGCTGGTTGTTGGAAATTAATACCATTCACATCCCAGAAATATGTCTTTTGGTAGGGGTTGTCTTAGTCATGGCCATGTGTCTGGGGGTGAGTGGAAGGTTTGCTGTCAGCTTGTATTTCTTTGGGTGGGAGGATTTGCTGGCTGTTGAGGCTGTTCATGTTGGTGGGGTGGGTGGGGCCTATTTGTTTGGTATGGTGTGGACACTGGTTATGTTGGTGGGGTGGGGACACTCAATTACTGTGCTACTGGTGTGGTGGGGTTTGTTGGGAAACTCACTGGATGGTCTGTGTTTAGTGGAGCTGGGGGATGGTCTGTTTTGTGGGGTTGGGGTCGGGGGAGACAGTCTGTGTGTTTTGGGGCTGACTCACTGGGAGGATGGTCAGTGTTTGGTGCTGGGGGAGGGCCTACATTTGGTGGGGCTGGGGGGGACGATCAGTGTTTGGGACTGGGGTGGTTAGTGTTTGGGACTGGGAGGGCAGTCAGTGTTTGGTGGGGCTGGGGGAACAGTCTGTTTTCTATTCTGGGGTCTGGTGGGGTGGAGACACAGGCCATGGTGATGTGGGGACACTGGCTGTGATGGTGGGGTGGTGACACTAGCCATTGTTTGGTGGACTTGGCTGGCCATTTGTCTGGGGGGACTGTCCATGATGGTGGAAAACAGGAACTGTCCAAGTTTGCCTGCCGGGTGTCTTGTGGGGAGAGGGGGGACTATTTGCTGGTCAGATGTCTGGGGGGATCTTTCCATGTTGGCTTATGGGGTGGTGAATGTCGGTGATTGCTGATCAGGTGTCTAGAATAGACTATCAATGTTGGGGAGGAGGAACTCTCCGTGTTTGCTAGCCAGGTGTTTGGGGGATTGTTCATGTTGGTGGGGTGGGGTGAAATACTGTGTTTGCTAGCTGTATGTCAGGGGTGGGGACTGTCCTTGGTGGGATATTGGGGACCTCCATGTTTGCTGGCTGCCTGGGTGTCTGGTGGGAGTGTCCTTGTTGGTTGGGAGGGGACATTCTATGCTCACTGGCCCGGTGTCTGGTGGGAGGGGACTGTTCGGGTGTCTGAGGGACTGTCCTTGTAGGTGGGGTGAAGGGGGGACTGTCCATGTTTGCTGACTGGGTTTCTGGTGAACTGTCCATGTTGGTTAGGAGGGGGACATTCTGTGCTTGCTGACCGGGTGTTAGCATATAAACATAAGTAAATGTTAAAACGTAATTCCCACCTCATCCTTTACCTGTCAAGGGATGTATCTCATTGACCTGTGCCCACAGTTAGCATATGAACATTAGCAAATGTTGAAACATTATTTCCCTCATCCTTTACCTGACTGTAAAAGTAATCTTTCACTTTTTGATTTCTCCAATCATCCACTGTAAAGAAGTGAAACAGACAGATTCCTTGGCCTTGCTGCTCTGTCTTCATTGCCTGGCAAACAGAACCAAAGGGTAGCTTTTGTGTTCTCCCTGCACAGTGTTACAAGACTAGAAAAATAATCTTGCACTAAAACATGCACCCTAAAGAAATGATTATACTACTACCTGGCTATTGTTATAGTGACTACTGACTGGCCATGATTTTTGGGGATGGAACACTGGTTGTGTGTGTGGGGTTGCGGACACTGCTGGTTGTGTGTGTGTGTGTGTGTGTGTGTGTCGTTGGGGACTCTGCTGATTGTGTGTGTTGGGGGTTGGGGACACTGCTGGTCATGTGTGCGTGTGTGTGTGTGTGTGTGTTGTTGCAGACACTGGCCATTTGTGTGGGTGGGGTTGGGGATACAGCCATTGTGTGGTTGGGTGGAGGCACTGGCATTGTGTCAGTGGGGCGGGGTTGTAATTGTATACCAGGCAAACTGTGCTGACCGGTAGCTCAACATCTCTCTTTCCAGACAAAGAAAGAAACATAAACAAAATGCAGTATAAAATGTGGTTTTATTTATTTTTGTGTGCCTGTGATGGGGAGGCACAGACCTGGATGCCTGGAGAGGATATCAGATAAATGGAGCTGGAAATGGTGTTGATTGGGTGGGGTGGGGAGAGTGGCTGTGCTGGTGCGGTGGGAAGAGTGACTGTGCTGGTGGGGTGGACACAGAGTGTGGAGAGTGGCTGTGCAAGTCCATCAGGGTGCAGAGAGTAGCTGAGCTGGCCAGTCTGGGTGGAGATAGTGGCCTTGCAGGTCTGGGGTGGGGAGAGTGGGCTGTAGCTTTTTGCATGGACATTTAATTCACTGTTGCTTGCTGTGCCTTCTGCTGCCCTGCCAGCTTTGTGCTGCTGTGCTGACCAGGGTGGACTGGTACACATGCTGAAAAAAATGGTTTTGGCCACTGGTGATGGAGGAGGGAGGGGTGGACGGACATACTGGCACAGAAATATTTTTTTCAACATGTATGCCAGTTTGCTGGGTCCATGCCATGCTTACCTCCCTCGTACAAGGGGCTTCTGAGCACTAAAGATAAGTTTCTGTGTCAAAATTAGGAACTGTTGGAAAGTATGAAATCCTACAGTATAAAAATTGTGCATGTTTATGTAGTTTCACCTTACTGTGTGGTTCGACAAGATGTTCTGTGGTCTCTCCTCCTCATTTAGCACCCTGACCTATGACCTAGCCATCCCCCAGGGCAGGGAAAGGTCCGTTGTTTTGTGGTCTTTTGGTGGTTTGTTGGGCATTGTAAAATGCATTGTTTCATTTACTGTGTTTTACTGCCTGGACCTGCTTTACCCTGTCTCTATCCTGAATGTAAACATGGTATAAAAAAAGTTCATTTTTTGGTGGTGTGTGTGTGTCTGTCTGTGTCTGTGTAGAAGAATAGAGACACACGCTCGGACAAAAAAACTGTATTAAACCACATCAAACTAAAGCGACCATGTTTCATTTGTGCCCTTCAAAACTGTCAGATGAGACGATTTTGAAGTAGTCTGTGGGGGGGAAGCATCCATGGCAACCTGGGCTACCACAACCGGCTCACCACACACTGTCATAGGTGATGTTAATAAAAACCACCAACCAAGTACTTACCTTTCAGGGTGGGTCCTGCGAGGCTGTGCACAGGTATCTGGAGTCGTTGTTCCAGCAAACTTCCTGTGGCGTCTGTTCTCTTAGGTTATGTGATGCGACCACTTTTGTGCCAGGGCAGTCCGTGTTTGCTTGGATGGGGTTGTGTAACCCTGGGCATGGACAGAGATGCATATTCCTTAGGAGCCCATGGGGAGGAGAGTGGTAGGGGTTGTGGTGTGACCACACCATGCCCATGATCATCTTGAACAATTAAGGGATTTACATTGTTCTGTTGCACTGTCCCAGGTACATCAGCATGCTTGTTAAGAACACGCCTGAGGGATATCAGCAAGTCCCATGCTTATGTATGCAATGCTTGCTTTGCGAGGAGAGCATTATCCTCTTTGCTTACCTTACCTAACCAGATTCAGGCATGTGACATTGAATAATATGGGATGGGATGGGATGGGAGACTAATGAATTAACTTGGTTATAACAAAGAAAAGTGTTAACACTGGGTGCAAGTAAGCAATAATGCCCGACAGGGCGTGTGTCATGCTGGGATAACGTCATGCCTCAGGTGGTTGGGCATGACTGCATCCAATACATAAGGCATGACATTATCCTACCATGACACACACCCTGGAGGGCATTTATGCTATTATACCATGGCGTGTTGTTATACAGAATTAAAAAAATTATTTTAAAGATGTTTTATTTGATGTGGAAAAATATTTTTAAGAGAAGATACAAAAAAACACACTAATGCTAACAATCATCAAGAGGTTCACGGAGAGGCTGAGACTAGACCTGTGATGAATCAGATGTACTGGGATAACATCATGGGTCTAGCCCTAGACTGACCAATCAGAGGCCAGCATTCATTCTTGCCATTGTATAATCACATTTTTATGTAATCTTTGTAAATAAGGGCTCATGCTGTGAGGATACATATGCTGGGATGTTTCCTATACCATCCATGTTTATAGGTATACCGGTGGCACAGCCATTTGCTGCACTTCCTTGAAACATGCTTTCTGCACTCCTCAAGGGTGGGAGGGCTAGCTCAAGCAGACATTTCAAGAAGTTCAGGATCCACTATAAGGGCTGAACTTGGAAGGGTTATGTAAGCAGCAAAGGGGGGTGAGAGACTAGTGAGCTATCCACCTGGAGGTTCAGGTGGGGGCAAAATTAGGTCAAGACTGATTTGAATTGAAGCTGAGGGGAGGTCCTGTCCTCTTGAGAAGGAAGTTAAGTTCCTTACATATTTTCAACTTTACAAGTAAGTCCTCACTCCCAAGGCAGGAAGAGCGAAGAACTGAACACAAAACAGATCGTGGTCAGTTTTGACTCTGGTCTCAGGAGGAGTTGGGCGAGCAGGCTGCAGTAAAACTGGTGGGGTGGGAAGTGCTCTGACTTGGCCTGGGCTGGTCCCTCCCAGGAGTTATTCAGCTGTAGTCTTAAATGTTTTTGGGCATTATTTGATGCTGGTTGATTTGTTTGCATTCATAAACCACCCACCCTCTTCACTGTCATGATATGCAAATCAGGACTTTTTTCTGCCCCCCTGTAAAATAGCAAACTCGCCCCTGGGAAGTATGCTAGCTTCTAAATGAATACAGAAGTTGCACTAACAAAACACATATAGGAAATTAGACCAGGGAGTCCCTAAATATTGCATGGTGTGCCCTTTGGCAAAGAAGTAAATTTAAAGTGAGCAAAATATTCTTGTTTGTCTTACCTGTTGGGCTGCATGGGTGTTCTATAGGGCTGGCAGCCCACAGTCTGTCTGCTTTTATAGAAGTTGTAATGAGTGATGTCACTATCAAGGGAGGGGCTTAGCCTTATTGAGACTCTCTTTGAACATTGTTTTAGGACATCAAAGTAAGGTTATGGGATTATTTAGTACAAATACTATATACATTATATACCTGATGTTTAGGAATGAAAATGTATAGTAAAAGGAACCTATAGTATGTTATTTTGATTTTTCAAAAGGGGAAGATCATCTGTTTATGATGTCACTCCCCATAAATGTATAAAATATTACCACGAGGGAGTTAAGAGGAGAGGCTGTCAGTTGAGTTGACTGCCAGAGGTGGTGGACCTCTGAAGTATATACGTTTGCAAGGAGATAGCCTGGTGGCACTGCTGGGCAGAGCAGTGGCTCATCCTGAGTGTAGCTCATCTGTTCATTATTTTGCTGAGACTTTGAAAATGACTGAAATAACTTTATTTTCCTGATTTCTGTGAATCCTGAAGTCAACGTTTCCTGACAAAAATAAAATGATAAGTGTCTTTCCGGCACTTTTTATGCACTAAGTTTGTGGGTCTGCATGATTTGTTATCCTGACTATCCCAACCCCGCTACATATTGTCACACTAAAAATCTACTAAAACCTTTTTTAAATTTTTTTTTTATTTTGTATAACATCAAGTCATTGTATAATTGCAATAAGGCACTCCAAGGTGTGCGTTATTGTGTAATAACTCCTCCTGGGGTGTTGTAAGCTTTTCGACTGCCTCGTGCAACCCACCCAGGAGTGACATATATATACACACACCTTGTTGTGCCTATTCCTTAAGTACATTATCTGCGAAGAGTGATACCACATGCTCCTTCCTTTCCACTGAAATCCCCTAATTCGGATATTAGATCGAATACCTTGTGCCAGTGCTTCAATTGTGAGAACATATATCAGAGGGAAAGAGGAAAACCTGCCTAGTACCTCTTGTTAATGTGAAGGGAGAAGAAATAGTATTATTTGTAAGAATGTGAGCTCTAGGAGACCTATACAGCACCCCAGCCATTTCATCATGAGTGGACTAAGGCCGAATTTCCACAAAACTGCCATCATAAAGGGTCATTCAACACGGTCAAAGGCCTTTCTGCATCTAGTGTTAAAAGGCCTCCATCCCCCCAGGCCACTTATGTATGATGTTCAAAACACCCCTGATGTTATGTTTGACCGCCTACCCTTCACAAAGCCTCCCTGGTCTGGGTGAACAAGTTTGGGGAGAAGATCTTTCAACATATTCACCAATAATTTAGCCAATATTTTATAATCTGCATGAAGTAAAGATATTGGATGATAGAATGAACACAGAAAAGGATTCTTCCCTGCCTTTGGTAAAACACTGATAGTGCAAGGCAGTGGGAGTGCACCCACCTCTCAGGTCTCTTCTATCATTTCCATCATTAATTGCCCCAACTGCTCCCAGAGCAATTTATAAATTTCAGCTGGGATATCATCAGCACCTGGGGCTTTCCCCTTTGGCTTTCCATACCACTGCCTTTAATTCCTCTCTGGTTATAGAATCCAGCTTTTCCAAATCATGCTTCCCACCAGGCAACAGAACTTCCTTTAAAACTCATCTGGGTTGTCCCCTCTGGAAACTCAGTGGAATATAGATGAATGATAGGACTGAAAGGCATCATTAATTTTTGTTGGTCAAATGTAACCTCACCCCCCACCTCCACACCCAATATTGTCCTCTCCGCTCTTTTCTTTTCACCATGCTTGCCAACCACTTTCAGCTTTGTCCCCTTCAAAGTATGAATAGGATTTAGTTAGAATAAGGGCCCTCTCTACTTTCTGGTTAGAGATTTGATTCGACTCACTTTTCATAGTTTTTAATTCCTGTAATTGGATATTATCCTGCAAAACCATTGGCCTCCTTTCTATATGTTGAATTTGACTTTCTAGTTCTTGTTCTCTTTTAATGTTTAACTTTTCCTATAAGCTGAATATGAAATGGTTTCTCCCGGGATAAATGCCTTGAGTGTTTCCCATATCTTCCTAATGTCTGTATCCCAGACCGATTTACTATGAGTAATTCAGCAACATGTTGTTTTACTTGTTAGACAAATTTTGGGTCCACTAAGAAATTAGGGTCCATGTGCCAAAGTGGGTTTGTCTTAGGTTTCTCCTTCCCCTCCCTTGTCACTTGCAAAGGGGCATGATCTGAAATAAGGATCGGTCCATAGGTTGCTTCTACTATATCCCCCAATCTAGATTTTGTTAAAGAAAGGTAGTTCAACCTGGTGTATAGATTATGGGCGTGAGAATAAAACGAGTTCTCTCTAGTGGAAGGGTGACAGAATCTCCAAGCTTCTTGCAAAGATCTCCCTTCCGCCATACGGCTGCGCGTTTTAACACTCTTAGGGGTCAGGCCTCTCCTTACCCCTGAATAATCCAACTGAAGGTCCCACTATGTGTTCACATGGCCCACAATAATTATATCATTAGGGAAGGGTGCCAGCGTGGTCTCCAAATGCGTGAAAAATTCTGGTGAATCGATATTTGGTCCATAAATTGAGACTAATGTAGTAGGGGAACCCCCCATATCAATCACCACTATGACATACCTCCCCTGAGGGTCCGACACTGAGGAGAGAACCTTATGAGGAAACCTGGCCTGATCCAGACTGCTACTCCACAGGCCTTAGGGGTGAAGGAGATGCTACCAATGTACCCTCCATGATTGACACAGCCCTCTAGTTCTTCCCTGGTTGAATGAAGCTCCTGAAAGAAAACTATGTCCCTTTCATTTTGTTTTGTATCTAGGTCCACACCTTCCTTTTAACTGCAGTTGAGCCCATTTACATTCCATGTTACCAGCGTAATCTTAACCATGGCTACCAAACTTTACAATCTTAATGGCTTGTCCAGCCCACATTTGTACCCATAATTCGGTATTTCCTACAGTGCTGATAGGATTTTTAATTTTTTACAACACTCTAAAACATAACTATCTTCCCCATTGCCCTCTATTTGAAATAAACATCTAATGAACTTTACATCATTGAAAGAAAGTCCCAATTTCCCACCCTTCCCTTCTTCTCTATTTAGCAACAAAGTTCACCCCAATCCCTCCCTACTCCCTCTACAGGGATTTTAACAGATAAGACTTCCCTCTACTTTTTGTGGATTGAGCATCCATCCCTTGCAATAATTCTGTATCCAATATTACTTAAATCAGGGATTATTTCCCCTTTTAATTAAGAACTTAATTAATGTAGGAGCAAGCAGGGAGGTTACATCACCTCCGCCACTTCTCTAGGGCTGTTCTTATAACCTCTGTTATCCTTGAACCTTGGATTGATATAGAAATTAAGACCATATAACGAGAGAAAAGAAAAAAAAAGAAACCAATTTCTTGTAGTGGTTCCTTGAGGTTTCCTGCCCCCTACTGCAACTTATTTAGGAGCGGGTCATCCCAATGATATGGATTTTACAGCATTACCACAATTGCTCTTCCTGTATTAGTGATATAAAAACCTCCACGTTAAGTCCCTTGACATGTAAAATAAAAAAGGAAAGGAAAAGACAACAGAAAGCAATTTTCCTTCACAGCCCATTGCTCCCCTGCTTCTTATTAAGACTTTGATCCCTTTGGTTTATTTCTGTAAACCGCCAACTGTATTTTCACTCTTCAACCGCTACCTGCTTCATTATGTTCTGTGCATTTAAGATAAAATAAAAAAATTAAGTAAGTACATTTAGTAATTCTGCTCAGCTGTCCATACAAAGTCGATTCTGATTCCAAATGTCACTGCCTTATTCCGATGCCTCCGGGAAAACAGGCCGAGAGGCACAGGAAGAGGGAGCACCCAAATCCAGTCCTTATAGGCCCCGTTTGGAGTTGTGGGTTGGAAAATCAGCACCCCCTGGTCTACATTTAGAAAGTACATTTAGGTTTGGTGAAAATGGTCAAATCAGGTCACTTTTTGCTTTTCCAAATCTTGTACATATTCCAAAGCTGCTGTCGGGTCTGTAAATGCCTTTGTTTTCCCTCCTGGAGGTCTTACAATCGTTCGGACCAAGTAGGAGAGCTTAAATGGGCAGTTTATTGAGTGTAATAGCCAGCGGACCTCAGCGAACGCTTGCCTCTGGAGTTGGAGCTGTCAGGAGTAGTCTGGATATAGGCTAACTCTTCTCTGCTGCTCCATGATGACGCCTATCTTCCTTGCCGCATCTAAGACCTGCACTCTGTCCTGGTACCAGAGAAACTTGACTATTACGTGCCTAGGCTTCTGATCTGGTGATGGTTTTGGCCCGGGGGATAAACAGTGTCTGGAGGCATCTGTAAGGTAACTTTGAACCAGTTTTGTAAAAACTTGATACAATCCCTCCCCTCCCCTCCAGGGCTTCTGGGAGGCCAATAATTCTAATATTGCAGCGGTGCTCACAATTTTCATGGTTGTCAATGGCCTGCTTTAAATATTCAATTTCTTTAAGTGCTTTAGCAAGATCAGTAGTTTGAGAGGAGACTCTGTCTTCTTGGTAAACAAAGCGCTGCTCCATTTCCCCAAGCGCCTCTCATGCGATTCAACCTGCTCTGATGTGGAGTTCACGGCTTGTTGTAAATGTTGAATTTGGGCCATGACATTGTCGAATCCGGCTTCCATCCTAGTGCCCAGATTATACTTGAGATTCTTTATCAGTCTTTCTAATTGTTGATAGCCCTCAGCCATTATCTGGTTTGATGTAGATTCCAAAGTAAAATTTCCGGAGGCTATATCTGATACTTGTTGATCTCTATTCTGCAAGGCTCTTTGCGTGACTTCTGGAGGGTGTTCAGGCCTAGCTAGGCCTTTAGTGGATGTCTCTCACTGCACAGATTTAAATGTTATTTTTGCCTTTTTTCCCCCCAATCTTTGAATAGACGACATCAGCGTTGAGGAGTGTATCCAATTTCGTTGTTAAATAGGACGTTTGAACAAATTATAAAGGGGATTGCAAGGGATGGTAGCAGAGCTCTCAATTCAAGCTGCCATCTCGCTCTGATGCTAGGCCATGCCCCTCCTTGCTTATCTGTGGTTATAAAAATATATGTGGCTGTTTATGTGAAACTGGATTTTCTGGTTTGAGAATGTATATAGTTACATTGTTGAAATGATTGCAAAAAGCTGTTTGGAACTCAGGGGGTTAACTTTGAAATGTAGTTTGACCTCCACAAACTCTCTTGCAGTGTTGTCAAGAGGAGATTAGTTCTGGGACACAATGTTCTATTTTGTTGCACCTGCAAGGAAAGAAACTGATGAGAACGCTGACACATTTTGTGAGAAGCAAGAGGTATCTTAACAAGCTCAGGATGCAGAAGTTAATTGCTAGGAAAATACATTCTCTATAAAGAGAGAAATATTTTTTTGCAGGGGGAGAGAGAGAGAGAGAGAGAGATTGAGTTTTAGATTTAAAGATACTCTAAGATGAAGGACTTTGTTTTGCTTGAACTGCCTGTATAACAACTATCCTGCATAATTAATTTTTTTTATTTTATTGTTATTGATGATAATAAAATGCTACTTGCAAATTTTATAACTGCTCCTGGTTTTTCTATGCTTCCTGACCTTTGCCTAAATGACACCCTTATCAAAACCAGAAAGGGGCCCAGAGTTGTGCTGGCCTGCCGACTCTGCGACAGAGCTACAGCTCGTGATGCCAATGACCCCTGGTATGAACAAGCCAGGGGTGTCAGAGGACCAGAGGAGAGGAGGATTGAGCATCCCAAGGACTACTCCTCTTCTCCATGGAGGGAGGGTGGGATAGTGACCGGCACTCGACTAGCCCCTGGTGGAAGCTGAGAGTCTGACAGCCTGCTCTCATAAGACAGAGGAGCAGGGTAGATGACATGTGTGCCACAATGTCATTGCATGCCGCACTTCCTGGGAGATGAACAGGGGAAAACAATGCCCGACCACTGTAGGAGGACATCTGCCCACCACCTCAGGCTCCACACTACTGACCATGGCACTCACTCCGCCGTACCTACACAGTCTCCATTGGTGTAAGAGGAGACTCCCAGTGGCCCCACCCTGGGGGGCAAGCCAGGGTGCTGGGGAGCTGAGGTAAGTCCCAGAAGGGGCGGGGGATGGGGATGGGTGCAGGGGTTCAGACCAAGAGGGGCTGATCAGGTAGGGGTGCAAAAAGTGAACTAAATTAAAAAAAAAAAAAGAAGGACCCAGGGTTACTCTTGAACTATAGGCAAATTTCTCTCCTCAACCTTGATGTTAAGGAACTAGCCAAGATATTGACCACTAGGATAGGAAAATCTGGTCCACACGCATCCATCCAGAACAGGCTAGTTTCATGCAGGGGAGACTTGCTACAGATCGCTTGTGCAACGTGGCACATATAATCTCCACGTCCAGAGGCCTTATAAAACCAGCAGTGCTCAATGTCGCTGGATGCATAGAAAGCTCTTGATACGGTCTTTTGAGATATCCTTCTGCATACCTTGAACAATTTTGGATTCCCAGACTGTTTCCTCCACTGGATCACACTATTATACTCCCAGCCCTCTGCCTGAAAAGTCTGCAATGGAGTTCATTCCGAAAAGTTTGTCTTGGAGGAGGGTACGAGGCAGGGCTGTAGACTCTCCCCATACCTGTTCAACCTCTACCTCAAACCTCTCACCAGAACACTTTTACCCACTAATCAGATATTGGATATTAAGGACGGCTCCCACAGATGCAAATTATCCACATACGCTGATGATAACCTCCAGCACCTGCAAAATCTGGAACAATCCATCCCTGCAGTGTTTGGAGCCCTTAAAAATGTGGTCACCTAGCCAGATACTGACAGCATTTGTCTAAAACACAGATTATGATTCTAAACTGCTGCACTTTTAAAGGGAATACAATGCAGTGGGGTGGCATGTGGGCCCCAGATGGAATTAAATACCTGGGAATTCTGGTAGCATTGAACTTGAAGGTGATGCTCAACAAATCCTGGACAGAGTGTTCCAACAGCTTAAACAAGATCTAGTGCAATAGACAGCTCTCCCTTTGTTCTTATGGGTGAGAACAAATGTAATAAAGATGAATGTACTTCCCAGGGTTCTCTATCTGATCAGTATGTTAACCCACGTTATACCTGATAAATGGTTTAAGCTAATCAGAACAGTTCTCCACATTCTTATGGAATGGGAAAGCTCCTGGAAGGGCATGCCAGAAAATGACCACTGCCAAACAATGGGGGTCTCCAGCTTCCTGATCTTAAACTACAGTATATCTAGCTTTTAAAGCTAACCAACTGTTGTGGTGTAAAACTACTAGTAAAAAATTTCCAACTGAACCACATACCCCACTGTGGCAACAAATAGAGACAGACCCATGCTAATGGCAGAAGTAACACCATAGGCCCTATTAAACATAATATACAATAAACTCCCAAACTTTCTAAAGAATACTCCTGTCAGGTGCTCTGTTCAGATATGTCTGTTTAGATTCTGCACACGTTAACGTGATTTGTAGATCGTTAACGCCAAATTGGTGCTGCCTACAGGGTGCGACACTCACTCACTCTGGCTGCTAGAATCTCTGTGCTAAGGGAGTTTTTCCTCCTTAACTTCTTTATGCCCTCCCTGTGATATCTCATGCCAATGTGGGTGTTTTTCACAAATGGGACACATCCTATAACAATATCTGTAGATTTGCCCTATCTGCTCCTCGCCTAATCCATCACTGTCTCCTCCACTCTGCCTTAAACTGGCTGTCTCCTGTTGCCCTCTGCTCATACACACTAGGGTATTTTGTTGACTTCTTAACCAGATCTCCTCATCCCTCCACTCTGGGGAACTTGCTCTCCTTGGGGGACCTGCTCACTCCAGCCTCTCACTCTTGCTTCCTTAGGTCCTCTCCCCCCCCCCACTCACTGTTCTACCTTGCTCCTCGAAAATGGGAAAGCAAGCTTTCTCCTACTTTTCCCCTAGGTTTTGGAACTCTCTCCCCGACCACGTCAAGGTTCTCACTTCTCACCCTGCATTTAAGCACTCTCTATTTTCCCACCTCATATCTCTTGACAACTGTATCTGCTCATAATGTTCTCTCCTGCCTCTCTATTTTGTGTCCCTGTTTGTGGCCTTGCCGCTTCTCGGGTTTCTGCCTTCTGCTTAAGCGCCAACAACAGTCTGTTTTCTCCTCTACTGGGTACAACTGTCTTGTCTACTGTACCATTATGTAACTTTTGTCATCTGTGCCTACCTGCCTGTTTTCTCCCTCAGCTAGGCCTGTTGACTTGTCTACTACCAGAACATGGATAGTCTACTGTGTCTGCCTCTGACTTTTGTGGACAGTTCTCCTGTCTTCTGTAACTGGCTGTTTGTCAATGCTTTGCTGTTAAGGTGGTATGCTCATATGCTGTTATCCTATTACCCTGTTATTCTTTTAAGCGGATATGCTGTTACCCTGATTTATTGTTACACTGTCAAACTGTTACACTGTTATATTGTTATGCCTTCATGCTGTCATACTGTTATACTCTTATACTGACATATTGTTATACTGTTGTAATGTTGTACTGTTATGCTGTTTGTATTGTACTGTCCCGAGTCGTGCCTGAAAATAGGCAGGATTTTTGCCTAGTGTACTTACCCAGTTACCAAAAGCAAATAAATAAATAAATGTCAGCAGCTCCATCGTCTGCTCAAAATCAGACCATTATTTGATCCCCAATAGCCTATCAGAGGCAATCCCAACTTCAGAACTGAAAGTAAACCCATTCAATCCTCCTTGCAAAAAGCTATTTTGGAATCCCTACATCAGCTGCTAGATTCCAATGCCTTTATCAGGTTTGGCATTCTGAAAATGAGGTATAATCTCAAATCCTCAGATGTGCTTCTCTTCTTACAGCTACAACACATGATGGTTTCCTCCCTAGGCCCTCATCTCTGGAACCTTGTGGCCCTCACAGTCTGGGATGAACTTGCCCATTTGGCAAACAAAGATACGCTACATCTCAATCCATGGACACGTGTTCATACTGGCTATACAAATTCTCATAGCTAATGCGCCTGACCCAAGAACCCAGATGTGGTCGAACTTACATAGATACCTCAGGGTTGACACTCTTAGACTTATACAGAACAAAATGGCCCATAATATGCATCCACACCGACCAAACTACACAGAATGAATCACTTGGATATGGACACATGCATAAAATGTTAGCTACACACAGGCATTCCAAAGCACATCTTATAGCACTGTTCCAACGCCACCTAGCTGTGGGACACCATTCAAGCCAAACTAGACCCATTGCTGGCACTCGAGGATGCATTCACTCCACAAATCTGCCTATTGGGGGTTGGGCTAAAACAGGTTCTTGAGCCCAGAAGGTACCATATCTCACTAGTGGCAGCTATTATCAAATGGATTATACTTCGACACTGGATTGATGAGGTCACCCCCACATATCGAGAATGGCACATGGCCATTCTGGTGGCTGTACTCATGGAAAAAATTATATTCAAACGTCACAACAGGCCCAAGGCCTTCCAGAACAGATGGGAAACTTTACACACCCTCCATTTACTTTCAAAATGACTGCAATTTGTTTATGTATTCACCCCAATTAATTAATGTGATAATTGTTTTTTAATGGCCGGCTGACATTATATTCTTGTATCTGCTCTTACACACCTGGACCTCCCCCGAATGTTGAAGTGGACCAAGGTCTCTATACAGGTTTGGTGTAAAAAGTTGTTTGTTACTGTTTTCTGCTCTGTTGCTCAGCTATAAATCTTGCTGTTACAGGGTGACTGTATGAACTGTGTCTCGCTATCCTCTGCTGCCCAGCCAAGACATCTCGCTGCCACAGGAACTGTTCTCCTGCTCCACTCGCTTGTCGAAAGCCCCTAGTCCCGGAGAGTACATCGTAGTATGGGACTGTGGGGAGGAGCACTAAGAGACTGACATCACAAGTGAGGAGGGGCGCCTGAGTTTAAAAAGACGCGCTGCACACAGTGCGAGCACTATGGCGCGAGTGTGAGTGGCAAAGAAAGTTTGTATTAATATCTGTCTCTAACCCTAGGCCATCTGTATTATTAAGCATTTCTGCTACCGTAAGTTAAAGATATTGCATGACTTTATTATTTTAATTATTGGCATTAGTTAATTTGAAATGTTTTAATTTGTTCTGTGTATTAAGCTGCCTCTTTACTGTTCAGTTGTGAGCATAGAGTGGGAGTTGCATTTAGAAAATAAAGGGCATTTCATCTGGCATTATCTTGGGGTTTATATTACTAGAATGGAGCCTAGTTCATTTAAATATTGATAGAAAAGATGATAATATCATGGGATATAAGTATCAGCAATGTTCTGATACTAATTTCTGTTTTTCTAACAGTTTACTAAATTCTAGTATAACCATTTCATCTAACATTAAGTATTCTGGTGTTCTAAAAAAAAGGATATGTATGACAGTGGTTATTTTACCAAATCACTTCTCCTGATTCCTCCTTTTCTATCCTTCAGACTTTGAATTTGTCCAGTGATGTAGAACTTAATCCAGGCCCTTTGGTTAATTTCCATCTGCCTTCACACCAGCCCTAAAAATGAAGGGTTTGCAAATAATACACTTAAATGCCTGTGGTGTTAATTCAAAAAAACACAAATTGAGGCCTTTATGGCCCACCATCATCCTGACATTTTGTGTATAACCGAGTCATGGTTGAAACCTTCAGTCGATAGTAAACTCTATCGGATAGATGGGCATAAACTAATACGGAAGAATAGGACTGGTAAGAAGAAAGGAGGTAGAATCCTAATATATTTTAAAGAAAGTTTAGATGTTTTTGAAAGCAGTTTTGATTTGTTCAATTTTATGTAGTACTTGGTGGTTGTTATAAACTAAAGATTTGCACAGTTTATAATCCCCCTAAAATAGCCAGTAAGGGTTTGAATGATTTGTTAGAATTCCTAGGTGCTGAATGTAGAACTGGGGACTTATTGGTCCATGATTTTAATATAAATTGGTCTCCTGTTGACAATCTAGAATTGGAATCACTCATAACTAATGCTGGGCTTGTACAAATAATTTCCACTTATAACAGAATGAATTTAGTAAGCAAGAAACACACTATTATAGATTGGATTCTCACTAATAATTCCTCTAAGGTTGTAACCAAAGGTGCTCTTCCTAATGTGGTGAGTGATCACCTTGCAGTATTTTGTACCTGGAGGTGTAATACTCCAAAGCCCCCTCCCAGGTTTATATTATTTATGAAGTTTCTGTTAACAATTCCAGATGATCTTGATGAAGATTTAATCAATATAGATTGGACATACTTAGATGCAATCCCTGAAGTTGACTGTGCAGTAGATTGTTTTAATAAAATCTTAGTTGATCTACAGAACATGTTTTTTCCTTTAAAAACCCATAGGGTTAGAGGCATAGTAAACAAATGGATTACCCCTGTTTTATTTCAACTTATGAAAGAAAGAGACTTGCTTGGAGTCTCTATTAAAGGACTAAGACAGAGTCCGACTTCAATAATTATCATCGGTTGCATAATTTATGTAAGGCCAAAATGAGATTATGCAAATCTGAATTTTATTTGTCTAAACAGCAGACCAATTTACATAATCCTAGGAACTTTTGGTCAGTGATTATGATCTGACTACCCCTAAGGGTAGAAATGTCTCTAATGAGATGAGTGTGGATGGGAGTCCTATATCTGATTTGTCCAAAATTACTGAGGCTTTTTTGACTAAATTCACTAATCTAACTCCTTATTTTAAGGACTTCTCCTCCATAGACTCTCAGGATGCTCCGTGTCTGGAAAATAAATCCTTCTCTTTTAATTTTTGGATAAATAAGCCTAGGGAAGTTCTGAGATTGTTAAAACAATTGTCCTCAAATAAAAGTTATGGGCCAGGAGAACTTAATGTAAGGTTTTTAAAACTTGTGGCTGAATATATATATATATATGTTCTGTTAACTAAAATCTTCAATTTTATCTCTTATCAAGGGTGAATTTCCTTCTCATTGGAAAAACACAATTATAAAACCCATATTCAAAGGTGATCTTGTAAATGAGTTGGATAGCTATCATCCCATCTCCCATCTTCCTGTTTTGGGTAAAATGCTTGAAAAAATTATAAACCAAAAATTGGTTGAGTTCCTTGACTCCGCAGGTCTCCAATCCCTACAGCAACATGGCTTTCATAAACATCACGGTACTGGCACAGCCTTGGCCAAGTTCACAGATCACATAGGTGGAGCAATGGAAGGGGGCAGCTGTATTCGTGGACCTGTCCAAGGCCTTTGATCTAGTAGATCACCACCTGCTTCTCTGGGGATTGGAGAACCTTGGAGTCGGGAACCCTCCTTTGAGGTGGCTCAATAGCTGTCTGAGCGTCCTCTGTGGGTTAGCTACCAGGGAGTTATGTCAGTGAGTAAAATGTTGGAGGTGGGGTACCCCAGGGTTCTAGCCTGGAGCCCCTACTATCTTCCTTGTTTATTGATAAGCTACCAACTTATTTGACTCATACAGACGTTTTGATGTAAGCGGATGACATCATTCTTTTAACTAGCTCACCCTTAGAGGATGAAATAAAATAAAATCTGACTGCTGATTTTCAGGCACTTGATTTATGGTTACATAAACATTGTCTTCTTTTAAACATTAAAAACAGCAAGAGCATGCTTTTTGGTTTTAAACATAGGCTGAATAGGTGTAATTCTCTAGAAATTGTAAGTTGTGAAGGTCTTGCTTTGGAACAAGTTTTCCAATTCAGATACTTAGGGCTTGTCTTAGATCCCTGTTTATCCTATTCACTACACGTAAAAACCATTTGTAGAAATGTTAACCAAAGATTAGAGGCATTATTTAAATTGCAAGATTTGTTAACCAAAGAAGCTAGATTTGCAACAGGTAAAAATGTACTGTTGTCTATCTTGTATTATAATTCATTTTTATTTTTAAATTTGGCCAAGCCAGAAATCTCGTTGCTCACAACTACATTTCATGCCATCTGTAGGTCTGCTTTAAAAGTTCCATTCCAAACTCATCACTGTAACCTATATTCTGCAACAGCTTGGCTCCCTCCATGTTTATACTCACAATACAGTTTAAATTGTGTAATCCACAACACTTTGACTTTGGGTACAGTTTCTCCCTTGTTCTTATTAAAGAACATTAAAACGTCTGATAGGGAATTATGTTCCAATGCCTCCATCAGATTGCCCATTGCTAAGAAGAAATTGAAACTGGGTTTGCATGTTTTTTCCTATTATGCTCCGGTATATTGGAATAAGATTCCATCTTCTTTACAGCATATTGTTGGTAAAGATGCTTTTAAAGTATCAGTGAGGCAGTATTTTTTAAACAAATTGAAATATGATTGTTTCTAATGTACCCATTGTCTATTTGCATATTTTGTAAACTCCATTGTCTCTAATGTATTACTGTCTGTTTGTGTATATTTGTAAATTTTGTATTACAACTTAACTGTATACAATTTATGGTCCTGGGTTGCATTTGAAAAAGGGCCTTTGGCTCATTTTGCTCACCCAGTAAACAAAAGTTTAAATAAAATAGAATAAATAAATTATTGTCACTGTATGTTTTCCCTGTTTTTGCATGAAAACCAATAAAGTTTACTTTTTAAAAAAAAAAGAAAAGGTAATTATGTGCTATCCCAGCATGAAGCAAAAACTGCAGTGACACTTTGCTGTGTTGCAGCCCAGACCAAAGCTGAACTTGGACGCAAGTTCATTTGGGAACCCACTTAGCCAGTACCACATCCGGGTACAAGTTAATGCCACACACTAGGGACTGTATGCCATGACATGTGGTGTGAGGTGGTTAGGATAGAGTTTCACTGGCAGAGTTGCCCTGTGAAGAAAGAGAGTATCATTTGCTGAATGCGGAGGTCAGGAGAAGCTTGACTGGAGACAACAGCCTCTGTCAGCCGACACCAGAGGCCATCACCACTGAAGTAGAGTGTGTGAAACCAGCCAGAGAGGGACTTGGTGCAAACTGCACCATTATCCTGCTGCATCAAGGGAGAGCCCCTGGTCTGGGAGAACTGTGAGTAAACTCAGGACTTGCCTTACAGTGACCACCATTGTGTGTCATAGTTGGAAAGCATTTAGTACACTTGGTCATCCAGCCAGGATTTATAACTATCTAATTTGGGTCTTATGAACATTCAGGTTTAGGGGTTTAATTTGCAAAACATTGCTTCATGTGCACCACCACCAACGAACCATGTGCAACATCATTGAGACTGCACCATTTCCATGGCTGGGTACCCAACAAAGCACTGAGAGCTCCATAGTAGTAACTATGGGTTTTACACTGGTACTAGTGGGGAGAGGGTAGCACCCTGAGTACAGGTGGGCAACAGCAACTACCTTACTGTACAGTGTGAGGATGGGGAGTGTTAGAAGGCTGAGCCTGGAAGGGCACTTGAAGTACAGACTTGGGGAGTACTATTTGGTTGCACCAAGGAGGGAATGGAAGAGCACTCCCTGTGTATGTGTTCACTGTCTGGACAGGCACTGAAGAACCAGATGGGGTGTATACTGCTCTCAGTGCTATCCAACCTCCCTTTCCTACATTTAGTGCCCAGTCCCTAAATGTGAGATAAGTTGCTTGCTCATTGAGGAAACCGTTATTGTACTGCATCAGTTCACGGGTGGGGTGATTCTCGTGGGGTGGTCAATGGGTACTGCATCTCGGGGGGATTGTATCATAGTGACACCAGGCCCACGTAACCCTTTCTCTGGGTTGAGGCACTGCAATTTATTTAAACCTTGGAGATGAACCCCTCCCCACCATGAGTTTAAAGCAGCAGTACTAAATAAAAAAACAAACTGATCTTTTGCAACAGTTTGTTTCCTGTGCTCTGTTGAGCACTTTCCTGGTAATCTTTCCTGTTTTCACTCTACTATCAACTCATAATTTGCTCTAGAAACATAAAAGATAGAAGTTGATGGCAGATAAGGACTGCAAGGCCCATCCAGTCTGCCCATGTTTTCTATCTTATGAATGTGTCATAGGACTTTACTCTGTCAATGGCCTATCTATTCATATTTATCTGTATTGCTCCCATATGCGTATCCCATGTCTGTTTGAAGCCCTGCACTGTATTCATATCCACCACTTCCTGAGGTAGGCTATTCCATGCATCCACCACCCATTCTGTGAAAAATAACTTTCTAAATTGCCCCTTAATCGGCCTCCCTCTAATCACATGCTGTGTCCTCTTGTCCTGCTGTTTTCTTACACTGAAATGTTAGACTCTTTCACTTTGTTAATGCCCTTAAGATGTTTGAATGTTTCGATCATGTCACCTCTCTCCCTCCTTTGCTCTAGGTTATACATATTGAGCTCCGCTAATCTGTCCTCATATGTTTTCTGATGCAGTCCCTGCACAATTTTGGTTACCCTTCTCTGGACTGCCTCCATTTTGTTAATGTCCTTGTGCAGGTGTGGCCTCCAGCACTGCATGCAGTACTCCAGATGGGGTCTAACCAGTGTCTTGTAAAGAGGGATTATTACCTCTCTCTTACGACTTGTGATACCCCTACTACTAATACACCCCGACATCCCTCTAGCCTTACCTACTGCTTTAGTGGTCTGTTTGGATGATTTCAGGTAATCTGCGATGACGATGCCCAAGTCTCTTTCTTCCCTTGTGATTACCAGCAGCTCCCCTCCCAACCTGTAAGTGGCTCCAGGGTTTCTCTTCCCTATGTGCATGATCTTGCACTTCTTTGCGTTAAGCCCCAGTTGCCACTCTTCCAACCATTTTGCCAGTTTATCCAGATCTCTTCTCATTCTGCCCACCCCATCTGGATCATCTACTCTGTTGCAGATCTTGGTGCCATCTGCAAACAGATAAACCTTACCCTCCAGTCCATCTGCAATGTCACTGATGAAGATATTGAAGAGGACTAGCCCCAGAACTGATCCCCGAGGTACCCCACTTGTGACTTGCATCTCTTCTGACTGTATACTGTTTATCACCACTCTCTGTGTTGTGCTTGCCAATCAGTTTGCCACCCAGTGACCAACTTCTGATCCACCCTGGGCCTACCCAGATTATTAATCAATCTTCTGTGTGCAACAGTATCGAAAGCTTTGCTGAAGTCAAGGTAGGTGACATCAGCTGCACCCCCCTTGGTCCACCACTCTGGTTACCCAGTTAAAGAAATCTATATGATTAGTTTGACAGAAACCTCCTGTTGTAAACCCATGCTGTCTTGGATCCTGTGCTCCTATGGATTCCAGGTGTTGCACTATCCTTTCCTTAAGGAGTACCTCCATAATCTTGCCCACTACTGCGGTAAGACTGACTGGTCTGTAGTTCCCTGCCTCCTCCCTGCTACCACTCTTGTGGAGCGGGCTCGCATGAGCCATTCTTCAGTCTTCTGGGACCTCTCCTGTGCTCAGAGACTCACTAAACAGTTCTGATAATGGCTCTGCTAGTTCCACCCTTAGCACCTTTAGTACCCTGGGATGTATGCCATCAGGTTCCATTGCCGTGTTCACCCTGAGCTTAGCGAGCTCTTGTAGGACCCTTTCTTTTGTGAAGGGACTTGTGCACATCTCCCTTCCCCCTATGTCGATGGTGCTGAGCAGTGAGCCCTGCCATACCTTCTTCTCAGTAAATAGTGAGCAGAAGTATCTATTTAGGAAAGATGCTTTTCCTTGGTCCTCCTCCACACACTCCCTCTCATCCCTTTTGATCTTAGCAATACCCCCTCTGGACTTTCTCCTTTCACTCTGTTTTTCTTTGTTTTTGTGTACATTCCTCCCACCCACCATGCTGAATTGGAACCCTCTGCTGCCAACTCGCATGCGCATGACTTATAGTACTAAACAGGGACAGCGTAACGGTGCACGGATCTCCTGGAAGTAAACAAAAGATGTGCTGTGATGTGAGGGTGAGCTTGGCTGCAAGTTAGGCACCAGCCATATTTACTGTGGACCCACAATAATGGAAATAAATATCTAAAAAATATTTACAGATATGGAAACCGGAACTATGGCTCATGCTTCAGCCCAAAGCAGAATTTTGATAATCACTTCATGATTATCCAGTAATGCTGCTTTAACAGCCTATCCACCTAAACCATGCTGGGCCCAGAAGGCAGGGTAGTAACCACTACATCCATGATGACTAGGTTACATATTGATTGAAAAAAAATATGTTTACTCATCAGTTAAAGAGCAGCTAACACCATTAGGACAACTTTAACAAATCATAATATTTAAACACAACTCAGCTTGTATTTCACATCAGTTCTGTATTTCTCCTCCCATTATTGTGTTTGCCATGCGAGCAAGCACAGCGAACACTTTTGTATGAGAGTGCCTTTTTGAGGGGTGTGGACTCTGTCTGCCCAATGCAGAGCAGTGTTGCAGGGGTTTAACAGTGCCACATGAATCAGCACTCAGGCTGACTGTGACAGAGTTTCTGGCTTGCTGGGTGGGGACAGTCACCAACTTCAAAAGAAGTTGCTGTCCCTTTGATCCATGCCGCCCAGCAAGCCAGGCTGATCTGTCATGGTCAGCCTGGAATGCATAGAATGTGTTGCTGCCTGTCCATCGATATATGTTGCTAGTGGCCCTACCTGTCCCCCAATGCTCCCCTCCCCTCCCTGTCAATGCTCCCCCCACACACACACACAAACAGTAGTGACACTGGGGATGCTCAATCCCCCAGTGTCTTTCTGTAAAATAAAGAAAACTGTCCCCTGCAAGGGGACCTGGACACCCTGGAAAGCTGGGCTCACACATGGAAATTAAATTTCAATATCACCAAGCGCAAGGTGTTGCATCTTGGTCGGGGAAACCCTAAACACAGGTACACCCTGGGAGGGGAGGCGCTGGAAGCCTCAATAGGGGAAAAAGACCTAGGGGTCATGGTGGATACATGTATGAATAACTCTGAGCAGTGCAGGAGAGCAGCTAGCAAGGCAAACAGGATGTTGGGATGCATCGTAGGGGATCACCTCTAGGAGCAAGGAAGTGATTCTGCCGCTGTACAATGGACTGGTTAGACCACACCTTGAGTACTGTGTACAGTACTGGAGACCACACTTGAAGAGGGACATACAGCTCCTGGAGAGGGTACAGAGGAGGGCAACAAAGATGATACGAGGGCTAGGGGATTTGACTTATGAGGACAGACTTGAGGAGCTCTGCCTGTTTTCATTGGAGGAGAGGAGAGACAGGGGGACATGATTGAGGTCTTCAAGTACCTCAAGGGAATAAATAGGGTAACATGGAGGGAATCTTTAGACTAAAGCAGGAAGGCATCACCAGAGGCATGGTTTGAAGTTGGAAGGTGGAAGGGTGAGGGGGAAGAGGAGGAGGTTTTCACTTAGAGGGTGGTGGACCCTTGGAATGCACTGCCTGGTGAGCTGGTTCAGAGATCCACAGTGGAGGGTTTTAAGAGAGGGTGGGACAGACACAGAAAGGGGATGTATCAGATGATGGCCTGTCCCGGGGGGTGGGGATGGATGATAGGGGTTTCTGGAGCACAAGGGATGGGAGGGTCTCGGGACCCAACTAAGGATCTAGGTTCGAGCAGACTCGATAGACCATAAGGCCTAATCTGCTGGCAAATAGTATGTTAGTATGTTAGTATGTCCCTCGTTGTGTCATGTTTTTTCACCCCCCTGAAAATAAGAAAAACGTCCATCGACGTTTGTTGTACCCCCCCAAACATAACTCAGTGACACTTGGGGTGCCCAATCACCTAGTGTCTCAATTATACAGTATTCCTCCCAGTAACACTGGGAGTGCTCAATCCCCCCCGTGTCCTCCATTAATAAAAAAAACTGTCCCTGAAATAAAGGAAACTGTCCCTCATTGTTTTTTTTTTAACCTGAAAAAAAGAAAACCGTCCACCGTTGTCTGCTGTGCCCTTACCCATCCCACTGACCCTCCCACTCAGGGTCCACCCCCCCCCCATACTTACCCATCAGAGGTCCAACGTCGTACTCTTCTCTGGACCACAGACACATCTTCACTCTTCAAAGCCCAACTATGACCTGAGGTAAGTACTTCAATGTACTTCAATGGGGTTTTCAGTTTCAATGTATTTCAATGGGGGTTTTCAACTTAGTGGCATAACTTGGCTATTTTTTAGTGTTTTTGCCCCAAATTTTCAACATACCTTTTTTGGGACCCCACCTCATGAACAATTAAGTGACACTAGGCAGTTCTATCCCAAAAGCTGATTTTGTGGTCCCTGCACAAACTCACCTTTCAGGAAGGAGTTGAAAATTTTCTTCACCTTTGTTCATGAGGCGGGGTCATAAGATGGCTATGTTGAACATTTGGTGTAAAATATTAAAAAACAGCAAAGTTATGATCCTGCGTTAAAATCTGTGAATGCAGGCTTGTAACTTTGGCAGTTTTCAATATTTTGATCCAAATTTTCAACATAGCCATTTCTTTACAGCACCTCATGAATGTGACAGCTGATATTTTTCAGATTCTGGCCAAAATGTGTTTTTTCATCTGGGCAGGTGATTCTGGAGTCACTGCGTGAAATCATCTTTCGGCCAGGAGTTGAAAATGTATTCTGCACTTGCTCATGAGGTGGGGTCATAAGAATGGTATGTTGAAAATTTGTGCCACAAATATTAACAAACAAGACAGTTACACTGCCCAACATCATCATTTCTACTTTGCATTCTTAAAGAGCAGCTTACACCTTCAGGAGAACTTTACCAAAGCATAATGGCCCAGATATTCAAAAGGGTTGCACATGGCGCAACAGTGTTGCACCATGCACAACCCACTGATGCGCCCCGGCACGATATTCAAAGGGAAAAGTCGCGACAAACTCCGGCGTGCCGGAGTGCATCAGTAATGTATGCAGGCACAGATGGGGGCGTGCCCATGGCATAACCTGCACAGCCCGATATTCAGTCCGAGATGTGCAACCCTACTTGCACCTGCACAAAGTTAAGCTCCCCAAAAAAGGAACAAACGATGGCCACCCACAGGTGAGCTGCACGCGTGCAGGGCGCACAGCAAGCTGCCACCTGTGGGTGGCCACCGAGTCCTCGCCGCACCTGGCGGCGCCTGCCATGCCCCATCACGGGCATCTTTGTAACAAACCCCTCCAATGTCCCTGGTGGTCCAGTGGATCGAGTGCTGCCCGATCACGGGCATCTGGTTGAATAAAACCCCGTCCTCATCCCTGGTGGTCCAGTGGACTGCTATGTTCTCGATCGCGGGCATTTGTCTGCCAAACAAATCTCGCTTTAGCTTCAGAATTAGTGATCGGATTTCTCGCGATCGCTGGCATTTGTAAAACATAGTGACGAGTTACATTGGTGGTTCAGGCTCTCACTACTCACCGAGCTCACCGCCGCCTTCGTCAGTCGGGCGAAGCGTAGCACTCACGCCGCCGCTCGATCGACCGACAGCCAGTAGGGCACCGCCCATTGGTTTACGGCGTGAGCCAATGGGCATGCAGTCATATTGTCTTACTATTCCAGATATGAGAATGATTCATTCACATATCTGGACTGTGTACGTAGTGGTTGCACGCCCATTGGCTCACGCCAGAACCAATGGGCGCAGCCCCACCAGCTGTCAGTCGATGGGGCGGCAGGTGGGTGGGTGCTGCCGCCCGCCGCTGACCGGGGAGCGGGTGGTGGGGCCCAGTGGGCGGGTGGGAGGGGGCACTAGACCACCAGTGTAATAGGTCCTTTTATGTTTTATCAGATGCCTGCGATCGGGCAGAGTGCGGTCCACTGGACCACCAGGGATATTGCGGGGTGATTTCAACAGATGCCCACGATTGGGTAGCGATCGGTCCACTGGACCACCAGGGATATTGGACGGGGGGGTTATTATACCAATGCCTGCGATCAGGCACATAGTGGTCCACTGGACCACCAGGGATATAGGATGGCGGGGTTATTTAACCAGATGCCCGCGATCGGGCAGCACTCGGTCCACTGGACCACCAGGGATATTAGACAAGGATTTTTGTTTTAGACAAATGCCCGTGATTGGGCTGTAGGGGGCGTCGGTCCCCGACGGCTGCTGCCTGGCAGGGCGCCAGGCGCAAGTCGTCGAGGATTAGTGCACCTGCATGCTAATGGGATGCAAATGTAAGTAAAAGTAAGTAAGTAATATTTTATTTTTTAAGCGCTTTTCAGAAATCCAAAGCGCTGTACAAATGAGCAACATTTAAATTACAAGCATATTATTAACAATAACAACAATAAAATCATTCTCCAAATGCTTTCACAAACAAAAAGGTTTTTAGCTCTGATTTAAAACTCTTGACGGTCAGGCAGCCTCGTATCCGACGTGGTACAGAATTCCACAGAGTGGGGGCAGCATAAGAAAATGCACGTGCCCTAGATGTCTTTAAATGAACCCTGGGAATCTCTAGCAATCCCTCGTCGGCAGATCGGAGTGAGCGAGAGGGACAATAGGGAGTAAGGAGATCTTGTAGATACCACGGTCCCTGTTCGTGTAGGGCTTTGTAGGCCAGTAACCTGACCTTGAAGGTGATCCGCCACTGAACTGACAGCCAGTGCAGTCCGCGCAGCACAGGCGTAATATGACTACTTCTAGATGTCCCAGTCAAAAGCCTGGCTGCTGGGTTCTGCACCAGCTGCAAGCAGCGGATATCAACCCCCGGTAGCCCTAGGTACAGGGCATTGCAGTAATCAAGGCGGTGGTCACAAAGGCATGAACCAAGATAGGAAGATCAGCCAGAGGAACCAGGTATTTCACCCGGGCGATATTCCTAAGATGGTAAAAGGAAGATTTGACAACGGCCGACACCTGTGATTTTAGGGTCAGGCCGTTGTCTATAATAACGCCCAGATTACGTACCTGGTCTGAGGTTGGGAGCTGGACACCATCAAGCTATATGCCCGATGGAGCCCCAGCCCTACAACCCACCTCAAGGCGACCTGGGTCCACAGCCAACACCTCAGTCTTATCCGGGTTTAACCTCAGCCAGCTGGCACTCATCCAATCTTTGATTTCGGATAGACAGCTATTAAGCATAGGGACCGCATCTTCCTGCCCGGGACTAAAGGACAGATACAGCTGGGTATCATCTGCATAGCAGTGAAAACCCAAACTGTATCGCCTAATAATGTCTCCCAATGGCAGCATATAAACAGCGAACAACATGGGTGCTAAAATGGAGCCCTGCGGCACCCCACAGGACAGGGAGATGGCGTCAGAGGAATAAATTCCAGTGACAATCCTCTGTCTCCGACCCATGAGGAAGGATCAAAACCAATGCAGAACTGTACCAGACCGTCCACAATAAAGCCGCAGGTGCTCCAAAAGCACACCATGGTCCACAGTATCAAATGCTGCGGAGAGATCAAGAAGGACTAGAATAGTACGAGCCTTTCGATCTCTCGCAATCAGGAGATCATTTAGAACCCGGACAAGGGCGGTCTCAGTGCTATGTCTTTTCCTAAACCCTGATTGAAGAGTATCATAGACATTGTGATTTATAAGATGGTCATCCAGTTGTAGCACAACCACCTTTTCAATAACCTTACCCACAAAGGGCAGGTTAGAGACAGGTATTTAGTTAGCTAAACAAGCTGGATTCAATGAAGGCTTTTTATGGAGTGGTCAAATGACTGCCTCCTTTAGGGGATCAGGAAAGACCCCCTGCTCCAAAGATTTCCAGATAATTTCAGCAAGGATCGGACAGATAGTGTCTACGCAACCTAATAATAGTGACGTAGGGCCCGGATCCAAACTACAGCTGGTTGGTCGTACAGTCTGGACAATCCTCACAATATCCATGAACTCCGGCTTACCAAAGTCAGACCAGGTAACATAGGTGTTTGTTTCCTCTAACCGATCGCCGCAAACCCTTAAAGAGGGAGCCTGGCCGATGCCCGATCTAATGCTGGCAATCTTATCTGTGAAGAACCGAGCAAGCTCATCACACTTTATTTGTGAAAAATCTCTTCCAGACTGTAGACAGAGTGGATTGCACAGTCTGTTGACAGTCCGAAAGAGTTGAGCTGGTCAGTTCTGCACAGCAGCAATCTCCCTGGACAGGAATTCTGCCTTCTTACGGGTGATTGCTGATTGATAGATACCATAATGGTCCATCAACCTAAGTCTGTCAGCATCCAGGCCGGATTTCCGCCAAGCCCTCTCTAGCCTTGGCCCCACTATCCTCAGTTCCTTCAAAGACTCATCAAACCATGGAGTCTTTGGGTGCTGAGTGAGTAGGTGGACACGGACAGGAGCAACTAAGTCCAGGGCCTCACCCACCGCCTTATTATAGGCCAGAACAAGGTCCCCTGGACCCATGCACTCACCTGAAATACCCAATAGATCCAGTACAGCTAATAGGCCCTCTGGGGTAACTCCCCTTAAAGGGCGATACTGGACCATCTCCGTAGAGGCAGGTCTATTAGGGGGTGCCCCGAAGCTGAATCTTATGGTGTGATGATCTGTCCACTCATTCGGTTCCACCCCCAAATGCGTAACCTCCAAATCCAGTAGAAACACTAGATCCAATGAGTGCCCACCTATATGGGTAGCAGAGGTAACTACCTGTGAAAGACCCAACATGGTCATAAATTGGAGGAGATTCTTTCCAAAATGCGAGAGTTCATCATCGATCTAGGCATTGAAGTCACCCAGTATTAACCATCTGGGCGACTCCAATACCATGTTGACGATGAAGTCCGCAAACTCCTTAAGGAATTCTCTGCCATCACCGGGTGGACGGTAGATGAGGAGAATCCTGAACCCTGCACCTGCTCCCAGGATACACTCAAAGGATCGAGTGTCACCCACTGGCACATCCACAAGATTCAGGTCCGTTCTAAAAAAGATGGCTACTCCCCCGCCCCTACGATCCAGTCTCAGACAGTGTATCACTGAGAACCCAACCAGAGCAGCAGAGGCTAGAATAGGACCTGCATTCTCATCAAGCCAGGTCTCGGTGATACATGCTAGGTCAGATGTTGCAACAAGATCTGCAATAATTGCAGTCTTGTTCCTAATGGACCTGGCATTACATAACACTGCCCGGGTTGGATGGGTTTTCAGGGAGGAGCGCAGTACCTGCCCACAATCTGCGGAGCCTTTGGGTATGGGAATCAGGCAGGGAGGACCCCTTTCCTGTTCCCGTTTCGCCCCAGGGCGTCTCCTAGTCCCAACTACCCCTATCTGCTCACTTCTTTCCAATCTCCCACTCTGTCCAGCCCATCCATCCCTCAAATGCCTTCTCCCTATCTCCGCTGCATGACACTTACTAAAGACATCGGCAGATAAACTGGGACAGTGAAAAGGACAGAGGCTCCGGAGCAGAGTGGGAGAATAGCGCCTGACCGTCATAAGACCCTCCCAACACATCTTAAAACAGTCAATAAATAACCAAACAATTAAACTAATCAAATTAACTATCTCACCTTCAATCCTAACCCACCCTCATACACACAAATAAATAATAAACAAACAACCACTATAAAGACAACAAAATCCCCTCAGGAGCTCATACCCCATAAACAGGGTAACATACTATAACTTCATACACTCTCTACCTCTACCCCACCCCAATATATAAAATAAAATAAAACTAAAAATGCTGAGATTTAAATTATTAAACCCAGCCATAATGACATGCAAATAGCCCCATATGCGCCTTGCATAAATTATGGCCCCATTTGCATGTCCCCTTTTGAATATACGTGGTGCTGTGCATGGCAAGCACTGCAGTAGTGCATCTCCATGCTCCACTCTGGCTTCACTTGCTGGCTGAAAGCCACTGCACCATGCACAGTGGGTGGTTAGGTGCGAGTATTCAAAGTTGCTGAGTCGTGAGTGCAGCTCCGTTGAATATCCCCCAGGCCACACCCCTGCGTAACCAAGCTGAGCTGCGCCCAGGCTTGCGCCACAGCCTGGCGCAGTTTGAATATCCGGGCCTATATTTAGATGCAGTCCAGCTTGTATTTCACATTAGTTCTATATTCCTCCTCCCCATTATTTGTTACTGAGGCCATTTGCATGAAAACAGGATCTTTGCTCCTGAAGAGATTATCTATTCATGTTGTTGTCTCCCTACCTGAGATCATAATGCACTGTTTATGACATCACAATTACTCCCATGGCAACAAACTGTGATGTCACAACAGAGGATTATGACTTAATGTAGGGAGTCGGCCGTAGAGGTAAATGAACCCTGAGGGATAAAGTTCATGCATTCATGCAAATGTCCCTAGTAATAAATACTGGGAGGAAGAATTTTTAGGATATATATGTAATGGAAGCTGAATTGTACCTAATTATTAAGTTTTTCAAAGTTTTTTTTAAGGCATCAGCAGCTCTTTAAATGTTAATAAAATGATTCCTTCATTGAAGCAGTTTTCAAACACACACGCCCTATGACACCAGTGCACTCGGCGAACATTCAGCATTGACAAATGCTTGTTTATTACTGAGGCCACTTGCGTGAACGTGGGATCTTTGCTCCTGAAAAGTTCATCTATTCTTATTGCTTTCTCCCTACCTGTGATCATAATGCTGTACTTGTGGCATCACAATTACTCCCATGGCAACAGACTGTGATATCACAACAGAGGACTATGACATGAAGTAGGGAGTAAGCAAAAGAGGCAGATGAACTCTAAGGGATATAGAGTATGTTTCCATGTAAATTTCTCAGTAATAAGTAATAGGGAGGGGAAGTCTACTGAATACATATGGAATGCAGTCTGAATTGTACCTAAATATTATGTTTTTCAAAGTTCTCTTTGAGGCGTCAGCAGCTCTTAAAAATTGAATCACAAAGCCAAAAAAGTAGGAAACTGCAACATTAGGGTGATAAGTTACCACACTCTTCATAATTGTGAGGTGTGGTATTCCTCGGAGTTTGCACAATTGCTTAAAGCAGTACTGGCATTACCCTAACTTCGGCAATGTCTTTCAAAGCATGAAGATTTATTAGCACACCAGTGTTTTGAGATAGGGTGGCAAAAACAGGGTAATACCAGCTCTGCCTTGAGCACTAGCTCAAATCCCAAGGAACACCCTACTACTACAAAGATTTGGGGGTTTTATTACACAGAAACATAGAAGTTGTGGGCTGAAAAGAGCCCTGTGGTCCATCAGGTCTGCCCTGCCCTTTCTATCATGAGCCCTATATTCAAAACTGGGCGAATCTGAGTGCAAATATGTGTGCTGTGCCTTGTGGTTGCTCAGGTGTACAAAATTGCTATATCACCCGCCAGACATATGTACAGAGTTTCCCTGGTGGCCAGTGACCCTCCCCCAACTCAGTCACCCGCCAGACATATGTGCAGAGTTTCCCTGGTGTCCAGTGATCCCTCCCCCTACTCAGTCACCCGCCAGACATATGTACAGAGTTTCCCTGGTGTCCAGTGATCCCTCCCCCTACTCAGTCACCCGCCAGACATATGTACAGAGTTTCCCTAGTGGCCAGTGGTCCCTCCCCTCACCTGATCCCATGTAAAATAATTTTACGCCATTCCCTCGTATCTAGCAGACCCCCCACCCTGCTCTCCCTCATCCCAACCCTGAGCCGGCGACCGGCACAGCCTTCTGCTCACCACCATGGCCAGCCACCGACTGAGCTGTCATTGACAGGTTTAAAATCGAGTTAAAAACTTATTTATTTACTCTGGCCTTACCTAAATATGGTTAATTTTAGTTTATCATTGCTTTAACCTATATTTATATCTGCCTGTATTCGATTTTTGTACAGCGCCTTGGTTTTGAATGGTGCTATAAAAATAAAGCCTGATTGATTGATTGAGAGCATACTGTATATTGATTGAGAGCATACTGTATACAGTATACTCTCACTTGACAGCTCAGTTGGCAGCCGGCTGTGGTGGTGAGCAGAGGGCTGTGCCAGTCGCCGGCTCAATGTCAGGATTGGGGGAGAGCAGGGTGGTGGTGCACTACCTGCTGGGGTGGGGGTCCACTAGACACCAGAGAATGGTATAATATTATTTTACAGGTGATCAGATAGGGGACGGGACCACTGGCCACCACAGGGAAACTATATACATATGTCGGGTGGGGGCAGGGAACACTGGCCACCAGGGAAACTCTATACTTATGTCGGGTGGGTGATCGGTGGGGGGGCGGGACCACGGACACCGGGAAGATTATATATTACATCAGGAAGACAATCATGAGGAGAAAATGCTAGCCACCAGGGACTGATGGTATATTACATCGGGATGGCGATTGGCGGGGGCGACCACTAGCGACCAGGGACTGATGATGTATTACATTGGGACAGCGATCAGTGTTGGGAGGGGACAATTAGCACCAGGGAAGGATTACATCTTACACTGGAACAGCAATCGGTGGGGAGGGGAACCACTGGACACCAGGGACTCCTGTGTTGGGGGTCGAGGGGGCCACCACACTTCCTCTGCAAACCGCTAGGGTTGTGTGGGAGTAAGTTGAGGTTTTGATCAGTGGTATGGGCATTGCACAAGGGGACCGAGCAAAATGGCCTTGTGTGGTGCACATACTCTGAATATGGGACAGTGCTAATATTCAGGTCCCGGCCCCTTCATTTACATTGTGCCCCCCTCTGAATCTTGCCTGGGCGCAAACCCTGTTTGCCCACACTAACGGGGCTTTTCAATATTGTGCATCTGTGCAAAACCCAGTTTGCATGGGTAAACTCGGATCTGTGCCTGGGCAGCCTTTTGAATATCGGGCCCCTTATCTTGATTGTGAGGGCCCTAGTGGCTCTTCAGTCCGCACTGCCCCCTCCCCTTTTGCCACCACTGATTGCACACAGACTGTGCCTCTTGGTACTCTATTCCACCCCTCCAGCACACTCTCCATGAAGGAATGCTGTCTGGCTCCTTTTTGATCTCTCATAAGCCATCTTTATTGAATTCTCCCTGGTGCTTGTGTTCCCACTCAGTGTGAGCAACTCTCTATTATCTACTCTATTTGTCCAGTGGAGGTGGTTGTACATCCTGATCATGGCCCCCCTCTCCTTTCTTGCTTCCAGTGGGTACATGTAGAGATTATTCAACCTCTCCATTTGACTTTTCCTGCTGACCTTACAGGATATGTAATACCAGATAAAGGAAGTATGTCCGGGAACCCCAGGTCCAACCGTGTGAGTCTATAGCTCAGTGGTTGGAGCACTGGAATGATATTCCAGGGGCCTAGGTTTGATTCCCTGTAGGTCACGTTATTTCTTTCTCACTAAAGTTTGTGATTGGATCATTTTAGTTACCCTCTTTTGTACCACTTCTACCCTGCCCCAGTCTTTCTTCAGGAGTTGGCTCCAAAATTTCACACAGTACTCCAGGCATAGATAAACCAGGGATCTTAACTGTGGCAGAATCACCACACACATTATTGATTCCCCCTTTGACAGCCCAGCATTCTATTTTGATTGCCTAAAGCTTTGGTGTATTCCTTGTTCTTTTTGTCTTGGTTATTGTTTTAATGTATGTATTTTAATACTGATGTAACAAAGCCGGCCCAGTGGCATGGAGGGCTGTGGCATCATGCCTTACCTTCTGCCACACCAGTGACCCATGTTCACGGTGCAAGCGGGCCACCAGGGGCTGGTTGGGGAGGGAGAGGATCGAGCATCTGAAGGACAGCTCTCCTCTCCCGGGGAGGGGTGGGGGCGGAGTCCGCTGCCTGCCTGACCCCTAGTGATGGCTCGGGGCTGGTACAGTGGACCCACATGTTGGGGGCAGATGTGGGGCAGATGTCTGGCATGCCATGCACAGAAGCCTGCGCAGCTCGCCCATTGGCGTCATTGCATGCCGCCTCGCCACGCTCGGGAAATAGGGAAACCAAAAAGGAGGAGGAAAATGCCAGCTGGCAGAATGAAGCTGGCCCCTCACAGGCTCTGAACCTGGCTAGCTGGCACCTCACTAGTGCAAGAGAGGAAAGTCCAGTGGACAGCGGGGTGACTGTACTGGGGGCCCGGCTGGAAGAGGGCTGGGCGCAGGAGCATAAAAGAAGAAGAAAAAAATACTGATGTATTAACTACAGGACCACCTTGAAAACAGGCCTTTTTTGACCCTAATTGTGTATTTGCTTGGAAAATATATGCCTGTATAAATAAAGTTGTTTTACTACTACTTACTATTCACCCTCCCCACTGCTCTGTTGTACTGTGCTATTTTTTTTTGTCTGATATTATTGCACTTAGGTTCCGCTACTCAGTTACATTTTTCACTGCCACCTTCCCCCATTCTGTATTCTATTTTTGGATTTTTTTGTCCTCATGTGCATTACCTTGCGCTTCTTAGCATGAGATTTAAAATGCCAGCCTCTTGATCACTCCTCTAGTCTTTCCAGGTCCCCTCTTATATTTCTTACTCCTTCCTCAGTATCCACTCTTCTGCAGAATTTAGGATTATCTGCAAAGAGGCAGATCTTCTTATGGATCTCTACTTCAGTATCACATATGAATATGTTGAAGAGAACTGGTCCCAGTGGTCCCTGTGGCACACCACTGATGAAACCCTTGTTTCTGAGTGTTTGTCATTAAGTACAGCTCCCTGGGTTCTGTCACATAGCAAATGTCCTGTCCATTTTGTGATCTTTCCCTCAGCACAGGTCACCCAGCATTTCAACCAACTGTCCATGGTGGATAGAATTAAAGGCCTTGCTAAAGTCAATGTGCAGTATGTCCATGCCTGACCTCTGTCCACCACCTTTGTCAACCTATCAAAGAACTCAATCAGGTTCACCTGATATGATCTTCCTCCCATGAACCCATGCTGTCTGATGATATCCTGAAGTCTGTTTGCCTTCAAGAAACCCACTAACTTTCCTAATTTAGACATCAGACTAACAGGTCTGTGGTTCCCTAATTCTTCCCTGCTTCCATTGTGCAGGAGAACTAGGTCCGCTGTCCTATAGTCCCTAGGTACTAGCCCCATCTCCAGTGTCAGTCTGCCCCATCTCCTTTAGCACATAAGGATGCAGCACATATGGGCTCATTGACTTATGAACATATGAAAAATGGCAGCAGAAACGGACCATTTCAGTCTATCTGGTCTGCTTGAGTGTGGAGCTCTTGGACAAATTTACTGGAGCTGCCCCCCCCTCACTTTTCCACCTACAGTCTTCCTCCCTCCCTTTCCCTCTCATCCGCCCTTCCCTTCTTCCCATCCGTTATGACTCTCCTTTTCACTCTGTCCCAGCCCCTCTTAAAGTTGCAAACTGTTTTCAATGATACAACCTCCTCCAGCAGTTTGTTTCACTTGGACACCACTCTTTCTGTGAAAAAGCATCTTCCCAGTTCCCTTTTGAATCTTCCCCCCACTAATTTTGACTGTCCCCTAGTGGACCCATTCTCCTTGAGATTGAATATGCCACCCGTACTAACTTTGTTTATACCTTTAAGGTACTTGAAGGTTTCAGTCATGTCCCCTCTCTCTCTCTTCTGTCCTCCAGGAACACATATGGAGCTCCTGCAGCTTCTTCTCATAGGATTTGTCCCACAGGCCCAGGATCATCTTAGTTGCCCTACACTGCACCCCCTTCAGTAATCAGTGTCATTTTTCAGATATGGGCACCAGAACTGCACACAGTACTCCAAGTGTGGTCTCACCAACAACCTGTACAATGGCAGGATGATTCCCCTTTCCTGGAGGTGATTTCTCTGGCAATGCATCCCAACATCCTGTTGGCTTTGGCTGTTACTTTATGGTAATGTGCGTAGTGCCTCAGGTCCTTTGTGACTTGTCCGCTTTCAATGTGTTTAATCCCTTCAACACCCTTGCCTCTGACATTGTATTTTACCATAACATCATATTTCTACTTTTGTGCTTCACCTTCAACTCTTTGTGATTCAAGACCAGTGTAGTAAAGTCCCTCATTTCAGTACAGTATCTGTATAGAATGTCATCAGAAACTGATTTATTGTCTTGCCTGTTTGTAATTTCTTTCTAGCCTTGTAATTTTGTAGTTATTTTTTTCTTGTAGTGGTTCTTTTTCCTGCCACTGATATGTTTCCAGGGATATACCATGATCCCAGGGATGTAAACTGTAAGGTCCAGAGCTTCGTTGCCCCCCCGGACCCCAGTAACCCACCAGTTACCCCCATGGCTTGCCCTCTGTGGCAGGGACTCCAGGGTGGAGGGTAGTCCTCCTCCCGAAGCAGTCCACCTCCTTGTGTGAAGTAGGATCCAGTACCAGCAGGCAGTAGGACCCAGAGAGCCACCTAGGCTCAGACTATCATTCAGATGGCAGTGTGATTTTGTCCCTCTAGTTACTCTCTGCCTCCTCCCCTAATGTGATCACAGCCTCTGACCTCGCATGCTCACAGGTAGCCATGCAGCAGGGGCAAGCTCCCTGGCTCAGCCTCAGGGGTTACTGTGTTGGTGGAAATCACTGCCAACCTTCCCCGGATGGGTTTTTGCTGCCACATGGCAGCTACCTCCACCTGGCCTGCCTCCTGATGTGATAACCAGAGTGTGCTCCCGAACTCAGATCACCTGTACTGCAGTGCAACGTGCTACTGCTAGATTATGTGCAAGGCCCTAGCCTTGTAGTTCTGAACACCATTGTTCTAAGTTTTGTAACATCATTTATTTTTCGAAATGTTTCCACCAAACTTTCAAAATGGCCTTTTTGGGACGCCACACCTCATGAACAAGGTAGGCGAAATTTTTAAAATCTGGGCCAAAAGGTTATTTCTCTGTCATTCCACAAATTCACCTTTGGGGCAGGATTTGAAAATTTTCCCCTACTGGGTTCATAGGATGTGGTTATAATAAGACTATTTTCAAAATTTGGAGTCAAATTAAAAAAAAGAAACAACAAAGTTACGAATACATGTCAAAGTGTTTCAATGCTTGCTCCTAACTTCAATAATTTTCAATATTTTGACTCCAAACTTCCAGCATAGTCATTTTTTTTACATCACCTCATGAATGTGACAGGTGTTGTTTTTCAAATCCTGGCTGAAACATGTTTTTGCACTTGTGACGCAAAGTGACATTTGAGGCAGTATTCTATAAACATCACGTCATGTTTATAAGGGTGAGTCATAAAATGGCTGTATTGAAACTTTGGGGTCAAAATTATATGCAGCGGGTAGTGCTTTGCGATCCCATGCTGGTGAACTAAGTTTGTGGGCGAGCACGTTGATCCAGCTTTGTGGGCCGAGGCTGGGGGGAAAGTGCTACCATGTGGCACCACCTTCAGCCTGGGAAGGCAAAGTGTATGATTGGCTGCACAGGCCCAAGTCCCATATAGTTATGAGAACTAGTCTCTTGGTATTGGGCCCTGCACCTCTGTACCGATAGCTACCAGAGGGGTCTACACTTCGGCTGACAAATGGGCTATTAGCCCTGTGCATCTGTATGTGTAGCCACATGGAAGTGCAAGGGCCAGAGGGCCCTGCACTTCTACAGCATGCCAGACAGCCCCACAAATTCTTTGCATCCGCAGACAGACTGTTTCCTTGGCACGGAGAACAGAAGGCCCTGTGCTTCTGCATCTGTTCACGCAGGTCCCTTCAGGACTAGTGTGAATGAGGATACAATCCCACTATGTCAAAAAGAAACAAAATAATTTGCAAAAAAATGCGTTAATGCACCAATTAAGGTTTAACTTAATACCACAGAAATAGGGAATTGTGGCATTAGGGTAACTCCCAACCCCCCAAGCAGTGAAAGGACAAGACCACACAAGCGACCACAGACAGCCATCATCACCTAAGACAAACAATATACAACTGTTTCCAGGTGACAGAAATGCAGTAGCACTGATGTGCTACCTTTGTAATTTTCTATCTGCAGCTAAAGTAGTACAAGTCCCACTTGGGCCTGTGCTTCTGCTGCTAAAATTGTATGTGTATTTCTTACAGCATGCATTAATACACGTGGCTTCTGAAGCTCAGACGGAAGCACTGTTGCAGTTTGGGTATCATGGATTTCTTTATGCAGCTGCTGAGGGGCCTGCACTTTTGCAGCCAGAATTTGATTTGTGTTTATTTTGAAATGTATCACCAGGAAAGGCAAACTGAGCTAAAATAGCTCATTTCCAGATGCGTCCTGGGGGGAGAGGGAACTAGGTAAGTGCAATTGATTTATACATAACAAAGATACAATAGAACAAAACTTCAATAAATGGTTTAAAATAAACAATGACAGATATATTCAGTTGTAATTATGTGATGAAGACCAACACATGAAATAGATATTGATCATTCAAAAAACTAGGGATGGAGGCGTGTCCCTTAGAACAGAGACAGAAAGGAGAAGGGAAAGAGAGTGTAGAACTAGAGTGACAGGGGAAAGGAGAGTGTAGAGAATGGGGAGGCAAACCTTAGTCCCTCTGGAATGCAAACCCCACAAGGGCCAGACACGGCAGGGTACACACCCAATCTGTGTACTGGTTACCAGGTCTGCAAGGAGAGAGTAAGGGAGAGGCAAACCTTTGTCCCTCCAGGATGCAAACCCCACAAGGGCTAGACACGGCAGGGTGCATACCCAGTCCATGTACTGGTTAACAGGTCTGCAAGGGGAGAGAGATAGGGTGGTAGGGGAGAGGCAAACCTATGTCCCTCTGGGATAAAAAAACCCACAAGGGCCAGATATGGCTAGATGAACACCCAGTCAGTGTACTGGTTTTCAGGCATGCCAGGAGAAAGATTAGGAGTGGAAATGGGCATGGAGTAGGAGAGACAGTTAGGAGAGAGGATAAAATGGGACAGGGAGGGGCTATGTGGTAAGCGGGTCAGGAACAGTTACAGGGTGGGGAAATGAAATTACGAGGATGAGAGGATAGTGATAACATGGAGTACCAGAGTTTAGGGAAGTGGTAGGAGAAAGCAGACTGGCCTGAAGTGGATGACCTAGTGAGGAGAGCAAGGGTCTGGTAGGCAGGGTTACAAACGGAGTAGGTTGGAGGAGGATGGGTGGGGAGGAGGGAGGAGGGAGGAGAGGTAAGAGGGGAGGGAGTCAAGCCAGTACTTCCCAGCTGGGGAGGAAAAGTGGGCAAGGCGTCTGGCACCAAAGGGGGGAGGGAGAGAGAGGTATAAAGGTCACAGTGGTGAGTACAGGGCGAACAGTCAAGAGCAAACTTTTAGAAGGAGTGGAAGAGGGTGTCCAATCTGATTAGGGTGGACTTAGGGTCTGTGAATTAGACTATATCACCACAGTCAAAAATTTGGAGGATCATTTTCTGGATTGGTAAGGGGATGCAAATATGGCATCTGTACAAAGCACCTAGTTTGGGGTGCAGTTTTTTGTGAATGGCATCCATATGTCCATAAAAATAGAGATGCCAGTCAAGCCAGAGCCTGAGGTATTTGAAGGAGGTGACATCCTCTATTGTGCACCCATCGAGGGTGTGGAAGGTTGGCGTAGCAGTAAGTCAAGAGAGTCTTTGCCTGGTGCCAAAGGTCATGGAGACCATCTTATTGGCATTGAGGGACAACTGATTTGAGCAAAACCAAAGTTGGACTTTACTGAAGTCCAGCTGGAGACTGTTCACCACGTCAGAGGGGGAGGCACCAGAGGCATACAGAACAGTGTCGCCCATCTATATCTGAATAGATGCGGAGGAGCAGGCACCAGGGAAGCTGTTTAAGAAGATCAGAAAAGTAACGGACTGAGGACTGACCCATGAGGGACTCCAGTGTTGATGGGGAGAGGGGTTATAGGGAGTTGCTTATTCTGACTGATTGAGTCCAACCCACAAGATAGGAATGGAACCAGGTAGTGGTGTAAGTGATGTATGCCTTACACCTGTTGGTGAAAAGGTGCAGGCACCTCAGGGGCCTACACTTCTGCATGTAGAAGTAGTGTTGCAATTTGGGTATCATGGATTTTTTTCCAAACTAGGCACGAGAGCAAGCGTGGGGTGTGCCTTGGGCTTCTCAGCCTAATGCTCACCCTATTCCATCTGAAAATAAGGTCAGATGTGTAAACTTTATGAGAATGGGGTGAACATTAGGCTTGAGAAGCCCAAGGCACACCCAACCTGCTCTCATAGAAACATAGAAGTTGATGGCAGATAAGGACCGCAAGGCCCATCCAGTCTGCCCATTTCTTTTTCTACCTTACGAATGTGCCTTCGGCATTTGCTCTGTCAATGGCCTATCTATTCATACTTATCTGTATTGCTCCCTTTTGCCTATTCCATGCCCTTTTGAAGCCCTGCACTGTATTCATATCCACCACTTCCTGAGGTAGGCCATTCTGTGCATCCACCACCCTTTCTGTGAAAAAGAACTTCATCTCATTACCCCTTAATTGGCCTCCCTCTAATCTCATGCTGTGTCCTCTTGTCCTGCTATTTTTCTTATATTGAAACATGTTAGACTCTTTCACCTTGTTAATGCCCTTAAGATGTTTGAATGTTTCAATCAAATCACCTCTCTCCCTCCTTTGCTCCAGGGTATACATATTGAGTTCCGTTAATCTGTCCTCATATGTTTTCTGATGCAGTCCCTGCACCATTTTGGTTGCCCTTCTCTGGACTGCCTTAATTTGGTTAATGTCCTTGTGAAGGTGTGGCCTCCAGTACTGTATGCAGTACTCCAGATGGGGCCTAACCAGTGTCTTGGAAAAAGGGATTATTACCTCCCTCTTATGACTTGTGATACCCCTACTAATACACCCCAACATTGCCCTAGCCTTACCTACTGCTTTAGTGTTCTGTTTGGATGATTTCAGGTCATCTGTGATGATGATGCCCGAGTCTCTTTCTTCCCTTGTGACTGCCAGCAACTCCCCTCCCAACCTATAGGTGGCTTCAGGGTTTCTCTTCCCTATGTGCATGATCTTGCACTTCTTTGCGTTAAACCCCAGTTGCCACTCTAAGTTCCAACCATTTTGCCAGTTTACCCAGATCTCATCTCATTCTGCCCACCCCATCTGGATCATTTACTCTGTTGCAGATCTTGGTGTCATCTGCAAATAGACAAACCTTACCCTCCAGTCCATCTGCAATGTCACTGATGAAGATATTGAAGAGGACTGGCCTCAGGACTGATCCCTGAGGTATCCCACGTGTGACTTGCATCTTCTGCCTGGTTTGGGAGGGTAGGGTGTTAGGGAAACCCTAACGCCTCATTTCCCAACTTTTGACACTTTTTCCCTAACTGGAGCATTAACAAAGTTTTTTGCAACTTATTTCCTTACTTTTTGAGATAGTACAATAGTATTCTTATTATTAGGATTCTCCGTAGATGCTTACATGGATGTATGTATACACACACACACACACACACACACACACACACACACACACACACATATGTGTGTATATATATATATATATATACACACACACACATATATGTATCTATGCATCTACGGAGAGATGGGTGTGCAGAGTCTGAAGGAGTCTGCTCCCACAGTAAAATAAGAATACTATTATACTATTCAAAAGTAGGAAATAAGTTGCAAAAAAATTTGTTAATGCTCCAGTTAGGTCAAAGTGACAAAAGTTGAGATAGTATAATAGTATTCTTATGTTACTGTGGGAGCATAGGGTCCTTTGGACTCTGCACACCCATCTCTCCGTAGATGCACATATACATATATATATATATACATATATATATATATATATATACCTCCGGGTCCTGAACTTCCATTTATAAGACATTGATCCATTTTTATGGGAAAGCAAAATTGCGAGTATGACTCTTTTTTACAACAGCGTCCAGTACATGTAAAAAAAAAATACAAAAACTGTATAGTACAGAATACATTTAGTTACATCATAGACAACAGTGACCAAATTGTAAGCATAGCCTTCTTATTACCCCACCTCATGTGCATGGTACAGAAAATGTTTGAATTCCCACCAAAATGTAATTCTGCAGAAGTGCAACACCATTTTGCACCACAGGTGTGAAAACACATTTTGGGAAGGATTTAAAAAATGATAGCTGTGACATACATGAGGTGGGATACTAAAGAAGGCTATGTTGAAAATCTGTGGTCAAAATATTTAAAATTTAAAAAGTTAGAAGTGGGCACAGGAAAACTGCAATGAATGTTCATAACTTTGTCATTGTTTCATATTTTGACCCCAAATGGAAATTTTCAAATCCGTGCCAAAACGCCATTCCCCGCCACAGGTGCGAAAACACATTTTGGACAGGATGTGAAAATTGACAGCTGTACTGTTTATGAGGTAGTGTGAAATAATGGCTATGTTGAAAATTTGGACTCAGAATATTGAAAATTACTAAAGTTATACGCGTGCATAGGAAGATTTTCAACAGATGCTCATAACTCGGCCATTTTAAGGAATTTGTTCACCAACTTTTCAACATGGCCATTTTGGGAGCCCACCTCATGAACACTGATGATGAAATTTCATTATTTGTCCCAGAATGGTGATTTTGCACAATGACTGTAAAATCACCTTATGGGCCTAACTAACAAAATTACAGTGCCGGTGTTCATGAGATGGGGGTCCCAAAAAGGCTATGTTGAAAATCTGGTGAAAAAATGAAAAAGAAAATGGCAAAGTTATGAACATAAGTTCAAAACGTCATTGAAATACAGTACATTATACGGCACTTACCTTGATTCCTCAGTTCATGGTTCGGCTTTTAAGAGTGCAGACGTGTCGACTTCCGGTGACGTCAGAGAGCTAATGGCAGCATAGCCCCATAGCTCCGTCTCCCCCCTGAACACAATCAGCTTAAATCGCCCGACTAGAGAAATGTCCTCACCTGCAAAAGATAAAAAGAACAAAGCAGGGAAGCTACCGTCGACTCCAATACAAAAATTAAGAGATGATGCACGGAGAGGGACGATCGGACACGCAAGAGAGGGAGACGGCGGTGGGCCTACTGCATTCGGAGCCCTCGATGGAGGAGACCCCAACGAGCCTGAAAGAAATAATACTGCAAACTGCTCGCACAGTTACTAAAATTGACAAAACACTGAGCGAGTTCAAATCGGACCTAGCTAAAGTGGACCATAAAACAGATCAGCTCGAACTGTGTGCTAATCTACTCGTGGAGCAATCCGATCGACAAGATAGACTCTTGCTTTATCTTTTGGCTAGAGACCGCGAACTGACAATGAAACTCGATGATCTTGAAAGTAGGAATAGGAGACACAATATAAGACTGCACGGGATTCCAGAGGGATCGGAAAGTAAACATCAGAATACAGCCCTGTTCCTGCAAGACATATTGAAACAAATCCTCTCCTTGCCTCAGGACTTAGACCTTTCAATGGACCAGGCGCATAGATCTTTAATACCCCTCCCGAAAAATCCGGATGCCAGACCCAGGTCTATTGTAGCCAGACTTATAAATTACCAAGCAAAGGAGGAACTACTGAAGCAGGCCTGGAAACAAGGCACACTAATGTACAACGACCATCGTATATATATATAGATAACGATTACACGACCATGGTTCAAGAGGCTAGAAAGTCACTTTGGCCAATCATAAGGCAACTATGATCTCGAAATATAAAAGCACAAATCTTGTACCTAGCAAGACTGAAAATAGCCAGAGATAAAGGCCCAAAAGTTTACCCAGATTTGTTGTCTGCTGCACCATTTTTAGAGACCCTCGGCCTATCGGTACCCCCCTCTCCTAAAGGAAAGACTGGAGAAAGATCTCATCGCTTCGGCCTGATCTGTAGCCCAGAGGGGTCCTCCATGCCAGAGGGTGATCCAGGGAGCCCAGAAGCTGAACCTTCGAACAGACATCTCCACCCTGATAATCCAGCTAGGGGACTCGTCGAATTTTAACAAAAAAGCTATGCACCTTCAGGTGGAAGACGGAGACCCGGAACCTCTGCAGAGTACTGAGCCAGGAGACACAACCTGATCTGAGACGGGAAGGGGAAAGGGCTCTTTTCTCTGTTGTCCCTCCCGACGCTTTAGAGTTTGATCTCCTACTCTGACTTGCACCCGACTCCCTTACCCATCGACATGACGGGGCGGCTGATTGATACCCTCACTTCCCTATGAAACACTCTGCACTTGGCCCCTTGGCACTTTGAAGACGCTCCCTTACCGGTCTATGCAGGACTTCACGAATAAATGTATTGCCTGATGAGATCTTGGCCCTAGTGGAGGGAAACTCCCTACGGTTACAGTGCGTAGAACTCTTTTAGACATTCTAATTTCAGGATCTTTGGGAACAGTCAGAAACCCTGCCAAGTGCCACCAAGACTGCTTTTACTAGTCCGGAGGAAGTGATCCCTGCACGGCGAGTCTGATCTGACGGGGAGCAGACTGCAAGTTGAAACATGTTTAAAATGTTTAGCTAGTTAATTTGCAATGTTAAAATATTAGCTCATAAGCCAATATGGCTGTATGGAGAATGGTACTTGTTTTGACTTTTTTGTAGGCTGTTTATTTTATTGGAGCTAAAGCCGGAGCGACCAGTGTCACCTGAGTCTTTTGATCGGCCCACCCTCACGTTTCTTTTTTTTTTCTTTTTTCTTTTTTCTGTTTCTCCATATAGGAGAGAGTGGAGAGAGTGGAGCCAGTTTAACCTCTAGTTGTGGGGACCTGGTCGCATAACCGGCACGTAATAATTACCTATAACGGGTGAAACAATTGTATTAAAACACGGATTTTTGGGGGGAGGGTTCCTGGCTTCTGCATGTCACCTTCTGACAACAAGGCAACCCTGATTGGGGATTCCCCCATGGGAGGGAAGACAGATCCTCTGCTAAGACGGAGCTCCCTTCTAATTTGTGCACACGCACTTGCCTTATGGCTGGAACTCCACCACCAGCCCTCCCTAGGAAGCCAATTCCAACTCCTACTTAGTTTTAATGGGGTAGAATGGGCACAAGAACGCTCACTAACCCCTAACCTCTGATGGCTCAGGCCCTCAATAGAGGTTGGCCCTGAGCCCACATCCCTGATCTTTGATCAGGCCCATGTTGTTCTGCTTAAAAGTTTTGGGTTCATGTTGCTAATTCAGTTATTTGGGTACTCCTGTTTTGCAAAGATGTTACTATCTTCAGGCATGATCAGACTTCTGTTTATCCCTCACATTAATAGACAAGACCGGTATGTGGTATATCAATGGCACGACATAACATAAAGATCCTATCCTATAATATTAATAGCTGCTCCAGCCTGGTGAAGAGAAAACAAATTCAGAAATACATCACTAAACAGGGTTGTGAGGTGAACTTTCTACAAGAGACCCACCTCTCCCCCACAGAGGCCCTAAAGCTGAAAACTAAGTCCCACCCACAGTTGTTTTCCTCCACACTGGAGTCAGGGCGCAAAAGAGGGGTAGCTATCCTGCTGTCTGCATCCTTTCCGTTTGAGCTGGAGGATACTGTGGCGGACACGGGAGCTAGATATCTTATGCTGGTAGGGAAGGTCCAAGACACCCTAGTCACCCTGGTTAATGTTTACGCCCCCCCCCCCGGGCTCCCCTGTGCAATTTTATACCTCTTGCCCAATTGGTCATGGAAAGGTCCAAAGGCCTCCTAATCATGGGTGGGGACTGGAATTTAATTTGGGACAGAAGATGGATACTACTTCAGGCATTCAGAGTCCGGACCACCATAGGGCACGGGTAGTGGGCCGAGCCCTGAACCAAATGGGATTGATAGATATTTGGAGAGAAAAATATCCCAGGTCAAAAGAATACACATGTTATTCACCTAGGTTTAAAGTATACTCTTAATTAGATACATTCTTTACATTTAAGGATAACATCTCTGCCTTTCCCTCGATGTGGGTGGGAGTCTCCACCATATCAGACCATAACCCAATTTTCCTTGAGGTGGCCATTACTCTCCCTAAGAAAGCGACTCATTGGAGACTGAATACGTCATTGCTCCAGGATAAAGAGACAGTAGACAAAATTAAACAACACATTGTAGAGTTTATGACCGAGAACTCCACACCGGGGGTGGCCCCACAGATTGTGTGGGACATACTTAAAACAACAATCCAGGGACAATTAATATCCATAGCCTCCCGGAAAAAAAGGACCGCCTATTAAAACAACAAAACTTACATAAAAAACTGGTAGAAATGGAAACCTCACAGAAACTAAAATGGGATAGGCAAAGAGATGCTGAACTTAGAATGTTGAAAGCTGAGATCCAAAAGCTCCAACAGGAGAGATAGAGAGGAACCTTTACTATCTCAAGCAAAAATTTTATGAGGGGGGCCCAAGAGGTACCAAAATGCTAGCAGCCCGCTTAAGACAATACAAAGTCAGGGCTGCAATAACCAAGATTGTCTTCCCGACTTCTGGCCACTTAACACTTAATCAGTGTCAGTGGCTCAGTAGGTAGCACACTTGCCTCTGAGGCCGGGAGATCAGAGGGCTGTGGGTTCAGTTCCCACATCTGGCACTTGGGTTAATATCCCAGTACTGACACTGTAATGCAGCATGAGAGGGGTGCTGCATTTCTGAGGTGCCGTCTTTCGGATGAGACATTAAACCGAGGTCCCATCTGCCTGGATTGGTGGTAGTTCAGGTGGATGTTAAAGATCCCATGGCACTTATCGAAAAAGAGGGGAATTTCCCCGGTGTCCGGGCCAAATTTCCCTCATTCACTAAAAATACCACCAACAACTTAATCTGGTTCAAGGTCAGTTGCCATTCATCTGTATCCCCTTCCCCCCCGGGTCGTGCCTGAAAATAGGCAGGATTTATCTAGTGCACTTACCCGGTCAACAAAAGCTAAATAAATAAAAATAAAATAAAAAAACACGCAAACCCAAACAGATAGCAGAGGCTTTCGTATCCTACTACCGTAAGCTATATACACCTCAAGAGCAAACGCCAGTGCAAGAAACTTTAAATTACCTAGAGACCCTGCCCCTCACTATTCTCTCCCAAGAAAAAGCCCAAGTATTAATTAGGCCAATCTCACAAACTGAAATCCTTAAGACTATTAAGAATCTGAAAGGAGGGAAGTGCCCTGGCCCAGACGGATTCGGTGCTGAATTCTCTAAGACATTTGCTACAGAATTAACCCCACTTCTAGAGGGAGTTTTCTCGGAGGTTTGGGAGGAAACAAACCCTGTCCCCCCTTCATGGCAGTACGCTACGATCTCGCTCATACCGAAAGAGAATAAAGACCCTGCAAAATGTGAATCCTACAGCCCAATTTCCCTTTTAAACTCGGATTATAAGATTTTTACATCTATCCTAGCATCCAGACTGAATCCCATCCTGCCAGAACTAATTAACCGGACCAATCGGGCTTTGTGCTGGGCAGACAGGCTTCTAATAGTGTCCGCTCCAGCTATACACATAACTGATGTCATACAACGCACTCACCTTTATGCTTGCCTCATGAGCTTAGACGCCGAAAAGGCTTTTGATAAAGTCTCATGGTCATTCCTGCTCTTAGTTTTGGAGCAAATGGGCTTTCCACGTTCCTTTATAGACTGTATCAAAACGTTATATGCTGGCCCACAAGCCTACATTAGGGTAAATGGAGAACTTACTAGAAGATTTAACCTGGGGAGGGGTACCCGACAGGGTTGTCCTTTATCGCCCCTTTTATTTGCTCTTTATATTGAGCCATTGGCTGAGGCAGTTCGTACCTCCCAGACGGTTCATGGCATTGAGGTCGGGGGACAACAGCGGAGGATTTCGCTATACGCGGATGATGTACTGCTCTGTTTGTCCCACCCCGAGACGTCAATACCTGGAGTATGGTCAATTCTGGCAGAGTTTGGCAGACACTCAGGTTATACCCTGAACAAAACCAAAACAGAAGTTCTAACATTTAATTATACCCCTTCTCAGGAGGTGAGGGACTTCCTCCCTCTGGAGTGGTCCACATCCAAGATGTCATACCTGGGTGTTTGACTGACCAGACACAGTTCCCAACTCTTCAAGGCTAACTACACCTACCCTAAAACAAATGGAGAGGGATATAGACAGGTGGTCACCCATAAACCTCCCATTATACTCAGACTGCAGATGGTAACATTGAATATCCTCCTAAATACTTATACCTCTTTCAGTGTCTCCCAACTTATATCTCTAAAACACAATTCAGGAATGGCACAGAATAATTCTAAAGTTTATTTGGAATAATAAGAAGCCTAGAATAGGGGTCCGGTACTTCAGATGAACAAGGCAAGGGGCCAGACACTCCCAGACCATGAATTATTACCAGCTACACAGATTAAGAGGGCCTCAGTGGGTTACCCCCACATACTCTGCTAACTGGAAAGACATGGAGAAAATGGAAGAGGAGGAACGAGGACCTCCACTGGGGGTCCACGCTATTCAGATTGAGACCTCTAGGGCTTACCTCCCTCTGCTCCTGGGATCAGTCCGGGACACCCTGAGGGTGACACATAGAGCCTGACAGAAATATAAAATAAAGCATTCCCTCTGGCCTCTTTATAGGCCCTCCTGTGATGTTAACTTTACACCAGCTCGATTAGACCATACCTTTAAAACTTGGGAGAGACTGGGCCTTGTTCATATTAAACAATATATGTCTGGTGGTGAGGTAATAGATTTTCATACTTTGGTGATTAAATACGGTCTACGGAGAAAGGATTTTTTCCAGTACCTCCAAATCAGGGACTACATACACCACTGTCGCAGGGCAGCCCCCCGCTCGAGTGATGCCGCCCCTTTTGTGGAGACACTCTCTATGATACTCTCCTCGAGGAAAACCCTGGGCCTTATCTCTACCATATATAGAGCCCTAGCAGAGCTAAAAAAGGACCATTTGGAAAGGGTCAAGAACAGATGGAAAGAGGAAAGGGGAGCCGACCTTAGAGAGATTAACTAGGACCTGGTTTTTAAATGGGCATCTAAAATGACTAGTTCCCCTTTCTGGCAGGAATACAGCTGGAAAGTGAGGATACGATATTTCCTCTCCCCCCTCTCACTGAGCCGGAGAAGTCCTGACAGGGACGCATCATGTTGGAGGGGGTGCGGGGAGGTGAAGGCAGATTATCTACACATTATCTGGGCCTGCCCACGATTGGGTACTTACTGGGGAGGTGTTACCAAAGCGCTTATTACACTGTTTGGGCTGGAGGCCCCCCTAGACTGGCCATGCCTTATTCTAGGTGAACCACCCCAGGGCCTGGCTGGAGCAGACTCATTATATCTGTGGTCCCTTCTGCTGGTGGCAGCTCATAAAGCCATTACCAAATTGTGGTTAAGACCCGATACCCCCACCGTGGTTAACTGGACACTAATAGTCCAAGGAATTGCAGATATGGAGGAGCTGACATATAAAATAAATGATAGAACCCCAGTTTATATCTGGAGATGGACCAAATGGGAGCTCTGGAAGGAAGTAAAGGTTGTTGGACAACACTCCAGCCATTGCTGAAGCCCCCCCCGTTGGTGCGGGAAGACGAGTGGGAAGCGAAGGTTCCCCCCTACTTACTAATTTAGACCTGACATGAAATATGGCTTATATGCAGCTGCCGGCCTGTAGGGGTCACGAGGAGGGGATGCGGAGGATATACGGCTGCCCCTAAAGACACCAGATGGGGATCGCCGGTTTGCTCTGCACACCTTCTCTCATTTTCTATTAATAAATTGATTAATTAAATAGAAATATTGAAAAGAGGGAAAATATTGTCTATATAAGTTGATCTATATTAACCTTATGCTCCAAAGTAGAAATTGTCTGACTTGCCTGTAATAATTGTACCTGCTGGTTCTTAATAAACTTGAATTTAAAAAAAAAAGAGTGCAGACGTGTCTTGGTCCACAGAAGATGACAGCCTACGCCCTTCAGTGGTAAGTATATGGTAAGTGTGTGTGTGGGCTGGTGGGTGCTCAGTGGGAGGGTCGTAATGGGGGAGGGTGACTGCAGGGACAACAAGGGACTTTTTCCTTTTTTTCAGGTATAAAAAAAAGACGTCAGGGGACTGTTTTCTTTTTAAAGGGTTTAATCAAGAAACTATTTTGGGACACTGGGAGTGGACTCCCCAGTGTCACACACTGCTGGGAGGAGGGGTTCTAAATGTTGACACAAGGATTGGGCACCCCAATGTGGGCTAATAAAAAAAAAACAACAGGCTGTTGGGGGGCATCCAACACAGGGGGTGGGCATCCCAGTGTCAGATTAATATTAATAAATAAACACAGAAACTAGGGGATGGCGATGGGAGGGTGGGGGGTGCCACTAGACACCAGGGAAACATTGGGGACAGTGATCAGAGGGTGGGGGGTGCCACTAGACACCAGGGGAAATTGATTTCATTATGGGCACGGTAATTGGAGGGTGGGGGTACCACTAGACACCAGGGAAATTATTATTATTACAGGGACAGTGATCAGATGGTGGGGGGTGCCATTAGATACCAGGGAAATGTAGGGGCAAAGGTATTGGACAGTGGGGTGGGCCACTAGACACCAGGGAAAAACATTAGAGTATGGTGGAAGGCAATGGAAGGGACAAACAAGGATTCTTGAATGACAAAAGATCCTTTTCATGACTCGTGATCCGAAAAAGAATTATTTTTTCATGTCACATGGTCATGAAAAAGGATTCATTGTATTAAAAAAACACATTTCAGGGGCATATTTCTAACTTTGAAGAGCAGATTGTACCTAACTGGGTCATGATCTGCCAGCTAGATGTGGTGGTGTCACTCCATGATGTCATTGTTGTGGCTTTTGAAAAAACAATTTTAAGAAAAAAACTGAAAATAAGATGTTGGCTCACGAAAAAAGATCATTCTCTCATGAAAAAAGATTTTATTCTCACAAAAAAGGACAGAATCCTTTTTCGGGAGATCAAATCTTTTTACGGCTCATGAAAAAGGATCATTCTCTCATGAAAAAGGATTTTATTCTCACAAAAAAGGAACGGGTCTCGCAAGACAGAATCCTTTCTCGTGAGATCAAATCTTTTGTCGAACTTTCTCCCTCTATCCTGAAAAGTTATCTTTCCATTGAAAACAATTGGAATTGAAAAGTTTAATAACTTTGCAGCAGAGTAATATTTTTCACAAAACAAAAGCATTCCTGTTCTGTTACCCAAGCTGTTTCTATTATAAAAAAATCACACCAAAATTCCACAGCGTCTGGACGCAAGGTGATGAGGAAAAAACTGCAAAAAGTGGTGACGTTATAATTTTTTGCACTGTCTGGATCTCAGAATCTGCACATCCAACTGGAATGAAACTTGTCACATCAAAAGATCTACACCACGGGACAGCTTATGCCACATTTTGTGCAAATCCATTGATCGGTTGCAAAGTTATTAAAGTGCAAAATTTGAGGTTTAACCCTTAGGTTGCCAACAGAAATAGAACATTTAGGAATTCTGGACTGATTTATCAATCCATGGCACAGTAAGGGTTAACATTAAACATGCTACTCAACCCTAACTATAGTGGCCCTATCGCGCCACTATAATATATAGTGCAAAAAACTTTTTAATGCTCTAGTCAGGGTTAAAGCAACAAAAGTAGGGAAATGTGGTGTATGGCTTTCCAACCCTAACACCCCACCCCCAGCCTGCACACACCAACAGGCATGGGGGGTGCCTTGCAGTCATCTGCCCTAATGCTCACCCCATTCTCATATTGTAGTCACTGGTTCCAACAGGAAGATATGTCTTGAACTGGAGAGGGGAACTCGAACCTGGGACCTGTTCAGGTGAGTGAGGGTGTGTAAGGGGTATACTGGGGGGTGTGAGGTGGTGGGTGCTGAGTGGGAGGTGGGGTGGGGGGGCTGATTGGTGAGGGACTGTTTTCTTTTTACCAGTTTGTAAAAAAAACATTGAGGGACCGTTTTCTTCATTTTGGGGTTTGCCTCAAATGGGAAGGTGGGAGGTGCCACTAGATACCAGGGAATATATATACTCTGATAATGGGGACAGCAATTGCCAGGTGTGGGATGCCACTAGACACCAGGGAAATTGGGAACAGCGATTGGCAGGTGCCATTACACACCAGGGGATATATTTATTTCTTTACAGGGACAATAATCGGTGTGGGGGGGTGCCATTAGACATCAGGGAAATTTATTACGGGGACAGTGATGGCGTGTTGGGAAGGGGGTGCCACCAAACAGCAGGGCAATTACGGCTCACAGCTCACACTACAGCCAGCAGCACTAGTTCAGCTGTGGCTGTAGAAGTCAAGAAATTGCTGCTGTTGTCATACAGCGAACATGGGGGGAGCGCTCCTCTCGCTAAACTAGGCACCAGGGATTTTGGGTGCCCAGAAAACTTATTTGTGGCCATTATTTTAATAAACAAACATCATAATCTACAGTAGCTAAACAGGTCCCGTTTAACTAAGTTCTGATGTTTGTTTTTTTTAAATCCCAACATTTTATGTATTTTTCACGTTTGTTAGTTCATGGAAAAAATAAACAAGATGGTGGTTGGCACGGCACAAAAAAATGTTTTTTGCCCTGACAAACAACTGGCACAAAATCAAAAATATGCATTTGCAGCATTACAGTTTTACTTTAGCTGCAGAACATTATCTCAAAAACCCTACTGCACATGCACAGGTCAGAAACCACTACATTTTAAAGGCTTATTAACCGGGAATCATTTATTATTTTTTTCACCAGAAATCTCAAAGGCACAACCTTAGGACATGACACAGGTCCCCTGCAAATTTGGAATAAAAATTCCATTCCATGTAGGCTATAGGGGAAAGCAAAAAAAAAAAAAACTATGTTAAGTATAGGAAAAAAGTTAATTTACAAAAAATGACACGTTGATCTCAGAAACTGCACAAGCTGCCTTCACAAACATTTCCACAGATGAAGACATTGCCTCCTAGACAACACATCAAAAATGTCAGCTCATTTTATCAAATGGAGCCAAAGATATTAATGTGCGAAGTTAGGGGTCTACCATTGAACAGGCTACTGAACCCCTAACTATAGGGGCACTACTGTGCTGAGATATATGTGTGTGTGTGTGTGTGTATATATATATATATATATATATATATATATATATATATATATATATATATGTAATAAACTCTTAGGTGTACAGTGGCTGATGATATGCGCATTAGGTGTGCACTGTATGCACTAAGGCCACAGGCTGAGTCGCCAACCACCAAAGCGTGACGTATATCACAGATGTGACAGCACACACGTCGAGTGGGTTATCTATCTTATAAAATGGCAAAATTGTTTTGCGGGGGTAAAGTGCAGGTGTGTGGTCATGCTTTGTATCGTCTGACCATCTGATGGTGTTTGTCCAATGTCATTGATGCCATTGATTCCTTTTTCTTACCATTTTATAAATATATATATATATATATATATATATATATATATAAACTTCATTAATGTATCAGTTAGATTAATGCATCAGTTAGAGTTCCAGCGACAAAGTTGGGAAATGTAGTTGGTTTCCAGCCTAACACCCACCTCCACTTGCACGCCTTGGTAGGTGTGAAGGTGTGCCTTGGGGTTGTCAACCGAACGTTCACCCCATTCTCCTACACTGTACTCATCTCAGCTTATTTACTCATGGAATGGGGTGAGCATTAGGGTTGACAACTCCATGGCACCCCCCCCCCATGCCTGTTGCTGCATGCAGGGTGGGGGTGGGGTGTTAGTCTTAGAAACCGTAACACCACATTTCCCAACTTTTGTTGCTGCAACTCTAACTGATGCATTGACAGTGTTTTTTTCAAAGAATTTCCTTACTTTTTGAGAAACAGTAATTATAGCCTTTTTTGCTTGTGGGAGCACAGGGCCCTCTGAGCCCTGCGCTCCCATCCCTCCATAGATGCATAGATGTATGTTGCCATGGAAGCATTTCAGCCAAAACAGCAACCAAATTGTCAACACAGCCTTGTTATTACCACACATCATGAACGCTGGGCTGAGAATTTTCAAACCTCCACCGAAACGTAACTCTGCGCCACCGCAATGTCACTCCATGCCACAGGTGAGAAAATACATTTTGGCCAGGAACTGAAAACTGATAGCTATCATGTTCATGAAGTGATGTAAAGAAATGGCTATGTTGAAAATTTTGGGTGAAAGTATTGAAAATTACGAAAGTTTAGAGTGAACATGGCCAAAAGTCAATAAATGCATAGAACTTTGCCATTTTAACATATTTTGACCCAAAATTTTCAACATATCCTTCTTATGACTCCACCTCATGCACAAGTATGGTGAAAATTTTGAAATCAGGCCTGAAAGGTGATTTCACCAACCAACTGCGAAAACATCTTTCGGGCAGAATTTGTGAAATGACACAAACATTGTTCATGAGGAGGGTCTCAAAAAGGGTATGTTGAAAATTTGATGTAAAAATCTTAAAAATAACAAAGTTATGCACCAAAGTTGATTGCCCTATTGAAATATATTGAACTGCATTTACCGTAGTTTCTCATTTCCCTGGTAGTCTAGTGGTCCCTCCCCCCCGTCTCCATCCCTGTATAAAAATATGCATTTCCTTGGTAGTCTTATGGCCCCTCCCCCCTCCCCCAATGTGCAATCGACATAATTGTGTAAAAACATGTATTTCCCTGGTAGTGTAGCAGTCCCTTCCCCATCTCCATTCACCAATCCCTGTTCCCTTATAAAAATATGTCTTTCCCTGGTAGTCAAGTGGCCCTTCCCACCTCTCCTGATGTCCGATCGCTGTCCCTGTACGAAAAATATGAACATATAAAAAAAAAAAACAGCAGAAGAAGACCACCTGGTCTATCACGTCTGCTTGGTAAGTGATGCAGGGTCTGGGCTTACAATTTTTGCCAATGATCCTGCCCCCCAACCATCCCTCTTTCTCCACCCCTCCCCCTTCCTTGGTCCCAAAGATTCCCTTTGTGCTTGTCCCAGGCTCTCTTGAATGCTGTCATCGTCCTTGCTGATACTACCTCCTCTGGCAGCTAATTCCAGGCAGACACCACCCTCTCTGTATATAAGTGCTTTCTTACATCCCTTCTGACCTCCCCCCATCAATTTTAGGCTGTGCCCCCTAGTGGTGCTGTTCTCAGTCATTTTAAAGAGACCCTCCCTTTTCACTCTGTTAATTTCCTTCATGTACTTGAAGGTCTCTATCATAACATCCACCTGCCTCCTCTCTTCCAGGGAGTACATCCCCAGGGCTCCCAGCCTCTGCTTATAGACCTATCCTGTAGCCCCTCGATCATCTTGGTGGCTTTCCTCTGGACCTCCTCTAATATGCTGATGCCCTTCTTAAGGTACAGATGCCAGTACCTCACCCCATATTCTAAATGCGGACTCATCAATGACCTGCACAGTGGTAAAATAACCTTGTTCTGACTACTATTGAATCCCTTTGCAATACACCCCAGCATCCTGTTAGCCTTCACCACTGCCTTTTTATACTGAGAGGTGTGTTTTGGGTCACTCGTAATCACTACCTTTAGATCCTTTTCCTCTTCAGAAGCAGTTATCTGAACCCTTCCTATGTAACACTCTGTCCTAGGGTTCTTGACCCCTGTGTGCATCACTTTGCACTTTATGGCACTGAAACCAAGTTGTCAGATTCCTGGCCATCTCTCTAGTCTGGTGAGGTCCTCCCTCAGGTCCTGTATCCCCTCCTTGGTGTCCACTCTCCCACAAAGTTTGGTGTCATCCAAAAACAGGCACATTTTGCCTTTAATGTCTTTCCCAGTGTCACTTATGAAGACATTGAATTACACATTCCCCAGCACCAATCCTTGCGGGACCCCGCTGGTGACCTCCTGGGTGCTGGAGAACTCACCATCCACCACTACTGTCTGGGTTCTACAACTCAACCAGTTATCAACTCATTTTACCATATTCTCCCCCACCCCTTGATCCCTCAGTTTCATTATCAACCTTTTGTGTGGTACAGATTTGAAGGCCTTGCTAAAGTGCAGGTATATGATGTCCACTGCCTGGCCTTTGTCCACTGCCCTCGAGACCCAATTGAAGAACTTGATCAGGTTCATTTGACATGATCTGCCTGCCACAAACCCATGCTGTCTTTCATCCTGTAGACCATTCTCCTCCATGTACCTCACGAGTCTTTCCTTTAGTATGGTCTCCATGAGTTTACATACCATCGAGGGCAGTTTGACTGGCCTATAGTTACCTGGGTCATCCCTGGGTCCGCTCTTGTGGAGTGGCACCACATGTGCTGTTCTCCACTCCAGCGGCACTACTCCCGACCCCAAAGATCTATTGAAGAGAACAGTCAGTGGCCCCGCCAGATCCTCCGCTAACTGTTTCAGCACCCTGGGGTGTATTTTGTCTTGCCCCAGGAATTTGTCCACCCTCAGGGCCATCAGCCCCTCTCTTACTCTTTCAATCCCAATTACCCCTATGGCTTCCCTCCCTGTTCCCTCCTTCCTTCCTTCTCCCTGCACGTGGCACCAATCCATCCTAATCCTTTGTAAAGACAGAGCAGAAGTATTTCTTTTATACCTCTGCTTTGCTCCCATCTTTGTCAATCCAACCACCCCCTTCCTCAGTCTAACAATGCCGTCCTTTTTGTCCCTCCTTTCGCTCATGTAATTAAAGAAGGCCTTTTCCCCATTCTTTATTCCTTTGGTTATTTGGAGCTCTTTTTGTGCCTTTGCCTCCTGCATCTCCCTTCTTGCCAACTTAGCTAGCCTCCGGTATTGTTCCTCATCCTCTTCCTTTGCTGTTCTTTGGAATTTTATATAGGTTACCCTCTTTTCCCTTATCACTCTGGCCACCTCCCCATTAAACCAGCTTGGTGGTCTGGTTTTAAGTTTCTTCCCCATCAATTTGATACAGCTGCTTATGGCCTGCTGAATGGTCCCCCTAATGATGGCTTATAATCAGTCTACCCTCATGCCCTCCTCTATGCTCTCCAGGTTTTCCCTTAGCACGTCTCTCATCTTTTTAAAATTTGCCCTCCTGAAATCCAATGTACTGTTCTTGGTGGGGATGTCATCCTTGCCCATGTCCAAACTGAACCATCGCCATTCTCTTCTGAAAAGATATATTTTCCTGGCAGTCTAGTGGTCCCCCCCCATAGAAACATAGAATTTGATGGCAGATAAGGACCACTTGGCCCACCCAGTCTGCCCATTTCCCTACCTAATGGATAAGCCGCAGTCCCACCCAATGTCCAAACGCCATTTCTGATTAAAATACTGAAATCCCTGGTAGTGTAGTGTAGTGGTTCCTCCTCCCTCCTCCATTCTCCATACCATAAATTACTTTTTAATTTCCCTGCTGGCCTAGTGCACCCCCACCCTCTCAGGTAGTCACCCACCACCCCACTCCCCCTCCATCCTGACTCCCAGCTGGCGACCAGCACAGCCCTCCTCTCACCACCACGGCTGGCCACTGACTGAGCTGTGAATGAGCGCATACTGTAGACAGTGTGGCTCATTCACAACTCAGTTGGTAAGCCTTCATGTGGTGAGGTAAGGTGTGCTGGGTGCAACTAGAAATCGAATGAGGGAGAGTGGTAGGTGACTACCTCCTCACAGAGGTGGGGGGCCACTCGATCACTAGGGAAATTAAAAATAATTCATGGGATGGCAATCTGCAATCGAGGAGGGGGAAGGGACCACTTGGGCAGTAATTTTTTGCAAATTGCGAAAAAGAATCCTTTTCCGTGGTTCCTTTTTCATAATTTGTGGTAAAAGACAAATCCTTTTTCACAAATTGTGAAACAGTATCCTTTTTCACGATTTCCCTTTTCGCAATTTGCGAAAAAGGATTTTAGCATGTTAAAAAAATGCATTTACCAGTGATTTATAAAAAAAAACTAACAGCAGAATCTGAGAGAATGGGTCCTGATTAACAGAACACATGGGCTGGTTACATCAGAAAACATCACTGTTTTCTGTTTTTTAACTTTGTTTCCATCACTAAGAAAAAACAAGATGGTGGCAGCACAAAAAAAGATTTCCCATTTGCGACAAAGGATTACCCATTTGCAACACAGGATTGCCCATTCGCAACACAGAATCCTGTTTTGAGACGCGCATCTAACTTTTCCCATTGAAAATAATGGGAAATTTTAAACTTTAAAAACTTTTGAATGGATTAATATTTTTTCACCAAATCTTTAAAAGGCACATCTGTGACCCAGGACCTTTCAACCCTGAAAATGTCAGACCACAATCCCAAGCTGTTTTTGTGCAACGGTGTGTCGAAGAATAAAAAAAAAAAAAAAAAGAAAAAGGTCATTTTCACAGTTTATGACACTCCGTATCTCCACACCTACACATTCGACCAATATGAAACTTGGCACATCAAGAGGTCTTTGGTCCCTAATGGCATGTCCAAAAGTTCATGCAAATCAGTTGAACAGTTGCGAAGTTCATAAAAAGCACAATAAAGATTCCCCTTTGCAGCATAGGATTACTGATTTGCAACACAGGATTGCCCATTTGTGACACAGAATTCAGTTTCAAGGCTCACATCTAATTTTTCCCATTTACTTCATTCAACCAAAAGATGGCAAAGATGGCCGCCAGGCTGGGTGTGCTATCGGTCGCTCTGTAACAGTTATCGTTGCAGTGAACGCTTTTTAGTGTTTATTTGTGATTTGTAGCTTTCTGTTTAAAGTGTTTTTTAAAGTGCTTTATTTCTACTTTAATCATTTTATTTGTTTTGCGATGCTAGTCGTTGGTTTCTCACTCTCTGCTGCTCTTGGAATCGGTAAGTTTGCAGGGACTTATGGGCCCTATGTGGAGGTTTGTTCTCCCCGACTGCATCTGTCGATTTTGACCTTAGGTTTTGTTTGGGGGCGGAGATGGAAATCCCTTGCCGACAGCCTTGGAGTGTGCAGCAGTTTGTTATTCCACATTGGAAGGAGGTCTAGACGGTGTATCTCTCTCTTTCTGGACTTTTTGACTGTTGGAACACTCATTACTTTGTGGCGTGAGTACTCTTGGTTGGGGGTCTGTAATCGATCCCGGTTTTGCTCTGCTTATAAATTTCTGTGTGAAAATACATTCGGAAGGGATGCCTAATTCAGTGAAGGCCTGGTTTATGCAAGCTGGACATCCAACATCTGACTCTATGGGTCATGTAGATGTAAACTGATGGATTTGGGGACTGTAGTGTTCAATTCTCAGCTGCCTGACTGCCCTGTCTAGCCGATCCCCCCTTTTCCGGGCTGTAATAGCGCAGGGGTTGGGTTTTCTCCACTGGGGAACCGGCGGTTGGTAGTCTTTTCCTCTAGGGATCCCCTGAACCTATTTAGTTGTGCTTTGTGGGGGTTCTTCAGTAGCTGGTGCAGTCTTGTGCTGGACCTTGGCGTGGATTTTTTTGGGGGGTACTTTTAGCTGTGGAACAAATTAGTCCCGAAGAGGATCCCATGAACATTCTTTCTCGGATTGGCTGGTCAGATTTGCACATAATTTTTTACCTGAACAGCGAGAGCGCCTTTGAGACAGTACTTATTTGAGTCATGTTTTGAAACTTTGGTTTGTTCATTTTGTTTCACCATCAAATCGTATCTGGTAGTGCGAGTACTTCTCCTTCCTTGAAGTCCTGGCAGTGAGAGTGCCAGGCCCGGGGATCTTCAGACTTTTATTGGTGACATTCTCATACGAACTCTGTGTTGGAAATTTTGGACATTTTGGTTTTTATTATTTTATTTCTTATTTTTATCATAACTGTTTATGGTAGTGAGAGTACCACTGTAGTTTTCTCCGGGCATTAGTAGTGAGAGTACTTAATTGCCCGGGGAGTTATCAGATTCATTATTACTGTTATTATTCAAATAAGTTACTGAAAATATCTTGGATTTTGTAATTTTTTTTTTTTTTTATTTATTTATTGTAATATTATTTTGGGCAGTGAGAGTGCCAGAATAGTTCTTTAGTTCAGTGAGAGTGCCAGGTGCACTGGGACTTTTACTGTTTTGTGTATTGTTCTGGTTATTTCATTTGGTTCTGATGGGTTTATGGGAGTTTGGGGTATTATGGTTTGTTTTTGAATTTTGTTTTAGGTTATTCTGGGGGTTTTATGTTTTAACTTTAAACTGCAACTATTTTAGGATTCTGTTACGAGGAAATTAGGATTACTTGGTGTTGATTCTTAGCCACAATTTGGTGGTCATTTGTGGAATGTGGCTGTTTGCTCCCCCAGCCCTGTGCTATTCATCCTCCTCTCTCCGTGCCCTCCATCTGTTCTCTCTCCCTGCCTGTCTCTACTTACCAGTGCTGTCGTGTGCTGGGGATTGCTTCAAGGGGTGAGTGCTGAAGGGTAGGACATTGGAGTTCGAATGAGTGGTTCTCTCACATAGAGGTAGTTAGGACTAGAAGACGCCCTGGGGTGAAATGGTGTCTGGAACATGGTGGTCCATGTCTAGTCCCCATACCCAAGGGCATCACCTCTTTGGGTGGGCAAGAAGCCGGGACAGCTCACGAACATCGTCCAACTCTGGCGTTGTTATGCAGTGCCAGATCTATTAAGCACAAAACTGCACTTATTGCAGATTTTGTTGGAACAGCAGATCTGGTTTGCATCACCGAGACCTGGTTTGATGGAAATACTGCTCCAATTTTGGAGGCAGCTATTCCACCCAGGTACTCATTGATACATCGCCCAAGATTGGATCGCGGGGAGGGGTAGCGGTCTGTTTCAAGGCCGAATTGGGCCTCACAGGAGTACCAGTAGAGGACGCAAAATCCTTTGAGTGTACTGTGGTAGCTGGTGTGGGGTGCAGGATAGCTCTTATCTACTGACCACCTGGGGATGAAAAGCTATTCCTGCAGGAAGTAGCAGACTTTGCCTCTGACGTGGCTTTGGAGTCACTCAGACTGATGGTCCTGGGTGACTTCAATGCCTGGGTCGATGATGAATCCTCACTTTTTGGACAACATTTCCTCCAGTTGATGATATCACTGGGCTTCACACAGGTTCTTTGCTCAGCTACCCATAATGGTGATCACTCCTTGGATTCGGTCTTCCTCCTCGGGACTGAGGCCTCCGATTTGGGGGTGGAACCTGTCAGGTGGTCCAGTTATTACTCCATGAGGTTAAATTTTTATGACTTCCTATGTAGGTCTGCTCCTGTGGAGATGGTCAGTTTCCGCCCTTTAAGTGATGTTGTTCCTGAAGACCTGGCGGCGGTGATTGAGCTCTCAGAGTTCGTTGATACCTGCTCAGGCCCAGAGCTGTTGGTTCAGGTCTATAATAAGGCCATTTCCTCAGCTCTTGACCTGATTGCTCCAGTCCGTGTTCGTCCCCTTCCACTTCGCCCTCGGGCCCCTTGGTTTGATGGGTCTTTGAGGGAGTTGCAGAGGTTGGGACATAGGTTAGAACGTCGCTGGTGGAAATCTACCTTGGATGCTGACCATCTTATTTTGTTGGAGCATTATCAGCTCTGCCAATCAGTGATCTCCCATAAGAAGGCAGAATTCCTGTCCAGGGAGTTCACCGTCACTCGGAATCAACTGGCCCAACTCTTCCAAACTGTGGACAGGCTGTGCAACCCAGCCTGTCTGCAGCTCCGTTGAGTTTTTTCACAAATGGAGTGTGATGAGATTGCTCAATTCTTTGCGAATAAGGTGGCCGACATCAGGTCAGAGATCTGTCGGACCCATTCTATGGGGGATGCTGTTGGTCGGTGCTCTGTCACTATGCCGCTTGTTTCCTGGAGTACCTTTGACCTGCCAGAGTTCATCAATACTAAGAGGATTGTCCAGGGGATGCACCCTATGTGCTGTAGTTTAGATCCGGGTCCTACCTCCCTGATCTTGGGTTGCAGTGATATTATCAGCCCGGTCTTGGCTCAGATTATCCGGTGTTCCTTGGAATCGAGTGAGTTTCCAAGCTCCCTGAAGGAGGCGGTGGTGACATCCCTTCTGAAGAAAGCTTCATTGGACTCGGATACTCTAGCTAACTACAAACCCATCTCAAACCTTCCTTTTGTGGTAAAGGTTATTGAGAAAGTTGTGACGACTCAACTGGAGAACCATTTGACCATCCATAGTATATACGAACCTCTTCAATCTGGTTTTCGTAAGAGGCACAGTACTGAGATTGCTCTGGTTCGGGTGCTCAATGATCTCGTGATGGCGAGAGATTTGAGAAACTGCTCCATCTTGGTACTCCTTGATCTCTCTTCAGCTTTTGACACTGTAGACCATGGGGTACTGCTCGAGCACCTGAGGTCCATCTGTGGACTGACTGGTACAGCGCTCAGATGGTTTTCATCTTTTCTCACCGGTAGAACTCAGAGAGTCATCTCGGGAATTTTTTCTTCTGAGTCTTTCTCTCTGCTTTGTGGGGTTCCCCAGGGCTCGGTGCTGTCCCCCATGTTGTTTGCAGTGTATATGCTGCCCCTCGGAGACATTGTAAGATGGTATGGGCTGAGGTTTCACTGCTATGCTGATGATACCCAGCTCTACCTGTCTTTGGCCCCCGACCAGGTTAGTGTTCTCTCAGCATTTAACAGCTGCCTCACTGAAATCCAAGACTGGATTAATTCCAGCGGGTTAAAGTTGAATGCAGGTAAAACTGAGGTTTTGGTGGTAGACCTGGGATGCAGGATAGAGGGGTTGAGGACTGATTTGCCCTCCGGCTTATTTTTTGGGGGGGGCGCTCAGATCCTTACCTCTGAACTGGTGCAAGACCTGGGAGTGGTACTTGACGATGGGCTGACCCTTCATCATCAGGTGTCAACAGTCGTGAAGTCAGCCTTTGATCATCTTAGGAACTTTGCCAGGATCAAGCACCTTGTTCCATCCAGTGATCTGCCCATATTGGTCCACGCCTTTGTGACCTCTTGCCTTGACTATTGCAACTCCCTTTACTTAGGGCTTCCTGGGGTTGATATCCGCCGCATGCAGCTAGTGCAGAATGCTGCTGCTCGTTTATTGACTGGGGTATCTAGGAGATCTCATATTACCCCTGTGCTGTGTGATCTGCACTGACTGCTGATTCAGAGGTGTATCACCTTCAAGGTAGGTTTGTTAACCTACAAAGCTCTACACGGACTTGGTCCTGACTACTTGAAAATGCTTCTGATTCCTTATGTCCATGTGCAACAGCTCTGCTTGGCTGATGGGGGGTTGCTGGAGATTCCAGGGGTTATTTTGAATTCATCTGGGGCTTGCGCTTTTATGTTTGCTGCCCCAACCCTCTGGAACTCTCTGCCTCGCCAGCTTAGGGAGTGCAGGACTGTGGGGAGCTTTAAGCAGGCACTGAAAATGTTTTTATGGATTAAGGCATTTCCTGATCTGCTGTGATTTTAATAATGTTTTTAATTAATTGTTTGTGAGTGTGTGAAGCACCTTGATAATTTGAAAGGCGCTCGATAAATAAAGATATTATTATTATTATTATAAAATAATGGGAACTTTTAAAATGTAATAACTTCTGAACGGATTGCTATTTTTTCACCACATCTTCAAAAGACACATCTGTTACCCAGGACCTTTCTACCCTGCAAATTTCAGACCAAAATCCCAAGCTATTTTTGTGCAGTGGGGTGAAAAAAATCAAGGAAAAAACAATAATTTTCAAATTTTTTGACACTCTATATCTCTGCACCCACATATCCAACCAGAACAAAATTTGGCACATCAAGGGCTATTTGGGGTTAATTTTTTTTCACCAAACCTTCAAAAGGCACATCTGTGACCCAATCCCTATATACCTGAAAAATTTCAAACCAAACCCCCAAGCCATTTCTGAGAAACACGGTGACAAAGAATTTGACAAAAATTGATAATTTTCACATTTTCAGACATTCTGTATCTGTGCATCTGAACATCTGACCATAACGAAACTTGCCACATTCAGAGATCTCTGGTCCCCAGTGGTGCATGCAAAATGTCATGCAAATCGGAAAAATGGTTGTGAAGTAATTGAAGTGCAAAATCTTGAGTTTATCATAGAAGTGAAGGTTTAACCCTTAACTATAGGGGCATGCCCATGCCCCTATCATATTTTGACATTTTAGGGTATATGGGGTTTGGGTCACAGATGTGCCTTTTGAAGGTTTGCTGAGAAAATATTCATCTGTTCAAAAGTTATTAAATTTCAGTTAGATGGCAGCATCGAAACAACTTTTTTGCCTCGTATGCTGCCCTTTTGGACACAAATGGGGAATATTTTTACTGTGCTTCCGCCATCTTGTTTTCAGTTAGCGAGGCAAAAAAATGTACATAATTTACAAAATACTACTAATCGCTAAACACCAACAGTTGTGTTTACCTATTTGGGGCCCGATGAATGGGATTCAGGCTCAGTTTTTTTTTTTAAATGTTGCCCAGAAATGTGCTTATTTTATTGGAGACATTCATTTTGCCACAAATTGTGGCACTTTGTTTTTCGAAACAACCATCTTCTCCCACAAATTGCGTGACAAAGTTCTTTTTTTTTTTGTACATATAATTTTTATTAGATCATTTTATCATAATACAGGGGTATGGCAGTCACAGTTTCATCAGTTATACAAAAGTTCAGTTACTCAGGGCTACAGTTAAGCAGGTCGAGCCAGCACATAGTCCACAGGTTCCAGTCTTATGTAAGGATAAAAATTAATCACTCTAGTCGCTCCATTCAACAGACCAAACAAGAGCCCCTTCTCCCCACCCCCCACCTCCATCAAGGCATCAGTAGCTCATCCACCTCCCCAGCAAACAACAGCCCCCAGCCCCGGCATTCCAAGCAATCCAGGTTCCTAAGGGACAAAATTCGGGTCTATAGACATAATGTGTAAAAGCCATCTAGTCCACTTCAGTGAACAAAGATCAGAACAGTCATTTAAATGGGAAGATATCTTCTCTGTTCTGTAGATATGGTTCATTAACTGTCTACACTCAGAGATTGCAGGGACCTTGGCTGTAAGCCAACATCTGGTCAGGGCTTTCTTTGCCACCATGAGAGGTTATCCCTAGGAGGTATTGGGTGTGGGAGTGTCTGAATCCCTGGGGAAAGATATGTAGCAAAAGAAGATCAGCAGTAAGGGGGATGATTGCCTGAATAGCACTTTCAATTCATTATGTAGAGATACTAAAAGGGATTAGATTCTGGGGCATAGCCACAATACATGTGAGTTGTGTGCCAGCGGGTCACCGCACCGGCGCCAACACTCAGCTGTACTGGTTGTCTGGAAGTCAGGTGTTATAACTGGTGTACGAAAATACCTCAGCAGCAATTGCCACATAAATAGCCACCAGCTGTGGGAGTAAGTGAGTTTAGAGAGCATCTGGCAACTGGTGTCCCATTGCTGTGGGGTGGTGTTTGTGCCCAGCTCCGCATTCCATTTCTCAAGTGTCCCCTCTTTGCCTTCCCCCATTGTTTCAGTAATGGACTTGTAAAAGACAGAGACAGCATGGGACATGGCTTTCTTAGCTTCATGGGGGAGGTAAATGCCCAGGTATTTCAGTCTCTCCAAGCTCCAGCGGAATGGGAAGGTTTGTCGGAATGGGGGGGGTTAAATGGAATGCAAGGGCATCTGTTTTGGAGGTGTTAAGCCTGTACCTGGAGCATGTACCAAAGGCCTCCAGGATTTCAAAAACAGCGGGGACCGATTGTAGGGGGCTAGAGAGGAAGAGTAAAACATCATCCACATACAAAGCTATGCAGTGCTCCATCCCCTCCTTCTGAATCCCTTGATTTTCAGGGGAGCGTCTGATCACCTGGGCCAGTGGTTCAATAAAGATAGAAAATAATCCAGAGGATGGGGGACAGCCCTGTCAGGTGCCCCTAAACGGGGGAAGTAGGCTGAATGGTGTCCAGATACCTTAACACAGGCCTGAGGGGAGGAGTATAGGGCCTTTATTGTGGAGATGAGGGAAAGGAAAAATCATTCTGGACATAGCAGCTAAGAGAAAGGGCCATGAGACCTGATTGAATGCCTTCTCAGCATCTAGGCTGAGAAGGATGGATGAGTCATTGCCTGTCTGCATTCTCTGGACAAGGTGGAGCACCCTCTGTGTGTTGTCTGTTGTGGATCTAGAGCTCACGAAGCCTGGTCAAGGTTAATTAATGTAGGCAGGACGGTATCTAGCCATTTGGCCAGAATTGACATGAGGTACTTGTAATCCGAATTTAAGATTGAGATTGGTCTGTAGGAGCTGCATGAAAGAGGGTCTTTGTCCGGTTTGGGGATAAGAGAGACTGCTGCGTATGACCAGCTGGGGGGGTTGGAGGTACCTTGCAAAGTGTCATTAAAGACCTGCAGGAGAAGGGGACTAATTGTCTGGTGAGTAAATTTATAAAACTCTGCCCTGTACCCATCCGGACCAGGGGCCTTCATAGTTTTGGATTTGGAAATGGCCGTCAATAATTCCATCTAAGTCATAAGGGAAATCAAACTGGTTCGTTGGTCTTGGCTAAGCTGGGGCAGGTCTAATGGGACAAGAAGGCCTCCATAGCAGAGGGGCCTGAGGGATGATCAGGTGTATATAGAGCCTTATAGTATTCACAAAAGATCTGGGTGATATGTCCCAATTTTGTATGGAGGGAACCTGATTTGGGGTCTCTTATGACTGCTATAGTGGAAAGCCTGCGCTGCTTGCACAGTCGATATGCTAGAAGACGGGAGGCCTGAAGGTCTAATCTCACCATATCTCTGTCTTAAGAAGGCCATTGCTATCTGTCTGTTGGGTGCAGAGCTTATCTAAGTCTCTCCTGACCTGTCCAAGCTGAGTAGTGACAGAGAGGTCTCCCTGCTGGTGAGCGATCTGGAGGAGGTGTAGAGTCTGCTCGTGGAGCGTTTGTCTCTCTCTCCGCTGTTTCACCAGGGATGCAGAGTGCTGAATAAGGTGGCCCCATAGGACTGCCTTTAGAGTATCCCATCTAATGTAGGGGGAAATCTCGGGATCAGAATTGTCCTCCAAGATTTCTTTCATTTAATCAGTTAGGAATTCTCAGAAGGAATCATTCCTGAGGTGGGCTGGATTAAATCTCCAGATAGTATTACACTTTTCTAGGCCTAGTTCCCATGTAATGCTCCTGGGGACATGGTCAGAATGGGCAATATCCCCGACAGTGGCATCCCTGAGAGCCGCCAGACATTCCTTCTGGGTGTAACAATGATCAATTCTGGTATATCTGCCAGGAACGGCTGAGTAAAATGTATATTTTCTGTCTCTGGGCTGGAGGGCCTGCCATACATCCAGCCAACCCACCTCCTGAGCCAAACGTTTAAAAAATTTTTGTGGGACCGGTTGTTTACCCGGTCATATTTGTAGAGCCCAGACGGGCTGGGGGCAATATTGAAATCGCCGGCTAAAATTAGAGTCCCCTTGGTCAATTCTAAAACTTTGTTCAGGAAGAAATGAATGGTCAGCGTATTTGATCCCAGGGGAAGGTAAATATTGACCAGGGTCACCTCCCTATCTTGTAGTAATCCCTGGAGAACAACCAATCAACACTCCGTGTCAGCCCATTCGTGGGTTGCCTGAAATGGAGTATAACTAGGTAGCAGTATGTCGACCCCTCTCCTCCTCCCCCAGCAAAGGCAGAAGAGAAGACCTGTGAGAAGCCTTTACTGGCTAGTTTCTTATACTCATTTACAGACATATGAGTTTCTTGAAGGTAAACTATCTCTGTCTGACTCTTCTTCAATGTGGACAGTATTCTTGTTCTTTTAATAGGACTGCCTAGTCCATTTACATTTAAAGAGTATACTTTAAGTGGTTTACAAGCCATTTAAGACATTAAACAGACTAATGAGGTTCTGGAAAATCCTAGTACTAGACCTTGGGTCTGGTCTCACCCAGCAAGTTGAGCCCTGTGGTAGAAAGTTATGACTGCCTGTGGAAAAGTGAGGGCAAAAACCCCCCTCCAACTTCATACCATCTAACTGGGGAATCAGGGGTAACTGGGGGTACAAACCTAAGCAGGTTTCCACCAACTGGGTGGAATCTGCTGAACAACTGATGGCTTCCATGAGGGTCGGAAGCTGGAGGGCAACCAACTCCCAACATGTGCCTGTCTTGGCAAGGCCCATCTATGGGGCACTAGACATAAATGCCTGTAGGAAAGGGGGAGGTGTAGTCATGCCAAATCTCCTCCGGGGCTGAGATACAGATCTAAGTGATGTAGTGTATGAAACAACCATTAAGGACTGAAGAGCAGTGTCTGGGTGACTTTTCGGGCAGGTTGACCAGTATGGGGGAGGAAGATAACTCATCATTCCACCAGCAGTAGAACCCCAAAGGAGGAAGTAGAATAAAAAGGAGACCCAGGTCCCCCCCAATATACCATCCCAGACCCACCAGACACAGCATTGGTGGGCCATCGTCGGAAAAGAGGAATACAACAGGGCCCTCCCCCAAACATGGTGGTGGGAGGGAGTTTATCTCCCAAGTGCTACGAGTGGATTCAACTGTAGTCAGCCTTGCCTAGTTACTGCAATACAAAAATTTACATTAAGGGAAGGTGCCACTGACCTGTCTCTGACCCCCCAGGTCAAGGCCACGGGGGGGCCAGATTATGAGTCAGTCCTCCCCCTCCCTTACGCAGTCAACCCATCTCTGATATCCCTCCCAGCCTCGCACCACCCCTCAGAGAACTCACCTCCCCGGGTGAAGGCCTGCATGGCAGGCCACATAGAAACTTAGAAACATAGAAGGTGACGGCAGATAAGGACCGCAAGGCTCATCCAGTCTGCCCATTTCTTTTTCTACCTTATGAATGTGCATTTGCTATGTCAATGGCCTATCTATTCATACTTATCTGTATTGCTCCCTTATGCCTATCCCATGCCTGTTTGAAGCCCTGCACTGTATTTATATCCACCACTTCCTGAGGTAGGCCATTCCATGCATCCACCATCCTTTCTGTGAAAAAGAACTTGCTCACATTACCCCTTAATCGGCCTCCCTCTAATCTCATGCTGTGTCCTCTTGCCCTGCTATTTTTCTTATATTGAAACATGTTAGACTCTTTCAACTTGTTAATGCCCTTAAGGTGTTTGAATGTTTTAGTCATATCACCTCTCTCCCTCCTTTGCTCTAGGATATACATATTGAATTATGTTACTCTGTCCTCATATGTTTTCTGATGCAGTCCCTGCACCATTTTGGTTGCCCTTCCCTGGACTGCCTCAATTTGGTTAATGTCCTTGTGAAGGTGTGACCTCCAGTACTGCATGCAGTACTCCAGATGGGGCCTAACAATTGTCTTGTAAAGAGGGATTATTACCTCCCTCTTATGACTTGTGATACCCCTACTAATACACCCCAACATCCCCCTAGCCTTACCTACTGCTTTAGAGGTCTGCTTGGATGATTTCAGATCACCTGTGATGATGATGCCCAAGTCTCTTTCTTCCCTTGTGACTGCCAGCAACTCCCCTCCCAACCTGTAGGTGGTTTCAGGGTTTCTATTCCCTATGTGCATGATCTTGCACTTCTTTGCACTGAACCCCAGTTGTCACTCTTCCGACCATTTTGCCAGTTTATCCAGATCTCTTCTGCTTCTGCCCATCCCATCTGGATCATCTACTCTGTTGCAGATCTTGCTGTCATCTGCAAACAGACAAACCTTACCCTCCAGTCCATTTGCAATGTCACTGATGAAGATATCGAAGAGGACTGGCCCCAGGACTGATTCCTGGGGTACCCCACTTGTGACTTGCATCTCTTCTGACTGTATACCGTTTACCACCACTCTCTGTTTTCTGCTTGTCAACCAGTTTGCCACCCACTTGACCATATTCTGACCCATCCCGAGCCTATCCAGCTTATTAATCAATTTTCTATGTGGAACAGTATCGAAAGCTTTGCTGAAGTCAAGGTAGGCGGCATCAACTACTCCCCCTTGGTCCAACACTCTGGTTACCCAGTTAAAGAAATCTATGAGATTAGTTTGACAGGATCTTCCTGTTGTAAACCCATGCTGTCTTGGATCCTGTGCTCCTATGGATTCCAGGTGTTGCACTATCCTTTCCTTAAGGATTGCCTCCTTAATCTTGCCCACTACTGAGGTAAGACTGATTGGTCTGTAGTCCCCTGCCTCCTCCCTGCTACCAATCCTGTGGAACGGGATCACATGAGCCATTCTCCAGTCTTCTGGGACCTCTCCTGTGTTCAGAGACTCACTAAACAGTTTTGATAGTGGATCTGTTAGTTCCACCCCTAAGCTCCTTTAGTACCCTGGGATGTATGCCATCAGGTCCCATTGCCTTGTCCACCCTGAGCTTATCGAGCTCTTGTAGGACCTTTTATTTTGTGAAGGGACTAGTGCACACCTCCCTCCCCCTGTATCCATGGTGCTGAGCTGTGGGCCCTGCCCTACCTTCTCCTCAGTAAATACTGAGCAGTCCTTCCCCGTAGTGTAGTGGGGAAGGGCCAATACCCAGAGGCCTACCAGGAGGCGGATTGGAGTTAGGAGCTGCAGCAATGGGCGGTAATCAAACCTTCAATCAGGATCTCCGTGAGGCAAGCAGGGGCGGGGGGCAAGCCAGGGGGGGAGACGAAGGCCCAGGGGACCGTGATGACAGATGCTGTCTGGGGGGAGAGATAAAACTGACTCACCTGCAAAAGGCAAAAGAAAAGTTAGTCAAAGAGTTCATGAGTCTCTTTCATCAGATAGCTTGGGGGTAATATCTCTCTTGGTGGATCTTCAGCTGCTTGTTTCCTCAGGTCAGCCACAAGCTTCTGTATTGCTGAAGCACCCTCCTTGTGGCACTGCTCTCTCTGTGGGACTGTGCTCCAAATCTTCTGTGCCAATTTAGCTTCCAGGGATGTCGTAACTTGCTTCTGTCCCAGCACAACTTCCATACCTTGTCGGTACAACTCCTGAGTGGCCTCCTCAGCAGTTTCGTAGGTTTTAGCCCCTTCAGCAAATTGCACCATGAGCTTTGAGGGGTAAGGCATCCTGAATTTTATTTTGGCCTCCTTGAGCTTCTTCAGGATGGTAGCCTAGGCTCTGCGATGTGCTGCAATAGTAGACGGGTAGTCATTGTCTACATATATGCGGTGTTCTTGGTAGAAAAGGTCTCCTTGCTGCCAGGATTTGTGTAGGATCATTTCTTTGTCCTGGAACTGCAGGAACTGCATCACCATCGAGCGTGGGTGGTATGGATTCTGTGGGCCCAATGCACGATGCGCTCAGTCAATTTCCAGGGTGGAATTTTCTGGCAGGTACAGCTTAGATTTAAAAAATTCTGCAGAAATAGGATCGGGCTGCTGCCCTCACACCCCTCTGGGAAGCCCAAGACCCTAAGGTTGTTTCTGCGGCTTCTTGCTTCAGCATCTTCAGCCCACTCCTGGAGCTTGTGGTATGCCTGGTGGAGTTGAACTATGGTGCGTTCAGCACGTTCTATGTGGGCGTCCATTTCTGTAGATTGCTCTTCCAAAGAATCAAGCCTTTTTTCTATTTTCTCGACGTCTGTACGAAGTGCAGCAAAAGTGAAGCAGGTCTCTTTCCTAAAGTCCTGGAGTTCCTCCAATACAATGTCCATCTGTCTGGCTATATTGGGGGCATTTGATAAGTTGTCCTTTTGGGGGGGGGTCACTTTGGCCCGAGATCTGTGAGCTATCACTGTCTGAGTACAATCCATCTGGATCCGGAGGGTCTGAGTGAGATTTTTTCTGTTCTGGTTTTTGTCTGGGTAGCTTGTAGGCAAGCTGAGACAACTTTGTCACCGATTTGAACAATTTAGTGGTTGCAAAACATTAAATTTCTACCCTAGAGGAGTCAGAGCTATCAGATCAAGCTGCTTCCGTGGGCATGACGTCACCAGAAGTTGGGTGACAAAGTTCAGTTGTACCATGAAACATGGATGTTTACCCACAATTTGTGGCCAAACACTTGCCAAACTTCCACTGTAAGGGAAATCAAATCAGGCAGCCTGGGCTACTGGGGGACGGGTGGCAGTGCAGATGTGTAGAATGGGACTCCCCCACCTGCCGATTGCCATTATTCCCTGGTGTCTAGTGGCACCCCCACTTCCTGATCGCCATTATTCCCTGGTGTCTAGTGTCACATCCCTCCAGCCGATCGCCATTATTCCCTGGTGACTACTGGCACCCCCCACCTGCCAATTGCCATTATTCCCTGGTGTCTGATGGCACCCCTCACTCACCATTTACCATTATAACATGGGTTCCTAAAATACTGTCTTCTGATTGGTCCAAACAGGTTTAATGTCTGATATACCCACAGTTTCATGGTCACATGGCTTTATTTCACTGTTTTTTCTAGGTAAAACTCAAACAAAACATTGCCCATGTTATAAGACAATTACCCACTCCAGGGTATGGGTTTACTGAACATTAATCCATGCCTGGGTGGCCGAAATCACTCGGCTTTGCCTCACAATTCCAGCCCCCCCCAGGCATGGATTAATGCTCAGTAAACACATACCCTGTCATGGGTTAATACCACCTTTTCCCCTGGTTTCTAGTGGCACCCTATCCCCCGATCACCATTATTCCTTTTTGTCTAGTGCACCCCCTGATCACCATTATTCCCCAGTGTCTAGTGGCAGGGTGAGCGTTAGGGCTGATGACCCCCAAGGTACACTTCCTGATGCCTGTAGGTGCATGGAGGGTGCTGGTGGGTTGGGGTGTTAGTGTTGGGAACCCCTAACACTACACTTCCAAATGTTTGATGCTGGAACCCTAACTGATGCATTAACAAAGTTTTTTGCTAAGAATATATATATATAAAGCTGGCCCGCTGGCACTAAGGGTTGAGGCGCTGGATGCCACACCTCGCCGGCGATCCAGGTTCGGGAATGAGCCTGGGTTGACGGGGTTGGCAGGGAGGGAGAGATTGAGCGTCCGATGGACAGCTCTCCTCTCCTGGGGGTGGGCTGGGATTTGTCCGGTGCACCAGCGTCTCCCGGTGGAGATCGGGGCTCTGCAGTGCGCAGACAGCACAAATTAGCATGGCTGATGTCAGCTGGGTAGCCGTGCATACGATGTCAGGGGTGCCCACACAAGGGAAGGGGAAAGCAAGGAGAAAATGGAAAAACCCGGTTCCAGGGGTAGGCAACGGCACCAATCTCCCATGCCCATGACCGGGTCCGACTCTGCCGACCTTCGCAGATCCTCCACCTGGGGCCCACGTCTGCAGCTGGAGTCTATGTGTGATATATATTGTGACAAGGCACGACCTTGCCACGGGACTCAGGATCAGCTTTGCCATGGGTAAGGAGTCTCAGGAAGACCAGTTTAACATCAAACCAACCAGGTATATTTTTATTTCCTTAATATGGTTGGTAACACAGTACTTTGGGCTTCTGCCCTTTTTTTTTAAAGCCCCACCGAAACAAAAACAGAAATAAAAAGGCCTAGCTCCGGTTGGGAGCACTGTCAAAACAATCCCTGACCCTAACTTGAAACCCCCTTTTCCAGAAGGCTAGACCTTCTGGAAAAACACAAACAGTAAAACGAAAAACTCACAATGAAAATAAAGTTTTCTTTTTGGCCAAATTCAGGAGACCAATCTCCTGAGAGTTGCTTATGGGATTCCTGATCCGGAACACATCCAGGCAGTTTGTCAGCCCTCTACCCCTGCAGCAACCCTCCTGCTGACTTTTCCTTCCTGTTTTTAAAGCTCTTTTGTCTGAGCAGCTAAAGCCAATTAGCCGATCAGCTGCAGCTGTACCCTGACTATCTTATTCAGGAAAACCCCCTCTCCTCCAGTACCTGAGTCCACCACAGTATATAGATATATATATTCTAGTGGCACGGTAGTGCCACTATAGTTAGGGTTGAGTACCCCATTTAAGGTTAAAGTGTGAAATTTGGCAGCTTAATAACTTTGCCACTGTATGACAGATTTGTCTAAAATTTGGCATGCATAGAGCAGTACCATAGATCTCTGGATCTACCAAGTTTTGTAGCAGTCGGATGTACAGTTGTGGAGCTACACAGCACCATAGAAAGTCATATTTATGCTGTTTTGTGCATTCTTTGCTCGTGCCTACAGGTCATACGGTCTGCACGACTGGTCGGAAACCTTCAGGGAACATGCAGCCAAGGTTCCTGATGTGCCTTTCAAAGATTTTATGAAAAAATATTGAACGGTTCAAAAGTTATTCAAAAAACAAGTTTCCCATTATAATCAATGGGAAAAGTTAACAAAAAGTTTGACAGTGTCGCAAATGCAGTTTTTAGTGTCACAAATGACCACTGTAGTGTTGCAAATCCACCATTTTCTTTTCAGTTGGTGGTCACAGAAATGCTTGGCATTTAAAATTGGGACCCTCTAGGGCCACAATTCTTTTTGTGTTTACCTAGTCGAGCCCTGAGGATGCTAGCCATGTCTTTTTTGGGGGGTTAAACACCCCAGAAATGTGTTTTTTAAATTTTTGCAAACTGTAGTGTTGCACATTTGACACTTTTTTTTTTTTGTGAAAGTGTTGTAAATCACGACACTACTTTGCGACACTATGGCCAAAAGATTAGGAAATCTTTACCACCCCTGCTGCAAAAGAATGGTTTGGTCTTTTGGGTTGAAATTTGAAGGGAGGAAAGCCAACATCCCACAGATGTGCCTTTTGGTAGTTTGGTGACAAAATATTAGAGGGCTGCAAAGTTACAGTACTCCAAAGTTGATGATTTTTCCCATAGACTAACATTACGGCGTCTGCAGCGCCTTTGAGAGCCCGTGTCTGGAAATGTTCGAGATACGGACTTTTCATCAGAAAAATGCTTAGCCCCCCCACCAGGGGGCTAAGTACAAAACTAGCCAGGAGAGTCATAAATTATATGACATTTTTATTTTTTTTCTACGTCGTACGGTTCATGAGATACAAGCCATTTAGTATTCCAAGTGCTCATTTTCTGGTCCGAGGCCCATTATTATGCATACATTCTTTGTATTCACTGTGTTTCTCAATGCAGCTTTTGGGGAAAAAAAGAGTGTGCGTTTTCGTTACTGTTGCAGTTAGCGTTTCCACTTGCATTTCCGTAACCATTTGCGTTACAGTTCCTGTCATGCCACCATGTGCATTACCCTTTACGTTTTCATTTGCGCTTGCATTTGCATTACTGTTAACATTTGCATTTCCATTACTGTTTTTGTTTTCATTTCCTTTTGTGTCACCATTTCCATTTGCGTTTCCGTATGCGCTTCCGTTTGCGTTTCTATTTCTTTCTCTGTTTCCTTTACCGTCATCATTGCTGTTCCCGTGTTAACATTTCCAATTGTCTTATCATGATCGTGCGCATTACAATTTGTGTTTCCATACACACTTGCTTTGGCGTTTCTGTTTTCATTAACATTTGGCCTTGCATTTCTATTACCGTTTGCATTATCGTTTACGTTTGCGTCACCATGTGCGTTACCGTTTGCGCTTGCGTTTGCATTACCGTTACTTCACTATTTATAGTGCACATTCTCAAAAATAAGGGAAATTCATGGCAAAAAACTCTGTTTATCACATCCATTAGGGTTGTTCCACAGTGACAAAAGCAAGGAAATTCGATGTTAGGGTTCCCACCCCATGCACCCCATACCCACCCCGCCCCCACCAACAGGCATCAGGGTGTGCGTTGGGGTCATCGTCTAACTCTCCTCAATTCTCCTATACTGCACCACTTCAGCTTGTTTACATGGGATGGTGTGAGAGTTAGGGCCGATGATCCCAGCGCACCCGACTGCCTGATTGGTGAAGGGCGTGGCGTGCAGGGGTGGGAACTTATACATCAAATTCCTCACTTTTGTCGCTATGGAACAACCCTAACTGATGCACTAAATTAAGTTTTTTGACATGAATATATATATATATATATATATATATATATATATAAAAAAGTCAGATTGCATATACCACAATAAAGGGAAGCATATGCAAATCCCATTAATTAATTTGGGCTGGCTCAACTTTAAGCAAAATGTATGGTGCCAGAAGGCCTCACAATACAATCAGCAAAGGCTGAGAACAGCAGACAGAGACATGTGTTTCGTCCTCATTTGGACTCCTCAGTGTGCCATATCTGTATCCCAGCCCAGGGAGAGGGAGCCAGCCTATAGGGGATCTTATTTGTTTGGGCCATGGGCAGCCCAAAGTAGAGAGAGAAGTGAACTACAAAAGAACCCCAGAGCAAATGCACTGGGTATGGGTTATCAGGGAGGATATTGGCCATGCAGCCAAATTGTAAAGAAAACACAAATTGCACATACCCCAATAATGCAAAGCATCATTGGAAGCATATGCAAATACCATTGAATTAATTAGGACTGGCTCAACTTTAAGCAAAATTGCAGGGTGCCTGAAGGCCTCACAATAAAATTAGCAAAGGCTGAGAACAGCAGACACAGACACGTGTTTCATCCTCATTTGGACTCCTCAGTGTGCCATATCTGTATCTTAGCCCAGGGAGAGTGAGCCAGCCTATAGGGGATCTTATTTGTTTGGGCCATGGGCAGCCCAAAGTAGAGAGAGAGGTGAACTACAAAAGAACCCCAGAGCAAATGCACTGGGGCAACATATATATATATATATATATATATATGTTGCAAAAAATATTGTTAATTCTTCAGTTAGGCTCAAAGTGACAAAAGTTGTGAAAGGAGGAGTTAGGGTTTCCCTAATACCCCACCCTCCCAAAGCAGGCAGGAAAGCAGGTGTGGGATGTGCTTCGGGCTTCTCAAGCTGAACACTCACCCCATTCCCTCTGTAAATAAGGTCAGATGTGTAGACTTTATGAGAATGGGATGAGTGTTATGCTTGACAAGCCCAAGGCACACCCACACCTGCTCTCCTGCCTGGTTTGGGAGGGTGGGGTGTTAGGGAAACCCTAATGCATCATTTCCCAACTTTGGTTGCTTTGACCCTAACTGGAACATTACTAAAGTTTTTTGCAACTTATTTCCTTATTTTTTGAGATAGTATAATAGTATCCTTATTTTACTGTGGGAGTGCATGGTCCTTTGGACCCTGCTCTCCCACCCCTCCATTGATGCCTATATGTATAGTATGTAGCTGTGGAAGCACAGGGTCCTCTGGGCCCTGCCCTTCCATTTATAGGACGACAGTGACCAAGTTGTCAGCATAGCCATCTTATTATCCCACCTCATGTACCCAGTACAGAAGACTTTTGAATCCCCGCCAAAATGTAATTCTGCCCAACTACAATGCCATTCTGCACCACAGATGTGAAAACAAATTTTGGCCGGGATTTGAAAAATGACAGCTGTGACATACATGAGGTGGAGTAATAGGAAGGCTATGTTGAAAATCTGGGGTAAAAATATTTAACGTTTCCGGAGTTACAAGCAGGCATAGCGAAATTGGAATGAATGGTCATAACTTTGGCATTTTTTCATATTTTGACCCCAAATTTTCAACATAATCTTCTTATGACCTCACCTTATAAACCCTGTAGGTGAAAATGTGTCCCAACACCATTGAGCCAGAGGTGCGAAAACACATTTTGGACAGGATATAAAAAATGACAACTGTACTGTTCATGCAGTGGTGTGAAAAATGCAATAAAAGAACCCCAGAGCAAATGCCCTGAGGCATGGGTTATCCCAGAGGATATTGGCCATACAGCCAGCTTTTAAAGGAAACACAATTGCACATACCCCAATAATGCAAAGCATCATGGGAAACATATGCAAATCCCCATGAGAGAATTTGGACTGGCTATACTTTAAGCAGAATTGCATGGTGCCAAAAGGCCTCAGTGCAATCAGCAAGGGCTAAGAACAGCAGACACATACATGTGTTTTGTCCTCATTTGGGCTCATCAGTGTGCCATATCTGTGTCTTAGCCCAGAGAGAGGGAGCCAGTCACCCCTTAAGGGGGATGTTATTTGTTTGGGTCATGGGGTATGAAAAATGGCTATCTTGAAAATTTGGAGTTAAAATATTGAAAATTACCAAAGTTATGCATGTGCGTAGAAACATTTTAATGAACGTGCATAATTCAGCCATATTTAGTTATCACCATTCAATATGGCCTTTTGGGACCCCGCCTCATGAACACTGTCAGTGAAGTTCTGTTATTCGTTCCCAAAAGGTGATTTTGTGCAGCAACCATGAAATTATCTTCCGGGTCTGATTAGCGAAATGACACTTGCAGTGTTTATGAGGTGGGGTCCCAAAAAGGCCACGCTGAAAATTTGGTGAAATAAATTCCAAAAATGGCAAAGTTATGAACGTAAGTTCAAAATGCCATTGAAATACATTATTCCTCGTTTATGGTTCAACTTTGAAGAGTGCAGACGTGTCTCGGTTCACAGAAAATGACAGCGTTAGTACTCCGGTGGTAAGTATAGGGTAAGAGTGGTGTGTGTGTGGTAGTGGGTGCTCAGCGGGAGGGTCTGGATTCGGGGATGGGGATGGCGGCGACAGTGAGTGACTAATTTCTTTTTTTCAGGTAAAAAAAAGTGCTGGGGTACTGTTTTCTTTTTTGCAAGTGTAGTACTTACTTTGGGATGCTGGGGGATGGACTCCCCAGTGTCTCACACTACATAAGGGGACACGCTGACACGGGATTGGGCACCCCTGATGTTAGCAACAACTTCTGAAAACGGGCTGGGGGGCAATGACAATAATAAAAAAAGTACTGTTTAATAAACTGCCACTGAGGATTGGGGTCCCCGGTGTGCAGATAGTTGGGCATCAAACAATGGGCTGCAGGGGGGGGATGGCATCTGACTTTGAGGGTGGGCATTCTGGTGTTAGAATATATAGGTATAAATAAAAAAAAACAGGGAATGGGGATCAGAGGGTGGGGGGGGGATGCTACTAGACACCAGGGAGTGATATGAAAATTAAGGGAATGGCGATCGTAGGATGGGGGGGTGCCACTAGATGCCAGGGACTAATATAAAAATTAGAGGCATGGCAATTGGAGGGTTGGGGTGCCACTAGACATCAGGGAATATGTTACTTATGTGGACAGTGTATGTGTGTGGGGGGGGTTGCACCACCAAACACTAGGGAAATGGCAGTGTGGCTTACAGCTTACACTGCAGCCGGCAGCAGGAGTTCAGCTGTGGCTGCAGAAGTCAAGAAAATCTGCTGGAGAACATGGGGAAAGCTCCTCTCACTAAGCTAGGCACCTGGGATTTTGGGTGCCCAGATAAAGTCTTTTTGGCCCTAATTTTAAAAAATAAAGATCAGAGTCTAGCTAAATGGGGCCCATTTAGCTAGGGTTCTGGTGTTTGATTTGTAAAATGAGAACATTTTAATGTATTTTCCAGACTTTTTTGTTGCTAGATAAAAAAACAAGATGGTGGTTCACAAAAAAGGATTTTCCCTCATGAAAAAGGAACTGATCTCGTGAGAATGAATCCTTTTTTGCAAGATCAAATCCTTTGTTGAACGTTTTACCTCTATCCTGAAAAATGAACTTCCCATATGAAATAATGGGAACTTAAAAATGGAATAAGTTTGCAACATGTTAATATTTTTGCACCAAACAAACACTAGAAGTTCTGTTACCCAAGTTCTTTCTACCATAAAAAAATCACACCAAAATTCCACACTGTCTGGACGCAAGGCGATGAGGAAAAAACTGCAAAAAGTGGTGCCTTTTTACTTTTTTTGCACTATCCGTATCTCAGAATCTGCATGTCCAACTGGGACAAAACTTGCCACATCAACAGATCTACCCCACAGGACAGCGCATACCAAATTGTGCAATTGCATTGATTGGTTGCAAAGTTATTAAAATGCAAAGTTTGAGGTTTAACATTAAACAGGTTACTCAACCCTAACTATAGGGGCATTACTGTGCACCTGTAATATAAATATATAAAGACAGATAGATAGATAGATATACATACATATATATATATATATCTGTGTGTGTGTATTTATATGTGTATATGTATATAAATATATATATATTGCAAAAACTCCATTAATGCATCAGTTAGAATTCCTATTACAGCAACAAAAGTATGGAAATTCAACATTAGAGTTCCCAATCCTACCACCCTACCCCCACCCTCCATACACCAACACCAACAGGCATCGAGGTGTGCCTTGGGGTCATCAGCCCTAACTCTCACCCCATTCCATGTGTAAACAGGCAGACATGGTACAGTATGGGAGAATGGGGTGAGAGTTAGGTCCGATGACCCCAAGGCACACCCTGATGCCTGTTAGTGTGTGGAAGATGGGGGGGGTGGTGTGGTGGGGTTGGGAACTCTAACTCCAAATTTCCATACTTTTCTCACTGTAATAGGAACCCTAACATGCATTAATGGAGTTTTTGCAATGAATTTCCCTTCTTTTTGAGATGGTATAATAGTATCCGTGTTTTACTGTGGGAGCACAGGATTCTTTGGATATGCAGATGTGCATATGTATGTAGGTGAGGAAATGCAGGGTCCTCTGGGCCCTGTGCTTCAATGTGTGGAACAGCAGTGACAAAACTGTCAGCATAGCCATCTTATTACTCCACCTCATGTAAACTGGTACAGAGAAATTGTGACATGCCAGGCAAAATGTAATTATGCGCAACTGCAACACCATTCTACGTCACAGGTGAAAAATTGTATTTTGGGCAGGATATGAAATATGACAGCTGTACTGTTCATGAGGTGGCATAAAAAAATGGCTATGTTAAAAATTTAGTGTCAAAAGATCGAAAAGTAGCAAAATTATGCGTGTGCATAGAATAAATTCAATGGATGCACATAACTCAGGCATTTTCAGGAATTGTTTCACCAAATTTTCAACATGGCCTTTTGGGGACCCCACCTCATGTGCAGTGGCACTGTCATTTAATTAATTCATCCTAAAAGTTGATTTCGCACAGTGACCATGCCATTCTGCATCACAGGGGTGAAAACATGTTTTGGGCAGGATGTGAAAAATGACAGCTGTACTGTTCATGAGGAAGAGTGAAAAAATGGCAATACTGAAAATCTGGAGTGAAAATATTAAAAACTGGTGACGTTACGAGTGTACGTAGAAACTGTGCAACGCACACTTGTAACACAGGGATTTTTCAACATTTATGCACCAAATTTTCAACATGGGATTTATGGGACTTCCCCTTATGAACACTGTCATTTCATTAATTGGTCCCAAAAGGTAATGCTACACAGCAACCGCAAAATCACCTTACGGGTCCAATTAGTGAGATGACAATGACAGTGTTCATGAGGTGGGGTCCTAAAATGCCCATGTTGAAAATTTGATGAAAAAATGTTGAAAAATGCCCAAGAAATCAACTTAAAATCAAAACACTATAGACTGCCATTATACGGCACTTACTTTGATTCCTCAGTTTGTGGTTCAGCTTTAAAGAGTGTAGACGTGTCCCAGTCCACAGAAGATGACAGCGCCCAACATCTGGAGGTAAGTATGAGGCAAGTGGGCATAGGGAGGTGGGTGGGCAGAGGGAGGGTGGGGATGGGGTAGGAGACAGAAAGAGATGACAAAGGACACTTTTATTTTTTCACAGGATAAAAAAGACATCGGGGACTGTTTTCTTTGCTGCAGGTATACAACAATAAAAAAAAAATTTTGTGACACTGGCGGTGGAATCCCACGTGTTACTCATTACTGGTGGTTGTGGGGGAGTATAATATAACTGGGGACAGTGGGAGTGGGCTCACCAGTGTCCCACCTTGGGGTGGTCAACAGCAGACGAGGGGACTGGGCACCCAGTTGTTGGTAAACATGTGGGAGAGTTTTGTTCTGTTGGGGACACTGGGAGTGGGCTCCCCAGTGCCCCACACTGGTGTGCAGGAATCTAGTTTTGACATGGGGACTGGACACCCCCATGTCAGCATAAACAGTTCTTTTTGGCATTTCATTGATATAAAATAAGATCTTACTTCATATCATCATATGAAGTAATATCCTACTACATATTACGTGGATAGGAATGAAGAACTTCAGTATACATTTAAAACAGTTTTAGAACATTTTTCCAAGCAGTAAAGTGAGAATGCACTTAGGGGGTCACAATAAACAAGCTACATGTGTTGGTTCTTCCCCAGAATATCATTTTGGGAGGTGTCTAAATTTGAATTTCAGACAAATTTGTAAACAAAGCAGAGAAACAAGTGGCTACAAACGTGAGGCTGGTGCCAATTATTAAAGGACAATCCAAAACAGCAGCAGGAAAATAGGGCAGCTCGGTCACTGCAGTGAAAACTGTAAACAAGATGACGGCCATACGAAGTAGGAATTTTTCTATGCAGACCAGGATTCCTACTTCGTTTAATACAGCTATATTGAAGTGGCTACTGAGCATGCTCAGAAACAATTTTTTCAAATTTTTTTGGCTAACTGTTTTTTTTCACCAGACTAGCAAAAGGCACATCTGTGGGGTAGTCCCTTTCTGCCCTGAAAATTTCAGACCAAAAAAAACAAAAAAGCTCCGGACTGTAGGCAAATTCAAAGAAAAATCCCAGCAAAGTCAATGGGTGAAAACATGTTTTTTTCACCTCTCCATAATTTGGAGACCACACATCCAACCAGAACGTAACTGGCCATATCAAGAGATCTACCCTCACAGGATGGAGCATACCAAATTTTGTGCAAATCCATTGAACGGTGCTAAAGTTATTAAAGTCAACATTTTGAGTTTAACATTGGAGTGCCTACTCAACCCTAACTATAGGGGTGCAACTGCACCCTATGTTAATAAAAAAATTATGATTTGCACATTTTGGGGCATTATATCTCATTGTCCTCACATGCAACTGAAATTAAACTTATAACTTCATGAGATGTCTGCTTCATGATGTTGGGCATGGCACATTTCATGCATATCACCTGAACTTTTTCAAAGTTATTGAAGCACAAACTATTAAGCTTAACATAAACGTGAAGAAAGAATTTGACAACAAATGGTGATCTACACATTTTGGGACTGCATTTCTCCAGAGGTGCACACCCAATCAAAACGAAACTTGGCATGTCAAGAGACCATTAGTCCTTGAGGATGCATGCCTAATGTGATGTTAATACAGTATGTGAAATGAAAGAATTTGACAAAAAATGGTGATGTACACATTTTGGGACTGCATATCTCAGGACGTGCACTCCCAATCATAATAAAAGTTGGCAGATCAAGAGACCATTAGTCTAAGAGGGCCTACCAAATTTCATGTAAAGTGCAAGAAAAGCTGCGAATTTCATGTAAAGTGCAAGAAAAGCTGTGGAGTTATTAATGCACAAAGTGAAACAACTGAAGAAAGAATTTTCATGTAAAGTGCAAGAAAAGCTGCAAATTTCATGTAAAATATAATAAAAGCTGCAAAGTTTTCACAAAGTGAAACAACTGAAGAAAGAATTTGACAAGAAATGGGGATGTACATATTTATGGACTGCATATCTCCACATGTGTACTCCAAATCAAAAATGAAACTTGCTATATCAACAGACCACTAGTCTTTGAGGGCACGTGCCACATTGGAAGTAAATTGCAAGAACAGCTGTGAAGTTAATCATGCACAAAGTGAAACAATCAAAGAAAGAATTTGACAAAAAATGGGGATGTACACATTTTGTGACTGTATTTCTCCAGAGGTGCACTCCCAATAAAACTGAGACTTGGCATATTAAGAGATCATTTATCTCTGAGGGCACATTTCAAATTTGATGTAAATTGCAAGAACAGCTGCAAAGTTATTAATACACAAAGTGCCACCATAATGATATCCAATGGAAATTTCAAAATTTTTTAAATGTTGTAACTACAAAACTGATGTAATTTTTTTCACCAGACCAGCATAAGTAACATCTGTGGGGCAACCCCTTTGTACACTGCAAATTTGAAGCTGAATGTCCTAACTATTTCTTTGCAGTGAAGTGGGAAAGAAACAGAAAACTTTAAAAATCCCTTTCATGAACTATCAAAATCCCTTTTCATGAGCTAAATCCCTTTTTGTGAGCTGTCATAATTTCCCTTCTTTTTGAGAAAGTGTAATGTTACTATATCCATACTGTATGCCCCATCTACTTATAAGCATAGAGACATATCGCAGGAGGGCCCTGTGCTACCAGTTCTGTGTAATGGTATCCATAGGTGGGAAAGCGGGCCCTCTGGGTCCTGCACTCCCACCCACCCATAAGTATAGAGCCATAGCGTAGGAGGGACCTATGCTCCCAGTTTAGCATAAATGGTATGTATAGGTGGGAGCACAGGCCCTCTGGGCCCTGCATGTCCACCAACCCATAAGTACAGACACATAGCGCAGGCCTAGAGACATTCCAAATAACCCTTGTACTGCAAATGTGGCAATATCTCAGTAACCATAGCAACTTTGGAAAAAATTCCTTTGCAGTTGTATTCATGATTTGGCCACCTTCATGCGTGCTTAGTACAAGGTGTTCTAAGCTGTGCTTAGCGAAAAATCTGTATCTCGAACTGTTTTCAAGCTATAGCCACTGAAAAATGCCATGACCACCACAATGTTATCCTGTGGGAACATTTGCAACTTTGGAGTGCTGTAACTATGGAAATGGTGTCCATTTCTTCACCAAACCAGCAAGGGGCACATTTGTGGGGCAAGGACTTGCCACTCTGTAAATTTCAGCACAGAAGTCATAAACATTTTCTTGCTATGAAGTGGAAAAGAAACTGGTTTTGGGGGCTATTTACCTGCTTTCACTTTCAGATCATATCTTTTTTTCCATAGGCTATAATGGGAAACTGCAAAGTTTAATAACTTTTGAACGGAATAATATTTTTTCACCAAACCTTCAAAAAGCACATCTGCGAGGCAAAGGTTTTCTACCCTGAAAATTTCAGACCACAACCTAAAGCCATTTCTGAGATCCAGGTGGACAAAGAAATGTCAAAAAACATGGATATTTCTGTTTTTTAACTCTCTATATCTCAGAAACCACATAACGGATTCCCAAGACATTCGGCAGTTCATGAGACCTTCCACTAGACAATATGCATGTTGACTTTCATGCAAATTCGTTGAATGGTTCCAAAGTTACTAACATTCAAAGACTCAGGTTTAATATAGAAGTTACCTTTCACCCTAACTACTAATTAATATATATATATATATATATATATGCATATGTGAGTGTGTGTGTGCATGTGTGGATATTATAGCGGTGCGGTTGCGCACCACTATAGTTAGGATTCAGCAGTCACTTACATACTAAAGTCAAAGTTTGGGCGTTAATAACTTTAAACCCGTTCAACGGATTTGCCTGAAATTTGGAACGCACAGCGGGGCATGGTAGATCTCTTGAACTGCCAAATTGCGTGTTGGTTGGACTTACAGTCTTTGTGTATGAAAACGCAGAAAAATGCAAAATTATCTGCTTTTGGAAGCAGTTTTGGGGATTATGGACGTGGCCCTGCACGGCTGTTGTGTGGTGTACTGCTCTGTGAGATGGCTTGTTTGAAAGAGCTTTGGTGGCCGAACATGCCGCTTTGCGTTTGATGAAAAAATATTAAGGCATTCAAAAGTTATGCCATTTTTAAGTTCCCATTATAAGTCAATGGGAAAATTTATAGGTAAGTTTTGCGAACGAAGAATGGGGTTCTGGCCATCTTGTCCCACCTGGCGATCAAAGAATTTGCAGCCTCCTGGTTCAAAAATCTTTGAACCCAAGGATTTCTAAAATTCTTTGATCGCGAGGTCTGCCATCTTGTTTTTGATTTTGTGATTGGAAAAACACAAATATCTCAGCTCAGGGGTCACTTCTGAAGTAAAACCTGGACGGGTTTTACTCAGGAGACCCCAATCTATCGAGCCATGCCTTTGGTTTCATCGAAATCAGTCTAAAAATAGAGTTCTGAGCTTTTAAAATCTTAGTTCGCGGCACACTAATGATCTTTGATTGTGAGCCAGCAAATTCTTTGATCGCGAGATTCTTTGATCGCTCAGAAATAATTTCAGAGAGCCTCTTTGCATTAGCAGTCATAATACACACAGTCGGCGGCTGGCTGTAGAGGTGAGAGGTGGGCTGTGCCAGTCGCCGGCTGGGGAAGGGTGGGGGGGTGCTGGTTATGCTGGCATGGCTGGGTGGGGGGCCACTAGACTACCAGGAAACTGGACATCCTTATTTATTTTATTATGATGGGTGGCTGCTAGACTACCAGGGATATGAACAGTAATTATAATTTAATACAGATCAGAGGGGCACTAGACTACCAGGGAGATAAAAAAAATCAATATTTATCAAATACACATTGGGGGGGCCACTAGACTACCAGTCAATTGCAGATGGTAATATATTTTATTATGATGGGGAGCGCTAGACTACTAAGGATATGAATTACTATTATTATTTTATACAGATCGAGGGGCCACTAGACTACCAGGGATATAAAAAAAACAATATTTATGACATAGACATTGGGGAGGCTACTAGAGTTCATTATCTATTTTATTATGATGGGGGCGCTAGACTACCAGGGATATTTAAAACATGATTTTCTTTATTCAGATGGGGCAGAACGAAGCCCCCTGAGCAAAACTCAGCCTCATTTAACTTTGTAGGGCACTCCTGTGCTGAGAAAATACATTTTTAAATCTGCTCATCTCATCCCTCACTCTTTGTTTGCGAGCGAGCAATTTCTTTGATCAAGACCCTGCAAATTCTTTGATCGCGAGATTCTTTGATTGCGGTCATGCATCACGAGCGAGGGACGAGATGGCCAGAAAAAAAAAATTTCTCAGCTCAGGGATGTCCTAGAAAGACAAATGAGGGTGGGTTTTACTCAGGGGAATTCGATCTGACAAACCATGGTGGTGGTTTCCCGCAATTCTTTGAATTTTTTCAATAAGAAAAGTTTTTATTCTTTGGTCATGACCCTGCAAATTCTTTGATCGCGAGCCTGCAAATTCTTTGATCGTGAGTTTCTTTGATCGCGATCGTGCATCACGAGAGAGAGATGAGATGGCCAGATAAAAAAATCTATTTTCTCAGCTCAGGGGTGTCCTAGGAAGACAAATGAGTGTGGGTTTCACTCAGGGGGCTTCATTCTGATGAATCATGGCGGTGGTTTACCGCAATTCTTTGAATTTTTTAAATTACAACAGTTTTTATTCTTTCGTCTCAACCTTGCAAATTCTTTGATCGTGAGCCTGCAAATTCTTTGATTGTGAGATTTTTTGATCGCACGGGAGGGACAAGATGGCCAGATTTTTTATAATGGAATAGATAGGGAAATTTTACCACTCTTTCACATTAAATATCTTGAAAACGGTTTGGTCTTTTTACTTGAAATTTGGAGGGTGTTTACGGAATGTCCTGTAGATGTGAATTATGGTGCTTACATGTCAGAGAAATTTTTTTTTTTTGCTGAGATATTGCGTGACGCACTTTACGTGCTGTAGACAGTGTTTTGGATTGTGCTGGCTACTTGAAATTGATAGAGTGCCTAGCCTTAGTGTCTTGGATGTAGTTTTCAGTTGTTGTGTGTATTAAATGTCAACAGGTGCAGAACTGTGCCACTCTCAGAAATGAAAATTTCAAATTTTGACATGTTATATCTCGAACTTGGTTTGGTCTGTTTACTTGAAATTTGGAGGGTGTTGACGACATGTCCTGTAGATGTTAATTGTGGTGTTTACATGCTGGACAATATATTTTTTTTGCTGATATATTGCATGGCTCAGTTTACGTTTTGTGGACAGCATTTTCTTTTTTTGAACTTGAATAATTTTTATTGATAGTTTAAAGTACATTCATGGAATAGACAGATTTACAGTTTAATAGAGCGATACATTACATTATGATAATATCTCCATATTTATCCTTTGTTATTCCTTTACATGTGTACACTCTCCTGACCAGGCCAGGGCTAATAGCCTGCACCATTATTTCCAGAGGGTGAGAAGCACATCCCACCCTATCTCAGAATCCAACAAGTGGGGTGATCCATCTCCCCCTTCCTTCTGTCTACATCTGTCATTTATACAACATGTTTTAAACTGAACCAACATCAGTGAACAGTTTTCCTATTCTAAATAAAAAATCATTATTGTTTGTTTTATAATAACCTTCTTAATAAATATCTAAATAAAACTTAAAAACTAGTCCATGTGTATTCTTTTCCTTCTCATTGTAAGGTTCAATATTCACAGTTTTCAACAAGCACTATTCCAGCCCCCCCCCACACTTTTATTATATACTACATCTTTTACCATTAAGATAAGAGGCATTGCTGTAGAACTGGTGTGCCTTCTATACTTTCTATATAATTATAGTATGGGAGACACTTTACATTATATTGCTCTGTATTCAATCTCAGATGAGCAGTTATAGCTTCCATGTCTTTAATTTTGGTCACATTAGTTCTCCAAATAGTAAGGGACAGGGAATCAGGCTGTAACCGGTGTTGTTATTACTTTCAGAGCCGCTACCAGCAATAGATAATACAAATATTTCTGGTTATTAGACCTGATTTCCATTGGTGTTAGTCCCAGTACCATATGAGCCCCATTTATAGTGGAAGTCCCTTGAAAGATGGCCTGTAGAGCTTGGCTAACTGATTTCCAGTATGTGGTTATCTGTGGACAACCCCAAAATATGTGAGTGTATGTACCCCTCTCTCCACAAACCCTCTAACATTTGTCTGTTGCTGGAATTGTGTGGTGAACAGACACTACAGGTGCAATAAAGTACCTGGAAATTACTTTCTATCGAAATTCTTTCCAACTTGGTGAGTTGGTTGTTTTGGATATACCTAACCAAATTGCTGACCACTCTTCCTCTGATAAATGCATATTTAGTTCTTCCTACCATTTTTGTTCTATTCGTTGAATTAGCAACTTCCCTACATCTTCCTGGAGCGCTTTATTTATATATGATATGAACCCCTTAGTATCTGCCATATGACTTCTTTGGTAGGTAGTAATAATCAGTGGAGGGGGATCAGAAAGTATCACCTGCACCCCCAACTGTTGTAGATAGGTAATGTCAACATTGCAGAAATCTATAAAAATCTGCTTTAGGACGGTCAAATTCTTTCTGCAACACTATGAAGGATTTTAAAGTCTCTTTTTTAAAAAATTGTGTTAAAAAGTGTAAACCTCTACCTCGCCAACATTTGAAACATTTATCTCCAGGGATGGTTGGGAAGTCTGGTAATAAGTCAAGTGGAATATACTTCCACATTGGGGTTGGTATTCCCACCTCTGCCTTACATCCAGCCAGACCTTAATAGTATGTCTGGTCCATTTGTTGTTTATTTGTTTAAGGTCTGGATACAGAGCAACCCAAGGTAGTATCTTAAGGGGAATGTCTGGGTGAGCTTTTTCTTCAATTAGAGACCACCCACCTTCATGATCTGGATGTAACACGTTGAGAATTGGTAGTAGTTGAGCTGCTTTATAATAATTATTAAAATCTGGAACACCTCTTCCTCCTTTTTCCTTGACTTCTGTGAGGATTTCCCATAGTTTTCTGGGTCATCTCCCAGCCCAGATAAATCTGGAAAGTTTTTGTTTTAGTTCCCTCCAGTCTTTCCTCAAAAAGGGTAGTGGTAGGTTAGTGAATAGGAAAAGATACCTTGGGAGTATATTCATTTTAACAGTGTCTTATCCTGTTAGTAAGTGTAAGCGGTAACATCTGCCATCTATTTATGTCTGCAAAAACCTTCTTTTATAGTAAACTATAGTTTATCTGATATAACTTAGATATTTTAATTGGAATCTGTATTCCAAGGTATCACACTCTATCTTTTGCCCAACTAAATGGGATCTTCCCATGCCATTCCTCAGGTTTTACACCTTTTAATGGGAGAATTTCAGATTTGTCCATATTAACTTCAAAACCAGAGATTTTACCAAACTGATGTGACAAGTCTATGGGGGAATTGACCTTTCAGGGTCTAGTAGAAATAATAAAGTATCATCCGTGATATAAGGAGATCTTATTTTGTGTCTTTTCTATGTGAAAACCCTGAATCTTGTCTTCCATCCTGATTGCCTGTGCAAGGGGTTCCATAGCTAATGCAAAAAGTAGTGGTCATAAGGGGCAACCTTGTCTGGTGCCTCTCGCTATTGTGAAAGTCCCTGATATAGTGCCATTGACTTGTACCCTGGCAGAAGGATTTTGGTATGCCAACATAACCCATTTCAGGAACGATCCCTCAAAGCCCATTTTTACCAACACTTCCCTCAAATAACTCCAATTCAACCTATTAAAAACTTTCTCTGCATCTAACAAAATTGCAATTTGTGGGATTTGAGAGTTGCTCTTGTGGTTGATGATCTTAAGTAAACATCTAATGTTGTCAGACATATGCCTGTGAGGTATAAATCCCATGTGGTCTGAATGTATTAGGGTCTCTATATATATCTGTAAACAGTTAGCCAAAATTGTAAATATTTTGGAGTCCTGGTTTAATAAAGATATGGGTCCATATGAATCACAGTCTACTGATGGCTTACTGGGTTTAGGTATTACTGTAATGAAGGCTTCATACCAGGAGCGTGGGAATTTATTTTCCTCTAACACAGCATTCATGACTGTGGTGAGTATAGGGGCTAAGATTTTTTTGAACTTTTTATAAAATTCTGCTGGTAGGCCATCTGGCCCTGGGGACTTGCCTGCTGGCAAGTTATCAATCACCATTTGAACTTCTTTTCCTGTTATGGGGCGGATAATTCCTATTGCATTGTGGGGGACAATTTGAGAAGCTTCAGGGTGTCCAGAAAGGATTTAGTTTGATTTATCACTTCTTGGGGGGTCTATTTTTTAAGTATATAAGGTATGGTAACACTCTTTAAAAGCCATGGCAGTTTCCCCCTGGCTTGCTTACCTGTTCATTATTTTTGTGTTTTTTTCTGAAGGAAGGGGATATACCTATTTGCCTGTGCTTTTTTCAATCTGAGTGCCAGTAATTTCAATGCCTTTCTTCCACCTTCGTAATATTTTTGACTGGAGAAATGCAGAATCCCTTCTGCTTTTTCAGTCTCCATAGCATTAAGCTCATTTCTTTTTTTCATCAGCTCTTTGAGAATTTTCTCCCTTCCCCTGGGTGCCTCTCTATGTTCTCTTTCCAGTATATGAATCATACTCTGCAACTTCAATAATTTTTCATTCCTAAGCTTCTTTTTAGCTGATGCAAAACCTATCATTTGACCCCTTGTTACTGCCTTCATGGTGTCCCACCAAAGCATTGGGGTGCAATCTGTTATGGGAGAGTCAATTGCCAGCTGCTTAATGTTTTGTGTGATTTGTTGTATGAAGTTTTTATCATGTAGCAGGGATATATTTAACCTCTAGCTAGTCACTCTAGGTTCATTCCCCCAAACAATCTTAAGGGATATTGGAGCGTGATCTGATAATGTTATGGAATGGATCTGAGAAGAAGAGAATTGGTGGAGATCTGTGTTGTGGGTCACAAAGAAATATATCCGTGAGTATGAGTTTTGGGGGGCTGAATAAAACGTATAGTCTCTCTCGTTCTTGTGATGTAATCTTCAGATATCCACTATTTCCCCCTTCTCTACTAATGTCTTTAGTTTTCTACTGGCTGCCTTAGATGTACTCATCTGCCCTGAGGAGCAGTCTATTGTTGGGCACATGGTTGCATTGAAATCCCCCCCTCCCAATTACCAAAAGTCCTTTGGGGAGTGTAGCTAGGTATTGAAAAATTTTCAAATAAAACTTATCTGCCTTTGTGTTGGGTGCATAGACGTTTATCAAATGTATTAATTTGTCTTGTACTGTCCCTGATACATCTACCTTGATAGACAATATCCATTTCATTTACTACTAATGGGCAGTCCTTTCATAATAAAATTGCCACTCCTGCCTTTTTAGTCTCTTTACTTGAGGTTGCTTCTACTCTCCCCACCCACATACATCTTAATTTGGAGTGCTCCAAGTCCAAGAGATGCATCTCCTGGAGGAAAGCTATGCCACACTCCATTCTCTTAAGCTCAGTTAATATTTTAGTTCTTTTGATGGGGGAATTAACCCCATTAACATTGTAAGAAACAACTTTAAAATGTGCCATTGTGTATTACCATTTTTAGGTTCCATGCCCTTCATCCTTTGCCCAGAGTGTGACAGAGCTTCCCCTCCAACTCCCATAAAACCCTCCATTTATTTCCTATTAAGTGAGAATCACATCGACAAACCATGTACATTTTTATAAACATGAAACATAGAACTTGAACTGTTGAACCTTTTTGGTTCCTTTTATAAACCATTTAACTATAAGACAAAAAAACTGATGTCTAAGTTCCTAGGAGAATCAAGCAGCAAAAGCAGCCCCGAGAAGTCACAATTGTGACTAATCTAATACCACAGTGATGTGTAGGGGTATTGTAGCTTTTGCCAAAATGGTGGTTTTCAGCTCACAACTAAATGGCTGTTTGTCACTTAATATGTGAGAAGGCAGAATACCCCATATCCTCCTGACCCCTTCCCTCGCCTTCCACTTCGTTAGGACAAGGTATATGATATATCATCTTTCCCTTGTTCCATATCAATCTAGTACAAGTTCAAATCCCCATCATCCTGTATGTTGACCTTTAATAGTTAGATCATGCTTTATGCAGTGTTTCCTATGTTTTCTTTGGTTGCATTAGATTTTTAGTCATTCTGCCTTCCCCAAAGGAGTAACACAAAACGATCCATTTCAACCATTTATCAAGTGTTAACCCTCCCTCTACTGGTCATAGCTGGTTATCGCTATATGCAATGTTAGTCATCCCTTTAACCGAGTCTTTCCCTTCAAAAAATGAGCCTTTGTAAATATTTTTAAACCTATCAGAAAAATCATCCTCCCTCCCTCATTTCCATCTCCCTTGTTTGCTCTCTCCCCTTATACATTAAAGAGTTAAGTTTGTCCCCAGCATGCCTAGAGAGTTCTGAGGAAATCCATTAGTTTAACACAGTACGTTGGGTGAGGGATATTAATTCACTCTTTCCCTTGTGATGACACAGTTTTCCCATCATTTTGGACTTTGCTTCTGTTCTCTGTTCGCAGTAAAAGTTTAGCGATGTCTCCCACAGCCGCCGGTGCAATAGACCCCGGGAAATCACATTTTCTGGTGAAGCTTCTTGCTACGGTGCTCCAGGCTCCTATTTTTAACTTTTTTTCCAACAGTTCAGTTTCTAGGTTGTGGATTGACATTTGCAGTTCTTTGAACACCGGGATTGCATCTACTAGAGAAGGAAAGACCTTGGTTCCTGATTTCAAAGATATCTTCAACCTTGCAGGAAATAGGAGTTACGCTTTTAAATCTTTTTTTACCTTCAGCTCTTTGATTACCCCCTGCACTCTTTGCTGCTCTGCCTGTAACGCTGTCAGAAATCTTGATCAAAATAAATTATTGCCTCCTGATATTTCAGATCTCTGTGCTGCCATGCTTCATGGAGAATCCAACCTTTCTCTGGTAATGTAACATTTTAATAATTAATGGGTGGGGTCTGACTTTTGGATCAGTCGGTCTAGGTACTAGTGATCTGTGTGCTTGCTCGATCTCCATGTTTAAATCTGCTGGGGGAGAGAGCACCGTTCTAAGCAACTGTTGAATGAAACCTCCGGTTGTTGCGAATCCCTCTTCCAGTATTTCGGGGAGCCCATGAATCCTAAAGTTGTTATGACTGGATCGATTCTCCAAATCTTCTAATTTGGCTTGCATCTCTCAATCCCTCTGTAATAGGTACAATAGTAAATGGTCTGTGCCATCATGTGCTTCAGTAAGCTTGCTGAGACGCGTATCAGTGACCGATACTTTTCTATCTAGCGTACAAACATCTTGTCGTAGGTCTGCTAAAGCTGTATCTATTTTATTAACTGTGGCTAGGATTTGTTTCAGTGTTTGAGATGTACTTTCAGGCTGTTCTGTTTCTTTTTGATCCCAGTTCTATCGAGAATTCTGAGGGTTGCCTTCTGAGTGAGGGTAATGCAACTAGGCCATCCTGATGTCTGCTCAGTGTTGTTTGCCTCATTTTGCCTTTTAATGAAGAGTGTTTCAGACCTTTCACTTTCTGCAGCTTGCCTGCCATTCGTTCTATTGAAAGGGCTGCTGAAATGAAAGTAGTAGGGTTGTCCTGATGAGGATTCGATCGGATTAGGGAGAGCTGATCGCGGAATCCCTTGATTCAGCCTCCCACCATTATGATGACGTCACCGGAAGTCCGTGGACAGTGTTTTCTATTGTTCTACTAGATTAACATTTATTTGATGACTGGCCTTGCTGTTGTCAATGTACTTTTTAGTCATTGGGTGTGTAATGTGGCCTGACACTTACAAGTTTGGGCCCCGCGCTCCCACCAACTTACGTAACTTTCTACTTTTCTATTCTTTCTTAAAAAGTAAGGAAATTCTATGCAAAAAACTTTGCTAATGCATCATTTAGGGTTTTTCTACAGTGCAAAAAGCAAGGAAATTCAATTTTAGGGTTCCCACCAATGCACACCACCCGCAGCCCACCCCCACCAACAGGCATTGGGGTGTGCGTTGGGGTCGTCGACTAACTCTCACCCCATTTTCCTCAACTGCACCACCTCAGCTTGTTTACATATGGGATGGGGTGAGGTTAGGGGCCACGATGACTAACGCACACCCTGATGCCTGTTGGTGGGGGCGACTGGGGAGGGGTGCAAGGGGTAGGAACCCTAAAATCAAATTTCTTCACTTTTTTCACTGTAGAAGAACCCTAACTGATGCATTAACAAAGTTTTTTGCATAGAATATATATATATATATGTAATGCAATAAAACTGTTAATGCACTGGTTAGGGTTAAAGTGACAAAAGCAGAGAAGTGTAGCATTTGGGTTTCCAACCCTAAGACCCCATCCCACCCTGCCAGGCAGCACAGCAGGTGTGTGGGTGTGCCTTGGGGTTCTCAAGCCTAATGCTCACACCATTGTCATACACTGTACACATGTGACCTCATTTATGGATGGAATGGAGGGAGAGTTTGGCTTGAGAACCCCAACGCACATCCCACACCTGTCGTGCTGCCTGGAGGGAGGGTTGTTAGGATTGGAAACCCTAACACCACATTTTCCTACTTTTGTCACTTTAACCCTGACTAGTGCATTAATGAGTTTTTTTGCAATTTACTTCCTTACTTTTTGAAATAGTATAATCATATCCTTATTTAACTGTGAGCGTGCGGGGCCCACCCATACATAATTTTTCAGGTAGTGTCATTGTATCCTGTGGGAGCACTGTGCCCTGGGCCCTGTGCTTCCATCCCTGCATAGATGTGTATATATGTATTCATGAGGGCCCTGTGCTTCCATTTGCATCACAACAGCAAGCAAACTGTCAGCATAGCTTTATTACCCTACCTCATTAAGCCAGTAGTGAAAGTACCGCAACGTCGTACCGCGCCAGAGGTGCAAAAACATATTTTGGTGAAGATTTGAGAAATGACAGCTGTCATATTCATGAGTTGGTGTAAAGAAATTACTATGTTGCAAGTTTGAGAAGAAAATATTGTAAAGAGCAAAAGTGATGAGCAAGCATAGCGTAATTTCAACGGATGTGCATAACTTTGCCATTGGAACATATTTTAACCCCAAATTATTAACATCCACTTATTAAAAACCCCACTTCATAAACAAGACCAGTGAACATTTGCAAATCCTGTCTGAATGGTGATTTCCCCAACTGGCTGCAAATTCATCTTTTGGGCAGGATTTGGGAATCAAAAGACACATGTGGTAAATCTGGTGTCAAAATATAAACAGATAAAGATATGCGCTAAAGTTGGCAAACCCCTGTTCTATATAGTGTAATTAAAAAAAAATATATATATATATATATATATATATATATATATATGTATATGAAAAGGATGGTCCATCAGTGATGTATAGTGGCAACCCCACTCTCCAAAGGTTGTGTCCCTTTATGTCTATTCTTACCCTGGTGTCTAGCTGTACCCCCAACTCTCTGATGCCCTTTGCATCCTGCAAATAACAATAGAGTCCCTTAATGTTTTTTTATTTTACACCTGTAAAAAAAAAAAAATGTCTCCATAAATATATTATATGGGTAGATGTTTTATATGTATCCCTGGTGTGTAGTGGCAACCCCACCCTCCAATTTCCATGTATATTTAGTAATATATTTTCCCTGATGTCCAGTGGTACCCCCACATCCTGCCCAACCTTGTAAAACTAAAGTTTATCCCTGGTGTCTTGTGGTGGTGGCCCCACCCTCTGAAGTCTGTTCTCCTTTATGGTTAGCATTGCCCTGGTGTCTAGTGGTAACCTCCCACCCTTGAAGGTGCTTTTCATCCCAAAAATAAGAAAATGATCCCTCTATAGTTTTTTTTTCATGTGTAAAAAAAAAAAGTCCACAGGTGATGCTCACCCCCGACCTGACCTCCTACTGTATACCCACCCCCCGCACCCCTAGACTCCCACACACCCTCACTCACCTGAACTGGTCCCACTGTGAAGATCCATTCTCCGATTGGCACAAAAAAGGAATCAGAAAAAAATAAGTCCCAAATCTTTTTTCATGCCAAGGGATCCTTTTCATGATCCTTTTTCATACAAACAAAAAAGAATCCCATTTTTTGTTACTTTATTTGTCTCCACCACTGACCGGCCCCCTGCCACCGGTCTCTCCCAGCCCCATGACCCCGGCATCCACTGGAACTTACCCCTGGTGTTGAGGTGCCAGCTGGCTGGGTGCAGCACTGTGGGGAACTGGCATTAACCCGCCAGTCAGTGGAATTTTCACCTATGTTTCTCCCCTTCCCCAGTGTGGAGCCATGGTGTGCAATGACACTAATGACTGAGCGATGCACGTTTCTGCATGTGGTACACTGGGTATCTGCTCAGTCTCCATCCCCCCATCTTGGAGTCAGTGTGCCAGCCTCCAGCCACTGCTAGAGGCCAGGCGTGCACTGGTCTCCGATCCCACCCATCCCTGGAAAAGGAGAGCCGTCCTCTGGATGCTCGATTGTCTCTCTCCCTGGCCGACTCCCGGTGACCCACTCACATCACTCACACGGGTCGCTGGCATGGCAGGAGGTAAGGCAGTGATACCTCAACCCTCCATGCCACTGGGCTGAGGAAAAAAGAATCCCTTGGGGTGAAAAAGAATTTCAGACTTAGTTTTTTTTCCAATTCTTTTTTTGTGCCAAGGGATCCTTTTCATGATCCTTTTTCAGTCAATCAAAAAAGGATCCCTTAGCACGAAAAAGGATTTCAGACTTTGTTTTTCCTGAAATCTATTTTAGTGAGATGTAGTCCTTTTTCATTTGAGCGAAAAAGGACTCACAAAAAATTATATTAGCAAGTCATGAAAAAGGATTTAAAGTAATTAAAAAATTTCTCTGGGGTCATTTTTCCAGCAAACAAGTGCAGAATCCACCTAATGGAGTCCTGGTGAGGATGATACATGTTTTGGTGTACCAGCAAGATGTCATTTTGGGGAGTTTTGACAATTAAAAAAAAAAAAGAAAACAAGATGGCAGAAAACAAAAAAACGAATGTTTTCTCATGAAAAAGAATTGAGCCTCCAGGAAAAAGAATCCTTTTTCGTTTGACAAAATTATTTTCTCGTTCCAGGAAGCTATCCAGGAAAATGAAATTCCCTTTGAAAATAATGGGAATGTTAACATTTAATAACTTTGGATCAGATTCATATTTTTTCATCCCAGAAGCGAAAAGCACTTCTATTACCCAAGCCCTTTCTACACTGAACATTTCAGAACAAAATTCCAAACTGGCTGGCCCGGTGGCGCTGATGGTTGAGGCGCTGGACGCCACACCTCGTGCCACACTGATGACCCATATTCAGGAACGAGCACAGGTTGCCAGGGGTCAGCAGGGTTGGGGAAGAATTGAGTGTCTGGAGGACTGCTCTCCTTCCCTGGGAAGGGGGACATCAGTAGTCGGTGTGTGGCTGCCCCCTGGTAGCAGCTGTGGGGCACCACCGCCAACGCTGCAGTAGCAAGGGGCAGGAGGAGGTCGATGCTGGGAGGAGTGCATACAGAAGCATGTGAAATATAGAATATAGAAAATTCAGGAAGACCAAGAGAGAGGTGGATAAGGAAAATTACCTAAGGTTGGCTAGTGAGGCAAGTAAGGAAATCCAGCGAGCAAAGACACAGAAGGAGCTGAAAATTGCTGAAGGAATTAAGAAGGGGGCAAAGGCTTTCTTTCACTATGTAAGTTAGAAAAGAGACAAGAAGAAAGGGATTGTTAGGCTTAAGAAAGGGGTGGAGTGGGTGGAGGATAATGGAGGAAAAGCAGAGATACTAAAAGAATACTTCTGTTCTGTCTTCACCATGGAGAAGGATGGACCAGTGCCTTCAGGAGGGAAAAGAGGAGTGGGGGGAGGGAAACACAGACATAGTGATAGAGGAGGATAGAGTGAAGGAGGGAGGGTCTGCTGCCATTGAAAGTGAACAAATCACCAGGCCCAGACAGAGTACATCCAAGGGTACGAAAGGAACTGGCTGAGGAGCTGGCAGGGCCACTAGCAGACCTATTTAATAGTTCACTAGTGTCAGGCATGGTACCACAGGACTGGAGAACAGCATAGGTAGTGCCCCTTCACAAAAGTGGTCCCAAGGATGATCCAGGAAATTACAGACCAGTCAGTCTGACCTCCATTGTCGGAAAGCTCATGGAGACCATACTAAAGGAAAGGTTGGTGGCATATCTAGGGGAGCATGGTCTCCAGGATGAGAGGTAGCATGGGTTCATGGGGGGGAGATTGTGTCAAACAAATCTGATTGACTTCTTTGACTGTGTCACTAAGACAGTAGATAGGGGCCAAGCAGTAGACATCCTCTATCTTGTTTTCAGTAAGGCCTTTGACTCTATGCCCCACAAAAGGTTGACCAGGAAGTTGGTGGATCTTGGAGTTGGCGAGAAGATGGCCAGATGGGTGGAAAACTGGCTGAGGGACAGAACCCAGAGGGTGGTGGTGGGGTGAGAGTTATCTGACACCAGAAATGTAACCACTGGGGTCCCACAGGCCTCTGTGCTGGGGCCAGTGTTGTTCAATGTCTTCATCAATGACATTGGGGGATGATATCGTCACCACTCTTGTGCTATGTCCTCGTCCAAATCCCCCCTCCCTTGCTTGACCGATGCTATGATGTTACTATGCTCATAATCCTCACCAGCCCTGTTGGTCATTGAATTTATCTCTAATTTATACCTTGCCCCAGCACTGTATCTGGGTGTACCTTCCACGTAAATGTAGAAACTGTAAAAATTGTCTTTTCTCCTGTTTTTGTACCTGAATGTATTCGTCTGAACCAATTACTGTATCAATGTACCTGTTGTACCCTTTTGTACTCTCCCGGGTCGTTCCTGAAAATAGGCATAAAACTTGTCTAGTGTACTTACCCGGTAAACAAAAACTAAATAAATAAATAAATATTAAAGGCAAAATGTGCCTATTCACAGATGACACCAAGCTCTGTAGGAGAGTGGACACAGCTGAAGGGATATGGGACCTACAGGAAGATCTGGAAAAGCTGGGGAGGTGGTCCAGGATCTGGCAGCTTGACTTCAATGCCAAGAAATGTAAAGTTATGCATATTGGAGCCAAGAATCCCAGGACAGAGTATTACCTGGGTGGAGTCAGAGTAGCTGCATTAGAGGAGGAGAAGGACGTGGGAGTGATGATCACTAGTGACCTGAAGCACTCCACGCAGTGCAAGAAAGCAGCAGCAAAGGCAAACAAGATGCTGGGATGCATATCTAGGGGGATCAGTAGTAGGAGAGAGGAGGTTATACTGCCCTTGTACAGGTCACTGGTAAGGCCGCATCTAGAGTATGGAGTTCAGTACTGGTGCCCACACCTTAAAAAGGACATTAACCTGCTGGAGAAGGTACAGAGGAGGGCTACAAAGATGATAGCAGGTCAGAAGGGCAAGGCATATGAGGAGAGGTTGAGGGCACTGAACATGTACTCCCTGGAAGACAGAACAGAGAGAGGGGACTTGATTGGGACATTCAAGTACTTGAAAGGGATAAATAATGTTGATAAGGAAAGTCTCTTTAAGCTTAGTGGCAACCATATCACGAGGGGACACAGTCTTAAGCTGGAGGGTGGGAGGTTTAGGAGGGATGTTAGGAAGCACTTCTTCACAGAAAGGATGGTGGACACTTGGAATGCGCTGCAGGAAGAGAAGTTCATCTTCTTCCAAGTTGTGTAACTGGGTGTACTTTGAAACAACTAAGAAGCTGCATGGGATATACTATATTGGACTAGATATCTGCAACAACTCTCTCTCTTGCTTACATCTGAGGGAAGTTTTCCTTACTTTTACATTGGTATTGCTTTGTGTTTAATTATTTTAGTTTTTAATTCAGGAAGGGGGTTTTCAAAACTGCTTATCTTGTGAGCATCTTCAGAAGGGTTGAAATAACTGCATATTTGATTTTCCTTTGTGGATAAGAAACCACCAGGCTGTTTTGGGGCTGGGGAGGTTTACCTGTGTCTGACTTGGATGTCTGGATTTTTCTCTGTTTGATTAGCAGGGTATTTTCTCTGTCAAATTGTTGTGTAGGGCATCTTGCTGACAGGATGGGTCAGGGGTGTAGGCAGGGATTTCAGATCTGTATGCCAAGTGGACTCACTGGTGCCCCCCCTTGTTAGGGTGAGCTCCACCCCCTGGGGTGTAGCCAGACAATATACAAATGTACACCAGGGCCGTGTTTGCTGCTTCATTTGGCACAATAAATACAACTTTTGTATATCATGACAGTGGTTGCTGCCATGCATGGGTAAATACAAATTCCATGCATTGTTCCCTAAGACACCCACATATCAGCCCAGAGCCTGTAAAGCTGTATGGTCCTTGGGATGCAAAGAGAGTATTAGTGACCAGTCCTTCTAGTTTCAACTCCTATGAATAAAATTACAGACAGGTTCAGTATTTTGTTTGTTAGTTTTCATGGGAAAAGGAAGCAGTTCATAGCCTATTTGCTACCCTCTTAAATAAAATTGCACACCATGGAGTGCTTGGAGTATGCCTGCCTACACCCATTCGGTGGGTCAGAGCTTTTAGCCGATTGTTTTGTGAGGGCACAGCTGCAAGGGAGTCTGAGCTGGACGTCATTGTCCGCCTAGGGACAAATGACTTGGCTCATCATGAGATTAGAGCAGTGCAGGAGGACTTTGTAGAGTTGGGGAGGGGCCTAGGACAAGTAGCACACACAGTATCCTTCTCAGAGGTGCTGCCTGTCAATGGCATGGGGGAGGCGAGGGTAATTTGCACCATGCAGTTTAATGAATGGTTCAAAAATGGTGGAGCACAGGGTTTGGCTTCATTGGGGACTGGGGTTCCACCTGAGGAACACCAGCATATACTGGCAGGATGGTCTGGATCTGTCCAGGAAGGGAACAAGACTTTTGAGCAATCGGTTTAAATGCTTCATTGGCAAGCTTTTAAACTAGTCAAGGGGGGAGGCACTTATAAGCAGCAGGAAAATCCCAGCCTCTCCCTACAAAACAGGGTACTAAATGAGAAAAAGACCGAGGTAGAAAGGTCAGTGGCAAATGCTGCAACAGAAGGTAAAGCCATCAAAAAATGGAGAGCAATGAGTACAAATGCCCGTAGTCTGGGTAACAAGCTTCCTGAATTAGTGGCCTTGATGGAGGAGGAACATCTGGATTTCGTGGCAGTCACAGAAACATGGTACACACAAAACCATGACTGGGATGTAAACATACCAGGATACACTATCTACAAGAGGGACAGGGAGGGTAAAAGAGGAGGAGGAGTAGCTCTTACATAAGGGAAGGAATAAAAGCAACAGAACAAAAGGGTAAACAGGGAGAGAAGAAGCACTGTGGGTAAATTTGAGACAGACAATGGCACCACAATCCGCACAGGGTTAGATACAGACTCTTCTCAGGGGAGGAAATGGACAAGGAAATGATAGAAAGTATACTTAGAATGGCAGAAAAAGGGAGATATTGCTGATGGGTGATCTGAATATGCCAGATGTTAACTGGAGTGCAGTTGCAGCAGCCACTCAAGAGTGGAGTTATTCTAGATGCCCTACAGGGGCATGCCTCAGACAACTAGTATTGGAGCCCACTTGAGGGAGCACTCTTAGACCTGGTTCTCTCAAATGGAGATGGAGAGAGGATCACAGATGTAGAAGTGGGTAGCCATCTGGGAACTAGCGACCACCGAACAGTATGGTTCACAATAAACACAGCAATAGAGTCAAGCCACAAAAGGCAAAAGTACTGGACTTTAGGAGGGCTGACTTTGCAAAATGGGTGAGTGCCTAAGGAATGCACTAGCAAATGGGCAGGAAGGAGGGTGGAAGAACAATGGGGAATAATAAAACTGCCATCACAGAGATAACGAGCCTTGTGTGAAGCAAATAAACAAAACAAAATGATGCAAGAAACCACTATGGTTCTCAAAGGAAGTGGCAGTGAAGGTTCAAGAGAAAAGAAAGCATTCTAGGAAGTACAAGGAATCACAGAAGGAGCAGGACAGAGAACTGTACTAGTTAAAGCAAAGGAGGCTGGGGAGGCAGTCAGAACAGCAAAGGCCCAAACCGAGGAAAGATAGCCAACTCAGTTAAGAAGGGGATAAACCTTGTACAGGTACATCAGGAGCCGAAGGAAGACCAAGGGAGGGATAGTGAGGCTTAATAAAGGGAGGGAGGGTGGGCAGAGGGAAACTGTGAAAAGGCAGAGATACTAAACAAATATTTTGCTCAGTATTTACAAATGAAGAGGGGAGGTACCTGAAACAAACAGTAGAAACACTCTGGATACAGAAGTTGATACCAGCCCATTTACAGAAGAAAAGGTTATGAAAGAACTCTAAAACTGAAGGTGGACAAAGCAATGGGACCTGATGGGATTCATCCCAGAATTCTAAAAGAACTAAGGATAGAACTAGTGACACCACTGACTACCCTCTTTAACAAATCATGGGAGGATGGGGTGGTACCCGAGGACTGGAGGAGAGCAGATGTGATTCCCCTTCACAAAAGTGGGAGCAAGGCAGAAGCAGGAAACTACAGACCTGTTAGTTTAACCTCAGTGATAGGGAAAATGATGAAATTACTTCTGAAGGAAAGAATTGTCGAGTATCTAGAGGCCAGAGGGGCACAGGACCCAAGGCAGCATGGATTCACAGCGGGAAAGTCATGCCAGACGAATCTGATAGATTTCTTTGACTGGGTGACCAAAGTAGTAGATCAGGGAGGGGCTGTGGACATGGCCTACCTAGACTTTAGCAAGGCATTTGACACAGTCCCACACAAAAGATTAATATACAGTTAGCCAGCCTGGGAGTGGGTCCCAAGATGACAGCCTGGGTAAAGAATTGGCTGGAGAATAGGACACAGAGAGTAATAGTAAATGGAGTCCACTCTGAAGAAAGGGGGGTTACTAGTGGGGTACCACAGGGTTCAGTATTAGGACCGGTCCTCTTCAATGTCTTTATAAGCGACATTGCAGAGGGACTGGAAGGAAAAAGTATGTCTCTTTGCAGATGACACAAAGATCTGCAACAGAGTTAATGCACAAGGTGGGGTGGAAAGGATGAGAAGGGACTTGGCAAGGTTAGAGGAATGGTCAAATGTATGGCAGCTTAGATTCAATGCTAAGAAGTGCAAGGTAATGCACCTGGGAAACAAAAACCCAGTGGAAGAGTACACAATGGGGGGTGGGATACTAACAACAACAAAAATGGAAAGGGACCTGGGGGTAGTCATATCAGATGACCTAAAGGTGGGCAAGCAATGTGAGAGGGCAGCAAGGAGGGCTGGGGGGATACTGGGATGCATAGGGAGAGGCATCACCAGTAGAAATCAGGAAGTTATTATGCCTCTGTACAGACAGCTGGTCAGACCCCATCTGGAGTACTGCGTGCAGTTCTGGAGACCCAATCTCCGCAAAGACATAGACAGGATGGAAGCTGTCCAGAGGAGGGCAACTAAAATGGGGCAGGGTCTGCACTGGAAGACATATGAAGAGAGACTTAAAGAGCTTAATATGTATAGCCTCGAGGAAAGGAGGTAGAGGGGGACATGATAGAAACTTTCAAGTACCTCAAGGGAATCAACAAAGTCCAAGAGGGTAGCATCTTTCAAAAAGAGGTGCAAGAACAAGGGGCACAATTTGAAGTTGGGGCGGCGTCAGAGGTAACTTAAGGAAGTATTTTTCATAGAGAGGGTTGTGGATGCATGGAACAGCCTTCCGGGAGGAGGTTGAGTCAAAAACAGTGGTGGAATTCAAGCATGCATGGGACAGTCATAAGGCAATTCTAGGCATGGGTAGGAAGAAGTAGGCTGCTGGTTAACTAGGATCTGCAGCTTATCCATTAGGTAGGGAAATGGGCAGACTGGGTGGGCCAAGCGGTCCTTAACTGCCGTCAAATTCTATGTTTCTATGTTTCTATCTCATTAAAGACAGTGAGCAGCTTTAAGAGAGGCTGGGATAGGCACAGGGGGAAGATAAGCATCATGGGTAGGGAGGATGGGAGGAGTGGGGAAGGGAGCAGGGACATTAGCTCAAGTTGTGGACCCTGCAATACGAGCAGACTTGATAGACCAAATGGCCTTCTTCTGCTGGCTTATTTGTATGTTCGTATGTGCGTGCTATCCCTTGGCGTCATTGCATGCCTCCTCCAGCAGGGGAACCACACCAACAAGAAAACCCCTGGCAGCATGAAGGCTGCTTGTCAGCATAGCCATGGTCTCGCGCAAGTCAGCTCCCTCCCGGGTGCAAACGGGAGGTAAGAGCTCTATCTGGGACCAGGGCGGCTGCTGGCCCAGCTGGCTGGATGGTGGGTGGAGGAACCAAAGGCACAACCTCTCCCCAGCAGTGCAGCATAAAGAAATAATCTAAAAAAAAAAAAAAAAAAATTCAAAACCGTCTGGGCGCAAGGTGATGACAAAAAACAGTGAAAAATTGCAAATTTTAAGGTTTTTGCACTATCCGGATCTCGGAACCTGCACATCCGACTGCAACAAAACTTGGCACCTCAAGAAATCTGCCCCATGAAACTATGCATGCATAATTTGGTACAAATCCATTGAACGTTTGCAAAGTTATTAAAGTGCAAAAATCAGGGTTTAATATAGAAAGCCCTGCTCAACCCTAACTAATGGGGCCCTACTGTACCCCTATAATATATTATATATATGTAATCTGTCTTAACAGATCAAACCAAGACTGAATGCTCTATCTACAGTCTGTGTACTCTATCCCATTGCCTCCCATTTCACACTGGCCAAGCTTGCATGCGCTTTTGACCGCAGTTGCACAGCATATGGATATACAGCACATCTCTTCCACAGTTCCTGTCACCTCCCACCACCATCTTCTTCTCCTGGGCCCCAACTCTCAGCTCCACCCCAGACTCTCACAGCCTGGTCAGCCTGTTGATGAGTTCACTTTGACTACCATAGCAAAGCCTGGCCTGCAGCTCCAAATTGTACAGTGGTCCAACCCCACCACTCACCATGGCATGGCACCATGCAGGCCAGCCTGCCCAGGCAAGCAACACCATTCTTAATGACTTTTTACTTTACTCTCTGTGAAAGAGTAGAGTAAAATGTGATTTAGAATGGTCTTGATATATGAAGTTCCTTGAATCCTTCCAGAATCACTCTGTATTAAACAATAGCACCTCTATTAGTTTCCAAGTTCTGTTAAAAATAAAATTCATTTAACTTGTTGCTGTATTTTAATTATCCTTATGATATTTTTGAAAGAACAAGTACAAGAGACTTCCGGTGGCGCCATGGTGGAGTGAAGATCAGGCTAGAGGAGCACCCCTGTTAAATCTACCTTAATCAGCTACATGGACTACAGTACCGGAATTTTATCAATATTGATTCAGCAAAATCTCCAGTGGCACTAGAGTTAAATATTCCCTTGAAAGAATGTCCAGGAATCACAAAAGCTGCTTCCAAGTACTTACTGAAGCAGACGGCATGGAAGATCGCGGCCTGTCTGACACCGCGCTGCACTCCAGGGTCTCAGCTTTGCAAGACAGGAAAAAATCCAAAGGGGTTAAAAAGACTGCTGAAACCCCCCATATGGACTCAATCCTGTGAGCAATTAGTGAATTTAGGGCCGAGATGCGTGACTCAATTCGGGATCTCCACTCTGACCTTGGTGCACTCCAGAACCAGATGGATGATGCAGACAGGCAGATAACCCCCAATACTAGCTGCCTAGAGGGTTTGAAAGCCACAGTAACAGCCCTTGCTAAAGAACAACTTTAATGTCCCTGCAGCAGGAGAATGCTGAAAACTGGGGTAGCAGAAAAAGTATTAGAATCTTCAGCCTTCCGGAAAATGAAGAGGGGCAGGTCACCTTGTACTTCTCAGATTACCTGCTGCGCCTCATATTGGACTTAGGCCCCGTGTTTCAATTGGATCGAAACCAACCCATCCCAATGTCCGACCCTGATCTTTCATCATCAGGTTCCAAAGCTACCAAGTTAAGGAGCAATTACTTTCAAAGGCCTGGCAAAAACAGAAAATTATCTATGGCTTGCACAGACTTCTATTTGATAATGATTTTGCACCAGCCACACAGCGCATGAGATGGGAATATAGTCCCATTTTTCCTTCTCCTTACAGCACACAAGTTAAAGTTCAGAACGCTATACCCTGCAAAGCTGGTGGTACTTTACCCCACTGGCCAGAAGACATACACCACGGCAGCAGAAGTGAAGGAGGACTTACTTGCCAGGGGAATCTACAAAGATCGGAACACCAGAACTGAAATCCAGAGACCTCTTGGGGATTTTGTCACTAATCGGTGGAGAAAATATCCTAATTTTTCACTAGCTGAGATTGTGGAGGAGCTACAACAGTTCTGGTACCTGACCCTGCAGACCTGAGTGGAGTTTTACCTCATGCACATTGTCAGGTTAGAGGACTTGGGCTGGGTGTTGGGGTGATTGAGCTGTGGGCCGGTGGGGTGAGGTGGTTTTCCAACAGACCCTTGTTCTCATTTAACTATTTACAACATGACTACTAAGGGCCTCTGGTCTACCGATGGTGGGTCTTTGCCCTGGCTGGTAGACTGGCATGTTTGCATGGGTTCCTGCCTTGCCCATGCTGCTCCAGTGGCTCTCCTCTTTCCTCTCTCCCCCCCCCAGGGCCTGTGATACAGAAACTTGCTTGGCTGGGTTATCTACCCATGATGTCAGGCTGCTCCCTGGGAGGGGAGAACCTACTTCTGGTGATCTGGCTCAAGCTCAGCTGAATAGCTACAAGTGATCTAAGCATTCTTTTATATTGGCCTTATGCTTTTCTGTCCTGTTTGGCCCTGTGTTGATGAGTCATTCCCATTTACATATACTTTCCTATGACTTTAAGTACATTTGAAGATACTGGTTACCCGCTGGCCCACTGGCACAGGGGCAAGGTGACACCAATGACCCGGGTTTGGGAATGGACTCGGGACATCAGAGGGCCGGCTGGGGGAGAAGGATTGAGTACCCTAGGGACTGCTCTCCTTCTCCAGGGGGGAGGGGGTAGGGTGTCTGGCACAACGTGGACTCCTGGCAGAGGCTGAGGTTATGTTCATGCCAACGCCGTCACTTGTGGGGATCAAGGTGGATGCAAGATGTCATTGCACATCCCCACCCCCAGAGAAGTGCCAAAAAAGACTTGTTTTGGGGCTGATTGATTTCAGAGCACAAATCACCAGACTGTATTGGGGCTGGGGAGATTTACCTGTGTCTAACTCAGATGTTTGGATTTTTCTGTTTGATTTGCAGGTATTTCCTCTGTCAAATTGTCGTGTAGGGCATTTTGCTGACAGGAAGGTCAACACTCAGCCAAGCGGTGGGTCAGAGCCTTTAGCTGATTGTTTCATGAGGGCACAGTTTAGGCCCATACCCTGCCCACCCCTCACCCCACCCACTCCGATAACATTTCCTTTATACCTGGTGTTCTGACATCGCTTCCTCAAGAGGGCTAAGTGCATATCACTGTCATATCCTTTCTAGCACACTCCACTAACAATATAAGCCTACACATTGTATAATATATATATTTATATATAACAAAACAATCACACACACACAAAAAAATAAACAGGATAAACAAGAAGGTAGACGGACATGTGGGGAGTAGTGCAATGTAATGGCTGTGGAGCAGTAGTCTTCCGGGAGTCTTTCCTTTGTGGCTAACTGGACTGACTACTAGAATTCTGTGACAATCTGCATCAATATATTTTGCAACATTTGGTGGGGTTGTGTGATTTAAAATAGCAAAGGCTGCAGTTTGTAATTGGATGCCAGACATAGCCTGAGGTGGGGGAAATTGTCTTCACAAGTCAGAGGCCTGCATCACAGCCAATTGTCTAGCTTGACCATTTCAGCATTGTTCAATTACTATAAACTACTGGTGTGATCCTGTTTGAGACAGAAGTCCATCTTCTTCCAAGTTGTGTACTGGGTGTGCTTTGAAACAACTGAGAAGCTGCGTGGGATATACTATATTGGACTTGATATCTGTAACTAATCTCTCTCTCTTGCTTACATCTGAGAGAAGTTTTCCTCACTTTTACAGTGGTATTGCTTTGTGTTTAATTATTTTAGTTTTTAATTCAGGAAGGGGTTTTCAAAACTGCTTATCTTGTCAGCATCTTCAGAAAGGCTGAAATAACTGCATATTTGATTTTCCTTTGTGGCTAACAAACCATCAGGCTGTTTTGGGGCTGGAGAGGTTTACCTGTGTCTGACTTGGATGTCTGGATTTTTCTCTGTTTGATTAGCAGGGTACTTTCTCTGTCAAATTGTTGTGTAGGGTATCTTGCTGACAGGAAGGCACTCATCGCAGTGGTAGGTGAGAGCTTTAGCTGATTGTTTTGTGAGGGCACAGTTTAGGCCCAACCCTTCCCACCCTCACCCCACCCCTGAAATAATTCCTTTATACCTGAGGTTCTGACATCATTTCCTCAAGAGTGCAAGGTGCATATCACTGTCATATCCTCTCTAGCACACTGCACTGACAATATAAGCATACACATTGTATAATATATATATTTCTATATAACCAATCACACACGCACACACACACACACACACACACACACACACACACACACACACACACACACACAAATACAAACAAAAAAAAAGTAGATAAACATGTGGGGAGTAGTGCAATGTAATGGCTGTGGGGCAGCAGTCTTCCAGGAGTCTTTCTGGAGACTGAGATGCTGCCCTATTTGCAGACAACTATCTGCACTGAGGGAGGAAGTTGCCCGTCTTCAGGCCGCACTGGACAGTAGTAAGGAAACCTTCCCCCAGGCCACACTGGACAGTAGGAAGGGAACCTCCCCCATCCAGGGAGCACTAGCGCCACCACCACTACCTCAGAGGTTGCGAAGAAAGCACAGCAGTTGGACCACAGTGGGCTCAGGGAGGGTGAGGATGGTGGAACAGAGGCACACCCAGTCAATTGTTCCACTCCACATTCCATACACCATTTTGGGGGAGCATAGCTCCCCTATGGATGCACCTGCAGAGAAGACTGATGACAACTGTCACAAGGGAGGCCCACAGGAAGGAGGCAGAGGACACCACAGGGAAAGGAAGTAGCTCCTGGTGGGGGACTCAATTATTAGGGGTATAGAACTGGGGGGAGCTGGGAAAACTGAAGTAAGGTGCCTGCCTGGTGCCATGGCTCGGAGGGACAGGAAGCATCCTCAGGATCACGAGAACAGCTGCAAGGGAGTCTGAGCTGGACGAATTGTCCACCTAGGAACAAATGACTTGGCTCATCATGAGATTAGAGCAGTGCAGGAGGACATTGCAGAGTTGGGGAGGGGCCTAAGACAAGTAGCACACACAGTATCCTTCTCAGAGGCGCTGCCTGTCAAAGGCATGGGGGAGGCGAGGGTAATTTGCACCATGCAGTTTAATGAATGGTTGAAAAAATGGTGTGGAGCACAGGGGCTTGGCTTCATTGGGGACTGGGGTTCCACCTGGAGGGACACCAGCCTATACTGGCAGGATGGTCTGCATCTGTCCAGGAAGGGAACAAGTCTTTTGAGCAATCAGTTTAAATGCTTCATTGGCAAGCTTTTAAACTAGTCAAAGGGGGAGGCACTGACAAGCAGCAGGAAAATTCCAGCCTCTCCCTACAAAACAGGGTACTAAATGAGAAAAAAAGCAGTAGAACGGTTGGTGGGGGATGCTGCAACAGAAGGTAAAGCCATCAAAATGGAGAGCAATGAGTACCAATGCCTGTAGTCTGGGTAACAAGCTTCCTGAATTAGTGGCCTTGATGGAGGAGGAACATCTGATTTGTGGCAGTCACAGAAACATGGTACACACAAAACCATGACTGGAATGTAAGTATACCAGGATACACTATCTACAGGAGGGACAGGGAGGGTAAAAGAGGAGGAGGAGTAGCTCTTTACATAAGGAAAGGAATAAAAGCAACAGAACAAAAGGGTAAACAGGGAGGAGAAGAAGCACTGTGGGTAAATTTGGAGACAGGCAATGGTACCACAATCCGCACAGGGGTTGTATACAGACCCCCTTCTCAGGGGGAGGAAATGGACAAGGAAATGATAGAAAGTATACTTAGAATGGCAGAAAAAGGGGAGATATTGCTGATGGGTGATCTGAATATGCCAGATGTTAACTGGAGTGCAGTTGCAGCAACCACTCTCAAGAGTGGAGTTATTCTAGATGCCCCACAGGGGCATGCCTTAGACAACTAGTACTGGAGCCCACTCGAGAGGGAGCAATATTAGACTTGATTTTCTCAAATGGAGATGGGAGAGAGATCACAGATGAGAAGTGGGTAGCCATCTGGGAACTAGCCACCATCGAACAGTATGGTTCACACAAACACAGCAATAGAGTCAAGCCATACAAAGACAAAAGTACTGGACTTTAGGAGGACTGACTTTGCCAAAATGGGTGAGTGCCTAAGGAATACACTAGCAAATGGGCAGGAAAGAGGGGTGGAAGAACAATCGGGAATAATAAAAACTGCCATCACAGTGGTAACGAGCCTTTGTGTGAAGCAAATAAACAAAACAAAACGATGCAAGAAACCACTATGGTTCTCAAAGGAAGTGGCAGTGAAGGTTCAAGAGAAAAAGAAAGCATTCGGGAAGTACAAGGAATCACAGAAGGAGCAGGACAGAGAACTGTATCAGTTAAAGCAAAAGGAGGCTGGAAGGCAGTCAGAACAGCAAAGGCCCAAACCGAGGAAAAGATAGCCAACTCAGTTAAGAAGCTGGATAAACCTTTTATAGGTACATCAGGAGTGAAGGAAGACCAAGGGGAGGATAGTGAGGCTTAATAAAGGGAGGGAGGGTGGGCAGAGGGAGACTGTGAAAAGGCAGAGATACTAAACAAATATTTTTGCTCAGTATTTACAAATGAAGAGGGGGAGGTACATAAATAAACAGTAGAAACACTCTGGATACAGAAGTTGATACCAGCCCATTTACAGAAGAAAGGGTTCTGAAAGAACCTAAAACTGAAGGTGGACAAAGCAATAGGGCCTGATGGGATTCATCCAGAATTCTAAAAGAACTAAGGGTAGAACTAGTGACACCACTGACTACCCTTTAACAAATCATGGGAGGATTGGGTGGTACCCGAGGACTGGAGGAGGGCAGATGTGATTCCTCTCACAAAAGTGGAGCAAGGCAGAAGCAGGAAACTACAGACCTGTTAGTTTAACCTCAGTGATAGGGAAAATGATGGAATCGCTTGAAGGAAAGGAATTGTTGAGTATCTAGAGGCCAGAGGGCACAGGACCCTAGGCAGCATGGATTCACAGTGGAAGGTCATGCCAGACGAATCTGATAGATTTCTTTGACTGGGTGACCAAAGTAGTAGATCAGGGAGGGGCTGTGGACATGGCCTACCTAGACTTTAGCAAGGCATTTGACACAGTCCCACAAAGATTAATATAGTTAGCCAGCCTGGGAGTGGGTCCCAGATGACAGCCTGCATAGAATTGGAGGAGAATAGGACACAGAGTAGTAATAGACTGAGTCCACTCAGAAGAAAGGAGGGTTACCAATGGGGTACCGTAGGGTTCAGTATTAGGACCGGTCCTCTTCAATATCTTTATAGGCGACATTGCAGAAGGACTGGAAGGAAAAGTATGTCTCTTTGCAGATGACACAAAGATCTGCAACAGAGTTGATGCACAGGGTGGGGTGGAAAGGATGAGAAGGGACTTGGCAGGGTTAGAGGAATGGTCAAATGTATGGCAGCTTAGATTCAATGCTAAGAAGTGCAAGGTAATGCACCTGGGAAACAAAAACCCAGGGGAAGAGTACACAATGGGGGGTGAGATACTAACAACAACAAAAATGGAAAGGGACCTGGGGTAGTCATATCAGATGACCTAAAGGTGGGCAAGCAATGTGAGAGGGCAGCAAGGAGGGCTGGGGGGATACTGGGATGCATAAGGAGAGGCATCACTAGTAGAAAACAGGAAGTTATTATTCCTCTCTACAGACAGCTGGTGAGACCCATCTGGAGTACTGTGTGCAGTTCTGGAGACCCAATCTCCGCAAAGACATAGACAGGATGGAAGCTGTCCAGAGGAGGGTACTAAAATGGTGCAGGTCTGCACCAGAAGACATATGAAGAGAGATGAAAGGAGCTTAATATGTATAGCCTCGAGGAAAGGAGAGAGACATGATAGAAACGCTCAAGTACCTCAAGGGAATCAACAAAGTCCAAGAGGGTAGCATCCTTCAAAAAATGAGTGCAAGAACAAGAGGCACAATTTGAAGATAGAGGGGGGCGGCTCAGAGGTAATTTAAGGAAGCATTTTTTCACAGAGAGGGTTGTGAATGCATGGAACGGCCTCCCGGAGGAGGTTGTGGAGTCAAAATCAGTGGTGGAATTCAAGCATGCATGGGACAGTCATAAGGCAATTCTAGGGGTTGGGGGTAGGAAGAAGTAGGCTGCTGGTTAACTAGGATCTGCAGCTTATCCAGTAGGTAGGGGAAAAGGGCAGACTGGGTGGGCCAAGCGGTCCTTATCTGCCGTCAAATTCTATGTTTCTATGTTTCTGGAGGCTGAGATACTGCCCTATTTGCAGACAACTCTCTGTCCTGAGGAAGGAGGTTGCCCGTCTTCAGGCTACACTAGACAGTAGGAAGGGAACCTCCCCCATCCAGGGAGCACCAGAGCCACCACCACTACCTCAGAGGTTGCGAAGAAAGCACAGCAGTTGGACCACAGTGGGCTCAGGGAGGTGAGGGCGGTGGAACAGAGGCACACCCAGTCAGTTGTACCACACCACAATCCATACACCATTCTGATGGAGCATAGTTCCCCTATGAATGCATTCACAGAGGAGACTAAGGAGGTTGTGGACAGCTGTCACAAGGGAGCCCCACAGAAAGGAGGCAGAGGACACCACAGGGAAAGGAAACAGTTCCTGGTGGGGGACTCAGTTATTAGGGGGATAGAACTGGGGGGAGCAGGGAAAACTGAAGTAAGGTGCCTGCCTGGTGCCATGGCTTGGAGGGACAGGAAGCGCATCCTCAGGATCACGGGAACAGCTGCACGGAAGTCTGAGCTGGACATCATTGTCCACCTAGGGACAAATGACTTGACTCAACATGAGATTAGAGTAGTGCAGGAGGAGTCTGTGGAGTTGGGGAGGGGCCTAAGGCAAGTAGCACACACAATATCCTTCTCAGAGGTGCTGCCAGTCTATGGCAAGGGTTAGGTGAGATTACTTTGCACCATTCAATTCAATGGATGGTTAAAAAAATGGTGCAGAGCACAGGGGTTTAGCTTCATTGGGGACTGGGGTTCCACCTGGAGGGACACCAGCCTATACTGGCACGATGGTTTGCATCTGTCCAGGAAGGGAACAACTCTTCTGGGCAATCGGTTTAAATGCTTTATTGGCAAGCTTTTAAACTAGTCAAGGGGGGAGGCACTGATAAGCAGCAGGGAATTCCCAGCCTCCCCCTACAAAACAGGGTACTAAATGAGGGAAAGGCCAAGGTACAAAGGTCAGTAGGGAACAGGACAGGGGTGAATGGAGAAAGCAAAGTCACTGAGGACAGGCATAGTGCTACAAGAGGTAAAGCCATCAAAAAATGGAGAGCAATGAGTACTAATGCTCATAGTCTGGGTAACAAGCTTCCTGAATTAGTGGCTTTGATGGAGGAGGAACATCTCAATATCGTGGCAGTCACAGAAACATGGTACACACAGAACCATACCAGGATACACTATCTACAGGAGGGACAGGGAGGGTAAAAGAGGAGGAGGAGGAGTAACTCTCTACATAAGAGAAGGAATCAAAGCTACAGAACAAAAGGGTAAACAGGGAGGAGAGGAAGCACTGTGGGTCAATTTGGAGACAGACAATGGCACCACAATCCGCACAGGGGTTGTATACAGACCCCCACCTCAGGGGGAGAACATGGACAAGGAAATGATAGAAAGTATCATTAGAATGGCAGAAAAATGGGAGATATTGCTTATGGGGGATCTGAATATGTCAGATGTTAATTGGGGTACATTTGCAGCAGCCACTTCAAAGAATGGGGTCATTCTAGATGTCCTATGGGGGCATGCTTAAGACGGCTAGTATTGGAACCCACTCAAGAGGGAGCAATCTTAGACCTGGTACTCTCAAATGGGGATAGTGAGAGGATCACAGATTTAGAAGTGGCTAGCCATCTGGGAACTAGTGACCATCGAATAGTATGGTTCACAATAAACAGCAGTATAGTCAAGCCATACAAAGGCAAAGGTACTGGACTTCAGGAGGGCAGACTTTGCCAAAATGGGTGAGTGCCTAAGGAATGCACTAGCAAATGGACAGGAAGGAGGGGTGGAAGAACAATGGGGAATAATCAAAACTGCCATCACAGAGGCAACAAGCCTTTGTATGAAGCAAATAAACAAAACAAAACGATGTGAGAAACCACTATGGTTCTCAAAGGAGGTGGCAAGAAAGGTTAGGGAGAAAAAGAAAGCATCCAGGAAGTACAAGGAATCACAGAAGGAGCGGGACAGAGAATTGTATCAGTTAAAGCAAAAGGAAGCTGGGAAGGCAGTCAGAACAGCAAAGGCCCCAACCAAGGAAAAGATAGCCAACACAGTTAAGAAGAGAGATAAAAACCTTTTATAGCTACATCAGGGAGCGAAGGAAGACCAAGGGAGGGATAGTGAGTCTTAATAAAGGGGAGGGGGGTTGGGCAGAGTTTGACTGTGAATAGGCAGAGATACTAAACAAATATTTTAGCTCAGTATTCACAAATGAAGAGGGGGAGGTACTTAAACTACATTATAGAAACACTCTGGATACAGAAGTTGATACCAGCCCATTTACAGAAGAAAGGGTTCTGAAAGAACTCTTAAAACTGAAGGTGGACAAAGCAATGGGACCTGATGGGATTCATCCCAGAATTCTGAAAGAACTAAGGGTAGAACTAGTGACACCACTGACTACCCTCTTTAACAAATCATGGGAGGATTGGGTGGTACTTGAGGACTGGAGGAGGGCAGATGTGATTCCACTTCACAAAGTGGGAGCAGGGCAGAAGCAGGCAACTACAGACCTGTTAGTTTAACCTCAGTGACAGGGAAAATGATGGAATCACTTGAAAGAAAGAAATGTTGAGTACCTAGAGGCCAGAGGGACACAGGACCCAAGGCAGCATGGATTCACAGCGGGAAGGTTATGTCAGACAAATCTAATCAATTTCTTTGGGTGACCAAAGTAGTAGATCAGGGAGGGGCTGTGGACATGGCCTACCTAGACTTTAGCAAGGTATCTGACACAGTCCCACACAAAAGATTAATATACAAGTTAGCCTGCCTGGGAGTGGGTCCCAAGATGGTAGCCTGGGTAAAGAACTGGCTGGAGAACAGGACGCAGAGGGTAATAGTAAATGGAGTCCACTCTGAAGAAAGGGGGGGTTACTAGTGGGGTACCACAGTGTTCAGTACTAGGACTGGTCCTCTTCAACGTCTTTATAAGTGACATTGCAGAGGGACTGGAAGGAAAAGTATGTCTCTTTGCAGACGACACAAAGATCTGCAACAGTGTTGATACAGAAGGTGGGGTGGAAAGGATGAGAAGGGACTTGGCAAGGTTGGAGGAATGGTAAAATGTATGACAGCTTAGAGTCAATGCTAAGAAGTGCAAGGTAATGCACCTGGGAAACAAAAACCCAGGGGAAAAGTACACAATGGGGGGGTGAGATACTAACAACAACAAAAATGGAAAGGGACCTGGGGGTAGTCATATCAGATGACCTAAAGGTTGGCAAGCAATGTGAGAGGGCAGTAAGGAGGGCTGGGGGAATACTGGGATGCATAGGGAGAGGCATCACCAGTAGAAATCAGGAAGTTGTTATCCCTCTGTACAGACAGCTGGTGAGACCCCATCTGGAGTACTGCGTGCAGTTCTGGAGACCAATCTCCGCAAAGACATAAACAGGATGGAGGCAGTCCAGAAGAGGGCAACTAAAATGGTGCAGGGTCTGCACCAGAAGACATATGAAGAGAGGCTTAAGGAACTTAATATGTATAGCCTCGAGGAGAGGAGGGAGAGGGAGGACATGATAGAAACTTTCAAGTACCTCAAGGGAATCAACAAAGTCCAAGAGGGTAGCGTCTTTCAGAAAAAGAGGTGTGCAAGAACAAGGGGGCACAATTTAAAGATAATGGGGGGGCTCAGAGGTAATGTAAGTAAGTATTTTTTCAGAGAGAGGGTTGTGGATGCATGGAACGGCCTTCCGAAGGAGGTTGTGGAGTCAAAAACAGTGGTGGAATTCAAGCATGCATGAGACAGCCATAAGGCAATTCTAGGGGGTGGGTGGTGGGTAGGAAGAATTAGGCTGTTGGTTAACTAGGATCTGCAGCTTATCCATTAGGTAGGGAAATGGGCAGACTGGGTGGGTCAAGTGGTCCTTATCTGCCGTCAAATTCTATGTTTCTATGTTTCTATAGCTGCCACCTCTATGAGGCTCCTGACGCTCTCCCAGTTCCTGTCACACTACAGTGGCACTCTGGGCCATCGAACTAATACTAAAAAATATACCACCAACACCTTAATCTGGTTCAAGGTCAGTTGGCATTCATCTGTATCCCCTTTCCCCGGGTCGTGCCTGAAAATAGGCAGGATTTGTCTAGTGTACTTACCTGGTCAACAAAAACTTAATAAAATAATAAATAAATACGGCTTCCAGTGTGCCTGACTAACTCTATGCCCCACCCTGTGGGTAAGCCAGGGAGGCAATACCGGTAGCCTCTCCTGCTGGAATCCTTCCTCCGTCTCATGCGAGGTGGCCGGGTTCATTGGCTCCACACTGGGGGACAATCAAGGGGGTATCTTCAGCCCTAAGAGGTAAGTCCCAGGGGTGTGATGGGGTTCAGGATGGGTGGGCTCTGAAACATTGTGATAGATCAGAAAAAAAGTATACTAAATATAAAAAAAAAAAAAAAAAAAGATACTGGTTACCCCCTAGTGGCACCGGTCGCTTTAAGTATTACATTTTACTAGCTGGTATTTCATTAAGACGGAGTTGAGGCAGTGTCATGGGGACTACAAATGGGACACCAATTAGTAATGCCTTGGCTGGACTGAGATGAACTGGTTATTTCATTATGGATATGACTGTGGGTTAAATGGATACGTCATGCAACAAGCCCTAAAGCCCAATCATTTAATTGTTGATGCGGCTTGGCGGAGAAGATGGGGGTCTCTCTACTACTGGGTTAAGAGGCATTCAATGATCTGAGTGCCCATTACTGTTAAAATATAACAATGGATTGTTTATCTTTTAGCTGAGGGGATGTGGCCCCATGGCCTGCTTCACTCAACTTGTTCATTAATTAAGTGTAAGGTTTAAAGCCCTGTAGTTAGAATCTAACTCCAGACAAAGGCTTAGAATTAATGGGGAAACAAGGATTGTTTGAAACAGAGTGCATGAATATCAAAGGAACCCTGCAAGGAAAGCTTTTCCTTTGCTGTTGTAAGGGATGAGTTCATTTTACTGGGGAGGGAGGGGGGTTCATGGCTCCTAACTGGGTCCTAGAGTGAGTTATCCCAGGGAACTCCCTGTGATCCAAGGTACCAGACCCTCCTGATATATGACACCGAAGGCCTTTGGAGCTAGAAGGTTGGGTGGACTCAGCCCAGGAAGTAAGTGGGGTGAGGTGGACAACAGTATCACCTGTGGGTTACTAAATAAAGGGGGAACTTTTAATAGTAGTTCAAGGTACTATTCCTAAATGTGGTGGGGGACTCCTCTATATTGAGGAGTTGCTTATCTTGGAGTCACCAAACTTTGGTCTCCACTATGGGTTCATAGTGTTGATCCTATTAGGGGTTCTCATGACCCCGAAGTGGGTCAGCACCTACCCACAAGGGTTGGTTTCCCACTTCTCTGAGGTGGAGTCCAGGGGTAGGGCTCCATCTTCAGATAACTTGAGGTGGAATGGTTATCCTACCTCACAGATGGAAGCCACATTGTATATAGTTTTCTTATGATTGAAACAAGGTTCAAATATTTTCTTGTTGGGGGGGGGGATGAGTTTTGTTTATAGTTAATTTTCTGGTGTTTACAATAAAAGAGGCACACAAGTTGGTTCCGCATACAAAATCAAACTTTATTGATGTTAAAACAGCAGTTAGGTGGAGTTCATTGGTTGGGAGCTTCCTAACATGTGGTTTCTTCTCCTGGTCCCAGTCCACTGCATTGGATCCCACGGGATGTCCGGGATGGGGGGGTCCTCGCTGGGTGCTTCCTCCTCTTGCTCTGCTGTTGGGGGGGAGTGGTCTGGCTCAGTAGTAAGGGGGGCCAGTTTGTCCTCTTGAGCGGAAGTCATGGTGGTCCAACCTGTAAGAATATTTTCGTAGAATATTAATGGTTTACATAGCTCAATTAAAAGGTCCGGCATTATGCAATATCTTAGAAAACAATCCTCAGACCTATTCTTTGTCCAGGAGATGCATCTTTCAGAAACAGAACACCTGAAGCTCAGCTGGGGGCAAAGATATCAAATATATGCATCATCCCACCCCAGTGGCTGTAGGTGGGGAATGGCCATGTTAGTCCCCACAACCACCCCCTTGGATGTGCAAAACTCTTTTGTGGACAGCCAGGGCCAATATATTATATTACAGGATAGACTATACTCATAAGAAGTTTCCCTAGTTAGTGTACAGTATATATGCCACCGCAAACCTATGTTCCAATAATTAGAACTTTCATAAATAAGGTGATGGAATTATTGCAGGGATGCCTAATTATAGGGGGCAACCTTAACATGATTATGTCTTTTAACCAAGACTCCTCTAATCCATGGGCATGTAGAATGTCCAATGCAGTTAAATATTTAAAAGGGACGTTGGATCATTTGGGTGTTATGGACATTTGGAGGAAAGTGTTCCCCAGGATGTCAGGCTATACTTATTACTCTGGACATTACCATACATATTCAAGATTAGATTATTTTTTCATAACCTGTGAACATTTTTCCTTGACATGGGATATCTTCATTGGGCCTAGGATATTATCAGATGGATCTACAATGCCGGTTCGACAACTATTTTGTCGACCGGCATCACAGCAGGGAGCTGCGCACATTGGACAGTATTTTTTCTTTGGGGGCTTTGCCCATTGATCCTCCCATTAATAGGTTCTGGCCCCCTACCCCTATACTATTGGATTCCAACTCTGAGATGGATTTAGTTCGGGGAGGGGGTGCAGGATGGGGGAAAGTGTTGCAGGGTCCCGGGCGGACTTCTACAGCAACATATCAATGTTGTCGGCATTGACGTATGTTGCTGTAGAAGTGTACCTTATCAGACCACCACCCATTAATTTTAAAACTTAATTTTGGGAAAATGAAAAAGCAAACCCTTTGGCATCTCAACCCAACTCTCTTAAGAGACCCACAATATATTGATTTTATAAAACAAAGGATCCCTCAGTTCTTGGAGAACTGTTCTCCCCCAGTCTCTGAGGCTATGTTACGGGACTCCTTGAAGGTGATGCTTCAAGGAGAAACCATTGCCTACTCAGTCAAGAAGAAGAGTGACCTTGAGGCTAAATACAAAGACCTCACAAATCAGCTTCAAACTTTTCAACTTCTGTACTTAGATGGTGACAAAAAAGAACTAAAATTAGGGAAACTGAGGTGGAGCTGCAGAAATCTATGGATCTAAAGATACAATATACACGTATGTATCTAAATCAATCAGGTTATGAGGGGGAGCTCGTGGCACTCGTTTGCTGGCACAAAGTTTGATAGCTCGTAAGAGGGCTTCCGCTATTCTTAATTAAAAGCCTGTCTACAGGACAGGTGTTACATGGAGATGCTGAAATTAGGGACACCTTTGCTAGCTATTATCAACATCTATATTGATCAGACTCTGTGGGGGACCCTGGGGACGGGATCTAGTTTTTGGAGGGACTTCACTTTCTGCGTCTTACAGAAGAGCAGACCAGAATCCTGGAGGCCTCTATCTGGGCAGATGAAGTCTTGACCCAGATCAAAGCCACAGCCACCCATAAATGTTCCGGACCCAACGGATTTCCTGCAGAGTGACATAAGAGCTTCCTTAAAGAACTCTTACTGAATATGCTCTTGGTATTCCAGTCTGTGGTGGAGGAGACCCACACACCTCCATCCTGGGTATACACTATTCTGGTGGCTCTTCCCAAACCCAACAAAGATACTTTGGACAGGGCTTCCTACTGCCCAATATCTACTTTGAATGTTGATTATAAAATTTTCATGGCAATTTGGGCCACCAGGTTTGAAACTATTTTACCAACACTTATCCACCCTGACCAGGCAAGCTTTATTAAGCAAAGGAATACCATGGATAGTATTCGCTGGGTTTTAATATTAATGGAATATATCCAACCTAGATGCATCCCTGCAGCCGTGTTAAGCCTTGATGCTGAGAAGGCTTCCGACAGCGTGTCCTGGCCCTTTTTGTGGGACTCCTTCCTGAGTTGGATCCAAAACATTTATAATGATCCACAAGCCTATGTTCATGTTAATGGGGGGGGGGGATCACCTCTTCCGAAATGAGCCTGTCCCTTGAACAAGCCACTAAAATTAAGTATTGGGTATAAATATTCTTCAGGATGTAAAGGTGTTGGATGTAATAAATTTTGAACCCAAAACTTTAGCAGTACAATCGGACCTTAATAAATGGAATAAGCTTCACTTTTCCTTCTTTCAGCATACAGAAATCATATTCATGAGTGTTCTCCCACGCCTGTTATATCTTTTCCATAATATACCCCACTTCCCAGCCCAGTTCTGTGTAAGTCCTGGGATAGAATGATTTCAAATTTAATTGGGGAGTGGGGAAGGGCAGCGTCCCAGAATTGGTCTCTCAATTTTAAAATTATCCTTGGCCCAAGGAGGTGTGAATTTACCAGGATTGGAACTCTGTGCAAAGGCTGCCTTCCTGAGGGTGCTTTTTTTTTGGTTAACCAAAACATTCAAAGTTCTGTGGAAAACTATAGAATTTACTATTAACGATTTATATGATACTGAAAAAATCTGATTTGCTTCTGAAGGTAGATCTCCTCTTTTAAGGAACTTTACCCAAATCTCAGCCAATATTTTGGGGTTGGGGGGTGGTATTCATTGCGGAAGCACTCAAAGTTCATGCAGGGTTTTTTCTACTTCAGGATGCTTTCAGAGGATGAATACTTTATGCCAGCTCAAAATGATTTGCCGTTTGCTGGATGGCAGAGGCTGGGATTGACCTATGTATATCAGTTTTTGGAGCAGTTGGGGATTTTTTCCTTTGTTACCTTACAGAAGGAATACGGGCTTAGACAGGGAGACTTTTTTCGGTACCTTCAGATCAGAAATTATATTCTTTCACAACATTCTATCAGCCCCACACTACCCTCTCCTTTGCCCCCCCCTTCCTGAAAATACTTCTGGATTTCCTCTCAGGCAACACGTGGGGACATCTAACTGGATCTCTATATAAAATTTTAAGGGAGATACTGGAGGATACCACTTTCTCCATATTGGAGGGATGGAACAAAGATTTAGAATTGGAAGTTTCAAGCATCTCCTGGACAACCCCCACCGACAACTAAGCTCACATCCTCTCACCTTTGGCGGGAATTTGCTTCGAAATATAGAAACAGGTTTGTCCATTCTCCTGCAAGCCCGCTGAAATACTTCTCAGATTACTGGTTACTGTTGGAGAGGCTGCAAATATAAACTGGCAGATTTAGGTTACTGATGCCATTCTGGTGCTCCCTTCAGTTAGAACTAAAGGAGTGCTTGGGAGAGCAAATAGAACTTACTGCAGAAATCACCCTATATTCTATCTATCCAGATCACTCTCCCTCCTGGCATAAGACCCTCTTACCTATATACTTATTAGCAACTAAAAAAGCTATCACCTGTAAATGGATGACTAAAGTCATACCAACAGGGACAGACTGGAGATTAATAGTTTTAGGGATATATCAAATGGACAGCCTAGTAGCAGCCATCCACAATAAATCGATGGCTTGTGAAACTAAATGGCAGAGGTGGATCCAATATTTGATAGAGGTTGATCTAGAATTTGTCACTTGAGGAGCTAGTGGCCCTTTTGGGGTCCCCCTTTTGGGGAACAAATATACTGTAAGTGAGTTTTAGCTGTGACAGATAATGTATTCTGTGAGGGTATTTACTCAAGGTATGTCATACTTTTTCTAGTTTAAATTCATGACTTTGTCCTGTTTTTAATTGCTAAGGTATACTAGAGCCGATTACACTTTATAGACGTATAGTTTGATTTTACTGCACTTGAACTCAGTAATGTGACATGCTGTATGGGCTGCCTCATATTTTCCTTAATAAAAATCACATTAAAAAAAAAAGAACACATGCAAGAAGCAGTAAGCAGATCCTCTTACCGCTATACTTGGCAGGCTGTTGGCTGGCTGCTGATATTCCGACCGTGATCACTCTCAGTTGGTCATTGACTGGTCAGTGAATGCTTACAGCGCTGAGGCCAGGCCACCAGGGCCCGCTAGGAAAGGTCTGAGGTGAGAGGGGTGCTGCTGACCACTGATTGATCTAATAATGGCCTCTAAGAGGCTCCGACTCCATCCAAAGCTCTCTCACTCACCTCTTCCTCAGAGTCATGAAATATCCAAGGGACCCACCATGCCACATCATCCAGATAAGCTGCTGGAACCTACCAGAAAGATCAACAGTGAGAAACCAGTTGAAGAAATGACCAATTTTCTGGTTGGTTGTTGCTTTCTGCAGGGCGGGTGCACTGGGTGGCAACGGCTTGGCTCCTAGTCAGTTATTTGTGCCAGCGCCAATACACTTAACACAGACACACACACACACATATACAAAATTCTGCCTACACATGGGGGCAGGGATTCTGAAGGCAAAAAAAAAAGATTAGAAAAGAAAACATAAAAGAGTGGTTGCATAAGTCCTGGTTGAAATCCACCTGGGAGGGCAGACTGCCCCACAGCCCTCCCCCCAGCAACTCCACTGAACAGCATGATGCGCAGTGCTGCAGTTTATGTCCTTTCAACAACAGCATTCTATAGTAGAAAGTGGATTCACAGTACTAACAGGTTAACAAAGGATGGCTCACGGCAAGGTGACCACTTGCAATGCTGACGTCCCAGGTTTGGGAATGGACCTGGGAGTTGGAGGGCTGGCCAGGTGGAGAAGGATAGAGTGTCCATGGGGCAGCTCTCCTTCTATAGGGGGGCTAGTTGGCGACCTCTGGTGGAGGTTGGGGGAATTGCGGGGAAAGGCTGGCGTCTAGTTGCATGGGAGGTGAGATAGACACTGGCATCATTGCATGCTCTGCCTCCAAGGGGATCATAACATCAGGGGAAAAAAAAACTCTGGTCCCCTGGGTATGATGCCCTGCTCTGCCGCCATTCCCGCTGCCTTCAGAGCCCATCGGGGGGGGGTCCCGCTCCCATGGCCCCGCACTGAGGGTAAGCCAGGGCAAGCCATCTGTGTCTGTCGGGAGGGGGTGTCTGCCCGGTGGCCCAGCCCGGGGGGTATGCCTGGGCATGATGGGATAGTGTGCGGGGCAGGGACTGAGCTAAAGTGGGGGAATTGGGGGGGCTGGACCCAAAACAAAATAAAGTTGACAAAGGACATAAATTACATTGCACAAATCTAAAAGGATGCTTACCAGTAGTGTCTAAATCAGAGACATCCACTGAGTTTGTGAAAAGGCCAATGAAGCCAGCAAAATGGAACAATGCAAATTTATAAAATGTGTAAAAAAATCTCAGCAATATTATTGACCATTGAATAATTCTCCTTCTTAATCCATGGTCATCCTGGTATCCGGTCTGATTATGCATAAATTCGCCATAAATCATTTAAAAAAATTGGCAGCCATATTTTCCACCGAATGTCCTGTCCCTGTCTGCCTAAGCATGTTTTTCATTGCCAGGGCCAGATGAAGGTTATCAGGGACTTAGGCCCAAAAGAATCTGCCCCCTCCCTCATTGGGTCATGCCCTTAGTCTAGAATCAAACATCTGTTATTTTAACTCGTCAGTGAATTGAGAATTTTTTTAAATACTGTACAGAAGGTTATTTTCACTATGTTTTTTTTTACTATATTCGCTATTGCTGACAAGCAGTGAAAATAAATGGATAATGAAAAATAATGGACAGCTGATTGTTAGTAGTACTGTATTGAACAGGAAGTCATCCGTGCTAATTCTATTAGATGCTAATATGTATAGAAGGTTGACTTGCACTAAATATAACGGACACTAATTCAACCTGCTATGCAGTAACTCCACATCCACTATGTCTGCGAGTATAAAGAAATCTGTCAGGTTCAGAATGTTTGTAAATATTTATTTTCTCATTTGCTTGTTGATCCCTGGCATGTGCCTGTTTGTGGGATCCACTGAGATACTTGCTGACTCCATGTTTCTATTATCTTAAGTAGCTACGATACAAAATTAAGGACATATAAATGGCAGTAAAAAAAAAACTCACTCACCATCTGCAACATTTTGACCACCAACCAATCTAAGCATAGCACACCAATAAACCACAATAAGCAACATAGGAATTACAGTCACCAAAAACAGCCAAATAATTCCAAGGTTTAATTTTTGTACTTAATTTTTATATGCATCCCTTGGTTTCAGCTACATGCCAGTGTAATAGCTGCCTTACGAGTTACATTGTGTGGATCTGTAGCCATATGATAAATATACAAATTAATGAAAATGTAATATTAAAAAATACATCACAGTAATAAACCAGAATCGGCACCTTAGAATGGCAGCCAACAAATATTAATAGTTCCAAGAATATATTTTTTAAATTCTGATATCAATCCCCTGATTTAGCAACATACTAGTGCTACTGTGGATATGTGAGAGAGATGTATGGAGCCAAAGCCATTAGACCAATGAAGGGGCATCAATACAAAAATTGTGAATTGCAGTCATTAATTCAGTTGTCAAATTTGGTCCCTTTCGGTATAACCAGTGTCACACATGTTACCAAAACACCTCTTAAATCTGTACACTCTCTGGTCTCTGACCTCTGTTTTAAGGGCCAACTGTTACAGAGTTTGTAGTATCATTTATAATGGACTGTGTGCTGGGTGATAGCTAAGGATAGCCACTGTAGCTAAATGTGGGTGGACAGCATCATAAGCTGCACCCTTTCTGCTACACCAAAGGCCAAACATATTATATAGAGTTTCTGACCTTTGCCCCTCTCAGTTCCTGTCCACTTCCCAGTCTTTATCTCTCATCCCCTCACCTAGTTCTTACCACCATTCCAGATGATCCTGCTCAGATCCTGGTGTAAGGAACTGGAGCAAACGGAACAAGAACCAACACCATTAAAATAAGTACTGGTCAGAGCTGAAATGGCTGTGGAGAGCTTTTGGGGTGCTTTTACCCATTATTTCTAATGAATTTGCACAATGCAGATCTGCAGGGAGGCAGTTTCAATGTGGTCTTCCTTTTACACATTTTTGCAATGTGTTTTCCTAGAATATGCCTGCTGATTGCTATATATTTAGCCTGGATAGTTCACAGAAGAAATGGCATCTCATTTTCAGTGAGGCCCTACATCTACACAATATTATGCTGCATTGCTTAAAATCAGAACACACTGAAAACAATATTTTACATCTGGACTAGGCTACCCTGATTAAATACATTATAAAAATGATAAAATCATGACCCCACTGAAAATAAGATATTGCATCTATTCTGAGACATCCTGTGTAAATACAATGCAAAAATGTGTAAATGAAGATCCCTATGGCAATGAGATGTAGCATCTCCCCTGCGCTATCCAGGATACAAAATATAGGATAAGAAATATTTAAAGGAAATCTTCTGTAAACTGTACTTCACTGTGTTCACTGACATAAACTGTTTCTTTATTGTTTTATAACATATTAGATTGCAGTATTTATTTTGAATGTTGTGGCCATGAGGATAGTGTGCTGTGTATGTGTGTGTTTGCTGTAGTTCAATATATCTTTTTTCCAAAAAACATAGTAAAAAATGACTGCTGATTGCTATATATTTCACCTGGATAGTTCACATAAGACCTGGCATATGCCTGAGACAATACTTATCAGATAGTGTCTTAAGAGGTTAAAATAACTGTAACTCTTTTTAGATTTGCTGGGAAAGGGTGACATTTATGAGGTATTAATCTTTCTTGAAAGACAATATCTGCCCAACTGAAGCTTGTAGCAAGAAAATATTTGAATGCTAAGTATTTAAATGTGCAAGTTGTTGCATTTTGAAGGGGATAAACAAATTTCCAGTTTAATAGGCAACCGATATTTAACAAGCTGTTTCAGTTTCCTAATGGCCATTTGAGAAGCAGCTTGGAGTTATGTCTCCAACAATCTAAATAGAAAGAAGGGAGTATTTTATTTCAATTGGAATAGTGATTTGTAGATGTGGAAGGATACATTGAAAACTCCAAAATATGTGTTTCACTATACTCCATTTTTTCAGCTACAGACAGCAAGACGGCTGTAGGCTCCACCCACAACCATAAAAAAGTGACAATCTGTTAAGCAACTTTCCAAGTATTTTCCTCCAAACCCAGCTCAACTTGTGATAGCCCCCCGTCCTTTATCCCAGTCAGTTTATACTAGTCCTGACTCATTCCTTCTACAAAGCAATCGCAGCAAATCAAATTTTCTTTTCAGGTATAGCAGGTGGTCAGGTACATAACACAAAGGTGCTAATTGGTAAAGTAAGTAATAACACATGACAGGGTGTGTGGTTATTGGGTAGTTACTGCACCCCCCCATGGGCTGGAGGCACAGAATGTTAGCTGAGTGCCCTTCAATCATGAGGTGGGGCAGTGCTGTAATTACTCAGTAAATGCAAGCCCTGAAGTATGTCATTGCATTTATAAAATGGCACAAAAATACTAAAAAACATAAAACTAAATAAAACCTTTTTTTTTTAAATATCATCTTTATTTGGATTTTACAACATATATACAGACAAGTCATCCAGATCTAGGTGATAAACTTCATTTATACAAATTTTAACAATCTCAGCTTAGGTATAATACTGTAAGTCTCTATAATGGAGGGCAGTATATCTATGCTTAGCAGTGTCCATAGGGGGTAGGTAGTCTACAGCGTTGTTCTTCCTGGCTATGAGACAAAGAAGCAGAAGAAATTCTCCTGAACCAATGATCCCTTTAGATTATTACAGAGGGAAAGGAATCAGACAAGTTCCAAGGTACCGCACTCTTTATGCTTCAGGCCTGTATCTGGTGTAATTGTGGCCTGTATTTAATGAGTACAAATTTCTTGAGGGTATACTCCCAAATGACAGATCACAGGCTCCTAAGTAGAATGTCCCCCAAACGGCTCCCCTCTGATTCACATAAGGCACCCGATAAACTAAAGGTTCCCCTCTTTAAGGAGTAAAAGTGGGGTCTTTTAACATGTAGTCTAGTTGCCACCTGGTCCATCTGGTAGTGAACTTTTCTTCTTGGTTATTTAGGCTGTGTGTTATTTTCTCCATAATGTAGATTTGTCTTGAGATATTCCACCAGTCCTGAATCGTGGGGACCTTAGGTGTCAGCCATACCTTTGTAATGGTTTTCTTCGCCGCGGTAAGGAGTATGAGAAGTAAATATCTGGTGATTGGGCCTCATAGAGTTTTGGGGAGCACGAAAACCAAAAACATTTCCATGGTTAGTTGGAGCTGGGGGTCTAACATTTCCCGTAAGTGGGCTTGCAAGAGAGCAAAATAGGGTCTCAAGAGCAGGCATTCCCACATAATGTGGGTGTGATTTGCCCTTAGGTTTTCACATAAGCGCCAGTATGTAGCCGGGGAGTTGATTTGAAGTGGCTGGCAATTACTGGGGTTCTAAAGTATCGGACTAGGCTTTTCCACGCAAATTCCTGCCACATGTGTGAGCTGGTCACTCTGGCAGAATAACCCCAAGCTCATTGCCAGTCTTCCGGTGTTATCTGGAAGCCAGATTCTTGAATCCATTGCACGCGAATGTTATCAATGTGAGAATAGCTCTGTGCATTCAAGGCTTGATAGTATAGCGATACCAGATGTCTTTGCTTTAGGGTTTTGTTGAGAGTAACTTGGTTTTGTATTAACGGTGGGTGCTGCTCATGTTCCCAGACTATTCGAGGTAGGCTATCGGCATAATGCCTGAGTTGCAGGTACCGGTAGAAGTCCCGATGTGGTAAATTGTATTTCCTCTGGATTTCCAGATAGGACCACATTACACCCTGGGTCACTATTTGTCCCAGGTATCTCAGACCCCACCTCTCCCATTGCTGAAAACTACCATCTAGGCTGTTTGGGGGAAAATTACTCATTCTAGAGATTGGGCATATAAGTGGTAAGAAGATTGTCAGCTGGTAAGTTTTTTTAATGCTCTGTCAGCCACAGAACAAAGCCGCAAGCCAAGGGTTTATATGCCTGTGTGAGGTCCTGTCACCCGCTTGTTGGTATAGGACCTGGTAATATGTATGATCGTCCATCAGCGCTCGCTCTATGTCTAGCCAGTGTGGGTTAGATGTTTTAATTTGCCTGGACATCAAATGCATCAGGTTTGCCACTTGCTGGTAGAGCCTGAGATTCGGGACAGACAGTCCTCCTCCATTACGGGGGAGAGTGAGAATCTTTAGGCGCATCCGGGCTTTTTGGTTGGCCCAGATAAATTTGGTGATGTGTCGGTTCAATTCTCAGAAGGTCTTTAGAGGAAGGTGTATGGGAATATTTTGAAATAAATACAAAGCTCTCGGGAGGGTGATCATTCTGACTAGGTCAATCCTCCAAGCCAAGCCCAGGGGGAGAGTTGCCCAACAGTTTAGATCTGTTTTCAGCTGCGAGACGAAGGGGGAGTAGTTATACTTGTGGTATTCCAAAGGGGATTTAGGGATAAATACTCCAAGATATCTTAGTTTTTGCAAGTTCTACCTTCCGGGGATACTGGCCTGCACGTTTAGCGAGGGGGAGTAGTGAAAGGTGAGCAGCTCCATTTTAGTGAAGTTCAGTTTATACCCCGAGACCGAGCCGAAGGAATCCAGATTCTGCTTGACTGTGGAAAGAGATTGTTCGGGGTTCTGTAGGTACAGGAGGATGTTGTCCGCGTAAAGGGCAATCCGGTGCTCACTGCCTCCCATCTCCACTCTCTCTATTCCACGAGCTTCTCTGATCCTCTGAGCCAAGGGCTCAATGAAGACTGCAAACAGCAAAGGGGAGAAGGGGCATTCCTACCTCATTCCCCTATATAGGGGGAAGTAATTGGAATGATGTCCATTCGCTTTCACGCAGGCCTGAGGAAAAGAGTATATGCTTTGGAGGGCTGTAATTAGAGCGGGGGGAAAGCCGAGCTTATGTAGGGTTGCGTAAAGGAAAGGCCATGCCAGCCTGTCGAATGCCTTTTCGGCATCTAGGCTGACTAATATGGTTGGAGTTTTACTAGTTTGCATGTGATGGACCACATGGAGGGTCCGTCTAATACTGTCGGTGGTGGTGCGGGACCGAACAAATCCTGTTTGGTCTTTGTGTATTAGCAGAGGGAGCACCTGATCCACCTGGTGGGTCAGTATGCTCATGAACAGCTTGTAGTCCTGATTAAGTACCGATATGGGCCTATAAGAGGTACATAATTGTGGATTCTTGTCGGGTTTGGGGATTACGGAAATCGTAGCATATGACCAAAATCGCGAGGGGAGAGTCCCCTCCAGAACTAAGTTGAATACGTTGAGGAAATTAGGGGAAGTCTGTGCCCTGACCACTTTGTAAAACTCGGCCCCATATCCGTCCGGTCCCGGTGAGTTCAGCGACTTGGAATTTGCAATAGCAATAGCATTGGATAACTCCAATTCCGTAATCGGGGCAGTCAGGGCTTCACTTTGGTCTTCTGTAAGTCGTGGCAGGGTGATTGACTGTAGGAATTCAGCTATCTGTTGTGAGGACACTGTACGTTCGGGGGTGTACAGAGACTTATAGTATAGGGTAAAAGCCTCCTCAATATCATGCATCTTAGTAAAGTGTTGGCCTCCTGACGTGTGATGCACCGCTAAAATCGTGCCTGCTTTTTTTTGTTTTTGGATTTGATACGCTAGCAACCGCGTAGTTCTCGGGCCTACCTCGTAAAACTTCTGTCGCAGGAAAGTCAGGGCTATCTCTGTTTGTTGTTGAATGAGCTCATATCTGGTTTGCTGTAGCTGGGGGAGTATTAACGTGTCACCTTGTTTGTGGGCCATTTGTAAGAAGTGGAGGGTATCCTCCAGCTTAAGTCTTCGCGCTCTGCGCTGTCTTTCCCGCTTTGCAGTATGCTTTATTATGTGTCCCCGGAGTACGGTCTTAATCGTGTCCCAGTGGATTGTGGGGGTGGAATCCGCAATTGGATTATCAGTTTTTATCTTTAGAATTTTCTCCATGAGAAACTCACAAAACTGCTTGGAGCGCAGGTAGTATGGGTTTAGTCTCCGGAATGTCTTCTTAGGTTGAAGTCCAAAATTCCATGTGGACGTCTGGGGGGCATGATCTGAGATAGAAATATCTCCTATTTGAATATCATGCAATGACCCTAGGTTCTCCACCTGAGTATAAACCTGGTCAATACGAGAGTAAGTATGATGGACCGGGGAATAGTAGGTGTAATTCCTCGAGTGGGGATGAAGCCTCCTCCAAGCATCATACCATCCCGTCTCATTTACAAATTTTTGGAAAAATCTTTGTGTCGCTGATTGTTTAGGGGGTTTTGTGTTGGTGGAGTCCATATTGGGTTCGATAGTGAGATTAAGGTCACCTGCTATCATGAGCACCCCTTTGGTTTTTTGTATAATCTTGTCCAACAGGGACGTCATGCGGGGCACCAAAATGCCCGGGGGGAAGTATACGTTTACTAAAGTTACCTGTTTACTGTTTAGCGTGCCCTGTACAAATACCATGTGGCCCTCCGGGTCAGCCCAGGTGGACTTGGCTTTAAAAGGAATGTTTGGGGAAACTATTATGGCCACACCCCTTTGTCTCCCCGCTTTGGCGGAGGAGTAGAAGACCTGCCCTTGGCTCAGCTTGGCCATTTTTGCGTGTTCAGTAGGGTTCATATGCATTTCCTGCAGGTATGTCAAGTCAGCCTTAGAATACCTGATAAAAGCTAGGGTCCTGGATCTTTTAATAGGCGAAGCCAGGCCATTAATATTAAGGGAGAGTAACTTCACCTTAGGAGAACACATGTTGTCAATCGAGGTTTCCTCCCTAGTCTAGACCTCCCTCCCCCAGGTAGAGCCCTAAATCTGCCATTCCCAGAATATACCCTCGCTGAGCTTACTTGCTCAGACCTGGTGACTGTAGCATTACAACAATAACCACAAAACAGTCGATTTTGACAACTAAATACATCAGCATACAAATAACAACAGATGAACATTTTAATAAACATAAACTGTACCATGAGATCAACGAACTGGTACTTCCACAGATCAGGAGGTCCTGATCCAGTAGAAAGGAGAAACCTTACTGATTGTCCTGGATTTCCTGGGCTTTTAGCACCTTTGTGCTTAGTGGGAAAGGGTAGTCGGGGGTTAGGCGACGTATACAGCTGCCGCTCGTGGCCCCCTAGGATCCCGGCTGTACCTGTGAGGGGAAGTACTCTTCTGAGGAGACGATCACCCTCTGTAGATTCTGAGAAGACACTGATCCAGAATCCTGTGCCCCCCTCCAGCCACTACCCCACCCCTCAATCCGGGCGGGGGGGAAGCAAACCAGCCGCCCCTTGCTGCAAAGGCCAGCCTTGGCCCCTTGACGTTGGTCCAGTAAACCAGGCCTGGCAAGGCACCTCCCCGTCCGACTCAGAACCGACAGCAGGGAGCCCCCTCATCTGGTCCGGGTCCGACAGGGCAACACCCGTCCCCCCACCACTGACAGTGATAATAGGTGTTTGGGTCTGCACCCGTAATGGCTGCAAGTATTCGAAAGTCAGGGGCTCCGGTGTAGGTTCAGGCTCTCCAATACACCCCCAAAGTGGTCATCACCGCGACCCTCTGCAGTTAGTAAGAGCCCCTTGACCACTGGGACCAGGATGTGCACGCCATCCTTGTAGTCTCCTGGGAGGGTCCCTCCAGCACCCCTTCCCCCCCATCGGGCAACCCACCCGAGGTGGGGGCAGCCGAGGCCGCCAACGACCAGCAACCTAGACAGTACTATTACATTTTCCCAGTCCCCCTCCCCACCTTTTTACTATTCCCTCCTCTTCCCCCCCACCATTCCACCCCAAGTTCTTTTGCCTGTGGTGAAAGTCAGTAATTCAGAATGCCACTTATTCGTCATCCAGTCACTCGTGGCAGGTCTGTGTTTAGTTGGGACACCTCAGCCTTATTGTGTAGCCTTGGCATAGTGCTTATACCTGTCCCCCTTCCCTTTTGTCCCCCTCCTTATCCCCTCCTCCCTACCCCATCCCTCCACCCTTACTCTTCCATTTTCCTCCCTCCTCTGCCTCGCAGACTGAGCAATGTATAAATGCTGAAACATGTTTAAATAGGCCTTGCCTAGTCAACAATTGGCCTGCTCAGCGTTACATCCTTTACCCATTTCAAGGCTGAGGTGCTTCGCTAATCGGGAGGACTACCTATGCCCCCGACCCCCATGCTCTCCCTCCCCCCCTCCTACCCATCTCCCCCTGCCTCCCATGCCTCAGCATCGCCCTCCAAGGTCCCCTGCCGCACGGCTTGAAACCCGGGACCCGGCTCCCCCCCAACAGCATGGGACCCATTGCCAGGCAGCAGCATGATCACCCAGGGCTGCATGCAGCACGCCGACTTCCAGTCCATGTCCCAAACCCTCCCTCAGAGCACTCAGCATCATCGAGTCTGCCCCCCCCTCCGAAGAGCAAAAGGGCTACGATACCCTTAGAAGCTGTGCAAGGCTCACTAACTTCCATCCCGATCCCCACCCACCCACAGAAGAGGACCCCTCCCTCCCAGAGGCCAGCACCCTTCCTGGAGTATAATATAGGCCCTTACCGTGTAAAGAACCCTGCTGGGGGCACCCCCCACCCCCATGCTGGGAATCAAGTAGCATAGTTCTTATGTCCATTGCTGCCGCTAGGCCATCCCTCTACAGCCCTTCTATACATAAAAGTTCAGGGAATACTTGCGGCCCCCTCAGGTTGCTGCACCCAGTTTTCCTGTCAGTTGCTCCATCATGGCTGGCTGGGACGCTCGCAGGGCACCAACAATCTTCTGGAGGGCCTCCGCGCCCTGCCTGCGCCTTGTGTTCCTCTGCTCGCTGCTCCACATCCTCTGGGCTAACTTGGAGGCCACAGAGGGCTCCCAGTTCACGTTGGGCTGGGGAACTTAGATGTTTCTCTTTTTAAGCTCTGCAGTGACCTCCTCAGCTGCATCGTAGGCGCGTGGTCCATCCAGAAAAAAGACCGTCATCTTGGAAGGGTAAGGCGTTTGAAACTTGATGTCAGCTGCCTTTAGTACTCTCATCACAGGAATGTAAGCACATCTTCGCACCATAATTTCAGGGGCAAAATCATTATCAAAATACAGTCTTTGTGATTTAAAAAAGACTTGCCCCTTCCTCCAGGCTGCGTGCAAGGCTGTCTCCTTTTCCTGGTATCTCAAAAATTTCATTAAAATGGTGTGGGGATGAGAGGCTGGCGGCAGCCTAGGGCCCAGAGTGTGATGCGCCCGCTCCAGCTCCAGGGTGATAGGCTCAGGCAAGTGGAGCAGCTCTTTCAGTAGGTTCTGCAAGAAGGGAATCATCTCTGTTCCTTCGACGTCCTCAGGGATCCTGGGGAGTCTCACATTGTTTCGCTGACTACGGCATTCCGCATCCTCGGCTCGGGACTGCAAGGCTCTAATGTCTTCATGAAGATGGACTATGGCGTGCTCCACATCCACTAGCCCTCCCTCTGCTTCTGCCGTTCGGACCTCGCTGCTCTCCTGGTGCTGCTCCAGTTTCCCGATATCGGTACACAGTGCTGTAACAGTTAACTTCATCTCTCGTCTAAAATCTCTAATTTCTGCCAGCATCTGTGCCATCTGCTTTGGGAGTATCGTATGGGGGGCCTGGTCGGATGCCGCATTGCTCCGGCGTGAGGTCGTCGAGGCCCGGGAGTCTCCAGTCTCTGACCCCTCGTCTTGCGATCTCTCCTCCTCTTGGTGTGTGAGCAGCGAAAATTTCACCTCCCCTCATTTCTTTGGCATTTTTGTTGCCCTCTGTGGTAGTTGTTGCAAGGATGGTTGCGGATGCACTAAATTGAGAGAGTTGTTGTAGGGATCACTCGGGGAGCCACTTGATCTAGGCTGCCATCTTGTTCATGACGTCACCGGAAGTCCCAAAACTAAATAAAACTTTAAATTAAGAATAAATAAATCATCATTAGTCAATTGGTTGTCCATCAAACAACTAGGTTTGCCTCATCAAAGAGGTCAAATTGTCTGGTGGTTAAGTTACTCATGTTGTTAATTGAACTTTTTTTTTGTTTTTTTCCAACTATCACAATTACTGAGAATTCAGAAGCAGTGTAGTTCCAAGACTTGCAAGGCACTTTCCAGACCCGTGTTGTTACTGGACAACTGCCGCACAGGTTTGGACAGCTATCAATCAATCAGATCACTGCATTTTGTTTACCAATTTTGTAATGAATTGTTAATAGGTGCTGAAATAACAGTGCTTAATAGGTTAGACTGAAGTGTCCCAGACACGAAACTGTCTGAGTCTGCTTTCTGTAGCCAGGATGATTCACTCAGTGCTCAGGGCCCCCTGGCAGGCAGAGGCCCTAGGCCTAGGCCTTGTTGGCCTATGCCTTAATATAGTCCTGCTCATTAATTCACATAACTGAGCTATCACAGTTCATTGCTGCATTTAAAGATCAAATACAAAAATCCTATAAACATAAAGGAATTATAAACTTTACTCTTTTTCCTTAACATAAGGACAACCAGATCTGATTTATTAACTATGAAATAAAGAAATTGCCATTTGTCATGTACAGATACTATTTTAATGTTCTCCTATTTGATGATTTCACAGAAAATACCTCAGACATTAGATCAACTGATTGAACCCAGGATGAGTGCTGATGTCATTCTAGTAGCAATGAGATATTTTCCTCAAGGTTCTGGCAGCTCAGTACACACACACACACACAGACACACACACACACACACAGTGGTAAGTGTGTAAAACGTCGGAGTAGTACAAAAAAGGGGAGCACATTTGGCTAAGCCATAAGGTAAAATGTCTGACAAAATGTGTGGATTAAGGTATGAATTATGGAAGGGGTATGGGAGAAGGGATGCAAATCCTCGTGAATGTGGGGATAAGGGTAACTATTTTTTAGAGAGTGCAGGTAGGGGTACAACTTTAGACAGTTACTGGGGTGTACATTTTGGGTGGGGAGCAGAGTAGGAGGTACAGATTTTGTCATGAGTAAGGGGTACCAGTTTAGGTAACTTAACATATTTGGGAAATAATGCTGGGGAGGTGCAAATTTTAGGAGCTGTGTTGGGTAGGGGTACAAAAATTTGGAAGTTAGTTGTAATGGAGGAATAAATGTGGGATGTGTGCAGAAAGGCATAAAGATGGCAGGAGTGGGGGTAGGTACACAGATAGGGAGAATTGTAGGGGTACATCTTTTGGGAGGGTTGTGTACGTTTTAGTAGGGCTGCAGAGCAGGAACATACGAAATTTGCCAGCAGATAAAGGCCTAGAGGTCTATCAAGTCTGCTCGAATGTGCAGCTAGCCCCCCTTATTCTGCAGCTGCCCCTCCCTTCCACCCTTCCCCTTCATTAACCCTTCCCCTTGTCCTGTCCCATCTTCATTTGAGGCAGTCCACTGTTCTACTGCATACTACTTCTGCAGGTAACGATTCCACCCAGCCACCACCCTCTCTGTAAAAAGTGTCTCTCATCTCCTCCTGAACCTTCCTCGCCCAGTCTCATATCATGGCCCTGGTGGCCTCCTCCCTTCTACTTTGAACAGCCCTCTGTAACTGTCTTGTTTATTCCTTTCATGTATTTAAAGGTTTCAATCATGTCACCCTGTCTCTCCTCTCCTCCAGTGAGTACATGTTCAACTCCTTCAACCTCCTCTCGTATGATAAGTCCCCAGACCCTTGATCATCTTTGTCGCTCTGCGCTGCACCCTCCAGTAACTTAATGTCCCTCTTCGAGATACGGACGCCAGTACTGCACGCAGTACTCCAGGTGTGGTCTAACTAATGACCCTATAGTGGCAGAATCACCTCCTCCCTCCTCGAGGATATACCCTTGCAATACAACCCAGCATTTTGTTGGCCTTTGCAGCTGCCTTCCTACATTGTGCCGAGTTGTTCATTGACCCTGTAATGAGCACACCCAGATCCTTCTCCTCCTCTGTCTGGGCTAGCTGCACTCCCCAGCTGGTAACTCCTCCTTGGGTTCTTCATCCCAAAATGCAGCACCTTGCACTTTTTGGCATTAAACCCAGTTGCCAGGTGTCTGACCAGGTTTCAAGCTTTGCCAGATCATCCTGCAACCCCTGCCATCCCCCTAGGTCATCCACCACCGCGCCAACCTTGGTAACATCAACAAACAGACTGATCTTGCTCTTGATGTCCCATGATATGTCTGCAATGAATATCCCAAACAACACTGGTCCCAACACCGAGCCCTGTGGGACACCGCTCATCACTGCCCTTGGGTGTGAGAGCTCCCCACCAACCACCACCCTCTGTTGCCTTCCCTGCAGCCAGTTTCCTAACCATCTCACCAGCTTTGCACACGCCCCTGTGCCTACGAACTTCCTTCCCAGCCTTCCATGTGGCACCGAGTCGAATGCCTTACTGAAGTACAGATACAGGACATCCACTGCTTGGCCCCTGTCCAGTTGCCTAGTTACCCAGTCATAGAACTCAACCAGGTTGGTTTGGCAGGATCTGCCACATATGAAGCCATGCTGTCTGCTGTCCTGTAGTCCTTTGGCCTCTAGGAGGGCCACCAGCCTCTCCTTCAGGATAGTCTCCATTAGCTTACCCACGATGGATGTGAGGCTCACTGGTCTGTAGTTTCCCGGTTCATCCTTGGGGCCACTCTTGTGGAGGGGCACCACATGAGCCATCCTCCAGTCCTGAGGTACACACCCCGAATGTAGTGAGTCCTGCAAGGACCTCTGCCAGCTCCTTCAGTACCCTGGGGTGGATGCCATCTGGGCCTGGTGCCTTGTCCACCCTCAGTGCCTTCAAACCCTCTCGAACTCTGCCCTCCATGATTTCCCCATCTGTCACCACTTCCCCCCCTGCTTCTGCCATTTCTCCCACCTTGGGTGTCACCCCTTCTCTTTAGTAAATACTGAGCAGAAGTACTCATTTAGTGCTTCCGCCTTATTGTACCCTGCTTCCACCCAACCCCCCTCCTTCCTAATCCTTACTATGTGGTCCTTACAGCTCCTTTTCTCCCTGATATACTTAAAGAAGTCCTTCTCCCTCTTCTTAATGCCTTGTGCCAGTCTGAGTTCTGTAGATGCTTTGGCTCCCCTTACTGCCCTTGTCACCTCCTTTGATTCTGTCAAGTACTCCTCTCTGTCTTCCCCCCTCCCTGTTTTCTTGTACTTCCTAAAGGCAGCTCTTTTCCTCCGTACCTTTTCCATGACCTCCTTGCTCAACCAGCTCGGTTTCTTAGCCCTAGCCTTCTTGCTCTGGGCTTTGCAGCAGGTTTTGGTTGCCTCCACTATCCCCAGCTTTATGAGCTCCCACCTCTGGTTAGTATCCATACTAGATTGAATTCTGGCCAGGTACCCTTTTACCACTTCCCCCATCCTCCCAAAGTCGGCCCTCCTGAAGTCCAGCACTCTTGTGCCAGATTCCACTCCTTCCTTGCCCATATCCAATGTGAGCCATACTGAGTGGTGGTCACCCCTGACAGCGGTTCCTCCACTGTAGTTCTCTCACAAGTCCCCATTTGCCAGCACAAGGTCAAGGGTATTCCCTAACCTGGTTGGTTCACTGACCATTTGCAGCAGGAAGCTGTCCTGAAGGCATCCAGCAGTACCTGCTCCTTCTGTTCCTGGTTGTTGGGGTGCTCCAGTCTACTCCTGGCATGTTGAAGTCCCCCACAATCACCACACTACCCTTCTCGCAGGTCCTCCTGATCTGTTCCGCTAGTTCCCTATCTAACTCCTCCGTCTGAAATGGTGGTCTGTACACCACTCCCATTCTAAGAATCCTATTCTTGGAATCCTGGATTTGCACCCAAAGTGACTCCGTACTACCCTCCTCCCCTTCCTCCCTTACACACTTCAGTCCTTCCTTCACATATGGTGCCACCCCTCCTTTCCCAATCACCCTGTCCCTATGAAATAACCTGTACCCTGGTACAGACAGGTCCCAGTCATTATATTGGGTGGCCCATGTTTCCATGATGGCTGCAATGTCCACCTCTCCCTCTGCCATGAGAACCTGTAACTCTGCAGTTTTCCTCCCAAGGCTCCTAGCATTAAGGGTAACCACCTTCCACCCTTTTCCCCCCTCCCATCCTGCCCTCCTTTCCTAGCATCACCAATAGCACTTGCCATTTGTCCTTTGTCACTGTTATGGGGGTAAGCTCATATGATTTCCCAACCTGTGGTCTCTGCATATCTCTTCCCCAACTGCCACCCCCCACTCCTAGTTTAAATTCCCAACTTCCTCTATATACTCTTCCATCCTCTGTTTCAACACTTTCTTTCCCTCCTCACTCAAGTGTAGTCTGTCCTTGGCATAGAGACTACTGTCCTCCCAGGTCCCTCCCACCCCCAACAGCCCATACCCTTTAGCACAACACCAGGTTCTTAGCCATCCATTAAATTCCACTATTCTCAGCTTTCTTGTTGCGCTTGCCCTTGGCACCGGAAGTATCTCAGAAAAAGTTACTGATCTTCCTGCCCCCTCACATAATTGTGCTAGTTCCTCAAATCTCCTCTGGACTATATCTACTGTCTTGTCAGCCAGGTCGTTTGTCCCAAGATGTATAATTAAGTGAGGCTTGTCCCTACCCCTTCTAGCATATTTCAGAACAGACTGTCTCACCCTGTCCGCTGTCATTCCTGGCGTGGCCTCCACCCAAATGCGACTATGGCTCTCCCCCTTGCTACCCCACCTAACTCCTCTTAGTATTGAGTCCCCCAGTGCTAAGATTCCACCCCTCTTACTCCCTGCTTGCTTCCATTCATCTCCCTCTCTCATTTCCAGCTCCTCTTCATCCTCCTGCACATTATTTCCCCCTTTTACCCCTGTTGCAATTCTCCCAGCAGAACTTCTCCCCGCTCCAGTTTGGTCCAGGCATTTATCAATTACTCCTCTAATTTCATCACTTCCTTCCTCCACCTTCTTCCTCTCTAGCAGTGCAAAACTATTTTCTGAAGACCCTTCACAAATGCCCGTTCCCCTCTCTCTTCATAGTAACCTGTTCTCTCCTTTCCACTCCATGACTTTTGCCACTTCTTCACCTCCACTCACAAGTCCCTATCCCCTCCTTCCATTTGTCTTTTGTCTACTGACCTGGTTTCCCCGGCAATCGTTCTTCCTGGCCTGGGCCCCTTTGTCTCTGCTTCCCTTCTTCTGACCCTCTCCTCACCACTGTTGGCTTAAATTGCCCTCCCTCATCTCCCCTTCTTCCTCCCACTAGTATTGGGCTAAACCCACCCCCAATCTGCCTTGCCTGTCTTAGTTCCTCCTGCAGACCCTCGATCTCCTTTCTAAGTTTTTCTATGTGGTTGCACACTAAACATCCTCCCACACTCCAGGCAATTTTTAGAAAGATTGGTGCACTGCAGTTGTTGCAGCCTACCACCCTACCCATTGCTGTCGTTGCCCACCAGCAACCCCCCACCCTTCCAGATGCAGGATACCAAACACTCCCCCAAGTCTCCCTCCCCTCTATCAGTGCAAAACATTCTTAATTTCCTTACCCCTTTGTTGCACACGCTTAGATATATTGAGCAACTTCTTTTATATTCCTATCCTTCCTATCCACACTCAAAAGAGACTTTAAGTAGCCATTGCACAACCTTTCAAACTCCTACCTCCTTTTCCCAATGCAATATCAATGCGAAAAGTAATAATGAAAGCTCCTAGCTTTGCATTTACTTCTTCCACTGAGAGAGCAGTCTCTCTCACTTGCTGCTGTTCCTTTCCTGGATGTCTGCCTTTGCTATGACAGGTGCATATCCTTTGCCTGTTTGAGGAAGTGATGTCAGAACCCCTGGTATAAAGGAAATAATGGACCGGGGTGGGTGGGGTGAGGGGTTTGGGTGGGTGGCACCAGCCCAAGTCTTCCAGAAACAATCAGGTAGCTGAGGCCTCTGGTCAGACCATTAGCACCCTTCCCCCACTGTGCACTCAACTTTGCAGCTAGTGAAGCCAGTTACAATGAATCACAATTCTACTCAAAGCCCCCAAAATAGGTTTGCTACCCAAAGAAACAGGACTCCAATTCAAACAGCTTCACCAACAACACATCAAAATAGGCATGGAATTAGAAGATATAGGTCTCCAATTCAAAGAAACAGACCCAGTTAAATTACACCAATTATGTTTTAAAACAGAAGAAATAGGCCTCTACAAATGCAGCCTGCCACACAGTGAACCAAACAAATAAGCCCACTTATAGCTACCAAAACAGGTTTCAAAATTCCAACAGCCCCAAACAATACCCTGCTAGCCCCTTAGTAGTAAGAAAGAAAAGAAATAACATTCTACCAAGTAGAATCCATGAAAAACAATATAAAACAAGGAGCTACTGTACTGTAGATCTGATCCTGTCCCCCTTCCAGTTCCTTTTGTAAGGGTTGCAAGGGAGAGGACGCAGATTTAAGGAGTGGTGGGTACAAATTATTGGAGGGGTATAATGCTACATATATGAATATGCAAACATACAAGTTTGCCAGCAGAAACAGGCCAAATGGTCTATCAAGCCTGCTCGACTGTGCAACTAGCACCCTTACCTTGCAGCTGCCCCATCCCCCTCCCTCCATCCAAATTATCCCCCACCCTGTCCCATCCCGTTTGGAAACTACCCACTGTCTTACAGGATACCACCTCCTCCAGCAGAACGTTCCATTCTGCTACAACCCTTTCTGTGAAAAAGTGTCTCCTCATTTCCCTCCTATATCTTCCCCCTTGAGTCTAAGACCATGCCCTCTCGTGTCCCTCCCCCTCCTTAGCTTGAATATCCCTTCAATAGCTGTCTTGTTTATCCCTTCTAAGTACTTAAAAGTCTCAATCATATCTCTCCAATCCCTTCTCTCCTCCAGGGAGTACATATTCAACTCTCTCAGCCTCTCCTCATATGGCCTGCCCTCTAATCTCTGGATCATCTTTGTCACTCTGTGTTGTACCCCTTCCAGTAATCTTACATCCTTCCTCAGATATGGGTGCCAGTACTGCATGCAATATTCTAGGTGTGGCCTGACCAGATACCTGCAGAGAAGCAGGATCACCTCCCTGCTCCTGGAGGAGATTCCTCTCGCAATACATCCCAGCATCCTGTTTGCCTTTGCTACCACCCTACTGCACTGTTCTGTATTGTTCATTTTCCCAGTTACAACCCACCCCTAGATCCTTTTCTTCCTCGGTGGTACCTAGCTGCACTCCTCCCAGCTGGTAGCCCCTCTCTGGATTCTTTGCTCTGAAGTGCAGTACCTTGTACTGTTTCACACTGAACCACAACTGCCATGCTTCTGACCACTCCACCAGTTTGGTCAGGTCATCCTGCAGCCCCTGCCATCCTGCTATGTCATCCATCACTGCCCCCTAATTGGTGTCATCAGCGAACAGACTGATCTTATTCCTGATGCCATGCGAGATGTCTGCTGTGACTATACCAAACAGCACTGGCCCCAGTACCCTGTGGCACCCCACTCATCACAGCCCTTGGCGATGAAAGTCCCCCCACCACTACCCTCTGCTGTCTCCCCTGCAGCCAATTTTCAATCCATTTACCCATCTTAGGCCCCACCCCCACATATCTCAACTTTCCTTCCAACCTCCCATGCAACACTGAATCAAAGGCCTTACTGAAGTCCCAATGTATGACATCCACAGCATGGCCCTTGTCCAACTCCCTCATTACCCAGCCATAATACTCAACTAGGTTAGTCTGACAGGATCTTCTTGAGACAAACCCATGTTGATGACCATCCTGGAGCCCATTGTCTTCCAGAAAGGTCACCAGCCTCTCCTTAAGGATTGTCTCCATCAGCTTCCCCACAATGGATGTTAGACTTACTGGTCTGTAATTGTCTGGTTCATCCTTTGGTCCACTTTTATGGAGGGGCACCACATGGACCATCCTCCAGTCATGTGGTATGCACTCTGTGTCCAGGGAGGCGTTGAATAGGTCCACCAGTGGTCCAACCAGGACCTCCTCCATTTCCTTCAGCACCCTGGGATATATGCCATCTGGTCCTGGTGCCTTATCCACCCTTAGAACCCTTAGACCTTCCAATACATTGCCCTCTGTGATCACCATGTCCGTTACACCCTCCCAACCCCCTGTGGTAGTTACCCACCCTTCTCCCTTGTGAATACCAAACAGAAGTACTCATTTAGTGTTTCTGCCTGTTCCATCCCTTTCTCTTCTCAACCCCATCCTTCCTGATCCTCACTATCTGGTCCTTGCAGCTCCTTCTCTCACGTATGTATCTGAAGAAGTCCTTTTCGCCATCCTTGATGCCCTGTGTCAACCTCAATTCCCTGAAAGCCTTGGCTCCCCTGACTCCCCAGGAAACTTATTGGACTTCTTCAACTACTACTCCCTATCCTCCCCCTTCCTGGATTTCCTGTATCTCCTGAATGCTGCTTTTTTTTAGCCCTCATCATTTCTAAGACCTCCCTACTCATCCAGCTCAGTTTTTTAGACCTTCCCTTTTTGTTCTGCGATTTGGTACATGTCTCAACAGTAGAAAAAAGGTAGCATTCAGGAAGTATAAGGAAACACAGAAGGAGCAGGACAGAGAACTGTACCAGTTAAAGCAGAAGGAAGTGGGGAAGGCAGTCAGAATAGCAAAAGCCCAAACTGAGTAAAAGATAGCCAACTCAGTTAAGAAGGGTGATAAAACCTGTCACAAACTCACTCAGCAGGTCAGCCCTCTACTCCCAAAGTGCCAACCTCCGAGCACAGTCTTGTGAACAGTTAACAGAAACAGGGTAACCCTCCTATCTGTTTTTGTGGGTTCGAATCAACCTTTGGTCTCAAGTCTTGGAGGGATTCAAACTGTGATCCTCTTGTTAGCATACCCAATGCATAGGCTCAGATAATTCTGTCTTCGGTGGGCCAGATATCTTTGCCTATGGGCACCTAACCAGGTGTATAGAAATGAACCCTTAAAAACTCTAATAAAAGACCTCAGATTAAACCCTTGCTTTTTTCCAGTTTGGTATCACCATTCAAGCTTATGCACAGTGTCTGCTTTAACTATAAATACTCCACTTGTTAAAGAAAAGAAATCAAAGACAGACCAAGTAGGTTCTAAAAATAGAGTTTCACTAAAATAGATAAAAAATATGTAAAACATAAAATACAGAAGCATATATCACAAAACATACAAATCTTTTAAAAGAACAAGGTTTTAACAGTGCAATTCCTACTACAGTACTTAGATTTGTCTCTCTCTCTCTCTAAATACCTGCTTAAAGCGCTCACAGATGTTTCTTTGTCAGAGCATAGATAAAAGTCTCTGAATGAAAACAGAATACTGTTTAAAAGACTGTCTTGGCCAACCCCTTTGCATGAGGTCACTTGGCTCCTCCCTGTCAGAGTATATAAAAATATATATCTATACAAAAATAGGATATCTTATCCAAGTATTAAATTTTGTAACCTCAGCATGACTCATTTTTTTCAAATGACTCTCTTTGATCTTATGATCAGCTTCCCCTTTCCAGGACATCAAAAGGACTTATGTCTCTCTGCCAGATCTCACGGAGGTGCAACATGCTTTTATATCACCAAGTGAATTTCACTGTGTTTCCTCTGAACGTCATAAACGTTTATGATTCTTGCCCAGCATATGGTAAGCTACCATAAATCTAGACAAACAGGAGATCCCTGATTAAGGCCTGGTCTGTAATTAGCTTCTGGCCTTCCAGGTAACACCTTGTATCTAAAACCTGTGTGTATATGTGTATGTGTGTGTGTGTGTGTGTGTGTGTGTGTGTGTGTGTGTGTCATACTCACATGCTGTTTCAGCATTTCTCATGAGAGACAGTCAATAACACATTTTTATTTTACCAAAAAATCATACAGCACTCAGAACTGGCTGTCCACATCACAAAACCTTTTATAGGTACATTAGGGAGTGAAGAAAGTTGAAGGAAGGGATAGTGAGGCTTACTAAAGGGAAGGGAGGGTGGGCAGAGGATAACAGTGAAAAAACAGGGATACTGAATTAATTCTTCTGCTCAGTATTCACAAAAGAAGAGGAGGGGGAGGTACCTAAATCAAAGAATAGAAGCACTTTTGATAGGGAGGTCAATACCAGTCCATTCACAGAAGAAAGGGTTCTGAAAGAACTGAAAACTGAAAGTGGACAAAGCAATGGGGCCTGATGGGATTCACCCAAGAATTCTAAAAGAACTAAGGGTAGAACTAGTGACATCACTGACTACCCTTTTTAACAAATCATGGGAGGATGGTGTGGTACTGGATTGGAGGAGGGCAGACGTGATTCCCCTCCACAAAAGTGGGAGCAAGACAGAGGCAGGAAACTACAGACCTGTTAGTTTGACCTCAGTGGTAGGGAAAATGATGGAATCACTTCTAAAGGAAAGAATTGTTGAGTTCCTAGAGGCCAGTGGGGCACAGGACCCAAGGCAGCATGTATTCATAGCAGGAAGGTCATGTCAGATGAATCTAATAGATTTCTTTGACTGGGTGACCAATGTACTAGACCAGGGAGTGGCTGTGGACATGGCCTACCTAGACCTTAGCAATGCATTTGACACAGTCCCACACAAAAGATTAATATACAAGTTAGCCAGCCTTGGAGTGGGTTCCAAGGTGGTAGCCTGGGTAAAAAATTGGCTGGACAACAGGATACAGAGGGTAATAGTAAACAGAGTTTACTCTGAAGAAAGTGGGGTTACTAGTGGGGTACAGCAGGGTTCAGTACAGGGACAAGTCCTCTTTAATGTCTTTATAAGTGATATTGCAGAGGGACTGGAAGGAAAAGTATGTCTCTTTGCAGACGACACAAAGATCTGCAACATGGTTGGTACAGAAGGTCAGGTGGAGAGGATGCAAAGGGACTTGGCAAGGTTGGAGGAATGGTCAAATGTATGGCAGCTTAGATTCAATGCAAAGAAGTGCAAAGTAATTCACCTGGGAAACAAAAATCCAGAGGAAGAGTACACAATGTGGGGTGAGATAATAACAACAACAGAAATGGAAAGGGACCTGGGGGTACTCATATCAGATGACCTTAAGGTGGGCAAGCAATGTGAGAAGGCAGTGGGATACTGGGATGCATAAGGAGAGGCATCACCAGTAGAAAACAGGAAGTTGTTATCCTTCTGTACAGACAGCTGGTGAGACCCCGTCTGGAGTTCTGCGTCCAGTTCTAGAGACCCCATCTCCACTAGGACATAGACAGGATGGAGGCTGTCCAGCAGAAGGCAACTAAAATGGTGCAGGGTCTGCACCAGAAGACATACGAAGAGAGAGATTAAAGAAGCTTAATATGTATACACTCGAGGAGAGGAAGGAGAGGGGGGTCATGATGTAAAACTTTCAAGTACATCAAGAGAATTAACAGAGTCCAAGATGGTAGCATCTTTCAGAAAAAGAGATGTGCAAGAACAAGGGGGCACAATTTGAAGATAAGGAGGGACAGCTCAGAGGTAATGTGAGGAAGTATTTTTTCATGGAGAGGGTTGTGGATACATGGAACAGCCTTCCTGAGGAGGTAGTGGAGTAAAAAACAGTAGGGGAATTCAAGAATGCATGGGATAGACATAAGGCAATTCTAGTGGGGGGGGTAGGAGGAAGTAGGCTGTTGGCTAACTAGGATCTACAGCCTATGCATTAGGTAGGGAAATGGGCAGACTAGGTGGACCAAGCGGTCCTTATCTGCCATCAAATTCTATGTTTCTATGTTTCCACAAGCCCCAATTTGATTTTTTACCATTCTAGTTCACATCCCAGTGTGGATGAATTTCTGTCCCCCCCCACCCCAAGATTTCACCCATTTTTCTAAATTCAGCCTGTCTGAAGTCAACACACTGGTCCCTGTACCCACGGCTTCCCTACTCATGTTGAGTGTGAACCACACCGAGTGGTGGTCACTCTCAGCCAGTGGGTCCTCCACCCCCACCTCCCTTACAGCCTCCCCGTTGGACAGTACTAGATCCAGTGTATTTCCCAACCTAGTTGGTTCAGTAACCATCTGTGCCAGGAAGCAGTCCTGGAAGGCATCCAGGAGTATCTGTTCCCTAGCACTCGAAGTGGCTGGGGTACCCCAATCCACTCCTGGCAGATTGAAGTTCTCCACGATCACTGTGTTACCTTTCCTGCACACCTTCCTAATTTGTTCTGCTTGCTCCTCGTCCAGGTCCTTCCCTTGAGTTGGTGGCCTGTATACCACCCCCATCCTGAGAATCCTATTCTTCGTGTCATGGAATTGCATCCATAAGACCTTTGTTCTACCTTCCTTCCCCTCTTCCCTTGTACATTTTATCCCTTCCTTCACATACATCGCTACCCCTGCCCCTTTCCCTTTGCCCCTATCCCTCCTGTAAATCCTATACCCTGGGATCATCAGGTCGTAGTCCTGATATTGGTTGAGCCATGTTTCGGTGATAGCCGCCATGTCCACCATCCCCTCCACCAATAGCGCTTGCAGTTTGGCGGTTTTGTTCCCCAGGCTTCTTGCATTCAGGGAGACAACTCTCCAATATGTTCCCTTACCCCCTTTCTCACCCTTCTTAACCCCACTCTTTTGACCCCTCCCTGGTTCTGTCCCTGTTTGTACAAGGAGGGGAAAGTTCATTTGTCTCCCCTCTCTGGAGACCCCTCATTACAGCTTCCCACTCGCACCCCCCTGCCTAGTTTAAATTTACCTTTGTTGCTACGTACTCTTCTATCCTCTGTTTTAACACCCCCTTCCCTGCTCAGATGTAATCTGTCCTCTGCGAACAGATCTCTATTGTCCCAGACCCTGCCCAAGCCTCCCACTATCCCGTACCCCTTGGATCGACTCCATTCTCCCAGCCAAGTGTTGAACTCACCTATTCTTCCCTTCCACTCCATACTTGCCCTGGTACTGGGAGTAACTCAGAGAAGGGCACTGATCCCCTACCTCCTCACACAACCTTCTCAGTTCCTCGAACCTCTCCCTTACCACCGCTACCGTTTCATCCGCCAAGTCATTCGTACTCACGTGCACCACCACATGTAGTTTCTGCCTTCCCCTCCTTGCGTACTTGAGAATAGCTTGTCCTACCCTACCCACTGTCAACCCAGGTACTGACTCTACCCATATGTGACTATGTCTTTCCCCTTTACTTCCCCATCTGATCCCTTTAAGTATGGAATCTCTCAGCACTAGTACACTCCCCTCTTCATTTCTATTCCCTCCCCTGATCCATTTTTCCATGTACCTGCTCTGAGAGTCCACCCTGCCCTGCACATTTGCAACTCTAACCATACCCTTAACTTTGCACCCAGCCTCCTCCCCTGTCTTGCCCCCTCTCCTAATGCTCTCCCTGTCTGACTTGCTCTCCCTCTTCTCGTAGAGCTCTCCCACTATCAACACCATCCCTCTTCTTCGCTCTGGGCCCCCTCCTCTCATCCTCCTCCTCCTCCTGCTCTACTGTATTACTCTCATCCACCCTTTTAGTTGGACCCCTCTTCCCTCTAACCTTGCCTCCATCATCTGGCCAAGTGCTGTCCCTTGGGCATTCATTACCCCCTGCCCCCTCTTGGAGATCCTCCCCCTCCTCATTCCTTATTGTAGCCAGCACCTCAAACCTATTTCCTGTCACTGCTGTACTTCTGTTCATCAGTTCCTTTCTACTGTCCTGAAACTTCCCCTTGCTGCTGGCCCCACTGTACTCTTTGGCCCCATACCCCAACCTTTTCCCAGCTCCGGTTCAGAGCTTATGTTATTCCATGGTCCAGAAATCTTGTTACTCCATGGAGGTGGCCCTCCTGCTCTTGTTTTCTCCCCCCATCTTCTCTAGCTCCCTAGCAAGTCACTGCACTTCTGCCTCCAGCCTCCTCAGCCTGTGGCAAATTGGACTCCCCCCAGCTTCCATAATATGTTCATCCAAACAGCTGCCCCACATCCATTACAGCCCACTATTCTCCCCAACCGTTTCCCCCTTATGTCCTGCTGTCCCCTGTACCCATCACCTTTCCCCTGCCACCAACCTCTCCTATGTTGACCAATTCCCCCCCCCAGTGTAACCTTCACCAGTATGCCCCATTTCCATGCTTCCTATTATCACCCTACTGCTATTAAATTTCCTCAATGCTGACTATAGTGGGAGGTTTCCCTTTTGACTTTCCTTAAGATTCCTTTAATCTCCTTAGACATGTGTAAATTAAGAGAGTACGCCCCTAACTTTACTGTATTTTTAAATTCTGGAATAAAGTTAAAACATCAAACACACTGATTAGTGTGATGTAGACAGCCAGTTCTGAGTGCTGTATCATTTTTATTAATATAAAATGTATTACTCACTGTCTCTGTTGAAAATCTGATGCTCTTAGAATGACCTCACTCACCCCCCCGCCAGATTTTAGCTAAAAGATGAAAGCCACAAGAAAAATGCTGACAGCATGTAGTTCACACACACACTCAGTTTTTAGAGACCATGTGTTACATGTAAGGCCTTAATTAAGGATCCTGTTGGTCTGAGTTAATTACAACTGTAGTTGCTATAACATATCCATTTTATGACGTTGGAAGGAAAACCCAGGTTATGACATAGAAGTGCGAAATCATAAAGATGCTTTCCTGTCCTGGAAGTGGGAAGCTTATTATGAGATCAAAAGAAGTGTCATTTGAAGGACATGAATTATGCTGAAGTTGCAGAATGTAATACTTTTGTATAAGATATATATTTTCATATATCCTGACAGGGAGGAGCTAGGTGACCTCCTGAAAAGAGATGGGGTAAAAGCCAGCATTTAATTTAGTCTGTTTTACTTCACAGAGACACATTTTTACCTAGACTCTGACCACGAAAACATCTTGGGAGCACTTTTAAGCAAGTATTTAGAGACTGAGTACTGTAGTAGGAATTGCACTGTTTAAAACCTTGTTCTTTTAATAGATTTGTATGTCTTGTGATATAACAGTTCTGTATTGTTGTGTTTTACATATTTTTAACTATTTTATTAAAATTCTTTTTAGAACTTACATGGTCTGTCTTGGACTTCTTTTTAGTTGTAAGAAAAGTATATGGTTATTGCCGATACTAAACATAAGCTTGAATGGTGGCACCAAACTGGAAAGAGAAACATTTTAAATCTGAGGTCTTTATTAAAGTTTTAAGGGTTCATCTCTGTATACCTTGTTAGGTGCCCATAGGCAAGATTTCTGGCCCCGAAGACAGAAATATCTGAGCCTGTGCATTGGGTACGCTTGCAAGAGGTTCACAGTTTGAATCCCTCCAGAACTTGAGACCAAAGGTTGATCCGAACTCACAAAACAGACAAGAGGGTTACCTTGTCTGTTACACTGTTCACAAGACTGCACTCAGAGGTTGGCAGTTTGGGAGTAGAGGGCCTGACCTGCTGAGTGGGTTTGTGACAATTATCACTTGCTGTATCCCCAGTCCCCCACTCTGCAGCCCTCCAATAATTTCTGGCCCTACTTGTATGTCCCCTACCATTCACCTATCCCGTGCCACCCCACACACTTTATACTGTAGGTTTATTCCAGGGATTCTCCTTAGCATATATCACTCTATAACAGAAAACAGTCCTTCTCTAAGATACTGTAAGATTCATATCTACTGTTATCCCAGAGTCCTTCCCTAAGACACTGTAAGATTCATATCTACTGTTATCCCAGAGCTACACATATCTGCAACATTATAAAACAATCCCCTCTGTTAGTCACTGTAAGATTCATTTATAAAAACTCATAGCAGTATAAAAGTGAAAAATAGCAATCTGCTGCATAAAATACAATAAATGACATAAAGATAATCTTATAGCATATAACGGTCACTCTCACTCTATAACATGCACTTGTAGGCTATTCCCCTCCCCACCAGTGCCTACTTGGTAGCTTTCCCTGGGCGGAACCCCAAGCAGCCTATTTAATTAATGGCAGTGGTGCGGGGTGGGAGGGTGAGACCTTTTTATACTGCTGTCCCTCTTGCTGTTTGCTCCTCTTTTATACTGGATCCCTCTCTCTGTGCTGTTCAATTTGTTCAAATGTATAAATCAGAGGAGGTATGCGACAGGATGGATATTAGAGCAGGGTGCAGGTTACACTTAGCAACTTGGGAGAGATATGTGGACATGTGGAATAGTTGAAAGGGAGGGGCTGTGAGTTGTTTATTTTTGTGGGAGCATACATTTGTGGAGCAGTACAGCACAGGTGGTAAATATTTTGTTAGTGTTGTGGAACTTCAGCAAAGAGGATGAATTTGAATAAAATAAAAAATAAGGAGAGAGGTGTGAGGGCTGCATTCAAGGCTGGAAGAGAAACAAAGCAGAAACAAAAACATACGTGTTAGGAGCCTGTCATTTTTTTTTGCGGGGGGGGGGAGGTCATACTTAGTACAAAGTAATTGTGATCAGCTTATGGAACTGGCCAGGTATTTACTCATGGTGATTTACTGGAATAATTCCATTAATAAAGGCCCCCATCAGAAAACTGGAAGCAAAGACCGATTTTAAAATGCTACAATCTGACGTATAATCAGATGTACTCTGTGTATACTGAGCTGCCAGCACCTTGAGGAAAATGATGCAATTGTTGTTTGAATGACATCGGCACCCACCCAAGATTCTGTCTGAAAATGTCGGCAGCAATTTCTGTGAAACCATCATATAAGACAGGAGGTAAAACAGCATCTATACATGTGAAATGGCAGTTCCTGCACTTTACTTGCAATACATAAGGACTGGTTGTTCTCATGGTGAGCAAAGAGTATCTTTTAAAAGCATTGCAATTGATCTTTAAAGCCACATCTCTCCACAACCATATATTGTGAGGAATGAACTTTGTGCCACTCACACATGCACCTCTGACAGTAAAGCTGCTGCTGAAACAGAATGTGTTCACTCACAGCTGCAAAATGGATGGACAAACCATACACCTCACCCACAAATCTGACCCTGAAGCCATACCTCTCAACTGCTATGAATTTTGCATAGTGCTATGAATTTTGCACTCAAATTCACTCTTGCCCCGCAAATGCTTATTAGTGTTCCTTATAATGTTAGAGCTCTTTCTGGACACACAAACTATTCAAATATCGAACTTACTTGATAGAAACATTCCTTAACACTAAACATATGGGGCCTGCTATTCTTAGACGTATGATTGTTTGAAATAAAGTGCTACACGTTCTGGACATTTGCTGTGAATTATGAAGGCCAGTGCAATTAATTTTAATGCTGAGAGACTGAGAGGTATGCCAGAAGCAGGTACCTCACACTGTGAATCCAGCCTGATCCTATCCCTATGTACAGCAGTCCTTTAAAAAAACATTAACTAAAGAATGAATCCTGGGAGGGTGGGTGCTGTAGAGGTGAGGCTATACTACAGTATTGCCAAAAGCACTAAACGTATGGCCAGCTAAGTAAGACAAACTACCAAAGTTGCAACAGAAAATACCAAGATGTCCAAACAAGTCCTAGAAAGCGGAAGGACTATATTCAAGCATATACATTCATTTGTTCAATTTTACAACATTTAAAAACTGTTTTTTCTTATTATTTCATATATATTACTAACAACTATTTTTAAAAATGAAATAACTCACACCAGGATATGGGTTTATTCTGAAGTAATGCCGTTCCTGGGCACTGGAGGACACTTGGACCTCATAACACACTCGGGGCATACATTACTTCAACATAACCTCGTGTCTTGATGTGGATAATTGCTTTCGTGACCCAGTATTTGAAAAATACTTTATATACAAAATACTGGCTTGCAGGCTAAATGCAATTCTCCTTTACTGGCCATCTGAAAATATTTGACTTGCATAAGATTCAGGATTATCAAGTTCTTTATTTTGGGTGTAAAGCTTTTTGTTTGTGTACTAACAGCAACATGTACTTCTCCTGTTTTGTGTATGTATTTTTATAGTCAGCCTTGTAAAGTTGATATCCTCTTGGCAAGGGTGTAACAAGCTGAAAGCCTACTGTTCAGAGTGAGTAACAAATATTAATTCTGAATACCACAAATAATGGGTTAGCTGGCCCTATTTGGGGTGTTGCTACTCAGTTTTCAACCAAACAAAACAGTAAAGAAAATGAAGTCTTCTCCCTTTCCCCAGGCGGCCAAGGGGAATAGTCCCATGATCAACCCTCAGGCATCTGCCACTCACAACCCCCCTTGGTCATCTCATATCATACTAATTTTTTTATTGAGACCAACTGGTTTAACAATATGGCTTGCTTATTATTTTGTTACTATTGTCAGGGTTAAAAGTGTACAAAAAAAACAAACTACCATGCCCATAAGGACCATGGTTATGGAAAATGGAAAGACTCCTTCTTAGCCGACACCTGGGGTTGAATGGGAGCCAGACTCAATCTTGGGCTCTCCTTCCCCCTGTCACTTGCCTCTGGACCCTCTGCTCACCTCAGCCTGCTGCTCCTGCATTCCACCAGTCATGCAGTTTCATGCACAAGTCTCTGGCTCCTCTTTTATTCAGCTGACCACTAGTGGCCCTCCGGGAGAAGGACTGAGCACAAAGGACATCGAGGAGTCTGCCTGCAGTCAGTCTGAGGTAGCTGTTTGGCTGGCCATGCTGTACCCAATACAAGCTTCTTCCTAACCTAGCAGCCACTCTGCTTTGCTATGAGTACCATTGTAATTGACTGTGGGCCTCCTACCTACCATAGTTACTATACTGTTAATCTCATTCCACTTGATTGTACTATACCGCCAGAAAAATCCTATCTGTGTGCATCCACATTCTGCATTTTGTCTCATACTGAATGTTCAATTCAGAGTTAGCACTCCAGATCTTATTTGTGCCAATTTATCTGTAGTGGAGTACATCTGTATTGCAGCTTTCACCTGTTTGTTGATTTCCTATTGTAGTTTGTTACCAGGTGTTACCTATTGCTACTGCTCACTTGACTAAAACAACTTACAACTAACCTGCCTAGCTGTTATTTGCCTGGTATTTGTGCACTGTTTAACTATTGTGGGTGCTGCTTGCTATTTTACTCTTGCCTCCCTCCTCCTAGGCACAGTGTTCTGTGCAATACTCTGCCTGCTCCATTTCCCCTTCCTCCTCCTCCTTCCGTCTCCGCCTTCCTCCCCCATCCAACTCTCCTACCCTCCCTTTCTTCCCCTCTCTTAACCCATCCCACTCTCTCCCTACTCTTCTCTCCCTCTCCTTTCTTTTCCATCCTAGGCTCCTACCACCCCATTCTTTCAACCTGGAGTTTCTCCAATGTGCCCTCCTCTCCCCTCACCACCCATCTTCTCACTGCTCTCCTACCTGCTTCAAGGGTAGGAAGCCCCACTCTATCCGTCTCCTCATTCTCCTGCTCCTCCTCCTTCTGTCTGGCCATGTGGAGCCCAGTCCTGGTCCCTTCCCTTCCTACCTCCCTCTGCTATTGTGAAGGGTTTTAGTGTCTTCCATCTGAATGCTAGGAGCCTTCTGCCTAAGCTCGACCTTCTCTCTGTCTGGGTTCAGTTATGCTTGCCCGATGTCCTTTGTATCTCTGAGTCCTGGCTTTCTTCCAGGACACCTGCTCTTTCTTGTCCCTTCTTAATTACCATCTTTTCAGGCAGGACATGGGATAACATGGTGGCAGCGGCGTTGCCATCTATGTCTGCCAGAGCCTCTTACTTGCCATCGTCTTCAGTGAGGCCATACCCTCCTCCCACAAATTTCTCCTAGTCAGGCTCTCATCTGTACCTATGGGGTTGGCTATACCTTTCCTAAGATCTTACACTCATCCATGGTTGACTCTCTTTCCTTCATCCTTCTCATTCCTTCTCAGGTGACCTTATCCTCCATCTACTATTCACAGGGTTGAGTCACTTAATTTGTGCCAGATTATTTCAGAGCCCATCTGGTTCAGTCCCCACTCCGCCGACCATACTCTGTGGAACTGGGTTCTAACTTCCCACCTCCACCACATTGTTGCAGCAGGCATTTTGTCACATTCATTTAGTGACCACTGCATGACATTCTGTGTCAGGAAAATCCAGTGCCCACCCCCCTCACCAAAAGAAATCTGGTCCAGATATCTCCTGTCGCTAAACATCAATACTGTACTGAGTGACCTCACTATAACAGACTGGGCAGCCATCCTCTCTGCCTCTGATATTGACATTGCTCTCATACTATTTGACTCCAAATTCTCTTCCATCTGGGACAAGCATGCCCCACTCTGGAAATCCAGAGTAAAAACTTCCCATCACCCCTAGATTACCACCAAAAATCATTGATCTGTGCAATTACCGAGACCTTGTGTGGGACTACTACAAATTATCCCACTCTTCTCCTGATCTCATCTCCAACAAGACTCTGAGGAATAACTGTACAAAGACTGTCTGGGCCATAAAAATTGCACTATTTCAAGGCCAGCCTCCAGAAAAACCTTAACTCCCCAAGCCATAGTCTGGAAGTTATTCGCTCCCTTTTCGACCCCCCATCCAGTCCCCTCCCCAGTCCTTGTAGTTAATGGTTCACCTGTGTCTGATCCGCCCTCTGTTGCTGCTCACTTCAGTGAGTTCTTCAGAACCTGTGCGCTCCCTTCTTCTCTCACTCCAGGCTCCTCTCCTTCCACTCCACTACTCCACACCTCTCAACGAGTTTCCACTTCCCCCATCACCACACAGGAATCTCTGCTTGCCCTTTCATCCCTCAACCCATCAAAGTCCAGCCCTGACAGTCTGGACCCCAAGCTCCTCCACCTCTCAGACCCTGCCATTGCAGCTCCCCTTACTCGCTTACTCAACTGTTCCTTCTCCCTCAGTGCTGTTCCTCAATTCTGGAAGTTGGCCAGAGTCATTCCATTTCATAAAGGGGGTGACCCCTCCTCCCCTGGCAATTTCCATCTCATCTCCCTCCTCCTCTCCCTCCCAAAGCTGCAAGACAAACAGGTCCATGCTAGACTCCTCATCTTCCTTTCATCCTTCAACTTCCTCTCACCCTTCCAGTACAGCTTCTGGGAGCACCACTCCCCTGTCTCCTCACTGCTGTGTGTTACTGATTATATCTTCTTCTGGATGGATCAGGGGCACATCACAGCTGCTATTTTCTTCAATATCACCAAAGCCTTTGATTTAGTGTCCCATTCACTCCTCATGGACAAGCTGAGCATTACTGGTCTCTCAGATCCTGCTGTTGCATGGTTCTGTTCCTACCTACCAGGCCGACAACAATTGGTAGAGGTTGGAGATGCACTGTCGCCTGCCTTTCCTATCCAGGCTGGGGTCCCACAGGGCTCCATCCTAGGTTCCATTCTTTTCTCCATCTTCCTGAACGACCTCCCTTCTGCCTGTGCCAACTCACATACATATGTATGCAGAAGCCACAGTTATCTTCACCTCTGATTCCCTCCACCACAGCTGCGGAGGATCTGTTCAAGCAGGATTTCAATAGTGTTCTGCACTGGTTCCAATCCAACCAAGTCAGACTCAGCACTAAAACAAAAACTGTGTCCATGACCTTTGGAACCAGTCAGAAGCTGGCCAGAATCACTGCCCCTCCTGTTTTCACTACTCTGGAAGGCACACTTCTTAAAACTATTCAGGCTTTCAGGTACCTTGAAGTGTGTCTAGACAGTAAGCTTGACTTCTCACTCAACCCACACTGATGCCATCCATGCAAAACTGTGCCCCAAGTTTGGTGCCTTGTACCACAACAAAGACTGGTTCACTCTGCATGTCTGCAGGGAACTTGTTACCAAAATGATGTCCCTGTCTTCGACTACTGCCTTGATCTCACTACCACACCACCACAGTCTTCTGTCTTCATTGTGAGGCCAGGCAAAAACTCACCCTTCAGGTCAATCACCTGTTGTTAACAGTGTTCTTGCTCACCGTGTATTGCTGCCATTTCTGAATGTGCGCTTCTTAGGTGTTCTTTTTGAGCTGTACCGCACCTTATTCTCTGCACATGCAATTTTTTGTATTTATTCTGTTTTGTACATACCTTTATCAAATGTTGTTCCACAGTTCTACATTTATGTATTCTGCTGCAGTTCTTCCTCTGTTCCCCTCCCCCAGGTCACGCTTGGAAATGAGCTTCATCTCAGTGTGCTTCTCCCGGTTACCAGTTTTCAAATAAATAAATAAATAAATAAATTCATTTTGCAGAAGCCCTCTTTTTTTTAAAGCACAGTATTCATTTTTTCTTTTTTTTTCTGTTTATGCTCATTTCAAGCCAACCCCTTCAGGCCCCAGCAATCTTCTAACACTGAGAATGTGCACAACAGACTGGACTTTCCTCCAACAGCTTACACTCTGTGGCTAGGTCTTTGGGGAACCACAGCCCCCTTCAATGACTATATCAAGGGCATCTTCTGGGTCAGGTGCAGCACAGCACCAGAAGTGCCAGTGTATCATTTGCTGGGCCCAGGCATTTTTCCTTCTTTTCTTTCCTCCTGCAGGTTGTTGGCAGTAAGGGCTCCGGTGGCACGTGCACACAGACACATGCTCACATGGAGTCAGCTGACATTCCCACTCTCCCAGCCACTCTGACTGCACTAACACCTTGGTTACCCAGATGGCAGTTACATGCCAGAGCTGGTTACCCTCCCTCCCTGGCCATCCTTCTGACTCCCTAGGCTTGTTCCTAATGCACTTCTCGAGCTGAATAGAGGAATTTCTTTGGTGTCCTGCCAACATTTCTTGCCTTCACTATGAAAGTACCACCAGCAACTTAATCTGGTTTAATTTGAGTTGCTTTGCAGCTGCACACATCCTTGCAGGACAAGGCTGAAAATAAACAGTATTGTCTAGCCCTCCTTTCCTTGTCAACAAAAACTAAATAAATTAATACATAGTTTTCCAGTGTAAGTAGTAAGCCTCCCTATGAAAAACATTGTGTGCTTTCCATTATTTATTTTTCATTATGTTGCTTCTCCTGATAAACATTATAAAACTAGCTTAAAGCAGCAGTATTTGCTAGTCGGAAAAAATTGCCATCATTTAGTTTTATGGAAAACATGTATTTCTGACATCCTTAGGCTCACATCATTAAAGATGGTGGCCACACACAATTTTTACAAAGCTCTTCCACTGAGGATACTTGTTAAATGTATGTGCTAGATTTATAGTGTGGATATACTGGGATTTTCTTACCACATGCTTCTGATGGTGAACAGCACAACACTGTACCAAAATATTTAATTTTGTCACGGTGGGCATGGCATGGGAGTGGAAACTTATAAAAACGTTAAAATCCCATATCTTGTTCAGGAATGAAAGAAAACTCAAAAAAAAATTGGATATCTTGAGATTTGGGCCAGACAAACATTATTGCTTAAAAATACCTGATATGGTCACTAACAAAAACTCAAGCAATTTAGATGTATTTGAAATAAATACCCTTCTGTGTTCAGGTTCCTTTCCATTTAGTTTAGTACATCCCCAAGCCAAAATTTGCAGACCCCTCCCACTCCCAGCTGAGCAAAATCCTCCCAATTTCCCAGTTCAGTCATATCTCCCTGCCTCCTCATAACTGTAATCCTCCCCATGCACACAGTTGTTCCACAATTTTACATTTGTGTATTCTGCTGCTGTTCTTCCTTTGTGTTGATCCCTGTAAGATCTGCCCTGCTGGATCTGAATCACCCTGGTCAACCTCCATTGCATCGTCTCTAGCCTGTCCTTATCTTTCCTGAGGGAAGGCCTTCAGAACTGGACACAGTACTCAAGATGGGCCTTACCAATGATCTATAAAGAGGTAGTAATATGTCTTTTCTTTTACTGTCAATGCCCCTTCTGATCCATCCCAGCATCCTATTTGCCTTACTATGAGCCTTGTTGAGCTAGCGTGAATGTTTAAAGAGGACAGGAAATTATTTTTAATTGGCTGCTGTTTATAGTGTTCCTATTTTCAGAAATGATATTCTTATTCCTATAGTATATAATTCATACGTAACCGTACCTGGATAAAATGTGATTTGAAAAAACTGTATTTTGCATCATTTTGTTTTGATGGGCTAGCATTCTGCTACAGTTCTCTTCATGGAACCAGTGATCTAGCATTTTAACTATGCCATGGTTTGTGCAACGAACTCTGAGCATGGTTGTGTTAGGTTAACAGCATATGCTTAGCATTCTGTACACAAACTGCGACATAATAAAAACTCCAAAATTACTGGTTCCATAAAGAGGACTGTGCAAAATGGTACTCATAAAAAGGCAACAATTCAAACCACAGTTTTTCACATCAGTGTTTATCCAGCTACTGTTAATGGTGGATCATTTAAAGGTACGAATTCCATTTCTGTAAATCAGAACATTATTAACTGCTGCCAGTAAGCACACATTTCCTGTCCCCTTTATGGGAGTCACTAATGATGACTACTAGGAACGTTTCCTCAGCTGTAGTACTCAGCTTTACCGCTCCCATCCAGTACTCTACCTGGGGCTCTTGTTCCCTAGGTGCACTTCCTTGCTCTTTTTGGCACTGAATTTCAACTGCCAAACCTTAGACCACCTCTTTAGCCTTTGCAGGTCACTCTGGTTCTCCCTAATTCCCTTGTCGCTATGTACCCTCTCCCATAGAGCTCAGTAGCATCTGCGAAGAGACACACCTTGCCCTGGATTCCTTCTCCAATGTCGCTGATAAAAATACAGTATTGATGAAAACAGGACCCAGGATGGATCCCTGTGGCACCCCACTCATGCCCCCCTTTCCTTATTTGACACCATTAATCACAGCTCTCTGCTGCCCCTCCTTCAACCAACTACCAACCCATCTTATTGTGTCCTTGACACCCAGTTCGACCATTTTCTTTAGCAATCTTCTGTGAGACACTGAGTCAAAAGCCTTGCTGAAGCTGAAGGAGAGTAAATCCACAGCATAGCCACTCTTCACTACTCTCATTACTCATTCAAAGAAAATTCTCAGGTTGGTCTGACAAGACTTCCCTGTCACAAACTCCTGCTGTTTAATATCTTGGAGTCCATTGCTCCCTAGGTAGTTCATGAGATACTCTTTCACCAATAACTCCATCAGTTTACCCACAACAGAGGTAAGACTGACAGGTCTGTAACTCCTCGCATTCTCCTCGTCCCCTTCCCCCATTATTGAGTGGAACTACATCTGCTACCCTCCAGTCTTTTGGAACTACCCCCATCTGTAATGAGCTACTGAATAGCACTTCCAGGGGCTCAGCCAGTTTTGCTGGCAGTTTCTTGAGTACCCTCCGATGCATCCCATCAGGCCCCAGCACCTTATCTATCTTCAGAGCTGCTAGCCCTTTCTGAACCCTTTCACTGGTAAATATTGGCTGCCTCATCTCCTGGACCCCCTTTATGGCCATCCTGATGCCACTTTCTGGCAGTGGCTTGCTGTCTTTCCTTGTGAAGACAGAGCAAAAGTAATCATTAAGGACAACTGCCTTTTGCAGGTCCTCCTCTATTACTTTACCTACCTCGGAAAGCTTAACAATCCCCCCTCCTTTACTTCTTTTTTTCCCTAATATACCTGAAGAACTGCTCTACTTGACCTCGACCCCTCTGAAATACATAGCTCAGTGTCTGCTTTTGCCTCCCTTATCGCCCTCTTTGCTTCCTTATTTCTCAGTAGGTATCCCCCATTCTTCCTCCCCTTGCATTTCCGTGTACATGGTAAAGGTCTATTTTGTGGCCCTCACTATGTTACTGACCTTTCCAAGAATCATATCAACCTCTTGTACCTGTTTATTTTTGATTACTGTTCTCATGCATAACTTAGATGCCTCATGAATGGTCCCCTTAATTACTTCCCATCTCTCCTCCACACCTCCAATGTGGTCTACGCCGATTCACTTTTCCCAGACCAACTCCCTCATCTTGTTAGAGTCCTCCCTTCTGAAATCAAGGACTTCAGCCCTTGTCTGGGGCTTTCCAGTCCCATGGGCTAGCTCAAACCAAATAGAGTTATGGTCACTAGACCCTAGTGGCTCCCCTCCCAACATACCTGCTACCACCTTGGTGAGCACCTGCTCAAGAATGGGAGCTTGCCTACTAAATTCCTTAACTGGCTGCACCAGCAGAAAGTCCTGGAATGTATCCAGCAGGGTCAGAGTTCTGGTACTCCTGGCAATCAATATCCATAAGGTTCTGCTTGCCCACAACCTCTACCTCCCTCTTTGTGCTCCCCATTCTAGTGCTCCCCTGAGCTCCCTATCCCTCTCTTCTTATCCTGGCTGTCTAATTTCTTGCCTGAGGCTGCCATGAGCTGCACCCACAGTGACTCTGTCTCCTTTTTACTTCCCCTGAGGTGTCCATCTTCCACAGCCTTGATGCCTTCCCTGACATACAGGGGATGCATCCCCTTTATATTTTCATCTATCCCATCTAAACATTGTATAACCAGGTATTATCAAGGTCCCAGTCATTATTTTCTAAGGGCTCAAGTTTCTGTGATGGCTATAAGGTCTATCTCTGTGTCTGCCATTGTTGCCTGGAGAATGCTGATTTTATTACCAAGAGTCATGGTGTTAAGTCAGAACCCTTTCCATGTAACTACTGATCCCTTTTTGCTTTGTACTCATTTTTCTCCTTTATTCGTCCCTAGTCTCCTTAACTTCTTGTTTTTCATCTTGATTGTAGGCTTTGTGAGCCCTCGCTCCTTGGTCCTGTCCCCTAGCCAGAGGTTCTGTAGCACTTGCAGAATCAAGACAAAATCCAAGTGAGACCTGATAGCTGGTGCAGTGTATTCATTTATTTAATTTACTTAGAAGAGTGGCATAAATTCCAAAGACATTTAACAACAGGCTAGCAGTCAAAATGCCACCATGGTTTCAGCAGTTTTGGAAATGAATACTGAATGACAGTAGAAATTGAAAAATTGAAGAGATGCTGAAATTCAGCTGCAGAACCATTTGTATTTAAATGAATTCTTCTTTTGTACTGCAGAACCTTTTTACAGTTTTAATAATCAGTTTTTGCACTTACACATTATACTTACTATTGCACTTTGATACTAAAGAATTAATGCACCACTATATATATACATATATACACACACAACAAAGCTAAGATGAAATATAAAAGTTAATAGAATTGCTGCATAGGAGAATATAATTAATACTGATGAATATTTAAATTATGTCAGCATAAAAGTTCAGAGGGCCTCTCACTAACCACGCCCCCTGAGGAAGACTCATAAAAGTCGCAGTGCTGGGGCTAGTGGCATGTCGGCATTTTGTCAGATAGCCCATTGTTAAATATCTTTGGAATTTGTGACACTCTACTAAGTAACTAAAATAAATAAATACACTGCACCGGTTATCAGGTCTGTCTTGGATTTTGTCTTGACTCTGTGAGTGCTACAGCATCTCTGGTTGTTTGTATACATCTGGAGCTGGCTGCCCCTATTTTGGATAGGACGGGCCCAGCACCACATAGATCACAGCACCCCAACTCTTGGATCCTGTCACCTAGCACAGTTTGAACTTCAACCTTATTTTTGCCTACTGTGTTGCTACAAACCCCCAGATTAGGGGGAGTACTAAATAGGTTCCCCTTCCTCTTTCCTATCACCGTGGTTTCCCTCAGTCTCCCCCTCAGTCAGAACACCTATCCAATGAAGGCATTAAACCTGTTCCTATGCTCTCTGCCCCCCCCGTCAGGTGAAGATTGTCACTCTTGAGAGACTCTGGTCCCAGAACTCCCCCCAATCCTCCACAAAGTGGCACCCCATCTCCTGACACCATCCCTATAACCACCTATTAAATTCCTTGATTGCTTCTCTCCTTATTCTGTCATCTCCCCTCCCTACTCCACACAGGGAGAACACTGGAAAAGGCCAGGAAGGTCAAGCGTACCTTCAATCTGTCCCTCGGTCTTCAAAAGTTCTGCTTTACCGCAGGCTTGCTCACCAGATTGTTGGTACCCAAGTGTACCAGTACCCCAGCTCCCCCCACCACCATCTTCCCTAACCTGTGTATATCCTGGATGGCTGATTCTGCTGCCCATCCCCCACCCATCCAACCCCCACCACCCTCTCTATCCCCCTGATCATTGAGTCCCTTGCCCTTCCCATTACCCTCAGCTGACTCAGTGTCTCCCCCAATGGAGTCAGATACCTCAGTCTCCTCCAGAGGTGCAAAGTGATTTGTCATCTGGATGGTGAAGGGCTGGTCAATCTCCTTTGGGGCTAACCCTGCCTCCCTTTCCCCTCCCCATCCCCACCACTCCCCTCCAACCAGTGGGCCTCTGAGGGAGTGGGGATGTGACGCGTGGGCTCCAGCTGAGCCAGTGCCACAGCTGAGATATTGTTCTGCTTCCAGCTAAGTATGAATTTCTGCAGTGGTCCTGCAGATGGGGCAATGCCCCTCCTCCAGAGCATAACCCTGAAATAGAGTGCCCCACAGTTGTTACAACTGACTAGTTTCCACTGTACTTCATCTCCATACTGAACCCATAACCCTAGACCACTGATAACAGCCTGTATTCCCTTAACTGCCTAGTGCCTTTTGACTAGAACCAGCCTAGTTACTTCTTGTCAGGGTTTGCAAACTGGTTGTCCTTTCTAGATTACTAGCTTGTGCCCATCCTATGTACATAGTTTGGGTATGGAAGCTACCGACCATAAACTTACTGTTTCTCAATACTATGTCCCTAGCACAACCCTTGTACTCCTGCCCTATACAGGTATTTGACTAGGGATTCTATTCTTTTTTTCAGCAGAAAGAATACAACACCACAATCCTACAGCATTTGTTACACTACAGTGTCATATATTAGCGGTGCCTCACCCATTTGCTGAATATCAGTTGATTCTCAGGTGTACCCCAGCTAGGGAGTTGTGGGGTTCCCTTTTTTCTTCTGCAGTTCCCCTATATCTTTTTACTGGTGCTGCCTATATTTACCTGCCTGCCTGCTGGATGTTACAATGATGGTAGATAGTTTAGGTTTTGCCTCTTACCTTTTCAGGCTTCTTATCTCCAGAGTCTCTTGTGGACCTGCGGTCTCCCTATGGATGCTCTGCAGATGTCCCCATGTCAGACGTTCCACTCCTGCTCTGTCCCACTCACACGATGGGACACAAGTGTGATGGGACACACTGGGTGAGGAGCTCAGTTCATTCACACAGAGCTTCTTTGACTTGAGCCAAAGGTGCAGGACATCATCTGTATGGTACTGACCAAAAGCTGGTGGAACTGGAACCAGTGTTGAACATTACTGAAGTCATACTGTAGAAGTCATTCTGTAGAAGACCTGGGATACTTGTACTGCCCCTATGAGATCTAACACCACCCTAATGTTATGCATCCCCAATCTGCCCTTCATAAAACCAGTGTATGACTTTTTTTTTTTAAAACTTTCTTTTTATCCTCGGGATCCATGGATAGGGCCCTGGGGAGGATGCCTTAGTACTTCATCCCCCCGAGGTCATCAGCTGGGCCCCGGCGTACCGGGTGTCACCAGCCACTCACGATTTCATCTCAGCATACCAGGATCCTGCTTCATGCAGCCTCCAAGGTCCCTATTTTTCCCCTTTAAGTTTTCACACCCCTGAAGGCACCACACAAAGGACAAAAGTCCAGATGCACAGTGTGCAGAAGCACGCTGCCATCAACTGCCTAACAGTGCTCTCCCTCCCGGTGCTCATATGAGTGAGTGCCTCTCCGCCTCTGCTTCCTGCTGACAGTGGGGTGAGCGAGCATGCAACACCACCTGTATTCCTCCGAGGGGTGAGCGCTCCATTGGGACACTCAACCCGCCTCCGCCGCCCACAACAATCCAAGGTTGTTCCCAAACTCAGGTCACTGGTGTTTGGAGTATTAGCACTACCGCTGAGCCGACAGGCCAGCCTTTTTGATATAAGTAAGGCTAGTAGGTTTAGGACATTCCTGGAATTGCTGCATTTTTCCTCTGACATTGCTGAAGATTGCATAGTATATCCGAAATTACAATTCTGAATCCAATTTCATCCCAAATGCAGTCTTTCCTTATTTTGTCTTTTTCTATCCATAAATAAAATCATGTCACCTTTTATAAATTAAACACATTTTTAAGTCAAACTTACAATTTTATAGGCTGGTGTATTTCACATTTTCAGAAAAGTTATTTGTTCTAATAGATATAGTACATTTCAATGTTATCTAATTTCAAATAAAAATCAGTACTTATTGAAATGGTCAAACGGCTTTGATTTTAAGATGAAGAGGTGAATGGGACCCAGTTTACATATTTGATATAGCCCAATTGTTTCTTTTTAGAGATTTTTCTGGTAGTCTCACTTCCTGCATCGGTGCAACCTTAGAGTTATTCAGTAAAGGATATCTTTAAAAAGGAACCAGCTTTTAAAATAAATGTTTAGAGTCTGTGAAATACAGCTGAGGAAACAGAGGACCTGCATTTTTTAGCACTTGATTTTTCAGTGTCTTTCTTCCAAAATGTAACATTCACATACGCTTTTCAATGCATTTGCAATGGCCATAAGGTGTAGTAATCTGGTCATTGGATTTTATACCCTCTTGCACTATGCGTACTGTAGTTAAACTGCTGTAGCATACTGAATATTGATAAGAAACCTATTTTATTAATCCATATTTATTTATTTATTGAATTTTGTTGACCCGGTAAGCCCACTGGGCCTAGAAGTCCCTTTTTCAGGGGTGACCGGGGGGGGGGGGATACAGATGGTAAGTAACTGAAACTGAACCAGATTAAGCTGTTGGTGGTATTTTTTTTAAGTGAATGGGAGAAATTTGGCCAGGACACTGAGGAAATTCTCCTGCTCTTCGGCAGGAGTGCTGTAGAGAGTCAACGCGTGTTTGGAAATCAGATGGCTGCTGAGAGCAGCGGAGGATGGACGGCTGCATGTCCGCTCCTCACTCCTTCTTGTGGGGACAGTGGTATGGCTGGGATGCACCTGAGCAGTGGCCAGCACATTGTACCAGAATCCCCGCAGTAGGCAATCCCATTGCACGATGCAGAAGACATCGGGAGTTATGTGTCGGGGGAAGCCCTGTACTTCGGGCGGAGCCTGCAATATTGGTCAAGATAGCGAGCGATGGTGATGTGGAAAAGTATGTAGACCAGGCCTCATTGCAGGGGTCTGACTCAATGAATGCTTTGTTAGAACAGAAACGTCGGATTTTAGAGGAAGCGATGGAGGAGTTCAAAAAAGTGCAATTACAGGCTAAAGAAAACCGAAAGAGAAAGTGACCCGCTTTGGATTCTCCCTCAGGCTTACCAAATACTGCTTCAAAAGTGTTGAGAGGTCCGGTAGTTTCTGATCTGGGGAATGAAGAAACCCCGCCCCAGGATCTTAACCCCACGGTTGTTGAGTCCTGGTCACCACAACAAGCTCTTCGGGGGGGCGGGCTGGATACAAACCGAGAAGGGAGACTGGATAGCCAACCCAGTAATTCCTCTTCCTGGAGAGATCGAGGAGGGTGGGGGTAAGGCTGAAACAAGTATTGTGGATGTGGTATTTAACTCTATGCCTGACTGTGCTGGAATTTCCCCTGTTGATGTTTTAAACAATCCATTAGAGCAGGCCCCTCCACTTGTTGTTATCTCCACAAAAAACCTACAGGCTGATATTTCCTTGTCTTCTAAACTTATGATATCACAGCATGAGGTTCCTGAGATGTCTGGTAATATGAGCGACGTCAGCTCCAATTTAAATACAGTACAGGACCAGCCTGTCCTTACTGAACCTCCTGCTATGTTTGCTAGCTTGTTTAAAAAACCTGTCACCCTGGCTAAACGCAGGAATGCAGTACTTTTAAGATTTCTGGGTCCTATGGATGCTATGCCAGATCATTTTTATATAGGAAAAGTTTTGATTAAGCAACTGCTGGGTTTTTCGCCTAGTGAGGTGTATGCCCTTATACACACCCCAGGTGACAATACATATGACATCAGCTTCCGCACTCTAGATTTGCTTAATAAATTCTGGATGAGATATGCAGTTTTGAAAACAAATCTGGCCTGGTCCCATTTTCAAGCCATCCCTCGCACAAAACAGTCATTTAAAGTAATAACTGTGCTTTTTCGAAATGAGGGAGTAAATGATGAAGATATTACATATTGGTTGGAAAGAAAATGTACTATTCAGGGGAATCCAGAACCTATATTGGACGATGAGGGATTTTGGAATGGAGGGTGGAGATATAAGGTTAACTTATTACAGACAGATGAGGGATTACAGCACTTACCCAGTTGTTTTTATTTGGGACGTGATAAAGGGTTTATTTTTTACCTGGGACAACCCAGACATTGTTATAAGTGTGGTTCTCCTAGACATCTTAGTAGAATGTGTGAGATAATTAAATGTGCTCAGTGTGGTGAATTGGGTCACGTTTTTTCTGATTGTCACCATCCTATTAGATGTTCTCTTTGTGAGGAAGCACATTCATTTGTTGATTGCCCTTGGTCTGCTCAAAACAAATCTGGAGATTATAATATTCAAAATTTTTATATTAATACAGCAGTTAAAGCTGCATTGAGACAACGGCCTCCCCCCCCTTCCTCCCCATAGATATGTGCAAATACCCATTATGGTTGCTCAAGAAACTGCTTTACTTCAAAAAGACCCTATGACCCAGTTGGGTTCTAATACTTCTTCACCCATTCCAGTGACAATGGAACCTATTCCCAGGTAGTTGTTTCTGGTACAGCACCCCTTCCACCTGAAGAGGCTTTTACACTGGTGTCTACCAGAAGATGTAGCCTTAGATCTGGAAACACAAGAACGGTTGTTCTTGACCCTCCTACGACATCTATTCACAACCCCTTCCATGTACTACAGGATGATGCAGGTACAGAATTTGATTCAGCCTCAGTACATTCCTCGCAACATGATGGTACATCTGATGTGGAGCAAAATTTGCCACACTCAGATTCTGTTAAAAAGAAAAAGAATAAATTAGGAATGAGGAAAGGGAGTAGGAAGAAATAATATTATTTTTTTTTTGCTGATGGTATGAGATGCAACTTAGTTTTTGGCATGGTTTATATTTATTTCAGATGTTAGAGATCTATAAAATTTCAGTTGCTTCTTTGAATGTGAATAGTATACATTCTGATAGAAACATTTGTTGATCCTTTCCCTTTTTGAAAAGATGGATTATGATGTTGTATTTTTGCAAGATACCAGACTACATTCTAAAGTTGATGTTGAATTAGCAACTGCTGGCTGGAGATGGGGTGTCACTCACTGGTCGGTTGGTGATGATCTCTGTAGTGGTGAGGGCATTGCCCTTAATAATCCCACAGTACGAGTATTACAATTTAGTTTATATTTTTCCTGGTCGAGTTTTACTGTTAGATGTAGTGATTAGTGACCTACAGTGTCGCCTTATAAATGTATATGCACCTCAGACAAAATTTGCGAGAGTTGAAATTATTCGACTAATTTAACTGTATTTATTTACATCTAAGTATGTATTCTTGGGAGGCGATTTTAATTGTAGTAGGTATAAGACGGATAGAGGACTTCGTACTAATAAGATGTTCTGTGATGCTACTTGCCTTAACGATTTCATATTTCAAACAGGTCTTAATGATGTTATGGCCCTTAATGGGAACCCTGCAAAAACATATTTTCAAGGTAGTAAAGCTACATGCATAGATTTTTGGTTTCTTTCAAACTCTTTGCGGATTGTAGAGACCAAAACTCCGCCAGTTGCTTCCTCTGACCATGTAATTATAGAAGCCACGGTTGCAAGCCATACACCTATGCATCAGGGACCAGGGTATTGGAGATTGAATTTGGCTTTGTTACTTCTCCCTACAATAGAAGAAGGCTTTCTAGCTCTAGTACAGGCCAGAAAATCTGTTGTGTATCTTTTCGATACATACCGAGAATGGTGGTTAGATACTAAAACTGAAATCAAATGTTTTTTTCAAAGTATTGGCAGACTCCATGGTAAATATAAAACTGATGCATATTTAAATTGTAGAAAGCAATTCTTGGACTTGCATTTTCAGGTGGCTAATGGTGATGTTTCTGTTCTTCCCATGTTACACAAAATTAGAGAGCAAATGAATAAATTACAATATGATCGTTCCAAATCTTTGGACAATGAACACCGTTTTGGGACTCAGGGTATTAAAGCCTTTATGAATTCATTTCAATTTAGTGCTGCTCAAAGACAAAAGAAACACATGATGGGACTTTCTGACCAGACAGGGAATGGGTGTACAGACCCCAGAGATATTATGCACATTGTTGACTTGCATGTCCAATCCCTTTTTGGTATCACTGAACCTTCACTTCAAACACATAGGACATGGTTGGGACAGTGTAATTTGCCCCAACTGTTGGAATCTGGGACATCCATGTTGGTAGCAAACATTACATCACTAGAGGTCTCTGCTGCGCTTACACAAACTAAGACACGTACAGCCTCGGGAAATGATGGTATCCCTTATGAAATATATAAAATAATTTTTCAGTTCCTATTAAAATAATTTACTGGAGTTCTGAATGAAATATTAAGGATGGGAGTATTACCTGAAAGTATGAATGAAAGTTTAGTAATTTTCATGTACAAGACAGGGGACAGAGGGGATTTGTCAAACTGGAGACCCATAACTTTACTAAACACTGATTTCAAGTTGTTGACCAAAATATTGAATAATAGATTGTTAAATCAAGCACATTCCCTTCTACACCCCGTGCAGACCTGTTCTATTCCTAATAGGAATATAACAGATAGTCTAATACTCTTACGTGAAATTTTTCACAGGGGAGCTATGGGAGAACTTACAGGCCTGATCATAAGCTTGGACCAGGCCAAAGCCTTTGACAATGTGAGACACGAGTATTTGTGGGATTGTTTGGCTGGGTATGGAATACCTCATACCTTTATTGTATGGATTCAGACCTGTTACGCCAAAGCTACTGCACAAGCATACTGTAATGTCTGGTTAGGTACCACATGTCCCATATTACGGGGAGTTCATCAGGGATGTCCACTTAGTGCGCTTTTGTATCTATTTACATTAGATCCATTGATTAGATGAGTTTACAGTCATAATACCATTCGGGGACTCTCCTTTTCAAGTAATGACCCTGAGGTGAAATATATAGCATATGCAGATGACTTGTGTTTTCTGATTGGAGATTTATCTTCTGCATTGTGTCTTAAAAAGATTTTGCAAGGTTTTTTGTTATTTACTGGAGCAAAGATTAACTATGATAAATGTAACTGTATACCACTTAGGGTAGAGGACATTCAATTTACACAGGTAATAGGCATATCAGTGATTAAGGATACATGCAAAATGTTGGGCCTCTTGTTCGGGGCGGGAGACTTAGCATATTTAAATTGGAAATATAAATTGCAAGAAGCACAAGATAAAGTAAATTTATGGAATACATGGAGGCTGTCTAAATTGAAACAGATTCAAATGGTTAAAACCTTTTTATTGCCCATATTTTTATATTTGAGCGCAGTTTTTAGTCTCCCTTCGACCCTGGAAACACAAAATATATAGTTGTTTCTTTTCTTGTATCTGGGGTAGTAGATTGAACCTCATAAAGAGATATTTGTTATTTCACGAGAAAAAGTATGGTGGGTTAAAAATGTTACATCCTATAGTTTTCTTTTTCACTATGTTTCTCTACTCAAATTTGAAACCATTATTTACGGATAGAGACACTCAATGGAAACCGTGGCTTCTGGATACTATGGGTGATTTATTTTTATTATGGCCCGAACCCATCTCCCACAATCACTTAGATCATGTTTTGGAAAGATTAAAATGTCGGGGATTTCGAAAGCACACTATTCTACATCTTAGTAGGGAGGAACTGTATGCCTATATTTTACAAAAGTATTTTCAAGACACTGTACCATTTGATTCCTACTCATCACAAAATAAACTTTTGATGGGCACTATGTTAACCTCTTCCCGGATACCATCCCACATGTGGGATGTACTATGGTTATCCGTATATGGTAAATTAAATGTTCGGGCTAATTTAAAGCATAAGCCGATCGCTGACCATTATTGCCCTAGGGATACTTGTCCCAAAATAGTTGAAACCATGGAACATTTGTTCTTGGAATGTCCCTTTATATCAGATTTTTGGAAACTTGTTAAACACAAATGCCTACATTTCCATTATTTCCCTTAACTTTGGAAATATTATGTATAGGTATACTGCCGTCCTTATCGATTTAATATGATAAGGTGACGCTGTGGTTAATTCTGCTCTGTTTTAAGTTTTATATATGGCATGTGAGGTGTCGATTTACCATCCAACAGCAATATTTTACACAGGATGAACTGTTTTGTATGGTTGTTAATTCCATCTTTAGGCTGAAAATATAAGACTATGACAACTTTTCTCTTTCCATCTGTAAATCTAGCTGGGACTCCATAGATTGGATATAAGATCTCTTGTTTGCCTTGGTCTGACCCACTGGAATATGGTATTTCATATTTCTTTTTCGTTATACTTTAAACAAATTTTTGATTCCAGAATTTACTGACTGTTACGTAATTAGGGAAAGTGTGTATTCGCTTTGTATTTATTATATGATTTAGTTCTGTATATGATGCATTTCTAATGATCGACTGATGTGCTTTTCCATATAGTAGTAGTAGTAATGATTTTATTCATATATATTCATATATATAATGAACAAGGTAAAACAATCCCATTGAGTACATAAACAATAATAATTTGTCACATTTAAATTTTGATTTCTAGTATGCTTATTTTCAGATTCCCTTAAGTATATTCAAAGTTTTTTTCCTGATTTCAGAATTTTCTAATTTTTTTCCCTGAGGTGATGTACTGTTTTCTTTATGTTTTATTCCATTTTTTTGTATGTGCTATGACTCTGTATGACGTATAACTGTTTGTTTTCTGTGTTCTTCTGTTGATATGAATAAAAATTCCCCTACTTTTTTTCAATAAGTGCCATGGGATCGTTAGCATCCACCTGAACTACCACCAATCCAGGCAGATGGGACCTCGGTTTAATGTCTCATCTGAAAGATGGCATCTCAGAAGTGCAGCACCCCCCTCATGCTGCACTGCAGTGTCAGTATTGGGATATTAACCCAAGTGCCAAATGTGGGAAATGAACCCACAGCCCTCTGATCTCCCAGCCTCAGAGGTGAGTGTGCTACCTACTGAGCCACTGACATTGACATTTCATTGAACAGAAGCCATAAAAGTTGAAACCTGAATTGTACTGGAGTCCTGATAATCACTCAGTGCAACTGTATTTCTCAAACGCCAGCATGCTTGGCATGGTACCGCATGGCTTGCGCACAACTGATAACCATAATCAATGCAAATAAAACCTAACAGCACAAAACAACAATTCATGTCAGAAAGGGCTGTTTGAAATAAAAAAAAGGTTCCAAAGGCAATATTAATGCATGAAATGCTATCTTGGAGATACTGGCACTGACAGCTGCAAGGCTGCCCCCAGACACACAAAAATATGCAGCCTGCATACCCTAGATCTGTCAAGCATGTGTTGAAATTAAGGGCTGACCTACCAGGTTGCAGACAGCTAGGCAGAAAACTGTGAAAAAATGTTCCTTTGTGTATCATTTTTAACATTCTGGCAGCAGTCCTGCACAGCAGTAACAATCTCACACACAGCACAGCTGCAAAGCCTCATGTTACCGATATTTATTTTCTTCTGTTCTTCTTTTGCTGCTGTTTTTGCTAATATGAGCTGAGGGGGGACGAATGGTGGTGAGCAGGGTGTAAGCAAGATGGGTATGGAGAGACTATATGCCAGGCAGTCACACTGTTTAATCAGCAGTTGTACTGTTCTGGCTCTGACACTCTGTTTCCTGCAGCAGTCTTGTCCAGCTCTTACAGCAGTCTTATCTACATCAGTAGGTAGGACAAATTATAAAAAAAAAAAAAACACTTCTATTACTTGGAACAGCTTTTAAATAAAAGTTTAAATAAAAGTTACCCTCAAATATAAGCTACCCTTGATTAAACGCAGAGGCAAAAAAAAAAAGTGTAATAGAAGCTGTGGCTTCTAGTCAGTGAAATACAGTATTACCAGTGGGTATTTTTTGTGCCCCTTCCCCAAGCCTTCTGGCACTCCTCTCCTTTGAGCTCTGCAAACCCCTGCTGCCAGCCAAGCTCATTACTCACTGTCAGTGTTGATTACTCAGATCCTCCAGCTATCCTCTTAGCACCAGAGTGCCTCTATCATCTGTGGGCCCTCCTTATAGTGGCAGGGACCTAAGGGGGAGAAAGCACCAGCTTACCTTGGAGATGTGCCAGATGAGGCATTGAGTGGCCTGGTGTAGGCTCGGTGGTGTGGAAGGGAAGGGAAGGGGGCCATTATCTGACTCACCCAGCAAACCCATTTTTTGCTGTTCTTCCTTAAACCAACATCTTTCCTCTCACATGACCAAACACATCATTGTGTTGGGGAGATGTGTGACAGCATGTGTCTACCCAAGCTGCCAAGCGTGTCTTCACCAGGCCACCACCAACTGCCACTCTAGGAGCAGTGCACAGTAAATCTTTTCTACTAAGGAGGAAAGCGTCCAAGCAAACGCTCTTTCACCCTCCCATTGGTCTCCATTTCTAATGTCTCTGGAGCAGAGCATGAACCTGGGATGTCAGTATGTATAACCAGGGGTTTAAGAAAGAAAACATGTGTCAAAATATCATCTCTACTAATTTTTGTTAGTTCAACCAGTAACTGTAAAAATATAATCTGTGGATCAGAAAAACTACCAAGATGAACCTTTTTGAATGTCATGTCCCAAAATATTCTGAAATACAAATCCAGATTGCATCCTTTTGAAAATACGTAATGATCTATATTCAACTCTCTACAAGTGTATTTATCTATATACAGTACTGTGCTGTACATAGATATGTATTTTGATTAGCATGATGAGTCATTGTGCGGTATTACTGCATCTTAGGTGATGTGGCAAGAGGCACAGCTGAGCCTTAAACCATCCAAGAAGCTGGCCCAGTGGCACTATGGGTTGAGGTGCTGGATGCCACATCTCGTGCCACACTGGTGGCCTGGATTCGGGAATGGATGGGGGGAGGGAAGTGACTGAGCATCAGGAGAACTGCTCTCCCTTCCCTGGGGAGGGATCCTGGTCTCGCACCGCTCCTTAGTGGTCCCTGATGGAAACTGGGGGCAGGATAGGGAACATGCGGTGCCATAACAAGGGGGAGGAGTGGTGATGGACATCAGCATGTTAGGTGCTGTGGCATCATTGCATGGTAGCACTCCTGTGGGGGAGCTAACAAAACTCCCCGGAGGACGAGGGAGGTGACAGGGGCCCCAGGGAACTGGCCCACATCCCCACTGCTGGACCACCCCGTCCGACGGTCCAGGCCACCACCAACACAGGACAGACCCTCTAATAACATAAAGAGCTGCCAGGTAGGTGATCCAGGGGGCTGAGAAATCCTGGTGGGAGGGACCAAAAGGAGGGGGGTCTTGATGGGGAGCAGAGGTCTACCTCGAGTGGGCACCTCTGAGAGATGCCCTGGCCGACAAAGCAAAAATAGAATGTACAAAATAAAAACATCCAAGAAGTGTTGCTATTCCACATGACACACCCACCCTTGACTAACTTTGCAAGATGAAATGATCTATTGTATTCTCTGGATTTTTGTAAAAAAGGCACTAAATTGCTAAGTGCAACCTATTTTGGGAAGCAGCCAGCAAACTTTTACTCTTGGCGGTAGTGAAATCCACATGAAACTTTTATAGAGGTTTGATGAACAAACTGAAAATTAGAGAAGCTGATATTTAAAACTTGTATACTCCAGTCTATAGATGGACTAGTGTGTTGCCAGCTGCTGGGAAATGCTGCCTCCGTGCAGGTGGATATTGTGCAGTATGTCACATTAGAAAGAATGGGAATGCTGTCCATCAATATGGCAGCACTGTTGCTATGCCTCTAATTTGATATAATCAAACACAAAAAGGATCATGCTAGGAGTCCAGTACAACAACAAATGTGACCCCATCCTAAACTCATGCACAAAGAAACACAAACACCCATGCATTTGAAAGAAGAAATGCCTAGGTAGAAAATGTTGTCAGATAGAAGTACTTTTATTTGGTACCTAAGGCAAATGAGAGCAGGGTAGAGATACTTTCTAAATGTCTAGCACTTTGCAGTGCTTTGATGCTTTGCCAGAATCGTCACATCACTATAACTACTGAATCATCTTGATCATCCTACATTGTACCTTCTGTAGCCTGTCCCTGTCTTTTTTATGTGGCGACTCCAGAGCTGGGCACAGTACTCCAGGTGTGGCCTCACCGTGACTTATTCAGTGGTAACAGTACCTCCTACAGTTGAACCCTCCCCTGATGCACCCCAGTATTGTGTTAGCTTTTCTGAAGGCTTTTTTTTTTTTTTTGGCTTGTATTTTTAAGGGAGTCCCTAATGATGACACCTAGGTCCCTTTCTTCTGATGTTGTGTTCAGCTTCACCCACCATCCAATATTCTGTTCTGTGTTTTTTTGTTCCCTAAGTGTATAACTTTGCACTTTTGGCATTGAATTTCAGCTACCAGATTTTTGACCAATTTTGCAGCCTCTTTGCAGGTCCTAGTGCAACTCCCTTATCCCCTCCATGTTGTCAACCATACCACAAAGTTTAGTGTCATCTGCAAATAGCCACAACCTGCACTGGATTCCCTCTGTCATGTCACTAATGATCATATTGATACAGACTGGGCCCAGAACAGATCACTGTGGTACTCTGCTAATGATCTCTCTTTCCTCTGATTTGACCCCATTCACCACAACTCCCTGCTACTTCCTGTCCAACCAACTCACTACCCACTTTACTATTTCCTTAGCTGTTCCCTGATCCCACATCTTCTTCAGCAGCCTTTGAATGTGGTAACAAGTTAAATGCCTTGCTAAAGTTGAAGTAGAGTAAATCTACTGCATGGTCCTTATAAACTACTTTGGTTACTCAGTCAAAGAATACTATCAGGTTGGTCTGACAAGACCTCCCTGTCACAAATTTGTGCTACTTATTATCCAAAAGTCCACGTTTCTCTAGGTATTCCGCTACATCTCCTTTGACTACAGTAGTGTCTCTATCAGTTTCCTTACCACAGAGGTAAGGCTATAGTTTCCCTGCTGCTCCTCGTTCCATCCCTTGTGCAGTGGAACTATGTTCACCATCTTCCAGTCCCTGGTAACTAACCCATGGTGCACAGAGCTATTAATTAGCCCCACCAGGGGTTCGGCAACTACCAGTGCCAGATCCCTTAGCACCCTCAGATGCATCCCATCTGGCCCCAAGGCCTTGTTTAACTTCAGGGCTGCTAGCACTTTTTTGACTCTCTCACCAGCAAATTTCTGCAGTTTCATTTTTGGGACCCCCGAATCGGTTGCCTTTATACTGTCTTTGGCAAGGGCCTGCTATTCTCTCGAATGAATACCGAGAATTAGTCATTTAGCAAAGTTGCTTTCTGCCTGTCCTCCTTTATTACCCTACTTCCCTCCATTAGCCTGGCAATTCCTCCTCCTGTCTTTCTTTATTCTGTTATATATCTAAAGAACTGCTTTTCCCCTCCCTTGACCCCTTCCGTAATATGCAGCTCTGTGTCTGCCTTTGTGATTTTGACTGTCCTCTTGGCCTCTCTAGTTTTCTCCTGGTACTCGTCCCATTATTCATACCCCTGCTTTTCTTTGTACCTTATAAAAAGGCACTCCTTTTAGCCCTTACTGTCTCCCTGACCCTTTTGGAGAAACAAATTGTTTCTTGTACTTGTTTCTCTTGATGACTGTTCTCATGCATGTTTTTGTTGCCTTGAGACCAGCCCCTTTTATAACTCCCCATCTTTCCTCCACTCCCTTGATGCTGTTTACCCCAACTAACCTGTCTAGCACAATTTCGTTCATATAGTTGAAATCTACCCTCCTGAAGTCTAGCACGTCAGCCTTAGACGAGGACTTACAGGTTCCCAGGACCACCTATAACCATATAATATTTTGATCACTGGACCCCACTGGTTCCCCCATCTGTACTCTGTCTGCACTTTCCAAGATGGTGAGTAGTGGGATCCCTCACCTGCTGTACCAACACGTAGCCAGGCAAGATATTAAGCAGAGCTTGGCCTCTGACACACCTGGCCACTGGAATGGCCCAGTCAATATAAGACAGGTCGAGATCTCAAGCTATTACAACCTCCCCCTTTGCCACCCCTCCCTACTTCAGCATCCAGCTCCTTATCTCCTTCTCTCTTCTCCCTGTCCCCCCATGGCCTGTAAACCACACCTATGCAAGTCTTCCTGCCTGATGACTCTGTGAGCTGAACCTACAGTGGTTCTACCTCCCCTTCCCCCCAAGGTAGCATCCTCTACTGCCTTGATCCATTTTCTGATATAGATGGCCATCTCTCCACCTCCACTTCTACCTGTCCCTCTATCATGCCTATATAATGTGCAGCCAGGGATTGCTATGTCCCAGTCATTGTTTACAGTGGCCCAAGTTTCTGTGATGGCCTCTAGATCCAGGTCAGAGTCTGCCAATGCCTGGAGCTCACTAATTTTATTACCCAGACTCCTGGTGTTGAACCATACCACCCTCCAACATGTGCCCATACCTCTATTGGTTCTTACTTACCTTCCCCCAGTACCCTTTTCTAACATCCTTGGTGTCTTGCATTTCATCTTTCTGTCTATTGTGTCTACATTTTCCTGTCCCCTGGACATGTTCCTCCCTTCTGTTGTTCACTGAACACTTTAACCTCATCCCCAGGTGAGTACTTTGCCCACTCTTTCTCCCTCCAAAGGGAAATCCCCAGCTCCAGCCACCCCTGCAGCTGGTTTAACCATCTGCCAATGTCAATATCAAACTTCTGCCCTAACACACTAGTTCCCTTTTCTTGTCAGGTGAAAGCCGTCAGCTTTGAAGAACCTTTTGTCCCAGAAGCCCCCCCAATCACCTACAAAGTGGTGCCCCTGTTCCTAACATCACTCTTTCAACCACCCATTGAACTCCTCTGTTTCTGCCTCCCTTATTCCACTTTTTCCATTCTCCCCAACCCAGACAGGAAGGACCTCAGAAAGGCTCTGTGAGTTCAGTGCTCCTTCAATCTGTCCCTAGCCTCTGGAAGTCCTTCTCCATATCCACAGGCCAGTTTGCCAGATTGTTGGTAACAAAGTGTACCAGCATTCCATGCTCCCCCCTTCTCTACTATCCTTCCTACCCTATCTCAATCTTGGATGGCTGATGCTCCAGGCAGGCAACTGACCACCCATCTCCCTTACCCTGCTTACTACCACTCTCTCTTCACCCCTCTAACCATACAGTCTCCTATTACTAGAATCATCCTTACTAACGTCTGCTCCCTTGCCTCTGAGTGTCACCATGTCTTTCTTCCTGTTAGCACCAACAGACCCATTGTCACCCCTGCCTGAGCCAGGCACATGTGCCACTTCCAGGGGCACAAACCAGTTTACCATTAGTACCTCATAGGAACAGCTGACTGTTATGTGACCATCCCTGTCACCTGATCTCTTCCCCCCACTTCCTCATAGGCCCACTGGCCCAGGAGGTTAGGAAGGGGGGGAGATTGAGTGGCAAGGATGGTCACATAACAGTCAGCTCTTCCTATGATGTGCCAATGGCAAACTGGTACAGCTAACTACCTCTCCATTCACCCAATGCTGAATCCCAGTCAGCTAAATGCCTTTGGTATGTGATACTAGGCTAGGATGTCATCACACCCTTCAGCCTCTTACACTGATTCCTATGACAAAGAAAAAATAAACACTTTATAATAATTACAAAGAAAAATCTCCCCTCCTAAAAAAATAATAAAATATATATATATATATATACATGAAGGAATGTATAGAATAAGAAATAGTGTTAATAATACAAATTATACAGTGGGTGGGATATTCAGACTTTGTCAGGCAGGGGCACAAGCCTGGGCACAGTGCAACTGGGTTGACCCAGGGCATAATCCAGGTGATATTCAATGATGCTGCGCCATGGCTCAGCACCATTGAATATGGCACTGGGTGTGCCCGCTCTGTGCACAACACAGTGGCACTGTGCCAGCACAAGTGGCAGGTGAGGAGCATGGAGCTGTGCCAGCACAAGTGCAGTTACGCTAGGCATAGCAAGAGTGGTATTCAGACATGAGCATGCAAATGAGGCCATTATGTATGCAAGGCACAGATGGGGCCATTTGCATGTCATTATGGCCCCATTTGCATGTAGTACGCCAATCCCCGCCGACTTGCACCTGGTGCCCTGCCAGGCTGCAGCCGTTAGACTGACGCCTCGCCCCTCGGCAGTAACGCGCCTCAACCACCCGATCACGGGCATAGTAGACAATATCCCTGGTGGTCCAGTGGACCCGATCCCTGCCGATCGCAGGCATATGAGAAATGAAATCACTGGTGGTCCAGTGGACCTGATCCCCTGCCCGATCACGGGCATATGTATTAAACAATAACCCTGGTGGTCCAGCGATACCCCTCCACACCCGCCCACTGAGACCGCCATCCTGCACCCCCAGTCAGCCGCGGTGGCAGCTCCCAATTCAAGTCACCCGGTTGTCCGCTGACTGACCGAATAAGTACGGCTGTACGCCTATTGGTCCACTGTGTGGGCCAATGGGCATGCAGACCATACTGTACTACACAGTCCCAAAATGTGAATGAATCATTCCCACTGGACTACCAGGGATTTCATTTCTCACTTATGCCCGCGATCGGGCAGGGGAGCAGGTCCATTGGACCACCAGGGTTATATATTTACTATGCCTGCGATTGGACGGAGGGGGGCACGACACCTGTACTGTGTCTTGGGAGGTCGGGTGACCACCTACAGCAAGTGGCTGATGTGTTGCGCCCAGCAACACGGCAACCCGCCTGTGGTATCCCCCAACTTGTTCCTGATATTTATGGGCACATCTTTGCGCCAGTGCGGGCGCAAAGGCAGTTTGTGCCTGCATATACGCCTCCACATCCCAGGCTGAATATTGGAATGTGCCGCATATGCATGGACACGCCACCCGCACATGCGCCGCATACATTACTGGTGTGCCCCAGTTGCATCGGGAATTGTGCAGTGCAACAAACCCCTCTGAATATCATGCCGGGGCACCTCGGTGGGTTGCACATGGTGCAGCTGTATTGCACCATGCGCAACCCCTTTGAATATCCCTCCCCTTATTTACAGAACTCTACCATCACATACATAAGCTATTACACAGGATTTAAAAAGAAAATATGGCCTTGCCAATAGAAAATATCAGGATGTGGACAAGATTGAGGCATTTATTGTGGTGTTAGGTAATAGGACATAAAAACTGAGTGGCAGTTATTCACTAAAGATGCAATGGATCATCTTTCCTGCCTTGTGGCAGTTGGCTGACTCATCAGTAGGGTTACCACTTGCAATTCTGGTGACTGTGGTGTGGGAATGAGCAGGAATCAAGGGCCAGCCGAGGCGGGGAAGGAGGCTTGAGCATCACAAGAAATGCTCTCTTTCTCCCAAGTAGACAGGATGAGCAACGCCACTGTAGCAGCCCCACCTGGATGACCACATGTGGATCTGTCGGCGGTGCACCTTGGGGAGAGGAGGCACTGGCTGATACTGCGAGGCAGCATGCTCTGCATGCATGCTTGCTCTTGTGCATTCTTGCCGTCAGCATCTTGAGAGAGGCCTATGAAAAACGGAAACACCCCGCTCTTGCAAGATGAAGCCTGGGATCTCACAGGCCAAGCAACATCAACTTGGCAAACTCTTCCACCAGACTTCTGACCTAGAAGAGCTTTTCTGCCCCTGACAACCCTACCATGGGGTTGGAGTGTTACCCATGGAAGACAGGACAGAGTAAGTCTGAGAGAAGGTGGGCAATGAGGCTGGTGATTCTGACTAGAAGGAGGCAGGGGCAGTGAGCACAGGGGCTTAAACACTAATTTAAAAAAATGCCTTGTGGCCGTTATATGGTCTGTCTAAATACCTATACATAGCTGACTTAAACTGGGCAAGGCTGCCCACACACTTCACATGGTCTGGTCATGCATTCTTGCTTTTTGGCACTACAGTGCTAAATGCCTTTTCATTTATCATTCGGACTGTTTTTGGGACATGGGAGGACTTCCCTTGTCTGTGAGTTTAGCTTGCAAATTGAGATAATTTTGGTGAGCAGATCACTCAGGTAGTCGGGGGATGTACCCTTAGTACATTTATACAGTACACAGACATCACCCTGTGCAACTTTCTATCCTCAAGAGCTAGGATGCCAAGTGACTTACATAAGTCACAGTGATGTGATGTGTAACATGTATCCAGTGTAAATCTGCACGCTGGGTTGTAGATGACAGCTTATGCAGTATTGTTTGGTATAGCCTCTTGTAGATCATATCAGCTTACTATAGAGTGGAGAGAAGACACAGCATTGCAGTCAGTTTTCTGGTTTGCATGTCCAGGCAGTGCTTGTATCTGTATAGCATGCCAATCGTTTGGTACATTTGTTTGCTACATGTCTATGTTGATCAAAGGCTAGATGGGGATCTAGTCATACGTCCAGTTACTTGAAGCTTTGGACTTTTTGTAGGCGCCACCTTTCAGCATTTATTTATTTATGTCAAAAGATTTACCAGGAAGGATATACTGTGCTGAAACAGCTAGTTTCCAGATGCATCCAGGTGAGAGGAGGAAGAGGAGAGTACAACAAAAAGTTACAACAAATAGGTTACAGTAATCAAAACTGTACATGTTAACAATAAATAGTAACAAGAACCAACTGTATAATAAAGTGTAGATAGTGGCATAACTGTAGTGAGAACAAGGCATGAGTGGGTTCAGTAAAAAGTGCAGATGGAGGCCAAAATAGTAGGGTAAGCAAATATTAAAGTCTGCACGGTTTCCATGTTTATTTGAAAAGATCATTACTTTTATTTTGTTTCCATTAGGTAGCAGTCTGGTCCCAAACATCCAGTGCTGCACTTTATCAAAACACACACTGTAATTACTTATTTAGATCCTTCTCATATCTGGAGCTAGTGTACAGCACTTTGTCATTTGCCTAAAGATGGATATTTATTGTCGGTGCATTCAATTGGGGGGAGGGGGGTCATTCACAAACAGTGTAAATAAAAGTGTCCCCAGGCTCGACCCCAGTAGCACACTAAGAGTTACTCTTCCGCAGTTTGATGTATGTCCATTTACTTGTACTACCTGTGTCATTCCCATCGGGTTATTTTCCATCCAGACCATTATGGTTTCAAACATTCCTTGAATTTATTGTACTTTACCCCTGATACCAACCAGTCCTCTTCAGCCCATCTGCCCTATCCAGCCCCATCATCTGTCTTCCCTGGGACAAGTCTTTCTCTCCCATGTTCCTCCGTGGATGACTCCTCATGGAAAGGGCCGCTCTGTGGGCCACCCCTTACCCCTGAGTAGAGTGGAAGTGTCAGTTGGGGACAGGAAGCCCTGTTGGCAGTGCGGAACCTGTGGCAGAGTGGCGGGCAGCATCCTGCATGGTTGGGGATCTTCCTAGGTTTTCTTCACCTTCACTGAGCATCGCAAGATGTTTGCATTTGACGCCGAAATGTCAGAATGCCAATGCTTCCCTCCCTGTGTACTTGCTCTGCGATACTGCCACCCGTAGCCATCCAGGTGGCAGTGTCATGGGAGAGACCAGAAACCCTCTCTCCCTTCCCCAAGAAGGCAAATGCACATGGGATGCTCAACCATCCCCCCCAGCAGCCCAGGCTTGTTCCCAAACCCGTGTCGCTGGCATTGCAGGTGGTAGTGGTACCTCTGTGCCAGTGGGCTGGCTCAGTTTAAATATTCCTGGTTTGTCTAGTTTTATGAGAAGTAGTTTATGGTTTACTGTGTCATATGCCTTTGTGAGGTCTATGAAAACGGCACCAATGAGATTCCCAGAGTCCAGTGCATCTACGACATCATTTGTAACTTTCAGCAGAGCAGTGGTGATGGAGTGCTTTGGTCTGAAACCAGATGGTTCCTTTTCCAAGGATGTTATTGTCAAGGTAGAATGAGAATATCTGGGTACGTATACTTTTTGCACTACATAAAAAGGCAGCACCATCCACCACAAAGTAGCTGCAGCAGATATTTATTAACCAGGCATATTAAATTGTGCAAAGCTGCTTACATAGATGTGAAAAAACTGCCAGCACAGCTCAAAACAAGTGGGCTGACTGGTTTTGTACATGCACACTTCATCAGGGGAGGCCGACCTGTGTGACTTAGTGCATTTAAATACAGGTGTCAAACAAAGTACATGTGCAAATTTAAAATGACAACAGGTACAACTAGATGAAAATGAAGTTCAAAGATAACAATTGCAGCTGCAGTTTGAACGCTACATAGCCTCCTTACAATCAATGGAATACAATTAATTTTACAACCAATTGACTAAAAAGTCATATTACAATAAGAGGTGAGTGTACTTGGTTCAGCGCAGGATATGTTGCATAAGTCTTGCAAGTCCAGAGTCAATAATTCATGTAAATGACTTGTGGAGCTGGATCCCAATACTTTAAGTGTTAGAGCGAAAAGGAGAAACATGAGAGGCTAAACATTTAAAGGGTACATGTGGCATCACAGCAATAATAGATAAGTTACTGAATTGCCAGGAACAAAATGTGAGCTAAATGGAGGAAAAACAATACAGACAGTGTGAGTGTGTGTGTGGGGGGACAAACTACAGGGCTGAATGACAACACTAGACTAGGAGTAGTATAACACACAGGGAAAGGGTAGGGGGACCATTACTAAAAGGAAAGGTAAGGCAAGGGGGGGGGGTTGGGGTGTTTATGAATAAGGGTAAACATGAAAGGAAAAAGAAAAATCTCATACTTTACACTTCTTCTTTATCTATTACTTTGTGTAGTACACAAATCTCTGGGTAGAACAAATCTTGCAGAACAAGCATCTGATTTAATTTAACTTTTTATCTCATTCCAGAATGTTCATATTTCAGTACAGTCCCATAATAAATGTAATACAGTACCACCTTCTTTAATGCATTTATGACATAATGTTGATGGGGTATGCTTCATGTTATAGAGCTTTTCAGGGCTATAATAAAGATTGTTGATCATTTTAAATTGTTGTATTTTTAGGTCTTGTACTGAGGTGGCTTTCCTTGCAAATGACCATATTTTGGGGCATTTCCATTGCAGAGTGTCGTTACCCAATGATTTGTTCTACCCGTCACTAACTTCCTCTGCTTTCCCATATTTTCTGCTCAGTAAGCTGACACTGAGCAATCCATTTTAAAGTTACTGGTGCGTTACTTGAGCCCTTCATCTTTTCCCTTAGTTATATTCTTTTTGCCCCAATGCTGTTTGATGGGATGCTGTATCGGTAACAAATAAAAAGCATTGCTAAGATGACGGTCATATTTATTCATCGAATCTCAAAGGTGAACATATTTGTTGCTTCCTACTAGGTGAGTTACCTCGGTTATTCCCATCTCTTTCCGATGTATGTTGTGTAGTATTTTGTTGTTGACTTTAAAATTGTTGTGCCGTATTGGTTAACGAAGACTACACCTGTATGTAGAGTTTGTAGCTTTCAGAATTTTACCTAATGTTTCATGTATATAGTATAATGGCCACCTTTTCAGAGCAAGGGATGAGTACTATACAGTAATGATTTCATACCTCTGTTACGCAAACTGCATATTTCTTTCTCTATTTGTTCCCAGCTTGGCTCATAAATGTTGGAACTGGTTATCTTCTTTTTCCTGTATCCATTTCCTAAAATTTTTCATTTGTATTGCCCAGTTGTAGATCATAATATCTGGCAGTTTGAGGCCTCTATTTTCTGCTGTGCTTGCCAGTCATTGCAGTTTAAATGTGGGCTTCTTTCCAGCCCAGCTGAAGTTGTTAATTTGTCAGTGCACTTGTAGCATCCATTCTTTAGGAATTTTGTCATGAAGCATGCTGAGAGCAAATAAGATTCTTGGCAGGAGATTCATTTTTGCTGAGTGGATTCTCCGATCCAAGGCAATAGGAAGCTTTGCTTGTGAAGCAAAGTTCAGTGCCCAGATAAGATATGCTTTTGATTCTGCACTGCAGTCCAAGTTTCTCTATCAAGGTTTTTTTTGTTTTGTTACCAGGAGAGACACACTAAGCTGAAGCTGGTTTACAGGTGCAACCTGGGAGCACAAGGAAGTTAAGTGACTTGCTCAGGGTCACACAGTATGCAAGTGGGGGCTGTGGGATTCAAACCCAGATCTCCAGGTTTGCAGCTCAGAGCCTTAAACCACTGCACTATAGGTGGTTGACGGGTAGTATTTCTGGCTTACTAATATTTAATTCATAACCGGAAAGTCCCTCAAATTGTTTTATTATGTCTAACCATCTTTTTATGGATTTGTCTGGGTGTGGGACTGATATCATTACATCATCTGCTTAGGATGTTATTTTATATTGCATCTCTTTGTACTTGATCCCTGTGATATTATCATTATTTTAAATTTTTAACACTAGTGGTTCCAGTGCTAGATTGAAGAAGGCTGGTGACAGGGGATATCCTTGTTGTGTACCTCATTCCAGTTAAATAGGCGGAGACTTTAAGCTGTTTGTGGACACAGTGGGCTTCATTTTCAAAATCCCACCACTGGCGCAAACCCTAGGTGTGCCAAAGATATGGCGCACAGGGCTTGTGGCAATCACCCGGCTGGTGATTCAATCCTGCGTGGCAATTGCCGCAGGTCAGACCAACTTTTTCTGGTCTAGCTTGCGGCAATCCTGGGGACACATTTTACAATGTTATCACCAGAGATTTGTTGCAAGCTGCTGTAAATTGGGTAAAGTGTCACAACTGCATGTGACCTACCAAAATTGGGCACAGTTGTGGTAAAGGTGATTGGCGCAGCTGTTCTGAAGAAAGGGTTTGACACATGGCTTGATTCAAGCCCTGCATCGCCCTTTGAAAATCTAGCCCTATGGCTTTTGGTTGCCGATATATAAAATTTGATCATCTGTACAAAGACCGGGGGAATATCGCATTTCTCCACATTGTTAAATGGATAAGGCTCTTCCACCCAGTTGAATACCTTTTTGGCATCTGGCGTGATTAGTGCAGCTGATACTTCTGTTTCTGTAATGTCTGTTTTTTTCCTGGTGTTGTCAGAGATGTGTGTATGCATCAAAAAGCCAGTATTAGTGGGTTGATGATTGTTGGCATCAGTTCTTGAATTCCGTTAACCAAGGTTTTCACAAATGTTTTCGTATTAATGTTCAATAAGGTAATAGGCCTGTGCCTCTCACCTTGTTCTTTTCTTCGATTGGATTTTAGAATGAGAGAGATAATCTCTTTCATCATGTAATCTGGTAATTATTCTTTTTCAGTGCTTCCTTAATTACCTCTCCCTTAGCACTGGTGCCAGCTCCATTGCAAATGACTGATAATGTTCTGGGGTAAACCCATCTTCTCCTGGGGCATTTCCTTTGGGTAAACTGTTGATTCCTGTCAGAATTTCTGTTACAGATATAACATTTTGTAATACTTCTGCTTGTTCCTCTGTTATTTTAGGCAACTGTAAAATGTCAAGGAAGTTTTCTAAGTTCTGTTTTGTCCCACTGCTTTCTGTTTAATAGAGTTTTGAATAGAAGTCCTCAAAGCATTTATTATTCACAACTGGATCTGTCATAATATTGCCTTTGTCTTTCTTTTCATTTGCAGTAATTTGCAATCCTGTTTGCTCCTGCTTAAGATGTTAGACAAATAAATCTTGTTGCATGTGGGGTATTAGAGATGTAATTAGCCTTAATTCTTCTGTATGCCAGTTCTTTGGCTAGTCGAAGATTTTCATTGCATTTTTTCTGGGTTTTAGCCCACGTGCTCCGTGCTTCTTCTGAGCAGTTATTTCTGAGTACTTCTTCTGCTATTTTAATTTATTCGGACAGCTTATTTCTTTCTTCTGTTGACCTCTTTTGAATCACAATACCAATAGCATTAGATTTCCCCCTTGTGGTACATTTTACAGCTTCCCCTACATTAGCTCAACCAGTTTCCTCAGGAAGGTTATTTTGGATAAACTCTTTAATTGCATCTTTTATAGCTTCCTTATGTTCCTCATTTTGTAGAATAAAATTATCTAGTTTCCAAGAAGGTGTCTTAGGGCTTCTTTTCCCCATTATTATGTTTAAATGGACAGAGGCGTGATCTGATATAGTGGTGGGTAGATCTTTATATTCAGTAAACCTATTGTTTTATTGTTTAGTATGAACCAGTAGTCTATTCTCAATGCTGTCTTGTGCATGTTGAGTCTGAAGGTATATTCTCTAGCATCCAGATATATTACTCTCCATACATCAATCATGTTATCCTCCTCTAGGATAGCCACAATTGTTTTAGTACTATTAGAGAGTGTTCTTCTGGAACTGGTACTATCCAGCACCAAGTTCATTATCTGGTTCATATCGCCACCAACTATTCTTGTGTATTCTGTGACTACTGCTAGCCTCTCTGATAGCGAATTAAAAAAATACGGCTCATCGCTGTTGGGACCATAGATATTAAAGATCAGCTCTGCACTTCAGCATGTGCTTTCATAAATAAGATCTTTCAGCTGTTACAATTTACTAGAGAATAATTTTTTTTAATTTTTAATGTTTCTTTCCAAGATTTACAGCCTATCTTGATAGTCTAACTAAAAAATCTGCATAGAAAACATTGGCCTCTCCCATGTTAACCTCACAGTGACTTTATTTATGACATCATAGTGCTCACCATGACAACGGACTGTGATGTCACAAACAGCAACTGTGTGGTTAGCAGGGGAGAGTCAGACACAATTTGAAAGACTCAATAAAAAAGGTATTGCTTTATCTACAATATCTAGTATACCAGCAGCAGAGGAAAGTTAAAAAAAGAAAGAACTAGAAAACAATAACGTTAAAACATAATTGGTGTGCATCTAGTATTTTTAAGCATTTCATTATAATAGTTGCTCTTTAATAAAGGCTACTCATGGGAATCCCACTTTTACTGCTACAATTGGCATTCTTCCTTCCAGATGTCTCCATACATATTCTTCTTCAAAATTCAATTTTTTTATGCAGCAAGTTCTGTGTAACCCCATGTCTTCTACTGTCACCTGCACTGTATGCTTTTCCCATTCATGCTCTTTTCATCATTAATGCTTCTGAACTTTTCATATGCTTTTCTTGTATAAATGCAACTTCTTTTAAGATGCTGTAATACTTTGTGTCTTTTTTGCCCTGTTTGCATCCCTTTCAAGTTACAAGTTGTACACAAGGGGACAGATATTCAAAAGGGTTGCGCCATGCGCAACAGGGTTGCGCATGCTCAAGTCCTAAATTGCGCCATTCTGCGATATTCAGCAGGAGGCAGTTGTGCCCCTGAAAACAGGCTGAGCAGCAGCGCAATGCAAATGAATGCATGCTGAACAGGAGGGGGAGGAACCATGCATAAACTGCACAGCCCGATATTCAGCCGGGCTGTGCAGAGTTGTGCAGGCGCAACCCCAACCTGAGCCTGCAGGACTCCTTGAGCCAAAAAAGGCTTGTCGAGGGCCACCCACAGGTGAGCTGCTGTATTGCAGGGCGCAACACAGCTGCCACCTGTGGCTGGCCTAACTCAGTCCATGTACCCCCAGCCCGATCTGGGCATAGTGTACTCCCCACCAGCCCGATCGCGGGCATCAATGTATAGCTCCCCTCCGTTCACATCCCTGGTGGTCCAGTGGACGAAATGCCCGATCACGGCCAGAAAGTAAAGTGAAACCCCTCCCTTGTGCCGATCATGGGCAGAAAGTAAATTGAACCCCCCCGAACATGTCCCTTGTGCCCGATCGCGGGCAGTAAGTAAGTAGCCCTCCACCCGAACATCTCCCTGGTGGTCCAGTGGACCGTAATGCCCGATCGCGGGCAGATGTAAGTGAACCCCCAAACATCTCCCTGGTGGCTAGTGTCCCCCCACCCCACCCACCCACAGCCCCCCACCCCGCTCCCCCGGCTGGCGGGGCGGCAGCATCCACCCGCCTGCCGCGCACCGCTGACTGACTGCCCGGTGTAGACTGCGCCGGTGGTGCAGAGCAAGGCAATGGCATGCAGCGCCATACCATGACAGTCAGATTTGTGAATGATTCATTCACAAATCTGGACTGTCATATAACGATATGGCTAGCTGCGCCCCATATCTTGCTCTGCCAATGGGCATGCAGTCTGGGCGGTCAGTCGGCGGCTGCAAGGCAGGGCGAGAGTGGATGCTGCCCGGCTGCCGAGGGGGTGTAGCGAGGGTGAGGCTCGTGGTGGTGGGGTGAGACCAAGCTGAGAGAGGTTCAATTACATTCTGCCGCGATCGGCGACCACTGAACCAGAGGCAGGGGTGAAGTCACTGCCACTGCCATAATCGACAAAGGCCGAGAAAATCATTGCTTTCTCCGTGATCATCACTATATACGATCGGGCACAAGGGAGGGTTTCACTTTACTTAGTGCCCGCGATCGGGCATTTCGGTCCACTGGACCACCAGGAGATGTACGGAGGAGGTGGGGAGCCACATTGCTGCCTGGATCGGGCTGCAGGGGTGCGTCCGGTCCCCGGCGGCTGCTGCCTGGCAGGCGCCAGGCACAAGTCCTCAGGATCGGCGCACCTACATGCTAATGGCATGCAAATGGGGCCATAATCAGATGCAAATGGCCCCTCGCTCTGCATGAATTATGGTCCCATTTGCATGTCACCTTTTGAATATCGTGATTTGCGCATAGAGCAATGGTATAGCCGTCATAATTTGAATGCTCCACTCTGACAACTCGGTGGCGCAAGTTCACTGCGCCATGCACGGTGAAGCACGAGGGCTGGGGGTGATATTCAAAGGTTGCTCAATAGCGCAACTCCTTTGAATATCGCCCCGCCACACCCCCGCGCGCAACTATTTATGCATGCTAGTGGCTTGCACCTCAGAATGGCGCAGTTTGAATATCCAGCCCCAGATGTTTGTGTCACTTATGATCTTCTTTTGGTTTACCTCCTAGTGTAACTCTCTCACCAGTTAACGCTTCTATTGTTGGCATGTTTCACATTGCGTCCACACTACTTTTTGTATGAATTTCTTTCTCCTAGCACTCATTCTCATACCCTGATAACTCTTACATCTGTCTAAGATCTCCTAGACCGTGAGTTAACCTCCACCTGCCTCCCCACCCCTGCTTTGTTCTTTTTTAAGATCTAATACACAGATCCTCAAATTTATTAAACCATTCACATTTTTCAACAAATGAGCTAATACTTTGCATTGTAAACTTTGCTAAATGTGTAACCATTCAGTTTTATTATTTTTTTAACACATTATGTACATCAACATTTGAACTTAAAATGTCAAATATATATATATATATATATATATATATACGTATCTTCTCTTTGGAAGGATGCAAATAACTCAGAATTTTCTTATCCTATTCCAACATTCACCCAATCTATTTTCTAACATGCTTGTCTATCATCTATTATGCTCCCAAGAGTTACTCTATTCTTAATTGTGATGTTACATTATTTGACTGACACAGCATTTGTCACACGCATGGCTTTCTTTTTCAGATTAAACTTCTGTCAGCTTTATTCCCTTCAGTTAAATAACTGATACCCTTCATCATTGGTTATTTATTGGTCATATCAGTGATAACCGTGCAACTTTGTTTTTTGTAACAAAATATACCTTTTTTATAAATTACAACCCTCGTCACATGAAACCCTGTTTAGCAACTCTAGTAGTCATGTCCAGTTTATCAAAACCCTTCTGTTGCTTTCAGATATGATCTAACCATTGGAATGTTCTCTGTAGATGCATCAGAAGAAGAATCAGCATTTATATTTCACTTTTCATACACACTGTGTCCCAAAGTGCTTCACAAGCAATGCTAGGCTGGTAGTGAAGTGACTATTTACTAATGAGTTCTCTTACACCTGGAGGATGGAGAAGGGTGGGGGGGGGGCTTGCTTAGTTAATAGTTATTTTAGACCAATATGCTCTTAACTCCACTGTTCATTCCGATCCCATTCCCATTCCAAATCCATACTGATCCATATCGGTTACCTCTGCAAGTCTCTGTACTTACTCTGCAGCCACACTTGCTGTTCACACTATCTTTTAAACAGATAGCTACATTGACCTTTTCTTTCTGTCTGGGCTTTGTTTCACCAGTCCCCCCTCCCCATTTGGGCTAGATATTTTTTGTATCCTTTCTTTACTGGATTGATCCTACCACTTTGAAAATGTAGTGTCTCTGCCCTAGCCATTCCACCCTGCTCACATAAGCGAAGGCTCCATTGCAGTTCCTAGATCCTGTTAACGCTTTCAGGGAGCCATCGCACACTACTTTCTGCCCTTTTCAATTAGGCGCATTCATTTGCATTCACGTTTACCCCGCCAGCTTGATCTATCAGGTGGCCCTTCATGCATTTGAGAAGTGTAAAGATGGCATATTTTCCTTGTGTTTTCCATTGGTGGTGTCTACTCTTGAACAGCAGGTGTAATGGCTTCTATAATATGGCTGTTCTCACCAATTTGATGACCATGGCTGTGGCATCAGATTAGATGTAACTCTTTGTTCATGGTAAGAATAGACTTTTCCTCTTCCCAATACTGCCCTTAGAAGCACAGTTTGTAAAAATGTACTGGAAAGCTGACTCCTTTGTTTTTCACTAACAGACTGGACGTGCTACTTATTTCCCTCTCATCTTTGCCGATGCTGGGCGCAGAGGTCTTTTATTGAGGAGCATATTCAGAAAGACTTTTGCCAGGTCGGATTCTGCTGCTTCCACACTATTAAAGATTTTAACTCTGTTCTTCAACAAGACACTCAGTCTTGCCGGGTACATGAGATGAAAACATGTATTTACTGATATCCCATTATATGGGCGAAACAAAATGAGTGACTCAAATATGACAACTCAATTTGCATGCCCAAAGGAGTAGCAAATGTGAGGGAATAGCAAATGGGGAGGGACGTCGAATGACAGGGGGATTGTATAGTGTTGTAGGCTAAATGGACGAGTGCAGCCTGCTGCTGAGCTGGCCACCTGGAGTGGTGGATACAATCACCACTTGGAGTGGTGATGGTCCCAAGTTCAGAACAGCCTGCAGGTACATATTTTTGAGGACGTTTTTGGCTGTTATAATTTTTGTTTTGTTTTGCGTCCTCTGATTCCCCTGATTGTGTTGCCCCAGCTGCGGTATTCCCCCTGCATGCCTTGCCCCCTCCCATGTATTCCCCTGTTCCCAGTGTCCAACCCCTGGAGTTAATTATTATATTAAGATGGGGGTGTGTGAGAGCTGGGGGTGTGTGTGGGGGCTTGCTCCCCATAAAGGGGTGTGTGTGTGGGGCATAGTCCCCTACATTAAACATTTGTTTTTATCATCCCCCATTGCACTGTACAGTGCTGTCACTGTGTTGTCAAGTGCTGTAGTGGTTGCAGAGCCGATTCTGTGTTCAGCAAAATGTACACGCTCTTATGCAAGTCGCTGTTATATTTTCGCTATTACGACATAGATCTGTATTTACTTTAAGTAATCTGGCTTCGACATCTGGATTATTTGCCTCTTTTCTTGCTGATGCAGTGGGCTGGGCCTGTGGTCATTGAAAAACTTTATACTTATCCCTTGGTAGCTTAAATTCTGTATTTCTCTGGCTTGCTGCTCCACATATATTTTGTCTTGAAAGTTGGTGAAGCAAAAAAAAATAAAATACCCTTGGGCACTCTTTCGGACCTCGTTTAGGTGCCAAACGTCTTGCACTCTCTCAATTGAATATTCCATTTTACCTTTCCAAAGCCCAAAAGTGGATTTTAGGAGGGTTTGTGTAAACTCTGCAGGGGTTTTCCCCTCTTTGCCTTCTGGCAAGTCGAAGAGTAACAGGTTATTCCTTTGGTGGTAATTGTCACAAATTCGCTCAACCAGTCAGCCCTCTACTCCCAAAGTGCCAACCTCTGAGCGTATGATTTGTGGACAGTGAACAGAACAAGGTAACCCTCTTGTCTGTTTTGTAGGTTCAAGTCACCTTAGTCCCAAGTTCTGGAGGGATTCAAACTGATAACCTCTTGTTAGCATACCCAATTATCAGGCTCAGATAATTCTGTCTTTGGGGGGCCAGATATCTTTGCCTACGGGCACTAACCAGGTCTACAAAATGAACCCTTAGAACTCTATGCAAGACCCTCAGAGAACTCTATCCATTTCCCAGTTTGGTATATCAATAAGCCCATACACAGTGTTAACTGTAACCTTTAAAAGCTTCACTTAAATAAAAAGAAATGTCAAGGCACTCCAGGCAGTTTCTGTTTTAAAATATATATCTTTACTTTAAAATAGGAAAATAGGAAAACAGTAAAATTACAGAACAAAATATAACAGCACATACAGCCTTAAAAACAAACAGGTTTAAAGTGCAAGTTTCTACAATACATACATTCAGATTGGTCTAATCTTACTCTCTTTCAGTGCTGTGATGTTTCTTCCTCAGTCAGATACTATGAAAAAGTGTGTCTGTCAAGATTATCTCAGCAATTAAACACAGTTCTGAGCTGGCCTACTCTGAAGCCACCAAACTCCACCTTGGTGTAACAAAATCTATATTTATTATAACACAGGATGTCTAAATAAAATATTTAAAAAAAAAACATAATAGGTGACCTCACTGACTTTCCTCTCCTCAGGTTAACCAGACAAAATCGGTTTGTGCTCTGCTACACATACATATCAAAATTTCTCTGATATAAGTCACTGTATTCAAAGCAAAAGTGTATTTGACTCTTTAATCCCATCTGGGCCTTGGTAGCTACACATCAAAGGTCTCTCTGATGTAATTCAAGGGTTTCCCGGGAATGTATATTGGACCTCTCAAATTCGTCTGGGTCCTGTTTGGCCCAGACATCAACCTCTTTGATGAAATAAGCTGGTTTCCTGGGCTGATACCAAAAACACATGCATGCTCTTTCCATTTAACACCTAGAGCAAAATCAAAGGATTTCCCTGGGGATGTCATGAATGGCTAATTTCATTTTCTGGGATCAAAGCAAATTTAACATGCTAATTGAACCTCAGATCTCTGTAGTTCAGAATACCTCCTGTCCTTTGAATTTATCCCTTGGGGATTTTGATGTGTCAGTTCAGCAAGACTGTAGTTTCCTCAAAACTGACCTTCCCATCACATATTTTATATGTAATAAAAAAATTGATACAGCACTCAGAACTGGCTGTCTGCATCACACTTATTTTCTTAGTCTTCAACCTTCTCCTCTAGCTTTCGTAGTTTTCTAGTGTCTTTAACTCTCTCCTCTCCTCTCTCCCTTTTCCACATGTTTGTTCTAGGCTTGCTATGCTAGCTTCTGAATCAGAAATTCTGACTTTATGGTTTCCTATCATTTTTTTCTTTCATTTCTGCTAAAGCATCCATGATTGATGCTGTCATTGCTGCCATCTGATGCAGCATTCGAGATAGCTGTTCAGCTATCATGCCAATTCCATATCTGCCACTTCCTTCTGCCATGTTGGCCTTGTGTCTCTTAGATTTTTGGCAGACAGAGTCAAGACTACTAAGTGTTTCACTCTCCGATTACATCCTACTGGTTCACCAATGTTCTGATATCTTTCCTGCTGCTTTGCTGCAGAGTTGCACTCTGTATAATCACTATTTTTAACTTTGGAAACTAGAGTAGGAGAGGAGCTCTGGTGGGCAGGTTCTACTCAACCAAGCAGCATCACGTGACTGACTTCCCCCTTCTCTCATCTTTTTTTAACTTGAATTTTATTCAGCAAAAGAACATTTTTATACCTTTTACAGAAAGTACATGTCCATCAACAGTACAGAGTCACATGAGGCCAAAGTATACATTACCTTACAATTTTAATTCCTTATACTGCATCTAGAAAAGAGGGATCTGATCAAAGCTGTCCAGATGTAAAGTGATTCTTCTCCATACATATATATATATTTTTTTATCTATTTTTGACCATTAATATTTTCTTTACTTTTTCCGTAGGTGTCCCGTTATCCAGTTCCGGAACAATGGCTGTTCAACTTTCTGGAGCCTCTTGTCTAAGATACCTTTAGAACCTTCTCCAATTCCTTACCCCTGCCTTTGAATGTCTGGATATACCTTTCTTATGCTGTTTTATAGCTAATTACAATAACTAAAATTAAAAAACTATCAAACTTTACACCAACTATATACAATTTTTCTCAATGTTGCAATAAACATCAAAGTTGAAATTTTGAATAAAGTGACACTGATACTCATGGGGTCTTATTGTGTTCTTCCCTTTGTGATTTGCAAGGTATACTAGTTTTAAATTCAACATCTTCATTGATTATCTATACTTATTAATTACCTCCCCCCCACACTCTATTTCCCATCCTCCTCCCCTCTTCCTACCCCCTCTTACTTCTATCCAAATAACTGATCCAAGACCCCTAGTCCTTCTACCTCCTCTACATATGTGAAAAAAGGCAGCCATCTTGTATTAAACTTATCCATTTGCAGCCTACTCCTAGCCGAGATGGCTTCTAGATTCTTTATTTGCATTATATAGGTTTTCCATTGTTCCAGAGTTAGAGTATTGCTTGTTAGCCAATTTTGTGTAATCACCTTAAGTGCTGCCACTATCAGTATGTAGAAAAGGTATCTGGAAGTTGTCCTCTTTATTTCACTTGGAGGTCTCCCCAACACCAAATGAATATAGGTCAGCGAGGAGGTTAAATTCATAATTTTCTGTATGGCTTTCTTTACTTGTGCCCAATATGTTTGTGCACACCGACAATCCCAACAAATGTGATAAAAAGTCCCCCTTATTCCATGGTTTCACCAACATTTGTCAGAGTGCGATGTATTATAATGCATAGAAATTACAGGTGTTATAAAAAACCTCCCACACGCTTTCCACCTGAATTTTTTCCATGTGACCATGGATGTCATTTTATGTACCTCGACCCAAATCTTAGCCCAGTCCCCCTCATCCATAACTTGATCCCCTTCTAATTCCCACTTGTTTTGAATATTCTGAATCACTAAAGTACCTTTCCCTTCTTGTAGTAGGATGCATACTTGGGAGATCAGATGTTTAGTTTCCATCTGGGGTCTTCTCTTGTGAATTAACTGAATTTTTGGAATTGGATCTGCTGTGATTGCCACTAGTCCAAGACCTTTCAATATATATTTCCGGCACTGCAAGTAGCAATAGAAATCCTGTTTAGGAATATGGAATTCAATCTGTAGGGCTCTAAAGTTTTTTGATTACGTCCCCTTCTACCAATTGGTGCAGATGATTCAAACCTAAGTTCTCCCACCTTTTTAAGCATTTATCTGCTGTCTCTGTTGGAAACTCCGGTAGATGTCTAAGGGGGATGTATGATGAAATTCTGGTGGGCAATTCCCATACTTGCCTGGCCTGCAGCCAAACTGTCAAGGTATATCTGGTCCAACAGATTTGAATTTCCTTTACCTCCCCCTCCAAGACTCTCCATGGCAAAATATGCAAAGGGAATCGTGGGTGAACTTTCTCTTCTAGGAGCTGCCACCCGTCTCTCTGTCTAGGATGGACCATTTTGGCTACCATTTGGATTTGTGCCACAATGTAACAATTTCTAAGATGTGGCAGCCCCCATTCCCCCCACACTGCTTTATTTCCTGAAGCATCACCCATCTTATTCTTGGTTTCTGCCCTCCCAGATGAATTGGGATAGTCGTCTTCTTAAGTTCTTCCAGTCCTGGGCTGGGATACTCAGAGGAAGAGTCGAAAAGAGAAATAAACATCTTGGTAGAATATTCATTTTTATAACCTCTATTCTATTTGAAAAAGTGAGGGAGAGACTACTCCATCTATTAAAGTCTGTAAAAATCTGAGAAAAGAGTGGAGTATAATTTTCTTTAAACAGTTTTCATAAGTCCTGGGGAATCCAGATACCAAGATATCTGACTTTACTTGATACCCATCTAAAAGGAATTGAATCTCTTACCTCTTTAGTTATAGTCCCTTTTATATGTAATACCTCTCATTTGTCCTTGTTCACTTTAAACCCTGAGATTCGTTTATATTGTTCAAGTAATTCTAAGAAAGGGGGTATGGAGTTCTTTGGATCATCCATATATACTAAAGTGTCATTTATGTATAAGGATGTCTTACAAATGTTTGTCCCAATCCCTATCCCCTTTATGTTAGTCATTGCTCTTATAGTTTCTGCGAGGGGTTCTAAACTTAGGGCAAACAGAAGAGGTGATGGGGGCAACCCTGCCTGGATCCCCTTTCTATATTGAAACTATCCAAAATTGTGCCATTGACTCTAATTTTAGCCCTAGGATGTCTATAACATAGTTTTACCCATTTTAGAAAGTCTCCTTTTATTCTCATCTTTTCTAGCGTTAATGTTAGATATGTCAAATTCAGGCGATTGAAGGCCTTTTCGGCATCTAAAAATATGGCCAATTATGCTGTATCAGTTGGGTTGCTATACTTTATTACATTTAATCATTTCCTGATATTATCTGTTAGGTGCCAATTAGGAATAAACCTCGCTTGAGCTATACATACTAGATTCCCCAGGAATCCTGCCCATGACTTGTGCACTTGCCCTCTGTGGCTGGGGCTTTGCTCCATGCCCTGCCAACAGCCGAAACCTCTCCTGCCCGCTCTTGAGCACTCTTTAGGCGGACTGCCAGGAATCCTGCCTCATGACTTGGGCACTCTCTGTGGCTGGGGCTTTGCTCTGCGCCCTGCTGATGGCCGAAACCTCTCCTGCTCATTCTCGGGCACCCACTGACACCTCTGTAATTGGCTGATTTTCTTTATCCAGCTGCCTGACTCTTGGTGGTTTTTGCCCAAAATCTCCCTGGATTCTCTGTATGTTTAAATGGAAATCCAACTACTGAAAGTGCTGTGCATTTTAAACTGTTTATAACTCACTAGCAGAATGTGTTAGTTGTTTTAACTCTATAGCCTGTATATGCACAGATTATTTTAAACTGTTTCTAATTTTGTCCCTCACTCCTGTGCTATGCATTTTAAACTGTTAAATGAACTAGCTAGCTAAATTTGTCAGTTGTTTTAACTCTGCAGTCCATATCTGCACATACTGTTTTTAAAAACTGTTTTAATGTTATCCCTCTCTCCTTGCACTATTTTTCCCTCTCCTCCCTTACTCGCTCATATCTCAAAATCTTTTCTCTCCCCCTGTCTGAACCCCCATGCTTCCACTATCTGTGTGAGGACATTTCTGCAGTGTAACCTGTGCCTGGTGACTCAAACGCAACCCTTCTTTTTTTGAAACCCTGTTTTCCATTTCTCTGTTCCTTTGCTCTAAAGAGCACTTGAATGCCCACCCCCTACCCCTCCCACCTTTGTCCTGCTAATTTTTGTCCTTCTTAGCCCCAAGCTAAATCTGCTCTTTTACCTTCTTTTGTTTCTCAGCTAATCTTTTAGTTTGTAGCTGGTGCCAGAAAAACGCACCCCCATCTACTACTTCTTTCCTCCCTGAATTTCGCTCACCCCCTCCCAGTCTTTTGTTTTCTTTAAACAACCACTCCCAGCCTTATCCATCGACCACCCTCTATCTTTCTCCAGGAATCCTGCCCGTGACTTGAGCACTCGCCCTCTGTGGCTAGGGCTTTGCTCCGCACCCTGCTGATGGCCAAAACCTCTCCTGCCCGCTCTAGGGCACTCTTTAGGCAGACTGCCAGATATGTTAAACAGGGTCTTCTTGGCTCTGTATGGCTTTGCCCTTGATTGGCTGCTACATCCAAATCTCTCTGCTGATTGGACTCTGCACCTGCTGACACCACTGTAATTGACTTGTTTTCTTTATCCAGCTGCCTAACTCTTGGCAGTTTTGGCCCCAAATCTCCCTGGACTCTCTGTATTTTTCCACCACCCCAACCCTAGCCACTATTAAATAGAGCTAGCTCGCCTAGTCCACTACCATTGTCTGACTTGCCTCTTTCTTTCCCCCACCCTCATTAGTGCTTCCCACCATGGCTTTCTTTCACTCAAATTGTTACCCTTACTCTTACTTTGTGTTTTGCTGCCACAATGCTTTCCATAATGCAATTGTTCTTTCCACTTAGCATCGTACTATCTCTGACCATTAGACATACAGGATACCTGCCCCAAACAGTACACAACCTATAAATAGTGTAATTAAAAGTAGCCTGCATTACACTATGGGCTTCTCAACTGGAAATTTCTTCAGCCTTAACAATTGTCCTTGGTCCCCCTTCTTTATGCGCCCAGGGCATTACAATTGGCATGCCCACCCTGAGTATGTCTATATATATATATATATATATATATATACCTGCATTGATATCAACATGATCTATCACATGAAGAAAAAAAAGATGAAATGCTGTAACTATAGAAGAGAATTTACGCGTTTCTCCAAACTTCAGCGTAAGCACTTCCTGAGAATAGCCCTATTGCTTCTGTTGCTGGCTGGTAATATTCACCCTAACCCAGACCCATATGACACAACCCTAAACAATACACCCCCTAAGCAGGGATCTATCATGCTTTCCACAATAAATGTTTGTAGTCTCCTAAACAAAAATTGACATGCTAAAAGCCTGGGTTGCTATGCATAACCCAGACATACTATCTGTTGTAGAAACCTGGCTATCACCTAAAATCCCAGATAATGCAGTTGCCCTGCCTGGATATACAATCTTTAGACTTGATAGAACCACTAAGAGAGGTGGCAGCTGTGCTATTTACCAAAACAATTCTATCAGAGGGTTGGCCATGCCTCAAATTGACCTTGGATGTCCTGCCCAGGCTTTAGCCATAAAAGTGCTTTTGGGGGCACAAAACAAAGACCTCAATATACTCTCCATCTACATACATCCCAAGGACCCAACCCCTGGCTTACTAAGTATACTGGACCATCACCTCACCAAAATGATTTTAATGGGAGACGTCAATATAAACTGGACCTCGGGTATAAGCGGGACCATAAAGGACACATTAGCATCACTGCACTTCACTCAACTTGTCAACTCACCTACCAGAATAAACTATAAAACTGATACTAGTACTACTATTGACTGGATTATATCATATCACCCAGATCACATCACAAATGTAACAGTCCACCCCGACTCTATCAGTGACCACTCCCCTGTCACTTGCTGCTGGTCAAACAAATTCCATACCCCCTTACCCCAAACTATCTATACCCATATGCTAAAGCATGGGCACCTGGATCTCCTAAAAAACCAGCTCCGGTCACAGGACTGGTCCTTTCTGGACACTGCTGATGACATCAACATCGCTCTGGACCATTTTATTAAGGTTTTAAACACTGCATGTGATACCCATGCCCCTCATAGGAAACTGAAGGTTCATGGTACGATAAACTCCTAGATTACACCGGAACTAGTAAGAAGTATGAAACAGTGGGACCATCTATGGCAACTGGCTAAAGCATCAATGAAGCAGCATGATCTTCAGGCATATAAAGCAGCTAGGAATGCCTGTACTAGGGCAATTCGACAGGCAAAAAGCAGGGACCACAGAGAGGTGCTGTCAAACTTGTGTGGTGATAGTAAGAAATTTTGGTCTAACATAAAAGACATTACAGTGAAAGAACAAAGGACCTCTCCCACAGTACTTATAGAAGATGGAAATGCTATCTCGGACCCACTCCAAATGGCAAATACTTTTAATTCAGCTTTTACTAATCTGTCGGGTGTCCTCCCAAAAGATTTCTTTGATGATGCTCCTTCCTTGCCAGCGGGGTCAGTGGAGACCACTAACCTAAACCCTTCTGCATTTTACTTCAAACGGGTTTCCCAAACCCAGGTCAGAAAGCTCCTCACTAAAGTCCTGGGGAAAACAAGGTATAGTGGAGACTCACTTGACCTCAAACTCATTGCATTTACCCTTGAGGAAGTTCTCCTGCCAATACCCAAGATACTAAACCTATCCCTCACTCTATCACAGTTCCCTGAAGTATGGAAATCTGCACTGGTCACCCCAGTGCATAAATCCAGTGATCACACACAACGCTGCAACTACAGACCAATATCTATCCTCCCACCACTATCGAAAGTCCTGGAACATATAGTAACCAACCAACTAGTAGACTACCTTGAGAAGTATACCTTACAATGCTCCCAACAACACGGTTTCAGGAAAAAACACAGCACTACCACGGCTCTGTTAGAGTTCACCAGTTTCATCCATCAGTCCATCGACAAAAAGAACCTTGATGGAGTGACTTTCATTGACCTCATGAAAGCTTTTGACACCATTAATCACAAACTACTCCCTGATCAACTTGCAATAATTGGACTCGCACCAGGTACACTGAAGTGGTTTGGAAGCTACCTTGCGGATAGGACGCAATGGGTAAAGATGTCCAACATCATCTCAGAGATACAAAATGTCCGATCTGGTGTCCCACAAGGGTCCATTCTTGGTCCCCTCCTGTTTAGCATCTTCCTAAACAATCTGCCACAGGTCTGTCAACTAAAGACGTTCCTCTATGTCAACGATGATGTTATCTTTGCAAGCAATGCTAATCCCTCTGCACTCGAAGTAAACCTCCAACTTGGTTTCCTCAAAGTCAAAAAATGCTTCCAAATGCACAAACTTGTACTGAACTACCAAAAAAAAACAAGCTCCTGTTGTTCTCTTCCTCTCACCACAAGGATAGGCCGCATGCCCTAACAATCAAAAATAAACTTGGAGCCACCCTCGAACAAGTTAAACAATTCAAATATCTTGGTGTAACATTGAACAGCCACCTTTCCTATGTACCTCAGAGTGACAGGATGGCCAGTTTTGAAAAGAAAAAGCTGACACAGAGAAGATGCAATACCCCCCCCCCTTTTTGGGTTTCTGCTTTCACTCTATCCTGTCTCCTTCTGCTTATTCAATCTATCCTAATTTTCTTGTCAGGGTGGCCAACGGGCAATTCTACTTTGCTTTACTATCACTTTTGCTCTGGTATTAAAACAAAAGCTTGCATCTTGTTTAAGAATACAAAAGGGAGCTGTGTCACTTAAATAAAGCCATAATGTGAGTAAAGGGCTGGGTTATGAAAGAAAGCCTTCACCTACAAGCCAGTTAGTAATTAAGGAAAGCTGAGGCTGTAGAATTGCTGTAAACAGTGAAATCAATGTTTTAGGCAACTCAAACAAAGTTCAGGTTGTAGGAAAATGCCATAGAACCTGTAGTGTTTAAGCACTTCTTTTAAAAAGGGAGTTGTAATTGTTGCAGTAAAGCCTTCTGTGTTCTAAAAGGCTGAGTTCCTCAATAGGGCGTCAGCTGAAAGTGCACCAGCCTGGTAAGCTGTTTGCTGAAAGTGCTGCAGCCAGATAAACTGTTTGGAAGAAAATAAATAAAAGGTCTAGAAATGTAAAACAAAGGATTTGGGAAGGAAATAAAGCATTGTCTAAAGAACAGAGTACCATATTATGTGAAACAAAGCATAGATACTTCAATAGTTTCATATTGTGTGTATTTCCCTGTATGAACTCAAAGGACAAATAAAAGGCTGTAACTTTTCATGGAGACAGATAGGGAGCGCGACCCTCATCTCTCTGTCCATGCAAAGGTTATAACCGGTTATTTGCTCCAAAACAAGTTGGTTTAACCATATACAACTGTAAAGAAAGGTTGTTACCTAGAGTTCTGTTTCATTTGGAAAGGTCCTTCTACAGGGCAAGCTGCCCCTGAAATGGCAGGTTATATAGATACAGGGGAATGTGATGTCACAAAGGAGGAGGGGCACTGTGAAAACCACACCCCCTTCCCTTTACTATATAAACCCTCCAAAAGGAGGCTTAGTGAGATTCGTTGTGACCAAGGTGAGAGAAGGATCTCACAGATGGGTTGGTCAGTAGGGTTCTGACCAAGGTGAGAGAAGGATCTCAGCATGGAGGTAATGTGCTGTCTTTCACATTATCTGAGGAAGGAGAGGATACAGGAACTTAATGTGCTGACTTTCACATTATCTGAGGAAGGATTGAATACAGGAATTTCCTTAAAGCACCTGAAGCAGTATATCCTGATGTCTGAACTGTCTAATTTTGGAACTGATGTGAAGAAATAACATCATTATTTTTCCTTTCTGTAAATATTCGATTATTTGTCTTTTTGATCTTGTGTTTTCTAAAATAAAATGATAAACGCAGAAGTATGTGTTTTTTATGCACCATAATCTGGTTGTACGATCTGTTATTGGGACCCACACATTTACAACTGGTGTCAGCAGTGGGATCTCAACCTCCAGTGTGCCAGAAGGTACTTCAGAGGGGGTGTTGTGCTGAAAATACCCTGACAGATGCAACAACCAGAAGCGGAGGATTTGGATGCATTATATTTGACCAGGTCTGTACGATTGAAGACTGGTGTTCAGTTGTTACTAGGAATTGAACCTGCAACCAGACCAAGAAGGATGGAAGAAGGAGCCACAGCTGCAGCTGGTGAGCCTAAGAAGGAGGAAGGCCAGATGACCCCAGCACCAGAGGATCCAAGTGAATTACTGAAATGGCTCTGTTTACATCAGCTGGAGATGGAGCACCAGAGAGAAGAGGACCAGAGACAGAGGGATGAAGACCGGTGGATACAGGCAAAAGAAAGAAGAAGACAAGATTAGAAATGGACAGCAACATTGAAAGCTATCCAGGACATGACCCGGGGCAGACGGAAAGGACAGTGCCTGGAAACATTAAGTTAAATAAATTGACTGAAGTGGATGATATTAAGGCCTATTTGACTACTTTTGAGAGTTTGGCGCAAACTTTTAACTGGCCCAGGGATCAATGGGTGATTCCTTTGGTCTCCCACCTCTCTGGCCGAGCCCAATTAGTTTACAGCCATCTAGATTGGATTGATAGTTCTAATTATGACAAAGTGAAAGAGGCAATTCTTCGGAGGTATAATATTAATACAGAAACCTACAGGCAAAGATTCCGGTCCCAGAAAATGTCCAGCATAGATACGCCAAGGGAAACTTATGCTCATTTAAGGGATTACTGTGGCAAATGGTTACAGCCCACCACCAGAACTGTAGATCAAATTATGGAACTCATAATAATTGAACAGTTCATACGGATCTTACCTATGGATGTGCAATTGTGGGTGAATGAACATAAACCCGAAACAGCAGAAAATACTATCAAGCTGGCAGAAGATTATCTGGCTGCATGGAGCACTTGAGCCAGAAATGACCCAGGACACCCAGAACCATCTACTACACTGGTAAGACCACTGTTTAATACTTCCTTTAAGCAGAGACAGTTACAGTTCTGTCATGGGGTGAGAAGTGGGAGAGTCCCATACACAGACATAATATGCCATGGTTGTCGTGAGAATGGGCATATTGTCAGAAACTGTCCCAATAAAAGGTTTGACCCAGCACATCTTGCCCTAGCCAATTTTGGTTATGTAACTTCTGTGGGTATTGGGGAACAACAAACCTTGGGTTTACTGGACTCTGGCAGTATACAGACTTTAATCAGAACTGATCTAGCCCCCAAACTACCCCACAGTGACTCAAATACAACTGTTCGATGTATACATGGGGATGTACACCGTTACCCTACCACACATCTTAAAAAAACTGTAAATAATGAATGTCATGACATGCTGGTAGGCCTTGTTCCATGATTCCCTGTACCTGTTATTCTTGGACAAGACTTTCCACATTTTGATCTTTTACTGAAACACCAGAAAACCACTTCAGAGACTGTTAATGTGGTGACCAGGTCTCAGACGAAAACTCAAGAGTTGCAAGACATTTTTCCTTTCGAGACTGATTATTTTGAGACTGATAGTAAGATCAAAAAGTCTAAAAGAACTAGAAGAGAAGAGAAGAGAAGAAGAACTGGAATAATAAGCACCAGGCCATGGGTCCACTTCATATTCCAGAGACTTTAGTAAAAGATATTGGACAAGAACAAAAATGTGATGTGTCACTAACCCCTTTATATTTACAGGATAACAAGGTTGGACCCCCGGGTCAATCACGGTTCATTGAAAGAAATAATATTTTGTATAGAGTCACTGTTGAACCTGGTACTAATGAGAAGCTTGAACAGCTAGTTGTGCCTAAAAAGTATAGAGAACAAATCATGCATTTGGCTCATGATATCCCCATGGCTGGTCATGAAGGGAGAGATCAGACAGTCAGAAGAATCCTTTCTCATTTTACTTGGCCAGGGATCCATCAGGATGTGGTGGCCTATTATAGGTCCTGTCCACAGTGCCAGCTAGTTGCCAAGAGAGGGAAAAAATATATTGTACCCCTGCAACCTATACCCTATGTAACTACCCCATTTGATAAGGTTGCAATGGATGTAGTGGGTCCCTTGTTAAAAAGTTCTAAGGGAAATCAGTATATCTTAGTTATTTGTGATTATACCACCAGGTACCCAGAGGCAATACCAATGAGGATGGTTACTTCCCCTCGTATTGCAGAAGAACTAGCAAAGGTCTTTAGCAGGATGGGAATACCTAAAGTTATCCTGACTGACTGTGGGAGTAATTTTACATCCATCATGTTACAGGAACTGTACAAATTATTAGGGGTATCTGCAGTTAGACCATCACCATACCATCCCCAAACTGATGGGTTAGTAGAGCATTTTAATAAGACCATGAAATGTATGCTGCAGAAGTATGTACAAGAGGAAGGCCGGGATTGGGACAAATACCTGCCTTACCTGCTGTTTGCGTATAGAGATGTATCTCAGGCTACTACAGGGTTATCACCCTTTGTCATGCTGTATGGGTGTAACCCTAGGGGCCCCTTAGATGTAGTGAAGGAGCATTGGGAGCAAGGGACTAATGTAGCCTGTAAAAATATATTGGAACATATGACTGCCCTGAGAAAAAGATTGGTAAAGTATGTGACTATTGCTCATCAAAATGTTGACCAGAAACAGCTTAAATAAAAAGAACACTATGACCTAGGTTTGAAACATAAAACATTTTCTCCAGGTGAAAAAGTGTTACTATTGTTACCTTCCACAGAGAATAAATTACTTATGCGGTGGCAAGGGCCATATGTTGTCTTACACCAGGTAGGCACAGTAAACTATGCCATAGAGATGCCAGGACATAGGCCAGTGAAGAAAATATATCATGCCAACCTGCTGAGAAAATGGATAGAAAAAACCAGAGTCCCCAACACTGTTTATTCAAACAAAACCTGATACAGCAGAACTAGACATAGCTTATGACAGGATTGATAAAGCTATTAAGGACACGGAGGTACATATCAATCCTGAGTTGACCCCTGAACAGAGGTTAGAAAATGATCACCTTCTAAAATATTTTTCAGGCACATGCACGAAGGAACCTGGGCGGGCTAAGGGTGTGGTCCATGAAATCAGAGTTACACAAAAATAAGCCCATTCACCAGAAGCCATACAGACTACCCGAAAAGATCAGGCCAGAAGTAGTAGCTGAAATAAAATCCATGGAACAGGCTGGAGTGATAGTTCCTTCACATAGTCCTTGGTCCTTTCCATTGGTAGTCGTACGGAAGAAAGAAGGAGGCATCAGGTTATGCTTAGATTTAAGAAAAATAAATGAAGTGTCTGAGTTTGATGGGTATCCAATTTCACATATAGATGATCTCCTGGACCAAATTGGGTCTGCAAAATACATTAGTACCCTAGATCTAATGAAAGGGTATTGGCAGATTCCCTTAGCCCCTAAAACTCAGGAATTAACTGCCTTTTGCACCCCACTTGGCCTATACCAGTTCACCACAATGCTGTTTGGCCTGCATGGAGCTCTGGCTACGTTCTAACGCTATATGGATTTTGTGCTAAGACCTCACAAAAGTTACAGTGCTGCTTACTTGGATGATGATGTTGTTATCTACAGCCCTGACTGGAAGACTCATTTAGTTCATCTCAATGCAGTAATACAAAGTATCCAGGATGCAGGAATGACCATAAACCCTTCAAAATGTGCCATAGTTAAAACAGAAACGCGTTATTTGAGATTTATTATTGGACATGGGAAAATCAAACCTGAAGTAGACAAAGTTGAAGCAGTGGTTAATAGTTCCACACCAACCACAAAGCGCCATGTTAGGTCTTTCATTGGTTTGGCAAGCTACTATAGACGCTTCATCCCGGAGTTTTCTGCCATAGCTACCCCCTTACAGAGCTAACAAAGAAACAATTTCCAAATAAAGTAAAATGGACTCCAGCCTGTCAGGAGGCATTTCTTAAAATTAAAGCCATCTTGTGCTCAGCCCCAGTATTATGTAATCCTGATTTTTCTAAGCCATTTGAATTGCAGACCGATGCCTCTGACACAGGCATTGGGGCAGTATTAACTCAACATAGTCAGGGAGAGGAACATCCCATTTATACCTTAGTAGAAAATTACATGAAAGAGAGAGAAAGTGCTCAACAGTTGAAAAGGAGTGTTTGGCCATCAAATGGGCAGTAGAGGCCCTAAAATATTATCTTTGGGGAAATCAGTTTAAAGTGGTAACAGATCATAACACTTTATGTTGGCTGCATTTAATGAAAGACAAGAATGCTTGCATATTATGATGGTATCTTGCTCTACAGCCATACAAATTTACTGTGCACCATAGAGCTGGTTCTCAGCATCAGAACGTGGATTTCCTATCACGCTTTGGCGCTGATCCTGCCAGTGATCCTGCTGTTAAATTGAATGATGGCATTATAAAGTGCCTTGACGGCACAACCCCAGGGAAAAAGAATTACATATAAGCAGTATTGTTTGTTTTTTGAATGAATGTTTTTGAAAACTGTTTATCGTAGGGGTCCCTGGGGGGAACTTCTGGTGAGGGTGGGCGGAAGTTCCAACCCTTCACAGGGTGAGGAGTCTTAGTCAACATAATTAATAGTATGTTGACTTCTTGTGGTGGGAGGAGTGTGACAGGATGGCCAGTTTTGAAAAGAAAAAGCTGACACAGAGAAGATGCAATACCCCCCCCCCTTTTTGGGTTTCTGCTTTCACTTTATCTCGTCTCCTTCTGCTTATTCAATCTATCCTAATTTTCTTGTCAGGGTGGCCAACCTGGTAATTCTCTACTTTGCTTTACTATCACTTTTGCTCTGGTATTAAAACAAAAGCTTGCATCTTGTTTAAGAATACAAAAGGGCTGTCACTTAAATAAAGCCATAATGTGAGTAAAGGCTGGGTTATGAAAAGCCTTCACCTACAAGCCAGTTAGTAATTAAGGAAAGCTGAGGCTGTAGAATTGCTGTAAACAGTGAAATCAATGTTTTAGGCAACTCAAACAAAGTTCAGGTTGTAGCAAAGTGCCATAGAACCTGTAGTGTTTAAGCACTTCTTTTAAAAAGGGAGTTGTAATTGTTGCAGTAAAGCCTTCTGTGTTCTAAAAGGCTGAGTTCCTCAATGGGCCGTCAGCTGAAAGTGCACCAGCCTGGTAAGCTGCTTGCTGAAAGTGCTGCAGCCAGATAAACTGTTTGGAAGAAAATAAATAAAAGGTCCAGAAATGTAAAACAAAGAATTTGGGAAGGAAATAAAGCATGTCTAAAGAATAGAGTACCGTATTATATGAAACAAAGCATAGATACTTCAGTAGTTTCATACTGTATGTATTTCCCTGTATGCACAAAAGACAAATAACTTTTCATGAAGACAGATAGGGAGCGCGCCCCTCATCTCTCTGATCATGCAAAGGTTATAACCGGTTATTTGTTCCAAAACAAGTTGGTTTAACCATATACAATTGTAAAGAAAGGTTGTTACCTAGAGTTCTGTTTCATTTGGAAAGGTCCTTCTATAGGGCAAGCTGCCCCTGAAATGGCAGGATATATAGATACAGGGGAATGTGATGTCACAAAGGAGGAGGGGCGCTGTGAAAACCATACCCCCTTCCTGTTACTATATAAACCCTCTAAAAGGAGGCTTAGTGAGATTCGTTGTGACCAAGGTGAGAGAAGGATCTCACAGATATGTTGGTCAGTAGGGTTCTGACCAAGGTGAGAGAAGGATCTCAGCAAGGAGGTAATGTGCTGTCTTTCACATTATCTGAGGAAGGAGAGAATACAGGAACTTAATGTGCTGACTTTCACATTATCTGAGGAAGGACTGAATACAGGAATTTCCTTAAAGCACCTGAAGCAGTATATCCTGGTGCCTGAACTGTCTAGTTTTGGAACTGATGTGAAGAAATAACATCATTATTTTTCCTTTCTGTAAATATTGGATTATTCATCTTTTTGATTTTGTGTTTTCCAAAATAAAATGATAAACGCAGAAGTATGTGTTTTTTATGCACCATAATCTGGTTGTACGATCTGTTATTGGGACCCACACATGTACACGCACATTGAGATAGTTGCCAAGTCTGTGAATGCAAAACTAGGCTTGCTATACAGGCCCAGAAGGAATCTAACCCCTGAAGCACTTAAGCTTGCTGTCTACAGTCCTATACTCTCCACCATTGAATATGGTTTGGTAATATATGGAGCTACCTCTGCCACATCCAAAAAAAGGCTAAATATGACCTTGAACAAAGCCTGTAGGCTCATCACGGACGCTGACCGCCTCACCCACGTGTGTGATCTGTATGCACAAACTGGATGGCTTACTCTCCAAGGACGAATCAAGTACCAATCTTGTATACTAGCCAAAAATATGCTACTTGGTACGCTGCCAACTGGAATCTCCTGCCTTCTGCCCAGATCCCTCAAGGCTCGTTATACTCGGGCCTCTGTCACTGAACACCTACTTGTTCCACAGGTCCGGACCTCCCAATGCCAGCGGTCTTTTCTCTACAAGCCCCCAACTGGCTAAACAGCCTGAACTATGAACTTAATAGCCTACCTCATTTGATCCAATTTAAACATCTCCTCTACAAGCACATTATAAATGAAAGCACCTGTGACTGCTCCAACTAACCTCACGATTGTGCTCTCAGGTGCACCTAGTTCTGACCCATGACTGGACCTCCTCTGTTCCCTTTTCTCCCCCCCTTATGCCCACCCCTCTATATTTTACCCCCCTTATTCCCTGCAAATCATTTCACTGCCATGTCAGAACCCTGGCCTTTACGGATCTCTCTGCACATCATTCTTTCCCTTTCTTTCCTCACCCTTTTTTTCTCCTTTTTGCCTCTGTCTCTCACTCCCCTATATTCTCCCATTTCTCCTCCGATTTCTGCCTACCTTTCTACTTCATGACAAGGCCACCGGGCTGCAACTTTCTCACCCTATATTTCTGACCTAACCTAACTTACCTTCGCTTCTATTTCACTTAGTTTACCACCACCTTTATATTGCTAATGTCTCAGTGACTGTCATTTCAACTTTGTACTATGGTGTTTGTGGTAACTATAAAATTATTTTTGCTCTCCTTTGTCTGTCTTTGTTACCCCCCCCCCACTATTGACGTGGAACCTTTGTAAATGAACAGTCCTCTGCTCAAAGGTACATGTAATCCGAGAACGATTAACAAATAAATAAATAAAAATAAATAAATATTCCATGTATTTTTGTAGTCTAATGGCTAATAATTTAGTTAGGATTTTCATGTCCTGATTTAATAAGGATACTGGCCTGTAGTTTTCACACCTATCCTTCTGCTTACCAGGCTTTGGAAGAACTGCAATCAAATCGTCCGCCCAAGCCTCTGGTCTATTGTCTTCCATTAAACAGTCATTAAAAACTTGGACCAATATGGGAGATAGGGTATTTTTAAGCTGCTCGTAAAATTCTGAGCTGAAACCGTCTGAGCCAAGAGACTTTCCTTTAAGCAGTGTCTTAATTACATATTTCGCCTCCTGAGCTGAAATTGGGTATTTAAGGTTTCTGCCATTTCGTTCGTTAACTTGGGCAATCTTAGCTTTTGTAAGAATTTCTCTGTGTTTTCTTGTATCTCTTGTTCTCTCTTTGTTTTATTGTGAAATATTCAGAAAGACCTTTGAGTCAGAAACTCATTTACAAAGGTTCCAAGTCATACAACAGGGACAGTACAAACAATTGATAAACAGGATATTTAAATAACGAAGGATTACATTACGAATTCATAATCTAGATCTCTTGTACTGGGACCTTCAATTAAGGGTAAAAAAAAAAAAAAAAAAAAGGAGTTGGTGTGTTTATCAGAGGTAGTTGAAGTAAATTGTTATCTGTTATCTGTGTACTTATCTAGGTGCTTGTCACAGGTGTCAGAAGGGAATTGTTATCTGTGAAATTAACTAAGTGTAGAAAGATATGCAAAGTAGGGGGAGTGGCTTAGCTAGAAGGAGCCAGGTTAAGACCAGATATAAATACTGCCCTAGATAGCTTCTGCCAGAGGACAGACAGAACTCCAGGAGGAAGGAGCTCCTGGTATAACTAAAACTTCTCTACTGGGACTGTATTGCCCTCCTTCCCTCCCCTCCGCCCTAAACCTGTTCTACTTTTATAGGCACAGGATTTAACTGACAACAGGAACTTTCTGTTTGGGAGCAGGAAGTGAGTGATCACAGAGCCACCAAAGACTCACCATCCTAGAAGGGCAAGAGTAGCTCTCCATCCCCTTAGCTGCTGGAGGTCTGACTCTGAGCAAGTAAGGAGACTACTGAGAAATATAGGAACTTCTTGTCTCAGAACAGGAAGATCAGGAGATAAAAGGGTGCAGAGACAGTAAGTAAGTAGGGAGAGAAGAAAAAAGAAATAAACAAACAGAGGAAAGAGTAAGTATTCCAAATAACAGTTAGGGGGCCAGAAAAAAGACATGATGGGAGTGGTGCAGTGCAGTGGCTGTGGAGCAGCAGTCTTCCGGGAGATGTTTTGGAGGATGCAGTGTTGTCCCATCTGCAGACACCTCTCTGGGCTGAGGGAGGAGGTTGCTCACCTCCAGGTCGAGTTGGCCAGGATTTGTGGGACCTCCTCTCCCACCCAGGGACCACCAGGGTCACTGCCGTTGCCTCAGAGGTTGCCAAGAAAGAGGAGTGGTTGGACCACAGTGGGCTCAGGGAGGGTGAGAGTGGTGGAACAGAGGCTCATCCCTCCAGTTGTACCTCTCCACAATTTCTATGTCATTCTGGAAAAGTGTGGTTCCTCTATGGGAGGCACCCACAGTGGAGACCAAGGAGGATGCTGGGAACCTCCACAAAGGAGACCCAAAGGAGGGTGGCATGGGACCCACAGGGGAAGGAAGCAACTCCTGGTGGGGGACTCCATTGTTAGGAAGGTAGAACTGGGGGAGGAAGGGGAGAGGGAGGTAAGGTGCCTGCCTGGCGCTATGGCTTGGAGAGACAGGGAGCAAATCCTCAGGATTGCAGGAGCAGCTGCACAGGGGAGGGAGCTGGATGTCATTGTCCACCTAGGGACAAATGACCTGGCTAAGAAAGGGATCAGAGCAGTGCAAGAAGAATTTGTGGAGATGGGGAGGGGCCTTAGACAAATAGCACACACGGTAACCTTCTCGGAGGTGCTGCCTGTCTATGGCACCGGTGAGGCAAGGGTGCTCCACACCATAGGATTCAATCAGTGGTTGAAAAACTGGTGCAGAGCTCAGGGATTTGGCTTCACTGGAGACTGGGGGTCTACCTGGATGGATGCAGGCCTATACTGGCATGATGGTCTGCATCTGTCCAGGAGGGGAACCAGGATCCTAGGTGATAGGTTTAAATACTTCATTGACAAGTATTTAAACTAGACAAGGGGGGAGGCACTGGAAAGGAGCAGGGAAATCCTAGCCCCCCCAAAATATCAGGGTACTAGTGAGTGAGACACCAACATAAAGATGTCAATAGGGAGGCGCAGGGGTAAATGGAGAAAGTGACAAATGCAATAAGGACAGGGATGGGGAAAAAAAGGGTAAGGCCATCAAGAAATGGAGGGTAATGAGTACCAATGCCTGTAGTTTGGGCAACAAGCTCCCTGAACTGGTGGCCTTGGTGGAAGAGGGATGCCTGGATATTGTAACAGTCACAGAAACATGGTACACAGAGAACCATGACTGAGATGTTAACATACCAGGGTACACAACCTACAGGAGAGACAGGGAGGGCGGGGGGAGTATCTCTCTATGTAAGGGAAGGAATAAAAGCAACAGAACAAAAGAGTAAACAGGGAGGAGATGAGGCACTGTGGGTCACCTTAGAGACTGGAAATGGCACCACAATCCGCACAGGGGTGGTATATAGACCCCCATGTCAGAGGGAAGGAATGGACAAGGATATGATAGAAGGCATACTTAGGATGGCAGAGAAAGGGGAGATACTGTTGATGGGGGATCTTAACATGCCAGATGTTAACTGGAGCACCTTAACGGCAGCCACATCCAAAAGCAGGGCCATTCTTGATGCCCTTCAGGTGGCATGCCTCAAACAGCTAGTTTTGGAACCCGCTCGGAGGGAGCAATCTTAGACCTCGTACTCTCAAATGGGGACAGTGAGAGGATCTCAGATCTAGAAGTGGGTAGCCATTTGGGAACAAGTGACCACCAAACAGTGTGGCTCATGATAAACTCTGCTACAGAGTCAAGCCTTACAAAAGTGAGGGTTCTGGACTTCAGGAGGGCTGACTTTGGCAAGGTGGGAGAGTGCCTTAGAAAAGCACTAGCAAACAGGCTAGAAGGAGGGGTGGAGCAACAATGGGCAAATATCAAAACTGCCATCACAGAGGCAACAAGCCTTTGTGTGAAGCAAATAAACAAATCAAAATGAAAGAAAAAGCCACTATGGTTCTCAAAAGAGGTGGCGGTGAAGGTTAGGGAGAAAAAGATAGCATTTAGGAAGTATAAGGAAACACAGAAGGAGCAGGACAGAGAGCTGTACCAGTTAAGGCAGAAGGAAGCAGGGAGGGTAGTCAGAATAGCAAAGGCACAAACTGAGGAAAAGATAGCTAACTCGGTTAAGAAGGGAGATAAAACCTTTTATAGGTATATCAGACAGCGTAGAAAGACAAAGGGAGGGATAGTGAGGCTGAATAGAATGGATGGTGGGTGGGCAGAGAGTGACAGTGGTAAAGCAGGGATGCTGAATGAATACTTCTGTTCAGTATTCACAAAAGAGGAAGTGGGGGAGGTGCCTAATCCAATCAACAGAAGCACTCTGGAGAGGGGGGTTGATCCCAGTCCTTTCACAGAAGAAAGGGTTCTGAAAGAACTCCTAAAACTGAAGGTGGACAAAGCAATGGGACCAGATGGAATTCACCCCAGAATTCTAAAAGAATTAAGCAGAGAACTAGTGACAACACTGACTACGCTTTTAAAACAAATCATGGGAGGATGGTGTGGTAACGGAGGACTGGAAGAAGGCGGATGTGATTCCCTTCACAAAAGTGGGGACCAAGACAGAGGCAGGAAACTACAGACCTGTCAGTTTGACCTCTGTGGTAGGGAAAGTGATGGAATCACTTCTGAAGGAAAGAATTGTTGAGTACCTAGAGGCCAGTGGGGCACAGGACCCAAGGCAGCATGGGTCCACAGCAGGAAGGTCATGTCAGACGAATCTAATTGATTTCTTTGACTGGGTGACCAAAGTAGTAGACCAGGGAGGGGCTGTGGACATGGCCTACCTAGACTTTAGCAAGGCATTTGACACAGTCCCACACAAAAGATTAGTAGTCAAATTAACCAGCCTGGGAGTGGGTCCCAGGGTGGTAGCCTGGGTAAACATTAGCTGAACAACAGGACACAGAAGGTAATCGTAATGGAGTCCACTCTGAAGAAAGAGGGGTTACTAGTGGGGTACCATGAGGGTTCAGTATGGTCCAGTCCTTTTAATGTCTTTATAAGTGACATTGCAGAGGGACTGGAAGGAAAAGTATGCCTCTTTGCAGATGACACAAAGATCTGCAACAGGGTTGATACACAAGGAAGTGTGGAAAGGATGAGAAGGGACTTGGCAAGGTTGGAGGAATGGTCAGAAGTATGGCAGCTAGAATTCAATGCAAAGAAGTGCAAAGTAATGCACCTGGGAAACAAAAACCCAGGGGAAGATTACACAATGGGGGGGGAGGTAGTAACAACAACAAAAATGGAAAGAGACCTAGGGGTAATCATATCAGATGACCTTAAGGTTGGCAAGCAATGCGAGAAGGCGGTAGGGAGGGCTGGGGGGATACTGGGATGTATAGGAGAGGTATCACCAGCAGAAAACCGGAAGTTGTTATCCCCCTGTACAGACAGTTGGTGAGACCCCATCTGGAGTACTGCGTCCAGTTCTGGAGACCCCATCTCCGCAAGGACATAGACAGGATGGAGGCAGTTCAGAGGAGGTCAACTAAAATGGTGCAGGGTCTGCAAGAGAAGCCATACAAGGACAGACTAAAGAAGCTTAATATGTATACCCTTGAGGAAAGGAGGGAGAGGGGGGACATGATAGAAATGTTTAAGTACCTCAGTGGAATCAACAAAGTCCTAGAGGGTAGCATCTTTCAGAAAAAGAGATGTGCAAGAACAAAGGGACACAATTTGAAGATAGAGGGGGGACGGCTCAGGGGCAATGTGAGGAAGTATTTTTTCATAGAGTGGGTGGTGGACGCATGGAGCAGCCTTCCTGAGGAGGTTGTGGGGTCTAAAACTGTGGGGGAATTCAAGAATGCATGGGGCAGACATAAGGCAATTTTTGTTGGGGGGTAGGAAGAAATAGGCTGTTGGTTAAATAGGATCTGCAGCTTATCCTCTAGGTAAGGAAATGGGCAGACTAGGTGAGCCAAGCAGTCCTTATCTGTCGTCAAAGTCTATGTTTCTATGTTTCTATAACATGAGGTACAGGGTAGATCAGGAGGGGGGATTTGGTTAGCATAGTAGAGGGGTCACATTAAAGCACAGCCAAACAGTTGCAGAAGAGTCTTTAACTGGCTGATAGTCGGTAGAGGGTTAGGATAGTATTTGCACCAGGAACAGGGATAGTTATGGGAGATGGTGGGACAGCAAGATGCAGGTTAGTGTCAGGTGCAATCACATATGTTAGAGTCTTGGAGGAGTTCCCACAGCCTAGTTTTGAAGGGACCTAGCCTCGTTTCGTTTGCTATTTGGATAGGGAAAGAGTTCGTCAGATTAGGGGCTTGGTAGCAGAAAGTCCTTTGGAGTTGGGAGGTATGAGGGTGGGGAACCCATAGCAGCTGCTTGTTCGAGTTTCTCGTGGATCTGGCTGAGTTAGCTGGGTGGATAATAGAGGAGAGCGAGGGAGGGGTGAGACCTAGGAGGATCTTCTTAGTTGTTAGGCATGTATGATACCAGATTCTGCTATCAAGGTTTAGCCATTTTGAGGAGTTGTAAAGTGTGCAGGTGTGGGTGCGGCGATTACAGCCTAGGATGAGGCGGCAGGCTTTGTTGAGTACAAGTCGGAGACTGTTTAGTGCTGAGTTGGGGGCAACACAGTATATGGTAATACCATAGTCAAGGAGGGTAAGGACGGAGGAGTTGACAGCAAGCCATAGGGCTTCCGGGGTGAGGCAATGCTTGTGTCTATAAAGCACACCTAGTCTCGAGTTTAGGGTCGAGGCAAGGAGGAGAATGTGTTGTTTATAGTTGAGGGCTGGGTCCAGAGTGATCCCTAGGTATTTAAAGTAGCTAACTTGCTCAAGGGGGGTGTGGTTGATAGTGAGAAATGGTGGACAGTGGTTCTTGAGAGGGTTCTGCGGGTGGGAGAAGATCATGACTTTAGTTTTCTTGTAGTTGATAGTTAGCCGCTGGTTGGAGAACCAATGTTCTGCTTCATGGAGACTATGTTGGAGTATTTGGTGGACATTAAGTGGGTCAGAGTCGGAGGTGAAGAGTACTGCGTCATCTGCATAGAGGAGCAGGTTACTGAGGATGGCCAACAGGAGGGAGTTTAGGAATAGGCTGAAAAGTAAGGGGCCAGAAATTGACGCCTGCGGTACTCCAGAGCGGACCGGGAGGCAAGGGGACAAGACAGTGCCAACCTTTACCTGTTGTGTTCTATCCGACAGGTAACTGGTGAACCATTTTAAAGTATCGTTGGAGAAGCCACTGGAGGAGAGAGTGTTTAGGAGAAGGGCGTAGTTGACAGTGGCAAAGGCTTTAGAGAGATCCATGAAGATAGCAGCTGTGAGGTGACCGCAATCCAGGGTGGAGTGGACATGCGAGGTGAAAGCGAGGAGGGCAGTGGTGATATACTATGACCCTTACGGAAACCATGTTGTTGGTCACAGAGAAGTTTGTATTTAGTCAAGTGGTCAATGATTTGGTCAGCGACAATTTGTTCTAAGGCTTTGGGGGGGGGGAGAATGGATATGGGACAGTAGTTGTTGGGGGAGATGTGGTCCCCACTCTTAAAGATAGGAGTGATGTTGGCCAACTTCCATTGGGAGGGAAATTTTCCTTGACAGAGGGAGCAATTTAGCATATGAGTGAGAGGGAGGAGGACTTCCTGGAGAGTAATGCAAAGAAGTTTCAGATCAAGGGGGCCACTGTGGTTTGTTGAGTGGCTAAGGGCTTTGTCTAGGTAGGGTCTGGCCTCTGCAGGGGACAGAATGTGAAGACAAAAGGGAGGGGCAAGGGGAGGGGGGTGGGTCTGGGTCGGCGGGGGATCAAAGAAGTTAGGGGGGAGAATATGGCTGAGATTTGTGAAAGAGGAGTTCAGGGCTGAGGCTATGCGGTGGGGGTCCGTGGCGATGTCACTGTCTATTTCTAATTGGTCTGGGGGCTGGTTTGGGGATTTGCTGCAGAGTTCCTTAATATTGTTCCAGAATTTCCGCCCAACTCCCCAGGTGGAAGTTAAGGATGCTTTGTAATAGTTCACGTTGGTGATGTGGAGGGACCACGTGCATTTGTTACAAGCCTCCCGAAAGCGTTGCATGTCAGCTGGCTGTTTGGTTTCATTAGCAATATGCTGAAGGGAGTCACGCTGTTTCATAGGCCCAGGAGGGGATCAGAGAACCAGGTGACCTGGTAGCCTTTGGACATTTTCTTGGTAAGGGGGGCAAATTTATCACAGATCCTATTGAAAGTGGAGGTAAATAGATCTAGCACCTGATCGGGGTCTGGGGTGTTAACGAGGGGTGTCCAGTCCCAGTTTCTAAGGAAGGCCTTGAGTTGGGTGAGTTTGCCACTGCCAAGGGTGCACTGTAAGGTAATTTTGGGGGGGGGGGTTAGGTGCCCTGCAAGACCAGGAGCAGAGCACAGGACAGTGGTCGCTTAGAGCACTGGGGAGTACTTGGGTGTTGGTAATTCGGTGCGGGCAGTTTGTGAAGACCAGATCCAGGAGGGAGAAGGTTCCTGTGCAGGGATTTGTTCTGGTGGGTGAGGTGACAACCTGAGTGAGGCTGAGTGCTGAGGCATCTTTAGTATAAGGGGCCGCTTTTGTGGCCAGCCAGTTTATATTGAAGTCACCCATGACTATTTTTTCAAGTTGAGGTTGAAGAGTTGCGATATAGTTCAGGACGGTTTGGAAGGCAAGTTTGTGTTCGTTTGGTAGAAGATAGATAATGGTGAGTTGGAGGGGGGCAGTCGACCTGCCTGGAGCTATTTTTAGTGTAAGAGCCTGCACTCTCGATGATAGTTGAGGGGTAGGGAGCAGTTGGCCTGACAGCGAGTCTTTAAGGTATACAGCGCAGCCACCACCTTGTTTACCCACTCTATCAGAGCGATAGAGGATGTAACCAAGGAGGTTAACAGCAGAGTCCGGTACAGAGGGGGAGATCCAGGTTTCACTCAGTCCGATAATGTCAGGGTAGTGCTGGAGTACCCACCCCTGAAAGGGGTCCCACTTTTTTTGCAGGCTACAGATGTTGAGTGAGGTGATTCGCAACCCATTGGAAGTGGTAGTGGTGGGTTGGGGGGCGATTGACGGGCCAGGGTTGGGATGGACATTGCCTGTGAGAAGCAGGTTTGTAGCCAGAAATTTCCATTTTGTACACAATCTCCAACAGTTACACCCCCCATAAAAAAATGTGCATATCCTCTCCAAATGGTACCCCCTTCCAAACAAGTCAGATTGTTGTCATTTGACTCCTCTAGTCTCCAAAGAGATTATACATGTATCTGCCTCCTAAACAACAGAAGTTTAAACAGAGACACTCCTCAGTGGCCTACACTAACCCACATACTACAGATTAGAATGAAAATGTTAACAGAAGGGTATGGTTTGTGACAGGCACTCAACAAAACTGTACACAAATGTGTACAGTGAGTATGCCTGCCTACACCCATGGGAGAAGTAGTAATAGGACAAGTGTCCTGAGGCGGTAGTTTCTAGTTTGGGCATATAGTTGGTGACATTTACGCATCATGTACCCTTTGGTTGGGTGTTGAATATAACTTTTTGTAAAATTTCAGGAATTGTTGGGCTATCTCCTTGGGTTTTGTCCATGATTTAATAGGATCATCTTTATTTATGATATGGGTGACTGTTTTCTCTGCTTGAGCCTTACGCAGTCTATATGCCAATAATCTAGTTGCTTTACCTCCCCCCCTTGGTATTTATGGTTTATGAATCTTAATTTGCCCTCAATTTCCTCATTTTCTAATTTACTCAGTTCCTTTCTGGTTTGGATTAACTCCTTGTATACTTTAGCTGATCGAGGTGCCTGTTTATGCACTCTTTCCAAATCTGCTATCTTTCCTAGCAAGTCCTTATATTTTTTGCTTTTTAGTTTTTTAAGGCCTGCTGCGTGACTGATTAATGCTCCTTGGACCACCGATTTAACTGCCTCCCAAACTGATAAATTAGAACAGCCTTGTTGCTTGTTAATCCTGACCACTTCCTCAATAGTTTCTTCCAGCTTCTTTTTCAGCACTTCACTATTCAACAATGAGATATTTAGTCTCCATAATGGTTGGCTATGTATCGGCTCCACTGCTATCTGAATAGAAACCTGGTGCACGGTCTGATAGAGTAAAGTTGCCCATTTTAGAGTTTGTAATTCTATATAAATATTTCGTCTGCATATAGAAGGCATCTATCCTCGAATAAGTTTTATGGGCAGGAGAAAAGAAAGAATAATCTCTCTACTTTGTGTGTTGATTTCTCCATATGTCACAAAGCCCTTGCTATGTTGTTAAATTATATTACTGTATACCCTTGTGGCCTTCACATTCGTTAAAGCAGTCCCTGACAACTGATCTAAATAGTTGTTTCTAACCGTATTAAACCCCCCCCCCCTAAAATAACTTGTCCCGTTTGGTATCCTGCTATCTTATGTAGGACTGTGCTTACAAATTCCCCCGGATTCTGATTAGGGGCGTAAATGCTGATCAAATGGATTTGTGAACCCCTTAGCTCCCCTGTAATCCTAATGAAATGACCCTTCATCACTGTTTCCACAGTCTGTATCTGGAAGGGTAAATCTCTTTTAATTAAGATAGCCACCCCTGCTTTCCTCAGGTTAGGGGAAGCTGCTGATTCTACCCTGCCCACCTACTCTCTTCTAAGTTTAGTGTGTTCTGTCCCTGTCAGGTTCGTTTCTTGCAAATAAACTATGTCCCCTTTTAATCTTTTCAATTCCCCTAAAAGTCTGGTTCTCTTTATGGGGGAATGAATCCCTTTTACATTATATGAGATTACCTTAATGTCCCCCATTATCATCAATGTGATATGCCCAAGATGCCTCTCCCTTGTCCTTCAACACACCCCACATGTAAATCCAACATCTTTGATCTAGCTGTCTCATTAATAGCGCTGTAAGCAACATTGATTAAACTAAACAAACTATAACTATATGCATTCAAAGAACCCACATTTCAAAACATAAACAAAACTGATTGTCGTATCTTCCTAGGTTAAATACCTACTCCAAAAGTAAAGAGAACCAACAAAAGGCTCTCCTCCTCCGCATAGTTGCCTGTATAGGCACAATATCCCTTACTTGGGATATGTACTGATCAAGGGTCTACCCCCTTGACAAAAGAAAAACAATGATCACCCCAGTGAGAAGCACTTCTGTGTTACTACTGTTAAACCTCCCCTTCCCCATTTCAACCCTTCCATCTAGATTTGGCATTACTGGTACCTTTATATAAACACTAGGAAAAACAAAATCTCTCTTCCTATAAGGAGGGCTTGCAGGTTACCACTCCCCTTTCAATTAAGCCCGTTCCCTCCATATTTCTGGTACTCATGCCCCTTATTTCTTTTTTTTTTTAATTTGACCATAATGCCCCTCCTTGACAACCCCTTCCTTAAACTAATCCACCCGAGTCCCCAATGCAGCTATTGTATTCTGCAAGAGTCTACTGTGTCTGTCGCAATCTTATTGTTCTTCTCCCCCTTACGACTCATTCTGGTGTCAGACTTTCATTCAGTTCTCCTCTCGGTGCTGCAACTACTTCTTGGGCTCCTTTTACTCCTGCTCACATCCCCATGTGGCGCATCAGTTTATTTAGATCTCATACCAGTCCCTTTGGTAGAGCGCTCGATGTCTCTGTTCCTGTTTGCTCCCCAGCGTAGGACCAAGCCTCGCCCTGCAACTTTCGTTCCAGCTCTTCTATCTGCAAGTCTGGGACCTGAATCTTCCATCCCCTTAACAAAGGGGCCGCATCTACCAATGTGGTAAAGGTTTTAATTCCCTCTGGTGTGTGTATTTTCAATTTGGCAGGGAAATTAAGCTGCGCCTTGAAGCCCATTTTGTCCTTAATCTCTTTAATAGTTTTCCTGATCCTCTGCCTTTCCACTTGTAAGGAGGGTGACAAATTGTGATTGAAAAATATCTGGCTTCTGTTGTACTTTATTTCTTTCTGTCTCCACACTTCCTACAAAATGTAATCTTTAACTTGATAGTAAACCGTACACATGATTATGGATCTCGGTCTGGCTGAAGGATTTGTCGGCCGGGTGCCCAAAGAGCGGTGGGCCCTGTCCATCTTGTGGTGAAAGTCTGATGGTAACTCGAGTGTTGTATGGAGAAGATGCTGCGCGAAGTCAGTCATCGATGGGAACCCTTCTTCGGTTCCCTCCAGTACGCAGTGCAGCCTGAAATTGTTCTTTCTCGCATGGTTCTCTATGTCCTCCATCTGTACACGCGACTGCCTTTCTTGTTTCAGCAAGTATAGAAGGAGTCGGCTTGAGGTGTCCTGAGTTTCCCCAACCTCCAAGATTCTGACTGTGTTGTCTGAGACCTGCTTGTTCAAATTCTGCAGGTCCTGCCTCAGATCAGCCACCGAGGTCTCTATTTTTTGAACAGAATGTAATATCTGCCACAGGGTTCGCCCAGCCTTTCTGGAGTGCAGGCTATCTTCATTCATTGAATCCAACGACGAGTCTGATGCTATATGGGGCTTAGGAAAGCAGGCTGAGAAGCCCTCTGTACCCGGTTCCAACTTCAGTTGCTTCATTTTTGTTGCATGCGGCCCTGGCCTCAGGTTTTTGTCCTTATTTCCTTTTTGTGACATTCTCTGCTGCAAGACTAGTCTGATTTTCAGCTGCAAACTGTTTTTTTTTTATTTTTTATGGAAGGATTAATTTAGATTAAGGATCGAGGTAACGGACCAAAAAATCAGTGCTGCTCACATATCGGTGACGTCACTGGAAGTCCCCCTTCTCTCATCTTAAAACTCACTCTTTCCTTGCCAGGATAAAGCAGTGAAAACTTCCCCCAACTTCATTTATGTATTATCAAAATTTTCAGACTTCTCCTTCTCCTTTCCTGTGTGATGTCACTTATGTCCAGATAGATAAGACAGTGCTCCATTCATTTTTTTTTGCATTGTTACGTTAAAGACTGGGTTTGTTTCATCCTATAGGAAACTCTCAGTGCCCTTACAATTAGGGGAACTGTTTGCTCTGCAAAGTTTAGAGATCCAAAGTTCTTTGATCAGATCCCAGGTTGTGATTTGAACATCTGTTTCAAGTAAAGGCCCCCAACAAAGCACAAATCTTTTATTCTGATGTTAGAAACATAGAAACTGACAGCAGATAAGGGCCGCTTGACCCATCTAGTCTGCCCGTTTTCGATGTGATTGCTTTCGCTGCAGACCTTCCTTGATCTACAGCACTGACTCTTCCACCCTCTTTCTTTCCCTTATAATTCCCTTGTGTCTATCCCAGCCTTTTTTGAATCCCATCACTGTCTTTGCCCCCACTACCTCCACTGGAAGTCTGTTTCAGGTATCCACTACCCTTTTTGTGAAGAAGCATTTCCTTACATCTCTTCTGAACCTACTCCCTCTTGCTTTATATCATGACCCCTTGTTCTAGAGCCCTCCTTCCTCTGAAAAATGCCTCGCACCTATGCCTTATTCACTCCTGTGAGGTATTTAAAGGTCTCTGTGATATCCCCTCCTCCCTCTTCTCCTCTCCTCCAGGGTGCACATATTGAATTCCTTTAGCTTCTTCTCATAGGGCTTTTGATGTAGACCATGCACCATCTTGGTAACCCTCCTCTGTACTGCCTCCATGCTGTCTATGTCTTTCCTGAGATGTGGTCTCCAAAACTGGACATAGTACTCCAGGAGTGGTCTCACCAATGACCTATACAGGGGCAACACTACTTCCCTCTTCCTGCTGGTGCTACCCCTACCTATGTACCCCAGCATCCCATTAGCTGTCCCAGTCACTTTGTCACATTGTCTGGCTGCCTTCGGGTCATCCAATATGATTAACCCCAGGTCCCTTTCCTGCTTGGTCATTGCAAGTATCCCCCCCACCATTTTGTACTCCAACCCCCCAGGTTACTGTAATCCAAGTGCATAATTTTGCATTTTTTTGCGTTAAACCTTAGCTGCCAAACTTTTGACCACTACTGCAATAATTTTAAATCTTTTACTATCCTTTGCACCCCCTCCAAAGTGTTTACTCTGTTGCAGATCTTGGTGTCATCTGCAAAGAGGTAGACTTTCCCTTTCAGTTCCTCTGCTATGTCGCTAATGAAGTTATTAAAGAGGACTGGCCTCAGTACAGACCCCCGAGGCACCCAGCTGGTCACTCTCCCCTCCTCAGAGAGAACTCCATTTATGACCACCCTCCTCCCCTAACCAGTTTCTTACCCAGGTTACCACCTTATTGCCCACCCCCATGCTACCCAGTTTGTTTACCAGTCTCCTATATGGGCCAATGCTGAAGGCCTTGCTGAAGTCTAGGTAGGCTATCTCCACTGCCCTTCCCTGATCCAACACCTTGGTAACCCAGACAAAAAAATCTATTAGATTTGTTTGGGATGTTCTTCCCTCTATGAAATCATGCTGTCTTGGGTCCTGCAGTCCATTAGATTCCATGTACTCCACAATCCTTTGCTTAAATAGTGTTTATATTAATTTCCCTACCACCAAGTCAGGCTGACAGGACTATAATTGCCCACCTCCTCCTTGCTACCACTTTTGTGAAGTGGGACTACATTCGTTCTTCTCCAGTCCTTCAGGACCATGCCAGTCTCCAGTGAATTGTTGAACAAGTCTGCTAGGGGTGCAGCCAGCAACTTCCTGAGTTCCTGCAGCACTCTTGGATGCACCCCGTGTGGCCCTATGGCTTTGTCCACTCTTAGATTAGCGAATGCTATCCTTGGAAAAGGGACTGGTGTCTACGTCCCTCCCCTCAAAGTTCTTGGTGTCTTTTCGTGGTCCTTCCCCTTCTCCTTCTACTGTGAACACTGAGCAGAAGTGTTTCTTTAAGATATTTTCCTTTTCTTGGTCCTCCTCCATACAGTTCTGCCCTCCTTCTTTAACCGTGCAGTTCCTCCCTTTTTCTTCCTTTTCTCGCTGACATACCTGAAAAATATCTTGTCTCCTTTTGATATTGCCTGCGCTATTCTTTCCTCAGTTTGTGCTTTTGTACTCCTTACTACTTTGACTGCCTCCCTCCACTTCTCCTGATACACTTCCCTATTTTCCTCTCTCTGGGTCTCCTTATACCTTTTGAATGCTACTCTTTTTGCCCTTACTTATTCTGTCACCTTTCTTGAGAACCATAACTGTCTCCTCTTCCTTCTGCTTTTGCTTACTTGCTTGATGTACAGGTCTGTTGCATTTATTATGCCCTCTTTTAATCTGACCCATTTGTCCTCCACCCCCACCCAGGACATATCCCCCCATTAGGTCCTTTTGGAGGCATTACCCCATCTTTGTAAAGTCAGCCCTTCTGATATCCAGGACCCTCGGCCTTGTATGGTTGGATTCTGTTGCCGTTCTTATATTAAACCACATTGTGAAATGATCACTGGTCCCCAGATGACTTCCTACCTTGATGTCTGCAACTTTGTCCCTGTCAGTAAACACCAGGTTCAGTATCGCCCCACCCGAGTGGGTTCACTGACTAACTGCCTGAGGAATGCCCCCTGCTGGCTGCCCAGGATGTCTTTACTTCTGGCTGATAATGCAGTAGGGAGGCTCCAATCTACATCTGGCAGATTAAAGTCCCCCACCAGTACCACCTCCCCCTTTTCAGCCATCTTCCTAATAGCTTCTAATATTTCTCCATTTAAGTACACTTCCTGTGCCGGAGGCCTGTAGACCACTCCTATCCAAATAGTGACTCTGTTTCCTGACTCAAGGATGACTCACAACACCTTGGACCCTCTTGTATTCCCTGTACCACCATTGCTTTTACGTTTTCCTTAACATAAAGCACCACTCCCCCTCCTTTTCTTCCTACCCTGTCTCTTCTAAACATCATGTAGCCAGGTGGTTGTCAGTGCACATGACTCAGTAATGGCCACAATATCCAGGTCTGTCTCCGCCCCGGTGGCTTCCAAGTCTGGTATCTTATTTCCCAGATTTTAAGCATTGGCAAACATGGCTGTCCAGATTTTGTTAGCCCTTTTCTTGTCCCTTCTCTCTTTTTCTAGCTGTTCCTCCTTCCTAAACTTTTTATTTTGCCTGCTCCTCTTCCCACCCTTCTTCCTTGCTGATCCCTTGCTACCTTGGTTGTCTGCATCCTGGAGGGATTTCTCTACCCTCTATCACAACCTGTGGGGGGGGGCAGGTAGTTACTGCCTCCCCTTTGTCTACCGCCACACCCCTCTGCTAGTTTAAACGTCCATCGAAGTAACATTTAAAACGTCCACTGAAGACTGCTGTTCCCTTCCTGGATGGATGCAGGCCACCCCCCAGTATAAGCTTTAATCCCTCCAGGTGGAACCCCAGTCCCCAATTTAGCCAAACCCTTCCCCTTCTCTCTGCACCATTCCTTAAACCATGACTTGAAGGCCTTGGCGCAGAGCTCCCTTTCCTTCCCCTGATGTAGTCCCACCCAAAGCAAGGTCATTCGTCCCGAGATGGACAATGACATCCAACTCCCCCTTCCTTCCTAGTGCCCTCATGATCCATTGGATATGCTTCCCATCCCTCCAAATCATTGTGACAGGCAGGCACTGTACTTCCTTCTCTATCCCCTTTCCTGCCCTCAACTGTATCCCCCTGACAATAGGGTCCCCCACTAGAAATCTCTTCCTCCTTCTCTGGGGTCCTCTTCCCCCCAGGGATTGCATTCAGGTGGACCCCTAAATCCTCCCTGTCCACCATCTCAGGTGCTCCATCTTGGCAGTCCCACCCTCCCAGAATAGCACAGGAATTTCTCAGTGGCACCAGTTTAGAAATGCACCTATGACTCTCTTTTCCCAGCTTTCCAGATCCCACCACCCCCACCCTCCTTGAGCCCACCGTAGTCCAACTGCTCTTCTCTTCTGGCATCCTTTGAGGTAGCGATGCCTGGCTAGGTGGTCCCTGGGTGGGACAAATGGTCCCCAGACTCCTAGCCAATGCAACTTTGAGTCTAGCGATGTACTTCTGCCTCTCCACCAGTGCCATCTGAAGCCTGGAGACCTGTTCCCTCCACCGTAGCACCGTAGTCTCCAGAAGGTCTCCCTGTATTATTTTTAACATTCTCTAATTTTCAGCTTTGTGCAACATTGTGCCAAAAGACAACAGGAAGTATGAACTTTAAGGTTTCAAGCTGCTTTTTTTTTCTTTAGATAATCGGATACGGTCACTAGGCACAAGTGCCTGTTTTTAGGGGTGACCCAGGAGCATTGGGAAGGTTAAGTGACTTGCCTAGAGTCACACAGTATAAAAGTGGAAATTGTGGGAATCAGACCCAGGTCTGCTGGATGTACCAAGCTCATCTGCAGCACATTGCTCCAACCTTTAGGCTATACTGCCAGTTCTATATTGTTGTTTATCTCCTCCCGGTTCTTTTCTGTTGCCACCATTTTCTATGTCACTGCATCACATTTGGAAACAATGAAGTTGAGTTTACTTTCAAATGTCATGATTATCTACAAGAAAGAATGTAAAGACTTTCTGTAGTTATATCCTTGAAAGTCTGACTTTGCCCCATAGACGCCATCCCACCCTGTGATTCTGCACATACAGCAAGTCATTTTTAAAAGGACTGGAACTAACGGGGTCAGCACCTGTGAACAGTACATCCCCAGGATTACCAACAGGTAAATGCAAAGAAGTACAAAATCATGCACATAGGGAGGAGAAACCCTGAAGCCACCTATTGGCTGGGAGGGGAGTTCCTGGCAGTCACAAGGGAAGAAAGAGACTTGGGCATCATCATCACAGATGACCTGAAATCATCCAAGCAGACCACTAAAGCAGTAGGTAAGGCTAGGGGGATGTTGGTGTGTATTAGTAGGGGTATCACAAGTCATAAGAGGGAGGTAATAATCCCTTTTTACAAGACACTGGTTAGGCCCCATCTGGAGTACTGCGTGCAGTACTGGAGGCCACACCTTCACAAGGACATTAACCAAACTGAGGCAGTCCAGAGAAGGGCAACCAAAATGGTGCAGGGACTGTATCAGAAAACATATGAGGACAGAGTAACGGAGCTCAATATGTATACCCTAAGGCAAAGGAGGGAGAGAGGTGATATGATCGAAACATTCAAACACCTTAAGGGCATTAACAAGGTGAGAGTCTAACATGTTTCAATATATGAAAAATAGCAGAACAAGAGGACACAGCATGAGATTAGAGGGTGGCTGATTGAGGGGTAATGTGAGGAAATTATTTTTCACAGAAAGGAGGGTGGATGCATGGAATGGCCTACCTCAGGAAGTGGTGGATATGAATACAGTGCAGGGCTTCAAACAGGCATGGGATAGGCATAAGGGAGCAATACAAATGAGCATGAATAGATAGGCCATTGACAGAGCAAATGCCAATGTCACATTCATAAGGTAGAAAAAGAAATGGGCAGACTGGATGGGCCTTGTGGTCCTTATCTGCCATCAACTTCTATGTTTCTATGTAAAGAGCTTATGAATTTTATCAGGATTAAGTAAGTTGCTGATGAAAAACTTAGCTCCTTCTGTTTGATAGCTTGCTTCTCAATCAATCAGACTTTATTTTACCAGGCGAAAAACACCATTGAGAAGACTCATTTACAAGGTGGTCTTGGAATACACAGATACACAGGATAACAACAATTATTTATTTATTTATTTATTAAATTTTGGTGACTGGGTAAGACCACTGGGCCCCGGAGGTCCCTTTTTCAGGGAGGATCCGGGATTACATAGCATTGGTAAATATCACAGTATGAATGAAAATTATACAATATGATACAAGTTATACAGTATTATACAGTCAGCTGGTTACATGTGCTGAGAACAGCATGCATTCGTGGTGGATACAGGAGTTTAGCAGAGTATGCGACTAGACACGAAGAATGAGAGAGGAAGGTGTGAGCCACATTACATAATACAATTTACTCACTGAGGGTAATATTGGACTGTGGGATTCTGTTGACCGTGGGGTGGTCCCAGGAGCCTAGCAGCAGCATTTGGAAGTTGCAATCATGTGAGCCTTAAGCCTAGTGCAGAAACTTTTGATTGACGGTGCTTCCTGCACCCCGGAAGGGAGGGAGTTCCACAGGGTGGGTGCAGTGTGAGCAAAGGACTTGCCTCCCGCCTTGGTTCTTACTCTGGGGACAGCTAGGAGAGTGCCATCTGTTGTGCGGAGGAGCCAGGGATTAGTCTTTAGTGCAGTGAGTCCAGATAGGCTGGGAGGGGGAGTTTGGCTAATTAATTTAAAGGTTTGGCATAACAGAGGGTATTGGAGATGAGCATCCAAAGAGGGCCAATTTAACTGTGATTGCGTGTCACAATGGTGATTCCTGGAGTTTGACTGGGCTGTGAACCGGGCCACCTTATTGTACAGGGCTTGGAGTCTATTTATCTCAGTCCTTGCTACTCCATGGACTACTGGGGCCCAGGGTGGGACAAATAGGGTTGCCAGGTCACCAAATGTGACCTGGCTAATCATTTTGGCCACCAGATTTCTCTAAAAACTCACCATTCTGATGAGTAGTAAGCCGCATCTCTGGCACACATGCGCGGTAGCTCAGCATCCCCTGTCAATGAATTGAGCTGAGCTGCCGTCATTGCGCATGCTCGGGATCGTCTTTTACAGCTGTGTGGCCAAGAGAGAGCAGGAGGGACATGTCTGGGAGCCAGAGGAGGAGTTGGGACTGGGGTGACCATCAGTCTGGTGTGCGCGGCGCTCCTCACCCACCAGTGAGTCTGCGCAGCAGTAGGACACCAGTCGCCAGTATCCTCATCACGAGGTGAGCAGTTGGGTGCTCACGTGGGTGGTAGGGGAGTCGGGAGCCACAGCACAGATCGGGAAAGGATTCGCTCAAGCCTTGCAGTCGCCATTGATTTCAGGCGGTGAGCGAGTGAGGAAGACTTGGTGTGAGCTCTCAGAGAGCATAACTTTGCCGTGAAGTTATTGCAAGCTCAACAGCCCTTTTAAGGGCTCAGTCAGTGAATAAAAACCACAAGTACTGTTTTTTTTAGGAGCCTGTCCAACTCGACTCCTAATCTGTATACTTAAAAAGAACAGCTTACTTCTCAATTTGGGGACGACGTGCTGACTGGGGGGAGGGGCCGGTGCTTGGTGGTCCTGTTGTGGGGATTGGGGAAGGAAGCTCTGAATTACTGCAAAGGGGCAAATTGGGTAGGTAAATAAATATTCTTTCTGAATTTGCATTTGCAATTGCTCTGCTCAGCTGCTAGCACATTAGTCACTGTGCTGAGTGAGTCTGATGACTGGGGGAAGGGAGTGGGATGACAGAGACCCTGCTTTGTGGACGTGGATGGTACAGGGGGAGCAGTATCTGATTTTGCTTGTCAGGCCTTTTTGGGTGGGATTGGGGCTTTGGCCCAAAACTGACAAAAAAAAAAAAAATACAATCTACAATAATTTAAAGTCCGGAGTCTGGACTACCACTTGTGTGCATATTAGTGGTTGTTTGTGTCAGGTTTTTTGGGGGGGCCAAACAAAAAAAGTATTAGAGCTTGCCACAATTAATGAAACGCCCATACTAGTACTACCTGTGTGCATATTATTGACTGCGTCTTTTGTTGTTTGGCTATCCATCTGTCTCGTTCAGTGCTCTTGAGGTTGTGTCAGGCTTTTTTGAGGGGACCAATTTAAAACAAAAAAAAAATTAAAGCTTGCCACAATTAATGAAACGCCCATACTAGTACTACCTGTGTGCATATTATTGACTGCGTCTTTTGTTGTTTGGCTATCCACCTGTCTCGTCCAGTCCTCTTGAGGTCGTGTCAGGCTTTTTTGAGGGGACCAATTTAAAACAAAAAAATTAAAGCTTGCCACAATTAATGAAATGCCCATACTAGTACTACCTGTGTGCGTATTATTGACTGCGTCTTTTGTTGTTTGGCTATCCACCTGTCTCGTCCAGTCCTCTTGAGGTCGTGTCAGGCTTTTTTGAGGGGACCAATTTAAAAAAAAAAAATTAAAGCTTGCCACAATTAATGAAATGCCCATACTAGTACTAGTACTACCTGTGTGCATATTATTGACTGCGTCTTTTGTTGTTTGGCTATCCAGCTGTCTCGTCCAGTCCTCTTGAGATTGTGTCAGGCTTTTTTTGAGGGGACAATTTAAAACAAAACAAAAATTAAAGCTTGCCACAATTAATGAAATGCCCATACTAGTACTACCTATGTGCATATTATTGACTGCATCTTTTGTTGTTTGGCTATCCACCTGTCTCGTCCAGTCCTCTTGAGGTTGTGTCAGGCATTTTTGAGGGGACCAATTTAAAACAAAGAACAATTAAAGCTTGCCACAATTATTGAAAAAGGCATAGCTATTATAACCTGTGTGCAAGCATATTAGTGACAGCCTCTGGTTGTGTACTACAAATATCTGTCCATCCAAGACAAGTCTATCCATCTCACTCACAGTCACGGCTACAGCCAGTCCTCCTGTGGTTGTGTCAGACTCAGTCAGGCATCCAAAAACTGTCTGCTGCTGTGCTGCTGCCATCACCGGCAGCCACTCATTGTTTTTCATACTGTTTTGGGATTGGAGTAATAAAAATGTCTGGAAAAAAGAAACAAAAACAACAACCTAATTTGTTTTCCTTTGGCTTTATTAAACCCAGTTTATGTGCTGTTGAAGAATTACATAACAAAACCATTCAAGCCATCAGTGACACTGACAGTAACATTGTCAATGTTGCTGATGAGGAGGAACATGTGAAATTAAATCTTTCAGTTGGTAACGCTGCTGCTGCGGTTTCTTCTTCTATTTCTGGAGGAAGGGGCAGCCAGGGTGACGGCCGCGACCATATTGACAGACCATCAGTAATGGTTACTGATATTGTTCAGGTTCTTAGTGTTTCTGATACTTCTAGTAGTGTTTCCGTTGCAGATAGTTCATCTTCCTCAAGCTCTCTGCCCAGAATAAATCCTACCAACAGGAAAAAAGATTCAGTGAAATGCAAATTCAGGGTTGAATGGTCACAGGAATTTGACTGGCTTCAGTATGAGAAACAAAGCAACACTATGAGCTGCAAGGTGTGTAGGAAGCAACCCCATCTGGCAGATCATACTGTAACCCCCGGACCCCTGCCTTTTAGCAAAACGACAGGTGGCATGCTGTTGAAGCTGACAGCATTACCTGGCGGGGACTGGGTTCGGGGAGGATTAGGTTACTCGGCACAGGGGGCCTAGGTTTGGCTACTCTGCACAGGGGCACCCAAGTAAATCTGAACACAGGAAGCAATAACTGTAATGTACAAAACCAGGAATGGGATTCTACAGTGTGGCCTTTATTCACATCCAAACTGAACAAACAAAGCATAGACGGACCCCCACAGGGCTACATTCCTGGTAATGCAGATTAGAGACAACAGAACACTTCTTCACTATTTCCAGTCCTCAGGCTCTAAACCCACCGGGCACACAGCCCGGACATGCACACAGCTTTGGGTACACAGCCCGACTTGTACACTACTTGGGTTTTCCCTTTTGGCTTTATTACTCCTTGGTAAACAGCTGGCATTTTAAACAGCTGCATAAGATCCACAGCACACAGTGACACACTAATTAACTTGCTTCAGCTTTTTGGGCTACCCACTGCCAGATAGCCAAAACGCTAGCCCCCTTGCCCAAGCACCTTCCTCCCAGAATTAAATCCCAGTGGTGCCTCCATTTTTGTAACCCCCGGACCCCTGCCTTTTAGCAAAATGACAGGTGGCATGCTGTTAAAGCTGACAGCAGTACCTGGTGGGGACTGGGTTCGGGGAGGATTAGGTTACTTGGCACAGGGGGCCTAGGTTTGGCTACTCTGCACAGGGGCACCCAAGTAAATCCGAACACAGGAAGCAATAACTGTAATGTCCAAAACCAGGAATGGGATTCTACAGTGTGGCTTTTATTCACATCCAAACTGAACAAACAAAGCATAGACGGACCTCCACGGGGCTACATTCCTGGTAATGCAGATTAGAGACAACAGAACACTTCTTCACTATTTCCGGCCCTCAGGCTCTAAACCCACCAGGCACACAGCCCAGACTTGCATGCAGCTTTGGGTACACAGCCCGACTTGTACACTACTTGGGTTTTCCCCACGGTCCGGCTCCCCCACCGGCCACTTGATCCGCGGTCCATTATGGAAATGAACAAGTTTTCCAATTGGTGGCTCCCCAAACCACCTTAGAGCCTTCGACTCCTAGAGGGAATTTTCCTTCCAATCCCACGTCTGGGTACTTCCCTCATCACTGGCCAAGTGCATGAGGCAAAGTAGAAATCCACAGAGCAAATCCGTAGAGGTGGACCTGGTTACTAAAGATGGGGGGTCTCCCACCTCCAGCTCCCACAATCCATACCCGGCCATTTCTCTGGAAACTAAACAACTTTTTTCTGAAAGCTTGGCAATGTAGATTACTGGATAGACGTATGTCACATCTCCTCTACATGTCTTGACTTCCCCTATGTGCTGGACTTGAACATACTTTTACTTTTGGCTAAGCCTATTACTCTAGGCCTCCCACTATTTCAGTAGTCCAATCCCCACTATCACACAAGTCCCAGGGTGAAAACATGGGCCCTTTAGAAAGAGCAGAAACTTACCCTCCGGTTGCAGGTGCCCCACAGGTGAATCACAAAATCTTCTTGTTTCCCAAAAACTCTTGGACCAAATAAGCCAGCTTCTCCACTAGCAGAAAACCAGGGGGTTGCCCCTGGAATATGCAGGCCAAACTTTCCTGCCCCATCCCCTCAGGGATGGGGCACTGAGACCCGATTCAGCGGTCTCCACCACTTTAAAACTAGCTTCTGTGTCTCTCTTTAGGTGGAAACACACACCTTTTTCCTAAATGTAGCCCTATGTCAGGGCTGAGGCTCCAAGAGCCTAACACAGAGCTGCTGTGCTCCTCTCACTGCAAGCTCCAAACTCCAACTGACCTACAGACTACTGTTCAAACCTCCCAACATTCTACTCCAACTCCCTGCTGCAGATTCCATTGTGGCTCATGCAGCTGCGATAGTTCTATGGTGATGTCATCCCTCAGTCTCAGCTGAGACTGAGAACAGAGTGAGACAGTGTGAAACCCATTTAACTGAAGTTTCACAAGCTGCCTTCCCTGCCTACCACTAGGTCTTACTGGGATTCTAGTAACCCCGGGTAACAAGGGGGTTACAATACATCTGTGTTTTTTGTTGGTAGCAATACTTTTAAAATGGAGTCTATAAAAATTCATGATGCAAGCAGTTCCCATGTAAAATGCATTCTGGCTGAAAGGGCTCAAAGGGCACCTGAATCCACACCTATGGCTTTTTGTTTTCAAAAGATGAATGTTGCAATGAGAGAATCCATGCGGTGTCTTTTTAATGTTGCCTAGTTTCTGGCATCAAGAGATAGGCCATTGCGGGACTTTCCATTTCATACCTCACTGTTACGCAAATGTAATATAAAAGTGATCGAACAATACACAAATCACAAGAGGTGCAGCGAGTTTGTGCATCATATTGCAGTAGTACTACGCACAAATACAACTGAAGAGATAAAAAAAATCACCTGCTGTTGGACTGTTAATAGACGGAAGCACTGACAGAAGTGTGAGGAATTTGTGAATGTGTTCATCAGTTATGTTGGTGAAGATGGTACTCCAAATACCTCCTTTATTGGTACCGAGCTACTAGGAAAGCAGATGCCGATGGATACATTGCAGCGTTAGATTCACTCTTTAACAAACTTAACATCCCTTGTGGAAAACTCTTCCATGGATTTCTGGGATTGCCACTGATGGCATCAATCATGTGAGGTCAACGTGGGCGTCACAGCAAAGTTACAAAACAGTGGCCTGCCTTGGTTAATTGCTACGACTGCAGCGCAACCTTTTACAACTGGCCATTCTGGATGCCTCAAAAACATATGCCAGAAGTTCACAAAATGAAATGGCTTGTGGGCCTTAGATTCATTTCATCATTCTTCTCACTGAAGAATGAGAGCCTTGGAGGAGGTTGCTAACACCCTTTTCATTGAATTGAAAAAACTGGTCAGCATTTTCACAGTGCGCTGGGTCAGTTCACACCACAGTGCTGTGTCAGCTCTTCTCCACAACCTGCCGGCAATAATTGCACACTTAGGGAATACTGCAACACAGCACAGTGGGACTCCTGATGCAGACAGTGCTAAAGGACATTTGAACTTGGTAAAAAACAAAAAAGAAAATTTGGTTCTTGGCCTTTCAACAAGATTATCTATCTATTCTTGGAAGGCTTTCTCAAAATTTCCAAAAAGAGGGTCTTCTTTTTCTTACTCAGGTATAGCCACGAGTGGAGAGCTGCATTTCGGAGCTCATCAAGTTAAAGACCAATGCGGGCCCTGCTGAGGCACAGTTTTTAGAGTATGCCAGTTCGAGGGCAGTCTCTTACTGGTGGTATGGATGGCAGCAGCACTCTCAGCTCCTCCACCAGGCATGACTGAAAATGCTAGCGATGTAGTACAGAAAATAGGAATAAAAGGCAAAAAGAACCAGGCAGGCCACTGCTTCAGACCAAGCAGCCAAGGAGATTGTTTCCAGTGAAAATGCCTGCACACTGATCAAGGAGAAAATATGCAACAGTGTGGTTGGATTCTTATGTGACAGATTTGAGCCCATGTGGCAGTCGGAAGACTACAAATGATTTTCAGTATTTGACACAACTGTTTGGCCTTCTCCTGATGACCCTCTCTTTCTAAATTTTGGTCAGGAATCCATCACAGGGCTTTGCCAGATGTACATGCCATTCCTGAAAAAGCAATACGGTTCAGGGCAACTTTTATCTGATCCAGAGCTGGATGCTGATCTTGAATGAGAAATTACACAAAAACATTTGGAAGAGTGGCAAGATTTCAAAAATGCTGTGAAAAATCAAAATACAGAGCATGTATTAAGAAGGGTTCACCAAAATTTAGAGAGATTTGGTCTGTTACGGTTGTTGATCACAAATTTTCAGGTAATGCCAGTGAGTACAGCTGCTTGCGAAAGGGGATTTAGTGCTCATAATAGGATTAAAACAATATCTCGTAGCAATCTTATTGATAGCACTATGGACGATTTGCTGATGATCAGTTTAAATGGACCAACAATAGCGGACTTTAATCCAGACCCATCAATTGATCACTGGTACTCATCAACACCAGGATATCGGCATCTTTCTGGGCATAAAGTCACACATCCAGAATCAGATGTAATGGACTTGGAAGCAGAAATAGATGAGGAGCTGGAGTCGGACTTGAGGAGTTGAGTTCAAAGGACACAGACAGTGGTTGCATTGGAGTGGGAGGTGGACCGATTTTGAAGAAGACAGTAACAGCAATATAAATACTGTTAGCAATCTGTCAGCCATAGTTTTTAGGAAGCATTTAAAACTTATTTTCTGCTCTTGCCCTCAAAATCTAATTTTAGTGATGATGACCCTACAGTGGTGGATTGGGGATGGTAACAGCATAGCAGCAGCACATGTCTGGCCATATCATGAAAAAAAAAAGTCACAAAAAAAGTACCCCCAAAAAAAAGAACACACAAGACAATAAGAGAATCACAACATCTGAAAGGTTTTATTGGTTTATTTAACAACAACAAAAAAAAAAACAGTGTACACTTAGCACTAGGAGAAGACTTGTTTTCACTTGTAAATCAACAGGTTCTGGTCAGTCAGAGTCAGACAGACCCCAGTCCAGTCACAGTGTTTCTCCACTGGTCCCATCTTCAGTTGTTGATTTTCATCTCATTTTCTCATATTGGCGCCGCCCTTCCCTTTTCTGATTCGGTCATGGAGGTGTTTCTCCAATGGTCCCATCTTCAGTAGTTCCTCTGTAGTGACTGGTGATTTCATTTTCATTTTCTCATAGTTGTGAGTGCCACCGTTGCTTCCCTTTTTGCATTAGACAGACAGGACTTTCAATTTGTACTTTATAAATTCTCCCTCCTGTGTATACTTGATGCTGTTCTGGCAGGCTAGTTCTCATCAGAATCTCTGGTAAACACGTTCCCAAATGTAGGTTAATAGACAATTCCTCATCTGAAAGGCAAGTTAAAAAAATGGCTACCATATTTTATAGGCTAGCGGCCGTAAAAAAATTGGCCGCCTAAAAATATTTTTCGCCATCAGATTTTGAGGTATGGTAGCCAAACTGGCCACCAGGTCAAAAAGTGATTTGTCCCACCCTGCTGGGGCCGCATAGGTGATTGTCGGAAGGAGGACGCTGGTGGCGATGGAGACCCTTGCTTCCGGTATCAACTGGTTTTTCAGGCGGTAGAGGGTGCCCAGTTTCCCATGTATGGTTTTAGTAACTTGGTCCACATGGTTCTTGAGGGTGAAACACTGGTCCAGGGTGATAATACATGAAGGGAAGTGAGGTAGACTAAACAGTTGAGCATTCTCTCTCTCTCTCTCTCTCTCTCTCCTTCAACAGTTTATGTTAAGAGGAATCCTGTGGGTCCATCCTTTTTCTTTCTATCTTAATTTTTCCCTTTGTTCCCACAGAGCTGCTTCCCTTCCTCCCCGGTCATCCACCCCCATCACACAATACCCCCAATGGTGGTGTCCAAGGTGGGAAATCCATCCTCCCCACCTCTGAAGCACAGTCCAGATATTCCCAGGGCCCTGTAGGTGGTGTAGGTGTTGTGATGACCAGGGAATCATCCTGCAGCTCACTTCAGGTATTTTCCATTTTTCTGATCTCATCCTCTTCCCCAAGATCAGGCCTAGCCCTGAGGTGACCTTGCATGTTCTTGTGTGTCCTGCAGGACAGCAAACTCCCTAGCCCACTGCAGGGGTCCCTAGAGTGGCAGAATCTGATGCCATCCCTCCCTGAGTAGGAGCACTGCCGTGGCAGCACCTATCCAGCCCTCAGATCATCCAACTGACTTCCTGGGCTTGCATCCGACCCAAGGTCGCCAATGTGGGAGCATTCAGCACTACCCACTGGGCCATCTGGTGGTCCCCTGGTTGCATTCTTTTTTTTTTGTATTATATTTTTATTAAATTTTCAAAACAGGTAAACAAGATACATATTGCTTGCACAGTTCATCACATTACATCGCAGTTAATGCTGTCCTTTAACTAACAAAAGAGACAAATCAATATTCATTATAAGTATAATAACTCTTTTACAAGAATGGATATGTAGTCCTTCCTCTGCCATATCTGTAATAAAGTCCAGATTTGACATAGATACCTCCCTCCCCTCCATCTCTCTCATAGGCCTCTCTCTCTCCCCCTCCCTCCCTCTGAGTGTCTCTCACTTCTCCTTCTCTGAACTTATGAATTCAAGATAAGGTTTCTTGGCTGCACAAAAGTCAAGGCTCTTGTGCGTCTCTTTCATGCTTAAAGATATGGCTGCAAGTTTGTTGTTGCAATGGCTTGCACTTTATTTGTAAACATTTGTATAATTACTTCATCACCTTGTTTTTGTGGAATTGGTGTATTTGTTTGATGTCTCCTTGTCCATTGTATGACGTGGAACCTTTGTAAAAAAGTTCTCACTCAAAGGTTGTTTCTGAATGAATAAATAAAATAAATAAAAATAGTACAAGCACTGTCAGTTCTGTTAGTTAACCCTCGCATGTGTCATCCAAGGGCCCATATTATTGTACGTAGCAAGAAATAAAATGGATTTTGGAGCTGACAGAACCTGTGTGACCCCCAAAAGCAGTGGGACAGGAGGTCAAAGCCTCTTTTAGTGCCTGCTAACTGACTCTCTGTGAGGGGGACTGATATCTGCCTGTTGGGAGCTGTGGCGATTGGGGCAGAGGTTTCAGGAAGTAATCTGGGACTTGTAGTTCCTTATTTCAGCAGAGGGAACTACAGTCCGAGGGAATACAACACAAAACTGTAATTTTAGCATCTGGTAGAAGGGTGTACAAGTTTTAAGTGCCCTACAGGGCTTTCTGGAGCATTTTAGATATTTTGGGTCTGTAACTAAACATCGTTGTGTCCGTGGCCCCTGAGGCACTTCCTGGTCATGGTACACATTTAAACAGGGTAGCTCAGCGAGCAGCACTGATTTTGGAGCTGCAGAACCTGTGTGACTCCCAAAAGCAGTGAGAACAGGAGGTCAGGAGGCCTCTTTTAGTGCCTGCTAGCTGACTGTCTGTGAGGGGAACCAATAGCTGCCTGTTGGGAGCTGTGGAGATTGAGGCAGAGGTTTCAGGAAGTAATCTGAGACTTGTAGTTCCTTATTTCAGCACTAAAGTCTGAGGGAATACAGCGCAAAACTGTGATTTTTTAGCATCTGGGAGAAGGGTGCACAAGTCTTAAGTGCCTTACAGGGCTTTTTGGAGCATTTTAGATATTTTGTGGATGAAATTGAACATCGTTGTGTCCACAATCCCCGAGGAACTTCCAGGTCATGGTACACATTTAAACAGGGTAGCTCAGCAAGCAGCACTGATTTTGGAGCTAACAGAACCTGTGTGACCCCCAAAAGTGGTGGGACAGGAGGTCAGAGCCTCTTTTAATACCTGCTAGCTGACTCTCTGTGAGGGGAACCGATATCAGCTTGTTGGGAACTATGGAGATTGGGGCAGAGGTTTCAGGAAGTAATCTGGGACTTGTAGTTCCTTATTTCAGCAGCGGGAACTACAGTCTGAGGAAATACAACACAAAAGTGTGATTTTAGCATCTGGGAGAAGGGCGCACAAGTTTTAAGTGCCCTAAAGGACTTTCTGGAGCATTTTAGATATTTTGGGTCTGTAATTGAACATTGTTGTGTCTGCGACCCTTGAGGCACTTCCTGGTTGTGGTACACATTTAAACAGGGTAGCTTGGCTAGTGGTGCTGATTTTGGAGCTGCAGAACCTGTGTGACTCTCAAAAGTGGTGGGACAGGAGGTCAGAGCCCCTTTTAGTGCCTGCTAGCTGACTCTCTGTGAGGGGAACCAATAGCTGCCTGTTAGGTGCTGTGGAGATTGAGGCAGAGGTTTCAGGAAGTAATCTGAGACTTGTAGTTCCTTATTTCAGCACTAAAGTCTGAGGGAATACAGCACAAAACTGTGATTTTTAGCATCTGGGAGAAGGGTGCACAAGTTTTAAGTGCCATACAAGGCTTTTTGGAGCATTTTAGATATTTTGGGGCTGAAATTGAACATTGTTGTGTCCGCGACCCTCGAGGCACTTCCAGGTCATGGTACACATTTAAACAGGGTACCTCAACAAGCAGCACTGATTTTTGAGCTGACAGAACCTGTGTGACCCCCAAAAGTGGTGGGACAGGAGGTCAGAGCCTCTTTTAGTTCCTGCTAGCTGACACTCTGTGAGGGCAACCGATATCTGCTTGTTGGGAACTATGGAGATTGGGGCAGAGGTTTCAGGAAGTAATCTGGGACTTGTAGTTCCTTATTTCAGCAGCGGGAACTACAGTCTGAGGGAATACAGCACAAAAGTGTGATTTTAGCATCTGGGAGAAGGGCGCACAAGTTTTAAGTGCCCTGCAGGGCTTTTTGAAGCATTTTAGATATTTTGGGGCTGTAATTGAACTTTGTTGTGTTCATGATCCCTGAGACACTTCCACGTCATGGTACACATTTAAACAGGATAGCTCAGCGAGCGGCACAAGCTTGTTCACGCACATGTGTTATGTGTGTTAATCAGGAAGGCGAGGAACAGGAGACTTTATATCCTTACTGATCTGGACATTGGGATACAATAAGACAGAAGAAGGGAACATCACTTCATGGTTGCTGCTGGTAAATATTAAGGCTGTGGCTAGAAAACATGGATAATTATATAGTTACACTGAAGAGTGGGGAGTCAGGGCATGAAGTGTAGAGAATGCCTGAATTTTTCTCTGAAAGATAGTGGAGGGTTAACAGAATATGTATGCAAGCAATGCCTGCAACTTAAGGAATTAAAGGTTAAGATTCTGGGCCTTGAGCTAGAGTTAAAATGCCTTAAGCAGGTAGCGGCAGTAGGCGGTGGGGGTTGATAAAGGAATAATCAAGGATCAAAATCAAAAGAGAGATAGAGGGATTCTTGAAAATGAGGACTGGGAACAAACAGGAAGTACTAGTGCAAACAAAAAGGGAAAAAGGGCCATGAATTTTCAGTTACCAATGGCCAATAGATATACTCCATTACTAACTTTAATGGATTCTGTGGAAAATCAGATGAAGGAATTGCTGGAAGTGGTACAAGAAAATGTAGGGGCAGGCACAACAACTGAGAGTCATGAACAGGAGAATGCAGGAGATTTGGAGGCACATAATGAAGTTAGACATGTGGCTGAACAGACTGAGGGGTTTATTGAAGAGAGTAGTACAACTGAGGAGCACCCAGGAATTGGAGTGACTGATTCATTGGAAACAAGTAATGAGGGACAAGATTGTTCAGGGGAGGACATGGAAGTAGAAGGCCAGAGAAAAATGAATAGGGTATATATTATAGGAGATTCTACGATAAAATATACTGATGCTTACATGACGAAGGATAACAAGGAACTAGTTACAAGCATTTTTCTACCAGGGGCTAAATTAGGAGATATAGTCTTACTGCTTCCAAAAATTGTTAAGAATAAGGGGGATGAACCATTGATCTTAATTCACGCGGGAACAAATGACCTTAGAAACACAAGGGAAGATCAACTGTATCTAGAATTCATGAGAATATGAAAAAATAATAAAATCAATAGATGGTACAGCAATTTTCTTGGAAATATTACCAGTAACAAGGGCCAGTGATAAAGTAAATGAAAAGATTGGGAGAATAAATAACTGGCTTAGGATGTGGAGCCTTATGCAAGTAATACAGTGCATAAAGACTTGGAAATTGTTTCATGAGAAGAGCTCATTATTCATTGGGGATGGACTGCACCTAAATAGAAAGGGGAATAGGGAATTAGGATGTGTATTTAAAGCAAAGATTGACCAATATTTAAAGTGAATCATGAGGGGAGAGGGCTGCAGGAAGAAGGTAGGGGTATCAATAAAACATACACAAAAGCAGTAAATCAAAATAGGCTGGAAGAGAGGGAGCTATATAATGAGGATGAACATACTAAAAGTCAGTGTCAGTGGCTCAGTAGGTAGCACACTCGCCTCTGAGGCCGGGAGATCAGAGGGCTGTGGGTTCAGTTCCCACATCTGGCACTTGGGTTAATATCCCAGTTACTGACACTGTAGTGCAGCATGAGAGGGGTGCTGCACTTCTGAGGTGTCATCTTTCGGATGAGATGTTAAACTGAGGTCCCATCTGCCTGGATTGGTGGTAGTTCAGGTGGATGTTAAAGACCCCCATGGCACTTATCGAAAAGAGCAGGGGAATTTCCCTGTGTCCTGGGCAAATTTCCCTCATTCACTAAAAATACCTCCAACAGTTTCATCTGGTTCAAGGTCAGTTGGCATTCATCTGTATCCCCTCCTCGGATTGTGCCTGAAAATAGGCAGGATTTGCCCAGTGCACTTACCCGGTCAACAAAAACAAAATAAATAAATAAAGGACTAAACATACTTGGCAAGCGAAGCAGGGTGGTATAAACATTTTGCTACTGAATGCAAGGAGCGTTAACAATAAAATGGATGAATTAAAGCATGTATTAGTCATTAATAAAGTTGATATTTGTGGGATCACTGAAACTTGGTTGAATCCGGGAGTCTGGGTAGAACAAATTGAGGGGTATGACTTCCTTCATAAGGACAGGGAAGATAAACAAGCATTTGTCAATGCCGAATGTTTGCTTGCTGGTATTAGCATTGAAAGTGCAGGAGTTAGACAGATGCAGAATAGGAATGGCAGTCATCACCCATAACACTCATGCTATTTCACCTCACCCTATCCTGCAGACACTGACAAGTGTTGAGGTGTGCCTTGGGGTGTTTGGCTTTACAGTCACCCCATTCCATCAGGACATACGCTGAAATGGGTGTAGTATAGGAGAATGGGGTGAACTCTGGGGCCGAAGAGTTCAAGGCACACCTCGAATCCTGTCGCTGGCAGCTGGGTGGGGGTGGAGGTGGAGGTGGAATGCCATAAGCATTACAGCTGGAAATCCAAAGGCACACCCCTGACACCTGTCAGTCTGTACAGGGTGGGACGTTAGGGTCAGAAACCCTAACACCACGGGCATTTGTTGGTTTTTGCACTACAAATTTTCAACATGGCCTTTTTGTGACCCCTCACCTTGTAGGAACAGAACTAATTTGAGTTAAATATTTTATTACAATATTATTATATTCTTAATTATTATTCTATATCCTTATATTGGCTTAATTATTAAGTCCTATACATGCTTCTGATCAAATTAATGTCTAAATGAATCTTTAAAACAAGGGCAATGCTGCTTAAGGCTTGAATACTAAAATAGAATAATGATGCCATGAAAAGGGGATATGGCATACATGGTCAACTTCCAAAAAAATTGTTTCTAGGATAGTCTGTTTAAATTGAATGGCCTCTTCCAATCAGTATCAGAAGAACTTGAAACTTGACATAATTTACACCCTTGTTTTTCAGTACCAGCCAGAGCACATCTCAGAGGTTAAAATAGATTTAGACTGGCTTTAAAAAAAGTAAGACTTTTATTTATAGAAAATATACAAAAACCCTGATACGTTTCAATATTATACAGGTTATTGAAAATGCATGTACCTGCCCAGTGAGTAAGTTTTAAACCAATCAACAAAGAGTATTATGAGCTATTTACAAAAATATGTAGGCTCAAACCTGTTTAAAATATATTGACAAATTTGGTGTCTGTAGTAAGCTGACCTTGCTACCTTTTCAGTGGAATGAGGGTAAAGTGTCTATTTAATAGAAACAACTAGTCGGGTGGATTATAAGCCTCTGGATAGCTACATGAGGTCACGGTCCATTTATTTTGAACAAAGGAGATCCCTGTCTTAAAGAAGTTGTATTAAATTTACACAGTTCTAATAACAGCAGGTATGCCAAACTAACATAATTTTAAACAGGAAAAAAATGTACTTTTGAAATCTGTAAATACTTTTTAGATATCTATAAAGGAAAAAGTTTTATAATGCTTTTATTAATTATAGATTTTGTATTAAAATTGACACCATCATGTTTGGTCTCAAATGAATCCTCTCCTTTAGTTGCATCCAACAATGTGAGTCTTATATATGTACAAAGGTGCACGTGGATGCAAGAAAGAAAACATTTTTATATCAAAAATAGTTTTCAGGAGGAGGTCATATTGAGAAAGAAATGGCTTAGGAGGGGCTAACAGTAACACCCTCAAAGAGTGCTCAGACCAATCATAACTTGATGGTGATGTCACCCAGTAAGGGGGACATAAATGGGATGCTGGCAAAGCCAGCCCAGAACTGCTTAATTCTTTGGTGTGTGAAGACCTGTGTTCAATGTGCTGACAATTTTGGATGAGATTGGGCTTATACTAGGAACATTACTTGGGCTTTAACATTGCCACTGCAAGGAATGCTAAACCAGCCTGAAAGCCTGCACTACTCTGCCACAGGTCCAGCTGCAACTGATTGTTACAGAAAGGACTTTCTTCCAGTATTGGATCAAGCAAGGCCTATGTTTTGCATACTGAGAATTTGGACTAAAAGTAATGTTTTGGAATTTCTGTTAAAAGCCTAAACAAGAGACTGACTTTGGAATTTACCAGCCAGCAAGCCTGAAGTGCTATTAAATATCAATTAGTCCAGAGTTGCAGGTTCAAAAGCAGATATTAACTGAAACAGAAAAGAGCCACAGAGTCCAGTTACCCAAAACAACATTGCTGTCCACAGGGAGAGATCTTTCTACAGACTGTGCTGAACTGCTGAAATCGTGTCTGATTTTTCCTACTAAATCCTGAAGTGACTTTTGATGATTTGTGACGTCAAGTAAGAAGGATCCAGCCTGCATTGCTTCATCGATGTCAAAAGAATCTACAGCTCCAGGTTCAAGGGGGAAAAAGACAGCAGACTAAAGCCACCACCAAGGACATCTGTCATCCAAAACCAACAGTTCTCACCAAGACTTTGAAAGCTAAAAAGCAGGAGACCACATCTACAGATAACTAAAACATAAGTATTCCTTTACCTTACTATTGGTACTTATTTGGCTATCTGGGGTGATAACCAAGTGCATTTTAGCTTCAAACCCTGGATTTATGATAAAGTTTGAATTTAAATCTAAAGAAAATACCCTTTTCATACTATAAAGTTTAAACAAGTACCATACCAAGATAATCTGAAACACTAGTGTAATGAGTTGCCAGTTCTCATAGAAAAAAAAGAAAAGGTCATGCTATTTATAAGTATGCTAAAGAAATAGTATAAACTCATTTATAATGCTGAACATTGCTTGATTATTTACATTGCTTATTGCTGAAATTTGTTTTATTTGTTTTATATGTGTAACCCCTACCCGGTCTGCCATTGCCATCTGACAGCAATACCAGGTGGGCTGGGTTCGGGGAGGAATAGGTCACTCGGCACAAAGGCTAGGTTTGGCTACTCTGCACAGGGGCACCCAAGTAACTCTGAACACAGGAAGCAATAACTGTAATGTCCAATACCAGAAGTGGGATTCTAAAGTGTGGCTTTTATTCACATCCAAACAGAATAAACAAAGCATAGATGGACCCCCACGGGGGCTACACTCCTGGTAATGCAGATTAAAGGAGACCAGAACACATCTTCATCACTTTAGTCCTCAGGCTCTACCACACACTGGGCACACAGCCTGGACTTGTACGCTGCTTTGGGTTACACAGCCCGAACTTGTACACTGCTCTGGGTTTTCCCTGGCTCGGCTCCCTTGCCAGCCACTCGGACACCTTCCATACTTCATGGAAACATTTTCTGGTGGCTCCCTAAACCACCTAAGAGCACCTCAGCTCCATCAGAGAATCTTCTTCTTAATTCCACATCTGGGTACTTTCCTCAGGGCACTGGCCAAGTACCTGAGGGAAAGGAACAGGTGTCTCAGAGCAAATCCGTAGAGGTGAATTTGGTTACTAATGATGGGGGGGTCTCGCACCTCTCGCTCCCACAATTCGTACCCGGCCATTTCTCTGGACTGTAAACACCTCATCCTTTAACACTTTGTTGTGTAGATACTTGCTAAATGTATTTCACATTCAATCTACTTGTCTTACTTCCATTTGTGCTGGACTTGAACATACTTAAAAGTGGCTTTATCCATTACTCTAGACCCCCCACCCACAGAGTTAAGCAGTCCATTCCCCACATCTTCCAACTGTATTTGGCTGTCTTTTCCTGACCCCACAGTAACAGTCCCTTTAGTTTCCTTCTGTTTCAGGTGAAAACACTTGGCCCTTTTTTTAGAGCGAACTCACCCTTTGGTTGCAGCCTGGTGCCCCACAGGCGTTTCCTCCTCAATAAATCTTCCTTTCAGAGCTTCTGGTGCCTCAGCACAACTCAAACAGGCAGCTTCTTTTCCTTAGCTGGACCCGGGGGGGGGTTGCCCCTGGAAAACAGGCTGACCCCTTCCCACCATCCTTTTCAGGGATGGGGCTCTGAACCATTGAGAGCGGTCTCCACCACTTCAATTGCAGTTCCTGTGTTCCTCTTCAGGTGGAAACACACACCTTAAACAAAAGTAGCTCTTTACCAGAGCTTAAAGCTCTGAGAGCCTGCACACACTCTGCTGCACTACAGTCTCTCCTTAGACTGCACACAGACTGGCTTCAAAATCCCCAATGTTCTACTCTAACCTCCAACTGCAACATTCCAGTGTGGCTTATGCAGCTGCGGCAGTTCTAAAATGATGTCATCCCTTAGTCTCAGCTGAGACTGAGAACAGAGTGAGACAGTGTGAAATCCATTTAACTGGAGTTTCACAAGCTGCCTTCCCTGCCTACCACTAGGTCTTACTGGGATTCTAGTAACCCCGGGTAACAGGGGGTTACATATGATTTACTTGATTTTCTAAAATCTGTTTTGTTTACATTGCAGTTTGTTTACCTTACTTTTATTATATTTGATATTTATGCTAGTTATAAATATTTAGGACTTGTATATATGTGAATAAAATATATTTCTCTCTTATATGATCCAAAGTGTGGCAACAGTGTTTTTCACTGTCATTTTGAATCTGGAGCGCATAGGATAATATCGCATGTGAATACTTATTATTTTTGGTAATTTATGAAATAATTTTTGGGTAATGCCCAAGGTAAATCCAAGTGCATTATTATAAAAAGTGATATTATAAGCTTTTGTTCCGACAACCTCTTGAAAGCATTTGGGACCTCTGCTCATGAACAGTGACACTGAGAATTTGTTAATCTGTCCCGAACATTGATTTCCCACACAGCGACCATGCCATTCTGCGCCAGATGTGCGAAAACACAGTTCAGGCAGGATGTGAAAAATGACAGCTGTACCATTCATAGGGAGGTGTGAAGAGATGGCAATGTTGAAAATTTGGAGTGAAAATATTAAAAATTCTCGAACTTATGAGCGTACATGGAAACTGTGCAACGCACACTCGTAACACAGTCATTTTGTGGAATTATTTCACCAAATTTTCAACATAGGCATTTTGTGACCTCTGCTCATGAACAATTTCACTAAGATTTTCTTAATCTGTCCCAAACGTTGATTTCCCACAGTGACCAAGCCATTGTGCACCAGACGTGCGAAAACACATTTCAGGCAGGATGTGAAAAAATGACAGCTGTACTGTTCATAAGGAGGTGTGCAAACATGACAATGTTGAAAATCTTGAGTACAAATATTACAGATTCTTGAAGTTACGAGTGTGCATGGAAACTGTGCAACGCACGCTCGTAGCATAGTCATTTTGTGGACTTTTGTCACCAAATTTTCAACATAGACATTTTGGGACCTCCGCTCATGAACAGTGTCACTGTGATTTTCTTAATCGGTCCCAAACACTGATTTCCCACAGCAATGAACTATTGTGCACCGGGTGTGCGAAAACACATTCCGGCCAGGATGTGAAAAATGACAGCTATACTGTTCATAAGGAGGTGTGAAAAAATGCCAGTGCTGAAAATCTGGAGTGAAAATATGACAGATTCTCAGAGTTATGAGTGTGTATGGAAACTGCACAATGCACACACTCGTAACACAGTCATTTTCTGTAATTTTTTCATCAAATTTGCAACATAGGCTTTCTGGGAGCCCACCTCATGAACTGTGACACTGTTGTTTCATTACTCAGTCCCAAAAGGTGATTCTGTGCAGTGACCATGAAATCACCTTTTGGGACCAAATAGCCAGATGACAGTGACTGAATTCAAGAGGTGGGGCCCCAAGAACCCCATGTTGAAAATTTGGTGCCAAAATTCGCAAAAATGGCCGAGATATCTACCTAAGTTGAAAAAACCCATTTATGCCATTCTACAGCTTACCAGCATTTCTTCAGTTTGTGGTTGGCTTTGAAGAGTGCAGACATGTTCCCGCTTCTCTGAAGATCATCGTGCTGGGCTCCAGAGGTAAGTATGGGGTGGGGGGCTGGTGAGGTGGGATGCGCAGAGGGTGGGTGTGGGTTGGGGGAGGGGGCAATGAGCATAATGAGGGTCAGTTTTCTGTTTTCATAGGTTTGAAAAAAAAAGGTTGCAGCATGGTTTTTCTACTTACAGGGACAATGGGCACACTGGGGTGGGCTCCCAGCGTGCCACCTGGGTGTTTGTTACAGGGGAGCTGGAGCCAATGGGGATTGGGCACCCCATCAGCACATACAATGTGTCTGGGGGGGCGCATGAGCCGAGGAGGATTGGGCACCCCCCCTCGGCACACAAAAAATGGGGGGGACATTATGCAGAAGGGGATTGGGCTCCCCTGTCAGCAAATGAACTGGGGAACGGGGCATGTCGACAGGGGACTGGGCACCCCCATTGGCTTTCATGGGGACTGTGAGAGGTGGACAGTGGCAGCCGCCGCGCCATGTTTATTGAAATGTGACACCAGACAAGGCAAGCTGCTGTTTGCTGCTGCAATCAGGTACTGCACCAGCATCAGACTGTTCAGGAAAAACAGCTGATTCTCCAATGACAGGGTACTTCCTGATTGCAGCAGCAAATTTCTTTCAGGTTGGTGGCACACTTCAAAACTTTGTCATTGACAGCGTGCTCCTCCATTGGCGCCACAGAGACCAGCCCCAAAAAGCACTGCTGGCATTGGCCACGACACTGCCACACCTCCAGAACTTGCTACTCCAGCAAGATGCCACAAAATATTTCTTGCGCATGTGCACAAACAAACATAAAAAGGGGGTGGGGTTGGAATTTTTATAGCCCCATACCTGAAAGCACAGGAAATCAACATAATGGAAGAAGATTTCTCTAAAACTGAGCATATATGGGTTAGAGTTAAAACTAAGAAGAGAACATTAACATTAGGTGTGTGTTACCATTCACCCAGTCTGACAGAGGGTGAGAACACTGTATTTATGGACATGTTGGAAAAAATAGATATGGGTAACAACAGCATTGTAATGGGTAATTTTAATGTTCCCAAAATTAGCTGGGATGTGCCTCAAGCCTTAGGTCAGCTAGAAAATAGATTTGTGAAGATATGTTTAAGTAAAGGCCTGGAACAGTATGTGAAAGATGATACAAAGGATAAGAATACTCTGAACTTAATATTCAGCAATATGGAGGCCAGAATAAATAATGTGGCGATATTACATCCATTAGGAGCAAGTGACCATAACATGGTGTTATGTTCACTGGTAGATGATACCCCCAAACTAAGTGGTAGAACAAAAATAAGATACTTTACAAAAGCGGATAAAGAGGGTAACAGGCAGTCCTTAAAACATTGGGAATGGAAGGAAGAATTACAAGGGTTATTCCTAGAGGAGATGTGGAGGAAAATAAAAAATAAGATCAAAATGTGTATAGAATGATACGTTTCTATGGTAGATAAGTATAATGGGCGAGGAAGAATTCTGAAATGGTTCACTAGAAACACTCAGAAATGCTTAAAGAAAAAAAATAAATCATAAAAAAAATATAAAGCAAATCCAACAACTGAAAAAACTTGATAAATATAAACAAATGGTCAAAAAATGTAAGGGAACAATTAGGAAGACCAAGGCTAAGGCTGAATTAAATTTTGTTCAAAATAAAAGCAATTGTAAGCAATTTTACAGTTATGTGGGGAGCCTCAGGAATGGGCAGAAACAACTTACTAGTTTAAAGGATGGGGATATTATAATAGATAATGAGACAGAGATGGCAAATAAATTTAACAGTTACTTTCTGAACGTATTTCAAGTGCAACACAACTCAAAGAAGAAAACAGAGTGTGATGTTAAGAGAGGGGATAGCAATGTTATCACTATAAAGATGATATATGATAAAGTTAGTTCCTTGGATTTACATAAATCATGTGGACCTGATGGAATTCACCCATATATCCTTAGAAATACTGCGGGGGAATTGGTGGGACCCCTTGCAATGCTATTTAATAATCCCTGCAGAAAGGAACAACATTGAGAGAATGGAAGCTTGCCCACATTACCCCCTTACGCAAAAGTGGAGACAAAGCTAAAGTGGAAAATTACCATCCAGTTAGTATCACAGCAATTTGGGGTAAAGTAATGGAAAGTTTTAAAAAAATCAATCTTGGAAGAAAACCTGAAACAACTAGGAAGGATAGATGTTACGCAGCACGGGTCTGTGAAGGGTAGATCTTGAGTCACTAACCTTATGGACTTCTTTGAACCAGTGAATCAGGCAATGGATCAAGGTATACCTTTTGGTGTAGTGTATCTTGATTATATGAAAATGTTCAACTCAGTGTCACATGATATATTAATAGAGGTAGTACTTGAGATTGGAGTGGATAAAGGTTTAATACAGTGGATACAATCATGGTTAGAGAAAATGTTGCAAATGATTTAGGTAAGGGGACATCTATCTGGCTGAGGCAGGGTTACAAGCAGGGTTCTCCAGGGATCAGTTCTGGGGCCCCTGTTGTTTGCCACCTTTATGTTAAGTATGCAGGTAACAGGGGGAGCCTGGCTGCAGAAGTACGCGGATGATATAAAGGAGGGGACGACAGTAAATGATACTAAATCTACAAATAATTTACAAAAACAACTAAATGAACTAGAGGTGTGGGCAAATAGGCATAAACTCCAGTTCAATAAGAATAAGTGCAGGGTTATGCACTTTGGGCATAATAATCTGTGTGCACAATATAAAATAAACAACAACGTTATAACTAGTACAGAGAATTAAAAAGATCTAGGGTGCTAATCAACAATAAGTTAAACTTTGATGTGCATAATAAGGAAGTAATAAAAATGCCAACAGAGTAATAGGGAACATAGTAAGGAATATAAAAGGCAGGAGAGAGGAAGTATTGGTACCATTGTTTAGGTCCTTGGTGAGGGCAGTACTAGAATATGGGACCCCCTTTTCAACTACCCAAAGTAAAGGCTACACAAACTTAATGGAGAGGGTACAGAGAAGATTTACTAAAAAAATCAAGTCGGTAAAGAGTAGACCATATGACAAGAGACTTCAGGTTTTAGGCTTACATTCATTGAGATATAGAAAAATTACAGGGAACCTATGTTATGTGTATAACACATTTAAGAATGAGGTAATGTGGGAAGCTGCAGGTCAACAGAAAAATGGATACTGGGAGAGAAATGAGAACACACCAGAAACAACTAAAAGGGGAATTCTATGAAACCAATAGGAGAGGGCAGTGGTTTAACCAGAGGGCGGCGGATGTCTGGAATATACTCCCAAATGAGGTAGTGGACGCATCCAGTATGACTGTTTCTAAAAATTTGCTAGATAAACATATGGAGCCTAAAATCAGGGAATACATTCACTGATACAGTGACAAGTCTGAAATAGTTCTTGTAGCTGACTGAAACCCCAACCTATGAACCTATGTAAAGAACAATAACTCAGCTTGCGAACCAGGAGTGTGGCTTTTGTTTAGCTAAAAGAACAATAACAATATTTTAGTAGATGGGAAAGAAGAATAGAAAAGATAGAAAGAAAGAAAAAGAAAAAGAAAAAATAGAAAGAGTTAATTCTACATAATGAGGTTGTATCATAGATCAGGTCAGTACATGGTTGCACTATATTTTATGAATACTGTGTATGGGTCCATGGGGCATCAGTATTAATCTCACCTATTGCCCTGTTAATCAGACATGTCACCTGAGAGTGTAACAATGGAGAGTTTACCCAGCACTTTAATATTTTGCTCCCTCCTTCCCTGAGAATCTGCACCTCTGTGGGGGAGAGGGAATTTAAAAACCCATCCCACTCCAAAAGGAAGTGTTCCTCTTTGCCTCTGAGAGTGTGGGTAAGTCTATCTGTGGCTAATGTTGTCAGTAACAAGTTCTTCCACATCATAAGTGTAGTAGATACACAAGAGACCCATGTATTAAGTATAATCTGCCTGGCCACCACCAGCATTATCCTTACCCATTTGGGATAAAGGTCCCATTCCCTCTCCACTGTTTTTTCTACCCCAAAGAGGAGAGAGAAAGGTGAAAACTCCACATCCTTTCCCCATATGTTGGTGATTTCTAACGCAATGTTGTTCCAGTATCTCTGGAGTGATAGGCATGTCCATAAATAATGGAAGTATATGCCTTTAGCCGCAGAGCACCTACCACAAACCACAGAGACCCCTGGGTAGAACCTGTGAGCCATGCTAGGAGGATAGAAGAGTCTATGAATAAATTTATATTGAGTTTCTTTAAATCTATTGCATAACAACCCCATATGAGAGGTAATTATTGTCTGCCAGTTAGCATCCATTATAATCCCCAAGTCTATCTCCCACTTAGATTTAGTATGCCCAGAAGAGTTTGGTATAAATGCCCTATCTTGTTTTGTGGCTCTTTCAATTGGACCCCTTTCCTGTTTTTGGGTCTTACAAATTTCCTGTTCCATGGCCACTAGTGGGGAGTTCTCCACCGGTGTTCTATCCAAACTTTTACCATAGCTCCTCACTTGGAGAAAGTGGTAGAAATGTAATGTTGGCAATCTCAAGCTCTCTCTAATTGTTACAAAAGGGTACATGCCTTCTTTAGTAAAGAGGTCTCCCATGCATTTTACGCCCCTCTCCTCCCATATCGCAAATCCTGGGTCCTCCAAACCTGGTAAGAACTCCGGGTTCCATGCCACCAGGACCAGGAGAGTGTGGTCCTCCCCTGCCCCTCGTCTTCTCTTGGTCACCTCCCAGGACTCTAGCACCACCATAACCATTGGGTTTGGATCAGTCAGCTACCTATATGCCTTATGTCTCCCCCTTTGACAGGTATGAATTTATCCTGCCCTGGCATCCTTCTTCCTCCAACTCCACCCAAGAAGCAGCCTCTCCCCATATACCCAATTATGGATGTATTGATGTTGCATTGCCAGGAAGTAGCCCTTCAGATCCAGGAAGTCCAACTCTCCATTCTCCTTATTTGCTTTTAATCTCGCAAGTTTCATCCTAGACTTTTTTCCTTGCCAGATAAAATCTGCAAATCATTTTTCAAGCCTTTTGATATCCTGGGGCGGTTGGACAGACCAGGATCATTTGTATCACATACAAAATCCTTGCCAGGATGTTAATTTTCAATAAGTTTATCCAGCCTAACCAGGTGATTGGGAGGACCCTCCATCAAATGAGATCCGCCAGTTCCATGTCAAAGAGCAGGGAGTAATTTAAACCTCATAGTTGTTTAATGTCTCTGGCCACTTTAATTCCAAAGTAAGTAAAATATGGTTCCATTCTTAACTATTTGGGGCTGAAGACATTGTGAAAAAGAGAGTTTCGGAAATGAGAGTCTGGCAAGGCCAGAGCACAGAGCAAATGCTGCAGCCTTCTGCCAACCATCTTGGATTCCCGTTATTATACGGGCATTGACTATTTCACGGTCATCAATGATGAATATGCCATCATTTGTTTATTGATTTATTTTAAAAGTTTTACTTGGATAGTCATATGGGGCTGATAACAGCTTGTCGCCAGATACATTCTGGGGGGAGGGGTATGGAGATAGTACAAGAGAAGAAAAAATAAATAGTAATAACAGCATTACAAAAAAAAAGTAATAGTCATATACAGACAATACAGTACATCAAATGGGGCATAATCTTAAACATGGCAAGGCATAACAGTACAACAAGGTACATGATGTAAATAAAAACTGAGTTTGGAAAGTCATGGGGAAACTACCCTTACAGCTATAATGGGGGTGGGGAGAGAGCAATATGGCCAAGGTAATATAAGTAGGAGGGAAGGAGATCAAAAAGTTAGGGGTCACAAACAGCTGCAAGTGGGAGTAGAACAGTCATTAAGAAGAGACTTAAGCTACATTTTCGTCTTCAGCTCATATTTCATATTCATACAGAAAACAATATTTTCTTACTAGATATCATAAAGTAGTAGTAGTAGTAGAAAAAATGTATTTCTGATATCAGCAACAGGATAAAACCCAATTTAGCAACAGCTAATTTAACAATGGGGTCCTACTGTACAAAAATATCAGTTTAATTCTAAAATACTATACATACATACATACAACAATATAAAAATCACATTTAAAAAACATTTTTAAATAGAAACTATTTGTTGTAAATGCAGTAAGACACTTCAACGATATGCAGTTGTGACAGCTTGCCCTTCAGGCCGTATCAGCTTACAGGGCAGTTTCAGTACTCTGATTCACTTTGCGGCCACCACCTGATTGTATCAGAACACCCCATCCTACTCAGGGATTGGAAGGTGAAACATTATATTATTTGATAGCGTACACTTCGGATGGTGTGCTATAAACAGAGAATTCTTTGTTGCCAACAGAAATATTAAAATCACCTTTTCAATAATAAGGCACAATCACTGTTCTATAAAAATAGATTCTTTACTACTAGGCACTGCAGGTAGTAACAAATAAACAGGACATATATGTCACAGGCCCACGCATGTAAGGCAAGGTTCCCTGGGCATACAGTGAACTCCCCTGAGTGCAGCCTGTGCAGTGTGGATCAGGACCCCCCCCTTCCAGGGCACTTGCTGGGTTTACAACTGAGCATCTGTCAGGAGGTCCTGGGGTTCTCTCTCTCTGTGTGAGGGATGAAAACACAGCCTCAAGTCTGTGTTTCTGGGAGAGAACCCTCTTGCTGTCTGAGCAGTGGGGCAAGAAAAACACTGGTGTTTGCAGGCCTTTGGCATGCCCTATAAACCCTGGTTCAGTGTGATAATAGCAAATGCAAAACAGCGATCGCTATTATCACGAGTGTATATCGCCGAAAAACAAATTGGTGATACATACTTGCTGGCGACCCAACATCTGCAAACAAATAAGTGTTTTTGTGTGGGGGGGTGCATGTTGGGGAGGGGGCACAGTCCGCCAGAAGGAAAAATTTAAGTCCCAGAGCCGCAGGCAGTAGCAAAATTCAAACCCTCCCATCTCCAGCCCTGAACCCAATACCTGCTGCACCGGAGCCAGCCTCCCTCACCACCACACCACATGGCTGGCTTGGCGGCAGCAGGCACACATCATCCAGATAACCCTCTTCCCTATCCCTCCCCTCCCCTCCCCGTAGCCATTCTCCTTTTCCGGTCACCCTTCCCTACCCTCGTGGTAGCAGTAGTCACTACCCTTGCGGGTTGCCTATGACAATAGCACCAAATATGAGTTGCCATTTTGATGGTTGCCCATATTCGGTCGCTATTATCACAGAATACATATGTGTCTTCTCCAAGACCAAATGCAGGGGCTGGTTCGAACCCCACAGACCACTCCAAGAGACCTCAGGTATCTCCCCTTTCACCCGCAGAGTCCCTTCACATGTTCTGTCCTGGTAGTGTTTGGCCTTTAAGTGTTAGGTCCCAAGCTTGTGCACACAACAGACAATTTCAGAGGTATTGTAAAATTATGCCAAAGGCTTTACTAATATCTTTTGGATAATGTAATTTAACATATACAGTAAATAGTATTCAAAGATTTGGTTACAGGATATAAGAAAATAAAAGCTGGATAACATACAAAAAAGAACACTTAACTTTCCTAAATCTAACATATACTGTAGTTCAACCTAGTTCCAGTTGCCATTGATGTACTTAGAGTCCAGCAAAATAAAATGTCCTCTGATGATGGAATTTAAAATGGGGGTTGCATTCGATCAGTTTCTCATCCCAAACAGAAGTGAATTCAACAAGCCTTTCTCTGGCTTTTTTCAAAATGCTTACCTCTGGGATTGTCCTTCTGTGATTGGCTGGCTAAAGTCCCTAGCTGCAAAGAGCCAACCAGCTCTCTAGGTTTGGATTTTTAAAAATGCAACTGCAGTTGTTTGGCTGGAAGGTTCTTCCTTCCCCCTCCTCTGGTTGGGAAAAAAAAAATAGTTTAACTCCCAGCTTGCTTTGGGACGTAATGGCACCATTCCTTGCTAAGATAGCTGACCCAAGGACTTTGTCAGCTGTTTCCCCAACAGACTTTAATGGCTGGGCTGTTTAGCTTTTAATTACTCTTCCATTACTGAAGCTGCCTCACTCAAGCATAGTTTTCTTAAACAAAGAAACCAGTTCAAATTAGCAGGGCTGTTGTTTTTTCCTTGAACTCAGAAGTGCAGACACAAGTTCCAAGAAATATTCCATGCCAACAGAAGTTTACAGGGAAAAAAAAACTGGCTTGACCAGCACCATACAACAAAGGGAATATTAACTATAGAAACACAGACATATGACATGACACTATTCTGCCACATACCTCCCTCCCTAAATGGTACCTGAGGAAACGTGCCCCTTTTCCTTTGAATTGACTTGAAATTTTGTTAACTGGGTGGGCACACTGAGACATATTGTCCCATCAGGGGCAACTCAACAGTCAATAGGAATACAAATTTACAACCATACACCAGTTTAAATATATAGACAAGTTAATAACAACAGTTAATGAAGCTGAGAATAATAAACAGTAGAATTGAATGAGCACATTATGAGGAATGGTTAAGCAGGATGAAGCAGCACGTAATACACATAAGTAATACTTGTCATGGTTTCTATCAGTTTTGTCCTGTACTCTGACTAGCAGGATAAGCCATCTACTCTGGTGTTTTCAGACCCTGACCTGTGTGTGATAGTCATGTCATACGTTTGAAAGGCAATAGTCCATCTTAGGAGCTTCCCATTAGTTTTCCCCGTTTGGTTCAACCATTTTAGAGTGTTGTGGTCTGTTTGTACCTTGAAGCTCCTCCCATAGAGGTACAGCTCTAATTTCTTTAGTGACCACACCAGTGTGAAATACTCCTTCTCCACGGTGGAGTACTCCTGCTCACGTTAAAGCAACTTTTATTACTGAGGTACACAATAGGGGGATCTTTCCCATGCTGGGACATCTGGCTGAGGAAAGCTCCACTTCCCACATCTGAGGCAACTGTTTGTATCACAAATGGGTAGGTGTAGTCTAGGCTGGCAAACACCGGGGCACTGCACAGCGCCGCTTTCAGCTGTGTGAAGGCCCTCTCACTGCTGGGTCCCATTTCACTCTCTTAGGCTGTCTCTTTTTTAATAGGCCATGTAGAGGAGCTGCCATGGTGCTATAGTTGGGTACAAATTTTCTGTAGTACCCTGCTGTTCCAAGCTCCTTACCCGCTTCTGGGTCTGAGGTGTGGACCATGCTGCAGTCGCCTCTATTTTTGCCTGGTTTGAGCAGGGGCACGTGTCCCAAACAGGTCATCTCTGCCGTAGTCGCCTGGCACTTCTCTGCTTTCACAATTAGTCCTGCTGCCTATACTCTGCCCAATACTTCCCTCGGGTGGGTCAGGTGCTCTTCCCAGTTATGGCTGAATATGGCAATGTCATCTAGATATGCCACTGCATAATCCTCTGTGCCATGCAGCACCTGAGTCACCAATCATTGGAAGGTGGCAGGGGCATTCTTCATCCCAAAGGCCATTACCTTAAACTCAAATAGGCCTATTGGGATGATGAAGACTGACCGTTCCTTAGCTCTGGCCATCAGTTCTACCTGCCAGTACCACTTAGTCAGGTCTATAGTCATTAGGTAGGTCGCCCACCCCAGCTTGTACAGCAGCTCATCTGTGTGGGGCATTGGGTGGGCATCAGACTTCGTGATGGTGTTGACACCCCACGATAGACTGCACAGAAGCATGTAGATCTGTCTGCCTTGGAGACATGGACTACTGGTGAGGCCCAGAGACTGTGGGATTTATGGATCACCCCTAGATCCAGCATCTCTTCCACCTCCCTTCTAATACCTTTTAGGACTGCCACAGATGCCCAGTAGGCTGTCTGATGTATGGGTGCCTGAGAACTAGTGTCCATATCATGAACTGCTAGCAGGGTCCATCCAGGTTTGGATGTAAACAAAGGGGCAAAGTCCTGTAAAACTTTCCCCACCTCCTAGGCTTGTTCAGGTGTCAGCTGTGGAGACAGCTTGATGGCTTCCACAGATGATTCCTGCTTACTCTCAGACAGTAAATCAAGAAGGGGGTCCTCCTTGTCTGTCTCCTCCCCAGGACTGTAAACCACAAATGCTATGTCAGCCCTGTTGAACCAGGGCTTCATTACGTTCACATTGTATATCCTGTGGGTATGTCTCCAGTCAGGTAACTCCACAATGTAATTTACATAGTATACTTGCCGGACTGCCTTGTATGGTCCTGCCCACTCTGCCTGAAACTTGTCTTTCTGGACTGGGATCAGAACCATGACTTCCTGTCCTACTCTGTACGAGCGAGCTCAGGCTCCCTGATTGTACCATGCCTTTTGTCTCTGTCGGGCAGCTGACAGGTTGCTCCGGACCACCCCATTAGCTCCTTCAGCTTTTCCCTAAACTTCAAGACATACTCCACTATTGGAGTCTCCCAGGTAGCATACTTATTTATTTATTTGCTTTTGTTTACCAGGTAAGTGCACTAGACAGCCAAGTGCCTATTTTCAGGCATGACCCGGGAGGGTTACAATGGTACAGTACATGAACATCAGGCATAAACAGGGTTAAACATACATTAGGAGCAAGCACATGATAAATCATAAGAATAGAGTACATAGATTAAGGCAGTTTTGTAACATACGAATAAGGTACGTAATTGAGGTACATAGATCACATTTGACCGAGCACAATGAATGGAATCATCAGTGAGGTAGCATGGATAACTACATAAGTTGGATCAGCCGAGTACAGAAAATAGGCGATGGTAGACTCCCAACGATCTTGAAGAATACCAAGGTACAAGGCAGCAGGATAAGTCAGAACAGGGGTAAAAGGAGAATCAGGTAGAATTACCATCCAGGGCCAGTCACTACAGGGTAATAGTCTCAGACTATTGCCTTCCCAATCCTCCCATATCAAATCTAGGTGCCCCCACACCCTATGTCCATACAACAGCTCAAAGGGGGAACATCTTGTCAATTCTAGGGGCACTTCCTCATAAGCAAACAGCAGGTGGAGAAGGTATCTCTCCCAGTCCCACCCATGCTGCTCTGCAAACATCCGCAGCATGGTTTTCAAGATCCCATTAAATCTTTCTACCTGCCCATTTGCTTGTGGGTGATAAGGCGTTGTGCGTCTCTGCAGCATCCCACACCTCTCCCACAAACACTTCATTAGGTCTGACATGAAGTTACCCCCTTGATCAGTAATAACTTCCTGTGGAAACCCTACATGGGAGAAAATCCCTAGTAAGGTGTCTGCTACTTTTCCTGCCTTAATGAAGGACAGAGCAACCACCTCAGGATATCAGGTGACATAATCTACCACCACCAGGATATACTTTTTCCCAGAGGAGCTTGGGGTATTCAAAGGACCAACAGTATCCATTCCCACCTTTGGAAAGGTTCCTCCACAATAGGTAAGTGAATTGAAGTATTTGCTTTTCCCCCAGACTTCTCTATTTGCTGACTCTGGTGACAGGATCTGCAGTATTCCTTCACCCGCTAGGTAAAGTTGGGCAAATAAAAATTAGAAGCCAATCGCTGCATCGTGTGAGCAGTGCCCAGATGTCCAGACATAGGAATATCATCAGCTGTCTTGAGCAATAACTCATGATATTCCTGGGGAACAACAAGCTGCCTGCCCTTCACCCCCCCCCCCGTCCTCATGTCCTGTATGAATAACAGGCCATTGTCCCAGAAAACCTTATGTTTTATGTCACCCCCTTGCATCCCATCAGATTCTGCACAGGACCTCAGCTTCTCCAAGCTAGAGTCAGTTCTCTGAGCGGCAGCAAAATCCTTACACTTTCCCAAAGCAAGGGACATGTCCCTTTCAGCTCTTAGACTGAGATCCATAGTTGCAGCATTTAGGGACTCAGCATCACAGCAAGCCCCAACCCCTTTGCTATGTGTTCCCCCTCCCTCCTCAGAGTTAACTTCACTAGCTGTCTGGTGAATGGCTACTCAGGGGAGTTCTGTCTCTTTTTTATCACCCTCCCCAGCAACAGACCCAGTCCGGTTGACCAGCCTCCCGATCTCTCTTGCATAAGCTTCTGTGGGGTTCAGGAGATCACACGAGGCCCTAGCCATCTGGCTCCAGGTAACAGCACAAACCACTATGTGCTGAACATCATTCCCTAGGATAACATCCACAGCGAGTGTGTCTGCTACAGACACCTTTTGCACCCTTTCTCCTCCATTATTCCAGTCCAGGATAATACTGGTTAGTGGTAGGGTTTTCTCATCCCCAGTGAATCCCTTTTACAGAAACAAACTGATTTAGCAGGAGTTGCTCAGGGCCCAACAAATCCCCTTTTACCAGAGAAAAAGACGCCCCTGTGTTCCTTCACCCTTTGGTCTGCACCCCATTCACTGTAATTAGATGCACGTGCTCCCTCATATTCACAGGAATAGCCTCAGGGATACAGTTAGCATCTAGATCATCTGGAGGGACTCCTTTTGCACCTTGCATCTTTTTAGGACACTGCCCAGCAATATGCCCTGGCTTTTTACAGAACCAACAATTATCACTTTTCTTTTCCCCAAAATCCTGTTTTGGGAAACTATGGTCCCCCTCTTTCTGCATAGGCAATGAGGGCTTTAGCTGCCCTGAAATCACACTTCTCCCCACCTTGCTACTGTAGTCCCTGCTCCCCCACTTCCATTCAGAGTAGGCCTGCTACTGGCATAGCAGTCAGAAAGCTCAGCAGCCTGTTTTGCTGTTTGAGGGACCCAGTTCTCTAGCCAGGTTTTCAGTTCTACTGGACATGCCCAAAAGAACTGTTCCGACAATATGACTTCCTCAGTTGCTTCCACAGAGTTGGCTTTAACCCCCTCCCACCAATACTTTAAAAACTGGCGTTGTTTTGTGGCGAGTTCCTCAAAACTCATTTTGGGACCCTTCCTGAGCTTCTGAAATTTCACTCTGTAGGCCTCAGGATTTAAATCTTAGTTTTTCAGTAAAGCAATTTTGAGTTTATCATAGCCCTGGCTGTCAGCATTGTCCATTTGCATGCTGGCCTACTGGTGCAGTGGCAAGGTGACTACTTGTGATGCCGACATCCCGGGTTTGGGAACGGACCCGGGAATCAGAGGGCTGGCTGGGTGGAGAAGGATAGAGCACCCGAGGGGCAGCGCTTCTTCTCCCGGGGGGGGGGTGGAGTGTCTGGCTTGTTGTTGACCTTTGGCAGAGGCCAGGGAATTGCCAGAAAAGCCGGTGCCTGCTTACGTGGGAGGAGGGACAGATACTGGCACCATTGCATTCCTCGCCTCCCAGGGGAACACAGCCACAAAAATCTCCAGTCCAGCAGCCATGGTGCCCTACTCCACCACCGCATCCTCTGCCACTAGTGTCCTCTGTGGTGTTCTGTTCCCATGGCCCCACTCTGGGGTGTAAGCCAGGGCTCACCAGCCTCATCCAGTGGGGTAAGCCTAAGCATAGTGGGTCGGTGTGCAGGGCAGGGGCCGAGCTCCATTAGGGGCATTGAGGGGAGGACTGGAGGCAAAAAAAAAAGCACTGTCAATTTGCACCAGCTTTTCATGCCCCTTCACAAGAAGCAGTGGGGATAACTGAAAGCTCCAGGCCTCCTTGGGTATTTTTGCCTGAATGCAGACTTTTTCAAATGAATTAAGAAAAACATATATGTGCACCCCCTCTTTAAATTCCACAGTTAATTTAGAATTTAGTTTACACCCCAGCCCTGGAATTTCATTTTCAACCCCACCACCTGCATTCTCCAGTGCTTGTTGTTGAAGTCTTAGTTTCTCCAGCTCAGTCCCTTTGGCGTTGTTTGTCCTGCAGCTCTGTTTCAAACTCCAGATTTCTCTGCTCTAGCTTTTTCTGCTCAAGCTTGAGCTCCCTTTCATGTTGTTTTTCTTGATGGTGAGCTCCAATTTCTTCATCTCCAACTGAAGCCTCATCCTCTCCAGGTCAAACTCTGCGGTGGAGTTCACTTGGTGCAGTGGCTCCTGCAGGGTCTGTTCTGGTTCTGCTGGCCTCCATGCTGGATCTGGTCACTGCAATTCCATCCGGCACCTCTATGTCCAAGGTCTGGTCCCCTGCAGTCACCGACTGTAACTGGAAGTACTGAGCTGCCGCCTGGTCATTGGCTGCCAAGAGCACTTCTATGAGGTGCTTTCTAGTGTGCCCCCCATAAAGGACCCCTTTCCTGGCACAGCTGTTTCAGCTGTTTCATAGTGTAGTCATGGAGCTGGAAGCCACCTTCCCTCCCTACACTACCACTGGTCTAACTTAGCACAGCAACCAAAAAAAAACTGGGCAGGGAAACCATATTCTGTAACCACATTTTCCCCTTTTCAAATTATTGCCCTCTTTTGTGTGTGGTTTGTTCAAACAGTTCACAATACTACCACTTCCACCAATCTGACACAGGCCCACTCCTGTGGGGCAGGGTTCCCTGGGCTTATAGTGAACTCCTCTGAGTACAGTCTGCGCTGTATGGGTCAGGCCTCCCCCTCGCGTCCTTCCAGGGCACTCACTAGGTTTACTACTGAGTGTCCACTAGGAGGTCCTGGGGTTCCCTCTCTTTCTGTGAGGGGTGAAAATACAACCTCGAGTCTGTTCCTGGGAGAGATCCCTTTTGGTTCCTGTGCAGTGGGGCAAGAAAAGCACAGGTGTTTACAGGCCTTCGGGGTGTCCTGTAAACCCTGTATGTATGTATCTTCTCCCAGACGAAATGCAGGGGCTGGTTTTAAACCTCTCCGATAGACCACATGTATCTCCCCCTACACCCTCAGAGTCCATTTTCATGTTCCGTCCTGGTAGCCTTTGGCCTTTAAACATTAGGTCAGGCATGATATTGTTTGAACAAAACCCTCCTAAGCTTACACACAACAGACAATTTCAGAGGTATTATAAAATTATACCAAAGGCTTTACTAATATCTATTATATAATATAATTTAACATATAAATAGCATTAAAAAATTTGGTTACAGTATAAAAGAAAATAAAAATTGGACAAATATACAAAAAAGTATACTTAACTTTCCTAAATCTAACATATAGCTCTACCTTGTTCCAGTTGCTGTTGATGTAGTTAGAGTTGAGTAAAATAAAAATATCCTTGTTACCCGTCTGGTGATGGAATTCAGTACAGGGGTCCCATTCAATCAGTTTCTCATACCAAACAGAACTGAATTCAACAAGCATTTCTCTGGCTTTACAAGGCAGTTTCAAAATGCTTGCCTCTGGGATTGTCCTTCTGTGATTGGCTGGCTAAAGTCCCTGGCTGCAAAGAGCCAACCAGCTCTCTAAGTTTGGATTTTTAAAAAAATGCAACTGCAGTTGTTTGGCTGGAAAGGTTCTTTCTCCCCCCTCCTCTGATTAGGAAAAAAACAGTTTGACTCCCAGCTTGCTTTGGGACACGATGGCACCAGTCCCTGCTGTGACAGCTGGCCCAAGGCCTTTGTCAGCTATTTCCCCAACAGACTTTAATGACTGGTGTGTTTAGCTTTTAATTACTGTCCCATTACTGAAGCTGCCTCACTCAGGCACAGTTTTCTGAAGCAAAGAAACCAGTTCAAACTAGCAGAGCTTTTGTTTTTTCCTTGAACTCAGAAGTGCAGACATAAGAACTAAGAAATATTCCATGCCAACAGAAGTTTACAGGGAAAAAAAACAGACTTGACCAACACCATACAACAAAGGGAATATTAACTATAGGAACACAGAAATATGACATGGTGCTATTCTGCCACAATATGTACAGCAAAACCTAAGATTTACATGTTTACAGGAAAAAGAAAATAAAAATAGTTAACAGACAGATGATTGTTAGAAGAATCTCAAAAATCTAGTCTCTCCTAGAAGTCTATATTTACCTGTTGGCTAACCTGAAAGAACACTCTCCTGGAACTGTCCTTCCCTCACATAGATAGCAGTCTACTGGCAGAGCCCCTCCTTTCTTCACCAGATGTAGAAAGAGAGAGAGAGAGAGACAGACAGACAGACATAGACACATGCAGGGGGTGCCCAGCTCTCTAATTTAATGTGCTCAGGGCTGTGGAGCTGTGACCTCTCCATGGAGTGATAGTCCATTCAGCATCCCAACACACATGAACGTGCGTGTGTATGTGTGTGTGTGAGTGACATCATCAGTGGCCTTGTTTGCGCCCAGCAACATCCTTACTCACAGTTTTATGACCATGTTTTCATCCTCCTTGCAGGATGTCTCCATGCCAGAAATATTACCCTCACATCTGCCAGGGTCTGTTGCTAGATGAGTTCAAGGGAGACTTAGCACCTTCCCAGTTGGCCACTGTTTTTCCTGAGAGCTGCCTGAAGAAAACATGTGAACTGGAAGCCATTGTGATGTCCATTCCAAACAGCAGAACTTATAAAAGAAAAATTATTACACTAACAAAAAAAAAAGAACAAATTCATCTGATCACATTTCCCATCACATCTCCACCCCCCCCCCGGGAAATGAAGGCGTGTCTCTTTTGGGCGACCCCCAAGAACTCTACTGTTCATGTAGGGATGGGGAAGTACCTACGGTATCTTGCCTTGTACTTAACCCTGCCTAGACAACCCATCCATATTGGCATTGTACGAATCACTGCAGTGCTGGATGGTCATGTTATGTGACTGCAGCATCAAACTCCAGCTCAACAATTTTGCAATTTGCCCACTAGTCCTATGGAGCCTAATCAGGGGGGAAAATGATCTGTGACCACAGTGAACTCCCACTCATATAAATACAGCTGCGGGTTTTGAAGGGCCCACACTATCCCAAGACATTCCCTCTCAATTGTGGCATATGCCTCCTCCATGGGCAGAAGCTTCCGTCTCATATACACTGTGGGGTGCTCCTCCACCTGGAGTGTTACCTGGCTGAGGACAACACACAACCCATGTTCTGAGGTGTCCATGTGCAAGATGAACTTGAGATCATAACTGGGACTAGCAAGCTCAGGTGACCCACATAATGCGTCCTTCAAGAGCCAGAAAGCAGATTTACAGACCTCCATCCAAAGAACTCTCTCTGCCAGTTTCTTTATTGTCAGGTCTATCAGGGGCTTGGCCATGTCACTATAGTGAGGAACAGACCTCCTGTAGTATCCTGCTCTCCCCAGAAATGTCTTTACCTGTCTCTTTGTAGTAGTGGTGGGCCAGGTCTGGATGGCATCAGCCTTTGCCAGGCTCTGGATGGATGCATCCACTGCCCACATGGTGCCCAAGGTATGACACTTCTACCATGCCTATCTGCATTTTTCCACCCTGCAGCTTTCAGTAGGCAGAACACCTCCCTCACATACCTGACGTGATCCTCTCATGTCTGGCTGTAAATGGCTATATCATCCATGTACACCAGCGCATATTCACCTAGCCCTGACAGAATGCAATCCACAAGGTGCTGAAAGATTGTGGGCACATTCTTCATCCCAAATGGCATTACTCAGAATTTGAATAAGCCAAATGGTTTGATGAAGGCCGACTATTCCCTGGCTGCAGGGATTAGGGGTATCTGCCAGTAGCTTTTCGTCGGTCTGTCATGGTCAGGAACTGGGCTCCTCCAAGCCGTTCTAAGGTCTGATCCATTCTGGGCAGGGATAGGCATCTGACTCCATGCAGCTGTTGAGCCTATGGTAGTTGATGCAGAACTGCATGGTACCATCCTTCTTGGGGAGCAGGACCACAGGTGAGGCCCAGAGGCTACTGGACTCCTGGATGACTCAGAGAGCCCGCATCTCTCTGAGCTCCTTCTGCATGGTCTAACTCCCACTGGTACCCTGCAGGGGGACTGTCTCAGTGGCACCTGGGTCCCAGTGTCCACATGATGTTCACCCATTGTTGTGTATCCCAGTTTCCCCGTTATCATTTCCCCAAATGCTTGCAGCACCCCCCTCATCTCCTCTGCCTGGGCTGGTGTCAGCTGCTCTGAGAGGGTGAGGTTATCCATTGAAGATCCCTCCTGCACCTCCTCAAGAAAGTCCACCAGTGTATCACCCTCATTTTCCTCTTCTGGCACACTGCACACAGTGAGGACCAATTCCTTCCTAACATAGTAAGGCTTCATCATGTTAACATGCTATACCATCTGCCTGTACCTCAGATCACGCATTCCTATTACATAATTGATGTCATACACCTTCCTAACTTTGGAGAATGAGCCCTCCCATGCTGCCTAAAATTTATTTTGTTGGACTGGGATGAGTATCATCACTCACTGCCTGACTTTATACTCCTGGCCTGACCCCATGGTCATACCAGGCTTTCTGCCACTGTTGCGCTGTGACTAAGTGCTCCTGGGCGAGCCACCTAAGCTCCTTAAGCCTGGGCTTTAAATTCAGGACATACTCCACAATAGATTCCCCTTGGGAGACAAGGTTCCCCCATTCATCCCTAACTAAATCTAGGGGCCCCCATACTCTGTGATCAAACAGGAGCTTGAAAGGTGAAAACCCTGTGGACTTCTGTGGGGCTTCCCTGTAAGCAAGCAGGAGGTGGGGAAAATATTTATCACTCTCTCTCTTGAGCTGGTCAGCAAATATCCTGAGCATAGTTATGAGAGTCCTGTTGAACCGCTCAACCAAGCCATTCATCTCGGGGTAGTAGGGTGAGACATGGAGCTGTTTCACCCCTCACCTCTCCCACAGACTAGTCATTAGTGATAAAATGAAATTCGTCCCTTAGTCTGACAAAATCTCCTGGGAGAATCCCACCCTGCTAAAGAGTCCCAGGAGTTCATCAGCCACTTTCTCTGCCTCAATGGAGGATGTGGCCACTGCCTCAGGGTATTTGGTTGTGTAGTCCATGACAACCAGTATATACCTTTTGCACAAGTGACTCAGGGTGCTCATGGGCCCCACTATTTCCATGGCTACCCTCTTAAAGGGTTCATCAATAATAGGCAGGGGTACCAAGGCTGCCTTAGCCTTGTGCCCTACCTTTCCCATCCTCTGGCACTGTGGATAAGTTCGACACATCTGTGTACATACTAGGCTAAAAGAAAATCATTGGTGAGCCGCCTTTTTGTGTGGTTAATACGCAGGTGGCCGGAAAAAAGGTTGTTATGGGCTAGGGCCTAAAGCTGCTTAAGGTAAGCCCAGGGACTACCAGCTGTCAGAGTACCTCTTCCTCTAGCCCCCTCTGTGATGTACACTCCCTGTACAACAGCACAGTCTCCCAGTAAAATAACTTGTTACTCCACTGAGAGTCCTCAGCACTATCAGCTATCTCTTTCACACAGGTTATTTCTGTCAGGTGCACCGTGGGGGGCTGGGTTCAGTCGTGGCCTTGCCTCCCAAGTCCGTCTGCCACCTCTCCACTCTGCTGAGACCCATTCCCCCATGGATTCCCCCAATGGCTGTACCAGGAGGGGGGGGCATCCTCCTCCACCCAGGAATCCACAATTCAAACTGGGGTATCGGCAAACTGGTGGCAGAACGGGACGAGGGCAGATAGGGCTTCATGTAGTCCCTGATCGCCATTTTCCTCTGCTTTTCTCCCCATGCCATTGCATCTGTAAGTGCATGTGCATGGAGGCGCACACACACAACATAGCCGTGGCCCCTACTTGTTGCTCGGACTCCAGTGCTGCCACCCGGTCTCCACCAGATGGCAGCCAAGGAGCGAGACAGCTGATCCCCCCACCTTGGGAGAGGAGAGCAGTCCTTTGGATGCTTAATCCTCTCCCTCCCTGGCTGACCCCCGCCAACCCGAGCTCGTTCCTGAACACAGGTTGCCGGTGTGGCAAGAAGTAAGGCACATAGCGCCTCAGCCCTCTATGCCACTGGGCCGGCTCTTACTATCTTTCTCAGTTTCTGTAGGATAGGATCAGCCAAATGAGGTCTGCCCAGCTCCTCCCATCTGACCCTCCTGCTCTCCCCTTCAGAAGAAAATCCACCCACATCTGAGATCTCCTCTGTTTGCATTGGGGTTCAGGGCTGCTACTTGTAGCTAGCCCCTCACCCTCCTTAGCCACTTCCTCAATTGCTGAGGGAGGGGTTAGCACAGGCTGCATCGCCCCCTCCTCACTCTTAAGAAGCCTGCCCATTTGCCTAACTTTGGGTTGTAACACACACCAGAGTTTCCCTGTAGTTAAAATCATTCCCCATGATCATATCCACAGAGAGATCAGGTACGACTCCCACCTCTTGTACCTCATGGCCACCCTTCCAACTCAGGAAGATCCGAGCCATTGATACTTAGAACACTGGACCAGTGGCTCCTTGAATCTTGAAAAACTGCCCCGGCAGAATCTGCTCCGCCTGGATCAGATCCTGCCTCACAGTGGAGATGGAGGCACCAGTGTCCCTCAATCCCTGTGTTACTGTCCCATTAACTAAGATAGGGTGCATATGCATGGAGGAGATAGGTGGCACTACAGTCTGTGTGCAGACTGCTATCTGTTGGGTTTCTTGAGTTACATTCGAAATGCTTTAATGCAGAGTGAATATTGAATTACTGTGGATGGACAACAGATGCCCACTATATGCCTCAGTGCTTCGGGTCACTCCACCCTTTGTCAGGAGGCGTGGCTAAGTGGGAGACTTGCGTTACTTTATATACAGAGCTTCTCATGAATATTAATTATAATGCATCATCACATGAATATTAATTGATAAGAACTCATTCAAACACAATTCCTATTCTATGAAGTTGTTAAGTATTCTTATAAAAATATTGCTCTAAATATCAAAAAATATCTCTCAGTTTATCATGTACTGGTGAGTACTGGCTGCTAAGCTTCAAATATTAAATACAGATTTCCAAATTTAAATGTAATTTAAATTTCGTAATACATTTATCTCTAAGCAGTATAATATATCAAAGTATATTTCTTAGAGGGAACCTGGGGGAAACCATGGGTGGATATGTAAAAGTCAAGGCATAATGCAATATCACTGTCTATTTTGAATCCATGTTGTGTGAGTAAGGATGAAGGACTGTATACTTTTACTGAGGCTTCACTGTTTCAATCAACATCACCAAGTTTTCTAGGGAGCTCAGGTCAAAGTACCTAAAGGGAAGGACCAGAAAAAAGTCACAAAATCATATGTGAAAATAACTTGCAATTCTTCTCTAAATACTAAATGTAAAGCTTCAAACAAAAACTTTATATGTATATATATATATATATAGAGAGAGAGAGATAGCAATCACTTTAGAGTTTAAACAATGTGAGCTAATTAACCTTCTCTATACCATTCTAATGAATTGATCCAAATATACACCACATTGTAAAAAAATCATTTTCAAGAGTAAACATCAGAAAGCATTGTACGTACCAGAGGGTTGTATGTCACTTATGTTATGAAATCAAGATAAAAACTGAAAAAGTTAAATATTCTGCTAGTGTCATTTAACACATCTATTATATTTCATATTTCAAAGAAGTTTTGACTCTGAATTCACATTCTGGAGCATTATGTTCTTCAGTAACACCTCTTGTTTATTTTTTCATTTTTTCAAATAAGGATTTATGCCTCAGCTTTCATTCAGTCCATGGAGTTTTACACTATTAAGGGTAAAGATCCAGAACCCGTCTCTCTGGAGTAATTTGTTAGGTCTGTCACCCCCCCCCCCGGCATAGGGCCCACAGTATATGCTCAATGCCCATGAATTTCATGTGTTTGAGATCAAAGTTGTGATGGTGCGAAAAGTGGATACCCACTAGAGTATCTTCTCTGCCATTAATAATGGACCTCACATGTTCTTGAATTCTCTTTCTCAATGGCCTGGTGGCGCATCCAATATAGAGCAGGTTGCAAGTGCACCGCAGGACATACACCACAAAAGGTGTGTCACATGTGATGCTTTCCCTGGTGTATAAAATGGGTAGAAAATTTCCTGCGTTTTGATTGGCTAAGTGGTACCATTTGCCGTGTCCTTATCAGGACATATACTGGCAACTGGCACTACTTATGCCAACCAAAATGCAGCACATTCTAAAATCAATGCTTCCAATGGTTGTCCCGCTGCAGCTCCACACCAAGCATGTCACAGAACCACAAGAGCTACAGCGGGAGAGCACTGCCACCAACAGACATCACTGTATCTGTGCCAGCTCCCCCAATGACAGCTAAAGTTGAAATCTTCAGTATCTATTATTTTATCTTTAGCGCTACCATTTCTGCACTCAGTTCCAGAGTTGTCACAAGCGCTATTCAAATGGTCCACGGATCCTCAGTACCTACAGCTCCACACATGCAGCTATGCAAACACCAAGTAGCTCCAGCACTCTGCTCTCCGATCGCAAGTCTCCAGTCCCCCCTTTATATTAAACCGCTTAATCAAACAGCTCTTCTTAGCTGCCTGTACCCGGCATCTAGCACACATTAGCAACCCAACTGCAATAGAGGTTGACCACAAAACCGGACGTGTGTCACTCAGACAGCAGCTCAGTCAGCAGTTGGTGCCAATGTAATCAGGTTGTCCTTCCCCAGAATATATAACCAGAAAACAGTAGCATGAACACAGAAGCAAACATCATAACATGAAATGACACAAATATGAAAAAACCTTAAATACATGAAGCCGACCACAAAACCGGAAATGGCTCACTCAGATACAGAAGCTATCAATGGACATGCTCGCTTCCCACCTGCTCTCATTGAAATCTGACCATGTCTTGCTCCTTACAAAACACAGCCTGATAATTATATGAAATAAAACAAAAAATAAATAAATAAAATTAAAAAATAAAATGTGTGTGTGGGGGGAGTAGACAGGGGGGATACACAGACACTAGTGGCTTCCCTTTTGCATATCCATACAAATACTATACAAAGACAGGGACTATTTTTCTGCTTTTTATTTATATTAGAGTACTTTTTTTAAACTTGTTATCTAAATTTTTTTTTTAAATAATATTTTGCACAGGGGGACTCATTTTATAAGTGGAATAAGACACTCCAAGGTGTAGTTTGTGGCCTGATAAGAGCACTTCCCAGGTGCTAAAGGCACTTGACGTAAACACCTCGTGCCTCATTATGCCCTTGGGGCGTGCTGTTATCAGGCCATAAACCACACCTTGGAGTGTCTTATTCCTTACATAGTGACCATTGTATTCTTGTCTAGTGGATCAGTGAACTGTTGGTGTTGTACTGCATACTCGCAGCTTATGCAGCGATGGCACTTAAAAACAACATTGGTTCTGGTTGGTAGCCAGCTTTGTATGTTGGTACCTGTCGTTTGTGTATTCAATCTACTATGTACCAACCTGTCTTTAAGATTTGTCACCCTGTGAAATGTTACTCTAGGTGTAATGCCTACTGCTTTATTAACACTGCATCACTAGTCACAATACCCCAATTCTTATGAATAGCATTTCCCAACTTTCCTGATATTGCATTAAATTCAGTTATAAAGGATATAGATTCAGTTCCAATGTTTACTTTCATTTTTGGGGGGCATAACAATATCTGTCTGTCTTTCTACAGGACCTTGTCTTTTGTATTGCTCAGTAATATGCTATCATACCCTCTTTCTAAAAGTCTTTTTTCAAGTTCTTCTGCTTGTTTTAAGAAATCATCATCCCTGGTACAGTTTCTTCTCAACCTTAAAAGCTGGCCATATGGTACAGTATTGGGTCTTTAAATCTGGGGATGGGCACTATCCACCCGTAGCAGCATATTTGTTGCTGTCTCTTTCTGGTGACATTTGGCAGTAATGGGCTCCCTTAGTGTACTATGTATCTCAAGATCTAAAACTATCAGTTTCTCTGTGCTGTAACAGTAAATTAGGTTTAGATTAAAATTGTTACCATTGAGCCATTCAAGAAATTCTGGTATCATTTGACCATCCCCCTGTAACACACACACTCCCACCTCCTGTACCTCATGGCCACCCTCCCAGCTCAGAAAGACCCGAGCCATTGATACTTAGACCACTGGATCAGTGATTCCTTGAATCTTGGAAAACAGCCCAGCAGAATCTGCTCTACCTGGATCAGACCCCGCTTCACCACAGAGATGGAGGCACCAGTGTCCCTCAATCCTTGTGTTACTGTCCCATTAACTAAGACAGGGTGCATATGCATAGAGGAGTTAGGTGGTGCCGTGTGCAGGCTGCTACCTGTTGGGTACTGTCTTTATCACCCCCTCCCCAAGCTTTTGCCCTTTGTTCATGTTTTTAGGGCACTCATAGGACAGATGCCCCCCTTTCTGGCAAAAAGAGCATTTTTTTGTCCCTGGCCCTTGTTCCGCTTAGCATCAGAGGGTTGTGTTTTGGGTTCAGGTGCAGGCTGGTTTACTTTAGACTGTCTGCCCTGGGTACCCTTGAAACCATGTGCTCCCCCCTTCCCACCATTTTTCCAGTGCTGTGGGTGTGGTCTGCTGGCCACATAACAGAGCAACACTTTCTGCTGCCTCTTTCATGGCACAGCATGCCTGCTCCAGTAGCCATACATGCAGGTCCTCAGGTACAATTTTAAGAAATTCTTCCCTTACAAACAAATCTTTTATTTGCTCCACAGTTCTAGACTTTGGCCCCATCCACCCAACTGTCCAGATAGGTACACATTTGAACATGCAGTTCTACATAGCTGTCTTTTATGCCCCTTTTTAATTCCCTGAATTCTCTCCTACAAGTCTCAGGAGTTAGCTCAAAATGCTACAGTTACACTTTCTTACTGTTAGCATAGTCCATACAGTCCTGATCATCCATTCGAGCAAATGCATGCAAAGCATGGCCAGTTAGTAGTGGTGTAAGGCAGGTCATCCACGAGCCCTGTCCAATTTAAACTGCACACTCCACTCTCTAATGATTTTAAAAACAAATCAAGATCATCCCCCTCCTTGTATTGAGGAAACATTTTAGAATTAATTGTGGCTTCGTTGGTTTGACCCTCTATGCCATTACTTATGGTTTGCGGCGGTGCTTTCTGGCACAGTTACTCCATCTCTTTCTCGTGCTGTTGTTTCTGAATCTCATGCTGGCGTTCCTTCTTTCTTTCCTGCTGCATCAAGATTTCATGCTGGTGTACCTTCTCTCTTTCCTCTTGTTCCTTCTGTCTTTCATCTCATTCCTTCTCTCTTTAATCAGCCTCCACCTAAATTCTCTCCTTCTTGACCTCAAGCCTTGCCCACTGCAGTTGCATCTCTCTAAGTGCAATCTCTGTTTTCATGAGCTCAAGCTGATTTTGAGACTCTGCTGCCCAGGTTCTTGGCTCAGGCTTGGGCTACATTGTCTCATCAGCTCGTGGCACCCCTCTGGCTTGGCCTCTGTGCTCTCAGTCTCACTACTTTGGCTAGTTTCCTCAGTGACCGCCTGCTTCATAGGCATTTGTTCATATGCCCCAGGGACCAACTGCCTTCCCTGCACTTGGTCCTGCTCCACCAGTGCTTCTGTGAGTCCATTTTTTTTTGTCAGGCCCTAATGGACAATACCCCTGTCTCTGTACGACTCACAGAGCTGTGGCACAATACATCTGCTGTATGTGGAGGAGTTCATCCTTGCTGACTACACTACACTAAGCTGTGTCTCTAGAAATAAACAAAACAGTAGTAAATGATGGAAACTTTTTTGTATATCCTGTTTCATGACTGTTAAGGTAACTTTTTCTACTGCCAATCTCTGTTTCAACCCAGATGCTAGGTAAGGCTTTTACCTCTCTCACAGAGTTCCTAGTCCTCCCAAGAAAGCACCCAATGCACAAATTCTGACTTTAAATTTGTGCACTGATCCACACTGCTACCACCAGTTTGTGACAACCTGCTCCTTGGGCAGTACCAGCTTACAGGACAGTTTTGGTACTCTGATTCACTTTGCTGCCACCATCTGATTGTATCAGGAAAACTCCATCCTGCTCAGCGTTAGGAAGGTTAAACACTATAATATTTGGTAGAGGGCACTGCGGACAGTGGACTGTAAACAGATAATTCTTTGTAGCCAAGAGAAATATTAAAATCAGCTTTTCAATAATGAGGTACACTCACTGTTCTATAAAAAAATAGATTCTTTACTACTAGATACTGCAAGTATTAACAAATAAATAAGATATATATATATATATATATATATATATATATATATAGCAAGACAAAAGACTTACACATTTACTGGGGAAAAAAATTAAATGGTTAACAAACAGATGACTGACAGAAGAATCTCAAAAATCTAGTCTCTTCTAGAAGTCTGCATTTACCTGCCAGCTACCCTGAAAGAACACTCACCCAGAACTGTCCTTCCCCTCACACAGAGAGCTGTCTACTGGCAGGGCCCCCTTTCTTCACCAGATGTAGAAAGTCAGAGAGAGAGAGAGAGACAGATACAGAGTGCTGGGAGCCCAGCTCCCTAATTTAATGTGCTCAGTGCTGTAGGGGTGTGACCTCTGCCTGTAATGACAGTCGCTATAGCATTCCCATGTGTGTGTGTGTGTGTGTGACATCACCAATGGCTTTATTCGCTTCTAGCAGCATCCTTATTCACAGTTTTATGACCATGTTTCATCCTTCTTGCAGGATGTTTCTGTGCCAGAAATACATCTGCTGGGGTCTGTAACACCTTCCCAGTTGGCCAGTGTTTCTCCTGAGAGCTGCTTGAACATGTCACCTGGAAGCCATTTTGGTGTCCATTCCAAACAGCAGAACTTATAAAACAAAAATAATTACACTAACAAAAAAAGAATAAATTAATCTGGTCACATTTCCTGTCACAGCAATTATCGTCAATAATCGCACTTTCCTCTTGTGTGTTTAAAGGCACACGATGCAAACGCCTCGTGCCTAATAACACACTTGAGGCCTGCAATTAATGACCCATAATTACACATCCTGATATGTCTTATTGCATATGTATCCCCTCTTTGTTGTACTGAAAAAAAACCACCAGATACATTCCACCATCCTATTAGTTTTCCCACATTGGGAAGAGGCTTTCAACTGGTTGCTTATTATCACCCCTAGGCCCTTTCCTCTTTTGAGTGATCCACTGTGACCCCATCAATACGGCTCAATTCACTTTACATATGTTGGTATACAATTTTAGTTGCCATCTGGGCTCTCATGCAGTTTCTGCTGCACAAAATGATGTCCAAGATTTTGTACGTTACTTCAGTGTCACTCTTCAACAAGTGACAAACACTGCTTTTTTCTAGTAATTATATGGTATGGTAAGTATTCTTTATTTAATGCAAATGTAAAAGGTGGTATAGTGGAGAACCCCCCTGATTAAATGTCATTGTTACCAGGAATATTCATCCACCCTGCCTAAAATCATGCTCGAAGTCATGGACGCCATGTTGGTAGAGCAAAATCTGTACATGCTTTGTCATCTGTTAGACCAGTCTTGCAGATTTTCTGGAGGGATTATATGTTTATTGGTGCTATTATGTACTTACTATACTTTTTTTCTTTACTAACCCTTCATTTTCCCACAGGAGGTACCGGGAAAAAAGCTGACTAGTTAAGTACACACTACTGACCACAAATCGTGAGTAAAACAAAATAAAAATAAGTGAGGGCAAAATAAAATCCCCAAGTGATAAAATCACTGTCACTAACAAAAGGGTGGAAGGGATGGCTGGGATGCTTTTTTATCTCTTGGTTTTGTCTCTCCCACATTCACTTATTTTACTTCACAGCGACCCTCTGTCCCACATAAAGATATTCCACGCTGCCCGCTGAGACTTTAAAGCAGAAATTCATAATATTATATGGTTTAATGTTGTTTTGTATGGCAGTCTGTACACCTCCAGATTCTATTGTACCACAGCAGTGATGTCAGAATGCTGTTGTATGATAGTAGCTATGTTACTACTGTGGTACAACAGTGTAAAATCCTGTGTCTCTTAAAGGATAACTGCACTGAATCTGCAAGTCATTTTTCCCAATAGAAGCTGTTTTTTAAATCTGGTTCAAATTCTATTAGTTCAAATTCTGTAATTGTTCTAGCTATAGGCAAGGCCTCTAGTGCTCTGCTGCAGCATTTTTCTGATTTCTGCGGCAGGGCTTATGGGCTTCGGCGGCAGCATTTTCTGATTTCTGTGGCATGATTTATTAATTTTGGTGACAGAATGCAGTCCTGCCATTGGCTAAAGTATGCTGCGATGCCATTGATGATATCATATGATAAGCATAGAGGAGATTCTTCAGGATAAACAAGATGGGTAAGGAGCCTGAATCTATGGAAAAACTGTATATCTGAATGAAAATACACCAAGAACAACGACTTTGGCATCATGATGCAAATTATGTGGAAAATTCTGCAACTGGGGAATCACAGAATTCTAGGAACCTTGGCTTTCTTTAACTCCCTCCCCAAATGGTGGAGCTTACCTGGCTCTCCAGTGCCCATTCTGCTGCTGCCACCCTTTTGTTGCTCACTCTGGCCCCAAGGACTGCAGCCTGTAGGGGACTGGAGTATTGCATCCTGAAGGCTGTCTGTTTTTGGCACTTCACGCACTTGACTTTTCACTATCACAACCATGGCTGACATAAACTTTCCTCCAGTGTGTTCCAGCCCCTGGGACTCCAATTAATGCCATCGGGGGCTCAGAGAGACACTTGGAGGGGGGAAAGGGAATTGTTATTGGTGCTGAGTACAACATCGATCACTGTTGCTCCCAGCCGCACATCAAAAGGGATGCATTATCTTTCTGGATAGTGTGTGAGACAGAGAGAGAGAGAGAGATAACACACTGGTGCTCATGACAGGGCAGGGGATTCCCCTGCAACCAGCAAAGACTGACCGAAAAGCAAAGACCATTGATTGGCGCTTACAGACTCTTGGTCAGATAAATGTTTCAAAGGCAGTAGCCTGATAAAATAACTTTGTTGAAGCCAATGCTCTTTTTGTGAATGGATTCTGCCATATTGCCAACCCCCTCACCAGCAACCAATCAGAGCCAAGGGATCTTGAACTTCAGCTACAACTGTATTATGGGAGAATAACTATGCAGGTTGCATGGTGCCCTTTCTGACAGTCAATATGGTGTCAAGTGAAAGCCAACGAGACTGCATTCCCTGACTGAAAGCCCCCTGAACCAATCAGAAGTTACCCTGACCCAGTGAAGAGTGGAGAGTATTTCCAGAACAGAGTAGTTGGCAGATAGCTCTCATAGTGCGGAGGGCTAGTAGCAGCTGAGCAATGCCAACTGAGGAAGCTAGCTTGGGGCTCTTACAACCCACATCACAAGAGGTGACTAAAAGGTTTCTACAATCAAAAAGGGGCAGACTGAAAAAAGTACGTTTCATGTTAGTGTCAGAACGGCAGCTGCAGAGAGAAGCAAAAGGAGGAGTGAGAGAGAGAGAGAGTACTGATTCCTGCCTTCAGAGAAAAGGAGGCAATGGCATGATTATCCAGCACTACTGCCACAGATGGAAGTCTACAGTTTGGTAGAGACTGTGTGTACTGCTGTTTGAAACTGCCTGTATAGAGACTGAAGTTTAGGGAACAGGTCGACCATAGTTAGTGTTTCACATTGAGGTCTGGAAGTCTAGACGTGTGTGTGTGTGTGTGTGTGTGTGTGTGTGACATGTGGCCCCTGGTTTTGAGATTGGTCTGACCAGCATAGCAAGAGAGAAGAGCATGTGAGGTCCAGATGACTGCTGAAGCAGAAAGCCTGATTCCACCCACAGGCACCTGAAACCTGCATAACTGAGCTGACTACCCAGAACAGCAGACCATCTGACCAACTGCTTCAAGGAGACCTGCACCTGCTAAAACAGAGTATCAGGAGCCCAGGGTGTAAGAGAAGCTGGTAACATCAGAACCATAAGTACTCCTAGGGCTTGCCACATTACTCAGGATTGTACGTAGTTTTCCACCAAATCTCAGATTTCACCATCAGGCCAGGATCTTCCAGTACCTCACTTTGAGGTTACCATTTAAATAACTGTATGGGGGGGTTTAAAAGTCTTTTATTTATTTAAAGTGAACCACTGCTGGCCAACCAGGGCTTGCTCTGTTTCCACAAGGGAGTACCCAGTGAAGCACAGGCAGCTCCCTAAAAGGTTTTAAGTGTTAACACTGGTATTAGTGGGAAAAGGGCAGTGTCCCCAGTACAGGTGGATAAGAGTACAAAAAGGTTTAAAGCATGTACCTGCACTGTGTGGTGGGGGTAGGCTCTACTGAAGAGCCTGGTTGGGCAGCTAATTTCAGAGCTGGTTGTTAAAGTTCATGAGTTTTCTTCTAAAACAGTTTTTGTTTGCATCCATTATCTCCTTGTGAATATTCCCCAATAAATATTTTGTTATCTATTTGAATTTTGACTTGAGAGCATATTATTAGTGGAGTGTCATTAGAAGCATAGAAACATAGACTTTGAAGGCAGATAAGGACTGCTTGGCGCACGTAGTCTGCCCATTTCCCTACCTAGAGGATAAGCTGCAGATCCTATTTAACCAACAGCCTATTTCTTCCTACCCCCCACAAAAATTGCCTTATGTCTGTCTCATGCATTCTTGAATTCTCCCACAGTTTTAGACCCCACAACCTCCTCAGGAAGGCTGTTCTATGCATCCACCACCCTCTCTGTGAAAAAATACTTCCTCATATTGCCCTGAGCCGTCCCCCTCTATCTTCAAATTGTGTCCCCTTGTTCTTGCACATCTCTTTTTCTGAAAGATGCTACCCTCTTGGTCTTTGTTGATTCCACTGAGGTACTTAAAAGTTTCTATCATGTCCCCTTCTCCCTCCTTTCCTCAAGGGTATACATATTAAGCTCCTTTAGTCTCTCCTCATATGGCTTCTCTTGCAGACCCTGCAGCATTTTAGTTGCCCTCCTCTGAAATGCCTCCATCCTGTCTATGTCTTTGCAGAGACGGGGTCTCCAGAACTGGACGCAGTACTCCAGATGGGGTCTCACCCAACTGTCTGTACAGGGGGATAACAACTTCCTGTTTTCTGCTGGTAATGCCTCTCCCTATACATCCCAGTATCCCCCCAGCTCTCTCTACCACCTTCTCACATTGCTTGCCAACCTTAAGGTCATCTGATATGATTACCCCCAGGTCCCTTTCCATTTTTGTTGTTGTTACTACCTCCCCCCCATTGTGTAATCTTCCCCTGGGTTTTGTTCCCAGGTACATTCTTTTGCACTTCTTTGCATTGAATCCAAGCTGCCATACTTCTGACCATTCCTCCAACCTTGCCAAGTCCCTTCTCATCCTTTCCATGCCTCCTTGTGTATCAACCCTGTTGCAGATCTTTGTGTCATCTGTAAAGAGGCATACTCTTCCTTCCAGTCCCTCTGCAATGTCACATATAAAGACATTAAAAAGGACTGGATCCAGTACTGAACCCTGCGGTACCCTACTAGTAACCCCTCTTTCTTCAGAGTGGACTTCATTTACAGTTACTTTCTGTGTCCTGTTGTCCAGCCAATGTTTTACCCAGGCTACCACCCTGGGACCCACTCCCAGGCTGGTTAATTTGACTATTAATCTTTTGTGTGGGACTATATCAAATGCCTTGCTAAAGTCTAGGTAGGCCATGTCCACAGCCCCTCCCTGGTCTACTACTTTGGTCACCCAGTCAAAGAAATCAATTAGATTCGTCTGACATGACCTTCCCGCTGTGAACCCATGCTGTCTTGGGTCCTGTGCCCCACTGGCCTCTAGGTACTCAACAATTCTTACCTTCAGAAGTGATTCCATCACTTTCCCTACCACAGAGGTCAAACTGACAGGTCTGTAGTTTCCTGCCTCTGTCTTGGTCCCACTATTGTGAAGGGGAATCACATCTGCCTTCCTCCAGTCCTCAGGTACCACACCATCTTCCCATGATTTGTTAAAAAGAGTCGTCAGTGGTGTCACTAGTTCTCTGCTTAATTATTTTAGAATTCTGGGGTGAATTCCATCTGGCCCTATTGCTTTGTCCACCTTCAGTTTTAGGAGTTCTTTTCAGAACCCTTTCTTCTGTGAAGGACTGGGATCAACCCCCTTATCCAGAGTGCTTCTGTTAATTGGATTAGGCACCTCCCCCACCTCCTCTTTTGTGAATACTGACCAGAAGTATTCATTCAGTATCCCTGCTTTTTCTCTGTCCCTCTCTGCCCACCCACCATCTATTCTATTCAGCCTCACTGTCCCTCCCTTTGTCTTTCTACACTACCTGATATACTGTACCTTTAAAAGGTTTCATCCCCTTCTTAACTGAGTTGGCTATCTTTTTCTCAGTTTGGGCCTTTGCTATTCTGACTACCCTCCCTGCTTCCTTCTGCCTTAACTGGTACAGTTCTCTGTCCTGCTCCTTCTGTGTTTCCTTATACTTCCTAAATGCTATTTTTTCTCCCAAGCTTCACCGCCACCTCTTTTTGAGAACCATATTGGCTTTTCTTTCATTTGATTTGTTTATTTGCTTCACACAAAGGCTTGTTGCCTCTGTGATGGCAGTTTGATATTTCTCCATTGTTGCTCCACCTCCTTCTAGCCTGCTTGCTAGTGCTTTTCTAAGGCACTCTCCCATCTTGCCAAAGTCAGCCCTCCTGAAGTCCAGAACCCTCACTTTTGTATGGCTTGACTCTGTAGCTGAGTTTATTGTGAATCACACTGTTTGGTGATCACTTGTTCCCAAATGGCTACCCACTTCTAGATCTGAGATCCTCTCACTGTCCCCATTTGAGAGTACGAGATCTAAGATTGCTCCCTCATGACTAGGTTCCAAAACTAGCTGTCTGAGGCATGCCACCTGAAGGGCATTGAGAATGGCCCTGCTTTTGGATGTGGCTGCAGCAAAGGTGCTCCAGTTGACATCTGGCATATTAAGGTCCCCCATCAACAGTATCTCCCCTTTCTCTGCCATCCTAAGTATGCCTTCTATCATATCCTTGTCCATTCCTCCCCAGACGCCGGGTCTGTTATCAACCCTGTGCAGATTGTGATGCCATTTCCAGTCTCTAAGGTGACCCACAGTGCCTCCTCTCCTCCTGTTTACTCTTTGTTCAGTTGCTTTATCCTTACCTTACATAGAGAGCTATTCCGCCCCCTCTTCTCCCCTCCCTGTCTCTCCTGTAGGTTGCGTACCCTGGTATGTTAACATCCCAGTCATGGTTCTCTGTGTACCATGTTTCTGTGACTGCTATGATATCCAGGCATCCCTCTTCCATCAAGGCCACCAGTTCAGGGAGCTTGTTGCCCAGACTACGGGCGTTGGTACTCATTACCCTCCATTTCTTGATGGCCTTACCCCTTTTTGCCCCATCCCTGTCCTTACTGCATTTGTCACTTTCTCCATTTACCCTCGCTCTCCCTATCGACATCTCTATGTTCGTGTCTACCTCACTTAGTACCCTGATTTTTGGGGGGGGGGCTAGGATTTCCCTGCTCCTCTCCAGTGCCTCTCCCCCTTGGCTAGTTTAAATACTTGCCAATGAAGCATTTAAACCTATCACCTAGGATCCTAGTTTCCCTCCTGGACAGATGCAGACCATCACGCCAGTATAGGACTACATCCCTCTAGGTGGACCCCCAGTCCCCAATGAAACCAAATCCCTGAGCTCTGCACCAGTGTTCCAACCACTGATTGAATCCCATGGTGTGGAACACCCTAGCCTCGCCTGTGCCATAGACAGGCAGGACCTCCAAGAAGGTTACCATGCGTGCTATTTGTCTAAGGCCCTTCCCCTTCTCCACAAACGCTTCATGCACTGCTCTGATCCCTTTCTTAGCCAGATCATTTGTCCCTAGGTGGACAATGACATCCAGCTCCCTCCCCTGTGCAAGTGCTCTTGAGATCCTGAGGATTCACTCCTTGTCCCTCCAAGCCATGGTGCCGGGCAGGCACCTTACCTCCCTCCCTCTCCCCTTCCTCCCCCAGTTCTACCTTCCTAACAATGGAGTCCCCCACCAGGAGTTGTTTCCTTCCCATGTGGGGTCCCATGCCACCCTCCTGTGGGTCTCCTTTGTGGAGGTTTCCAGCATCCTCCTTGGTCTCCACTGTGGGTGCCTCCATAGAGGAACCACACTGTTCCAGAATGGCATAGAAATTGTGGAGTGGTACAACTGGAGGGATACGCCTCTGTTCCACCACCCTCACCCTCCCTGAGCCCACTGCGGTCCAACCGCTCCTCTTTCTTGACAACCTCTGAGGCAACGGCAGTGACCCTGGTGGTCCCTGAGTGGGAGAGGAGGTCCCACAAATCCTGGCCAACTCGGCCTGGAGATGAGCAACCTCCTCCCTCAGCCCAGAGAGGTGCCTGCAGATGGGACAACACTGCATCCTCCAGAACATCTCCCGGAAGACTGCTACGTCCACAGCCACTGCACTGCACCACTCCCATCATGTCTTATTTCTGGCCCCCTAATTGTTGTTTGGAATACTTACTCTTTCCTCTGTTTGTTTATTTCTTTTTTTTTCTTTTCTGTCCCTACTTACACCTCTGTGCCCTTTTAGCTCCTGATCTTCCTGTTCTGAGACAAGAAGTTCCTATATTTCTCAGTAGTCTCCTTACTTGCTCAGAGTCAGACCTCCAGCAGCTGGGGGGGATGGAGAGCTACTCTTGCCCTTTTAGGACGGTGAGTCTTTGGTGGCTCTGTGACCACTCACTTCCTGCTCCCAAACAGGAAGTTCCTGTTGTCAGTTAAATCCTGTGCCTATAAAAGTAGAACTGCCTTTGCGAGGGGAGGGAAAGAGGGCAATATAGTCTAAGTAGAGAAGTTTAGTTATACCAGCAGGTCCTTCCTCCTCGTGCTCTGCTTGTTCTCTGGCAGAAGCTATCTAGGGCAGTGTTTAAATCTGGTTTTAACCTGGCTCCTTCTAGCTAAGCCACTCCCCCCTACTTTGCAAATCTTTCTACACTAAGTTAATTTCACAGATAACTCCCTTCAGCCACCTGTGACAAGCACCTAGATAACTACACAGATAACACAGCTAACAGATAACAATTCACTTCAACTAACTCTGACAAACAGACTAATTTTTTTTTTTTTTTACCCTAAATTGAAGGTCCAAGTACAAGAGGTCTAGGTCTTAGTCCAAGTAGAGAAGTTTAATTATACCAGCAGGTCCTTCCTCCTGGTGCTCTGCTTGTTCTCTAAACACATTTTGTTGAATCTGAGGTTGCACTGTTGTATTTCATGTGGTGGTGGGACACTGTGGGGAGGTACTCTTAAATATAACCTTTGGGTGGAGGCACTGCGCAAACTAAGACACACTGGAAATGACCCACCCAATCAGGTAGTTAACAACCCAGGTCCCTTAACCTTGTTTTAGCCCGCAGGGTGTGGGTAGTAACTGCAACACCCACAGCAACCCAGTTACACAGTCTTTTTAGTTTTTCCAGTGGGTGTTTCTGACTTACACGCTGCTGGTAAGGACCAATGTAAAAATCTATGATGTTGTTTATGGCCTTGCTCTGCTTTTCTATTTTTTGCACAATGTATCTGTGTTCTACTACAGAACTTTCTTGTTGTAAGAGACATAAACTACATCATACAGTTCTAAAATGGTACTTATGACTGGAATGTCAAGTAAGCAATAACACATGATGGGGTGTTAGTCAGTGTGTCATAAACGCATGACTAGAGGTGTAGTGAGGTACAAGACTGCAGATTGAGTGCCTTACTGCCCTTAGAAGTGCGTTTATCACACATTATACAATGGGGTATGAAAATCCTGTAACCTCACTGGTCAAAACACATCACATAACCGTGGTATATCCTGTAATAACCCATGGTTGAGAAATGGCATTTATAAAAAACATACTTAAACACATTTAAAATTTATTTTACACATAGGTCCATTGTATAATTGCAATAAGGCACTCCAGGATGTGGGTTATTGGGGGATTTACCCACTTCTTATGTGGTTAAGTCAATCGGCTGCGCCTCGTGACACACCACATGAGGGTGTGGGTGAATCTCAATAACCACACACCTCATGCTGCTTAGCCTTAACTAATCACACCCGAGTGTGTTATTGTACTTATAAGATGGGTTTGTATTGGGAAACTGTGGTACTTCTTAAAAATATTGTAAACTTAAAATAAAGTGCTATTTCATGTGAAATAGTCCCTTAATTTTCCCTAGGGGTGCTGTTGTACTTGGTGCTGTCATTGAGGGCACTGGGCTACGCTGCGAAGCCACCGGGTCACTGCCTTAGGCCGCTGGTAAGACCGCAGTTTTGTTAAGGTCTTGCTGGCAGCATGCTACCATCTATGGTAGCGACTTTCAACAAACTTCCAGCAGTCTCACTCTACTTGTGGGTTGGGAGGGAATTTCTAAAGACTGTGACAGCACCGACCTAGGAGGGTGTGGGAGCCGCTCGGGAGAGATAGCAACAGTAATTTTGCTGTAGAAACAACACTTCGTAAGTGTTGCATTTTCTTTTCCTTTTGTGGTTTCCAATTTCTGATTGTAAAATGGGAAAAAACATGGCAGCAGAATGGTTTAGACTGACACTGCATGGTTCTGTACTGTACTGTACTGTACTTCGGGCACAGGAACTGGCACTTGTTATTTTCCGTGTGTATAAGGAAAAAAGTATAGCTTGAAAATTGTGTCACCCCATCAAAGTTTAGGACTGCCCCTAACCATGTTATAAGCAAGCAATAATACTTGACAAGGTGGGCAGGACTGGGCAATATCGGACCACCCAGGGGCGTAATGAGGCCCAACATCACTTTATGCCCCCCACCTTGGAGGGTAGTATTGAACTTATAAAAGGTACCACATGTATAATTTTTTATTGGATTTAAAAAAATAATTAAAAAAAGAGTAAAAATTAATTTTTAGTCTCTTTTTGGAAAAGTAGTCCATCTACTGGTATATCTGCCAGTAGAGGGCACTGCAGTGTTTGATAGCTTTTTTTCAATTTAAAGTTTAAACCTTGCCCCCTGCCAATGTTTATTTTTTTCCTTTTCAATTGTCAACCCCACCTTCTTACATCCCTGCTCTATTTTAAGTCCTCATTGCTCTATGTTCCGAGTGAGCTCTGTGCTCCGTTTATGTACCAGTGGCTCGAGAATGAGACCAGCTGTACTTTCTTGGTTTCCGCAGCTGCAGATGGAGGGGTGCTGTGAGCTTGTGCAGAAGGGAAAGTAGGCGGGCAGCTGGAGGTTGAGTACACTGCTCATCGAGATGGGAGCATAAAAAAATGAAGTGGGACAAGGTATTTCTTTAAAAAAAATGAAGAATTGAAATCGGTTCAGCAGAGCATGGGTGGATGTTAGGCGAGTTGGTGTCTTGTGAAAGCACTGAGCATGCAACATGCTAGTGCTAGTAGTTAGAATTGCAATAACTTTTTTTTTAAGAGAGAGAATATAGTAAATGAGTACGTAAATGTGTAGGGAATTTTTGATAATGTTGCCGCTTTCTATGGCAGTTGACTGGTATTTGTAGTTGTTAGGGGGCACTTGTTACGCGAGGAAAAAAACATGTCTGTCATCTAGGAGTCAAACTGAGTTAGACACAGTGATTGTTGTGGTGGTGTGGCATATTGGGCTGGTACTTATAATTTCTGGGGCCCCCATATTAAAAAATCCCAGGCTGCATCGCACTAGTGCCTGCGCCGTGCAACTGAGATGCACCTGCACAAAATAATGATATATTCAGAAGATGTGCCATGAGATGCGATCACACAGGTCCGGCTGAATATCCTGAACATGTGCGATTGTGCAGTGGGAGATGCGCGGTGTGGCAGGTGACTTGAGCCCTATGCAGAGCATAGGGAAATGCGTGATGCAAAGCCACTTGTGCAGAGTGCAAAATTGCAGTATTCAGCTGGGATATGCAAATGGCCTTATTGCACATTCCAAGCCAATTCGCCACATGCGCAGCTCATTAATGTAATGCATTCAGTACATTTGCATACCTCAGGCATGCTCAGTTTCAGCTTTACAAGGCTGCTCCACCACCCCACAAAGGTAAAAAGTAGGTACTGCAGCCTAGCAGGTAGGTGTGATGAAATATTTGTTTGTGGGTGGGTGGGTGAGTGGACTACATTGGCCTGGGTACAGTGCTATTACCCATAGCCATGTACAGTGTCAGACTGTGGTACTGGGGGCCCACCTGGACAAGCAACAGGGGAGGGCACAGGGTGACACAGTCTGATCAGTATGCCACATGTATGTGAAACACCAGCCCCATATACTGCGTACAGCCACCTGCAGTGCCCGATATAAGAGGAATGTGGTGAGAACTGCGTGGGATGGCAGTATGTGAAGGTGACCAGGTACCGGTTAAGGCTACCACCTGTAATGCACCTATGGTACCCGCAGTCAGTTCCTGGGCCGTGCTATGCAACGCTAGTACTACCAGGCTACCTGGGCACTGTTGCCACACACACACATCACCCTGAATGGGTGCATGCCACCACTGGGTGGCACCCTGCAGGTCGCATGGGTGCAGACCATGGCTCCTGGTACATGTACTGCAGTGTGGCTGTCTGCATCACTGGTGTGCCTGGGGGAGGCACCCAACAGCACTGACATGTGGCTGCTGTGTGTCTACATCCAGGGTGTGGTGTGTGGGGCTCCCTCTGGATGGTGCCAGTGGTGACATGGCACCTGTGGCTCTGGGTATGTCCATCCTGGCATGACTGCTGTGTATGGGTGCCTGGAACATGTTCTGGTGCACTTCCGAGGGCTGTCTCCGGATGGCCTGCCTGCAGTTTTGTGGCCTTCCTATGGGTGGCTGGCCAATTTAGGCCATCATTTTGTTTGCCTAACTTTGGGCAGCTCATTTCTGAGATATGCGGCAGATGTGCCGCACATTTTGGCTGAATATAGCGATGCATGGCATATTCATGGAACCACTCCCTTTATTTGCACCACATACATTATTTCAGTGTGATGGTGCATTCAGGAATGTACGACACATCTCTCCCTTTTGAATATCGCGCTTTGGCGCATTTTCTGAGATGCACTGCACATCTCCATTTTGGGTTGCGCATCTCCTTTGAAAATGTGGGCCCTGGTCTCTACTGGTAGTTTTTTTTTCTATTTCCATAATCAAAGTGCATTCCCCTATTTTGGTAGTTTTTACAGCAGTCCAGTCTGTAGAAAAGCCTCTAGAAAAATGCTTTTGTGATGCAGGTAGGCCAAAAAGATAATTTGCCATTCTGTACAGCTGCTGTTTCACTTTTACTGCCTGCTGATGAAGTGACAGGTCTGAAGTGACAGCTCTTGTCAGAATGTGGGAGTGTAGTGATACTTTTCTATGTTTATGTTATAGGGCTGCAATAGCTGTAAGTAGTTCAGGCCTGCAATTATGGGTCAATAATTACAGCTTTCAGCCAATCAAATCACTAGAATTGTTCTACATGTTATAATCAGAAATTTTTATTGTCCTGCCAGCCTGGTGGCGCAGAGGACTGAGGAACTAGCACCTTACCTTGTGCCACGCCAGCGACCTGGGTTCGGGAACGACCTCGGGCCGCCGGGGTACCGGCCTGGAGGAGAGAGTTGGAGCAGGATGGAGCTATGGCTCTCCCTTCTATAGGAGTGGATGCCCGCTCTGCCGTAGTCCCGCTCCCACTGGGTGGAGGCCGGTGGGAAGCACAGGTGGTCAGGAGCGGCAATGCAAGTCTAAGGAGGGGTGGAAGGGGCCACCAGATCCTGGTGTGTGCGTGTGCCTCCACGCATGTACACGCATGCGTACACCGTGGCCCCAGGGGGGAGGAGTAAAATAGAAAAATAAAAAAAGTATGTATAAAAAAAAAAAAAAAAAGAAATATCCACTGTGGTTACTAAAGGCCTGATCAGATGGAACAATAACAGAATTTGAAGCAATGCTTCAAAACAACTTCTACTGGGAAAAATGACTTAACATATTCAGCACAGTCCGCCTTTGGAGTCCTCATGCTCACCTACACTGCAGAAGAAAAGCTGTACAAAATGTGGGCTCCCGCCCCCAAAAAGCTTACCCTCCAGTTTAGTTCTTAACAGCAAGCGCAGCATTTTTCTCGCCGCAACTTGCTGTATTTTAATTTGCAAAAGTGCGAAACCTGGAAGTATGGCTGATGCAGGGGAAGCTCCATTTGCTGAAAAGGTGCGGCGCCGCATCACTCGCTTCAATACAAAGTACTGGCGGCGGGGCAAGCCGCCGCACCTTTCAACATCACCATCTATGCCCCGTTCCGCCTGATAAACCACACAGTGCTGGACAGCATCTTGTAAAAACCGGAAAATGGCACCGGAGACACGTTCTTCAACTCACTAAAACAGCTGGGAACCTCAAAAACATAATATTCACAGTTGACTTATATTCACATTAGTTTGTATTCCTCCTCCCCATGTTTATTACTGATGTAATCTGCACGAAAACAGGATCTTTGCTCATTAAGAGTTCATCTATTCCTGTTGCTTTATCCCTGCCTGAAGTCTTAACGCGCTCCTTGTGACATCACAGTTACTTCAATGGCAATAGATTGTGATGTCACAACAGAGGATTATGGCTTGAAGTAGGGAGTAAGCTATAGAGGCAGATGAATTCTGAAGTATAAAGATCATGTATTCGTGCAAATTTCATCAGTAGTAAATCATATGGAGAAAAAATGTATAGAATTTGTATGGCATGCAAGCTGAAATGTACTAAAATATTATGTTTTTCAAAGTTTTCTTTGAGGTGTCAGCAGTTGTTTGCCTAAGACAGCAGCATAGCCGGTAAAACGTCAGGTGTTTCTTAGATGATGAGCTACTACAAATGTTGCCAGCTCATATAAATGTTTTAATGTTATGTTTGTGTAACCCCCCTGCAAATGGGGGTTCCCAAAAGTCTTTCCGGAGCTTGCCTAAGTGCTCCCTGCCTAGCTGGTGTTTGGTGAAATGACGCCTAAATGTGGGCGCTGTGAGTGCTTTTAGATCCTCTGCATACTGTCTCTTTAAGAGCTGTCTGCTTGCAGACATAATTAGTTTGTATGGAGGGACTGTGTTTCCCTGCTCGAGTCCCGCTCGGGCTGCTGACAAATCACTCCGTTTCTGCGGTCGCTATATGTGTAGAGGGAGCCTAATTGAAAGATGTAACTGTTTGCCAGAAATTATTTAGAGTGTTAGTGAAAATGTAGTTTGTCTAACTTGCTCTTTTGCAGCATGAACTGTTTCTGTGAAGCCCCTCCATTTTGGTTCTGAACTGCTGAGCTGGACCAATTGGGTTAGGGTAGCCCTAAAATGGAGACTCCTTGGGCCAACCAGAACTGGGATTCTCATCTGGAGCCTACTATAAAGGGGCTGTATGGCAGGTACCTCTGGGAATTGTAGTTTGGACCCTGGCGCCTTTTTGCACCAACAGAGGGAGCCCTGCTGTGATTGACAGCTGAACCAACCAACCGAACTTGTGTGAGTCTGAAGGAAGTGCCCTGAACGGCTGCTGGTAAGCCAGATCTGAGGTGACAGTGAAGGGAGAAGGAGCCCTGCTGTTTGAGCGGTGAGTAGTTCATGTGGGAAGCGCGTGAGAGGCCCCAAAGTCGGCCTGCAGCCGTTAGAGAGCATGAATCGGGCTGAACCCGAGTTTCTGCAGAGGAAGAAGAGGTGTGGGAACCAGGCTTAACCTGAAGAAGATCGAAAGTTTGCTGAATGCGATCGGCCTGTCAGGGACTGCTGAAGCTGTGTGTGCTCCTGGGTTTTGCAGTGTTTTGCGATTGGGATCAAGGAGCAGCCTGCCTGGTATAGTAATTTCCTTTACATATGAATGTGCTTAGTGCTTGTGGGGGATCGCGATCTTATTTCCCCTTGCTGTGACTTGTGTGCTGAAGCTGGAAGCAGTACCCAGGTTCAATCGGACTGAATCTGCCTGCTATTAAAAGCAGTTGGGCCCTGTCTTGAGGGCCTTGTCTCCATGCCCTGCTCTTCTGGCATTCCAGAACCACCAACATCCATCTGGTTCTCTGCTTGGGGTATCATGAGTACAAATCAGGGTAGCTCCCTGCACCTTTCATTTAATCAAAGTGTGTCAACTGATTGCTTGTGTTTCCTTTCCACGAACTGAGCCATCCGGCTCCGGATTACAACTGTGTGTTGTGCATGTATTTTCTCCTTGCAGGGCCCCTTCCATCTGCACCAGCTGGCCAACGGACCTGGCTAGCCCACCCCATCCTGGGTACCCAGAGAGTGTGACATTTGGACCCTAAATTGCATGCACAGTACAGTGATTTGTGTGTTTACTGCCAATCAACCTGATTTGCCCCCTTCCTTGTTACTGCCTCCCCCCGAATAAATTAGATTTGTTGTTATTGAACTATATGCTGTTTGTGGTGTCAGTACATATAGATCCAGCATTGCCTTGTGGTTGTGTGCATTACCTAACCTTGTTTTACATGGGGTCCTCAGGGACGTGCTGCAGAATCAGTCCTGAGGGTAAGTGATACTTTAGGTGTAAAAAGTGTGCATATGTGGGGTATTGGGAAGGTAACTCCCTCCGTGTACTGTGTGGGTCACTAGTGGAAACAAAGGGGGAGGGTCACAGTGTCCCAGAGGGCTGTGCCCAAGCTAGTTTAACCACTACCAACCCTGACCTCAGGGTGGAGGCACCCATCACTGGACCTAGGCCCCTTAACCTGTCACTAGCCATACAGACAGGTGTAGTAGCCCTTGGGATAGCACCACCTAGGGGTTACATTTGCTTTTTATTTGCCCACAGTTCAAGACAGCTATAAATAAATACATTAAAACAAAGATAATCTACAATCATGCTCACGTATCAGAAAAAAAATAAAAAGTGTGTGCACTGATGCCAACAGTGTTCTGCAATAATGTCGTATTGATGTGTCACACATTTCGGCGGTGGAAAGGCTGAGAGGTATGCGTATGGACCAGACTAAAGGAACACCAGGGTTGTTCTCAGATGCTCGTATTTCCTTGGGCCTTCCCTTTCTCGTTTTCCGTACTCAGCAGTTTTTCAGCCTCTTTAAATAACTAGGGCGGGGTTGTTCCCCCTACACCGTACGTCACGCGCACATGATGGCGCGTCACAGTTGGCCAGTCGGCACCGGAACGTTTAGGGCTGGCAGCGCTCATCGCTCCTGAGTTGGTGAACGGTTTTAGCTTATCCCGGAAAAGAATACAGACCGTTGGGCACGGCGAGCCGGAAAGGATCGCGGCGAGTAAACGGTCAGCGGGGGGACCTCAGTGGGGTCCCTTTATTGAAGGAGAAGAGTGTGCAGTTTGTAACGCCGCGCTGGTGTTGTAAGAGGAGAAGGAGGAGGAGGAGAGGAAGCAGTTGCGGTTCAGCTGCTGCTTTGTTGTGTCACTGAAACCGACATGATGGAACATCTTCAGCCAGTCAGCAGATATCAAGTGGTGAGCCAACTCACTAACAAAAAAAAAAAACAGTGCGACGCTGTTGTGCTTGGCTTTTATCGAAATGTACAGATACACCTTTTGTCAGAACACGGACTTGAGTTGTTGGTTTTTTGTCTCATTTATTTTTTACTCTCAGTAAATGACTTATGACAGCAAACACTAGGGTCTTGACATGTATGCCATTGCTTTTTTTGTTTTGTTTATTTGTTACTGCGTCTTCGACAGGATAACCTTAGTTATGCGCAGTACTGAAGTAATGTAAGAGGTTAGGGAGGATTGCAGATGAGTTGAAACTAGCAGCGGTGTCAATTTATTGCCTTAGTATTGGAGTGTTTTGTGAGACGATATCTGCCAAATCGACACCGCTTTGTTTTGTAACCAGTACATAGACCACTTTTAATCTGTCACGGCAACGCACATTTAAACGTTACCCTTCGGCGTAAATGACAACTCAGTTTTATTCACACGGTTTCTTATCAGGTCTTCAGTACTAGTTAATGATTAAAAGATTTACCAGGAAAGGCTGCGTCTAGAGGAGCGCAGGAGGAAGGTTATTGCGGAATACAGAATATCAGTGTTCTCAAAAAGTTCATGATACATAATAACCCCGTGTCTCCACTTTTAAGGAGCAGACCTGATCGCTACGTGAAAGCCCCTTGCAAATGTTTTCCTCACCGCTAGCCCACTAATTCCGCAATTCCCCCTTTCCATCCTGACGCTCGCCATGTTTCTACCCCTGGTTCTCACTCTTTCCCTATTAGCTCGTACTACTGCACCCACCCTTCCCTGTCCGCTCCAGCCTGGCCAAAGTCCCACCTCATCCATACTAGTGTCCCAGTTACCTACCTCTGCTCTGTTATTATCATAAACAAAGTACACGACAGCCATCACTTTCTGTGGTTTTTAGCTCAATTTTCGCCCCAGTTGTTGGTAATATATCACTCCTCTTCTTTACCTCTCTAACCTGCCGCCCCATACACGGCCTCTTTCCCCTATATGTGTAGTTGCCGGCTGCCTCACTTAAAAGACCTCTGCTTATAACCCCTGTATGCCTATGGTTGATTGTACATCTGCTGACTTTTTCAGTTGTAAAATAATGCTGTTTTTTATTTTTATTTATTTCAATCTTGTATTGTACTGTATACACTATATATACTTTTTATTCCTTGTATATTATTGTTTTTTGTATACCTGCTTCTTTACTGTACTTTGATGTATTCATGACCAGGTCCACCTTGCAAATGAGCCTTGCTCAATGGTGCCCACCTGGATAAATAAAGATTTTGATTGATTGATTGAAGGTATTTTGGGCTTGGGTCCCAAACAGTGACCTCTCCCCTGTGGCCTCTTGTCTCACTATACTGACAAAGAACTCGAGAAGTACCCTCAAGGGTGTTGAGAGAGATGGGGGAGGTGTTGGCTGGACTGCTGACAGGTATGTTCAGTACTTCCCTGTACATGGGGTGCATGCCACTGGACTGGAGATTAGGTTACTATAGACCTGTCAGTCTTACTTCCATAGTGGGTAAACTAATGGAAGCAATCCTGAAGGAGAGACTGGTAACCTTCCTGGAGGTCCGTGATCTCCAGGATGGGCAGCAGCACAGGTTCGTCTCAGGGAGATCATGTCAGACCAACCTAATAGAATACTGCGACTGGGTCACAAGAGAGTTGGACAAGGGCCATGCAGTGGATGACCTGTATTTGGATTTCAGCAAGGCCTTTGATTCGGTCCCTCATGGATGACTTGGGGCAAAGCTGAAACACGTAGGGGTGGGGGCCAAGATGGAAAACTGGATCAGGAATTGGCTAGAAGATAGACTGCAGTGAGTGGTTGTGGGGGAACTCTCATCTCCCAAACCAGTGACCAGCGGTGTGCTGCAGGGCTCTGTGCTGGGGGCCAGTGTTTGTTTATTTTTATTTATTTATGACAGTTTCAGATAACACCTTTTGAGTTCAAACAGTGCTCTTTTACAAAGGTTCCACATCATGGACAATGGACAAGTATAGACAAGAACAGGCAGGTAGATAACTGTTAATACAATTACAGTACATGAGCTGCCAGTGGTTTTGTCCAGATAAGACAAGACAATAGAATTAATAACCAGTAAAACATTACAAAATGCATGCGCTGCCAAAGGCTTTGTCAGGATCAACGTGGACAGAAGCAATGGTGCAATATTGCCAGACATTATACAAAGAGAGCCTGGGGCGATTACAGATGAAATAGTGATCTGACAAGTGCATGAGAGGGCCAGAGGTAGTTGGTGAGAGGACAAGGTAGTAGGGGACAGGCAAGAACTGAGGGGGTGGGGGATTGTAGGGATAAGGTAGGTGGTGACGGGAGGGGAGAAGGAATAGGAGATGTAAGTGGGGGTAACAGGGTGGGTGGGGGGAGGAGAGAAGTTAGGATGGGCAAGCAGGAGAAAGGATAGAGAAATGAGAACTAAAAGGGAGTTAAGGAGGGCTAGGGGAGAAAGAGAGAATATGAGAGCTAGGAGGTGCAGGGGTAATAGGTGAGGAGAGAGACAAGGGATGAGGAAGGAGAGAGAGAGGACTGAAATCTGGGGGGCAAGGGAGGGAGGCTGAGATGGCTGATGTGAGATATTGGAAAGAGTTAATAGGGAGGGAGTGGGGTGTGGGGAGAGTGCATAAGTAATGGAGAGGCCAGGAGGGCGAGCAGGGAATTTAAGTGTATCAGTCACAGTAGGCACTGACCACCATGTGCTGTCGTAGTTTGTGCTTAAAGGAGCTGAGATTCAGTGCATTGGTGATATCCACTGGGAGTGTGTTGAACCAGTTAGAGGCCCTAACTTTGTAGGAGCGCTGCCCTTAAGTGGTCTGTCAGCGGGGAACAGCAAAGACTAGTGTTCCAGAACTCCTGGTAAAGCGGGTGGCGCAGTGAGGGGATAGTACAGACTGAACCTCTGGTGGAAGGAGGCCTAGTGCTGTCTTCTTAGCAAGTAAGCAGGTCTGATACTTAATTCTGCTATGAAGTTGTAGCCAGTTAGCCTGTTCATAGAGATCACGTGTGTGTGTGTGTGTGTGTGTGTGTAGTCTAGAGGGTGTGGTGAGGAGCCGGCAGGCCTTGTTTAAGGCTATGACTATACACTGGAGAGCAGTGTCAGTAGCTGGTCCATAAACTACTAGGCCATAATCAATTAAAGAGGTGATTGAGCTCTGGATGGCAAGTTTTAATGCTTCGTCTGTCAGACAGTGCATATGCCTATATAGCAGGCCTATACGTGTATTCATAGCTTTAGCTAGGTTATTTATATGTGTGGAGTATAAAAGAGTGGAATCAAGGGCCAATCCCAGGTATTTGAACTGGTCTACCTGTTCCAGCACAGTGCCACCACTATTGTAGATTAGCAGTTGTTGGAGTTTGTGTTTGTTGTGAGTACCATGAAACAGCATTGATTTGGTTTTTGAGTAGTTTAGGATGAGTTTACGTGACCTGAACCAGGTTCTGAGAAACTACGCTGTAGCTGTTGCAGGAGGTGATTGGGGGGTTCTGAGTGGCTTGAGAAAATGACTGCATCGTCTGCATAGAGTAGAATCGGTCATGGCAAGTGGCAGGGAGGTGGTTCATGAAGATGCTGAGAAGTAGAGGCCAAGGAAGGAACCTTGTGGTACAACCCAAACAGGCGGGGGGGGGGGTCGAGATGGTGTTTCCAATTCTGACCTGCTGAGAGCGGTCACTAAGGTAGCTTTGGAACCAGCGAGTGGCATCCGGTGAAAGGCCAAGATGTGATAGTTGTCTGGTTAGTAGGGAGTGGTTAACTGTATCAAACGCCTTAGATCAATAAAGGTGTCGCCGGCCAGTTGGTTGTGGTCTAGTGCTTGGTGGATGAAGGAGGTGAAGTCTAGTAGTGCAGTGGTGCTGCTGTGACCTTTTCGAAAACCATGTTTTTGGGAACATTGGAGGTTATATTTTTCTAGGTAGTCTACAAGTTGTTCAGCAGCTATCCTTTCCAAAGCCTTGGAGAGTGGGGGAAGGATGGATATAGGCCTGTAGTTACTTGTGAGAGTCTTGTCATCACTTGTGTGGATAGTAGTCATCACAGCCGACTTCCATTTGTTTGGGAATTATGAGAGCATAAGGGAGTGGTTGGGAATTTTTGTAAGGGTTGGCAGAACTTCATCAAAGGTGAGGGTGTTGAATTTCAAATCAGGGGAGTCAGCACTATGCCTAGACTTCCCGAGTACTTTGAGTAGATGTTTCCTGGCTAGCCCTTCAGTGATAGCCTTAAAATAAAATGGTTGGCGTAGCCTGGCTGCCTGAGGGATGGTAGGATTGGGTACTGTTGGTGTAGGATCAAAGAAGTTAGGTGGGAGCACATGACTAAGATCACAAAATGTTGAGCTGAAGATGTTAGCAGTGGTTACTTTATCCAGGGTGATAGTTCCATCAATATCGAAATGTTGAGCATTGCAGGTGAAACTTTTTTTTTTTTTTTCTTTTCCCAGTTACCTCGGAGAGGTTGTCCCAGAACTTCCTCGCACCACTCCAGGTGTTTGCAAGGGCATTCCTATAGTAGGAGGCTTTTGCCTGGCGGATAGTGCTTGTGCAAGCATTCTGCGCTGATTTGTAGGCATGAGTATTCCCTAGGGTGTTGGATGCTTTAGCACGGTTCCATAGTTGGTCACGGGGATTTCATCCGTTCAAGGAGGTCATGAGTCACCCATGGGTTTATTGATCCCCTATTCTCTTGTTTCTTGTATGGAGCATGAACATCACACGCTGCGTTAAAGGTAGTGATAAAGTATTCTAGGGCTGAGTCCATGTCCTGAGCATCATCAATTAGAGACCAGTCGAGTGATCGCAGGTGCGTTTATAAAGGCCATAATCGACCAGGTAGAAGTATTCTACTGACAATGAATTTTGGTGGGGGTTTGTTGAATTTGTTAGACCAGAGGGAAATGACGCGAATGGTCACTTATGGTGTCCGGGAGTACTTCAGTCTTACTGATGTGTTCAAGTCAATTAGTGAGGACCCAGTCCAGGAGAGAGAGGAGGTCCCCAACCTGTAGTTTATCCTGGTGGGTGACTGTACGATTTGTGCCAGGTTGGCAGCTGCCAAGGTGTCCTTATAGGTGCTTGCACAGGGAGCCAGCCAGTTGACATTGAAGTCACCAAGCAGAATCACTTCTGAGTTTCGCCCACAGGAATTGATGCAGTCGGAGGGAGGGAAGATCCTGATTAGTCAGCTTAGGTGGGATACATACTGACGCAATGGTCAATGCCTTATTGTTTGCACCTAGTAGTACCTTAATGGCTAGAATCTGAATGTCATTTCCAGTGCTAGGTAGGGCCAGAATGTGACCCACAAATGTGTCTTTAAGCAGGGGTGTAGCCAGGAATTTTAAACTTGTACTCAAAACTGATGCACTGTTGCGCCCCCGTTATGTAAACATAAACCAAAATATGCGCCACCACACCATTACGCCCCCCTTTTGCTAGGCATGTCTGAGTTTAAGTAATCAGTTTCTTCCTGTAATCCTCCCTCCTTTGTTGTTCTGCCTGCCTGGTAGTTGTTCTTGTTTGTATATTTGGCTGGTGCCATCAGTGCCCCACCTTAAAAACAACAAAAAGGCAAAAGGGCTCAGAGTGACACAGGCACCAGTGTGACTCACATGTCCTTGCTTTTTCTCTTTTTGTTGCCCCTGCCTGATGTGTTGCCCCTGCCTGTTTTTTTTTTTTATTTACTGTACTCCTGTTGCATACAGTGCGTGCCTCTCGGCACCCCTCTCTTTAAGGTAGAGGGCACAGCCCCCACCTTTCTTAGTCAGCCTGTCATGCCTAAAGACTGTGTAACCAGGAATGGGAATAGCAGAGTCAGGGAGCTTTGGAGATGGCCATGTCTCAATGACCGATAGTATGTCTGGGTTGTGTTGGGAGATCCAGGCAGTGATGGCATTGAGTATCGGAAGGAGGCTGCAGATATTTATACTTGCCGAGGATAGAGTAGGAGAGCTGTCTGACTTCATTGATGCCAGATTGTGGAGATCCACGGTTTGGGTGAATATTTCCTGAGAGGAGTAGCAACAGTAGTATTAAGCATTTGAGAAAGGCTTTTAGGTATTTCCTATGGTGTAACTGTGTCCTCCCTTTCAGTGGTAAATTATAAAAATGAGGTTACAGCAAGAGTTAGCAAGATATGGGAATCTGAAGAGCTATTGAAAGCTGTGGCTCTGAGGAAGGTCTGAGGACCCTATGAGGTTGGAGGGTTTACTAACACAAAGAAGCCAATGGGTGGAAGCCAGTAGATGGGACGGAGTTTTAGTGTATTTTAAAAAGGCCGGGGGTGGGGGGCCAAAAAAATCAAGTAAGCGGACCAGTCCAGTTTAGCAATGAGCAGCAGCTAAGCGCAGAAGCCGGGCACAGTTCAGTGAAGATCTGCTCCCCAGTGCCGAATGTCCAATTAGCGTCTGAAAGCAGCTGGAACGCGCCAATGGGAGCAATGGCTTTAGAGCCTTTCAATCAGGCAAGAGCCTACCTTGTTCAGATCTTCAGGCAGATGGGCTGGAAATGGTGACTGTGGCTGGCTGTGCAGGGAGCCTAGGTCACAGTTGTAGATGGTGGGCTTGTTCAAACCTCAGGAACTAGAAAGAGAGGGAGAGAGATTACAGATACAGCTAATTATAGTAGAAATCAGGGCTGAGACAGTGGGTGGGATGAGAGCGGAACAAAAGATTGGGTGGGACTACACAAGGGAGTAGGTGCTAAAAGGGTGGAGAGCAAAGCAGGGAGAAATGGGGTGGGGGTGTCTGACCTGAGGAACCAGAAAGTGCTACTCTGACAGAGTCGGTACAATGGAGGAGGGAGAGAGTGTTTTTGGGGGTGAAGAAAGATGTTCACAGAACATGCAGAAGAGGAGCAATGAGAATTTGGCACAGTAAATTACTGGCTAACTACAGAATCAAGTAGCTGGGTACAGTTAAACATTGTTAAAAAAAAAAAAAAAAATAGTAAATCCCATAAACTGTTAAAATTGCAGATCACAAAACAAATTACTTTGGGTGCAAAGCCCTAAACTTCAATGCAGGCAGTTGAAAAATCAAGTAAGCGGACAAGTCCAATTTAACAGTGAGCAGCAGCTAAGCACAGAAGTCAGTATAGTCCAATGAAGAGCTGCTCCCAGTGCCAAAATGTCCAATTAGCATCTGAAAGTTTGGACTGTTCATATCGGATATTGCACATGGGATTGGGAGCAGGATCAGTTTGTTTGCGGGCACCAAAATGGGAGCTGTGGTGGATGACATAGAGGGGTGGCAGAAGCTACAGGGTGACCTAACCAGACTTGAGTGGTCAGTGAGGTGGCAATTGGGTTTTAATGCAAAGAAGTGAAACGTTATGCACTTCGGGCAAAGAACCTGAGGAGGGAATATTGGTTGGGTGGGGTGCGGCTAGGGGTCACTGGGGAGCATGAACAATTCTCAATGCAGTAGGGCTAATAGGATGTTGGGGTGCATTGTGCGGGGATTCTCGTCCAGGAACAAGGAGGTAATCGTGCCCACGTACATGTCCTTGAACAGGCTGCAGTTGGAGTACTGTGTGTAGTACTGGCATCCATATCTGAGGAAGGATATCAGTTGATTGAGGCGCTGCAGCATAAGAGGACGAAAATATTGCAGAGGATGAGAGGCAGAACCTCTGAGGAGAGACTGAGTCAGTTGAGTCTGTTCACCCTGGAGGAGAGAAGGGAGCAGGGGGACATGATTGAAACTTTCAAATACTTGTGGGGATCAACACTTTGGACACAGAGGGGCTTTTTAAGCTGAGGAAGGGAAAGGGACACGAGGGGGCACGGGCTAAGATTGGAGTGAGGTAGGTTCAGGAGGGAGATGAGGAGGCATTATTTCACTGAGAGGGTGGTGTTGAATGGAACGCTGTACCAAAAGAGGTGGTGGCATGTAGGACAGTGGGGAGTTTTAAAAGGGCATGGGATAGGACAAGGAGGGGGTGGGCATTATAAACAACACTGAACAGATTCAGGAGGAGAATGGAGGGTTGGGGCAGCTGCAATATAACAAGGGTGCTAGCTGCGCATACGAGCAGACTTGATAGACCGTGAGGCCTCTTTCTGCTGGCAAGTTTTCGTATGTTCATTGGACACTGTAATATTTACTATTCTGTTCTGCTTAAAAGGTTAGCATGCCCCACTGTTTGGGTCATGATACATATGTAATCTAATATTATATGAACACAAAAAAGAATGGTAGTATGAAATATAAGTTGAAAAAAAAGAAAATAGAATCAACCTTTGAACCATAAGTCTTTTTCAGGAATTATCTGTAAAGAGAAAAAGTGCATTGTTGCCATGTTTTACTTTTACTTTTATCTGTCATTAGATCTAGGGCATGTCTGAAAATGGGCTAACTATATGCCCAGTGCACCCATCTAGTTACATGAATAGATAAGGTCCAGATGTGTACCAGGAACAGGAGTAGAACCACTGAACCAGCATGTCCAATGCAAAACTGCAGTACAATACAGTACAAAAGGCGAGGTTACCAGAGGAATGGACTAGGGAGAAAGGAGAGACAGGCGGGAAGCAAAATCATAGTTACAGTATATGGATGGGGGGAGGGGTCGCATAAGTGGAAGGGGGATAGGAAGAGGAGATAACACAAAGATATAGAGCCGTGGAGCAGGAATTTTAGGACAGAGGGGGAGGAGCACGATAAAGTTTTATTTTCTATTTGCTGGTAAAATACCTTTGAGCAGAAGTGCTCTTTTACAATGGTTTTACATCAGTAATGTATACAGTTTGAGACAGTACAATCAATACATCAGATAGCATAAAAAAATTGGAAACAAGTACAGAAAACATAAATGTCATGTTCAGATATCAAGTTTTCATCAAATATCAAAATACTGTGTCCCAAGATATTCCAGGGGTTACAGAATAATGGGTGTGTGATGCTATGGGAATTCAAATTGTGTGTGAGAAAGGCCAGTCACTGACATTATCCAGCCTTCCCAGAGAAGTCTGCTGGATTAGCTAAAAGAACTGTGTCACTAAATGGGAATTCTTCCCTTTACCATTGTTTCCCCCTTTAAAAATTCGGTGATTGTTCTGCATTTATGGAAGTAGCATAGTCTAGTGGATAGAGTAAATGCTTGGAAACTGTCCAGGAGACACTGTTTTTTTTTTTTTTTTTTTTTTTTTTAAAATCCCACCAGAGACACTTTTTTGCTGTGTTACTCTGAGCAAGTCATTTACCTTCCTTGTGCTTCAGTTCAGTCCACCCAACTGTAAACTTGGGTAAAAGCAGTACTTCACCTACAGTTGCATCTCAGAATGGTTATCTTGGGTGAATAAATTATGTATATGGAACAATTTAGATTTTGGTGATGAGTACTGAAGACGTGATAGGACATTTCACCCTGAATTTTCTACTTTTTGTTTTTTAATTATCATATTTATGAAATGTGCCCTGTGCTTATCCACAACAGGAACATCACCGGTGATCATAGTGCCAGCTTCCTCATCTATGCTGTCTCCACCACCACTGTGTATCAACCCAGTCATGGAGGCACCGCCTGTAGTGGGTAGGAGGGTATGTCATAATCCATGCCTTTTCAGTCCCTAGCCTCTCATTTGAGACTGTCTGGAAGAGGTAATGATTCATGCCACTTCGCATGGTGGTATTCTGATGTTGCTGCTTGCCTACTGGAATGGGACTGAAATCACCATGGCTTATTTTACATAGGCCACTGAACAGTGGTTATATAACATGGGCTTTCAGCCAGTATTGACTTGGCGCAATTTCAAACCAGTGGCCTAGAAACAGAAACTCTGTAACCCATGCCCATTGCTAGTTAACTGCTTTCCAGCCCCTTAATCACTCTCTGAATTCGTGTTGACTTTTAAAGTAATATGTGTGTAGTAGCATGTGTAGGAAGCGTTTCTCACGCTGGTTGGGGGAAGAGGTCCGCGAAGCTAAGTGTCTCTCTCTGCCCAACCAACCAACCAACATGAGACACCTTCTTACAGAGTAAGAGGCACGCATTACCAGGGTGGGACATATCAGTTCGTGAGCTGGTGGTCAGTTTGGCAAACAGCTTTTAACATATAGTAGCCAAGTCAATATTTTTACTAGCCATCATTTTTAAGGGCTCAAAACTTACTTTGTGGTCAGGTAGCCAGTTGGCTGGTAACTTTCCAAATCTGGTTGTAGGCATGGCCTGGCAAGTGGGGTGGGAAGGGAAGGGGGGTATAGGGAGTGGGAGGAAGGTCAGACGAGATAGGAGAAGGTTGGACATGATGGCCTAGGGAGGAAGGGCTGTTTGAATGGAGAACACGACAGATGCCACAGGCAGTGGTTGGGGTTGAAGTCCAATATTTGAAGCAAAGACAGATCGTGATGTTGGGACCTTGATTTGGACAATGACAGAAGGGAGGACTCAAATGACGCCTCAGGTAATGGTTGAGGTTTAAGTCCAGAATTTAAAGCAGTGACAAATCGTGATGTTAAGACCCTTGACTTGAAGCAGTGACAGACCTCAGAGAAGGTCCTCAGGAACAAGGATTTGAAGAGGGAGAACGTGACGGGGGAAGTGAGCCTCAAGGTTTTCTGGATCTTATTCCAGAGCGTAGGAAGAGTGAAGCTTATTGAGGCTCTAACAAAGCGCATTTTAACTTTGGGGATAGCCAGAGATAAGATAGTAAGACTTCTGAGAGAATAGGCACTAGGGTTGCAGGGAGTTAGGCAGTTTGTGAGGTACTGAGGTAATTTATGAGTGATTGCCTTATATGTCCATAGAATATCATTCTTTTGCCTCCTGAAACTAAGTGATCTCCAACCTACATAAGAATAGAGAATACAGTGGTGCGTGTTATAAGGGGCATCCGAAATGAACCTAAGGGCTCTGTGGTATAGGGTATCAAACTTGGAGAGAGCTGTGCTAGTAGTATGGCCATATAGGAAGTCTGCATAGTCTAGGAGAGGCAAGAAGGTAGCTTGGACTAAGTTTTCTAGCCTCCTGGGTTACTGAGTGCTTGATCCTGAAGAAAATACCGAGCCTTTGACGCCGTTTCTTAGTGAGTTCTTCAGTGTGATCAATGAAGGACAACTTGTAGCCAATCCAGATCCCAAGGTATTTGAATTGTTCCACAAACTCCAGGGCTTCTCTCAAAAGGGTGCTTGTGTGAGGAACCTTATCTGTGCCTTTTTTTTATTTTTTTGAGATGAGGGGCCAGTGGTTAGAAAATCATGGCATTAGTTTTTTGGCATTGAGCAGGAGTTTCAAGTTGAGTAGATTGTTTTGGAGGACGTTGAAATCGTTCTGGAGGTCCAAAATGGCTTGACCCGGAGATGCTCTGTCATTGTATAGCACTATATCATCAGCGAATAGATGGACTAGATGACTTTAGGCCAGTGTCGATTTGATTTAATACAAATGGCAGAGAAGTGGGCCAAGTATGAATCCTTGGGGAACACCTCTAAGGAGTTTTTGTTTTGGCGATAGGTCTCCTTCAGCCTTGACCTGCTGCTCTCTGTCCACAAGATAGTTTGAGAAGCAACGTAGGGCCAGGTTGTCCACCCTAACTTTCTTCAGGGTCATGGTCCACCGTATCGAAAGCCTTGCTAAGCTCCAGAAACAAGGTGCATATATATTGTTTATCAAGTGCGGACTGCCAGTCATTTGTAACCTTTGCAAGGGCAATGGAGGTACTATGCATGGGACAGAATCCGGATTGAATTGGGTTTAGTAGATTAAAACTTTCCAGATGATATCTCAGCTGTTCATTTACTACCTTCTCCAATAGTTTTGACAAGGCCTGGAGCCAGGAGATTGGCCAGTAATTATTTAGGTCGCAGGGGGTCCCTTGATTTGAACAGAGAGATGACATGAGCCATCTTCCAAACCTTGGGGAGGGAGCCCTGATTGAGAGACAAATTGAAAAGGTGGGTAATGGGGGAGCCAAAATATAGTAGGCTAACTTTAAGAAGAAAGGCTCAATCGTATCCGTGCCCGCACTTTTCTTGGTATCAAGTTGAAGAAGGAGATCCTCAACCTGTTTGATGGTGACCGGACAGAAGGCGAAAGAGTGGTAAGGATCAGTAGGTTCCTGATCATGGCAATTGGATGACTGACTCAAGAACTGTGCCCTGATGACATTTGCTGGGGAAGGATCAAAAGCCATCCCTGCTGTGGCAAAGTGATTGTTAAGGAGGTCAAGGATCTTATTTTTATCTGTAGTGCGGGTACCACCAGTTGAAATTTTGTGAGGAAGTGTGCCAACGCTGTTGTGGCCTTCTACTTCCCTTAAAGTTTTCCAAAACTTAGTAGCAGAGTTAGTAGATGTGTTAAGCTCAAGGCGGAAGTAACAAGACTTTGCAACTCTGATAGTTTTCATTCAGAAATTCCTTGCGGTTCGGAAAGCAGACCAGTCTGTGTCCAATCTAGACTTTCTGGCTCTTTTCCAAAGAGCATCCTTATGCCATAAGGCAGTCCTTTAGGTTTCTGTGAACCAGGGACAGGATTTTTTTTTGGTTCTGCTTTTGGTAACTGGGGTATGGAGGTCTAGGGTTCCAGTGAGTATTTCATGAAGTACCTCATGTGCCTTTTCCACAGAAGGTGAGAGGTAAAATTTCTGCCAGTTAGCATACAGGAGGTTGTAGAGAAAAGCATCTGGGCGGAAGTTCCGTTTACATCTCTTGTGGATTTATTTAGAGGAAGAGGAGGTTTGGAGTTGCGCCGACCTCGCGCAGTGGCACAGTGGTCACTGATGTCATTAAAGAATACACCTGAGTGGAAGAAGAGGTGAGGCTTGCTTACAAGGATTTAGGTCAAGAAGGGAGCTATGCTCTGGGTTTTTGGTGTTTGGGCGGGTAGCCTCATTAATGATCTGGGTAAGTCCATGGGCATCACAATTCTTTTAGTGGTAAGGAGACTGGAGACAGCCAGTCAAGGTTGAGGTCACCAATTATGGATACTTCTGATTAGGTGGTAGCTAATATGTCACTCAGGTGTTTGAGCAGAGAGATGCTAGCTGAGGGTGGCCTATAGCACCCACTAATGCAGATAGAGGTTGATTTGGCTGGTTGAATTCTTAGCGCGAGGCACTCAGAACTCCTTAGGAACTGTAGTCGTGTCCACCATAGTTGCAATAATGTTGTCCCGGACATAGATGGCTACTCTCCTTCCCCGGGATTTCCTATCGGTACAAAACAAGTTGTACAAAGGAATGTTGACCTCATAGTCCAGGGTGGTTGGTCTTAGCCAAGTTTCGTCGATTAGAACAACATCAGGAGAGCAGTGGAGGGTCCAAGTTTTGCTAGCATCAAGCTTTTTCGGAAGGCTGCAGGCATTCAAATGCAAAAATGATAACCCTTTTAGTAAAGGTAGGTCAGCTGGGGCAGGAATGGAGACGGGGGAGGGGGGCCCGGGGTTTAAGTTGATGTTACCAGCACAGATGAGTAACAGCAGGAGCATCTATTTTTATAGCACTAAGAAGTAGTCGGAATGGCCAGATTTTGCCCCTGAGGTGTGAGCAGGTTCTCAAACTCTTTTCTAAGGCCAAACAGCGAGACGAGGGGCAGTAGTAAGCATACAGAATAGCTTTAATTGAAAGGGCAAACCCATGTGAGAGAAAGGCAGTTGGTACCCGACGTGAGTACAGCAGTGTATGATGGTATGGAGGCCAGGTCGGATAAGTGGCAGTGGGAGGGGAAACATTTAGAAATTTGTGTATAAGATTTAGGTAGCCTGTGAATATGCCTGGGTGTTGAAAATTTTGTGGGTTTAGAGACCCACGGTATGTGATGGTTAGACTAATAAGTAGAAATCCTATGCTGAATGGATGAAGCAGCATTTTTGCAGTTAAATTTGTGTGCGAGAGAGGATCACCCCTTTAAGAAGTTGCAGGAAATGAGCCCCTTTAAGCAGTTGCTGTAATTGACTAGTGTGAGGCCTTGGGGGCGGGGATCACTGAGAAAGTGTATTTAATAGAAGAGGGGTGGGGGCTGGGGCAGTTGTCCAGAGAACAGTATAGCAAGTAGTGGCCGAGCTGTGCTTTGAAAAAGGTGCCTTGGGTGCTTGCTTTCTCACTGGGGATCTGCAGCATCCAATCGGGAAGCAGCCACAGTCCCCAAGAGCCAGTCCAATTATGGGCATTTAAGCCTGAGAGCTCCGAGCTAGGAGTTGACTGATCGTACCTGCTTTCTTTGGTCAGGGGGTGGCAGGCTGGATGCAGAGGTCTGGCCACCGGCAGGTACCAGCGCCAGGGCCGCTCGTCTGAAGTGGCGAGCCTGGTTTGGGCTTGTGGATAAAAAAGACAGGCCGTTGGATAAAAAGTCAAAGACAGAGCTCAAGTAAATTGGTGTGAGGGCCCTGAGCAATTTAGTGCTCAGGGCAGAAGTAGGTGCAAATAGTGGGAGAGAAAGGGTTCCTGCAGCTAGGTTTGGTCAAAGGTACCAGGTGGGAATTTAGCAAAATAAAAGGCTGGTTCAGGAGGTTGACTGGAGGGGGGGGGGGAGGCACCTTGAATGAGACCAGGGAGAACTGGGGGGAGGCGTGTGGTGGTGAGGATTCTGGGTAGTCTGGAATGGGTGGAGAAGGCCCTGGACAGACATAGGCCGGTGGATGTCCTATACCTGGATTTCAGCAAGGTGTTTGATTCGGTACCCCATAATGGGTTAATAGCAAAGCTGGGGGAGATGGGGGTTGGAGGACAGGTGCTCAAGTGGGTGGAAAATTGGCTTTCGGGGCGAATACAGAGGGTAATGGTCGGCGGGATAGTCTCCTCCCCCAGGAAGGTAATTAGTAGGGTCCCCCAAGGTTCAGTATTGGGGCCACTCCTGTTCAATGCCTATGTTTCGGATATAGGGAGGGGGGTTAGGAGTAGGCTGAATCTCTTTGCAGATGATTCCAAATTGGGAGCACTGGTGGATAGGGAAGAAGCGAGACAGACAGTCCAGGGGGACCTGGATGCCCTGGAGAGGTGGTCAAGGAGGTGGGGATTGAAATTTTAATGCCAGGAAATGTACTTCATTTGGGGGTCAGAAACCCAGGCTATGTATACACCGGGTGGGGAGGAGTGGGGGTGTCACACTGCAAGCCACATTGGGTGAACGGGATCTAGGGGTGGTGGTAGATGTCAAAATGAATAACTCTGAAAATTGTAGAAGAACTGCAACCAAAGCAAACAGGATACTGGGCTGCATAGCCAGGGGAATTATGTCCAGGAGGAGGGAGGTGATCCTCCCTCTATATAATGCCTTGGTCAGGCTGCAACTCGAGTACTGTGTACAGTTCTGGAGACCTCATCTGAAGAACGACACAGCACTGCTAGAGAGGGTCCAGAGGAGAGCGACCAGAATGATTCAGGGCATGGAGGGGAGGACCTATGAGGAGAGACTTGGAAGAGCTTGGGCTGTACACACTGGAGGAGAGGAGAGACGGGGGAGACATGATAGGGGTCTTCAAGTGCATAAAAAGGAATAACTAAGAGTGGAACCAAGGAGCTGTTCAGGCTAAAGAAGGGGGAACAACCAAGGAGCATGAGTGGAAGCTGGAAGGGGGGGGGGGAATTACAGGGGGGAACGTAGGAAACATTATTTCACTGAGAGGGTGGTGGAGCCGTGGAATGCGCTGCCAGGGAGGCTGGTGGCGGAGGGCACAGTGGGGGGCTTCAAGAAGGGGTGGAACAGGTACAAGGGGAAACTGAAGCCAAAGAAGACCCTCTCGGGGGCTAGGGGTCAGGAAGGAGAGCACCCACGGGGTGGCTGGCTACCGAGCAGACACGACAGACCATTAGGCCTATTCTGCTGGCTTTTAGTATGTTAAAATGCCTGGCAATATTTTATAGAATATGCTGGTTTTGGGGGGTGTCAGGGGAGGGATTTGGGGGTCCAGTAGATGGCAGAGAAACAGTGTGGGGAACAATGAAAAGGAAATGTAAAAGGGAAAATGCAAGTGAAAGAGGGGAACAAAGAAGGCAGTCCGTGGAGGAATGAGAGCAACCGTGATGGGAAAATAGTGTGGCAGAAAAAAAGTGGGTAGTAGTCAGTTGTTCAGACTATCCTACAGTATTGGACAATTAGCTCAGCAGTAAAAATTCAGTAGTGGTAGTAAGCTATGTAGATGTCAGGCAGTCTGTTGAGGTTTGCTACAACTCTGCTCTACTCTGTAAGGCAATTCCTACATATGCAGTGCAGTAGTTTAAAGGTAAAATGTTTAAGCAGTAAAAATATTCAGCAGTACAAGCCATAAGCTATAAAAAAGTGAGGCCTAGCTAGTACATTCCTGTGTCATTTATGTGGATTGTTTTTAATAAGCAGATTAAGGTTTGTTACCCGTGCACCTTTTTGGGCATTTTTGACTTGCTGTTTTGTGGACACGTGTGGCGTCCATGGAGGTTGGCACGGTGGTGCAGAGGCCTGGGATGTTTGGTGTGGCATAGTGGTGAAGAGGCTGTAGGCTGTTTGAAAAAGGAAACAAAACTTTTTTTTTTTTGTCATTTATTGGACTCTGGGTATAATGCAGAGGAATACTGGAAAAGACCACATTAAACGGTATTTTGGAAGTTTGGCGCAGTGGTGCTGAAGCTATTGGTTCTCTTGTAAAAATATGAAAGACAAGTTAGACAGTGTGCAGGATAAAACAACTTTTTACTTTTTTGTTGCAAAAAGGTTATTGCAAACAAACATAGACAAGGACGGCAGAAAAAGACCACTGGTCAATCCAGTCTGCCCATAAACCCGGTACCTACTGTATTACTAATACAGGGTTCTAACCCACACTATCCACCCCTTGCTTCCCGCCCTACTGCTTTCACACTGAGCAGCCACTAAGTCCCTCACTCTGTCCCCGCCATGTCTGAAACCATTGATAGTTTTGTCACCCACCACATCAGCTGGCAGATTGTTCCACAGCTCCACCATCCTTTCTGTTAGATAAAACGTTCTCGCTTCCTTCTCGAATCTCTGCCCCCATCATTTTACACTTGTGCCCCCATGCTCTTGATCTGCTACTTGTTCTAAATAGTTCCTTGCAGTTTACCTTGTTCATTCCTTTTAAGAACTTGAAGATCTCCGTCATATCTCCCCTCTCTTGTATGACCTCTAGTGAGTACATATTAAGTACTTTGAGCCAGTCCTCGTAAATCTGCCCTCTTGTCCTAAACCATTTTGGTCACCCTATGCTGCACTGTCTCCAGCCTGTCTTTATCTTTCCTTCATTGAGGACTCCAGAACTGGCCACAGTACTCCAGGTTGGGCCTCACCAGTGATCCGTAGAGAGGTAGTACTGTCTCCTTCCTTATGCTATCAGCACCCCTTCCTTTACACCCCAGCATCCTGTTTGCCACACTGTGTGCCTTGTTACACTGGTTTTATTGTTTTAAGGGAGTCAGTGATGATGACTGCTGAGGCCTCTTTCCTTGGAGGTCGTGCACAGCTTTAGCTTCCCCATCCAGTACTCTGTCCTCCGGTTCTTGTTCCCTATGTGCATCACCTTGCACTTTTTGGCATTGAATTTCAACTGCCAAACCTTAGACCACCTCTCTAGCTTTTGAAAATCTCTCTATCTCCTTAACCCCTTCCTCGCTGTCTGCCCTGCCATAGAGTTTAGTGTTATCTGCAGAGAGATGCATCTTGCTCTGGATTCCTTCTCCCATGATGCTAACGAACATATTGAAAAGGACTGGACCCAGGACTGATCCTTGTGGCATCCAAAGAGTGACCTCCCTCTTTTCTAATTTGACTCTTAACCACTACCCTTTGCTGTCTCCCTTTCAACCAGTTTCTCTCCTATCTAACTGTGTCTTTCGCTGTACAAGATCCTTTCACTTTTTCAACAATCTTCTGTGTGGCACCGAGTCGAAAGCCTTACTGAAATCAAAAGTAGAGTAAATCCACAGCATGGCTCTTATCCACTGCCTTCATTACCCAGTCAAAGAATACTTTCAGGTTGGACTGACAAGACCTTCCTGTCATGAACCCATGCCCTTTACTGCTTGGAGTCAATTGCTCTCTAAGTAGTTTACAAGGTACTCTTTGACTGGTGTCTCCATCATTTTACGCACAATAGAGGCAAGACTGACAAGTCTGTAGTTACCGGTTTGCTCCTTGCTCCCCCTACCCCTTGGAGTGGGAGTATATCTGCTACCCCCTAGTCTGTGGGAAGTACCCCTGTCTGAATTGAGCTATTTAATAGCCCCACCAGGGATTCGGTTCCATTGCCAGTCCCTTGAGCACCCTTGGATGCATCCCACCTGGCCCTGGGGCCTTATCTATCTTAAGGGCTGCTAGCCCTTTCCAAACCCTATCGCTGGTAAATAATTGCAGCCTCATCTCAGGGATCCCCCGTACTGCTCCCTGGCAGAAGCCCCCCTGTCTTCCCTTGTGAATATAGAAAAGAAGTAAAGAATGATTGCTTTCTTCTCATCCCCCTCAATTACCGTACCTCTCTCTGTTAGCCTAGCAGTTCCTTCTTCCCTCTTCTTTCTCTTTTTCCCTAATATATGTCTTGTGGGCACACAATCTTAAGCATTTTAACCATATTTTAACATGTGTACAGTACTTATGTTAAATGTCTGTTTATGTCTGTAATTTGTAGAGTTTAATGGTATATGTTGCATTATATGTACTGTTATGTTTTAATTTTTTATGTCAGGCATGACTGATAAAGAACTGTGCCCATTTCACGTCCTCTCCTGGTACCATCTAGTGAAATGTTTTTTTTTGTTTTTTTTTTCCCCCCTACCCTTGATCTCCTCTGCAATACACAGCTGTGTTTGCCTTTGCTTCTCTGAATGCCCTTTTGGTTTCTCTTGTTCTCGTGTTGTACTCTTCCCAGTCTTCCTACCATTGTTTTACTTGGTACTTGGTGAAGGCCTTCTTTTTGGCTCTCACTGCTTCCCTGACCTTTCCATTGAAAACGAGCTCTGCTCAACTGAGTATCCCATTCATTCATACTTTGATGATGAATAAAATGTTGATTGATTGATATTGGTCTTCTATGCATTTTTCATTTGATTACAGTTGTCATGCAAAACTTTGCCTCAAATAGTCCCATTGATTGTGGGGGGTTGCAATCTTTCTTCACATCCCTGATGCTGTCTGCTCCAGTTAACTTGTTCTGGACCAGCTCCCTCATCCAGTTGAAGTCAGCCTTCTGAAATCTCGGACTTCAGCCTTTGTGGCGTTACTTATCCCAAGGCCCAGGTCGAACCATATAGAGTTATGGTTGCTGGACCCTAGTGGCTTCCCTACCCTCACTCCTCCTAACACTTCTGAGTTGGTGAGCACCACATCAAGAATGTCAGCCTAGCTGGCCCACCAGTGCAGCGGTAGTGCTACTGCTTGTGGCACCGGCGACCCTGGTTCGGAAACGGACCTGGATCATTGGAGGGCTGACTGGGGGGAGGTAGATGGAGCGTCCCAAGAGATGCTCCTCTCCTCTGGGGAGGGAGGGAGGACAGTCATACCGCAGTACCGCTACCTGGGTGACCATGGGTGGAGGTGCAGCAAGGGTATGCCTGTGGGAGGGAGGGAAGGACGCCGGCTGGGTTCTGGAGTGTTTGCACACCTTGCGTGCTCGCTTCTTGGTCCTCCATGCATGCTGAGTTCTTGGGAGAGAGACAAAAACCAGGAAAATGGCTCTGCAGCTGACCTGGCGGTGGACCACGGCACCATAGCACCAGAGTGACATCCGAAACTGTGCGATCTTGGTCAGCTGCCTGATAAAGGCATTAAGCAGGTAGGCGGAGTGGGATGGGGTGCTGTTCCCTCCTTGGCCTCCGGGGGTAAACCAAGGCAGTATGGAGAACCAGTGTAGAGAAGAGGCAAGGGAGTAGGCAGAGCTCCAGCCTAGGATGCCTTGGGTGAGAGAGAGAGAGAGAGATAGCTACGGTGAGAGAAGGGGCAAAAATAGAAAGTGTGTATGTGTGTGTGTGTGTGTGTATATGTATATCTATCTCCAGCTCTCTCTCTATGTGTGTGTGTGTGTGTGTGTGTGTGTGTGTGTGTGTGTGTTTTATATGGATATTTATATATATTAGAGGCAAAAAACTCAGTTTAATGCATTAGTTAGGGTTGTTCCACAGCGACAAAGTGAGGAAATTTGGTGTTGGGTTGAAAACCCCCTTGGACCCCCAGCCCCAACCCGGCATTAGAAGTGCGTAGGAGTCGTCTGCCCTAACTCTCACCCCATCACATGTGTAAAGCAGCAGAAGTATAGGAAAATGGGGTGAGAGTTAGGACCGACGACCCTAATGCGCACCCCAATGCCGGTTGGGGGTGGGCTGGGGTCAAAGGGTTTTCAACCCTAACACCAAATTTCCTCACTTTTGTTGCTGTGGAACAACCCTAACTAATGCATTAAACTGAGTTTTTTTGCCTCTAATTTCCCTTCTTTTTGAGAATAACGAAAAATAGTGAACGTAAAGCGGCGGCGATGTCTTGTGGCATAGTAACAGGAACAGCAATGCAAACAGAAGCGCTAACAGTGGCGCATATGGTATCGCAAGCGCGAATGAGAACAGAAAGGGTAACGCATTAACGTGAGGCGAGACGGAACTGTCTGCCACGGATGTGGTGTCACATAGTAACATGGTGCCTGCAAACAGAAATGTCAATGGGCATGGTGACGCAAAGTGAAACAGAAAGAGAAACAGTACTGTAGACACAAATGGCAAAAATAACAAGCATAGCGCAAAGGATAATACACATGGTGACGTAGATGTCATCGAAAGTAAGCGAATGGTATGGAACCGCAAGCGGAAAGGGCAACGGTAACAGTAATGTAAGCGCACAGGCTGGTTTTCCCCAAAAGCTGCATAGAGAAAGACAGTGAGTACAAAGAATGTATGCATAATAATGGGTATCGGAGCAGAAAATGAGGACTTGGAATACTAAATAGGTTATATCTCAGGAACCGTACGACGTAGAAAATAAATTTAAAAGTCATATGATTTACGACTGTCCTGGCTAGTTTTGTACATAGCCTTTTTCAGACGAAAAGTCCGTATCTCGCCCCGTTCCCGAGATACGGGCCCTGAAAGAGCGGCCTTAAATACTGAATGTTATCCTATGGGAAAAAGAGAAGTTTGAATGCTAAACTTTGCCTCCCTGTAATATTTTTTCACCAAATTACTGAAAGGCACATCTGTGGGCTGTTGATCATGCCTTCCAAATTTCAGGAAAAAAGACCAAACCGTTATTTTGCAGCAGGGTGCCAAAGGATTCCTGTAATGCATCGGGCGCCATAATGTTATCCTATGGGAAAAAGCATCAACTTTGGAGTACCGTAACTTTGCCGCCATGCAATATTTTTTCAACGAAATACTGAAAGGCACATCTGTGAGATGTCGGCTACATTCCCTCCAAATTTCAGCCCAAAACTTCAAACTGTTCTTTTGCAGCGGAGTGCCAAAGAATTGCTGTCATTTTCCCACAGACTAGAAAAGTACTGTTGCAATTTGCGAAAGCTTTCGCAAAAATTTGCGACACTTTCATGAGCACGAAAGTACTTTGCGAAAGTACTTTTTCCAGAAACTTGAAAAACATATTTCTGGGGTGTTTTACCCCCAAAATAAAGACATGGCTAGCATCCTCAGGGTCCGACTAGGTGAATACAAAAAGAATTAGGTTGCTAGAGGGTCCAAAATTTAAATGCCAAGCATTTTTCTGATCACTAACTGAAAACAAAATGGCGGATTTGCGACAGTAACAGGGCCATTTGCGAAAGTAAAAATGCATTTGCGACACTGTCGAACTTTTTGTTAACTTTTCCCATTGACTTATAATGGGAAATGGTTTTTTGAATAACTTTTGAACCGTTTAATATTTTTTCACGAAATCTTCGAAAGGCACATCGGGGTCCCCGGCTGCACGTTCCCTGAAGATTTTGGGCCGGTCGTCAAACCGTGCGACCTGTAGGCGCGACCGTAGAATTCCAGAAAAAGTGTAAACGCACGCACTGATCACGCTTAATAACTCCGCAGCCATGTATCCGACCGGTACGAAACTTGGCAGATCCCAAGGCGTATGGGTCTTGATCGTGTATTCCAAATTTCAGGCAAATCCGTCAAACGGTTGCAAAGTTATTAAGGTGCAAAATTTTGGGTTTAACATGTAAATGGCTCCTCAACCCTAACTATGGTAGCACTACCGTGCTACCATAATAAATATATAAAATCTATATCTGTATCTATATCTAATATAGAATGTCAGTCTGCCTAGTGGGTTCCAGCTGAACCATCAGGAAGTCCTGCAGTGTGTCCAGTAGGGTCTGATTTCTGGAGCTCCTAGCCACTGGAATGACCCAATCAGTATCTGATAGGTTTAGATCTCGCACCACCTCTTCCCCCCTTTGCCACCCCCTTTTTAGTTCTTCCCATAGCTCCTTATCTCGTTTTTCCCCTGTCGTGGAGGTGTATAGATCACCCCCATTTGTAGTTTCTTGCCTCAGGAAGCTGGGAGCTGAACCCACAGCAATTCTGTTTTCCCGTTACCTCCCCAGATGTCTCCATCCTCCACTGCCTCCATGCCCTCTGACATATACCACTATGCCTATGCCTCCTCCTTTACCTTGTCCCGTCTAAACATGGTGGTGCCTGGGACAGTTGGGTCCCACCCATTATTCTCCATGGCCCAAGTTTCTGTGACGGCTACCATATCAGTCTCCGTGTCTGCCACCATTGCCTGGATCTCACTAATTTTATTTCCCAGATTTCTGGCATTAAGGCAGACAGACCCCTTTCCATCTTTATCCTGTTCCATTCTTGCTTTTTCCTATTCTTTCTCCCTTATTATTCCCTAGTCTTAATTTTTTTTTATTTCTCATGCTGGATGTAGGCTTTGTCAGTCCTCTTTCATTGGCTTGTTCCCCATAACCTAATTTGAATTTCAGCATTACTGTTACCCAGCTTGCTGCTACTAGTCTCCTGTTTAGAGGGAGCCCTAGCTAGGTTCCGTGCCTGCTCTCCCTTCCAAGTGGTTCCCCTTGCCTCTGTCTCCCCCTCAGCATACTGCATAATTGTAGCCTACTACATAACACTGTGTAAGCTGTAAGTACTCAAGTGTACTACAGAAGAACAATGACTGCAGAGTTTGGTCTCTTCAGAATGAAAGTGAGCAGCTTTCACTGTGAAGCAGACAGCACAGTTGGGAACAAGCGTGTCAGATGGGCAGTATGAGATATAGAATAATGTATGGGGGAGTGTGGTTAATGAGGATTGTATGCACACTCGATGTGTATGATGCCCCATAAACCCAGAGGGCAAATCCCAAGGGGTTTATCTGGGCATCCCACTCCAAGGGTTTGCGTAAAATCAAAATTTTCCATACCTCCCTGTGTTTTATTTTTTATATTTACTGGTTTCTTTTGGGAATTGCTGTTTTCTGTCTGAGATAGAGTAATTGGTGACATAGCAGTGTTTTACTGTTAGAATGTTTAATCAGAAACAAGAAAGAGTTTGAAGTGATTTTGCAAAAGAAACGACACATTGTAAATATTTTTGTAACACAGGTGGTGTCTGAAGAGGAAGCCGTATTGCGGTTCTGTGTGGTGCGAGCAGACCGTGTGAGGGAAGGGAGCCACAGAGCTTGCAGCTTACCTCTCGGAGGTTCGGACAAGCTTTGCGGTATTAATTTTCACTATTGCTGACTGTTTTGTTTCTGTTCCTTGGGATGAAGTTTGCCATACTTCGGCAAGGTGAGAGCATATTGCTGGTTTTGTTCTGTGCATCTCAGAAACGGGCTGTTCTATTTCTTTAAAAAAAAAAAATAAATAATAAATAAATTTTTTGAATGTGCGGTAAGGAGCAAGCACAAGGTAAGGGACTTGGGGAGGTCATTGTTTGACGAGAGATGGGATGGAGCAGTATTCGTAGTTTGGTAAGAAGTTTTGCAGAATGTTGATTTGGTGCTTGGATTGAAGAGTGTGCGTCAGATGAGGTCAGACCGCGACCGAAGGTAGGTGAGGACTTGATTCGTGTCATGCCTTGGGTACACAGAAGGGGTGTGGGTGCCACTTGGGCAAATTCTGTTATTCAGAGATCGTTATTCACACGTGTCAATAACTGGGTTTGCTAGCCACTGCCCACAAATCATAATCCGACTCAACCAATAAATATTAGACAGTTGTATACAGAATAATAAGTATGGTTGGTGGATAGCATCAAATTGCTATATAATACGTTTTATAAAGCAGTCTTATTTGCTACAGCCATTCAGCATTCTAGTTTAGCTCACTTTTGCGTAATGTGGGCGTCTTCTGCTGCCCGATCAGCTGTTTCACACAGCACCAAAGCCATCTCCTTGAACTGTCTTCGGCCAGAATCTTTGCAGGTTCATCTGTGACAGGGAAATCAGTGCAGCTTCAGCTCTCGCACTAAACCTCTGCTGCAGTGAGGCTGCTGTATAACAGTAACGTACTAAAATGCCAGCAGAATAGGCCTAGTGGTCTTTTGTGTCTGCTCGTTTGGTCAGCCCCCACCCTGGGAGCTGACCTTGCTGCCTCCCTCCCCTTGGGCTTCTCCCTTCCAAGTCCAGGGTATTCTTGCTGCATTGGACTTAGCTTCCAGAATCCTTCCCCTGTACCTTTACAGATATACTGTATATCTATATATCTATATATCGCTGATGTTGCCCTTAGCAAGTATCTACTTATTTGTGCCCCTGATGTATCATGTCAGTGCTGCCATAACAAATAAACATTAGAAGCTTACTGTGTAGTCTCATGTGTTTTTCTTTTGTTAAGTTGCTGTCTGCTGATGGTGTTCCTGTGTGTTTTTTTTTTTTTGTAATGTGGACGCCTCAGCTTTTTTTTCCCCTTCGTCAGTACATGCTAATCTATGAGATCCAAATCTGTGATGTCAGTTACAGAAATGACTCTGGCTTCACACACATGATTGCTTCGTCTGGTATACTGTTTAATCTGCCAGAGCATGTTCACGATTTGAGAATCAGCTGTTCCTTCCCCTCCCCCCATGCAGCAGACGCTCACTCTGTTATGTCAAAGTGGGAAGCTGCGAACCTGAATAGGAGACCCTGTACTGACAGAATTGCTAGTGCAAATAGCGCTGACATATGCCATCTTCACATCTGACATGAATGAAGCAATCAGGGCTGTTATTAAGTTATTGGGTCAAAGATCAACTAGATGCTAATATTATTTAGGATGAATTATTAAAGCTGCACTTATCAAATGTGATTCCAACCCTGTTCTGTGAGCATTCCCATGAAGTAGAAACTGCAGAAAAGTTTTTTTTATTTTTTTTTTACTCAAGATCTCTTATTCTGCATTCTAGGGATTGCAGTCTCTTACAATTCAAACGTGGTGGTGGTGGTGGTGGTGGTGGTGGTAGTAAAAAAAAAAAAAGTCACCTGGAATGCAGAGGAATGCCTGTCAGCACAGTCTGTTGTTCACGTTCACTGTGTCCCACTCTAACAGCAGAGAGTGAGTGTCTAGTGGGGTGGGGGAGGAACAGCTTATTCTGAAATCTCAAGCATGCTTTGCAATGCATAAATCAGTGTTGGAGACTTGATAAGTGGCCTTTGCTAATCAAAATAAAAAATGATTAGCAACTGGTCGAAGTTGATTAGCAGTGGTGGATCCAGAATGTGTGGGAGATGGCTAAAATATTGAAAAATGGTGCCATTCGTGCATTCCAAGCCCTGCGGTCCTGGAGACATTCGATTAACGCCTACCACAATTCAAAATTGAAATGTATTCGCAATTGTCGGTTTCTAATTTGCAAATTGTGATGTGAACCTGCTTATTTTATGCCTTGCTTTGGCAGGATAAGCAGCACAACGGATGACGCAAGCATGCACATGAAGCCCAAGTCATTCCTGTAATTGAAGTCACTGAGATTTTGGCTTCAGAGCGCAACATTTACTGCGGGACAGAAAAAAGGCCAAGTCTTTTGTATGTCAAAAAACTGGAATACTATCAGTAGGCGACAACTGAATAATAAAAAAAAAAAAAAAACACGAAGTCACGCAGTAAGCATCAGATGCTTATTTGTTACGGCAGCAGTGACATGATACAGTGGGTACACAAATAGATACCTGGGGCTGGATTTGCAGAGCGCCCTGAGACTAAGTCCCATGCCACAGTTGCTGGTGTGGTTAAAAAAAAAAAAAAACCTTTGCACTGGTGGCAGTTAGTCTTGTGCTTGGAAAGCTGGTGCACTTGTAAGGGTCCTACTAGCCAGAGTCAAGCTGTCCTGTGTATCCCTATGGTGCTCTGTGTGAAACACACTAGTTAGCCATATGGGATGTGCAGGGGGACTTGTTTGGCTGATGAGTGGTTCGACTATGGGGGTCTGCAGTACCGGCAGAACGTGGTGTCGTCCTGCAGGAGAGGCTATGCCCGGTACTGCCAGAGACAGCATTTTGGTGCAGCTGTGCCTAGAAAATGGTGGCAAGCTGCCAAAAGTCACAGAGCTGATTGCAAAATGGTTCCACAATGGAAAATACGGTACATGCAGAAATAAATTGAGTCTGCAAGGTTTTTCTGCATCTGTGCTGATTTTTGAAGGCTTTTGAAAACCCGACCCATGCTCTTTTAAGAGCAGTGTTTTTAAAAAAAAAAGGCAGTGGAACTAAAAGCACAAGTTTCAAGCAGGAAGAATTTGGAGTTACACAGGAAAGCCTTGCAGCTTACATTTTCCAGCCTTGAGATGTACAAAGACAAAAGGAGGAGCAAGGAGGAGAGTGGGCAGAATTAGGGAGGAGATTTGGTATTCTGAAGCCCTGGTATGTGGAGCGGGGTGTGCCTCCAAAAGCTCTCTTATTGTTCAGACTGATACCAATATATTCACATGCTTTGCAAGTGAACATACAAAGTAGATTTAAAAAATTCCCCTCCCCCCAAAAAAAAACCTTGACTCAGTGGTATGGGGTGCTGAGCCACCTAGCACCTTGCCTCCTGCCACACCAGTGACCCAGGTTCGGAAACGGACACGGGTCATTCGGGGGTTGGCTGGGAGAGGGAGGATTGAGTGTCCCAATGGACAGCTCTCCTTTATCAAGGAGGGGGTACTGCGACCCACTGCTTGTCTGCTACCTGGAGGTTTCCAGGTGGTAGCACAGTCTGGGCGCACACAGCAACGACCAGTCATGGGCGTTTGAGGACGTCTCCACAGAGGCGGAGCTTATCGACTACACCATTGCACGTGCGATTACCAGGGGAGAAAAACCAGGAAAAAGCCTGTCTCACCCCCATTGCCGTGTGTGATGACCCTTGGGGTGGGGTTGGGGGACTCATGGGACCTGCTTCATATGGATCTCCTGCTGGTGTGACAGCGGGTTGAGCAGCAGACGGGACTGGGGGACCCTTGATTCAGACCTGATGGCAGGAGCAGAAGGCGGCGGGCAGGAAAAAGCTTTTATAGGAAAACAAATCCTCATTACTGTCTATGGAGCACGCCCTCATGCTTCCAGACTGTTGCATTTTGAAACATGTAATCATGAGGGTGTGTTTCATCACCAGAAAGTGGAGGGAATCTGGCTCTCAGCTCCACAGAGCCTAAATAGATCTCTTCCCTTCTTAAATCCCGGGGTTGAAAAACTGTGTTTGGTGCAATAGATAATTGTTGGGGAAGTAAGGTTCCCTTACATATTTGATACTGTGGCATGGTAAAGGGTAAATGCAGCCTTATTCCATAGATGCCAAAGGCTTACTGTATACTTGTTTACACACTTTTTTTTTTTTTTTAAAGTGTAGCACAGTCATGACATTTCCTGTAGCAAAGCAGGAAGGGGAGGATCGGAGAGGTATCCACACAGTGTCTTCACTTAAAGAGGCACATTTAATTTAACGTGTTTATAAAGTTATACAAAAACAAACAAAAAAAATAAACTTGCTTTAATTTTCCTTCTAATTACTTGGACCAAGTTATAAACTCGGCAACTCAACTGGAATGGATATTAACTGCAGGTACTTTGGGACACTTTTAAAAATGGCAGATGTACTTGATGTAGGACGTTGTCCTACATGCTGGACGATTGGAGATCTAAGGGCTCGGCTCCAGGCAGCATGGGCATAGATTGCACACCTCAAATCTCATATTCAGGAGGAAATGGATTACAAGAACAGCTCGCCATTTCCTCAACATCCAACTGAAGTATGCTGACCACAGAGGGTAGTTGGTCTGGGAGGTTGGCAGGTGGTTTGGAGAAGCAAGTCAGGTGCCCCATCACTCAGTGCTCACCAGCGTATCCCCTCCACAAACCATATAACTACAAACAGGCATCTGCCTCTATCTCCGAAATCAAACAAACAAAGGGGCAGAGGACATTGCAGTATAGGAGCTAGCGCTACAAAACTTGCCCATAATAGGGACCAAAACAAAAAAGGCAAAAGGAAATGCAAAACATTTCTGATCATAGGGGACTCCATGATTCGGGGAGTTGATACCTACCTCCAGCTGGGGGTAATGGTCAGATGTCTCTCAGGTACATCAGTGTGGAGAGACACTGACCGTATTGCTAAAATCATGCAGAAAGCAGGAGAAAACATCGACGTCCTGGTACACATAGGGACTAACTATCTTGGTCAGTTGTGGAGACCAAGGAACACCTGACCAGGGTGGGAGACAAACTGTCATCCATTTCGTCCGGCATCTCCTTCTCTGAGGTCCTGCTGGTCTGGGGGGGGCAGACAGATGGAAGGTCAGGGGGGACAGGGGAGCTAAACAAGTAGCCCAAGGGGTGTTTCCAGGAAAAGGGACACAAATTTGTAGGTAACTGGCAACAGTTTTGGGAGCAATAGTTCTTTAAATTTGATGGACTGCATCTGACTAAGGAGGGAATCAGTGCACTGGGGCAGAAGTTTGATGTCTTTGCAGAATATTTATTTAAACTAGCAAATGGGGAGAGGGGTGCAGCACCCGATACATTGAACGGGAAGAGCACCCCCTGCCCCCTCAGCTAGTGATCAAACAGGAGTTAAGCAGGTTTGTAAATCATTTGCATCACCAAGTAAGGAAAAAGGTCCAACTCCCCATACGATACACAGGGGAAAAGCCAGACCTCGCCCCACAACTAACGCACCGAAATCTGGCCAATGGAAAATCATTTACACAAATGCCCACAGTCTGGGAAACAAGATCCCAGACCTGGAAGCAACAGTGACAGAGGCTAAAGTGGACATAGTAGCCATTAGCGAGGCATAGTTCTCCAGTAACCACACTTGGGAGGCTTCGGTACCTAGCTGTGTACTGTTCAGAAGAGACTGAGGTGAAAAAAGGGGGAGGGGGAGTGGCCCTTTATGTCAAGTAAAATATCAAAGCTACAGAAATTCAGAATACACATAAAGAGCCACAAGAACTGTGGGTCACCTTGGAAACAGGAAATGGGACAGCCGTACGAACTGGGGTTGTCTGCAGGCCTCCAGATCAGGGGGAGGACATAGACACATTACTGTTAGAAGATATACAAAACATGACAGCTAAAGGGGAGCTTCTGATAATGGGAGACTTCAACATGCCAGATACGGATTGGTCAATACCAGCAGGAATATCCAGCAGAACTAGGCACAAAGTGGATTCCCTGGAGGGGGAGGGCCTCAAACAATTGGTACAGCAACTCACAAGAGACAGGGCTATCCTGGATCTAGTACTGACTAACGGGGAAAAGATCAAAGATCTCCAAGTAGAAGGTCACCTGGGGGCCAGTGACCATCACATGGTATGGTTCAGTTTTGCCACTAGAACCTAAATCATCCCATTCCAAGGCACAATTATGGGACTTCAGAGGAGCTGACTTTGATAAGATGGCGAACAGAGTTAAGCTAGCCCTGGCAAGAAGAAATACAGATGAGGGGGTACAGGCAAAGTGTGCAAGCATTAAGGATGCAATACTTGAAGTAACATCCCATTGTGTTAGGGACAAAAGCAAGAGCAAAAGGAGGAAACCACTTTGGTTCTCAAAAACAGTTGCAGAAAAGGTCAGAGCCAAAAGGTTGGCCTTCAGGACCGTCAGAAGAAATGCAGGTCACAACTGGGGTACCTCAGGGTTCAGTCCTGGGGCCAGTCCTCTTCAGTATCGTCATCAGTGACATTGCAGCTGGACTGGCGGGTAAGGGTTGCTTGTTTGCAGAAGACACCAAGATCTGCAACAGAGTAGATGATCCAGATGGGGTGGGCAGAATGAGAAGAGATCTGGAAAAATTGGAAAAATGGTCTGTGAAGAGTTGCAACTGGGGTTTAACGCAAAGAAGTGCAAGATCATGCACATAGGAAAGAGAAACTTTGAAGTTATCTATAAGTTGGGAGGGGAGTTGCTGGCAGTCACAAGGGAAGAAAGAGACTTGGGCATCATCATCATCACAAATGACCTGAAATCATCCAAGCAGACCACTAAAGCAGTAGGTAAGGCTAGAGGGATGTTGGGGTGTATTAGTAGGGGTATCACAAGTCGGAATAGGGAGGTAATAATCCCTCTTTACAAGACACTGGTTAGGCCCCATCTGGAGTACTGTGTGCAGTACTGGAGGCAGCACTTGCACGAGAACAGAGTGAGGGGAGGGGTAATTAAGAGGAGCAGGAGAGAGGGTGGGGCAGCTGCAAATTGAGGGGCTAGCTGCACAGTCTAGCAGACTCAATGGACTGTTAGGTCTGTTTCTGCTGGAGTTTTCACATATTAGTATGTTCGTAAGGACATTAACAAAATGGAGGCAGTCCAGAGAAGGGCAACCAAAGTGGTGCAGGGACTACATCAGAAAACAAATGAGGACAGATTAATGGAGCTCAATATGTATACCCTAGAGCAAAGGGGGAGAGAGAGGTGATATGATCGAAACATTCAAACACCTTAAGGGCATTAACAACATGAAAAAGTCTTATGTTTCAGTATAAGAAAAATAGCAGGACAAGAGGACACAGCATGAGATTAGAAGGAAGTTGATTAAGGGGTAATGTGAGGAAGTTCTTTTTCACAGAAAGGGAGGTGGATGCATGGAAAGCCTACCTCAGGAAGTGGTGGATATGAATACAGTGCAGGGCTTTAAAATAGGCATGATATATGCATAAGGGAGCAATATAGATGAGTATGAATAAATAGGCCATTGACAAAGTAAAGGACTATGGTACATTCATGTGGTAGGAAAAATGGGCAGACTGGATGGGCCTTGTGGTTCTTATCTGCCGTCCACTTCTATCTTTCTATGTCTTCTGATTTAATAATTCCAAACATTCAGAAATGTCATTTGCTGAGGGGAAGATGTGAAACCAACATCATTGAGGACAAATTCTTTATCATTAAGTAGGCTTATACTTTAAAACTAAACATTTTTTTTTTTCTTTAGTTATGATTTTTATAGTCGGGCAATGTCAATACAGTATGCATGATAAAAAAACGAACAAAAAAAAAACAACTAGAAATTCCATTTTTGGGTATTTTTCTGATTTAAGGCTCAAACAATAGGTGAAAACAGTGGATGGAACTGTCGCACAATATTTATGACTTCTCATGGTAACAGATGTTTTTTCACATAATATAGTTCATCTGAAAGAGAAAGGAAAGCCATAAATATTGACTTATCTACCAGAACAAGTCATGGTGAATTACAGAAATATTTTATGAACATCCTCCTTCTCTTTGAAATCCCAGACACTCCATCCCAGCAGCTTGAGCCACAATACATAGATACATAGATACATAGACAGTGTCGGCAGATAAGGGCCTATGGCCCACCTAGTCTGCCCATTTGAGCTTGTAAGTTCAGTTTGTTTTCCTAGAAGTCTATTTCCCCTTACCCCTGACCTCTAGAATTCCTTTATGTCTATCCCATGCATTCTTAAATCCCGTGATTGTTTCAGCCCCCACCACTTCCTCTGGCAGGGTGTTCCACTTGTCCACCACCCGTTCTGTGAAGAAATTCTTTCTCATGTTTCCTCTGAATCGTCCCTCCTCCAACTTCATCCCATGCCCTCTAGTCCTGAAACATCTTTTTCGCTTAAAATAGTGTTTTCCTGCACCCTGTTCCTCCCTGTAAGATACTTGTATGTCTCTATCATATCCCTCTCTCCTCCTCTCCTCCAGGGAGTACATGTTCAGTTCCTTCAACCTGTCTTCATAGGATTGTGATGCAACCCATGCACCATCTTTGTTGCCTCCTCTGAACCTTCTCTACCCTGTCTATGTCCTTACGTAGGTATGGTCTCCAGAACTGTACACTGTACTCCAGGTGGGGCCTCACTAGTGTCTTGTATAGCGGAATTATGACCTCCCTTTTCCTGCTGGTGATGCCCCTGCCTATACATCCCAGCATCCTATTTGCTTTACCTGATGCCTTGTCACACTGTTTCCCTACCTTGAGGTCATCAGAGATGACAACCCCAAGATCCTTTCCTGCTTGGTGCATGCTATATCCTCACCCCCAACTGATATATTGTGCCAGGGTTTTGTGCCCCATATGCATTATCTTGCACTTTTGCATTGAATTTCAACTGCCAAACCCTTAACCATTCTTCAAGTTTCTGCAGGTCCCTCTCATTCTGTCTACACCCTCTGTGTGTCTACTCTGTTACAGAGCTTTGTGTCATCAGCGAACAGTGAAATTCTGCCTTCTATATCCTGTGCAATGTCACTGATGAAGATGTTGAATAGGACCGTCCCAGCACTGATCCCTGTGGTACCACTGGTCACTCTTCCCTCTGTGGAGTGACAGCCATTTACCACCACCCTCTGTGTCCTGCCACCCAGCCAGTTACCTACCCACCACACTACTGTCCTGCCCACCCATATTCCCCAGTTTGTGTAATAGTCTTCTATGTGGCACAGTGTCAAAGGCCTTGCTGAAGTCCAGATAGGCCATGTCCACTGCCCTCCCTGATCCACCTCCCTAGTCACCCAGTCAAAAATTCAATGAGGTTGGTCTGACATGACCTCCCCTGGTGAAACCATGCTGCCTTGGGTCCTGTAGTCCATTGACAACCAGATGTTCCACCAATCTCTCCTTCAGTAGTGCTTCCATGATCTTTCCCACTACCGAGGGAGGCTGACTGGTCTGTAGTTCCCTGCTTCCTCTTTGTTCCCACTTTTGTATAAGGGGACTACATCTGCTGTCCTCCAGTCTTTGGGTACCTCCCTGTTTCCAGTGATTGGCTGAACAGGATAGCCAGAGTTCAGCCACCACCTCTCTTAGTTCTTTAAGGACCTGGGCACCCCATCTGGCCCCATTGCTTTGTCAACTCTTATTACTTCCAGTTCCTTCAGGACCCTTTCTCGTAAAGGGACTTGTGTCCATTTCTGCACCATTCTCACCCTTGTACTCCTTCAGACCCATTACCCCCTCTTCCTTAGTAAAGACTGAGCAGAAATACCTGTTCAATATGTCAGCTTTACTGTTGTCATCCTCCACGCTGCTCCCATCCTCCCCTTCAGTCTAACTATCCCTCCCTTTGTCCTTCTTTTTCACTTATGTATCTGTAAAGGTTTTGTCCCTTTAACCACTGATTTTGCAATGTGTTCTTCTGTCTGAGCTTTGGCTTCCCTTACTGACTTCCTGCCTCCTTTGTTTCTCCTGGTACTTCTCCCTATCCCTTCTGCCTGTGTCTTTTTGTATTGCCTGAATGCAGTCTTTTTGGCTTTCACTTTCCTTGCTACCTCTTTGAAAACCATAATGGTCTCCTCTTTCTTTTCCTCTTGCTAACCTGCTAATGCATAATTCTGTTGTTCTTATAATCCCCATTTTAAATACTGCCCACTGTTCCTCAATCCCTGATTCCTGTCCCATTCCCTTAATGCCTCTTTCAGCATCTCCCCATTTTCCCAAAGTCTGCCCCCCTAAAATCCAGGATATGCGTGTTTTTGTGTGGTTTGGTTCTGCTCTTTCTGTGATTTCAAACCACAATGACTGGTGGTCACTGTTACCCAGGTGCTCCCCACTGTTACCCCATCACACTGTCCCTGTTTGTGAGCACAAGGTCCAGTATTGCCTTCTCGCGAGTTGGTTCCATGACCAGTTGCTTGAGGAAGGCACCCTAAAGGGAGTCCGGATAAATCTGCTCTAGTTGATGCTGCTGCTGGGATGCTCCAGTCCACATCTGGTATATTGAAGTCTCCAACCAGTACTACCTCACCCTTGTCAGCCATCCTTTGGATGGCTAGCATCAACTCCTATCTGTTTCTTCCTCCTGGGCTGGTGGTCTATAGACCACACCTGTCTGGATGGCTGGCCCCATTTTCCTTTCCAGCTTAACCCACAGTATCTCTACCCCATTTGTTCCTCCTGGATCTGTGTGGCCCTTATGTCATTTTCACATACAGTGCCATCCTCCTCCCTTCCTGCCTGCTCTGTCTCTTCTGAATATGTTGTAGCCAGGTATGGCCATCTCCCAGTCATGGTTATCATTACACCAGGTTTCAGTGATGGCCACAATGTCCAGGTCTGACTGTACCATGACAGCCTCAGATCTTCCATCTTGTTGCTAAGGCTCCTGGCATTTGCACACATGGCTTTCCATGATTTGACCTCCCTAGACTGCTTCACTGTTCTACTCCAGCCCCTTCCTTGGTTATCATTTATCCCTGGTTCTCCTTGCTGTCTGCCCTTCTGCTGAATTTTGCCCCTTTTCTGCTTATCCACCTTTTGGACACTAATCTCCAACTTTTGCACACTGCTTTGCAGAGATGGCCACTTCTCTGGTTCACTGGTTCCATTACTGGCTGTGGGGGTGAGCAAGTAGGTACCATCCTTGCTGGCCTGCCGCCCCTTTGCTAGTTTAAATGCTTGTCAATGTAGCATTTAAACTTATCATTGAGTCTTGGATTCCTCCAGGATGGATGCAGGCCGTCAGGCTGTACAAACCTCCATCCCTCCAGATGGGTCCCCAGTCACCAATGAATCCAAACCTTCCTCCACAGCACCAGTTCTTCAACCATGAGTTAAAGTTCCTGGTGCATGCACTCCATGCTCTCCTTGCCTCTCACAGGTAGTACTTCTGAGAAAGTGACAGAAGTAGCTACTTGCTTGAGACCCTTCCCCAGTTTCCTAAACTCTTCCTGAACTTCCTTTGGCTCCCCATTTGCCAAGTCATTAGTACCTAGGTGGATAATGACATCCAGTTCACCCTCCTGTCTTGCCTTCCCAGTGATCCCCAGTATCTTCCTTCCATCCCTCCATGCCGTGGCACCTGGTAGGCACCTCACCTCCCTGTCCTCCCCCTCCTGTGTTCCTAGCTGGATCCCTCTTATGATGGAGTCCCCCACCAGGATTCGCTTCCTCCTCCTCTGGGGTCCACTGCTTTCCCCACTGAGGTCACCTCCTTGCCTAACCTCCACATCCTTTCCTTCCACTTCCCTGGGTACCTCTATTTGGTTGTCCTCATTTGCCAGTGTGGCATATGAGTTCTTGAGAGGAATAGGATCTGGGATGTGCCTCTGCCTGACTGCTCTAACCCTCCCTGAGCCCACTGTCATCCAAGTGCTCCTCGTTCTCGGCATCCTTTGAGGCAGCTGCATTGGACTGGGTGATTCCTGGACAGGGGTGATGGTACTCTGACCCAGTTTACTTCCGCTCTGAGTCTGGCTACCTCATCCCTCAGTCCTGAGAGATGCATGCAGATAGGGCAGCACCTCAGTGTCAAGAGGTCTGCCTGAATATGGCTGCCCCACAGCCACTACATTGCACCATCCACACATTATACTGCAATTCCACTACTTATCTGCTACTGAAGCTCTCTTAGTTCTCTTTTATTTATTTACAGTATTAAAATCCTGTAACTGATCCTCAGATATATATTTTTAAGGAAAAAGAAACCAATAAATAAATAAATGAGTCAAAAACACTTGTCGTGCTGAGGGTGATCTTCTTCCTTATGCCCTCCTACTTACACCTCTTACTATACCCTGTGTTTAGCTCCTGTCAATCAGATTTATCAGGGCATATAATTAAGAGTTGGGGAAGGGGCTAAAAATTGCAGCAATTAAAGACAGCACAGAATTACACCACCACTATTTTTAAATTTTCAACAGCCCAAAAACAATTATAAGTAAAGACAACACAGAAAGAAAGTATAGTGTCACTACAAGCCTACAATCTAAGTTTAAAAGAAAAATACCAGTTACCAGTTACTCTGAAGCACTGAATTGAATATGTTTCCTTCCTTCACCTTCTGGCTTCTACCTACCTTTGGTTGACAAACAGGTTTCTCTGTAAAGATGGACGTTCTACTGCTGAATTTTTCCCCCGTCGCCTTCACGGCAACAAAGTCTCTCCTTGTGTTGGAGAGGTATGAAGTTCAAATTATCTGGGAATACATATCCCTAAAGACTTCGTTAACCTAGAGATCCTGAATTGTGAACCTGTCACAGTCACTTTAAAGGGATACCGTCAGCTTTTGTTATGACTTCAAGAGTTTTCCTCTTGTATATTATCTATGACCCTTTCTGCAAATACTGTGCCCACAGAATTCAAACATGTCCATAGATCTGCATAAATGTTACATTTACCAGTTATTTTGGCTAAAAATATATTCTGGTCGGACCAACCTTGGATTCCACCTGCTGATGCTTCCATGTGTCCACAGTAACATATGGTGTCGAGCCGAGGGGTACACTTGTTCATGGAAGAGTCTGCAAAACAGTATTGTTGATGAGTAAAATGCACTTCCCATTTCTTAATTGTCTTCTGAAGTCTGCAAAGTGATGCCTGTCTCAAAACAAGTGCTCTAACTATGGTAATTTAGTGCTTGAAAACACAAGCCATGATTTTGGGCATGCGCAGTTGCCCAGAGTCGAGGCATGCATTTTCAAACACTAAATCACCATGGTTAGAATGCTTGTTTTGGAACAGGCATCACTTTGTACAATTCAGAAAACAGTGAAGAAAAACACAGTTATTTAAGAACTTACCGTAAAAGTAGATCTTCGAGGGGATCTCAGTCATCAGGTCACACTGTAGTAACTTCACCGTTGGTGAAGCAGGATCCACATTGAAGATTTTCAGCAGTACAGCTGGGGGCCTCCCACACTGATGTCATATGCTGACATCACCAACCCTATAAAGGCGTGAGCGTCCCTGCTCCCTCCTGAGTTCTTTTCCCCCAGAGACTAAGGGAGCAAAGCTTGTGCCATTGGGGACCGAGGGGGAGTGAAGGAGAGGGGGTGCCCAGGCCTATAAGAAAGGCTGGATACACCAGATAGCCATTTCCAGTAAAGAGCGCCAAGAAGGGGGATGGTGGGAGGGAAGATTGACCTGATGTCTGAGAGACCCTCGAAGATCTACTGTTACGGTAAGTTCTTACGTTTACTGTTCTATCTTCTTTGGGGGTTTCTCAGTCATCAGGTCACACCGTAGGAACAAGTCCTGATACAGGTGTGGATAGACAGTCTGGGAGGCAGGCCAACTGTAAACTTAAGACAGGAGTCTCTGCAGCACAGCCCTGCAAAATTCTGCTAGGCTTACTACCTGTCCTGATTTGGGCAGCTGTGTCCCGCAAAAAAAAAACAAAAAACCATGAAAATACTACATGTCCTGATTTTATAGTAGAAAAAATATTTTCTAATTTTCCACTAAATGTTGCAGAAAACTACAATACCTTAACTAAAATACCTTAAAATGATAAGAAACCGTAGAAACAACTAAGAAACTACAATACTTAACCTTGATTCTGATTTATAAAGAGAAAACAAGTCTGTTGCATTGGTTAAAGTTACATACTGTCCTGGGAAAAATCATGTTTCAGTAAGTAATTTCCCACTTTGGGCTTCTTGAAAGGTGGTGACCCTAAATCCTGCATAGACTCTTGAGGCAATGCCCAGACTGTAGTGCTTGGTGACAGTATGGACAGTACTCCAGGTGGCAGCTGCACAGATGTCAGAAGCTGAGACCCCTCGGAAACGAGCCACAGAGGTGGCCATACCTCTTGTGGAATGATCCATTACCACTCCAGGCAACTCTTTGCCATACTTGTTGTAGCAGAACACAGTGCAATTTGCCAACCATTTAGACATTGTTTAGAAACCTGAACACCCTCTCTTCCTGGGGTGAAAGAAACAAACTGCTTCAACTGTCTACATTTCTTGGTTCGGAGCAAGTAATACTTCAAAGTTCTGCGCACATCTAACGTATGGAGCAGTGCTTTCCCTGGATTGATGCATACAGCCCCTCCCTTCTGAGGGCTGCAGCCACCGCTGCTAAGCACTTGGTAAAGACCTGCAGTGCAGAGGACAAGTCAAAGGGCAGCACTTTGAATTGGTAATGCTCGCCCAGGAAAAGAAACTGGAGCAACCTCCTGGGAGGAGGAACTACCGAGCTGTGCAGGTAAGCAACCTGCATGTCTTGAGAACATAGCCAGTCACCCTGCTTGAGAAGGGGCAAGAGGCCTGGCAAAGTTACCATCTGGAATGTTTTGTACTGGACATACAGATTGAGGTCCTTGAGGTCTAAATAGGCCTCATCACTCCAGTTTTCTTGGGAACCAGGAAGAACCTGGAATAAAACCCTTTGTTTCTGTGGTGCTTGGGCACTGTCTCGATGGCCTACTTGCGCAGAAGGGACTGTACCTCCTCCAGACAGATTAGACAGGTGGGCCGGGGTAGGCAGAGGGAAGGGGGAGTCTCTGGAGGTTGCTTGATGAGCTCCAGAATGTGAGCCCTTTCTGTGATTTGAAGAATCCAGGCATCATCTGATGTGATGGTTCTCCATTGATTGAGATGGAGGAAGAACCGACCTCCGACCATCGCCTCTTGGTTGAAGACCAGAAGAAGTGGGTCTGGCAAGGAGTCAAGTGGAGGTGGATCCAGCCGCTGGGGCTGATCCAGTGCCTCTAGGACACTTGGCCACAGCTCCAGCAGTGGAGGGGGCAGGCAAGGCAGCAGAGACTCTGTGTTTTCCTTGGGGCAGAGTGGCTGCTCCCAGCCTACTGGACCCCTTACAAAAGAGAGGGCACTGCCTGCTCTTGGGTTGCATATAATGGAACGAATGGACAGATTTCATAAACCTACCAGAGGCCTGCAAATCATTAATGATGTCCTGGACATCTAGTCCAGATAGTTTTGAGCCATTGAAGGGGGCATTCAGCACCTTCTGCTGGACATCTGCAGCCAAGCTTGAATGGAATGGATAAATGGAATCTGGAGTTGGGCACAGCAGTTACGTACGAAGAATGGCTGAAATTTGCTGTACTGGTTTTAAAAAAATTACATCCTCTACACAGTGGTAGGAGTTTGTCTGGAAGTGCAGATGTATGTTTTCAGACCCCTTGCAATTCTGGCCACATTCCTGTCCGCACACTATGGTCACTGTTGGAGACTGTATGGACACACTCTGGCAGATCATTCATTCACACACACTTTGGCTATGCCTGATTATTACAGCATTCAGGCAATATGTAGCCACTCAGTTTGAGGACTTGGCTTTATCCAAAGAGTTGATTTGCCCCGCAGTGGTACTGATATTGACCTCTCCAACTGACCTTCACCTGAGCCCTCATTGTGTGTGTTAGCTTTTTTTTTTGTTGGTTTTTGTGTTTGTTTAACTATCATAAGAGTGTGGATGCAGGTTCAGCCACCGACACTGGAAATGTGGTGATTTGTTGTATTTGAATTTTATAACATGGAACAAATAACTGCATTCTTTTTTTCAAACTTTTATTGCTTTTTAAATTGCAATTATATACAAGTAAAGCTCTGCAAGGGCTCACATTTTAAACCATACAAGACATCCAATGTATTCAGGTTAATTCAGCCTATACAGACAGGTGTATGGGGTTGGGGGAATCCCATTGCATAAAGAAAACATTCTCAAAATGATTCAGAATGTGCTGCACCCCACATGACTTTGGGTGGTCAAATATATAGTGTCCCGAAAATGATTAAACTCAACATGGATGGTGAGCTGATCCCTGAACCAAACGTCTTAACCGTAGCATTTTAAGCATCAAAGAGACTGCTTTTACACATTAGGTTTTGCTCATACTGTACAATCTATGCTGGTTTGAAAACTTTATTTATTCAGTTTTTGTTAACCGGGTAGGTATACTAGACAGCATAGCTGCCTATTTTCAGGTTCGACCCTGGAGATTACAACAAAGGGTATGTAGACAATAGTAGATACAAGAAAGCTTCATGAGAATAAGTAGAAGTCTGACATAGTGCACTTACACAAAATTTTCCTGCAATGACAGTACATTTTCAGGAATCTATATTTAAGGACTTTAAGGACACAGGCAGAAAATACGGAATGCTTAGGAAGGTAAATTCACTGTTTAAACTTTTTATGATCAAGTTCAAAACAAGGATTCATAGTTCAGTTCACTCAATACCTCCTTGGTGGCCATTTTGTGTCAGATAAACAATGGATAGTTCGGACTTCATATGGAGCTGTTGGAGGGAATGAGAACCCTTCTGCCTATAGAACGTAGAGGAACAAGGTACTTGAACAAAAGTTCCACATCATGTTTCATCTTCCGAAGGGGAATCAAGCTGGGGTCTAGCACCTTCACATTCATGAGCTATAGCTGCTGCTTTTTCCCCTGCCTCCAGCGGACCAGAGAATTGGAAGGTATATCCTCCATACTGAATCCAGAGACGTGCTGGCATCAAGAGGGAGTGTGCTGCTCCCAAGGTCTTGAGACGTGCCTGAACTGCATCAAACTTTTTGTGGTGGTTTCTCGTAGCATAGGATAAGTCCTTAAGCAGGGGAATGGTCACTACATTGTAGTTTAGGGAGCCCGCTGAGTGGGCAGCTAGCAGCATGAGGAAATAACTGCATTCTTGCATGATAAATCGCCCCAGTTTTACTCGAGATGGCAAATTAGGTTATTTATATAATGTCCTAGCATGAATCTTGTGTTCCATAGCTTGAGTAGTTCCATTTAGTTTATATACTGGGAAACTCGGATTCTGCTATACTGTATATTGTCTAAACACAGCTATGGCTACTGTCTGGGTTAATCAGTTACTGTAACATCTCTGATTTGGGGTCCAGGGTATACCATGTATGGATAAAAACTTGCAATACTCTTCTACCTATGTGTATGACTTCTAGAAGCTTTTTTGTATTGGCTATGTAATTCTCTTGGTTTTAATAAACCTATATTTAAAAAATTGTAAACAATGTCTTGCAAAAATATTTAACAAAATTTTTACAAAACCGGGGTGATTTACGGGATTACTGAAACTGCGCATAGCACTCCTATGGCAAAATATTTTCCAGCATTTTAAATCTTACATAATTGGACTCTGAATCTTCATTTAGACCTTTGGTTGTCAACAGTCCGAATAATAAAAAAAAAAAAAAAAAAATCCATCTGCTTGCCGGCCCGGCATAGTTGTAGTGCTACTGCTTTATACTAGTGACTAATTTCCTTACTTTTCTCTCCATAGAAAAGTGGTGCTCTTAGTTATCAGATAGGAATTCCAGTGTGAACAGTGGAGAGAGAAAAGTAAGGAAATAGCCAATTTAGGTAATGTTTTACTTGTCAGTCACCATGGATTGGGGTGTTGTGCACCGGACTCTTACATACCACAAAACCAGTAGCCCTTCCCTAGCAGAAATGTGATTTTAACTATGTGAATATTGCAAAGGTTAGAGCGTGCTAGTCTTGGAATGTATCTGGAGTTTGGGAACTTGTGGTACTTCATTTAGCATGCTCCCTTTGATCATCTGTGAATTATTTAGGTGGAAAGCACTTCAATTTAAAGGAGCCAGTTTAGGCAGTGCACCTTATTTAAGAGTACCCACTGCTGGCATTTCATAGTTAGGATCAAACCGTGGGGTTCCACCTAGGTGTTCGGTGGTTTGGCTTGTTCACATGGTAATTCCAATCTGATAACTAAGAGAACACCTTTTCCATGGAGAAAAAAGTAAGAAAATGGCCTAATTAGGCAGTAAAATGTATTTCTTTCTTTATTTGTTCACCGGATAGGTGCACTGATTCAAAGGACCATTTTCAGGCACGACCCGGCCATAAAGATGGCATAATGGGTAATACAGATACATACAGTACAAGTTGGTTTAGAATGTACAAAAAATGTTAGAGTCAACACATTTGGGATACTTTGGTACAACAGTTAAAAATACAGAAACGGAAAGTGCTAGGGTAAAATAACAGAAGTACAGTATGTGTAAAGTGCAGGGTCAGGTGAGATAAGTTACAGGCACGTATGCATTGAATTATTCTTAGTTATCTGGGACAGATCTGCCAATGGTATGGACGTTGGGAGGACTCGCATTTTGAGGTCACCTGTGTGGGCCTTGACATTTGGATTCTGCCAAGTGCCAGGCTTTGAAGTGTTCTTTGAAGGAGATGTGGTTTTAGTTTTCAGATTTACCATGGGGTGGGGAAGCTGGGGTCGGGGTTGTTGTGCACTGGACTCTGTACTTCATGCGACCAGCTGGCATGCCTGCCAAAACTGAATCCTGACCACAGTGGGGGTTGTGGAACCATCTGACCCCAACGGAGGGTGGGGGGCACAAGTGCTGGGGGAAGATGGCCAGCGGTAAGTCCTGGTGGAAGTTGGGGGATGGGGATGGGGCATTCAGCTGATGGGGACCGACTGGAGTGGGGGGGATGAACAGCAATTGGAAAAAAAAAATAAATAAAAAATCTGTCTGCTTTCATGTTGCAGAATTATTTTTGTCCAGCTACCTCCTCTGAGATTTGCCACAAAGTGTTCCAGTTCCATAGATGAAGGGTGCTGTAGGTCAGGATCATGTTTTTCATGAAAATGTGCACCCAGGGACATGTTCATCCTAACACTAAGGTTGGATCACTTGTGCTCCAGGATATGCCATTTCAGCTGTCTGATGGTCCTATTCACATTCATACACCATCTGGCCTGTACGCCTCATTACATTCACAACAACAGTGCTTAAAATTCAAAGGGGGGGGGTTTGCACAAATCACGCTATTTTTAGCCTCTTCTGCAAATTCTGAATCCCCCATGCAGGACAGTCCAGCTTGCACGTGCTCCCGTATAGCGCTGTGGCAAAGAGCCTTAGAGCACTGTCTGTGGCACTTTGCCACTGACTTAGTTTTCTTTTTTTCCCCTGGTTGCCTTGACCCTTTGCAGCTGCTGTAGTCCCTGTTGGTCTAGTGTCTATGCCTCTCTTCCATCCCCTCATACCTCTCTAGTGTCCCAATTTTGTTGCTTACATTAAGCTCCGCATTTGAGATGCCAGTTGGCGTCTGACGTCAGCTGAGCGCACCAACAGCCAATCTGGTGCACTCCATATTGGTGTATGCAGTGACCTGCCAACTTTAAACTGTTGTGTGCTGCATATTATATGCATGGGCCGCCCACCTGTATCCCTGCTACGAGAGTACCCAGGTTACTGAGTAGTGCCCCTCAAGGTCTGTCTCTGCTCTGCTCCTTAAAAGGAGGCCTGCAGTCCCAGCCATTCCCACATCCCACTAAGACTTCCAGAGCCCTGGAAGGATTTTGCAGCTTGATAGACCACTGATGAAGGAAAAGAGAGTGTGAGAGAGAGGAACGTGACGTGCCTGCCCTCAGCCCACCCACCATCAGCAGAGCAGTGAGAGGAAGCGAGGCTGAAGTGCAACCCATCTTGCCAGACTCCTGAGCTGAATGGGACCACTGATTATCTGCCAGCTTGCCTTGCAGACCCTGAGAAATCACAAAAATTAAAAAGCTGTAAATTACTCAGAGAGGCGAGAGCAACAGCATGAGGCAGGAGCAGGGCAGCTCAGGAAAACACTGACTGGAGCCTCACAGAGAAACAGGCACATCACTACTGGGAACAGCAGGCGCAAACGATCATGAGAAACAGACGTCCACATTGTTGGACACTATAAAACTGGTTCTTTATTTACAAACTCTGTAAAAAGGACATGGATGTCCTGAGTACAGTAAGTGGTAGCACCCCACTACTGTGCAACAGCAACCATTCTCCGAGTCCGTGAATTCTAGCCTGAAGCTTTCAGCTCCCAAGGTTCCCCCAAATTCAGCTGGTGAGTGAGTCTTGAAGCAGTGCATATTCATATTATTTTTTTATTCTGTCATTATTGCGTCTATGGTTTCTGGCTTTTGTAATGGGGGACAGGGTAAATACCGGACGCCCTCACCAAATACTAACATTCTAACGTACAAAATGCCAGCAGAGGAGGCCTATTGGTCTTTCGTGTCTGCTCGATAGCACCCATACTGGGTGCCAGTTTTCCTGTTGCTTTTCTATCCTTTTATGGATAGTGGTACTAGAAGGTTCAGGTTGTTGTAGTAATTCTTTATTTATGGACTTATGGGTGAAAACATCTTGTTTTCTACTTAGAATGATTAATGGATGTAATTTCTTTTATTTTCTTTATGTCTAAAAATTGTTAGTTTAATTTGCTCTAGAATCATGAAATGCTATGCATGTCTTTCTTAAAACGTAAATTTACATCGCTTTTCTGGGCTCCCTTATAGTGAAATGTGGCAAAGTGCCCTAGAGCTCCGTTTATGGCACTTTGGCAGTGAAGGAAGACAAAAAGACACAGAATTACATTGTTTATTAACGCTCACACACATCAGCAAACTAAATATCGGTGTTTTAGGGACTCCCCCATGCCTCCTCCATCAAAACAGTTGGGCCCCTCGCCCCCAAGAGGAAACCGAATTTTAAGCCTTGCACAGTACTCATGGAGCAGGTAGTACATCATGCATGTCCCTTTCTTTGATTTGTATACTGGATGTACATATTTTTTGCCTAATGATGCAGGTTTGCATACACTGCATTTGTGACGTTTTAAGGAACCCAGCTGCCTTCGGGCCGGGGGGGGATGGCTTAGAAATGTTGTTTTGATTTTTCTAAATTTATTATATGTTGCTGTATCCAAGTGCAATATTAGCACCTCTACTGTAGTGCAGTTTCTTTTCTTCTAGTGGATACTAAAAGAATGGGGTCACATGTTAATATTGACCAATATTTTCCACTCTTCTTGCTAGATGGTTCAGTTCTGTCATGGAGTTAACTGGTTTAAACTGACTTTTAGTTTATGCTTTCTTCCAGAATCCTCTTCATGGACTACCTCTTTGTACCCTCATTTTTGGAATCTCTTTTTTAGGTTGGCTGCATGAAGGGCAAATGCCACTTCACGTGAACAATTTCATTTTAACCCAAAGAACTGACTGTAGGGAATACATTCCCCACAGTCCATGCTTAAAGTTAAAAATAAATCATTGCTTTCATTCTGTGCTTGCCCAGCACATAAGCTTCCTTGACTTCAGTCTCTAGAAGTTGTGCTGCACTGAAGACCTCATTTTATTTTGGGGGGGGGGGGGGATGATGAGTGATGGGAGGTAAGAGAAGCCTCTGGGGTGTAGTTAGGATGAAGGGGCTAGGAGAAACATAGAATTTAATGGCAGTTAAGGACCGCTTGACCCACCTAGTCTGCCCATTTCCCTACCTAATGGATAACCTGCAGATCCTAATTACCCAACAGCCTACTTCCTCCTGCCCCCCACTAGAATTGCCTTATGTCTGTCCCATGCATTCTTGAATGCCCCCACTGTTTTTGACTCCATGACCTCCTCAGGAAGGCTGTTCCATGCATCCACAACCCTATCCGTGAATAAATACTTCTCTACATTACCTCTGAGCTGTCCCCCGTCTATCTTCAAATTGTGCCCCGTTGTTCTTGCCCATCTCTTTTTCTGAAAGATGCTACCCTCTTGAACTTTGAGTCCCTTGAGGTACTTGAACGTTTCATGTCCCCCCTCTTCCTCCTTTCCTCGAGGGTATACATATTAAGCTCCTTTAGTTTCAGGAAATATTACTGTTTTCTCACAAATGCAGTATGTTCTCACCATAAAACTGCCCTGGAGATGAAATGGTTAATAGAACCTTTTCTAATAGTGGAATGTTAGGCTAGAGCTCGGTTTTCAAATCACTGTCCCTGGTTGCACTTCCTGCAACCGTCAGATTCTTTACTCCGCTTGCCTTAGTAAGACTTCTCCGGAGAGTCTCCTTCATTTTCACTGAAGAAATTTAATTTCTTGTTTTTTTTCTAAAGTCCGTTACTTATTTTTGGTTTTTGAAGCACTGTCCTTGGTTCACAGGTAGATTTAGTGAATATTTGGTAAGTTCCTTCAGTTCCTACTCTGTTTCTCCAACTGGAAAGGAACCGATTTTGTTTTAATTTCTGAAGTTTAATTGTAACTTCTATTACCACCCAGTAAGGCGGTTTAAAATAAATAAATAATAATAAAAAAAAAATCTTCACTGGGGTAACTCTCGGTCTATTGGTTTAACTTCTGGTCAGTGTCACAGACCAAGAAACGAACAGGCCCCACAGGTTTACAACATTGCACAGAGTGTGGGGAACTGTTTGCTAAGGCAGATCCTCATTTAATTTGTGCTTTTTGTTTAGGTTTGACTGCCTCCAAGAGGACTGTGATATCTGCAAAGACTTCCCTCCGTCGATGCTTGATAGGCGACTTAAGCAACTGCAAAAAATGATGTCCGATAAGGCTGCTGAACCGGCTAAGGACAAACTGGCCATGGGCTGAGTTGAACTGGAGAACCAGCCCTCTGACCAGGGTGATGGTTATTCCACCAAAAAATGTCTCGCAGATACTGCCGCTAACCTGGCAACTGGGGGGAAAGAGAAAAGAAAGAAAATCATGTAACGGTCGAACCTCAACCGAAAGGGGTAGTGGTTCCGACCACTGAGGAGATGGCAAACGCTATCAGGATAATTCAGGCTCTGCAGCCGAGCACTTCGGTTAGGAAAGCCTTCAGCTCCTCCTACACTGGTTTCTGTTTCATTGGAAATTGAACAGGAACGGTTAGCTGATGATAAGGAGGGGGAGGGGGAGGAGGAGGAGGAGGATATTGAACCAGAGATTTCCCCGGATCCTCACCATTCTGACTCGCCTGACAAAGGACATGAGAATTTTACCTCTCATTATGTCTTTATTAAATGGGTAGCTCAGTCCCTTGATCTTCCTACCCAGGAGCCTACTGATGAGGAGGAAGAACAAGACTATAGAGAGATGATGGATGTACCTGTCTCTAAGAGGCTGCTGATACCTATCCATAAATCTCTTAAGAGGCAGGTTCATAAGATCCTGCAGACTCCTACCTCTGTGCCACCAGTGGACACAAAATATTGGGTTGCCAATGCTTGGGCAGACTTTCCTGTTCAAACACCCTAGCCATGAGGGAGTGGTACAGGCTGCTGCCTGTGACAAGGTTGGCATTCCCCTGGCTTCCCACCCTCCTGATAAAGACTCAAGGAGTATGGACACCTTTGCTAAGAAGACATTTGAGATCCTCTCTATTTATCAGACAGGCCTCTTTTATATGGCATACATAGCCAGATACCAGAGGACCTTATGGGACACGGTTATGGAAATTACTAAGTCTATTCCAGCCCCTGTGGCAGCTGACTTACAAGAAGCTGCAAAGAGGGGCATTAAGGCTTCTAAGACACAAGTCAGACTGGCTGTAGATAATAATGATACTGCAGCCAGACAGATGGCTTCTTCTATTTCCCTCAGAATATTTGCTTGGCTTAGGACTACCAACCTGACCCAAGACACACAGTCCAAGGCTTTGGATTTCCCTTGTGAGCCCTCCTCTCTGTTTGGTGAGCAGAGGGAGGCGTCCATGAAAAAAATGGATGATTACAAAACAGCCTACAAAAGTGCTGCAGCCAAGGAGAGGGCTTCCACCCCTCAGAAACACCAAGCAAGGGGAGCTAGAGGTAGGGGTCAATATAGACCTCATTTCCAGCCACAGGCCTACCCTCAGTATCCACAGCAGACAGGTTATTTCAGTGGCAGGGGCAGAAGAGATGTAACCCGAACTAGCCCCAGTCACCAACCAGCATCCCTGCCTAAGCAGACACCCTGAAGTATCTGTCCAGGTTGCCTCCCCAGTCCAGATAGGGGGAAGATTGGCCCACTACCTCCAGGAATGGAAAGCCATCACTACAGAGAGATGGGTTCTGGAAGTAGTGGGCCAAGGCCTGGCTCTCGGCTTCAAACTACAACCAAGACTGAGAGCAAGAGTTTTCAGACCATCTTCTCCCTCAGAAACAGAGTTGTTGGAGGAAGAGGTACTGAATCTGCTGTCCTTGGGGGCAGTAGAATCAGTTCCTCTGGCACAGAGAGGAAAGGGTCTTTCTTCAAGGTACTTCTTCACACTGAAAAAAACAGTTGAGTGGCAACCCATATTAGATCTCAGGCACTTAAACAGATATGTACTGAAGCCAAAGTTCAAAATGGTAACCCTGAGCACAATCCTTCCAACCCTAAGGCAAGAGGATTGGTTGGCATCTTTGGACTTAAAGGGTGCTTACTTCCATATACCCACAAGACAGTCCCACAGAAAATTCCTGAGATTGACAGCCATCAGGGCACTACCAGTTCAATGCAATGCCTTTCAGACTTATTGCTGCTCCAACAGTGTTAAAATGCTTGGCTGTGGTTGTGGCACACCCCAGAAGGCAAGGAGTGGTTGTGTTTCTTTACCTGGCTGACTGGCTAGTCGTAGGGCAGTCTCCACATCAGGTGAAACAGTTTCTGGCACTGACACAGGAGCTCCTCCAGTCTTTAGGGTTTCTGGTCAATCTGAAAAACTTAGTACTACAACCAGTGCAGCTCCTGGAATTCATAGGGGCCGAGCTGGATTCAGTGAGGGGAAAGGCTTTTCTCCCACAGTCAAGAGCAAATACCCTGGTTTAACTGTCAGGCACTTTCAAGGCCCAAAGCCTCAGGTCAGCCAGACACTTTCTACAGTTGCTGGGCCATATAGCAGCTTCAACGGCTACAGTGTCGGGAGTAGGATTTCAAATGAGGGATGTCTAGTATCATCTCAGATTGTATTGGCATCAGAAATCAGATCCATTGTCAAAACTGGTTCCAGTCACACACACCTTCCTGCAAGCACTGCAATGGTGGTTGGACATGGACAACCTCAGACAGGGAATTCCTTTCCTTCAGGAGCCTCCTTCCCTGGTGTTGACCACAGATGCTTCCCTACTAGTGCGGGGAGCACACTTAGGGGAGCACATTGTTCATGGTACATGGCTCAAACTGGAATCATTGCTTCACGTCAACCTGGTAGAGCTCAGGGCAGTCCTCCTAGCACTTCAGGCATTCGCCAACCTATTGCAAGGAAAGGTAGTGCAGGTCAGGACAGACAACATAACCACAATGTACTACATAAACAAACAAGGGGGAACAAGGTCTACGCCTCTTTGCACAGAAGCCATGAGAATATGAGGTCTCGCCTATTCTCTGGGGGTTGTCTTGTCAGCAGTGCACCTTCCAGGAAAAGACAATGTGTTGGCAGATGCACTGAGCAGGATAAATCAGAACCATCACTAATCAACCCTGAACAGGCAGGTGTGCTACAAGTGGTATTCAAGAGGTGGGTCACTCCAGAGATGGACCTCTTCGCAGCCCCAGGTAACTACCAGCTTCCCAAATTCTGTTGTAGACCTCCAGTCTTGTGCTCAGTCCCATTCGATGCCCTCATTCTGGACTGGACAGGGAAGTTTCTGTATGCCTTCCCTCCATTTCCCTTGCTGCTGAGGGTTCTGAACAAGCTCAGATCCCAGCCTTCCACAGTGATCTTCATTGATCCAGATTGGGACAGGCAGCCATGGTATCCCCTGGTCCTGGCATTGTCGGTGTCCAGACCAGTCCTCCTCCCCAGGAGGCACAACTTGTTGACTTCTTCCCAGGGCATGATTCTGTACCCCGGCCTTCAGTCCCTCAGGCTCAAGGTTTGGTTATTGAGGACCTAGAATATGCTGATTTGCACCTTTCAGAAGGGGTTGTGGAGGTCCTTAGGGTTTCTTGAAAGCCCTCTGCCAGAAAGATTTACACGTCCAAGTGCAAAAGGTTTTCCATTTGGTGTCAAAAGAAAGGTCTGGATCACACTCTAGCTGGTTTGCCAGTAGTCCTGGATTACACACCTCCATTCCCTCGGCCTTCAGCCTTCTGCACTCGAGGTGCATTTGGCTGCTGTATCAGCCTATCTGTCAGTAGGTAAGGCATCATTACTGGCTTCAAACTCAGTATTTAGAAAATTCTTTAAGGGTTTGCTGCATTTGCACCTCCACATAGCGCTCCCAATCCAGTGTGGTGGGACCTTAACATATCTATTGCACAGCTCATGCAACCACCTTTTGAGCCCATGTCATCAGCTGACCTCAGATATGTAACTTGGAAGGCTGTCTTCCTAGTTTCAATTACTTCAGCCAGAAGGATCGGTGAGCTCTAGGCTTTGTCCACAGATACTGATTATATCGCATTTCACAGGGACAAGATGGTCCTTAGGACCAATAACAAGTTTCTTCCTAAAGTAGTGTCTGATTTTCATGTCAACTAGTCCATTACACAACCAGTCTTTTTTACTGATCATTCTTTCAGGTGAACGTAGGCTGCATAGCCTGGATGTTAAAAGAGCCATCAGCTATTACCTGGAACATATAAAAGGTCACAGGGGGATAGGACCCAGCTCTTTTTGACTTATGGGGAAGTGGGAAAAGGGTAAACCAGTCACAAAGAGGTCCATAGCACAGTGGATTGTGGCATGTATCCAGTTTTGCTATAGCAAGATGGGCAAGCAACCCTCTCAGGATCTCAGGGCCCACTCTACGAGAGGAACAGCTGCAGCCATAGCAGCCTCTAGAGATATCCCTTTGTTGGAAAGCTGTAAATCAGCTACCTGGAAGACTATTCACACATTTACCAAGCACTACTGCCTGGATACTCGGGCTAGAAGTGATGCCAGGTTTGGCACAGCAGTTCTGCAGAGCCTGTTTACTAAGTAGGTCCTCTGCTCGCCTCCAAAGACTTGGGTAGTCGGCATTTGTCAGAATACAGTAAGATTTTCTGGGGCTTGAAGAAAACATTACTTACCATAGTAATCTTGTTTCTTCTAAGGAAATCTTACTGTGTTCTGAGCTCCCACCCTCCTCCCCTGCTAGGACCTACAGGGCACTGCATACTGTCTGTATAACTAAAGTTAGAAACCTGTGGGTGCCTAGTAGTTTATTGGGAACCTGTGACTTGAGTCTTAGTGATGCCCTCTGTTATTTAAGAGGTGTTTTTGTCCCCTAACAGGGGTTTTACTAATTGTTAGATTAGCTTTGTCAGATAGTGTCTTTTAGTTTCTGCATGCTTTGTAAGAATCTGATGGTTGCAGGAAGTGTAACCAGGGACAGTGATTTGAAAACCGAGCTCGAGCCTAACATTCCACTATTAGCATATGTTCCATTAACCATTTCAGCTCCGGGACAGTCTTATGGTGAGACCATACTGCATTTGTCAGCATACAGTAAGATTACCTTAGAAGAAACAAGATTATTATGGTAAGTAATGTTTTCCTCTTTTCATATGTCTTCTGGTGCAGACCCTGCACCATTTTGGTTGCCCTCCTCTGGACAGCCTCCACCTTGTCTATGTCTTTGTGGAGATGGGGTCTCCAGAACTGCATGCAGTACTCCAGATGGGGTCTCACCAGCTGTCTGTACAGAGGGATAACAACTTCCTGTTTCCTACTGGTGATGCCTGTCTCCCATACATCCCAGTATCAGCCCAGCCCTCTCGCCTTCTCACATTGCTTGCCAACCTTAAGGTCATCTGATGATTACCCCAGGTCCCTTTCCATTTTGTTGTTATTACCCCCATTGTGTAATCTTCCCTGGTTTTGTTTCCCAGGTGCATTACTTGCACTGAATCCAAGCTCCCATACTTGACCATTCCTCCAACCTTACCAAGTCCCTTCTCATCCTTTCCATGCCTCCTTGTGTATCAACCCTGTTGCAGATCTTTGTGTCATCTGCAAAGAGGCATACTTTTCCTTCCAGTCCCTCTGCAATGTCACTTCTAAAGACACTAAAAAGGACTGGACCCAGTACTGAACCCTGCGGTACCCCACTAGTAACCCCCCTTTCTTCATTGTGGACTCCGTTTACTATTACCCTCTGCGTCCTGTTGTCCAGCCAATGTTTTACCCAGGCTACCACCCTGGGACCCACTCTCAGGCTGGCTAATTTGTTTATTAATCTTTTGTGCAGGACTGTGTCAGATATCTTGCTGAAGTCTAGGTAGACCATGTCCACAGCCCCTCCCTGGTCTACTACTTTGGTCACCCAGTCAAAGAAATAGATTAGATTCGTCTGACATGACCTTCCCACTGTGAATCCATGCCGCCTTGGGTCTTGTGCCCCACTGGCCTCTAGGTACTCAACATTTCTTTCCTTCAGAAGTAATTCCATCATTTTCCTTACCACTGAGGCCAAACTGACAGGTCTGTAGTTTCCTGCCTCTGTCTTGCTCCCACTTTTGTGAAGGGGAATCACATCCGCCCTCCTCTAGTCTTCCAGTACCACACCATCCTCCCATGATTTGTTAAAAGTGTAGTCAGTGGTGTTACTAGTTCTGCCCTTAGTTCTTTTAGAATTCTGGGGTGAATCCATCTGGCCCCATTGCTTTGTCCGCCTTCAGTTTTAGGAGTTCTTTCAGAACCCTTTCTTGTGTGAAAGGACTGAAATGCCCCCCCCCCCATCCAGAGTGCTTCTATTGACTGGATTAGGTACCTCCCCTTCCTCTTCCTTTGTGAATACTGAGCATAAGTATTGATTCAGTATCCCTGCTTTTTCACTGTCCCTCTCTGCCTACCCGCCCTCCTCTTTATTCAGCCTCAGTATCCCTCCCTTTGTCTTTCTTCGCTTCCTAATGTACCTATAAAAGGTTTCATCTCCCTTTTTAACTGAGTTGGCTATCTTTTCCTCTGTTTGGGCCTTTGCTATTCTGACTGCCTTCCCTTCTTCCTTCTGCTTTAACTGGTACAGTTCTCTGTACTTCTCCTTCTGTTTCCTTATACTTCCTGAATGCTGTCTTTTTCTCCCTAACCTTCCCCGCCACCTCTTTTGAGAACCATAGTGTTTTTTTTTTTTCATTTTGATTTGTGTACTTGCTTCACACAAAGGCTTGTTACCTCTGTGATGGCAGTTTTGATGTTTCCCCATTGTTGCTCCACCCTTCCTTCTTGCCTGTTTGCTAGTGCTTTTCTGAGACACACTCCCATTTTGACAGAATCGGCCCTTCTGAAGTCCAGTACCCTCAGCTTTGTATGACTTGACTCTGTAGCTGAGTTTATCATGAACCACACTGTTTGGTGGTCACTTGTTCCCAGATGGCTACCCACTTCTAGATCGGAGATCCTCTCTCCATCGCCATTTGAGAGTACCAGGTCTAAGATTGCTCCCTCCTGAGTGGGTTCCAACACCAGCTGTCTGAGGCATGGTCCCTGTAGGGCATCGAGAATGGCCCTGCTCTTGGATGTGGCTGCAGCAAAGGTGCTCCAGTTAACATCTGGCTTATTCAGGTCCCCCCATCAGCAATATCTCCCCTTTCTCTGTCATCCTAAGGATGCCTTCTATCATTTCCTTGTCCATTTCCTCCCTCTGAGACGGGGGTCTGTATACAACCCCTGTACGGATTGTGGTGCCATTTCCAGTCTCCAGGGTGACCCACAGTGCCTCCTCTTCTCCCTGTTTACCCTTTATATCCATTGCTTTGATTCCTTCCCTTACATAGAGAGCTACTACTCCTCCTCCTCCTCCTCCTCTACCCTCCCTGTCTCTTCTGTAGATTGTGTACCCTGGTAAGTTGGCATCCCAGTCATGGTTCTCTGTGTACCATGTTTCTGTGACTGCCACAATATCCAGGTATCCCTCTTCCATTAAGGCCACCAGTTCAGGGAGCTCAGGGTTTTATTTAACTCTAAAAATTGATTAGCGTTTTGCTCATAAAAGTTCTAAAACATTGTGAAAATGCATAGCACTTGCCTCACTGTGTTTAACAAACATAACACTTCCAGAAAACCTATATAAATGCTTCCTGTACAGTTAGTATTGCCCCAAGGAAAAAGCTGCTAATGAATTATTTAAAACCCTGGAGCTTGTTAATTAGAGTACGGGCATTGGTACTCATTACCCTCCATATTTTGATGGCCTTAACCCTTTTTGCTCCATCCCTGTCCTTACTGCCTTTGTTGTTTTCTCCATTTAGCCCTGCCCTTCTCCTACCGACTTCTCTTTCTTGGTGTTTACCTCACTAAGTAACCTGATTTTTTTTTTTGGGTGGGGCAAGGATTTTATTTATCCTTTTCAGTGCCTCCCCCCTTGGCTAGGAAACGAGCCTCGGCTCAGTGTGCCTTTCCCATTTATCAAAATTTAAATAAATTAAAAAAAAAAATGCTTGGCAAGGAAGCATTGAAACCTATCGCCTAGGACCCTGGTTCCCCTCTTGGACAGATGCAGACCATCGCACCAGTATAGGCCTGCATCCTTCCAGGTGGACCCCCAGTCCCCAGTGAAGCCAAAACCCTGAGCTCTGCACCAGTTTTTCAACCACTGATTGAATCCCATGGTACGGGGCACCCTATCCTCACCCATACCATAGACAGGCAGCATCTCCGAGAAGGTTACCGTGCGTGCTACTTGTCTAAGGCCCCTCCTCAACTACACAAACTCCTTCTGCACTGCTCAGATCCCTTTCCCAGCCAGGTAATTTGTCCCCAAGTGAACAATGACATCCAGCTCCCTTCCCTGTGCAGCTGCTTCCACGATCTGCGGATTCTCTCCCTGTTCCTTCAAGCCATGGTGCCAAGGAGACTGCTCAGTAGGTAGCAGACAGGAATTGAAGCTTAGTGAGTGGGAGCAGGAACAGTATATGGGGGGGGGGAAACAAAGTCAAGATTTAGTAAAACATGTTCTAGTGGAAATGCTAATGGCTATGTGAGTGTTATGAGTGCTTAAGTGCTGCCGGGTTTGTATGTATGCAGACCTTGAACTACTTGAGTGTAATTACTGGGTTTTAAAGTGCTTTGAGATATTTGTGTATTAAAGGTTCTGCACAATTTCAGATTCTATTCAGTGTGTTTGTTTTATATAGTGTCATTGAATTTATGTATGTAGGAAGTATAACACAATGAGGAATCATGCATCATGATGGTGGGGATTTTATTTCCTTAGCCCCATATCCATCACGGAGTTTTCCACATGTTGCTTTACTGATTTCTGGATTTTGTAGACTTGGGCTCAGCGTTTGTTGTAATTCCTGCCAGTCGGTCCTTTCTCGCCCAGAGTGAGGCTTCTGGATGTAGTTACAGAACATCAAGTTGTCCAGGTCAAATTGCTGCAGTATTTTGGCCTAAGTTCTGATTCCTGCAGGCCTTTTAAAATTTATGAACAAGCACTAACAATTTTCTCCTTTTAAAGGAAAGACAGGATTTTTCTGCTTTTTGTGACCCAAAATAAAGTTAGTGTAACTAACGTCTAGATAACTTACTGGTGCAGAAAAATCAGAAACAAAGCTGACCCCCTCCAAGCTTTCATACGTGTTGGTGGTGCCTGAGTTCTTTTGGCCAAACCACCATGCTTTTTGCCATGATAAAAGAGGAACCTTGGTCCCCAGTGTTGTTAATTACAGAATTTAGGATGAGAGAGGAGGAAAAAAGACAGAAAAGAAAACAATACTTATTATTGTAATGTAGTTTCTTCTAGGGGATCCCTCACTGTGCTTGACAAAGGCATTCTGCCTGCAGGTCTGAACTGCCCTGGAGAGTGGAATTTATGTAAATGATTGAACTCAGAACTTGAGTTGAAATCTCTGCCTCGAGGTGACACTGCATTCCACAGCATAAAGTTGAGATTTATTTTGAAGCCAGTTGGCTCCTAGCCACAGATTTGACTAACCTATCCTAAACTTCCCCAAAATGAAGGTACCCAAAAAACAATAAGGACTGGCCATCCAATCTGAGTTATGACAGACTAAAATAGAACCACAGAAAAATTGGTTGAGAACAAATAACAAGTAATGCTCAAATAAATAAACATTAGACAAATACTAATTCTTGCAGAACCTTTTTCTAGTTTCTGGAAGGGGAGGCAGGGTGGGAGATTCAAGCATAGAGAGGGATCCCCTAGAAGAAACATTACTTAAAGTTCAGGAATCCCTCACTATGCTTGATGAAAGCAGACTACAAAGCAGTACATTGGGAGGCTGGGTACAGAACCTATTTAGGGAAAAGGGTTCTGCAAGATAGCAGTGCCAAACCTGGCATCTCCTGGATTGTACGTCCAGGCAGTAGTGCTTTGTAAAGGTGTGTACAGTTTTCCAGGTAGCTTACAAATCTCTAGCAAGGGAGTATCTCTTGCAGCTGCCACAGAGGCAGCAGTGCCATGAGTGGAGTGTGCCCTGAGGCCTTGGGGTGGCAGCTTGCCAGCTTTAGAGTAGCAGAATTGGATGCAGGAGACTATCCAGTGGGCAGTGGTCCTCTTAGCTGCTGGCCTGCCTTTTCCCACTTCACTACTCGGAGGAGCAGTTGTGCGTGGGAGGATCTGAGGTCCTTAGTACGATCTATATAGTGTTCAAGTGACCTCTTAACAGCCAGACTGTGCAGTATCTGCTTACCAGGACTGGACCCTTCTGTGATGAACACTGGGAGAGTGATGTATTGGTTTAAATTAAACTCTGACACCACCTTGGGAAGAAATGTCCTTAATTCTCAGGACTACTTTGTCTCTGTGGAATATAATGTAGTTGGGGTCAGTGCAGAGAGCTTGCAGCACTCGCACATCCTCCTGGCAGAAGTTATAGCCACTAGGAAAACTGCCTTCCACGTGACACACTTCAAGTCTGCAATGGCCATAGGCTCAAAGGGAGGTTTCATGAGCTTGGCTGTACACGGGTTCAAATTCCAATGAGGGACTGGCTCAGTAATAGTGGGATACAGGTGCTGCAGGCCTTAAAGAATTTCTTGAAAATGTGATGTGAAGCCGCCGTTTTTCTCATTACCTACTGAAACATAGGCAGAAAAGCTGCCAAATGTGACTTGAGGGTAGAATGCCTGAGGCCCAAAGCCTGTAAGTGTACCAGGTAATCCAAAATTATGGGCAGATCTGCCTGCAGGGGGCTAAGCTGTTTAGGAGCACACCACACAGAAAATCTTTTCCATTTGTAAGCATATGTCCTTCTGGTGGCATGCTTCCTGGAAACCCTGAGAACGTTGAGGACTTGCTCTGAAAATTGAAAATCAGAGTATTCTAACTCCTCAAAAACCAAGTCTTGAGGTGCAGTGACTTGAGGTTCAGAAAGGTTACTCTGCCTTGAGGCATGGTTAGGAGATTGGGTCTTGGAGGGAGGCAAATGGGTAGTGTGGTGGAGAGGGCCAGAATCGGGGAGAACCAGGGTTGTCTGTCCCAGTGTGGGGCCACTAGTATCATAGTTGCAGGCTGGCTCCTCATTTTCAGGAGAACTCGTAGCAGCAGAAGAAATGGAGGGAAGGCATATAGGAACCTCCCAAACCAGTCCAGGACCACAGCATGCATGGGGACTGTGCCCACTGTCTGGGGCCTGCAACAAAAGTGAGAGAGTTGGTAGTTTTCTTTGGAGGCGAACAGATCTAGTTCTGGTGTGTCCCATCTCCAGAAGATTGTGGCCAACATCTACTTCTTCAAAGACCCTTCAAGAAGATCCTGGTTTATTCTGCTGAGGGAATCCACCAGGACATTGTCCTACCCTGTAAGATGAATATTTGACAGCTGCACTTCCAGGGAGTAAGTCAGATTCCAGATCTTGACAGCTTCTGTGCACAGCCTTGAGGACCTTGTACCCCCATTTGTTGATGTAATACATGGTGGTGGTGGTGTAATGTGTCCTGACTTGGACCGACTGTCCCTTTATTTGGAGGGCAAATGACTGGAGGACAAGCAGAACTACCTTTCGCTCCAGGAGATTTATATGTTCCCTGGACTCTTGAGACCACACTCCGCTTGCCTTTAGGTCGCCCGGGTGGGCTCCCCAACCCGGCAAGGGAGGCATCTGTTAGGACAACTGTTGGAACCTGCAGTTGAAAAGGCACCCTTCTCTGAGGTTGTCCCTTTCGTTCCACCAGTTCAAGGCTTGTAACAGAGTTTTTGTGACAAGTAGCAGCCTAGACAGAGGGTGTCACTTCTGGCACCAGTGGGACCTTAAGTGATACTGAATGTCCCTCATTTGAAATCTGGCCCCTGATACCACGGTTGTGGTAGAGGCCATATACCCAAGGAATTGAAGGAAGTGTTTTGCTGGCCTGGGCTGACCCAGCATGAAAGAGCTTGCCAGATCTGGAAGGCTTTCCATTCTTCCCTGAGGCAGAAATGCCTTGCCATGGAGGGCATCCAGCTCTGCTCCTATGAACTCCAGTATCTACTTTAGTTCAGTTTGGGTCTTCTGTGCATTTATGAGAAATTCCAACATCTCCAGGGTACTTCAAATTAACTAGAGGGGGGAGTCCTTGACTGGCTGATGTGAATTTCCTGCGACTAGCCAGTAATTCAGATAAGGAGAAAACATCGCTCCTTGTTTTCTGAGATGTGTTGCAACCATGGCCAAGCACTTTGTGAAAACCCTGGGAGCAGATGAGAGACTGACAGAAAGGGCTGTGAACTGCTAGTGACCAGAATGCTGAAAAGAAACAATAGCACCGCAGGTATATGTTTCCAGTGGTTTATTGTAGTTGTCAAAGCCAAAAGTTTAGCACAGCCGCCCATACAGTTCAGGCTCCCAACCTTGACTAGTTTCACACTACAAGTGCGTCATCAGGAGGATGAAGTCTCACATGCCTACACCCTTTAAAAAGGACACACTTAAAGAAATAGCACGTAGTACAGGAAAAATAAGTGTATAATACAAATTAGCAGTTAATTGGCTGTGTACAACAAAACAGTTATCAACAGTGAACAGAACCCGTTTACTAATTGGCTCATGATTGATTCAGCATAAAATAATGCAAATATATAGATCATAAAAAAATTATCATAAAAAATTTCCAGCAAAGCTGTATTGGAAATTTAGTGCAAATGTATATCAAATACATTATAACCATGTAATGGGTTAGGGGATGAGATGGGGGGGGGTATGTGGTTATAGGGGAGAAAGGAAGAAACATTTCACATGTACAAGTCAGTTTGGTACCTGGTCCACATAGCCATTAACTGTACTTTTAACCGTAATGACCAGGTACAACATACTAGACAGAATCCATAGTCCTGAATTGTACTGCTTAATAAAATTATAATAAGCGCCATCTAGAAAAAAGAAGAAAAAGCAATAATTGGCACAAATGCCATTATTTCAACAAATTTTGAAGTCTGAGTACAGATCAATTATTTCCTTCTCATATTAATCAAAGGCATGACATTGAATTTTTCATTTAATCCTGGTGGCCATAGCCACCCCCTTCCCCCCAATGTATACATCCAAAATGCCTCTCTGTTTAGCAATAGATCATTAATATTACCACCACGTGGACCTAACTTGACCACTTCAAGTCCACAGAATTTGAATTCATGCTTTTTTATGGACTAGTGACCAGAATGCAGCCTGAACCTTAAGTATTTTCTGTGACTGGGCCTGATTGGGATGTGAAAGTATGTCTTTCAGGTCCAGGGATCCCAACCAGTTTCTCTGCTGTAGGGATGGAACCACTGTAGACAGGGTGATCGTGTTGAACTTGTTCCTTCTCAGGTGTTTGTTCAAGAATCTGAGGTCCAAAATGAGTCGCCACTCCTGATTTTTCTTGAGTGTAAGAAAGTACCTTGAGTAAAAGCCTGTTAACCCATTGGGAAGGATGAACTCTTTCTGCTGCATTTCACTGCAGCAACTTTTTAACCTCTGGTTCCAGCAGAATCCTTTCTGCTGGGGTAGGAGGTTTGAAATTTTTGTGAACCTGCAGCCTGGGGAATCTTTTGAACTGCTGGATGAGACACTGGTTCACTACTTCCAGCACCCACTTGTCTGTGGAGAATGCTTGCCATTCCTGGAAGAAGTGAGCCAGTCTGTCTTCCTCCCACTGGCAGTGGGTGGGCGACTTGGACAGACACGTCAGGGCTTCAGTTTGGTCTGAGCCTTAGGAACTGTAGCCTGGTCAGTCCATTTGAAAGCTCTTCTGCCCCTGCCCTAAAGAAACCTCTCATCTGAGAGTAATCATAGGCCATGGGCATGGAAAGAAAGCACGAGGGTGATAACCCCTACCTCCCCTTGCATGAGGCCTGTAGGAAGTAGAGGCCTTTCCCTTAGCAGTATTGCGCTTGTAGGTGGTTTTGTATACTTCCACTTTTTCATATAGGCCTCTGTCTTGTCACCAAAAAGGGAATTATTCTCGCAAGAGAAATCCGTGGCCCTTGCCTGGGTGTCCTGGGACAGATTAGTAGTCCGCAGCCAGGCATGTCTCCTTAAGGAGACAGCAAGGCCCATGACCCTGGAGGTTGTCATTAGCGTTCACTGCCATATGGAATTGGTATTTTGTAGCATCCAATGCAGTCTTGGCAGTATCTGACAGGTTTTGTGCGAATCCCATGAGACCTTCTCACTAATAGCCAGTACAGAATTCCAGAGGACTTTCTGGTACTGAGCGGTGTAGGTCATGTAAGTAGCCTGTCTCGAGAAAACAGGCAGAAGAATACTCCTTTTCCCCCATGCTGTCCAGTTTCCTGGAATCTTTGTCAGGGGGCTGAGTAGATAGGGGAACCTTAGTCTTGTCACAGGCAGCCCCCTGTCCTGACCCTTCATGATCCGGGTATAGGTAGAGGTACTCTGCATCTGTCCTGTCCAGCTGGTGGTACTTCTCTGCCTTCTTATTGACCCCTGCAATAGAAGTAGGGGTCCGTAATAGCTTTAGGGTCGTTTTTCTGAGGGATTTGTGGGCAAGCAGGAGTAACATCTTGGCAGGGGCTGTTGTTACCATGTCCAAGAATTGGGTGTCGTCCTCGTCCTCCAGTGAGTCCTGAGTGGTGCGGTTGAGTGTGTCCAGCATTTCTCTTACAAAGGCATAATGGGAGGAAAAATCCTCTGGTTCCTGGGGAAGGAAACCGAACCCTTGGTCTGGGCAACTGTGGGGTTCAGTCGGTTCCCCCTACTCCTTCTCATAATAGAAGTCCATCCCCTGTTCCCTGGAACTGGGGTGGGGGGGGTGGGAACCTGAGGAGGAACCAGTGTATCCATGAGGGCACCCGTTTGCTTGAAAAGCCTGAAAAAACTGCCAAGCCTTCTTTATGTCCTCCGCAGAGGGCATTTTTGATTTGGTCACTGACTGCTCCTTTGCTTCTTCTGCAGGAGGGGCAGCGACATGTTTTTCATTTTGTTTCTTTTTTGCAGGAACGGATTCCGGAAACTGCTCTGAAGATCTTTTGTGCTTGGCATGATCAAGGTTCCCCTTATTGGGAAGCTTGTTGTCAGAGGCGTCTTTAGAGGGCCATTCCCTCATTTTAGTATGTGTGGAAGGGCCCTCTTCTGCATGCTTAGGTGATGTGGAGGCGGACTGAGAGGCCATTGCTTGCAATTTTGTGAACCTCTTTTTAAGGGTCTTAGGGCAAAACTTGCTGCAGAGTTCACAACTGGAAAAAATATAACTGGGACTGAGGCACTTTAAACACAGATTGTGACTATCTGTCTTGGCCAGCAAATTGAAATGATACAATTTTTGAAGCCTGTAGGTCCGGTTTTCTTTTTGGGTTTCTCTGACGTGCCAATTCATCAGAGAAGACCAAAAATGCAGTTCCCAAAAAAAAAAGGTTAATAAAGATATGTGGTTTGATTCTCAAATCAAGCGGACCGCTATTAAAACGACATCTCTCTCTTTTTTTTATTTTTTTTTATGGGGTGGGGGGGATTCCTCAGATGCTCAAAATACCAGATAAACACCTTGGTTCCAATTGGCAGTGGAACTGAGATGATAATAGTTCAAGAATGAGGTAAAAAATTGACAAAGTAAAGAGGAATGATGTGTAGAGAAAAACATATATATTTATAATTATATTTAAATGCAGTTTAAAAAAAAAAAAAAAACTCCAAAATGCAATGAGGAGTTTCTCCAGTTCCTGAGACTGCTGAGGTACCAGAGAAGTTTCACGAGATCAAAAAAAAAAACTCTGAAAAGCTAGTCTACGCTGACGAAAGGCAGAGAAATTAATAAAAATAAAAAGCGTTTTCTTGAGAAATGGAAAATAATGTACTTAAGCAAAGTTGTTTCACACCAGGGCAAATCAGATTGAAGCAACCTCATTTATATTTAAAGTAGAATGATATGAGGTGGATGCAGGATAGGGAATCATTGTTCATGCCTACAGACTGCAGAGGTATCCAGAAAATAGGTTGATAGGACTTTCCCTTTAAGAGACGATTGGTCTCAAAGATGGAACCCATTCTTGGAACTAGTGCTAGTGACAGAAAGACTGGAAAGGTCACTAGAGTAATGGAAGAAAGCAACCTCAGAGTGCGCATTCCCTTCTTTCAGCAATCACCAGCAAATGGTCTTACTATGGACGCTGCCCACCTACAGAACACTACAGTATGTGGCACATCAGACTCCTGGAGCTAAGGGCAGTGCTGCTAGCAGTACAGTAGTTCTCCCCGCTGCAGGGTCAGTCTGTCTAAATTAGAACAGACAACAGCACAACAATGGATTGTACTACATAAACAAGCTGGAAGGAACAAGTTCTTCAGAACTGTACAGAAACAATCAGGGTCTGGGACCTGGCATACTTCATAGAAATAAAACATTGTTGCTGTGCATCTGTCAGGCAAAGACAATAAAGAGATTTCTTAAGCAGGGTTGAAGTGAGGAAGGGGTTAGGGACTTAAAGGAGATCTTGGAAAAAAAAAACCTTGAGAGATGGTCTTGAATTTGGCAGCTTGGCTTCAGCGCCAAATAGAGCAAGACTATGCATGTTGGGAAGAGCACCCTGAGGGCTGAGTATAAGTTGGGGATGTAGCTGTTGCTCTTTTCGTGAAGTGCCATGGGATCCTTAACTTGCACCTGAACAACTACCAGATCAGGCAGATGGGACTTTAGTTTAATGTGATTTCTGGAGGATGGCACACTTCAACAGTACTTCATCTCCTTAGTATTGCACTTGAGTGCCAGACTTTATGGTATGAGCCCAGTCCAGGTGTGGGCCTAGAACCGATAATGTTCTGGCCTGGAGGCAGATGTGCTGCCACTGAGCCATGCTGATGCTCGGTAGTAACAGTCCCTGCTCTCATTATTTGACCGTATCCACAATGAGTTCTTCTTGGTTCTCTCTGTATATTTAAAAAAATGTATCTTCGTGCCAGCACAGCATTCAGTCTTGGATAAAATAAGACAGTTTTAATTTTTAATTGTGAAATAGGATTCCACAGAATGTAATTGTGGCATTTTCCCAAATGAAAATGTTCCCATTTGCTGGCAGAATTTCCTATCTAAATGCTACATTTCTGAATGTGGTTCCCTAATATTGAACACCGCACCATGTACCTCTGCAGCATTCTGATGATTCCATCCTTTGCTGGTTGAAATATTGATGAAAAGATACATCCCTGACTGAACTGTTCTGTAAAAAGTGATGATGTTGGGCAGGGGTCTAGATCATTTTTAGGACTGGGAAATGTTTACTGCTAGCTTTTTCAGCCTGGTAATATTTTCATTTAAGTGTTAGTAATGCTATCTGCAGACCCATCTCAACACTCCCCAAACCACCACACTACCTCTACACCAAGCCTGTAGCCCACCAGGCACCTGTAGCTACTGATATTTTTTGCCCAGTACTGGAACCTGAGATACTTCCCCACTGCTGCTTAGTGCTATGACTTCTTTGTGGAACAGCACTTCTGGTCAGCCAGTGTCATAGGGTTGCCAACAGTTATGTATCAGAAGGGACATCCTGTATTTTAACAAAAAATTTGCCTGTCCCCTATTAAATCAGTACGGGGATGCCTTTCATCCTGTATTTCGTGTTGCCGAACTTTGATGTAGCGCAGAATCAGTTTGCTACAGGGCTAGCATTAATTGCAGCACCAATAGCACATCTGAGACGTTGCCTTGAAACGGAAAAAGCAATTTGACAGACTGTCATTGCGGAGCAACAAAGCAAGCTGAGCCAACTGGGGAGATCAGACCCCTCTGCTCTGTAGGAAAACCTGAGGAGAGTAAGTAAGTTAAAAAGGGTCATTTCACAGTTTGTGCGCACTGTGTCACCGTCCTGTACTTTTGTGTAGTCCTGGAATTAGCAGTTTTATCAGTGTGGGGTGTGTGTGTGTGTGTGTGTGTGTGTGTGTGTGTGTGTGTGTGTGTGTGTGAAGAAATGGAACAAGTACAAGTTCCTCACGCTTTTAGAAAGTTGGGTATGGACTCTGGTCATCTTTTCTCAGATTCACAGTGCTGCCAGGCTACTGTATGGGTGCATTGCATATTAATTATTTATAGTTTGTTTTATTTTTTATTCAGCGATTGATCGCATTCCTAAGAATAGGTTCATTGTGGGCTGCTTTCACCACAAGGTGGTTCTCTTCCTGTAGTGCATGGCGAATGGCGATTATTTTTATTTCCCAAAGAGAACCGTTGTAGTCCTCTTCTGTAAACTTCACCTCAGGCTAGTCAGCAGCTCCACAACTACAGCTCACAATTCAAACTTGCTCATACTTTTATTTCATTAATCCAAAAAGGCAGCAGCTCCATCTCTAGTGTGGACTATGCTGGCAAGAAAAGAATGGTAATGTAATACAATACACTGTCCTGGACCTTTCATTTTAGTGTTTGAGCTGTAGCCTTTTGGATTAAGGAAATAAAGGTATGAGCAAGTTTGAATTTGAATTGTGAGCTGTATTTGTGCAGCTGCTGTGGCAAGCCTATTTTAAAGTGAAGTTTATAGCTCTGGCACCACCTTCAGGATGGTGTTCAGTGTGGAGTTTAAATGGACTGAGGGGAGTCCGAGGCTGTGGGGAGGTAACATTGGTGGCCAAGTGCTGGCCTGAAAGAAGAGCCCTTTTTTATGCATTCCCTTCCCTCTGGCTCCTCCTGTGTCCGTAAGTTCCCTTCCCCTCCCTGTTGCATTGCAGCCAGAGTAGTCCATTTGTTATAGTCTGGCTTCTTAGGTGCACTGACCTGTCCCCTACGGTGGTTCTGTTTGGGAAATATTGAAATTAACCCTCGCTGTGCCGCGGACTGATGCATCAGTCCAAAATTCATATACATTCTAATTCTGTCAGCAGCCTAAAGTTAATAAGCCCTGGTACAGTATGTACACTCTCTGCATGTTTAAAAAATTAGCCACCGGCGTATCTGGTTGGGGTGGTCTAAGAAAATTGGCCCCTGTGTTTGAAATACAGTGTTGACAACCCTAGCCAGTAATCTACTCTTGAAACCATTTCCATAGTACACAATTGATGTTCATAATGCACCCATTGCTTTTTCTCACCTAGTGTGAGAAGCCATGGCTGCTAGTATCACATGGTGCTGCTAGTTTTGTGTATAGTTACCAAATCTGAAAGTAAATCTGTATGTTTATTTTATACAGGAAAGATCTTTTAACACATCATTAGGTCAAAGACCCATTTTCAAGAAAGTGGGAGTAAACCATACATAAATGGTAGTAAAATACTCTTACTTTTCATCTGTTCCCATTGTGTTTGCCCCATCACTTGGGCACTCTGTGTTCAGGTGGTCCTGTGGCAGGACAGAGGGAAGTATGTAAGTGCTACTGCAGCCCCTAGTGTCGTGTAGTGTTTGTCCCTTCTGTTGGCCCTTGGCACTCTGAAACTTTTTTTTATTTATTTAGTTTTTGTTAACCAAGTAAGTGCATTACACAGTTGAATGCCTATTTTCAGGCGCTACCCGGGACATTACATAGGGTCAGGGTCAGTCAACAGCAAGGTACAGTACAGCAACAGAAGTGACATTGACAGCAGCATATAGAACAGATTGTATAGCAAAGGCAGTACATAGATAAGCAAAGAAGTTCAGAATTACAAGGCAGTGGAGGAGCAGGCCAACTACTTATTTAATAAAACTAGACAAATATAAATAGTATGTCAAGCTCCTGTAAGGTAAATCTTGTTAGAAGACTAACATCAGGGACAAAGGTGAAACAACCAAACACATAAAAGATAGAGCTCTAGTTACAAGAGCATACATAGGAGGTGACTGCAGTATCCCTTTTTGAAGGTAGTGGCAGTCTGACACTGGCATAGGCTAGCAGGTATAGATTCCAAAGCCTTGAGACAACCGAGAAAGAGATGTCTCCCAGCCACGTCCTGGTTCTTGGTATAGGTAATTCTTCACGAATGGCAGATCTTAGTGGGTAGGTATCATTTGGAAGGTGGAGAAGACTAGACAGTGAAATAGGGGATTGGTTTTGCAAGAAGTTCCTTTGTGGATGGGTGCATGCCTGTTGAACATCCTGGACACCCGTGTGCGTTCTGGGATCAGGTGACTGAAGTAAAAACAGAAAATCTATGGAATATAAGCTGAATTGTTTAGAAGGCAATGCAAATTATAAACAGCACCAGAGGTGCTTTTAATTTATAGTTAAAGAATGATTTTCCATTTTCAAAAATGGCTCATTCTGTTTGGCTAAATCTTAAAATCCATTTTATTTCTGCCCCTTCCCCACAAAAAAAAGAAAACTGGGGGAAAACAGCATGTTTTTAACAAAAACTGGTTTCAGAGGGAGGGATCCAGAAAAGAACGGGTGTGAAGCAGGGTTTTTTGCATGATAAAATAATGCAAATCATTTTTTTCATGACAAATTGACTCCGAGTGCTGGTTTAAAAATAAATAAATAAATACAGGTAAAATTTTTTTTTTTAATTTTTTTATTTTCTTTTGAAAGCAGAAAATGATTGGCCCTAATGTACAGTGTATGCAGGTATTGCTTTTCTTACCAAGGGGGTACAAGCTGCTCCTGTTTTTAGCTGGAGGAAAACTGCTGTGTGACAAATTGCATCCTACTGCTGCCGTATAGAATGTTGCAATACTGAGTACTCGGGGTGGGGACGTAACTTAATTTCATTTAATTTTTATTTTTTATACTTGATAACTTGATGAGCATCACTGCCTGTTTTTCACAAGTGGCAAGTCTGAACAAATAATGGATATAATCTTACAGTACAGTCTTACAATACAAAGACACATCAGTACATTACAAGATATTCACTGTTGCAATTCAGCATTCATTGTTTTTTCTGTTGTTGAAAATACGTCTTAGAAGAAGAAAAGTAGCCAAAAGGCAACTAATGTTGCAGACTACCTTTAATCTGTTTATTGCAGGGTTTGGCTGCTGACCTTCATCTGTGCTGGCCGACGCCTGTTCCCACACAGTTGAGCTGCCCCTGCAGTAGTTCAGATGCCACCACACAACATCTCTGTGGCTTACTCCCTTTGCCCAGGAGTTCTTCTTCTTCTACATGTCTTCAGGAGCCAGTGTTTGGGAGAGAACTGCTAAGACTGCCCAGCAGGTTATTGTGTGTTGGTGGAAGTAGGTCCCTACACCTCCGCCCAGTTTACCTTATTAGTCTTGCCCTCCGTATGCCTGTGTGGCGACATCCCAGACCTGCATCCGACCTGCACTTGGAGGGGCAGAACAATCTGTGGTCCCCAGTGTTACCCACTGCTGCTCTAGGACGAGCTGTAAGACGCACTTAAGTGGCAGCATGGTCGCAACCCTCCTCCCTCTTGGAGTTGGAGCATGCTGCCTCCACAGTGCTTTCACCGACTTCTTTGGCCTGGGGATTGAAGTTGGGCTTGTTCTGTGAGTCAGTGCTTCCTGCATAGCAATTTAAAATGCTGCCACCTAGGATGCGTTAACAGTTGAGCCTCACATTTTAATGCATCAGGAGCAGCTGATTACTGTGTGCCCATTTAATAGAAGGGAGAAAGGTTTGACAATATCTGTAGCCCTTTCTGTAATGTGGGAAGATCAAGGAAATCGGTTTTCTTGCAGAAAATTAAAAAAAAAATAAAATAAAAAATGTGGAACGAAGCCTGCTCAGCTCCAAGGAATCAGTGGTATGTAGAGAAAGACCACCCACTCACCCATGGTGCATAGAAATAGTAATTTAATTTATTATGAATATTTTAGGTCGACAGTAAACAAAAACCTGTTTTGCAGGTATGTTACTACTTCAGAAGATAGTGTTCCTATCAAAAACAAAAACATATACTGCAGTATAAAAAAACAATTATATAAACCTAAAAAAAAATGAAGTCCTGTCACTCGTATGGTATGTGGTGCTTTTCTATCTAGTTTAAGACAGTCCTGCTCAGAACCTTCCCATAAATTGTCTTTAATTGTATATAATTTGAAGTACCTGGTCAGTACCATTGTTTGTTTTTTTTCGAGCTTATATGATTCTAACCATAGGAATCCTTCACTGGATGTTTACACTTAAAGCGTCTCAGCCCTGCACAGAGAGATGACCTGGAGATGGAACCTGTGCAAATGATGGATCATTTGAGCTAGGTTCAAACTCTCCTTGTAACATGGCTAAAGTAACAGAGGTTCAAACGGGAACAGAGATTGGTTGAAATCGGTCACATGGCACAAGCTCAGCACGGCATTATTGAACCAATAATGCTGTGTTTGAACATGCAGTTCGTAAGACAGCCATGAGGGCAAAACAGCAGTATATTGAAAAAGGTAATACTGTAGAAAAGACGCTTGTTTCCCACCCACCCACCCAATATCTCATAACAGTCCTGGCATAAGCAAACAATAGTCCGATACAGCAATACAGCAGCTGAACGGCGGAAGTAGAGACAGAGTCCGAATGCAACTCAGTGCAGTTACCTGTAGTGTCTCACGCGGCATCGATCTGCAAATATGGCTAGTTGACAAGTTCAGCACTCATGATGTGTATGCCAAGAGAGTATCTGTTACCCGGAACACCTAGATCTGGAAGCATGCCAGAGCAGGAAATCGGCAGTCCATATGTGTTTATGGAACCATAAATGTGAATTATTGTGTAGCGGCAAATCCTGCACAACCCAAGAAACAGGTGCATGTACATGTAGAGAGAGCAGTAATGAAGCAGAGCGTATTTGAAAAGGAGAACCCGAGCGAGAGTGACAGAAACAACGGCAGTGTTGCACAATATGCAAATCTGGTAAAGCCGTAGATAGGGAAAGAGAAATACCACTGTTCCCAAGTCCTCTTAAGCAGAGTATGACTAAAATTGCCATGTGGATTAATCCCAAACACAGAACTGTGCTTTAAAGACACGTTTGTCTTTCAGTATATGAAATATTACTTTTGTTACATCTGTATGTGAAAAAGCTGCTTAAATGTTGAAAAGTACAGTAAAGATTTATTCATAAACAAAATCTCATCTCCATCCAATCTGTTTCAAAAGTAGATCTATATTTGTCACATTTATGACAATTACCAGGCCATGTTACAAATGCATTAAGCCACTCCGAAGGTGGCATCTAATGGGGAATTAAAGCATAGTTGGCCCAACCATGCATTAATTCCCCATTAGATGCCACCTTCGTCGTGGCTTAATGCTTACTGGTGTCACACTCCCCTCTAGGATGTTGGTTTCAGATTTGTTTCTCTGCCTGAAGAGGGCAGTCACCCCAAAATTCAGCTCCGGCTATTATTGTTTTCAGAGTCTGTTTAGTTACTTTTTCAATAAACTCTGCATTAGTTTAGGGTTTATTCAGTATCTGTCTGTGTTTAATATTTTCTTTATTTCCCGTTTCGGTTCCCAGGAACTGGACAAAACTTGTGAGGGTGCAGTTCCTGCCTTTGGGGAGCCTCTATTATTTCTGCCTTAAATTGTTTATTTTTCATTATATTCTGCTGCTCTTAGCAGTTCTTTTAGTTTAAGGTCATGGTTCTCATTTTTGAGGGAACCAGACTTAAAACAAAAAAGATTACAGCTGCTTTTGGTAGTTTTTGGACTACTACTTGCAGTTCCCAGTAGAGAGGGACTGCATTCTTTTATAGTTTAATATTTTTTCTGACATACTAAAAATGTTTTCAGTCAGAAATCCTCTGGGAACAGAGTGTGGTGGTTTTTCTTCTGGGTCTTCAGCAACCGACATGTCTGATAGACCCAAGGAAAAAAAAAAAAAACACGCTTTGAAAATTGTAAAATCTGTTTCCAGCCCCTGACAAAGGCATACTGCCACAAGCTTTGTTTAAGGTGCCTGGGTGAAACACACACACACACCAAAAAAAGAAGAGTTTTGATTTCTCCGTTTGCCTCCATGTCACCAGAAATAGTAAAGGCTCTGAGGGAGATCCTAATGATGGTGGAAAGCACACTTGAGAGGGTTCGTCTCTCAAATACAGCAGCAGTCCCTGTCAAAGGGGACAGAAAAAAAAAAATAAAGCTGTCCAGCCATTAGACAAGCAGGGTAAGGATACCGTGGGTTCAAAAGGGGGAGCCCCGAGTCCAGTGAAAGCACAAATACACACAAGAGAGCTCAGAGCAGGCACTGGAAACAGTGTCTTCCAAGAAAAAACTAAAAGAAAAGAATATCCTTACCACTCCTACTGAAAAAGGAAAGGAGCAGGCTTTGGACCAAAGACACGAAGACAGATACCCTAATCAGAGGACATAACAGAAATGTAGCAGTTTGTCCAGGCCTTCCGGTCATGGAACATTTTATGAACATGCCTGCCCACCCCACCCCAAACACTTTGTGAAGATACTTGGTACATTCCAGACTGTCTGCCTGTGGTGGAGGAGGAACAAATGTACTATGAAGGGAGGAGGAGGAGGAGAAGAAAGGTAAACCCATTGAACCAGATGGCTCACTTGAACAGGAACTTGACTCTTCCTAGACCTACAGAAGACTACTCCTATGAACATACGAAGAAGCTAACAGAAGGACATTTGATCTATCAAGTCTGTTCATATTGCAGGGTTCACAGCTTGAGCTACTCCCCCTGCCCTCCCTCCCCACTCTTCCCATCCTCCCTACCCATGATCGTTACCTTCCCTTTATGCCTATCCCAGCCTCTCTTAAAGCTGCCCACTGTCTTCAACGAGATTACCTCTTCTGACAGCGCATTCCAAGTGTCCACCAGCCTTTCTGTGAAGAAGTGCTTCCTGACCTCCCTCTTAAACCTCTCACCCTCCAGCTTAAGACTGTGCCCCCTTGTATTGTGGTTGCCACTCAGCTTAAAGAGACTCTCCTTATCAACCTGATTTCTTCTTTTGTTAGCCATATGTTGTCTATGCACAAATGCAGCTCGTAGGCATTCCTATAGCCGAATGACGTGCGATTGTGCTTTTCGCACTCCCCGGCAGCATTCACTGAAGGCATACTAGTGCCTTGCATGAGGGATCCTGGCGTTGGTTGCGCTGGGCTCTGTGCTGGGGCAGGATGGGGATGCTGGGGGGGCACCCAAGCTGTGAGTATGCACTAACGCACTTGTGCTTTGGGCCAGGGCTGGAAATCTACGGTAGGGGGAGACTTGGGTGTAAGTGGTTACGCGCCCCCAACATGTCTGCACCAGCACACTGTGCTGCCCAGGAGGTCTGTAGTGTCCATATGGGCAAACACCTGTGCGCAGGTGGGTTACATGCATTTTGCATGTAGTTAGTGCATAGGCCCCTTTGTGCATGCCCTCAACATTTTCCCCCTCAGAATATTGAGGACTAGGAGGATGCAGACTTCATGGACATGATGGGGCTAGCTCCTGCAAGGAGGTTGCTGGTCCCCATTTGCAAATGATTAAGAAAAGCCACTTTAAAAATCCTGTCTACATCCACTTCAGCGGCAGCCATAGATAAAAGTTGAAAAGAACTATCAGGTTGACAGACAGGGTATCTAATTCCTGTATGCTCACTTTGCTCATCAAGGCGTCATCCAGGTGGCTGCATATGAGAGGGCTAAGGTACCTGTCTCTGCACATCCTCTGAAAACATTTTCCACAAAATTTAGATACCGTGGCCAATGAAGTTTATACATAAACTTCCTTGCCAATCAGGCAGGGAGCTTAGCCAGCTCATATAGCCCAGTACTAGAAGGCTCCAGGGAACGCAGTGCTGGCACTGGCAGAAAAAGCTAATGGTGAATTGGCACAGGACCTGATTGCCACAGCAAAATCAGCCCTTGATGCCACTAAATACCACTTCCACACAGCTGTGGACACTAATGACACTGCCTCAAGGATCTTAGCTGAGGCAGTTTCCTGACTAAGGACATCCATCCTTTCCCAGGACACTCGGACAAAAGGCAAGGATCTCCAGTTTGAAGGAGACTCTCTTTTTGGTGACAATACATGAAGAAAGTGGATGAATACAAAACCACTTATAAGAGCAACAATGAGAAAGAAAAGGCCTCTTTCGCCTACAGGCCTTATGGAAGAGGAGGCGGGGGCAGGGACTACTTCCCTAGAGCCTATGCCCCCTATGAGTATCAGCCCAATAGAAGCTACTAGTATAGCAGAGGCAGGAGGGGGCACTAATTGTACTGCTGCAGCAGCAGCTCCCCAAGCCTCAGCCAAAACAAAACCCCTGACTGTTCTGCCCAGGTCATCCAACCATTGTCAGTTGGGGGGAAGGCTGGCCCACTGCTGCCAGGAATGGGTAAAAATTACCACAAGACAAGTGGGGCCTTGAAATTGTATGCCAGACATTGTCCCTGCAGTTCAAAAAATGTCCAGAACTACAGAAACGCTAAAGTTTTTCAGCTCACTGTCCCAGAGAATAATTCTGTTTGAAATGGAAGAAACTACCGAAAGCTAAATCAGTGGAAGAGATTCCTGTCTTGCGGTGGGGCAAGGGCCTGTTCTCAAAATACTTCCTGACCCACAAGAAAAATGGGGTGAGGTGACTCATTGTAGACCTCAGATACCCGAACAAACGCATCACAAAAGAGAGATTCAAGATGGTCACACTGGGCACAGTGATATCATCTTTACAGTTAGGGCACTGGCTGTGGTCACTGGATGTAAAAGATGCATACTTTCATATACCAGTCAGACCCACCCACAGAAAGTACCTCAGGTTCAGGTTAGGAAACTGTCAGTACCAGTTTGCAGTCCTTCTCTGTGACCTTAATTCAGTACCAAGGGTCTTCACAAAGTGTCCATGGTGGCAGCACACTTAAGAAGGCAAGGTGTTGTGGTTTTTCCCTACCTGGATGACTGACTTGCCTTGAGGAAAACAGAGAACAAGAGACAAGGTGCTTTATTTGCAAGATAAAAAGTATCCTGGAAAAGTTGGATTTCTTGATAAATCTGCAGAAGTCCCCAAAGGAACCTTTTTAACTTCTGGATTTTATAGGCACAGAATTGGATACCTTGCAAGAGAAAGCCTTCCTACCTCAGGGAAGGGTAGCATCCTTGATTACCACAGCAAAATCCTTACCAGCGGGCCAGCCAAGGCTTGCAGGGAATTTCCTGTAACTACTGGTCCACATGGCAGCCTCCACTGCTGTGGTCTCATGGGCCAGATTTCAGATGAGGGACATTCATTACCACTTAAGAGACCACTGGTCTCAAATATGGGACTCCCTCGCAAAGCTAGTGCCAGTGACAAAAGCATTTGTCGAGGCACTAGATTGATGAAAGGAAGAAAGCAACCTCGGAGGGGAGAATGCACTTTCTTCTTTCAGCAGTCCCCAGCAGATGTCCTCACAACAGAGGATTCACTCCTAAGGTGGAGAAACCACCTGGAGGATCTCACAGTATGTGGCATCTGGAACCCACAGGAGACTCAGGAACACATCAGTCTTCTGGAAAACAGGGCAGTATTCCTGACAATGCAAGCCTTCTCGTCCCAGCTACAAGGTCAGTTGGTTCAGAACAGAACAAGTAACACTACAGTGATATACTACATAAACAAGCAGTAAGATACAAGATCCTCAAAACCGTGCACTGAGGCTGTGATTATCTGGGACCTAGCTTACTCCCTACATGCAAAGATCTTTGCAGTATACAGTACCTGCCAAACAAGGACACAACATCCTGGCAGACTCACTAAGCAGGATCAGCCAGGGAAACCACAAATGGACTATGAACTGACAGATTATAGCCACAGTTTTCAGAAGATGGGCACCCCAGAAATAGACTTGTTTGCCTTCTGGAGAACAATTGGCTCCCAGGTTTTGCTGCAGGCCATCAGCCAAGTGTACAAGGGCACAGTCCTAGAGGATGCCATAGAACTAAAATGGAGAGGGAGGTTTCTGTATGCCTTTCCACCATTTCTACTGATATAGAAAGAACTCCTGAAGGTCAGGAGGGAGCTTGCAGCAGTGTTTCTGATGGCCCTAGACATCACTGCTCCTGGCCCACTCCAGCAAGAATCTAATCAGCTTGCCACTGAGATGCAACCTGCTGACTCTAGCAGGGCAGGGTAACATTCCCAGACCCCAGGACCTTACATCTGAAGGCGTAGTTCTTGAAGAGCTAGAGTATTCTTGATTGAATCCTATCAGAGTAGGTTCTGAGTGTGGTTAAAGTTTCCAGGAAACCAGCAGTGAGGAAAGCGTATCCCTCTTAACGGAAGAGATTCTCTTACTGATGCACTCCTAGAAAGATCATTCCAATGCAAGTAGGGTTGCCAACAGTGCTGGACTACCTAGTGCTCTTGCAGTCCTTAGGCCATCAACACTAAATGTGCATTTAGCAACAGCATCGGCCTACAGATCAGCAGACAAGAGTAAGTCACCGGCCTCTCTGCCTATTTCGTAATTTTTTTTTTTTTTTTAAAAGATCTCAGCTATCTAGATCAACCTATGAGGACCCTGTCCCCCATGGGACTTTAATACAGTTATAAAATATGTCACATGAAAAACTATTTTCCTGATTTGGTATGACATCTGCTAGGAGGGTAAGCAAGCCTTCTGCACAGAAGCAAACTGCATAATCTTCCACATGGACAAAGGTAGTCCTTAGAACCAGTAGGAAGTTCCAACCTAAGGTGGTACCTAATTCCTACCTGAATCTCAGTTGCCGTTCTTGTCCTCTATCTTGAGTTCTCCAGCCCTGATGAACAGAAATGGCATCAGCCTGAAGCGAGTACTGGGTATCTGCATAGACCAGACGAAGGGTGTCAGGTCTCCAGTGATTCAGCTTTTTGTTACTTATGGGGAGGTGGGCAGAGGTAAACCAGCAACCAAAAGAACAGTCTCTCACTGAATACTCTTCCCCTTTTTTTTCTTTTTATTTTTGTGTGTAAAATCTGTTTATTGGCAGACCGGTATGCTGTGATTAACTGTATTTATTTAGTTTTTGTTGACCAGGAAAGGAAGACTAGACAATTCTGCCTGTTTTCAGTTTCAGCCAGCGAGGGATACAGATGGATGGCAACTGACATTGAACCAGATTAAAGGGACACTGTCAACCTGTTTTTCATCATATTATTTGTAGTTGAAACCCCACATTTTATGATTGCTTACCCTCTCTAAAATTCACTGATGTTGCTGTTTGTTTTGTCTGTCTCCTTGCTAAGTAGAACTGAAATGCATGGCAATGTATATTTATAAACAACTTTGTTTTTGTTTACAATCCTGGTTCTGCTCTTACTGCATACTTCCTGAGCGTTAGAAACGCACCAAAACAGTGCAGTCACTCATAAAGCAGTAGCCTCCTGAACTCCCACTGCATCATGAGGGGCTAGACTGTTTTGTGGGTGTTCCCAAGGCCAGGAAAGATGCATTTGGAGTTGATCAAGGAATGTAAACAAACCTGTTTTGGTGTGATAACACCAGTATGTTGGGTAGTCTGTTTTTTACTTTTTTACTTTTTTAAAGAAAATAAAGAGTCAGAATCAAACTACATAGCTACATCAACAATCTTTACAGAATGTTGGCAATCATAAAATATGTTTTTAAACTAGGGCACTTTGAGGACCTAAGGGGTTGACTGTGTTCCTTTAAGCTGTTGAGTAGTATTTTAGTGAATGGAGAAAATTTGGTCAGGACACCGGAAGTTCCCTGCTCTTTTCAAGAAGTGCATTAGGATCTTTAACATCCACCTGAACTACCACCAGAACAGGCAGATGGGACCTCGGTTTAACGTCGCATTTGAAAGACACTATATAATGTACATACCAGCAGCGGAGACAGTAGGTAAGAGGACAGGGAAGCGGACACAAGTACTTCACAAGGTACCGATAGTGATTGTGTATCAGTCTGGAACATCCTGGGCCATGGAAGCCCTTATACTTACACCCTAGATGCACAAATAAAGGAAACATGACATGCATACATCTGGTTTTGTTACTGCTAGGACCCTAGTAATTTGGAAACAGGTTGAGGCCAAATTCCTTTTCCAGGGTGGACCTGATCTTGCGTGCTTCTGCATATTTCTTTGGGTGGAGTATTGGACCCTCTCTATTTTCATACAGGCTAACAGCTCTGTACACAGTGAGCTATAGTGGGGGGCAGAGTCTGCATACTAGTACTGTGCCAGTAGTTGTTTAACTACTACTACTACACCCAGTTTCCAGAGGGGGTGTCTACAGGCAAAAGGTAAGCCAGCCACGAAGAGAACAGTAGCCAGGTGGATTGTCTCTTGTATTCAATTCTGTTACACGAATTGGGCAAAGAGCCCCTCAGGCCCTGAGGGCTCACTCGTACCAGGGGTACAGCTGCCTCTTTGGCAGCAGCTTAGGGATATTCCCCTGTTAGAAATCTGTAAAGCAGCTACCTGGAAAACTGTTAACACATTTACCAAGCATTACTGTCTGTATATTCAAGCCAGAAGTGATGCTAGGTTTGGCAGCAGTTCTGCAGAGCCTTTTCCCAAAGTAGGTTCTGTGGATCCCTCCTCCAGGCGGTACTGCTTGGTAGTGTGCATATAGTCAGAATACAGCAAGACTTCATGTTTGAAGAAAAAATTACTCACCATAGTAATGTTGTTTCTTCTAATGGAGTCTTGCTGTATTCTTACCTCCCTCCCTGCCTCCCCTCTCAGAACCTGTTTTGGAACGTGGGTTGGCAGGTGCATTATTGCACCCCAGAGGTGTACCTATTGAACCCATCCTGACTAGGTTGGGTATTGTTGAAGTTTGAATTATTATTACTTATCACTATCTACATAAGGTTTTCTTCTAGGGTTCTTGACTTGAGTGTTCTGGACCCAAGCTGTTGCCTATGGCTTAAAATTTGAAAAACATTTTCTTAAGCTAGTTAGTATTAGTGCTTCTAAGAATATGACTGTTACATTAGAATGTACCAGGGACAGAGGTTTGAAAACTGAGCTCGAGCTCAACGTCTCTGTGCTTTGGCATAGAGTTAACCTTTTACCTCGGGACAGTTCAGTGTTGAGGCTAACTGCATATAGTCAAAATACATCAAGACTCCATTAGAAGAAACAACATTACTATGGTGAGTATTTTTTCAATTTGTTAATTTTCCATAAACCTTTTCCATAGATCTTAATATTCTTTTTCTCATTAATGTATTTTATAACTTTTGTGCAGTTTGTTCATCTTTACCCTGTATTATTAATTTCTTATCCAGATTTTTCATTTCTTGTTCAAGTGTAGAAATTCTTCTTGCATGTTGTTTTTTCTTTTTGTTTTGATATGAAACTACAACTGCTCTTAAATATGCTTTAATAGCATCACATTTCATTGCCATTGTTCATTCTTCTTGATAACTGAATTGCCAGAATTCTTATATAGAATTTTTAATTATTTTTGTAAATTCTGTGTCTTGTGGTAGACTATTATCAAATTTCCATCGCAGTGATTTTGATCTATCTAATGCTGGTGTAATTAGAATGGTAATCATAGCGTGGTCTGAAACTGAGATGCTATGAATATTTGTGTCTAGAGTTTTGTTAAACATACTTTTATTTACTAAAGAAAATCAGTCCTCTACACATATTTAAATATTTATGATTTGTAAGTATATTCTTTTTTCATTGCATTTCTGTACCGCCATATATCTTATTAGATAATTCCTTAATATAAAATCATTCAGTAATCTTGCATTTTGATGATCATCTTTATTATTAAGCTTTGATGACTTGTCCATTGGGGGGTTAGGTAAAACATTCCAGTCTTCAGCTAATATAATATTTGTACTGTTAAGCAATATCATATCTTTTCTAATTGTGACAAATTCCTCATAGTGCATAAAAGGACCATACACAGAACCAAGTGTTATTTCTGATCCAAATAATTCTCCTCTAAGTAAAATGCATCTTCCCTCAACATCTTTTATTTTTATCGGATACATTTGAAGTTTATGTTCCTTGACCTCAGAATGGCTGTTCCTCTGCTGCTGTTGGTTCCTGTCGAGTACAAATATTGTCCCACCCATGATTTCTTTTAACTGTTTCACTTTGTTTTCTACCAAATAAGTTTCCTGTAAACATAATATCCCCACATAAAGTAATTTTGCATATTGCAAAATGTCATTGATTTTTTTAAATTAAATATTTACGTCATTGACATATAAAGAAGCCACTCTTAATATACAAGATATTTTTTCTTTATACCCCGCCATACAAAAACAGAAAGTATAAAACGTTTTTCCCCTTATCCAGAGCATGACTAAAATTCACAGTGTGCACCCTTATTTTCTAAGCCCTTTACTTTTAGACAACACTTGGTCTGTCGCCATCTGAAACATTTGGTATCCTCCACGGATACTTGGCTTTAATACCTTTTCCTGGCGTTGAGGATATTACATCCCCTGCCCTTGGGTATATCTAAATTTAAGATTTTATATTTAACTTCCTTTCAACGCAAGAGAACTACCCAGTTCCTAACTTACTATACTCCAACCTCTGCCCCATGATGACCTTTAAGTACAGGTACATATGTTGCGTAATTTGTAAAGAGTTATTTATGGAAATAGTTCAGGCAGTAGCTTCCTCAGTTCTTTTTCTGCATGTTCCGTTGAAGAAAAAATAACTGTTTGTTATTTATGGTAGCTTCTCAGTTTTGCTGGTAATAGTGCTGCTCTTTGTATCCATTTTGCCACGAACATTTCTTCAAAAAAATCGTAATTTTTCCTTTCCACTATAATTTCTTGTGGTAGATCTTGATAAATTGAGATTTGTCCCCCTTCAAAAGGATTTTTTTTTTTTTTTTATACATGGCATTCATAATTCTGAATTTGTCATCTGTATTAAATAACAATAACAGAATGTGGGGGTGTGCCATCTTTCGGTTTTGTTCTTAAGGATCTATGTACCTTATCGATTTCTATATTTAATTGCTGGTGGAATGTCCAAAAAAGTTCCAAATATTTGTAGTACGATATCTCTTAAAATTTGTTGTTCCCAGACTTCTAGTATTCCTATTAATCTTAAAGTTTTCTGTTGAGCTTTTAGTTTGTGTTATTTTAGTTGTAATTTCTGTTACAGCCTTTTTTGTTAGTGAATTTGTCTTTCATTTATTACTCCTTTATCTTCTAATTCTGAAACTCGAGATTCAAGCTGAGAAATGTTTGTGTTCATATCCATCACTGAATTGTCCATTTGAGAAATAGGTGTTTATTGTGTCCATGGCCTTTATCTACTCTTCTGTTTTAAATTTTACTAAATTTAAATCTTCACTTAAATCAAATCATACTTTATTTTTAAAAAGCGCCTTTCCAAAACCAAGGCACTTGCACAATAAATAATTCAAATGCATAAAATAAACAATATAATAAAATCAATTGATATAACATTCTTAAAAATCAGGAAAAGCTAGGCTAAATAAATAAGTTTTCAAGGCTGCTTTAAAACTTAGGGATAGTCAGGCAATCTCTCACCTGATGAGATAGAGATTCACAGGGTCGGGGCCATAAAACTAAATGACCTGGCCCCTGATGTCTTCAAATGGACCCTGGGACTTCTAGCAATCCTCATCGGTGGATCCGAGAGGTGGAGGGACAATAGGATGAAGAAGATCTTGCAGGTAGCTAGGTCTCTGGTCATGTAGGGCCTTATAGGTCAAACCGACCTTGAAGGTGATCCACCACTGTACTGGCAGCCAGTGCAGTCCCATGGAGGACAGGCGTTTATGACTGGTCTTAGAAGTAGCAATCAGAAGCTAACCACCGCATTCTGCACTAGCTGTAAGCAGCGGATATCAACTCCGTAACCCTAGGTAAAGGCATTGTAGTAGTCAAGGCGGAGGTAACGGAAGGTGTGGACCAAAATTGGAAGATCGTAAGAAGGAACCAGCTGCTTCACCCGGTCAATATTCCTCAGATGGTAAAAAGAGTTTTTGACAACAGCCGACACCTGTGATTTAAGGATCAGGCAGTCATCAAGTATAATGCCCAGGTTCCTCACCTGGTCTGAGGTGGCTAACTGGGCACCCCCAAGCCAAAGACCCGGAGGTGATCCTGTCAGCAAACCCACCTCCGGACAACCTGGGTCCACAACCAACACCTCATTTTTTTCTGGGTTTAACTGCAACCAACTCACACTCATCCAATCCTAGATCTCGGTGAGACAGTTGTTAAAGACCAAGACAGCATCACCTTGGCCAGGCACAAAGGACATGTACAGCTGAGTATCATCTGCATAGCAGTGAAAACTCAAACGTGCCGCCTAATAATCATTCCCAACGGCAGCATATACACTGCAAACAACATGGTGCCAAATGGAGCCCTGTGGCACCCCAGAGGATAGGGGGAGTGATGTCGAGAAAAAAATCCCAGACACCACCCTCTGAGTCCTACCCTCGAGGAATGATCGAAACCAATAGAGGACTGAACTGGACAGTCCACAGATAAACCGCAGGCTTTCCAACAGCACTCCATGGTCCACGGTATCAAATGCCACAGAGAGATCAAGATGGAACGGGTCTTTCGATCTCTCGCTATTAGGAGGTCATTTAGTACCCGAACAAGGGCCGTCTCGGTACTATGTCTCGTCCTAAATCCGGACTGGAGAGAATCATTGACATTGTGGCTGGTCAAATGATCATCCAGCTGTGACGCAACCACTTTCTCAATAACCTTACCCACAAAGGGTAGGTTAGAGACAGGGTCTGTAGTTGAAGCCAGATGTAGTCTGGGTCCAAGGAAGGCTTTAAGAAGTAGCCGCACCACGGCTTCCTTCAGGGCATCAGGAAAGATCCCCTCTCCAAAGACAACCAGACTATCTTGGCAAGGACTGGGCGATTTTATCCATTATCCTACTAAAGGGCCTGTGGGGCCCGGTCCAAACTACAGTTGGTTGGTCACAGCGACTGGACAACCATCACAATGTCATTGATTGTAGGTAGGTGAAGTCAGACCACACAAACTGGGTGTCCGACATCTCCTGTCGACCACCACAACTCCTGTTTGAGAGAGTTAAGAGGAGATCGGACCTGATTGTGGCAACCTCATCTGTGAAGAATCGAGCAAACTCCTCTTCGCTTCCTGTGAAAACACACTTCTAGGCTGAAGACAGATTGATTGCACAATCTGTCCACGGGTCCGGAAGAGCTGGGCTGGTCGATTCTACGTGAGCAGGAATTTCCCTGGACAGAATTCTGCCTTCTTACAGGTAATTGCTGATTGATAGACCTGATAATGGTCCATCAAACTAAGCCTATGCCACTCCAGTCCGACTTCCGCCAATACCTCTCAAGCCTTTGTCCCTCTCCTCAACTCCCTCAAGGTCTCATCAAACCAAGAGGCCTGGGGCGAAGTGAGGGCCAAACATCGAACAGGAGCAATGGAATCCAGGGCCCCACTGCCTTGTTATAGGCAAGTACCAGGTCCCCAGGATCCATGCACTCACTCGGTAGACTCGATAGGTCCAGCACTGCCATCAGGCCCTCTGGGGTAACACCCATCAAAAGGCGATACCGGACCACCTCCATAGGGGCCAGCGTACTGGGGGGGGGCAGGAAACTGAACCCAATGGTGTGATGGTCAGACCACCCGACTGGTTCCACCACCAAGTCAGATATCTCCATCCCCAGGAGAAACACCAAGTCCAATGAATGACCATCTATATGGGTTGAGGAGGAAATAACCTGTGTGAAGCCAGAGAATACATCAACTGGAGGAAGTTCTGACCAAACTGCGAGAGTTCAGATTTCGACCCAGGCATTGAAATCCCCAGGATCAGTCATCTGGAGGATCCCAGTGTCATGTCGACAAAGAAGTCTGCAACTTCCTGCAGGAAAACATTCCCATTACCTGGTGGACGGTAAATGAGAAGAATCCTGCACCCCACACCCTCACCCATGATACATTCAAAGGAGCTGGTGGTTCCCACTGGTACCTCCATCAGGTTCAGTTCCGATCTAAGACAGATGGCCACTCCCCCACCCCCACAATCCAACCTCAGACGGTGTATCACCGAATACCTGGCTGGTATAGCTTAAGCCAAAACAGGGCCAGCATTGTCATCCAGCCAGGTCTCGGTGATGCATGCCAGGTCCGATGACCCAACAAGATCAGCTATTATAGCAGTCTTGTTTTTAATGGACCTGGTGTTACATAACACCATCCAGGTAGGATGAGTCACCGTGATGACCGAGCCACCTGCCTGCTACAGCAGAGCTCCTTGGGTATGGGAATCAGGCAGGAGGACTCCTCTCCTGAACCCATTTCGCCCCCAGGGTGTCTTCTTGTCCCCATTGTCTCAATCCGCCCACTCTTTCCATTCCCCCACCAGGCCCTGCCCCGCCTTCCTCCCTCCTCACAATCCCCAGAGCCCGACACCATGTATATCCTCTGGAGATAGTGGGGACACCTAAAAGGGCGGAGGTCTTTAAACCTGGAGGGGAATAATGTCTGACCGTCCTCGTGCCTTCCCAGCACATCTTCACACACTCAGTAAGCACCCAAAATAACTTCCACACTATACACCTAACCACTCAACTCAATCATACACCACCCACCTTACAAACAATAAATGAACGTAAATATCAAATAAACATAGCAGATAAAATGATGACTTAGTTAAAAAGAGATTGCCACAGTTCTCCAACAAGTAATTTATAGCCCTTGGGAGCTCTCACCTCACCAGAGAAATAAACAAAAATGTCTTCCCAAACCAATCTCTCACTTCGGTTGGGGGTACAATATATAAATTTTTTTTAAACTATTTGCAACAGAGCAGGACACACTCACTGTCCGCCAGGCAAGAGAACAAAAGAGGGATAGTCTGACCGTGTGTCCAGTAGCAGTCTTCTGGGCTGTAGACCTCAAGCCATTCTGAGCAAGTCACTTCTTAAAATCGATTCTGGCCTAGAATTCAATAGATCTCCACAGAGAACTCTGCTGTCTCCAAGCCACCAAACCATCACCCGAGAAGAACGTCGCCAGGAGATCTAAGTGCAAATAGATTTCGGTGTGGAACAGGCTCATCAGCCCCCCCTCCCCCCGAGACCAACAAGTACCATGCATCGTATGCTCATCCTCCAATGGCCACAGGCCCAGTCTTCCGCACTACCAATCACCCAGTGGCTCTCTCCAGGTTCAGGTTGTGGCAATATGGGCAGCAACATATCCCCTCCAGCCCTCTCACAGAGGCAAATGAGAAAACGCTCCAGTCGGCAAAGCAAATGGCCTCACTGAAAGTCGGCAAGAAGCCAAACAGCCCAACCCCGGCAACAGCACCTCCACTCCGCTAACAGTCCACAGCTCTGCTCAAATCCAGCAGTCGCGAGCGGCAGCAAACAACCGCAGCTCCTCTTCTTTGTTCCTGGAAAGGCACCACAACTCGGACCACATAGACGATTCCCCCACGATCTCCTCGTCCTCGAACCTGGCTAAAAATGGAGTCGCCAAGTAAGGTGAACCAAAATAGCTATTTAATAGCGCAATAAAACAAAATGACACAAGGGAGAGAGGATTAGCCAACTGACTGTGCAGTCCTCACAATATATGGTAGACATTATTTACCACTATTACGTTATTTACCGTTTCAGACAATAGCCGAAAAAGAAGTGCCTATCACTACAACACTTCACTTCTTCACCCCAAAGCGAACTGCTCTATAAAAAGGAACAAAAATTAAATAAATATGCTAAGTAAAATGTGCTAAGTAAGGTGTGCTGACAGCTTAGCCTATAGCGTATTGCCTTGCAATGGGCTGCATTACACTACATTAATTCCTCTTATGTCTCCTATGAAAGCTGCAGCGGGGAGGGGACTACTGTCATTGTTAACTTCATGTTGTTTTTTTTTTTTATTGGAACTTTCCTGTTGTGCTTATCTTTGTTGCTTTTCCTGTTTTTTTTTTTTTGGGGAGGGGCTATGCATTTTCTCCACAACTGTGGTCTTGGTTTCTGTATTCTGATTTTTTTTTCCTTCTTCAATGGAGAACTGTGCCAAAAGGCAACTAATGTTGCAGACTACCTTTAATCTGTTTATTGCAGGGTTTGGCTGCTGACCTTCATCTGTGCTGGCGCCTGTTCCCACACAGTTGAGCTGCCCCTGCAGTAGTTCAGATGCCACCACACAACATCTCTGTGGCTTACTCCCTTTGCCCAGGAGTTCTTCTTCTTCTACATGTCTTCAGGAGCCAGTGTTTGGGAGAGAACTGCTAAGACTGCCCAGCAGGTTATTGTGTGTTGGTGGAAGTAGGTCCCTACACTCGCCAGGTTTACCTTATTAGTCTTGCCCTCCGTGATGCCTGTGTGGCGACATCCCAGACCTGCATCCGACCTGCACTTGGAGGGCAGAACAATCTATGGTCCCCAGTGTTACCCTGCTGCTCTGGGGCCTGAGCTGTAAGGCGCGCACTTATGGCAGCATGGTCGCAACCCTCCTCCCCCTTGGAGTTGGAGCATGCTGCCTCCACAGTGCTTTCACCGACTTCTTTGGCCTGGGGATTGAAGTTGGGCTTGTTCTGTGAGTCAGTGCTTCCTGCATAGCAATTTAAAATGCTGCCACCTAGGATGCGTTAACAGTTGAGCCTCACATTTTAATGCATCAGGAGCAGCTGATTACTGTGTGCCCATTTAATAGAAGGGAGAAAGGTTTGACAATATCTGTAGCCCCTTTCTGTAATGTGGGAAGATCAAGGAAATCGGTTTTCTTGCAGAAAATTAAAAAAAAAATAAAATAAAAAATGTGGACCGAAGCCTGCTCAGCTCCAAGGAATCAGTGGTATGTAGAGAAAGACCACCCACTCACCCATGGTGCATAGAAATAGTAATTTAATTTATTATGAATATTTTAGGTCGACAGTAAACAAAAACCTGTTTTGCAGGTATGTTACTACTTCAGAAGATAGTGTTCCTATCAAAACAAAACATATACTGCAGTATAAAAACAATTATATAAACCTAAAAAATGAAGTCCTGTCACTGCGTATGGTATGTGGTGCTTTTCTATCTAGTTTAAGACAGTCCTGCTCAGAACCTTCCCATAAATTGTCTTTAATTGTATATAATTTGAAGTACCTGGTCAGTACCATTGTTTGTTTTTTTTTTCGAGCTTATATGATTCTAACCATAGGAATCCTTCACTGGATGTTTACATAAGCGTCTCAGCCCTGCACAGAGATGACCTGGAGATGGAACCTGTGCAAATGATGGATCATTGAGCTAGGTTCAAACTCTCCTGTAACATGGCTAAAGTAACAGAGGTTCAAACGGGAACAGAGATTGGTTGAAATCGGTCACATGGCACAAGCTCACACGGCATTATTGAACCAATAATGCTGTGTTTGAACATGCAGTTAAGTAAGACAGCCATGAGGGCAAAACAGCAGTATATTGAAAAAGGTAATACTGTAGAAAAGACGTTGTTTCCCACCCACCCACCCAATATCTCATAACAGTCCTGGCATAAGCAAACAATAGTCCGATACAGCAATACAGCAGCTGAGCAGGCGGAGTAGAGAACAGAAGTCGAATGCAACTCAGTACAGTTACCTGTAGTGTCTCACGGCATCGATCTGCAAATATGGCTAGTTGACAAGTTCAGCACTCATGATGTGTATGCCAAGAGAGTATCTGTTACCGGAACACCTAGATCTGGAAGCATGCCAGAGCAGGAAATCGCGAGTCCATATGTGTTTATGGAACCATAAATGTGAATTATTGTGTAGCAGCAAATCCTGCACAGCCAAGAAACAGGTGCATGTACATGTAGAGAGCAGTAATGAAGCAGGCGTATTTGAAAAGGAGAACCCGAGCGAGAGTGACAGAAACAACGGCAGTGTTGCACAATATGCAAATCTGGTAAAGCCGTAGATAGGGAAAGAGAAATACCACTGTTCCCAAGTCCTCTTAAGCAGAGTATGACTAAAATTGCCATGTGGATTAATCCCAAACACAGAACTGTGCTTTAAAGACACGTTTGTCTTTCAGTATATGAAATATTACTTTTGTTACATCTGTATGTGAAAAAGCATGTGCTTAAATGTTGAAAAGTACAGTAAAGATTTATTCATAAACAAAATCTCATCTCCATCCAATCTGTTTCAAAAGTAGATCTATATTTGTCACATTTATGACAATTACCAGGCCATGTTACAAATGCATTAAGCCACTCCGAAGGTGGCATCTAATGGGGAATTAAAGCATAGTTGGCCCAACCAGCATTAATTCCCATTAGATGCCACATCGCATTAATACTTACTGGTGTCACACTCCCTCTAGGATGTTGGTTTCAGATTTGTTTCTCTGCCTGAAGAGGGCAGTCACCCCAAAATTCAGCTCCGGCTATTATTGTTTTCAGAGTCTGTTTAGTTACTTTTTCAATAAACTCTGCATTAGTTTAGGGTTTATTCAGTATCTGTCTGTGTTTAATATTTTCTTTATTTCCGTTTCGGTTCCCAGGAACTGGACAAAACTTGTGAGTGCAGTTCCTGCCTTTGAGGAGCCTCTATTATTTCTGCCTTAAATTGTTTATTTTTCATTATATTCTGCTGCTCTTAGCAGTTCTTTTAGTTTAAGGTCATGGTTCTCATTTTTGAGGGAACCAGACTTAAAACAAAAAAGATTACAGCTGCTTTTGGTAGTTTTTGGACTACTACTTGCAGTTCCCAGTAGAGAGGGACTGCATTCTTTTATAGTTTAATATTTTTTCTGACATACTAAAAATGTTTTCAGTCAGAAATCCTCTGGGAACAGAGTGTGGTGGTTTTTCTTCTGGGTCTTCAGCAACCGACATGTCTGATAGAGAAAAAAAAAAAAACACCTTTGAAAATTGTAAAATCTGTTTCCAGCCCTGACAAAGGCATACTGCCACAAGCTTTGTTTAAGGTGCCTGGGTGAAACACACACACACCAAAAAAGAAGAGTTTTGATTTCTCCGTTTGCCTCCATGTCACCAGAAATAGTAAAGGCTCTGAGGAGATCCTAATGATGGTGGAAAGCACACTTGAGAGGTTCGTCTCTCAAATACAGCAGCAGTCCCTGTCAAGGGACAGAAAAAAAAAATAAAGCTGTCCAGCCATTAGACAAGCAGGGTAAGGATACCGTGGAGTTCAAAGGGAGCCAGGTCCAGTGAAAGCACAAATACACAAGAGAGCTCAGAGCAGGCACGGAGAGCAGTGTCTTCCAAGAAAAAACTAAAAGAAAAGAATATCCTTACCACTCCTACTGAAAAAGGAAAGGAGCAGGCTTTGGACCAAAGACACGAAGACAGATACCCTAATCAGAGGACATAACAGAAATGTAGCAGTTTGTCCAGGCCTTCCGGGTCATGGAACATTTTATGAACATGCCTGCCCACCCCCACCCCCAAACACTTTGTGAAGATACTTGGTACATTCCAGACTGTCTGCCTGTGGTGGAGGAGGAACAAATGTACTATGAAGCGGAGGAGGAGGAGGAGAAGAAAGGTAAACCCATTGAACCAGATGGCTCACTTGAACAGGAACTTGACTCTTCTCCTAGACCTACAGAAGACTACTCCTATGAACATACGAAGAAGCTAACAGAAGGACATTTGATCTATCAAGTCTGTTCATATTGCAGGGTTCACAGCTTGAGCTACTCCCCTGCCCTCCCCCCACTCTTCCCATCCTCCCTACCCCATGATCGTACCTTCCCTTTATGCCTATCCCAGCCTCTCTTAAAGCTGCCCACTGTCTTCAACGAGATTACCTCTTCTGACAGCGCATTCCAAGTGTCCACCAGCCTTTCTGTGAAGAAGTGCTTCCTGACCTCCCTCTTAAACCTCTCACCCTCCAGCTTAAGACTGGCCCCTTGTATTGTGGTTGCCACTCAGCTTAAAGACTCTCCTTATCAACCTGATTTCTTCTTTTGTTAGCCATATGTTGTCTATGCTAAAATGCACCTTCGTGAGCATTCCTATAGCGAATGACGTGCGATTGTGCTTAGCGCACTCCCCGGCAGCATTCACTGAAGGCATACTAGTGCCTTGCATGAGGGATCCCCATGCTGGCTGCGCGGCTCTGTGCTGGGGCAGGATGGGGTATGCTGGGGGGGCGGGTACCCAAGCTGTGAGTATGCACTAACGCACTTGTGCTTTGGGCCAGGGCTGGAAATCTACGGTAGGGGAGACTTGGGTGTAAAGTGGTTACGCCTTAACATAAGCCTGCACTAGCACACTGTGCTGCCTAGGAGGTCTGTAGTGTCCATATGGGCAAACACCGTGTAGGTGGGTTATATGCATTTGCATGTAGTTAGTGCATAGGCCCTTTGTGCATGCCCTCAACATTTTCCCCCAGAATATTGAGGACTAGGAGGATGCAGACTTCATGGACATGATGGGCTAGCTCCTGCAAGGAGGTTGCTGGTCCCCATTTGCAAATGATTAAGAAAAGCCACTTTAAAATCCTGTCTACATCCACTTCAGCGGCAGCCATAGATAAAAGTTGAAAAGAACTATCAGGTTGACAGACAGGGTATCTAATTCCTGTATGCTCACTTTGCTCATCAAAGGCGTCATCCAGGTGGCTGCATATGAGAGGCTAAGGTACCTGTCTCTGCACATCCTCTGAAAACATTTTCCACAAAATTTAGATACACATGGCCAATGAAGTTTATACATAAACTTCCTTGCCAATCAGGCAGGAGCTTAGCCAGCTCATATAGCCCAGTACTAGAAGGCTCCAGGGGCAGCAGTGCTGGCACTGGCAGAAAAAGCTAATGGTGAATTGGCACAGGACCTGATTGCCACAGCAAAATCAGCCCTTGATGCCACTAAATACCACTTCCACACAGCTGTGGACACTAATGACACTGCCTCAAGGATCTTAGCTGAGGCAGTTTCCTGACTAAGGACATCCATCCTTTCCCAGGACACTCGGACAAAAGGCAAGGATCTCAGTTTGAAGGAGACTCTCTTTTGGTGACAATACATGAAGAAAGTGGATGAATACAAAACCACTTATAAGAGCAACAATGAGAAAGAAAAGGCCTCTTTCGCCTACAGGCCTTATGGAAGAGGAGGCGGGGCAGGACTACTTCCCTAGAGCCTATGCCCCTATGAGTATCAGCCAATAGAAGCTACTAGTATAGCAGAGGCAGGAGGGGCACTAATTGTACTGCTGCAGCAGCAGCTCCCCAAGCCTCAGCCAAAACAAAACCCTGACTGTTCTGCCCAGGTCATCCAACCATTGTCAGTTGGGGAAGGCTGGCCCACTGCTGCCAGGAAATGGGTAAAATTACCACAAGACAAGTGGGGCCTTGAAATTGTATGCCAGACATTGTCCCTGCAGTTCAAAAAATGTCCAGAACTACAGAAAACGCTAAAGATTTTCAGCTCACTGTCCCAGAGAAATAATTCTGTTTGAAATGGAAGAAACTACACAGCTAAATCAGTGGAGAGAGATTCCTGTCTTGCGGTGGGGCAAGAGCCTGTTCTCAAAATACTTCCTGACCCACAAGAAAAATGGGGTGAGGTGACTCATTGTAGACCTCAGATACCCGAACAAGCATCACAAAAGAGAGATTCAAGATGGTCACACTGGGCACAGTGATATCATCTTTACAGTTAGGGCACTGGCTGTGGTCACTGGATGTAAAAGATGCATACTTTCATATACCAGTCAGACCCACCCACAGAAAGTACCTCAGGTTCAGGTTAGGAAACTGTCAGTACCAGTTTGCAGTCCTTCTCTGTGACCTTAATTCAGTACCAAGGGTCTTCACAAAGTGTCCATGGTGGCAGCACACTTAAGAAGGCAAGGTGTTGTGGTTTTTCCTACCTGGATGACTGACTTGCCTTGAGGAAAACAGAGAACAAGACAAGGTGCTTTATTTGCAAGATAAAAAGTATCCTGGAAAAGTTGGATTTCTTGATAAATCTGCAGAAGTCCCCAAAGGAACCTTTTAACTTCTGGATTTTATAGGCACAGAATTGGATACCTTGCAAGAAAGCCTTCCTACCTCAGGGAGGGTAGCATCCTTGATTACCACAGCAAAATCCTTACCAGCAGGCCAGCCAAGGCTTGCAGGGAATTTCCTGTAACTACTGGTCCACATGGCAGCCTCCACTGCTGTGGTCTCATGGGCCAGATTTCAGATGAGGGACATTCATTACCACTTAAGAGACCACTGGTCTCAAATATGGGACTCCCTCGCAAAGCTAGTGCCAGTGACAAAAGCATTTGTCGAGGCACTAGATTGATGAAAGGAAGAAAGCAACCTCGGAGGGGAGAATGCACTTTCTTCTTTCAGCAGTCCCCAGCAGATGTCCTCACAACAGAGGATTCACTCCTAAGGTGGAGAAACCACCTGGAGGATCTCACAGTATGTGGCATCTGGAACCCACAGGAGACTCAGGAACACATCAGTCTTCTGGAAAACAGGGCAGTATTCCTGACAATGCAAGCCTTCTCGTCCCAGCTACAAGGTCAGTTGGTTCAGAACAGAACAAGTAACACTACAGTGATATACTACATAAACAAGCAGTAAGATACAAGATCCTCAAAACCGTGCACTGAGGCTGTGATTATCTGGGACCTAGCTTACTCCCTACATGCAAAGATCTTTGCAGTATACAGTACCTGCCAAACAAGGACACAACATCCTGGCAGACTCACTAAGCAGGATCAGCCAGGGAAACCACAAATGGACTATGAACTGACAGATTATAGCCACAGTTTTCAGAAGATGGGCACCCCAGAAATAGACTTGTTTGCCTTCTGGAGAACAATTGGCTCCCAGGTTTTGCTGCAGGCCATCAGCCAAGTGTACAAGGGCACAGTCCTAGAGGATGCCATAGAACTAAAATGGAGAGGGAGGTTTCTGTATGCCTTCCACCATTTCTACTGATATAGAAAGAACTCCTGAAAGGTCAGGAGGAGCTTGCAGCAGTGTTTCTGATGGCCCTAGACATCACTGCTCCTGCCCACTCCAGCAAGAATCTAATCAGCTTGCCACTGAGATGCAACCTGCTGACTCTAGCAGGGCAGGGTAACATTCCCAGACCCCAGGACCTTACATCTGAAGGCGTAGTTCTTGAAGAGCTAGAGTATTCTTGATTGAATCCTATCAGAGTAGGTTCTGAGTGTGGTTAAAGTTTCCAGGAAACCAGCAGTGAGGAAAGCGTATCCCTCTTAACGGAAGAGATTCTCTTACTGATGCACTCCTAGAAAGATCATTCCAATGCAAGTAGGGTTGCCAACAGTGCTGGACTACCTAGTGCTCTTGCAGTCCTTAGGCCATCAACACTAAATGTGCATTTAGCAACATCGACCTACAGATCAGCAGACAAGTAAGTCACGGCCTCTCTGCCTATTTCGTAATTTTTTTTTTTTTTTTTTAAAGATCTCCAGCTATCTAGATCAACCTATGAGGACCCTGTCCCCATGGGACTTTAATACAGTTATAAAATATGTCACATGAAAACTATTTTCCTGATTTGGTATGACATCTGCTAGGAGGGTAAGCAAGCCTTCTGCACAGAAGCAAACTGCATAATCTTCCACATGGACAAAGGTAGTCCTTAGAACCAGTAGGAAGTTCAACCCTAAGGTGGTACCTAATTCCTACCTGAATCTCAGTTGCCGTTCTTGTCCTCTATCTTGGAGTTCTCCAGCCTGATGAACAGAAATGGCATCAGCCTGAAGCGAGTACTGGGTATCTGCATAGACCAGACAAGGGTGTCAGGTCTCCAGTGATTCAGCTTTTGTTACTTATGGGGAGGTGGGCAGAGGTAACCAGCAAACTAAAAGAACAGTCTCTCACTGAATACTCTTCCCTTTTTTTTTCTTTTTATTTTTGTGTGTAAAATCTGTTTATTGGCAGACCGGTATGCTGTGATTAACTGTATTTATTTAGTTTTTGTTGACCAGGAAAGGAAGACTAGACAATTCTGCCTGTTTTCAGTTTCGTCCCGCGGAAGGGGGATACAGATGGATGGCAACTGACATTGAACCAGATTAAAGGGACACTGTCAACCTGTTTTTCATCATATTATTTGTAGTTGAAACCCCACATTTTATGATTGCTTACCCTCTCTAAAATTCACTGATGTTGCTGTTTGTTTTGTCTGTCTCCTTGCTAAGTAGAACTGAAATGCATGGCAATGTATATTTATAAACAACTTTGTTTTTGTTTACAATCCTGGTTCTGCTCTTACTGCATACTTCCTGAGCGTTAGAAACGCACCAAAACAGTGCAGTCACTCATAAAGCAGTAGCCTCCTGAACTCCCACTGCATCATGAGGGGCTAGACTGTTTTGTGGGTGTTCCCAAGGCCAGGAAAGATGCATTTGGAGTTGATCAAGGAATGTAAACAAACCTGTTTTGGTGTGATAACACCAGTATGTTGGGTAGTCTGTTTTTTACTTTTTTACTTTTTTAAAGAAAATAAAGAGTCAGAATCAAACTACCAGCTACATCAACAATCTTTACAGAATGTTGGCAATCATAAAATATGTTTTTTAAACTAGGGGCACTTTGAGACCTAAGGGGGTTGACTGTGTTCCTTTAAGCTGTTGGTAGTATTTTTAGTGAATGGAGAAAATTTGGTCAGGACACCAGGGAAGTTCCCCTGCTCTTTTCAAGAAGTGCCGTGGGATCTTTAACATCCACCTGAACTACCACCAGAACAGGCAGATGGGACCTCGGTTTAACGTCGCATTTGAAAGACACTATATAGTAATACATACCAGCAGCGGGAGACAGTAGGTAAGAGGACAGGGAAGCGGACACAAGTACTTCACAAGGTACCCGATAGTGATTGTGTATCAGTCTGGAACATCCTGGGCCATGGAAGCCCTTATACTTTACACCCCTAGATGCACAAATAAAGGAAACATGACATGCATACATCTGGTTTTGTTACTGCTAGGACCCCTAGTAATTTGGAAACCAGGTTGAGGCCAAATTCCTTTTCCAGGGTGGACCTGATCTTGCGTACTTCTGCATATTTCTTTGGGTGGAGTATTGGACCCTCTCTATTTTCATACAGGCTAACAGCTCTGTACACAGTGAGCTATAGTGGGGGGAGAGTCTGCATACTAGTACTGTGCCAGTAGTTGTTTAACTACTACTACTACACCCAGTTTCAGAGGGGTGTCTACAGGCAAAAGGTAAGCCAGCCACGAAGAGAACAGTAGCCAGGTGGATTGTCTCTTGTATTCAATTCTGTTACGACGAATTGGGCAAAGAGCCCCTCAGGCCTGAGGGCTCACTCGACCAGGGGTACAGCTGCCTCTTTGGCAGCAGCTTAGGGATATTCCCCTGTTAGAAATCTGTAAAGCAGCTACCTGGAAAACTGTTAACACATTTACCAAGCATTACTGTCTGTATATTCAAGCCAGAAGTGATGCTAGGTTTGGCAGCAGTTCTGCAGAGCCTTTTCCCAAAGTAGGTTCTGTGGATCCCTCCTCCAGGCGGTACTGCTTGGTAGTGTGCATATAGTCAGAATACAGCAAGACTTCATGTTTGAAGAAAAAATTACTCACCATAGTAATGTTGTTTCTTCTAATGGAATCTTGCTGTCTCCTGCCTCCCCTCTCAGAACCTGTTTTGGGACGTGGGTTGGCAGGTGCATTATTGCACCCCAGAGGTGTACCTATTGAACCCATCCTGGCTAGGTTGGGTATTGTTGAAGTTTGAATTATTATTACTTATCACTATCTACATAAGGTTTTCTTCTAGGGTTCTTGACTTGAGTGTTCTGGACCCAAGCTGTTGCCTATGGCTTAAAATTTGAAAAACATTTTCTTAAGCTAGTTAGTATTAGTGCTTCTAAGAATATGACTGTTACATTAGAATGTACCAGGGACAGAGGTTTGAAAACTGAGCTCGAGCTCAACGTTCTGTGCTTTGGCATAGAGTTAACCTTTTACTCTCCGGGACAGTTCAAGTGCTGAGGCTAACTGCATATAGTCAAAATACATCAAGACTCCATTAGAAGAAACAACATTACTATGGTGAGTATTTTTTTCAATTTGTTAATTTTCCATAAACCTTTTTCCATAGATCTTAATATTCTTTTTTCTCATTAATGTATTTTTATAACTTTTGTGCAGTTTGTTCATCTTTACCCTGTATTATTAATTTCTTATCCAGATTTTTCATTTCTTGTTCAAGTGTAGAAATTCTTCTTGCATGTTGTTTTTCCTTTTTGTTTTGATATGAAACTACAACTGTCTTAAATATGCTTTAATAGCATCACATTTCATTGCCATTGTTCATTCTTCTTGATAACTGAATTGCCAGAATTCTTATATAGAATTTTTAATTATTTTTGTAAATTCTGTGTCTTGTGGTAGACTATTATCAAATTTCCATCATGAGTGATTTTGATCTATCTAATGCTGGTGTAATTAGAATGGTAATCATAGCGTGGTCTGAAACTGAGATGCTATGAATATTTGTGTCTAGAGTTTTGTTAAACATACTTTTATTTACTAAAAGAAAATCAGTCCTGCTACACATATTTAAATATTTATGATTTGTAAGTATATTCTTTTTTTCATTGCATTTCTGTACCGCCATATATCTTATTAGATAATTCCTTAATATAAAATCATTCAGTAATCTTGCATTTTGATGATCATCTTTATTATTAAGCTTTGATGACTTGTCCATTGGGGGGTTAGGTAAAACATTCCAGTCTTCAGCTAATATAATATTTGTACTGTTAAGCAATATCATATCTTTTCTAATTGTGACAAATTCCTCATAGTGTAAAAGGACCATACACAGAACCAAGTGTTATTTCTGATCCAAATAATTCTCCTCTAAGTAAAATGCATCTTCCTCAACATCTTTTATTTTATCGGATACATTTGAAGTTTATGTTCCTTGACCTCAGAATGGCTGTTCCTCTGCTGCTGTTGGTTCCTGTCAGTACAAATATTGTCCCACCCATGATTTCTTTTAACTGTTTCACTTTGTTTTCTACCAAATAAGTTTCCTGTAAACATAATATCCCCACATAAAGTAATTTTGCATATTGCAAAATGTCATTGATTTTAAATTAAATATTTACGTCATTGACATATAAAGAAGCCACTCTTAATATACAAGATATTTTTTCTTTATACCCCGCCATACAAAAACAGAAAGTATAAAACGTTTTTCCCCTTATCCAGAGCATGACTAAAATTCACAGTGTGCACCCTTATTTTCTAAGCCCTTTTACTTTTAGACAACACTTGGTCTGTCGCCATCTGAAACATTTGGTATCCTCTCCTCCACGGATACTTGGCTTTAATACCTTTTCCTGGCGTTGAGGATATTACATCCCCTGCCCTTGGGTATATCTAAATTTAAGATTTTATATTTAACTTCCTTTCAACGCAAGAGAACTACCCAGTTCCTAACTTACTATACTCCAACCCGCTCCCCCATGATGACCTTTAAGTACAGGTACATATGTTGTGAATTTGTAAAGAGTTATTTATGGAAATAGTTCAGGCAGTAGCTTCCTCAGTTCTTTTTCTGCATGTTCCGTTGAAGAAAAAAAATAACTGTTTGTTATTTATGGTAGCTCTCAGTTTTGCTGGTAATAGTGCTGCTCTTTTGTATCCATTTTGCCACGAACATTTCTTCAAAAAAATCGTAATTTTTCCTTTCCACTATAATTTCTTGTGGTAGATCTTGATAAATTGAGATTTGTCCCCCTTCAAAAGGATTTTTTTTTTTTTTTTATACATGGCATTCATAATTCTGAATTTGTCATCTGTATTAAATAACAATAACAGAATGTGGGGGTGTGCCATCTTTCGGTTTTGTTCTTAAGGATCTATGTACCTTATCGATTTCTATATTTAATTGCTGGTGGAATGTCCAAAAAAGTTCCAAATATTTGTAGTACGATATCTCTTAAAATTTGTTGTTCCCAGACTTCTAGTATTCCTATTAATCTTAAAGTTTTCTGTTGAGCTTTTAGTTTGTGTTATTTTAGTTGTAATTTCTGTTACAGCCTTTTTTGTTAGTGAATTTGTCTTTCATTTATTACTCCTTTATCTTCTAATTCTGAAACTCGAGATTCAAGCTGAGAAATGTTTGTGTTCATATCCATCACTGAATTGTCCATTTGAGAAATAGGTGTTTATTGTGTCCATGGCCTTTATCTACCCCTTCTGTTTTAAATTTTACTAAATTTAAATCTTCACTTAAATCAAATCATACTTTATTTTTAAAAAGCGCCTTTCCAAAACCAAGGCACTTGCACAATAAATAATTCAAATGCATAAAATAAACAATATAATAAAATCAATTGATATAACATTCTTAAAAATCAGGAAAAGCTAGGCTAAATAAATAAGTTTTCAAGGCTGCTTTAAAACTTAGGATAGTCAGGCAATCTCTCACCTGATGAGATAGAGAATTCCACAGGGTCGGGGCCATAAAACTAAATGACCTGGCCCCCTGATGTCTTCAAATGGACCCTGGGACTCTCTAGCAATCCCTCATCGGTGGATCCGAGAGGGTGGGAGGGACAATAGGGATGAAGAAGATCTTGCAGGTAGCTAGGTCTCTGGTCATGTAGGGCCTTATAGGTCAGCAAACCGACCTTGAAGGTGATCCACCACTGTACTGGCAGCCAGTGCAGTCCGCGGAGGACAGGCGTTGTATGACTGGTCTTAGAAGTAGCAATCAGAAGCCTAACCACCGCATTCTGCACTAGCTGTAAGCAGCGGATATCAACTCCCGGTAACCCTAGGTAAAGGGCATTGTAGTAGTCAAGGCGGGAGGTAACGAAGGTGTGGACCAAAATTGGAAGATCGTAAGAAGGAACCAGCTGCTTCACCCGGTCAATATTCCTCAGATGGTAAAAAGAGTTTTTGACAACAGCCGACACCTGTGATTTAAGGATCAGGCAGTCATCAAGTATAATGCCCAGGTTCCTCACCTGGTCTGGGGTGGCTAACTGGGCACCCCCAAGCCAAAGACCCGGAGGTGATCCTGTCAGCAAACCCACCTCCCGACAACCTGGGTCCACAACCAACACCTCATTTTTTTCTGGGTTTAACTGCAACCAACTCACACTCATCCAATCCTAGATCTCGGTGAGACAGTTGTTAAAGACCAAGACAGCATCACCTTGGCCAGGCACAAAGGACATGTACAGCTGAGTATCATCTGCATAGCAGTGAAAACTCAAGCCGTACCGCCTAATAATCATTCCCAACGGCAGCATATACACTGCAAACAACATGGGTGCCAAAATGGAGCCCTGTGGCACCCCAGAGGATAGGGGGAGTGATGTCGAGAAAAAAATCCCAGACACCACCCTCTGAGTCCTACCCTCGAGGAATGATCGAAACCAATAGAGGACTGAACTGGACAGTCCACAGATAAACCGCAGGCTTTCCAACAGCACTCCATGGTCCACGGTATCAAATGCCACAGAGAGATCAAGATGGAACGGGTCTTTCGATCTCTCGCTATTAGGAGAAGTCATTTAGTACCGAACAAGGGTAAATCTCGGTACTCTCTCTAAATCCTAAATCCGGACTGGAGAAAATCATTGACATTGGGCTGGTCAAATGATCATCCAGCTGTGACGCAACCACTTTCTCAATAACCTTACCCACAAAGGGTAGGTTAGAGACAGGCCTGTAGTTAGCCAGACAGTCTGGGTCCAAGGAAGGCTTCTTAAGAAGTAGCCGCACCACGGCTTCCTTCAGGGCATCAGGAAAGATCCCCCTCTCCAAAGACAACCAGACTATCTTGGCAAGGACTGGGCCGATTTTTATCCACACATCCTACTAAAGGGCCTGTGGGGCCCGGGTCCAAACTACAGTTGGTTGGTCACAGCGACTGGACAACCATCACAATGTCATTGATTGTAGGTAGGTCGAAGTCAGACCACACAAACTGGGTGTCCGACATCTCCTGTCGACCACCACAACTCCTGTTTGAGAGAGTTAAGAGGAGATCGGACCTGATTGTGGCAACCTCATCTGTGAAGAATCGAGCAAACTCCTCTTGCCGTTCCTGTGAAAACACACTTCTAGGCTGAAGACAGATTGGATTGCACAATCTGTCCACGGTCCGGAAGAGCTGGGCTGGTCGATTCTGCGCAGCAGGAATTTCCCTGGACAGGAATTCTGCCTTCTTACAGGTAATTGCTGATTGATAGACCTGATAATGGTCCATCAAACTAAGCCTATGCCACTCCAGTCCCGACTTCCGCCAATACCTCTCAAGCCTTTGTCCCACTCTCCTCAACTCCCTCAAGGTCTCATCAAACCAAGGAGGCCTGGGGCGAAGAGTGAGGGGCCAAACACGAACAGGAGCAATGGAATCCAGGGCCCCTACGACTGCCTTGTTATAGGCAAGTACCAGGTCCCCAGGATCCATGCACTCACTCGGTAGACTCGATAGGTCCAGCACTGCCATCAGGCCCTCTGGGGTAACACCCATCAAAAGGCGATACCGGACCACCTCCATAGGGGCCAGCGTACTGGGGGGGGGCAGGAAACTGAACCCAATGGTGTGATGGTCAGACCACCCGACTGGTTCCACCACCAAGTCAGATATCTCCATCCCCAGGAGAAACACCAAGTCCAATGAATGACCATCTATATGGGTTGAGGAGGAAATAACCTGTGTGAAGCCCAGAGAATACATCAACTGGAGGAAGTTCTGACCAAACTGCGAGAGTTCGTTATCGACCCAGGCATTGAAATCCCCCAGGATCAGTCATCTGGAGGATCCCAGTGTCATGTCGACAAAGAAGTCTGCAACTTCCTGCAGGAAAACATTCCCATTACCTGGTGGACGGTAAATGAGAAGAATCCTGCACCCCACACCCTCACCCATGATACATTCAAAGGAGCTGGTGGTTCCCACTGGTACCTCCATCAGGTTCAGTTCCGATCTAAGACAGATGGCCACTCCCCCACCCCCACAATCCAACCTCAGACGGTGTATCACCGAATACCTGGCTGGTATAGCTTAAGCCAAAACAGGGCCAGCATTGTCATCCAGCCAGGTCTCGGGTGATGCATGCCAGGTCCGATGACCCAACAAGATCAGCTATTATAGCAGTCTTGTTTTTAATGGACCTGGTGTTACATAACACCATCCAGGTAGGATGAGTCACCGGTGATGACCGAGCCACCTGCCTGCTACAAGCAGAGCCCTTGGGTATGGGAATCAGGCAGGGAGGACTCCTCTCCTGAACCCATTTCGCCCCAGGGTGTCTTCTTGTCCCCATTGTCTCAATCCGCCCACTCCTTTCCATTCCCCCACCAGGCCCTGCCCCCGCCTTCCTCCTCCTCACAATCCCCAGAGCCCGACACCATGTATATACCTCTGGAGATAGTGGGGGACACCTAAAAGGGCGGAGGTCTTTAAACCTGGAGGGGGAATAATGTCTGACCGTCCCTGCGTCTTCCCAGCACATCTTCACACACTCAGTAAGCACCCAAAATAACTTCCACACTATACACCTAACCACTCAACTTCCAATCATACACCACCCACCTTACAAACAATAAATGAACGTAAAATATCAAATAAACATAGCAGATAAAATGATGACTTAGTTAAAAAAGAGATTGCCACAGTTCTCTCCAACAAGTAATTTATAGCCCCTGGGAGCTCTCACCTCACCAGAGAAATAAACAAAAATGTCTTCCCAAACCAATCTCTCACTTCGGTTGGGGGTACAATATATAAATTTTTTTTAAACTATTTGCAACAGAGCAGGACACACTCACTGTCCGCCAGGCAAGAGAACAAAAGAGGGATAGTCTGACCGTGTGTCCAGTAGCAGTCTTCTGGGCTGTAGACCTCAAGCCCATTCTGAGCAAGTCACTTCTTAAAATCGATTCTGGCCTAGAATTCAATAGATCTCCACAGAGAACTCTGCTGTCTCAAACCACCAAACCATCACCCGAGAAGAGCATCGCCAGGAGATCTAAGTGCAAATAGATTTCGGTGTGGAACAGGCTCATCAGCCCCCCCCTCCCCGAGACCAACAAGTACCATGCATCGTATGCTCTCATCCTCCAATAGCCCACAGGCCCAGTCTTCGCACTACCAATCACCCAGTGGCTCTCTCCAGGTTCAGGTTGTGGCAATATGGGCAGCAACATATCCCCTCAGCCCTCTCACAGAGGCAAATGAGAAGCAGCTCCAGTCGGCAAAGCAAATGGCCTCACTGAAAGTCGGCAAGAAGCCAAACAGCCCAACCCCGGCAACAGCACCTCCACTCCGCTAACAGTCCACAGCTCTGCTCAAATCCAGCAGTCGCGAGCGGCAGCAAACAACCGCAGCTCCTCTTCTTTGTTCCTGGAAAGGCACCACAACTCGGACCACATAGACGATTCCCCCACGATCTCCTCGTCCTCGAACCTGGCTAAAAATGGAGTCGCCAAGTAAGGTGAACCAAAATAGCTATTTAATAGCGCAATAAAACAAAATGACACAAGGGAGAGAGGATTAGCCAACTGACTGTGCAGTCCTCACAATATATGGTAGACATTATTTACCACTATTACGTTATTTACCGTTTCAGACAATAGCCGAAAAAGAAGTGCCTATCACTACAACACTTCACTTCTTCACCCCAAACGAACTGCTCTATAAAAAGGAACAAAAAATTAAATAAATATGCTAAGTAAAATGTGCTAAGTAAGGTGTGCTGACAGCTTAGCCCAGCGTGGCCGCCGTCTTGCAATGGGCTGCATTACACTACATTAATTCCTCTTATGTCTCCTATAAGCTGCAGCGGGAGGGGACTACTGTCATTGTTAACTTCATGTTGTTTTTTTTTTGGAACTTTCCTGTTGTGCTTATCTTTGTTGCTTTTCTGTTTTTTTTTTTTGGGGAGGGGCTATGCATTTTCTCCACAACTGTGGTCTTGGTTTCTGTATTCTGATTTTTTTTTTCCTTCTTCTTCAATGGAGAACTGTTCTATGTCTGATTCTGCTGGAATGTATTCTGGCTCCTGCTGTTGAAGATTTAAACTATTTGTCTCCCCTGTTGCATTTTGTTCCTCCTTTTGTATTTCATATTTTGAATTAGGCGCTTCCAATTCGTTGTCTGTTCCCTTTACTCCCTCTGTTTTTTGATGTAATGTGTCCTTTTCCATAATTATTTTCTACTGCATTACTGTACTAGTTTGACCAGATTCTTTTGAATTTGGTTGTACTGGTGAGTTCAAAGGACTTACTGGATTAGGGAGATTTAATGTCGGAATTTTTACAAAGAAACTAAGTCCTGTTTGGCCTGTGCTATTGTGTGCTGCTGTTTTATCTTACTTTTGGTAGTGTTCTTATATTTTGCTGTTATCCTTTTCAAAGCTTCTGCTTGTAGTATGTTTTCCCTTTTTTCCCCTTCTTGATGACAGTTTATTTAGAAGAAATAAGAAAAAACAGGCAGGTACAGCTAATGTATATTGTCATTAAACACGGACTAAATATCTTAAGGCAAAACAGTTTGGAACAGTTGAAAAAGTAGTTGCTTTGTGCCTCGCAACTTATACGGTTGAAAAATTGTTGCTCACCTTGTCTGTTGGTACTCTTTTCAACTGGTGGTTTTACGTCTTATGCACGTGTAATAATATCTTGATAGTCCGTGTTTCTGTTGTAAACTGCTGACGCTGAAGCCGTGTATCCCTGCAGTCTAATTAGCAAGCTTTAGTTTTCCTGCAGTTTCTACGTCAAAGTCCAACCATAACATTTCAGTGTCACTGGGTATAGTGATTCTTGAGCTAGGTTTTAAATGTCCAAATGAACTGTGCCCCTGTATAACTCTTATTTTACTCACAGCCGATTTGACCGTTAACTGATACAGAAGACACTGAGTGCAGAATGCCATCGGGGAGACTTGTGATAAACAACATTCTTACACCTCAACATCAGTGAACTTTTCAGAGCCTTAGATTCTCTTAGTCTTAGTGCAGCATAGAGAGGGTTTTAACTATCGTTTTTCCTTTTGTTTTAACTCATTTTTAACATTTTACACTCCCGAGGGAACGCCGAAGGACGAGTGCCTTACTCGCCACCGCCCAACTTCAGCGCCTCTTCGTCATGCTCCCACCAGTCCGAGTTTGCTTTATTACTATATCATCAGTCCCCTGTCACTTTCATATATTCTCTTTTTTTCTCTTCACACCCTGCTCGTTTTAATGTTTCTGATTACCAATGTGGCTTGAACCTAATCTCTTGAACAAACTCTCAAAACTCCAACCATTAGAAGCGTTTCTCCACCTACTACTACTACTACTACTTGCTGCTACCAAGGATTCACTGTTATTGCTCAGCTTCTCCCTGCACATTCAGAAGCTTGTCTGTTCTCTCTCTGTCCACAGCATTGCTCCAGTTACCTTGCCTAAGCACTGCCTAATGATGTCATCTTCCTGCTTCCTTTAATAAAAAAAGCTTAGTCTTCCTGTCCAGCATTCCAGTACATGCAAACAGCAAGCTGATATTTCTGCTACTCATTGCTGTGCCGGTTATCCATCGGACAACAGGCAACAGAATTTGTTCGTCTGAGTGGGTGGGTGGGTGGGGGAGTAATACCAGGACAGGCTATGGGTTGTCGACCCCTGGTGTGACAGCATGGGACTCTTCACTTGGGGAAACATTGCAGCAGAAAGCCTCTGACACAATTAGTACAGCAGGTTCAGATGTGATTCACCGAGGTCTGAACACTGCAGCATGGTAAGCTTTTTAATCCATTTTTAAAAATGTTTCCCTCTACTGTCATTTGTACATGGCCAGGGAGGTGATACTGCCTTTGTACTGAGCATTGGTTAAGCCACATCAAGAATATGGGACACAGGTTTGGTTATCGTATAAAAAAGGAGATGCCATCAAACTAGAAAAAAATCAAAAAAGGGCTACAAAAGCAATATCAGGCTGTAAAGAACTTACGCACACAGAAAGATTAAAGTAATTAGATCTATACACTCTCCAATACAGGAGAGCATGGAGGGATATGTGCATGGTTCACAAAGCACTGCAGAATGAATCAACAGCAAATAGTTATGGGTTGACACTCAAGCATGGAACTTACCAAACAAGAGGTTATCCATTGCAGTTAACCATAGAGAAATGGAACTTACTAAAGCAAAGACATTGGTTCAGCCTCAGGGTCCCCCCTTTATGGAACAGATTACCAACAGAGATGGCCATGAGTAAAACCACAGATTTATTTAAGACTAGGCTTGATAGGTGTATCACAAATAAATATGAAATGACATAAAATACTGAGGCAAGCAAAATATGGACGGACGCAAGTCTAAGTAAAGCTTGAACAATCTATGTGATCTGTGTAAAGTAACTCGAGTGTGTACTAAAGAGCTCTTGGGCTGCAGCCTCCTGCCTCATCATATACTGGAGGAGTGCCTGTAACTACCAACAGACTCAAATGCTGTTATATTTTATTGCCCATGTGTTTGACAGGAAGGAACACTGACTGTTAAGGAAGAGGCATGTAGCCACAAAATGTCGGGGAGATGTTCGTTATCTGGCCGAGATCTTGATTAATAAACTTTCTGTGTTGAACTTTAAGATGTATAATAAATGCATGGTGTCAGCAGCAACACCATTCAAAAAGTACTATGTTGCAAACTACCTAATGACTAACTCAACATTTAACGGTTTCAAAGTTCAAACCTTATTATTTAAACTGTCTGCAGGGTTTTAAACAAGCTGCGAAAACTGATTAGCACTTTCTGCTAATCAGTTGTGAAGATGCATAGCACTTGCCTCAAGTTGATTAGCAAAAATTAAAAATACTAAAAATGTGCATATACATGCAATTAAAAAAAAAAAAAAAAAAAAAAAAAAAAGTATCCTGAATAAAAATTCTCATTTAAAATTAACTGTCTTGTGCGATCTGTTTCAATATACACTACAGACACAAGTCTAATTGGCAAGCCTAGGGTTAGGGTAATGTAATGAGCAGTGAATGAATTTGGAACATCCAGCAGACCTGAGTTTGAGTCCCACAACCTCCACTTGCATACTGTGTGACTCTGAGCAAGCACACTTAACCTCCCCTGAAAACAGGCACTTGGTTACCAAATAAATGTCCCCACTCCAGCAGACAAGGGTTTGATTTCCACAACCTCCACTGCATACTGTGCAGTTCTGAGCAGCAAGCAGCTTGGCGCCAAAAAGCAGAACTGATGGGTGCCAAGGGCAGAGGAAGTGCACCAGTGGGAAAGTGGGGGGGCGCAGTCAGCGCAGAGGAACCACTGGAGAGCCAGAGGACTGGTGTTAAAGTGCTGTGCCGCCCATAATATAATAACAGTCTCATGCCGCGGCCCCAGGTGCTGGCAGTTGCTTTCTCTAGTGCTTTGCGAGCAGTACTGCAAAGCACTACTGGGAGCGATTGCCAGCACTTGGGGCCGTGGCAGTGAGACTAGTGTTACTATATTATGGGCAGTTAAGGAGGTTGTCAATGGATCACACTTTTTGTGATCCAAAAAAAAAAAAAAGGGTCACATGTGAAGCCGGTTTGCATCGCAAAATGTGATACCGGCTATTTAAAACCCTGTGTCTGCATGATTATCCTGCTACTTTTTATCTGTCTGGTTTGATAACTTGTGTATATACCTTGAAATCTGTTTATATTCATTTAATAAATGGGGAGTGTTTTTCTCCCATAGGAAAACCCAGTTGTAATTCACCGTAAATAACCAGCTGATAACTGCAAACACTCACTGGGTTTCTCACTCCAATCACGCACACATTGCTTACCTTGCGCACACAGTCCAGTGGGCTCACAGTAAACAGACTCAGAGTAAGTTTTTTCACAAATATAGTTGCTGTTCACCTTCTTTATTTCTAGTTTTGGGGCAGTTGGGCAAAAAGAAGAAAACATAAAGTAAAAGGGAACTCGCGCTCCAGCCTAATCGTGCTGCTGGAACCACTGTTTTCTGTAATTGCTGGGTTGTGTTTTTTCAAGGCAAGAAAACGCTACTCAGCAGATTTATAAAACAAGACTAGGGGTAGTGTGTAAAACTCAAATTTTACTCAACCCTCATTTTTGGATGGTGTATAAACCTTGAACTTTGCTCTCGGGGTTTATATAGGGTTCAGCACCTCTGGTATATGTAAAATTCTCATTATACGCACTACCTTATGTAATATATATGTACGTGTACCATTGAAACAGTGACGAAAAGACCACGAGGACCATTACAGTGACAGAAATGGAAGTTCACTGTAGTGGTCCACAGTACACCGACACTGCTTCCTCTGGTGATTTTGCCCCTTCCCCAAAACAACTCCAGGTCGGAATTGATTATCTTAAAATGAAGGTGGTGCAGGGGCAAAGCCCCCCCAAAAAACACTTTGTATTACTGACGGCAGTCGCTGTAATGCCGTTCAACAAATTTACTAAGCGGCTTGGTGGAACCATATATGTATTGTACTTAAATATTTTCAATAAATGTATTTTATGGTCATCTGATCTTCCTAGACGTTAAGTCTCCACCACTCATTCACACTATTGGGATCTAGGCTGGAGGCGCTAGGACCCAGCAGAAGCAAACTTTTTGCAGGAGGGCTGGTGCCAGAGATGGAACCGCGAGCCTCTGCTCGTGCGGCAATGACTGTCTCGGCATCAACCCTCCAACCGCCTCAGTTCCTTTTTTCCCCGCTGTCGAGTGCGCTACAGTGACTACGTCACTCGCCCGCCGGGAGTCAAACTTCAAACTAGCAGCATAGTTTTCAGTTTATTATTTTGTAGTATTTCTCAAATAAGTTCCGCTTACTATAATTTATTCTTATTAAAGAGAGAAGTTTCAGCCTACATTGAGGGAGTCCACCATGAGCGGGTCAGGTGATGGTAGGGAGACTTCGTATGAAAGTCGTTTAGTCAGCCGGGCTGGGTCCGGTCTGCCACCTTCTCTGGAGGGAGGGGTCTGACAACGGACGGTCCAGTGCCGAGGGAAGGTGGTCCCAGAAGCATAAAAGCAGTTGCATTCTGGCACCATTCGGCCTCGAGCTCTTCTTACGTCCGTAGGTCAAGAAAGAAGGCATCACTCGAGGTCGCCTTCTGATATGTCTGTCGTACGGTCATTGGGTAAGTTGCGGTCTCATCGAGTGCCGGCTTTGCTTCTGGCCACTGACCTCTTGACATCGGAGCCCTTCCCCGCCTTCTGGTAGGGCTTTCGATGAGCAGTTTCATCAGTGGGCTGCTCTTATTGAGCTGTGGGCTCGGAGGTTGGTCCAGCTGACTGGCCCGGTCACTCCAGGGCCTTCGGGTTCTTCAGGAGATCGGACAGGGTTATTGGGCCTTCCTGGTTGTGCAGCGCCCTCTTCGGTGCCGTCGACTCCGCGCTCAGGTGTTTTCCTCCCTCACATGGCTGCGGCGAAGGGGGCAACACTGATGCCTCTATCTCCTGGTATTCATTCTTCTTTCCCCTCGAATCTGAATTTTCGGGGCCATGGGTTGGTGGTGGCATCGGTGGGTCGCTCGGTGCCGATTTTCAGCGCCGATGTGCCTGTTGGCGCCGTCCTCGGCACCGTGTGGTTTTTCGGTGTTGTTGACTTACCCGGTGCTGTGTGCCCTTTCAGTGCCGTCTTTGGCGCCATGCGGCTTTTCGGTGCCGTGTTCTTCTTTGGTGCCATCTGCTTTGTCGGCGTCGTGTGGCCTTTCGGAGCTGTGTTCTTCGGCACAGAGGCCGGGCTTTTCTTCAGCCCATCTTCAGGGCTTCTCCTCTCTGAATTCTTTTTCTTCCTCTTTTTTTCTGCTGATTTTCATTCCTTTCCTGTCCACACAGTCCCACCTGGACTGTCAGGAGATTATATTGAGCCTGACCCAGATCTTAGAATGGGTGATGATGTGGAAGGAGCAGGACCTAATCCTGTTACAGAGCCTGTGGTCGAGGACCTGTCTTAAGTCTCTGAGAGATTTGAATTCCACTCTTTCTCTCCAGACTATGGACATCGATCCTGGGAAGCTTTTAAGACTCTAATACCTTCATGTTCTGGACATCCCTATGGATTTAACTCCCCCAGTACAACCCTCCTTTGAGATGCTGTCTCTAATGGTATGGAATAATCCTGCTCTCATTCCTTCTGTGGCTAAGTCCATAGATAGGAAGTATGCTGCTCCCAAGGATTGACCTATTTTGTCCTCCCAAACCTTTGCGGATCCTATTGTAGTCTTGGTAGAGAATGATCAGGTCATTCTTCATCAGGCTACAACAGCTCGACCTATAAACAGAGAATCTCGTAAGATAGATACTTTAGGTAAGAGAGTCTTTGCTGCATCCACCCTGGGTGTGCGTATCGCCAGCTGCCAGGGCTGTTTGTCTCAATGTGAGTATATTCTTTGGCATTTGCTCAAACAAATGGTTGAAGCTCTACCGGACTTGGACGCTAATTCAGAGCTTCCTCAAGCCATAACCAGGGGTATTGAGTCCAACAACCAGCAGGTTAAAGCCGCTATGGACGCCTTCGATATAGCCTCACAAGCGGTGGTGATGGGCATTTGTACCCGACGCCATTCCTGGCTGCGCACTTCAGGTTTCACGAATGATGCCCAGCAACCGGTCGTGGCGTTGCCCTTCGATAGTGTGTATGTCTCCGGCCCTCAAGTAGAACAGGCTCTAGAGGCCACACAAAAGACTAGGTCAGCCATTAAATTTGCTTGACCTCCTCCCGCCCCATCTTGAGGGGGAGTTAACAAACGCCAGTTTCATAACCGTCAGTCCTTTCAAGGCAAAGAGAGGGTGGGTTTCAATAAAATCAAGTCCCTCAGCCTCAAAAGAAAACGCAACAGAAGGTGCAAGGACCCAAAGCGCCCAGTGCCGCCTTCTGAATTGTTGGCCCAAGTCCCACCTCAGCTGCCCGAGGGGGACTCTTCCTCAGTGGTGGGAGGTCGTCTGACTCAGTTTTACAATCGGAAGTCCATAACATCGGACAAATGGGTTCTCCAGATAATCCGCGAGGGGTATTCCCTCAGTCTTTTACAGACCCCTCCGGATCGTCCCCCCAAACGACAGCCCAGGCTGTCAGTACTTCAGTCCGAACTTCTCGCCTCCCAGATACAAGGCCTTCTGAACAACAGGGCAGTGGAAGTAGTTCCGCTGGATCAATGGAACACAGGGTTCTACTCCCATTACTTTCCGGTTCCAAAGAAACCAGGGGCATGCGCCCCATTTTGGACCTCAGAAAATTGAACAAATTCCTTCCCAAAGAGAAGTTCAAAATGATATCTCTAGGAACCCTGTTACCTTTGCTTCATCAGCACGACTGGTTAGCCTCCCTGGACATGCAGGATGCTTACCAACATATTCCTATTCACCCAAGGTATCACAAATACCTAAGGTTCGTGGCTTTGGGCCAGCATTATCAGTTCAGAGTCCTGCCCTTTGGGCTATCCTCGGCGTCGTGAGTTTTTACAAAGTGTTGTGCAGTACTCGCAGTGCATCTCAGGAAAATTTGGAATACAAGTGTTCCCATACCTGGATGACTGGCTTCTAGCAAACCCTTCCAAGCAGGGAACCCTCGACGCTGTTGACACTACCTCAGACTTCCTCACGTCCACTCCTCACGTCCATGGGAGTCCTGCTAAACCTCAAGGAATCGCAGCTGCAACTCTCCCAGAGGCTCCTTTTCATAGGAACTCTTCTGGACACCACGTATGCAAAAGCTTTTCTACCAGAGGACAGAAGGACTGATATTCTGCAGTTGGCCCGATACATCAGAGAGAACAGCTCGGTAAGAGCTATCTTGATGCAGCGGATGCTAGGTCTCATGGCATCCTCTGTGTTCACTGTACCCCTAGCATGCCTGCACATGAGAACTTCTCAATGGATGCTCAGTACTCAGTGGTCTCCTACCACTCACCCTTTGTCCTTTCTCATCAAGGTGACAGAACCTCTAAAGAAGTCACTCACCTGGTGGTCGCAGGAGGACAACCATCTGAAAGGGTATCCCTTTGCTCCTCTCGAACATCAGATTTCCATTACCATTGTCGCGTCCCTGATGGGGTGGGGAGCTCACTGTCAGACTCTCCACACTCAAGGTACATGGACTCCAGAAGAGTCCCAGCTTCACATAAATGTCCTAGAATTGAGGGCTGTCCTTTATGCAGTCTGGGCTTTGAAGGACATTCTCTGTCACAAGAACATTCTCCTTCAAACGGACAACAAAGCTGTGATGTATTACATCAACAAGTAGGGCGTGCTCACTCTTACCCCTTATGCAGGGAAGCGATGAGAGTGTGGGAATGGTGCTTGGAGCACAAGGCTCTAATTCAGGCGGTCTACCTGCCGGGAGTGCAGAACGAACTGGAAGACCGTCTCAGCAGAACAGAGACAGATCCTCACGAATGGTCTCTCGACTTAGCCATAGTTCAGTCACTGTTCACAGAGTGGGGAACACCAGACCTGGACTTTTTTGCATCCCCACTCAACACAAAACTGCCTCTCTTCTGCTCCAGAAATCCAGGGCCTGGCATTTTCTGTCAGGATGCGTTCAGGCTACAGTGGACAAAACGCTTTCTATATGCCTTTCTGCCTCTTCCTCTCATTCAGAGGGTACTTCTCAAGTTTGAGTCCAAGGGGGACAAAAATGATCTTCATTGCTCCCTTCTGGCCTTGACGAGTATGGTTTCTGTTACTCAACAGTATGTCGGTAACCCCTTCGAAAGCCCTTCCCCTTCAAACGAACCTTCTGACTCGGGGCGCCTGTGGTCCATTCCAATCTGAAATCGCTTCACCTTTGGCTCCTGAAGAGATAAAAGCGAACAGGTTCAATGTCTCTCGCAGAGTTTCAGATATCCTTCTGGCTGCGCGCAAGCCAGCCACTAGGAAAACTTACACAGCCAAATGGAAGCGTTTTTTGCTCTGGTGTGCAAAATCCTCTTTGAATCCCTTTCAAACAACATGAAGTCTTGCTCTATTCCGACTATTGCAGTTAGCCCCAGCCTTTAAACTGCCCCGGAGAACAAAGGATTAACTTTCTATGCAGAGCATTGAATGCTGAGCTCGAGCTTGGTTGAGGTCTCTGTCTGCAGCCCTTTGAAATCCAACTGTCAGATTCTTTACTCCGCCTCACTGAACAGTCGCTCCGGAGATTTCTCCTTCAGCTCGGTTCGAAAAGTCGGTTAAAGTATCGGTAAAAGTGTCTGTTTTAAGCCGAATTTGTTCCGTCTAGTCTGTTCAGCCTCTGTCTATGGTACCATGAGTACTAGATAGGTTTTACCTATTTCTATGTGGAAATTGTAAACTTGTTTGATCGGTTCGGCTGAACCGATCACTTTTGGTGAATTTCTGTCTTTAGTGTGTGGTTACTGGTCCTTATCGGTTCTAAAAAAAAAAAAAAAAAAAAGGTGTTTTGAATGTTTTTTTTCCAACACCCGTGACACGGTTAGGAACCGATAAGGAAGTCCTTGCCTGGTGGTTGCCATAAAAAGGGTAAGTTTGATTAGGTTGGCCATGTCTGAGAAACCCAAGAAGAAAACTGGGCCCACTGGGTTTCAACACTGCAGTGAGTGTGTGGAGGTCTTTGCTAAGGCCGATTCCCCACACCACCTGTGTTTACTGTCTGGGGTTGAACACCTCGATACAGACTGCCAAATTTGTAAAAATGTTCCTAAATTTACCCTTGAGAAGAGATTAGGTAGACTGAGGGAAAAGGAGGCCGAGAAGTCCGCTGACCGGATGGCCAGCCAGTTCGGTTCCGACCAGACAGAAGAATGCTCGCTGACCGAGGCGTGCTAGTTCAGGCAAGGAGAGCCGATCCTGAGGGGTCGGTTCCTACAAAAAGGAAACGCAAAGAGAAGTCGACCGGTTCGGATACAGAGGTTCATGTTCCGATCGCTGAAGAAATAGCCAGAGCGATTTGGATTGTGGAATCGCTTCGCCCGTTTCCGACCGATCCGGCACCATTTGGTGGGGGCTCGGTTCGGTCAGTTCCCCCGGTTCAAGATTATACCCCTGAAGATTTTAATGAACCGGAGTTTGAGGAGGAGGGGGAGTTTGAGGATGATGGTGACAATGGTGAAAGTCTGGATGTGCCTGTGGAACCGGACATCTCCCCAGACTGACCTTCTGGTGTTTCCCCTCCTTGGCTTTCTGAGTCCCTTCCCCACTTTCTGTTTCACAGAAAGGTGGCTGAAACCCTCCAGCTTCCTGTGGAGGAGGCCATGGAGGATCAAGAGGAGCCTGATTTATGTAGAAATGATGAACATCGCAGAGTCCAGAAGACTGTCTGTTCCCCTCCACAAATCCTTTGGGAAGCAGACACTCAAAATCTTAAGGTCTCTTAATACTGTACCTCCTGTGGACAGAAGGATGGATAAGAGGTACACACTTTCAGGCTCAGATACGGAGTTTTTATACCAACAATGCAGCTATGTTGGGGTAGTGCAGGCTGCTCCCTGTGACAAGGCAAATATTCCCTTGGCTTCACACCCCCCAGACAAAGACTCCAGGAAGATTGATGCCATGGCAAAAAAGCAGTACATAGCATCTTCCTTGGGACTCAGGCAGGCGAACTATATGGCCTATACAGCCAGGTACCAGAAGTCCAGGTGGGACACTCTACTGGCACTGGCTAAACAGGCCTCCCTCCAGCTAGCCAAGAAGCTGGAGGAGGTGGCTGCTGATGTGATTGAGGCATCAAAAGTACAGTTTTATGCTGCTGTGGACTCCAGTGATGTCAAGAGTCATGGCTACATCTGTGGCTCTTCGGAGAATGACTTGGCTCAGATGTACTAGCCTCTCACAGGATACCCAGGCTAAGGCCATGGATTTTCCTGTAGTGGGTAATTCTCTGGGGAGCAGACAGAGAATTACATGAAGAAAATGGACGAGTACAGGACCACTTACAGGAGTGCTCAGGCCAAGGAGAGGCAGGCAACTCCTCAAAGGCAGCAGTCTAGGGGCGGGGCAGGCCTTTTTGCCAAGCACAAGCCTCTTCTCCCTTTTCGCAGAGGGGGTTCTTCAGAGGGAGAGGCAGAAGAGGGATGAACAGGGCTGCATCCTCTCCTCAGCCTAAGGCCCCTGCCAAGCAGACACCCTGATGGGCCTGTCCAGGTCAACTCTCCTATTCCAGTAGGAGGCAGGCTGGCTTACTTTGTCCAGGACTGGATGTCTGTTACCTCAGAGAAGTGGGTCCTGGAAGTAGTAAGCCAGCGACTGGTTCTCGGCTTCAGAAAATTTCCAAAGATGAGAGCCAGATCTTTTCCACCTGCAGGTCTCTCAGAAATCCTTGCCCTAGAAGCAGAGGTTTCATCTCTTCTGGCCTTAAGAGCCATAGAGAGAGTTGCTACCCTACACTGGGGCAAAGATCTGTACTCCAGGTACTTCCTTGCCCCAAAAAAGACAGGGAGTGGCGACCCATCCTAGACCTAAGATACCTGAACAAACATCTTTTAAAACCAAAGTTCAAGATGGTAACTCTAGGAATAATCCTTCCCTCTCTAAGGCCAGGGGACTGGCTAGCCTCCCTGGACCTCAGAGATGCCCGTTTTCACATTCCCATCAGGTGCTCCCACAGAAAGTACCTCAGGTTTGAGTTGCCCTCAGGACACTGTCCGTTCAAAGCAATGCCCTTTGGCCTAACATCAGCCCCAAGGGTTTTCACAAAGTGCCTGGCAGTAGTCGTTGACTTTCTAACAAGGCAGAAGATTTCTATTTTTCCATATCTGGATGACTGGCTCATAGTGGGCCAGTCTCCAGGCCAAGTCAAGTTAGACCTGCAAGTGCTCACTTCTCTAGGATTTCTTCTCAACCTTCCCAAGTCCGTTCTCGAGCCAGTGCAGCTCCTTACCTTTATAGGGGTGGAGCTGGATACTGTCAAAGCAAGAGCCTTTCTTCCCCTGGAAAGGGCAAGAGTTCTTATAGAATTGGCTTCTTCCTTCAGCCTTCAGGTGTCCCGACTAGCAAGGCATTTCCTTCAGCTCTTGGGCCACATGGCAGCTTCTGCAGCAGTGGTCCAAGGGGCAAGATTCCAGATGAGGGACATTCAGTTCCATCTTGAGGGCCTTTTGGTCCCAGAGGAAGGATCCCCTTACCAAACTGATTCCAGTGACTCGGACCCTGATCCAAGCCCTTCAATGCTGGCAGGATCAGGACAATTTAAGGCAAGGGGTCCCATTTGTCACTCAGCCTCATTCAGTGGTCCTTATCACGGATGATTCCCTTCTGGGCTGGGGAGCCCATCTGGGGGCCTTCACTGCCCAGGGACTGTGGTCCCCTCAGGAATCCCTTCTCCATATCAATCTCCTAGAACTCAGGGCAGGTTTTCTGGCCGTGCAAGCTTTCTCTCAGTCAGTGCAGAACAAGGTGGTTCAGGTCAGAACAGACAACACTACCACCATGTGGTACATCAGCAAGCAGGGAGGCACTCTGTCTATGGCCTTGTGCACAGAAGCCATGAAGTTGTGGTCTCTGGCTTGTTCCCTGCAAACCTCTCTGATAGCAGTCCACCTTCCAGGGAAGGACAATGCACTAGCAGATGCACTGAGCAGGATCTCACAGGGCCATCATGAATGGTCCCTGGACCCTCTGGTGTTGAAGGTGATTTTTTTTCAAGGTGGGGCACTCCAGAGATTGATCTCTTTGCAACCCCAGACAATCACCAACTTTCTCTTTTGTTGCAGATCCCCAGTCTTGGGCTTAGTCCCTCTGGATGCTCCGATTCTGAACTGGGAAGGGAAATTTCTGTATGCCTTTCCTCCCTTTCCTCTACTGTTCAAAGTTTTAGTCAAGATAAGGTCACAACCTTGCAAGGTGATTCTGATTGCTCCAAAGTGGGCCAAACAACCTTGATACCCACTGTTGCTGTCCCTAGCAGTCCATCTTCCCCTGTCTCTTCCAAGGAATTACAACTTGTTAACCTCCTCTCAGAGGAGGATTTGGTACCCCAATCTTCAGTCTCTCAATCTCAAGGCATGGCTCTTGAAGAGTTAGAGTATGCAGATTTGCATCTGTCTCAAGGGGTTCTGGATATCCTCAAAGCCTCTCGAAAGCCCGCCACTAGAAAAACCTATAACTCCAAATGGAACAGATTCAGCATTTGGTGTTCCAAGAAACATATTTTCCCAGACACTGCTGAATTGCCTACATTTCTGGATTATATGGTCCATTTTGAATGGCTTAGGCCTCAGACCAGCTACTTTCAAGGTGCACTTGTCAGCTGTTTCTGCTTTTCTGTCAGTGGGGAAGTCTTCCTCACTATCATCTCATCCTGGCGTTCTGTAAATTTTTTAAGGGATTGCTTCATACCAATCCTCCCTTTAGAGACCCTGCCCCTGCCTGGGACTTAAATGTTTGCATTGCTCAATTTATGCAACCTCCCTTTGAACCTATGTCCTCAGCAGAGCTTAAGTACTTGACTTGGAAAACTGCGTTTTTAGTAGCCATTACCTCTGCCAGATGTATCGGTGAATTGCAAGCCCTGTCAGTGGAACCTGATTTTATCTCCTTTCATAGGGATAAAGTGGTCCTTAGAACCAATGAAGGTTCTTGCCCAAAGTGATTTCAGATTTCCACTTGAATCAGTCTGTGTCTCTTCCTGTCTTCTTCACTGATCACTCTTCTTCAGGAGAGAGGAGGCTACACAGTTTAGATGTTAAAAGGGCCCTTAGCTACTACATAGAGCGTACCAAGGGTCACAGGTTTGATTCCCTCCAGTTGTTCCTCACTTATGGAAAAGTGGGAAAGTGCAAACCTGCCACCAAGAGAACTGTTGCCAGGTGGATTGTGTCTTCTATACAGTTCTGCTATGAGAAACTAGGAAAGATTCCACCCTCAGGCCTGAGGGCTCACTCCACCAGAGGTACAGCTGTTTCCCTGGCTACTGCCAGGGATATTCCTTTCTTAGAAATTTGTCAAGCAGCCACCTGGAAAACGGTCCATACCTTTACCAAGCATTACTCTCTGGATATCCAGGCTAGGAGTGATGCTCGGTTTGGCACAGCAGTACTTCAGAGCCTATTCCCAAAGTAGGTTCTGTCCCTCCTCCATGGAGGTACTGCTTGGTAGTCTGCAATAGTCATAATACAGCAAGACTTCATGTTGTTGGAAGAAAAAATTACTCACCTTAGTAATTATGTTTCTTCTAATGGAGTCTTTGCTGTATTCTGACCTCCCTCCCTGCCTCCCCTCTCAGAACCTGTTTTTGGGAAGTGGGTGGGCAGGTACAGTTTTGCACCTCAGGGGTGCTTCTTTTACACCCTCCTCTTTTTGTTTGGGTGTTTGTTTTATTATTCTTATTTGGATTGGTTTTTGGTTTTGGGTTTCCTGACTTGAGTCTTCCTTGGGAATCCAAAACTGTTGTTGCCAGTTGGCTGGTAAAAAGTTTACAATTTCCACATAGGATAGTTAGTGAGTTTTTTGCTGGTAAGAATCTGACGGTTGGATTTCAAAGGGCTCCAGACAGAGACTTCGACCGAGCTTGAGCTCGGCATTCAATGCTCTAAATAGAAAGTTAACCCTTTGTTCTCCGGGGCAGTTTAAAAGCTGGGGCTAACTGCAATAGTCAGACTACAGCAAGACTCCATTAAAAGAAACATAATTACTAAGGTGAGTAATTTTTTCTTTCCTGCCCACCAAATAAAGTTCTGGAGTACCTTTTAGACCTTTCAAATTCAGGTCTGCAATACTCTACAGTCAAGGTTCACCTTTGTGCCGTTTCAGCTTATCATGAGCCAGTACTTTCCTTGTCACTGGCTCAGTTACCTGTGGTTAAGAGGTTTCATAAGGGTATTCTGCATACCAGACCTCCTGTCAGACGTCCAGTCACAGCCTGGGACATTAATCTTGTGCTAGACACGCTCACTCGAAAACCTTTCGAGACTCTAGCTACCTGTGAGTTTAAATTTCTCACTTGGAAAGCGTGCCTTCCTGGTGGATATTACCTCGCCCGCAGGGTCTCTGAGATACATGCCTTGGTCAGCCCCCAGTATACTGTTTCATAAAGACAAAGTAGTTCTTAGGACCCATCCTAAGTTTCTCCCCCAAGGTTGTTTCAGAATTCCATCTAAACCAACCTTTGGTCCTTCCTACTTAATTTGCGAACTTCCAAAATGAAGGGGATCGTTCTCTTCGTTCTTTAGACGTCAAAAGAGCTTTGCGTTTCTATTTAGATAGAACGAAAGAATTTCGCAAAGCTCAACAACTGTTTGTTTCCTTCAGCGAGATCCGGCTGGGTCAACCTGTTACTATCAGATGCATTTCAGCATGGCTGGTGGCATGCCTTCGCCACTGTTATTCCATGGTGCAGGTTTAGCTGGAAGGCAAAGTGTACGGTCACTCTACTAGAGTGGTCACGGCATCCCTGGCGGAGATCTGCAGCGTGCCCATTGCAGATATTTGCAATGCAGCTACCTGGAGCTCAGTGCATACTTTTGTCAAACACTATGCCCTGGATGTCCATGCCAGACGACATATTTCGTTTGGCAGATCCATCCTTAATGGACTTCTGTCCTAAATTTGTGAGCTCTTGGTCTCTCCTGCGCCCTCTCGGGGGATTATTGGCTCGTTACTCTCCCAATAGTGTGAATGAGTGGGGGAGACTTAATATCCAGGAAGATATGGAAATTATGTACCTACCATAATTCTTGATCTTCTTGGACGAAGTCTCCACCACTCATTCACACGCCTACCCACCATCCCCCGAGCTCACTTCTGTTGTTGGTCTTCACTCCCTCAACCTTTAGGCTGTGAAGACTTCTTTCTTGACCCTTCTTATACGGGTCTTCAGGACTATCTTATGTCCGGTTTTTGTTAGGCTATCCTTTTAGGTTAGTTATGCTGCACCTCCTCGGAAAAAAGGTACTGAGGCGGTTGGAGGGTCGACGCCCAGATCGTCATTACCGTACGAGCAGAGGCTCACGATTCCATCTCTGTCGCCGGCCCTCCAGCAAAAAGTTTGCTCCCGCTGGGTCCTAGCGCCTCCAGCGTAGATCCCAATAGTGTGAATGAGTGGTGGAGACTTCGTCCAAGAAAATCAAGAATTATGGTAGGTGCGTAATTTCCATTTTTCCACTTGTCGTGACTGAATAAGGGATCCATGTCTCAGTCTACCCAACTCAAATAGTATTCTGCCCTGTTTTACGTACAGGTTTTCAAGGTGGAATACCATTTTCATCATGCTGGAATTCTAGTTGGAATGTCTCTCCTCCATGCCCTCACTCTGCAGTTTATGTTCCCGCATTGCGGCCACTCGTTCTGCCAACAAGCATCTGTGGACCGTGCCCAGGGTCAGAACCTCCCTTGCTCAGAGATCATTCTCCTGTAGAGCGTCCTCATGGTACAGTGCGCTCCCCCCAGCCATAACCTCCATTCTCAATCTAGGACACTTCAAGACCATCCTAAAAAAAAAAAAAAAAAAATTCTCTCCTTGCTCCAATGCCAGTGCAGCTGCTAATCCTCCTAACTGACCTGCACAGAGCTGCACTATGGCCGCTCCCCACTGACATTGCCATCAAGTGTATAGGACTAACTGTATAGGACATCTCTGCTGCTGATCTCTGTCTCTGCTATATGACAATGCCCTAGAGGCTGCACCTACACTGTGACTATATCTCCTGTATTAATAGCAGTACCCTAGCTATTAAATGTATAGGTCAACGGCCACCCAGGCTACTGTGTGTAAATACTTCCTTAAAACTGTCTTGTCTCACTATTGTATAGCTCACTGTTACTACTATACGACAATGCCCCAGAGGCTGCACTTGTATTATAATTGTTCCACTGTATTAATATCAATACCTTAGCTACTACATGTATAGACTTTCAGCCACCTTGGCTATTATATATAATTACTTGGAATGTGATGTCCCATTAATGTACTATCTCTAAATGTATGACTGTGCTGACACGGAGCGATTGTAAATGAGTCTATGACCCAAAGGGTTGTAATTCCTATGATTGACTAAATAAAATAATCTGTAGGATGCTCTTTTAGACAGACGGTATAACAGACTTTGAGACGGAACACCAAATTTGGGTTTCTAATATTCACTCTCTCACGCCAAATATTTTCTTCAGTTTTACCCTGCTACCTTACCAAGTTATATTGATAAATAGAATAAAATAAAAGTAGGTTTGAGACTTTATAAAATATTGTAGTTGGTACATTTGTGTTGACTTTAAAGAAATACTTCAAAAATGATTCTTCGCTAATTGAATTGTTAAAACCACTTTGTTTCAAACCCCAGAAAATCTTACTGTGTTCTGACATATTCTGAAATATGCAGTATTGTCTCATCATAGTACTACCGTGGAGCTGAAACGGTTAATAGAACCTATGCTAATGATAGAATGCTAGGCCCATGCTTGATTTTCAAACCACTGTTGCTGGTAAACATTCCACAACTGTCACATTCTTAACTCCACTTGAACAGTACAGCAGCCTTGGAGAGCTCTCCTGCATCTTCCTTGAAGATTTTTTTTTTCTTGGTGTTTTGAAGTAAAATTTAATTTTGTTCATTTTTAAAGCTTTGTCTTTGTGTTTACAGGTAAACTAGTTTAGGTTTAGTTAAGTTTTTTCGGTTTCTTTCCGGTTCTTTTAACCGTGAGGGAAGCAAACTTTAATTTACAATTTTGAAAGTTAATTTCTGTATTTATTTCTTCTCTGGGACGGTTGCTTAATTTGTTTACTCGAGGGAAACTGGGGTAACTCTTGGTTCTCTCAGCGGTTGCTAAACCGACCTCAAAGTAAAAAGATAATTAAGGTAAATAAAGTTTAAGCCTCATTCATTAGTGTGGCTTTCTGAATCTCAGAGAACCATTTCTTGGGGATTTTACCTATTTCTCACTAACCCAAGAAAGGCAGTACAGTAGAACCTCAATTATCCGAACCAAACGGGAGACAAGGGATTTGTTCGGACAAGTAAGAGGTTCGGATAAGCGAGTTTCTATTAATTTTGCCGTTAAAAATACATTTTGCACCTTGTGGTCACATAAAAGAAACGAGAGATGTTAAGCAAAAACTGGTTTTATTTTGTAGTATTTCATTTTTATTAAATTAGCACAAACAAAAAAGGTAAAGTATCAAAATCTTGAATTTTTGTTTTAAAATATTCAATGATCGCTTTCTGTTTTGCCGCTTCATTTTGTTTTTTTAAAGCCTTCTGTTTCAGTTGGCGTAAGAGAAGTGTGTGTAGGTAGCCGCACTCTTATTGAGTATTGAGCCAAGGGATACAAGTTTCAAATGCTGAAACAGTTTCGGTTGCTGTGGGAATAGCATTCACATTGCCATCCTCTGGATCATCATCCTCTATTGGCCCCTGTTTTGACTGCTGCTTGGATGTTATTGCGATTATGTCTGCATCAGTTCGTTCCCCGTAGCCCTCGTCATCCATGTCTGCTTCAATCCACTGTGTGATGTTTTCCTCTGAAATCTGTAACTGGTCTGCTAGCTCAATTACCCCATTCATAGCTTCGTCCTGCTGTGAAACTTAAATTAGCTCCGCCGCAGGTGAAAGCACTTGCGATCGGCTCCAGCATTTCTGGATGGTGTCCACTCGTACCGCAGCCCATGATTCTGAAAGGAGGTAGCAAGCGTCCTTTATTGTTACTGTTTTAATGACTTATGCAAGTGGCAGACTGTCATTCTCCTCACACAGGACATTGCTTAGCAATTTCCCCTTTTAGTCTCGTTTTAGCGTCGCCCGGATTCCTTGGTTAAGGGGTTGAAGTTTAGCAGTAGTGCTCGGTGGTAAAAATATGCACCGGATGCTAAGGCTGCCTGTGGTCAGCGTTTCTGTGTCTTTATGGGCTCCTGCATTATCAGGTAACAGGATGGCTTTCTGTGAGACCCCCAAGGATCTTACATGTGAGCGCACAGAGGGTACAAAGTCAGCAAAGAACCAAGCTTTAGGCAGTGCTGCTTTCATCCATGCACTAGACTGAGCTCGGTAAAGAACAGGCAGTGAGTCCATATTTATGTGTTTAAAGCACCGCGGGCTGAGTGATTTTCCAATGACCAACAGTTTTAATTTATGACCACCACTTGCATTGCAGCAACCAAGAATAGTGATCTGCTCTTTATTTTTCTTGTGTCCTGGAGCGAACTTTTCAGACAAGCTGGCTAATGTTTTGTCTGGCAACAGCTTCCAATAACAACCAGTCTGGTCTGCATTATAGGTTTGCTGTTGGATCAGACCTTCATTTTCAGTTGTGGCAAGACGATCTCTGTATGGGGCAGTTGAGTCATCGGCTGCAGACATGAGCTCCCCAGCAATGAATAGTTGACTAATCCCATGTCTGGCTTTAAATTGCTGAAGCTAGCCTTCACTCGCTGTAAATGTACCGTCTTCTCCGTTTAAATTATGGTGGAACTGCATGGCTTTGTGCTTCAGGATCGGCCCAGATATTGGGGTGCCTCTTACTCTGTTTTGTATGAACCACAGGTACAAAGTCCTGTCGAGCTGCTCGTCCCGGCAATTCTTCATGGTCTTACGTTGGTCAGCATAAGATGTGTTTTCCATCGTTGCTGTGTATGTCCTTAACTTATCTCTTGCTTTGTGCAGGTCAGAGACAGTGGAATTCCCAAAGCCAAATTGCCTGGAAACAACAGCCTTTTCCCCACTGTCTAGGCAGTCCAGAATACAAATCTTTTGGGAGATATCGAGAACGCATCTCTTTTCTTTCTTGTCGCCCATTGTTCAGGCCAGCTGCTCAGCAAACACTGCATTAACTTGCTCAGGTACCTCAGGCTTCTTAAGTACCTGTTGATCACACACTAAGTAAGTACTGGCAGCTGCACACGATTAACAGAACATGGTTAACACCTGAAACACTTGAAACACAGCTTCTGTTAGGCGGAGAAAAGCAAATCGGGAGAATGCAAGTAGAAAGGTAGGGGACACAGTACAGGTTTGGTTAATCTAGAGATTCGGTTAAACGGGGTTCGGATAATCAGTTATACTGTATAAGGTATTGGTTAAGGCTCTGAGCTGCAAATCTGGAGACCTGGGTTTGAATCCCACAACCCCACTTGCATAATGTGTGACCCTTAGCAAGTCACTTAACTTTCCTGTGCTCCCAGGTTGCACCTGTAAACAAGCTTTCAGCCTAGTGTGTCTCACCTGGTTAAACAATGGAAAAAGAATCTGCCCAGTGGGTTTTCAGCTTTGTATAGTATGTGGGGGAACTGTTTGAAAGCAGATCCTGATTTATTTGTGTTTGCCTAGGGTTTAACCACCTGAAGGCAGATTGTAACATCTGTAAGATCAATAAGTATTTCTCAGTCGGCGCTTAATAGGCATTTTAACCGACTGCAGGAAGAAGGTTAAATGTGGGAATGTTTACAACCCTCTAACCAGGGTTATGGTTCCCCGATTAAAGAAAAGAACAGCAGACACTGCCGCTGAACCAGTAAGTTCTGCTGAGAAAGAGGAAAGAAAAAACACTCAATTCAGTGAAAGTATTTCCTCAGTTGGCGCTTAATAGGCATTTTAACTGACTGTAGGGAAAAAGGTTCAATAGGGCTGCTAACCCAGCTGTGGACAAAACTTCCTCTTCTCATATGTAGAAACTGAAGGTACCGGCTACAACCCTCTAACCAGGGTGATGGTTCCCTGATTAAAGAAAAAGAACCGCAGACACTGCTGCTGAACTGGTAAGTTCTAAGAAAAAGCGGAAGGAAAAGCACTTGGTTTAGGAACCGCAACCTGCAAAACCGTTGGTTCCAACCGAAATGCATAGCAAATGATATACAAATTTTACAGGCACTGCAACCGGTATCGCGATTCCGGTTCAGCGTCACGGTTCACAGACCTCTGTTCAGGACCTGGGTTCCTTCTCGGTTCCCGGTTCATTTGAACAGTTTACTGAGGTGTACATGGTGAGTTTGTACCTTGGTATGCCCTGATCCTCAACATCCTGACTTCTCTGAAAAGGGAGATCAGATATTTTCCTCTCACTTTGCCTTCATAAAGTGCACAGACACTGGACCTCTCCACCCATGAATTCACAGAGGAGGAAGAGGAGCCAGACTGTATGGATAGGATGGATGCACCAGTAACTGAAAGACTGGTGCTGCCCATCCATAAGTCTCTTAAGAGACAAGCTTCTAGAATTTTATAAAATCCCACTTCCATTCCCCCAGTGAACAAGGGGCCGAATAGGAAGTATTGGGTGGCTAAGTCTGGAGCAGAGCACCCCAGCCATGAAAAGGCGGTGCAAACTGTGGCTAGTAATAAGGCAGGTATTTCCCTGGCATCACACCCACCAGATAAAGACTACCAAGAGAGATAGATTCTTTGCCAAGGAATCCCACTTAGGTGCCTCTTTGTCCATTAGACAGGCCACTCACATGGCCTATGTCTCCAGGTATTAAATAAATAAATCAACAACTCTGGAATGCAGTTTCAGAGATTGCTAAGACATAGATGCCTCTATACTGGATGCAGTGTTATTGCAGCCAGGCAGATGGCAGTTTCAGTGTCTCTGAGGAGATGGGCCTGGCTGGGGATAACTGTTCGTCCCAGGCCAACCAAAAGGCATTGGATTTTTCTGGTGAGACCACATTCCTTTTTGGTGAACAAACAGAGGCTTACTTGAAAAACATGGATGGGTACAAGGTAGCTTTTAGGAATGCTGCTGCAAAGGAGAAGGCAGCAACACCTCACAAGTACCAAGACAGATAGTAGGCATCAGGTTAAAGATCCTACCCAGACTGAGGGCAGGGTTTTTCAGACCTGCCAGTCTATTAGAAGTAACCCTGTTTGGTTTAACAAAGCCAAAGTAAGAATGGTCACTCTGGCTACCATCCTCCCTACACTCAAAGAGGGATGGGGCCTACATCTCTGGCCTTAAAGAGCACTTCCTTCAGACCCATTCCTTTCATTTTTTTCTCTGCTCCTGGGGTGCTTACCAAGTGCATAGCATTAGTAGAAGCACACATAAGGAGGCAGGGGATCATAGTCTCCCCGTACCTGGATGACTGGCTGATGGCAGACCAGTTTCCGCTGCAGTTAGAGGTGCACTGATCACCATTTATGATACCCTGTGTACGCTGAGTCTCCTGGCAAATTTAAAAAAAAAAAAAAAAGTCAATGCTAACACCAGTTCAGTGCCTGGAGTCTATAGGGGCAGAGACTGGATGCACTGAGAGGAAGGGCCTTCCTCCCACAGGGAATGGTAGACAGCTTGGTGCAGCTGGCAGGCTCATTCCAGCTACATACCCCAGACCAGTGAGGCATTTTCTACAGTTGCTAGGGCACATGGCTGCAGCATCAGCAACAGTGTCAGGATCAAGATTCCAGAGGAGAGGCTTTTAGTCCCACCTCAGGTCTCACTGGCCCCAAAAAGAGATTCCCTGTTGAAGATGGTCACAGTCACAAGAATCCTGCTGCAAACTTTGCAGTGGTGGCAGGAAGAAGACAGCCTCGGGAAGGGTGTTCCTTTCCCCCAGCTGCCACCAGTAGCAGTCTTAACAACCTATGCCTCCCTCCTAGGGGAGCACACACTGCTTCACATAAAGCCTGCTGGAGCTCAGGGCAGCTTAGTTGGGCATTCAGCCCTTCACTCCAGTGCTTCCAAAGCAAGGTGGTTTAGATCAGGACAGAACAATACAACCACAATGTACTATGTAAGCAAGCAAGGGGGCACGAAGTTGTCCCTGCTGAGCACGGAGGCCATGAAAGTATGGAGTCTTAACTCACTCCCTGGACAGCTCCCTCTTAGTTGTCTGCCTCCTAGGGAAGGACCGTCTCCTAGCAGATGCTCTCAGCAGAATCAACTGAAACTACCAGGAGTACAAGTGGTAGTCAGAAGGTGGGGTACCCCAGGGGTGGACCTCCTCACAACCCTAGACAGTGCCAGCTACCACAATTCTGTTGCAGACCTCCTGCAGGGGACACAGTCCTTCTGGATGTGCTGCTATAGCATTAAACCAAGAAGTTACTGTATGTCTTTCCTCCATTTACCCTGTTGCTCGGAGTGCTGATCAAGCTCAGGGTTCTGTCAGCGACAGTGATCCTCATTGCTCCAAATTCAACCAGAAGGTCAATTGTATTTTCTACTGCTGACCTTGTCAGTTTCCAGGCCAATCTCTCTGCCCAGGAGGCACAACCTATTGACAACCTTGCAGGACAGGGTCCTTTATCCCAATATCTGGTCACTCAGGTTCAGGGCTTGGCTCTTGAGGACTTAGAGTATTTTGACTTGCACATTTCTGTAGGGGTGCTGGAGGTTTTTAGGGTTTATAGAGAACCCTTCTACCAGAGAGACTTACACCTTTACATGAAAGATGTTTTCCATTTGGTGCCAGAAAAAAAACTGCTGCCAGGCTGACTTGTTAGTGATCCTACAATATATGGCACACCTTGTTTCTTTCGGCTTAGGCCTTCCACCCTCAAAGTGCAATTGCCAGCTGTCTCTGCTTACCTCTCAACTGTTAAGGGGTCATGTCTGGCAGTTAAGTGTTTAGCAAATTCTCCAAGGGTCTCATGCATTTGCATTCCTTTACAGGGAACACATGTGGTATGGGACCTCAATATATGAATTGGCTGGCTAATGAAACCACCATTTGAGCCCATGTCTTCAGCAGAGCTTAGGTATGCAATATGGATAACAGTGTACCTGGTAGCCATCACCTCAGCTGGGAGCATCAGTGAGCTCCAGGCATTGTTCACTGAGTTAATTGCATATCGGTTCATAGGGACAAGATAGTCCTCAAGACTAACAGATACTTTCTGACCAAGATGGTTTCGGACTTCTACCTAAATCTGTTCATTACTTTGGCAGTTTTTATTTCACTGACCCCTCTATCTAGTTCAGGGGAATGTAGACTGCACAGCCTAGATGTCAAGTGAGATATTAGCTACTACTTGGGTCACACAAATGGTTACAGGCAGGTGAGCACTTAGCTTTTCCTGACCTATGGAAAAGTAGGAAAGGGCAAGCCTGCCTCAAAGTGGTCTGTTGCCCTATGGATGGTGGCTTGTATATAGTTCTGGTATAGCAAAGTAGGTAAGAAATCCTTGTAGGCCTTAGGTCTCTCTCTCTCTACAAGGGGTACAGCTGCTTCAGTAGCAGCTGCAGGAGATATTCCTTTGTTGGAAATCGGTAAAGCAGCTACCTCAAAAAACGTTCACACTTTTACCAAGCACTGCAGCCTGGATACCCAGGCCAGAGGTGGTGCCTGGTTTGGCACAGCAGTACTGCAGAGCCTGTTTCCTAAAGAGGTTCTCTACCCTCCTCCAAAGGTACTGCTTGGGTGGGTAGTCTGCATATGTCAGAATTCAGTAAGATGTCCTGGGGTTTGAAGAAAACATTACTTAGCATAGTAATCTTGTTTCTTCTAAGGGAATCTTACTGTATTCTGAGCTCCCACCCTATCTCCCCTGCTAGAATCTGTGGACACTACTGCACAGCTGTCCATGCTGTTGTAAACCCATGAGTGGTTCTGTTGTTGGGCTTGGTGCCTTGAGTCTTTATGTTGCCCGCATTTTTTAACTGAAGGGGATTGTTGGTTGTCTTTTATTAGTTAATTGTTAAAGTTAGTATAGATAGCTTGTTAATATTCACGTTCTGTAAGAATCTGACAGTTGTGGAATGTTTACCAGAGACGGTGGTTTGAAAACCGAGCATGAGCCTAGCATTCCATCATTAGCATAGGTTCTATTAACTGTTTCAGCTCCAGGGCAGTACTATAATTAAACAATACTGCATATGTCAGAATACAGTAAGATTCCCTTAGAGAAAACAAGATTACTATGGTAAGTAATGTTTTCTTTCCCATCATCTCAGATTAATTCTTATTGTCTTATTTTAGCTGCATAATGAGGATGATCCCCCCCTGAACCATCCAGCGCTGAGCAGCCATGCACTTCTACACAGACTGTACAGTCCTTACAACCAGCATCACTTTCTGAGGCGGGTGCATTCCCTCCACCATACAGCAGTATTTCTGCAGGAGCAGCTGGAGCTACAGGTACTCTTATTGACTTGAGCAGAAGGCAGTAAAGTAGTATAATTGTTACTGAAGATTAGAAACGCTCTTCTTTCTCAAATATTATTAAAGCATGGAAAGACGGAAAGCATTTTGGTTAATAAGATAACTTTCATTCACACTGTGCCTCTGTGTGCTTTACAAGCCATTAACCTTATAACAGCAGCACAGGGTGGTTATATGCAGGGATGAGTGTGTATGTGTCTGTGTGTGTGGGTGTGAGTGTATGTAGGTAAAGCATAGAGATTAAGCATCTGGCTTAATGTCACACTGTGAATAAGAGGTGGTGTTGGTAATTCATGGCTCCCAGATCTATAAGTATTTTGGGATTTTACAAGAAAATGTAGTAGTACACAAGAAATTAGTCACATAGGTTCTTGTTGCTTAAACCGAAAAGAAGAGCAATTCAAAACTGTGTGCATTTGATTGTTTATTGCTTGTTCTAACAGGAGTTTCAGCCCCCAGGAATCCATCACTGACGCTTGTTCTAACAGGAGTTTCAACCCCCAGGAATCCATCACTGACGCTTTATGACACTTTGCAATAAGCATCATCCTCTGGCCAGAGTGTGGTGCCCCAGAGACAGACCATTATGCTAATTATAGAATGTAGAGTACAAGTTCAAACACTACAGTGTGGTCATGCACTCCCTAGTGCTCTAACATCAGATTTGTTTCTATCCCTGTGGAGAGCAGTCGCCCCGAAGTACAGTTTGTCTTCTGGAGAACAGTTCTGAATTTATTAGGTATTTTGTAGTTGTAATAAGTTTTAAGTTAGTTTTCGGTAGTCTGCGTTAGGGTATTGAATTAATGTATTTTGTTTTAAATCGCTGTTTCTCCCAGTTACTGATCGGTTCCAGGAACCGGAGAAGGCCACTTCCATAATGCATTTCCCGTCTTTGGGGAACTGATTGAAATTGGCATAAATCTAAGAAAATTGCAGTCTTTTATAAAATCATTTTTTTATTCATTTAATTCAACTTGGTTCCTGTTTTCTGGGAACAGAGCCACATTTGGCTTCAGTTTTAAAAATATTTGTTCAAACAACATGAAGTCTTGCTGTATTCTGACAATAGCAGTGAGTCCCAACCTTCGAACTGCCCTGGAGATAAGTTAACTTTCCATGCAAGGCATGGAACGCTGAGCTCGAGCTCGGTTGAGATTCTGTCTGTTGCTGTTTGAACTCAAACTGTCAGATTCTTTACTCCGCCTCACTGAACAGTCGCTCCGGAGATTTCTCCTTTGCTCGGTTCAAATTGTCGGTTAAAGTCCGTTTTTCTCGGTTTCCAACCGAATTTAAACCGCAACTAGTCGATTCTGTCTGTGGTATTCGTGAGTACTAGATAGGTTTATATTGATTTTCTTTTCTGTGTGGAACTTGTAAACGTTTCATCGGTTCGGTTTGAACTGATCAGGTTGTTTAAAAATCTTTATTTCTACTTTTAGAAGTGTGGTTACGGTTCTTATCGGTTCTAAAAAAAAAGCGGTTTTATTACGGTTTTCCCGACCCGTAACTGCGGTCAGGAACGATAAGTGTCTTGCCTGGACTTGCCATTAAAAAGTAAGTTTTGTTAGGGCTGGCACCATGTCTGAGAAACCCAAAAAAAACCGGGCCCACTGGGTTTCCAACACTGTAGTGTGTGTGGGGAAGTCTTTGCTAAGGCTGACCCCACACCACCTGTGTTGTGTGGGGTTTGACCCTTCAATTCAGACTGCCAGATTTGTAAAAATTTTCCTGCAGCTGCCCTAGAAAAGAGAGTTGGTAGGCTCAGGGAAAGGGAGGCCAAAAAGTCCGCTGACCCGGATGGCCAACCCGGTTCGGTTCAAACCGTACCAGAAGGAGTGCCCTCTGACCAGGGCGAAACTTCTTCGGGCAAAAGGAGAACCGATTCAGTCGACGGTTCAGTTAAGAGAAAAAGAAGGGAAAAATCAGCCGGTGTGGATCCAAAAGTTTCTTCTCCAACCGCTGATGAAATAGCCAAAGCGATAAAAATTGTGCAGTCGCTTTCCCCGGTTCCGACCGAACCGGCACCATCAGGAAGGCGCTCGGTTCGGCCGGTTCCACCGGTTCCGGATTATGATTTGGCTTGGCTTCACACCCCCCAGATAAGGACTCCAGGAGGATTGATGCCATGGCAAAGAAACAGTACATGGCAGCATCCTTGGGACTCAAGCAGGCCAATTATATGGCCTGTACAGCTAGATATCAGAAATCTAGATGGGACACTGTCATGGCTTTAGCTAAACAGGTCCCTGGCCAGCTTGCCAAGGAGCTGGAGCAGGTGGCTGCTGATGGTAATGAGGCATCCAAGGTGCAATTCCATGCTGCAGTGGACTCCAATGATGTTTCATCTAGAGTCATGGCTACATCTGTGGCCCTTCGTAGGATGGCTTGGCTCAGATGTACTAGCCTGTCTCAGGATACCCAGACTAAGGCCATGGATTTTCCTGTTGTGGGGATGAATAGAGGACCACCTATAGGAGTGCTCAGGCCAAGGAAAGGCAAGCCACTCCTCAGAGGCAGCATCCAGGGGCAGGGGCAGGCCTTTTCATAGGCCTTTCTACCAAGCCAGGCCTCCTCTTCTGCCTATGCTCAGAGGGTTCTTTAGAGGAGAGGCAGAAGGGGTACAAGCAGACCTGCTTCAACCCCTCGGCCTAAACCTCCTGCCAAACGGGCACTCTGATGGGTTTGCCAGGGTCGATTCTCCACCATCTGTAAGGGGCAGGCTGGCTTACTTTGTCCAGGACTGGAAGTCTTTAACATCAGACAAATGGGTCCTGGAAGTAGTAAGCCAGGGACTGGTTCTCAGCTTCAAAAAATTTCCAAAGATGAGAACCAGATCCTTTCCACCTGCAAATCCTTCAGAGCACTTGCCCTAGAGGCAGAGATCTCTTCCCTTTGGCTCTCAGAGCTGTAGAAAGGGTTCCACCCCTACACCAAGGGAAAGGATTGTACTCAGGTACTTCCTCACTCCCAAAGACAGGAGAATGGCGGCCCATCCTGGATCTCAGGTATTTAAACAAGCACCTTTTAAAGCGGAAGTTCAAAATGGTGACTCTGGGAATAATTCTACCCTCTCTAAGGCCAGGGGACTGGCTAGTCTCCCTGGACCTCAAGGATGCCTATTTCCATATTCTCATCAGAAGCTCCCATCGAAAATACCTCCGGTTCGAGCTGCCTTCAGGCCATTACCAATTCAGAGCAATGCCCTTCGGCCTCACCTCTGCTCCAAGGGTGTTCACAAAATGCCCGGCAGTAGTAGTTGCTCCCCTAAGAAGGCAAAGGATTGCCGTCTTCCCATACCTGGACGACTGGCTCATAGTAGGCCAGTCCCCAGACCAAGTCAAGTTACACCTACAGATAACTCAGCAACTGCTCACCTCTCTGGGTTTCCTTCTGAATCTTTCAAAGTCAGTTCTAGAGCCTGTTCAGCTCCTCACCTTCATAGGCGCAGAGCTAGATACAGAAAAGGCCAGAGCCTTCCTTCCCCTGGACAGGGCAAGTACCCTTATCACACTGGCCTCTTCATTCACCCTACAGGTGTCTCGACCAGCAAGGCATTTTCTGCTGCTCCTGGGGCACATGGCTGCTTCTACAGCAGTGGTGCAGGGAGCAAGATTTCAGATGAGGGACATTCAGTTCCACTTGAGAGCCTTTTGGTCTCAGAAAAAGGACCCTCTGACCAAACTGGTACCAGTGACTCGAACCCTGATCCAGGCCTTGCAGTGGTGGCAGGATCAGGACAATCTAAGACAGGGAGTTCCCTTTGTCACTCAGTCTCACTCTTTAATCCTTACTACAGATGCCTTCCTCTTGGGGTGGGGGGCCCACTTGGGAGACCTGACCACCCAAGGGTTGTGGTCCCCTCAGGAATCTCTGCTTCACATCAGCCTGTTGGAACTCAGAGCAGTGTTTCTAGCACTTCAGGCTTTTTCCAAGTCTGTTCAGAACAAAGTTGTTCAGATCAGGACAGACAATACCACCACAATGTGGTATATCAACAAGCAAGGGGGCACTCTGTCTACGGCCTTGTGCATACAAGCAATGAAGTTGTGGTCTCTGGCCTATTTCCTGAACACCTCCCTTACAGCAGTACACTTCCCAGGCAAGGACAATGTCCTGGCAGATGCTCTCAGCAGGATATCTCAGGGCCATCACGAATGGTCACTGGATCCCCTGGTTTTGGAGGTGATCTTCTCCAGATGGGGTACCCACAGATCTTTGCAGCCCCAGGCAATCACCAACTTCCTCTTTTTTGCTGCAGGCCCCCAGTGTTGGGCTCAGTCCCCCTGGATGCCCTGGTTCTCAGTTGGGAAGGGAAGTTCCTGTATCTTCCCCCCTTCCCTCTCCTGTTCAAGGTGCTAGTCAAAATCAGGTCTCAACCCTGCAAGGTGATTCTGATTGCTCCAGACTGGGCCAGACAGCCCTGGTACCCTCTCCTGTTATCCTTAGCAGTCCACCTTCCCTTGTCTCTTCCCAGGAATTACAACCTGTTAACCTGTGCTCAGGGTAGGGTTTAGTACCCGAATCTCAAATCTCTCAATCTCAAGGCCTGGCTCTTGAAGAGTTAGTTTGCTGATGTACACCTTTCTCAAGGTGTTATGGATATTCTAAAGGCTTCTAGGAAGCCTTCCACCAGAACTACTTATAATTCCAAATGGAAAAGATTCTCCATATGGTGCTCTGGGAGGCATATTTCCCCAGAGTCTGCGGACCTGCCCACAGTCCTGGACTATATGGTCCATCTGAATAGCTTGGGACTCAGACCAGCTACACTAAGGGTGCATCTGGCAGCTGTCTCTGCTTTTCTTTCAGCAGGTAAGCCCTCTTCTCTTTCAGCTCACCCTGTATTCTCCAAGTTTTTCAAGGGATTGCTTCATACCAATCCGCCATTCAGGGACCCTGCCCCTGCTTGGGACCTTAATGTTTGCATTGCTCAGCTTATGCAACCCCCTTTTGAGCCTTTGTCCTCAGCAGAGCTTAAGTACTTGACTTGGAAAACTGTGTTCTTGGTGGCCATCACTTCTGCCAGGTGCATAAGCGAGTTACAAGCCCTGTCAGTGGATCCTGATTTTATCTCTTTCCATAGAGATAAGGTGGTCCTCAGGACTAACAGGAACTTTTTACCTAAGGTGGTTTCAGACTTCCACCTTAACCAATCTGTGTCTCTTCCTGTGTACTTCACTGACCATTCCTCCTCTGGTGAGAGGAGGTTGCACAGTTTCGATGTGAAAAGAGCCCTTAGCTACTACATAGAACGTACCAAGGGTCACAGGTTTGACTCCCTCCAACTGTTCCTCACTTATGGTGAGGTTGGTAAAGGAAAACCTGCCACTAAAAGATTCATTACCAGGTGGATTGTCTCTTGCATTCAATTTTGCTATGAAAAACTAGGTAAGATTCCACCCTCAGGCCTGAGGGCTCACTCTACCAGAGGTATAGCTGCTTCCCTAGCTGCTGCCAGGGATATTCCTATCTTAGAGATATGTCAAGCAGCTACCTGGAAAACAGTTCACACTTTTACCAAGCATTACTCTCTGGATATCCAGGCTAGGAGTGATGCTTGGTTTGTTGCTTACAACTGAGCTAAGCCTATTTCCTATGTGGGTTCTGTCCCTCCTCCATGGAGGTACTGCTTAGTAGTCTGCTATTGTCCGAATACAGCAAGACTTCATGTTGTTTGAAGAAAAATTACTCACCTTAGTAATGTTGTTTCTTCTAATGGAGTCTTGCTGTATTCTGACCCCGCCTTCCCCTCTCAGAACCTTTGTTTTTGGGATGTGGGTGGGCAGTAGCAGTGTTGGCACTCAGGAGGTGCCCCACCCTTTTTTATTATTACCCTCTTTTCTTTGGGTGAGTGGGTGTTGTGTTTATTTCATTTTTTGGGTTTCCCGACTTGAGTCTTTGTTTTGGGACCAAAAAATCTGTTGTTATATTTTAGTAGCCAGTTGGCTAGTGTAGGTTTACAGCTTCCACGCAGGATCTCAGTGAGTTTAGCTCGTAAATATCTGACGGTTTGAGTTCAGACAGCAACAGACAGAGTCTCAGCCGAGCTCGAACTCAGTGTTCCATGCCTTGCATGGAAAGTTAACTCTTTCATCTCCGGGGCAGTTTGAAGGTTGGGACTCGCTGCTATTGTCAGAATACGGCAAGACTCCATTAGAAGAAACAACATTACTAAGGTGAGTAATTTTTTCTTCCCTACTAGTTCCTCACTACTGTAAGGAAGAAAACTTCTGAAAGAATTTTTTAAATATTTTGGAACTGTTTTTCTGTGACAGTGTTTTGCATTTTGGCATGACTGATAGACCCCCCCCCCCAAAAAAAACAAAAACCAAAAAGACAAACAGGACCAGCAGGCTTTTAAAAACTGTATGAACTGCTCCAACTCCTGGCAAGAGTAGACTGACACCAACTTTGTTTAAGGTGTGTGGGTCCAGATACAGTATTGTTAATTGTGAACGCTGTAAAAAGTTTTGCCCTAAAACACAAAAGAGGAAGAACAAGAAAAAAATGATTTTATGGCTTCTCAGTCTGCCACTGTGTAACCAAAACACAATAAAGGGTCTAAGGGAGTTCTTAATAATGGTGGAAAGCACACATCAGGGAGTTCACCTCCTCAAAGAGCAGCAGTTGCTGTCCTAGGGGACAGAGAAAAAAGGTTGAGCTGCTTAGCCATCAGATAAGCATGGTAAAGGTGACAGACACCAGGGTGCCCAAAAGGGGAAACCCAGAGTCCAGTAACGTCAAAACTATGAACCAAAAAAAGCCTCAGAGCAGGCACTAGAAACTGTTTGTCAAGAAAAAAATTAAAAGAAAAAGATGTTCTTGCCGCCAGTCCTTGAGCAAAGGAAAGGGAGCAGGCAGTGGACCCAAGACAGATGCCCTGAGCAGGGAACATGGCACAAGTATGGCACTGTTTCAGGCTATAGGAAACTTTATTAGTATGGTGCCACCCCAATCTTCCCCAGGCTCAGGCTCCGGACCATCTGCCTGTAAACGAGGAAGATGCATATTATGCAGAAGAGGAAGGAAAGTGAATCTGTTGAACCATATAGGTACCCTGAACAAGAGTTTGGTTCCCGTCCTAGGCCTACAGAGTATTATATACAGTACCTCATACTCCTCTTAATCAGACAAATAGTGAACACCCTCAACATCCCCTCTGATAAAATGGAAGAGAAGGAAGTGGAATGTATAGATATGAAGGGGGCTAGCTCCCACAAGAAGGTTGCTAGTAGCCATACACAGATCACTCAAAAAAAAAAAAAAAAACACTTTAAAAGTCATGTCTGCACCTAATTCCACTGCAGGCTTAGATGAAGAAAAAGGTGAAAAGAAATATCAGGTGGACAAACGAGATAGAATACCTCTGTGCCTATCCTGGTCATGAAGGAGTGGTTAAAGCAGTTGTTTGTTAGAGGGTTAAGGTCCTCTTATTTGCACATCTTCCGAAAACAACTCTAGGAGACAGGATACTATGGCTAAAAAAGTGCAAACAGCTTTGCTGCTCCGTAGGGAAGCAGCTTATTTGGCATATAAGACTATTGGACAAAGGAGCTGCTTGGGGGAGCTTGGCTGCATCGGCAGCATAGAGGGAGGCATTGCAGGGAGCTCTGCCACATCGGCAGCAGCTGGCAGGGAGAGGAAGGAGCTCTGCTTCATTGGGGCCATACAAGGAGGAGGCCTGTCTATCAGGAGCCAATTGAGGCAGAGGGCTCGAAGTTTAGTTTGAGTGGCTGGGCTTAAAAGCTGAATGCCCTGCCGCACTTCCAGACTATCAGACAAAGGAGCTGTTATTTAATCCCTCCCACCACCCCACCTCCTGTTAAAGGGCTCCTTGGGACCATCCATTGGGGATGCGCCTATCAGAGGGAGCCATGCGACTGAGCATCACTTGGTGAGGGGTGTGGCTACCCTAGGTTGTCTCTTCAAAGTTTTTCAGGGACAATGACTTTGTAGGGGTACAATTTGAAGACTCTAGAGGTATCTTGTTCAGTGTATAATTTAGAGGTGTTGTTTCTCTCTAGATGTAACTTGTATAGTGTTTAACTCTTGGATCTATACTTGTACCTTGTCTGGTTTGAGTAGGCACTGTACTGTGTACATGCTAAGCTTTGGGCTGGGGGTATTCACTAGGGAAGGTGTGAGGGGGCCAATAGTGGAAACAGATATCTTTAACACAAAAACTAGGATGAGGATAAGGCAAGGGCCACAAACCACTAGGGCTGGGATCTTTGGTAGGGAAGTAGGGTGTACAGGGTGCGGGTTGGACATGGTTCTGGCCTGGGCACGGAGGATGGGTAGGCTGTATGGTGTGTTGCCAGTTGGCACAGTTATAGGAGGAGGTAAGGTGGATAAAGAGGACTCTTGAAGGGTGGGGTGGAGAGAAAGGAGGCTGTCCTTGTAGGGGAAGGGGGGGCAGCAGGGGAAACTGTGGGGCAGGTAAAACGGGGTGTGTGGGAGTGGACCCTAGATGAAGGAAGGGAACACCAGGGGTTTTGTGGGGACCCTGAGCTAAGCAAGGGCCAGGGAGACTGGCAGGAGGGTAGGAGGAATAAGAAACAGGAGGCCTGGCAAGAGGACAGGAGAAGGGCGCTGGGGTATGGGCAAAAGAAAATGGATAGGCAGGATGAGGCAGCAGAGGGAGACCAGACAAATGGCATAGAGCATAAGAACAGATTATCACCCCTGACTCTGACAAACGAGGAAGGGGAATATGAAGAGGAGGAGGCCCCTCTGGAGGTAGGTAAACGGGGGATGGGGATGCACACAGCAGGGAGGGGAGAAGGAAGAGTTACTCCCAGGCGTAGAGCCTTGGTGAGGGGGGATACAGGATGCGGAGGTGGCATGAGCACTGGCAGGAGAAATGTGAGACAGGGCATGGGGGAAGGGAGTGGATGGCAAGAAGAAACTCAGAGCAGGGAGGCCGGCGGGGGGACCGAGTAAAGGAAGCAGGTATAATACAGGAGGATGAGGTTATGCCGGGAAGGGAGGGCAGGTAAGGGAAGGGGCAGTGCATTACTCTGGGGGCCAGGGGTTCCATGTTCCATGGGGAAATACTGAGCTGGATCTGGGAGCAGTAGGAGGCGGGGAAGAGGTGGTGGGGGACAGAGCAGAGTGGGAACAGGAAAGTGGGCGGGGCCTTGCTCCTGGAGGAGATCTGAGTTGTTCCCGGACATAGCCAGGAAAAGTAAAGTGGCTGAGGTGGACAGGTCAGTGAAGAGGAAGTCCTGGGGTTGGGGGGTTGGGGTCCTTGCCCCCTGGAGACAAACTGGAATGGACCACAGTGCTGAAACAGGAAAGAAAGACGCCAAGGAGGACAGGTCAAAGGGAGATATCGGTTGGAGTGGGAGAAACTGGACAGTTTTTGGTATGAGAGGGAAGGGAGGGGATGAGCATGGTAATACATGGGGAGGGGGGAAACTAGGCTAGCGAGCAGGTCTAGGGAAAAGGAGGCAGTAAGAGTGCTGCTCTTGAGGGACTCCATGATTGGGAGGTCAAGTGGAGGGGGGGTATAGGGGGACTTCTGTGTAGTTAAGTCCAGGAGTATATCTGGCTTGACAATGCATCAGGCAAAACTTCACATTTATTCTCTAGCGCAGGAGTGTGGTGGGACCCCTGCCATATTAGTGTACCTGGGAACTAACAATATAGAGGGGAACAGTATGCTGGAGACACAAGCTAGTTTTATGGAGCTGGCCAGGTTCTGTCTGGACATGTGGTGCTCGGTCTCCTCCTCAGAAGATTGTACCAGTACCTAGGGCCAGGGTGGAGAATAAGCAAAAAATAAGAGATGTAAATGTATGGCTCTGTAAATGATGCGAGGCCAGGAGGTATGGGTGGGTCGGAGACGGGAGCAACCTGGGAGGACAAGGGACAGGCTCCACTTTAGCCCAGAGGGAAAAGAGGTCCTGCAGCTTAGAGTGGCAGAGTTCATCCATTCCAGGTGGGGTTTAAACTTGTGAGGGGGGGAGGGAAAAGGCTCCCTGGCAGGCCAGGCCAGGGAGGCCCTGACCTTCTCCCACAGGCGCAAGGTAGGGAGGGAGTACAAGGCAGGAGCACCCGACAGTGCATGAGGTGGTCCTTGTAGGTAGAGAGGAGGGCAAGGAGGCAAGTTTGAGGGTGGTCCTGATAAACACCAGGAGCATGATAAACAAGATGCCGGATCTTCAGGCATTGTTGGTAGGGGGGTGGTAGCAGTCACAGAGATTTGGGCCACATCCAGGAATGATTGGGATCTAAACCTACTAGGGTACACAACATGCAGAAGGGACAGGGTGGAGGGAAAGGGGGGGGTAGCTTTTATCATTAGGGTTAGCATAGGGATAAGCAAGGTGGAGGAAGCGGGGGATCAGGTAGAGGCTCTTTGGGTCACCCTACAGGCTCTAGAGGGAAAAAGGGAGAAGATGGGGTAGTATATAGACCACCCGGGCAGGAGGAAGGCCTGGTGGCTAACCTTAGGGACCACTGTGGTAGGGGAAAGCATAACACTGTGGTGCTAGGAGACCTGAATATGCCAGGAAAAGACTGGGGAACCATGGTGTCCTCATTGAGCAGGGAGCAGCGCCTGTTGGACGTCTTCCAGGATGTGTTCCTTGCCTAGCTGGTGACTGAGCCGACGAGGGTGGGGCATGTCCTGTCAGACAGGGAGCTTATTAGGGACCTAGTTGTTGGGGACCCAATGGCGGGAAGCGACCACGCCATGGTTGGTTCTCCCTAGAACTAGGGGGTGGGGTAGAACATGCAAAAATGACAGTGGTTGATTTTAGAGGGGTAGACTTTGAGAGGATGGAGCGGATCCTTGGGGGCTGTCTAGAGGAGATCAGGTCAAGCATGGGCACGGAGGTCAGAAGGTAAATTATAAAAAAGGGACCCCTGGAGGCTACCAAGGCTTGCACGAGGGAAATACGCAAGTGGGGCAAAGCTAGGAGGCCGAGCTGGTGGATAAGGGAGGTCCAGGATGCAGTGTGGGGGGAAAAAAGGCTGCTTATAGCCGATATAAACATTCTCGGGGAGCTATACCTAAGGGGGGGGGAGTATAATAAGGCAGCCAGGAGGGTCACGGGGATGTGAGGTCGGGCCAAGGTGGGTCAGAGCTGAGATTGGCACAGGGGAGTAGAATGTGGGAAAAGGGTTCTTCAGGTATATGGGAAAGATGAAAGGGAAGGCAGATTAGTCTGCTTAGGATGAAGAGTAGGCGGAGGTACTAAATAACTTTTTTTGCCTCGGTCTTTACCAAAGAGGATGGGGGGGGGGGCGGCATGGTTAGGAGAGGGGGAAGGGGGATCAGCAAATGAAGTGTGAGAAATGGATGTTGAAATACCCAAAGTGAGGGTGTGGGAAGCCCTCAAGGCCCTAAGAGGGGATCCATCCCAGGGTGCTCAAGGAGCTGGCAGATACCCTGGCGGACATTTTTAACTCCTTCCTGCAGTCATGGTGGATGCCTCAGGACTGAATGATGGTCCATATCGTGGCTATACACCAGGGTGGCTCGCCAGAGGAGCTGGGTAACTATAGGCTGGTTAGCCTGACATCAGTGGTGGGCAGAGTGATGGAGGTCATCCTGAAGGAAAGGATGGAGGGGGTTCTGAGGATGAGGGGTCACCTAGGTGATCGCCAGCACAGCTTTATTAAGGGCAGATTGTGTCAGACCAGTCTGGTGGAGTTTTATGAAGGGGTGACAGAGTTAGACCTAGAAGGTACTCCCCATTATACATGGGAAAGGATTCTCCCCCCAGTCTCCGAGGGTCCCCGTCAATGGTCACAAATTTGGAAAAGGCTATACAAAGATGTTGGGTGTGACCATTACAGGCTGCTTCAATTTCAGATAATACAGGATTTATATTATACCCCTGTAAAACTTTGTAAAATGGGTAAGCTTCAAGTGGATCTATGTACTAGATGTGGGAATCAGCAGGGCACATTGTTTCACATCCTGTGGGAATGTGATAAAGCTTCCCCTCTCTGGGAAAGTATATGTTCTAGACTTAACCCACTATTGGGGTTACAAAATGCCTTCCAACCAGAGATTTGCATTCTAGGGGATTCGGGTAGTACCCTTATTGGAAACCAAAACATATGATGTTAATCTCTTTATGTGCTAAGAAAGTGATATTACGTCATTGGCTAGACCAACAGACTCCCACATACACAGTATGGCATCGTGAAATTCTTTTTGCTTTGCAAGCAGAATACACCATAGCATGCTTTTCCAAAAATAGTAAAAATATCAGAAGATTTGGGCCCCTCTACATACCCTGCTCTGTAATTAACATCCTCCGTATTTGTATTGCTGAACATGCCCTAAAATAAATGGAGTAAAGCTGGAAGTAGGTGGCCGTTCCCACTAGTTCTCGCTATCTCCCCTTGGTTTCCTTTTTTTCTTTCTCTTCTTTTTCCTTTTCCTGGTGGTGAAGGGGTAACTAGGGTGGGGGGAAGTGGGTGGGTGGTTTATTGTTTTTTTTTTTTTTTTCCTTTATCTGTTCCTTTTTACACCATCAAGTTTCTAACAGCAGCATAATTTACTTCTCTTCTTATGGCACCAAATATTGGCTATGGATTTGTCATAAAGGGAAAAGGGCTCCATGTTGTTGCTGTAGAGTAATACGTCATTGCTATGTAATGGTGTTCTGGATTTGTTTGTATGGTAAACTTAATAAAGCTTACTAAATATGAAGGGGTGACAAGTGCGCTGGATCAGGACAGGTCAGTGGATGTCCTCTTTCTGGACTTCAGCAGGACATTTGACTCGGTGACACATCTGGGGCTACTGGGGAAGCTGGAGAGTATGGGGTGGGGGAGCAGATGGTCAGGTGGATAGGAAATTGGCTAGCAGGGCAGGTACAGAGGGTGAGGGTGGGAGGGAGGGAGGCGGTCTCATCCTCTAGGTTAGTCACTAGCAGGGTCCCACAGGGGTTGTACTGAGCCTGCTCCTGTTTAATGTGTGTATCTCAGATATCAGAAGTGGTATTGGGAGTGGGATTAGCCTCTTCGGGGATGACTCAACTGTGGGCGGTGGTGGATGGGGGAGGTGGGGAAAGCTGGATCTACATGAGGACCTGGGGACTCTGGGGAGATGGTCACAAGTCTGGAAGCTAAAGTTTAATGTTGGGAAATGCAGGTTCTACCTGGGGCCAAAAATCCAGCTCGTGTATACACCTTGGGGGAGGGGGGGAGAGGCACTGCAGATTTCTGGTGGGGGGGGGAGAAGGACCTCAGGGTGGTGGCGAATGCCAATATGAATAATACAGAGCAGTGTAGAAGAGCTGTGGCCCAAGCAAACAAAACGCTGGGGTGCATAGCCAGGGGGATAACCTCAAGGAGCTGTGAGGTGCTCATTCCGCTGTACAATTGCCTGGTTAGACCACACCTTGACTACTGTGTGCAGTTTTGGCGTCACTACTTAGAGGGCCATTGTGTTACTGGAGAGGGTGCAGAGGAGAGCGACCAGGATAGTACTGGGGCTAGGGGAAAGGTCCTATGAGGAGAGACTGGGGGAGCTCAACCTGTACTCTGAGGAGAGAAGGAACAGGGGGGATATGATAGAGGTTTTCAGGTATCTCAAGGGAAAATATAGGGTAATCCTTGAGGGGGTCTTTCAGCTGAGGGAGGTGGGGCCACCAGGGACACTCGGTGAAGCTGGACGGGAGGCTGAGGGGAGACAAGGAGGCACTACTTCACTGAGAGGGTGGTGGAGCCCTGGAATGTGCTGCCCGGGAGCTGGTGGCTGCTGCTACTGTGGAGGGTTCAAGAAAGCCTGGGATAGGTATAGAGGTGGGTGCATCTCGGAGCCCTGCTGAAATGGAGGACCTTGTGGGAGGTGGGGAGGGCAATAAACGGTGCCCTGGGAAGGCACTGACCATTAGGAAGACTCAATAGACCATGGGGCCTAATCTGCTGGCTTCATAGTATGTTAGTATATACAACGCAGTATCAGAAAGCACTGTGAAACAAAGTGCAGATGTGACAGATAAGGTGGAAGGTGGCACAGGACCTGGCCGCCACAGCAGTATTCGCCCTAGATGCTACTAAATACTAGTTCCACATTACTGTGGACACCAGTGACTCTGCTTCAAGGGTCCATGACTGTGGAAGGTTTTAAGAAGGCCTTGAAGACCCATTTATGGCATCTTGCCTATCAAGAGTAATTATATCCAGATAGTTATTCAAACAACATGAAGTCTTGCTGTATTGTGACATATGCAGTTAGGTCCTGCCTTTCAACTGCCCCGGAGAACAAAAAGTTAAACTTTCCATGGCCAGCATGGAATGTTCACCACGAGTTCGGTTGAAGCCCATGTCTGCTGTTGTTTAAACTGCAACCGTCAGATTCTTTACTTCGCCTCACTGAACAGTCACTCCGGAGATTTCTCCTTTGCTCGGTTCAAAAAAGTCGGTTGAAGTGTTGTCTTTTTTGGTCGGTTTCTACAGAATTACTGTTACCTGTCTGTGGTACCATGAGTACTAGATAGGTTTTCTGTGTAATTTCTGTGTGGAACTTGTAAATTGTGAATCTGTTCGGCTGAACCGATCAGTTTGAGGTAAAAAAGTTTGTGATTCATTTAGAGTGTGGTAACCGGTCCGTATCGGTTCTAAAAAAAAAGCAGTTTTATTACGTTTTCCAAGACCACATACACGGTCAGGAACCGATAGGGAATCTTGCCTGGTGGATTGCCGAAAAAAGGGTAAGTTTTGGATAGGATTGGCCATGTCTGAGAAACCCAAGAAAAAAACTGGGCCCACTGGGTTTCAACACTGCAGTGTGTGTGGGGAAGTCTTTGCCAAGGCTGATCCCACACCACCTGTGTTTATTGTCTGGGGTTTGACCACCTCGATTCAGACTGCCAAATTTGTAAGAATTTTCCCAAATCTACCCTAGAAAAGAGAGATTAGGTAGACTGAGGGATAGGGAGGCCGAAAGTCCGCTGACCCAGATGGCCAGCCTGGTTGGTTCCGACCCGAGACCAGACTGCCTCTGACCAGGCGATACTACTTAGGGCAAGGGGAGTCGGTTCTGGTGAAAAGGAAAAGAAAAGACAAATCGTCCGGTTTGGACCCAGAAATTCATACTCCGACCACCGATGAGATAGCCAAGGTGATAAGAATAGTGCAATCGCTTACTTAGGTTCCAACCGAACCGGCACCATCTGGCAGGGGTTTGGTTCGGTCAGTTCCCCCGGTTCCGGGTTACACTTTGGAAGAATTTTACGAAGAGGAGGAGGAGGATGAGGAGGGAGAATATGAGGATGATGATGGTGATTATGAAAGTCTGGATGTGCCTGTTGACCTGGACATCTCCCCAGACAGACCTTCAGGTGTTTCTCCTCCTAGGCTTTCTGAGTCCCCTTCTCACTATATGTTTTACAAAAAAGTGGCTGAGACCCTCCAGCTCCCTGTGGAGGAAGCAGTAGAGGATCAGGAGGAGCCTGACTTTGTTGAGATGATGGACATCCCAGAGTCCAGGAGACTGTCTATTCCCCTCCACAAATCCTTTGGGAAACAGACACATAAAATTCTTAAGTCTCCTAGTTCTATACCTCCTGTGGACAGACGAGTGGACAAGAGGTACACTCTCTCAGGCTAAGACACGGAGTTCGTATTCCAGCACTGCAGCCATGTTGGGGTAGTGCAGGTTGCTGCCTGTGATAAGGTAAATATCCCATTGGCATCACACCCCCCAGACAAGGACTCCAGGAAGATTAATGCCATGGCAAAGAAACAATACATGGCAGCATCTCTGGGACTCGGGTAGGCTAACTGTATGGCCTATACAGCTAGATACCAGAAGTCCAGGTGGGACACTGTGCTGGCTGTGGCTAAACAGGCCCCTGACCAGCTTGCCAAGGAGCTGGAGCAGATGGCTGCAGATGGGACTGAGGCATCTAAAGTACAATTCCATGCTGCTGTTGACTCCAGTGATGTTTCATCAAGAGTCATGGCTACATCTGTGGCTCTTCGGAGGATGGCTTGGCTCAGATGTACTAGCCTCTCACAGGATACCCAGGCTAAGGCCATGGATTTTCCTGTAATTGGTAATTCTCTGTTTGGGGAGCAGACGGAGAACTACATGAAAAAGATGGATGAGTACAGGACCACCTACAGGAGTGCTCAGGCCAAAGAAAGGCAAGCAACTCCTCAAAGGCAGCAGTCCAGGGGCAGGGGCAGGCCTTTTCTAAGGCCTTTTTACCATGCTCAGACCTCCTCTTCTTTCTCTCAGAGGGGGTTCTTTATCAGGAGAGGCAGACGGGGGATGAGCAGGCCTGCATCCACCCCTCAGCCTAAAGCCCCTGCCAAGCAGACACCCTGATGGGTCTGCCCAGGCCGATTCTCCCATACTAGTAGGGGGAAGGCTGGCTTACTTTGGCCAGGACTGGAAGTCTAACATCAGACAAGTGGATCCTGGAGGTAGTAAGCCAGGGGCTGGTTCTCGGCTTTAAAAAATTTCCCAAGATGAGAACCAGATCCTTTCCACCTGCGAATCTATCAGAGACCCTTACCTTAGAGGCAGAGGTTTCTTCTCTCCTAGCTCTCAGAGCTATAGAGAGGGTTCCCACCCTACACAAGGGCGAAGGATTGTCTCCAGGTACTTCCTAACCCCCAAAAGACAGGAGAATGGCGGCCCATCCTGGACCTAAGATATCTGAACAAACACCTTTTAAAGCCAAAGTTCAAAATGGTGACTCTGGGAATTATCCTTCCCTCTCTAAGGCCAGGGGACTGGCTAGCCTCCCTGGACCTCAAAGATGCCTATTTTCACATTCTCATCAGGTGCTCCCACAGAAAGTACTTCAGGTTCGAGTTGCCCTCAGGCCACTATCAATTCAGAGCAATGCCCTTTGGCCTAACATCAGCCCCAAGGGTTTTCACAAAGTGCCTGGCAGTAGTGGTTGCTTTCCTAAGGAGAAAAAAAATCTCTATCTTCCCATACTTGGACGACTGGCTCATAGTAGGTCAGTCTCCAGACCAAGTCAAGTCACAACTGCAAGTGACCCAGCAGGTGCTCAATTCCTTAAGATTCCTTCTCAACCTTCCAAAGTCAGTTCTCGAACCAGTACAACTCCTCACCTTCATAGGGGCAGAGCTGGATACAGTAAAGGCAAAAGCCTTCCTTCCCCTGGAAAGGGCAAGGACCCTCATGGAACTGGCCTCTTCATTCATCCTTCAGGTGTCTCTACCAGCAAGGCATTTCCTTCAGCTTCTGGGCCACATGGCAGCTTCCACAGCAGTGGTCCAAGGAGCAAGATTCCAGATGAGGGACATTCAGTTCCACTTAAGAGCCTTCTGGTCCCAAAGAAAGGTTCCCTTACCAAACTAGTCCCAGTGACTCGAACCCTGATCCAGGCCTTGCAATGGTGGCAGGATCAGGACAATTTGAGACAAGGGGTTCCTTTTGTCACTCAGTCTCATTCAGTGATACTCACCACAGATGCTTCCCTTTTGGGCTGGGGAGCCCATATGGGTGATCTTGCCACCCAAGGACTGTGGTCGCCTCAGGAATCTCTGCTTCACATCAGCCTTTTGGAACTCAGAGCAGTGTTTCTGGCACTGCAAGCTTTTTCCAAATCTGTACAGGACAAAGGTGGTCCAGGTCAGAACAGACACCACCACCACCATGTGGTACATCAACAAGCACGGAAGCACTTGGTCTACGGCCTTGTGCACAGAAGCATTGAAGTTGTGGTCCCTGGCCTATTCCCTGCAAACCTCTCTGATAGCAGTTCACCTCCCAGGGAAGGACAATGTCCTAGCAGATGCTCTGAGCAGAATATCCCAGGGCCATCACGAATGGACCCTAGATCTCTCTAGTTTTGAAAATGATTTTTCTCAGATGGGGCACTCAGAGGCGGATCTTTTTGCAGCCCAGACAATCACCAACTTCCTCTTTGTTGCAGGCCCCAGTCTTGGGCTCAGTCCCCTGGATGCTCTGATTCTGAACTGGGAAGGGAATTTCTGTATGCTTCCCCTTCCTCTCCTGTTCCAAGTGTTAATCAAAGATAAGGTCACAACCATGCAAAGTGATTCTGATTGCTCCAGACTGGACCAGACAGCCCTGGTATCCTGTTGCTGTCCCTAGCAGTCCACCTTCCCCTGTCTCTTCCCAGGACTTACAACCTGTTGACATCCTCTCAGGGGAGGATTTAGTACCCGAATCTTCGGTCTCTCAATCTCAAGGCATGGCTCTTGAAGAGTTAGAGTTTGCAGATCTGTATCTTTCCCTGGGGGTTCTGGATATCCTTAAGGCTTCCCGAAAGCCTTCCACCAGAAAGACTTACAATTCCAAATGGAAAAGATTCAGCATTTGGTGTTCTAAGAAGAATATTTCTCCAGACTCTTCTGAGTTGCCTACGGTTCTGGACTCTATGGTCCATCTTAATACATAGATACATAGATACATAGACAGTGTCGGCAGATAAGGGCCTATGGCCCACCTAGTCTGCCCATTTGAGCTTGTAAGTTCAGTTTGTTTTCCTAGAAGTCTATTTCCCCTTACCCCTGACCTCTAGAATTCCTTTATGTCTATCCCATGCATTCTTAAATCCCGTGATTGTTTCAGCCCCAACCACTTCCTCTGGCAGGGTGTTCCATGGCCTAGGCCTCAGACCAGCTACCCGTAAAGTACACTTGGCAGCTGTTTCTGCTTTCTTGTCAGTAGGCAAGCCTTCCTATCATCCCATCCTGTGTTTCGTAAGTTTTTCAAGGGATTGCTTCACACCAATCCCCCTTTAGGGATCCTGCTCCTGCTTGGGACCTTAATGTTTGCATTGCTCAGCTTATGCAAACCCCCCCCCCTTTGAGCCTTTGTCCTCTGCAGAGCTTAAGTACCTGACTTGAAAAACTATTTTTGGTAGCCATTACTTCTGCCAGACGTATCGGTGAATTGCAAACCCTGTCAGTGGAATCTGATTTCATCTCTTTCCATAGAGATAAAGTGGTCCTAAGAACTAACAGAAAGTTTTTGCCTAAAGTGGTTTCATATTTCCTCCTCAACCAGTCTGTATCTCTCCCTGTTTTCTTCACTGACCATTCCTCCTCAGGAGAGAGGAGGCTACACAGCTTGGATGTGAAAAGAGCCCTTAGCTACTACATAGAGCGTACCAAGAGTCACAGGTTTGATTCCCTCCAGTTGTTCCTCACGTCTGGAGAAGTTGGTAAAGGCAAACCTGCCACTAAGAGATCTATTGCCAGGTGGATTGTTTCTTGTATACAATTCTGTTATGAAAAACTGGGTAGAACTCCACCCTCAGGCCTGAGGGCTCATTCCACTAGAGGTACAGCTGCTTCCCGGGATATTCCTCTCTCAGAAATTTGTCAAGCAGCCACCTGGAAAACAGTCCATACATTCACCAAGCATTACTCTCTGGATATCCAGGCTAGGAGTGATGCTCGGTTTGGCACAGCAGTACTTCAGAGCCTGTTTCCAAAGTAGGTTCTGTCCCTCCTCCATGGAGGTACTGCTTGGTAGTCTGCATATGTCAGAATACAGCAAGACTTCAGGTTGTTTGAAGAAAAAAATTACTCACCTTAGTAATGTTGTTTCTTCTAATGGAGTCGTGCTGTATTCTGACCTCCTTTCTCAGAACCTAGTTTTTGGGATGTGGGTGGGCAGGAGCAGTGTTGGCACCCTGGGGGTGTCCTTTTTTTTTTTTTCACCCTCTCTTAGTTTGGCTGAGTGGTTGTGTTTTGGATGTGTTTTTTTGTTTTTGGGTTTCCTGACTTGAGTCTTCCTTTTGAAACCAAAACCCCTTTTATATAGATATAGTTGCCAGTTGGCTAGTATGAGTTTTACAGTTTCCACACATAACTTCTAGTCAGTATTGCTCGTAAAGATCTGACAGTTGCAGTTTAAACAGCAGCAGACAGGGGCTTCAACCGAGCTCGTGGTGAACATTCCATGCTGGCCATGGAAAGTTCAACTCTTTGTTCTCCGGCTGGGGCAGTTGAAAGGCAGGACCTAACTGCATATGTCAGAATACAGCAAGACTCCATTAGAAGAAATAACATTACTAAGGTGAGTAATTTTTTCTTTTTATTCAACTAATTGCTGTATGTGAATTTTATGTTTTTATTGGATTTTATCTGTTCTCAAATCTGCACAGTGCCTTGGTTGCTGAAAGGTGCTTTAAAATAAATGTATTATTATTATTATTATTATTTATTATACTATGCAGTGGGATTGAGAAGGTTCTCTTGGTTAAGGGAAACCATCCTTTCCCAGGACACTCACTCAGATCCAGGCCATGGATTTCCACTTTAAAGGAAATTCACTTTTTGCTGACAAACTAGAGACATACATATATTTAAAAAAAAAAAAAAAAAAAAGTGGAGGAGTACAAGACCACTTACAAACATAACACTGATAAAGAAAGGCCTCCGCTTTCTATGGGCCTTATGGTAGGGAAGACAAGAGCAGGGGCTGCTATCCCAAATCATAAGCCCTTGGTGAGTACCAGTGCCAAGGAAGTTACTACAGAGACAGAGGCAGTAGGGACTCCAGATTTGCTGCTGCAGCACCAGCCCCCAAACCACAACCAAAACAAAACAAAACCCCTGACAGTTCTGCCCAGGTCTCCCAACCATTGCCAGTGGGTGGAGGGCTGGCTCACTGCTTCCAGGAATGGGTACAATTTATCACAGAAAAGTTGATCTTGGAGGTAGTGGGCAAGGGATTGTTTCTGCAGTTCAAGATGTTTCCAAAACTGGAGAAACCCAAAATCTTTCAAGCTCATTCACCCAGAGAAAGAATTCTGTTGGAACAGGAAGTAACAAAACTGCTGCAGGCAAAAGCAGTGGAAAAGGTCCCTGCCTCATAGTGGGGCATGAGCCTGTTCTCAAGATACTGCCTCACCCACAACAAAAATGTGGAATAGCGGATCATTTTAGATCTTTATTAATTTATTGGATTTTGTTAAGCGGGTAGGCTCACTGAGACAGGGGTTCCAATTTCAGGAGTGACCCAGATTAATTACAAATACAGTGCATCCCACTTAAATGCATACCCTGTTTGCCAGAAAAAAACTATGCATTTAAGCGGGCTATACGTTTAACAGGTATTCATGTATACACATGTATTGTGGCTTCCGAGTGTAAGTTCTGGTACTTTAGAGGGAGCTTGTGCACATTTGATCTTATTCTGCTGTCGTTACAGTGTAAAGATTTTTTTCTTCTATTTTGATTTAGTTTTGCTTCTTTTGTGTGAGTATGTATTTTATACAGTGCTTTACTTGTAATGTATACTGTACTGTACAGTACTTTATTGGTGAGGGTGTACGTTGCTTGTGACTAGACACTGATATGGTTGGGTATGTTTGGGTGATGGTGGGGTGATTTTTAACAGTTAAAAGTACAATCTTTATTTTTTCATTTGTTGGTTAAAATTATTTTGCATTTGTGAACAACTTGGGGATTGTGGTTTGTCTTTGGTGGAGTGTTGTTGTCTTACAGACAAAACCTTCAAGCTTGTAGAAGCTAAGAAAATCATCCTCATGGATTGCATGTGCTTCAATATATTTTCTTAATGTTTTTGATTCGGAGTTCATTGGCACCGGGTCTTCACCCTCATCAGTCTTGTCGTCATCTGGTTCTTCCTGAGCATCATTCCTCCCCATCATTTCACCAAAGCAAGGAAGGCTGCTATTTGAACAAAATCATCAAATTCAGTAGCGGTCATGTTATGAGGTAGGGTCAGTAGTGACTCAGGTTCTGTGTCAGGGAGGTCAACCCCATCAGCCGATTCAGCAGTTGGTTTACTGAAGCCAGCAGCATGGAAGCAGTTTTGGATTGTAGCCTGCTTAACATCATTCCATGACTATCTCATTATGTGTACTGCATCCAAGATGTTTAGTTTTCTGGCTAGCTCTGTCGAGGATACAGTCGCACCGCTGTCGAGTGCTGAGAGGATCCTGTCTAACATCCGCCTCCGATACAGCATCTTAAAATTCTTAATGATTCCCATATCCATTGGCTGGATAAGAGACATGGTGTTCGGAGGCAGAAAAACAAGTTTTGTGTCAGGCTTGTTAGGGCGGGAGCTGCAGTTATCAATGAAAATAACAATTTTGCATTATTTCTGACCCATGTCTCTGTCAAATTCCTTTACCCACTTGGTGAAGAACCCCACAATCATCCTGGCATTGGAGTTTACTCATTACGTTACCGGCAGATGCTGAACTGTGACTGATGTGAAGCACCTCGGTGTCTTACTTTTGCCTGTGACAAGCAATTTACACTTGTCAGAGCCATCCATATTGGTACAAGTTAGAACAGTCAGTCTTTCTTTGGTTTTCTTATTCCCACTGATGGAGTTGGATGTAAATGTCAGGGTTCCATATTGAGTGGCTCTGAAATAAATGCCGGTTTCGTCAGCATTGTAAATGTCAGCCGCCGAGTAATCTGCTACAATCTGGGGAAGGATTTGTGTAACCCAGGCTTCGTTGCTGCAGTGTCCCTCTTCTCCCCGTGGGCTTTTTTAAAGACAATGTTGTGGTGCACTTTAAACCTACATACACAATCATTGCTTAGCTCAAATTGTGTTTTACCCATTGCATCGGCCAATTTCTTGGCCTTGGTCGGTAACATTGGGCCTGACACTGGAATGTCAGCTGAGCGGGCGGTCTCAAACCACCACACAGTAGTGCATCATCAACGGCAGAATCCTTCCCTTTCCTTTTCTTCTTCCTAGCCAGGTTAGCATTGCTTTGAAAGTCCAAAATAATTCTGTCTTTGTTCCTTACAAGTCGACTAACCTGTGACTGTGAAACCCCCAATTCCCTGGCAGTCTGCGATTGTGAAACACCAGGAACTGAAAGGGCATCAGGCACTGCAACTCCTTCCTGCAGAGATTGCTCTTTTTTCTTCCGAACCATGGGCTTCATTATTACACACTAACACCACCGCTGTGAGTGTGTATGTATGCCTTTGTTCTTTTAAAGATGGTTAGTTAACAGCTAATCGGTGCAGAGGTGACCGGTGGAGAGTGATCAGCCAAGGCAGTCTATTCTTTTATGTCAGGCAATTAACACCTAATTAGTGCAAATATGCCTAGAGCAACTGCTAATGGCAAATGGAGAGTGATCAGGTAAGGCAGTATGGATGTAGGGAAACAGTACACGATGATAAAAAAAAAAAAAAAAAGAAAACTCTGCGTTTAAACGGGCTACGTTATGCGTTTAAATGGAATTTTTACAGTTGGACAGATAGGAAAAAAATCGGGACATTAAGAAACTATGTGTTTAACCGAGCTATGCGTTTAACAGGTATGCATTTAAGTGGGCTGACTGTAATACATAGAATGAACATAGCAACAAGGTTCAATGGTCAATAATAGACATCATAGAACACAAAACAATCAGTAGTAACAAGCAAGAGCATCCTGTACAAAGGAAGGACTGCAATAATAACAGTGGTGGTCACAGATACACATACACTAGAGGTACAGTATAAATTATATTTTTACATAGCATGGGTCAGCAGACAGGAATTAGACAAAGGTTCGTAAGTCTCATAGAGTGAGCATTAGGGGATGTGGGGTGACAGAAGAGTCATTGGAGGCAAGTACATTAATTGTTTGGGGGGGAGGGGGGATGTCCTTTGTGCTGCTTTTTGAAGGATAAGAGAGGTGCTGTTCTGTATAGGGAGAGAGCCCATTTCAGAGCTGGGAGGCTTTGTGGGAGAAGGTGCATTGACCAACTGTGATCAGGGCCCTGGGACCTTCCAGTAGTGGAAGGGAGGAGGTGCCTCCTTTGAGGTTTATAGACCAGGACGTCTCCAAAACAGGGAAAGTAGCCATTTAGGGTCTTGTAGGCCAGGCACAGGGTAGGGTAGTTAAGTCTGTGTTCTCCGGGGGGAGGCCAGTTGAGGGAGGTGAGGGCATTACAGGGATGTTCTCTATTGCAGGCACCGAAAGCACACCTATTAATTCTTTGGTATAGCAACAACAATTTGTTGAGTTTAGTGCCCTTTTGGTGGTGGAGGAGGGGATGGGGCCACATACAGGAGTGTGGGGAGCAAAACACATGGTTTTTCGGACAGCTGAGCTTCTGTGGTGAGATAGGCCCCAAGCCTATAGAGTACACTCATCTTCTGTGTGAGGATCTTGGTTACTCATTCACTGTGTGATTTGAAGGATAGATCTTGGTCCAGCCAAACACCAAAGTGCATAATAGCATTCATGATCTCTAGCTGGGTACCCTTTGTGGTTAAAATCTGCAGGAGCACCCTATGATTTGAGCCAAATTTCCATGTCCCAAATAGCATGGGCCTTTTTTTTTTTTTTGTATCTAAGGATAGGATGATTTGTGGTGAACTATGCTTCCAGTTCCTTAGGCTCCCTGTTGAGTTCAGTGTTTGACATTGGGGTCTGGGCTAGATCTGTAAAGCACTGCATCATCTGCATAGAGAAGTACATTGGCTCCACCACAGTTGAATGGGAGTTCATTGATGTATATTGAAAAGAGTATGGGTCCCAAAATAGAGCCCTGTGGTATGCAATCTGTGATCCTGCGTTGGGAAGAGAGACAGGTTCCACACTTGACTCGGTGCAGCTGGAGAGGTAGTTCTGAAAAGAGCTGCAGGAGATGGGGTCAAGGCCCATGTCTGATAGCTTGACCCAGGAGGAGTTCGTCTGTTAGGTCAAAGTCCTTGGTGTCTATTTTTTTTTTTTGTTTTACAACTTTCTCTCCACCTCCCGAGCTGTCTCCTGAGAGGTCTCTCGGAGCCAGCCTTTTTCAAACAACATGAAGTCTTGCTGTATTCTGACTATATGCCGTTAGCCCCAGCACTTGAAATGCTCCAGAGAGTAAAGGGTTAACTCTGTGCAAAGGCATAGAATGTTGAGCTTGAGCTCGGTTTTCAAACCTCTGTCTGTGGTACTCTGAAGTCTAACCAGCAGATTTTTTACCCCACCTAACTGTGAAGTCGCTCCGGAGATCCCTCCTGCGCTTTGGTTCGGTAAAAGTTAGAATCGGTCGTTTTTTTTCAACTGCATTTAGTTATTTCCTCGGTATTCTTACCTCTGTCTCAGTAACAGTAAGTGGTAGTAGTAGGTAGGGGTATTTTGTGACATTGTTAGAAATTGTTTTGTCTTCAGTTATTTTCCAGTCGGTCTGGTTCAGAACCGAAACCTATTAGTTTTTTCTGTTCTATTGTAAAATATTTGTGGTTTTGCAGTACTTATCGGTTTCTAAAAAATAACCAGATTTTGTAGACTTTTTTTTAACCGACCCATGACACGTTGGAACCGATAGGTTTTAGTTACCTGGCTTGAAAGCTGATAAGGTGACTTTTTCTGATTTTCGGCATGTCTGAGAAACCCAAAAAGAAAACCGGTCACACTGGGTTTCAGCACTGTACTGAGTGTGGGGAGGCCTTTGCTAAGGCTGATCCCCATCTCGTATGTGTTTTATTGTCTGGGGTTTGACCATCTCAAGGTAGACTGCCAAATTTATCAGAACTTTCCTAAGGCCACTCTTGAAAAACGTTTGAGTAGGCTGAAGGAAAGGGAGGCTGAGAAGTCCGTTGATCCGGATGGCCAGCCTGGTTCGGTTGCTACCGAACCTTAAGAGGTGCCTACTGACCTGGGTGATGCTTCTTTGGGCAAAAGGAGAGCCAACTCTGCTGAGTCGGTTCCATCAAAGAGAAAGAGAAAATCAGCTGGTTAGGATCCAACAACTCCTGTTCTGACTGCTGAGGAAATAGTGAAAGCAATCTCTATAGTGCAATCGCTTAGCCCGGTTCTGACCAAACTGATATCAGTTCAAAGGTGATCGGTTCGGTTGGAAGTTTTTGCCTCTGATATTGCTGTGGAGGCATACTATAAGGGTGATTGGGAAGAGGAGGAAGAGGATGAAGAAGGAAAATTTGAAGGCCTAGGTGAGCCAGCAGAGCCTGACATCTCCCCAGACAGGCCTTCCAATGTTTCCCCTCCCACTTCTTGTTTTACAAGAAGGTGGCTGAGACTCTTCAGCTTCCTATGGAAGAGGCTGATCAGGAGTAGCCTGATTATGTGGAAATGATGGATGTTCCAGAGTTGGAGTATGTTTATTCTTTTGCACAGATCCCTGTGGAAACGGACACAGAAGATCATACAGTTTCCCACATCCATTCCTCCTGTGGATAAAAGAAAAAGTAGACAGGAGGTATGCTCTGTCAGGCCCTGGCATGGAATTCCTTTCAGCACATTGCAGCCATGTTGGGGTAGTGCAAGCTGCAGCCTGTGACAAGGCTAGTATTCCCCTGGCATCTCACCCCCAGATAAGGATTCCAGGAAAGTGGATGCCAAGGCTAAGAAATAGTACTTGGCATCCTATTTGGGGCTCAGGCAGTCAAATTATATGGCGTATACTGCCAGGTACCAGAAGTCTATGTGGGATGCAGTTCTTGAGCTGGCTAAGAATGCCCCCTCCCCAGCGGGCCAAGGAGCTGGAGCAGGTGGCTATAGATGGTATAGAGGCATCCAAAATGCAACTTCATGCTGCTGTGGACTCGAATGATGTGCATTCTAGAGTCATGGCTACATCTATCTCCATGAGGAGGTTTCCTTGACTTAGATGTACCAACCTTTTGCAGGATACCCAGACTACGGCCATGGATTTCCCCGTAACTGGTAATTCTCTGTTTGGGGAGCAAACTGAGAACTACATGAAGAAGATGGATGAGTATAGAACCACCTATAGGAGTGCTGCAGCCAAGGAAAAGCAGGCCACTCCTCAGAAGCAGCAATTTAGGGCTGGCAAGGGTAGGCCTTTTATAGGCCTTTCTACCAAGCTCAGGCCCCCTCCTCTTCTTTCCAGCAGAGGGGGTTCTTTAGGGGAAGAAGCAGGCGTGGGATGACCAGGACCCCATCATCCACGCAGTCTAAGCCCCCTGCCAAACAGACACCCTGAGGTGTCTGTCAGGGTCACCTCCGCAGTTCCAGTAGGGGGCAGGTTGGCTCACTGCTCCCAGGCCTGGTAGTCTATTACTTCAGGCAAATGATTCCTGGAAGTAGTGAGCCAGGGACTTGCTCTCAGTTTCAAGATTCCCAAAAATGAGAGCAAGGTCCTTCAGCCCTCCCTCTCCCTTGGAGACAAAGGCCTTGGAGGCAGAAGTCTCCTCTCTTCTGCTTCTGCAAGCAGTAGAGAAGGTACCTCATTGTCACAGGGGAAAGGACTGTACTACAGATACTTCCTTACCGCAAAAAAGACAGGGGAGTGGCGACCCATTATAGATTTAAGGTACCTGAACAAACACTTAACAAAACCAAAATTCAAAATGGTGACTGAGTAATTCTTCCCTCTCTTAGACCAGGAGACTAGCTAGCTTCTCTGGATCTCAAGGATGCCTACTTCCACATACCTATCAGACATTCCCACAGAAAGTACCTCAGGTTTGAGTTGCCCTCAGGCCATTACCAATTCAGAACTATGCCTTTGGGCCTAACATCTGCTCCAAGGGTGTTCACCAAGTGTCTCACAATAGTGGTGGCATTCCTCAGGAGATGGGGTATCCTTCTGTTCCCATACCTGGACGACTGGCTCCTAGTGGGCCAGTCCTCAGACCAAGTTAAGTCAGCCTTAGAGGTCACTCAAAAGCTTCTAGACTCCTTGGGCTTCATTTTGAACCTAGTAATGTTTGTTCTGGAACCAGCCCAGCTTCTCACTTTCATAGGGGTGGAACTAGACACTATTCAGGCAAGAGCATTTCCTCCCTCTCTCAAGGGTTCAGTCTCTTGTCACTCTGACTTCCTCTTTTTGTCCTCTGGTTTCTCGTCCAGCCAGGCATTGTCTACAGTTGCTGGGTCACATGGCAGCATCTATAGCAGTGGTCCAGGAAGCAAGGTTTCAGAAAAGAGATATGCAGTTTCATCTCAGATCTTATTGGTCTCAGAAAAAAGACCCTGTCTCCAAATTGGTTCCTGTATCTCGAACCCTAGTTCATACCCTCCACTGGTGACTGGAGGAGTACAGTCTTCGACAAGGTGTGCCCTTTATCAGTCAGGTTTCTTCAGTGATTCTCACCACAGATGCCTCTTTACTGGGGTGGGGGGCTCACCTAGATCATCTTACAGCTCAGGGAGCCTGGTCTCACCAGGAGTCTCTTCTACACATAAACCTTCTCGAACTGAGAGCTGTCTTTCTAGCACTTCAGGCTTTCTTAACTGCTGTCCAGGGAAAAGTGGTGCAGATCAGGACAGACAATACAACAACCATGTGGTACATCAGCAAACAGGGAGGCACTCTGTCCCCGACCTTGTGCACAGAGGCCATGAAAATATGGTCTCTAGCTTATTCCCTTTAGGCGTCTCTGGCTGTGCATCTCCCAGGGAAGGACAACATTCTAGCAGATGCTCTCAGCAGGATTTCCCAGGGTCACCACGATCGGACCCTGAATCCTCTAATTCTTCAGGTCATCTTCAAGAGGTTGGGCACTCCAGAGACAGATCTCTTTTTAGCCCCGGACAGTCACCAACTTCCTCTTTTTTGCTGCAGACCACCTCTTCTGGGTCCTGTCCCTCAGGATGCTCTTTTGTTGGATTGGACAAGCAGGTTTCTCTATGCATTTCCTCCTTTTTCCTCTGAAATTCAAGGTCCTGATCAAGATCAGGTCTCAGCCTTGCAAGGTAATTCTAATGGCTCCAGACTGGGCCAGACAGCCTTGGTACCCCCTTCTGTTGTCACTGTCGGTGACAATGCCTCTGTGTCTTCCTAGGCATTTCAATCTCCTTACCTTCTCTCAGGGGAGGATTCTTTACCCCAACCTTCAGACTCTCTGGCTCAAAGCCTGGCTCTTGAAGAGCTAGAATATGCAAGCATGCATCTTTCCCAATCAGTCTTGGACATTTTAAAGGTTAGCAGGAAACCTGCTACTAGAAAGACTTACAAATCCAAATTTGAAAGATTTGGGTTTTGGTGTTCCCAGAAGCACGTATTGCCAGAACTGGCTGATATTGCTACTGTTTTGGACTATTTGGTGCATCTTAACAGTTTAGGCCTCCAGCCTACTACTCTCAAGGTACATTTGGCAGCTGTGTCTGCCTTCCTTTCTGCTGGAAAGGCTCTTCCATGGCATCTTGTCCAGTTTTCAAGAAATGTTTCAAGGGCCTGGTACGTGTTTATCCTCCCTTCCGGGCGCCTACCCCTTCTTGGGACCTGAATATCTGTTTTGCCCAGCTTATGCAGCCTCTGTCTTTAGCTGAGCTAAATTATTTGGCTTGGAAAACTGTATTCCTGGTAGTCCTTACCTCTGCCAGGAGAATCAGTGAATTACAGGCTTTATCAGTGGAACGTGACTTAATTTAATTTCACAGGGATAAGGTGGTCCTTTGAACCAACAGAAATTTTTTTCCTAAGGTGGTATCAGACTTTCATTTGAATCAGTCTGTCATTGCCAGTATTTTTCACTGACCATTCTTCCTCTGGGGAGAGAAGATTACACAGTCTTGATGTAAAGAGGGCTCTTAGTTACTATATAGAACACACTAAGGGCAGGCCCATAGAAATGGCTGTTCTCAGTTGTTTCTCACTTATGGGGAAGTGAGAAAGGGCAAACCTGCCACCAAGAGAACTATTACCAGGTGGAGTGTCTCTTGTATCCAGTTCTGCTATTCAAATTTGGCAAAAAGAGCTTCCCTCAGGCCTGAGGACTCACTCCACTAGAGGTACAGCTGCTTCGGTCACAGCAGCTAAAGATATACCATTAGTGGAAGTCTGTAAAGCAGCCACCTGGAAAACTGTTCACACACTGACCAAGCACTACTCTCCAGACATTCAGTGACAAAGTGATGCTAGGTTTGGCACGGCTATGCTGCAGAGCCTGTTCCCAAAATAGGTTCTGTGACTCCCTCCTCCAAGGGGGGGTACTGCTTGGTAGTCTGCAAATAGTCAGAATACAGCAAGACTTCATGTTGTTTGAAGAAAAAATTACTCACCATAGTAATGTTGTTTCTTCTAATGGAGTCTTGCTGTATTCTGACCTCCCTCCCTGCCTCCCCTCCTGGAACCTAGTCGTTTTGGGATGTGGTCTGGCAGGCACAGTGCTGCACCCCAGAGGTATACATGGCATGCCCTGTCTTTCTAGGGGTGGTGTTATTTTTTTTTTGCCCCTTCTCACCTTGGAAGCCGCCCTCTTCTGGAGGGTCTTATGCTCACTCTGCCCACCCACGGTACCTCTTGGAGAGCCGCGATCCACCTTCTTGCTGCCTTGGCCCCCCCGACCGGGAGGAGGGACCCCATTCCCCTCCATTAGTGTGTGTGTGTGTGTGTGTGTGTGTGTGTGTGTGTGTGTGTGTGTGTGTTTCACTACCTGATTATATTCTTTTTGGGGTTCTCGACTTGAGACTTTTGACCCTAAAAATCTGTTGTGCCTGTTGGCATTAAACATTTTAGAAACAATTTATAACTAGTAAATTTAGTGCTCGTAAGAATTTGACGGTTAGACTTCAGAGTATCACAGACAGAGGTTTGAAAACTGAGCTCAAGCTCAATGCTCTATGCTGTTGCATAGAGTTAACCCTTTACTCTCTGGAGCAGTTCAAGTGCTGGGGCTAACTGCATATAGTCAGAATATGGCAAGACCCCATTAGAAGACACAACATTACTTTGGTGGTAATTTTTTTCATCCCGCCCGCCTGTAACTCCTCTCTCGCTCCTTCCCGACCCTGCTCTCCATCCACTTCTTCAGCCCCCCCAGCTCTAAGTCCCCAGGGGTAGGACCACCAGATAGAGCACCAGGAAGAGTTATCTATAATCTAGATAGGCGACTGGGGATGGAGGAGAGCAGAGGAATGAGAGACGGTGCCTGACATTTTGGCTTGGTTGCCTGGCACCCTTGGACCCTCCTTCGCCTATCAGAAGGTGCAGGGTATTTTTTCTGCTCATGTGTTACGCCCTCTCCCCCTCCCTCCCTGCAGAGCCCAAGCGTGCAATGATGCCAAGGTCATCTGTCGCGGCTCTGCATCCCCGCTACTGAGCCCTGAGTGTTTTCAGTGCTTCCGGTCTCCACCGGGGGCTGCTGCAAGGCTGGGCTTAACCCTGGACCCTCCATCCCGAAGAGGAGGCGGTTCTCGGACGCAATCCTCTCTCCTTGCCGACCCCAGCGGACCGGGTTCATCCTGAACCCGGGTTGCCGGCGTGGCGCAAGGTGTGGCATCCAGCGCCTCAATCCTCCATGCCACCGGGCCGGACAAAAGCCTTGGTTAATTCTATGAATACTGCCCCTACAGGTTTTTCATCATTGGTGGCCTGCTGGACATTAGAGGTGAGGCGCACCAGTACAATGTCAGTGCCATGATATTTGTAGAAGCTGTATTGGGCATCAGTAACAAGAGTGCGCAATTCAGTGTGGGCTAGGAGCTAGTTGTAAACTAGTCTGTCTTGTACTTTCGCTAGGGTACCAAGTATTGAGATTGGGCAGTAATTTTCTTTGGCTTCGTGGTCTTCTTCCTTGTGAATAGGAACCAGGTGTGCACTCCAGCATGTGCACCTGGAGGTGCATGCAGGATGCAGAGTCTCACAGCACCCTCTTGTCATATGTCATCTCAGACCCACACTACCACCAGGCCTTCACCTGGTGGCAGTCATTCGGCAGGAATAACAATCCACTTTCCCTGGGAGAGGAGAGCAGTTCTGTGGACGCTCAATCCTCTCTCTCCCCTGCTGAACTCCGATGATCTGAGTCTGCTTCCAAACATAGAATTTAACGGCAGATAAGGACTGCTTGGCTCACCTAGTCTGCCCATTTCCCTACCTAACTGATAAGCTGCAGATCCTAGTTAACCAACAGCCTACTTCCTCCTGCCCCTCACTAGAATTGCCTTATGTCTGTCCCATGCATTCTTGAATTCCCCCACTGTTTTTGACTCTACGACCTCCTCAGGAAGTCTGTTCCATGTATCCACAACCCTCTCTGTGAAGAAATACTTCCTCACATTACCTCTGAGCCGTCCCCCCTCTATCTTCAAATTGTGCCTCCTTGTTTTTGCACATCTCTTTTTCTGAAGGATGCTACCCTCTTGGACTTTGTTGATTCCCTTGAGGTATTTGAAAGTTTCTATCATGCCCCCCTCTCCCTCCTTTCCTTGAGGCAATACATCTTTAGTTCCTTTAGTCTTTTTTCGTATGTCTTCTGATGCAGACCCTGCATCATTTTGGTTGCCCTCCACCTTGTCTGTGTCTTTGGGGAGATGTGGTCTCCAGAACTGTACACAGTTCTCCAGATGTGGTCTTACCAACTGTCTGTACAGACGGCCAACAACTTCCTGTTTTCTACTGGTGATGCCTCTCTCTCTCTGTGCATCCCAGTATCCCCCCAGCCCTCCTTACTGCCTTCTCACTTTGCTGGCCCACCTTTAGGTCGTCTGATTTGACTACCCCCAGGTCCCTTTCTATTTTTGTTGTTGTCAGTATCTCGTCCCCATTGTGTACTCTTCCCCTGGGTTTTTGTTTTCCATGTGCATTACTTTGCACTTCTTTGCATTGAATCTAAGCTGCCATACATTTGACCATTCCTCTAACCTTGCCAAGTCCCTTTTCATCCTTTCCACCCCACCTTGCGTATCAACCCTGTTGCAGATCTTTGTGTCATCTGCAAAGAGACATACTTTCCCTTCCATTCCCTCTGCAGTGTCACTTATAAAGACATTAAAAAGGACCGGCCCCAGTACTGAACCCTATGGTACTCCACTAGTAACCCTCCTTTCTTCACTGTGGACTCCATTTACTATTACCTGCTGTGTCCTGTTGTCCAACCAGTGTTTTACTCAGGCTACCACCCTGGGACCCACTCCCAGGCTGGCTAATTTGTTTATTAATCTTTTGTGCAGGACTGTGTCAAATGCCTTGCTAAAATCTAAGTAGGCCATGTCCACAGCCCCTCCCTGGTCTACTGCTTTGTCACCCAGTCAAATAAATCAATTAGATTTGTTTGACATGACCTTCAGCTGTGAATCCATGCTGCCTTGGGTCCTGTGCCCCACTGGCCTCTAGGTACTCAACAGTTCTTTCCTTCAGAGTGATTCTATCATTTTCCCTACCACTGAGGTCAAACTGACAGGTCTGTAGTTTCCTGCCTCTGTCTTGCTCCCACTTTTGTGAAGGGGAATCACATCCACCCTCCTCCAGTCCTTGGGTACCACACCATCCTCCCATGATTTATTAAAAAGGGTAGTCAGTGGTGTTACTAGTTCTTCCCTTAGTTCTTTTAGAATTCTGGGGTGATTCCCATCAGGCCCCATTGCTATATCCATCTTCAGTTTTAAGGACTAATAGCAACCCCCCTATCCAGAGTTCTTCTCATGACTGTATTAGGTATTTCCCCCTGCTTTTCCATTGTGAATACTGAGCAGAAGTATTTATTCAGTATCCCTGCTTTTTCACTGTCGCTTTCTGCCCAACCACCTTCCTCTTTGTTCAGCCTCGGTATCCCTGCCTTAGTGTTTCTTTGTTCCCTAATGTAACTATAAAAGGTTTTATCCCCCTTCTTAACTGTGTTGGCTATCTTTTCCTCAGTTTGGACCTTTGCTATTCTGACTGCCTTACCTGCTTCCTTCTGCTTTGACTGGTACAGTTCTCTGTCCTGCTTCTTCTGTATTTCCTTATACTTCCTGAATGCTATGTTTTTCTCCCTTACCTTCCCCGCTACTTCTTTTCAGAACCATAGTGTTTTTTTCTTACATTTTGATTTGTTTAATTGTTTCACACAAACGCTTGTTGCCTCTGTAATGGCAGTTTTGATGTTTCCCCATTGCTGCTCCACCCCACCTACTTGACTGTTTGCTAGTGCTTTTCAGAGGCACTCTCCCATTTTGACAAAATCAGCCCTCCTGAAGTCCAGTACCTTCACTTTTGTGTGGCTTGACTCTACAGCTAAGTTTATCGTGAACCACACTGTTTGGTGGTCGCTTGTTCCCAGATGGCTACCCACTTCAAGATCAGTGATCCTTTCTCTGTCCCCATTTGAGAGTACCAGGTCTAAGATTGCTCTCTCCCGAGTGGGTTCCAAAACTAGCTGTCTGAGGCATGCCCCCTGTAGGGCATCGAGAATGGCCCTGTTCTTGGATGTGGCTGCAGCAAAAGTGCTTCAGTCAACATCTGGCATATTCCAAACCTGGGTCACCAGCGTGCTAGGAGGTAAGGCGTACAGTGCCTCAGCCCTCCATGTCACTGGGCCAGCCCAGGGGCTGTAAAATTTTTTTTTTTTAATGCTTCTGTCTGCGGAGCGGGCCCTACGACCTCTGGCCACTGGCACCCGCATCCCAGACCAGGTCTGGCGCACAGATACTTCGCTCCATGCTCACAGGTCAGACAGACCCAGCCGCGCCTCTTGTGCCTGGGACGCATTACCCACGGCCATTAGCTGCCGAGATCGCCCTGCACCATTTTCCGCGTTTTTTTTTTTTGTTTTGTTATCCCCAGGGAGCTGGACGTGCAGTGGCGTTGAGTATGTCCTTGCTGATGCCTGCCACGCTCCTCCCCTATGCCCGCAGCTGCAGTGCGGTGCATGCCCCGATGCCACCCCAGAGGAACGAGAGCAGTCATGGGACACTCTTTCCTTCCTTCCTCCAGATGGGGCACCCCACAGATAGATCTTTTTGCAGCCCCAGACAGTCACCAACTTCCTCTCTTTTTTGCTGCAGGCCCCCAGTGTTGGGCTCAGTCCCCCTGGATGCCCTAGTTCTCAATTGGGCAGGGAAGTTCCTGTATGCTCCCCCCCCCCCGTTCAAGGTGCTAGTCAAAATCAGGTCTCAACCCTGCAAAGTGATTCTAATTGCTCCAGACTGGGCCAGACAGCCCTGGTACCCTCTGTTGTTGTCCTTAGCAGTCCACCTTCCCCTGTCTCTTCCCAGGAATTACAACCTGTTAACATGTGCTCAGGGGAGGGTTTGGTATCCGAATCTCAAATCTCTCAATCTCAAGGCCTGGCTCTTGAAGAGTTAGAGTTTGCTGATTTGCATCTCTCTCAAGGTGTTCTGGATATTTTAAAGGCTTCTCAAAAGCCCTCCACCAGAAAGACTTACAATTCCAAGTGGAAGGGATTTACTATATGGTGCTCTGGGAAGCATATTTTTCCAGAGTCTGCTGGCCTACCCACAGTCCTCGACTATATGGTTCATCTCAATAGCTTGGGACTCAGGCCAGCTACACTAAGAGTGCATCTGGCAGCTGTCTCTGCCTTCCTGTCAGCAGGCAAGCATTCTTCCCTTTCAGCTCATCCTGTATTCTGTAAATTTTTCAAGGGATTGCTGCATACCAATCCTCCCTTCAGGGACCCTGCCCCTGCTTGGGACCTTAATGTTTGCATTGCTCAGCTTATGCAACCCCCTTTTGAGCCTTTGTCCTCAGCAGAGCTTAAGTACTTGACTTGGAAAACTGTTTTCTTGGTGGCCATCACTTCTGCCAGACGCATAAGTGAGTTACAGGCCCTGTCAGTGGAGCCTGATTTTATCTCCTTCCATAGAGATAAGGTGGTCCTCAGGACTAATAGGAAGTTTTTGCCTAAGGTGGTTTCAGATTTCCACCTTAACCAGTCTATGTCTCTTCCTGTTTTCTTCACTGACCATTCCTCCTCTGGGGAGAGGAGGCTGCACAGCTTGGATGTGAAAAGGGCCCTTAGCTACTACATGAAGCGCGCAAGGGTCACAGGTTGACTCCCTCCAACTATTCCTCACTTATGGTGAGGTTGGTAAGGGAAAACCTGCCACTAAGAGATCTATTGCCAGGTGGATTCTCTTGCATACACTTTTGCTATGAAAAATTAGGTGGGATCCCACCCTCAGGCCTGAGGGCTCACTCTACCAGAGGTACAGCTGCTTCCCTGGCTGCTGCCAGGGATATTCCTATCTTAGAGATTTGTCAAGCAGCCACCTGGAAAACAGTACATACTTTTACCAAGCATTACTCTCTGGATATCCAGGCTAGGAGTGATGCTTGGTTTGGCACAGCAGTGCTTCAGAGCCTATTCCCAGTAGGTTCTGTCCCTCCTCCATGGAGAGTACTGCTTGGTAGTCTGCATATGTCAGAATACAGCAAGACTTCATGTTGTTTGAAGAAAAATTACTCACCTTAGTAATGTTGTTTCTTCTAATGGAGTCTTGCTGTATTCTGACCTCCCCCCCTGCCTCCCCTCTCAGAACCTGGGTTTTTGGGATGTGGGTGGGCAGCAACAGTGTTGGCACTCTGGAGGTGCCCCCTTTTTTTCTTGCCCCCTTAGTTTGGGTGTGTGTGTGTTGTGTCTTGTTTTATTTTTTGGGTTTCTTGACTTGAGTCTTTGCTTTGGGACCAAAAAATCTTTTTATTATATTTTGTAGCCAGTTGGCTATTGTAAGTTTACAGTTTCCACACAGGACACCCAGTGAGTATAGCTCGTAAAGATCTGACGGTTTGAGTTCAAGCAGCAACAGACAGAGTCTCAACCGAGCTCGAGCTCAGCGTTCCATGCCTGGCATGGAAAGTTAACTCTTTCCTCTCCGGGGCAGTTCAAAGGTTGGACATCACTGCATATGTCAGAATACAGCAAGACTCCATTAGAAGAAACAACATTACTAAGGTGAGTAATTTTTTCTTCTAGAATCAGAAGTAGCCAACCTTCTGCTCAAGAAGGCAGTAGAACCTGTTCCCCTAGCTCAGAGGGGAAAAGGTCTGTACTCGCGGTACTTCCTAACACTAAACAAAACTGGGGAGTGGCAACCCATACTAGATCTGACGCTTGAACAGATACCTTACAAAGCCAAAGTCCAAGATGGTCACTTTGGCAACTATTTTCCCCACACTCAGGCAGGGAGACTGATTTTAATCACTATGCCTCAAAGATGCATACTTTCACATCCTTATCAGGCAATCCCACAGAAAGTGTCTCATATTCAATCAATCAATCACTTTATTTAACCAGGCATAAACACCATTGAGCAAGCTCATTTTCAAGGTGGTCCTGGTCATTAATACAATACAGTGCACTTCAAAAGATTACAATTACGGTGTGAAGGTGCCAGTCAATATGGGCCTATACATACTGGTCAACATGATTAACATGCAAAGGTACACAATGATGAGCTTTACTGGAATGAGAAGAGACAGCAATCCCATATAGTCTCCGCTAAGTAAGAGCTCATACCTAAATGATGAAAAATGAGGTATTAAGAAATAGGGTAGAAATTGTGGTGAAAGAGTAGGCAGCCAAGAGGGAGGCCAGAATAGGTAAAAGGTAGAGAATAGGCAGGGCCATCTCGGATTAAGGGAACTAGGCTTGTAGGTCCTAGGTTTCTGTTAGGAATGTGGGGTGGATGAGATACTTGGGCATAGGATTCATATTGCCATCAGGCCATTACAAGTTCAGGGCCCTGCCCTTCCGCTTGACCTCGGCTCTAAGAGTGTTCACAAAGTGCCTGGCAGTAGTAGTGGCACACTTGAGAAGGCAGGGGGTGGCAGTGTGCCCTTACCTAGATAACTGGCTAGTTGTGGGACAGTCCCCTCAGCAAGTCAGGGATGCTCTAACCCTTAGGTAGGATACCCTGCGGTCTCGGGGGTTCCTAGTAAGCCTGAAAAAGTCAGTCTCGCAGCCAGTTCAGCTCCTGGAGTTCATAGGAGCAGAGTTGAACACACTACAGGGAAAAGCATTCCTCCCTCAGGGAAGGGTGGACAGTCTGGTGCAATTAGTAAGCTCTCCAGCTGCACTCCCCCAGGCCAGCAAGACATTTCCTGCAACTGTTGAGTCACATGGCAGCCTCTACAGCAACAGTGCCAGGAGCCAGGTTCCAAATGAGAGACCTCCAGTTTCACCTAAGGTCTTGCTGGTCACAGAAAAAGGACTCCCTGTCAAAACTAGTACCAGTCACAGGAACTCTCTGTAAGGCACTCCAGTGGTGGCAGGAAAGGGACAACCTCAGAGAAGGTGTGCTGTTCCTTTAGCAGTCCCCAACAGTAGTGTTGACAATCGATGCCTCCCTCCTAGGGCTGGGCGCCCACCTGGGGGAGCACACGGTACATGGCTCCAGCAGGAGTCATTGCTGCACTTAAATCTGTTGAAACTCAGGGCAGTTTTCCTGGGCCTCCAGTCCTTCACCACAATGCTTTAGGGCAAAGTGGTGCAAGTCAGAACAGGCAGTACAACCACCATGTACTACATAAACAAGCAAGGGCGCACAAGGTCGTCCTTGCTGTGCACAGAGGCCATGAAAATCTGGATTCTGGCTTACTCCCTCAGAGTTTCTCTCTCAGCTGTCCATCTTCCAGGAAAGGGCAGTGTCCTAGCAGATGCCCTGAGCAGGATCAACCAAAACCACCATGAGTGGTCACTGAACAGGCAGGTCCTGCAAGCTGTTTTCTGGAGGTGGGGTACTCCAGAGGTGGACTTCTTTTTAGCCCCAGACAATCACCAGTTGCCACATTTCTGTTGCAGACCTTCTGCAGTGGGCACAGTGTCACTGGACACACTACTGCTAGATTAGACAGGGACTTTCTTGTACGCCTTCCCCTTCATTCCCCCTGCTGCCCAGAGTACTGAACAAGCTCAGGACTCTGCCAGCAACCATGATCTTAATAGCTTCAGACTGGGCCAGGCAGCCCTGGTACTCGCTGCTCATATCCCTGTCAATTTCCAGCCCAATTTGCCTCCCTAGGAGACACAACCTACTGACATCCTCCGAGGGCAGGATCCTGTACCCCAGCCTCAAATCCCTCAGGCTCAGAGCCTGGCTCTTGAGGACCTACAGTATGCTAACTTGCACCTCTCTGAAGGGGTGTTGGAGGTTCTTAGAGTCTCTAGAAAACCCTTCTCCCGGAAAACTTACACTTCCAGGTGGAAGAGATTCTCCATCTGGTGTCAGCAGAAGGACATAGCTCCTCACCTGGCTGGTCTGCCAGTACTGTTGGACTATTTGGCTCATCTCCATTCCCTGAGCCCGTCTCTGCCCATCTCTTGGCTGGGAAGAGCTCTTTCCTGGCTTCCAGTCCGATTTTGCAGAAAGTTTTTCAAGGGCCTGCTACATTTACCCCACACACACACACACACACATACAGGGAACCAACCCCCTCGTGGGATCTTAATATATACATTGCAAAACTGATGCAACCCCCTTTTGAGCCCATGTCTTCAGCAGAGCTCAAGTATGTGACCTGAAAAACAGTATTCCTGGTGGCAGTCACTTCAGCCAGGAGGATTAGTGAACTCCAGGCCTTGTACATAGAACCTAACTACATTTAGTCCATAGGGACAAGGTAGTGCTTAGGACCATTAGGAAGCTTCTCCTCAAAGTGGTATCTGACTTCCACCTCAACCAGTCCATTACCCTGCCTGTCTTCTTCATGGACCATTCTAGTTCAGGGGAACGCAGGCTGCATAGCCTTGATGTCGAGATCAGCCACACCAATCCTGATATTTTGGTTGTCACAGAAACGTGGCTCCGCCTGGCTACAACCAACTTTGAAGTAAATCTTCCTGCTTACTCGCTGTTCTGAGCCGATAGACACTCCAAAGGTGGTGGGGTGGCTATTTATATTAAAGAAAAATTCTCTGTCTCCATTATTGACTCTACATCTGTCCAAAAAGAGTTTGAAAGCCTTACCCTTCAGGTTAGAATCTCACCTGGCATCTCAATTTGTGTGTCAGGCTGCTATAGACCCCCTTCTGTGGGGCTACAGTTTGTGGATCACTTAATTAAGGTCTTGGGTCATAGATCCTCAGAGTCTATACTACTAGGTGACCTCAATTTAGACTGGTTGTCTAGTGCCTCAACTCCTCTAAAAACACTATGCGACTCACTTGGATGGACCCAGCTTATCAATGAAACTACCCGCTCAAACAAGTTAAACCCTACCAGCAGCACTGTGCTGGATATTATCCTAGTCAACAAACCTCATTTCTTTACCCATGCTGATGTCTTCTTCTCTCACATTAGTGATCACTGTTTCATTGCATGTGTAAGGTCAAATCATGTTCCACCACCTGCTTCTAAGTTTTCTACCAAAAGATGTCGACGCAACTTTGATCCCGGGGCGTATATTTATGAGCTGAGCCACTCCACACGCTGGCAGGACTTTTATCTAGCTGAATCAGTCGCCTCAGCATGTGACATTTTTCAAGAAATTGTGTTAGGAGCACTTAATAGACATGCACCCCTAGTGAAGGTCTGAGTCAGAAACAAATCTTGTCGATGGTTTACTGAGGAGTTGAAGGATGCCTTGCGGAATAGGGACATGCTTTGGAAAACTGCCCGAAAAACTAAACTCACGAATGACTGGATTTCTTTCAAGAAGGCGAGAAAGCTTTGCACCAAGAGAAGCAAAGGCTAATTTCTTTAGTTCACAACTCGATCTCTCAGCCAATTGCCCCTCCAAATTCTGGAGGGTAATTAAGGGTATAGAAGGCCATTCGGCTGGGAATTCCTTGCCTACCAAAATCTCGATGGGTACTATCACACTTACTGATAAACCGTCAATCCTTGATACCTTTAATAATCATTTTACTACAGCAGGTCTTGCCTTCGATACTTCCTCTGCCAGTAATCTTCGAGCGCAACTTGGGGTTGATAAGCAAAGCACCTCCTTCTCCAGTCCGACCTTCTCACTTCAACCTACATCTCTGAAAGAGGCTGAAGATCTCCTGTTAAAATTAGACATCAGAAAAAGCGAGGTGTCAACCTCATCGACCCATATTTCCTGAAGATAGGCTATTGGGTCTTAGCTGCGCCTATTACACATCTGTTTAACCTGTCCCTGTCATAAGGCGACCTTCCTCCCACCTGGAAAATGGCACATGTCATCCCCTTGTTTAAGTCGGGAGACCCCAGTGACCTCAACAACTATAGGCAGATTTCCCTTCTCCCTATCCTGTCTTAGTTGTTGGAAAAAATTGTGAACACCCAGCTCAGGAACCATCTGGAATCATCAGAATTTCTCAACCCATTACAATCAGGGTTCTGAGCACAACACAGCACAATTTCCGCTTTGGCCAAGGTTACTAATGATTGGCAGCATGAGCTGGACAATAAGAACTTTGCACAGTATTCCTGGACCTAAGTAAGGCCTTCGATACCGTTAATCATAGTCTGCTCCTCACATCCCTTCAAACTATCGGGCTGGATGCTCTTTCCCTTAGATGGTTCGGTAACTACCTCTCAGGCCGTTCGCAGCAAGTAAAAGCAGATGGTGAAATCTCGCCTCTGAAAAACCTTCAGAGGGGCGTTCCCCAAGGTTCCATTCTGGGTCCCCTGCTTTTTGCACTTTATATCAACAGAATCGATGCCACCATCAAAAAGGCCCATATACACCTATTTGCAGATGATACAGTGCTTTACTCTAGCGGATCTTCCCCTCAAATGGCATGCTCAGAATTCCAGGACGACTTCAGTCGGCTACAGACTCTGCTCCTAAATCAGAAGTTACTTCTAAATGCCAAGAAAACAAAAGCCATGTTCTTGTCACCCTTTCCTAACTTAGCAAATCCGTCAGTGACAGGGTTACCCCCCCCCCCCCCATTACCACTATTCTGGGTGAACAGTTGAAGTATGTATCAAAATTTAAATATTTGGGGGCTTGGCTGGATTCTAGACTCCTTCATTGCTCATATAGAAGAGCTGATAAAGAAACTTGGAATGAGACTTGGCCTTTTCTACAGGATAAAAAAATCTCCTCCCCAGGGATGCAAAGCTGAGGCTAGTCCAAACTACCTTTCTCTCCTTATTAGACTACAATGATTTCCTGTATAGCCGGGGTCCTGCAAGTGCTCTTTCCAAACTTGATACGCTCTACCATAGAGCTCTAAGGTTGATAACGGGCCTTCCCTATTCCACCCATCATTGCTCACTGTACTCAGCGGTAGGTTGGTCATCCCTTAGCTTTAGATGCCAGAGAAATGCTGCAATGTGGATCTACAAAGTCATTGTAAATAAACTGACAGATTACATCTCGGACTGCTTACCATTCTGCCCAGTAAGTAAGTACGCCTTGAGAAGTGCCTCTTACATTTAGCTGAAGGTTTCCAAGGCTAAGTCTCAGTTTGGTGGGGCATCTATTAGTCATGTATGGCCCCTTTTGTGGAACAAGATACAAAAAAAACTAAAAATCAATTACCCCATTAGTCTAGCAGCTTTCAAATCCTTATATACACTCCATTTTAAAGAATCTTGTGTCTGCTCCTCTTGAGTCTAGGTGCTCCTATCCCTTGCAGAGCTTCTTGTCCAATTCTCTGCCCCTGCCGCATCATGATTTTAGGTTGCTCTCTGATGCTAAGACTCATTTATTGCCATCCCCATGCCTTCCTCCCTCACTCCCCTGCCCACACCTATACCTCATACCCTCTTACCCGTGACTTTTCAACCCCTATTTTGTTTTTTTTCCTCCTTCCCCCTCCCCCTGCCTTGAACTCATCTTGCCTCTGTGCACCTCTGGGTGTCACCTGGATATTCGTGCTTGAGCCTACTCTATACCTACTGTTTTCCTGTATGCTCCGCACACTGTCTGTGCTGTACGAATTGTCTATCTGTAAAATAATGTTTTACATTAATCTGCACCTTTTTACTTGCATTTGTATTGCCTATGCCTAATTGTTGTACACAATTTCGTAATTGAATGTTGATCTCACCAAATTGTGTTCACCTAATTGTTTGTCCCAGGTCCACCTTGAAAATGAGCTTGCTCAATGGTGTCCGCCTGGTTAAGTAAAGATTTTGATTGATTGATTAGGGCTATCAGCTACTATTTGGGTCAAACAAAAGGCAATAGGCAAGATAACACTCAGCTCTTTCTGACCTATAGTGAAGTGGGGAAGGGAGAACCAGCTGCAGAAAGAACTATTGCACGCTGGATTGTTGCCTGTATTCAGTTTTGCTACAATAAGCTAGCCAAGGAACCTCCAGTGGGCCTTAGGGCTCATTCTACTAGGGAGATAGCCGCTTCTATAGCAGCTGCCAGAGTCGTTCCCTTGTTAGAAGTATGCAAAGCAGCTACCTGGAAAACTGTTCACACATTTACTAAACACTGTTGCGTGGAGACACTGGCTAGAAGTGATGCCAGATCTGGCACAGCAGTACTGCAGAACCTGTTTCCTAAATAGGTTTTATTCCCGCCTCCAAAGAAGAGACAGAGCAGGCAGGAAGGGAGGAGGAGTGGCACTGTATGTGAAAAATGACATAAGGGCCACAGAGATCCAGGAGGAACAAAATGGGGGAGAGATACTGTGGGTTAAGCTGGAAAGGAAAATGGGGACAGCCATCCAGACAGGTGGTCTATAGACCACCAGCCCAGGAGGAAGAAACAGATAGGGAGTTGATGCTAGCCATCCAAAGGATGGCAGACAAGGGTGAGGTAGTACTGGTTGGAGACTTCAATATTCCAGACGTGGACTGGAGCATCCCAGCAGCAGCATCAACTAGGAGCAGATTTATCCTGACTCCTTCAGGGTGCCTTCCTCAAGCAACTGGTCATGGAACCAACTCGGCAGAAGGCAATACTGGACCTTGTGCTCACAAACAGGGACAGTGTGATGGGGTAACAGTGGGGGAGCACCTGGGAAACAGTGACCACCAGTCATTGTGGTTTGAAATCACAGAAAGAGCAGAACCAAACCACACAAAAACACGTATCCTGGATTTTAGGGGGGCAGACTTTGGGAAAATGGGGAGATACTTGAAAGAGGCATTAAGGGGAATGGGACAGGAATCAGGGTTGAGGAACAGTGGGCAGTATTTAAAATGGGGATTACAAGAACAACAGAATTATGCATTAAGCAGGTTAGCAAGAGGAAAAGGAAGAGAGACCAGTATGGTTTTCAAAGAGGTAGCAAAGAAAGTAAAGCCAAAAGATTGCATTCAGGCAATACAAAAGACACAGGCAGAAGGGGATAGGGAGAAGTACCAGGAGAAGCAAAGGGAGGCAGGGAGGTCAGTAAGGGAAGCCAAAGCTCAGACAGAAGAGCATATTGCAAAATCAGTGGGTAGAGGGACAAAACCTTTACAGGTACATAAGTGAAAAAGAAAGACAAAGGAGGGATAGTGTGACTGAAGGGGAGGATGGGAGCCGTGTGGAGGATGACAACAGTAAAGCTGACATATTGAACAGGTATTTTGCTCAGTCTTTACTGAGGAAGAGGAGGATAATGGGTCTGAAGGGAGTACAAGGGTGAGAATGGTGCAGAAATGGACACAAGTCCCTTTACACGAGAAAGGGTCCTGAAGGAACTGGAAGTAATAAGAGTTGATAAAGCAATGGGGCCAGATGGGGTGCACCCCAGGGTCCTAAAGAACTAAGAGAGGTGGTGGCTGAACCTTTGGCTATCCTGTTTAGCCATCCCTGAAACAGGGAGGTACCCAAAGACTGGGGACAGCAGATGTAGTCCCCTTATACAAAAGTGGGAACAAAGAGGAAGCAGGGAACTACAGACCAGTCAGCCTCACCTCGGTAGTGGGGAAGATCATGGAAGCACTACTGAAGGAGAGATTGGTGGAACATCTGGTTGTCAATGGACTACAGGACCCAAGGCAGCATGGTTTCACCAGGGGGAGGTCATGTCAGACCAATCTTGTTGAATTTTTTGACTGGGTGACTAGGGAGGTGGATCAGGAGGGCAGTGGACATGGCCTATCTGACTTCAGCAAGGCCATATAACACTGTGCCACATAGAAGACTATTACACAAACTGGGGAATATGGGTGTGGCAGGACAGTAGTGTGGTGGGTAGGTAACTGGCTGGGTGGCAGGACACAGAGGGTGGTAGTAAATGGCTGTCACTCCACAGAGGGAAGAGTGACCAGTGGGTACCACAGGGATCAGTGCTGGGACCGGTCCTTTTCAACATCTTCATCAGTGACATTGCGAGGACCTAGAAGGCAGAATTTCACTGTTCGCTGATGACACAAAGCTCTGTAACAGAGTAGACACACCAGAGGGTGTAGACAGAATGAGAAGCGACCTGCAGAAACTTGAAGAATGGTCAGGGGTTTGGCAGTTGAAATTCAATGCAAAGAAGTGCAAGATAATGCATATGGGGCACAAAAACCCTGGACAATATATTAGTTGGGGGTGAGGATATAGCATGCACCAAGCAGGAAAGGATCTTGGGGTTATCATCTCTGATGACCTCAAGGTAGGGAAACAGTGTGACAAGGCAGCAGGTAAAGCAAATAGGATGCTAGGATGTATAGGCAGGGGCATCACCAGCAGGAAAAGGGAGGTCATAATTCCACTATACAAGACACTAGTGAGGCCCCACCTGGAGTACAGTGTACAGTTCTGGAGACCATACCTACGTAAGGACATAGACAGGGTAGAGAAGGTTCAGAGGAGGGCAACAAAGATGGTGCATGGATTGCATCACAAGTCCTATGAAGACAGGTTGAAGGAACTGAACATGTACTCCTGGAGGAGAGGAGGGAGAGGGGATATGATAGAGACATACAAGTATCTTACAGGGAGGAACAGGTGCAGGAAAACACTATTTTTAAGCGAAAAAGATGTTCCAGGACTAGAGGGCATGGAATGAAGTTGGAGGAGGACGATTCAGAGGAAACGTGAGAAAGAATTTCTTCACAGAACGGTGGTGGACAAGTGGAACACCCTGCCAGAGGAAGTGGTGGGGGCTGAAACAATCACTGGATTTAAGAATGCATGGGATAGACATAAAGGTATTCTGGAGGTCAGGGGTAAGGGGCAACGGACTTCTAGGAAAACAAACTGAACTTACAAGCTCAAATGGGCAGACTGGGTGGTCCATAGGCCCTTATCTGCCGACACTGTCTATGTATCTATGTACTGCTTGGGTAGTCTGCATATGTTAGAATACAGTAAAGATTTCCTGGGGTTTGAAGAAAAAAATTACTTACCATAGTAATCATGTTTCTTCCAAGGGAATCTTTACTGTATTCTGAGCTGCCACCCTACCTCCACTGCTAGAACCTAGTGAGCACTTTACTCCCGCTGCCTATGTTGTTGATGAAACCTGTTTGAGTTGGTTGCTTTAGGGCATCTGTGACTTGAGTCTTTAGGATGCCACCTTGTTAAAAAGGGGGATTGTTGGTTTGTGGCTGAATTAGTTCTCCTTACGATAGTACATTTAGAATTTTCTGCATGCTTCGTAAGAATCTGATGGTTGCATAGAATGCATCAAGGGATAGTGGTTTGAAAACCGAGCTCGAGCCTATCAACGTTTCCACTATTAGCATAGATTCTCTTAACTCATTTTTGTCTGGGGCAGTTAAATGGTGAAGGCTAACTGCATATGTCAGAATACAGTAAAGACTCCCTTGGAAGAAACAAGATTACTATGGCAAGTAATATTTTCTTGTCTGTCTGTCCAGCTACCTGATATGCTTTCTGTATACTAAGTACTGGTAGATACTGATCTATAAAACAATTGCTTTACTTTCACTTTGTATACTGCATCATGATGGTCAGTGTGCAGTATGGGAGGTAGGGAGGTCCAGTATTTCTCGGGCCTGACGTGCACCTCATGTTTTCATGCTTAGAGAGATACTTTTCCACATCGCATTGCTCCCTCGTCATTTTTAATTCCATTCAGTCTTAAACTTTGCTATCTAGAGTGAGCAGGGAAATCTGGTAATTCCAGTAAAAATAAGCAAAGAAAGCCGCTTTTTTTTTTTTTTTTTTTAAAGTTCTTTCTAAAAAAAAATGTGATACTTCAGCTTCGTTAAAATATCAAGAAACAGCCGGCCCATCGGTGCAGCAGTTGGATTTCCGCTTGCGACTCCAGCGACCCGGGTTTGGGAGCGAGCTCAGGTCGCTGGAGGGCCGGCCGGGGGGGGGGGGAGGCAGCTTGAGCGTCTCACGACTGCTCGCTGTCTTCAGGAAGGGAAGGGCTGTGACCCGATGTCCCGGTGTTAAGCGACCGCTGGTGGAGGCTTGGGGTAGGGCAACACGTCGGGATCATTTGCTGGGTGGTGCGTGACAGATGTCTGCTCTTGCCTTGACCTCCAGACGTCACGCACCTCAAGGAAAAACCAGGAAATCACTCGCTGGCCGCTGGATGATGGCTGTCTGTTCCCTGAGGGCCTCCAGCACCTTCCCAGGGCCTCCTGTTACTCAGCAGCATCCCCAGGCCCTAGGAGTATGTTCTGGGGTCATCCCTCTTTCCCCGGTGCCTTCTCCCTCAGAGGAGGAGGACCTGCCCGACTAAGGGATATGCCAAGATATCCGGGGTGGCTGCAACATGAGGATCAGAGGAGGGCTGGATAAGGACAGTAGGGGCTGCTGGGGGCTTTAGAGCCCAAAGGAGTGGAGGATCAGCGAGCACAGGCGGAAAATAGAATTAAAAAAAAAAAAGTTTGAACAATACTACACTGAGAAGTTATCTGGTTCTCTTCCTGAAATACCTTTAGGTAATAAAATAGGTAATGAATGTCTCTTCTCTAAACTTGGAAGGCCACAGTTTTGGGGGGGGGGGTGCAGAGCTGGCATCCATCACCGCAAATCCACACAGTTGCAAATATTTTCTCAGTGGTGTGGATCAGGAAGGAGACCTGACAGCCTAGGCTGTTAAATGAAAGTAACTGCTGCTAGCTGCCGCCGAAATGTATACAGGAGAAAAAAACAGACTTCAACCCTTAAACCTAGATGTGATATGAGAACGTAAATGACTCCGGCTCTATTTTTGACACATTTCTGAATGTACAGTTATCTGAACTCCAGATCCCAAGTATGCTATGTAGTGGAACAATGGTCCACCAGTAGGCGCCATTGTGCCAGTTATACTGTAAACATTTTGAACCTGAACACAAACAACATTTAGAGGAGATATTGCAATACACTCAAACAAATCAAAGGTTACTGGCAGCATGCTGAAGAATCTGGCCCTGTTTTAGAAGGTGTGGTTATGAATGGGTTAGTTAACGATAAATGCATCCCTTAGAAGAAATAGAAATGATGAGTAACTTTTCTCTTGAATTGGCAGGTTTGGCTGAGGTTTTCAAAATTGTCCCAAAACTGCAGCAGAAGGTATCTGAGCTTTCATTTGAAGTTTCTATCTTATTTGGTCTCCAGGTTGAGTTTTTTTCGGGGACTGCCCTCCTTCCAAGGTGAAGGAGGACAGACTTCTTTTCATGACGAACTCCATATTCAAGTGCAGTCTCAAGCTGAAGTAAGACCTTACCCTAGGAACGATGACAACAGCTGGGGATGTAGAAAGGGCAGAAAAATGTAAATTGCAGAGAAAAAAATAAACTCCATTAAGTATCCTCTTGTAGTTGCAGCTTATAACGGGTACTCTTTCATTGACGTTTCTTGGTTTTGCTTTGTTTCAATTGGCAAGATCACTCTTGAAATTTGGATTTAGATTATTTTGAAAGCATTCTGTGTATCACCAGTTTCATTTTGTAAATGAAAGGGCCATTAAGAAGATTCTGACTCATTATCAGTAAACATAACTTGCATATAATATATTCTGATGTTACACATTGTGAATTGTTATGCGTAAATGCTTAATTGTTTCACCTTTTTACTTCAATAAAATATGAACAAAAAACTCTATTCTAACTCTAGGCTGCACTATTTTGGAATAACTTGCTTTTTTTCAGTACATACTGTTCCATCTTACAATGCTCTTCTTACTGTTTTGGAAAGTTGTTTTCCTTTTGTCTGTAATTGTTAAAAGGGTATTAGTTTTTGTGTCTCCAGTGTTTGTATAATTATAGTCCAGTGTGATGTGATCATTGTAATGTTTTGTAATATATTTTTCTTGAAACTGATCTGCACACACAGGACTGTCTTGAAAACGGGGAAATTCTTCCCTAATGACATGTTTTTCTTGTATAAAAATAAAGATTCATTCATTCTACTTACATCCCTACCTATCTACCTAAACTCTGTGGGTGGGCGAGTCAGGAATTTTTCATGTAGAGCCAAGCCAGAGGTCTGGCTTGACTCTACAAGCCAAAACACGAGCCAAGCCCTGACTACTGCAGGCTGTCCTCTACCCAACAGTTGCATGTTTCTGACACTACGCTAACTGCTCAGGCTGACAAAAATGCTTACTTAGACCGTAGCTGGCTTGACCTTGGCTCTCAGTTACCTATAGAGGTTGAGCTGAGCCAAGCCAGACACTACACTCGAGCAAGGCTCCAGCCTGCTCTGGCTTGCCCTCCTCTAACTCACGAAAAGCAAAGCACAGTTTAAAAACATTAATTGCATTAGTTATTCCTGTCACTTTGAGTGCTTCTTTTATTCTGTACTGTATCAATTTAGAAGCCAACTACAGTAGAATTGTTAGTTGGTTTCTTTTTTATTGTTACATTATAAAATGGGCAAAAGAATTCCTGAAAGCTGATTGGCTGAAAGTCTTTTCCTGCCGTGTCCTTATCAGAACATATCTTTACAGCTGGCACTAGTTGTGCCAAGTAAAACGCAGCATGCACTGAAATCAAACACTATATTTATATCCTACCAGTCATATTTTTTTCCTTGCCTGTTTGTACAAATTTCATTCACAATATCTAAAAATGTATGTAATTGTATCTTATGTTTGTTTCTGTACCCTCCCGGGTCGTGCCTGAAAATAGTCATGTTTATGGCTAGCGCACCTACCCGGTAAACAAAAATGAAATAAAAAAAAAAAATAATAATAATTCTGTGCCACCACTCTTCTGCTGCCGCTTCTCAGAATTTCACGACAGAAAGACCAGCCTGATGTTCAAAGCTGTTCTTCTAGTAGAACTGCCCTTCAAACAACATGAAGTCTTGCTGTATTCTGACATATTGCAGTGATGTCCAACCTTTGAACTGCCCCGGAGATGAAAGAGTTAACTTTCCATGCCAGGCATGGAACGCTGAGCTCGAGCTCGGTTGAGACTCTGTCTCTTGCTGTTTGAACTCAAACCATCAGATTCTTTACTCCGCCTCACTGAACAGTTGCTCCGGAGATTTCTCCTTTGCTCGGTTCAAGTTTGTCGGTTAAAGTGCCGTTTTTCTCGGTTTTCGACCGAATTTAACCCGTTAACCTGTCGGTTCAGTCTCTGTCTGTGATATCGTGAGTACTAGATAGGTTTATTTTTTTGTTCTTCTGTGTGGAACTTGTAAACGTGGGATCGGTTCGGTTTGAACTGATTAGGTTGTTCAAAAAAAGTTTATTCTACTTTTAGAGTGTGGTAACCGGTCCTTATCGGTTCTAAAAAAAAAAAGTTTTTTTTCCACGACCCGTAACACGGTCAGGAACCGATAAGGGTGTCTTGCCTGGCGGATTGCCGAAAAAAGGATAAGTTTTTGTTAGGACTGGCCATGTCTGAGAAACCCAAAAGAAAAACCGGGCCCACTGGGTTTCAACACTGTAGTGTGTGTGGGGAAGTCTTTGCTAAGGCTGATTCCCCACACCACCTGTGTTTATTGTCTGGGGTTTGACCACCTCGATTCAGACTGCCAGATTTGCAAGAATTTTCCTACAGCTACCCTGGAAAAGAGAGTTGGTAGGCTCAGGGAAAGGGAGGCCAAGAAGCCCGCTGACCCAGATGGCCAGCCCGGTTCGGTCCCAACCGATCCAGAAGGAGTGCCCTCTGACCAGGGCAAAAGGAGAACCGACTCCGAGGAGTCGGTTCCGGTTAAAAGAAAAAGAAGAGATAACTCAGCCGCTGCGGATCTACAAATTCTTTCTCTGACTGCTGATGAAATAGCCAAAGCGATAAGGTTTGTTCAGTCGCTAACCTCGGTTCTGACCGAACCGGCACCATCAGGAAGGGGCTCGGTTCGGTCGGTTTCCGGTTCCAGACTATAATTTAGAAGATTTTATGAACCGAGGAGGAGGAGGAAGGAAGTATGAGGATAGTGATGGTGATTACGAAAGTCTGGATGTGCCTATTGACCCGACATCTCCCCAGACAGACCTTCAGGGGTTTCTCCTCCTAGGCTTTCTGAGTCCCCTTCCCATTTTATGTTCTACAAAAAAGTGGCTGAAACTCTTCAGCTTCCTATGGAAGAAGCTGTGGACGACCAGGAGGAGCCTGACTATGTTGAAATGATGGATATCCCAGAGTCCAGGAGGCTGTCTATTCCCCTTCATAAGTCCTTTAGAAACAGACAAAATTTTAAAGACTCCTAATTCTATACCTCCTGTGAACAAGAGAATGGACAAGAGGTATACTCTCTCGAAGCTCCCGTCTGAGTTCCTTACTAACAATGCAGCCATGTTGGGGTAGTGCAGGCTGCTGCCTGTGATAAAACCAAATATACCCTTGGCTTCACACCCCAGATAAGGACTCCAGGAGGATTGATGCCATGGCAAAGAAACAGTACATGGCAGCATCGCTAGGACTCAGAGCAGGCTAATTATGGCCTACAGCTAGATATCAGAAATCTAGATGGGGCGCTGTAATGGCTTAGCTAAACAGGTCCCTGGCCAGCTTGCCAAGGAGCTGGAGCAGGTGGCTGTGGATGGTATTGAGGCATCCAAGGTGCAATTCCATGCTGCAGTGGACTCCAATGATGTTTCATCTAGAGTCATGGCTACATCTGTGGCCCTTCGTAGGATGGCTTGGCTCAGATGTACTAGCCTGTCTCAGGATACCCAGACTAAGGCATGGATTTTCCTGTTGTGGGCATGAAGAAAATGGATGAATACAGGACCACCTATAGGAGTGCTCAGGCCAAGGAAAGGCAAGCCACTCCCCAGAGGCAGCATTCCAGGGGCAGGGGCAGGCCTTTTCATAGGCCTTTCTACCAAGCCCAGGCCTCCTCTTCTGCTTATGCTCATAGGGAGTTCTTCAGAGAGAGAGAGGCAGACGGGGTACAAGCAGGCCTGCTTCCAATCCCTCAGCCTAAAGCCCCTGCCAAACAGGCACCCTGATGGGTTTGCCAGGGCGATTCTCCACCACCTGTAGGGGGCAGGCTGGCTTACTTTGTCCAGGACTGGATGTCTTTAACATCAGACAAATGGGTCCTGGAAGTAGTAAGCCAGGGACTGGTTCTCAGCTTCAAAAAATTTCCAAAGATGAAAACCAGATCCTTTCCACCTGCAAATCCTTCAGAGGCACTTGCCCTAGAGGCAGAGGTCTCTTCCCTCTTGGCTCTGAGAGCCATAGAGAGGGTTCCACCCCTACACAAAGGGAAAGGATTGTACTCCAGGTACTTCCTAACCCCTAAAAAGACAGGAGAATGGCGGCCCATCCTGGATCTCAGATATTTAAACAAGCACCTTTTAAAGCCAAAGTTCAAAATGGTGACTCTGGGAATAATTCTACCTTCTCTAAGGCCAGGGACTGGCTAGTCTCCCTGGACCTCAAGGATGCCTATTTCAGTATTCTCATCAGAAGCTCCCACCAAAGTACCTCAGGTCTCGAGCTGCCCTCAGGCCATTACCAATTCAGAGCAATGCCCTTCGCCTAATCTTCTGCTCCAAGGTGTTCACAAAATGCCTGGCAGTAGTAGTTGTCTTCCTAAGGAGAAAAGGATCTCCATCTTTCCATACCTGGACAACTGGCTCATAGTAGGCCAGTCTCCAGACCAAGTCAAGTTACACCTACAGATAACTCAGCAACTGCTCACTTCTCTAGGTTTCCTTCTGAATCTTTCAAAGTCGGTTCTAGAGCCTGTACAGCTCCTCACCTTCATAGGGGCAGAGCTAGATACAGTAAGGGCAAGAGCCTTCCTTCCCCTGGACAGGGCAAGGACCCTTATCTCACTGGCCTCTTCATTCACCCTCCAGGTGTCTTGACCAGCAAGGCATTTTCTGCAGCTCCTGGGCCACATGGCTGCTTCTACAGCAGTGGTGTAGGGAGCAAGATTTCAGATGAGGGACATTCAGTTCCACTTGAGAACCTTCTGGTCTCAGAAAAAGGACCCTCTGACCAAACTGATACCAGTGACTCTAACCCTGATCCAGGCGTTACAGCGGTGGCAGGATCAGGACAATCTAAGACGGGGAGTTCCTTTTGTCACTCAGTCTCATTCTCTAATCCTTACTACAGATGCCTCCCTCTTGGGCTGGGGAGCCCACTTGGGGGACCTGACCACCCAAGGGTTGTGGTCTCCTCAGAAATCTCTGCTTCACATCAATCTATTAGAACTCAGAGCAGTGTTTCTAGCACTTCAAGCTTTTTCCAAGTCTGTTCAGAACAAAGTAGTTCAGATCAGGACAGACAATACCACCACAATGTGGTACTGTATATCAACAAGCAAGGGGGCACTCAGTCTACGGCCTTGTGCACAGAGGCAATGAAGTTATGGTCTCTGGCCTATTCCCTGAACATCTCTCTTACAGCAGTACACCTCCCAGGCAAAGACAATGTCCTGGCAGATGCTTTCAGCAGGATATCTCAGGGCCATCACGAATGGTCCCTGGATCCCCTGGTTTTGAAGGTGATCTTCTCCAGATGGGGCACTCCACAGATAGATCTTTTTGCAGCCCCAGACAATCACCAACTTCCTCTCTATTGCTGCAGGTCCCCAGTATTGGGCTCAGTCCCCCTGGATGCCCTAGTTCTCAATTGGGAAGGGAAGTTCCTGTATGCTTTTCCCCCTTCCTCTCCTGTTCAAGGTGTTAGTCAAAATCAGGTCTCAACCCTGCAAGGTGATTCTGATTGCTCCAGACTGGGCCAGACAGCCCTGGTACCCTCTCTTGTTGTCCTTAGCAGTCCACCTTCCCCTGTCTCTTCCTAGGAATTACAACCTGTTAACATGTGCTCAGGGGAGGGTTTGGTATCCGAATCTCAAATCTCTCAACCTCAAGGCCTGGCTCTTGAAGAGTTAGAGTTTGCTGATTTATACCTCTCTCAAGGTGTTCTGGATATCTTGAAGGCTTCTCGTAAGCCTTCCACCAGAAGCACTTACAACTCTAAGTGGAAAATATTTTCTATATGGTGCTCTGGGAAGCATATTTCTCCAGAGTCTGCTGGCCTGCCCACAGTCCTTGACTACATGGTTCATCTTAATAGCTTGGGACTCAGACCAGCTACACTAAGAGTGCATCTGGCAGCTGTCTCTGCCTTCCTTTCAGCAGGCAAACACTCTTCCCCTTTCAGCTCATCCTATATTTTCTAAATTTTTCAAGGGATTACTTCATACCAATCCTCCCTTCAGGGACCCTGCCCCTGCTTGGGACCTTAATGTTTGCATTGCTCAGCTTATGCAACCCCCTTTTGAGCCTTTGTCCTCAGCAGAGCTTAAGTACTTGACTTGGAAAACTGTTTTCTTGGTGGCCATCACTTCTGCCAGATGCATAAGTGAGTTACAGGCCCTGTCAGTGGAGCCTGATTTTATCTCTTTCCATAGAGATAAGGTGGTCCTCAGGACTAATAGGAAGTTTTTGCCTAAGGTGGTTTCAGATTTCCACCTTAACCAGTCTATGTCCCTTCCTGTTTTCTTCACTGACCATTCCTCCTCTGGGGGAGAGGAGGCTGCACAGTTTGGAAGTGAAAAGGGCCCTTAGCTACTACATAGAGCACACCAAGGGTCACTGGTTTGACTCCCTCCAACTGTTCCTCACTTATGGTGAGGTTGGTAAGGGGAAAACCTGCCACTGAGAGATCTATTGCCAGGTGGATTGTCTCTTGCATTCAATTTTGCTATGAAAAACTAGGTAAGATCCCACCCTCAGGCCTGAGGGCTCACTCTACCAGAGGTACAGCTGCTTCCCTGGCTGCTGCCAGGGATATTCCTATCTTAGAGATTTGTCAAGGAGCCACCTGGAAAGCAGTACACACTTTTACCAAGCATTACTGTCTGGATATCCAGGCTAGGAGTGATGCTCAGTTTGGCACAGCAGTGCTTCAGAGCCCATTTCCTAAGTAGGTTCTGTCCCTCCTCCATGGAGGTACTGCTTGGTAGTCTGCAATATGTCAGAATACAGCAAGACTTCATGTTGTTTGAAGAAAAAAATTACTCACCTTAGTAATGTTGTTTCTTCTAATGGAGTCTTGCTGTATTCTGACCTCCCCCCCGCCTCCCCTCTCAGAACCTGGGTTTTTGGGATGTGGGTGGGCAGTAGCAGTGTTGGCACTCGGGAGGTTCCCCCACCCCTTCTTTTCTCACCCCTTTAGTTTGGGTGTGTGGGTGTTGTGTGTTGTTTTATTTTTGGGGTTTCCTGACTTGAGTCTTTGTTTGGGGACCAAAAAATATTTTTATTATATTTAGTAGCCAGTTGGCTAGTGTAAGTTTACAATTTCCACACAGGGCACCCAGTGAGTATAGCTCGTAAAGATCTGGCGGTTTGAGTTCAAACAGCAACAGACAGAGTCTCAACCAAGCTCGAGCTCAGCGTTCCATGCCTGGCATGGAAAGTTAACTCTTTCATCTCCGGGGCAGTTCAAAGGTTGGACATCACTGCAATATGTCAGAATACAGGAAGACTCCATTAGAAAAAACAACATTACTAAGGTGAGTAATATTTTTTCTTACTGCCCGACGTGAAAAACACCTACTCTATGTGCGTGTATACATATACACACACACACACACACACACACACACACACACACACACACACACACACACACGCACGCGCGCGCGAACTGTGTATTTCAGTAGCAAGTCAACAGTGTGATGTGATAACTGTAAAACATTTTGAAAGATGAGCGCGATCTCCAAAGCTTTCCACAGACCCACTCCTCCGTTGTCTTTCTTTTTTTTTTTTTTTTACTTTTTATTTGTTCAAGATTTTTAGTATATATAACTATAACATAAAAAACACAGTTGTATATAATACAATCATAGACTTATAAAATTAAAAAAAATGGATAACAATGGATAACAAACTACAGGTCAGATCTTAAGTCCATTAATGGATGCTATTACTAAAAAAGTAAAATTATTTAAGATTATACAAAGAATACCTAACAATGCCAAATTACTTTACAGGTAGCAGAGAAAATCCAAAGATACTCAGGAGAGGTTTTGTATAAGAAATCGGATATCCATAAGATATTTCTTTAAAGAGGCAGGTCATCTGGTCTCTGGATGCTCAACTCTTTCTAGGGTAAAACAAAAAAAAAAAAAAAACTACGGAGTGCATGGACTGCATCGCCTTCTTACTCCAGGTGGCTCTCATGGTACAAAATCCCCTTTATTCTGCATGATATAAAGAACCCACCTACGCCAGAACAGTTCAAATTTATCCTTTGAGTGATAGATTAAAGTCATCAAACGCTCCATGTGGTAGACTTCAATCATGAGGTCTCTCCACTCTTCAATAGCTGAGATTACTGCAGAGAGCCACCTATGAGTAATAGCCTTCTTGGCAGTCAGGAGACATATGCCTAAAAGTCCCCTGGTGTCCGTATCCCGAAATCCTGGGGGAAACTGGGAAAAGTGGAAAACCCCCACTGTGAGTGGAAGCTGGGAAACTAACAACTCCCCAAGAGCTGCCTGTAGCGCGGCAATAAAAGGGGCCAGAGCAGCTCCAAAACACATGTCCATGTGTGGCCAGGGAAACCCCACAACCCCTCCAACAGGAGGCTTCTAAATCTGGCAGATATTTAACTTGCATGGCTGAGGTCCTAAAATACCTAATGGTCAGCTTCCAATTGAATTCTTTCCATCTGTAAAATGCCATACAGGAGTGTAAACATTTAAGGTGACATTCCCAGCTTTGTTCTGAAAAGATAATCCCCAGGTCTTTCTCCCAGTTTTGTTTGACATAAGATATAGAATTACCTCGAAGAGATATCAATACCTTATATGTATAAGAAATCATATGGGTTAGGAGAGCTCTCCCTTCCAGTGCATGTCGGATAACATCATATAGCCCAATCTGGGGTCCCTGCTCCAGTACTATTCTGGGAAACTGCATAATAAAGTCAAGGACCTGTAAATAACTGAATTGGTCATGGGGTCACAACCCTTATAGATCACACAGCTCTGCAAAGGTACGAGGTACCCCATCCTTTAAAATATGCCCCAATGTAATACTGCCCTGCCTTTCCCACCTTCTGAAACCTATATCCAGCCGAGTTGGGTGAAATTGGGAATGTCTGGAAAGAGAAATGAACAAAGGTCGGAGCGAAGCAAATTGTGCAGAACTAAATCAGGATCTCTAACATTTTAAAGTATTAGACATATAAGGGTTGGTTGTAATGTCCCCCAGCGGAGGGCTGGGGCAAGCCAGCAGGACGTGGAAAAGATTGGTGAGGTCCTCTGCCTTAATCTCCAGCTCCCTCCATTTTGCATGGTATGTTTTATGAAGCCACAGAAAAATAATTTGAAGCTGAACCACCTTATGATATCCCTCAAAGTCCGAGAGAGCTAAGTCTCCCATTCTTTTAGGTAATTGTAAAGTTACATAGCATGCCCAAGGAGGCTTATAATCCCATATATACCATGAGATTTTTTTATTTCATCAAATAATTGTTTCAGGGGTATAATTGGGAGGGTTTGTGCAAAATGTAGTACCTTGGGGAGAAGGTTCATCCGCACTGCCTCTATTTTTTGTGTGAGAGGGAGAGGGATGGTCTGCCATTTCTCCAAATCTGCATTTAGATGGGTCATAAGAGGTGTACAGTTATGTGTATATAGATGAGCAAGGTCAACTGTTAAGTTAACTCCCAGATATTTTAAATTGGGAAGATTCCATCTGAAGGGAAACCGGTGTTGAAAATCCTCAGAGGGATTATAATGTATGCTGAGCACCTCTGTCTTTCCTAAATTCACCTTGTACCCGGATATTGCACTAAAAGTCTCCAGCAAATTCCACAATGGAGGAAGGGACCTCTCTGGGGCCGACAGGTACACCAGCTGATCATCGACGTATAAAGCTAGTTGGTGATGGGTCCTCCCCAACCTGTATACCCACAACTGCCTCCTCTTGCCTTATGGCCTGTGGCAGGGGCCCTAAGTATACTGCAAAAAGTAAAGGTGCGAGGGGACACCCCTGCCTGGTCTACCTCTGTAATGCAGTAGTCTTTCATAAAGCCTCCTAATAATTCCCTGGAATTCCTCTGTAAAACCCAGGGCCTCCAACACCGCCATCACCATTACGGCTTTTAAACGTAATGAATTACACACACACACACACACTCTGTCTCTCTCTCTCTCTCTCTCTCTCACTCCGCGGACCTGCTGCTCAATTAGGTGTTGTTGTAAAGAGAATAAGAAAGAAATTCAAGTAAAAATCCTGAATCTCCAATGACACTGTGGAGCAACAGTTGAAAGTGCAAACAAGGAAACTGCTCTATACGGCAGCCCCAAAGGGACATGCTGGCTCGGACTCAGGTGGGACTGTAAAAGTTTTGAAACACCTAAAGTGAATAAAAGACATGAAGATTAAAAAAAAAAAAACCTAAATGGTAAAAAAATGATGGGGGTGGGGGCAAGAAACATCACACAGCAGCCAACATCAGAAAAGTTTGCTTCTGCTCGCTGAAACTGAAACACATTGGGCACTCGGTCACTCCTTAGAGACATTGAGATAATAAGAAATGTAAAGACAAAGTTGAAAATAGGCATATCGTACAACATTTTTTGTCGTGCTGTGTGTGGTTGGTGGGTAAGAAGTGCAGAGACAGACACCAACCCCTGTAGTGATTCTTAAACAGCTACATTCCAAGCCAAGACAAGGACTGCTTTTTGTTTTTTCTACTGATCTGAGCATATTTTTTTATTGTTTTTATATAAACTTTCTATGTGCATATTTTAATTAATGTCTTTACTAGGGGGCCCATTTTATAAGTGCAATATGACACTCCAAGGTGTGGGTTATGGCCTGATGAGAGCACTTCCCAGGTGCTGAAGGCACTTGGTGCAAGCGCCTCATGCCTCATAACGTACCTGGGGCGTGCTCTTCTTGGGTCATAACCCACACCTCGGAGTGTCTTATTGCTTGTGTAAATGCTATGTAAAACACTGACTTCCCACTGGTTATGAGCAAGTTCAGATTTGATCTTTTTTCTGTCTCGCTCTTCCAAGGCATAAATTCATTTTGGAAACTTGATTAACAGTCGTCGTTAATCAGTAACATTTTGATTAGCAACTAGCCAGGTTTGAGGAGCACTTTCAGTAACAGATTATTTTTTTATTTACAGTATACTGCCTAGAGGAGTGCAGTAGTTGGGAAAATGTGTAAAATTGTGAAAAAAATTGCTGCACTTCTGTACTTTTTACCACAATTGCAAGAAACATTACAGTAATGGGAAATATGTACTCCAGTGTGGCAAATTAATTAATTGGCAACTTCTATTAATCAAGGCTGCGCTTTTGCTAGTGCTTTTTGAATAGCAAATTGTGATGCAAACCTGCTTATTGTTGCTTTCTTCTCTTTTTCACAGAAGCAGAACTGCAAAATGAGTTTTACCCTGTGCCACCCCCTTACAGTGTAGCCACTTCCTTGCCTACGTACGATGAAGCGGAGAAAGCTAAGGCTGCAGCAATGGCTGCTGCTGCAGCGGAAACTACTGCAAGAGTAAGCAACTATTATTTCAAACTATTGAAGAGGGACTAGAATTCAGTTTTTTTTTTTTTTTTTTCCTGTTCAAGTTTTTGCAGATTTTGTTTTGTAAATAAACACCATGCATTTTTGTTTTAGCAGTAAGATGTCAGTACAACATATGACTTCCACCTGGTATTAATGATCTAAATAATAATTTTAAAAACGTTTCAATCTGGAGAACAAATAAATATTAAATAAAGTGAGTGCGCCATTCAATCAGTAACAAGAAAGGCCTTTATGGTGCACTGATTATTGCCTGTTCAACAGACTAATCTTTTTTTTTAAGAGAAATATTGTCAGATGTAGCTGCCTTCTTGGTTTATTTTTTTGCGTCGGTGCCTAAGCTTGTCTGGATTGAGTACTTGCATCACATTACCAGCTAATAAAAAGAGGTGGACATGTGAAATTGTCCTGTAAAAAGAATGATGAAAACTGATATCTCCTGAAAGGTTCTTCCACTGCAGTGTGACATGTATCTGGTTACCGTAAATGAACGCGCCAGAAACATGTCACTTGCAGTGACTGTGGCCCCACATTCCACTGCAGCACATCTAAGCTGCCAACAGACAATAGTGGAGAAGAGTTCGTTTTTGTGGGGGGCTTTGCTCCTCGCATCCCCCAACACTAATTATAATCCTCTCTAGGTCCAGGCAGGAGTGGAAGGGAGGAGAAAAGTGCAGACGGTGACAGTGTCGTGAGTGCAGGGTGCTGCGAAATCCAGAACGCCCCTATCGCAACCTTTTCTTGTTGCCCTAATTGAGGCGTCCACCAAACTGTATAGTGATCCACGTCATCACTGGGAGTCATAAATGGTTTATAGGGGCAGTGGCACTGCTCAAAGCTGTGACATCAGCACAGAACGCTGGTAACATAATAGTTCCATTGCCTCTAACTGATGAGTCTTTTTGTGCCAGTGTGACAAGGACAGCAGCACTTTCCAGTAGCTCCCATATTTTGACTAAATCTTTGTAATAAGTTACTCTGAAGATATTGACCGTCTCTATAGGCAGTACTCTCTCAATCCAAGTTATGCTTGTTTTAAATGTAAATTGATATGCCTGCTATTTTTCCTTACAAACGGCTTCATTGGTAAAAGTCTGTGTGGAGGTCACTAAAATTAGTATTTTAAGAGTGTCAGAGAAGTAGTAAGCCTTAATCACTTTGATTTTTTTTCTTTTTTTTTGTCTGGCGACTCTGATAAGCCTTGGAGATTTTTCAAATTTTTTGACTGTTTTCCTCTTGTGCAGCTCAGTTTAATTCTTCTTTAGTCTGTATATTATTTATTTTAGTGTCTGATTTGACTTTTGTGTATGAGGGATGACTTATGAGTTTTGTGTATTTTTCTATTTTTTTAAGAATTCCTCTGACAAAAGCCAGGCACTTTGCACTTTGGTTCTTAAGACCATTTTCACTCAAGTGCAACATGTGCTTGAAAAGTATGAAGCAGTCATCTTATGGGTCATTCTGTCTGTTCTGCATTTTTAAGACAGATGCAGAATTTTGGGCCCCAACACTCCAGCCCACTGGGGCTGGCAGGGGATGGTACATCTTGCTTATTCCTTGGCAATGCCAGATCATGAGCATTAGATTTTTCAGGATGAAGAACTATGGGCCAAAAAGGTCTAGATTCTTGGATCTGATGTATATCAAGTGAGGGACCATCCTGAACCCCCCTCCTCCTCCCACAAGGACCTTCTTGGTAAGGGTCTGTGTTGCATCCGAATCCAGACAAACTAACTGGCAGTCTGGCACCTAAGAGGAGAAGGCTGTAGAAGCTGAGATACTTGACCAAGATGTTGAACTCTCTCATGTCCGCCAGGACAATATCTACTTTTTTTTTTTTTTTTTTTTTGCATATGAAGGATTTGCAACACTATCTAGTAAAAAGATTGATGTCATGAAATTTGCAGTATGGCCCACCCTGAAGTGTCTCTTAGGAGATTGAACTTTAAAATGTTGAAGTTCAAACTCTGCAGCATGGTCATGCTCCCCCTAGCATTCTAATGGTAGCTATATTTCTCTGGTAAACAGATCACCAGTACCTTTAGATAACAGGGCAGATGAAACAGGCAGACTCCTCTGTTCTGCAGAACTTATAGCAATGCTATGCAATAGAGTTTTCTGCTTTGTCTTCCAGATACCAGTTCTTCAAACCCCAGGAATCCTTAAGCAAGTGAAATAATTTCCTTGGAGTGAACAGCCGTGGAGCTTTTAGAATTTTATGCAAATTATGGAATTTAGAATGAAATTTAAACTCTGCTGTGTGGTCACGCTTATCCCTGCACTGTAACGTCAGATTTTATTTCTGAGCCTGAAGAAAGCAGTCACCCCAAAGTCTTCTCTTCAACTTCTGACTAGTGTTTGGTTTATTATTTTAAAGAGATTCACCAGGTTTTGCCTACGACACATATGAAATGGTGACTTACTGCCACAGGACTCTCCGTATATAAATATTCCCCCGGGAAATGCAGCCTTTAAAAAGTAATTGCACTGATAACATTTCAAACACCGGGTCCCAAGGACTTCCTGATTTTGTCTCTGCTGCCCAGCTCCACCTCCGCGCTCACTGGATTGATGACGAGATGCCAGTGAGAGCGCAGGGGCATGCCACATTATATTCAATGGGCGGCAGCTTGTAAATCAATTTTAATAAAATAATGGCCACTTACTAATGAAATGCTGGGCACCAGTTGACTACCAAGGCCTTTGTGGCGAGTGGGCGGTGCTGCGTTTGCCAACAGTGGCCGTGTATTCAAAGTGATTTCGCGCATTGTTCCCAATGAAGGCGCGCCTCTTGCTCTCACTGGCATCTCATCATCACGCAATGGCGGCGGCGACTGGGCGCAAAAAGCAAACCAGCAAGTCGCGGAAGGACCAGTGTTTATAATTTACCAAGTACAACTTTTAAAGGCTGAACTTCTCTGGGGGAATATATATGCAGAGTCCTGTGGCAGTAAATGCACCATATATGTCGAGATAAAACATATGGATGGCTCTCTTTAAAAATGCACAAGTACTTTTATTTTGCTACTTTATAGATAATGCTGCATTAATTACGTTGTTTAATGTAAATGCCAACTTTTTCTCTGCTTCCTTTTTGGTTTCCAGGAACCAGAGGAAGGCTATTTTCGGCGTGGTTCCCACTTTTAGGGAACTGCTCTAATTTGCTATTTTTCACTCAAAATATTGTACTGAAAAGTTGAATTGCTTTGCTTTTTTTATTCAATATTATTCATGATTACTCATATTTTGGGAACCAAGTCAATATTTGACTATTTTACCTAATAAAATGCCACATTAGATTATTTCCATTTGCAGTTTGAATTTAAAGGGAACCAAACCACATTTATACTATTTTAAACCCTTTCAAACCTTTGTAGTTTTTTTTTACTTTTTTTTTTTTTCATATGTAGTTTCTGGGTTTTTGCGGGTTTTCTCCCAGCCCCTACACCCATGTGTCCTTGATGTAGTGCGTGCGTGTGGAAGCACGCGCACATGCTGTTTGGGATGCCCCTCCCTTCCAGTCATGCTGTTGACCACGTGCGCTGGCACTGAACCTCCATTTGGTGATGGGAATATGGGCAGGCGACCCCACACCTTATCTGGGAGAGGAGAGCCAACACTCAATCCTGCTCTCCACCCAACCTCCTCATGCTGGCACCCTGGCGACAAGAGGTCATTCCCGAACCCAGGTTGCTGGTATAACATGAGGTGTGGTGTCCAGTGCCTTAACTCTCATTGCCACTGGGCTGGCACTTGGGTTTTTTACTGTTCAAAATCTTTCCTTTTGGGAACCACTATGTTGTCCCAGGGCCATCGGTGTTTAGCATGACTGACAGATAAAAAAAGAAGACCGGACCTACGGGCTTTAAAAATTGTAGAGTTTGTTTTCAACTCCTAGCAAAATCAGACTGTCACAAGTTGTATTTAAACTGCCTGGGTCCAGACCACAATTTTGCCACTTGTGAGTTTTGCATTAAGTTTTGCCCTAAAACACAAAAGAAAAAGGTTAAAAAAGTTGAAAGATGTTATGGCCTCTCAGTCTGCCTCCACATCACCTAAAGGCTCGAGAGGGTCCAGACCCACAAAATAATCAGCAGTCCCTCTCAAAAGGGACAGAATTGAAAGATAAAGCTGCAACAGATGTTTCAGAACTCAGTGTCTGAAAGAGGGAACCCTGAATCTAGTAAAAATAAAAGAGCCTCAGAGCAGACATTGGAGACTGTGTCTGTCTAGAAAGAAAAATATGCAACTATCCTTCCTCCTGAAGGATAGGAGTTAATGGTGAGTAAGAATAAAATGCCCTCAACAGAGAACATAACTAAGGCATGGCAATTCTTCCAGGCATTCCAGGCTATGGGGAATTTCATTAGTATGCCTTCCTCCACTCCACAGGCTGTGTTTCCATTCCCAGCGCCTGGGGGAGAGGAGGTAGAAATGTCTTATGAAGACGAGGAGGAGGGAGAACCCATAGAGCCTGATGGTTCTGAGCAATAATTTTCTCACCTCCTAGGCCTTCCGATGACTATACCTCCCACTGTTCCTTTGTGAGGCATATGGTTAATATCCTCAGTATTTCCTCAGGAAATTAATGAGAATGAAGGTGAGGTCGAATTCATGTATATGATGGCCTTAGCTCACACTAAGAGGTAGATGCTGCCCATCCATAAATCCCTCATGAAAGCCACAGTCATATAGGTTGTTTCTGCCGGGCTCACTGTGGGTGGCTGAGTTCAGCCCTCTCCCTGCCTCCCAGGTTCGTCTACTGTCTCTCTGACTCTGCTGAGCCCCATTCCACCACGGATTCTTCCCTTCCCCCATGGTGGAGCCAGGAAGGGGAGGGCCATCTTCCTCCCACCCCGTAATCCACAATCCAGATTGGCTTATTGGCAAGCCGGTGATGGAGTGGGACAAGAGTAGGCAGGCAGAGCTTCATGCAGCCCATGATTGTCATTTTCCTCCTGCCTTTCTCCCCATGCCGCGGCAGACATAAGTTTGTGCATGTGAAGGCACGCACTACATAGCCGCGGCCTTTACTTGCTGCTCAGACTCCGGCGCTGCCACCAGGCCTCCACCTGATGGCAGACAAGAAGCAAGACCGGCAATCCCCCAACCCAGCAGAGGAGAGCAGTCCGTCGAAAGCTCAGTCCTCTCCCTCCCCTGCCAACCCCCGGCAGCCCAAGCTCATTCCCGAACACGGGTCACAAGCGTGGTGAGAGGTAAGGCGCACAGCGCCTCAGCCCTCTATGCCACTGGGCTGAGGAAAGTCACTTTTAAAATTATGTCAGCACCCACATCAGCTGCTGGCATAGATTAACAAAAAATTTAGAAAAACTATCACATTGACAAACAGGGCTCTGAGTTCCTGTATTCCTACCCTGATCTTGAGGGTATGGTACAGGCTGCTGCCTGTGACAAGACCAAAGTACCCCTTACTTCTCAGCCTCCTGAGATAAATTCCAGGAGATTGTATAGCATGGACAAAAAAGTCTGCACATCTGCTTCAGTGCTCTTAAGGCAAGCAACTTACCTGGTCTATGCAGCACAGAACAAGAAGGCCTTATGGAATTCCATCCTGGCACTGAACGAAAGGGCTGCTGGAGACTTGGCACAGGATATGACTGATGCTGCAAGATCAGTCACAGATGCCACAAAGTACCAATTCTATGTGGCAGTGGATGCTAATGACACTGCATCTAGGGTAATGGCCCATGTAGGCTCCCTAAGAAGGTTTGCCTGGCTTAAAACTACAAATCTATCCCAGGACGCTTGGACAAAAGCTATGGATTTCCCTTGTGAGGAACATTCACCGTTTGGTGACATAACAGATGCTTATATGAAAAAGTTGGATGAGTATAAAACCTCCTACAAGAGCAATACTGAAAAAGGTCTCACTTCTACAGGCATTACAGAAGGGGAGTTAGCGGATACTACCCTCGTATTTATGCTGCCTATGACTACCCTACACGAAGAGATTACTATAGGGGCAGAGGTAGAAGGGGAACTCGTCATGCATCTGCAACACCAGAATTCAAACCCCAGGCAGAATAGCACCCACTGTCAGTGGGAGGAAGACTTGCCCCCTACTTCCAGGAATGGACAACAATTACCACAGATAAGTGAGTGCTAGAAGTATAGAGTTAGTGTTTGTCCTTGTAGTTCAGAAGGTTTCCAAAACTGCAGAACCCAAAGGTTTATTAGCCTTGCACCCTAGCAGAAAAAAATTGTGCTAGAGTTGGAGATGAAGAACTTGCTGCAAACATGTGCAGTGGAATAAGTATCTGCAGCAGAAGAATGCAAGCTACTGTACTCCACGTGCTTCTTAACCATCAAAAAATATGGGGAGTGGTGACCCATTTTAGACACGAGATACCTGAACAAACACCTAAAAAAGAAAAATTCAAGTTGGTAACACTGGGCTCGGTGATTCCATTTCTACAAATGGGAGACTGGCTGGGATCACTGGATCTGAAAGACACCTGCTTCCATATACCAGATGGGCCAAATCACAGAAAATTCCTCTGGTTCAGGTTGGGGAACTACCACTGCCAGTTCGCAGCCCTTCCCTTCAGCCTCACCTCAGCTCCAAGGGTATTCACAGAGTGCCTAGTTGGGGTGGCAGCACATTTGAGAAGGAAAGCGGTGTTGGTTTTTCTTTACCTGGACTGGCTGATCTCCTGAAACACAAAGCAGGAAGCAAATTATTTCATACTGCTGACTCAAAACACTTTGGAATATCTGGCCTTCCTCATAAGCCTTCAAGAGTCTCAAACAGGAAACACAGGCCCATCTCACCCACATTATGTGGACCTGCCCTGTCCTATGTCCTTTCTTCCAGATGCTACAGAGTGAACTAGGCCAGTTATTCGGTAGGCTCATCCCCCTCACAGCAGATCTGTATTTATTATTACAACCTCCTAGCGGTCTACATGATTAGAGCATAAGATACTTTTTAGGCATTCTGCTCGCAGCAGCCAAAAAAAAAAAAAAACATCACAAGGGCCTGGCTAACCCCTAGACTGCCTACCATTAGTGTATGGCATACCACTGTTAATCAGATCTATAGGATGGAGAAAAGTACTCGCTCCGTAAATTATAGAGTTCTGTTCATCATGCTGGAATGGGTGGACACTGTATGTAATGGGTATTGACAGTGAATTTGTGTCATAGTAACTGGTTCCCCACTAGGACAATACATAGCCCGCATAAAGTATTCCCAGTGCCTAAACCATTATCCATTCACCATAGTTGGATTGGTCTGCCATCCCCTCTCTGCATGCCCATTCCCACGTTGCTGGACAGGTGGGGGAGAAACATGCCAGACTCTCCCCCTTAGCCCCGCGTGAGAATACATATGGGAATTTACAATTGCTGTTGCTGATTGGATGTGGGATAACCTATCTCTATCAGCATTGTACTTCTTCTTGACCCCCCCCCCACTGTACCTTAGTGAGGTGAAGGGCTTCCTTGGTACATCTCCCCTTTCCCAAAGTAGGTATGTACACAATCAATGAAAAAATCGGAATCTGTGCTAAGGCTGCCATGGAAAAAATGACCAAACACTTAGCTGTCAGATACAGTGTAGTAGTAGAATATTTTATTGATCAGCATAAAGCCGTATACACTATAAAATTTTTACAACACCACAAATACAAAATACATAAATAATTAAAACAGTGGACATAAACATATATCATGAGCATCTCACAAATCCAGTTCAGAAGTACCATAATAACAACTGATGGTAAACATATATAATACTTTTTTCGAAATTCATAATGGCACAGATCCATACTTACAGGTGAGTTGTCAAAAGAAATTTTGCCAAATGTTCAATAGTTTTCTTATCCTTAGCTCTAAACAGATAATCCAGAAGAACAGAAGGGGGAGGCTGAGACCACCAAGAAGCTCACTCAACCATTTTTTCCTAGCCGGTTCATAAATAGGACATACTAGGACCACATGTTTTAAATCATCTCTAAGTTCCATTCCACATTTACAAAATGGGGAAGGAACATCCTTTCTCTTATATCTATACAGTATATGATTAGCCGTATAACATTCGGTTCTAAATTTTGTATAAATTCTCCTTAATTTGGGACATGTTAATAGTGAAAGATATGTCTCAAAACAGCTTGAATTCTTAATTGTTTTATAGTAATCATGAAGCTTATGCATGGAAAGTTGGGAAAGCAGATAATAATTCCTATCCAAATCACCAAGTCTCAATTTAACATCCTGCTTAATTTCTACAAAGGGTCTGAGATAAATTTTATAAAGAAGATGTCCCAGGCCAGCTGGTATTGTTTCCTTAATGAGCCGGATACAAGGATGTACATATCCCAAACTAGCCATTCTTATACTTTCTTCTAGGCACATTCTTGGGTATCTGTTTTCAGGCAGGAGAAAAAGTTTTAATAAGAACATGATTTGTTGCTCCTGTATGAGGGAAAGTAAAGAGCGCTGGCCTAATTCCAGCGCCAAAATACATTTTGGAGTTCCTTGTGGTAGCATAAGAATGTGTCTATACAAATTATTTAATATAATTTGTAACCTTCCAGTCTTTGTATATCCCCATGCCTCAGAAGCATATAACATGCTCATTCTTATTTTAGCATTAAGCACTTTCATAATTCCTTTTACTGAGGCTTTCCCCATTTTATTCTTAAAGATCTTTAAATCATTTCCTGAAGATCTCATTTTATTTTCAATAGTATCCAGGTGTTTTGTCCAGGATAAACTATGGGTAAAACGTACTCCTAAATAGTCGTAGTACTTTACCTTATCTATGCATATACCATTAATCTTAAAGTTTGTTATATTTTTACTTTGTTTTCCAAATACAACTTCATTTGTCTTACTAAGATTGACCCTCAGTTTTTGTTGGGAGCAGAGGGATTCGAACTTCATCAATTTCCTTTTTTGACTTAACGCTGAAGTAGAAAGCAGAACCAAATCGTCTGCACATGCAAGACTGTCAATCCTGCAGCCCTCTACCTTGGGAGCATGAAAGTCAAAAGTATTAATCTGGTCTAAGATTAAATTATTTTATATATAAATAAAATGACGTAGGTGCCAATATACACCCCTGTCTAACGCCCACATTCGTGGGAAAATTTTCAGTTACATGTCCATATTGATCATATTGGACTCTGGCCCAAGTGTTTTCATGGAGTCTAATAATAATATCAAGCGGGGAATTATCCAACTTTAACTCCTTAAGCATTGCTCAAAGAATTTTCCTGCTAATACCATCAAAGGCTGAAGAAAAATCTACGAAACAGCAATATAGATTGGATTTTCTGACTTTAACATATTTTTAAATCAGATGTTGCAGGACATAACAGGGTTATATTGTGGACTGATTCCTCCAAAACCCATTCTGTGACTCATTTAATATAGTACTGAGTTTTCTTCAACCCATTTGAGCAATCTGCCCAAAATTATTTTAGAAAAAAACTTTCTGAGATGCATCTATCAGGTTAATTGGCCTGTACATCTTGCGGTTATTAGGATCCTCTTTTTTAAAAAATAGGATATATGGTACTGCCTGCCCAACTCGAGGGGGACTGAAGGTCTTGGACCAACCCATTGAATAAAAGGAAAAAGAGAGGAGACCACCAATTAGGGAATGCTTTATATAGATCTCCCAGTATGCCATCGGGGCCCGGGGCTTTATTAGTTTTAAAGGAAAGCAGCCCAAAACGTGGGCTCCCTCCCTCGGACAGCCTACCCTCCGGTTTAGCTCTGACCAGCAAGAGCGGGATTTTTGTGCGTCACAACTTACTGTATTTATATTTTTAAAACTCGGGAACCCGGAGGTATGGAGGAGGCAGGGACACTTCATTTGCTGAAATGGTTGTAGCGCGCATTGCTTGCTTCAATACTTTTGTATGAAGCAAGTCTTGACTACCATACCGTTCAACAAAACCCATACTCCTCCATACCTCCGGGTTCCGAGTTTTAAAATATAAATACAGCAAGTTGCGTCACATGAAAATCCTGCTCTTACTGGTCAGAGCTAAACCGGAGGTAGGCTGTCCGAGGGAGGGAGCCCACATTTTGGGCTGCTTTCCTTTAAGTGAAAGAAGAGCCAGATAAATTTACTCTTCTGTAATAAGGATGGGCTGTGGGAAAGACACTTCTCCCTGAGGTTCTTGATAATCGGACATTTCCAGCTCTGCTTGAGAAAAATAAAGCTCCGAGAAATGTAAAATCCCAGCTTCTGGTGTAATATAAGCTTCAAGCTTATTAGAATACCTATTATAACCTTGAGACACCATTTTCCAGAAACATCTACCATCCCTATCCAGAATTGTCTGTCTTAATTTTTCCCAAAGCCCCCAAGTATGTTTACCCCTTACACTTTCAAGAGTTAACTTATACTTTTCTTTCTTTTTTCCACAGTTCAAAATCTGCTACTGTTTTATTTCTTTTATTCCTGTGTTTTCTTAATATTTTACCAAATGATCTTTTTGCCCATAAACATTCTGCATTAAACCAACTTTTGTATATGTATGTTTATAGGGGAGTGTTTTTTTACACCATGGTTTTAGTAACGTAAGAATCCTTTCCCAACTTTCTATAATATTAATTGATTCATAATGGTTAACAATGATATGTATATTACACACTTCTCCTGTATTCAAAATAATCTAAAAATTTATATGGTGAATCGGGCCCCAGATAATTCTCTTCTTATTAACAATCTCCAAATGCCTCTCTTTCCTAAATATTCTAAATGGACATTTCAAAGTAAGAACAATGGGACAATGAGCAGATTCTGATCTATCGTTAACCTCTAGTTTTTGTACCGAGTTGCCTTCAAGTTAGTCCAGAATAGATCCGGCGTTGATGCACCCAAGGATCCTCTAAAGGTAAAGGCCCCTAACCTATCTCCCGGAGTTCTTCCATTCAGAAGACAATAATTCCTAGATGCAAGGGCCTCCAAGAGTGCCCTGCCTCTAGGATTAAACACTAAATCCTGAGAGTACCTCTTATAAGTAATATTTTCATTAATCAGAGGGAGAGAACATATCAAATCGGTGTATACATCTTCCAAAAAAACAAGAGGGGATTCTGGAATTAAAATTTCCCAGAATAAATGTAGGGCAAGCTGCATAACTGTCAGACAAATCATCAAGCAAAATGTTCAAGTTCTGGATAAAAATATCCACTACCTCAGAATGTCTGGGTCTGGGTGGAAAATAAATGCTACAAAGAATCATTTTCTCCAAGCCTCTGTTAATTAATAAAGCCAAAAGACCCTCTGAATTAGTTGGTATTCTAGTTATCCCGAGGTCTAGCTGTGTTTTAACAGAGAAAGTAAGTCCCCCTTTAAATCTACCAAATTTTTTATCTCTGGTGGCATAAAGAGTTATAGCCAAATACCCTGCCAATCTAGGAGTGCTGTTTTCCGTACACCATGTTTCCTGCATACTAATTATATATCAGAGGACTCCAAGAAACTCAGAACCTCTGGATCTATTATTTTAAGGTGGCTACCCTCTACATTCCAAGAAAGAATGGAGAGGGCATCCATCTCATTCCCCCCCGTATTTACCAAGGTCAGAGATTTGAGCTCTTCAGACACTTCCTCTCCAGTTTCCTGCCATGGCTGCCGTTGTCAGGCTGAAGCTACAATTAGCAATGGTGCGAAAGTGTTTGGGTCCTCAAAATTGATTAATAGAAAATCAGATTCCTGCACTGGTTCTTGTGAGACCACTACTTATCTCCAGCTAGATGAGTCTACCACCAGTTCTACAGGGTCCACAATATGGATTTCCAGTGGGTCCAATTTACCAGCTGATGACAATATTTTACTGGCCAGGTTAAAATTTTTAAAGGTAGTATCAATCTGTGATGATAAACCTAAATCATCAAAGATTTTAATAGAATCGATCATATTCCGGGAGATATGTGTATCTGATGCTTTTCCCAGGAAGTGGAGGAGATCTCCTCTCTCCTTCCTTTTAGAATCCTTGTCCGTGAATTTCCAACCAAACACAGCAGTTGTTCTTCCTAGCCATGCTTCATTCTGATTTTCAATATGTTCATTAATTACCCTTAAAATTTTCCTCTGAGATTCCTTAGCTAACTCACACTCCTTGACCACAAAGGGTAACTTATCTTGTTCACTTTTTTCTCTGCTCCTAATAGGCTCTGGAATAAATTTTGGGACCAGCATATGAAATGTAATGCCCTGGCCCTTCTTGCCTAAAGACAGAGTTTTTTCCAGAATGAAGTGTGCAGTGGTCAGGGATGAAAAATAAAATAATACAGTATTCTTATAGTATGGGTTCAGTGATCTAAAAACTATTACTTCCTCTTCTAATCAGTATGGGATAATCCAGAAAGATCAAGTATCCAAGCAAGAAGTGATTTTTCTGTTTCATTCTCCAAAATAGGAACATCTTGTACCTCAACCATGAATTCAACATTACCAAAATTCTGTAGAGCAGAAGAATTCCCGATATCTGCCATCAGAGACTCACTAATAGGTACATTTCTAATAGGAGGGTTACTGGTGGTCTCAGTCTCCCCCTGAAAAACAGTCAGTAACTTTACTCACAATTTCATCATAGGTGATTTCATTACATGTTTTACTATATGAACAAAGCTTCATCTCTTGTACAGACAGTTGTTTATCAGGGTTTATACCCTCATGAGTCGCCTGTCCACCCCTTGTCTCCTGAACCAGTGACATTTTCAGGTTATCATGTACTGTTTGTTTACTTCCAGTGATAAAAATAGACACACACAGACTTTTAAATTTTTTAGCTTTGGTTCTCCTTTTATTTTTTATTTTCTTTTGTTAATCTGCCAGGCTCACTAACATCAAAATTTTCTAGATCTGGATTTTGCATGTAACACGTGCATACTTTATCTTTACCAAAAAAGGGAGGAAGCTGGACCTGTATGCCTTTGGAGGCTTTATCTACTACCAGTGATTAATCTCTGGACGAGCCTGGAAGTTGATGTGTACTACTACTCATACTTCTATCCAAAAGTATTCTGTTATGGAATATATCTGTTCTTAATTTACAGAACTCGTCTTTGAGCATAGTAATATTCTCCAGCAAAACTATATCAGCAGAGTATCTATCCTTCAAGATTTCTAAGGTCTGCTTCGAGATAGTAGAACTAGCTGCTTCATGCAGCTTATCTATACACTGGGTTTCATCTATGGTGGTACTTATTTCAAGGGGGACCCCATCCTGTCCTCCCGAGTCTTAGACTTGCCCTCTATTTCTTTAACTTTTTTATAAGTTGAATCCATCTTCTTTAATCCTTCAATGGTAACACTCAATTCTTTAATTATAGTCTTTAAATCTAAATTTTCTCCAGACTTTCTGTTAGAATCCGGGACTGGATTATTAGAGCTGGACTTAAGTAACCTTTGCTCTGTGGGCTGTCCTATTTGTCCAAAGGTAAGCCCCGGTGATATAAGAGCCTTCTGGTGTGAATAATCAAGAGGTGGGGTCAGAGCTGAGGTCGGAGAAAATCCCAACTCAGAACAATCCAACTCTTCAGTGCAAGACCTATATGTATCCCACACATATTGATCACAAGTGATAGATTCAACTAACTGTGTAGACATGTCCAAATCTATATTATCAAGGCTTCCGAGGGAGGCTTCAGGATGATTACCAAAATCAATTGGATAATTGGGCATTTTAGCCGTAGCCAAAAGAGGGGTTGAACTGTGATTAGGACCTTTCCCTGTCCCTTTATTTATCCAGAAATCAGTTATCTTAAGTTGTTTCCTTTTCTAAGTCATTTTTAAAAGATTGTGTGTGGGGAGACTACAATTTCCTATCTCCAAATTAGAACTTCCCACTAGAGGTTTTCCCTTTGCTGGTTGTTATTTTTTCTCTTCTACTTACCCGCTATTTTTAAATATACATGTTTGTGAAATAGCTTCTATAAAATCATTCTGAGTTTATTTCAATTACTGTATGGCAAACTTCTCCTGCAGCTACACTTGGAGAACTGCCCTTGCCACTTCTAGTGACTACCATCTTGATTAAACCAAACTTCTTAAGGTATAAAACAAAGAAGCAGCAGAACAACTCAGAAACAGATTGATATAATTTCAGCTATAATAGATTATACAGATTATACTAAAATAATATTTAAAAACAATCTGTATCCAGCCAAGGAAGGGCACCGTTAATATTAATCTTACAGCTTTTATCAAGTATAGCTGGAATACTTCACCAGTTCCTTTCCAGCACAAACAGCACTAAGGTCCGAATAACAAAGTCAGGTGAAATTGTAGGTCATTAGCAATACCCTTCACAGATGAGGCCAGGACTGTAGCTGGAGCTGAAGCTGTGACTGAAAGCTTGAGCCGAGTTACTATTTTCCCTTTCCAAATTCCAGTTCTTAGCTCTATGAAGAACACATCCAAAATGGTCCCCTTCTTATTATACACGTAACAAAAAGGGCATCTAGGTCCAAAATTATTCAGAACGTTGTGAACTTCTTTTGTTTCACCACAACGATTTCTGTGTCCACTAAAAAAAAGAAAAATACAAAATGAAAGAATTTTGATAGAACATAAACTCCCCTCCTTCCCTTATCCACAACAGTTAGCAATAAAAAAAAACAACTAAATAGTATAACAAATCAATAATTGCATTCTTACTTGTGCTTATATATCAGTTTATCTTATATCCCTCGCCAACAATCTAAGTAGTCCTTCAGTATTCACCGCTTCCTCTACTTTCCGTTTATCAACTGCAAAGACTGCAAAGTTAGCTTCATTTGGCAGGATAGATTTCTATATAAAGTGAGGGCAGTTAATCCTCTAATCGGCTCAGAGAAACAGCAGTATATAACAATCTGTTCTGCCGGTATTGATCTTAACTTAGCTTTTCAGCTGCCAGCCGATTTTCTGAGTTCAATCGAGAGACATAAAAAAACAGTTTTAAAGGAAAATAGCGCTACAAAGCAACCATCTGATTTCGGTGCTATCCCGGTTTTCAGCATTTCAGAATCACACGGTCAGTAGTGAGCAGGGTGGTTTGGTGAATAGAAATACATGCAGAATGAGGTTTAAATTACTCAACAGCTGTTTCTATCACCAATCAGCACCCATTCAACACAAATTAAAAGAACGTGCAAAGCATGCAAAACATACAGAGCGTGCAAACCAAATTCAGTTGAGCAGCTGATTTAACTAATTAACTGAGGCATCTGTTGTCATCAACTTCAGCATCTGCTTCAATTAGTAAAACTCACTAAGGTTTAAGTTGATAAATGGAATTACTAATCATCATCTCATGTTTTCCAATAACATAAGCAATTAAATTGGGTTATAGGCACTACTATAGTAAAGGGGTTTGTTTAAATTTAACTCCCCGATACTTCTATAATTATTATACACCCGTATACTAAATGAATACCGGAAAGTATAAAACAAAGAACATATAAAACAAAAGTATAAAAATAAAGATACAAATGTCTTAAAATGTCCACTTAGAGGCCAACAAACAGTAATACAGTAGTACATCAGTACTATACTCAATACTGTACTCCAGAAACAATGCCCTAATACAAAATATAACCTATAATCAGTCACTAAGTTCAATGGGACAGAATATAGTGTCCAGATGGTTCAGGGGGTAAATATGCGGTCCTTTTTCATAGGAACCACACTGTCTTCAGCGGGGATACTTCGGCCTCACAGCTGTCCGAAGGCTGCTACCTCCTCTCTGTGCCTGGGGTGGGCTCCGCCACTGCTCGGACTCCAAGCCTTCGGACACAGAGCGGGCCTCAGCTGGAGTTTCACTGCTGTATAAACTGCAGCACAAGTTGATCTGGTAAGGTGCTGAATTTAAAACTGCTACCACAAGTTCTTCTCTACCCAGAACAAAATGAAGAGAAATCCTTCACAGTCCGGACAACAGTGCATACCTGTACCAGGTAGAAAGCTAGCGTATCAGCACCCTGCTACTTCTGTTCTCCTCGCAGAATAGCATTCAGCCACACTCCCGATCTCCAGTTGACAGGTCTGTTTCTTGCAATCAGTAGGTCCAAGGTGTCATTACCTCTGGTTGGTTGTTTAATAATTTGTTATAGGCCTGAATCAATTAGTGAGTATACAAAGCACTTTTCATGTTGGGTGGTGTCAATAAGTGTTCCAGTTTATTTTGGGCATATCGAAGTCCCCTGAAATTATGACACTAGATACAATGTAATTTTATTAAGTCACAAGGCATGCTAAAAACTGGTGGAAACGGTAACCTACTGAACCTCCAAACATTTTTGAGACCCCTGTTTCTTTCTCAGGGCGTCCTTGAGAAAGAGACAGAGGTCTCAAACATTTGGTGGTTCAGTGGGTTGCACTTTCCATGGGTTTTTAGCATGCTTTGTAACTTAATAAAAGAACACTATATCTGATGACCAGGCTTTTGGTCCTTTTTTCCACGGCAGGGTTAGTACAGACTCTGAGATTTTTTTCATTGAGTGGCGATTACGTCTGGAGCTTGGCAGTCTGTCTGGTGGCTACCTCACAGCTTAATGCTTTATACCCCTAGGAATGGGGCTCCCTGCCGGCAGCAAGCAAGCCCAACTCCCAGCCCTACCGGCACCAGCTCTCTCCCTCTCTGCTTAGCTACACCTAGCAACCAAAATTAACTAGTAAGCTCCTAGAGGGTGCTTACACTAGCAAGGGAATGCATTCCTTTCTCTAGCAAGGGTGGAAAATCTGATTTCAACTGCAGAATCCTGCAAAGCAGATAAGCCAAGGCCTACAAGGGATTTTCTAAAGCTGCTGGGACTCATGGCTTCCTCCACAACAGTGGTGCCAGGAACCAGATTCCAGATGACAGGTACACAGTACCACATATGGGACCATTGGTCTCAGAGGTGGGACACCCTATCTAAATGATTGCCTGTCACAAAAACCTTGTTTAGAGCACTAGACTGTGGAAGGAGGAATGCAGCCTCAGAGAGGGGGATTCCCTTCTTCCAGCAATTCCCTACAGACATTCTTACAACTGATCCCTCCCTCCTAGGTGGGGCACCCACCTCGAGGATCTCACTGTCAGTTGTACGTGGAATGCACAGGAGGCTCAAGAACACATACATTTCCTGGAACTCAGGGCAGTGTACAGGACAGTGCATCCCCCCCCCCCCCCAATATCAGTGGTTAGTCTATCCATATTGGAACAGACAACACCACAGCTATGTGCTACATAAACAAGTAGGGAGGAACACGATTTTCAAGGCTGTGCACAGAAGCCATGAAGATCTATAACCTGGCCTGCTACTCCCTGGAGGTGCAGCTGTCTGCAGTACCCATACCAGGTAAAGACAGTGTGCCAGCAGACACCCTGAGCAGGATCAGAGAAATCATGAGTGGACCCTGAACCAGCAGGTGCTGGCATCAGTGTTCAAATGGTAGGGTGTACCAGAAATAGATCAATATGCTTCCTGGGAAAATAACCAGCTCCCATCTTTCTGTTGCAAACCCCCAGCAGTGGGTTCAGTCCCAGAGGATGCTGTATCTTCAGCTGGTCAGGAAGTTTCTCCATACCTTCTGTAAGAGGGTGGCCCCTGGGTAGGAGGCCAATTCTTCTGTTCTGCCCCGAGAGAAGTTCTGGTTAATGTTTGTTGCTCGCATAAATGGGCAGCTATGAACTTCATGAATGCAGAGGAATTAAAGTGTTTAAAGTGCCTAAATTAAGTGAAACACTTAGAAATGCAGAGGCTAAGCACAGAGCCCTTACAGGGGAAATACAGAATGGTACTGTGTGTTACAAAACCTCTCAAAAGGAGTTAGTAGATTTCTACTGGTTAAAGTAAGCCTGCTCCTTGAGTTGGACCTTCTCATTCTTTAAAAACTACTGTTGCAACAGTTCTGTCCTGTCTTTATACTGTCCTTTATGCTATTAGTTCAGATGTTTGTACCACTGAGTGCCCCCATCTAAAAGCTTTTCTGTCTCCGCTGTTTCTAAATTTTCCTGTGGTCCAAAAATAAGGCTAGGTGCAGTCAAAAGTTGGTGATAGATAAGGGTCAGTATTTTCTGACCAGGGAGTGAGAAGGGTTGATAAGACCTGATCACACAAGTGGAAACTGAATGCTTAAGTTTGCCACAATGGTACAGAATGTTATTTACTTTATATAGCCTTTATTTTGCTCACAGTTTGAGCCTTTTACTTTATTTCCTTTTTGTTGGGTTTGGAACAAATAAAAATTGCGCCTTGCCAATGGTGCATTGAATGCTATACCAGACTGTGTCCATCTGTTATCCCACACCCTATTACACCTTCCAACCTTACCCACTTTTACCTAGAATGCTGATTAAAAGTGAGAAGGAAGTCAGCAGCAATGATTCTCATAGCTCCAGACTGGTAAGGCAAACCTGGTACACCCTGCTCCTGTCCCTCTCCAGCGAATAACATGTCAGCCTACCCCTGAGATACAACCTGTTAACACTATCACAGGGCAGGATAACAGTCCCAGATCTGGGAGCTTTGCACCTCAGAGCATGATTCTTGAGCTAAGTTCTCTGGGCTGAATCTTTCTGAGAAAATAATGGAAGTGCTGATGGTGTCCTGGAAACCAGCATCAAGGAAAACTTATGCTTCAAAATGGAAATGGTTTTCCTTATGGTGTACTTAGAAACAGACCAACCCCCTTTGGGCAGCTCTATCCACAATCCTGGACTATCTAGGTCACCTCCAGTCCTTGGGCCTAAGGCCTTCAGCTCTGAAGGTGCATTTGGCAGCATTGTCAGCTTACGCATTAGCTGGCAAAGACAAGTCAGTGGCCTCGCAACCCATTTTCAGAATGTTTTTTTAAGGGTCCTTAATCACCTATTCCCCTTCAGTGAGTGAGCCTGTCGCTCCCTGGGATTTAAACTTGTGCATTGCCTGGCTGTTGGAGGCTCCCTTTGAGCCCATGGCTACTGCTGCACTAAAATATGTCACCTGGAAAACAGTTTTTCTGGTGGCAGTGACATCTGCCAGAAGGGTGAGCGAGCTACATGCCCGCTGCACAGATCTTAACTGCATAATTTTCCATAGGGACAAGGTAATCCCAAGGACAAACAGGATATTCTTTCCAAAAGTGGTGTCTAAATTCAGTGTGAATCAGTCATTTGCCCTTCCAGTTTTCTTCCCAGAAAATTCCAGCACAGGTGAGGAAAAGCTACACAATCTGGATGTGAAAAAGGCACTGAGTTACCATTTGGATTACACAAAGGGTGCCAGGTCCAGTAGCACTCAGCTGTTTACCTATGGTGAAGTGGGGAAGGGCAAACCAGCATCCACAAGAACAACTTCTTGCTGGGTGGTATCTTGCGTACAGTTCTGTTATGACAAAGCTGGCAAACTGCCTCCAAGAGGGCTCATAGCACACTCTACTGTTGGCACCTCTGCCTCTATGGTGGCATCAAGGGGAATCCCATCCCCTTGCAAGATATTTGTAAAGCAGCTACGTGGAAAACAGTGCACTCTTTCACAAAGCATTACTGTCTGGACATACAGTCCAGGAGGAATTCCAGTTTTGACACTGCTGTCCTACACAGCCTCTTCCCTAAATAGGTTCTGTACCCATCCTCCCAAGGTACTACTATAGAGTCTGTACCTGTTAAACTTAAGTGAGGGATTCCTGAGGTTTGAATTACTCACCATAGTAATGCTTCTTCCAAAGTGATCTCTCACAAAGTTTAACAAACCCTGATCCCTGCCTCCCCTTCCAGAACCTGGAAACAGGTTTCTACAATAATCTGTTCCCTTTCAGTTTGCTTGAGTATTATTTGTTACAGTACTTCAACAATTGCTGCTAAGTGGTCTAAGTGACTTTAGTTTTTTCATACTAAATTGCTTTGTTCTGCCATGTTTTAACAAATGTAAAAAATGTTTTTTGAAAAAGATTAAGAATTTTCAGTTACCATTTACTGTAGCTAATTTCAATGATCATTGTTCACCCTTGCTGTAGAAATAAATATGACGTTAGAGTGCAGGGATGAGCCTGAGTGTAAAGCACAGTTTGAATTTCATGCTACAGTCCATAATTAGGATAAAATTCTAAAGCTCTGAGACTTCCGGTGACGTCACCACCTCGAATGGCCGCATAGGAGAGGGGCTCTGGCACATCCCGCTAGAGAAATCTCCCTAATTCTGCTTTACCGATCTTAAAAAGCATAAAAATTAAACGGGCAATGTCTGGGAGTAAGGATAAAGCAAAATTGCGCCCAGGGAGACATAAAGAAAGAGTGGATGGCAGTGGATGTGAGAGACGGCCTACCTGCAGCCGTAGTATATCTCCAGCGAGCAGCATGGCCGGAGATCTGGATCCAGATACAGACAGAGAGAGTGAGAGGCTTTCCAGAACCCGATACGAGACGCTTCTAGCTGAAATACGGGCGTTTCGAGCGGAAAACAAAAAAGTTTTCAGCCCTACAGAATAGACTGACGGAGGTGGAGGAAAAGCTAGAGCACTCCGAGGAGGCTTCAGGGGAGATCGCTGAGGAGACCACCCATTTGTACCAGGCTGTCGACTACCTAATTGACCAGCATGAGATACTACAGGACAAGCTGGTAGACCTAGAGGCTCACTCCAGAAGGGATAACTTTCGTATTTATGGTCTTCCAGAGGAGTCTGAAACTGGCAGGATGGAAGATTTTTATGACTGACTTGCTCAAGGATGTGTTAGACCTCCCCCATCATTCCAATTTAAAATTGAAAGGGCGCACAGAGCTTTGGCGAGAAAACCAACAGATCCAACAGCCAGACCACGCTTGATTATCCTAAAACTGTCCCGCTATAGGGACAAAGAGCTGCTTCTTCGAACAGCATGGGCTAAGAGAAACGTGATTTACAATTCAGCTAGGCTGCTGTTGAATAACGATTACCCCTCTGAAATAATGAAGAAAAGAGTAGCTTATGCTTCAATTCTGAGGATCCTGAAAGAGAAAGGGATCCGCTTCCAAACACCGTACCCTGCCAAATTGCGGGTCTGGTGGGACTCTTGCACTAAAATATATGCAAGCCCTGACTAAATTGTTCCGGAACTAAAGAAGATGGGATGGTGTTCCCAGTTGATTGGTCCTACGCCACAAGAAAAGCGTCCCCCTAGATCGCAATGGCAGAGCCTCTTGAATAAACACGCAGGTACAGGCAAATAGAAAGGATTTCGCTCGCTACAGGAAATCAGGGAGTTTATTGGGTGACCCCAAACAGATCCTAAAGAGGCAGATCTCGAAGACCAGAATTCGAGCACTTGAACTGGCGATCTGAAGATTTAAAATAGCTGTCTGCTTGCTTTTCCTGCTCCAAGGTAGTTGCAATGTTTGGCAGGACATTAAGACACTGAGACAATAAGGTCCTATTTATTTGTCAGTTTGAAATATTATGAGCAGCCTTTGTCCTTATTTTATTTTCTGAGCTGTATAAGGATACACTAAAGGCTGTGGGTTAAAAAATGACCTATGTTGTTTCAGTTTTGCAGGTTCAAGCTTATTAAATCTCCTAAGCGCAAATATGAGAGAGAGCAGAAGTGGGCTGTGCTGGGGTGATGTTTAAGGTGTTCAACTGTAGCCCCCCGCAGCTATTTCTACTGTTGCCCTTTCGGGGCGATTTCTAGGGAGGGCAGTCATGCAGCTTAGCTGGACTGCTTCCCTTATGTGGCTGACGTTATTTCTTATCGACCTCGATACTAAAAGGGGTCGGGGAGGCCTGGCCAAATCCACGGTCACAATTCCTCCGTTAGGTTCTGGGTCCTTTATAAAGCCTGCGGAGCCTTTCTTCAGAGGGGTAATCTTTACACCCTCATTTCCTGGAAGTACCATTGTAAATAAGCTTAAGATGTTAAAACTTTTTATGTTTAGGTATTATGCCATGTTGGTAAATGTACGCAGTTTCTTTTATACTTGCCAATTTGAGAATATTATGTTGAATTTGATGGGCTGAACGTATAAGGGAACACAGAATATTTTAGAGTGGAGGGAGGAGAAGTCTTCTATCATTTTGACATCTAAGTACCTGGGGTGGGTTCCCCCTACACGATTTCTATCCACCCTAATTGGGTCAGCTCTGAATATTAAAAATAAGCCGGATGGTTAAGCAGCATACGATTAGGATTTGCTCCCATAATGTTAATGGGTTAAACAATCCATTAAAGCGATACAGAGTGATCAGCTCTTTGAAAAAAGTTGAAACCCTCGTTCCTCCTTCTACAGGAAACGCACTTAAGTAAACAAGAGCACCAAAAACTTTCTAAATTTGGGTTCTGTACAATAGTGGCTTCAGTTTACAGGGAAGGGAAGAGAAGAGGGGCGGTGGTTCTGGTCCCTAAAAACATCCCTTTCCATCTGACTAATTCCTATATAGATCCAGAGGGCAGACTAGCACTAGCCGTGGGCCACTTGGAGGGGCAGGATATCACGCTGGCCTCGATTTGTATTCCCCCTGGGGAGGGACCCGAAGTGAGAGAGATGTTATTTCAGAGGATCATGGAAAGGCATAAGGGAGTCTTAGTAATCGGAGGGGATCATAATTTAACTACTTCCCACCTGGATACCTCCAGTATGAATCCCCCCCCCCCAAAAATCCTCTGCACTACGGGTGATGCAAGCCTACTTATCTGGTGCACAATGGGTGGATGCCTGGAGATATCTTCATCCTAATAAGAGAATACATGCATTTTTCGTCTCCCCACAAAATATATATGCGGATAGACTATATCCACGTCTCTAAAGAACATTGTCTAGGATTCAAAACTGTACTCAGACACCTACAGTGTTATCTGACCATTCTCTCCTGACGCTTACCATGTTGTGGGTAAGGGAGAAAACCAACACTTTGTGGAAATTTAACAATTTCTTACTGAATTTAAAGGACTTTAAGGAAAAGGCTCAACATAAAATTAAGCAAAAATTAGCAGACAATGAGAAACCCGGGACAAAGAAGGGAATACTTTGGGACACCCTGAAAGTAGTCCTTAGGGGCGAGATAATAAAATATGCGGCTTATCATAAAAAAGAAACAACAGTCACGCCTTGACAAACTCCATAAGCAACTTAGGGATCTACAGGCCCAGCATGCATCTGGAGATGAGGGGGTTTTTCCACTATTGCAGGCCACTAGAGGTCAGATCCAAGGGATTCTGGACATCTGCACAGAGAAAGCTTTACAATTTATTAAACAAAAGCACTATGAAGGGGGGCCTAGGGCCACTCGGTTACTAGCCCATAGACTCAGGCAACATAAGACCCGATCCAATATTAACCAGATCAGAGACCCGACTTCCAAAAAAATGGTTACTCTCCCTAAGGAGATAGAGCATGCTTTCCAGACTTTCTATAGTGCCTTGTACAAATCAGAGGGAGATAAGAACGCCCAGGAGATGGAGGCCTTCCTAGAAGGTCTCAGACTCCCGAGATTATCCGAGGAGCAAAAACAGTTTTTGAGAAACCCATCTCCCCGGTAGAACTGGCTCAAGCTATCTCTGCTCTAAAAACCTATAAGAGCCCAGGCCTGGATGGTTATACGGGCGATTTCTATAAGGCATTCAGGAAAGAGCTATCTCCAACTTTGCTAGAGGCCTGTAGAAGTGTTCAGTCAGGTGAATTAACCCATGACTCCTGGCGCTATGCACACATATCTAGTATACCAAAACTGGATAAAGACATCACATCTTGCTCCTCGTACAGACCCATTTCGGTTCTTAACGTAGATTACAAAATTGTCGCATCTATTCTAACTAAAAGATTTGAAGTATTCTTGCCGGAGGTACTAGTCCTGGATCAGACCGGTTTTGTACCAGGGCATCAAACACAAGATGACATAAAAAGAACGTTACTATTGTTGCAGCATGCTAGGAGGGAGGGCTCCCCGTTTCTTTTGCTTTCTCTGGACGCAGAGAAGGCGTTCGATCACGTTGAATGGCCTTTTCTGTGGGCAGTACTAGGGAAATTTGGTATTCCATACTCTGTTATTAACCTAATAAAGTTATTGTATGCAGACCCCAGAGCTTTCATCCGAATCAATGGTTCATTCTCCCATCCCATTCCATTGTCCCGTGGTACAAGGTAGGGCTGCCCCCTGTCTCCCCTGCTGTTCGTTTTATATTTAGAACCCTTAGCCCAAGCCCTAAGACAGGAGGTGAAGGTGTCCGGGGTGGAGCCGACTTCTGGTATTCACAGACTCGCACTCTATGCGGATGATCTTGTGATATACAAGACCGATCCTGAGGCCTCCCTCCCCCCTCTCTGGGACAAATTGATCAAATTTGGAGAAATGGCAGGGTATAAGGTTAACCTGTCTAAGACGGAGGTTTTGGCCCTAAATTTCACCCCATCAGTGGATCTCAGGAATAGGTACTGCTTCAAGTGGGACTTAAAAAGTGTAAAATACTTAGGGGTGCGGATTGGTCTAACTTATGAAGATCTGTTCCCTCTAAATTACTCCCCCTTTTTGCTTAAAACCAACGCTGAGTTGGAAAAATGGAGCACCCTCCCTCTGTCTTTATACCAAAAAATAGGATCCATTAGGATGGTGATCCTTCCCCGCTTCCTCTGTCTGGCCCAAACCCTTCCAATACAGGTAACAGATGCGTTCTTCAGGTCACTACAAAGGAAAGTGTCAGCCTACATATGGGGGAAGCAGAAGCCGAGGATCAGTCTCTGTTTTGCAGCTTTCTAGGCAGCAGGGTGGTATGTCCCTTCCTAATTTTAGGCTATATTATTTAGCCTCTCAAGTCAGAATACCACTGTACTGGTTAGATAAGAATTACAGAGCCAGATGGAAGTCAGTTGAGAATCAAGAGAGGGAACTCAAGGATGTCCTTCATACATTGCTTTCCTTCCCCCTTGACTTAAAAACAGAGAAAATCAAAAACCCACTTACACAATCCACTTTGAGGTCCTGGCAGAAGATGTTATCCCTTTCAGAATTCACAAAATGGAGACCCGCCCTTGTTCTCCTTGCCCCATATAGACCTTTTTACCCCGGCCAAACTGGACAAGGGATATCTCAAATGGCAAAGAAAAGGTCTGCATCTGATATACTGTACGATTTTATGCCACAGGGGATAATTTTATCACTTACAGACTTAGTTCAAAGGTATGGCATCCAATACTCAGATAGATTCAGATATTTGCAAACTAGGGATTACCTCCGCTCACTTAAGGAGGTGAAATGGAGGGACTGCCCCCTTCCTGGGCTCCTGGAGACTTTGATGGGAGTGATAGATGGGAGACCTGTCCCATCCCATATAGTTTCAAACCTATATAAGGGTCTACAATCTCTGAAAGAGAGCCCTCTAGATAAAACTAGGCTAGTTTGGGGGAAAAAGATTTGGGGACAGGAATTTCCTTATCCATATGGGAAAGGCATATAAAAAACAATGCAGAAAGGTACCAGTTCTGGATATTGGAAGGAATTTGCCTGGAAATTATCAGTGAGGTATTTCAGGGCCCCGGTAGTGACTCGGAAATACAGTATGCATGGGGGAGCAGACTGTTGGAGACAATGCGGATTTACTAAAGCCACTCTAGGCCATATTTTCTGGTCTTGCCGGATTTTACAACCATTTCTTGCACGTTTCCATGTAGCCCTTCAACAAATAATCTCACCAAATATTACACTTGACCCTATCTTTTTTTCTTTTTGGCGAGTGCCCCCTGGATCAGTTGGACACCCCAACAAAGAAATTTATTAATTTGGCCTCCCTTGCCACCAAAAAAGCTACAGACGTGGCCAAAAATATTGGCGCCCTTGCAGTTTTTTCTAATAATGCACCATTTATTCCAGAAAATTGTTGAAATTAAAAAATATTTTGGTATCCACATATGTATTTCTTTGGTTTGCAGTGGAATAAAACCCAAAAAGCAGAAAAATTTACTAAGTCTTAGCTTATTCCACACAGAAATCCTTAAATGGCCCGGACAAAATTATTGGCACCTTTTAGAAGTAGTTAGAAATAATTAGATTTCAAGCAGGTGATTCTCCTTCACTTTGGAATTGAACTCACCTGTGGTGAGTTGCAGGTGCCTGCAATATAAAATCACTCATTCAACCAGTTTGAATAGAAAAGGACTCATTCTCCTGTTTTGTGTCACTGTGTGTACCGCAGTGAGCATGGAGAAAAGAAAGACAGCTAGAGAATTGTCTGAGGAGGTCAGACAGAAGATTGTAGCCAAGCATGGACAATCTTTAGACTACAAATCAATCTCCAGAGACCTTGATGTTCCTGTTTCCACCGCATTTAATGTTATCAGGATGTTTAAGGCCCATGGCTCTGTAGCCAGCCTCCCTGGACGTGGCCACAAGAGAAAACTTGATCGATGAGTGCAGCGCAGGATTGTTCGAATGGTGGAGAAAGCACCTCGATCAGCTGCCAAACAGATTCTAGCTGACCTTCAGACACAAGGTACGACAGTTTCAACTCCCACCATCCATCGCCAACTTAATGAAAGGAGGTTATATGGTAGGAGGCCCAGGAGGACCCCACTGCTGAGAGAGAGAGAGACATAAGAAAGCCCGACTGGGGTTTTGCCAAAACACACCTGAACAAGCCAAAATCCTTCTGGGAGAATGTCCTGTGGACAGATGAGACCAAATTAGATCTTTTTGGTAAAGCACATCATCTCTGTGTTTACAGAAAACAAAATGAAGCCGTCAAAGAAAAGAACACCAGCCCAGCCCAAGCCTTTACTGCTCCCTCTCCTTAACTGCTGCATACCCTGTCCTTGCTGTTCTGCCCACTCTCAGCTCTTTCACTACCTCTCCCGTCTTTCCTTGCTCCACTCCAGACATGTGTCCCTTCCCCTACCTGGTCCTTCCCCTCCTTGCCCTTCCTCCCCTGTTCTCTCTTCCGGGCCCATGCCACTCCAGCCCCGTACCCACTGTTTACCTAATCACTACCAGCTGCATCCTGGGAACACTTCACCACTTGCCCAGTCCTACACATGTGCCTCCACTCGCCAATACCTGGCTGCTTCATAACAGCACCATGATTTGTTCGAATGGTGGAGAAAGCACCTCGATCAACTGCCAAACAGATTCAAGCTGACCTTCAGACACAAGGTACGACAGTTTCAACTTGCACCATCCGTCGCCAACTCAATGAAAGGGGGTTATATGGTAGGAGGCCCAGGAGGACCCCACTGCTGAGAGAGAGAGACATAAGAAAGCCCAACTGGGGTTTGCCAAAACACACCTGAACAAGCCAAAATCCTTCTGGGAGAATGTCCTGTGGGCAGATGAGACCAAATTAGAGCTTTTGGTAAAGCACATCATCTCTATGTTTACAGAAAACAAAATGAAGCCTTCAAAGAAAGAACACCTTCCTACAGTCAAACATGGAGGAGGTTCAGTGATGTTTTGGGGTTGCTGTGCTGCCTCTGGCACTGGGTGCCTTGAACGTGTGCATGGCATCATGAAATCTGGAGATTACCAGGCCATTTTGGAGCGCAATGTTGAACCCAGTGTCAGAAAGCTGGGTCTCCGTCGAAGGTCATGAATCTTCCAGCAGGACCATGACCCCAAACACACTTCAAAAGCACCCAGGAATGGTTCAAGACAAGAGCTGGACTGTTCTGAAGTGGCCAGCAATGAGTCAGATCTAAATCCCATTGAAAACCTGTGGAGAGATCTGAAAACAGCAGTTGGGAGAAGGCACCCTTCAAATCTGGGAGAACTGGAGCAGTTTGCACAAGAAGAGTGGGCCAAACTGCCAGTAGAGGTGTGCAGGAAGCTCATCCATGGCTATAGGAAGCGGTTGATTGCAGTTATTTTGACCAAAGGCTGTGCTACCAAATATTAAGTCTAGGGTGTCAATAATTTTGTCAGTGCCATTTCTTTTCATTTTCTGATTTAAAAGGATATATTAAATTCTGAATCAAAAACAAAGGTTCTAGGGACATGGATATGTTGTTCATCCACACTTATTGGCAGGTTCCTTGCCGCTTTAAATCTTGCCGGAAGGTCTTCAAGCTGGCTCCTCCCACCCACCCACGGATGGTAAAACTCTGGCTCTGCCCATGGCGTAGATCTTCCTTACCGCTTGAGCTCAGGTTCCCTCCTTAGCAGCTGCGTTTAAGACTAGTTCTAATTCTTGAGTTCGAAATCAAAAGTTTTGCTAAAAAGATTTCGGTCTTCTTCTCCTTGCGGCTGCGATGGACAAATCGACTCCCGGTTTTCGGAGGTGCCCTTGCGGGCAGAAGATGTCTAGGACGGATCCGCACTCCACGTGCGTCTACTGCCTGGGCCTTGAGCACAACCTGCAGGCCTGTGACTTGTGCTGTTCCTTTTCGGCCTACGTTCTTGAAGACCGTGCTGCCCGATTACAACTGGGGCGCCCCGAGAAAAGAATTCCACCGGTGAAATCTAAAGAGGCCCGATTGGCGGTGTCTGCGGCGGCGGGCTCGTCGGATCAGCTAGAGCAGATGATCACCCTCTCGAAGAAGAGGAAGCGGTAGCGGGCGCTTCTACTCGGCTACGGCATTTGTCCCGCCTCTCTCGGTGCCTCGTGACTCGGCTTCTAAGAGCTTTGTCTGACCCCTCCCGACCAAGGGTGAGGGTCCAACTTCTTTGGGACCTTTTCCAGGTCCAAAAGAGCAAAAGTAAAGTCTCGTCGGCGGCTCTTGGGAGCGGAAGATCCCTCCCTTGTCGACAGTGACTTGATTCCGACCCCTCAGCTTTCCGGCCACTGGCTTCACGGTGTCCCCGTCAGGCCAGTTGGACTGAGACTCTGCCGAATGCAGTCGAGATTTTTCTCGACCCAGATGGGTTGCTGTAGGCTGGAGAAGCTGAGAATCCCTCCCCGGTTCCCCCGGTGGGAGTTGAGGATCCTGTCGGCTTGTCTGTGCCTCCGGTTCCAGAGCCTTCGGTGGGATCATCCGAGCCGAGGGGAGTGCCGATTCGACACTTCTCCTCGCCTTCCTCGGCCTAGTCAAGACTCTCAGTCTCGGTCTCTGACATCCTCGCGGTCCAACCGATCCCGCCGCCATAGGCGGTCTCGGTCTCGGCACTGCGGCAAGCGGCGCCACCGCTCTTCCTCGGACGAGGGGAGGCTTCTGCGCAAGTTGCGTCGGAGGTACGAGGAACTTATGTGGCAACAGCTCCTTTGACCGGGGAATAAGCATTGCCAGTCATCTTCCCGGCTATTAAGTGGCTGTCACCGGGCAGCCGGAAACAACCCCTCGCTGTAGTCGAGAGCCTGTTCTCAGGCGGTTGTTCGGCCAATTCAACTGCCCCACCGATTCTGGTGGAACCTCCGCCTCCACAGCCATTAGTTGGGGCTCCGACCAAAAATTCTCGGTCGGCTTTGGGTTTGCCCATAGGCTGTCTGTCACCCTCACTCCCGATAAATCTCGGCAGGTGGAGGGTGGCTCAGGCCCGAGGCAGCTCTTTGAGGAATCTTCTGAGTCTGATGATGGTTCCTCCCTCTTCTCCAAGCGCATGGACTTGGAGTACTCAGGAGGGCAGTCAATGGACGATAGCCCTTCGTCCTTCTTAGGGTTGCTTCGACTCATCTCGGAGTCCACCGGGATGAAGCTCGAACCCTTTTCTAAACGGGCCAGGTATCCCCTCATGGAGATTCTGGACCGAGGGGATTCTCCTACGGAGGCCTTTCCGGTGGCCAAAGCCATAGTGGGTCCGGCCTTGGAACTTTGGCAGTGTCCTGCTTCCTGCCCTGCGCCTTCGGCCAGGTTGGCCAGGAAGTATGCGGTCCCTACCGGTTCCCTGTCGGTTTTGAGACACCCTCGGCCGAGGGTTGGTTACCGACAGCGTTTTCTGGCGTGCGGGAACACCAGGGATGTGGACAAACCTCCCGACAAGGAATCAAGAAATTGGATTATGCCGGGCGAAAAGTCTATGCTGCGTCCTCTCTCGGCCTTCGTCAGGCCAGTTCGGCCGTCCTCATGGCACATTTTTCTCACGCCCTGTTGGGCTCCCTGGATGAGGTTGTCCCTCATCTTCCCGCAGATCTGCAGACTGCGGTCAGGCAGGTGCGGGACCAGGGCAGGGCAGTGGCCAAACAGCAGCTCCAGACTGCGTTAGACATCGGGGACTCATGTGCCAGGTCTGTGGCAGCCGCAGTGGCCATGCGTCGTCGGGCTTGGCTGAGGATATCCACCTTTACCTCGGATACCCAGCACAAGTTGGCGGATGTTCCCTTTTTGGGGACTGACCTCTTCGGCCCTGGGGTGGAAGGTCACCTGCAGAGGATCGAGAAGTCCAATGCTACCTTGGACTCGGTCTCTTCCGCTCAGAAGGACAAAGGCCGCAAGCCACAGCCTAAGCCCTTTCGTCCTTCTGCGCCCGCGGCGGCCCGCCCAGCAACGTCAGGGCCAGCAGGCTCGACCTTGGTATCCCAAACCCAAGCCGTCGGCTTCCTCCAACAGGAAGCAGGGAGGTAAAGGCCCAGGAGGTCCCTCGGCCGGTCCCTCCTCCAAGCCTGCCCAGTGACGGGCTGAGGGGTGTCGCCCCCATCCCTGTCACCTCACCCCTGGTTCCCCCCGTGGGGGGACGGCTCAGACACTTCCTTTCCGCCTGGTCCGCTGTTACCACGGACAGGTGGGTACTGGAGGTGGTGGGAAAAGGCCTACCTCTGGAATTCGAGCAGGCCCAGCCCTTCAGAGCCGTCGCACCTCGGGGGGCCTCGGGGTCCGCAGCCTCACTGGCGGCTCGCCGAGCCGACGCCGCTGTCCTCCTCCAAGGAGGTGATCACGAGGTGGAGGACCCCCCTTCAGACCTGGGGTTCGTGTCCAGGTATTTCCTGGTTCTGAAGCAGGGCCCGGGGCTGGCGCCCATTCACCAAACCTACGGCCTGAACAAGTTCCTAGGTCTAGAACCTTCAGGATGGTCACTCTAGGCGCAGATAATACCATCTCTGAACCGCGGCGTGTGGTTCTGCTCTCTGGACCTACAGGGCCAGCGTTCTTTCATGTCCCTATCCGTCCGTCACATCCAGAGATTCCTCCGCTTTCGGCGGAGGATCCCCTCTTCCAGTTCGAGCCATGCTCTTGGCTTATCTCCAGCTCCCAGGGTCTTCACCAAATGCATGGCAGTGGTGACAGCATTCCTGTGGCGCCGGGGTCGGTGTACCCTTACCTGGACAATTGGCTGATAGCAGCCTCCTCAGGCGGGAGGTGGCGCGGTCAGAGATCTGGCCCTCAGGTTTGCTCTCAAGTTGGCCTTGTCATCCAGCGAGGCCAGAGTCAGACTTTCGAGCAAGCAGGTGATCCTGTTCATCGGGGCAGAGCTCGACTCTCTTGAGCCAGAACACGGCTCCAGCGGACAGGGCGAGGTTCTTACCTCCTTTGCCCAATCATTTCTGGTTGGGCAATTGCGCCCTGCCGGGACTTCCTGCGCTTCTGGGTCTCATGGCGGCCTGTACCAAGCGTGGTCCGTTGGGCCCGCTGGCACATCTCCCCTTCAGTGGGGACTGGCCAGCCAGTGGTCTGGCAGCTGCGATCCTTTGGACCAGCTAGTGATAGTGACCCAGGAGATGTGGAGCGCTCTCCAGTGGTGGACGTTCCATTCCATCTGCAGGAGGGCATCCCGTTTGTCCGCCCGAGCAGCGGTCTCTCTATCGACCGATGCCTCTCTGATGGGTTGGGGTGCCCATCTGGGGGAACACCGAGTGCACGGCCTTTGGTCCCTGCGGAGTCGATGCCACATCAACCTGCTGGAGCTCTGGCGGTCCGCTAGCTCTCACTGCCTTTGCTCCGTTTTCTCCGGGGTCAAGTGGTCCGAGTCAGGCGGACAATACCACGACCATGTACTACCTGAACCGCCAGGGCGGGGCAGCTCCATGCTTCTATGCAAGGAAGCTCTCCGCATTTGGTCACTCGTGCGCAACCTGATGGTGGATCTCCTAGCCATTCATGTGGCAGGAGCCTCCAACACCCTGGCCGATGCTCTGGGCGGATGGGGCTGCATCTCATGGTGGTCTCTCCTGCGGAGTAGTACAAGATCTGTTCTCTCCACTGGGGCACACTCAGGTGGACCTGTTTGCCTCAGGAGAGACCTGAAGCTGAGGCTGTTTCATGCCCGCCACCCTCAGCAGGGCTCGCTGCAGGGGGATGCCTTCTCGAGGCTGTGGACCCCGGGCCTCTTCTACGCCTTTCCCCCATTTCCCTTGATTCACAAGGTGCTTCTCAAAGCAAGGAGGGACAAGGCGCAGGTGATCCTGATAGCCCCAGACTGGCCCCGCCAGTTCTGGTACCCAGATCTCCTCAGCCTCAGCTCCAGGCTCCCAAGGCAGCTTCCAGCTCGCCGGACCTGTTCTCAGTCAATCAGGGAAGGTGTTCCATCCGGACCTTCAGTCCCTGCACCTGGCCTGGTTCCTGAGCAGCTAGAGTTCAGGCCTTGGGTCTTTCCGGCGAGATCCTCAATGTTGTTGAGGCGTCCCGTGAAGTCGACCAGAAAATGCTCGCCTTCAAATGGAAGAGATTCTCCATTTGGTGTCAGAGCAAGAGGCTTGGACCCTTCCTCCTGTTCTGTGGCAAGCATTTTGGACTATTTATGGTCCCTTTCTAGTCAAGGGCTTAGGTCGCGACCCTAAAGGTGCACCTGGCAGCCATCTCTGCTTACGGCGGGCAGGGCAGTCAGGCGAGGAAAAGGTGGTCGGGTGCTTTTCAAAGGCCTTGATCATATTTCTCCGCAAGGAACCTCCACCGTGGTATTTACTGCTGGTACTGGCAAAGCTCATGGGCAAGCCATTCGAACCAATGCACAGGTGTGATCTCTCACCTGTCGTGGAAGAACCGCCTTCTTGGTGGCTATCCGTCAGCCAGAAGGATGGGAGAGCTCAGCGCTTTGCATTGAGTCTCCTTACCTGGTCTTCCACAGGGACAAGGTTGTCCTGCGCCCCCACCAAATTCCTTCCGAAGGTGGTGTCGAATTTCACCTTAACCAGGTGCTGACTCTGCTGGTGTTCTACCCCAATCACACCTCGGAGGCCGAATATAGGCTCCATACTCTGGACCCTAGAAGGCGCTCGCTTATTATAAGGGCTGTACTGGCTGAAATTGGGAGAGTGGCCAGCTGTTTGTCACCCACGCTGAAGCCGCATCTGGCAGACCTGCAGCCAAGTGGACAATAGGCAGGTGGGTCACCTCCTGCATAGATCACTGCTATAAGTTGGCGGGCATGGAGCCTCCCAGAGGGATAAGAGCTCATACTACCCGTCATACTGCTGCATCGGTGGCTGTTTCCAGGGACGTCCCTTTCCAGGAAATCTGCAGGGCTGCTACCTGGAAGTTAGCACACACCTTTATTACCCATTACCACATCGACCTTGAGTCACGCCGGGATGCTGGTTTTGGGGCCTCGGTTCTCCAGTCTTTATTCCCTAAGTAGGGGGTGTGCACCTTGCCTCCCTCCTCCCGGAGAACTGCTAGGAGTCTGCCAATAAGTGTGGATGAACAACATATCCATGTCCCTAGAAATACAGGTTACTCACCTGTAACAGGAGTTCTAGGAATGGTATATGTTGTTCATCCACACGACCCACCGGACCTCCCAGCTTCGACGCACAACCTGAGCTTCCAGCAGGCCAGATCTGGCGCCATGGGGCGGAGCCGAGAGTTTTACCACCCAGGTGGGTGGGAGGAGCCAGCTTGAAGACCTTCCGGCAAGATTTAAAGCGGCAAGGAACCTGCCAATAAGTGTGGATGAACAACATATACCATTCCTAGAACTCCTGTTACAGGTGAGTAACCTGTATTTCTGTAACATTAACAGAGAAATAAAGAATTATGGAGACCAAATACTGTACTGTTGTTAATTTCAACTTATGTTTAGAGGAAATTGTGAGTAATTTGAAAAAGTGCAAGGGCGCCAATATTTTTGGCCACGACTGTATTACTAAAAAGTGGCTGTCCCCCTTGCCTCCCACTCTGGATCAGTGGCACCAAATAATGATTGACATCTATAAAATGGAGAAAATTACAGCTACATTAAATAAATCCCAGGCTGGTTTTGAGAATATGTGGAGAAAGTGGGTAATATATATTACACCAGTATGGACTGAGTTTATACCATGAGCTGAGTTTGTAGCTTACTATCCTCGGGGAATTAATTGACCCATCTATTCATTTCGGTGTATTATTTAGGGCAACGTGTAAAATATAATGAAATACAAAATGTGTGTGCACCTTATGTTTTTTTTTTTATATTTATGTTCTTTGCATTTTTATGTTTTTATTATTTCACTGTATTGTTAGTATATACTTTTGCTTTTAAGCAATGTATATGTCTTTTACTGTAAAATAAAGACAGAGTTAAAAAAAAAAAAAAAAAAATTCTAAAGCTCTGGGGCTGCTCCTTCCAGTGGAATGATTGCACTTGTTAAACTTAGTGAGGAATCCCTTTGGAAGAAATAACATTACTACGGTGAGTAATTATTTTGTTTTTGTTTCAGTCTGTGGTCTTCACCAATCCCAAGAAAGGGGAGACAGTGGATCGGACTCTTACCCACTTATCACTGATTGGAACAGTCAGGCCAGTGTCCCTTAAGGAGAAGGATGAGGGGTTTTACTCCATCTAATTAATAGTTATGAAAAGTTGATGAGGTTGCTGATTTTGGCCTTTTAGAAGTCAGCATATTTGTGAGACAAGCCAAGTTCCAGATGGAGTCCTTATGTTTAATAATTTGGGCTATTCGGCCAGGGTATTACCTGGCCTCCGTCAACCTGTCCGATACTTAACTTTACATTCTGATTACACCACTTGTATCAGAGGTTCCTCAAATTTGCTATCTGAAACCAGCATTTTTAATACCAAGCTGTATCCTTCAGTCTGGCCTTGGCACCAGAGGTTTTTATTAAGGTTCTTCCCATTGAGGGTAGAGAATCTACTATGGGACATCTGGCGTATCGGGTCTCAGACGAAAGTGTCAGCCCGCAAATACCTTCTGACGATAGGGCTTATGACGGTGGCAGCAGAATTAGTCTCTTTGGCTCGGCTCCATACTGTATGAAGTCCTTACAAGTTCATCTCCTCACAAATTGTTCGCTAGCTTTGGAACTGTATCCGATTCCAAGTTATGTCCCCCCTGTCAGTCCACCAGCCATTGTCTTTGTGGGAGAATGCCCACACTCTTTTGAAGGGGACACCTCTATTCTCCCCTCCAGTGGACATAACTGATGACATGCCAGGCTTCTCCTTGGGATGCCATTCTGAACCAGATTCTGCTTCAAGGTGTTTGGAGTCCAGAGGACAAGGACCCACAGATTAATGTCCTCAATTTGGGTGCACTTTTTCCTGTCCTTTGTCAGTTTCAGGATCAGGCCAAGTCTCTGGTATAAAGTATGCCCAGATAACTTGGTGACAGTCCCGTACATAATCAAGAAGGCACAAAAAGTAAAACCTGCTCATGAAAGCCATAAAAAATACTTCACTGGGAAGGAGAGAATCTCCTGTGTTTCTCGTCCATTCATCTAGTGGAGGAACACAATGTTCGGGCTCAGTTGGCAAGCCTTGCATCCAGTAGAGTGATCTCTGCATCTAGATGGGTTTCATCTAATATTTTGATGTTTTATAATCCTGTTGATGGACCTCTTTGCCTCCAGTGAAAATGCTTAGGATCCCAGATTTTTCAGCCGCTTTTTAAGTGCCCATGGAAGTAATGAATGTGCTGTCTCAGACATGGAATTCCAGTTAGCCTATCTCTTCCCTGTGGTACTGTTTATTCCAGTGGTTCTAAGTAAGATTCAGGCATCAAAGGAAACTTTCTCCTGGTACTGCTGGAGTGGTCAGGATAACAGAAGTCCTTGGATCTGATGTCTATTTAGTCAGGGGCCTTTCGCACTTCTCCCTCCACAGGAAGCTTATGGGTCAGGTTCTGTGTCATATCCTAATCCAGACAAACTGTTAACTGACAGCCTGGCACCTGAGAGGCGAAGGCTGTTGAAGCTAAGATACTTGGCCAAGGTGGTGAACACTCTTGTGTCCATAAGGAAAATGTATACTTTTCTGTGTACAAAATGGTTGGAACACTTCCTAGCAGTGAGAGTGATGTAATGGGAATTTGTAGCATCTCAGCCCTGAGGTGTTTTTCCGGAGACTGAACTTTATAGAGTATGAAAGTTCGAACTCTGCAGTGTGGTCTCACTCCCTCTAGCTTTCTAATGGCAGCTTTATTTCTTTGCTGAAGAGATGTCACCCGGAGTCCTGTCCCAGTCCCTGTGGTAACATTTTCTCTGTTTTTGACTACCATTTTATTATTTTGTAAAGGTTATGTTTATTCCATATTCTTTATTAGTTTAGCATATTTCAAATAGCTTTTCCTTTTTTTTTTTTTTTTTTTTTTTTTTTTAAACTGGTTTCATTCCAGTTCCCGGACCCAGGAGATCTGCTTTTCTCACTGGTTCTTTGTTTGGGTTTCCAGGTTTTATTTTCATACACACACAAGCAATTTTGTTTAAATTGATGCTCTTTTCAAAACGGTTGTTCATTTTTCTTCAACACAACTAGCAAGAAGTGATTTTATGTACTTCATGATAAATTGCCATGACAGGAAGGCCAAAAAAACAAAACAAAAATAACTGGGCATACAGTATTTAAACCATGCAGATCCCAAAAGAATTGGTTGGCAAAAGCAGATGACCACGACCTTTGGTTTGTTTGTTTGGGCTCAGATCATGATTTTGAAAATTGTGAACTCTGCAAAGTTTTCTGGGCTAAAACAAAGAAAAAGAGCAGCTAAACAGGAGTAATTGACCTCAGTTTCCTCAACAGCTTCATGGGAGCAGTCTCCTATAGAAATATATGTCAGAAATCTGTGGATAATTATCGTTCAATCTCTGTACTGTCACCTTTAAGTAAGATGCTGGAAAAACTTAATAATATACAGTTAGTAGATTATCGCCAGTCCTGTGGTCTTCGGTCTCCCAAGCAGCACAGATTTCGTAAGTGCCACAGTACTGGTACAGCCTTGGCCAGGTTCAGTAACTGTGTCAGTAGAGCTATGGATAATGGGAAGCTCACCGGTGCAGTGTTTGTGGACCTGTCCAAGACCTTTGATCTAGTTGATTACTCCCTGCTGCTTGGGGGGCTAAGGAGCATTGATCTAGCAGATTTTCCATTGCTTGGTTTCAAAGTTATTTAACAAATCATTCTCTCAGACTAAACTATGATGGTTTATATTCTAGTACTCGAGTGTTGAAACAGGGAGTGCCCTAGGGTTCAGTCCTGGGGCCTCTTTTGTTATCCTTATTTATTGACACTGTTCCTTCTATTTTAGCACATGCAAAGTGTATTCTGTATGTAGATGATATTAATATTTACTTAAATTCTTCTTTTGTTGAAAAAATGAACCGGGTACTTAATACCGATTTTTCTACATTAAATTAGTGGCTTTTGCAACATCGTCTTTTACTGAATAGTAAGGAAACCAAATGTATGATTTTTGGATCAAAACCTAGATTGTCCAGATGTTCCCCATTGTTGGTTACTGATTCTAAAGGCATTGTACTTGAGCAGGTTACTGAAAGCAGATACCTGGGATTGCTTTTGGATCCCAACTTAACTTTTTCATTACATACAAAAGCAATTAGTAGACAAGTTCATCAAAAACTAGGTGCCTTATTTAAATTACTAAACTGTTTAACCTTGGAGGCCAGACATGCTATTGCAAGCAGTATACTATTACCTACATTAAATTACAATTGATATATTTTTTCAAATTTAACCTCCGTCGACTTAGCATTACTAACCAATACATTTCACGGGATCGATAGAGTTGCATTAAAAATGCCATATAGAACTTATAATTGTGTACTGTATGCACAGACTGGCTGGTTACCTTCGAAATTCAGTGGCCTGTATAACTTGTGCTGTAACATGGACAACATATTAAGATTAAAAACGAATTCTCCTCTGTATGTTCTCCTTGATTTTTAAACTGAATGTAGGCAGTCGAGATCTACGGGAAAGCACTTATCAATCCCATTTACTTCAGCTGTTATGGGTGAACGTGCTTTTTTCAGTCCATGCTGCCAAATGCTGGAACAGCTTACCAGACTTTCTCCACAATGCTAAAATCCATACAGTTTTCAAACAGCAGTTAGTCATATCTGTTAAAACAGCTGGACTGTTAAGTGTTTTATCTAGATTTGTATTGAATATGTTGTTGTGTTTAAGTTAATAATGCATATTGCACATCTCATGTTAGGTATTTATGACTTAATATCTTCGCTGTTTGTAAGAATGTCCCCAGGTTGTTAATGAAAAAGGGCTTTGGCTCATTGTACTAACCTGGTAAACAATAGTAAATAAATAATGTCAGAAGTATTTAGAAGGGTACCACTGAATGTAGTATGCATCAGATGATGTTTCTTCTCCACAGTGGTCTCTGGATAATTAAGGGGACTAAAAAAGCTGCAAGGCATTCTCTAAGGAGCAGTCACCTTTGGCAACCAAGGAGACAGAAAAGCTAAAACAAACTGGTGCACACACTGGCAACGTGAGGACACCATAAAATCACATGTCAGAGGCAACACCCCTTCATAGTACCTCCTAAACGAGGCTTCATCTAGGGGTGATGCTTGGCATTTCATAGCTCCATTTGTAGTGAAATGTTAGAGATACCATAACACATAACCATGTTTAGCAAAGTACATAAGTTCAAAGACAGTATAACGTATGTCTCATTATTTGCCAAATAATACTAATGATCGAAAGCATATTTCAGACAGGATGTGTGTGGTATGGTCGGCTAAATTAGAACCTAATTTAAAAGATTAGAACCTAATTTAAAATATGGTGAGGGGGGTTATCTAAATCCTCAAATGAACTCATGAAAGTTTTGGTGGAGCAAGATAAATGCCTGTACAGTACACTGAAATGAAATGGAAATAAATGCAATACAAGAGGAATTTCATAAATTTTGTGCAATCTTAGAGTTTGCAAAATTCAATTCTAATTTAAAAGGAAAAAGTAAACAGGAAAAAAGTTAAAGGAAAGAAAGAAATTGGAGAAAGATAAGGGGGATTATGATGGGGGGTCTTTAGCTGGGTATGACATATAAAACCACAGAGCAGAGGAAGATGTCAGAATCACTGGAGTAGAAGTAGAGATCGATTACTTTCTTTTTTTAAACCAAGGGGACCCGCGCCTGAAGCGGCGCTCGGCGATTCTGTGCGGCGGATCACCGGCCATTCCTACGGCTGCCATCCGATTCCACAAGCGACTCTTGGCCACCCTCATGGTCCTCCAGACCGGATCCCTACCCCAGGGGACCCACGCCTGAAGCGGCGCTCGGCAATTCTGTGCAGCAGATCACCGGCCATTCTGACCTCTGTCCGACTCCAAGCGACTCTTGGCCGCACTCGTGGTCCTCCAGACCAGATCCCTTACCCCAGGGGGACCCGTGCCTGAAGCGGCGCTTGGCGATTCTGTTTGGCAGATCACCGGCCGTTCCTATGGCGGCCGCCTGACTCCACAAATGACTCTTGGCTGCCCTTGTGGTCCTCCAGACCAGATCCCTACCCCAGGTACTACCGCCATCTGAATTTTAAGTTCAAGTCACTGATTGGTGTGGTGCTGCAAACAGGCAGGTCCTGATTGGCCGGACTGCTCCTCTAGCCACAGCTGATTGGAGCGCCTTTTTGGCTTGAAAATCCTTGCTATCTTTTAAGCGTGCTAAATCTGCACCGTGTAATTTTATTCCCCCCCCCCGCAGCCTCCCAGGCCTCCTTTAAATACACTTTTGCTCCGCCTTCCCCTTTTACCATTGGCTCACCTTGGCCCTTTCCCTTACTCTGGCAATACCAGCCTAGTTTTTTCCTTTTCTCTTTGAACTACCTCCTCACCATCTTCACTCTTCTTCACTACCCTCATTCTCCACCCTAGTTTGACTGCTGGTCTCTCCTGTTGGCTCTCAGCCCAGCCCAAGCCTTTACTGCTCCCTCTCCTTAACTGCTGCATACCCTGTCCTTGCTGTTCTGCCCACTCTCAGCTCTCTTTCACTACCTCTCCCGTCTTTCCTTGCTCCACTCCAGACATGTGTCCCCTCCCCTACCTGGTCCTTCCCCTCCCTGCCCTTCCTCCCAGTTCTCTCTTCCGGGCCCATGCCACTCCAGCCCCGTACCCACTGTTTACCTAATCATTACCAGCTGCATCCTGGGAACACTTCACCACTTGCCTAGTCCTACACATGTGCCTCCACTTGCCAATACCTGGCTGCTTCATAACAGCACCATGGTTGGTCTCTATGCCAACCTATCCCTACTGTACCACATTGCATATCATTGGGGCTTCCATATGGAATCCACCCACTGCCCATACAATAAAAAGAAACACAAGTTATCACTATTGGACCTACGCTTCTGCTCACTGAAGCTTCTCCAACTGATTTCAGGAAACGTCCACCCGAACCCTGGCACTAGCTGTTCAAACAACATGAAGTCTTGCTGTATTCTGACAATAGCAGCAGTGAGTCCCAACCTTCGAACTGCCCCGGAGATGAGAGTTAACTTTCCATGCCAGGCATGGAACGCTGAGCTCGAGCTCGGTTGAGACTCTGTCTGTTGCTGTTTGAACTCAAACCGTCAGATTCTTTACTCCGCCTCACTGAACAGTCGCTCTGGAGATTTCTCCTTTGCTTGGTTCAATTTGTCGGTTAAAGTACCGCTTTTCTCGGGTTTTCGACCGAATTTAAACCGTAACCTGTTGGCTCAGTCCCTGTCTGTGGTATTTGTGAGTACTAGATAGGTTTATTTTGTTTTTCTATTCTGTGTGGAACTTGTAAATGGTTCATCGGTTCGGTTTGAACCGATCAGTTTTTAGTAAAAATCTTTATTTCTACTTTAGAGTGTAGTTACCGGTTCTTATCGGTTCTAAAAAAAACGGATTTTATTACGGTTTTTTCCATGACCCGTAACACGGTCAGGAACCGATAAGAGGGTCTTGCCTGGCGGATTGCCATTAAAAGGGTAAGTTTTGTTAGGACTGGCACCATGTCTGATAAACCCAAAAGAAAAACCGGGCCCACTGGGTTTCAACACTGTAGTGTGTGTGAGGAAGTCTTTGCTAAGGCTGACCCCCCACACCACCTGTGTTTCTTGTCTGGGGTTTGACCACCTCAATTCAGACTGCCAGATTTGTAAAAATTTTCCTGCAGCTACCCTAGAGAAGAGAGTTGGTAGGCTCAGGGAAAGGGAGGCCAAAAAGTCCGCTGACCCGGATGGCCAGCCGGTTCGGTTCAAACCAGACAGAAGGAAGTGCCCTCTGACCAGGCGAAACTTCTTCGACAAAGGAGAACCGATTCGAGGTCGGTTCCGGCTAAGAAACAAGAAAGGAAAAATCAGCTGGTGTGGATCCAAAACTTTCTTCTCCAACCGCTGATGAAATAGCCAAAGCGATAAAAATTGTGCAGTCGCTTTCCCTGGTTCCGACCGAACCGGCACCATCAGGGAGGTGCTCGGTTCGGCCGGTTCCACCGGTTCTGGATTATGATTTGGAAGAATATTATGAACCGGAGGAGGAGAAAGAGGAGAATGAGGAAAGTGAATGTGGTTTTGAAAGTCTGGATGTGCCCATAGACCCGGACATCTCCCCAGACAGACCTTCAGGAGTGTCTCCTCCTAGGCTTTCTGAGTCCCCCTCCCATTTCATGTTTTACAAGAAAGTGGCTGAAACCCTTCAGCTTCCTATGGAAGAAGCTGTGGATGACCAGGAAGAGCCTGACTATGTAGAAATGATGGATATCCCAGAGTCTAGGAGGCTGTCTGTTCCCTTACACAAATCTTTTGGGAAACAGACATTTAAGATTTTAAAGACTCCTAATACTATACCTCCTGTGGATAAAAGAATGGACAAGAGGTATACTCTGTCAGGCTCGATACGGAGTTCCTTACACAACAATGCAGCCATGTTGGGGTAGTGCAGGCTGCAGCCTGTGATAAGGCTAATATACCCTTGGCTTCACACCCCCCAGACAAGGACTCCAGGAGGATTGATGCCATGGCAAAGAAACAGTACATGGCAGCATCCTTGAATACAGGACCACCTATAGGAGTGCTCAGGCCAAGGAAAGGCAAGCCACTCCTCAGAGGCAGCATCCAAGGGGCAGGCCTTTTCATAGGCCTTTCTACCAAGCCCAGGCCTCCTCTTCTGCCTATGCTCAGAGGGGGTTCTTTAGAGGGAGAGGCAGAAGGGGTACAAGCAGACCTGCTTCCACCCCTCAGCCTAAACCCCCTGCCAAACAGGCAGCCTGATGGGTTTGCCAGGGCCGATTCTCCACCACCTGTAGGGGGCAGGCTGGCTTACTTTGTCCAGGACTGGAAGTCTTTAACATCAGACAAATGGGTCCTGGAAATAGTAAGCCAGGGACTGGTTCTCAGCTTCAAAAAATGTCCAAAGCTGAGAACCAGATCCTTTCCACCTGCAAATCCCTCAGAGGCACTTGCCCTAGAGGCAGAGGTCTCTTCCCTCCTGGCTCTCAGAGCTGTGGAAAGGGTTCCACCCCTACACCAAGGCAAAGGACTGTACTCCAGGTACTTCCTTACCCCCAAAAAGACAGGAGAATGGCGGCCCATCCTGGATCTCAGATACTTAAACAAGCACCTTTTAAAGCCAAAGTTCAAAATGGTGACTCTGGGAATAATTCTACCCTCTCTAAGGCCAGGGGACTGGCTAGTCTCCCTGGACCTCAAGGATGCCTATTTTCATATTCTCATCGGAAGCTCCCATTGAAAGTACCTCAGGTTCGAGCTGCCCTCAGACCATTACCAATTCAGAGCAATGCCCTTCGGCCTAACCTCTGCTCCAAGGGTGTTCACAAAATGCCTGGCAGTAGCAGTTGCTTCTCTAAGAAGGCAAAGGATTGCCATCTTTCCATACCTGGACGACTGGCTCATAGTAGGCCAGTCCCCAGACCAAGTCAAGTTACATCTAGAGATAACTCAGCAACTGCTCACCTCTCTAGGTTTCCTTCTGAATCTTTCAAAGTCAGTTCTGGAGCCTGTTCAGCTCCTCACCTTTATAGGCGCAGAGCTAGATACAGAAAAGGCCAGAGCCTTCCTTCCCCTGGACAGGGCAAGGACCGTTATCACACTGGCCTCTTCATTCACCCTACAGGTGTCTCGACCAGCAAGGCATTTTCTGCAGCTCCTGGGACACATGGCTGCTTCTACAGCAGTGGTGCAGGAGCAAGATTTCAGATGAGGACATTCAGTTCCACTTGAGAGCCTTTTGGTCTCAGAAAAGGACCCTCTTACCAAACTGATACCAGTGACTTGAACCCTGATCCAGGCCCTGCAGTGGTGGCAGGATCAGAACAATCTAAGACAGGAGTCCCCTTTGTCACTCAGTCTCACTCTTTAATCCTTACTACAGATGCCTCCCTCTTGGGGTGGGGGGCTCACTTGGGAGACCTGACCACCCAAGGGTTGTGGGCCCCTCAGGAATCTCTGCTTCACATCAATCTGTTGGAACTCAGAGCAGTGTTTCTAGCACTTCAAACTTTTTCCAAGTCTGTTCAGAACAAAGTTGTTCAGATCAGAACAGACAGTACCACCACAATGTGGTATATCAACAAGCAAGGGGGCACTCGGTCTACGGCCTTGTGCACAGAAGCAATGAAGTTGTGGTCTCTGGCCTATTCCCTGAACACCTCCCTCACAGCAGTACACCTCCCAGGCAAGGACAATGTCCTGGCAGATGCTCTCAGCAGGATATCTCATGGCCATCACGAATGGTTACTGGATCCCCTGGTTTTGGAGGTGATCTTCTCCAGATGGGGCACCCCACAAATAGATCTTTTTGCAGCCCCAGACAATCACCAACCTCCCCTGTTTTGCTGCAGGCCCCCAGTGTTGGGCTCAGTTCCCCTGGATGCCTTAGTTCTCAGTTGGGAAGGGAAGTTCCTGTATGCTTCCCCCCCTTCCCTCTCCTGTTCAAAGTGCTAGTAAAAATCAGGTCTCAGTCCTGCAAGGTGATCCTGATTGCTCCAGACTAGGCCAGATAGCCCTGGTACCCTTTGCTATTGTCCTTAGCAGTCCACCTTCCCCTGTCTCTTCCCAGGAATCACAACCTGTTAACCTGTGCTCAGGGGAGGGTTTGGTACCCGAACCTCAAATCTCTCAATCTCAAGGCCTGGCTCTTGAAGAGTTAGAGTTTGCTGACTTACACTTTTCCCAAGGTGTTATGGATATTATAAAGGCTTCTAGGAAGCCTTCCACCAGAACTACTTATAATTCCAAATGGAAAAGATTCTCCATATGGTGCTCTGGGAGGCATATTTCCCCAGAGTCTGCGGACCTGCCCACAGTCCTGGACTATATGGTCCATCTGAATAGCTTGGGACTCAGACCAGCTACACTAAGGGTGCATCTGGCAGCTGTCTCTGCTTTTCTTTCAGCAGGTAAGCCCTCTTCTCTTTCAGCTCACCCTGTATTCTCCAAGTTTTTCAAGGGATTGCTTCATACCAATCCGCCATTCAGGGACCCTGCCCCTGCTTGGGGCCTTAACGTTTGCATTGCTCAGCTCATGCAACCCCCTTTTGAGCCTTTGTCCTCAGCAGAGCTTAAGTACTTGACTTGGAAAACTGTTTCTGGTGGCCATCACTTCTGCCAGGCGCATAAGTGAGTTACAAGACCTGTCAGTGGAGCCTGATTTTTATCTCTTTCCATAGAGATAAGGTGGTCCTCAGGACTAACAGGAAGTTTTTACCTAAGGTGGTTTCAGACTTCCACCTTAACCAGTCCGTGTCTCTTCCTGTTTACTTCACTGACCACTCCTCTGGTGAGAGGAGGCTGCACAGTTTAGATGTGGAAAGAGCCCTTAGCTACTACATAGGACATACCAAGGGTCACAGGTTTGACTCCCTCCAACTGTTCCTCACTTATGGTGAGGTTGGTAAAGGAAAACCTGCCACTAAAAGATCCATTGCCAGGTGGATTGTCTCTTGCATCCAATTTTGCTATGAAAAACTAGGTAAGGTTCCACCCTCAGGCCTGAGGGCTCACTCTACCAGAGGTACAGCTGCTTCCCTGGCTGCTGTCAGGGATATTCCTATCTTAGAGATATGTCAAGCAGCTACCTGGAAAACAGTTCACACTTTTACCAAGCATTACTCCCTGGATATCCAGGCTAGGAGTGATGCTCGGTTTGGCACAGCTGTGCTTCAGATCCTATTTCCTAAGTACGTTATGTCCCTCCTCCATGGAGGTACTGCTTGGTAGTCTGCTATTGTCAGAATACTGCAAGCCTTCATGTTGTTTGAAGAAAAATGACTCCCTTAGTAATGTTGTTTCTTCTAATGGAGTCTTGCTGTATTCTGACCTCCACCCTCTCCCTCTCAGAACCTTTGTTTTTGGGATGTGGGTGGGCAGTAGCAGTGTTGGCACTCAGGAGGTGCCCCACCTTGTTTATCACCCTCTTTCTTTGGGTGAGTGGGTGTTGTGTTTATTTCATTTTTTGGGTTTCCTGACTTGAGTCTTTGTTTTGGGACCAAAAAATGTGTTTTTATGTTAGTAGCCAGTTGGCTAGTGTAGGTTTACAGCTTCCACACAGGTCCTCAGTGAGTTTAGCTCATAAAGATCTGACGGGTTGAGTTCAAACAGCAACAGACAGAGTCTCAACTGAGCTCGAGCTCAGCGTTCCATGCCTGGCATGGAAAGTTAACTCTTTCCCCTCCGGGGCAGTTCGAAGGTTGGGACTCACTGCTGCTATTGTCAGAATACAGCAAGACTCCATTAGAAGAAACAACATTACTAAGGTGAGTAATTTTTTTCTTCCTGCCCCTTGAAAAAGGCAGGAACTGTTACCATCGCAGCCCTTAACATCTGCAGCCTACTGCCAAAGCTTGATGCACTCCAAGCCTTCACCAGCCAACATAATCCGGACATCCTTGCGATTGTCGAAACATGGCTGACACCTAAAGACCTGGATCTGGCAATCACCCTGCAGGGCTACAATATTTACAGACTGGACTGTACCTCCAAAAGGGGAGGTGGCTGCGCTATCTACAGTACATTAAGAATACTCTCTTGGGACATCCTATTTCAACTCCTGTGCCTGTCTCCTCTGCCCAGCTCCTACCCATAAAAATCCTCCTTGGTCCCATCCAAAAAGCCCTCACCATCGTCTCTGTTTATATTCCACCTCGGGATCAAGCTCTTAGCATCAAAGAAGTCCTTAACTTTGTCAGCTCACAACCTCCTGACTCTGAACACATCCTACTTGGTGATTTCAATATTAACTGGCTCGCATCTGATGTCTGCACTCATAAGGATGCCATTGCAGCTGCCAACCTCTCACAGTTGGTTACTTCACCTACTAGGATTAATTACAAAACAGGTACCAGCACCCTGCTGGACTGGGTTCTCACCAGTCACCCCTTCCAGGATCACCCGTCCCTCCGGACTCTCTCAGTGACCACTCCCTGGTTATATGTGAATGGTCTAATAAATTTCTGAAACCACCCCCTTTAATCATAACCAGCATTGTCCTTCCACGTGGGAAACTTATCCATCTCAAACAGCACCTATCTCTTCAAGGCTGGATGCCTGTTTACAATGTGACAGATGTTAACATAGTCCTCGATTACTTCATTACCACCTTCAACAAGGCCTGTGACCTCTTTGCTCCTGCTAGAAAATGGAAAGCAAAAGCCCTCTGTAACCCTTGAATAACTGTGGAGCTCCTCTCATAGCTGAAATCTAGGGACCACCAGTGGGCGGTGGCCAAAGCCGCAGGCAAACAATCTGACATCCAAAAATACAAACATGCCCTAATGCCAGCACAAAATTCATTTGTCTCACGAAAAACTTGTATTATAAGGATGTCCTCACCAACACCTGGGGAAAAGGCCATGCCTTCTGAGACCATATTAAGGACATCACTGGGAAACAATCAAAGTTCCCTCCGGGCCATGTTAATTGTAGATGGGTCCACTACCCTTGACCCTGTGGTCATTGCTAACACCTTCAACACAGCTTTTACTGACCTCAGTTCTGTTCTTCCACCTGATTTCTTCCTGGTTGATGACACCCCTCACGCACTCCCTGTGCCTCATACAACCAGCAACGTTTCTACTTCAGGGAGATTAAGATGAGTGAAGCTCGCCGCCACATCGCCTCAGCCATCTCTAAATCTAGAATTAGCAGTGACACCCTAGACCTTAAGCTGTTGTCACTTACACTTGATGAGGTCCTATGTCCCCTCACTAAAATTCTTAACCTCTCCCTCAACAGCAGTACATTCCCAGAAATTTGGAAAACTACCACAGTGCCCCCGTCCACAAAAATGGGGATAAGACCAGTCACTCAAACGATCGCCCAATCTCCATATTGCCACCACTCTCCAAGGCCCTTGAGCGTATTGTTGCCGACCAGCTCACTGACTATTTGGACAAATACAACATTCTGTGCACTCAACAGCATGGTTTTAGAAAAGGGCATAGTACCACCACTGCCCTTCTTGAATTCACCGGCAAAGTGCACAGCTCCCTAGATAAAGGTCTTCTCATTGGGGCTGTCTTCATTGACCTATCGAAGGTATTCAACACTGTCCATCATCGGCTGCTGTTTGACCAGCTACTCATTGCCGGTCTTGCACCTGACTCAGCCCACTGGTTCAGAAGCTACCTTGAAAACCGCTCACAAAGAGTAAAAATTGCCAGTGCTCTCTCACATACCTTGCCTGTATGCTCTGGAGTCCCCCATGGGTCCATACTGGCCCACTCCTTTTCAGCCTGTTTTTAAACTCCCTACCTCAGTCCAGCTCGGAGCAAATCATCCTGTACGCGGATGATGCTGTTGTCTTCTCCATGCATAAGGACCCTGCACCACTCCAACTCAGCCTACCGCTTGGATTCAGTGCCGTTGAAACCTGGTTCTCCAATCAAAAACTAGTCCTAAATCACAGGAAAACCAGGTCCTTGCTTTTCTGTAGTTCTCATAACCGTCACAGGCATCACCCCCTCGCTATTTCTACCAAACAGGGATCTGTCCTCAAACAAGTATTCTACTTCAAATATCTAGGGATTTTGTTCGACCCCAATCTCTCCTACTCTGCTCACATCGACAGCATGGCCAAAGCTGCTAATATATGCCTTGGATTGTTTTACAAGCACAGGCAACGTCTCACCGTAGAGGCCCCGAAGATTCCTGTCCAGAGCTTGGTAGTGTCCATTATTGATTATGGCCTCATTATCTATGGCTCTGCCTCAACATCCACCCTCCCTTGTATAACAACTGCCCTAAACAAGGCTTGCCAACTCACAACTGGTGCCCACTGCCTCACCCACACCTGTGCCCTCTTCGCACAAGCTGAATGGCTCCAACTCTCCAACAGGATAAAGTATCTCACCTGTGCTATGGTGAGAAAAATCAATCTTGGCCTAACACCGCCTGGCGTTTCTGCCTTATTACATCAAAACACTAACCAGCGGAACACCAGGAGTTCAGCAACCCAGAATCTACAAGTCCCTCGCTGTCGCACAACACAGGGCCAATGCTCCTTTGCCTTCAGGTCTCCTCTATGGCTGAATGGTCTCGGTGACACCATCGCCTCAGCCGCTACACTAGGTCGGTTTAAAACCAGGCGCAGGGACCATCTCACTGCCTCTAGCTCCTGTGACTGTCTCTCCTAGCTCATGACCTACACAGCTCTAGCCATAACTTATATACTACTAAGCCCCTGGCCCCCATCCCAGTCACGTCCCACAGACTTCTGAGGCGCCAACTCAAAAACCCAGGTCTACTTACCACCTCATTAGTCTCTCCAACCCCCTTTTGCTGCACTTATTCCTCCCTCTCACCCTGCCCCCTGTTCTCCTCCAGCACTCCTCCCTACTTTTCTCGACAAATGCCTCCGGCTGCATCTACTTTCTTTCACCTTCTCCTCTCATCCCTGTTCTTTGCCGCCCCAGGGCGCCAGGCCTGACACACTCCTTGGTGGTCGCTTGCATCCTGATGTGTTCTCTTTATGCTATAACTGCCTATGTCAGCCACCTACATTCTCTTCCTCCTCCTCCTCCTCCGACCTACACCATACTCTTCCTGTACTTGCCCCCTTTCAATAGCACTGCATTACAAGAATTGTTCTACTGTTATCTCAATGATGTTTCCTTGTTGTATGTTTATCCCTGACGTGGAACCTTTGTAAAAGATCTTTGGCTCAAAGGTACTTGTAATCCTAGACTAAATAAATAATAAAATAAAATAAAAAAAAAAATTAGCCAAGCACTGTCAAGAGCCAGTAACCGCAACACAACATCAAGATCTTACTTCGAGACACAGCTCTTGCAGCAGGTTACACCATTAGGACCGAAGCCGCCAGGCGCCAGGACCTCACGGAAAAATTCTAGCTAGCTAACTACAGCGGGGACCGCCCCCGACGTCGGTCCCGCCTCCGACGTCAGGCGTGGTACAAAAGGGGGCGGTCCCGTCAGATTCCCCAGTTCTTTTCCGCCGTCGACTTAGCTACCTGACCCTTCGGTTTACCAGTCTAGCACGCGACGCGTGAATAGTTCTTTTTTCGATAACATTTTCGAAAATCTTCAGAATCTTCAAGCAAGATCTTGATTGCTCTCCCGGTATCAGGGTCAGCACAAAGCCTTGATCTGGCAAGAAGTACTCGCGCTACTACGAAAGGGAGCGATAGAGTACGTCCCAGAGAACCAGAGAGGACTAGGATACTATTCCCACTTCTTCCTGGTTCCCAAGAAAACAGGGACCTCCGTCCAATCTTGGACCTCAGCGACCTCAATGTGCGGTCACTTACAAGAGATTCCGCATGGTGACCCTTCCGGGTCTTATCCCCATGCTCAAACAGGGCGCCTTTTTAGCGTCTCTAGACATGGGATGCCTACCTGCACATCCCTATGGCTCAGGCGCACAGGAGGTTCCTGCGCTCGAGTTTCTCGACCACCACCTTCAGTTCCGGGCCTTCCTTCGGACTGTCTTCCGCCAAGGGTCTTTACCAAGTGCATGGCAGTCGTGGCAGCGTCTCTGGGAGACAGGGCCACTCGTGTTCCCGTACCTGGACGACTGGCTTCTCATGGCGCCTCCAGAGGCGTTGCTCTGCAATCAAGAGCACCCAGGATCTGTTCCGATCCTGGGCATCCTCATAAATTCAGAAGTCTCTCCTGGTACCGTCAGAAACTGCAGTTCATAGGAGCAGTTCTGGACACTGTTGGGGAAGAGCCTTTCTTCCGGCCGACAGGCGGGCGCATCAGATCCCTCAAAGGACCTATCATTAAGCAAGGTTGTACCTGCCAGGTCGGTCCTTTGCTTGCTCGGACACATGGCTGCGGCCATTCCTACTGTCCTTCGCAAGACTCCACATGCGCATTACTCAGTGGATGCTCAAAGTGCAATGGGACCAAAGGCAAGACCACTTGCAGCATCCGGTCAGACTCACAATTCAGTGATTCAAGACTGGCAGTGGTGGCTAGCCCAAGGTCGCTCTCATCAGGCGTCCCGTTCATTCGCCGTCCCGGAGGTCACCCTCACCACAGCGGCTCTGTGGGTGGGGGCACACCTGGACGGGTAAAGTCAGAGTACGTGGACCCAGATGGAAGCTCACCTTCACATCAACGTGCTGGAAATGAGAGCGGTCCTCTATGCCCTGCAGGCCTTTCAGTCAGTTATCCCACCGTGTACTCTTCTACTTCAGACAGACAACGGCGGTGATGTATTACCTCAACAAACAGGGCGCACACTCTTACCCCTTTGCAGGGAGGCCATGAGAGTGTGGGATTGGGTAATCAGACACGGCGCGAATCTGATCACTGTGCACGTCCCGGAGTGGACAACAGGTTGCAGACAGCCTGAGTCGTTCTCAGGCCAGAGTCCACGAATGGGAACTCCTTCAAGAGGTAGCAGAGGATCTGTTTCTTCGATGGGGAACTCCAGATCTAGACTTGTTCGCCTCCCCATCCAAACTAAAACTGCCCAATTTTTGCTCGCTAGATCCAGGGCCTGGTGTTTTCTGGCGAGAGCGTTATCCTCTCCTGGGCCAACAGATTCCTCGCTTTCCCTCCTTTCCCGTTGATCCAGAGTTCTTCTCAAACTGCATGAGAACCTTAATAATGATCCTAGTGGCCCCATTTTGGCCCAGACAGATTTGGTTCCCTTTGTTGATTCAACTATCTCGGGAACCCCCGCTCCCGTTGCCGCTCAGCTCCCACTTACTGTCTCAGGAGAAGGGTTCACTTGTCCACCCGGACCTACGTTCCTTGAACCTGCATGCTTGGCTCCTAGAGACATAGCCATTTTGCGTCACGGGGTCTCGCAAGAGGTTGCAGAAGTCCTTTCTGCAGCCAGAAAGCCGGCAACGCATGCGACGTACGCCATGAAATGGCGCCGTTTTTGTGTATGGTCGCGAGCACGCGACCTTTCCCCTTTGAGGTTGTCCTGTGGGAGTAATATTAGAATATTTCTCCTCCCTCTTTCATTGGGTCTAGCCTACTCCTCTATTAAAGTGCACCTCTGTGCCATTGACTACCACCTCCGGTGGGAAATCGCTACAGTGGCTCAGGTGGACGCCTCTCGAATTTCTTGGGGAGTGTTGCACCTTAGGCCTCCTATTAGAGACCCTGTCCTCCATGGGATTTGCTTTTGTCCTTGAACAGCTCACGCTTCCCCCTTTGAACCTGCAGCGGATTGCGAAGGCTCGTTTTCTGTCGTGGAAGCGTTGTTTTTAGTTGCTGTTACCTCGGCAAGAAAATTTCTGAACTTCACGCTCTCATGTGCAAAGAGCCTTATTTAGTTTTCCACGGGACAGAGTATCCCTGAGGAGCCAACCCTAAATTCTTGCCTAAGGTGGTTTCTTCACTCACTCTGAACCAGGATATCGACCTTCCGGTCTACTTCGAACTACTCTAATAGAGGAGGCTCTGCTCCATACCCTGGATGTTCACGCAGCCTGAGGTTTTACCTCAACAGAACTCAGTCCTTTCGTAGTTCTGAGCAGCTATTTCCTTCTCTGAGAGAATGATGGGCCAATCAGTATCCAAACAGTCCCTTTCTCGCTGGCTTGTCAGTGTATTTCTCACTGTTATGGTATCAAACAAAGCCCCTCCGGGTACAGTCCGGGTCATTCCACTAGAGGGTGGCTACTTCCTTTGCAGCGCTCAAAATGTTTCCACTTCTGCTATATGCGCTGCAGCCAACTTGAGTTCTGTGCATACCTTTATCAGGCATTATAGCCTGGACATGCCTCGGTGAAGGGCTGGTTTTGGTTTGGCCGTACTTCAGGGTCTCCTGTCCTAGGTTCAGGACCTGGTTTTATCCTTTATTTTCCTCCTCCCGGATTTTCTGACAAGCGTTACTGCTTGGGAATCAGTCCTAATGGTGTAACCTGCTGCAAGAGCTGTGTCTCAGTAAGATAGGTACAGTTCGTAGAACTTACCGTAACAGTAGATCTTCGAGAACAGCTCTTGCAGAGTACCTCCCTACCACCTTCCCCTTGGAGGAAGCATGGCTCAGTCTTTCTGAGCAGGAATTGTTATCTTTCTGTCTTCTGTGGCGAATCCTAGGTCTCCCATTTTGATGTCAGCCCTGCGGCAAGAGTCTCCGGTACGGGAGCAGGAATCTGGTAGGACCGCCCCTATTCCACGCCTGGCGTCGGACGGGACCGACGCCTGAGGTGGTCCCGCCAGTTAGCTAGCTAGAATTTTCCGTGGGGTCCTGGCGCCTGGCGGCTTCGGTCCTAATGGTGTAACCTGCTGCAAGAGCTGTTCTCGAAGATCTACTGTTACGGTAAGTTCTTACGTAACTGTACTTTATTAACTTGTCCAATGGAAAAATTAACTACAGAGCAGTTACCAGTCCTGAAAAAGGTTTTTTCCGTTGTCCCTTCAAGCAAGGCAGTTAGATCTGAGTTGTTTGTTGATAAAATGTAATTTTAAGTTGTTTTTTTAGCCATAGGGTTTTTGGACCATCCAAGTGATGACGTGGAACTGGGTGGGCCCAGAAATTAATTCATTAATAGCCACAGACATATTAAGAAATTAGTTTTGGGGGGGGGGATTTGATATAGTTACACCAACTGAGGTGGAACCAAATTATTTAGACTGCTTATGGATCTAGCAAACACTGAAAGAGAGTCACACAGAACATCCTGCATTGGGTCAATATGAAGAGCGGTGTTCTACACTACTGATAAACTCCTTTTGGACAAATCTAAAATATGATTCTGGACTAAAATCAAATTTGGTCCAGCCACAACATGAATGCAACTGTAAGGGTATTTAAAACAACGATACAAAAATATATTGAGGTCTTTTCTCACCCCAGGAGTCCTTTAACATCAGTAACAACAGCTGTAAGATGGCTAGGTTGAGCTGCCTTGGAGGTGGAGACTATGGTAGAGAGTTGGGGAATTAGCCAGTCAGAAGAGAGTTAGAGGGTGTGCTGACTGAGCTTGCCCAGAGGGCACCAGAATTTTTTCTCTGCCTAACACTGCCACTGAGGTGCTCTCTCATTCCTGGCTGAAGAGAATTTCTACCTAATTGTCTTATACTTTTTCTTCACTTTTGTGCTGACTTGGTGAGTTTTTCTATATTTTCTATGTATTTTCTTTGTGTTTTTGCAGTTCCCTGTGGTTCCGGGGAACTGCAAATTCTCCTATACCTGCGGTTCCTCTGGCGGTTAGGTATTATTTTTATCATGACTACCTTAAGTTGTTGTAATTTTATTTCTTGATACTTTAAAACTTTAGCAGTTCCTGTTTTTTCTTGGGAACTGCATTTTTCCTTAGTTCTCAACTAATTTTTACGTCATTAATTCGCGGTATCCTACCACGAAGGAACTGACTGTTAAAACCCTTTTTTCCCTATTTGGGAACATAACTTACCAGGTTTTTCTGACAAATTGGCATGTCAGAAAGACCAAAGAAAAGGACTGCACCTTCAGGTTTTGAAAATTGTCTAAAGTGCTACAAACCAGTGGCTAAAGCAGACAGCCACAATTTTTGTTTACAGTGTTTAGGTCCAGATCATTTTTGTGAGCTTTGCTCTAAATACTGTTCAAAAACTATAAAAAAGAGAGCCAAAAGATTGGAAAGCATGGCTTCTTAGTCTGCTTCCCCTCTACTAAAACTTCTGAAGAGGGGTCCTCCTCACAACATAAACCTAAGGATAAGTCCCCTAGGGACTGTACTGAAAACAAGCCTGATAAAAATAGTAATAACAATAATGGTGACCAGCCAGAAAAGACACTTGGTGAGCAGGTTACTGATCCAGTGCCTGCTAAAAAGAAATCTAAAGAAATACATATCACTGCCCCTCCTGCTGAGAAGCAAAGGCAGATGCCAGTGACTCGTAGAGAAAAAAGATACAGAAAAAGATATGCCCTCTGCCAAAGAAATGGCAATGGCTTGGTACCTTTATCGGACTTTTCAAAGCATGGGCACTTTTTTCAGTGCTCCTACTGCCCCAGTTAATCCCCACAGTCCTGCCCCTTCCTATGGGCCTGCTACTACTATGGGGACGATGATGAGGAAGCAGAGGGCCAACCATTAGAACCTGATGTATCCACTGACCAGCAGTTTGGTAATTCTCCCAGTGGCCAGGAGGATTTTTCTTCCCATTTTACATTTTTCCAGCACATGGTGGACACCCTGGCCTTCTCTATCCAGGAGACTGCCGAGGAAGAAGAAGAGGATGATGACTACAGGGACGTGATGGATCTTCCCCCTCCAAAAAAGATTCTTCTGCCTATTCATAAGATTCTCAGAAAGGCTACTGTGAAATTACTCCAGAGCCCTACTTCTTCTCCTGGAGTGGACAAAAAGATTGACAAGATGCATCAGCTAGCCAGAACCGATGCTGATTTTCTTAATGTGCACCCTAGCCATGAGGGAGTTGTACAGGCTGCGGTTTATGACAAAGCTAAGGTACCCCTTTCTTCACAGCCACCAAAGAAAGGAGTCCAGGACACTGGATTCTATGGCCAAGGTCTTATACTACAGCTTCCTTGCTCCTTCGCCTGTCCACTTACATGGCCTATGCAGACAAATACCAGAAGGCTCTCTGGAATTCAGTCCTGGCCATCGTGCATCAGAACCCAGACAGGATGGTGCAAGACATTACAGAAACGGTGAAAATTGCTCTTGAAGGTACCAAGTATCAATTCAACATGGCTGTGGACATAAATGACACTGTCTCAAGGGCCATGTCCTTAAGGTGTTTTGTATGGTTAAGAACCACAAACTCTTCACAGGACACTCAATCCAAGACCATGGATTTTCCCTGTGAAAATAATTCTCTTTTTGGAGACAAAACTGAGGCCTATATGAAAAAAATGGAGGAATACAAAACCACCTACCAATGCGGCCAAAGAGAAGGCCTCTACTTCCCAAAAGCCTCAGTACAAGGGAAACAGAGAAAGGGGATATTTTCTAAGTGCTTTTTACCCTATGCCTATGCTCACTGACTTCTCCCAAATGAAAGGATTTTTCAGGGGAAGAGGCAGGAGAGGACAGAGGAGAGCTGCTTCCACCACTCAATCTGAGCCCCGATTTCAACATCCAGGTTGCCTCCCCTCTTCCAGTAGGGGGAAGGCTCTTCCATTACCTTCACCTTTGGGCTTGCATTATCACAGACAAGTTGGTACTGGAGGTAGTGGGCGAGGGTCTAACTCTGCAATTCAGAAAATGTCGTCCTCTTCAGAGCCCCAAAATGTCACAACCTGTAACCCCAACCGAAAAACTACTGTTAGAACTAGAGGTCAAAACACTGTTGTCTGCAAAAGTAGTGGAGAGAATTCCCTTTTCTCAGTGGGGGAAAAGGCCTCTACTCCAGATACTTCCTCACACTGAAGAAAAACTGAAAAACTGGGAGTGGCGACCTGTCCTCGACCTGAGGTATTTGAACAGGCACTTACTGAAACCAAGATTCAAGATGGTTACTCTGTGATGCAATCTCTACAACAGGGAGACTGGCTAGCCTCCCCTGGATGTGAAGGACGCCTATTTTCGCATTCCAGTAAGGCAGTCCCACAGAAAGTTCTTAAGATTCAGGCTGCCTTCTGGCCACTACCAGTTTGTAGCCATGTCTTTCGGTCTCACCTCAGCTCCCAGAGTGTTTACAGTGTGCCCGGCAACCGGCAATAGTAGCCGCCCACTTTAAGAAACCCAACATATCAGTCTTCCCATACATGGATGACTGGCGTCTGGTGGACAAGTCCCCTCAGCAAGTCAGAAAGGCCCTCAAGCTGACAAGACACACTCTGGAATCATTGGGGTTCCTGATAATGAAAAGAAATCTCAGCTGGAACCAACATAGTTCCTTAACTTCATAGGAGCATAACTGAACACCTTACAGGGCAAGCCCTTCCTGCCAACAGACAGGATTCAGAATTTCCTGTCAGTGGTCAACTCCTGTGTACTGGGCCAGCCAAGGCCAGCCAGACATTTCCTAAGGTTTTTAGGATATATGGCCTCCATGACAGTTGTCGTTCCAGGTGTAAGGTTCCAGAAGGGATATACAGCTAAGGCTAAATAAGCTGGGTCCTGCGCACAAAGCTGAGCACATAAATTAGAGGCAGGAGAGGTATCAGAGGCTAACCCAGCAGTAGCAAAATGGTTGTTAAGGAGGTCCAAGATCATCTGTTTTATTGGTAGAAAGGGAACTGCTGGCGAAAATTTAGCTGGAAGGGAATTAGCTGGGCTGTGTCCTTCAGTGTCTGTTTATAGTCTTCCAGAATTTCGCATGACAGTTGGAAGAGGAGTCCAGTTCAGTGCGGAAGTATCTAGCTTTCTCATCCCTAGTAAGTTTAGTGCATTGATTTCTTGCTACCCTAAAAGCAGCTCAGTCAGCTGAAAGTTTACTTTTACGTTCTTTTTTCCAGAGGGCATTTCTATGAAGCAGTGCAGCTTCAAACAACATGAAGTCTTGCTATATTATGACATATGCAGTGAGTCCCAACCTTCGAACTGCTCCGGAGGTGAAAAAGTTAACTTTCCATGCCAGGCATGGAACGCTGAGCCCGAGCTCGGTTGAAACTCTGTCTGTTGTTCTTCAAACTCAACCCGTCAGATTCTTTACTCCGCCTCACTGAACAGTCGCTCTGGAGTTTCTCCTTCTGCTCTATTCATTTTGTCGGTTAAAGTATTATTTTCTGGTTTTCAGCAATTTAAACATAACCGGTCGGTTCAAGCTCTGTCTGTGGTATTTGTGAGTACTAGATAGGTTTACATTAATTCTCTTCTGTGTGGAACTTGTAAACTGTTTATCGGTTCGGTTTGAACCAATCAGGTTGTTTAAAATATCTTAATCTGTGATTTAGAGTGTGGTTACCGGTTCTTTTCAGTTATAAAAAAAAAGATTTTATTACGGTTTTTTCCACGACCCGTGACACGGTTGGGAACCGATAAGAGGGTCTTGCCTGGCGGATTGCCATAAACGGGTAAGTTTGGTTAGGACTGGCACTATGTCTGAGAAACCCAAAAGAAAAACCGGGCCCACTGGGTTTCAACACTGCAGTGTGTGTGGGGAAGTCTTTGCCAAGGCTGATCCCCACACCACCTGTGTTTACTGTCTGGGGTTTGACCACCTCAATGCAAACTGCCAGATTTGTAAAAATTTTCCTGCAGCTACCCTGGAAAAGAGAGTTGGTAGGCTCAGGGAAAGGGAGGCCAAAAAATCCGCTGACCCGGATGGCCAGCCCGGTTCGGTTCCAATCGAACCAGAGGGAGTGCCCTCTGAACAGGGCGAGACTTTCTCGGGCAAAAGGAGAGCCGACTCTGAGGGGTCGGTTCAACAAAAGGACTAGGAAATCAGCTGGTGTGGAGCCAAAACTTTCCTCTTCAACCGTGAAGATATAGCCAGCGATTCAAATTGTTCAGTCGCTTTCCCGGTTCCGACCGAACCAGCACCATCAGGTAGCGCCGGTTCGCCGGTTCCACGATTCAAGATTATGATTTAGAGGAATATTATGAACCGGAGAGGGGGAAGAGAGTATAAGGAGTGAATGTGGATTTGAAAGTCTGGATGTGCCCATTGACCGGACATCTCCCCAGACAGACCTTCAGGAGTGTCTCCTCCTAGGCTTTCTGAGTCCCCTTCTCATTTTATGTTTTATAAAAAAGTGTCTGAAACCCTCCAGCTCCCTATGGAGGAAGCTGTGGATGATCAAGAGGAGCCTGACTATGTGGAAATGATGGATATCCCAGAGTCTAGGAGACTGTCTATTCCCTTGCATAAATCTTTTGGGAAACAGACTTTTAAAATTTTAAAAACTCCTCACACTATACCTTCTGTGGATAAGAGAATGGACAAGAGATACACATTATCAGGCTCTGATACAGGGTTCCTTTCACAATACAGCCATGTTGGGGTAGCGCAGGCTGCAGCCTGTGACAAGGCAAATATCCCCTTGGCTTCACACCCCCCGGACAAGGACTCCAGGAGGATTGATGCCATGGCAAAGAAACAGTACATGGCAGCATCCTTGGGACTCAGACAGGCAAATTATATGGCTTATGTTGCTAGATATCAGAAATCCAGATGGGATACTGTTATGGCCCTAGCAAAACAGGTCCTAGCCAGCTTGCCAAGGAGCTGGAGCAGGTGGCTGCTGATGGTATTGAGGCATCAAGGTGCAGTTCCATGCTGCAGTGGACTCAAATGATGTGTCATCAAGAGTCATGGCTACATCTATGGCACTTAGCAGAATGGCTTGGCTCAGATGTACTAGCCTGTCCAGGATACCAGACTAAGGCCATGGATTTTCCTGTTGTGGGTAATTCCCTGTTTGGGGAGCAGACAGAGAATTACATGAGGAAAATTGATGAGTATAGGACCACCTATAGGAGTGCACAGGCCAAGGAAAGGCAGGCCACTCCTCAGAGGCAGCTTCCCTGGGGCAGGGGCAGGCCTTTCCATAGGCCTTTTTACCAAGCCCAGGCCTCCTCTTCTGCTTATGCCCAGAGGGGGTTCTTTAGAGGGAGAGGCAGAAGGGGTGCCAGCAGGCCTGTTTCCACCCCTCAGCCCAAAGCCCCTGCCAAGCAGGCACCCTGATTGGGTTGCCAGGGCCGATTCTCAACTACCTGTAGGGGGCAGGCTGGCTTACTTTGTCCAGGACTGGGAGTCTCTGACATCAGACAAGTGGGTCCTAGAAGTAGTAAGCCAGGGACTGGTTCTCCGCTTAAAAAAGTTTCCAAAGATGAGAACCAGATCCTTTCCACCTGCAAATCCACCAGAGGCACTTGCCCTAGAGGCAGAGGTCTCTCTTCCTCCTGGCTCTCAGAGCTGTGGAAAGGGTTCCACCCTACACCAGGGCAAGGGTTGTACTCCAGGTACTTCCTTACCCCAAAAAAGACAGGAGAATGGCGGCCCATCCTGGATCTCAGATACTTAAACAAGCACCTTTTAAAACCAAAATTCAAAATGGTGAGACTGGGAATTATTTACCCTCTCTAAGGCCAGGGGACTGGCTAGCGTCCCTGGACCTCAAGGATGCCTACTTCCATATTCTCATCAGAAGCTCCCATCGAAAGTACCTCAGGTTCGAGCTGCCCTCAGGCCATTACCAGTTCAGAGCAATGCCCTTTGGCCTCACCTCTGCTCCAAGGGTATTCACAAAATGCCTAGCAGTAGCAGTTGCTTCTCTAAGAAGGCAAAAATTGCCATCTTCCCTTACCTGGACGATTGGCTCATAGTGGGCAGTCCCCAGACCAAGTCAGTTACACCTACAGGCGACTCAGCAACTGCTCACTTCTCTAGGTTTCCTTCTGAATCTTTCAAAGTCAGTTCTAGAGTCTGTCCAGCTCCTCACCTTCATAGGCGCAGAGCTGAACACAGAAAAAGCCAGAGCCTTCCTTCCTTTGGACAGGGCAAGGACCCTGGTCTCTCTGGCCTCCTCATTCACCCTGCAGGTGTCTCGACCAGCAAGGCATTTTCTGCAGCTCCTGGGGCACATGGCTGCTTCTACAGCAATAGTTCAGGGAGCAAGATTTCAGATGAGGGACATTCAGTTCCATTTGAGAGCCTTTTGGTCTCAAAGGAAAGACCCTCTAACCAAATTGATCCCAGTGACTCGAACCCTGATCCAGGCCCTTCAGTGGTGGCAGGATCAGAGCAATCTGAGACAAGGGGTTCCTTTTGTCACTCAGTCTCACTCCTTAATCCTTACTACAGATGCATCCTTCTTGGGGTGGGGAGCTCACATGGCGACCTCACTACCCAGGGTTGTGATCCCCTCAGGAATCTCTGCTCCACATCAATCTGTTGGAACTCAGAGCAGTTTTTCTAGCCGTCAAGCTTTTTCCAAATCTGTTCAGAACAAGTTATGCGGGTCAGAACAGACAACACCACCACAATGTGGTACATCAACAAGCAAGGGGCACTCGGTCTACGGCCTTGTGCACCGAAGCAATGAAGTTGTGGTCTCTGGCTTATTCCCTGAACACCTCCCTTACGGCAGTTCACCTCCCAGGCAAGGACAATGTCCCGGCAGATGCTCTCAGCAGGATTTCCCAGGGCCATCACGAATGGTCACTGGACCCCTGGTCCTGGAGGTGGTATTTGCCAGATGGGGCACCCCGCAGATAGATCTTTTTGCAGCCCCAGACAATCACCAACTTCCCCTTTTTTGCTGCAGGCCCCAGTGTTGGGCTCAGTCCCTCTGGATGCCTTAGTTCTTAATTGGGAAGGGAAGTTTCTCTATGCTTTTCCCCCTTCCCTCTTCTGTTCAAAGTGCTAGTCAAAATCAGATCTCAACCCTACAAGATGATCCTGATTGTTCCAGATTGGCCCAGACAACCCTGGTATCCACTTCTACTGTCCTTAGCAGTCCATCCTCCCCTGTGTCTTCCCAGGAATCACAACCTGTTAACCTGTGCTCAGGGGAGGGTTTGGTACCCGAACCTCAAATCTCTCAATCTCAAGGCCTGGCTCTTGAAGAGTTAGAGTTTGCTGGTTTACACCTCTCCCAAGGTGTAATGGATATCCTGAAGGCTTCTAGAAAACCTTCCACCAGAGCTACTTATAATTCCAAATGGAAGAGGTTTTCCATATGGTGCTCTGGAAAGCATATTTCCCCAGAATCTGCTGATTTACCCACAGTCCTGGATTATATGGTCCACTTAAATACCTTGGGGCTGAAACCAGCTACCCTAAAGGTGCATCTGGCAGCTGTGTCTGCTTTTATTTCAGCAGGTAAGCCCTCTTCTCTTTCAGCTCACTCTGTATTCCCCAAGTTTTTCAAGGGATTGCTTCACCAACCCTCCATTCAGGGACCCTGCCCCTGCATGGGACCTTAATGTTTGCATTGCTTAGCTTATGCAACCTCCCTTTGAGCCTTTGTCTTCAGCAGAGCTTAAGTACTTGACTTGGAAGACTGTGTTTCTGGTAGCAATCACTTCTGCCAGACGCATAAGTGAATTACAAGCTTTTGTCAGTGGAGCCTGATTTTATCTCCTTTCATAGAGATAAGGTGGTTCTCAGGACTAACAGGAAGTTTTTGCCTAAGGTGGTTTCAGATTTCCACCTTAATCAATCTATATCTCTTCCAGTGTACTTCTCTGACCATTCCTTCTCTGGTGAGAGGAGGCTGCACAGCTTAGATGTGAAGAGAGCCCTTAGTTACTACATAGAGCGTACCAAGGGTCACAGGTTTGACTCCCACCAACTGTTCCTCACTTATGGTGAAGTTGGTAAAGGGAAACCTGCCACTAAAAGATCCATTGCCAGGTGGATTGTCTCTTGTATCCAATTTTGCTATGAAAAACTGGGTAAGGTTCCTCCCTCAGGCCTGAGGGCTCACTCTACCAGAGGTATAGCTGCTTCCCTGGCTGCTGCCAGGGACATCCCTATTCTAGAGATATGTCAAGCAGCTACCTGGAAAACAGGTCATACTTTTACCAAGCATTACTCCCTGGATCTCCAGGCTAGGAGTGATGCTCGGTTTGGCACAGCTGTGCTTCAGAGCCTATTTCCTAAGTAGGTTCTGTCCCTCCTCCATGGAGCTACTGCTTTGTAGTCTGCATATGTCATAATATAGCAAGACTTCATGTTGTTTGAAGAAAAAATTACTCACCTTAGTAATGTTGTTTCTTCTATTGGAGTCTTACTATATTATGACCTCCCCTGCCTGTCCCTCTCAGAACCTCTGTTTTTGGGAAGTGGGTGGGCAGTGCAGTGTTGGCACTTAGTAGGTGCCCACCTTGTTGTGTTCACCCTCCTTTTTGGGGTGACTTGGTGTGTGTTTTCATTTTTGGGTCTCCTGACTTGAGTCTTTGTTTTGGGACCAAAAATGTGTTCTATGTTTAGTAGCCAGTTGGCTAGTGTAGGTTTACAGCTTCCACACAGGACCTCAGTGAGTTTTGCTTGAAAGATCTGCGGTTTGAGTTTGAAGAACAACAGACAGAGTTTCAACCGAGCTCGAGCTCAGCGTTCCATGCCTGGCATGGAAAATTAACTCTTTCACCTCCGGAGCAGTTCGAAGGTTGGGACTCACTGCATATGTCATAATATAGCAAGACTCCAATAGAAGAAACAACATTACTAAGGTGAGTAATTTTTTCTTTTAGGCTGGCCGTGAACCACGGACATGATTTTTTCTTGGTACGAATTTTGGCTATAGGAGCATAATTTAGGGCCTCAAGGACTATATCCTGGAATAGCACATATGCCTCGATCACAGTGGGGTCCATGTAAAAGTCTTGCCAATAAGAGTACTGAAGGTCAGAAAGGAAGGCATACTGGTGAAAATTATGACAATTTCTTTTTTTTTTTTTCTACTTTGTGTTTATTGATTTTATAAAACACAGTAGATATCATATTACATATGAATAACATGGCAATATGAACATGCTGTGCAGCACATCAAAGTACAGGCCTCTTAACGAGTAGTACATAGTGGATATAAGAAATTGTCCTTTAACTACGACTGAACAACCATACATTTCAAGAGGATACAAATATTACAGCTGAATAATAATGCAGGAGAGAACACACTCACCTTCTTCATGCCCTGAAGGGTATTTGCCAATATTTCCACCCCATGCAGGATACTAAAATACAAGAGGAAGACTGATAGACCCTAATAAGAGGTCAAATAATAAGGTGATTTACACCAGATTGCCTTGGCTCAGTTAAGTTGCCTTGCACCCCCACCTCTAAAGTCATACCTGCTGACTGGTAGGGAGACAGGATATATCCCAGGATTAAGCATATTAAGTTCGCAAATTGAGTGGGGTATTTTTCCCCTATCTATAGTTGATCGCCTTATAGGCAGGATATTATTAACAAGAACTTTAAAGTGTTACAACCAACATGGCAATAACTGGAAAAAAAGAACGAGATATTGCAAAACTGTAGTCCCAAATTAACTTCAACCATAAAAAGTCAGAAATTCCTTCAAAAGTACCCCGATGGGGGTAGAAAGTTAGATCCATTGGGAAACCTCATTAGGTTCAATCATTTGCATCAGAGTCCAGTTCAGAATCCCTCTCCTGTTGAGCTGAAGTCATCTGAGTTGCGATAAGCTTACAGGCAGAGGCTGCTGCTGCTTAAGAGTCAGATAAGATGTGGGTCTTGCCAGCGTGGCAAACCTGGAGCCGTGCAGGAAATAACAACTGGGCCGCTATCCCATTCTCAAGGAGAGATTTCTTGGTAAGTTGCAGCGCCTTTTTCCATGTCTGTGACTGGGAAGAGATGTCAGAGGGAAAAAACAATCTTACTGCCTTCCCACACTGTACCCTCATTGTCTTGCAGTTTGAAGTTTAGGTATTCGCGCTTCGGGGCTAGACAGGGTTACTACTGCTGTTAGTGGTCGGGCATTCCCGGTATCTCTCAGTCTTGACCTCATGGGGATAGCAAAGACCTTAAGCACTGTAACTCCAGAATCTTTAGGCAACAAGGACAGGTCCGTAAATATCAGTCTGGTTACTGCTGCCAAAACTTCAGTGTTGCTAGCAAATCTGGGGGGGGAAGCCCACTATGCGCACATTAGACCGTCTCTGCACATTCTCTGAGGCCTCTATTTTTGCCCTTAAAAAGTTAGTCTCTGACAGACACCGCGTTTCTTCCCTGCTGGCGCTCCTCCTCTGCCTGAAGCTCGGCAATATGCGTTTCATTTGTCTGCACCTTGTTGTCTAACTCAGTGAACCAGGCTTCAACTGCAGCCAAACGGTGATTGGTTTCTTCCCCAGTCACTTGGATTTTTTGTAATAGTGCCATTATCTGGGGATTTGGGGCTTCACTCACCTTGTCTGCTGAGAACGGCTCAGTTCCAGCGTCTCTTGAGCATCGTGGTGAGGAGAGATAGGCATCCAACTTCTGTTCTGCATTTTTATGGTCTTTTTTTTTTTGGACCCATATTTCAGTCTCCAGCTTTTCTAACACAGTCCAGAGTATTAAAAGTACTGCTCTTTTCTAAGATAACATTAAATTTTAACATTTAGGCGAAGCCACATCAGGAGAACAGAATCAAGCTGCTGCCATGTTGGGTGCTTTACGATGATTTCTTTTGTAGATGTACCTAGAGGTGGAGGCTGATTTAGGTACAGATCTCACACAGGCTATGGAACAGTGGTCACTTAAGTCGTTGAAGAAGACACCAGAATGAGTGATGAGGTGGGGTTTATTTACTAGAATTATGTCTAGTAAAGTACTATGTACTTTTTTATTTTGTATTTATGCTCCTGACTGCCTTCTCTCTCTGACTGCCTTATCCTGCATGATCCTCTCTCGTTGGGGTCTGCCCCTAGAGTACACGGTTCCACTAACCTAGGTGCCCGGATAACCCCCCGGGTAGGGTGAGGAGGTACTTCCTGCTTACCTCCCCCCAAACCTTGCTTGCTGTGATGTGAACCAGTACAGCGAAGTCTGCCCCGATGAGCCTGAAGATGTACAGTTAGGAGTCATCGCCTAGGAGAGACGAGGGTGGTTTTCCCTTGTTCGTCCCTGACGTTGGCATGCAATGAGGGGCACTGAGCAAGGAAGTGTGCTAAGACGTGCCTCCTGCTCCGCCCCTCTACCGTCTGCCCTAGCTCTATACTGCTTCTCCCTCCTACCGCACCTTCCACCTGGGCTCCCCTAGATGGTGGTATTGCAGTGGGAGCATGCAGGTAACCCCCCTGGAGAAGGAGAGCAGCTGTTGGGCGCTCAATCCGTCTCCTCCCCAGCCAACCCCAGGTGGCCTGTACTCATACCCGAACACGGATCACCGGCGTGATGCGAGGTAAGGTGTCAAGTGCCTCAGCCTTCTGCGCCACCGGGCCGGCTATGTGCAGGATTTTTGATGTTAGGACGGGTAGCTAATGCAGTAAGTTGTGTAAGACCAAAGGAGTCATGGATATCCTTTAAGGGTTTGGAGCTAGGAGGAAACCAATCAAGGTTAGTCACCCATGATTATGACTTCCAATGATAGTGTTTCCAAAGTGTTGCACAGAAGGTTCAACACCTTTAGCCCCCACTGAAGGAGGCCTATAACATCCTATGACATTGGGAAATGAGGAAGGAGAGTGTTGGATCTTTAAAGTGAGGCATTCAATCTCCTTAGACATAGTAGTAGAGTTGATCACTGTTGCTATATATTTGTCATGAATATAGATGACAATTTCTCCCCTCTAGTAAGTTTGTGAGTTCTAAAAACTGTGTAGGTTGGGACATTAATTTCATGGTCTGGAGTAGAGGGCTTAAGCCAGGTTTCAGTAATCACCAGTAAATCCAGTTTTGTATGGAAGAGTCAGGACTGTAAGGAGTCAAACTTCCTTAACAAGCTACAAGCATTTATATGGAGAAAGCTTGACCCCTTTAATTGTGCTGACTGTGTGGGTGCTGAGATGGGGGAGATAGGACCTGGTTTTAATTCCACATTACTCGAGCATAGAAGCCACATCTTCAGCAGTTTTTTAATGACACATAAGCATCAACCTGAGAAGCCAAGTTCGACCTATTTTACAGAAATGTGGGGTGGTTGATGTAGTATTGGCATGACGATGGTCAGTAGGACCCAAGGATGCATAAATAAGCACCTGGACTGCCAGTGTTATAGAATTTGCAAAGGGGGGAAGGTCATAGAGCAAGAAGCATAAAGCCTGTTATGTGTATGAAGAATACCATGGTAAGAATGAAGTTCTGTAAATAATTCAGCATCTGGTGCCAGGACTAAAATCATTGATGGGGGCACGGAATGTGCAATCTCGAGTTGTTTGGCGAAGCTATGATTGAGGGCGCAGTACAATGATCAAGAGTAAGGAAGAACATTCCTACTATCTAAACAAGAGTTGACAAGATAGACTGCATTTTAAGAACCTGTGGCATTGTCAAAAATAGGTGTAAGCTCTAATAGTCAAGGGGAGTAACAACCAATGGAGATAGACAAAGCAAAGAGGAAGGGGAAATAAATGTATTTAAAGAGTGCCGGGGATGGTGGTGGGTGATCAGGAGAAAATTGATATTGTAGCAGGATTAATATCGCAGCAATAAAAGCACCAAGAAAATAACTAGAGCAGCTTAAAGGGAGCACATCCAATTGGGGGCAAGCCAGTGGCACTATCTACGGTGGCAAGCAGATACAGAGGAGCTGTACCCAGTAGAAGTGGCGACTTTCAGTCCCGGCCATAGACAGAGGCAGTGGAGCGTACTTGGGTCCGCTTTTCAGCAGGCAGGCAGAGAAGGCGAAGTGGACGGCTGGAATCTCAGCCACAGAGTAGGAGTGGGAAGCCTGTTTGGCAACCTTAAAAAAAAAAAAAAAAAAAAAAAAGTGGCATCAGCGTATAGGGCAAAACAACAATGAAGTAGCCTAGGAGCTAAATCGGGGGTGGGGAGGTTAGTACAAGGACATTCTAAGTGTAAAGAGCTGTTCAGGGGCCAAATCAAGGGGCGGGGAGATGAGCACACAGGAATATTCAGGGCAGTTAAGCTGTAGGGTGGGGGTAGACAGAGGAGATGATAACTGCTGGGGTGATCGGCAGCCTGGTGCCACTGATTACAGCCCAAACACTTGTTTTGAAAGAATGGCAAAGAGGAGAAATGGAGGGAATTGTAGAGGAGTAAATGCTGGGGGAAAGCACAGGTGCGGCAAGAAAAAATAAGTTCAAGGTAAATACAGGGACACAGAGGTAGACGCGGTGGAGAAAAACAAGAAGTTATAAATTCAGGGATACAGGGATTTTTCACTGGCAAATCCACTCCAGGGGAGTGCAAGCTTCATAGCTTAGATGTTAAAGCAGCAGTGCAATGTAAAAAAAATCTGCGCTTTTACAGCAGTTTATTCCAGTACTCCGTTGAGCATGTACCTGGTACTCTTTCCCGCCGGCATTGTACTATCACTACATAATTTGCTCAGATTTCCTTTGTTGTTGTTTTACCTTTCTGCCACCTGCCATGTTGAAAGCAGTAGTACTAGATAGGCATTAGAGATAGCTGCCATATTTACTGTAGCGCTACAACACTGGTAACAGATCACTTCCTGCTGCTTTAAGAGTCCTGTTCTACTATCTGGATCATGCCAAGCAGTTCAGAAACTCTAGTATACAACTTTTTCTCACCTGTGGTGAGGTAGGCAGAGGAAAATCAGCCACCAAGAGAACCATCTCCCATTGGATAGTCTCCTGTATCCAGTTTTGTTATGAGAAGGCTGGTAGACAGCCTCCCCAAGGCCTTAGGGCCCATTCCACGAGGGGCACTGCTGCCACAGTGGCAGCTGCAAGGGATATCCCTCTGCTTGATGTCTGTGAAGCAGCCACTTGGAAGACTGTACACACATTCACAAAGCATTACTGCCTGGATGTATAGTCCAGATCAGATGCAAGATTTGGCAGGGCGGTACTGCAGAGCCTCTTCCCTAAGCAGGTTCTGTACCCGTCTCCCAACTGCACTGCTTTGTAGTCTGCTGTTGTTAACTGATGCTAAAGGACTCCTGGGGTGAGAAGAAAAAATTACTCACCGTAGTAATATTGTTTCCTGTAAGGTGTCCTCCCACCCTTCCTCCCCTACATAACCTAACTGAGAAGGGCTCTGCATTTTTTTTTTAGTTTTGCCAAATTTGCTCTGTTTTTTCCTCTTCATTTAAAGCAACGCTGTAGTTGGCTTATTGCTTTTCTATTTTTGCATGTTTTTAGATAATTCTTAATCCTATTTAGAATCTTTTTATATGAGTATGTTTGCCATCGTGACTCAAAAAAATTTTGGTGCTCTTTGGGCAAGCTCCAGTCAGCACACCCTCTAACTCTATTCTGATTGGCTAGTTCCCTAACTCATTACCATAATTTCCATCTCCGAGGCAGCTCAACCTATAGAGGATTGTCTGTGGGGAGGCATGCACAACAAGGGTACTCTCGATGGAGAGGTATCCATGGCAACATGTACGCTCTCGAGGTTTCACAATGCCATGGATACCTCGAGATTAACGAATACCATTGTTGTGCAAAACTCCCCATAGACAATCTTTTATAGTGTATAGGGAGTCGCAGGGAAAACAAACGTATGCGTGTGATGGCAAACTTTTTTTTTTCTTGACAAGTATGATAAGCAGGCACATAGGAAACAAATACCCTTGCTACAATTCAAATAAATGTCACATTTCCACATTTACTTGAAGTGCGATAACACACAGGCACACAGGAAACAAATACACTTGCTGTAATTCAAATAAACGACACATAGAAGACAATGGCTTATCTGAGTGGAGAAAATGTCCATTTTGACTTTTCTGTATTGATGGGTCCACATGGGGATAGATCGTGTTGCTTGCGTCCGGGTGAGCTGCTTCTGTGTTGCCGGTACATTCTGAGCAGGGCGAGAGAAAAAAACAAAACAAAAAAGTTAGATTTCTCTAATACCGCCAGGCAATTTACGCGATCACTCTTACCTAGTTACAGTAAGCTGGGTAGTCGGGTACTTACCTTATTCGTCATCTGAACTGCCGCTGTCTATATTCATGGTCACATGCTACTTCCTCTTCCGCTGGCCGTAGTTGTGGACGAGGTTCACCGTGAACGGGTGCTGGAAGATACAACTTGGTCCGAATATATTTACTTGAGAGCCATCGCTAAAAGGTACTTTGCACTTTGGGGGTGGCTGGCACTGTATCTCTGGGCTGGATGTTATTACTGTGGCTGAACACAATGAATTTGACGAATGTCCTAGTATCTTTGAGTTTCTTTCCTGCTTGTCATCTGAGAGTGTGCTGTAGTTGTCTATGGACTATAAGGAGCGGTGTCCAGAAACTTGCTGGACTTCGTTTGGGGGTACACCTTGTTCCACAAGATGCTGGACTACAGTTTTTCTTGTGGAATGGTGGGTTATTCGCCTTTGGGTAGACAGCCCAGCATGGGACTTTATGCGTTGAAGCATGCAGCGTATCTTGTTTTCACCCACTGCCATTGACTTATACCACAACAAAGCACCAGGCTTGTAGTTTATGTTTGGTGCTAGATAAAATGGGCAATCTGGGGCAAGCATTGTAGATGGCCTTTGAGATGAGTACTTCTCATATGCTGCCACTGGGTCACGGTCAGGGTTTTCTGAGTTTTGATACATTGTAGGCTTAATTGCTCAGACGTCCCGTGGGTTTTCTCCTGTTAGGGTTTTCGTCTGCCTCTCGTTATATTGGATGTATTTTTTTCCAGCTGAGTCTGTGAGAAGCTGGAGGTCCCCCATCGCAGGGCGTACTGCTCTGCGGTATGTAAGGCATAATATAAGCCGTTGTTGAAGAAGAACATGTTTAGGAGTCTTGTGGGGTTTTGCATGTCCAGTGCACCTGACTCATACAGTTTGTCTATCTTCATCGCTGATAGGGCCTCGGATTGCATTGGTTTATTATCCTTTCCCATCTTTTTTAAGTATTTTTGTTTTACTTGTAAGGTGGCCAGAGTTTCCCTAAATACCTCTGTGTTTCCATGGAAAATTGAGTGCCCGTACTTGTGCCTAATTAAATACCTGTCTGTGCTGCCAAGGATCCCACGGAGAGTGCTTGGCTCATATTGTTCTCCATCCAGTCTTTCTAATTTAAATATGAAGTTGGCTACCAGCTCATCCAACTCGTTTACTGGTATGTTATGTATATTGTGGATTTCTCCACTGTTAGCCAAGTAACTTTTGAAGATGTGCATATCATTCTCCGTTTTTTATTGTGCGGCTGTTTTCCTGGTCTGCTATGAATTTGGCTCTCTCCGATAGTGGTTCGGATGGGCGAGGCAATGCCATTTTTGTTCTTTTATTATTATTACTTCAGAGGGCTGTCACTATCGGGGCCGAGAAGTATGATTTGCCGTTGTTGTGTGTGGCTGTAGATTCACATTTGATTTTAAGACAGCTGTGTTGCGCGATGGTTGCAGCTTGAGAAGCTGTTCGATTTTGTTGTGCTGCACTACTGACATACTGAGTGCAACACAACAAGATCGTGACATACTCAGTGCAGGAGAACAAGGATATTCCAAGCATGGATTTCCATGCACAACTGCGTTCCACCATACACTATAGCCAGTTTACTGCTAATGTTACTAATGCTAAAGGACACCTTGGAAGAGACAATATTACTACGGTGAGCAATTTTTTTCTTCTCTGTCCCAGATCAACCACTTTTTCACAGCCTATCTGCTGGGGACTAGAATGCTTTTTGTGAATCACAAAATATGAGAAAGATGGTAATAAAACTGACTGACAAGGATGGAAATGTGTTGATACAGGAAGAGTCAAAATATGTGCAGGAAATTGTATGTCAGTTGAATGACAAACTGTGTTATGAAAAGCTAATCTTCAGTCCCGATGGCACCATTCAAACTGATTTTGAATGATATTGTGGATGAAGTTTGCTGTTGGTTGGATTATGAATGGGGAAAGGGCTTTTTATTAAATGTGATTATCCAGTATGCCCTGCTTTTCTTGGCTTCCCCATGATGTTATGTCTGAGGAAGGATATCACTTGAAACCTCCAGAGTATCTTTACAGTTTGGTGTGGTTTATTAATACTTTTCAGCTTTATAAACTATTACATTTGATAAAGTTTGTGCTGCATAAGGGAGCTCCATTCAAATACTTATCCAGTTGTCTGGCCACGCCCCCTCCCCAATTTTAGGCCTTTCTTATAATAAGCTCTTTTTTTCACTGCCAAATCCCCCCTACCCACCCCCCTTTTCCTTTCCAATTTTGAAATAGCAATCAGTGTATTGGAAAATCATGAAGTTAGTCTGAGTGGGAAACATCTTTAATATTAATGCTGGAAGTATTATTTTGGCCTGAATTTCAAAGCTACTTATTGTTTATGATTGAGAAACAGTCTTCTTGAATTTTTTCCATTTGCTTGTGTGTCGCTATATGCATTCTAAAAAAAATGTCTTGCCTGTAAGTATCTAGCTGTGATGCAAGGCTAAATAATTTTAGTAATCCAATGATATTTATTTTACTATGTAATCTTCTGCTGGATGCCAGTTTTCAAACAACATGAAGTCTTGCTATATTATGACATATGCAGTGAGTCCCAACCTTCGAACTGCTCCGGAGGTGAGAGTTAACTTTCCATGCAGGGCATGGAACCTTGAGCGCGAGCTCGGTCGAACACTCTGTCTGTTGTTGCTCAAACTCAAACTGTCAGATTCTTTACTCCGCCTCACTGAACGGTCGCTCCGGAGATTTCTCCTTCTGCTTGGTTCGTTTGTCGGTTAAAAGTATTAATTTATCGTTTTTGACCGAATTAAACCCATAACCGGTCGGTTCAAGCTCTGTCTGTGGTTTTGTAAGTAATAGATAGGCTTACATTTATTTTATTCTGTGTGGAACTTGTGCAGCTTTCGGTTGGGTTTGAACCGATCAGTTTATTCTCAAACTTCACTAGTCCTTTATTAGAGTGCGGTTCCCGGTTCTTATCGGTTCTAAAAAAAACGGATTTCAATACGTTTTTTTTTTTCACTACCCGTGACACGGTTGGGAACCGATAAGGGAGTCTTGCTTGGTGGATTGCTGTAAACGGGCAAGTTTGGTTAGACTGGCACTATGTCTGAGAAACCCAAAAGAAAAACCGGGCCCACTGGGTTTCAGCACTGTGGTGTTTGTGGGGAAGCCTTTGCTAAGGCTGACCCACACACCACCTGTGTATATTGTCTGGGGTTTGACCACCTCAATGTAGACTGCCAGATTTGTAAGAATGTTCCTGCTGCCACCGTAGAAGAGAGAGTCTGTAGGCTCAGGGAAAGGGAGGCCAAGAAGTCCGCTGACCGGATGGCCAGCCGGTTCGGTCCCAGCCGAACGGAGGGCGTGCCCTCTGACCAGGGCGATACTTCCTCGGGCAAACGAAGAGCCAGCTCTGAGGAGCTGGTTCCAACTAAAAGGACTAGGAAGTCAGCTAGTGGGGAGCCAAAAGTTCTTTCTCCAACCGCTGAGGAAATAGCTAAAGCAATTCAAATTGTCCAGTCACTTTCCCCGGTTCCGACCGAACCGACACCATCAGGGAAGCGCTCGGTTCGGCCGGTTCCATCGGTTCAAGATTATGATTTTAAGGATTTTTATGAACCGGAGGAGGGGGAAGAGGAGTATGAGGAGAGTGAATGTGGTTTTGAAAGTCTGGATATGCCCATTGAACCGGACATTTCTCCAGACAGATCGTCAGGGGTTTCTCCCCCAAGGCTGTCTGAGTCTCCTTCTCATTTTATGTTCTATAAGAAAGTTGCTGAAACTCTCCAGCTCCCTATTGAGGAAGCTGTTGATGACCAAGAGGAGCCTGATTATGTAGAAATGATGGATATTCCAGAGTCTAGGAGACTGTCTATTCCTTTGCATAAATCTTTTTGGGAACAGACAGTAAAAATTCTAAATTCCTCACACTATACCTCCTGTTGATAAAAGGATGGACAAGAGGTATACGTTATCAGCCTCTGATACAGAGTTCCTTACACAGCAATGCAGCCATGTGGGGTTGGTGCAGGCTGCAGCCTGTGACAAGGCAAATGTTCCTCTAGCTTCCCACCCCCTTGAAAAGGACTCCAGGAGGATGGATGCCATGGCAAAGAAACCGTATATGGCAGCATCTTTGGGACTCAGACAGGCAAATTATATGGCTTATGCTGCTAGGTACCAGAAATCCAGATGGGATACTGTGCTGGCCCTGGCAAAACAGGTCCCTGACCAGTTTGCCAGGGAGCTGGAACAGGTGGCTGCGGATGGTATTGAGGCATCCAAGGTGCAATTTCATGCTGCAGTAGACTCTAATGATGTGTCATCAAGAGTCATGGCTACATCTATGGCACTTCGCAGAATGGCTTGGCTCAGATGTACTACCCTGTCACAAGATACTCAGTCTAAGGCCATGGATTTTCCTGTTGTGGGGAATTCTCTGTTCTAGGGACATGGATATGTTGTTCATCCACACTTATTGGCAGGTCCCTTGCCGCTTTAAATCTTGCCGGAAGGTCTTCAAGCTGGCTCCTCCCACCCACCCGGGTGGTAAAACTCTCGGCTTCGCCCCATGACGCCAGATCTTCCTTACCGCTTGGAAGCTCAGGTTCCCTCCTTAGCACTCTGCGTTTTCGACTGGTTCCTGAAAATTTTGGTCTTCGAATTTATTGAAGTGTCCTTTTTGAATCTTCGATCTTTTCTTCTTCGCTACGGTGATGGCTTTTCCGGCCCGAGGCGCTGATTAGTTCCTCCAGGAGGGACTTGCACTCCACGTCGTTTTTTGCCTGGATTTGGATCACGATCCTCAGGCTTGCAATTTTTGTTCTGCCCTTTCGGTCAGCTCTCTGGAGGACCGCGCGGCTCGTTCGGGGCTCGGACATCCAGTAGATCTTCCTGGACATAAGTCTCCACCACTCATTCACACTAGTGGGATTGGTGGCCGGGCACTAAGACCCATCGAGGCAAACTTTTTTGCTGGAGGGTCGGTGGCGAGGAGGCGAGCGCCCGCGAAGTTCTGGCGCGCGAGCAGCCAGCTCGAGTGTAATGACCATCACCGGCGGCGACCCTCCAACAGCCTCAGTTCCTTTTTCCACGCCCGTCGAGTGCGCTTCAGTGGCAGCGATGGCTGCGCCTGTCGAGTCAAACTTCAAACTAGCGCATAGTTTTCAGTTTGTTTTTGTAACATTATCCGATAGTAGTATAGCTAGTTTTATTCTATTTTTCAGTAAAATTTTTCTAATATTTAAATTTAACTTACTTGAAGAAGTCTCGGCCTACTGGGCGAGTCGACCATGAGCAGGTCAGGTGACGGTAGGGAGACTTCATTGAAAGCTGTTCAGTCAGCGGGCTGGGTCCGGTCAGCCTCCTTCTCCTCAGCGGGGTTCCGACTACGGTCAGTCCGATGCCGGGATAGGCGGGTCCCCGCCGGGCATAAATAAGCGATCGCATTCTCTGCGCCGTTGACCTCGAGCTCTTCTTGACCCACAGGTCAAAAAGAAAGGCATCACTGGAAATTAGCCCTCTGGTATGTCTCTTGCGTCGACGGTGGGTTATCGTTGCTAGTTGCCGGTCTCCTTCTTCGGAGTCGCCAGCTTCCGATAATCGTCGTCCTCGACATCGGAGCCCCTCCCCGCCTATAGGTAGGGCTCCAGATGAGCAGTTTCATCAGTGGGCCGCTCTTATGGAGCGATGGGCTCGGAGGTTGGTTCTTCTGCCTGGCTCGGTTACCTCGGAGCCCTCGGGCTCCTCCGGCGATCAGGTAGGGCGGTTGGACCTTCCTAGTCGCGCGGCGCCTTCTTCGGTGCTAGCGACTCCGTGCTTAGGTGTTTCCCCCCCTCACATGGCTGCGGCGCAGGGGGCCTCACCGATGCCCTTATCTCCTGGTATTTTTCCTTCTCTTGTTTTCCAGGTTCCCGGGGCTTTTCCGGCGCCTTCTGCAGGGTCTGTGGCCGTGTCGGCGCCGTTTTCGGGGCCGCCGGAGCTTGCGGCGCCGTTGGCGGCGCCGCGTGGTCTCTCGGCGCCGTTGGTGGCGCCGCGTTATCTCGCGGCGCCGCCGGTGGTGCCGTTGGATCGGGCGGCGCCGTTCGCGGCGTCGTCTGCGATGCCGTTCGCGGCGTCGTCCTCGGCGCCGTTCGCGGCGTCGTCCGTGGCGCCGTTGGCCGCGCCGTCTGCGGCAGCGTCGTCAGCAAGCGCCGCCGAAGCGTTCGCGAGAACGCGATGCCTCTTGGCGCCCGTGCGCCTCCTCGAGTGCCGTCTTCAGCCCGTTTGCCGTCTCGGCGCCGGCAGCCATGGGACTCTCCTTGTTTTCTGCCATTTCCTCCTCTCCTAATTTTCCTCCTTTCCTGTCCAAACAGTCCTTTCTGGACCATCAGGAGATGATGTTGAGCCTGACCCAGACCTCGGTTGGGTGATGAAGTGGAAAACAGGATCTTTCTTTGCTACAGAGCCTGTAGTGAGGACCTGTCCTTTAAGTCTCTGTTGAAGAACCTGGGATCCACTCTTTCTCTCCAGACTACGAACGTCGATCCTGGGAAGATATTAAGACTCAGTATATCTTCATGCCCGGAGATCCCTACGGTTGACTCCTCGATTCAGCCTTCCCTTGAGCGCTGTCTCAAATGGTATGGAATAACCCTGCTCTTATTCCCTCAGTGGCTAAATCCATTGATAAAAGTATTCAGCTCCCAAGGATCGTCCCATTTTGGCATCCCAAGCGCTGCGGATCCTATTGTAGTCCTGGCAGAGAATGACAAAGTCGTTCTTCTCAAACTACTACAGCTTCGACCTATTAACAAAGAGTCTCGTAAGATTGATACATTAGGTAAGAGAGTCTTTGCTGCCTCCTCTAAGTATACGTGTTGCCAGTTATCAAGGCTATTTTCTCAGTATGAGTATATCCTGTGGCACTCTATGAAAAGAATGGTTGAAGCTCTTCCAGATTCGGATTCCAAGTCAGAGCTTCTTCTGACCTTATTAAGTATTGAGTCCAATAACCAACAGGTCAAAGCCGCCATGGATACTTCGACACTGCTTCTCGCTCGCTTGGCCGGTTTGTACTCGGCGCCATTCCTGGCTGCGTGCTACAGCTTCCTGCGAATGATACTCAGCAGCAGGTGATGGCTGCCTTTTGATAGCTCCTTTCTTTTTGGCCCTCAGGTGGAGCAAGCCTTAGAGGCCACTCAGAAGACTAGATCGGCCATTAAGTTGGCCAGACCTCCGCCTGCCCCTCTCGAGGGCATGTGAACAGGCGTCAGTTTCATAGTCGTCAGTCGCTTGAGGCAGAGGCAGGGAAGCTTCCGCAAAGCCAACCTGCCCAACCTCAAAGAAGAGCGCAGCAGAAAGCGCCAGGGACCTAAAGCTCCAAGCGCTACCTTATAGTCGTTGGCCCAAGTTCCATCCACTCTGCCGGTGGAACTTTCTCCTCAGGTGGGAGGTGCGTCTGATGTACTTCTACAACCAGTGGAAGTCCATAACCTCAGACAAATGGGTTCTTCGGATAATGTGAGGTTACTCTCTCAATTTCTTGGAACCCCAGTGTCCTCCCATCGACAGCCCAGGTTGTCGGCCTCTCAATCAGATCTCCTCACAGAGGAGATCAGGCCTTCTGAACAACAGGGCAATAGAACTGGTGCCCCGCATCTCTGTGAAACACAGGTTCTCTCCCATTACTTCTGGTTCCAAAGAAATCTGGGGATCGCCCCTTTCTAGACCTCAAAGTTAAACAAATTCCTCCCCAGGGAGAATTCAAGATGATTCCCTAGGTACCCTGTTACCCTTGCTGCATCAACTACGACTGGCTGGCCTCTCTGGATATGCAGGATGCTTACCAGCATATCCCGTCCACCCGACCCACCAAATTCCTCAGGTTTGTAGCTTTGGGTCAGCATTATCAGTTCAAGTCCTGCCCTTTGGGCTATCCTCGGCGCCCGCAGTTTTTACAAAGTGTTGTGCAGTTCTCATGGCGCATCTCAGAAAAGTCGGACTCCAGTGTTTCCCTACCTGGACGATTGGCTTCTAGCAAGCCCTTCCGGCCAAGGGACTTTGAAAGCCGTGCAAGACTTCTACGTCTTCTCAACGTCCATGGGAGTTCTACTGAATTTGAAAAAATCTCAGCTGCAACCCTCCCAGAGGCTCCTTTTCATAGGGGCCTTCTAGACACCTCTTCAGCGAAGGCTTTCCTTCCAGAGGACAGAAGACTCGACATCCTTCGTATGGCCCGTTACATCAGGAGAACCAATGGTTACAGCTCTCTCGATACAGCGCATGTTGGAGTCTCATGGCGTCCTCGAGTCTTCACTGTCCCTCTGGCCCGACTGCACATAGAACCACCAGTGGATGCTCTCCACTCAGTGGTCCCCGACCTCTCACCCCAGTCTTATCCCATCAAGGTAGCCGGAGCCCTTGAAGGTCTCTCACCTGGTGGTCTCAGAAACAATCTCCTGGAAGGATTCCCTTTGCTCCCCGGATCATCAGATCTCCATCACCACAGATGCATAGCTAATGGGATGGGAGCTCACTGTCTCTCCTCCACACTCAAGGTGTATGGACTCAGTTGAAACTCATCTCCACATAATGTCCTGGAGATGAGAGCGGTCTATGCAATCGAGCTCTGAAGGATGTCCTTTGTCACAAAACATTCTCCTTCAAGCGGACAACAAAGCAGTGATGTATTACATCCAACAAGCAAGGTGCTCATTCTTATCCCTTTGCAGGAAGCAATGAGGGTGTGGGAGTGGTGCTTGGGCACAAGTCTCTGATTCAAGCGGTTTATCTGCCAAGTGTACAAAAGCGACCTAGCAGATCACCTCAGCAGAGCGGAGGCAGACCCTCACGAGTGGTCTCCGATCCAGCCGTGCTTCGGTCCCTGTTCAAAGAGTGGGGGACTCCAGACCTGGACCTTTTTGCATCCCACTCAGCATAAAACTGCCTCTCTTCTGCTCCAGAAATCCAGGGCCTGGCATTTTCTGTCAGGATGCGTTCAGGCTGCGGTGGACAAAGCAGCTTTCTCTTCGCATTTCCACCACTTCCTCTAATCCAGAGTACTCCTCAAGTTGAGTCTCAGGGGACCAAGATGATTCTCATTGCTCCTTCCTGGCCTCGCTAGCTAGTGGTTCCTCTACTCAACAGTATGTTGGCAGCCTCTCGAGACCACTTCCTTTAGCAAATCAGTCTTCTGACTCAGGGGTTAGTTGGTCCATCCAACCTGAAATCACTTCACCTTCATGCTTGGCTCCTGAAGAGATAGAAGTGAATGGGTTCAACGTCTCGTAGAGTCTCAGACATCCTTCTGGCTGCTAGGAAGCCAGCCACCCAGCGTCACGGCTTCCAAATGAAGCGTTTTCTCTCTAGTGTGCAAAATCCTCTTGGAATCCCTTTTCCTGTCCTCCTGGCAAGGTTCTGGAGTATCTTTTGGACCTATCAAACTTAGGTCTTCAATACTCCACAGTTAAAGTTCACCTTAGTGCCATCTCAGCGTTCATGAGCGGTTTCTTTTAACTCTGGCTCAGTTACCTATAGGGAAAGATTTCTTAAGGGATTCTCCATACCAGACCCCCTGTTAGCGTCCAGTTGCAGCCTGGGACATTAACCTGGTGCTGGGACATTCACTCGGAAGCCTTCAGACCCTTAGCTACCTGTGAGCTAAAATTTCTTACCTGGAAGACTGCCTTCCTGGTGGCCATTACCTCAGCCGCCCAGGGGTCTCTGAGATCATGCACTGATTCTGGACCCTCAGTACACTGTATTCCATAAGGACAAGGTAGTTCTCCGTACTCATCCTAAATTTCTTCCCAAGGTTGTGTCAGAATTCCATCTGAACCAACCTCTGGTACTCCGCTTACTTAGCTAATTTCCAAAATGAAGGGAGCAGGCTCTTCATTCCTTGGATGTTAAGAGAGCCTTGCGGTTCTATTTAGAATAGAACCAGGATGTTCATAAAGACTCAGCAACTGTTCCGTTTCTTTCAGCGACACCCGGCTGGGTCAACCTGTCTCTAATAGATGTATCTCTTCATGGTTAGTGGCATGCCTTCGTCATTGCTATTCCATGGCTCAAGTTAAATTAGAAGGTAGAGTTCGCTCACTCTACTAGGAGATGGTCGCGGCATCCCTAAGCGGAATTCGCAATGTTCCAGTGCAGATATAGCAACGCCGCTACCTGGAGCTCAGTGCATACTTTCGTTAGCACTATGCACTGGATGTTCATGCCGAAGCGGCATTCCGCGTTGACAGAACTATCCTTAATAGGCTTCCTATCTTGGGCATGAGCTCTGGCTTTCCTACCCGCCTTTTGAGAGTTATCAACAGTACTCTCCCACTGGTGTGAATGAGTGGTGGAGAGACATGTCCAGGAAGATAGGAAAAGTGCATTACCTCCGTAATTCTTGATCTTCTTGGACGAGTCTCCCCACTCATTCCTACGCCCCCTCCATCCCGAGCTCACCGCTGTATTGGTCTTCACTCCCTCAAATCTTTGGGCGTGAGGACTTCTTTGCTGACCCTTCTTAGGGTCATACGGACTATCTTATGTCCGTTTTTAATATTGGTTTACCTTTTACATTGAATTCGCTGCACCTCCTTGGTAAAAAGGTACTGAAGCGGTTGGAGGGTAGTCATGAAGATGGTGTTACCGCTTCGAGCCGCTGCTTTCGCAGCGCGCCGTGTCTCATAGCGCCGTCTCTGTCCGACCCTCCAGCAAAAGTTTGCTCGATGGGTCTTAGTGCCTCGGCGCCAATCCCACTAGTGTGAATGAGTGGTGGAACTCGTCCAAGAAGATCAAAATTACGGTGGAGTACGTAATTTTCCTTTTTTTCCACTCCGGAGATTCCATCGGACCGGCGGGTGTCCGCTTCGACTGTTTCTCTGCAGTTTGATCCTGCCGGGGAAGGGGCGGTTCCCCTCCCTCTCCCTCGGTTGCGGCCCTTATCCCGCTTTCCTTGGATTCATCTCATGCAGCTTTGTTCAGGGAGCTACGTCTTTCCCTCTCCTCCAAGGGAGAGGGACCCTGGAGCCCTGTCGTACGGCCTAAGGCTAAAGGGCCGCAGGCAGGGTCTCTTCGTCGGCGGGAGCGGGATCTCTCCCCTCCCTCATCGGCCGGCCTTCCGACTTCGGTCAGGATTCGGCTTGGCCACTGGCTAACGGTATCGTCAGGTCCAGCTGGCCAGGTTCCCCCATAAACATTGTCGAGTCTCACAAACCCATCTTTTGGGGTCTTCTGGTGCTATCTTCCCTCCCGCCTTGGCGAGAGGCTAATCTGTCCTCCCGCCGAATTCGACAGCCCTCGGTCCTTTCTTCGAGCGAGGGAGGGCGGGCGCATCCCGCTCCTTCCCAGGCCATGTAGTCCCCAGTTTGGGTCTGGGGTCTCGGTCAGCCTCTGGGTCCTTCCAGCTCACGCGCGATCTCGGTGTTTCTCGGTCGAGGCACCGGGTTAAGTAACTGCCGTTCTTCTCGTCCCCTCCTCGGATGAGAGTGGTTTCGATACCCGTTGGCGTCGGTGTTCCTGAGAACTATTGGCAACAGCAATTGTCAGTTTGAATAGTCCCGATTCATTCTCCGAGATAACCAGCCACCAGGCTTGGTGTTGCAGCTATTCGAATTGGTTGAGAGCCCTCTCCGGGCGGTTGCTCATCGACCCTCGCTGCCCCTCCGCCTTCAGTGGGGTTCAGGCCAGGCCATGACCTGTTCTTCGAGGTCCTTGGTCCCCCTCACTCCTGCCGCCCGGCGAACGAAGAGTGCCTCGGGCCTCTGGCGGCTTTGCAGATCCTTCAGAGCCTGAAACAGGCTCTGCTATGTTTCTAGCAGGGAGGACCGGGGTCTTCCCAGGAACGATCGATGAGCGACAGCCCATAGTCTTGAAGGGTTTGCTTCAGCTCATTCAGAATTCACTGGGATGCTGGCTTCGAGCCCATCTCCAATCGGGCATCTCACCCCACGGAGATTCTGGATCGGGGGTTCTTCTCTGAGGCCCCAGTGGCTGAGGCTATCGTGGGCCCAGCCTTGGAGCTATGGCGTGACTCTTCCTGCCCTGCGCGCCGGCCAGGGTGGCTCGAGGTACCCTGTCCTGTCGGTTCTCTGCGGTTTCTGGAGCACCCCTCGGCTGAAGGGTAGTCACCGCGACGTTTTCCAATGTCTTGGAAATGCTGGGGATGTGGACAGACCCCCGACAAAGGAGTCCAGAAGGATGGACTACGTCTGGCGCCAAGGTTTCGCTGCGTCCTCCCTGAGCCTCCGTCAGGCCAGCTCGGTTGCACTGATGGCACATTTCTCCCACACCCTTTTTGGGCTCCTGGATGAGGTCCTCCCTCATCTCCCGGCCACATTCTCACGGACCACAGAGTTCGGCAGAGTGCAGGATCCAAGGTAGGCGGTGGCCAGACAACAGCTCAGGCGGCTCTGGATCTAGGCGACTCCTGTGCCAGATCGGTGGCAGACGCAGTGACCACATCTTGCCGCAGGCACGTGGCTGAGTTATCCTCCTTCTCTTTGGAAACCCAGACGAGCTGGCGGACATCCCTTCTTGGGGACTGACCTTTTCGGCCCTGGGTGAGGATACATCCATGGGCCCGAAAGTCGAGCCACTCCGGACTCGGTCACCTCTCGCCGGAGGGTCAAGGCAACCGTCAGCCTTGCGTAAGCCCTTTGCCCCCTGAGCCTGGGGCCCCACCGGCCCAGCGTAAGGGCCAGCAGGCATCGCTGGGCGGCCTGTTGCCAGTCCAGCATCTTCCTCCAAAAGGAAGCAGGGAGGCAGGAAACCGAGAGGCTCCTCGGCTCCTTCCCCATCTAAGCCTGCTCAGTGACGGGCCAAGGGGCACTGCCCCGGCCCCGTCGTCCCAGCCCGGGTTTGCCCATGGGGGGACGGCTCTGCACCTTGTTCTGGAGGTATTTAAGGGTGGATCCTGTTGCAGGTTGTGAGCGGTTTCCCCTTTTTGAGCCATTGCCCCATGGGGATCTTGAGTTCACTGCCTCTGTCGGTCGTACCGACATGCCTGGCTCTCTAGTTAGAGGTGATCAGGAAGGCTGTGGACCCCCTCCATTCAACCCTGGGTTCGTGTCCAGGTATTCCTGGTCTCAAGCGGACGGGGCTCGCCCATTCTCCGCACGCGCCTGGATGGTCTCTCTCGCTTCAGATATCCCATCCTCAGAGCGTGGCGTGTAGCTGTTTCCTGGGTCTCCAGGATGTACCTACTCTCGTTCCGTCCGTTTCTTGGGAGACTCACCCCTTCTGGCGGGGAGCTCTACAGTTCCTAGCCAGGCCCTTCTTTGCTCAGCAGTCTCTGCGGTACTGAAGGTCGGATGTCACCACCGGAAGGCAGACTGGTCTCCCGTTTTCAGGAACAGTGAGAACTCGTACCTTAAGCGGTGAAGCTTCTTCAGGACTAAGCTCGACTCTTGAGTTCAGCTCGGCTCCGGGCGGACAGGATGAGGTTCTTCCTCCTTTGCGGTCGGGTTGGCCAGGAGATATGTCCTGCCAGGACCTCCTGCTCCTCCTGGGCCTCAGGCGCGCCTTCCCTTAGTGGGAGGGCCAGCCAGAGGTCTGAGCTCGTCCCTTGGACCAGTTCGTGACTAACAGCTCAGGAGTTAGAGAATGATCCCTTGGACCGTTCCAACCCGGCGGAGGAACATCCTGTTCGTTTCACCCTGGGTCCGGCGGTCTCTCTCGACGATGCTTCTCGGATGGGTGGGGTGCCCATCTTGGGGAATACAGAGTGCATACTCTGGTCCTCTCGTCAGTCCTGATGTCCTTCCTGCTCGCTGGAGGAACAGGCGGTCCGCTTAGCCTGCACGCTCACTCCGCCATATCGGGGTCTACAGGTCTAAGTCCAAGTGGGGCGACACCAGACCATGTGCTACCTACTCCGCCAGGTTGGTTCGATCCCTGTCTCTGTGCAAGGAGGTTCTCCGCATTGGGTTGTTGCGCGATCGAGGTTCCCAGCCATTTGATGGCAGGAGCCCCGATTCCTAGCTGCTGCCCTGGGCAGGCGTGGCTGCGCCTCATGAGTGGTCTCCCCTGCCGGAGTAGCACAGGATCTTCTCCCTCTTCCCTCCGGGAGAATACTGAGGCCGAGACTGTTTTTTGCCGCCCCTCAGCAAGGTCTGCAGGGGATGCCATAGGGGCCTCCGGACCCGGGCCCCTCCATGCCTCTCCCCCATTTCCCTTGACCTACGGGAAAGGCGAGGAGGGACTTGGTGCAGGTGATGCTGGTAGCCCCAGACTGGATTGCCAGTTCTAGTCTCCAGCTCTCCTCAGTCTCAGCCCCAGGCTCCCGAGGTGGCCTCCGGTCCGCCCGGTCCTGTCTTTCCTTTTCAGGGGAAGGTTATCCATCTGGACCTTCAGTCCCTGCACCTGTAGGCCGACCCCTGTGCAGCTAGGGGCCAGGCCTAGGGTCTTTCGGCAAGGTCCTTGACCTTGAGTCGTCTAAGAAATCAGCCAAGATGCTTTCGTTCTCTGGGAGAAGTTCTCGGTTTTTTTTGTTGATGGGATAGGGACGTGCCCTCCCGTTCCTAGGCGAGCATTCCGGACCATCTGCGGTCCATCCTTAAACCAGGGGCTCTGCTTCAGCGCCCTAGGTGCTTCTCTGGGTCTCCCCTGTCTTCCGGGTGCAGGCCGGGAGGCAGTTGGTGGTGCAGAGAAGGTCGTCTGGCACTTCTAAGCCTCGATCACGCCTCCCCTTTGGGGAGAATATCCCGGTTTCTGTGGGATCCTTGCTGGTGTGGGCTTACCTCATGTGCAAGCCATCCGAACCTTTTGTACAGGTGCGAGTTTCCCCCACCTGTTGTGGAAGAACACCTTCTTGGGGGCCACTCCGCCATCCAGAAGGTGGGGAGAGTTTCAGGCGCTCCTTTAACCTCCCTATCCGGTCTTCCACAGGGACTAGGTTGTCCTGCACCCCACCCGAAGTCCTTCCGAAGGCAGTGGCAGAGTCTTCCCTTCGGGGGTATTGCCTGTGCTGGGGTTTATCCCCATTCACACCTCGGAGGCCGTATACAGGTTCCATAGGAACCGGTTTAACGCTCACCTATCTAGGGAGCATAAAGCTAAAGTTCGGGAGAGGTTCGCCAGCTGTTCATCATCTTCGCTGAAGCCGCATCTGGCAGATTTGCAGCCCAGTGGGCGACAAGCGGGCGGGTCACCCCTGCATAGGTCTCCACTATGGCAGGCGGGGCATGGAGCCTCCCAGAGGATAAGCTGTTTTTACCGTCCTTCCGCTGCATCGGTGGCTGCTTTGAGGATAATCCGTCCAGGATATCCGCGGGGCTTCTGCCGGGGCAGGTTTTACGTTCCTTCCACATCGACCTTGGGTGGCGCGGGGAGTGCTGATCGGGGCCTCGGTTCTCCAGTCTTTCTACCTAGTGGTGTGCACCTTGCCTCCCTCCTCCCGGAGAACTGCTAGGAGTCTGCTAATAAGTGTGGATGAACAACATATCCATGTCCCTAGAAATACAGGTTACTCACCTGTAACAGGAGTTCTAGGAGTGGTATATGTTGTTCATCCACACGACCCACCTACCTCCCCGGCTTCGGCGCGCAACCTGGCTTCCAGCGGGCTAGATCTGGCGTCATGGGGCGGAGCCGAGGGTTTTACCACCCGGGTGGGTGGGAGGAGCCAGCTTGAAGACCTTCCGGCAAGATTTAAAGCGGCAAGGGACCTGCCAATAAGTGTGGATGAACAACATATACCATTCCTAGAACTCCTGTTACAGGTGAGTAACCTGTATTTTGGGGAGCAGACGGAGAATTACATGAAGAAAATGGATGAATATAGGACCACCTATAGGAGTGCACAGGCCAAGGAAAGGCAGGCCACTCCTCAAAGGCAGCCTTCCAGGGGCAGGGGCAGGCCTTTTCATGGGCCTTTTTACCAAGTCCAGGCCTCCTCTTCTGCTTATGCCCAGAGGGGGTTCTTTAGAGGGAGAGGCAGACTGGGTGCAAGCAAGCCTGCTTCCACCCCTCAGCCCAAAGCCCCGGCCAAGCAGGCACCCTGATGGGGTGGCCAGGGCCGATTCTCTTCTACCTGTAGGGGGCAGGCTGGCTTACTTTGTCCAGGACTGGAAGTCTTTAACATCAGACAAGTGGGTCCTGGAAGTAGTAAGCCAGGGACTGGTTCTCGCTTCAAAAAATTTCCAAAGTTGAGAACCAGGTCCTTTCCACCTGCAAATCCATCAGAGGCACTTGCCCTAGAAACAGAAGTTTCTACCCTACTGGCTCTCAGAGCTGTGGAAAGGGTTCCACCCCTACACCAGGGCAAAGGGTTGTACTAGAGGTACTTCCTTACCCCAAAAAAGACAGGAGAATGGCGGCCCATCCTGGATCTCAGATACCTAAACAAGCACCTTTTAAAACCAAAATTCAAAATGGTGACTCTGGGAACTATTTTACCTTCTCTAAGGCCAGGGGACTGGCTAGCGTCCCTGGACCTCAAGGATGCCTACTTCCATGTTCTCATCAGAAGCTCCCATCGAAAGTAACTCGGATTCGAACTGCCCTCAGGCCATTACCAGTTCAGAGCAATGCCCTTTGGCCTCACCTCTGCCCCGAGGGTATTCACAAAATGCCTGGCAGTAGCAGTTGCCCATTTAAGAAGGCAAAAGATTGCCATCTTTCCTTACCTGGACGACTGGCTCATAGTAGGCCAGTCTCCAGAACAAGTCAGACTTCACCTTCAGGTAACTCAGCAACTGCTCACATCTCTAGGTTTCCTTCTCAATCTTAAAAAGTCGGTTCTAGAGCCTGTCCAACTCCTCACCTTCATAGGTGCAGAACTGAACACAAAGGAGGCCAGAGCCCTCCTCCCTCTGGAAAGAGCAAGGACCCTGGTCTCTCTGGCATCCTCTTTCACCCTGCAAGTCTCTCGACCAGCAAGGCATTTTCTGCAGTTCCTGGGGCACATGGCTGCTTCTACAGCAGTGGTGCAGGGAGCAAGGTTTCAGATGAGGGACGTCCAGTTCCATTTGAGAGCCTTTTGGTCTCAAAGGAGAGACCCTTTAACCAAATTGATCCCAGTGACTTGAACCCTGATCCAAGCCCTTCAGTGGTGGCAGGACCAGAGCAATCTGAGACGGGGGGTCCCCTTCACCCCTCAGTCTCACTCCTTAATCCTTACTACAGAGGCATCCCTCTTGGGGTGGGGAGCTCACATGGGCGATCTCACTACCCAGGGATTGTGGTCCCCACGGGAATCTGTGCTTCACATCAATTTGTTGGAACTCAGAGCAGTTTTTCTAGCACTTCAAGTTTTTTCCACATCTGTTCAGAACAAAGTCGTACAGGTCAGAACAGACAACACCACTACAATGTGGTACATCAACAAGCAAGGAGGCACTCTGTCTATGGCCTTGTGCACGGAAGCAATGAAGTTGTGGTCCCTGGCTTATTCCGTGAACACCTCCCTTATGGCAGTTCACCTCCCAGGCAAGGACAATGTCCTGGCAGATGCTCTCGGCAGGATTTCCCAGGGCCATCACGAATGGTCACTGGATCCCCTAGTACTGGAGGTAGTATTTGCCAGATGGGGCACCCGGCAGATAGATCTTTTTGCAGCCCCAGACAATCACCAACTTCCTCTTTTTTGCTGCAGGTCCCCAGTGTTGGGCTCAGTCCCTCTGGATGCCTTCCTTCTCAGTTGGGAACGGAAGTTCCTCTATGCCTTTCCCCCCTTCCCTCTTCTTTTCAAGGTGCTAGTCAAAATCAGATCTCAGCCCTGCAAGATGATCCTGATTGCTCCAGATTGGGCCAGACAGCCCTGGTACCCACTCCTTATGTCCTTAGCAGTCCACCTTCCCTTTGTCTTCCCAGGAATCACAACCTGTTAACCTGTGCCCAGGGGAGAGTTTGGTACCAATCTCAAATCTCTCAATCTCAAGGCCTGGCTCTTGAAGAGTTAGAGTTTGCTGACCTACACCTCTCCCAAGGTGTATTGGATATCTTGAAGGCTTCTAGGAAGCCTTCCACCAGAAGCTTCTTATAATTCCAAATGGAAGAGATTTTCCATTTGGTGCTCTATGAGCATATTTCCCAGAATCTGCTGATTTATCCACAGTCCTGGATTACATGGTGCATTTGAATCGCTTGGGGCTGAGACCAGCTACCCTAAAAGTGCACCTGGCAGCCGTGTTGCTTTCTTATCAGCAGGTAAACTCTCTTCTCTTTCAGCTCATCCTGTATTCTCCTAGTTTTTGAAGGGGTTGCTTCACACCAACCCCCCTTTCAGGGAGCCTGCCCCTGCCTGGGATCTTAATATTTGCATTGCTCAGCTTATGCAACCCCCCTTTGAGCCCTTGTCTTCAGCAGAGCCTAAGTACTTGACTTGGAAAACTGTGTTTTTGGTAGCCATCACTTCTGCCAGGCGCATAAGTGAATTACAGGCATTGTCAGTGGAACCTGATTTTATCTCCTTTCATAGAGATAAGGTGGTCCTCAGGACTAACAGGAAGTTCTTGCCTAAGGTGGTTTCAGATTTCCACCTTAATCAATCGGTTTCTTTTCCTGTGTACTTCACTGACCATTCCTCCTCTGGCGAGAGGAGACTGCACAGTTTATATGTCAAAAGAGCCCTTAGTTACTACATAGAACGTACCAAGGGTCACAGGTTTGACTCCCTCAACTGTTCCTCACTTATGGTGAGGTTGGTGAAGGAACCTGCCACTAAAGATCCATTGCCAGGTGGATTGTCTCTTGTATCCAATTTTGCTATGAGAAATTGGGTGAGTTCCTCCCTCAGGACTGAGGGCTCACTCTACCAGAGGTACAGCTGCTTCCCTGGCTGCTGCCAGGACATCCCTATCCTAGAGATATGTCAAGCAGCTACCTGGAAAACAGTTCACATTTTTACTAAGCATTACTCCCTGGATATCCAGGCTAGGAGTGATGCTCGGTTTTAACACAGCTATTAACTGGGCGATTCTAAGTAGATTCTGTCCCTCCTCCATGGGGGTACTGCTGTGTAGTCTGCATATGTCATAATATAGCAAGACTTCATGTTGTTTGAAGAAAAAATTACTCACCTTAATAATGTTGTTTCTTCTAATGGAGTCTTGCTATATTATGGACTCCCCCCCGCCTGCCCCTCTCAGAACTTCTACTTTTGGGATGTGGGTGGGCAGTGTAGTGTTGGCACTGGGTAGATGCCCACCTTATTTTCACCCCTCCTTTTTGGGGTGTTTGGGTGTTATGTTTTTATTTTTCTGGATCCCCTGACTTGAGTCTTGCTATGTTTTGGGACCAAGAAAGATGTGTTCTTATATTTAGTAGCCAGTTGGCTAGTGTAGGTTTTCGGCTTCCACACAGAACCTTAGTGAGTTTTGCTCGTAAACATCTGACAGTTTGAGTTTGAGCAGCAACAGACAGAGTGTTCAACCGAGCTTGCGCTCAAGGTTCCATGCCCTGCATGGAAAGTTAACTCTTTCACCTCCGGAGCAGTTCGAAGGTTGGGACTCACTGCACATGTCATGATATAGCAAGACTCCATTAGAAGAAACAACATTACTAAGGTGAGTAATTTTTTCTTGTTGCTTACCCACACCAGCCATGCAGTGTGTATAATAGTTCAGATTATTGGTATTATTTGGTACATACTGATACATTGTCTTTGCACTTATGTACTTTACTAAACATGGTGACATGTTTTAAAGATAATATGTGTGTTAATATAGGATTTCATTTGAAACTTTGAGTATAAATGGAGCGATGTAATGCCGAGCACCACCCCTGTCAATGCCTCATTTAGGAGGAGCTACGTGGGGTCTGGGGTGGGTGTGTGTGTGTGATTTTATGGTGTCTGGATAGTTTTGTAAATTAATGATACTTTGTATTTACCTTCACCTTGCCAGTGTTACACCATTTTTGTGTTTTATGCATTCCTGTAATCTGCATTTTCAGCAAGACCAGATGCACCTTGAGAGGCAGGTGTGCTTCTGTTTCTGTTTTCTGAAGGAGACAGAAAAGACTGCTAAGCCATCAGCGTCTAAAGACTCTTAAGAGCACAGGGCTCCCAGATGGGAAAACTTTAATGCCTCTGATGGCAGCTGCAAAAAAAACAAAAAACAAAACATAAGAGCCTTTCTGAACACCAGCCAAAAACTACCGCTGACGAAAGAAAGCAAAAAGAGAAGCACCTTAATGTTCCCCTGCCTGAAAAGCATGTAGAGGAACCGGCACAAGAAAGAGCATGCCCTTTCCAGAGAACATTAAACAAATGTGGCAATTTTTCAAGACACTGCAGAGCATTGAATAGCCTGCCTCTGATGCCCCTCCTAGTGTCCCTCCAGAGGCGTGCTCTGAGGAGGAGGAACCAATTTCCTCAGACTATACTACTGAGGAGAGGTTCAATTCCCTGCCCTGGGTGAATGAAATATATTCATCTTTTACTGCATTTGTAAATTCAGTGGCCGATATGCTGAATTTGTCATACACTGAGACAGAAGTGGACCTAGGGGAGGTATAGTTCATGATTATGTTGGGCTAGACCTTGACAAAAAAAAAAATATATCTACCCATCCTTTAGGATGTTCAGAATGCCACTAAAATGATTCTTGGAAGGCCTTCAACCTCCATGGCCATAAACAAGAAAATGGAACAAAGGTATGTGGTAACCAGGAAGGGATCTAAGTATGTTTACACTCACCTGACCCTGAGGAGTTACTTGGGAGGCAGCTTGTGAGAAAGCAAAAGTACATTTGTAAGCTTGCCCCAAATAAAGATTCGAGAAAATTGACCTTATACTTAAAAGGATGTATATTACCTCTTCTCACTGTTGAGGCAGGATGCCTACTTAAAGAGCAGCTGACGCCTTCAGGAGAACTTTACCAAAACATAATATTTGGACACAGTCCAGCTTGTATTTCACAATAGTTCTGTAGTCTGCCTCCCCATTATTTATTACTGAGGTCATCTGCATGAAAACAGGATCTTTGTTCCTGAAGAGTTCCTCTTTCAAACAACATGAAGTCTTGCTGTATTCTGACAAACTGTAGTTAGCTTCAGCCTTTAAACTGCCCCGGAGAACATAGGGTTAAATTTGTATGCAATGCATAGAACATTGAGCTCGAGCTCGGTTGAGGTCTCAGTCTGCAGCCCTTTGAATCCAAACCGTCAGATTCTTACAAGCAAAATCTCACTAACTATACTATGTGGAAATTCTAAAATGTTAAACTAGCCAACTGGCAACAGAGAGTTTTGGATTCCAAGGGAAGACTCAAGTCAGGAAACCCAAAACCAATCCAAAATAAGGATAACAATACAACAAAACACCCAAATAAAAAGGAGGGTGTGCAAGAAGCACCTCTGGGGTGCAGCACTGCACCTGCCTACCCACTTCCCAAAAAACCAGGTTCTGAGAGGGGAGGCAGAGAGGGAGGTCAGAATACAGCAAGACTCCATTAGAAGAAATACAGCTCTTACTTTGAGAGGGCTCTTGCAGTAGGTAATTACAAATAGGACTGACGCCGGCCGGCGGCAGGACCTCACGGAAAATTTCTAGCTAGCAGTCCCTGGCAAGGGACCGCTCCCATCAGGTGACCGGCGTCGAGGCGGCGTCAGTATAAAGGCGAGTTCCGGACGCCCGCCTTCCAGTTCTTTCCGCCGTTAGCTCGTGCAGCTCCTGTGACAAGAGATGAATTAACCCATAAAGCCCTGTTCTTTATTAGGTTTGCGAATATTTTCAGTATTTTCTGTTTCGTCAGGCTAACGTCGGTGTATGTCGTCCCCTTCAAAATAATGCGACTGACTGCGCACCAACTGCCACACAGCACGGCCACACTTTCTGCCTTTTTTGTCTCAGCCCTGACCACGCGGTAGACAAGTGCCTGCATTGTCTGCACTTCAACGCGGCTACCCGCCGACGACGCCAACAGTCCTTGGAAGCCCATCTGCTCAAAAAGAAGATGTCTTTGATGGAGAAGGAGTTGAAAAAGCTCTGGCAGGCGTCGACCTCTCCCGAAGGGCACCACAAAAAGCGGGACAAAGAAAGGCACAGGGAGAAGGCCTCCTCGTCCGCGACTCCGGCCGGAGTCGCGGTTCAGGTAACATCCCCTCCGGGGGACCATCCGACGGCAGCCTCCAAGGTTTTGAGGAGGCGCCGGCCCGCCTGCCGGGCTCAGGCCGACTCCTGCGGGCACCTCCGGCTAAAGGAGGCCTCTGCCGTCCAATACCGCCGCAGGCTTGCGCCTACTGGCACGTGGCACCTCCTATAAGTCGGAGAAGACCATAAGACGTCCGCTGGAGCAGCGATAAGATGCACCTCGGCGTCGGGCCCCTCGACTGGCCGCCTCGCCTCGCCCCGACGAGGGACCTCTGTCGGACGCCGGCCCCTCCGCGCCCGGAGGGATCCAGCCCGTAGTTGCATGTTGCTCCTCCGATGTCTGCTGGGCATCGGAACCTACGACAGACCTCCATCTTCTGTCATCCCAGGTTCCCACAGCCTTCGCTGCCCGGGAGCCCGAATCACCTCAGCCTGACCCGGGACTTTTCCCTCCATCCCGGGCAATGCTGGGGAATTCCTCCACCGTCAGACCCTCCTTCTAGAGAACGGATCTGCGTCTGCCCCAGACGGCCCGCCCGCGGCGCTGGTTCCGGCGCCCGGCAGGGATAATCCTTCTCGTCGGGCCCCGATCCCTCATGGGCCTCTCAATGTTGACCGCCCGTGGGAGGCTTCTTACTGGGCCGCTCTGCTCCGCAGCTCCTCCGGTACCGGGTATCCGCCGTCCTATCCGACGCCGTCTTACCCAGGTCCACAGTATCCGGCACCGCAGTACCCGATGCCGGCTCCACCGCCGCATAACCCGACGCCGCAATACCTGGCACCAGTTTTCCCGCAGCTGGGTTACGGATACTCTCCTTATGGATATAATCCGTATAGTTATCCCCCCCCCCTCCTCCTGCACCGCCCCCAGGGCCGTCTGTGGATCTGCAGGAGACTCTGGCTTCCTGGTGGGCTGAGACCAAGGCTCAACTCACCAAGGAAGTTGAGAGCCACCTTACGGCGACGGTGCCACCCCCGGCCCCCGTACGCCCGAGACGGCACACTCCCTCTCCGGATTCCAGGGCCCTTCCCTCTGGATCCAGAGAGGGGCAGGACACGCATCCAGGGATCCCCCCTAAGGAACCCGTTCCTCCCCCTAGACGGGTCAGGGAGTCTTTCTCTGCTTCTAATTCTTCTTCTTCCTCACTCTCGGAGTCATCGGATTCCTCCGACGGATGCTCCGAGAGAGACGATGAGCCCCGCTCTCCGTCCAAGCCCCGGCCGAGGACTCCTCCGAAGTCTCCTCCGGAGGATCCTTCCTTCATGGAGTTGCTCAGGAAGATCCAGGAAGTATATCAGTGACGTTCTCTGGAACCAGATCCTCAGCGGGTCAAACTCGCCGAACATCTGGACCTGCCCCTTACGGCTCCTACTTTAGTGCCACCCCGGATCGAGCCTCACGCCCACCTTGTTTCCACTATTTGGAAACAACCGTCAGCTTTAGCCCCACTTCCTAGGAAGTTCAACAGGCTATACCAGGCTCCGGAGGGTGTAGAGCATCACTCCTAGCCTGGATATCCAGAGAATAATGCTTGGTAAAGGTATGGACTGTTTTCCAGGTGGCTGCTTGACAAATTTCTAACAAAGGGATATCCCTGGCTGCAGCCAGGGAAGCAGCTGGCTTTTCAAACAACATGAAGTCTTGCTGTAGTCTGACTGTTGCAGTTAAATCCTGCCTTTCAACTGCCCCGGAGAACAAAGGGTTAACTTTTCTATGCCTTGCATAGAACGTTCATCACGAGCTCGGTTGAAGCTCCTGTCTGTTGTTCAGACTGCAACTGTCAGATTCTTTACTCCGCCTCATTGAACAGTCGCTCCGGAGATTTCTCCTGCTGCTCGGTTCAAAAGTCGGTTGAAGTGTCAGTTTTCGGTCAGTTTCTACCAAATTGTTGTTTCCACATAGTCGGTTCAAGTCTCTGTCTGTGGTACCGTGAGTACTAGATAGGTTTTTGTTCTGTTTTCTGTGTGGAACTTGTTAACTATGGATCGGTTCGGCTGAACCGATCAATTTGAGTTAAAAACTTGTGCTTTACTTTAGAGTGTGGTTACCGGTCCATATCAGTTCTAAAAAAAAAAAAAACTGATTTTAATTACGTTTTTTTCCAAGACCCGTGACACGGTCAGGAACCGATAGAGGAGTCTTGCCTGGCGGAGTGCCGAAAAAAGGGTACGTTTTTGGTTAGGTTGGCCATGTCTGAGAAACCCAAGAAAAAAAACGGGCCCACTGGGTTTATACACTGCAGTGTGTGTGGGGATGTCTTTGCTAAGGCTGATTCCCCACACCACCTGTGTTTATTGTCTGGGGTTTGACCACCTCGATTCAGACTGCCAAATTTGCAAGAAATTTTCCCAAATCTACCCTGGAAAAGAGATAAGGTAGACTGAGGGAAAGGGAGACCGAGAAGTCCGTTGACCCGGATGGCCAGCCCGGTTCGGTTCCGACCGAACCAGGTGGAGTGCCCTCTGACCAGGGCGATACTTCTTCGTGCAAAAGGAGAGCCGATTCCGAGGAATTGGTTCTGACAAAAAGGAAAAGAAAAGACAAATCGACCGGTTCGGACCCAGAATCTCATACTCGGACTGCCGATGAGATAGCAAAGGCGATTAGGATTGTACAGTCGCTTAGTTCGGTTCTGACTGAACCGGCACCATCTGGCAGGGGCTCGGTTCGGTCGGTTCCCCCGGTTCCGGATTATACTTTGGAAGAATTTTATGAACCGGAGTTTGAGAAGGAGGGAGAGTATGAGGATGATTATGGTGATGGTGAAAGTCTAGATGTGCCTATTGACCCGGACATCTCCCCAGACAGACCTTCAGGTGTTTCTCCTCCTAGGCTTTCTATGTCCCCTTCACAGTACATGTTCTACAGAAAGGTGGCTGATACCCTCCAGCTTCCTGTGGAGGAAGCAGTAGAGGATCAGGAAGAGCCTGATTATGTTGAGATGATGGACATCCCAGAGTTCAGGAGACTGTCTTTTCCCCTCCACAGATCTTTTGGGAAACAGACACAAAAAATTCTTTAGTTTCCTAATTCTGTGCCTCCTGTGGACAGACAAATGGACAAGAGGTACACTCTTTCAGGCTCAGATACTGAGTTCCTCTTTCAGCAATGCAGCCATGTTGGAGTTGTACAGGCTGCTGCCTGTGATAAGGCAAACATTCCCTTGGCATCACACTGCCCAGACAAGGACTCTAGGAAGATTGATGCCATGGCAAAGAAACAATACATGGCAGCATCTTTGGGACTCAGGCAGAGCTAACTGTATGGCCTATACAGCTAGGTACCAGAAGTTCAGGTGGGACACTATACTGGCACTGGCTAAACGGGCTCGCGCCCAGCTTGCCGAGGAGCTGGAGCAGGTGGCTGAAGATGGGATTGAGGCATCGAAAGTACAGTTTCATGCTGCTGTGGACTCCAGTGATGTATCATCAAGAGTCATGGCTACATCTGTGGCTCTTCGGAGAATGGCTTGGCTCAGATGTACTAGCCTCTCACAGGATACACAGGCTAAGGCCATGGATTTTCCTGTAATTGGTAATTCTCTGTTTGGGGAGCAGACAGAGGATTACATGAAGAAAATGAATGAATACAGGACCACTTACAGGAGTGCTCAGGCCAAAGAAAGGCAAGCAACTCCTCAAAGGCAGCAGTCCAGGGGCAGGAGCAGGCCTTTCCAAAGGCCTTTTTACCAAGCTCAGGCCTCCTCTTCTTCCTTTTTGCAGTGGGGGTTTTTTAGAGGGAGAGGCAGAAGGGGGATGAGCAGGCCTTCATCCACCCCTCAGCCTAAAGCCCCTGCCAAGCAGACACCTTGATGGGTTTGCCCGGGTCGATTCTCCTATCCCAGTAGGGGGCAGGCTGGCTTACTTTGTCCAGGACTGGATGTCTCTTACATCAGACAAGTGGGTCCTGGAAGTAGTAAGCCAGGGACTGGTTCTCAGCTTAAAAAAATTTCCCAAGATGAGAGCCAGATCTTTTCCACCTGCAAATCTCTCAGAGGCCCTTGCCCTAGAGGCAGAGGTTTCTTCTCCCCTAGCTCTCAGAGCTATAGAGAGAGTTCCCGCCCTAAACAGGGGCAAAGGATTGTACTCCAGGTACTTCCTAACCCCCAAAAAGACAGGAGAGTGGCGACCCATCCTGGACCTAAGATATCTGAACAAACATCTTTTAAAGCCAAAGTTCAAAATGGTAACTCTGGGAATTATCCTTCCCTCTCTAAGGCCAGGGGACTAGCTAGCCTCCCTGGACCTCAAAGATGCCTACTTTCACATTCCCATCAGGTGCCCCCACAGAAAGTACCTCAGGTTCGAATTGCCCTCAGGCCACTTTCAATTCAGAGCAATGCCCTTTGGTCTAACATCAGCCCCAAGGGTCTTCACAAAGTTGCCTGGCAGTAGTTGTTGCCTTCCTAAGAAGACAAAAGATTTCCATTTTCCCATACTCGGACAACTGGCTCATAGTAGGTCAGTCTCCAGACCAAGGCAAGTCATATCTGCAAGTGACCTAGCAAGTGCTCACTTCTTTAGGATACCTTCTCAACCTACCAAAGTCAGTTCTTGAACCAGTGCAGCTCCTCACCTTAATAGGTGCAGAACTGGATACGGTAAAGGCAAGAGCCTTCCTTCCCCTGGAAAGGGCAAGGACCCTTATGGAACTGGCCTCTTCATTCACCCTTCAGGTGTCTCGACCAGCAAGGCATTTCCTTCAGCTACTGGGCCACATGGCAGCCTCCACAGCAGTGGTCCAGGGAGCAAGATTCCAAATGAGGGACATTCAGTTCCACTTAAGAGCCTTTTGGTCCCAAAGAAAGGATTCCCTTACCAAACTAATCCCAGTGACTTGAACCCTTTTCCAAGCCTTGCAATGGTGGCAGGATCAGGACAATTTGAGACAAGGGGTTCCATTTGTCACTCAGTCTCATTCAGTGATACTCACCACAGATGCTTTCCTGCTGGGCTAGGGAGCCCATTTGGGGGATCTTACCACCCATAGACTATGGTCACCTCAGGAATCTCTGCTTCACATCAGTCTCTTGGAACTCAGAGCAGTGTTTCTGGCACTGCAAGCTTTTTCCAAATCTGTATAGAACAAGGTGGTTCAGGTCAGAACAGACACCACCACCACCATGTGGTACATCAGTAAGCAAGGAGGCACTTGGTCTACGGCCTTGTACACAGAAGCAATGAAGTTGTGGTCCCTGGCTTATTCCCTGCAAACCTCTCTGATAGCAGTTCACCTCCCAGGGAAGGACAATGTCCTAGCAGATGCACTGAGCAGAATATCCCAGGGCTATCACGAATGGGCCCTGGATCCTCTGGTTTTGAAAGTGATATTCTCGAGATGGGGCACTCCAGAGATAGATCTTTTTGCAGCCCCAGACAATCACCAACTTCCTCTCTTTTGTTGCAGACCCCCAGTCTTGGGCTCTGTCCCCCTGGATGCACTGATTCTGAACTGGGAAGGGAAATCTCTGTATGCTTTTCCCCCCTTCCCTCTCCTGTTCAGGCTGTTAATCAAGATAAGGTCACAACCATGCAAAGTGATTCTGATTGCTCCAGACTGGGCCAGACAGCCATGGTATACCTTGTTGCTGTCCCTAACAGTCCACCTTCCCCTGTCTCTTCCCAGGAATTACAACCTGTTAACATCCACTCAGGGGTGGATTTGGTACCTGAATCTTCAGTCTCTCAATCTCAAGGCTTGGCTCTTGAAGACTTAGAGTTTGCAGATCTGCATCTTCCCAAGGGGTTCTGGATATCCTTAAGGCTTCTCGAAAGCCTTCCACCAGAAAGACTTACAACTCCAAATGGAAAAGATTCAGCATTTGGTGTTCTAAGAAGAATATTTCTCCAGACTCTGCTGAATTGCCTACGGTTCTGGATTATGTTGTCCATCTTAAAGGCCTAGGCCTCAGACCAGCTACCCTCAAGGTACACTTGGCAGCTGTTTCTGCTTTCCTGTCGGTAGGCAAGTCTTTCTCTCTGTCATCCCATCCTGTATTCTGTAAGTTTTTCAAGGGATTGCTTCACACCAATCCCCCCTTTAGGGATCCTGCTCCTGCTTGGGACCTTAATGTTTGCATTGCTCAGTGTATGTAACCCCCCCTTTGAGCCTTTGTCTTCAGCAGAGCTTAAGTACTTGACTTGGAAAACTGTGTTTTTGGTAGCCATTACTTCTGCCAGACGTATCAGTGAATTGCAAGCCCTGTCAGTGGAATCTGATTTAATCTCTTTTTACAGAGATAAAGTGGTCCTTAGAACTAACAGAAATTTCTTACCTAAAGTGGTTTCAGATTTCCACCTCAACCACTCTGTATCTCTCCCTGTTTTCTTCACTGACCATTCCTCATCGGGAGAGAGGAGGCTACACAGTTTGGATGTTAAGAGCCCTTAGTTACTACCTAGAGCATACCAAGGGTCACAGGTTTGAATCCCTCCAGTTGTTCTTCACTTATGGAGAAGTTGGTAAAGGCAAACCTGCCACTAAGAGATCTATTGCCAGGTGGATTGTTTCTTGTATACAATTCTGCTATGAAAAACTGGGTAGAACTCCACCCTCAGGCCTAATGGCTCATTCCACAAGAGGTACAGCTGCTTCCCTGGCTGCTGCCAGGGATATTCCTCTCTTAGAAATTTGTCAAGCAGCCACCTGGAAAACAGTCCATACTTTCACCAAGCATTACTCTCTGGATATCCAGGCTAGGAGTGATGCTCGGTTTGGCACAGCAGTACTTCAGAGCCTATTTCCAAAGTAGGTTCTGTCCCTCCTCCATGGGGGTACTGCTTGGTAGTCTGCAATAGAATACAGCAAGACTTCATGTTGTTTGAAGAAAAAATTACTCACCTTAGTAATTATGTTTCTTCTAGTGGAGTCTTGCTGTATTCTCACCTCCCCCCGCCTCCCCTCTCAGAACCTAGTTTTTGGGATGTGGGTGGGCAGGAGCAATGTTGCACCCTAGGGGTGTCCTTTTTACACCTTCTTTTTTGTTTGGGTGGAATGTTGTGTTTTGGATGTGTTTTTGTTTTTGGGTTTCCTGACTTGAGTCTTCATTTGAAACCAAAAACATTATATATTTGCCAGTTGGCTGGTAAAAATTTTACAGTTTCCACACAGAACACCTAGTGAGTTTTTGCTCGTAAAGATAGGACGGTTGCAGTTTGAACAACAACAGACAGGGGCTTCAACTGAGCTCGTGATAAACGTTCTATGCAAGGCATAGAAAAGTTAACCCTTTGTTCTCCAGGGCAGTTGAAAGGCAGGACCTAACTGCAATAGTAAGAATACAGCAAGACTCCACTAGAAGAAACATAATTACTAAGGTGAGTAATTTTTTCTTTCCTCCCACATCAGGGTCAGTTGGTTAAAATCAGGACAGACAACACCACCATGTACTACATAAACAAGGAGGAACAAGATCTTCCAAGCATTGCACAGAAGCAGTAAAGATCTGGAGCTTGGTATACAAGCTTGAGGTTCAGTTACCCACAGTTCATGAACCAAGGAAGGACACTGTCCTCGCAGATTCCCTAAGCAGAATCAGTCAAGGCGACCATGAATGGACCCTGAACAGGCAAGCGCATGTAACAGTGTTCAGAAGGTGGGGCACACCAAAGGTTGGACCTGTTTGCTTCTTGGAAAAACTACCAGCTCCCCTCTTTTGTTGCAGGCCTTTGTCAGTGGAGACAGTCCCAGAGGATGCCCTGGTCTTCTGTTGGACAGGGGAGTTTCCTTTATGCATTTCCCCTTTTCCCTCTCTTTCTGAGGGTGCTGTTGAAGCTCAGAAGGGAGCCTGCAATGATGATTCTGATTGCACCAGACTGAGCCAGGTAGACCTGGTATTCTGTACTCCTGGCCCTGTCCAGCAAACCTCACATTACTGTTCTCCTGAGGTATAGCCTACTAACCTTGCCTGGGGGGCACAATAACATTTCCAGACCCCAACACTCTGTGCCTCAGGGCCTGGTACTTGAGTGAGAATATTCTGGTTTAAACTTCTTGAAAGAGGTTTAGAATATATTAAACGTTTCCAGGAAGCCAGCCACTAGGAAAATGCATGCCTGAAAGTGGAAAAGGCTTTTCCTGTGGTATTCTTCCAGGTCCAGTCTGTTTATCTTGCATACTGGACTACGTGGTACACCTACTGTCTTTGGGTCTCTACTCGTCTGCCTTTAAGGTGTATCTGGCAGCTGTCTCAACCTGTGCTTTGGCTGGTAGGCAGAGAACAGTAGCCTCCCTGATTATTTTTATAAGGTTCCTTCAGGGTCTGACCCACTTGAACCCTCCTTTTAAAGATCCAGCTACTCCCTGGGACTTGAATCTGTGCATTGCCTAACTCATGGGCTTCAAGCCTATGGCAACTGCTGCTCTGAAATATGTTACTTGGAAAACAGTTTTCTTGGTGGCCCTCACCTCAGCCAGGAGAATGAGCGAGCTTCAAGCTCTGTGCACACATCCTAACTACATTACCGTCCACAGAGGTAAAGTAGTTTTGGGGACCAACAGAAAATTTCTCCCTGAAGTGGTTTCAGAATTTCACCTCAACCAATATATCACACTCCTTGCGATTTCCACTGCAAAATCCACACCAGGGGAGCAGAGACGCCATTCCCTGGATGCTAAAAGAGCTTCACGCTACTACTTGGACCACACTAATGACATCAGGTCCTCTTCAGCATAACTGCTTTTTACCTATGGGGATGTAAGCCAAGGCAATCCAGCATCCAGGAGGATCAGTTGCCTTGTTTACATGCACACTGGAGCCGGGTTCCAACTCCAGTTTCAGTGGAATCAGTGGTGCATTCCTCAGTTGGGAGCGCATGTAAACTTTTTCCAAGTTGGGTTCCTGTTTCAGTTGGAACCAGGTTCAACTGCAGTGGTTCAAAAGCATTGATTATTTTGAACCCAGTTACTTTGTACATGTAAACCTGATTCCTGAATTGATTCTGCTATACTTACTGTTGAAACTGCTGCAAAAGTAATGCAACCAGATTCAAAATCCTCCATTGCTGTGTGTTTACATGCAATGGGAACAGTTACTTTGTAATTAATCCAGTTTGAATTGATTATAAGTTGACTGATTCCCATTACGTGTAAACACACAGCAACTGAGGATTTTGAATCTGATTTGTTAGTCCTCATCAATGCAACACCATGTAAACCAAGAAGAATTACAATCTGAATGAAAATAATTGATTACAAAGCAATTGAGTCCCACTACATATAAACATAGTAATAGCTTGCTGGATAGTAGCATGCTAGCTGCTTTCTGAAAAAACATTGGCGGTCAGTTGCCGTGTTTACATGCTCATGGAATCCGGTTCAGACTCCAGTTTCAGTGGCATCAGTGCTGCATTCCTCAGTTGGAAGTTCGTGTAAACTCATTCTGAGTTGGGTTCTTGTTTCAGTCTGAACCGGGTTCAACTGCAGTGGTTCAAGAGCATGATTATTTTGAACCCTTTTACTTTGTGCATGTAAACCTGGTTGTAAATTGATTCTGCTATACTTACTGTGGAAACTGCAGCAAAAGAAATGCAACCAGATTCAAAATCCTCAGTTGGTGTATCTTTACATGCAAAGGGAATCCGTCAGCTTGTAATCAATTCAGTTCATTCTTCATCAGTCCAATACCATGTAAATCAAAATGGATTACTATCTGAATGAAGTAAATTGACTCCAAAATACTTGATTCCCACTACATGTAAACATAGCAAGTAAAAAATAAGAGGGGGTGCTCACCTAATGGATCCTGGCTAAGATCCACTCATTAAATGCTAAACTCTGTGTGCACACACAAACAAAAGGGAGCAACAGGGGGGCTTGAGTAGTATCAAGTAAGGCTTGCACAAACTCCAACAAGTCAATATATTGAGATTGAATCTTATTTATTCCATTAAAGCTAGTACGAAAATTAAAAAGCTGGAGGGTGCCTTTTCTGTGTTTATTTGGAATGGGAAAGAAGCGAGGGTCAGTCTGCAGAGGCTCAAATTAGAGTCAGGGAGAGGGGGCCTCAATTTCCTGGATTTGGGGCATTATTTTTTTAGCAGTGCAGCAAAGGTATATAGGGGATTGGGTGCACACTCCAAGGTGGCAGGTTGGGTAGATTTGGAACAGTGGAGCTGTCCTGCTAGGCTTTCGGCATTTTTGGAGAGAAGGGGCCTACGGACGTATAGGGCCCAAGATGGGAGAAACCCTCTGACATTAGTCACTTTGGAAAGCTAGGTGAAGTTTAAGAAGTTGCATGGATTGGGTGGGATGGATAATCTTCTGGTGCCCATTGTCTGGAATCCCTTTTTCTTACCGGAGTGGTAAGACCCTGGGCTGAGGGAGTGGGAACAGATGGGGGCTAGAAGTTTGGAGCATTTATGTCAGCAGGATAATATCCTCCCTTATACAACAGTGAAGCAGGGTCTGGAGTTGTTCTGTTACTTTCAGATTAGAGCATACTTTTCCGGATTGGATAGAGGAGGACAGGGTAGGCAGGAAATGTTAAAAATTGAGTCTTCAGTTATGTCAGTAGCTGGAGACCCGAAGGGGTTTTTTGGGAAAGTAGTTAAGGAATGTAGGAGTTGTTTTCAGGATCAGTCACAAAAGGTAAGGGGTTTCTGGGAGAGAGATTTAGGGGGCCCAATATTGGATCAGAACTGGGCCATGGTGCTGTCTTTGCATATTATGGGCCTTCTCGTCTGTAACAAGTTTAAAGAAGCTTTTTACAAATTTCTTCACAGGCTTTATCATCCACCTGCAATAATACATAAATATCACCAAGGTGTCTTGCCACAGTGTGGAAGGTGTGAGGTGGAGATGGGGACCTACTATCATTGTTTTTGGGAGTGCAGGGTCCTACAGAGATTTTGGAGGGTGGAGGCCTTGGAAGTGCGGAGAATGACTGGGAGGGTCTTATGGCTAGACCCCTTATGTGCTTGTTTGGAGTGGAGGTAAATGAGGAAGGAGAATGGGAACCCCTACTCCAGTGGATGAGGGTGCTGTTCATCGTGGCCCGACACTGTATTCAGGGTACTTGGGTTTCCCATGTGATTCCCTCTGTGTGACAATGGCAGGCTGTGGTTCTTTGGATTTTGGCACTGGAGCAACTTACATTATTGGTTAAGAATAGACTGGAGGGCTTTGCAAGGGAATGGGCACCCTTATTGTCAGATTTAAGTCCAGTAGCGAGCATGTCCCTATGGGAAGGGATGGAGGGGTAAGGGTGTTGGGGTGTATGGTAATTGGGGCGTGGATGAAAGTGAGGGGATGTGATTGTGACTGATAAAGACAATGAATAAGCTAAAATGGCCTGAGCTTCAAATACAGAAGGGATGTTTCTCCCTTATTTTATTCACATGGAAAGATGGAATTATCTTGAGCCGGATCAATGCTGTGTACTGTACAGTACTCTGTGAATGATTTTTGGTATATGGATGTGAACTGTTTTACAGTTGTCTTTTAATAAAATCTTTTTATGCAAAAACAAAATAGTACAAAAAATGAAAACCAACCCCAAACCAACATAGCCAGCCACCAAGAACCCCAGCTCTTCACCTAACGGCTTCCTCAGATTCAAGCTCAGTGTATTTGCTTGTTGGACTTTGTTCAAGCCTTACTCGATACTACTCGTACCTCCCCTATCTGCTCCATTTTGTTTGTGTGTTCATACAAAGTTGTGGATAGTGGCATGCATACAGTTCTGCTATGGCAAAGCTGGCAAATGTCCACTTGAAGGCTTCAGGGCCCACTCCACAAGGGGCACTTCTGCCTGTGTGGCAGCATCTAGAGTCACATCTATTCAGGAGATTTGTAAAGACATGGAAAACGGTACACACCTTTACAAAGCACTGCTGTCTGGACATACAGTCCAGAAGGGATGTCAGCTTTGACACTGCTGTCCTGCAGAACCGTTTTCCTAAATAGGTTCTGTACCCAGCCTCCCAGGGCACTGCTATGGAGTCTGGACTTGTAAAGCAGTAGTGAGAGATTCCAGGCTTTGAAGAAAAAATTACTCATCATAATAATGTTTCTTCCTAAGGGATCCCTCACTGTGTTTGACAATCGCTTCCCTGCCTCCCCTTACATGTCTTGGAAAAGGTTCTTTTCAACAGCCTGCTCTTAGTGGGATTAAGCATTTCCTGTTGTTTTGGCTCACAACTGAAATTTTTGTGAGTTTTTTTTTTCCCCATTTGTTCTTTCTTTAAAAAAAAAAGGGGTATTTTTTAGGTTAGAATTATTTGGTAGTCACTTAGCTAGATTTGGTGGTCACTGTTTTCCCACAGTTTGAGAAATCTGCCATTAGATGGCAGGGGAGAGCATGACCAAAGCAGAATTTCAAATTTCTTTCCAAAATTCTCTAATTAGCATAAAATTATAGGCTTTTTCGGCAACTCATTTCAGAGGAATGAAGCACTTGTCAAGCATAGTGAGGAATGCCTTAGGAAGAAACAGCATTACTACGGTGAATAATTTTTTCATTACCAGTACTGATGCCAGAAAGACCTTTGAAATTAGGCATTTTATAAATTGTGGGCATATTGTAGTTGTGGAGCCTTCTAGTTAGGTAAGACATCTTCATCTAGGGGGTTTGAATTGCTCTTGTATGTTGCTCTACGTGGGTTTTAAAGACTGGATGAAAGGAATTCATTAGCACTACATGTTAAACTCCAGCCTGATCATGAAAATCAGTTTCAAATTATGTGGCTTGGAGAAGGATAAACTAGGAAGGAAGGGTTTGGATCTTGAAACACTGACTCTGCGAAGGGAGGGAGGCATTGTAGATTGTCCAACTGGGGGGAACGGTATCCACCAGGTTTAAATGAGAAAATTGATGGGATACCTCAAATCAAAAAGAAATAACAGTTTTGAAAAATGAATACTGCTAAGCTCTTTCTTCACATTTTAAGTCTTAACTCTTTTTGCGTTCACTTGTGCTTGCGCAAGGAACTTATTGGGACAATACGGCATTTGAGAGATGTGTAAGTGGCAGAGCCAATTACAGCTGAAACTGCAATGGGTTTGGCAGTGTACTCCAATGACCAGGCACTCTGGTCATGACACAAGTTCAACTTTGCTGACTTGGCATGTTGCCTACTTAAAAGAAATGAACTGCACTGCAATGGGAAAGTGCTTCATTTCTTTTGTAGCCATAACTCCGGCCATTCACATTACAGTTGACACTAATGTGCATGGCCAGAGTTACACAGCTTGCACCACCCGCCACTGTGCTCTCTGTCCCTGGTCCTCACTCTTCGCTCCCCCCCAGGCTTCCTCATGAGCCACGGTGCAGCTTCCTATGTTGGTGGCCCTGCCGCCTGCCATGCTCTCTGTCCCCGGCTTCTCACTCTTTTGCCCCAGGCTTCTTCATGAGTGGCGGTGCGGTATTGCGTATTGGTGGCTCCTGCCACCCGTTGCGATCTTCTCCCAGTTTCTTGCTCTTTACCCCCCCAGGTTTCTAATGAGCTGCGGTGCAGCTTTCTGTATTGCAGCTTCTGCCACATGGCTCTCTGTTCCCAGTCTTCACTCTTTGCGCTCCGCCCCGGCTTTCTCATGAGCCATGATGCAGCTTTAATATTTGTTTCCTGTGAAAAGAAAACTGTCCCCGATATATTATATTTTATTTATTTATTAGAACATCAGTTTAACAACCTTTGAGCCAGAGGCTCATTTACAAAGGTACCTCGTCACAGAGAGGACAAAACAGTGCAAGCAACAAACATCAGGGCAGACAAAAAATCTGAGTACATTTAGGAATCAGGCAAACATACAGGCATATGTCAAACACAGTATACAACAGGCTATGTGAGCTTTACAGAGTAGACAATATACAGTAGTTACATGGAGATTGATTCAGTGGGCAGATAAAGGTAAGGCTGGGTGGAAGACATCAGAAGAGGAGTGTGGGGAAGATAGTAGCAAGTAAAGGTAGAGCTGGACAGAAGGTCAGAAGGCTGACTCCAGCAGGCTGTTATAGCTAACCAAGCTATATTTTTAATACCTGAAAAAATAAAATTGTCCCTCGCCATCTCCCCTGTCCCTTCCCCATCCCGGCCCTCCTGCTGCGCGCCCACCTCCCCTTACCCCATACTTAACTCCGGAGGTCTGCGGCTGCGATCTTCTCTAGACTGGGACACGTCTGCACTCTTCACAGCCGAACCATGAACTGAAGAATCTAGGTAAGTGACGTATAATGGCTGTCAATGGGGGTTTCAACTTATGTTGATATCTCAGCCATTTTTTGGAATTTTTGCTCCAAATTTTCAACATACCTTTTTGAATGAGCTAGGTGTTCATTTCTCAGAAATTTGGGCAAATAAAAAGTTATTATGGAAAACAGAATCTGGACCGAAAGTCTGGAATATAGTTTCACAATCTTTCCTTACACAAAATACAGTATGTTTATATGCGCTGTCACTTAAACTGCTGAATAAATGCTCGACAGACTTACTTGAAATAATTAGGACAGAACTGGAGGTAATGGTTACTGTACATGATCAAGAAACTTAGTTCAACATCATGAAGGTTGGTATGATAATGACTGAAGAAAACTTAAAAAAGAAAAAAAAAGAATCGGGCAAATTTACAGGTCCTACAAACCTAAAAAATCTGCCAGTACGTTGAAAGAACTTAATAGTAAAAAGTAAAAACTTTTAATAGCCTCCCCAAAAAATATGTATTATAAAAAAATAATGGCAAGATATGCTTGATGCTATAAATACGAATAATATAAAAAAATGTTGGAACCTTGTTGCTAGAGGCCATGCAGTGCCTCCCTGGAGCAGCCAGGGAAGCACTGCGCGACTCTGATAGGCTGCTGCCTGCTGCTACCTTCCTTTAATTGGACTGCTGCGCTCCGCTCGGCCACAGATTGACGCTGCCTTTTTCCTGTGGGATTTTCAGTCTCTGGGCTTCGGCGCCTACTGCTTTGCATTGACATTTGCGGAAAATGTGCCCCACCACCCTCTACCTTTTGGCAATGTCCCCCCACCCCTACCTTTATTAAATAGGCTTTGGCTCCACCCACTCCACCTTGGTATCCACCCTGCTTGAACCTTATTGGGCTCACTTACTTGGGACCCCCCCTCCTGGCCGCTCACTCTCCCTCTCCTTGCTTCATCTGTACGGGTAGCTTTTGCCCTATATACCCTCTCGGTTATCTGTACACATCCTCTAAGCACTCTGGCTCTGCCCTTTCTGCCTCTTCATCTCATTCTCTTTTGCTCCCTGCTACCGCTGTTTTTCCTGCCTGGAGCTAGATACCCATCTCTTCCACTAGGCTACAGGATTGACTTTATCTACACCCACTCTGGTACCCTTCTAACTGAGCTTGTCTATACTCTCCCATTCTCCTCTAGGGATGGCTGGCAACACCTGAAGAACCATGATATGGTGGTGTGTGTTTGCCTGTTGCCGTTCTCAACCCTGGCTCATATTACTTCACTTTGGGACCTAAGACCGAATCACTGCAATAGACTATGCATGAAACGGGTAAACAAATCTGCCTTAAAACAATTAAGATGGTGCATTCTGAAGCTTCTGCTACTCCTGCTGCTGCTATCTGGGAATGTTCACCCAAATTTCTTGCTCCGGCCATCAATCGAAGCACACTGGGTCTCTCACCCTTGCATCTCTCAATATCTGCAGCCTCCTGCCTAAATTTGATGCCCTGCAAATATTCACTAACCAACACAACCCTGATATCCTTGCAGTCGTTGAAACCTGGCTATCACCCAAAATTTCAGACATGGCTATTGCCCTGCCAGGGTACAATGTCTTCAGACTTGACAGGAGTGCAAAAAGTGGGGAAGGCTGTGCTATATATCTCAGACACCCCCTTGGTTTCTTCTATGCAGATCCTATTAAAATTCTGTTGGCTCACAATAAAGCACTGACTGTTGCTGTTTACATTCCTCCAAAAGAACAAAATAAAGGCTAAAGCTCAGTCTTGGACCTCATCTGTGCCCAACCCCCTGACTCTGAGTTGATCCTAATGGGTGATTTTAACATCAGTTGGCTAGCCACTGACACGGGGGGCCTCAAGGTTGCCATCTCAGCAGCCAATCTGGCACAGCTGGTAGTCTCCCCCACCAGACATGATTATAAAACTGGTGCAAGTGCTCTCCATGACTGGATGCTGACCAGCCATCCCTCCCGCATGTGGGATGTTTCTGTCCTTCCAGATATACTAAGTGACCATTCCCCAGTCATCTGTGAATGGTCAAATAAATTCTGCAAGCCCCCAAATTAATAGTAGAGCCCCCCCTCGCAGTCAGTTGAAACATCTCAAATTCCACCTCTGACAGCTCGACTGGTCTCCTATATTCAATGCTTCTGATGTCAACTCGGCCTTGATTTCTTCATCAACTCCTTCAATGCTGCCTGTGACACCTATGCCCCTTTCAAAAGGCGTAAAATCAAAGGCCTTTGCAATCCTTGGCTCTCCGCTGAACTACTTACAGATCTGAAAGCAAGGGACCTCCTCTGGCTTTGGGCATGGGCCACTGGCAATCAAGCCGATATTCAGAACTACAACGGGCGCAAAATGACTGCACTAAATCAATCCACCAGAAGAAAAATGCATACTACAGAGATACCCTCATGAACACCTGGGGAAAAGGGAAATCCTTCTGGGGCAATCTTAAAGAAGTAACTGGGAAGCAGCCAGAAACCTCACCTACTATGTTGGAAATTGATGGTGGCATAACTCTCGATCCTACCACAATTGCAAATGCTTTCAATACTGCATTCTCTGACCTCAGTAGTAGTGTTCTCCCTTTGGACTTCTTCAATGATGACCACCCTCCTTTTGCTATCCCCAGCCCACAGCCCCCTCCCTCCAGCCGCCCACTGTTCTACTTTAAGGAAGTCAGGGCACATGAGGTCCATAAATACATCTCTAATGCAATCGCCAAATCCAGAACTAGTGGGGACTCACTTGACCTCAAGCTGGAATCCCTCACTCTTGGTGAAATGCTACTTCCACTGACAATTATTTTCAACCTCTCCCTCACCCTTGGCCAGTTCCCTGACAGATGGAAATCAGCCACAGTAACCCTGGTCCACAAAATGGGGGACAAGGACCTGCATGTGAACTACCGGCCTATCTCCTTACTCCCCCAAAGACCATTGAATGAATGGTATCTGACCAGCTAACGGAATAACTGGATAAACACAACATCCTCTGCCCCCAATGACATGGCTTCCGTACAGGTCACAATACTGCATCGGCCCTCCTTGAATTCACCGGTGCTATCCACAGCTCGTTGGACAAAAGTCTCCTAACCGGGTCGGTCTTAATAGACCTGACCAAGGCTTTTGACACTGTACATCATAAACTATTAATCACACAGCTACGTCCTGCTGGGTTCTCACCTGAGTCCACTACCTGGTTCAAGAGCTACTTGGAGAACTGCTCCCAAAGCGTGAAAATAGCTGATGTTCTCTCAGATGCACATCCTTTTAACTCAGGAGTTCCTCAAGGCTCCATTCTTGGGCCACTTCTTTTTAGCCTCTTTCTGAATGATCTTCCACAATCACGTCCTGCACAAATCCTCCTTTATGCTGCCGATGCCATCATCCTCTGCACTCACAAGGATCCGGGCTACCTTCAAAAGAATCTACAGCTTGCCTTCACCTCGATTGAAACTTGGTTTAGTACACATAAATTGGTTCTCAACAATAAAAAAAAAAAAAAAAAAGAAAAGTCCATGCTCTTCTGTAGCCCGCACAACAAACCCAGATTCAATCCCATCACAATCAAAAACTGCCTTGGTGCAACCCTTGAACAGGTTCAATCCTTTAAATATCTAGGAGTTACCATCGATTGTAACCTAACATGTGCTACGCACATTGACAACAATACCAAGGCTGTCAACACTTGCATTGGCCTACTCTTCAGGCACAGGCAATGCCTTACCTCAGATGCCTTAAGGATTGCAGTATAGAGCTCAGTAATCTCAATATTTATTGACTACGGCCTGATCTACGGCTCTGCCTCTGCCCTCAGGCGCATATCCATTGCACTAAACAAAGCTTGCTGTCTCATAACCGGCGCCCATCACCTCACCAACATGTGTAATCTCTGCGCACAGACTGGGTGGCTTCAACTTTCAAACCGGATCAAGTACCAAACCTGCCTTATGGCCAAGAAAATAACACTAGGCCTTGCTTCCCCAGGTGTTCAAGCTCTCCTCTGCCCAGCGCAGACTACTCGCATCACCAGGGGCTCCGAATCCCAAATACTGCATAGCCCACGTTTCTGCACCACACAAGGGCAAAGATCCTTTGCACACAGAGCTCCCAGCTGGTTCAATGGTCTCAACATTGACATTGCCTCAATGCCAAAGCTTGGTCTATCCAAATCCAGTCTCCGTCACATCCTGTCTGCATCTACCTCCTGTGACTGTCCTTCCTAATTGTTCTCCTCTCTCCTCTCTCCTCTTTGCTCTTTCCACCTAGCAGTTAACCCTCTCCTCCCTCAACTCCCTCTTCCATACACGCACTCATCCTCCCCTCCTCCCACCCACCTTCCCTACTCCCTTGTAGCACTTTAATTGTTATTTGATAAGTGCCTATGACCGCACCCTACTAGGGTGTGTCTCTCTCTCTTCCATACCGTGTTAACCCTGTTACCAGACCTCCTCCTTGCATTTTTGCCACTGTATTGAATGTATAAAACTTTATGTAACTGCCTGTAACCCACTGTTATACTGTTATTCAATGTCTTGTTTGAATTGTACCTCATCTGACGTGGAACCTTTGTGAAAGAGCCTTGGCTTGTAATCCTAGATTCAAAAAAAAAAAAAAAAATATATATATATATATATATATATATATATATATATATATATTATATATATATCTAAAACTTATTACAGATATGTACATAGATGATGAAATTGATTAAGCACTTTAAAGAGATATTCTGGGACCCAGTAATTCAGGACGAAGCAAGTAGCCTCTGAGGCATGTGAATCCCATAGTAATAAAACAAGAAGAGATTCTATGATCAATAAACACCCTAAAATTAAACAAAGCCCCAGGGCTGGATGGCATCCCTGCCGAGGTTTACCTTAATAATTCTATTCTGTGGGGCAAGATATTCACAATATACTTTAATAAATGTATTAAGGAAAACCAATATCCAGAATCCTGTAGTACCTATTCAAAAAAAAAAAGTACGTACTGCGGACCCTGCAATGTACAGTCTCGTTAACCTGTTTGACTTAAGTCTGAAAATGTTCTCCAGAGCCATCTTAGAAAAATTAAGGGTAGAAATGGAGCTAACTTGTGTGTGTGTGTGTGTGTGTGTGTGTGTGTGTGTGTGTGTGTGTGTGTGTGGTGTTATCCATACTATGAGCAGGCTTCGGAAAAAATTACTCCACTCTTGATAACATTTATGTTTTCTGTCATCTAGTAGAAAAATACATATACTTGGGTAAACAAAAACTCTACATCATATTTATAGATTACTCAGCAGCGTTCAACACCATTTCGAGTACCCTGTGGCAGTTAATGTTAGCTAGAGAAATAGATAAAAGTCTGATACGTATTGTACAAAACTTATATTCGCAGACATGGGCGAAAGTTAAAATAGGTTACTCGGGTGGTTTATCAGCCTCATTCATTATTAATAAAGTTCTAATTAAAGGGCTGTGTTCTGGCCCCCACCCTGTTTTCTCTATGTGTAAATATCTTACAGACTGACCTATTGTCCTGCCCCTCAGATTCACCAAAAATTAATGAAATAGCTTGTCCCACTTTGGCCTAAGCAGATAATTTTGTGTTATTCTCACTTACAAAATTTGGATTACCAAAAAAGTTAGATACGCTATATAAAAGATCACAAGAACTACAGTTAAGTCAGTTCACAAAAAACAAAACAAAATTGTTATACTGGATACATCGATTAAACATGCAAATTCATGGGTAATAGGTAACCAAAAAATCAAAGTAGTTCACAACTTTAACTATCTTGGGGGTGACACTCCAAGGTAACTATACGTGGATAATACATAGTGACAGTATCAGAGAAAAATTAAACAAACAGCTAAAGGTTTGGCAGATTTAATTATAGATATGGAGGACAAACTATCAAACCATTGATACGTGCAATTAAAACAAAATATTTTGCTCAGCTTCTTAATGGAACAGAAATATGGGAAACTAAAACAATGGAAAAACTAACCATCCCTGCCTACAAATTGTTGAGGAAAATACTGGGAGTGGGTTTCTCATGCCCAGCTGTGTATGTCAGAGCGGAATTAATAACATAAGAGCATTTGTGCAATCCAGAAAGATACGTTTCTGGTTAAGAATTATGAAGTTACCAGAAGGCCATCTTACTTATGAATGCTTCAAAGAAAAAAGAAAAGGGCTTGACTTAGGTTATACAAATACAAAGTTTTGGTATCCAAATATGCTGGAAATTTTAAAAATCTTCTAAAATTAAAAACATTTCAGGGGTTGAAATAATGTCCGAAAGGGTACATTTCCACTGGAAATATGGATGGTTCACCATACATTTCCTGACCAAATTATACATTTCCACATTAAAAGCAGTTGCTACTAATAAAGATTTTTTTAAACTGACTTGTGTGGTCTCTTTCTTTTAGTCAACAATAAGAAATAGGTCAGAACAGACACTGACTTCCCCACTGTTCTGTAATGTAGTGGTAGCAGCAGGTAATATGGTTATTTAATTTTTAAATACACACACTCTGAGAGAGTGTGTTCCCCACAAGGATCCCTTATGGTAGAGCAGAGTAGTTTAGAATGGAGGAATTGGTGGAGCACCCAACATGGCAGCTGCTTTTTTCTAACTTCTGAGTGATCTGAGATAAAAAGAGCAAAAGTGCCTTATTTTACTGCTTACAACTATACATTGGAACTATTTCTGAGAGTGTTACCATTTTGGGAACGAGAAATGTCACCTAAAAAGGACAGCAAGCATACTGCAGCTAAACTGGAGGCTTACCTTTCGTCGCTGATCAGCGCAGAGAGTACTGCGACTAGGCCATCCATAGACCTGAGAGCTACAGACCCGCCGAACCCGCAGATAATGGCAGTGCTAGAAACAATTCAAGGTACGGGTGAGGAGACCAATCGCAGATTGGCTGTGGTGGAGTCCCGATTTAACAATTTGGACACATAGGTTCAAGCACATACTGCACACATCACGGAGCCCCAGTCTGAAGGAGCACACCAGAAAGAGAGAAATGCTGCCTTTGTCAAGGATGTCTTCTTCTTGGAGGCTAAAGTAGAAGCCCTTGAAAATGTACAGTGGCAACCCAACATCCGAATTGTAGGCATCCCCCCACGTTTGGCAGGAAGAACAGAGCTGCATACCTCGGTCCAGTGCTTGATCTTCACAGACCTGCAGCTACTCCCTGAAACTTTGGGGCTTTCACTAATCAAGGCCTTCGCGATCCCTATGCGAGCTAGACCACGAGGTTCTGGGGATCCGCGTCCCATGACAGTCATTGCTACTCTTTCACATCCAGAAGCCCGGATTCCGTTGTTGCAAGCAGCCAGAGATCATGCAGACATTGTCTGGGAGAGCAGTAAGATTGTCTTTTTTCCGGATGTCTCTTCACAGACTCAGAACAGAAAGAAGGCATTGCAAGTCACAAAAAATCCTTATTGGAAAATGGGATAGCGGCGCAACTACTGTTCCCTGCACGACTTCAGATCAGCCACGCTAATAAAACACACATTTTCACTTATCCTGAAGTAGCGGCCGTTTTTGCTTCTAAGCTCCTTTCTGCCCAGGATATCTCTGCAGAACCAGCGGGAAAAGGTGACTTGTACAAATGACTGATCTTGACTATCTTGGTGACTTTTAACTTGCTAACAATTACTAATCACAGGGATGCTTAATACATACAGAAGTTTTGGAAGTGTATAATGCAATTTATCTGTTATTTAAAATGTTTAAGCCATGTTTGGTAAGGTTCTGCTGTTTTCTCCTGGCATTTCTTATGCAGGTTACTGGTTTTATCCCATAAGGTCCTCAGCTCATTATTGGAGTGATATTACACTCCCCTCAATTTGTGAACTTTATATACTCCCCTATTACCAGGCTGTTTCCCTACCTGCAATGCTGGTCCTTGCTTATAAGGTAGGGTGGAAAAGCAACTTAATTGAGACCAGAACATCGAATGGTCTCCTTGATGACCTTCCTTGTGGGATTTTTCAGCCTCCCCCCCCCCCATTAGTAGTCCTGCGGAGTGGGTATGGAATAATGGTAAATATCCTTTCTAGCCCATGATTAGGTGAGAGTGACCTATCCTACGTTATTACCATGCTGGATGGCTACTCCTTTTCCTAAGTGGTCGTTCTGTGGTATTGAATGGACACTAATACTGTTAAATTTCTTCCATGGGTTTGTATATTTACCCTCTGAGTGGCATGATCTATATCTATGTAATTTTGTGATGTTCTTTGCTGTATGTCAAAAATACTATAAATAAAAAGTAAAAAAAAAAAAAAAAAGAATGCAGGAATTATGTTTTTTTTTTAATATACACACAGTCTCCGACAGAGATCTCACCACAAGGATCCCCTTATGGTAGGGGAGAGAATAGTTTAGAATGCAACAATTAGTGTTTTTTTTTTTTTTTATATCACACACACACACACACACACACACACAGACGAGTCTCCGATAGAGATCTCACCACAAGGATCCCCTTATGGTAGGGCAGAGAGTAGTTTAGAATGCAGGCATTGTCTCTTTTATTTAATTTTTTTATACACACAGTAGGTCTGACAGAGTGCTCCCTACAAGGATCCCTGTACTGTAGGGCAGGGAGCAGTTTAGTAGGCAGGAATTGTCTTTTAAATTGTTTTTATACACATAGATGGCTCCGTTAGGTATTTCCCCACACGGTAGGGCAGGGAGCAGCTTAGATGGCAGGGATTTTTTTAAACCACAGATTACACTGACAGAGACTTTCCCTACAAGGATAGCTCCCTTAAGGCAGGAGCAGTTTAGGCAGAAATTGATGGCCCCCAGCCTTTGAGGTTAATCCTCAGGGACTTCCCCTGCTAGTGTAGGGCTGTGCACTCAGTAAGCAGTTATTAATTGCTTAGCACACCAGCTCAAATAGAAAATTCCATACAGACTTTCAGTCCCCCCATGGCAGATTGCAAGCCAATGAATTCAGTGAGCAGGTGGAAAATAATATATATATATATATATATATATATATATATATATATATATTTTTTTAATTCACACTGAAGCTCACTTGTTTCCTCACAGGGCAATGAGCTCACTAAGCTGAGCCAGTAATGTAGTTGTTCAGGCTCAGAAAAATCACCACATGGACTTATTTTTCTTCCTTAAGGTAATCGGTTTAAAAAAAAAAAAGGCAGGGGGATTTCTTTTTAAACAATGCAGCTGAGATTTTCATTACTGTCACCCCTTTCTGTAAGCAATATGGGTTTATGCAGGTTTTTTTGTAAGCAACTATAGCGTAGTTAGGTTTTCCCATACAATAACTTAGGTGACTGCATAAATATTTATTCAGACTGCAGCAGCTGCTCTTTCTGGTCACAGAGCTCAAGTGGGAATCATTTTGTACCCCCAGCTCCTTTATTTTAAATGTTTAAACCTACCTGTGAAGGCATACAAGTTAGGCTCATCCACCGACCACCTGCTAACAGACTAGTCACCTCTGGAAAAAAAAAAACTCAAAATTCGGTGTAGAACTCTTCAGAAGTGTGCTCAGGTGCTATGAGACATATATTTTTTTTTCTCTTTCTCTGAGATGACTATTTTTTGTCTCACAACCCACCACTACTCTCCTCCCCCAGCCAAACTTGATGAAATAACGTATTCTCCAGAGATCGACGATCGTTTTTTGTTTTGTTTTAAGTGCTCAATACAGTGCTGACTGCGGCATAACTCCTAGACTGTCTCTCGGTAAGAAAAGTACTCCTTCCTCTCCCGCTGTGAACTGACTTCTTATACCACTCTTGGTCAATTAAAGAGGACAGTAAATTTGTGCTAATTGGCAGCTGTTTATAAACTTCTTCTCAGAAATTATATGTATTCCCCTAAATTATCCATATTTAACTGTACCTGAATAAAAAGTGTTATGAAAAACTGTATTTTACATTGTTTTGTTTTATGGGCAGCATTCTGTTACAGTTTTATTGATGGAATCTGTAATTTGGAGTTCTTACTACGTCATGGTTTGTGTACAGAATGCTAATTATGAGCTGATGATCTATCAGAACTATGCTTACTATTGCTTAGAGTTCTTTGCACAAACTGTGACATAGTTAAAACTCCAAATCACTGCTCTCATGAAGAGAGCTATAACAGAATGCTGCCTATGAAAACAAAATAATGGAAAATACATTTTTTTGTATCACTTTTTATTCAGGTACAGTTAAATATGGATAATTTAGGGGACTGCATATAATTTCTGAGAATAAGAACTTTAGCAACAGCTGCCAGTTAGAAATTATTTCCTGTCCTCTTTAAGCGGGAAGAGCTTCTGGACAGCCACACGGCAATGGAAGCTGAATGTTGATCACATGGGTCGCATTGTTGCAAGGACCCATAGCTGTCCAAGGAGCGCTGGCTTGCAGAATCAGTCAGTGCAGCGAATGTGCAGAGAGGATGACGGCGCGCTTCACCTGCTCACTCCCCCCAGCCCAAGTCCTGAAGCCATCCTGAAGATTTGCTTGCATGCTCCCCCATCTGGCAGAGAACAGGTACAGCAGTCGCAGTAGCATTTCCAATCAGAAATGCTGAACGTAAAGCAACATTTCCAGCAGCCTAACCGTATTTCCCCGGAAATACGGAAAGGCTATATTTCGAGCCTTGCATTTACAGGTAAAGGGGGTGCTAATGAGTCTCAAGTACAAAAAATATATAAATAAAGCAAATTCTAAACTGGTAGAATCAAAAGGATCTGGTTTCAGTTGGAAACTCGCATTATTCTAGCTGGTTCGCCAAGTATAATATCTGCTTTGGGTATAAACTATACCTTGATATTCTAATAGATCCAGATCTCCATAGAATATTTATTACTTGTAAATTTGAAAGGTTCCCCAGCAATGTGCTTAATACCAGACACAAGACGCTGTCACTAGAAAACGAAAAATGCACATGTGCAGTAGGAGGAACAGAAGATTTAAAATATGTCTTCTGGGAATGCTCCTGGTATATACATGAAAGGAACTATTGGTTAAACTATTTTCTTGACCCTAAATACACAGTGAGATTTAACAGTAATTATAATACATACAGCTGATCAGTGCTCTGTGAATAGAATTGGCAAATTTTTCTCAGCAGTAAATAAAAAGAAAAAATGCTGGCAATGCAAATAAATCTTGGAGTTTCTGGTCTGCATCATTCTAATCTAGATAATGTGTAGAAATTAGAGAAGTTGAGTGTGGGTAAAACATTTTATTTTATTCAAGGAGTCTGAAAAATGCTGCTCTAATATAATGTAAAGAATTGTTTGGATGTTCTCTTTTTTTTTTTCTTTTTTTAATAAAGTCTTTGGTAACCGGGTAAGGCCCACTAGGCACCAGTGCCTGTTTTCAGGGGTGACCTTGGAGCACTGGGCAGTTAAATGACTTGCTCAGAGTCTCTTAGTACACAAGTAGAGGTTGTGAGAATCAAACCAAGGTCTGATCTGCTGGATATACCAAGCTTGTTCACAGCTCGTTACTCTAACCTCTAGGCTATACTGCCAGCCCAAGACCTATTATTATAGGCTAAGAAATAGAAATGAAATATAAGAATGATTAAAGTGCCGATTTCTGAAATCCCCAGTGATGAGTTTGAATAATGCTGCTAAATTTCTTCCTTTTTTCGAAATGTAGTAGGTGGTAGTGGCCCCAAATGATTTTATTGATGTATTTATATGTGTATGTATTTATGTATTTGTGTATAGCTTTTTAAGCTCAACAACAAAAGATTTGATGATGACAAAAAAAAAGACCCTTTTTTGGACCCCACCTCAACACTGGCACTGTCATTTCATTACTTGGTCCCGAAAGGTGATTTTGCGGTCACTGCGTGGACTCACCTTTTGGGACAGATTTTCGAAATGACAGTGCCAGTGTTCATGAGGGGAGGTCCCAAGAAGACCATGTTGAAAATTTGGTGAGTAAAATCCCAAAAATGACCGCATTATGAACGTGCGTTGCACAGTTTCTACACATGCTCGTAACTTCACCAATTTTTAATATTTTCACTCCAGATTTTCACATTGCCATTTTTTCATACCTCCTCATGGAACAGTACAGCTGTCATTTTTCACATGCTGCCCAAAACATGTTTTCGCACCCTTCGCACAGAATGGCGTATTTGCTGTGCGAAATCAACTTTTGGGATGTATTAAAGAAATCACACTGTCACTGTTCATGAGGTGGGGTCCCAAAAAGGCCATGTTGAAAATTTGGTACAAAAATACCCCAAAACCCTGGAGTTATGTGCGGTCATTGAAATATCGCTACGCATTCGCATAACTTTGGCAAATTTTTATATTTTCACTCCAAATATTCAGCATCGCCAGATTTTCACACCACCTCATGAACAGTACAGCTGTCATTTTTCACATCCTGCCAAAATGTGTTTTTTCGCACCTGTGGTGCCAAATGGCACAGTCGCAGCATGAAATCACCTTTTGGGACTGAGTAACGAAATACCATCACTGTCCATGAGGTGGGGTACCAAAAAGCCAATGTTAAAAAAAATCTGGAGCGAAAATACCAACAAACACCCGGGGCGTTAAGGTTTCCAACTGTAATGCCCCACCCTGTAGAGACTGATAGACATCAGGGGGGTGCCTTGGGGTCGTCTGCCATAATGCTCACGCCATTCCACCCCCCACCCTCCAGTCACTGACTGGCATCGGGGTGTGTCTGGGGTCTTCGGCCCTAACCTTCACCCCATTCTCCTATACTGCACCCATCTCAGCTTATTTCCTTATGGAATGGGGTGAGCGTTAGGGCCAAAGACCCCAAGGCACACCACGACGCCTGTCTGTGTCTGCAGGGTGGGGGTGTAATGGCGTGAACGTTACTGCTGACGACCTAAAGGCACACCTCTAACACCTGTTAGTCTTTGCAGGGTGGGGGTGGGGCATTAGGGTTGGAAACCCTTATGCCTCATTTAAGGAAGTAAATCAGGGAGGGACGGTTGACATCCTCTACCTTGGCTTCAGCAAAGCCTTCGACAACGTACAACTTAGAAGGCTGATTAACAAGATGGGTAGTCTGGCCATGGGCACAAGCTGATAAACTGGGTTAGAAATTGACTGACTGACAGGAGGCAGAGGGTGGTGGTAATGGGATCCAATCTGGGGAGAAGGGGTGACTAGCAGCGTACCTCAGGGAACAGTCCTGGGACCATTTACGGTGCAGCTTCCACCATGTGGCACCTGCTGCTCTCACTGCTGTCTGCTCTGTCCTCTGAAGCCAGTGCCAAACACCACTGCAGATATCTGCAAGTGAACATTCGGCATTAACAAATGCTTGTTTTCTTTATCTTTAGTTTCCAGGAGTTCACGTTAACAAAGCTAGTATGCTGAGAGAGAGGTTGCCAACCCTTGGGGGGTGGGAAGGCACTAGCCTTGTATGCTTGGCTTGATACTGTTACCATTTGATACAGTATAATTATACATGTGTATGCTGTGAAATTTAGATAAGCATTTTAAATTTAATTGTAACCCCTAGATGGCGCTATCCCAGGGGCTACTACCCCTGCCTGATTTGCCACTAACAGGTTGAGGGGCCTGGATCCAATGGCGGGTGCCTCCACCCAGAGGTCAGGGTTTGCAATAGTTAAACTAACTTGGTCACAGCCCTCTGGGACACTGCAACCCCTTTCTTCCCACTAGTGGCCCACACAATATATCAAATTACCTTCACAGTATACACTTACCCCAGGTCTGGTTCGGCACTGGGACCTCCTGTGAAATGAGATACAGTGCAACAATCACAGTACAGTGCTTTAACATGACAAATACCTCAGGCAGTATAACTTTGCTGAAACAAGCAGCTCTGATTTATTTAGGATATAACAAGGACGAGGAAATCAGGTTAATTAGCTTATCACTCTAATAATCTACCTATGGCTCTGTGCACAGGCCTATCCCTATCAGTTACTGTCCCTGGTACCCAAAGCCTAGTGGTTAGTCAAACCGTGGCAGCTGGTAGGGGCCCTTTCACACAGAGAAAGGAGAATTAAACAGTCAACAGTACAGTAATTCCATTTGGATTTAATGTGGCAATTCAACAGGAGCGACCCTGAATTAGTACTCACGACCTCCAAATAAGATAGGGTCCTTCAATGTCAGCAGGGCTCACTTGAGGTACACAAACCTCTTCACACATCCATATAAAGAAAGCACTATACCAGGCAGGCTGCATCTGTATCCCAATGTAATTACTGCACAATACCGGGAGAACACACAGCAGATTCAGTTCCTGACAGACCGAGTGCAATTTTCAGCAATTCCTCCAGTCTTCTACAGGGTGAGCCTGGTTTCTACTCTTCAGAGATCCTTTGATTCTTTTCACAGGATGGATTCAGTCCTAACAAGCTGTTACACAAGCTGCAGACCGGAACTCTGGGCCTTACACACGTTTTTTGACTAAAAACTGCACACTGAAAAAGCACAGGGCTCCTTCCTTCTTCACTGCCAAAGCTCAACTGAAACTCCAACTGACAAAACCGGGCACTTCCTTTGAGTTCCTCCCAGTTCTTGACTGGATTGGCTGTCACTCACAATAGACTGCTGCTGTTGGTCCAAAAAGGCACTGAAGTCTAAACTACATCTCCCAGAGTCACTGCCCATACAATCCTCTTGTGGCTGGCTCAGATTATGAGTCCAAGTTCTGATTAGGTCAAGGCACCATTTTAGAGCTAGCTTACCCCACACTGATTGGTCCAGTTCAGCAGTTCAAAACTAGAATGGGGAACTAGCAGACACAGTTCTGACTGCAAAGAAAGCAGGTTAGACAAACTGTAATTTCATTATTACTCTAAATAATTTCTGGCAAACAGTTACATCTTTCAGATAGGTTCCTTTGCACTCTAGTGACTGCAAAATGAAGTGAATTGGCAGCAGCTTGAGTGTACTCAATCAAAGAAACACACAGTCCCCCATACAAACTAATTATGTCTGCAAGCAGACAGCTCTTAAAGAGACAGTACCAGAGGTTCTAAAAACACTCACTGATAAATGGCTTAAATGCCAAACACCATTCAGGCTTGGAGCATTCAAGCAAGCTCCTGGAAGTCTTTTGGGAACCCCCATTTGCAGGGGGGTTACATAACGCTGGTACTGAAATATTAGTATGCAATTAGGGATTAAATCATGTTGTCATTGAGTTCGTACCTAGTCATTTGAGTACGATTTTTAACATGCACAGTACTTTTTTCTAATGCACTGCCCCTTTAAATTTAGTCAAGCATTATGAGTAGCATTTGAAAAAATGGTCTCCCCCATGCATCCGGGGCCCTCTGTAAAAGCCAGAAGGTGAAACTGGTTGGGTTCTCAGTAGGCTTTTTGGGTAACCACCAATGCCTTTTATACTATTAAACTGAGTTTTTAATCCTACTGCTCTAATAAAGAATCTTAAGTAGCTCTGTATGCCTGTATTTCTGCTTTGCTTTATAAAAATTGCAATCTGATACAAAAATAATGTTTTCAGAGAAGCCTGTGTAGCTTTTGAAAAAAAAAAAATGGTTTCAAATGTGAAAATGTGTTTGGTTAAAACCAAAAGGTTTGGAATATAAAGTATCTTTTTCAGTAACTTGAGAGGTGTGTGAGCTGGCCCATCAGCACAGAGGTTGGGCTACTGCTTCCAATGCCAGTGACTCGAGTTTGGGAGCGAGCTAGAGTCATTGGGGGCTGGCCAAGGGAAAGAGGATGGAGTGGCTGATGGACTGCTTTCCTGCTTTGTGGGGTGGGGGTGGGGGGTGGTGGTTTGCAAGAACTGCCGATTGACTGTCACCTAACAAAGACTAGGTGGCAATGTAGCTGGATCAGCTGATGCAGGGATGGTGGGTATGTGGCTGGCTCTGGTACAGTCTACGCATGTGCTGTTGTGTGCCTTGGGTGTCGTTCCATGGCTGTATCCTGGCGAGGGAGAAAAGGAGAAAGAATTGTCTACTTATCTGACAGATGAGCTCCTGCCTGCCCGGCACATCCACCATCAGGCTTAGCTCCCCTGGCTCCTTGATACACTCCCTAACTTCACCTCTGCTGTGGGCAGCTGCATATGGGGGTGGAGCTGCCAAGGAACTGATTGGCAGGCCTCACCTCGGAGGCATAAGCCAAGGGGGGGGTGCAACACATTAGCGAGTTGTGGATGGCCCAAGAGTTCCCGCAACCACAGGTAGGAGGGGGCCTTGCTAGATGGAAGGAGGCACTCATGGTGTCAGAAGAAGGTCCCATGGTAAGGGCCAAGTGCAAAAATACATTATAAAGGAAAAAAAAAACATGAGATGTGTCGTGATCTTTGTTGTACGTCTAACAACACTCTGACAGATATTATAAAATGGATAAGAAAAATACTGAAAGCTTGTTCAAGAGGCAGTTATTGCCATGATCGTACCTCGGTACGTAATGATCATTAACTAACCTAAAGAAAAACTAACAACATTGTTTTTGTTTGTTTGTTTGTATATTCAAGGTAAAGAAAAATTGAGTAAAAAACTAATTCGTAATGGTAACCTTTACAAAAAATACACTTCAACACTCAACATAATAAATACATCAAACAATTATTAATACAAAAGCATAGAAAAAAAGAACATCAATAACAATTACAAGGTTCCTGTATGGATATCGGGTGTTTTCTTAGATGGGATGTTGATAACATTAAAAGCCTTTCTTTTTTTTTTAGTTTATACAGGATCCATTTCATACTTGCAATAAAGCACTCTGGGACATGGTTAGGCTGTATCTTCTTTGAGGATATCTCCCTCCATTGAGCCACTTCATGGAACTGTAACCTGTTGTCATCAAGACCACCTGGAAACTTTTGCTAGCTGCGAATGCCCATGTCAGCTTGCATTGTTGCTGTCTGTATAAGGTGGGTAGCCCCATCATACCTCAGTTCTTTCTTCCGTCATCAACTGCTCATCGGTCCACTGCTACTGAAGAGTGCTATCAAATGCTGCAAGTTTCGCTAGCACTTCTACTTGGTTTTTTCTTTTAATCTTAACGTTTATGCCCCTAACGAAAGAAAAGGAGCTGCTGTTCCATTACTGTCGTTACAGTAAAGTAAAGATTTGTAAGGACGGTGCTCACAATGTGTGCATCCAATGCCTAGGAATGTCACAACATGAAGGCCTGCAGCATTTGCCAGGGTTTTAACTTTGCTACACAGGGACATCAAAGAAGGGCCCTAGAAGTTTATTTGGAACTTAAGGCAATGGAGGACAGTGTGTGTCACACATGACGTCACCATTATCACCAGCCTATTTTACCTACAGCTTCCTGTTGACCTGCCGTTCTCCATGGTTGATGGTGCCGCATGCAGAATCCTCAAAAAGAAAAGAAAAAAAAGACACCACCATGCTGATAAAGAAAAACAGCTGCATTGTGAAAAAGGATGCCTCTCCGTCTGGGTCTTGCTGTCCTCTTAAAACAGGTGTAAGTCTGCTAAAAATGACAGCTCCCAGCTGCTGTTTCATACCATGTCTGAACTATTTCAAAGGCTTCTGTCTGTGGCTCCATCATTGCTCCATCTAAACTAAACTCTTTGGCACCAAGTCCACCACTGTGACTTAGTCGATGCTGCAGGGGCTCTCCATGGAAGTTACTATACCTAGCTTTGAACTTTTTTGTTGACGCCTGGTCCTTTCCTCCAGTACGGCCTCCTCCTACCAACAACCCACTGCCTATTCCTTTTGAGGAGGAGCTGGAATATAATTCTGACTAGATGGAAGAAGACTTGAGGAAGAGGATGAAGTTATGACCCTCCCCCGATGTGGTGGACTTCAGCTCCACTTTATTCTTCTGTAGTGGGGACAGCGTGCATTGCACAACTAGATCACCTGCTCCGGATGCCTCTTTTCAGGCTTTCATATGGCAGATCCAGGCTATGCTTGGCTTTACTGCTGAGCCGGAAGTTTTCTCAAAATAGATAATCTCTGAATTCTTAGAGGTTTCTGCACTACCTACGGTTATTGTTCCTCCTGTCCATTCGGCTTTGGACGATGCCACTGTGGCTGCATGGCACAGGCCCAGTGCTCTGCCTGCTGTCCCATGTAAGTCTGATAAACAGTATTCTGCACCCCCGGAAGTCTAGGGTTGCCATGGCTGTTAGCCATCTGAAGTCTATGGCTTCCATGACTGGCAAGATGCCTGATAGACCAGCCAAAACTGAAATCCAGTGGACTGTTGCCCATGGACTAGAGGCTAGTAAACACCTCTTAAGGTTGACGTACGATGTCTGGTGCTGCAACCTGAGCAGCTGCTTCTGGTATTTGCCTCCACCGCCATTCGTGGCTCTGATTGGCTGGCTTTGCTATTGATGTTCAGCAGCTGGTTCCTAATGCTTCCTTTAGAGGAAAGCAGCTTTTTGGTTCCCCTGTTGAGTCTGCTTTGAAGGACCTGCAGAAGTCTAAAATGGCCTTGATGTCCCTTCATACCCTCTGTCCAAAGTCTTGGGGTTGGGCAAGGGTTCCTTTCATAGGCCCTGTGCCTGCCCTGGTAGAGGCAATTTAAGAGGGCCTGGCTGTGGCTCGCAGTGACCCCAGGCAGTCTCTCAGGCCCCTTTGCCTCCTGGTGCACATGCCAGAGTTATCAAATTTTGAGTGTTGGTAGTGCACCAGCCACCCCGGAGCCTTCTGACTCCCTTCCACCTCCCCCAGTCTCTGCAGATCAGGGGATCCTTGTGGGAAGCCACATCTCCCTCTTCCCGTGGAGGGAGAGCATGACAGATGCTTGTGTGCTAAGGTAGGTCAGCTGGGACATGCCTCTGAGCTCCTCTCTATCCCCCTGTTCATCCTCCCTTGTCAAACTGTTGCGCTGAAGGACATCTCACCCTCCTACTGGAGGAGGTTCAATATCTCCTCTGCAGGAGGGCCCTAGAGCACTTCCCGCTTGCAGAAATGAATCGGGGCTAGTATTCTTGGTACTTCTCATACCAAAGTGGACAGGAGATTTTCATCCTGTCCTAGACTTTTGGGGCTTCAGCTTGTTTGTAGAAGGCAAAAAGTTCTGCATGGTCTCTAGTCCCTGCTCCTCCTGCTGCTGCAAGGGGATTAGAGGTGTGCACTGCATATGAAGAATGCTTACTTCTATATCAAGACTCCAAAAATCAAGAATGAGACACTGTCTCAGTACCGACTTTCTTTATTTCATGTAACAGGCCTCTTTGCTGTGCTTTGCCATAACATGGTCTAATCTTGCATAGTCCTCCTTATTGTAGTTAATGGATACATCTTTCAAATTTTGGTCTGTTTTATATAGTTTTTGGTGAGTGGAATGACATCCAACGTAGAGCATGTGACACACATGAAGAGTCGGGCAGATCAGCTAAAACAGCTTGTAAGAAGTTAAGAACTACATGAAACAGTCCAAAATGTGAAAGATGTATCCATGAACTACATACAGTAAGGATGACCATGCATGATTAAGTGATGTTATGGTGAAACATAGCACAGGGGCCTGTTACGTGAAATAAAGGAAGTCTGTACTGAGTTGGGGCCTCATTTTTGATTTTTTGGGAGTTGTGACTAAGTTGCAGAATTGACAGACTCTCTCAGTGAACAGAGTTCTACAGTTTCTGTGGAGAAATGGAGCATATCTGGAATATTCTAGTGTATCTTCATTTCAGGATCCTGTAGTCCCACTGAAAGTACCTGCAGTTTATGCTACAGGGCTGTTACTGTCAGTTTTGTTTGTTGCCCTTTGGCTTATCCTCTGTACCGCATATCTTTATCAAAAGCTTTGTGGTAGTTGCAGCCATTCACTGAATGGAGGGTGTTTGTTTCCTGTATCTCAACAATTGGCTTCTGCAGGCCTCATCATAGGAGGCAATGAGTTACACACTATTCGGTACCCGTCAGCTCTTTGAGCAGTTGGGCATTCTGGTCAAGAGTTAATACCTACTCTGTGCCAGTGTCCTGCAATATATAAGAGCATTTGTAGACACGAGGGTGAATCGGGCATTTCTAACTCCAGAAATCCCTCACTTATGTATTTACCCTTAGCCTCAGTCACCATGGAGACATACACTATTCTAATGGTACAATTTAGAATAGGTGTTTGAAAAACTCTGCAGCCACCTTCCACTCTGGCAGTTGTCAGATTTGTTTCTCTGCCTGGAGAGAAGGGTTGCTCAGAGTCCAGCTCCAGAACAGTTCGGTCTGTAGTTGCTTATGTATTTCACAGATCTTTGTTAATTAGTAGTTTTAAGTGTTTAATTAATTTTACTCTGACTCTCCATTAGTTTGGGTATTTTTATTTTAAACCCTGCTCTTTCTGTCTCCTGTTTTGACTGCCAGGAACCGGAGACCATCTTTTGGCTACTTTTTCCTTTTTAGCTGCTGTTAGCTAATTTACAAAAAATTTTTTTTGAAGCCATGCTAGTTAGAAATAGAATTTTTTTGACTCCATGCTATTTCGAAATGGAAGAGCTTTTACTTTCCATTTCAGTCTGAGCCTTTCTCCCTAATTAATCACTTCCTGTATGGAAGCTGTAGTTTGACCGTTGGCACAGTTTTTTGGTGGTAGGAGACTTTTTTTCACTGGGCTCTTACTTTTGTACTATTTGTTAGCTGTTTTTTAGAATTGTTTTCAGTTTATTACTAGGATCTCTGTAAATTGGCACAGCAGAGAGTCCTAGGGGATCCACAGGCTGAAAAACTTGTATTACTTGTTTTTAGCTCCTGGCAAAGGCAGACTGCCACAAGTTTACTGTAAACTGCCTTGAATCAAATCACAACTTTGTTTGTGAGTGCTGCACTGTGTTGCCCAGAGCTCTTCAAATAAAAAGGCAAATAAATTAGGAGCCATTAAGGCTTCTCAGTCTACTTCCTTGTCACTAAAAAAATAATAAAAAGCTCTGAGGGAGTTCCAGATAATGGTGGGAAGCATGCATTAGAAGGTTCTATCGCCTGATGTTCAACAGCAGTATCAAAAAATGTAAAGGGTGACCAAAAAATAAAATAAAGTTGTTTAGCCATCTGAAAGGTATTGTAAAGATGAATAAGATATCAGGGTGTCCAAAAGAGGGAACCCTGAATATGTTGATGGTGAAAGTACAAGTAAAAGAATCTCTGAGCGAACACTGGAAACTGTGCCTGTTATAAAGAAATTCAAAGAAACAAATGTCACTGACACTCCTCCTGAATGGAGAAAGGAGCATGCAGATGATAGAGAAAATGCCCTTATCAAGGATCTTTTCAAAAATGTGACAGTCTTTCCAAGCCATCTAGGCTACAGGAAATTTTAATAATACAGATGTCAACCGCCCCGGCTCAGGTTTCAGCCTTTCTGCCTTTGGAGGAGGAGGAAGAAAGGTACCATGCACAGGATGAGGACGGTGATCCTATGGAACCCAAGGGTGCACTTGAGTAAGATTTTGATTCTTCTCAAGGTTATAAGGAGGACTATTTCATTTTTCTCATTTGTCAGACATGTTCTTGATACTGTAAACATCCACCCTCAACAAACTGAGAGGGAAGAAGAGGATGCCGAATTTATGGACATGATGGGTATGGCTCCCTCAAGGAGGTTGCCTGTCCCCATACATAGGTCCCTTAAGAAGGTCATATTGAAAGTCATGTCTACATCTACTTTAGATGTAGCCATCAATTAAAAAGATTGATAGAAGATATCGGGTGGACAGCCAGGAGGTAGAATACCTGTATGCTCACCCTGATCTCCTAGGTGTAGTACAGGCTGCTGCTTGTGAGAGCAAAAGTGATACTCTTTGCACGACCTCCAGAAAAGGATTAAAAAAAAAAAGGATGCTGTGGCCAAGAAAGTTTATACTACAGCTTCCCTGCTCATTAGGCAGGCAGCTTATTCAGAATATATAGCACAGAAGCAGAAAATGGTGATTTGGTGCAGGATTTGGTGGTGACAGCAAGATCACCCCCTAGATGCCACGAAGTACCATTTTCACACTGCTGTGGATACTAATGAAATTTTCTACCTTATGCAGTGTCTTGAAGAAGATTTTTCTGGTTAAGGCCTGCCATCCTTTCCCAGGATACCCAAATCAAAGCTACGGATTTCTCCATTTAGGGAAATTCACTTTTTGGTGACAAAACTGTGGTGTACATGAAAAAAGTGGATGAATACAAGATCACTTGCAAGAGTAACAATGAGAAAGGAAAAGCTTGTACCTCCTATAGGTGCTATGGGGGAGGGGCAGAGATTACTTCTCAAGAGTTTATACCCCATATGCCTTCTATAAATATCAGCCATGGGGCGCAAAGCGTACTGTTCAAACAACATGAAGTCTTGCTATATTATAGACATTAGCAGTTTGTTCCAGCTCTAGAACTGCCCCGGAGTGAAATGGTTAAAACCGTTCCAAAATAGAATTTTGGCACGAGAGCAGCTCTATCTGTGTCATTTCAAACTTGAACTGTCAGATTCTTTACTCCGCCTCAGTGAACAGTCGCTCGAATTTCTCCTTCTGCTCGGTTCATTTCTCGGTTTAAAAAGTGTTTCTCGTTGGATTTAACTGAGAATAGTTTTATTTTAACCAGAAACCGCTCGGGTTCAAGCTCTATCTGTGGTAACTGTAAGTAAATGAAGATTTTGTCTGTGTGGAACTTGTAAGTTATCGGTTCGGTTTTGAACCGATCAGTGGATTTAAACTCATTTAAAACTAAAAGTTACTATTTTAGAGTCGGTTCCGGTTCTTATCGGTTCTAAAAAGCAGTTTATTACAGTTTTTCCAATACCCGTGACATGGTTAGGAACCGATAAGGGTGTCTTGCCTGGCACTGCCAGCAAAAGGGCAAGTTTTTGGTTAGGCTGGCATTATGTCTGAGAAACCCAAAAGAAAACCGCCCACTGGGTTTCACACTGTGATGTTTGTGGGGAAGTCTTGCCAAGGCTGACCCACACACCACATGTTTATTGTCTGGGGTTTGACCATCTCCAGTCAGACTGCCAGGTATAAGAACTTCCCTGCAGCCACCCTGGAAAAAGATTGGGCAGGCTCAGGGAACGAGAGGCCAAAGTCCGCTGACCCGATGACAGCACGGTTCGGTGCCAACCGAACCAGAGGGAGTGCCTCTGACCAGGGCCAGACTTCCTCGGCAAAGAAAAGCTGGTTCTGAGGAACCAATTCCAGTAAAGAAAACAAGAAATCAGCAGGTCTGGAGTCCAAAATTCCTTTTCAACTGCTGCAGAGATAGCAAAAGCCATACAAATTGTCCAGTCACTGTCTGGGGGTCCGTCGAACCACCTGTCTGGTAAAGGTCGGTTCGTCCGGTCCCAGTGGTTCAGGATTATGATATTGAGGAATTTTATGAACCAGAGGAGGGGGAGGATTATGAACAGTATGAATGTGGCTGGGAAGGTCTGGGTGTGCCCATTGAACCGGACATCTCCCCAGACAGACCTTTAGAATCTCCCCCTATGCTGTCTGAGTCCCCATCTCATTTTATGTTTTATAAAAAAGTTGCTGAAACCCTCCAGCTTCCTTTAGAAGAGGCTGTGGATGAGCAAGAGGAGCCTGATTTTGTAGAAATGATAGATATTCCAGAGTCTAGGAGATTGTCTATTCCTTTACATAAGTCTTTAGGAAACAAACAATTAAAATTTTAAAAGCTCCTAATTCTGTGCCTCCTGTAGATAAAAGATGGACAGAAGGTATACATTGTCAGGCCCTGATACAGAATTCCTTTTCAGCAATGCAGTCATATTAGTAGTTCAGGCTGCTGCCTGTGATAAAGCTAATATTCCCTTGGCTTCACATCCTACTGACAAGGATTCCAGGAAAATTGATGCCATGGCAAAAACAGTATATGGCAGCCTCTCTGGGACTCAGGCAAGCAAATTATATGGCTTATGTAGCTAGGTATCAGAAATCTAGATGGGATACTGTTATGCAATTGGCCAAGCAGGCCCATGGCCAGCTGGCTAGTGAACTAGAACAGGTGGCTGCTGATGGCATTGAAGCCTCTAAGGTTCAGTTTCATGCTGCTGTGGATGTTAATGATGTTTCCTCTAGGGTCATGGCCACATCTGTAGCTTCTCGAGGTTGGCCTGGCCTAGGTGTATCTAGTTTGTCACAGGATACCCAGACTAAGGCTATGGATTTTCCTGGGTGGGAAATTTCTGTTTGGAGAGCAGACAGAGAATTACATGAAGAAGATGGATGAATATAGGACTACTTACAAGAGTGCCCAGGCTAAGGAGCGGCAAGCCACTCCTCAAAAGCATGCCCCCAGGGGTAGGGGTAGGCCTTTTCACAGGCCTTTCTACCAGACTCGGGCCTCCTCTGCCTATGCTCAGAGGGGCTTCTTCAGAGGCAGGGTGACTAGGGGTGGGCAGACCTGCTCCCACCCCCAGCCTAAAGCTCTCATGTAAACAGGCACCCTGATGGAGTGCCCAGGGCCGATTCTCCTGTACCAGTGGGGGCAGGCTGGCTTACTTCAGTCAGAATTGGGCTTCTTTAACCTCAGACAAGTGGGTTCTGGAAGTAGTAAGCCAGGGTCTGGTCTCTCAGCTTCAAAAGTTTCCTAGTTGAGAAGCAGACTTTTTCTACCTGCAAGTGCTTCAGAGACCCTTGCTCTGGAAACAGAGGTCTCATCCCTGTTAGCTCTCAGAGCAGTAGAAAGGGTTCCTCCCCTGCATCAGGGCAGGGGTCTGTATTCCAGATACTTTCTTACCCCAAAAAAGACAGGAGAATGGCGGCCCAGTTTAGATCTCAGATATCTGAACAAGCATCTTTTGAAACCAAAGTTCAAAATGGTAACTCTGGCAATGATTTTACCTTCCCTAAGGCCAGGGGACTGGCTAGCCTTCTGGACCTCAAGGATGCCTATTTCCATGTCCTAATCAGAAGATCCCATCGAAAGTACCTCAGATTCGAACTGCCCTCAGGTCATTACCAGTTCAGAGCAATGCCTTCGGCCTTACTCTCTGCTCCAAGGGTATTCACAAAGTGTCTAGCAGTGGCAGTGGCCCACTTAAGGAGGCAGAGGATTGCTGTTTTCCCCATCTAGATGACTGGCTCATTGTAGGCCAGTCCCCAGAACAGGTAAAATCTCACCTGCAGGTCACCCAGCAGCTTCTCACCTCCCTGGGTTTTCTGCTAAACCTACAAAGTCTGTTCTGGAACCAGTCCAGGTACTCACCTTTATAGGGGCAGAATTGGACACAAAGCTAGCCAGAGCCTTTCTTCCCCAGAAGGGTAAGGAATTTAGTGGCTCTGGCCTCTTCTTCACTCTGCAGGTCTCTCGACCAGCAAGACACTTTCTGCAGCCCTGGCACACATGGCTGCATCCACAGCTGTTGTGCAGGGATCCAGATTTCAGATGAGAGACATTCAGTTTCACTTGAGAACCTTTTGTCTCAGAGAAGAGACCCCTTTCCAAGTTGGTCCCAGTGACTCAAACCTTGATCCTAGCTCTCCAGTGGTGGCAGGATCAGAGCAATTTAAGAGCTGGGGTCCCTTCATTTCCCCTTCTCACGACTTGACTCTCACTACAGATGCTTCCTTCTGGGTTGGGAGCCACATGGACGACCTTTCCACTCAGGAGTTTGGTCCCCAGGAATCTCTGCTCCACATCAATTTGCTGGAACTCAGAGCTGTCTTTTAGCTCTTCAAGCTTTTTCTGCATCTGTCCACGACAAGGTGATACAAGTCAGAACAGACAACACCACAACAATGTGGTACATCAACAAACAGGGGGCACTCGGCTTCGGCCTTGTGCACCGAGGCAATGAAGTTGTGGTCTCTGGCCTATTCCCGAACACTTCCTCATAGCAGTTCATCTTCCAGGGAAGGACAATGTTCTAGCGGATGCCCTCAGTAGGATTTCCCAGGCCATCACGAATGGTCCCTGGATCCTCAAGTGCTGGGGATAGTTTTTGCCAGGTGGGGCATCCTCAGATAGATCTTTTGCAGCCCCAGACAATCACAAACTTCCTCTGTTCTGTTGCAGGCCTCCAGTGCTGGGCTCAGTTCCCTGGATGCCCTTCTTCTGGATTGGGAGGGAAGTTCCTCTGTCCCCCCTTTCCTCTCCTATTCAAAGTACTAGTCAAAATCAGATCTCAGCCTTGCAGGGTGATTCTGATTGCCCAGATTGGGCCAGGCAGCCCTGGTACCCACTCCTTCTGTCTCTGACAGTCCATCTTCCCTGTGCCTCCCAGGAATCACAATCTGTTGACCTGTGCCCAGGGAAGGGTTTGGTATCCGGACCTCAATCCCTCAACCTCAAGGCCTGGCTCTTGAGGAGTTAGAGTTGCTGATTTACACCTCTCTCAGGGTGTTCTTGAGATCCTAAAGGCTTCCAGAAAGCCTTCCACTAGGGCTACTTATAGTTCTAAATGGAAAAGGTTTTCCGTTTGGTGTGCTGGGAAAATATTTCCCAGAATCTGCTGAATTGCCCATTTTGTTAGATTACATGGTACATCTTAATTCTTGGGTCTCAGACCAGCTACCCTGAGAGTTCATTTGGCAGCTGTGTCTGCTTTTGTGTCAGCAGGAAAGTCATCCCCCTTTCCTCTCATCCTGTGTTTTCCAAGTTTTTGAGGATTACTCCATACTAATCCACCTTTGCGAACCGCCCTGCTTGGGACCTTAATGTTTGCATTGCCCAGTTAATGCAACCCCTTTGAACCTCTGTCTTCTGCAGACCTTAAGTACCTAACTTGGAAAACTGTTTTCTAGTGGCTATCACTTCTGCCAGACGACACGTGAATTGCAAGCCTTGTCAGTGGAGACTGACTTTATTTCTTTTCCCATAGGATAAGGTAGTCCTTAGGACTAATAGGAAGTTTTTGCCTAAGGTGGTTTCAGATTTCCATCTTAATCAATCTATCTCCCTTCCAGTATTTTTCACTGATCACTCCTCTCGGTGAGAGGAGGTTGCACAGCCTGGATGTTAAGAGAGCTCTTAGTTATTATATAGAGCTACATAAAGGTCAGGTTCAATCCTCCAACTTTTCCTTACCTATGGTGAAGTTGGGAAAGGCAAACCTGCCACTAAGAGATCAATAGCCAGGTGGATTGTCTCTTGTATCCAATTTGTTATCAGAAGTGGGCAGAGCCCCCTGTTTGAGGCTCATTCTACCATGGGTACAGCCGCGTCTCTAGCTGCTGCCAGAGATATCCCTTTATTAGAGATTTGCCAGGCTGCTACTTGGAAGCGGTTCACACTTTTACCAAGCATTGCTCCTGAATGTCCAGGCCAGGAGAGATGCTCGGTTGGCACAACTGTTCTTCAGAGCCTATTCCTAAGTAGGTTCTGCCCCTCCTCCATGGAGGTACTGCTGTGTATTCTACATGTCTATAATATAGCAAGACTTCATGTTGTTTGAAGAAAAATTACTCACCTTAGTAATGTTTCTTCTAATGGAGTCTTGCTATATTATAGACCTCCCCAACCTGCCCCTCTCAGAACTCTCTATTGGTGGGTGCGGGCAACTTAGTGTGGGCACTACTATGTCCTGTTAGCATTTTGTCCCTTTGGGACTTTGGGGTGTGTATGTGTACGGTGTGTGTTTTTATTATACTTATGTTCCATTTTCATATTATTAGAATGGTGTTAGTATTTCTGGTCCCCTGACTTGAGTCTTGGGTGTTGGGACCATCAATGGTTGTTATTATTTAGGTAGCCATTTGGCTAGTGTAGGTTACAGCTTCCACACAGACCTTAGTGAGTTTGGCTCGTAAAGATCTGACAGTTCAAGTTTGAAATGACACAGATAGAGCTGCTCTCGTGCCAAAATTCTATTTTGGAATGGTTTTAACCATTTCACTCTGGGGCAGTTCTAGAGCTGGAACAAACTGCTAATGTCTATAATATAGCAAGACTCCATTAGAAGAAACAACATTACTAAGGTGAGTAATTTTTTCTTTCTGCAGCACAGAAGCCCTAGCTAAAGCAGAACCCCTGACAGTTCTGTTCAGGTCGCCCATCCATTGCCAGTGGGGGGGGAAGATTGGCCCACTACCTTTAGGAGTTGGTAAACATTACCTCAGACAAGTGGGTTCTAGATGTGGGCCAGGGACTGTTTCTGCAGTTCAAAAAATCCCAAGACTGCAAAAACAAAAACATTTTTCAGCGCACTTTCCCACAGAAAGAATTCTGCTAGAACTGGAAGTACAGAAATTGCTGAGAGCAAAAGCTGTAGAAATGATCCCTGCCTCTTAGTGGTGCAAGGGCCTGTTCTCAAGGTACTTTCTCACCCACAGGAAAAATGAGGAGTCGCGAACCATTTTAGATCTCTGGTATCTAAACAAGCATATAAAGAAATGGGAATTCAAGACCGTCCACACTGATAACTGGGGTACCATCTCTGCTTTCAGGACACTGACATTATTGGATCTGAAAGATGCCTGTTTTCATACCCCATCAGGCTATCACACAGAAAATATCTCTGGTTCAAGTTAGGGAACTGCCAATACCAGTTTACAGCTGTTCCCTTTGGCCTCACCTCAGCCCCAAGCGTAATTACAAAGTGCTTGGCGGTGGTGGTGGCACACCTGAGAAGGAAAGATGCGATCGTTTTTTTCCTACCTGGACGACTGGCTAGTTTCGGGGAAATCAGAAGAGGAGACAAGGCGCTCTCTACAGCCTACAAAATGCACCTTGGAGTCTGTCAGATTCCTGATAAACCTGCAGAAGTCCCAGCTAGAAATTCTTCAAGAACTGGACTCCATAGGGAACAGAGCTGAACACCCTACATGGGAAGGCCATCTTCCTGCAGGCCAGAGTTGCAACTTTGATTGCAACAGTGGAGTCCTTCACAACAGGTCAGCCAAGAGCTGCAACGGACTTCCTGCAATTACTAGGGCACATGGCTGCATCCACAGCTGTGGTTTCATGGGCCAAGTTCCAAATGAGTGATATCTAGTACAACTTGAGACAAGTGGTTTCAAAGATGGGATCTACTCTCAAAACTAATGCCAGTGACCAAAGTACTGGTATAATTACTAGAGTGGTAAAGGAAGGAAGGAAGAAAGCCACCTCAGAGAGGCCATTCCTTTCCTTCAGCAATTGCAAACAAGTATCTTCACTACATATGCGTCGCTCCTGTGGTGGGATATCCACCTACAGGACTGCACAGTGAGTTGCATGTGGAGCCCACCAGAGTCACTAGAACACATCAGCCTCCTGGAGTACAGGGCTGTGCTGCTAACAATGCAGTGTTTCTCCTCCCTGGTACATGGTCAGTCTGTCCAAATCAGAACAGACAATACCACAACAATATGTTATATGAGCAAACAGGGAGGGACAAGATCCTCACAACTGTGTACAGAAGCAGTGAGGATCTGGGACCTGGAATACACTTTACAGTCATGCAGTGTGCTTGCCATGCAACGACTATGTCCTGGCAGATTCCGTAAGCAGAATCAGTCAGGAAAACTATGAATGGGCCTTGAATGAGCCAGTTCTGACCACAGTGTTCGGGAGGTGGGGCACTCCTGAAATAAACCTGTTCGCTTCTTGGGAAAACAGTCAGCTTCCACAGTTCTGTTGCAGACTACCAGACAGAGAGACAATCCCAGAGTATGCCTTGGGCTTGGACTGGACAAGGAGGTTCCTGTATGTCTTCACACCATTTCCATTCATTCAGAAGGTCCTCTTGAAACTCTGGAGGGAATCTGTAATAGCGATCCTAATAGCGCCAGTCTGGGCAGACAGACCTGGTATTCCGTTCTGCTGACCCTGTCCAACGAGCCTCCAGTCAGCCTGTCATTGAGTCACATTATTTGGTTAGTTTTTGTTGACTGGGTTAGGTGCACTAGACTAAAGCATTGCCTGTTTTCAGGCACAACCTGCGAAAGTTACGGACAGAAACGAACAGTAGATTACAATGATACAATAATACAGTAACATCAGCGTGGTTTGGCAAAATACAGGGGGTAACATGAAACAATGAGCAGCATGAAGAGATTTCAGAAAACAACCATAGTGAGTGCAAAACTGTCATGTGGTAGAATGATAAAGCCAAGTTAAGTATGAATGCAATGGATCAAGTTACACTAGCACTTACTGTTGTAAAGGAGGGACTTATGAAGTTCTTTCTTAAAAACCTGGTGAGTCTGAGAGCATCTTCTAAAGGGATGATATTTGCTTACTGGTGTACCCCCAGAAGAATAATCCCAATAGAGGCAGGGTTGCCTATATCATTGGAATATTGGTATGGCGTAAGGCCATCAGCACTGAAGGTGCACTTGGCAGCAGTGTCAGCCTATATATCAGCAAGCAAGGGAAAGTCACTGGCCTCTCAACCCATTTCAAAAAGGTTTTTTTTTTTATTTGCTACTGTTTTTTTCCTCCCCTGGCCCCGGTTGGTCCCTTCCTTCAGCCAACCGCCCAGCCCCATCCAAAAGGTTTTTAAAGCTCTCAGTCACTTGTTCCCACCAGTAAGGGACCCAGTCCCACGATGGGAGCTCATCGTCCGCCTTGCGCAACTCATGGAAGCTCCAGTTGCGCTTACGGACACTGCTGACCTAAAGTATGTCACATGGAAAACCATACTCATGCTGGCCTGCCGGCACAGTGGTAGTGCTTCTGCTTGTGACACCAACAACCTGGGATCAAAAGCAGTCTTGGAAGTTGTAAGGCCGGTCAGAGGAGGAATGATAGAGCATCCCATAGACTGCACTCCCCCTCCATGGGAAGGGTAAGAAAGTCACTGGTGCACTACTGACCTCTTATGGAGGCTGGGGGTTCGACTGCTGGGACTGTATCTGGCTGGGAGGCGTGCTGAATGTCTGGGCGCGAGCACCGCATATGTTGCACGCCATGCCTCCCCAGGGAGAAAATGAGTAAAAATGTCCACTCTGCAGTAGCAATGGAGGACGTTTGCCACACCCCATGCAGCTGTGTGAGGCACCCAATATCCCCCCCCCCATCAAGATCGGGCATTCGGGGAGTAGAGGGGCCTCCACCGACCCTGCCTTGGGGGGTAAGACAGGGGCAGTCCAGGGGGTACAGAGATAAGTCCCGGGGGATGGGTGAATGGTTGGAGTCGAACCGATGGATGACCAGCTGACAGGTCAAAAAGCATATACTAAATAATAAGATTAAAAAAAAAAGGAAAACCATATTCAGGATTGCTATGACCTCTGCTAGGAAGGTTATTGAACTGCAAGCAGTCTGCACAGAGCCAGATTGCAAAAACCTCCACAGGGGTAAGTTAGTGCTTAGAATCAATAGGAAATTCCTACCTAATGTGATGTCTGAATTCCATCTGAACCAGTCAGTAACACTTCTTGTGCTCTGCACAGATACATTCCAGTCAAGGTAGGCAAATCTTGTACAGCCTTGATCTAAAACGAGTTTTGGGCATCTATATGCACTGGACAAAAGATGTCCGGTCCAGAAACACTCAGCTGTTTGTTACCTATGGTGAGGCTGGCAAGGGTAAAAGAGCATCCAAGAGGTCTGTCTCTCAATTCATGGTCTCACATTCAATTCTGCTATGAAAAAGCTTAGAAAATGGCACCTAGGGCTTAGGAGCACACTCAACAAGGGGCACCTCTGCCTCTGTTGCATCTACAAGGGGCATCCCCTTGTTAGACTTCTGCAAAGCAGCTACCTGGAAAAACAGTATGCACCTTCACAAAACACATGCAATCCAGAAGGGATGCCAGTTTTGGAACTGCTGTATTTTGGAACCTTTTTGCCAAATAGGTTCTGTACCCAGCCTCCCAGTGTACTGCTGTGAAGTCTGCTGAGAGTTAAAATAGAAGTGAGGGATTTCTGGCGTTGGAAGAAACACCTACTGTAGTAATGTTTCTTTTAAGGGATCTCTTTACTGTGATTTTACTCTCCCACCCTGCCTCCCCTTCCAGAAGCTAAAAATGAGTTCTCAAAATAACGGATTCCTATTACTCAAGTTGCCCGAACATTATTATTGCATTTTCTCTACAATTGTAAGTTGTGTTTTTCTCTCTATATTTACATTTTTTTTAAATTTACATATCTGCTTCAATTAGTTGGTGGTTTTGTTTTCAAAAGTTTGACATTTGCACTAAATTTTTGGTAGCTCTTTTAGCTAGATTCACTAGCCACCATTCGACTTTGGCTATAGAATCAAATCTGACAACTGGAAGGGTGGCTGTAGAGTTTTCAAACAGGTATTCTAAATTCTTCTTTTAGTATAGTCTGTCTCTGGGGCCTCTGTCTCCATGGAGATTGATGCTAAGAATGAAACCATTGTGAGGGATCTCTGAGAAGAAACAGCATTACTACGGTGTTTCCTCTTTCCTCGGGCCGTGTGACAGCATTGGTTGCCCGGGCTCAGCTGTTTGTTTTTTTCCAGCAATTGTGTCTCAGCCAGATGTCTCCTCCAATTGCTAAACCTCATGGCTGCTGTTATGTGCACTCTCTCACTGGTGGTCTGCATAGGAGGATTCTATAATGGTTATAAGTGTCCAGTGGGCTCAGCATTCAGACGATCTGTAATGTCTCATACAGGTGACTCCTCTGCTTCGCCGCTCATTGCTGTTGTGGTTGGACCTCTGCAACCTGAAGGTGGGGTCCCCCTTTCTCCTTCCATCTCCTCTTCTAGTGATTATGACAGACACCTTCGATTCTGGCTGGGGTGCCCATCTGGGCCCCTTATGGAACCTGGGTCAGTGATCCCCTTTAGACACGGTTCTACACAGCAACACTGTGGAGATAGGGGCTGTTCTGCTTGGCCAACAGGCCTTAGCTAGCCTCCTTCGAGGTCACCAGCTGTTGATCTGTACAGACAACATTTCGGTAATGTACTATATCAATCACCAAGTAGAGTCCACTCGTATCTTCTCTGCAGAGAGGGCAGTGAGAGTATGGCACTGGGCTATGAAACATGACGTGTTCCCGTTGGCTATTTTTCTGCCCCATACACATAGTGCCCTCACGGATCATCTCAACAGGTCCGAGGCAGCATGGGAGTTGTTGGTCTTAGTCATGGGTGACCTCTTCGTAAAGTGGGTTTGCCCGGACAGCGATCTCTGTGTGTCTCCATACAGCGCAATGCTGCCACTTTTCTGATCACTCCAGGGCCTGGAGTTTTTTTGAGACATGCCCCTCTCTTGGAAAGGGAGGTTCTTGTATGCATTTCCTGCATTTCCTCTAATACAGAAGATTCTGGTCATGTGGTGGGCTGAGTTGGCCACCCTGATTCTGGTATCTCTCTGTACTGGCCCAGTCAAATTTGGTTCTGTCTGATTCAGCAGCTGGTGGTGGAATGTTTTGCCCCTCTCGCTACAGGCGGGACTTCTGTTATAGGAACAGGGCTCTCTGGTGCATCTGGGTCGTTGATCCCTGCACCTCCATGCCAAGCTCCTGAAGGTGTAGCACTCTGGTTTGGGGCATTCCCTGCGGTTGCAGCTGTTCTGCTGGTGGCTTGTAAGCCATCTACTAGATACACCTACTCACAGAAATGGAAACATTTTATGATTTGTTGTGTCCGTAACCTGGAGCACTTTAGTGTCTAGTTAGTAAAGTTATGGGCTCCCACCTATCCCTTATGGATGCGGGCCTCAGATTCTTTGATAAAGGTTCACTTAACTGTGGGGAAAGCTTTTCATGGCAAAATGGTGCCCCAGCTTGAGGTTTCTTGCAGGTTCCTCAGAGGTATCCTGCTTCTGCATCCCCCGGTCCAAGATCTGGTTCTGGTGTGGGACTTTAATATTGCTTTGGTGACCCTTAACTGCGCCTCCTTTCAAGCCTGCTGCTGCTTGTGAGCTGTGCTTCCTCTCTTGGAACACATTGTTCCTTGTGGATCTGATGTTTGCCAGACGTATTTCTGAAATGCAGGCTCTGGTTTCATAGCCTCCTTTTCTTGTTTTCCACAAGGGTCCGATTACCTTGGGGTACAAATCCTTTTTTTCTGCCAAAGGTAATTTCTGAGCATACACTGAATCAGACTGTTGACCTTCTGGTTCACTTCTTTACTCCCACAGATAGTGGGGAGCATCGTCTGCATATGCTTGATGTCTGTCGGACGTTGCTTCGATATGTTGACTGTACTAAGGATTATAGGAAATCATCTTAGCTGTTTGTGGCTTTCGCCCCCAGGATGTCTCTCCTAATTCTAAACGGGGCCATTCCAAATGGTTTGCCTGCTGCATTATTTGCTGTTACCAAAAGCACAGTGGCAGCTTCCTGTCTGTGCCCATTCCACTGGTGGCATAGCCACTTCCATGGCCTGTTTTCACAATGTGTCCACTACTGACATCTATGCTGCTACTTGAAGTACTGTCCATATATTCATTAAACATTAGTGTGGACATCGTCACTCGTAGACATGCTGGATTTGGCCTTATGGTTCTGTAAGGCCTCCTTAACTCAGGGTATTTAGATTCTTCCTTTCTCACCTGATGCTTTGGTACTGCTTGGGAATCGCCTCATGATATGGCTCAATGGAGGGAGACATCCTTGAAGAAGATAGAATAGTGACTTACCACAACAGTAGATCTTCAAGAGAATTTCTTTCATTGAGCCACAGCTCTCCATCCTCCTTTATGGGTGATCGGTGGTTATCATGTCTGCTGTTGCACACTGGTTTTCCTCTTAAGCCCGATTTTGACATTATACTACTCAGGTTTCCATATTCTCTCCTGTGTGCTTGGTTTGGTCGCTTTGGTCTGTTATGATAATCCTTTGAGCTCATCTCCAGTAGGGAACTGAAGCATGACTGGTCTGCCCATGTTTTATAGATGACAATACATTGACGTGGGGTGCCTTGACTAGCAAAAGTTTCCAAGTGATCCTGTTACCGAACGCTTACAGTTCATGATCACGATATGGCTTAATGGAGGAGAGTCTCTTGAAAATCTACTGTTATATAATGTAACTATACTTTTGTGTTGCATCTTGAGTGGTTAAAAGCTTTTGGCTGCATCCTGTGCTTCAGAACGCACCGATGCGTGACATTATCCTAGCATAACACATGCCAAGTTGTGCCTTAAAAGTTCATACAGGCATCATTCTCTCAGGATGAACTGGGCCAAAAGCTGCTTTGTACTTAATCTGCACTATTTATTTCTTCATTTATTTGTGGGAGGCACACTGAGCCAAGGCTCGCTTCCAGGTGCAACCCTTAATTTTTTTTAACACTTACAGCTTATTTGTTAAATTATAAGTGTAAAATGTTAAGTACAGTATACTGCATTTTAATTGGCACTCATGCCTTTTGCCTTATGCTGTTTCTTTAGTCCTTTTGTCTGGTTTTTTTTTCTTCCTTGTCTTACATGCTACTTAGCACGGACAGCTTAGGGAATCTAGAAGCCTGTTTGATGAAATATTCCTCGGTCTGCCAGAGGTACAGTATTTTTATAAGGCTTTATTCTGCAGATTTTGAATAAAACAAAAAATTAAAAAATAGTGAGGATTCAACCACTGCTTCTCTTCGCCTGCTTATGGCAATCTAGGGCATGCATCACGTCCTGAAATGTTCTAAGGTATACAGCTTTATTGCTTGCATGTTTCCATGCCTCATGCCCGGCTCCCTCCAACCATCAGATTTTTTTTTCTGCTGAATAGTTAGGTGCCTCAGTTCACAGTACATTTCACATATGCTTGTTTTTCTATTTGTTTATAGTTTCCTTTTGAAAAGTAACTTTTAATTTGTTATGTATCATGGGGTCCTTGCTCCTCCTTATCTAGGTTATCCAAATTTTGAATTTTCTTCAATTTTTTTTTACTAGCAGGACTCATGAAAACACGCTAGTGACGTTAGAGCTGGTGTTTACCTATTTTGATGTGCTGAGCTCACTGTAGTGTGTGGATCTGATGCAGTGCTCTGTATCACCCATTACATGAACATGCAGTTTAGCTGTCTCAACTTGTTGGCTTCAAGGACACTGCTGTAGTAAGGAAAAAAAATCTCTTGTAACAAAGCAGGAGACGGGATCTTATTGGCTGGAGCCATCAGAGCAATGTGACTAGATGCCGGTTGGTGAGTGATGGTACAACCAAACCCATTAGATGCACTCAGAAGCAGTAAATGGGACCGAGAACATGACTGGATGCAGCATTTGTTGTTCAGGTGGTTGTCTTAATTTAAAAGGGCCTCTGAGGGATGTTTCCTAAGATATAAAAGATTCTGAGCCTCAGGTTTGGGCAGGAGGACTGCAAAGTGAAGCTGAAAGGGTCTGTCTGCCCAAACCTCAGGAGACAGCAGACAGGTAGGCTTGGCTTCTCGGTCACCACTTAAAACATTGGCAGCACACGTTACTCAAGGTTAAAGGACTGTTTAATGTTCAAAAGGTAGCAGCAGAGATATGTGATGTCCCTCCCATGAGAACAGCCAAACGTTTTTGCGCATAACTACTGTGTTCTGAGGGCTGATGGGATGGTGGTGGACAGTATCTTATAAAGTACATAGTTAAAATGACAGTGCAAAAGTTAATAAAATTAAAAAGATATAAATACATATGTCTCCACCACACCACCAAAAATCAGGCAAACAATAAGTAAAAAGTTGAAACAAACGTGAAAATGAATACAAAAAAGAAAAGAAAAAAGGGAAGGGATGGGGAAAAAGGAAAAGGAGCAAGGAAGAAAAAAAACACACAATAAGAGGAAAAGGGGGAGGGGGAAAAACAACTAACATCTGATGAATACAGTATTAGTTGCTTAGGATAAATCAAGTATGACTCCTGTTAATTAGTAACACAATTATTATAAATATGGAGATAACTGAAAAAATCACTCAGGCAACATATGATTTCAATTTATATTGCCAGAAGATCTTCCTCTGTCTTAATTTATTATCGAAATCCCTGCCCCTTACAGATTCATAGACTCTTTCAATCATCTGAAAGCAAAATTTATGATCACCACCCTTTTGTTGAACATATGTTCAGAAGGCAAAAGATAAAGTTGATACCATCCATAGAGATAATCTGCTTGTCCATATGCTAGGTTTGGGGTGTCTCAAAAAGTGGCTGCTGATCTGGTGGCTGCCAGAAAACCTTCCACTAGAGCAACTTATTCCATGAAGTGGAAGCAGTTTGCTTTGTGGGCTGTTTCTAATCAGCTGAATCTCTTTATCTGTCCAGTAAATCAGGTTGTAGAGTATTTGCTGTCCTTGTCAGATGCAGGTTTGCAGTACTCTCTTTTTCATCAAAGTGCACTTGTCGGCTATTTTTATTTTTATTTATTTATTTATTGGAGAAATCAGTTTTACAACCTTTGAGTCATGGACTCGTTTACAAAGGTACCTCGTCATATGGGGGGGGAGACAACAATTAAGTGAGTTTGAGACAGGGGTGAACATACGGGTGAAGATACATAAACACACTTGGAAATTACAGGCAGCAGCTATACTGGTACAAACATGTGTAGAGTTACACGCATTGTAACAAAGCAATAGATACATCACACAACTAACAGCTAGTCTTAGACAAATTATGTAGTAGGGCGGGACCGGTTTAGGTAGCTACAGGCATTTACAGCATCGGCTGTCAATAATATGCTTACGGAGGGTGGTTTTGAAGCGGCCAATCCCCGGGATCTTGGAGATAGATTCAGGAAGGGAGTTGAACCAATGCGGGGCCAAGTGATGGAAGGACTTTTGGCAGCGAGAGGTCCTGGCCCTGGGAACAATGAAGGTGGCAGGGAGGACTTATGGGTGGGCAGGGACCAGGTAGCTAACTGCAAGGGTCCAGAGACCCCAGGAGGGCAAAGGCCTGACATGGACTTTTTGGCCAGCAGGCAGGCTTGATATTTCAGTCTTTCCTCAAGAGTGAGTATATTTGTGGTGGAGTATAGCAGACAGGTGGGTTCTGCTGTGGGCACGGTAAGGAGCCTACAGGCTTTGTTAATAGCGGTCTGGACTTTAGATAAGGCAGTGGTGTCAGCAGCAGCGAGATTGGGAGCCCGTGAGTCAGCCAGCGATAACACCCTGAGGAGGCGATGGCTAGTTTTAAGGCGGGTTCAGGGAGGCAGTCTTTGTGGCGTAGAGAAGCCCGATCCTGGAGTTCATGGCAGATGACAAGGCTTTGAGGTGGGCATGGAAAGTAAGGTCAGGGTCAAAGGTGATGCCCAGGTACTTATAGGATGTTACTAGTTCAATTGGGGAGGGCGTGCTGGTGGTGATGGGAGGGAAAGTCCTTGGTGCTGTTTTGCCGATGTGAGAATAGCATGGACTTTGTTTTCTTTTAGATTAAGGACTAGACGATGGTTATTGAACCATTTTTCGTTTGAAGGAAGGCGCTTTGTAATATGCCTTGGAGAGGGAGAGGGTCCGGGTGAGTAGCTAGAATTACAGCGTCGTCTGCATAGAGTAGTATTTTGCTGGAACAGGAACTAGGGAGGATGTTCAGGAATAGGCTGAAAAGGGTCGGTCCAAGGATGGAGCCTTGAGGGACCCCAGAGAGTACGGGTAGGTTGGAGGAGAAGGTTCCATTTAGCTTGACTCTTTGGGTCCTGTTGTGAAGGTAGCTTGTGAACCACTTAAGGGGGTCGGATGAGAGGCCCAGTTTGCTCAGGGAGTGTATTAGCAGGGGTGGCACACCGTCAAAGGCCTTGAAAGGTCTATGAAAAACCGCCTGCAAGCTGACCATTGTCAAGTGCGGAGGTATGTGATGGGAGAATTCCAGGAGGGCAGTGGATGTGCTATGGCCTGGACGAAACCCATGTTGTTCGGACATAGAAGGTTGTATTTAGAAAGGTATTCCGTGAGCTGTGTGTTTACGATTTTTCTAAAGCTTTGGATAAGGGGGAGGATGGAGATGGGCCTGTAGTTGTTAGGCAGAGTACGGTCCCCAGACTTGTGGATGGGGGTTATTTCAGCATGCTTCCAGGCCTCCGGGAATTGTTTAGTACAAGGATTTATTTATGATTAGCGGAGGGGATAAGCATGACATCTAGCGTGAGGCGGAGTATTTTGAGTCAAGAGGGTCACTACTTGGGTTCTGAGAGGCAAGGACCTTAATAAGAAAGATTTGGCATCATGTGGTGAGATCATTTGGAAGTGGAATTGTGGCCTGGAAGTGGGAGTATGAGGGTGTGGCAACCGGGTCAAAAAAGTGGGCAGGAAGGACAGCACTTAAATCTGTGAAAGTCTTATTAAGGCAGTCAGCGATACACGTTAGGTTAGTCGAGACAGCCCCATTTATGACAATCTGGGATGGTGGGGGGGAGCGGGCTTTACCATTCAGTTCTTTTATGTTGTCCCAGAAAGCTCTGGACGAGCCCCAGGAGGATGTCAAGGCAGCCTGGTAGTATTTAGCTTTTGCCTGCTTGATGGTCCAGGTGCATTGGTTATGGCTGCCCTTAGGCTTGCCTATCGCCAATCTACCGGAGTCATTAGCTATGTGCCAAAGGTAATATCTCTTTTTAGTTGTTGGATCAGTGCAGGGGTTATCCATGCAGCAGTCTGTTTTTTAACTTGGGAGTGCAGAAGGGGCAAACTGATCACAGGCATGGTTGAAAGCTGTGGTGAGGTAAGTTAGGCAGAGTTGATGTCAGGTGCGTGAGGCCACTGGGGTCCAGTTGATTTGGGTGAGGACGCTTGAGTTTGACAAGACCTCTGGGAGAAAACGGCGCCGGGGGTCCTGCAGTACACCGGCTGAGAGTGGGGATGACCAAGAGCAGATGATAAGGGAGGTCACTGAGTGAGTCCGCAAGGACTTGCACAGATCCTATTTTATGTGGCCGTTGGAGAGGACTACATCCAGAAGGGAACTAGTTCCTGTTACTTTGTTAAGCCTAGTGGGCTGGGTGACCATTTGAGACAGGTCAAGGGCTGCAAGCTCATTCTTCATATTGTCAGAAGATGGGCTGAGCCAGTTGGTGCTTAAGTCTCCAAGATTAGTTGTTCGCCTTCCGGTAGGGGTGGATAGGTAGTCAAGAAGGGAGGTGACCGCAAGATCTTTTTTGTCCCGGGGTAGGTGTTTGTTAGATAAAGGGGCCACGACCTGGGGAGATTTTAAAGTAATGGCTTGCGCCTCGTAGCTAAGCTCGGGGTTGGAGAGGGCATGACCGAGGAGTGAGTCGCACAGGTAGATAGGATGGGCAGGCGTGGAGGGGGGTGTGCTATCGGCCCTAAACAGGGAAAAACCTGGAAGAGAGACGGCAGAGTCAGGCGTGAGGGAGGAGAGCCAGGTTTCTGCAAGCATGAGAATGTCGGGGGAGTGTTGGGTGACCCAGCACTGGAGGGCAGCAGTTTTCTTAGGGAGACTGCATATATTGATAAAGGCGATTCGGAGGCCTTTGCCTCCGTAGGCTGAGGCATGGCTGAGGTGGCGGGCCCCGGGTTGGGGTGCACATTTCCGGAGAGCAGGAGCAGCAGAATAATTAGGCCTGCAAGGTGTTGGTTGCTGGGGTGGGGTATATGTGGTCGATTTAGACCTTACCAGGGAGGTGCATGGATGGGAAGGGAGAATAGAACCGTGGCGCTAGCGAGAGAGAGACCACTTGTGATAGAAATCACAATACTGAGAGTAGCACTTAGGTGGTGGGTGGGTGGGGTAGTGTGGTGATCCAGGGTACGGGAGGGATATGGGGGATAGCCTGGGAGATAGTTGTTGGGCAGTCTGATGGGAGAGCAGAGTACTGAGAGTGGAGGGAGGGTGTTTTAGTCGAGGGCAGGTAGAGGGGGGATATAGGGGGGTGGGGAGCAAGTAAAGGTGGGGATAAGAGGAGATCCAGCATAGCAAGGTTTAAGCTAGAGAGTGACATCTCCCAAAGAAGAGCAGAAAGTGAGAGCAGACTCCCTCTAGTGCTGGAAAGATATAACCAGCAAATGGGAAAGTAGGCTGATTGGTTCTGGCGCGCCTCATGTGACAGAAAATACTCAATATAAGCGAGAGCCGACCAAGGGTGATGGTGGGGGCGGGGAGCCGAACGCACAGCTGCCCGCGGGCTTCTCGGGAGCACCGCTGGAGAGAACAAGGTGCGTGGTGCGGGTGCGCTGAGTTCGAGAAGGCGCCTAAAAGAGCAGCGATTAGCACAGCGCCCTCAGGTAGGCTGGCTCCCGATAGTCGCGATCCAAGAGCGGCAGTTCTAGGCCCAAAATTACCTGCTCACTGTGGGGAGGCTGGGAGGGTGATTTCAGGCGGCTCCCTCACGACCATCGGCCTCGGGGCGGGGTGTCCTGGCCCGCAGCGATCTCGGCAGCAGGGAGGGCACTCCAGATGTAGCCCTTGCGACCTCCGCGCCTCGGGTGGAGGGGATTGATCTGCTCACTGTGGGAGGCTGGGAGGGTGATTTCAGGCGCCCTCACGCCATCGGCTCCTCGGGGCAGGGGTGTCCCGCGCCCTGGCAGCGCGATCTCGCAGCAGGAGGGCACTCCAGATGTAGTCCTCGACGACTCCGGCCCTCGGTGGGAGGGGGATTGATCTGCTCACTGTGGGGAGGCTGGGAGGGTGATTTCAGGCGGCCTCACGACCATCGGCTCGGGGGCAGGGTGTCCCGTCCTGGCAGCGGCGATCTCGCAGCAGGAGGGCACTCAGATGTAGCCTCGCGACACTGCCTCGGTGGAGGGGATTGATCTGCTCACTTTGGGAGGCTGGGAGGGTGATTTCAGGCGCCCTCACGACCATCGCCCTCGGGGCGGGTGTCCCGAGGCCCTGGCAGCGCGATCTCGGCAGCAGGGAGGGCACTCCAGATGTAGCCCCTCACGACCTCCGCCCCTCGGTGGGAGGGGGATTGATCTGCTCACTGTGGGAGGCTGGGAGGGTGATTTCAGGCGCCCTCACGACCATCGCCTCGGGGCGGGGTGTCCCGCGCCCTGGCAGCGGCGATCTCGGCAGGGAGGGCACTCAGATGTAGCCCTCGCGACCTCCGCCCTCGGTGGAGGGGGGATTGATCTGCTCACTGTGGGAGGCTGGGAGGGTGATTTCTGGCGGCCCTCACGACCATCGGCCTCGGGGGCGGGGTGTCCCGCGCCCTGGCAGCGCGATCTCGGCAGCAGGGAGGCACTCCAGATGTAGCCCTCGCGACCTCCGGCTCCTCGGTGGGAGGGGTATTTCAGCTTTTCATGTGCCTTTTAAGGGTCGTATGGTTGCTCCGTTGGAGGTGGCCTGTATGTTTTGTGAGAGGTATACTGCACTTGAAGCCTCCTATCCGCAGTCCCGTCCCAGCTCGGGACCTGAATTTTGTGTTAGAAAAGTTTACTTTAGCTCCTTTTGAGCCAGCTGCAACCTGTGGCTTATGCTTTCTTTCTTGAAAAGTGTTTTTTTTTTCAGTTGCTATTACTTCTGCTTGAAGAATTTCCATCTTCAGGCTGTAATGTGTAAGTCTCCTTATCTGATTTTTCATAAAGAGAGGGTGTTATGTACTAATTCTAAGTTTCTTCCTAAGGTGGTCTCTGAGTTTACTTTAAATCAAACCATCCACCTGCCAGTTTATTTTCTTGAGCATGCCAATCCAGGGGAAGCATTGCTCCATACTTAAGATGTACATGGAATACTCAGGTACTGTATACACTGTATGAAGGACTGCAGGACATCCTCACAGCTTTTTATTTCCTTCACCCCTGGGAAAGAAGGTGCACCTATTTCTAACAATGTCTGTCCAAATCGTTGCCCAACTGTTACTTTTTGTTATAGGAAGTATGGTAAAGAACTTCCTGGAGTTGTTCTTGGTCGTTCCACAAGGGGCTTGGCCACTTCAGTTCCCTGTTTCAAAAATGTGTCGGCTGCAGAGATCTATGCAGCTGCCACTCTAGAGTACTGTCCACAATGCACTAAACATTACAGTCTGGAGCATTGCCTCGCGAAAAAGGGAAGGTTTTGGCCTAGGAGTACTTCAAGGCCTCCTTTCAGAGGCCTGTAGGCTCCAGCCACCCAGGCTGTTTTATTGTTAGTACTGCTTGGTACTTGTTCCATAGTTGTGGCCTGATGAAAGCTCTCCCTGAAGAAGATAGCACAGTTACATACTCACCGTAATAGTAGATCTTCAAGAGAATCTCTTAAATCAGCCTATGTCGTCCCACCCTAATAAAGAAACTACTGGAGATGGGCCTAAATACCACTGTGGTGGTGTGAATGAAATGGCTGTATGGAAGGACACAGCAGGTTAGAATTAGGGACTTCATATCAGGCCGGGCTATAGTGATGAATAGGATGCAGCAGGGGTCTGTTTTGGGTCCCATTCTGTTAATGTATGTGTAGCTACTATGTCCTGTGATAGCGGTGTCTGGATAACCAAATATGCTGATGAACCCAAGATTGATACTACTATAAACAACCAAATGGATGTAGCTAGACTTCAAACTGCATTAAAAAAAAACCTGGACTCATGGACTGAGAAGCATAAACTGGGTTTAAATGTTTCAGAAGTGTGCAGTTATTCACCTTGGTAGAAACAATCCGTGTACTGATTATATGATAAATGGAGTAAAACTCAAGGCAACAACAGAAGAGAGGGACCTAGGACTTACAATATCAAATTATTTTAAATTCAAAACACACTGTAGACAAAGGGGAAAGAAGGCACATGCAACACTATACCGCATTCGAAGACGCATCTGTAGTAGGGAAAGGAAAGTTCTTGTCCCCCTGTTTTATTCTCTGGTGAAACCACAGATGGAGAATTACTCCCAGTTCTGGTCATCAAGTACTAAGGCAGAGATCAGGATCTTGGAGAGGGTGCAGAGAAGGGCAACCAAGATGGTTTCTGGCCTTGAAAATGAGAAATATGAGAACAGGTTGACCAATTTAGATCAATACACACTAGAATGTAGAAGACTTAGGGGTGACCTTTGCTTACTTTTTAAGTCTTTTACTAATGATGACCTCTGGAACTGCCTGGGTTTTGAGCTACAAGAACAATATTGTATGACAAGGGCCCATGATTTACAGGTAAAGGCCAAAAAAAAAAATGTAAGGAAAAAGAGAGAGCTGGTACAGCCAGAGGGTTGTTGGTATATGGAATGGGCTTTCATTAGAGGTTGTTGGCAGCTGCTGTATGACAGTTTTCAAGACTAGGTTGAATAATCATTTTCAAGACTGGGATTTCCAGATTATCTCTTTGTGTAAAGGGTAAGCCTCTACATGGGCCTTTGGCTCCCTAGGCTTGTATACTACCTATGATACCCTTTATCCCCCTTGGACTCCGAGCTCTGTAACTCATTTCTCTTTCTCCAGGACAGTCTACCTGCTGTTTCCAGCCTTGCTTGGTAGGCAGAACCATAAATTCTCTCCTGGTCCCCTAGAGGGAGGTCTTCTGAGCATGATCTCCGGGAAACTGAGGAGGGAAGGGGCCACCCACGTTTATATGGTAGTGCCAGCGTAGGATGTCATCATGGGCAGCCCCTAGCAGACTGCTTGCAAAAAGTTTGTGTGGTCCTAGTGTCTGGTGGCTATAGTTCCATAGGTGTGGCCTGATGAAAGAGATTCTTTTGAAGGTCTACTGTTACGGTAAGTACTTGATTGTTCTTTTTCATCCCAGGAATACTCTAGTATTTCTAACTCTTAAGCAGTATGCCTTTAAGCCAGATCTGCCCAGAGATGGAACGTTATGCTAATGATGGAACACCATTGGCACGTGCCACTTTTCAAATGCTGCCACCTATCAGCTGCCTACATTCTAACTCTCAGATTTCACTCTCCGCCTGTCCAGACTTCTCCTCCACATCTCATCATGAGACTCATAAATATATATCAGTATTGCTTTTATTTTCATCTGCTACCTTATCTTTTATTTTTTAGATAACCGTTAACTTATTTTAGTTAAATTGTTGATTTTTCTCAGTTTCTCCCAGTTCGGTATAACTGGTGGGGAACCGGGAATTTTTAGTCTTAAGCGGAGTTTTGTGACAAACTCCTTTAGTTTAGTGTATTTTGTTTAAATAAATTTGTTTTTGTGTAACCGCTATTACCGGTTACTGAACCCCTAAACCTGGTTCCTTTTTCATCGGTTCTTGGTTCCCTGATCGGTTCCTGAACCGACCGCAACTGCTAGTTTTATTTTTTTTAAAGTTTACATTTTATTGCGGTTGCTATTTTTCTGCTGAATTGAATAAAAGGTCAGAAAAACCTAAGAGAAAGACCGGTGAACCTGGTTTTAAAAAAACTGTACAGATTGTGGAGAAGTTTTTGCCAAGGCAGATAAACACACTTCTTGTGTGGCCTGCCTTGGCTATAACCATTTAAAATCTGATTGTGACGTTTTTAAAACCTTTCCTGAGAAAATACTTGAAAAACTTTTGGAAAGGCTTAGAAAGAAATTGCGTCCACCTAAGGGTCTCTCAGACTCTGATCAGCCGACACTCTCAGTGGCTGTGGGTGAAACCACAGAAACCACTACTTCTACCCCGATACGGGTGCAAAAAAGACTAAACACACAGAATTCCCTGCTGATCAGCATCTGGAGACTTCTGGTGTGGCAGTAAATATGCCCTCTCCACTGGAGATTGCTTAAGCTTTCAAGGTCTTACAGGGGATGCTGCCTGCTGGACAGTGGTCAACAGTTCAGACCCCTGCTGCATAAACCCAATCTTCCCTACATGATGTTGGGGAAGACTATGGGGAGTGTGAGGAAGAAGATGAGGGAGAGCCTATACAGCCTGAAGTCTCCCCTGAACAGGAGTTTGGCTCACCTCCCAGGGCATCAGAGGATTATTCATCCCATTTTTCATTTGTCTGAAAAATGGTGGATGCTCTTGACATCTTTACCACTGAGGTGATAGAGGGTGAAGAGGAAGCAGAATACCTGGAAATGATGGGGTTAACACCCACTAAAAAGTTACTGCTCCCTGCGAATAAATTCTTTAAAAACATACAGTCAAATCCTCCAGACACCTGGGTCTCGTTCTCTCCCCTTGGACAAAAGGCTGGACAATAAGTGTTGGCTGGATAGGGGAGGGGCTGAATTTTTATTCTCCCACCATGACCACCAGGGGGTGGTACAAGCTGCAGCCTGTGACAAGGCAAAAGTTCCTCTGCCATCTCATCCCCCAGGAAAAAGATTCCAGAAATATTGATAGTATGGCCAAAAAGGGCTACTTATCAGCATCTTTGGCCATCAGACAAGCTCATTTCCAGGCTTATGCAGCCCAGTATCAGAAATCTTTCTGGCAATCTGGCATGACTATGGCAGATAAAGCTCCCTCTAGTCTTTCAGTTGACCTAGCTGAGAATGCCAGATTTGGCTTAGAAGCAGCCAAATACCAATTTCAGATGGAAGCAGACACCAGTGATGCTGCTGCCAGGTGGATGGCTAATACCATTGCCCAAAGAAGGTTTGCCTGGTTAAGAGTCACAGACCTTACTAAGGATACACAGAGCAAGGCTATTGATTTTCCTGTTGAGGGTAATTCCCTATTTGAAACACATACAGAGGCCTATATGAAAAAGGTGGACAAGTACAGGGCCACCTACAGAAGCAGTTTTGCCAAGGAAAGGGCTTCCCCATCCACTAGACCTAATGGAAGGGGAGGCAGGGGCAGATAATTCCTCACCAGGCCTTTTTATCAGGTCATGGCCGTACCCAAAATTCAACAGTAACCACAGCAAGGGTACTTCAGGGGCAGGGGCAGGGGCAGAAGGGATTCCAGGCATGGTTCTCAGTTTCAGTCTCCGCTTCAGGCAAAGCAAGATCCTTGACATACTTTCCCAGTCCGCCTCCCCTCTACCAGTAGGGGGCAGACTGACTCAGTATTTCCAGGCTTGGAAACGCATCACCACAGACAGGTAGGTCCTGGAAGTAGTGAGTCAGGGTTTGTCCCTAGCCTGCAAAACCCTTCCTACTCTAAGAACCAGAGTGTTCAAGCCAGCTTTCAATGCAGAAAGAAAGCTGCTGGAAAAGGAGGTATAGAATCTATTGTTGTCAAAGGCAGTGGAACCTGTGCTCCCACAGCAAAGGGGGAAAGGGTTTGTATTTAAGATACTTCCTCACAACAAAGAAAAATGAGGAATGGTGGCCTATTCTAGACCAAAGTGTGCTCAACAGGCACTTACTAAAGCAAAGGTTCAAAATGGTAACCTTGTCACTGATTCTGCCAGTTCTCCAAAAAGGAGATTGACTGGCATTTCTGGATCTAAAATATGTTTACTTCCTCATCCTCATAAGGGAGTCTCACAGAAAGTACCTCAGGTTGAGACTCCCTTCAGGTCATTACCAGTTTTCAACCCTGCCATTCGGTCTCACTTCAGCTCCAAGAGTGTTCACGAAGTGCCTGGCAGTGGTTGTGGCACTCTTGCGAAGGCAAGGTGTTAGTTTTCCCCTATTTGGATGACTGGTTGGTGGTGGGAAAATCACCACAAAAGGCAGAGGAACATCTGCAGCTCACCCAAGAACTTCTGGAGTTGCTGGGGTTCCTGGTAAATCTCAAAAAATCAGTCCTTCTCCCTGCACAAGTGCTGCATTTCATAGGAGCAGAATGAAATACCCAGGAGGGCAGGGCTTACCTACCTCTGGACGGGTTAAAAAGTATTCTACAGATGGCAGGCTCCTTCAGCCTGAACAAACCAAAAACTGCAAGACAGTTTATAGTTACTGGGCCACATGGCAGCTGCCACTGGCACAGTCATGGGTTCCAGGTTCCAGATGAGACATCCAGTTCCACCTAAGGGCTCATTGGTGTGAAAGAAAGGATTGTCTCTCAAAGCTGGTTCCAGTAACAAAAACGTTACTCCTGGCCCTTCAGTGGTGGAAAGAGAAAGTCAACCTTAGGGAAGGGGTTCCCTTTCAAAAGAGTCTCCATTAGTGATCCTCACAACAGATGCATCACTACTAGGGTGGGGAGCCCATCTAGGGGACCACACTACTCTCAGCACTTGGTCCAGTATAGAGTCACTCCAGCGTATAAACCAACTGGAGCTCAGAGCAATGTTCCTGGGACTCCAAGCTGTCACACCACTGGTTCAGAGAAGGGTGGTACAAGTCAAAACAGACAATAGCACCACAATGTACTACATAAGCCAGCAGAGAGGAACAAGGCCAGATCCTCTTTGCACAGAGGCTATGAGAATTTGGACTCTGGCCTACTCCATAGGAGTTTCCCTTTAGGCTATTTACCTGACAGGCAAGGACAATACCCTTGCAGATGCTCTGAGTCTGATCACCCAGGCCCATCATGAATTGGACCCTGAACAGACAGGTGGTGGAAGTGATTTTCAGAAGGTGGGGCACTCCAGAGATGGGTCTCTTTGCATCCCACGAAAGTCACCACCTGCCACAGTGTTGTTGCAGACCCCCAGCTCGGGGAACAATACCCCTGGATGCTCTGGTTCTGGACTGGTCAGGGAAGTACCTGTATGCATTCCCACCATTTCCTCTGGTGTACAGAGTGCTACTCAAGCTCAAGTCCCAGTCAGCCTCAATGATCTTGATAGCTCCAGACTGGGCCAGGCAGCCATGGTACTCTCTGCTGCTCTCAGTGTCTGTAGCTGAGCCAATACACCTTCCTCGGAGGCACAACCTGTTAACCTCCAGTCAGGGGAGACTCCTGTACCCGAACCTCAAGTCCCTCAGACTCAAAGCATGGCTCTTGAGGACCTAGAGTATGTAGGCCTGCATCTCTCTGAAAGTGTTCTGGATATTTTAAGGGGTTACAGGAAGCCTTCCACCAAGAAAACCTACGCCTCTAAATGGAAAAGGTTTTCTGTCTTGTGTTACACCAGGGATGTGGTGCCAGCTCAGGCAGGGGTTGCAGCTGTGCTGGACTACCTTACCTATTTGCATTCACTGGGACTGTAGCTCACTGCTTTAAAGATTTATTTAGCTTTACACTTCAGCTGGAAAGAATACCTCTATGGCATCAAACACTATCTTCAAAAAGTTCTTTAAGGGTCTAGCTCACTTGCCCCCCCCCCCCTTCCCGGGAACAGGTGTCATCTTGGGATCTAAATATATGTATTGCAAAGCTCATGGGTTCCCTTTTTGAACCAATGTCTTCAGCTCCCTTGAAATATGTCACATGGAAAACTGTTTTCCTAGTGGCAATTACTTCTGCTAGAAGGATCAGTGAGCTCCAGGCTTTCTGTATGGAGCAGGACTACTTTTCATTACACAGAGACAAAGTGGTTCTGCGAACAAACAGAAAATTTCTTCCAAAGGTGGTTTCGGATTTTCAACTGAACGAGTCCATTACTTTACCTGTATTCTTTACTGAGCATTCAAGCTCTGGGGAGCGTAGATTGCACAGGCTTGATGTCGAGAGCTCTTAGCTACTACTTGACAGTCACCAAGGCCCATAGACAGGACAGGAAACAGCTGATCTGTTTTCGAGGGTGGAGCTCTTGCAGCAGGTAATACCATTAGGACTGAAGCCAGCAGGGGTCAGGACCCCACGGAAAACTTGTAGCTAGCAGTCTGAGGCAGGGGACCACCCCCGACGTCCTACGTGGTATAAAGGGGGTGGTCCCCAGGCACCACCCCAGTTCTTTTCCTGCCGTCAACCCGTGTAGTTCGGCTCCACGGATGCCTCTCTCTGCAGTCGACAGCTTCAAACTCCAGATAAGTCATTTTCTTTCTTAAATAGTGTAAATCTTTCTAACGCCTTGTTTATGTCGTCGCCCTCACCACTGTGGCGAAAATCTTAAGTGTGTCTGCGGGAAGCAGATTCCAGCGAAAGATGGCCAGGCGGCCTGCCTCATCTGCCTAGGCCTGCAACACCAGCCTGACTCCTGTGGCCACTGCCAGAAGTTCAGTCAGAAGACGTGCGCCAGGAGAGCCCACGCCTTGAAAACCTTTCTCCTAGAGAAAAAACTTGCGACCATGCAGCGAGGTTCAGGGGCTGGCACATCCTCTCCCGCTAGAGATTCCCCTTCCAAAGAAAGGCTCGGGTGGGGGGCATCACAAGGAGAAAGATCAGGCCAGATGTGAATCCTGCCATCCGTCACCAGCCAAACAGCGCCGCCGCCTTCTGCTTCCAAAGATCTGGTTCGGTCCCAGGAACCGACTCTTCCCGCTTAAGTCCGCCTCCCCCACCCCCGGTTGCCACTGGGAGTCTGCATCAGCGGACATCGCTTCTTCCTCCCTGGCTCATCGACCTCATAAACCCGCAGGGTCAACCCAGGAAAGCCTGCCCAGGGCTCTGGACAAGCCTAGCTCCTCGGAGAAAAGGAAACGTTTGGAGGAACATTCTGGTAGGTAAGGGAACGTCCGGGCTCAGACCCCCCCCCCCAGGCTGAGGTGTGCCCTCCGCCAGACATCCGCCACCTAACCACTTGCCCACCCCGGACGACCCACTCCCCGACGCCAGACATGGGGTGGTCGCCGGACAAGGATCAGCCGTCTGCCCCTTCACCTACAGGCCCGATGCCAGCTGACACTGGTTGCCAGCCTTCGGATGCTGGCATCCTGGACCCGACGCCTGCCGCGCCAATAGAGGTGCCTGATCCCCAGATGCCCGTTCCCAAGGACCCGATGACCGGTCCATCTGACCCGACCCCGGCTCTAGTGGTCGTCTCAGTGGCAGACATAGGTAATTTATTTACCACCTGGTGGAATACTATCAAGGGGGACCTTCTATACAGACCACCGGACAAGGTCCCTACTCCACCTCCTATGGGTCTTCCTCCTCCTACCCCAGACAAGGGCCAACTGGATGAGCACTCTACTCCACATCCGACGGGGAAGCGAAAGACACGGTCTCTCCATCCCCTTCACACCCCCCAATACACGCCTTCCTCGGACGAGGCAGGCATCAACTCGGACTCTTCAGAGGACAGGTTCCTACGCCCTTTGCCAGGACCCAGGGACTCTCCACGGTCACCTCCGGATGATCCTTCATTCCTTGACATCATGAGGCACATCCAGATTATTTACGAATGGGATACCGAGGCTCTAGACCCAGAACGGAAATGTCTAGCTAAGTTCTTGGGAGAAAAGGAACCAAAGCCCCTGGTCATCCTACTATTCGTAGAGCCCTTCCAGGACATTACTCGCCTTACTTGGCGTACACTGTCATCTATTCTGGCAGTTCCGAGGAAGGCTGACAGACTCTACAAGCCTCCCAAATCAAAACCATTCCTAGGGGAACAACCTAAGGCTAATTCATTAGTCCTTACAGCTGCTAACGGTCGGGGGGCCCAACCGAAGCATTTAAGCTCCCAACCCCCAGATCCCGTCTGGAAGAAACTGGAAAGCTGGGTCCGAAAGGTTCTTTCCTTGGCTACCAGGTCCATCAGGTCCTTAAATTTCATGGCCCACATGATCTCCTACCAACAATCCCTGTGGAGAAAGACCATGGATTTGGTAGAGACTCTCCCTGACTCAGACTCCAAACAGGAGATTTTGGCCTGCACTCAGTCGGGCCTGGACGTGGACAAGCATGCCCTCCGGTGTTCTTATGACGCCGTTGATATGGCCACCAGGGTCGCGGCATCAGGCATATGCATGAGACGGCAGTCCTGGCTCAGACTTACTGGTTTCCAGCAAGATCTTCAGGACTGTGTCCTGGATTCCCCCTTTCAGGGCCCGGTCTTGTTTGGCCCCGAGGTGGAGCAGATGGTGAAACAACTACAGGAATCTGGGAGAGCGGTGGCAGATGTACAAGTCCCAACCCCAGGCAACTCACCGACCTCCTTTTCGTCTGCATCAGACCCAAGAACAAACCGGCAAACAGTCCCAGGAAAAGGGATTTAAGAGATGGGGTCACCCTGCCCCTCAAGGTTCCCAGGGCCCTAAACAGCCTAAAGCTCCCAGGGCCCAGGCCCCTCCCACTCGCTCTACCTGACTCCCAGGGCTGCCCTCCTCCTCTCAGGGACAGGCAGAACGAGCAGGTTGGAGGGCGGTTTGCGCTTTACCCGCTCGAGTGGTCCTTTATCACCACCAACCAATGGGTACTAGATATCATTCGGATAGGATACTCTATAGAATTCTCCTCTATCCCATGGACAACCCCCCCAAGTCCCGTTGTCCTCCGCAGCACAATCTCCTCTTGGAAGGAGAGATCCAACAGCTCCTAGACAAAAGAGCTATTCAAAGGGTCCCTCTGGCCCAGAGAGGGAAAGGTTTCTACTCCCACTTCTTCCTTATCCCGAAGAAGACAGGAGACCTTTGTCCCATTCTGGACCTCAGCCAGCTCAACCTCTCAGTGAAATACCAGAGGTTCCGCATGGTCACCCTGGGGTCCCTCTTCCCCTTGCTCCAACAAGGAGACTTGCTATGCTCTCTGGATATGCAGGATGCCTACCTGCACATCAAGGTCCTGAAGACCCACAGACTATTTCTGCGGTTCTGCTTCAGAGATGAGCATTACCAATTCAGGGTTCTGCCTTTCGGCCTCTCGTCAGCACCCAGAGTATTCACTAAGTGCCTAGCAGTGGTAGCAGTGGCCCTCTGCAGGAGAGGCCTCTTTGTCTACCCCTACCTGGACAATTGGCTCCTCTCCGCTCAGTCAGAGGACGAGCTTCTAATCGCCCTAACAGAAACACGGGCTTTGATCTTATGTGTGTCAGTCTTCACCATTCATCACATTTGGGTACTCGGCTGGAGGTCAGGACCCCGTGGGAGCTTTTTTTTGTTAGGTGGAGCCAGCGCTGCCCTCGAGGCCGACATTCCATGTGGCGCTCGCGGGTTGGTTGTTAGGCGCCGTCGACTCTGCCTGCCTGCCAGTTCTTCGTCTCCCGCTGTCAAGGTCACCTCGTGGGAAGCTTTCTCCAGTTTGAGTTCAGGCCTCCTGTTTGTAGTTCATTCTCGTTCCAAAAAAAAAAAAAATAAATAAATAAATTTCGACATCAAGTCTGTTGGTTCCTCCTCCCGGTTCTGCTAGCCATTCGACGTTGCCAGTAAGACCTTTCCATTTTACTATTTTCCAGTGATGTCGAGTCTTGTTTGTATTTCTTTCTGAAGGTCATGTCTAGGTTGGAGGGAAAGAAGACTTCGAAGATGTGTTGGCCCCCCATGCAACCGAAAAATTTTCCGTCACCGACCAGCATGACCGTTGCCTTTCGTGTCTTGGCCCACTTCACGACATGGATTCATGCAATGCCTGCTTCTCCATGGACTGCTGGGTCATCGAACAGTGCATGTGGAAAGTGGGACGAGCTCCGACTTTTGGGGTCGGTGCCCGCAGCCGGGCCAAACCAGCTCTTGGCCTTTCCTCCAGTTCCTCCTGGTTCTGTATTGACTGAGGAGGAGGGGAGCCTCAGCTTCTAGTAGCCAAGCCATGGCCGAGGCTCCTCCCTCAGTGCAGGAGGCCCAGTTCATTCCTTCCGGGGGCTGGGTGGGAGGCACCGCCACAGCAATCACACCTTCTGGGGCAAAGGCTGCCCCGGTGTCAGACCCGCGGTTCGCAAGGCCTGGGTTGGCGCCGTCTTCAATGCCGTCGGTCGGTGCCATTTGCCGCGCCGTAGGCCCTGGCGGAATCATCAGCACCGGTCCGTTGCTTGGTGCTGTGGCTGCTGTCGGTGCCATTCGCGGCACCGATACTGCTAGCAGCGCGGTGGGAGTCGCTACAGTGCCGTCCCTTTCTTCTCCTCAGCGCTGTCCACAGCACCAAGGTTGAGCATGGCACCGTGTCCAGTTCTGGAGCTGTCTGCGGCACTGAACATGGGCACGGCGCTGTGGGGGGGTTTTCAGAAAGCACTGTCGGCGCAGTTTGCGGCGCCATTTCTACTCTCGGTACTGTTTGCGGCGCCATGGGGGTTTCTGCCTTGGGCGCCATCCATGGTGCTGAAAGCACTGTCGGAGCCGTCATTGGCGCCATCTCTGCCCTTGGTGCCGCTTTAGGCGCCGTGGGGCACGACGGCGCCATGAGAAGTTCTGACTCTGAGGCTGCTGTTCGGGCTGGAGCCGTGGCTTCTTCGGCCGCCCTTCGCGGTGCTGCGGAGGGCACTGCAACCGACTCAGGTGCAGTCTCCATTTCTGGCACCCTGTTTGGTAGGGATGGTGAAAGGTGCCCACCTACGGTTTGGCACAGGACCTCCACCTCTTCGGAGGAGAAGTCTGACTCCGAGTCAGAGGAGCAGTCTGGTTCCTTGGAACTAGCTGCTGGTGTGGGTAGCCTGGTGGTGTCTTCAACAGACTGGAGTCAGCCCCCCTCTGAGGAGTGGCTGGCGACTTCTGAAGCTGGGGTCATGGGCGCTGACCAGCAGGCAGTGGTGCATGCCACCATTGCACTGCAGCCTGGCCTTGTAGGATTTGCTGACCCCTCAGCGGTGGTACCCCCTCATGTAGTGTGCCTGGATCGCCCAACTTTGGGGCCGATCAGAGCACCTACGAGAGGGGAGGGTATTGTGCCTTGGATAGCTCCTTCAGGTGCTGACCAGGGCTGTCAGTTACCTAGGCTGACCATCTCGAGGAGGAGGGCACTCTCGGATTCTGAGGGGTCAAGGGGCATGGGGTCTGCGGGGAGGCCTTTTTTGGGGGCCCATCCAGGCTCTGGAAGAAGCCGCAGTGCGGATCTCCACTCTTCTCCTTCACTTTCTTTGAGAGAGAACCCCGTTCTTTTGAGGTAGGGGACTGTCCTTCTGGACCTATACCGCCCCGGTCGCCTCACAGGAGGGAATTCTTCCGGGCGTAGCCAAGGCAGTTCTGAAGTGGTTGTTCAGCTGTCGGCAGTGGAGTCTTCCAGAGCACCTTCATCTTCTGGCACTCCAGGTCCGCTCCCTAGCCCAGGCGGAGGTCAGCCGACTTCTCTTCTCGGCTCTGTCCCCATCCCTCTGCCACTCTCTCCTGCGCTCCCAGGCATCCTTGGTCCTAGCGGGCCTCTCTCCTGGGAGCAGTTTAGAGCCATGGCTGCTCGCTTTCCCGCTTATGCCAGGGCGATGGACAGACAGGTTTTTCAACCTCCGTCCGAGCAGCCACACTCTGAACAATTGAGGTCCTCTAACTCTTCATCCGCCTCTTCTCGGGGAGAGGAGCCTTCTGTCCACATCTCCCCATCCGCTGATCTCACGGAGTATCAGCAATTCCTCGTGAGTATGTTGGAGGACCTACATCTCTCTCCTGCCACTCAGAGCAATCAGGAGCACTTGGTGCACGCCTTTTTGGGCGACTTCAGTGAGGACACCCTTGTGGTGCCCCCCTGGCCTGCTCCCTTTAGGGAGACGTCATTGCGTTCCTGGCAGAGACCCTTCTCCGGAGTTCCTGCCCCCTAGGGATCTCTGCCAGTGGTATTGTGCCCCAGGTTCCATGCCTCATCCTCAGTCAGGGTTGACACAGCTGGATACTCCCGATGGGCTTCGCGCCCTTCACCGTGACCGGCCCCCAGATCAAGACTCCTTGGATTTTGACTTCTGGGGTAGGAGGACTTTCTACTGTGCATGGTTGCTGCTTTCTGTTTCTGCACATCAGGCCCACTATGCAACCTATGATAGGTTCTCGTGGTCCAGGCTGGGTCAGCTCCTAGCCTCTTTGCCTGACATGGAGCATACCAGACAAGCCATTGCTCTCTCTGCGCATGGCCTGGAGCTAACAAGGCACCAAGCAAGGGTGTCGTATGATGCCATTGAGGTAGCTACCAGGGTCGTAGGGACAGCGATCTGTACTAGGCGGACAGCATGGCTACGTCTTTCCCGGTTGTCACCCTTGGCCCGGCGTAGGGTGGTTAACTCTGCGCACCAGTGGACCTGTCTGTTTTCCCGTAAGGTGAGGCGGTGTCTGTTGGGGCAGCTTCCCACTCTCCCCACTCTCTGGCCTCTCTAGGCCCAGAAGGTTCTCCCTCTTAGTGTGTCACCCACTGAGAGCTAAGGGACTCTGTCCTTTAGGATTTTTAAAGCTCCCTGGGGGGGGGGGGCTCGGCACTCACCCAAATGTGATGAATGGTGAAGATTGACACAGATAAGATATGATAATTACATACCTACCATAATTATGATCTTTCTGTGTATCTTTACCATTCATCACAACCCCACCCGCCATCCCCCTGGGGCCTCAGTCTCTGGATTCCCCCTCCCTCTCTGTGCCTTTCCTTGCTTCCCTCCCCTGTCTTGTCGGGGGGGGGGGGATAATCTGGGGCACATGGTGGGATGGTATGTCTGGGGGGAGAGTGGTCAGGATGGGGTGGCACTCCCTCTCTAGTGCTCTGGCTCCACTCCTTTGGAGTGGGAGGGGCGTTGCCCTCCATCCTTGCCTCCTTCTTGTCTCTTTTCAAATCTCAGTTTTCTTGTCCTCTGGACATGTTTTAAAGCTCATTTATCCCTGCTAAAAATTCTCATTTTTACATGTGAGAGGGGGCAGAACCTCTGTCCCTGTCCTGTAAGTATATCCATTTTACTGCCATGAAGGAGTTTCTTTGCCAGTGATTCTGTGCCTTGAATTCTAGTAATTAAGCCTCTTGGCTACTCCTTGCAGTTCCAATACAATCTGGAGAGAGGACAGAATCCAGCATGTTCTGGCATTTTGTTCCCCCTCTCATGCTAAACATTTATGTCTCATAAATTCCCTATCCTTCTCTAACTCTGACCCTTTTCTGTTTTCCAGAGATTGTATCCCCCTTCCCAATCTCCCTAGCATTTTGTTTCTCTCTTCCTCTGTCCTGTCAGTGGTTTACTTCTCCTTTTGGTTTTTATATCTTTTCCTTTTGCTGTCCCTTTGACTCTCTTGTCCCACCATCCCAACCCTCTTTTTTTCTCACCTCTCCAGCGACTCAGAACTGGCAGGCAGGCGGAGTCGACGGTGCCGAACAGCCAACCCGCGAGCGCCACATAGAATGTTAGCCTCGAGGGCATCGCTGAGAGCTCGTTGGCTTCACCTACACAGAAAGATCATAATTACGGTAGGTACATAATTTTCATTTAAAACAACATGAAGTCTTGCTGTATTTTGACAAACTGCAGTTAGCTCCAGCCTTTAAACTGCCCCGGAGAACATAGGGTTGAATTTCTGTGCAGTGCATAGAACGTTGAGCTCGAGCTCGGTTGAGGTCTCTGCAGCCCTTTGAAACCCTGCTGTCAGATTCTTTACTCTGCCTCACTGAACAGTCGCTCTGGAGATTTCTCCTTCAGCTCTGTTCAAAAGTCGGTTAAAGTGTCGGTTTTAAACCGAAATTATTCCAAATTTATTCTGCATCGTCGGTTCAGGCTCTGTCTGCAGTACCGTGAATACTAGATAGCTGTTTCTGATTACTGTGTGTAAATTGTAAGTTTGTCCGATCGGTTCAGCTGAACCGATCCTTGACATTGAATTTTCTGTCTTTACTTTAGTGTGTGGTTACCAGTCCTTATCGGTTCTGGAAAGAAAAAAAAGTATTTAAACGTTTTTTCCAATACCCGTGACACGGTTAGGGACCGACAAGGGAGTCTTGTCTGGCGGTTGCTGAAAAAAGGGTACATTTGGGTAGGTTGGCCATGACTGAGAAACCCAAGAAAAAAAACCGGGCCCACTGGGTTTCAACACTGCAGTGAGTGTGGGGAGGTCTTTGCTAAGGCCGATCCCCACAGCACCTATGTTTATTGTCTGGGGTTTGAACACCTCGATACAGACTGCCAAACTTGCAAAAAATTTTCTAAGTCTACCCTGGAAAAGAGATTAGGTAGACTTGGAGAAAAGGAGGCCGAGAAGTCCACTGACCCGGATGGCCAGCCCGGTTTGGTTCCGACAGAACCAGAAGGAGTGTCCTCTGACCAGGGCAATACTTCTTTGGCAAGAGGAGAGCCAATCCTGAGGGATTGGTTCCTACCAAAAGGAAAAGGAAAGACAAATCAGCCAGTTCAGATCCAGAGGTTGATGTTCCGACCGCTGATGAGATTGCCCGAGCGATTCGGATTGTTGAATCGCTTTGCCCAGTTCCTCTAGATCTGGCTCTGTTGGCTAGGGGCTCGGTTCGGTCAGTTCCACCAGTTCAGGAATATGCCCCTGAAGATTTTTATGAACCGGAATTTGAGGAGGAGGGGGATTTTGAACAGGATGATGGCTATGATGGAGCAGAAAGTCTGGGTTTGCCCATTGAACCGGACATCTCCCCAGACAAACTTGCTGGTGTTTCCCCTCTTAGGCTCTCTGAGTCCCTTCCCCACTATTTGTTTTACGGGAAAGTGGCTGAAACTCTCCAGCTTCCTATGGAGGAAGCTACAGAGGATCAAGAGGAGCCTGATTTTGTAGAGATGATGGACATCCAAGAGGCTGTCTATTCCCTTGCACAAATCTTTTGGGAAACAGACTCACAAAATTTAAAAGTCTCCAAATTCTGTACCTCCTGTTGATAGAAGAATGGATAAGAGGTACACCTTATCAGGCTCAGACACAGAGTTTTTCTACCAACAATGCTGCCATGTTGGGGTCTTGCTGGCTGCAGCCTGTGACAGGGCTAATGTCCCCTTGGCTTCACCCAACCCCCCCAAATAAAGACTCTAGGAGGATGGATGCCTTGGCAAAGAAGCAATGCATGGCATCCTCTTTGGGATTCAGGCAGGCTAATTATATGGCCTGTACAGCCAGGTACCAGAAGTCCAGATGGGACACTGTACTGGCACTGGCTAAACAGGCCTCCCCCCAGCTGGCCAAGGAGCTGGAGGAGGTGGCTGCGGATGGAATTGAGGCATGTAAGGTACAGTTCCATTCTGCTGTGGACGCCAATGATGTGTCATCAGGAGTCATGGCTACATCTGTGGCTCTTCGGAGAATGGCTTGGCTCAGATGTATTAGCCTCTCACAGGACACCCAGGCTAAGGCCATGGATTTTCCTGTGGAAGGTAATTCACTGGGGAGCAGACAAAGAATTACATGAAGAAGATGGAGGAGTATAGGACCACTTACAGGAGTGCACAGGCCAAGGAAAGGCAGGCAACTCCTCAAAGGCAGCATTCTAGGGGCAGGGACAGGCCTTTTCATAGGCCTTTCTAGCAAGCACAGGCCTTTTCTCCCCTTTCACAGAGGGGGTTCTTCAGAGGGAGAGGCAGACAGAGGATGAGCAGAGCTGCATCCACTTCTCAGCCTAAGGCCCCTGCCAAGCAGACACCCTGATGGGTCTGCCCGGGTCAACTTTCCTATCCTTGTAGTGGCCAGGCTGGCTTACTTTGTCCAGGACTGGGTGTCTGTTACTTCAGACAAGTGGGTCCTGGAAGTAGTAAGCCAGGGACTGGTTGTCGGCTTCAAAAAATTTCCGAAGCTGAGAGCCAGATCTTTTCCAGCTGCAAGTCTCTCCGAAACCCTTGCCCTAGAGGCAGAGGTTTCATCTCTTCTGGCCTTAAGAGCCATAGAGAGAGTTCCTGTACTCCAGGTACTTCCTTACCCCAAAAAAGACAGGGGAGTGGCGACCCATCCTAGATCTAAGATACCTGAACAAACATCTTTTAAAACCAAGGTTCAAGATGGTGACTAATTCTTCCCTCTCTCAGGCCAGGAGACTGGCTAGCCTCTCTGGACCTCAAATATGCCTATTTTTACATTCCCATCAGGTGCTGCCACAGAAAGTACATCAGCTTCAAGTTGCCCTCAGGCCATTATCAGTTCAAAGCAATGCCCTTTGGCCTAACATCAGCCCCAAGGGTTTTCACAAAGTGCTTGGCAGTAGTAGTGTCCTTTTTAAGAAGGCAGAAGATTTCCATCTTTCCATATATGGACGACTGGCTCATAGTGGGTCAGTCTCCAGACCAAGTCAAGTCAGACCTGCAAGTGACCCAGCAAGTGCTATCTTTCCTGGGGTTCCTTCTCAACCTCCCCAAGGCAGTCCTCGAACCAGTGCAGCTTCTTACCTTTATAGGGGCAGAGCTAGACACTGTCAAAGCAAGAGCCTTTCTTCCCCTGGAAAGGGCAAGAGTTCTTGTGGAGCTGGCTTCTTCCTTCAGCCTTCAGGTGTCCCGACCAGCAAGGTACTTCCTTCAGCTCTTGGGCCACATGGCAGCTTCTACAGCAGTGGTCCAAGGGGCAATATTTCAGATGAGGGACATTCAGTTCCATCTGAGGGCCTTTTAGCCCCAAAAGAAGGACCCTCTTACCAAACTAATTCCAGTGACTCGGACACTGATCCAAGCCCTTCAATGGTGGTACGATCGGGACAGCTTAAGGCAAGGGGTCCCATTTGTCACTCAGTCTCATTCAGTGGTCCTTACCATGGATGCTTCCCTTTTGGGGTGGGGATCTCATCTGGGAGCTCTCACAGCCCAGGGTCTGTTGTCCCCTCAGGCATTCCTTCTTCATATCAGTATCCTGGAACTCGGGGCAGTTTTTCTGGCCCTGCAAGCTTTCTCTCAGTCTGTGCAGAACAAGGTAGTTTAGGTCAGAACAAACACCACCACCATGTGGTACATCAACAAGCAGGGAGGCACTCGGTCTATGGCCTTGTGCACAGAGGCCATGAAATTGTGGTCCCTGTATTATTCCCTGCAGACCTCTCTGGTAGCAGTCCACCTTCTGGGGAAGGACAATGTGCTAGCAGATGCACTGAGCAGGCTCTCCCAGGGCCGTCACGAATGGTCCCTGGACCCCTTAGTGTTGAAAGTGATTTTCTCATGGTGGAGCACTCCAGAGATAGATCTCTTTGCAGCCCCAGACAATCATCAACTTCCTCTGTTTTGTTGCAGACCCCCAGTCTTTGGTTCAGTCCCTCTGGATGCTCTGATTTTGAACTGGGAAGGGAAATTTCTGTATGCTTTCCCTCCCTTTCCTCTACTGTTCAAAGTTCTAGTCAAGATAAGGTCACAACCCAAAGTGATTCTGATTGCTCCAGACTGGGCCAGACAGCCTTGGTGTACCCCCTGTTGCTGTCTCTAGCAGTCCATCTTCCACTGTCTCTTCTCAGGAATTACAACCTGATAACCTCCTCTCAGGGGAGGATTTGGTACCCCAATGTTCAGTCTCTCAATCTCAAGGCATGGCTCTTGAGTTAGAGTATGCAGATTTGCATCTGTTTCAGGGGGTTCTGGATATTCTCAAAGCTTCTAGAAAGCCCTCCACCAGAAAGACTTAGAATTCCAAATGGAAAAGATTCAGCATTTGGTGTTCCAAGAAGCATATTTCTCCAGACAGTGCTAAATTGCCTACAGTTTTGGATTATATGGTCCATCTTAATGGCCTAGGCCTCAGACCAGCTACTCTCAAGGTACCACTTGTCAGCTGTTTCTGCTTTTCTGTCAGTGGGAAGTCTTTCTCACTATCTTCCATCCTGTGTTCATAAATTTTCAAGGGATTGCTTCTATACCAATTCTCCCTTTGAGATTCTGCCCCTACCTGGGACTCTAAATGTTTGCATTGCTCAACTTATGCAACCTCCCTTTGAACCTATGTCCTCAGCAGAGCTTAAGTACTTGACTTGGAAAACTGTGTTTTTGGTAGCAATTACCTCTGCCAGACGTATCAGTGAACTGCAAGCCCTGTCAGTGGAACCTAAGTTTATCTCCTTCCATAGGGATAAAGTGGTCCTTAGAACCAATAGGAGGTTCTTGCCCAAAGTGGTCTCAGACTTCCACTTGAATCAGTCTGTGTCTATTCCTGTCTTCTTCACTGATCATTCCTCCTTAGGAGAGAGGAGGCTACACAGTTTAAATGTTAAAAGAGCCATTAGCTACTACATAGAGCGTACCAAGGGTCACAGGATTGATTCCCTCCAGTTGTTCCTCACTTATGGGGAAGTGGGAAAGGGCAAATCTGCCACCAAGAGAACTATTGCCTGGTGGATTGTGCTTGTATACAGTTCTGCTGTGAGACACTGGGAAAGATTTCACCCTCAGGCCCGAGGGCTCACTCTACTAGACGTACAGCTGCTTCCCTGGCTGCTGCCAGGGTTATCCCTTTGTTAGAGATTTGTCAAGCAGCCACCTGGAAAACGGTCCATAACTTTACCAAGCATTACTCTCTGGATATCCAGGCTAGGAGTGATGCTCTGTTTGGCACAGCAGTACTTCAGAGCCTATTCCCAAAGTAGGTTCTGTTCCTCCTCCATGGAGGTACTGCTTGGTAGTCTGCAGTTTGTCAGAATACAACAAGACTTCATGTTGTTTGAAGAAAAAATTACTCACCTCAGTAATTGTGTTTCTTCTAATGGAGTCTTGCTGTATTCTGACCTCCCTCCCTTCTTCCCCTCTCAGAACCTGTTTTTTGGGAAGTGGGTGGGCAGGTGCAGTGCTGCACCCCAGAGGTGCTTCTTGCACACACTCCTTTTTAGTTGGGTGTTTTGTTGTATTGTTATCCTCATTTTGGATTGGTTTTGGTTTTGGGTTTTCTGACTTGAGTGTTTCTTGGAAATCCAAAACTCCGTGTTGCCAGTTGGCTAGTTAAAATTTTACAATTTCCACATAGGTTAGTTAGTGAGTTTTTGCTTGTAAGAATCTGATGGTTGGGTTTCAAAGGGCTGGAGACAGAGACCTCAACCGAGCTCGAGCTCAACATTCTATGCACTGCATAGAAATGTAATCCTATGTTCTCCGGGGCAGTTTAAAAGCTGGAGCTAACTGCAGTTTGTCAGAAATACAGCAAGTCTCCATTAGAAGAAACACAATTACTAAGGTGAGTTATTTTTTTCTTTTCGACCTTGGGCATCATAGTCAACTGGCTGAAGTCACACCCGTGGCCAACGCAGTGGCTGCAGTTCATAGGAGCCATCCTGGACACCGAACGGGTTGGGGGGGGCTTTTCTGCCCCCGGACAGAGCAGAGCGCCTTCAGGGGTTAGCCAGAAGCCTCCAGTGAAACCCCTCCTCCCCTGCGTGGGTGGTACTACAGCTGCTGGGTCATATGTCGGCAGCCATCGCCACAGTTCCCTTAGCCACGCTCCACGTGAAGGAATGCAGTAGCACCTCAGGGTACAGTGGGACCAGTCGGTGGACGACATGGATCTCCAAATCCGGATCTCTCAAGCAAGTCAACGTTCTCTGGAATGGTGGCTCTGCATGGACATTCTGAGCAGTGGCGTTCCTTTCCGTAGACCTCGACTGCTTCAGACCCTGACCACGACTCCTCTCTGTCAGGATGGGGGGGGGGGGCTCATCTAGGGGATCACAGGACCCTGGGGTCATGGTCTGTCACTGAACGCTCTTCATATCAATGTCTTGGAAATGAGAGTGGTGCTAAATGCACTCTTGGCATTCAGAGACCAGCTTCTGCTGGGTCCTCTTCTGGTGCAGACAGACAACACACCTGTTGTCTTCTACATCAACAGACAAGGGGGAACTCACTTGTACCCCCTTTGCAGAGAAGCCATGAGAGTGTGGGATTGGGCAGTAGAACACAGTATCAACCTCACCGCAGTTCACCTGCCAGGGGTCCAGAACGTTCTCGCCGACAGTCTGTCGCTCTTCCTCTCAGAATCACAAGTGGGAATTACTCCAAGATGTCGCAGACGACCTTCGACAGATGGGGCCAGCCAGAGTTGGACCTCTTTGCGTCCCCGTGCAACGCCAAACTGCACAATTTCTCCTCGCTCGCTCCAGGGCCTGGTGTTTTCTGGCAAGACGCATTGTCCCTCGCCTGGACAGAGAAGTTCCTTTATGCCTTCCCTCCTTTTCCCCTCATTCAGAGAGTCCTGCTCAAATTGCAGTCCGAGGCAGCCAGAATGATTCTGGTAGCTCCTCTATGGCCTTGTCAAATTTGTTATCCGTTGCTCCAGCAATGGTCTCTGGAACCTCCAGTTCAGTTGCCACTCTCCACTCACTTGCTCTTTCAGCAACAGGGGACTCACCTCGTCCATTCTGCTCTTCACTCTCTTCACTTGCATGCTTGGCTCCTGCAGTCATAGTGGAAGAGAGATCAGGAGTGTCAAGCAGAGTGGCTGAAATTCTGGTGGCAGCCAGGAAGTCTTCTACCAAAGCCACGTATGCTCTGAAATGGAAATGCTTCTGCTTGTGGGTGTCTTCCCGTTCCCTAGATCCCTTGGGTTGCCCGGTCAGGCACGTGCTAGAGTATCTCTGACACCTTTTGGATTTAGGGTTGAGTTACTCCTCAATCAAGGTGCATATGTGTGCGGTCTCCGCATATCATAACCCAGTCTGAGACAAAACTCTGGCTCATTTGAATGCCTGCAAGACTTTTCTTCAAGGGGTATTACACGTCAGACCTCCCAAGAGGGACATCGTTCCTCCTTGGAACCTCCTCTTCATTCTGGAGAAACTCGCACTTCCTCCCTTCTAACCGGCAGCGTCTTGCGAGCTGCGCTTCCCCTCTTGGAAGTCTCTACTCTTGGTGGCCATCGCCTCTGCTCGAAGGGTTTCGGAACTCCAGGCTCTAATGTGTAAAGAACCGTACATAGTTTTTCACAGGGACAGGGTGAATCTGCGCACAAACCCCAAATTCATGCCGAAGTTGGTATCCGTACTGACCCTGAATCAGGATATCAACCTTCTGGTATACTACCCTAGTTCCTCCAACTAAGGTGAAGCTCTTTTGCACACCCTTGATGTTCATCGCATTTTGCGGTATTGTCTCCACAGGACTCGCTCCTCTAGGAAATTGGACCAGTTGTTAGTTTTTTTCGCGACGTGAATGTTAGGCGCTCCTGTCTCCAAGCAAACACTAGCCCATTGGCTAGTGCATTGCATTACGTTTCATTATCAGCACCACTGCAGACCTCCCCCGGCTGCTGTTAGGGGTCATTACACCAGAGCGGTGGCATCTTCATTTGCGGCACTGAAGAACGTTTCTTTAGCTGATATTTGTGCTGCTGCCACGTGGTCCTCTGTCCACACCTTCATCAGGCATTACAGCCTGGACATCGCTTCCAGAAGGAGAGCAGGTTTCGGACTAGCAGTCCTGCAAGGCCTTCTCTCGTAGATGTCCACTCCATCTTCCTATATGTCTCCATCCACCCTATCAGACCTGGGCCTATTCTTGGGACTCTGTCCTGATGGTATTACCTGCTTCAAGAGCTCCACCCTCGAAGACAAATAGTACAGTTATGTAAGAACTTACCGTAACAGTAGATCTTCGAGAGGAGATCTTGCAGCAGGTGGCTTTCCCACCCTCCTTCCCTCAGGATAGCTTAGGGGATTGTAATTATTATTGTGATTGGTTGGCATCCATGGCACTCCAGACATTACCTCATGGGTTATAGCCCACCTGATAGGCTAGTGATGCACTGACCCAGATCAAATTTCTAGCATATCCAGGTTCCAGAAACCCCTGCTCTCCAGGTTGAATCGTGCATCTGATCAGGCAAGAAGCACACCAGGAATCCCTGTCTGCTCCTACAAGGTAAGACCTTGAACCACATCATAAGTTTTCTTACTTGGCACAAAATACCTAATTACCTGTTGGTACAAACTATAGCGATAAAACCTGAGGAAATCTAGCATCTGCAATGTTCTAAACTAACCTGGGCTCTGCCCTAGTTCATAGATGCAGCCCTAATAGTTAGCCAGCTAGGCCCTTCCCTTGGGTGATGAGGGTACAGGGATCATGCTCCTTTTTCAATCGCTGCACAAAATAGCATAGTCAGTAATTACTGTACCTTCATTTTCTTTGTCTTTTAAAGTTTGATGAATGGCTGGGGCAGCTAGCGTGATGTTTTCCAGCTCCACGCTGCTCCTGGAATCCAGGGTCTGTCCCCAACACTGCGTTGTGCAGTCCCCTTCTCCTGCATGCACCGTTTCGTGGGAGATCCCAGGGGGGAGAGAGAGAGAGAGTCCTTCTCTGGCCCGAGGCCTGGCGCGGCTTGCGCTCTACTTGCAGGAGCGGCCTGGTCTGCAGCTTCATAGGTCTCCCCTGGCCTACCCCGACCACGTGGCCTTCAAGGCCTCAGTCCTTCTGCTCCTCTCCCCTCCACCCGCCTACAGAACTCCTCGGCCTGGCCAGTACTACGGCAGTGTTGAACTGCCATGGTCTGTCCTCAACTGGCTGCGCCCCTAGGCCCCTGTTGGGCCTTTCTCCCAGAGGAACTGTCTCGCGTCTCCTCCCTCCTCCACTTCCAGGCGCAACAGCCTAGCGAGAATGCGCTCCACTGCCTCGTGGTCCTTTAGGCGGGGGGGGTGTGCAGACAGAGAGAGAGTCTCTCCCGCGGGAGATGGTAAAGACAAGGGAGCTGCATTCCAGGTTGCACACTGCATACTTTGTGGCCCTACACAAATCATTTGGCTGGCAGTATGGCCTAGAAGTTAGCAACCAGGGGAAGGCAGTATGGTACAGTGGTTTTTAGGCTCTGAGCCGTTAATCTGGAGACTTTGGACTTGAATCACAGCCCCTCTTGCATACTGTGGACTGAGCAAGTCACCTCACTTCCCTGTGCTCTGCAGTTTGCACCTGTAACATTTGCAGCCAGTGTGTCCCATCTGGTTTAAATAGCGAAAAAAAAAAAAAGGAATTTTTTTTTGTTTAAGGGGGACTCCCTCTGGATGGCCGGTCAAGGCTGGCCGATCTCCACTACGCCCGCAGGGTCCCTCCCACAGCAACCCTTTGGCGACTCCTTCCTCGCCCATTACCTCTCGGGTCCCTCCCACAGTGACCCATGCAGATAAACGCCCCACTGGTCTCCATGGCTCCCTCCCATAGCGAGCCATGGCCCTGACCTCTATACTCCATCCCCCCCCCCTTTCTTCATGGCCATTGTGGGGGTCCTCACACAGCACCCCCACACCTGCGCACTTCTCGACCCGGGGACAGAAATCTCTGGGCTTGGGGGGGGTAAAGAAGGGCTCGTCCCTGGGTGGCGCACAGTTTTGTGATCTAAGGTACGCTTTTTCTCTTTTCCCCAGATGGTAAAAGCAAAGAAATGCTCCTCATGCAGCGCCACCCTCCTGCCCCAAACTCTGCGCCCCCTCTGTGTGGCCTGCCTACTGGACGATTATGATTCCTCCTTGGAGCAATCTCCATCCTTGGGCCCCGGCAATCCGGGCCCCAGCAACCCCACGTGGATGGACCCAAGCTCCCTCCTAATTCAAAATCAGCAGGCCACGGTCGCCATGATGGAGAGCCAACAGAACTTCATGCTCAAGATCATGGAAAAACTGGAATCCCTCACCCAACATAGGGCAAAGCCACCCAACCCAGAACCAGACAAGGCAGGAGGGCAACCAGAGGAACTCCCGATCCCGGAGGACACACCAGACGGCCCTCTCAACAACGCACATGAGGACGGGGAGAAGGACGACACGGGGGAGGAGAACGAACCGGATTCGGACGAGGAGGACACGGATCTCCAAGCGATGCCCTCCCTGACATCGGAGTTATGCTCATTCGACACGATCCCAGGGCTCATGAAGATTATCAAGGCCGCCATGGGTTTCGACACCGAGGAAAGCAGACCCGAGTCAAAGCTTGACCCCCTGATCCAACTGAGACACTCAACCACTGAGACCTTCCCGGTGTGCCCCGCCATAGAAAATATCTTCAGTAAGGAATGGCAATCCCCTGAACCGGGCAGAATGTCAAACCGTAAGAACCTAGACAGGATGTACCCGGTCCAAGGGGAGAAATCAGATGCCTGGTGCAAGGCTCCCACCATTGACCCCCAGGTGGCGCCCTTAGCAAAAGACTGTGTTACCATGCGGTACAATAGCACTCAGAGACCCGACAGACAAAAAGCGAGGACATGCTTAAGAAGGCTTCAAATCGAGAGCACCGCCAAGGCAACCACCACAGCCATCTACACGGCCCGAGCGCAGATCGCTGGCTCAAGAACTTCAAGAGCAATCCACCCAAGTCCAGGGAGGCAGAACTTTGGATTGTACCTTGATGCAGCTAACACTCGGCCGACATGGTGGGACACCCTGCGCCTTCATGCCAGGGCGATCTGCCATCACCAACCGTGCTTGAAGGGCACTGTGGCTTAAGCTGTGGATGCGGACAATGAGTCAAAAACTTGCTCCAGAACTTACCTCTGAAGGAAAACATGTTTTGGGAGGAGCTACAAGATTACTTGAAACAGAAGGAGGAGGGTAGAGATCTCCTCAAGAATAGGTCTAGGTTCTCCTATCTCCCTCCCGAGGCAAAGATCTTGGGGGCCATAGTCTTTCAACCACGCAGGGACACACAGCAATCCCACACCCTTCAGGCAGAGGCACCTCCTCCCGCTTCTGCAGCCTGCACTCTCAGAACTATCAGTCCCTCCTCCAGAAACCGAGGTCAGAGATCCGGAGGACGAGGCAGAGGCTACAGGGTAAGCAACAGTGACTACTCCCACCCTGGCACCCAAAGGCCGGGACCCCACCCACCTGTGGGACAAAGGCTAACTCTATTCGACACCGCTGGCTCCGCTCAACAGCGGACAGGTGGGTCCAAGACGGGTAACCAAGGGTTACTCTATAGAGTTATCCCACGCCCACATCCCCCACAGATTCGTATCCTCCCCCATAACCAGGAGAAGGGCTTCCCCACACCAGGTCCAACAAATCCTGTCAGACCTGGTTCGGAACAGGGCCAGCCAGCCCATACTGGTGCCGGAACAGAATCAAGGGGTGTACTCAATCTTCTTCCTAGTACCCAAGAAATCGGGCGAGCTCCGGCCCATCCTAGACCTCAAACACCTAAACCGAGACGTGGTCGCACACTGCTTCAAAATGGAAACCATCCGGTCCACCCTCCGATGCATTCGGGGAGGCGACTTTCTGATGTCCATAGATCTCAAGGACGCCTACCTCCATATCCCCATCATTCGGAAGCACAGACAGTTCCTTCGCTTCCACCTCCTGGGCCACCACTTCCAGTACCAGGCCTTACCGTTCGGCCTCTCCTCAGCCCCAAGAGTCTTCACCAAGGTCTCACAACCTTGGTGGCAAGACTCAGGGAACTGGGACTGGATATCATCCCATACCTGGATGACTGGCCTTACACGGGCCAGGTCCCAACACCAGGCGCGGATGCACACGGAATCCACCCACAGGCACTCAAGGACTACGGCTGGGTGGTAAACCAAGAGAAGAGCCACCTCATCCCCACCCAGCAGATCGAGCATCTGGGAGTGCTCATCAACTCGCCCAGGGATGGCAAACCATCCACCCTCGAGAATTCACAACCTGAGGACCTGATCCAGTTAGAGCACAGTCCACGGCACGACGAGAAAGATAGCCCAGTTACTGGGCTGCATGGCCTCATGCATAGACCTACCCTGGGCCAGGTGGCGATGCGCCCACTCCAAACCTACGCTGACTGGGGGCACCGAGCGAACTCAACCTCCAGGTGGTGGTTCCACTACCCAAGGCGGAAGTCTGTCATTGGTTTGGTGGACGGTGAGGAGAACTTATCCATGGAGTTCCCCAGAGGCACCCCACTGATCGCCATAGAAACAGACGCGAGTCTCTTCGGGCTGGGGAGCCTGCCTGGGAGACACAACAGCATGCGGGCCTGTGGTCACCTGCATAGTCACAGCTCTCTATCAACATACTGGAGATGAGAGCCATGTTTCATGCCATAAAAGCATTCAGACATCTGCTACACGGACAATCAGTCCTAATCCGGTCCGACAATCGGGTCACGGTGGCCTACATAGCGAAGCAAGGCGGGACCAGGAGCAGAGCTATGCTGAGGGAGGCAACGGCAGTCCTCGACTGGGCCCAAGCCAACCTGAGACACCTGACCGCGGTTCACCTAGCAGGAAGGCTGAACGTCCGCGCGGATTGGCTCAGCAGGCAACAGGTACATCCAGGGGAATGGAGGTTACATCCGGACCTGTTCCAGATGATCCAAGCGACATGGGGAACAGTGACCATAGACCTTGTGGCAACACTGGAGAATGCTCAGGTCAGAGATTACTATTCGTGGTTCAGGGACAATTTGTCCCAGGGAACGGATGCCCTATCACAACCGTGGAGACGGAGCCACGCCTATGTTTTCCCACCACTCCCCCTGATCCCTCAGGTTCTGACCAAGATAAGGGAATCACAACACACGACTATTCTGGTGGCCCCCTGCTGGCCACGCAGGTCGTGGTTCGCAGTGGTCCGAGAGATGGCATTTGCCAGCTTCAGGATACTGTACCAAGCAGACATGCTCTCACAAGGGCCAGTGCTCCATCCGACCCCGTGGACCCTCAAGCTCACGGTCTGGCTCCTGAAAGGAAGAGACTGAGGGAGACGGGGTACCATGATTCTGTCATCAACACCCTACTCCAGTCCAGATGGTCGTCTACCACCTCCACGTACAGGAGACAATGGTCCATTTTCTCCCAGTGGTGCCGGGAGCGGGGCAGAGTTCCCTGAGCAGACCGACATGGCTAACATCCTGCTGTTCCTCCAACAGGAGTAGACAAGGGGTTAGCACTGTCCTCCTCAGGGTGCAATTAGTGCCATAGGGCAGCCATGGGTCTCATTGGGGATACACCCGGGAGCTCACCCGACATCACCCGCTTTGCAGGGCAGTGGAGACCTCCACCGAGGACCTCGGCTGACCGTCACCATGGGACCTACCGCTAGTCCTAGAGTCCTCAACCGCCTCACGAACCCCCTCCTCCAGGCGGACTCATTCTGGATCGGCCCCAAGACATGCTTCTAGTGGCAATCTGTTCGGTTAGGAGGATCGAGAACTTGGGGCCTTTATCCCAGCTGAACCTTATACTGTCTTCACCCCATTAGGGGTCCGCCTGAGAACGGTCCTCAGCCTTCCAGCCAAAGGTGTCCACGGGTTTTCAAGAGAACAACCCATCGAACTCCCACCTTCCGGAGGGGTCCCAACAGGGCCCCAGCGTCCCACATTATCTGACGCCGGATCTGCCCTCTGTGTACTTGGCCAGAACCCGTCCCATCCGGGTAAGACAGAGAGACTATTCTCATCTCAAGAGACAGAGGCAGGAAGAGCGAGCAGCTTCCAAGACCACCATTGCTGGGTGGTTAAGGAGAGTCATCCAGAATGCCTACATAGCTAACCAACACTCTCAGGGATCAAGGCTCACTCCACCAGAGCGATCGCCACCTCCTGGGCGGAAAGAGCTAGCGGTCTCACCGAGGACATTTGTAGGGCAGCCACGCGGGAGCTCCCTCTCCACACTGGCCAGGCACTACAGGCTAGAACAGCTGCAGGCTATTCAGCCCACCTTCGCCACTCAGGTCCTGATGGCAGCTTCTCTACCACTCACTCTTAGCTCACTCTGTTTCCCTTGGGTACTTCACTGCTCTTATCTACCCATGAGGGACAGCTTGAGTGGGATGCCAACCAATCACAATGGGTGTTTACTCACCTGGTAAAGGTGATTGTGTTGGTTGGCATCCATGGCACTCCAAGGCCCGCCCTCAGAGAGCCCAGAGTGACCGGAACTGGAATAGGGGATCTCATCCATGGCAGGACGAACAGCTAATACTGCTCTCAAAGTTATTCTACCAGTCAGACCTTCGGGACCGAGTTTAGACTGTAAATAATAGGAAGGAATAAAAACCGGCCCACGGGCCTCTAATACTACGTCATGGTCCGCATTCTTCTTTGGCTTCAACCACCTCCTTCTTATTGTCATAAATTTGCTGTGCCTAGATTGTATTTTGTCTTTCTATTATACTAACAGACCGTATTTTCAGCTATGAAAGATTTGAACTGGAGAGCAGGGGTTTCTGGGACCTGGATATGCTAGAAATTTCATCTGGGTCAGTGCATCACTAGCCTATCAGGTGGGCTATAACCCATGAGGTAATGTCTGGAGTGCCATGGATGCCAACCAACACAATCACCTTTACCAGGTGAGTAAACACCCATTATACTTGGTTTCCATCCAACCAGGATGCGGAATTTTTGTTACCTGGTTCTCCAAATTCATCTAGCCGGGTCTCCGCGGGAGAACTGGGTTGCCAGGACTGCCCCTTTATACCACGAACGCGGTGGTGCCAACATCAGGCAGTCCCCTGCCTCTCAGACTGCTAGCTACAAGTTTTCCAGGGGTCCTGACGCCTGCCAGCTTCGGTCCTAATGGTATTACCTGCTGCAAGAGCTCCTCTCGAAGATCTACTGTTACGGTCAGTTCTTACTTAACTGTACTTTCAAACAACATGAAGTCTTGCTGTATTCTGACTATTTGCAGTGATCTCCAACCTTTGAACTGCCCTGGAGAGGAAAGAGTTAACTTTCCATGCAAGGCATGGAACGCTGAGCTCGAGCTCGGTTGAAGCCTCTGTCTGCTGTTGTTTGAACGCCAACCGCCAGATTCTTTACTCCGCCTCACTGAACAGTCGCTCCGGAGATTTCTCCTTCACTCGGTTCAAAAAAGTCGGTTAAAGTGTCGTTTTTTTTCTCTGTTTCAACCGAATTTCTGCAATCTAACCTGTTGGATAAGTCTCTGTCTGTGGTACCGTGAGTACTAGATAGGTTTTCCATATTAGTTTTTCTGTGTGGAACTTGTAAACATTGGATCGGTTCGGTTTGAACTGATCAGGTTTGTGAAAAAGTTTTCTATTCTTATTAGAGTGTGGTAACCGGTCCGTATCGGTTCTAAAAAAAAAAGGATTTTATTTGTTTTTTTCCAAGACCCGTAACACGGTCAGGTACCGATAGGGGTGTCTTGCCTGGCGGATTGCCGAAAAAAGGGTAAGTTTTGGTTAGGATTGTCCATGTCTGAGAAACCCAAGAAAAAACCGGGCCCACTGGGTTTCAACACTCTAGTGTGTGTGTGGGGAAGCCTTTGCTAAGGCTGATCCCCACACCACCTGTGTTTATTGTCTGGGGTTTGACCACCCCATTCAGACTGCCAAATTTGTAAAAGTTTTCCCAAAGCTACCCTGGATAAGAGAGTAAGTAGACTGAGGGAAAGGGAGGCCGAGAAGTCCGCTGACCCGGATGGCCAGCCCGGTTCAGTTCCGACTGAACCAGAAGGAGTGCCCTCTGACCAGGGCGAAACTTCTTCGGTCAAAAGGAGAACCGATTCTGAGGAGTCGGTTCTGGTTAAAAGAAAAAGAAGGGATAAGTCAGTCGGTTCGGATCCACAGGTTCTCTCTCCGACTGCTGATGAAATAACCAAAGCGATAAGGATTGTTCTGTCGCTAACTTCGGTTCCGACCGAACCGGCACCATCGGTTAGGGGCTCGGTTTGGTTGGTTCCCCCCGGTTCCGGATTATACTTTAGAATAATTTTATGAACCAGAGGAGGAGGAGGGAGAGTATGAAGATAGTGATGGTGATTATGAAAGTCTGGATGTGCCCATTGACCTGGACATCTCCCCAGACAGACCTTTCATTTCTCCTCCTAGGCTTTCTGAGTCCTTTCCCATTTTATGTTTTACAAAAGTTGCTGAAACCCTCCAGCTTCCTATGGAAGAAGCAGTAGAGGATCAGGAGGAGCCTGATTTCGTTGAAATGATGGACATCCCAGAGTCCAGGAAATTCTGTTCCCCTCCATAAGTCTTTTGGGAAACAGACATTTAAAATTTAAAAAACTCCTAATTCCATACCTCCTGTGGACAGAAGAATGGACAAGAGGTATACTCTTTCAGGCTCAGACACGGAGTTCCTTTCCCAGCAATGCAGCCATGTTGGGGTAGTGCAGGCTGCTGCCTGTGATAAGGCAGATATACCCTTGGCTTCACACCCCCCAGACAAGGACTCCAGGAGGATTGATGCCATGGCAAAGAAACAGTACATGGCAGCATCCTGGGACTCAGGCAGGCTAATTATATGGCTCACACAGCTAGATACCAGAAGTCCAGGTGGGACACTGTGATGGCTCTAGCTAAACAGGCCCCTGACCAGCTTGCCAAGGAGCTGGAGCGGGTGGCTGCAGATGGGATTGAGGCATCCAAGGTGCAATTTCATGCTGCTGTGGACTCCAGTGATGTTTCATCTAGAGTCATGGCTACATCTGTGGCTCTTCGGAGGATGGCTTGGCTCAGATGTACTAGCCTGTCACAGGATACCCAGGCTAAGGCCATGGATTTTCCTGTCATTGGTAACTCTTTGTTTGGTGAGCAGACAGAGAATTACATGAAAAAAATGGACGAGTACAGGACCACCTACAGGAGTGCTCAGGCCAAAGAAAGGCAAGCCACTCCTCAGAGTCAGCATTCCAGGGGCAGGGGCAGGCCCTTTCATAGGCCTTTTTACCAAGCCCAGGCCTCCTCTTCTGCCTTTGCTCAGAGGGGGTTCTTTAGAGGGAGAGGCAGACGGGGTATGAGCAGGCCTGCTTCCACCCCTCAGCCTAAAGCCCCTGCCAAGCAGACTCCTGATGGGTCTCCCAGGCCGATTCTCCACTACCTGTAGGGGCAGGCTGGCTTACTTTGTCCAGGACTGAAGTCTTTAACATCAGACAAATGGGTCCTGGAAGTAGCAAGCCAGGACTGGTTCTCAGCTTCAAAAATTTCCCAAGATGAGAACCAGATCCTTTCCACCTGCAAATCCTTCAGAGGCCCTTGCCCTAGAGGCAGAGGTCTCTTCCCTCTTGGCTCTCAGAGCCATATAAAGGGTTCCAGCCCTACACAGAGGCAAAGGTTTGTACTCCAGGTACTTCCTAACCCCCAGAAAGACAGGAGAATGGCGGCCCATCCTGGATCTGAGATATTTAAACAAGCACCTTTTAAAGCCAAAATTCAAAATGGTGACTCTGGGAATAATTCTGCTCTCTCTAAGGCCAGGGACTGGCTAGCCTCCTGGACCTCAAGGATGCCTATTTTCACATTCCCATCAGGTGCTCCCACAGAAAGTACTCAGGTCTCGAGTTGCCCTCAGGCCACTATCAATTCAGAGCAATGCCCTTGGTCTAACCTCAGCCCCAAGGGTGTTCACAAAGTGCCTGGCAGTAGTGGTTGCTTTCCTAAGGAGAAAAAAGATCTCCATCTTTCCATACCTGGACGACTGGCTCATAGTGGGTCAGTCCCCAGACCAAGTCAAGTCACATCTGCAGATAACTCAGCAACTGCTCACTTCCTTAGGATTCCTCCTAAATCTTCCAAAGTCAGTTCTGGAACCAGTGCAGCTCCTCACCTTTATAGGGGCGGAGCTCAGTACAATAAGAGCAAAGGCTTTCTTTCCCCTGGACAGGGCAAGGACACTAGTAAAACTGGCCTCTTCTTTCATCCTTCAGGTGTCTCGACCAGCAAGGCACTTCTTGCAGCTCCTGGACCACATGGCAGCCTCTACAGCAGTGGTCCGGGGGCAAGGTTTCAGATGAGGGACATTCAGTTCCACTTGAGAACCTTCTGGTCTCAGAGAAAGGATCCCTGACCAAACTAGTCCCAGTGACTCGAACCCTGATCCAGGCTTTGCAGTGGTGGCAGGATCAGGACAACTAATGCAAGGAGTTCCTTCACACCAATCTCATTCTCTAATCCTTACCATAGATGCCTCCCTTGGGCTGGGGAACCCACTTGGGGATCTGACCACCCAAGGGCTGTGGTCATCTCAAGAATCTCTGCTTCACATCAATCTCTTGGAACTCAGAGCAGTGTTTCTGGCACTACAAGTTTTTTCCAAGTCTGTTCAGAACAAAGTAGTCCAGATCAGAACAGACAATACCACCACAATGTGGTACATCAACAAGCAAGGGGGCACTCGGTCTACGGCCTTGTGCACAGAAGCAATGAAGTTGTGGTCTCTGGCCTATTCCCTGCAAACTTCTCTGACAGCAGTGCACCTCCCAGGGAAGGACAATGTCCTGGCAGATGCTCTCAGCAGGATATCTCGGGGCCATCACGAATGGTCCCTAGATCCCCTAATTTTGAAGGTGATTTTCTCCAGATGGGGCACCGCACAGATAGATCTTTTTGCAGCGCCAGACAATCACCAACTCCCCCTTTTTTGCTGCAGACCCCCAGTATTGGGCTCATTCCCCCGGATGCTCTAGTTCTCAATTGGGAAGGGAAGTTTCTGTATGCTTTCCCCCCCTTCCCTCTCCTGTTCAAGGTACTAGTCAAAATCGGGTCTCAACTCTGCAAAGTGATTCTGATTGCTCCAGACTGGGCCAGGCAGCCCTGGTACCCACTGTTGCTGTCCTTAGCAGTCCACCTCCCCCTGTCTCTTCCCAGGAATTACAACCTGTTGACATCCTCTCAGGGGAGGGTTTGGTATCCGAATCTCAAATCTCTCAATCTCAGGGCCTGGCTCTTGAAGAGTTAGAGTTTGCTGATTTGCATCTCTCTCGAGGTGTTTTGATATTCTAAAGGCTTCTTGAAAGCCTTCCACCAGAAAGACTTACAACTCCAAATGGAAAAGGTTCACTATTTGGTGCTCTGGTAAGCATATTTCTCCAGAATCTGCTGGGTTGCCTACAGTCCTGGACTATTGGTTCATCTCAATGGCTTGGGACTCAGACCAGCTACACTCAAAGTACATTTGGCAGCTGTTTCCGTCTTTTGTTAGTAGGTAAGTCTCTCTTTCAGCTCATCCTGTATTTTGTAAATTCTTCAAGGGATTGTTGCACACCAATCCTCCTTCAGGGACCCTGCTCCTGCTTGGGACCTAAATATTTGCATTGCTCAGCTTATGCAACCCCCTTTTGAGCTTTTGGCCTCTGCAGAACTTAAGTACTTGACTTGGAAAACTGTGTTTTTGGTAGCCATTACCTCTGCCAGATGCATCAGTGAGTTACAGGGCCTGTCAGTGGAGCCTGATTTCATCTCTTTTCATAGAGATAAGATGGTCCTAAGAACTAATAGGAAGTTTTTGCCTAAGGTGGTCTCAGATTTCCACCTTAACCAGTCTGTCTCTTCCTGTTTTCTTCACTGACCATTCCTTCTCTGGAGAGAGTAGGCTGCACAGCCTGGACATGAAAAGGGCCCTTAGCTACTACATAGAGCGCACCAAGGGTCACAGGTTTGACTCCCTCCAATTGTTCCTCACTTATGGTGAGGTCGGTAAGGGAAAACCTGCCACTAAGAGATCTATTGCCAGGTGGATTGTCTCTTGTATACAATTCTGCTATGAAAATTGGTAGGACTCCACCCTCAGGCCTGAGGGCTCACTCTACTAGAGGTACATGCTTCCTGGCTGCTGCCAGGGATATTCCTATCTTAGAGATATGTCAAGCAGCCACCTGGAAAACAGTCCATACTTTACCAAGCATTACCTCTGGATATCCAGGCTAGAGTGATGCTCTGTTTGACACAGCAGTACTTCAGAGCCTATTCCCAAAGTAGGTTCTGTCCCTCCTCCATGGAGGTACTGCTTGGTAGTCTGTAATGTCAGAATACAGCAAGATTCATGTTTGAAGAAAAATTACTCACCTTAGTAATGTTGTTTCTTCTAATGGAGTCTTGCTGTATTCTGACCTCTCCCGCCTTCCCTCTCAGAACCTGGTTTTGGGTGTGGGTGGGCAGGAGCAGTGTTGAGCACCCCAGAGGTGCCCCTTTTCTCACCCTCCTTTATTTTGGGTGTGTGTTGTGTTTTGTTTTTGGGTTTCCTGACTTGAGTCTTTGCTTTGAAACCAAAAAACCCTGTTTATTAAATTTAGTGGCCAGTTGGCTAATGTTAGTTTACAGTTTCCACACAGAACGCCCAGTGAGTATAGCTCGTAAAGATCTAGTGGTTGGGGTTCAAACAACAGCAGACAGAGGCTTCAACCGAGCTCGAGCTCAGCGTTTCATGCCTTGCATGGAAAGTTAAGTCTTTCCTCCCCGGGGCAGTTCAAAGGTTGGAGATCACTGCAAATAGTCAGAATACAGCAAGACTCCATTAGAAGAAACAACATTACTAAGGTGAGTAATTTTTTCTTCCTGACTTACGAGAATATGGAAATAGGAAATCCAGTATCTAAGAGGTCCATTTCTCACTGGATAGTTCAGTGTATTCAGTTCTGCTACTCAAAAGCTGGGAAGGAGCCCCCAGCAGGGCTGAGAGCCCATTACTCAAGGGGTACAGCTGCTACTATAGCAGCTTCCAGGGATGTTCCACTTGTGGACATTTGTAGAACAGCTACCAACTGGAGAACAGAGCACACCTTCACTAAGCATTGCAGCCTAGACACACAGACTAGGGTTAATGCTAGAGTTGGCACAGCTGTCCTGCAGATTCTATTTCCAAAGTAGATTTTGTGCCCACCCCCAAAGGTACTCCTTCTGAGTCTGCTTAAGAGTTAGGAATATTGGAGTATTCCTGGAGTGAGAAGAAAAAATTACTTACCATAGTGATCGTGTTTCTTCCAGGGGATACTCCAGTATTCATAACTCTCCCACCCTGCCTCCCCAGCTAGAACTAATGGCCTCTGCACTCCATGCTGTATTACCAGGGGTATGTATATCAAACTCTGGCATTTATATTTGAAACTGTTGTTTTCATTGGTTTTACCCTCTTCAGGTGTTTCTGACATTTGGGGGGTGCTTTTGTGGATTTTTTCCCTCCTGTTGGAGGTTTTGGGTGTTAAATTATCATTGTTATTATAGTGTTAATTACTAAATTCTTCTTGGGCCCTGTCTTGTTAAGCGTCCATGAAATCTGAGGGTTAGAATGTAGGCAGTTGATAGGTGGCAGCATTTAAAAAGTGGCACTTGCCAATGGTGTTCCATCATTAGTGTAATGTTCTATCTCCGGGCAGATCTGGCTTAAAGGCATACTGCTGAAGAGCTATGAATATTGGAGTATCCCCTGGAAGAAACAAGATTACTATGATAAGTAGTGTTTTTCTTATTTCCATGTCAACAGACATCTTTTCCTACAGCTTATAGGGATATATGAGTTTGCTTTAGTTTGTTTTGACTGTTCATGCTTGTCCCCTGCAGCTATTCTTGGTGGGATCTCCATTTTGAGGTTGTTGAAATCTCATTGTTCATGACAGCTGCATTGGCATATGAGAACATGTCACATCACCCATTTAAACCATGTATCTCTATGCTGAAAGTACAAATATCCTGAAAAAGAAAGCCTCTGAAAACATACAAATGCAATTTAAAGGGGAAAACCCCTGCATTGCAACTCGGACAGTTTGCAAAGCTAACTGAAGGTAAATGTGGTATTTCTCACCTTGGTGCAACTTGTTTTCTTGAAATCTAATTAAGCAGACAGGCATACTGTTTAGTCTAAAGGATGCTGACACATGTTCTCACATGCTAATGCAGCTGTCTGGGACAATGAGATTTCAACAATCGGAAAATGGAGACTTCTAGGATAGTTACTGGGACTAGTATGAATAGTGAAAATAAACAAAAGCAACCACATATATCCCTAACAGATAACACGAAAGGAGTTTTCTGTTGACATGGAAACAAATAAAATGTAAAAGATACGAGGGTGTAGTTTTTCTTTAAAAGTATTAAGTAAGTACTGGTAGGTATAAGAGAACCTGATAAACCCTGCAAGAATTTCATCTCAGTGTCTCCATATTGCCTCTAAAGCACTATAACTGGCCATTTACTTGTTAGCTACCAGTGTTCTCAGCACCATTATATTGCCCCAGTGCAGGATTTGCTGACTTTGAATAGCTCGGCATGGAAAAGTGGGAGGAGAGACTTTGGGCGTGAAGACGGTTGCAGATTAATTCAAAACCATTCAAGAATAACATTAGCACTCCAAAAGACCAGATCCCACAGACATAAATATTAAGTTCAAGTTCATGGATTTATTTCCAAGTGCAAAGAAAAAGCACACGCCACACTGCCCCAGTGCTTCGGCAACTTGCCTTCCTCAGGGGGATCCGGACTTTTGGAGCGCTAGTCTTATTCTTGAATGGTTTTGAATTTATAGCTGGCTACTGTTGACTAAGCGACCCGCTTTACTGTGGTGCAGGTAAACCTTTTTTTGAACTGCAGATTAATTCAGCAGATTTAAAGGGACGCTGTCCTGCTTTCTCTAAAATTCATTGATGTTGCTGGTTGTTTGATCGGCCTCCTTGCTTGTTAGAACCAAAGTGCATAGTAATGTATAGCTTTGCCCAGCTTTTTGATTGAAATCATTGAACTACTCTTAGTGCACACCTCCTGAACATTAGAAACAGGCTCCTCTACTACCACTGCATAATGAGTGGTTAGAGTGTGTTGGGGGTGTTCCTGAGCCCAGGAAAGATATATACTGGGAGCTGGTCAAAAATGTAAACAAACATGTTTTGGTGTGGTAACACCAATATGGTGGGCAGTCAGTTTTTCACTGTTTAAAAGGAAAAAAGGCATCTGAATCAAACTATCGGCTGCATTAACTGTCACTATAGAATGTGAACAGTCATAAAATGTGTTTTTTAAACTATGGACACTTTGAGGCCTAAGGGGGTTGACAGTGTCTCTTTAATTGGGAGAAAACTGGATATAGTGTATGGTGGAACGTTGTTCTTATTCCTTTTTTGTCTGTGCTGAAAAACTGTTCAGCCACAGAGGAAAAAAAGTTCATGGAATGCTGTTCAGCCCATATCTGCACAACAGTGTTGTACACATTCAAAAGCTCGATCATTTTGAAAGCTACACGCATGCGCTGCACTCACTGTTAAGGACAAACCGCAGGATCAACCAGATAAGCAGTCCTGACGTCGATGACAGCAATATAAACAAACACTGAACCAGCAGGATCAACCAGATAAGCAGACTGAATTAACCTAGCATATAATTTAATAAAAAAAACAAAAATAGTGCAGGATTAACCAGAAACTGTATTTTATTAATAGCAACAACCACAATTCTGCGTCTCTCGCTTAGTGAGAATATGGCTGCCATTTTTTTTTAAGTCCTTCCCTAACTATTTTCACAACCAACAGAAAAACGCGTCATCGATGTATGTAGATTTGATTCCCTAGCAATGACCAGTGAACCTAGCAACCAGCCGCTAACCAGGACCAAAACAAAGCACCAAAACTTTCTGTATAAAATATAAACTTATTTTTTCAAACAACATGAAGTCTTGTTATATTATGACATATGCAGTGAGTCCCAGCCTTCGAACTGCTCCGGAGGTGAAGGAGTTAACTTTCCATGCCAGGCATGGAATGCTGAACTCGAGCTCGGTTGAAAACTGTCTGTTGTTCTTCAAACTCAAACTGTCAGATTCTTTACTCTGCCTTACTGAACAGTCGCTCCGGAGATTTCTCCTTCTGCTTGGTTCATTTTGTCGGTTAAAGTATTATTTTCTCGTTTTTTTTGACTGAATTTAAACCGCAGCCGGTCGGTTCAAGCTCTGTCTGTGGTATTTGTGAGTACTAGATAGGTTTACGTTATTTCTCTTCTGTGTGGAACTTGTTTATCTGTTCGCTTTGAACCGATCAGGTTGTGTGAACTATTTTATTCTATCATTTAGAGTGTGGTTACCGGTTCTTTTCGGTTCTGAAAAAAACAGAATTTCTTACGTTTTTTTCCATGACCTGTGACACGGTTGGGAACCGATAACAGGGTCTTGCCTGGCGGATTGCCATAAACGGGTAAGTTTGGTTAGGACTGGCACTATGTCTGAGAAACCCAAAAGAAAAACCAGGCCCACTGGGTTTCAACACTGCAGTGTGTGTGGGGAAGCCTTTGCCAAGGCTGACCCCACGCCACCTGTGTTTATTGTCTGGGGTTTGACCACCCCAATGCAGACTGCCAGATTTGTAAAATTTCCTGCAGCTACCCTGGAAAAGAGAGTCTGTAGGCTCAGGAAAGGGAAGTTACAGTCCCACGACCCGGATGGCCAGGCCTGTTCGGTTCTAACCGAACCGGAGGGAGTGCCCTCTGACCAGGGCGAGACTTCCTCGGCCAAAAGGAGAGCCGACTCTGAGGGGTCGGTTCCAGAAAAAAGGACTAGAAAATCAGCTGGTGTGGAGCCAAAACTTTCCTCTCCAACCGCTGAAGAGATGGCCAAAGTGATTCAAATTGTCCAGTCGCTTTCTCCGGTTCCGACCGAACCGGTGCCATCAGGTAAGTGCCTGGTTTGGCTGGTTCCACCGGTTCAAGACTATGATTTAGAGGAATTTTATGAACCGGAGGAGGGGGAAGAGGAGTACGAGGAGAGTGAATGTGGATTTGAAAGTCTGGATGTGCCCATTGACCCGAACATCTCCCCAGACAGACCTTCAGAAGTGTCCCTCCTAGGCTTTCTGAGTCCCTTCTCATTTTATTTTCTATAAAAAGTGTGAAACCTCCAGCTCCCTATGGAGGAAGCTGTGGATGATCAAGAGGAGCCTGACTATGTGGAAATGATGGATATCCCAGAGTCTAGGAGACTGTCTATTCCCTTGCATAAATCTTTTGGGAAACAGACTTTAAAATTCTAAAACTCCTCACACTATACCTCCTGTGGATAAGAGAATGGACAAGAGGTACACATTGTCAGGCTCTGATACTGAGTTCCTTACACAACAATGCAGCCATGTTAGTAGTGCAGGCTGCAGCCTGTGACAAGGCAAATATCCCCTGGCCTCACCCCCGGACAAGGAGTCCAGGAAGATTGATGCCATGGCAAAGAAACAGTACATGGCAGCATCCTTGGGACTCAGACAGGCAAATTATATGGCTTATGTTGCTAGACATCAGAAATCCAGATGGGATACTGTTATGGCTCTAGCAAAACAGGTCCCTGGCCAGCTTGCCAAGGAGCTGGAGCAGGTGGCTGCTGATGGTATTGAGGCATCCAAGGTGCAATTCCATGCTGCAGTGGACTCTAATGATGTGTCAAGAGTCATGGCTACATCTGTGGCACTTCGCAGGATGGCTTGGCTCAGATGTAGTAGCCTGTCACATGATACCCAGACTAAGGCCATGGATTTTCCTGTTGTGGTAATTCTCTGTTTGGGGAGCAGACAGAGAATTACATGAAGAAAATGGATGAGTATAGGACCACCTATAGGAGTGCACAGGCCAAGGAAAGGCAGGCCACTCCTCAAAGGCAGCTTCCCAGGGGCAGGGGCAGGCCTTTTCACCAAGCCCAGGCCTCCTCTTCTGCTTTTGCCCAGAGGGGGTTCTTTAGAGGGAGAGGCAGACGGGCTACAAGCAGGCCTGCTTCCACCCCTAAGCCCAAAGCCCCTGCCAAGCAGGCACCCTGATGGGGTTGCCAGGGCCGATTCTCAGCTACCTGTAGGGGGTAGGCTGGCTTACTTTGTCCAGGACTGGGAGTCTCTGACATCAGACAAGTGGGTCCTGAGAGTAGTAAGCCAGGGACTGTTTCTCAGCTTCAAAAAGTTTCCAAAGATGAGAACCAGATCCTTTCCACCTGCGAATCCTCCAGAGGCACTTGCCCTAGAGGCAGAGGTCTCTTCCCTCCTGGCTCTCAGAGCTGTGGAAAGGGTTCCACCCTTACACCAGGGCAAAGGGTTGTACTCCAGGTACTTCCTTACCCCAAAAAAGACAGGAGAATGGCGGCCATCCTGGATCTCAGATACTTAAACAAGCACCTTTTAAAACCAAAATTCAAAATGGTGACTCTGGGAATTATTCTACCTCTTTAAGGCCAGGGACTGGCTAGCATCCCTGGACCTCAAGGATGCCTACTCCATATTCTCATCAAGCTCCCTCAAGTACCTCAGGTTCGAGCTGCCCTCAGGCCATTGTCAGTTCAGAGCAATGCCCTTTGGCCTCACCTCTGCTCCAAGGGTATTCACAAAATGCCTGGCAGTAGCAGTTGCTTCTCTAAGAAGGCAAAGAATTGCCATCTTCCTTTACCTGGACGACTGGCTCATAGTAGGCCAGTCCCCAGACCAAGTCAAGTTGCACCTACAGATAACTCAGCAACTGCTCACTTCTCTAGTTTTCCTTCTGAATCTTTCAAAGTCAGTTCTAGAGCCTGTCCAGCTCCTCACCTTCATAGGTGCAGAACTGAACATGGAGAAAGCCAGAGCCTTCCTCCCTTTGGACAGGGCAAGGACCTGGTCTCCTCATTCACCCTGCAGGTGTCTCGGCCTGCAAGACATTTTCTGCAGCTCCTGGGGCACATGGCTGCTTCCACAGCAGTAGTGCAGGGAGCAAGATTTCAGATGAGGGACATTCAGTTCCATTTGAGAGCCTTTTGGTCTCAAAGGAAAGACCCTCTAACCAAATTGATCCCAGTGACTCGAACCCTGATCCAGGCCCTACAGTGGTGTCAGGATCAGAGCAATCTGAGACAAGGGGTTCCTTTTGTCACTCAGTCTCACTCCTTAATCCTTACTACAGATGCATCCCTCTTGGGGTGGAGCTCACATGGCGACCTCACTACCCAGGGGTTGTGGTCCCCTCAGGAATCTCTGCTCCACATCAATCTGTTGGAACTCAAAGCAGTTCTTCTAGCACTTCAAGCTTTTTCCAAATCTGTTCAGAACAAGGTTGTACAGGTCAGAACAGACAACACCACCACAATGTGGTACATCAACAAGCAAGGGGGCACTCTGTCTACCGCCTTGTGCACCGAAGCAATGAAGTTGTGGTCTCTGGCTTACTCCCTGAACACCTCCCTTACGGAAGTTCACCTCCCAGGCAAGGACAATGTCCTGGCAGATGCTCTCAGCAGGATTTCCCAGGGCCATCACGAATGGTCACTGGACCCCCTGGTCCTGGAGGTGGTATTTGCCAGATGGGGCACCCCACAGATAGATCTTTTTGCAGCCCCAGACAATCACCAATTTCCCCTTTTTTGCTGCAGGCCCCCAGTGTTGGGCTCAGTCCCTCTGGATGCCTTTGTCCTCAATTGGGAAGGGAAGTTTCTCTATGCTTTTCCCCTCTGCCCTCTGCTGTTCAAAGTGCTAGTCCAAATCAGATCTCAGCCCTGCAAGATGATCCTGATGCTCCAGATTGGCCCAGACAACCCTGGTATCCACTCCTGCTGTCCTTAGCAGTCCATCTTCCCCTCTGTCTTCCCAGGAATCACAACCTGTTAACCTGTGCTCAGGGGAAGGTTTGGTACCCGAACCTCAGATCTCTCAATCTCAAGGCCTGGCTCTTGAAGAGTTAGAGTTTGCTGATTTACACCTCTCCCAAGGTGTAATGGATATCCTGAAGGCTTCTAGAAAACCTTCTACCAGGGCTACTTATAATTCCAAATGGAAGAGATTTTCCATATGGTGCTCTTGAAAGCATATTTCCCCAGAATCTGCTGATTTACCCACAGTCCTGGATTACATGGTCCATCTAAATACCTGGGCTGAGACCAGATACCCTAAAGTGCATCTGGCAGCTAGCGCCTGCCTTTATTTCAGCAGGTAGCCCTCTTCTTTCAGCTCACCCTGTATTCTCCAAGTTTTTCAAGGGATTGCTTCACACCAACCCTCCATTCAGGGACCCTGCCCCTGCCTGGGACCTTAATGTTTGCATTGCTCAGCTTATGCAACCCCCTTTTGAGCCTTTGTCTTCAGCAGACCTTAAGTACTTGAGTTGGAAAACTGTGTTTCTGGTAGCCATCACTTCTGCCAGATGCATAAGTGAATTACAAGCTTTCTCAGTGGAGCCTGATTTTATCTCCTTTCATAGAGATAAGGTGGTCCTCAGGACTAACAGGAAGTTCTTGCCTAAGGTGGTTTCAGATTTCCACCTTAATCAATCTATGTCTCTTCCTGTGTACTTCACTGACCATTCCTCCTCTGGCGAGAGGAGGCTGCACAGTTTAGATGTCAGAGCCCTTAGCTACTACATAGAGCGTACCAAGGGTCACAGGTTTGACTCCCTCCAACTATTCCTCACTTATGGCGAGGTTGGTAAGGGGAAACCTGCCACTAAGAGATCCATTGCCAGGTGGATTGTCTCTTGTATCCAATTTTGTTATCAAAAACTGGGTAAGGTTCCTCCCTCAGGCCTGAGGGCTCACTCTACCAGAGGTACAGCTGCTTCCCTGGCTGCTGCCAGGGACATCCCTATTCTAGAGATATGTCAAGCAGCTACCTGGAATACAGTTCATACTTTTACCAAGCATTACTCCCTGGATATCCAGGCTAGGAGTGATGCCCGGTTTGGCACAGCTGTGCTTCAGAGCCTATTTCCCAAGTAGGTTCTGTCCCTCCTCCATGGAGGTACTGCTTTAGAAGTCTAGTATGTCATAATATAGCAAGACTTCATATTGTTTGAAAAAAAATTACTCACCCTTAGTAATGTTGTTTCTTCTATTGAGTCTTGCTATATTATGACCTCCCCTGCCTGCCTCTCTCAGAACCTCTGTTTTTGGGATGTGGGTGGGCAGTGCAGTGTTGGCACTTAGTAGGTGCCCACCTTGTTGTTTTCACCCTCCCTTTTGGGGTGACTTGGTGTTGTGTTTTTCATTTTTTGGGTCTCCTGACTTGAGTCTTTGTTTTGGTACCAAAAATGTGTTATTATGTTAGTAGCCAGTTGGCTAGTGTAGGTTTACAGCTTCCACACAGGACCTCAGTGAGTTTAGCTCGTAAAGATCTGACGGTTTGAGTTTGAAGAACAACAGACAGTTTTCAACCGAGCTCGAGCTCAGCTTTCCATGCCCGGCATGGAAAGTTAACTCTTTCACCTCCGGAGCAGTTTGAAGGTTGGGACTCACTGCATATGTCATAATATAGCAAGACTCCAATAGAAGAAACAACATTACTAAGGTGAGTAATTTTTTCTTCTGCCACCTTGGGGCTCTGATTCCCTAGGACCTCTCGAGCTTCGCTCTCGGGGTCACAGGGAATCGGAACTCCTCTGTGGCAGAACACACCAGTTCTGCATGGTTGCCCATCAAGTAGTCTCTATATTTCATTGGGAGACAAAAAAATTGTGTTTGTCAATCTTTCTTACTAAGTGGGTGCAACACTCATACTCCCTAGAAAGGCATAGTGAAGATTGTCTGGCAGACACTTAGATACCCATAACAGGGTTCATTTAGGTCAAAAATAATTCAGTTTATGGCTTGCCCGAAACAGAAACTGTGGGTGATTTTAAAAAAAAAAAAAAAAAAAAAAAAAAAAGTTTGTAATTAAATCAGTTTTTGACAGTCTGAGATCTCCGATTGAGGCACATTCATTCAGTCAAGGGTGGGGGTGGGGAGGATGGATCACAGTTTGATTTGCAGGCTGACAGGGAAATTGGACAGTTGCCTAAACTATATGAGTAGGTACTTTGTCTGATGAGGAAACAATCACAAGAGCAGTGGCAGATGAGTTTACCAAAAAGTGGGGGTTCAGAATTGCATAGGACAACTTAACGGAGGGCTCTGGGAAACCATTGCCTTCTTGAGTATACTTTACTCAGCCTACTAAACTTTTTACAATCCTGAATAATCTACATATTTTGATGATTAAGCCATAATTTATTAACAGAAATACATGGGTTATTTATGATAATTGAAACAAAAAAGGTTAGGAATTGTAGCTTTTTAAGAGGTTTGAGAGGAGAAAGGAAGCCAAAAATAACTACTAGTACAACTCGTACAACAGTAAAAACAAAATAGTTTTTCCAGAAAATGTAATTTTGTTTGCCTGGATTTTCAGTGTATGTTGAGTACCAAAAGGTTTAAAAGCATCCCATCTGATGTCATTGGAGAAATTCCACCAGTTTCATTGTAATGCTGCTCTACTGATTGGGGGGTTCAAAATTCACTGTCTCACCCTTCAGCTACAAAGGCGAGGGGTCTGCTGACTCCCTGGCTCTGCCACCTATGCGCAAGAGGTAATTCTGGGTAGTTTGCTGCATTTAAATGGCAATTAATTTGCTTTTGAATTCCCAAAGCAGTTAAACCTGAATTAGGAAGGTGATAGTCTGTCACAGAACATTTTAGCCAAACAATTAAATGAAGAATTTAGTCTGATGTACTGTAAAGAATATATAGAGTGTTATGGGAAATCAAGGGTTCAAGCGAGGTCTCTACCATATGCACATGTGGGTAATCTAGATTTTGAGAAGAATGGCCCGACATGGAATTTGGGATCTGAGCAACGTATTACTAAAGGGAACTAAAAGACTACATTTTCAGAAGACCGTAGAAAATGCAAATAATGCTGCACAGGATCAAACACAGGCACAGCTGGTGCAAGATCATTGCTTAGCTGAATGCCGAACTACTTGCTGGCTTGCCAAGGAGTCAGTACCAACATAAAATAAGAGTCATTGACTGAACCGGAAAAGATCAAGGGCTGCAGGAGCATATGTGAAGATGACTATAAGCATCATTCTATAATTACAGAAATGCAGTCATGAGTGACTGAGGTCCTTATTGAAGTTAGTAAAGGTAGACTAAATCAAAGTAATTTTTTGGGCCTAATGTGTGATGAAAGATGTGACATTAGTGTTACCAAGCAACTTGTTTTGTACTGTGTCACAGTCAGACTGTCTAATGGTGACATTTACACTTCATTAGATGGAAATTATTTTGTGCGTAGTGGCACAGCAGAAACACTTTAAGGAGAAATACAAGTGTTTTCAAGGTGAAAGAGTCTAGAGAGAGGGTTTTTCCAGACCCTACAAATGGGGAAGTATGACAAGGGGGTTACTATAGCAGACCTTACTTTCAACAGGATTACTCTGATTCAAGAGGAACTAGAGGAGGAAGGCAACAGACTGCCTCAACCCCTCCACCACTGAACAAAATAATTCCTTCATTCTTGCGTCCAGGCTACCACAGATACACTTATAGTAGGGGCCAGCATTCTTTCCTGGACTGAGACAGTAAAGCAACTATCTGACAAATGTGCAAAAACCAAACAGATCGTGCTGGAAAGATAAATGAGTTGGGTTCCTTTCAAAACATAGAAAACGTAGATACAGTGGCGTCCCCAGGAGGAAACGCAATTCTGCAGCATTTTGCAGCACTCTGTAGAATGCTGCAGAAGGCCTACTGAAGAAAAGCAATGTAATTTCAATGGTAATTAGCCCCCTTTGTCATTTAGGAAAATGTGACACTGCCAGGATGAAGTGAATGCCACAGTTTCCTGCATGACAAAGGGGACTAATTGCCATTGAAATTACATTGCTTTATTCAGTAGGTCTGCTGCAGCATACTGCAGCATGCGTTAAAAGTGCGTTTCATCCTGGGGAACGCCACTGTACATAGAAACTGATGGCAGATAAGGGCCACACGGCCCATCCAGTCTTCCCTTTTTTGTTGCATTGCTTACAATGTAGCCCCCTCCAGGTCTACAGCACTTTCTGTACCACCCCCTTAACTATCCTTTATGACTCCCTTGTGCTTATCCCAGGCTTTTTTGAATCCCACCACTGTTTTGGCAACCACATCTTCCGCTGGAAGACTGTTCAAGGCATCTTTCACACTTTCTATACTTCCTCACATCTCTACTAAACCTACTCCCTCCAGCTTCATATTGTGGCCCCTTGTTCTGGAACACCCTTTCCTCTAAAAAAAAAAAATCTCCCACTTGTACCTTATTCACCTACATGAGGTATTTAAAGGTCTGGATCATATCCCCCCTCCGGGTGCACATGTTTAATTATTTTAGCCTCTCCTCATAGGACATTTGAAGTAAACCTGTACCATCTTGGTAGCCCTCCTTTGGATGGCCTCCATCCTGTCTGTGTCCCCCTGCAGTGTGGCCTCCAAAACTGTACATAGTACTCCTGGTGGGGTTTTACTGAAGACCTGTATAGTGGCAACACCACTTTCCTCTTCCTGTTGGTAATACCTCTGCCTATACATCACAGCATCCCACTAGCTCTCCCAGTCGCTTTATCACACTGTCTGGCCACCTTCGGGTCATCTAATATGATTACTCCGAGGTCTCTTTTATGCTTGGTTGCTGCTAGTATCTCTTTCCCCATTTTGTACTTCACCCCCAGGTTTCTGTGACCCAAGTGCATGATTTTGCATTGTTTTGCATTAAACCTTAGCTGCCAAACCTTTGACCACTCCTCCAGTCGTTTCAAGTCTCTTTGCTCCCCCTCCGGAGTGTCCACTCTATTGCAGATCTTGGTGTCATCTGCAAAGAGGCAGACCTTTCCTTCCAGTTCCTGTGCTATATCACTAATGAAGACATTAAAGAGGACTGGCCCCAGTACTGACCCCTGCTGTACCTTGTTGGTCACTCTCCCCTCCTCAGAGCAAACTCCATTTACCACCACCATCTGCCTCCTATCCCCTAATCAGTTTCTTACCCAGATTATCACCTTCAAACAACATGAAGTCTTGCTGTATTCTGACTATTGCAGTTAGCCCCAGGCTTTAAACTGCCCTGGAGAACAAAGGGTTAACTTTCTATGCAGAGCATAGAATGCTGAGCTCGAGCTCGGTTGAGGTCTCTATCTGGAGCCCTTTGAAATCCAACCGTCAAATTCTTTACTCCGCCTCACTGAACACTCACTCCAGAGATTTCTCCTTCAGCTCAGTTCGAAAGAAGGTTAAAGTCTCGGTTAAGTTGTCGGTTTTTACCGAATTTATTTCCGCATAGTCGGTTCAGTCTCTGTCTGTGGTACCATGAGTACTAGATAGGTTTTGTTCTGTTTCTGTGTAGAAATTGTAAAGTGTTAGATTGGTTCGGCTGAACCGATCATTTGTATTGAATCCTTGTGTTTTACTTTAGAGTGTGATTACCGGTTCTTTTTGGTTCTAAAAAAACGTGTTTTGAATGTTTTTTTCCAACACCCATGACACGGTTAGGAACCGATAAGGTAGTCTTGCCTGGCGGTTGCCATAAAAAGGGTAATTTTGGTTTGGTTGTCCATGTCTGAGAAACCCAAGTAAAAAACCAGGCCCACTGGGTTTCAACACTGCAGTGAGTGTGGGGAGGTCTTTGCTAAGGCCGACCCTCACACCACCTGTGTTTATTGTCTGGGGTTTGAACACCTCGATTCAGACTGCCAAATTTGTAAACATTTTCCTAAATCTACCCGTGAAAAGAGACTAGGTAGACTGAGGGAAAAGGAGGCCGAGAAGTCCGCTGACCCGGATGGCCAGCCCGGTTCGGTTCTGACCGAACCAGAAGGAGTGCCCTCTGACCAGGGCGATACTTATTTGGGCAAGAGGACAGCCGATCCTGAGGGGTCGGTTCCTACAAAAAGAAAACGCAAAGAAAAACCGACTGGTTCAGATCCAGAGGTTCATGTTCCGACTGCCAAGGAAATAGCCAGAGCGATTCAGATTGTGGAATCGCTTCACCCGGTTCCAACCGATCCGGCACCTTTTCACAGGGGTTTGGTTCAGTCGGTTCCCTCGTTTCAAGATTTTACCCCTGAAGATTTTTATGAACCAGAGTTTGTGGAGGAGGGGGAGTTTGAAGATGATGGTGATGATGATGAAAGTCTGGATGTGCATGTGGAACCAGACATCTCCCCAGACAGACCTTCTGATGTATCCCCTCCTAGGCTTTCTGAGTCCCCTTCCCATTTTTTTGTTTTACAGAAAAGTGGCTGAAACTCTCCAGCTTCCTTGGAGGAGGCAATGGAGGATCCGGAGGAGCCTGATTATGTGGAAATGATGGACATCCCAGAGTCCAGGAGACTGTCTGTTCCCCTTCACAAATCCTTTGGGAAACGGACACAAAAAATCCTGAAGTCTCCCAATTCTGTACCCCCTGTTGACAGAAGGATGGACAACAGGTACACACTATCAGGCTCATACAGAGTTTTTATACCAGCAATGCAGCCATGTTGGGGTAGTGCAGGCTGCTGCCTGTGACAAGGCAAACATTCTCTTGGCTTCACACCCACAAGATAAAGACTCCAGGAAGATTGATGCCATGGTAAAAAAGCTGTACATGGCATCTTCCTTGGGACTCAGACAGGCGAATTATATGGCCTATACAGCTAGGTACCAGAAGTCCAGGTGGGACACTGTACTGGCACTGGCTAAACAGGCCTCCCCCCATCTAGCGAAGGAGCTGGAGGCAGTGGCTGCAGATGGGATTGAGGCATCTAAAGTTCAGTTTCATGCTGCTGTGGACTCTAATGATGTGTCATCAAGAGTCATGGCTACATCTGTGGCTCTTCGGAGAGTGGTTTGGCTCAGATGTACTAGCCTCTCGCAGGATACCCAGGCTAAGGCCATGGATTTTCCTGTAGTGGGTAATTCTTTGTTTGGGGAGCAGACAGAGAATTACATGAAGAAAATGGATGAGTACAGGACCACCTACAGGAGTGCTCAGGCCAAGGAGAGTCGGGCAACTCCTCAAAGGCAGCAGTCCAGGGGCAGGGGCAGGCCTTTTCAAAGGCCTTTTTACCATACACAGGCCTCTTCTTCCTTTTCACAGAGGGGGTTCTTCAGAGAGAGAGGCAGAAGGGGGATGAGTAGGGCTGCTTCCACTCCTCAGCCTAAGGCCCCTGCCAACCAGACACACTGATGGGCCTGCCCGGGTCGACTTCCTATTCCAGTAGGGGGCAGGCTGGCTTACTTTGTCCAGGACTGGATGTCTGTTACATCAGACAAGTGGGTTCTGGAAGTAGTAAGCCAGGGACTGGTTCTCAGCTTCAGAAAATTTCCAAAGATGAGAGCCAAATCTTTTTCTCCTGCAAATCTCTCGGAAACCCTTGCCCTAGAGGCAGAGGTTTCATCTCTTCTGGCCTTAAGAGCTGTAGAGAAAGTACCTACCCTACATTGGGGCAAAGGGCTCTACTCCAGGTACTTCCTGACCCCAGAAAAGACAGGGGAGTGGCGACCCATCCTAGACCTAAGATATCTAAACAAACATCTTTTAAAACCAAAGTTCAAGATGGTAACTCTGGGAATAATCCTTCCCTCTCTAAGGCCAGGGGACTGGCTAGCCTCCCTGGACCTCAAAGATGCCTACTTTCACATCCCCATCAGGTGCTCACACAAAGTACCTCAGGTTCGAGTTGCCCTCAGGCCACCATCAGTTCAGAGCAATGCCCTTTGGCCTAACCACAGCCCCAAGGGTTTTCACAAAGTGCCTGGCAGTAGTAGCTGCCTTTCTAAGAAGGCAAAATATCTCAATTTTTCCATATCTGGATGATTGGCTAATAGTGGGCCAGTCTCCAGACCAAGTCAAGTCTCACCTGCAAGTGACCCAGCAAGTGCTCACTTCTCTAGGATTTCTTCTCAACCTTCCCAAGTCAGTTCTCGAAACAGTCCAGCTTCATACCTTTATAGGGGCAGAACTGGACACAGTCAGAGCAAGGGCCTTTCTTCCCCTGGAAAGGGCAAGGGCTCTTATAGAACTAGCCTCTTCCTTCAGCCTGTGCGTATCTCGACCAGCAAGACATTTCCTCCAGCTCTTGGGCCACATGGCAACTTCAACAGCAGTGGTCCAGGGGCAAGATTCCAGATGAGGGATATTCAGTTCCATCTAAGAGCTTTTTGGTCTCAGAGGAAGGATTCCCTGACCAAACTGATCCCAGTGACTCTGACCTTGATCCAAGCCCTTCAGTGGTGGCAGGATCAGGACAATTTAAGACAAGGGGTCCCTTTTGCTACTCGGCCTTATTCAGTGGTCCTTACCACGGACACTTCTCTTCTGAGCTGGGGAGCCCATCTGGGGACCCTCACTGCCCAGGGACTGTGGTCCCCCCAGGAATCCCTTCTCCATATCAGTCTCCTAGAACTCAGGGCAGTTTTTCTGGCTCTGAAAGCTTTCTCTCAGTCAGTGCAGAACAAGGTGGTTCAGGTCAGAACGGACACCACCACCACCATGTGGTACATCAACAAGCAGGGAGGCACTCGGTCCACGTCCTTGTGCACAGAAACCATGAAATTGTGGTCCCTGGCTTACTCCCTGCAAACCTCTCTAGTAGCAGTGCACCTTCCAGGGAAGGACAATGTGCTAGCAGATGCACTGAACAGGATCTCTCAGGGCCATCACGAATGGTCCCTGGACCCTTAGGTGTTGAAAGTGATTTTTTCAAGGTGGGGCACACCAGAGATAGATCTCTTTGCAGCTAGAGACAATCGCCAACGTACTTTCTTCTGCTGCAGACCCCCAGTCTTGGGCTCAGTCCCCCTGGATGCTCTGATTCTGAATTTGGGAAGGGAAATTTCTGTATGCCTTCCCTCCCTTCCCACTCCTGCTCAAAGTTTTAGTCAAAATAAGGTCTCAACCTTGCAAAGTGATTCTGATTGCTCCAGATTGGGCCAGACAGCCTTGGTACTCCCTGCTGTTGTCCCTAGCAGTCCATCTTCCCCTGTCTCTTCCCAGGAATTACAACCTGTTAACATCCTCTCAAGGGAGGATTTGGTACCCCAATCTTCAGTCTCTCAATCTCAAGGCATGGCTCTTGAAGAGTTAAGAGTTTGCAGATGTGCATTTTTCTCAGGGGGTTCTGGATATTTTCAAAGCTTCTCGAAAGCCCTCCACCAGAAAGACTTAGAACTCCAAATGGAAGAGATTCAGCATTTGGTGTTCTAAGAAGTATATTTCCCCAGATACTGCTGAATTGCCTATGGTTCTGGATTATATGGTCCATCTTAATGGCCTAGGCCTCAGACCAACTACTCTCAAGGTACACTTGTCAGCTGTTTCTGCGTTTCTGTCTGTGGGGAAGTCTTCCTCACTATCTTCTGATCCTGTGTTCTGTACATTTTTCAAAGGATTGCTTCACACCAGTCCTCCTTTTAGAGACCCTGCCCCTGCCTGGGATTTGAATGTTTGCATTGCTGAACTTATGCAACCTACTTTTGAGCCTATGTCCTCAGCAGAGCTTAAGTACTTGACTTGGAAAACTGTGTTCTTGGTAGCCATTACCTCTGCCAGGCGTATCAGTGAATTGCAAGCCCTGCCAGTGGAACCTGATTTTATCTCCTTTCACAGGGATAAAGTGGTCCTTAGAACCAATAGAAAGTTCTTGCCCAAAGTGGTTTCAGACTTCCATTTAAACCAGTCTGTGTCTCTTCCTGTTTTCTTCACTGATCATTCTTTCTCAGGAGAGAGGAGGCACAAGTTTAAATGTTAAAGAACCCTAGTTACTACATAGAGCGTACCTAGGGTCACAGGTTTGACTCTCCAGTTGTTCCTCACTTATGGAGAAGTGGGAAAGGGCAAACCTGCCACCAAGAGAACTATTGCCAGGTGGATTGTGTCTTGTATACAATTCTGCTATGAAAAACTGGGTAGAACGCCACCCTCAGGCCTGAGGGCTCACTCTACAAGAGGTACAGCTGCTTCCGTGGCTGCTGCCAGGGATATCCCTGTCTTAGAAATTTGTCAAGCAGCCACCGGGAAAACAGTCCATACCTTTACCAAGCATTGCTCTCTGGATATCCAGGCTAGGAGTGATGCTCTGTTTGGCACAGCAGTACTTCAGAGCCTATTCCCAAAGTAGGTTCTGCCCCTCCTCCATGGAGGTACTGCTTGGTAGTCTGCACTTGTCAGAATACAGCAAGACTTCAAGTTGTTTGAAGAAAAAATTATTCACCTTAGTAATTATGTTTCTTCTAGTGGAGTTTTGCTGTATTCTGACCTCCTTCCCTGCCTCCCCTCTCAGAACCTGTTTTTGGGAAGTGGGTGGGCAGGTGCAGTGTTGCACCTCATGGGTGCCCCTTTTACACCCTCTTCTTTTGTTTATTATATTCCTGTTTGGTTTGGGTTTTGAGTTTTGGGTTTCCTGACTTGTCTTCTTTTTGGTAATCCAAATCTTTTTGTTGCCAGTTGGCTATTAAAAGATTTTACAATTTCCAGATAGAATAGCTATTAGAGTGTTGCTCATAAGAATCTGACGGTTAGCTTTCAAAGGGAAACAGACAGAGACATCAACCGAGCTTGAGCTCAGCATAGAAAGATTAACCCTTTGTTCTCCGGGGCAGTTTAAAGGCTGGGGCGAACTGCACTTGTCAGAATACAGCAAAACTCCAATAGAAAAAACATAATTACTAAGGTGAGTAATGTTTTCTTTCATCCCACCCCCGAGAAAAAGAATCTAGAAAACGGGATACTATGGGTAAGAAATCTTACACCACAGCCTCTCTGCTTACATGGTGTATGCAACTCAGTATCGGAAGGCTCTGTGGAACTTTGTCCTGGCTATCATCCAGCAAGCCCCAGAAAAAGTGGCTCAGAACCTGGCAGAAACTGTTAAAACTGCCTTGGAAGCCACAAAATATCAGTTTCATGTCACTGTAGATACCCGTGACAATGCCTCCAGGGCTATGGACCAGGCCGTTTCTTTCAGGAGGTTTGTTTGGGTGAGAACTACTAATCTCTGCCAGGACACCCAGACTGAAAGCTATGGACTTCCACTGTGAGAACAATTCTCTTTTTGGGGACGAAACAGAAGCATACATGAAAAAGGTGGAGGAATACAAAACCACCTATCAGAGCAGTGCAGCTAAAGAGAAAGCCTCTACTTCCTACAAGCAGAAAAGTAGAGTGGGCAGAGGTAGGGGTTACTATCCCAGGGCCTTCTACCCTGTGCCAATGCCCATGCCCTTGGATTACTCTCAAATGAGAGGATTCTTTAGTGGAAGAGGTAGAAGGGCTCAGAAACGTACTGATCCTACCCCTTCAACAAAAACTCAGACTAAACAAAACCCCTGACTGGAAGGACCAGGTTGCCTCCCCTCTGCCAGTAGGAAGAAGGCTGGCCCACTACCTCCATCAGTGACCGCGCATCACCACAGACAAGTGGGTGCTGTAGGTGGTGGGTTGAGGACTTACCCTGCAGTTAAACAAACTTCCCTCTCAGCAAGGCCATAGGAGTTTAAAACCTCTAAATCCCACAAAAAAAATGCTGCTGGAGTTAGAGGTAAAGTCTCTCCTATCAGCAAATGCAGTGGAAAAAGTTCCTCTCTCCCAATGGGGGGGAAAGGCCTCTATTCCAGGTAATTTCTCACCCAAAAGAAAAATGGGTGACTTATGACCCATTCTGGATCTCTGGTACCTAAACAAGCACCTGTTCAACCCCAAATTCAAGATGGTCACTCTGTCAGTGATGATCCTCTCCTTACAACAGGGAGACTGACTAGCCTCCCTAGACCTCAGAGGTGGCCGTTTTCATATTCCAGTCGGGCCCTCACACATAAAGTACTTCAGGTTCAGACTGTCCTCTGGACATTACCAGTTTGCAGCTCTGCCATTTTGCCTTTTTTCAGCTCCCAGAGTTTTTCACAAAGTGCCTGGCAGTAGTGGTAGTACAAGACAGGAAGTCTCTGTCTTCCCCATCCGGATAACTGGCTGATAGTGGACAAGTCTCCCCAAATGATCAGAGACTTTCTGTCTCATGCAACACACCCTGGAGTCCCCAGGCTTCCTGATCAACACAGAAAAGTCCCAATTAGAGCCAGTCCAACTCCTGGAGTTCATTGGAGCAGAGGTGGACACTCAGCAAGGGAAAGTCCTGCTCCCATTAGACAGAGTGCAGAATCTCCAAATCCTGGCAAACTCGTTTGTCCTGGGTCAGCCAAGGCCAGCCAGGCACTTCCTCAGGCTCTTGGGGCACATGGCCTCTACTACAACTGTAGTTCTAGGTGAGAGACATTCAATACCATCGGTGGCCTGTTTGGTCTCAGAAAAGATTCTCTGTCAAAGCTCATTCCAGTCACAAGGACCTTTCTGCAAGCCCTGGACTGGTGGAAGGACAAGGAAAACCTCAGTGAAGGAATCCCTTTCCAGCAAAAGGAACCCTCCAGAGTGCTCACTACAGACGCTTCCCTCCTAGGGTGGGGTGCATACCTGGCAGACCAGTTCATAAGCAGGGTGTGGTCTCCCAGAGAGTCCAGGTGTCACATAAATCTCCTCGAGCTCAGAGCCGTGCACCTGGCTATCAAAGCCTTTGCTCCCCTGCTACAGGGTCAATCTGTCCAAATCAGGACAGACAACACCACTGCTATGTTCTACATCAACAAGCAGGGAGGCGCAAGATCCTCTAAGTTTTGCACAGGGGCCATGAAGATCTGGTCTCCAGCCTACTCTCTGGACATGCAGCTCTCTGCCATTCATCTGCCAGGCAAGGACGAGTGGACCCTAAAGAAACAAGTGCTGGCTACAATCTTCAGGAGGTGGGGCACTCCAGAGATGGATCTCTTCGCTTCCAACCTCAGTCTTCAGATTCCCCTGTACTCCTGCAGGCCTCCAACTCTGGGCTCCGTGCCAGTGGATGCCCTGTCTTTGGATTGGACAGGAAGGTTCCTGTATGCCTTCCCTGCATCTCCCCTGATTTTCAGGGTGCTACGCAAAGTCAGAAACCAGCCAGCAACAATTATTCTGGTGTCTCCAGACTGGGCAAGGCAGCCACCTGCCAGTCAAATGGCTCATTCCTCTGCCATCGACCCACAGTCTCCTGACCCTCCCCCAGATGGAGATAACATACCCAACATACAATCTCTTTGCCTCAAAGCTTCGTACTCGAGGATCTAGAGTTTCAAGACTCTCAGTATTCAGAACAAGTCCTGAAAATTCTTTGACTAGCTAAGAAGCCTAGTACCAAAAAGTCATGCTTACAAATGGAAGAGATTAGATTTTCTTTCTGGTGTAAAGACAGGCAGATTAATCCACTGCAAGCTAGCCTGTCTTCCATACTAGGCTATTTGGTACACTTATACGCATCAGGCTTTAGAGCCTTATTCCTGAAAGTTCACCTGGCAGCCATTTCGGCCTGCATTTCTTCTGGTAAGGAGATATCTATAATTTCTCATTCCATTTTCTTTTTTTTTTTTTTGTCCCCCTTCCTCCCCTTCGTGGGATCAGCCCCTGCCCAGCTTGCCACCCGCCCATGCTCAGGCTTGCCCCCATGGGCACCCCCTCCCCATTGAACATGTTCTCGAGTCCTGGCTTGCCCCCCAGGGTGGAGCCATGGGAGCAGGACTCCCCCCAGCGGACACTGGTCACAGCGGGAGCAGCGGCAGGCAGGAGGGGCGTCATGGATAAGGACAAATTTTTGTGGTAGTAGAGATCCCTGGGAGTGGGGACGTGCAATGACGGCCAGCGTCCGCCCCGCCCCCTGAAGTGAGGTGCCTGCAGCGACGATACCCCCAGCCTCTGCCAGAGGTCTGCAGAGCACCGTACACTCTTCCACCCTCTCCCTGGAGAAGGAGAGCAGTCCCTGGGATGTGTGATTCTTCTCCCTCCCCGGCTGGCCCTCCGACTCCTGAGTTCGTTTCCGAACTGGGATCTCGGCACTGCATGTGGACCCCTTGTCGCTGTGCTGTTGGGCCGGCATTTCTCATTCCATTTTCAAGAAATTCTTTAAAAGCCTGCTGCACCTTCAGCCCCCACTTAGAAAATCTGTTCCCACCAGGACTTGAACCTGTGTATAGCCAAGCTGATGGAGCCTCCGTTTGAGTGCATGGCTACTGCAGACTTAAAATATGTTACCTGGAAAACTGTTTTCCTAATGGCAATCGCTTCAGCCAGAAGAATTTCAGAGATACAAGCTCTATGCACTGAACCAAACTACATTATTTCCCACATGGGTAAGTAGTTCTCAGGACCAACAGGGACATTCTTCTCAAGGTGGTGTCTGAATTTCACCTGACTCAATCTATAACACTCCCTGTCTTTTTACTGACAAATCCACTCCTGGCGAGTGCAGGCTTCACAGCCTGGATGTGAAGAGGGCTCTGACCGATTATCTGGAGCACACCAAACAGCTTAGAGCCTCTCACAACTAACTCTTCCTCACCTATGGTGAGGTGGACAAAGGAAGACAAGCTTCTAAGAGGTCTGTCTCTTGCTGGAAGTGGAACAGAATCCTCTGCGCTCTACCACCTTTTCCACTGATCCAGAGTTTTCTTCTGAAATTAGAGGGAAAAATAAACTGTGATTCTGATAGCGGCAGAGTCGGCCAGGCAACTCTGGAACTCTGTGCTTCTGAGCCTGTCTCGGAGAACTTTAACAGACAGTCCTGCCTCAAGGAAGTGCTATTTGTTTCGTAAGGCAGAATGTTTCACCAGACCTGAAATCCTTGCACCTGATATATGGTTCCTGAGGAGTTTGGATTTTCAGATTTGCAACTGACAACAAATAGTTGCAGTACTGATGGTGGTCAGAAAGCTAGCCAAATATAAATGTTTTTTGTCCCCATTTGGTACAGCAATTGAAGTAAAAACCCTGCAGATATAAAGTACCTAATGGATTTAAAATCTGTGGGTTAAAGACCCCATCATTTAATAGTCTTGCAGCTATTTCAGTATATAAAGTAAGAACAAATTCTAGAACAAATAGCTTCACAACCAATTTTTAAATAGGTTTTTCAAGGGCGTTGTCCATTTACACCTTCCTGTGAAAAGATTCTTGAACTTCTGCAAGTGTAGAACAGAACAAGTTGGAGGTAACACAAAGCGGCTATTTGTCACTTATGGAGAGGTAGCCAAATTACATCCAGCTGCAAAAAGGACAGCCAGAAGATTGATTTGTCTCAGATTTCCCACGACTGTACTTAAGCTGGTAAAAATAACCATCACTAGGTATAAAGGCACTCTCAAGAGCAGCTGCCTCTGTAGCAGCTACCGGGGATGTTCCTCTGCTGGAGCTCTGCAAATCTGCAACCTGAGCATTGACACACACCTTCACATCCCATTACAACCCGGAAGGATGCTGGGTTTAATGCCTTTAACCTACAGAACCTTTTTCCAAAGTTCTGTTCTTCAGAACCTGTTTTCAAAGTAGAATCCTAGAGACTGCCTCCCAGATACTTCTTGGAGTCTGAAATTAATGCAACACCACAGGGGTCGAAATTAGTACCAGCTCACTAGCCAAATGCTGGTAGATTTTGTAGTGGGCTAGTAAGATTATCCTTTAACTAGCCTGCAGGCTTGTACTGGAGAAGGTAGCATTTCAGTAAGCACACCACCTGAGCTGGTGGAAAAGTCTGTGGGGCTAGTGGATTTTTTTAGTCAGTAGCCCTGCTGGCTAGTGGCTGCAAAACTTAATTTTGACCCCTGCACCATACATCACATTCCTGATGTTAGAAGATAAAGTTACTCACTTCTGTACTTTTATTTGCTTTTAAGGGTGTGATGTTTAGACACACTAACCCTTACCTGCCTCCCCTTTTAATATTAATTCTAATTGTGCGTAGTTGTTGTATACGGCTATCTCCAGTTAAACCCTGCCTTCAACATAATTTAACTTTGATGTAGTTACTATGAGTAATAAAAGGTAGGTGGGAGGGAAGTGGATGGGACCAGCTTACTTCTGTGTACAAACGAAAATGTTTACTTATGACATACAGTAAAACCATATACTACAAAAATATAAAACATGGGCAGCTGTGCCCGACTTGGCTTGTGTTTCCTTCTCCATATGATGTCATCTCAGTCCCTCGATGGATACATGGCCTTGCTGTGTACGGTTGTCAATGCATTATTCTCTCTATACTGCATATATTGCTGTTTTTAAGGTTTTTCATTGTGTTTTTTTTTTTGGGGGGGGGGATAGGTTTATCCTAGTACATATTTTGCATTTGTATTTTGTGTCTGTTTTACCAGGATGAGTCTCTGCGCATTGCTCATTTGTGAGGATGTCCTGGGAACCAACAATACAGTGTTACAATACAGAATTGATCTTGGTACCCTGGCTTCCTCTGCCAGAGATTTGACAGTGGGAGTTAAGTTGATGTGAGACCAGCACAGTGCAAAGGGTATTGTTTGAAAATTCGTAATGTTTTGGGGCATACCCCAGGCATGGACTAGATGCAATTAGTGTGACCATGCAGTGCATCCCTTACAGAAAATTTAGTTACAAAAGGAGGGTAACAGTGCCCCACCTCCATTTTTGATCTCTAATCGTATAGAGTACTCTTTAACTAGAACATCTACAGTTATGTCATGGCAGCACCTCTTGCTAGTAGTGCAATGGCACTATGGTATCCAGTGATATGGGCGAATCAAAATGAGTGACTCAGTTTGTGCAAAGACAGCGACTGTGGAGGAATAGCGAGGGTACATGAGTAGCGAGGTAGGGAGAACAGAATAGCGAAGGTGAGGAGGTTAGCATGTGTAGAGGTAGGAGGTTAAGTAGTTGGATTGAGCAGGTTGCTGCCGAGCTGGCTGACTGGTGTGGCGGTTATGGTCACTGCCTCTGGTGTGCATGGACCCGGGTCGGGACTGTATGTAGGTGTATGATTTTTACCTCTGGGTGTTGTGGTTTACTTTTATATGTTTTGACAGTCCTTCCATTTCCCTCAGTTTGTTCTCCCACTCGCGGGTTGTCACTCCCACAACGGTCGCCCCTTCCCGTGTTTGCCTACCTCCCCTAGTGTCTGCCCTCCCCCCAGATTTGAGAATCTTTAGTTGGGGGTGCTGCATAAAAAAGCAGGTCATGTTATCGTTCGTATTGTTGCCGATTTTGTATTCAGCATAGTGCTGATCGCCGATTTTGTTTTCGGTGTTCAGTACTTGCCGTTATGTGAGTCGCTATTAAAGACTTACTCATATCACATGGAACCTGGTATTGTGTTGAACTTCATTATGGCAATGTACACATATTGCTTTTTCAAGACCAGGTCAGAGATATGAAGGTATATTTCCTATCAGTTTATAACAGTTGCAGCAAAGATCAAATATAACCCACTACTGTAGACTGAATACAGACAGACATCCATGCAGTATAACATACTGTACATGCGTTAGGGTAGTTTCCTAAATATTTGACATATCCTGTTATCCTAGATGTGTGGTTGCAGTCTATTTAAACTGTATTAAAAACTTGTGTTCTGCAATGAAGTCTTTATGAAGTCTAAAGTTGAGGTGTTTTTTTTTTTTTTTTGTTTCTTAAATATTTTATCCTTAAATGCAGGAAGAAGAGTATCCACCAAGAGATGATTTCAGTGATGCAGACCAGCTCAGAGTGGGCAATGATGGCATCTTTATGTTGGCCTTTTTCAGTAAGTACACAGATTATTTCAGCTATAACAGTTAACTGAACTAAGTAGGTTATAGATTCCACAAAAAGCAAATTGCTGTGAACGATTTCTAGTTAAAAATCAAAGGTATAAATTAGGTACTAATCACTGCCACATTCTTAAAGGAAAACTCTTCAAAACAGTGGGGGCAATAACCAGGGCTGCAAAAAACACCCGATTAAAACAACCTATATGGTTTAAAATAAATGCAGCCAACCTTTCTTGAGTTATTTAGTGTTTTAAGTTGCTCCTCGATGTGCCATGTCAAAATGGCACCACACTGGAAGACTGAGTGTGCCCTTGGCATCCTGTTCTGTGCCGGAAGGCTTGTTAAAATGACGAGCGAGGCATATTTACACGGGAGAAAAAGAAACATAGTGGCATGTAGAGGTCTGTTAACTGAACCTCTAGAACCAATTCCCAGTGAAAGTGGAGCACTGTAATGTACTTAAAATCGTTATTAAAGTTGCAGCTTCGAGTTCGCTCATGCGCAGTAGCACCTAGCGCTCAGAGTTCGGGCATGTGCAATAGCGCTAGGTGCTACTGTGTATGACCAAACTCAGAACTGCAACTTTAATAACAATTTTAAGTACATTACAGTGCTGTTTTCACTGGGAATTGGTTTTAGAGGTTCAGTTAACAGACCTCTGCTTGCCACTGTTTATTTTTCTCACACGTAAATACGCCTTGCTTGTCATTTTTACAAGCCTTCCGGCACATCATAGGAAAAAACTTTTGACACAATGGGCTTTTTGAGACTGATTTGTCATTTGATACTGTATCCCTAAATGCTGTAGTAGTACTAGTTGTGTTCCTTACACTGAATCAGTAGATAAGAAAATGACTCTGTGATTGCAGTGTTTTTATTTTGTCTCTGTATTATTTGATCTTTGAGGATATCTTTCATCAGGCCACACCTTTGGAACTATACCCACGTCAGTGCTAGGACCACACAGAAACCTTTTCCCACCATCGATCATACTTCTTGGACCTACACACGGGTACAACTATTGTTAGCCACCATCATTATTTTTCTGATTAGTTAAAAATCGCTGTTTTTAGTGATTTTCGGGTCTCTTGTAATGTTGGTGGCCCCATCTCTCCTCTGTTCTTTTCCCGCCGTCAATCATACTCGTCACACCTACACACGTACACGGCGAGTCTTAGCTGCTTTTGTAATTTTTCTAATAAGTTAAGAATCACTGTTTTTAGTGATTTTTCAGGTCTTCTGTATGCTGCTAAAGGAGCCTGTGAAGTTACTTCAGTATCATGAATGTGGTGAGAAGATTTATAAAGATGATACACATGAACTGTGTGTCTGCTGTTTTGGCCTCTCTCACAATGTTCAAACATGAGAGATCTGTTAGGCCTTCAACTCTGCTACTAGGTGACACAGAAAAGGGGTGCTGGAAACGTTTTTGTTAAAGAAAACTTTGGCAGCCATGGAAAAACATATACAGGAGAAATTCGCATCACCTGCCCCATTGACCGAATCCTGGTCATCGAAATCCAAGTAAAAATTGTCGGGCAGCCACAAAGATAACCATTGAGACAGTGATAAAGACAAGGCCTCTCCGATGTGCTCTAGGTTGCTGCTTCAGCCAGCAGGTACATCCTTAGCTTCATCATCACCCGCTGTGGTGGTGATGACCTCTAACCCCCCCCCCCCGACCATCAACCAGACACAAGGTCAGGGCTTGGCTTAGGCGATACCGGACCTGTGACGTGTTGTACAACACCGTTGTCACCAGATCCCTACCCGCAATCAACTATTACATTCACAAACCTTACTGCGGGTGTTGTCTATGAGCAAACAGTGCTGGTATCATTCTTGGAAATGATACGATGCCTGTTGCCAGGCTTGTCTGATTAGCCTGTACTCACGCCGATGGGACCTTCCACTTCCCAGACCCTGACGAGGCAGCCTCCCAACACTGTACCTAAGGGACCTACGTCACCGCCACCGGTGTCTCCGGCAAGGTCCTCAAATCCCATCACTGAGGGGATGAGGAGGAGGAGGTGGAATATAACCCAGACCTCATGATGGAGGAAGATTATGAGGAAGAGGAGAGTTATGTTGAGGACCAGTACTTACTTTGTACTAGCTCCACTTTATCCTTCTGCAGTGGGGAATCCATTGTGAATACCCCAAGATCACCACTAGAGTACCCCTTTTTTTCAGGCAGTGATGCAGAAAATGCAGGCTGCCATGGTGTTAACTCTGAAAGAGGAAGACTCCACAAAGAAAATGTTGTTGGAGTTATTAGAGGTGCCAAGTCACCATCTGTAGTCATTCCTCCACTATGCCCAGCTCTGGAGGATGCCACCTGTGCAGCTTGGTATAGACCTAATACCATACTAGCTATTCCCAGAAAGGCTGACAGGATGTACCCTGCACCATCTAACAAGTCTTGTTACGCCAACCAGCCTGAAACTGAGTCAGTGGTGATCGCAGCTGCTCATTACAGGTCCAGGATGCCTAAACACGTGAGCTTCCCCCTCCTGATAAGGAATCCAGGAGGTTAAACGTAATGGGGAAAAGGAATTATACCTCTGCTTTATTGAGCTTCCGTATTGCAAACTACCAGGCCCATATGATCAAATACCAGAATACACTCTGGAGAATTGCCAAGGCTGCAGCACTGGCTTTACCTAAAGGTACTGAAAAAACTGAGTTAATCAAAATACTAACTGCAGGGGCTGAAGTGGGTAAGCATTTAATCCGCTCAGCCTATGACGTCCCGGGTGCCTCTACCAGGGCATCTGGCCCTGGCATTTGCATGAGGAGGTACTCCTGGCTCAGAGTAGCTGGGTTTGCCAATGATGTGCAACAGGCAGTGTTAAATGCACCATTTAGCGGCACTAAACTATTTGGCTATGATGTGGAAGAGGCATTAAGAGGCCTTCATTCATCTTGGATGATATTAAGGTCAGTCAAATCCCTTTACCCCACACCAAGCATGGGTAAGGATTGGAGTCAGTTTTGGCCACCAACTACCAGTGCTGATAGACAGACCTGCAGAAGAAGGGAAGAGAAATTGTTTAACCAGGAGAGGCACACTAAGCTGAAGTTTGTTTCCAGGTGTGACCTGGGAGCACAAGGACGTTAAATGACTTGCTCAGGGTCACCCAGAATGCAAGTGGGGGACTGTGGGACTCAAACCCAGGTATCCAGGTTTGCAGCTTAGAGCCTTAAACCACTGTGCTATACTGCCTCCCACAGGCATTCGGGTAGAGGGAAAAAGTGCTGGAGCCTTGCCAACCACCCTTCACCCTGGTACCCACTTCAGCACACCTAGGGGAGGTGGAGCTGATATTGTTGCCCCCATTGGTTCAGCATGGCTCGCAGAACTACACTCCTCAACCACCATTGCCTCCAGGGGTGATTTGTTTTGTGGGGAGAGGGGGGGGGGTTGTCTCCCTTCATTTGACCCAGTGGAGAGAGATCACTACAGATGAGTGGGTTCTGGACATCATTGCAAAAGGGCATGCTCTGGAGCTTTTGGATATCCCTCCAGATCCTCCTCCACAGACTTCAACTTGTCCCCCTGGGACATCTGTCCCTGTTGGAAGAAGAGATGTAGACCTTACTACAGAAACGGGCCATAGAACGATTCCCTGTCAAGCAGAGGAACAGAGGCTTTTACTCCAGATACTTCCTAGCCCCAAGTGGACAGAAGATCTGAGGCTGGTTCTAGATTTGAGAGCCCTCAGCTTGCACATAGAGTACAAGAAGTTCTGGATGGTCTTTCTACAGACTCTGATTACTCTGTTATAAACAGGGGACTGGGTATGTTCTCTAGACATGAAGGATGCCTATCTTCATATAAAAATCAGATGGAATCACAGAAACTATCTGAGATTCATGTTGGATGGGGAACATTACCAGTTCAGAGTCTTGCCTTTTGTCTCATCTTCTGCACCACAGGTCTTTACCAAATGTTTGGCAGTGGTAGCAGCAGCTCTCAGCAGGGAAGGCCTGTATGTGTTTCCTTACCTGGACGATTGGCTGTTGAAGGCCTACTCCAGGGAACATCTGCTGCTCCCTCTAGTTTGTACCAAGAATCTGTTCGACCTAGGGGTAACAGTCAGTCTGCCAGTGTCAGTACTGATGACTTGCCAAAGACTGCAGTACATAGTGGCTGTACTGGACACATTTTAAGGCCAGGCATTCTTACCCCTGTACAGGGCAGAATGCTTTATAGCTCAGGAACACCTGGTTTGCAACAGCCAGTATGCCCCAGTCAAGAAGGTGCTGTGCCTTCTAGGCCTGATGGCAACAGCTATAGTAACAGTACCACTAGTCCACCTGCATGTGCGGATCCCACAGTGGTCCTTAAGAGTTTAATAGGACCAAGCCACAGATGATGTAGACAAGGGCTAGTCACGTCCCTTTTGAGGAAAGCACTGAGGTAGTGTATAGACTGTAGCAATCTGCAAAAGGGCATTCCTTTTGTGATGCCAAATCCAGTACAGGTTCTCACCTTGTATGCCTCAGGCTGTGGGTGGGATGCACACCTAGGCCATTACCAGACCCAGATTGTTCGGTCCCGGCTGGAGAAGAAATTACGCGTAAATGTTCTGGAGATGAGAGCTGTCCTATGATGTCGCCAGGCTTTTCAGCTGCATCTTGTGCCAGGTCCGCTGTTAATACAGACAGACAGTGTCCGTGTAATGCATTACATCAAAAACAGCTCATTCCTATCCACTATGCAGGGAAGCAATGAGAGTGCAGCAGTGCGCCTGGAACATAGGCTAGAACTTTCAGTCGTACATCTGCCAGGTGCCCAAAATGCCTTGGCAGACAAGCAGGTCCCAGTCCAGGATACACGAATGGGAGTTACTGACCATGGTAGTGGAAGACGTGTTCGAAAGGTAGGGTCATCCAGAGTTGGACTTTTTTTCGTTCCCACACAACACAAGAATACTGTGTTTCTGCTGGCTCTTTCCAGGGTCTGGAGTTTTCTGGTGAAATGCGTTACCCCTCTCTTGGAAGGGGAGGTTTCTGTATGCCTTCCCTCTTTTCCTTTCATACAGAGGGTACTACTCAAACTGAGGATGGAGGGAGTGGTCGTCATCCTCACTGCTCCACTGTGGCCTTGGCAGATCTTGTATCCACTTCTACAGCAGTTGGCTGTGGAACCTCCCATATCTCTGCTGCTGTGCAGGGGACTGCTGTCACAGGGCAAGGGATCTCTGGTCCATCTGGACCTGAAGTCCCTACATCAGCATGCATGGCTTCTGAAGTCATAGCCAAGGCACGATTTGGGGTATCATCTAAAGTAGCTGATGTTCTGGTGGGTGTCAGAAAATCTTCCACCAGACGTACCTATTCTTTGAAATGGAAACGGTGTACGCTATGGGTCACTTCCAAGATGCTGGATCCCTTTACTTGTTCAGTCCATGCAGTGTTGGAATACTTGTTCCCTGTCAGATGCAGGACTCCAGTATTCCTCCCTCGGGGTGCATTTGGCCACTATTTCAGCTTGTTGTACACCTGTAGATGGATATATGGTTGCTCACCTAGAGGTAGCCTGTACATTTTTGAGAGGCATATACATTTGAAACCACCCATAAGGAACCCAGTCCCGGCTTGGAACTTGAATTTTGTGTTAGAAAAGCATATGTTGGGGGCGTGACTTAGCAGCAGACCAGGACAGGCGCTCCTTAGCAGAGCTCCCAAGGGACTAAAACAAAATTGCTTAAAACTACCACTTTCTTTGATTACTTTGAGGTTTGGTTGATGCTAAAGTGTTATCAATAACTGCACACCAGAATGGGCAAATCCAGAAATACAACTCCAGCAAATGACTTTTTTAAGCCAAAAATGCCTCAGCCACGAGACAGCAGGCCGACAAATCTGGAGGAAGCCTCGGGTGGTAGTGGATCTGGGTCGGTCCTTAACCACCATAAAGTCGACCTTGGCACAGCTTGTAAAATCAGTCCAGGATATGGATAAAAAGCTTGATTCAGTCACTCCGTGTGTGACTGCTCTGGAATCAAGAGTTGACGGAATAGAGCAGCCTGTACAGAGAACGGAAACATCTTCATTAAAAAGCATGGATACAACAGTTAAACTAGTAAAGGAAAATACCTTGTTAAGCCAACGTCTAGAGACTGTCAAAAATCAGACTAGGAAACAAAATGTATGAGTGACTGGACTTTCTGAACAAGCTGAGGGAGAGGATCCTTTGGATTTTGTTTACAGCATGTTACCGCAGATACTGGGGATTTCTGAAGAAGAATCAGCCCTTGCTTTGGAGAAAACCTACAGGATCACCCCATGCAGAGCCATGGCGAGGGGTACAGGGCCACGGACCTTGTTAAGTGTATGTAGCGGTGTGGGAGTTTGGGACTGTGTCCTGGCCATAGCAGAATGCAGGCTGCTCCTGAAGTATGGGGAAACGGAAATCTCCCTCTTCCTTGACCTATCATACTCTACTAGGCAATGCAGGAAGGCATTTAACAGGATCTGGGCCTCCCTGCGTACCTACAAAGTCCAGCATCAACTCCTGATCCCAGCCAATCTTAAACTGAGCTGGAAGAAGCACGCTTATCTTTTTACTGACCCCTCTGAAGCAGCTAAACTTCTGCAGTGCATTGAAAATAACCGGAATGAAGAGGAGGGAGGATCTTCAGGAGGGGATGCAGTGGGAGCTGAATGACGGTATTCACAAAGTGACTGTTTCCCTGTCTCCGATCCCAGGCTTACTTACTGTTTGACTTTTTCCTCTATTCAATGTGGTGGTATCTTGCTCCTCGACTTAGACTGTGTGCTGTCTATGTACCTTCTGTAATGGTGACACTAATTGAACTGTTCTACAAGGCACTCTCTAATCTTAACAGTCCCCTCCCAACCAGCAAGACTTACTAGATTTACCATATAAGAAGCTTCTCAGTTGGGTCTTTTTCTTATACCCTATGTTTAAATCAGATGCTGATCATAATGTGGTGAATTCTATTATATAGAATGTATCCTGATTATTAAATTATATTATGTATTAGCCACGTGGTGGAGTAATGGCGCATGGCGTGTAGCTCTCTTGAGTGCAGGTGTCCCATGAAGCATTTGTTTGAGCCTTGCATTTGACTGAGCCCTACAAATTTAAGTTAACACGATCGTCAGAAAAGTGAAGGTACCTTGCTGGTGGGTATGTAATAGTACAGAGAGAGAATTTTCTCTGTGTGTGTTGGGGGGGTGTGCAGCTTGTCTTTTCATTGTTGGTCTTGGGGAGGTTTGGGAGACGAGAGCCGTACGGAACAGAAGTTAACAGGTCCGCGGTCTCAACTTGTTCGTACTATACAATGTGTGGAAAGTTAATACCCAGTTTACTCAAGTTTTCAAAAAATTTGCTTGATGATGTGCACTCAGGAATATAGTTCTCAAAATGTTTTATTCCTTTTTTTCACAGGTGGGATAAATATAGGCTAGTAGCCGTTATGGAAAATGGGGAATCCCCTTAACAATTTGCTTTAAAATTATCGCACTAAAGTTCTGTGTTGCGATGGCCATCAACTGTACATGACCTTTGAAATGTACTATATATCCCCTTATACTGTAACTTTTAAGGAGAGGTGTCTTCTGTATCCTTTGTAAGAAAACATGGTTGTACTGAATTAATGTATCCTTCTGTGCACTGTTTTTATTGTAAGTTTATGCTAAACTTATAAATAAAAGTAAAAAAAAAAGAAGCTTACTTTGCCTCTGTTTGAGCCAACGACGACTTGTGGCTTACGCTGTCTTTCATGGAAAGCGTTATTTTTAGTTGCAATTACTTGTGTTTAAAAGATTTCAGAATTACATGCTGTAATATGTGAGCCTCCATATTTGTTTTTCCATAAAGACAGAGCGTGGTGACGCAGCAATCCTTCGTTTTTTCCAGAAGTGTTGTCTGAATTTACTTTGTATAAAATGATCCACCTACCGGTGTATTACCCGGAGTATGCCAATCCAGGGGAAGCATTACGTCATACTTCGGATGTCCATAGACTTCTCTGATATTATGTGAACTGCAACAAGGACTGTAGAAACTGAAGTCCCCTCAGCTTTTTGTTTTGTTTGGCCCCTTGGAAAGATGGCACCCCTTTGTCTAAACAGTGCCTGTCCAAATGTCTGGCTCATTATATTATGTTCTGTTATAGGAAGTACAATAAGGAACTTCCTGTTGTGGTCCATGGTCATTTTGCATGGGGCATGGCCAGTTCCGTTGCTTGTTTCCAGAATGTTTCAGCTGCTGAAATCTGTGCAGCTGCCACATGGATCACTGTCCACATCCTCACTAAACATTACAGCCTGGACATTGTGTCTCGCAGATGAACGGGCACTGGCCTGGCTGTCTTACAGGCCTTCTGTCATGAGACTGTTTATCTCCATCTGCTCCAAGTGCAATTTTTTTTTGGTACTGCTTGGGACACGTTCCAAAGGTGTGGCCCGATGAGAGATCCTCGAAGAAGATAAAACAGCTATGTGCTTACCATAACAGTAGCTCTTCCTGTATCTGTCTTCACCATTCATCACTGGTGAGTATACGCCGGAGGTGCTATGATCCCACGGGAGTTTTCAGCTTACAAAAAAAATTTTTGTTTGTGGGAGGAGCCGGCGTTGAGGCCGGCGCCACCCTCAAGGATGACGCACAGCGTGCTGCACGAGCATCAGCCTGTAACAGACGCTGACTCCTCCCTCACCTCAGTTCCATTCTTCCCACTGTCGAGAGTGCACCTTGTGGGAGCTGAAGAGCAATCTACATAGTTCATCGTCGAAGTACCGAAGTTCTGGACGTATCTCGATGCCGTAGAGCTGCAAACAGGTGAGACCGTTCTCTTTTGCTTTTATTTTATTTCTATGGCACAGAGTCTTTTCCTTGTTTTATTTAATTTTGTGTGCGGTCGATCCTGTCCAATCTGGGGCCTAAGTCGAAATCTAAGGTGGGACGTGCCCCTATGCTTGATGTCCTCCTTGCCTGTGCCCTCAGCACAACATGGACAACTGTGATGCGTGCTTCTCCATGGACCGCCGGGTCCTTGAAACATGCGCATTGAAGGTGGGTTGGAAACCTCCTACCTTCGGAGGGCACTGCTGGTCCCGGGATGCCATGGCAAGAACTCTGGACCCTTTCCCCGGGTTGCCCTTCATTACTATACGTACTGGAGAGCTGTGAGCCATCGATGGTGCTTGCCTTACTGGCACTTCTGGTTCGCTAGAGGGATCAGGCGGAGGTCTGCATCTCCGGGGCGGTTAGGCACCTGTCGGTCGTCTGCCTCCTTGGAGCCACGGCCTCCCCCGGTGTTGCGATTGGAGCCACACGCTGGATCCAAACTGGTGGGGCCCTTGACTCCATCCTCTGGCTCCGCTCAAGCTCCTAGCACTGTTTCCGGGGCCAGTGAGCAGGGTGGTGCAGCACGGCCTTCGTGCCGTGAGCCGTTCCGGACATGGTAGGGTGTGAGGGGTTGCCTCTCTCCTGGTTGCCCTGCTCTCCTTCTTTGGAGGAGGAGGATGGGTCTGACCCAGACTGGGTCTATGAGCTCTCGGGCTCTGAAGACTCTCGTAGCTCTACGAGGCCTAGCAGCACTATTTTGAAGGTCTCTTCTCGTCTTCCAACTGACTGTCTCTGGGGCCGCCATCTCTGAGTCCTCCGGTGCTGGTGCCGTGGACTTTCACGGTGCCATGGGTCAGGGCGATGCCGTCCCCAGTGCCGTGAAACAAGGTGGCGCCATCCCCAGTGCTGTGGAACAGGGCAGCGCTGTTTCCGGTGCTGTAGGGAAGGATGGTGCCGATTATGGAGGAAGGTCGGGAGGCAGTGCCGGGTCTGGGGGGTGGCGCCACTCCTGATGCAGAGTTGGAGGTCGGTACCTCTGTGTGGGCGGAATCTGACGCTGAAGCTGGGAGCGGAGTGGCGCAGCTTCTATTCCCTTTTAAGGGGCTAACTTGGGGGCTGCTGTGGCAGGCTTACAGACACCTCTGGCTTCTCCGGTGTTGCCCTCCTAGACACTTCAGGGATGGACGAGGGGCAGGTCTCTTTCTGAGGGGGAGGGCTTGAGAGTGCCTGAGATGGCCCGTGGGTCTTCTCTCAAAGCTGCTGGTGCTCTAGTTGGAGCCACAGTGCCGATCCCTCATGTTTTAGCTCTCCTTAGCAGGGCAGGACCTGCATCTGGTGGGGTTAGGGGCCGCCTGTAAAGGCCAGACCGGCCTTGGTCTCCTCACTGTGGGGCTTCTTCCTCAGGGTGCCACTTAAGCTGCACCTGCACAGTTGTGCGACCTTCTGTGGATTCTTTGCACAGCCCCACCCTTCGGGAGGGGTCACGTGAACGTTTCCGAAGCCCTAGCAGGGATCCTGCTCTGACTCGCCAGTCTTCTCCTCCTTCCTCAGATCCTCTGCCTCACCCTTCTGTTCTCCCAGACATTTCATGTCCTATGGGTCCTCTGTTGTGGGACCAGTTCAGAGGCTTGGCTGCAGCATTCCCTCGCTGTCTTAGAGTTTCGGACCAGGTCATTTTCAGACCAGAAACCCCTGCTGCACCCAGATCTGAATCGGGCTCCTCCGCTTCCTCATGTTCCTCCCCTGGAGGAAGAAGACTCCTCAGTCCAGTTGTCCTCAGACGCTGATATCACCAGCTATCAGCGGTTCTTATCGAGGTTGATGGAGGAGCTTCACATTTCCAATTTCGTAAGTCGCGATCTTGCCCATGTGACGCGATCTCGCTTGGGAGAGTTTTCCATGTAGAATGTGATCATTCCTCCATGGCCTGTTCCCTTTTAGGAAGCGTCCCATTGGGTCTGGCAGTCTCCTGCTACCCCCTCTCCTGCCCCAATAGACTGCCATCGCAGGTATCATGCCTCCCAGGGGTTTCCAGGCACCTTGCCTCATCCCACTTCGGGGATAGAGTTACTGGATATCCCCTCTGAGCATCGCCGCCCGAGACACGACCACCCCCTGGAGTTCAACTCGGCTGAATTTAACCACTGGGGGAGAAGGATCTTCTCCTCTGCGCGTCTCCTTTGTATTTCATCACATCAGGCCCATATGGCTGTCTATGCTAGACACTTATGGATGGTGCAAGGACAACTCCTAGCCACTCTGCCTGATTCAGAGGCGACCAGGCAGGCCCATCTGTCTTTCTGCTTCTGGCATAGAGCTAGCGAGGCATCTTTCAAGAGCGTCTTATGACGCTAATGAGATAGCTTCTAGGTTGACAGGACCTGCAGCCTGGCTTTGCCTTTCTAGGTTATCACCATTGGCCCGGCGTAGGATGATTGCTTCCCCTTTCCAAGGAGCCCATTTTTTTTTCCTGCAGAGTGAGATCGGAATTGGTGGGGCGCCTTCCTTCTTCCAGGTCACGGGAGTCCCCGTCTGATCCAGACCAGTCTCTGGCCTCTCTGGGCCTGTAGTGGGCTTCTTCCCCTGTGGTTCTCCCCCACAAGGGGCTGAGGGAACGGCAGCCCTCAGGGATGTCCAGGTCCCTTTTCGGGGGGCTTGGTACTCGCCCAACAGTGATGAATAGTGATGATACATACGGAAAGATATGGAAATTATGGACTTACCGTAATTCTTGATCTTCTTGTATATCTTCACCATTCATCACTGCTTCCCGCCCACCTTCCCCTCTGGTGCCTCAGTCTCTGAGCAGTGCCTCCTCCCTGCTTGCTCTCCCCTCCATGGAGACCTTTTTTCTACAGGGGATTATTCTTCTCCTTGAAGAGGGAGGACTAGCGGGGTTTCCCCCTTTTTTCTGCACTTGACAATGGTGGCTCCTCGGGTCCCTCTTTTCTGCTTCATTTTGCCTGCTGACAAATTAGGAGTTCAGTTCTCCTCGGACTTTCTCAATTCAGTGGGCATTGGGGACCCGAGGGCCCCTTCCCTTCTCCTTGAACCATTCCGGTTGGCCTAGGATAATACCTTTCCTTTCAGGACTTCTTCTCCCTTGCCTTGGCTTGGGATCAGCTTCAGGGTGTATCAGCGCCTGGATGTGAAATTCTGGTGGAAGGTCCTTTGTTCCCGGGTGGACTCTGTCTCCACCCCTGCGTTCTAGGACAACTTCAGAGACCTCGACACCCTGCTTCCAGGGTTTTTTTGTCTGGCGCCTCCTCTGTTTTCAACCTTGGGGTTGTTTTCTTGGGCTAACTTGGCTCGATCAACCCGATCTCACCTCACTTGGAGATAGACCTGTCTCCGGTTTTTAAGGACCGTCTGGTGGATTTTTGAGGTGGAGGTGTTCTTTGACATACTCCTTTCCCTGGGGGGAGTGGGGTGTTGTGGGGTCTCCCATCATCCTTTGCTATTCCTTGTTCTTGTCTCCTACACCCTTCTCACTTCTCTATCCCCTAGGACTGCCCAGTGGCTGGGTTCCTACCCCTATGCCACACTCTCAGGTAGCCTCCCCTCTCCCACTCTGTCAGCTTTTTCTTCTTTCTGTTTATATCCTTTCCTTTTCCTATCGCTCAGGTTCCCTTGCCCCGCCCTCTTTTTTTTCTCGGTTCCTAATTTTCACTCTCTCTGGCGGACAGAACTGAAGTGAGGGAGAAGTTGGCATTGGTTACTGGCTGATGCTCGTGCAGTACGCTGTGCATTATCCTCGAGGGCTGCGCCGGCCTTGGTGCTGGCTCTTCCCCCAAACATATACCCACCAGTGATGAATGGTGAAGATATACAAGAAGATCAAGAACTGCGTTAAGTAAGTAATTTTCATATCTCCTAGAGAATCTCTTCCATCGGGCCTTGCTGACACGCCCTCCTTCCCTCTTCAGAATTATGACACCGGATTGTCTTGCATTGAGTTATTTCATCACTGCCTTTTACAGCTCCCTTTGTCGTCTGGTATGCTGGTTGTTGCCTGTATTTCTTGGTTCCCCATAGACGGGTCCTCCAAGCATAATCTCCGTCAGGGAACTGAGGAGAGATGGTGTTGCCCACATTTATGTAGACGCTGATGTATGATGCCGTCATGGATGGTCTGTGGCTTGCAGAAGTTTCCATGTGATCCTAGTGCTGACGTGGGTATAGTTCCAAAGGTGTGGCCTGATGAAAGAGATTATTTCGAAGATCTACTGTTATGGTAACTAAGTAACTGTCCTTTTGTGTTGTTGGCAAAAAGACCTCTGATTTCACTGAGTGCTGCTGTGGTCTTTCCAATTCGCTACAGTGGCCTGTAATCTGGCTGGTATTGTTTAATTCAAAATGTAGCCAGTATGAATGCTGGCAATCAAGTTAGTTTGGAGCTTCTATTTACACGTGCTTTTAGACTATGAAAGGATGAATGTATATTTTTATTAAAATATTAATGCATAGAGGTATTTTAGGACCAGTTCTTCTGTGTGATCCTTTCACACTGCATATAGTAGTCATTTTATTACTTACACTAAATTAGAGGAAAACTAAGGCTGCGATTGAATGCAGTTTTTTTCCTCTCGTGATTTCTGTAGGTGTAGCTTTCAAAAACAGCAAAAAAATTAAAACATTGTAATCAAACATGTCAGAGGCAAAAGGCAAGATGTAAAGAGAAGCACCTCACTACCATGATTCCCGCACTTCTAAGAGGTTGCAGCACCTATTCCAGTCAGGCAGGTTTCCTTTATTTTTTGGTGGGGAAATAAAGCAATGCTGGTTTAGCCAGTCAGTGGAGCTAAACCAATTTCCTCAACATGAATCTTTTTTTTTTTTTTTTTTTAACCACACTGCCCAATCATGTATTACAAACACAGTGGAGCTCAGTGAAATCAGCTGTCCTTTTGACAGCCACTCTTCCCACTCACACTGGAGCACTTTGGGTTGAGAGTAACTAAATGCACACGGACGTGCATCTGCACAGGTCAGTGGATTCCTTCTGAAGCAATAAAGTGTCTTCTCATGAAGCCCAAGTCAGTTTTCTGTAACTGATGTCAATCTGACTCTGACTTTACAGCGCTGAGGTTTTTCAAGACTGCAGTTGGAGTGATCCTAGCACTGCTGATCTGTCAAGAGAAATGATATAGGGGGTTAAAATGATTAAAAAAAGAAGAAAAAAGACCTCTCACAAAGTCAAGTAACAGATAAATGTTTTGCAAAGCACAAGGGAATTGATAGTATTATTTACCCACAAATGAGTGACTACCTGCTCTTTAAGTTCATCAGAGGAATTAATAAGGTAGCTTATGGGGAAATAATCAGCAAGACTGGCAAATCAAGAACACAGGAACATGAGTGGAAGCTGGCAAGGGAAGATTCAGGAGGGATGTGAAAAAGTTTTAAACTGGAGAGGGAGAGAGAGAGTGGTTGAACCGTGGAACAGCCTGTCACAAACCCACTCAGCAGGTCAGCCCTCTAATCCCAAAGTGCCAACCTTCGAGCGCAGTCTTGTGAACAGTTAACAGAAACAGGATAACCCTCCTGTCTGTTTTGTGAGTTCAAATCAACCTTTGGTCTCTGTTCTGGAGGGATTCAAACTGTGAATCTCTTGCTAGTGTACCCAGTGCACAGGCTCAGATAATTCTGTCTTCGGGGGGCCAGATATCTTTGCCTATGGGCACCTAACCAGGTGTACAAAATGAACCCTTGAAAACTCTAATAAAGACCTCAGATTACTCTTACCTTCTTCCAGTTTGGTATCACCATTCAAGCTTATGCACAGTGCCTGCTTTAACCATATATACTTCACTTGTTAAAGAAAAGAAATTCAAAGACAGACCAAGTAGGCTCTAAAAATAGAGTTGTACTAAAATAGATAAAAAATATGTAAAACATAAAATATAGAACTATGTGTCACAAGAACCATACAATCTTTTAAAAGAACAAGGTTTTAACAGTGCAATTCCTACTACAGTACTTAGATTTGTCTCTCTCTAAATACCTGCTTAAAGTGCTCAAAGATGTTTCTTTGTCAGAGTGTAGAAAAAGTATCAAGGAAAAAAAAATACTCTTTAAAAAACTGCATTTGCCAACCCCTTTGTGTGAGGTCGCCTGGCTCCTCCTCTGTTTATTAAAAATCATACACCCAGGAAGTTTTATCATTTTAGAAGGAAAGTTAATTAAGGTTACATCAGCAGAAACTCCTTTCCCCATGTGACTTCCCCAATCAAGTCTGTAAATTCCTGTTCATCTATGAGCAGTGTCCTCTCTCACACAGACATCAAAGCATTTATGATTTCGCACCAGTGTGCTACACCTGGTTTCCTCCTCGAAACGTCATAAAAGGGATACTGATTTCCCTCTTAGCAGTTAAAGCTATGTTTAATGTAGAAAAACAGGAAATTCTTGATTAAGGCCAGTTCTACTCTGTAATTAGCTTCTGGCCTTCCAGGTAACACCTTGTATGTAAAACCTGGGTGTGTGTTTGTCAACTCACATGTTGTTTCAGCATCTCTCATGAGAGACAGTCCATAACACATTTTTGTATTACAAAAATATCATAGTGTACTGAGAACTGGCTGTCCATGTGTCACACAGCCTACCAGCAGAGGTGGTAGGTGCAAGAACAGTATTGGTTTTAAACACGTTTTGGACTGAGAAAAAGGCTTAATAGCTACACAGGGGAAGGCAGTAAGGAAGTGTTGTGGGGGGTGCGTGCGCCAGTGTGAGAGCACTAAATCTGGCTAGACGTTAGGTCCCAGGGTATATTTATTTATATATTTATTTATTTAGAGTCTAGGATTACAAGTATCTTTGAGCTAAGGCTCTTTTACAAAGTTTCCACGTCAATTGAGGTACAATACAAACATTATATAGAATTAAGTAGCAATGAAGAAATGGTGTACAGACATTTTTAAGCAGCTGAAATACATTACATTTAGGGAAAGTGGGTACCGGGGGGCAGGGTAGCCAGACATAGCTGAGGCTTGGAATGGACACAAAAAGAGCAGTGTAGCCATGGACATTTGTCAGGCCTCAAAAAAGTGCTTGGGGTAGGGGGCAAAACAGGAGGAGAGGGTAGGCTGTAGGATGTGGGAGAGGTAGGAGGGAGATCAGATTATGATGGACAGTTGCAGGAGCTAGAGGCAGCTAGGTTGAGGTGAAGGCTGGCTTTGGACAGGCCTAGCTTTTGCAGAGAGGAGATGTCTTTGAGTCCATTAATCTGGCTAGGAGCTCGGTACGCAAAGGATCTTTGGCCCTGTGTGTGTAGCACTGAGGAATGTGCAGCTGATTTTCTGATGCCCTGTGAGGCAGGGGTTGCGTGCTATATGAAGAAGAGTTTGGACTCGGGGGCAGATGTATCATCATTTTCTTAGCCATTAGACAAATTTAGTACTTGATATGGTTTGATAACTGGAGCCACCCTGTTTGGGCATAGAGGTCACACGTATGGGTGAGACGGTGGGATCCTGTGATGAGTTGGCAGGTTTTGTTTAGGGCCAAGGATAAGCGCTTGAGGGCTGTCAGTTGCAGAGCTGTAAATAATCAGACCATAGTCGATTAGAGAGACCACCGAACTCTGTACTGCTATCCTTAAGGCATTGCCTATGCCTGTAGAGGAGACCAATGCGTGTGTTTGCGGCTTTGGGATACCATCTGTGTGGATGCCATAGGATAGGTTGCTGTCTATGGTGATTCCCAGATATTTAAAGGAGTGAACCTGTTCAAGGACAGCACCAAGGCAGTTTGTAATATTAAGGGGGTGAAGCCTATGTTTGTTGTGGGAGCCACAGAAAAGCATTGACTTGGTTTTCTTATAGTTGAGAACCAGCTTTTGACTACTAAACCATGTTTCAATGGAGGTGAAACCCTTCTGAAGCTTGTTTTGGAGTAGGTGGGGGTCCTGTTGGGTGATGTGAATTACAGCACCGTCAGCACAGAGTAGGATTTGTTCCGAACAGGATTGTGGAAGATTGTTCAAAAACAGGCTGAAGAGGAATGGTCAAGAATGGATCTTTGAGGGACTCCTGAGCGTACAGGTCTAGCATCTGAGAGGACAGCAGCAATTTTCACTCTTTGGGAACGGTTTTCTAGGTAGCTCTTAAACTAAGTTGTAGACTCAGGGGGAGAGCCCAGCTTTTAGCAGTTCTGTGAGGAGTACTTGATGATGGATGGTGTCAAAAGCATTGGTCAGGTCTATGAAGACTGAACCAGTGAGGTAATTATTGTCCAGGGAGTTGTGAATTGCTCCTGTGAATTCAAGGAGGGCAGATGTGGTACTGTGGCCTTTTCTGAAGCTTTGTTGTTTACAAAGGATGTCGTACTTGTCCAGATATTCCATTAACTGGTCAGGGACCAGACATTCAATGGCCTTGGGGGGGGGGGGTAGTATGGATATAGGCCTATAATTACCATGAAGGGCCTTGTCCCCACTCTTGTGTCATGGTGGCAGATTTCCATCTGTTGGGGAACTGACCAAGGATGAGGGAGAGATTGAAAATCCAGGTTAGAGGAGATAGCACTTCATCAAGAGTAAGGGACAGCAGTTTGAGGTCGAGTGAGTTGTCACTTATTCTAGATCTAGCAATTGCTTTACAGATGTATCTATGGACTTCATGCGTCCTGACTGCTCTGAAGTAAAAAGGGGGTTGATTTGAAAAAGAGGGTGGGGGGGTGGAGGAGGGAGGCCTTCGTCAAAGAAGTCTGGAGGAAGAACACTACTGAGGTCAATTAACGCTTTATTGAACGTGTTAGCTATAGTGGAAAGGTCAAGAGTTGTAGTTCCATCCACGTCCAGCATTGAAGGTGATGTTTTGGGCAGTTTCCCTGTAACTTCCTTGAGATTATTCCCAGAAGCACTTTCCCTTTCCCCAGGTGTTTGTGAGGGCACCTTTGTAATAGTTACTTTTCTTCAGGTATATTTCTTAGATGCAGTCATTTCGGGCACGTATAGGGTAAAACAAGGCAGACTAGATGGACCAATGGTCTTTTTCTGGCAACATTTTCTGTTTCTTTTTTTGTTAGATATGCAGTTGCTGGGACCTGATAAGTTTTTGGTTTTTTTTTTCAATTCTGGTTTCAAAGGGAACCAACAGGTCTTCAAGGATATCTTCCTCTATAAAGCCACACCTTTGGAACTGGGACCACTATGAAACTTTTGCTAGCTGAAGCCGCCCATATTGATATAAATTGATTCACTATGAAATGTAACCTCCTACTTCCTTTTCTACTGCTAAATCCTGCACATGTTCTCTCTCTCTCGCTCCAGTATCTGTATTCTCTGCTACCTCAGAGGTGAGCACTGCTGCAGCTATTGCCATCTCACCTGCTACTTCTTACCGTGTCTGCTGTCCTAACATTCCATACCTTCCATCTCACCTGCCGTTTGCCTTCCTTTTGCTCCAGCCTTCTGGCCAGGAACAGTTAGCTATATTAGCTGGTCAGGAACTGTTGACTGTATTGGCTGCCAAATGTTAGCATATTGGAATGTGCATATCGGTCTTTTGTATCATCTACTACTATTTGTAACTATCATGTGTATTGTGTACATAGCTGTACTGATTTGTTCCATCTACTGTCTGTAACTATCATGTGTATTTGCTTACCACAATGTTATCTGCTACTGTAAATTATTTACCCTGCCTGTGCCTCAAGGCCCGGATCGTGCCAGGAAACTGTCCGTTGGACCAGTGCACCCCACTCAGTTAACAGTCATAAATAAATAAAATGTGGGTGGTTTCATGTATCCTCAGTTCTTTCTCCCACCGTCAACTGCTCATTGGACCAAAAGAGAAACTACGCTGTCTAGTTTTTCAGTTTTCTTCCTTTTCTTTCTTTCTTTTTTTGTGTGTTTACATTTTTTCATGCTGCCATTTTAGGAGCCATTGTTTAGGTTCTGTTGATGCATTACAAAGTCTACACTCATTCCTTCTGTGTTTGCTGCCTGGGCATCTCGCATGACATGAAACCTTGCAGTATTTATCAGTGTTTCAACCAAGTCATGAGGAGGCACTGTCGGAATGTTTTGGAAGCCTTTCTCCAGAAAATGTATCATACTTTCCCTTCCAATACCAGCCTCCACTAAAAAAACGCACACAAAAACGAAACCGCTTCTCCTTCCCAGTCCCTGGGTTCTGTTTCATTGACCCGGCAGTCACTTCAGCGTTCGCCCATGCTGCCTCCACAGTGATCGTTAAAACATTTGGACAAGCCCTCAAAATCAATGTCATCTGAAAGCCACCATTCCAAAGTCTCCAAGGATAGGATGCCTGCTGTTCCTTCTCACTGCCAGTCACCATGCTGCTCAGGGACCTCGGAGGGTAAGTGTCAACCCGGCTATAATATCTGATTCTGTTGCTCCCTCGACCGTCAGTTTAGTTGTTTCAGAAATTTTACCTGAAAGGACAGACTGAGCTGGCATCAGCTCATTTCCAGATGCATCCTGGGGGGATTGGGAAGGGGAGATCATAAAAGTGCAATTACAAAATACAATGTTCAGAAAAATACAATGATATGGAAATAAGCATAAGAAAATTAGCAATTTACAGGCCACGCTTCTGAGCAGGAAATATGCAATACAGTAAATGCAGAAGAACAACAAATAATAATGTAACCCCTAGATGGCGCTATCCCAGGGGCTACTACCCCTGCCTGATTTGCCACTAACAGGTTGAGGGGCCTGGATCCAATGGCGGGTGCCTCCACCCAGAGGTCAGGGTTTGCAATAGTTAAACTAACTTGGTCACAGCCCTCTGGGACACTGCAACCCCCCTTTCTTCCCACTAGTGGCCCACACAATATATCAGAATTACCTTCACAGTATACACTTACCCCCAGGTCTGGTTCGGCACTGGGACCTCCTGTGAAATGAGATACAGTGCAACAATCACAGTACAGTACTTTAACATAGACAAATACCTCAGGCAGTATAACTTTGCTGAAACAAGCAGCTCTGATTTATTTAGGGGATATAACAAGGACAGGGGGAAATCAGGTTAATTAGCTTATCACTCTAATAATTATTTATGGCTCTGTGCACAGGCCTATCCCTATCAGTTACTGTCCCTGGGTACCCAAGCCCTAGTGGCTAGTCCAAACCGCGTGGCAGCTGGTAGGGGCCCTTTCACACAGAGAAAAGGAGAATTAAACAGTCAGCAGTACAGTAATTCCATTTGGATTTAATGTGGCAATTCAACAGGGAGGCGACCCTGAATTAGTACTCACGACCTCCAAATAAGATAGGGTCCTTCAATGTCAGCAGGGCTCACTTGAGGTACACAAACCTCTTCACACATCCATATAAAGAAAGCACTATACCAGGCAGGCTGCATCTGTATCCCGATCGCAATTACTGCACAATACCCGGGAGAACACACAGCAGATTCAGTTCCTGACAGACCGAAGTGCAATTTTCAGCAATTCCTCCAGTCTTCTACAGGGTGAGCCTGGTTTCTACTCTTCAGAGATCCTTTGATTCTTTTCACAGGACGGATTCAGTCCTAACAAGCTGTTACACAAGCTGCAGACCGGAACTCTGGGCCTTACACGTTTTTGACTAAAACTGCACACTGAAAAGCACAGGGCTCCTTCCTTCTTCACTGCCAAAGCTCAACTGAAACTCCAACCGACAAAACCGAGCACTTCCTTTGAGTTCCTCCCAGTTCTTGACTGGATTGGCTATCACTCACAATAGACTGCTGCTGTTGGTCCAAAAAGGCACTGAAGTCTAAACTACATCTCCCAGAGTCACTGCCCATACAATCCTCTTGCGGCTGGCTCAGATTATGAGTCCAAGTTCTGATTCGTCCAAGGCACCATTTTAGAGCTAGCTTACCCCACACTGATTGGTCCAGTTCAGCAGTTCAAAACTAGAATGGGGAACTAGCAGACACAGTTCTGACTGCAAAGAAAGCAGGTTAGACAAACTGTAATTTCATTATTACTCTAAATAATTTCTGGCAAACAGTTACATCTTTCAGATAGGTTCCCTTTGCACTCCTAGTGACTGCAAAAATGAAGTTAATTGGCAGCAGCTCGAGTGGTACTCAGAGAAGCACACAGTCCCCCCATACAAACTAATTATGTCTGCAAGCAGACAGCTCTTAAAGAGACAGTACCAGAGGCTCTAAAAACACTCACTGATAAATGGCTTAAATGCCAAACACCATTCAGGCTTGGAGCATTCAAGCAAGCTCCTGGAAGTCTTTTGGGAACCCCCATTTGCAGGGGGGTTACAATAATATAAAGTGTGCCACAAATGCAGTACTAACAAGTGGTGGAGATAGTGGCTGAAACTGAGGGAGAGAGGGCTGTACTAGTGACAGTGTAGGGTGGAGGGCATTGGAAAATATCTAGGACTCTGTGTCAGGAGCAACTGCAGGAGTGAGTGGTGAAATCATGGAGGAGAAATTTCTGAGTGTGAAGGCTAGAAGCAGAGTGAATGAGGCCCTTGCTCACTTTCAGAGTTTAGGGATGCAGAAAGAGAAGGCAGCCTGACAAGTAGAGGATTTCATTGGTGTGAGAGAGCGATAGCCAGAGTTGCAAAGGGAGTAAGAGGTTGCACGCGTGCACGGCGTGTGTGTGTGTGTGTGTGTGTGTGTGTGTGTGTGTGTGTGGAGTTAGGCGAAAGGAACCAAGGTAAGAGGGAAGGGAGACAAACCAAAATTTGGAGATAAAAGGCATAACGGGCAAGGCACTTGGCATCAGTGGAGAGGAGGGAGATGGGGGTATACAAGAGCAGTAGTGAGTTTGCGAGAGTCTGTTGAAGGCAGAGTGACAGGAGGAGTGAAAGAGGGGGTCCATTCTAAGGTGGACTTGGGGGCAGCACTGTAAATGATGTCACTTTTGTCGAAAATGGGGAGTATCATCAGGCAGGAAGTGGATACTTCTTATATTTCTGTAAAGTGCTCCAGGTTTAGAGTGGAATTTCTTGTGGAGTTCATCCACATGAACAAGAAATTGAGGTGACTGTCCAACCAGACCCTGTGGACTTGGAGGAGACATCTTGCATCACTGCACAGTCAAGGGTGTGGAAGGAGGGGAGAGGAGTGAGTCTAGCAAACCTCTGCCTGGTGCCAAAAGTCATAGAGACCATTTTCTTCACATTGAGGGACAGTTGGTTTTCACAGAAACTGTGCTTGATGTTGTTAAGTCCTGCTGGAAATGGGTCTTGAGGTGAAGCTCAGAAGAGCTAGAGGTAAAAAGTACCATGTCATCTGCATACATGTGAATGGACACAGATGAGGGGGCAGTGGGAGGTCATTTTGAAAACTAGAGAAAAGAATTGTACCAAGGACTGACCTTGGGGAATGCCTGAACAGATTGGGAGTTTGGGGGGGGGGGATCTCCAATACAGAGAGCTTAAGACCTGCCCTCAAGGAACCACTCAACTGAGGAGGTGGTAAGTCCAGCTGCCTTAAGTTTATCCAGGAGAATGGAATGTGCAGTAATGGCAGACAGCACTGCAGACATGTCAGTGGGTAACTCCCTGGGTTCAAGTGATTATCGTACAGTGTGGTTTGGTGTATGGATTGGGCTGGAGTAAGAACACACTAGGACAAGGGTCCTGAACTTAAGGAGAGCAGATTTTAAAGAAATGTGAGACTTCTGGGGGCACTGTAGAGCACACCTGCTGAATGTACTTTCATCTGTTTTTCACTTCGGGCACAGTATTTAATATAAAATTTAGTTTGCAATCCCTTTTTTGACTGTTCTAATAGCTGGCACTAGCTTCTTCTTATCAGGCTGCATCGGAAGTTATATTTTTGGCATAATGGGAATGCAGCAAAAGGGAGCTATGGACGGCCCTAAGTCGCAGCCACTGATCTCGCAGGCTGCGACCGTCCCACCAGCCACAATGGATATGGAGCCACAGTGGAAATCGCTGCAAGTCTCTATGCAGATTGGGGAAACAGGATCTTAAGATTGAAGTGGCTGTTAAATCCGTGACTGCTGTGGAGGATCAAGCAACAAAAGCTCTGGCCACTCTGCGAAACTAGTACAAGAGAATACCCAGTTATGCTATCACGTAGAAGCATTAGAAGACTCTCAGCGGGCCTCCCATGTTCATCTTGTGGGTCTTACGGAGGGGCAGGAGGGCCCCAATCTTTAACAGTTTCTGAAATCGTGGCTACCTGGTGCACTTCAGTTGGAGTACAGTATTGCTGAATGTTTTATTAAAGCTTACTGAATTGCTCCTCATTCAGTAGAAGCTCAGAGAGACCTCCCTGGGGGATATTTTACTTAAAGCAGCTCAGGACTCAGACCCGTTACACTATGAAGGTAAAACTTAATATTTGTTTCCTGACTTGTCATTTGCCACCAGGGTCTGTCGGAAGAAATTTAATGGAATAAGGGTGAAGCGCTGGAGTCTAGGGGTCGTTCATTCAGTATTGATGCCAGCGAGGTTGAGAATTTTCTGTGGTGGCCATGCTTTTCAGTTCGCCGATCTTGTGGAGGCTGGGAAGCGTGCGACTCTCATTGAAAAAGAGTTTGCTGCAGCTCGGAGTGCCACGGAGGAAGGAGTTTCTTCTGAAACAAAGGACTCTTGAACTTCCTAGTTCATTTTTATGATTGTTTTCTGCTAAATGGACTTTCTTTGTGTTTGAGAGTTCAGTTTTCCACTTTTTACACACTTTAAGGGGCTGTGCTTAACGCTGTTATGGATTGATTGTTTATTCAACTTTTTGGAACTTTTTAGGAATACCGATGGATCATTATATTACATGAATCGCTGTTCTATTTTTCCATTTTCTGGATTGCATATATCTGTTTGAGTGGATAATTCAGTGGTCGTTTGGGGTGGAGGGTAGGGGGAATGTATTTCACATGCTTGGGATACTTCAATGTTTGGAAGGGGGCTAAATCAGCTTATACGCTGAGGTTTTACCTGTTTGGTATTATTGATTTTACTGGGTTATTGGCTCCAAAATTCTTGCAGGGTGCAGCTATTCATAAAGTGTATTTCACCTCTCTTTTTTTCTTTTTAGGAGCATGTTTATAATTCTGTACCCCCTAATCCATATATGATTGCTTAGATTGCTATATTCTTATCCATTGGATGGATCCTGTTAAACTGTGATGTCTGGCATGAGATCTGCTTTGTTTGTTGTTTTTCTGGCTTGAAAAACAATAACAATAAAGTTAAAAAAATTTTAGGCTGGGGGTGTAGGCAGAATGGAATATAATAAAGGCGGGAATAACTAGAGTAACAGCAAGCTGTTTAAAGGTAATAAGCAAGGGTAAGAGGAGAAAGAGGCCTCTGTGGTTCTCAAAGGAGGTGACTAAGGCAATAAGGGATTAAAAAACAGCTTTCAGGAAATACAAGCAAACGCAGACGGAAGCAGACAGGGAGGTTTATCTGGGGAGACAGTGAGGCAGAAAGGAGGGTAAGGACAGCAAAGGCTCAAAGTGAGGAGAGGCTCACCCAGGAGGTCAGAAATAGGGATAAGACTTTTTTCAGGTGCGTGAGCTAAAAAGGAAGGCAAGGGGTGGTACAGTGAGGATCAAGGAGACCAGGAAAGGGGACTGTGCAGAGGAAGACCAAGAAAAAGCAAACATTTTAAAAGAATACTTCTGTTCAGCCTTCACAGTGGGAGGAGGTAACAGATCGACATGCATTAATGGGGGTGGGGAACACCATTCTAGTTACAGAGAGGAGAGCCCACTGGGGGTTGGAAACCGTTAAGGAAAACAAGACGATGGAGCTGGATGGGATTCACCCAAGGATGCTTAAAGAGCTGAGCACAGTGCTAGCTGCCCCTCTAGCAGTGCTATTTAGCACCTCATTGGAGACGGGGGGTGGTTACAGAGGAATGAAGGAGGGCTGATATTGTTCCTCTGCACAAGAGCGGCAGTAGGGAGGAGGCCAGTAGTTACAGACCAGTCAGTCTCACATCAGTCCTGGGAAAGTCCCTGCTGGAGACCCTGATGGAGTACCTGGAGACACATGGGCTGCAGCACCACCAGCAGCACAGCTTCACAAAGGGGAGGTTGTGACAAACGAATCTCCTACATTTCTTTGACTGGGTAACTAGGGAGGTGGATCGGGGAGGGCAATGGATGTGGTCTGTCTGGACTTCAGTAAGGCCTTTGACATTGTACCACACAAGAGGCTGATAAAGAAATTAAATAGACTGGGGTTGGGGGAGGAGGTAGTGTGCTGGGTATCAAACTGGTTGAAGGATGCTAGGCAGAGGGTGGTAGTAAACTGTAGTCAGCTGGAGGATGGGAGAGTGACCAGTGGATTACCATAGGGATCAGTACTGGGGCCTGGTCTTCTTCCGTGTTTTCATAATTGACATTGCTGTGGAACTGGAGGGGAAGGTGTGTCTGTTTTCAAATGACACAAAAATCCGCAACAGCGTGGACACCCAGGAGGGGGCTGTGAGAATGCAAAGGAATCTTAGAAAACTAAAGAAGTGGTCTGTGGAGTCACAGCTGGGTTTCAGTGCTAACACATGCAAAGTCTTGCACCTGGGGTGGTGAACCCAGGAGCTGTGTGTAAGATGGGGGAATACTTACAGTTACCAAGCAAGAGAGACACCTTGGGGTGGTCATATCTGATGATCTCAAGGTGGCAGGGCAGGGCAGCAAGTGAGGTTAGCTGGATGCTAGGGTGTACAGGAAGGAGGATCTCTAGCAGGAGAAGGGAGGTGGTGCCTCTGTATTGCTTACTTGTGAGGCTCCACCTGGAGTACTGTGTCCACTTCTGGAGGCTGTACCTCTGCAAGGCATTGACAGGGTGAAGTGGTCGAGAGGAGGGCTACTAAAATGGTGCATGGGTTGCAGAGAAACCATACGAGTAGAGGCTGCAAGAGCTCAACATGTACTTCCTGGAGGAGAGGAGAGTGTCTGGGCATGATTGAGACCAATAACTACCTCGCAGGGGTGAACAAGGTACAGGAGAGGAGTCTCTAACAGGAGGAGTAGCACCAGAACACGCGGGCGTGCTATGAAGCTTTGAGGGGGGGGGCTTTTAAAAAGGATGAGAGGAAATACTTCTTCAGTGAAAGGGGTGAGAGCCTGGAACACACTTTCAGAGGAGGTGGGGGCAGAGGCAGTGTGGAGCTTCAAGCGTGCATGGGATAGTCACATGGGTATAATAAACAGAAAAGGATGGAGGGAGGGACACCTGTAACCAAACAGAGTCTGGTGTGTAGTGGCTGGCAGGAAAAATAGGGCAAATTAGATGGGCCTACTGGTCTTTTCCTGACGACACATTCTGTATTTCCATGACAGCTTTGGCCAAGTAGACAAAGATGGCAGAGGTGACCAGTCCCTGATCCATGCCAGAGAAGATAGTGTTAGTGAGTCAAAGGTGGAAGTGGTGTAGGACTTCCTGAGCCAGCCTGGAAAGAAATGGAGGAGGATGAGTCAAGGAAATAGGAAAGTTGGGAGAGAACAAGGAGTTTAGCCATGGTGGGTAGGAAAAAGAGGGGGTGGTAGTAACCAGAGGAAGAGGGATTGCCCCTTTTGGGAGGAGGGATGACAGTAGTCAGCTTCCATGAGTTAGGAACTGGTGATAAGGAGAAGGAGAGGTAGAAGAGGTAGGTGATAGGCAGGGCTGTAGTATTAGCAGAGAGATACAGGAGTTTGGGGTGAAGACCCTCAGGGCTGCCACGCTTGTGGGGTTTTGGGGCCAAAAGGGCCTTAAGAGAATCTGCAGGTGAGGTGGATGGTGGGGAGGGTTGAGGAGAAGCGTGAGGGGGAGAAGAGGATTTGGAAGAAACAGGATGTGAAAAAGGAGTTGGAGGAGGCGACTGTGGTAGGGTCAGGGATAGGAGAGTCACCTGGGGGAGTGGACTGGGTCTGAGGGGAGAGGAGGTCATGGATCACCTTCCAGAATTTAGAGGAGGGTGGTTTAGGTTGTCCTGGAGTGTGGATGTGAAATATCAGGAATTTGCAAACCTTGAAGCCCTAGTACAGGCATTACGAAGGGCCTGATGCTTAGTATGGTCAGAAGGGGAGCCAGTGGACTTGTACTTGTGGCAATGTCACGAGTATAATGACAAACCAGCAACTCAGCTGAGATCTGTGGGAGGTGAGATCCTTGGACACTGATTCTTCTAAGTGGGGCATAATGATCCCAGACGGACCTGAATTTGAGGGCATTGCCAGCATTACCAGCTGTAGAGATAGGGGACCAGTCAGTGGCTTCCAGGTCAGCATGGAAGAAGGACAGATCCAGCGATCGAAAGGATTGAATCTGAATGAATTTCGGGCGATTAATATTACACACACAGTAGACCATATGGTGGCTACTGAGGGCCTCAGGGAGGGTGTGAGTATCTGTAACATGATGGATATTGGAGGAGAGGACCCATTCCAAGAGCGAGTAATTGAGACATTTGAAATTGTTACAAGCAGGGTCAGAGATCAGTTGAGACAGCTGGAGGGACTAAACATTCAGGCAAAATTACAAGCTATGGGGGGTATCTTTCTATATTAAAATGGTCGCTTGGTGATAAACGTTGGCACTGAGTGGAGCTAACAAGGCCCTTGTGATGCGACCATTGTGCCTACGTTATCTAGTGACTCGACTTTAATGTAAAAAACGATCGGAAATCTGCCTCCATAGCCCATAATGGAGCTCGTCCCCGCACTTTCCCTGGGCACACATCATAATTTTGCTGAGCGTGGGACTTCAGCAGTTCGCAGAACTGGGTCGTGGAAGGGATTGGCTCTGAAGAAATTTACGATCTCTTCCACTACTAAATCAAGCACAGAATTTAGGCGTATATATCCAGTTCGCTTTGGCTACAGGTAAGGCACACCGACATGTGGTGCAAATCCAATTTTGGATAACTTGCCAAGTCTCTCTAAGATGGAAGCAGAAACAGTGTAGCTCTAGAAGCAATAGAGCATATTCCAAAGAACAATGTGTGAAAATGTTTTTTTTAACTACACAGAATAGAACAGCTTAGTCAAATTAGTGCATCATCTCTGCAAGGTACATGGTGCTCCGTAACATGGAATCTTTTTTTCAAAGATGCGGTCTCTCACTGTGGTGGTTTTGAGCCTCCCAGCATTCCGGTGGCAGATGTTTAGTTTTCACTGGAGAGTGGTTATCCTGGATGAGCTCACAGCTTATTTGATGACCAAGTCCTAAAGATTTATGTTGTTTAAAGGTTATTTAATTATTATGTTTGCACAATGTTCCATAGTTGTTTTAGCTCAAAATACTGGTTTTGAGCATTTTTCCATGGTTCATTTCATTTCATTTTGTTAGAGTTAAACCACTGAGCAAGCTCATTTGAAATGGTGACCCATGACCCAGCTCATTTGAAATGTTTCCCAAATAGTTCCAGGAACTGTGGCAAAAACTGAAATGATGCTTTCTTAAAATGACGGTGGTGGAGTTTGTGGTTTAAACACAGCCTAGTGGTTCCTTTTAACGGTTCCACTTTAAAGAAAGAAGACGTTAAAGTGCTTCTGCATCTATTTTTTTAGAGTATTTTAGGCTGCTTTTGCAACTCAAGACTGTTGCAGAAAATAAAGTGCTTCTGCCTATTTTATTATATTTTAGAGCACTTTCAAACTGTTTTCGGCTCATGACTGGTCGAATGAACTAAAACTGGTCGGCTCACAATGACTGTGGTCAACATGGAAACTGGCTCTCATTGACTGAGGCCGGGGATTTTACTCTGGAGCCACTTCTTGGTCTTATGTCTGAGTCAGAATTAAAATGAAGCCTAAAAAACAGACCGGGTCCACATGTTTCGGAAAGTGCCAAACGTGGCCAACATTTACCTTGGTACAAGTATTTCGGTCTAGATCATGGTTGGCTATACTGTGATCTGTGAATGTGTTTTGTCCTAAGATACACAAAAAGAGGCACGCAAAACAGGTAGTCAGTATGTGCTCCAGACTCACTGTCAGGCTCCAAAGAGTGTTCCCCTACTAAAAAGATTGAGAAGTCTGTGTGATAATGTCAGCTGACACAGCTTCCCCTAAAGACAAGTCTAAAGCGGAGTCTGCAAGGAACCCCACATAAAGCATAAATCTTTGGCTGAGGAATGCTCAGATAAAAAGGACTCCAAGAAAAGGCAGGCAGAGGAGTTGTTCACTCACACTAGCCTTAACAGGACAAGAAAAGAAAACCATTTGGAGTCTAAAATAGAAACGATAAATTGACTGTTTGTCCTGCTTGCTGGTAATACTTAGATGCCTTCCACCAGGGAATTCAAACAAATGTGGCAATTCTTCTGGATCATGAATGAAGATGTTTTAAGAATTACTGCCTCAGTTGCACCCAGTGGCATGGATGAGGAATTCTGCTTATGTAACCCCTAGGTGGCGCTATCCCACGGGCTACTACCCCTGCCTGCTTGGCTAGTAGCACATTAAGGGGCCTGGGTAATGAAACGGGTGCCTCCACCCGGAGGTCAGGGTTGTTAGTGGTCAAGCTAACCTGGGCACAGCCCTCCGGAACACTGTAACCCCCCCTCTTTCCCTTCTAGTGGCCTGAACAATATACAATAATTACTTTCACAATGACCCTTATTTACCAGGCAATTACCCACACTGTTTGCACTTACCACCAGGGCTGGTTCCTCTAGCTTGATCCTGGGAACCCCCTGTAAAACAAGGTTAAGCACAGCAAATAGCAGCAGTACAATACTTTTGGCACAAACTGGAACCACAGTCAGGTTAAATGCAAACAAAGTTAAATCTGATGTATTCAGGGGACTTGAACAAGGGAGGGGAATAATCAGGTTGATTTGCTTAAAAGCTATATTAATCAGACAGTTGTGCATGCAGTTCAGAGTCCCTACACAGTCACACACTCTGGGTACCCAGGAATGAAAACGGTGGGCTGGCCAGGAACGTTGCCGCTGGTTGGTGCCCTGTGATGGAAGAAAGCAACATGCACAACACACACTGTTTGTAATCTGGAGCGGGAGGGCTCAGTTCGTGAAAGAAATGGCAACAAGACAATCAGATGACAATACTTTTGGATTTAGCTGTTATTGCAGGGAGCTACCTTGATGTTTACTCACGATACCCAATACTGGACACAGGCAGGACGAAATCAAGACTGCAGGCTGTTGAGCTGGCATGCCCGGAAAAGCAGGGCCCATACACATCACCGAGGCGTTGTTACTGTTCAAGGCGTTGAGCAGGGGGCTGATTGTGGATGACTTTCTCTGCATAGCAGGTATTCTGGCTGGGCCAGTGTAGCAGGCCCCAGACAAATGGAAATGGATATGGATTCAGTTCGTGGAGCTGGATGCAGACTCCAGCAAGCAAAACACAGTTCAGACACACAGTGGGGAACCAAATCACGACCCACTATAAGCACACAGCACATTCACATGTAAGGAACTTCCACTGTACCAGGCAAATGGCTCTCCGGTCCCAATTACAGAGTCTCTGCACAATCCGGGAGTTCAGAGGTAGCTGGAAGTCATGACAGGCTGATTGCATTCAGCAAGTCTTGGGTGGTCTTCAGGTTAAAGCCTGGTTACAATTCAGTGGCTTAATTCACTCTCCAAATTCGGATTCAGTCCGAAAAAAGCGCAAGTTCCCTCTCAGGAACAGCAGGCAGGCTTGCAGGCCAAACTCAGGACTTTCCACAGTTCTCCCACGTGAATCCACTATGGATTGCTGCTTGAACTATCTCGAGCTGTTACTTCTTCACTTCCCAACTCAGATCTAACTGAAACTGCAAGCAGTGTGGGACTTTCTCCAAGATCCAAAAGGTTCGGTAGGCTGATCTGTCTGTCAGTCACAACAAGGGCTCCCCCTCTAGGTTATTTTAGGTGCCAAAAGCCCAACACTACAATTCCTACAAGTTTTGGCCCCACCAAGCCCCTATAGGCAGGCTCCATTTTAGAGTCCCAAATGTACTGATTGGCCCATTCTGCAGTCCAGGACCAAGATGATGGAAACAAGCAGAACTGTCCATGCTGCAAAGAAGGCAGGTTAGAACAAACTGCCTTATTATTACTACTCTAACAAGTGATCAGCAAACAGCTACATCTTCTAACAGAGCTCCCTCTCAGATTAATTATGACTGCAATCCAGGCAGCTCTTAAAGAGACAGTACGCAGAGGCTATACAGGCACTGTCTGGCAGTACATTTAAACTGCTAAAACGCAGAACACCAGCATGGCAGTGAGCATTTAGGCAAGCTCAAGGAAGACTTTTTGGGGACCCCCATTTGTAGGGGGGGTTACACTTAGATTAGGAAGAGTCTATTACTCTTGAAGTTACAGGTGATAGGAAATGGCAGGAAAGGAACATTGGTCCATCTAGTCTACCCTGTTTTACCTTTTCCTAGCGTGGGACCTACTGTCTAGTTGGGGTTATTTCCTTCCTACCCCTAGCCCTACTTCTTTCTCCTTGTGTAACTGTTAAGCCTTTTTTTCTGTTCCAGTTGTGTTCGCAACCAGTAATGGTTTCTGCACCCACCACCTCTGCTGGTAGGCTGTGCCATGGCTCAGTTACTGTCTCTGTAAAAAAAAAAACTTTCTCACATTCCTTCTGAATCTCACCCTGCCAGCTTCCACTCATGTCCCTGTGTTCATGATTTGCTAGTCCTGCTGAATATTTCCTTGCAGTCTGCTTTGTTCATTCCTTTCAAAAACTTGAAAGTCTCTATCATACCACCCCTCTCCCTTCTGGTCTCCAACAAATACACGTTTAGGGCCCTAAACTGCTCGGGTTCACCCCCATGTTCTGTGTGGGCCTTCGTTCTCCTCATGTTCTGTCTTCCTTGGAGGCCTGGCAGCTATCATTAATATCGCGAGTGAGGAAACTGATTCTGAGATTAGAGAGTCAGATTTCTTAAGCATTTTAGGACTGACTACTACAAAAACAGCTAGTATCTGTATCCATGACACTGGAAAAAATGAGAAAAAAGATTCTACAATTACCTGCATCAGCAACAGCGTTCATAAGAAGGTGGAAACACACTGATTCAGAGCATCTTAACGACTCCCCCAACCCAGAGTGTCTAATACTGGATGCAGCACATAAAGATGGCCTTTTCTATAGTACCACCTGACAAGGATTTCAGAAAAACTGACACACTTGGAAAAAATCGTACTCTTTTGCCACCCTTATTATGAGGGAGACAGCATTTTTGAGTGCACATCACATTACTAGGAAGCATCAGGGCTTAAAATTTGGGGGGGGGGAGGGGTTGTGCGTCTTGCACTACTTTTACTGTCCTCCTGCTAATTTGGTCAACCTCGGGCAGGGCAATAAAATGCTGTGCCACCTTCTTGTGCTTTTTTTTATATTAGATGCAAAAAAGTACACTGAAAAAAGTAATGCAGAATCAGACTATAGTGATTTTTCTTCTGATTTAAAGCAGCAGTACTAGATATGAAAAAAATCTACCTTTGCCGGTATGTTGTTCTCCCTTGCCCCTTATACACTAACCTGCTTTGTTTTTGGTTTTCTTTGCATTTTCTCCCAGATATTTGCACCATTTTCTTTGCAGTTTGTTTCTAACCACGCTCCTTGCTGAGTTGACGCTGACTGTGCATGTGCTAGCTTCTTTTGAGTGTTGACACCCCCCCAGCTTCCTGTCTTGTGGGCGCCCTGGAGAGCAGCAAGACTCCAGGCAGCTTACTGGATATGACTGACTGCGGGGGTTGGGAGGGGAAGAGCACTGGACATCAGGGAATGTTACAACAATGAGGGTCTGTGGAAAAAAGTTACTTAATAGCTAATTAGGGCTAAATCTACCATTTCTGGAACCACTCTGCCAGGCTATACTCTCATAGAACAGAGTGGAGTCATGAACGTGCGTCACAATCACTGGAAGTAAACAACAGATGTGTGCAACGTGGAGGGGGCTGGGAGCAGTAAACACCAGAAGCCATATTTTCTGTGGATCCACAAAAGTTATAAACTTTATTAAAAATAACTCAAAAGACATATCACATCAAAGTAAAAACTACAGATTTCTGAAACTGGAAGACGCTGTCTCCATCCTGTCCTCCCTAGGTGAGGACTCCAGAACTGGGGCATTGTATTCCAGGCGAGGCCTCATCAGTGATTCTGTAGAGAGGTATAATACCTCCTTCCTTCTGTCCTGCTGTCAGTACCCTTTCTTGTACACGCCAGCATCCTGTTTGCCTTACTGTAGCCCTTTTTACACTGGTTTGATTGTTTCAGGGAGTCACTGACGATCCCCAGGTCTCTCTCCTCAGAGATTGTGCACAGCTTTAACCCCCCTTCCCCATCTAGTACTCTGTCCTCGGGTTCTTGTTCTCTATGTGCATTACCTTGCACTTTTTGGCACTGAATTTCAACTGCCAAACCTTTGACTACCTCTCTAGCTTTTGCAAATCTCTCTGCATCTGCCTAACCCATTACCTCCTCGCTGTCTGCTCTGCCACAGACCTTAGTGTCATACTGTCTTCTGCAGAAAGGCACATCTTGCCCTGGCCTCCTTCTCCCATGTCACTGATGAACATATTCAAAAGGACTGGACCCAGATCCTTGTGGCAGCCCACTAGTGGACACCCTCTCTTCTGATTTGACTCCATGAACCACAACCCTCTGCCATCTCCCCTTCCAACCAATTTGTCACCCAGCTGTGTCCTTTGCTGTACCCAGATCAACTAGCTTCTTCAGCAACTCCTTTAGCCACTGCAAGCATTCATGGAACATTAATAACACATTGTTGACACAAAAAAAAGGTTTAATTAATTTCTTGTCTCATGCAGTGGTTGAAGTCTTCTTTACTAGGTTTTTTTACCTGGTTTTTGGATGCTCGTATCTAGTGGCAGATCTGTCCATGACGGGAACCATCCGATCTGAGTTAAAATTCAGTTGTTTGCGCAGTTCTGCATTTCTCTTGACATCAGTAACTTGTCTCATTACAGTGATGTCAAATCATAAGATAATCACTGCTGAGTTTGAGCTCGGCAGTCTTGATAAAACACTGCTTCAAACAACATGAAGTCTTGCTATATTATGACAATTGCAGTGAGTCCCCATCTTCGAACTCCCCCGGAGGTGAAATAGTTAACTTTCCATGCAAGCATGGAACTCTGAGCGCGAGCTCGGTTAGAAGGCTCTGTCTGCTGATCTTCAAACATAAACTGTCAGATTCTTTACTCAGCCTCACTGAACAGTCGCTCCGGAGATTTCTCCTGCTGCTCGGTTCATTTTGTCGGTTTAAAAGTATTATTTTATCGGTTTTCAACCGAAATTATACCGCAACCGGTCGGTTCAAGCTCTGTGTGGTAATGTAAGTAATAGATAGGTTTTACATTCATTCGTTTTCTCTGTGTGGAACATGTAAACATTTATCAGTTCGGTTGAACCGATCAGATTGTGTTTTAAAATTGCCAGTCCTTTTTTAGAGTGCGGTTCCCGGTTCTTATCAGTTCTAAAAAAGAACGGATTTCATTACAGTTTTTTCCACGACCCGTGACACGGTTGGGAACCGATAGAGTCTTGCTTGGCAGATTGCCATAAACGGGCAAGTTTGGTTAGGCTGGCATTATGTCTGAGAAACCCAAAAGAAAAACCGGGCCCACTGGGTTTCAACACTGTAGTGTCTTTGGGGAAGCCTTTGCTAAGGCTGACCCTTACACCACCTGTGTCTATTGTCTGGGGTTTGACCACCTCAATGCAGACTGCCAGATTTGTAAGAATTTCCCTGCTGCCACCATAGAAAAGAGAGTTGGTAGGCTCAGGGAAAGGGAGGCCAAAAAGTCCGCTGACCCGGATGGCCGGCCCGGTTCGGTTCCAACCGAACCAGAGGGAGTGCCCTCTGACCAGGGCGATACTTCCTCGGGCAAACGAAGAGCTGGCTCTGAGGAGCCGGTTCCTGCAAAAAGGACTAGAAAGTCAGCTGGTGTGGAGTCAAAAGTTCTCTCTCTAACCGCTGAAGAAATAGCTAAAGCAATCCAAATTGTCTAGTCTCTTTCCCCGGTTCCGACTGAACCGGCACCATCAGGGAGGCGCTCGGTTCGGCCGGTTCCACTGGTTCAAGATTATGATTTTGAGGAATTTTATTGAACCATGGGAGGGGAAGAGGAGTATGAGAGTGAGATATGGTTTGAAGACCTGGATGTGCCCATTGAACGGACACCTCTCCAGACAGACCTTTAGGGTTTCTCTCCAAGGCTCTCTGAGTCCCTTCTCATTTTATGTTTTATAAAAGATTGTGAAACTCTCCAGCTCCTGTTGAGGAAGCTGTTGATGACCAAGAGGAGCCTGATTATGTAGAAATGATGGATATTCCAGAGTTCAAGAGTCTGTCTATTCCTCTGCATAAATCTTTTCGGAAGCAGACAGTAAAAGTTTTAAAAACTCCTCACACTATACCTCCTGTAGATAAAAGGATGGACAAGAGGTATACTTTATCAGGCTCTGATACGGAGTTCCTCACACAGCAATGCAGCCATGTGGGAGTAGTGCAGGCTGCAGCCTGTGACAAGGCAAATATTCCCCTAGCTTCACACCCTCCTGAGAAGGACTCCAGGAAGATTGATACTATGGCAAAGAAGCAGTACATGGCAGCATCCTTGGGACTCAGACAGGCAAATTATATGGCTTATGCTGCTAGATACCAGAAATCCAGATGGGATACTGTGCTGGCTCTAGCAAAACAAGTCCCTGACCAGCTGGCCAGGGAGCTGGAACAGGTGGCTAGAGATGGTATTGAGGCATCTAAGGTGCAATTTCATGCTGCAGTAGACTCTAATGATGTGTCATCAAGAGTCATGGCTACATCTGTGGCACTTCGTAGAATGGCTTGGCTCAGATGTACTACCCTGTCACAGGATACCCAGTCTAAGCCCATGGATTTTCCTGTTGTGGGCAACTCTCTGTTTGGGGGAGCAAACAGAGAATTACATGAAGAAAATGGATGAATACAGGACCACCTATTCTTCTCTACCTGTAGGGGGCAGGCTGGCTTACTTTGTCCAGGACTGGAAGTCTTTAACGTCAGACAAGTGGGTCCTGGAAGTAGTAAGCCAGGGACTGGTTCTCGGCTTCAAAAAATTTCCAAAGATGAGAACCAGATCTTTTCCACCTGCATCTCCATCAGAGGCACTTGCCCTAGAGGCAGAGGTCTCTACCCTCCTCGCTCTCAGAGCCGTGGAAAGGGTTCCACCCCTACACCAGGGCAAAGGTTTGTACTCCAGGTACTTCCTTACCCCAAAAAAGACAGGAGAATGGCGGCCCATCCTGGATCTCAGATACTTAAACAAGCACCTTTTAAAACCAAAGTTCAAAATGGTGACTCTGGGAATTATTTTACCCTCTCTAAGGCCAGGGGACTGGCTAGCATCCCTGGACCTTAAGGATGCCTACTTCCATATTCTCATCAGAAGCTCCCATCGAAAGTACCTCAGGTTGAGCTGCCTTCAGGCCATTACCAGTTCAGAGCAATGCCCTTTGGCCTCACCTCTGCTCCAGGGTATTCACCAAATGCCTGCAGTAGCAGTTGCATGCCTAAGAAGGCAAAAAATTGCCATCTTTCCTTACCTGGATGATTGGCTCATAGTAGGCCAGTCCCCAGACCAGGTCAGCTTACACCTTCAGGTAACTCAGCAACTGCTTACCTCCCTAGGTTTCCTTCTGAATCTCTCAGTCAGTTCTAGAGCCTGTCCAGCGCCTAACCTTTATAGGCGCAGAACTGAACACACAGGAAGCCAGGGCCTTCCTCCCTCTGGACAGGGCAAAGACCCTTGTCTCCCTGGCCTCCTCATTCATCCTGCAGGTCTCTCGACCAGCAAGGCATTTTCTGCAGCTCCTAGGACACATGGCTGCTTCCACAGCAGTAGTGCAATGAGCAAGATTTCAGATGAGGGACATTCAGTTCAATTTGAGAGCTTTTTGGTCTCAAAGAAAGGATCCTCTTACCAAGTTGATCCCAGTAACTCGAACCCTGATCCAAGCCCTACAGTGGTGGCAGGATCAGAGCAACCTGAGACAAGGAGTTCCTTTTGTCACTCAGTCTCACTCCTTAATACGGATGCATCCCTCTTGGGGTGGGGGGCTCACATGGGCGACCTCACTGCCCAGGGACTGTGGTCCCCCCAGGAATCTTTGCTCCACATCAACCTGTTGGAGCTCAGAGCAGTTTTTCTAACACTTCAAGCTTTCTCCAAATCTGTTCAGAACAAAATTGTACAGGTCAGAACAGACACCACTACAATGTGGTACATCAACAAGCAAGGGGGCACTCGGTCTACGGCCTTGTGCACCGAAGCCATGAAGTTGTGGTCTCTGGCTTACTCCCTGAACACCTCCCTTATGGCAGTTCACCTCCCAGGCAAGGACAATGTCCTGGCAGATGCTCTCAGCAGAATTTCTCAGGGCCATCACGAGTGGTCCCTGAATCCCCTGGTTCTGGGAATGGTATTTGCCAGATGGGGCACCCCAGATGGATCTTTTTGCAGCCCCAGACAATCACCAACTTCCTCTCTCTTGTTGCAGACCCCCAGTCTTGGGCTCAGTCCCTCTGGATGCCTTAGTCCTCAGTTGGGAAGGGAAGTTTCTCTATGCCTTCCCTCCCTTTCCTCTCCTGTTCAAAGTGCTAGTCAAAATCAGATCCCAATCTTGCACGGTAATTCTGATTGCCCCGGATTGGGCCAGACAACCCTGGTATCCACTCCTACTATCCTTAGCAGTCCACCCTTCCCTGTGCCTTCCCAGGAATCACAATCTGTTAGCCTGTGCCCAGGGAAGGGTTTGGTACCCGAATCTCAAATCTCTCAATCTCAAGGCCTGGTTCTTGAAGAGTTAGAGTTTGCTGACCTACACCTCTCACAAGGCGTAATGGATATATTGAAGGCTTCTAGGAAGCCTTCCACCAGGGCTACTTACAACTCCAGATGGAAAAGGTTTTCCATATGGTGCTCAGAAAAGCATATTTCCCCAGACTCTGCTGAGTTACCCACAGTCCTGGATTATTTGGTCCATCTGAACACTTTGGGGCTGAGACCAGCTACCCTGAAAGTGCATTTGGCAGCTGTCTGCTTTTATTTCAGCAGGTAAATCCTCTTCTCTTTCAACTCACCCTGTATTTTCCAAGTTTTTTAAGGGATTCCTTCACACCAACCCTCCATTCAGGGATCCTGCCCCTGCCTGGGATCTTAATGTTTGCATTGCTCAGCTTATGCAACCCCCTTTGAGCCTTTGTCTTCAGCCGAGCTTAAGTACTTGACTTGGAAAACTGTGTTTCTGGTAGCCGTCACCTCTGCCAGACGCATAAGTGAATTACAAGCGTTGTCAGTGGAGCCGGATTTTATCTCCTTTCACAAAGATAAGGTAGTCCTCCGGACTAATAGAAAGTTCCTGCCTAAGGTGGTTTCAGATTTCCACCTTAATCAATCTATATCTCTTCCAGTGTACTTCACTGACCATTCTTCCTCTGGTGAGAGGAGGCTGCACAGCCTAGATGTGAAGAGAGCCCTTAGTTACTACATAGAGGTACCAAGGGTCACAGGTTTGACTCCTCCAACTGTTCCTCACTTATGGTGAGGTTGGTAAGGAAGCCTGCCACTAAAAGATCCATTGCCAGGTGGATTGTCTCTTGTATCCAATTCTGCTATGAAAAACTGGGTAAGGGTTCCTCCCTCAGGCCTGAGGGCTCACTCTACCAGAGGTACAGCTGCTTCTCTGGCTGCTGCCAGAGACATCCTATTCTAGAGATATGTCAAGCAGCTACTTGGAAAACAGTTCACACTTTACCAAGCATTACTCCCTGGACATCCAGGCTCGGGTGATGCTCGGTTTGACACAACTGTCCTTCAGAGCCTATTCCCTAAGTAGGTTCTGTCCCTCCTCCATGGGGTACTGTTGTGTAGTCTGCAATTGTCATAATATAGCAAGACTTCATGTTGTTTGAAGAAAAAATTACTCACCTTAGTAATGTTGTTTCTTCTAATGGAGTCTTGCTATATTATGACCTCCCTCTGCCTGCCCCTCTCAGAACCTCTGTTTTGGGATGTGGGTGGGCATTACAGTGTTGGCACTTTATTTATGCCACCTTGTTGTTTTCACCCTTCTTTTGGGGTGAATTGGTGTTGTGTTTTCATTTCTTTTGGGTCTCTTGACTTGAGTCTTTGTTGGAGACCAAGAAGTGTGTTTATGTTAGTAGCCAGTCAGCTAGTGTAGGTTTACAGCTTCCACACAGAGCCTTAGTGAGTTTTAGCTCGTAAAGATCTGACAGTTTATGTTTGAAGATCAGCAGACAGAGCCTTCTAACCGAGCTCGCGCTCAGAGTTCCATGCTTGCATGGAAAGTTAACTATTTCACCTTCGGGGCAGTTCAAAGATGGGGACTCACTGCAATTGTCATAATATACCAAGACTCCATTAGAAGAAACAACATTACTAAGGTGAGTTAATTTTTCCTTTTTGCCGAGTCTTAATGCTACTCTCTGGCAGAGGCTCTCTGTCTTCTCTTGTGAATACAGAGCAAACGTAGTTGCTAAAAATGGCGGCTTTCTGCCTGTCCCCCTCAATTACCCAACCTGCCTCTGATAGCCTAAAACTTCCTCTTCCCCCATTTCTTTTTCACTAATATAGCTAAAGAATTATTTTCCCCCAGCTTCACCCCCTTCCGCAGTATGTGGCTCTGTGTCTACCTGTGTTTCTCTGATCGCCCTTTTGGGTTCCCTTGTTCTCATTAGGTACTCTCCCAATTCTTCCTTCCCTTGTACCTGGAGAAATGCCTTCTTTTTGGCTCTCGCTGTGTCCCTGACAGAGAACCATACTGATCTCATGTATCTTTCTCTTTTGATCATCATTCTTATGCAGGACTTTGTTGCCTCAAGGGTGGCCCCCTTGATTGGCCCTCATCTTTCCTCCACATCCCTGATGTAAAACAAATCCCTGATTTAAAACAAGTGGTACATTTTGTGTTTTAGGCTTCTAGCCGTGTTGTCATTATCTGGAAAAATTCTGCTGCATTTTTGGAGCCTGGATCTGAAAATACATTAATTCATGTTTATTTCACTGCTTGTGCTATACTTTGTGCTTTAGACTGGGTTATCAGTGCACTGAAAGTACTTACCCTGACTATGCAGGGATCTCCTATGTTCCTTGTCTGCATATTAACAAAGACAGTGGCTGTTCAATACTGAGTATATCTATACTCTTAGTTATGCTTGCCAGGATTCAGTTTTTATTTTTAGCCAATTTTGTCTGAAAGTATCGATCTTTATATTGCCACTTGAAAATCTTTTTTTTTTTTTTTTGAGTAAAATAATTATTTAGATACTCAAAAAGTTAATGCTTTTATATTTTTGATTTATTTTGAGTAAAACTGTTAAAAAATAAGTTTGTTAAAAACATAACATTAGGTATGCGTACTCTTAGTAGTTTGGAGTGCAAATGGCTGTGCCGTGTAACTAGCGTAGCTAGCCATGTAGACGTGGACGTCATGATGCCAGATGTCGTAATGTCATCAACTCAGAGACGTTACATGCGATAACTGGCGCAGACCCTGACCCCAAAAAAGTGGGAAGGGGAAATGAGAGCTGATGGACAAGGACTGGGCCATGTCTTTCCTATCAGCTTTCAAAACAATTGGCTCCCTGCTATGGCAGGAGAATGCCTGGAAAGTTAGAAGTAGATTCTTCCTCATACCTGTGATACAGGGAAAGTGGGCACTGAATACCTCCCAGGTCTGCTTTGCTGGAGACTTTGTATGGAATCTAAAGCACAACACATACACATCTTCTGGTCATGCACTAAGATGGCCAGAGTTTGGAAACTGATTACAAAGACTCTTACAGAATTGCCCATGCTAGATGCACCACTTGCTATTACACATGCTGTCCTGGGTGGTCTCCTGGATGGGGGGAGAGGCAAAGGCACCATCTATCTGTGGCACGTGCTGTTGGTGGCAGCACAAAAGGCTATCCCAAGACATTGGCTGCATCCAGAGCCCCCACCACACCAACACTGGACAGACATTATCACTAAGATATATCTCATGGAAGAGTTTGCATACCTGGTAAACCAGTGTGAGCCTTGCTTTACAGGCAGATGGTTAGGATGGGTGCTGTACCTAAGCGAAAGGGACCTGAACTTTACCCTATAAACAACTTAAGTAAAGACTGCCCCCCCCACCCCCGAATATGTTTTGGAGGCTGTTCCAGAGATGCACTGAGTAGCCCAGCCAGGAGAGGATTTCTACCCAGCAAGCTTACAGTATGAAATATGAACCTATGACAAACACAGTTGTAATTTTAATAAAATGTACATTGGCGTGAAAAAGTATTTGCCCCCTTCCTGATTTTCTCTATTATTGCATATTTGTCACACTGGATGTTTTCAGGTCTTTAGACAAAATGTAATATTAGATAAAGGGAACCTGAGTGAACAAATACAGTAACACTTGGTTTTTTTTTTTTTACTTATTTCATATATTTAATGAAAACAGTTAACCAACACCAACTGGCACTGTGTGATAAAGTAATTGCCCCCTAGTTAAATCAACCCAGTTAAAGGGATAATTAGAGTCAGCTGATTGAACACAGCCAGGCTTGATTACAGCCAGCCCTACTCAATATAAACCTCACTTATTTTGACCCTTACCATCAGTCACGTTGCCAGCACAAAGATTCAACAAGCACATTATGCCACGATCAAAGGAAGTTCCTGAAAAGATCAGAAAAAAAGTTGTTGCCATCTATCAGTCTGGAAAGGGTTACAAAGCTATTTCTAAGGCTCTGGGACTCCATCAAACCACAGTGAGAGCCATAATCTGCAAATGGAGAACACTTGGAACAGTAGTGATTCTTCCCAAGAGTGGGCGGCCTGCCAAAATTACTCCAAGGGCGCAGCGTAAAATCATGCAGGATGTCTCAAAGGATCCTAAAACAACATCCAAAGAACTGCAGGCTTCTCTTGCCTCAGCTAAGGTCAGTGTTCATGACTCCACAATCAGAAAGAGACTGGGCAAAATGGGCTTCATGGGAGGTAGCAAAGTGAAACCACTGCTAACCAAGAAGAACATAAATGCTTGTCTCTCATTTGCCAAGAAGCACCTGGATGATCCACAAGCCTTTTGGGAAAATGTTCTATGGGCAGATGAGTCCAAAGTGGAACTTTTTGGACGACATGGATTCCATTATGTCTGGCGTAAAGCAAACACAACATTCCACAGTAAGAACATCATACCAACAGTCAAACATGGTGGTGGTAGTGTGATGGTGTGGTGATGCTTTGCTGCCTCAGGACCTGGACGACTTGCCATAATTGAAGGAACCATGAATTCTGCTCTGTACCAGAAAATTCTTAAGGAGAATGTCCAGTCATCCGTCCGTCAGCTGAAGCTGAAGCGTAGTTGGGTCATGCAGCAAGACAATGATCCAAAACACAAAAGCAAGTCCACATCAGAATGGCTGAAAAGAAGTAGAATTAAAGTTTTGGAGTGGCCTAGTCAAAGTCCAGACCTAAACCCAATAGAGATGCTGTGGCAGGACCTGAAACGAGCAGTTCTGTCGAAAACCTACCAGTGTTACTGAATTAAAGCAGTTCTATGAGGAAGAGGGCTAGAATTCCTCCACAGCGATGTGAAAGACTGATATTGAATTATAAGAAGCGTTTGGTTGCAGTCATTGCAGCTAAAGGTGGCGTAACCAGTTAAGTGTAAGGGGGCAATTACTTTTTCACACAGTGCCAGTTGGTGTTGGTTAACCGTTTTCATTAAATAAATGAAATAAGTAAAAAAAAAAAAAAAATGTTATTTGTTCACTCAGGTTCCGTTTATCTAATATTACATTTTGTCTAAAGACCTGAAAACATCCAGTGTGACAAATATGCAATAATAGAGAAACTCAGGAAGTGGGCAAATACTTTTTCATGGCACTGTATGCACTGTCCCTTGTATCAGTGATGTTGTGACTCGTTCTGTATAATGAAATATCTGTCTGTAAATGTTTTGTTGAACTGTGATTACTCTGTACTCAAGTTGTACAGTAAACTTGAATTACTGGTAACAAAAAAAAAAAGGGGGGGGAGGGGCATCCCATTGTTGGACATTTGCAAAGCAGCTGCCTAGAAAACAGTGCACACCTGCACAGAGAACTGTGGGCTATACATACGGTCCAAGAGGGATGCCAGCTCTGGAACGGCTGTCTTGCAGAATCTTTTTCCTAAGTAGGTTCTGGACCCAGCCTTCCAGGTACTGCTATAGAGTCTGCATGTAGTCTGAATCATAAGTGAGGGGTTCTTGGTGTTACAAGAAAAAAAAATACTCAGTGTAGTAGTGTTTCTTCTCATGGATCCCTCACTATGATTTACACTCCCTAACCCTATGTCACCTTCTAGAGCCTGAAAATAGGTTCACACAAGACTTGGTTCTTTTAACAAGGTGCGTGAGCATTACTATTGCAGGTGCTCTGCAATTGTAAAGTTGTTTTTATTTAAATATTCCAGTGCCTTTTAACATTTGTCTGTTTCAGTTTGCGTTTTCAAAATTTTTTAAAGTTTTGTATTAGGTTTTGATACCCTTTCAGCTAGTTCTAGTAGACACAGCGCCACTGTCTCTCTAGAAACAAATTTGAGTGGGCTGTGGATACAGAGTTTGAACCAAATTCTGAATTCCATCATCATGTGAGTAAGTTTCCATGTCCGGGGCACCTGTCTCCATAGAGCTAGGTGCATACAGTGTATAGTGAAGGATCCCTGAGAAGAACGTTACTACGGTGGTAATTGTTTTTCTTCAGATTCATCCCATGCATCTTTCTACTTGGGCACACATAACTTTGAGTTTACTTTTCCCAATTTACTAGTAGTAGTAGAAAACTGGTCCATCCCAGAACCACTCCAACAAACAAGGCCAGCAGGTAGAGTTCTCTTGCTGTAGTGCTGGGCCTGACCATTTGTTTGTTAGAATTCCTGGGACCAAAGACTCCTGAAAGGACTTTGGAATTTGCCATATCAGAGTAAGCGTGATACAGTATTTCTTGCGTGTGATTTGGGTAATTTTGAACAAAAGCTCCATGCAAATTTTAAAAATCAATTTAGTGATTGTTTTTTTATCATCTCATTAAAGTTGTCAGTGATGCTGCTAGAAAAGTGGGAGCAGGGCAGAAGCAGGAAACTACAGACCTATTAGTTTAACCTCAGTGATAGGGAAAATGATGGAATCACTTCTGAAGGAAAGAATTGTCAAGTACCTAGAGGCCAGAGGGGCACAGGACCCAAGGCAGCATGGATTCACAGTGGGAAGGTCATACCAGACAAATCTAATAGATTTCTTTGACTGGGTGACCAAAGTAGTAGATCAGGGAGGGGCTGTGGACATGGCCTACCTAGACTTTACCAAGGCATTTGACTCAGCCCACACAAAAGATTAATATACAAGTTAGCCAGCCTGGGAGTGGGTCCCAAGATGATAGCCTGGGTAAAAATTGGCTGGAGAATAGGACACTGAGGTAATAGTAAATGGAGTCCACTCTGAAGAAAGAGGGTTACTAGTGGGGTACTGCAGGGTTCCAGTATTAGGACCGGTCCTCTTCAATGTCTTTATAAGCGACATTGCAGAGGACTGGAAGAAAAAGTATGTCTCTTTGCAGATGACACAAAGATCTGCAACAGAGTTAATGCACAAGGTGGGGTGGAAAGGATGAGAAGGGACTTGGCAAGGTTAGAGAAATGGTCAAATGTATGGCAGCTTAGATTCAGTGCTAAGAAGTACAAGGTAATGCACCTGGGAAACAAAAACCCAGGGGAAGAGTACACAATGGGAGGTGAGATTCTAACAACAGAAATGGAAAGGGACCTGGGGGTAGTCATGTCAGATGACTTAAGGGTGGGCAAGCAATGTGAGAGGGCAGTAACGAGGGTTGGGGGATACTGGGATGCATAGGGAGAAGCATCACCAGTGGAAAACAGGAAGTTGTTATCCCTCTGTACAGACAGCTGGTGAGACACCATCTGGAGTACTGTGTGCAGTTCTGGAGATCCAATCTCTGCAAGGACATAGACAAGATGGAAGCTGTCCAGAGGAGGGCAACTACATATGGAGAGAGACTAAAGGAGCTTAATATGTATAGCCTCGAGGAAAGGAGGGAGAGGGGGGACATGATAGAAACTTTCAAGTACCTAAAGGGAATCAACAAAGTCCAAGAGGGTAGCATCTTTCAAAAAAAGAGGTGTGCAAGAACAAGGGAGCACAATTTGAAGATGGGGGCGTGGCTCAGAGGTAATGTAAGGAAGTATTTTTTCACAGAGAGGGTTGTGGATGCATGGAACAGCCTTCCGGAGGAGGTTGTGGAGTCAAAAACAGTGGTTGAATTCAAGCATGCATGGGACAGTCATAAGGCAATTCTAGGGGTTGGGGGTAGAAAGAAATAGGCTGCTGGTTAACTAGGATCTGCAGCTTATCCATTAGGTAGGGAAATGAGCAGACTGGGTGGGCCAAGCGGTCCTTATCTGCCGTCAAATTCTATGTTTCTATATCTGTAACAATACCTTCGTGGAGTTCTTATTTCAAATAGTTTGGAAATTTAATTTGTGATACACTGCTGCCCTCTTGTGTTAGATTTTGGAATTGCAGGAAGTAATGTAAAGTCATGTTACTAATTCCAGTTGGTGTTTATAGTTAGGGTCATATAAACATACAAAAATACCAGCAGAAACAGGCCTCATGGTCTATCGAGTCTGCCCGATTGTGCAGTTAGCCCCTCATCTTGCAGTTGCCACATCCTTCTCAACTGTATTTGAATTTGTATGTTCATTTTGTTATAACACTAGTCTTGTGATAGGCACGTAATTTAGATTGATGATATTCAGAATTTTATTGTTTCTTAAAGAGCTGCTGATGGCTCAAATAAATATTTTAAAAACATAACATTTAGGTACAATTCAGCTTGCATTCCATATATATTTTGCAGATTTCTGATCCCCATTGTTTATTACTGAGGACATTTTTCACGAATAACTGATCTTTATCCCTTAGAGTTCATCTGCCTCTACAGCTTACTCCCTACTTCAAGTCATAATCCTATGTAGTGACATCACAATCTGTTGCCATGGGAGTACTTATGATGTCACAAGGAGTGGTGCATTATTACCTCAGGTATGGAGAAAGCAACAAGAACAGATGAAACCTTCAAGAGCAAAGATCCTGTGTTCATACAAATTACCTTAGTAATGAATAATGGGGAGGAGAAATATTGAATTAATGTGACATACATACTGAACTTTTTGTCTGCATGTTATATTTTGTTAACGTTAAACCATCAAGTTTGAACAACTAGTGTACTGCCTGGAATTAATAGTAACTTTAAGTTACTAGTCAGCTATCCCTTCTTATACCTGAAGTATTGTTTTCCTTCCAGAACAGAGGCTCCATCTCCCATAGATGCACTGGAGGGCTGGCAGGAAGGGCACATTTTCTGCACAAGGATTTGCGGGCCCTTGCAGGATGCCATCAGAACTTTGTTGAAAGGAAGGGGCCCAAACCACAACAGACTTGCGGGTGCTGAAGGTTATCTTACTCGGTTATGCAATAGAATTCCCTGTTGTGCTCTCTCTGGGGACCAGTTTTTTCTGTATCCAGTGTCCAGAAACTCAATAAAAAGAAAAACTTTGGACCAGACCTTCCGCCTGGCATCTGCGCCAGGGGTCTTTTCAAAGGTTCCAATAGTGATTGTTGCCTCCATCAGACAGAAGGATCATCCTAGACCAGGGGTTCTCAAATGGTGAGGCCAGCCTCCCGGGGCTCAAGCAAGTCTGTAAAAGTACTGTTTTAAATTTTTAGTTTTATATATTTTGTGTGAAGAGATGGAGCAAACTAGAAGAGGACAATAGTAGGTGAATTTTATGTATTTATTTACTAATAGGTGACAATAAACTAATAATGAGAGGTGGTAATTGATAAATTTGTAGACTGATGGTAGAACAGTCCAAACGCAAGAGTTGAGCATAGAAGTGCCAAGAGAAATAGCAGGAAGGAGCAAAGTAGTACCAGAGAAGTTGCTTAGGAGCAGAGAAGGAGGGGGAAGAGGCAAAGTATGTAGGAAGGTTATTTTATATAAAGAGGAAACAGAGAAAGTAGTCTGACCCATGAAGGTACTGCAACAAGGGGTAATGATGGTTCAAGATTGAAAATAACAGAGCAAGTACAGTAGGCTGGCCTGTGTGTGTGTGTGTGTGTGTGTGGGGGGGTACAATAAGCTGAATAATAATATTTGTTTTATTTATTTGTTATTCAGATAATGCCTTTGAGCACGGGAGCTCTTTTCCAAAGGTTCCACATTAGTATAAGACAAAGAACTGAATGTGAGCAAGTACTCAAAGGGGTTTCAATGTATTCATGGTGTACTGCTCAAAGTACAGTATGTTATTTTTCTTTGGGGGGGCCCAAGATTATTTCAGTTTTTTGGGGAGGCTCAAAATCTTTTACATGGATTTGGGGAGGCTCACTGTGACAAAGTCCAAGAACTATTGTGCTAGACACACTGCTGATCAGAGCTTCATTGGAGTAGGCAGCAGAGTCCTCAGTAGCCAGTACATTACAGGTTCTGGAACATCTTGTGTGAATATCAACAAAGAGAGCGCTCCCTTGCTCCATATAAGGGACTGGAACATCTGAGAACTTATTTACAAACAGACTTACAGATTGTCTTCTTTTCATCCAGAGTGGAAGGTCCTCTGCAGGTCATTCTGCTCCTGAGATCTCCAAAGGTGATGCCTGCTCACCGCTGCCTTCAAACCTTAGGTCAGATATCTGCATCTATAGAACAAGATCTTCATTGAGGGTGTCACTTGCAGCAGGCCACACCTGTAGAATTACAGCTGCCAGGCACTAGGACCACACAGAAACTTCTAGATAGCAGTCTACTGGAGGGGCCCACATTAACGATGTACTTCCCATATAAGCATGGGTGGCCCTGCCCCCGCCTCAGTTCTTTTTTTTTTTTTTCAATTTAAAGTTTATTCAACATTATTCAAATACAGAGAGAGGATCTCCTGTTCACATACATATAGCCAATGTACAAAGTGTCAGTATAAACTTGGAAAAAGGATCCACTCTCCCCTTCCCCACCCTCCGTTCACACAGGGAGAATCTTTCTAATAACAAAGTCCCTACTACCAGGTGTAGAACTTCTATGCACTCTGAAGTGAACACAGAGCCACCAGAGAACCCCAGTCTTTGAGAAATTTCTGTGACTGGTTATTTAAACTATCAGTAGTCTTCTCTAGACGAAGGTTGGCCAACAATTCCTGCAGCCATTCACTGTAAGAAATTTCCAACTCATCCTTCCAATGTCTCAAAACTAGTCTCTTAACCGACAACGCAATAAGGGTTATGCGATATTTTTTGTTGGTAATAGTAGCTGAAGAGAGATCCCCCAGAATACAAATTTCCGCTGTGAAAAGCTCTGATAGACCCAGAAGGGAATCAACCTTTTGTTTAATGGTGGTCGAAAGGGAGGCTACCTTGGGGCATTCCCAAAAGATGTGAAAAAGGTTATCCTTATATTGTGCCGGCACCTGGTACATACAGATGAGGAGAGCAAGCCTAATTTCGCCATCTTCTGGGGAGAATAATAAAGATTGTGCAGTAGTTTTAAACTGTATCAGACGAAGTCGGTCTTGAGTTACAAACTTGTGACAGGCCTTCCATAAAGAGGGCCAATTCAAATCATATTCAGGAAAAAATGAGGTTCAGTAAGGGGACGCACCAAGACAATCTGGCCACTTCCAATTATGCAGTACCTCATACAATTTGGAAACAGCGTGCGGGAGGCCCACATGGGGGATTAATTCCGAGAAGGGTAAGCTCAGGGATGCTGGTGGCGCATTACCAAAGTATTTTATTATAAGGTGTCGTAGCTGGTATATTCTAAAGATCGCAGAGTTCGGAATATGAAATTTGTCGAGGATTTCAGATGAGGTTAACCACTGGCCATCTGCCTCAGTTCTTTTCCCGCCATCGACCATTGCATGCTGGACTTCACAGAAGATACCACCAGCTGCAGTCAACGGCCCTTTTCCATTCTGTTGTTTTCATCTTCTCTCCCTAGCTAAAACATCACTTTGTCCCCAAAGTGATTTCTTCCTCCTTTTTTTATGCCAAACTCCATCTCCAAGAAGAAGCTCTTTCGAATCTGTGCCTGCGAGGGGAAGATCAAGGATGCCCATGACTCCTGTGTTTGCTGCCTAGGCCCGGACCATGACGTGCAGGTCTGTGAGCTCTGTCAACACTTCGCCCAGGCTACCAGATGGCATCAGAAGATCTTAGAAACCTTCCTGCTCCAACAGAAAGTTGCCCGCATGGAGAAGGAGCTTTAAGCCAGGAGTTCCTTCATTTTGCCGACCTTGTCCTCAGGGTCCCATTCATCCACTGGCCAGGACAAGCCTGCCCGGAAGCACAACCACAGTGATAAGGACCAGGCTAAGGATCGATCTTCCATTGATCGTGGTCACCACACTGAGCATCGACCACAGCGGGGGACGTGTTCCACTTTGGGAGCAGTCCCCCCTGCCACCAACGCACTCTCTTCCACAGAGCTCGCTGTGAGAACCCCCACCCCACCAGTCTTACTCTGGCAGGTGCAAGTTTGTTGGCATTGGGTGCTTCCTTGGCCCTGCCGACCTTTCAGCCCTTGCTGTTCAGGCACTTATTCTCCATGGGCCATCAGTCAGGTGGTTCTGCCAGTACGGCCTTGGCTGGCACTGGCTTGGCACCCTTGGGTGTTAGCCTACTCTGACACTGTTGTCGGCTGCTTCTACAGCAGAGGTCTCGGCTTTGGGGTCCCGGTCTTCACTTGCATCATCCCAGGACGTTTCTCCATCGTTCTCTTCTCCCAGGAACCTGACGACGACTCAGGCTGTTGGGCCAATGCCAGTGCTTCAGCCTGCACCGTTCCCATCGCCGACGCCACCTACTGTGCTTTTGCAGTTGGCGCCATTCGGCATTCGGGTGCTGTTCTCGGTGGACTTCCAGTCTGCGCTATATTTTCTTTGGGATTTCATAGAAGCTCACCTTGCTCCTCCACAAGGGCTGGCACTGCAGGGGCCTACTATGCCTGCCCCTGTGCCTTCTCGGCCCTTGGGGCAGCACACTGGGTCCTGTACCCAGACGCTCACTCTACCTCATTCTAGGCAGTGTGACGACAACAAGTATCACTCGAACCATCTTCCTCCCGATGACGACGAGGAAGGTGTATATGTCGATGAAGGGGGTGCCGGCCCCTCCCATTCCACTTCCATGGTGTTCTCCAGGGCGAGGAGACTCTGACGTATATTTCTCGATCTCCTCCTGATGACCCTTATTTTGTCTTGGTTATGCAGCAGTTGCAGGCCACTGTGGGGTTCGAGGCATAGGACCCTGCCTGATGCCATCTGTCCCACTACCTGGAGTTGCCTGACTCTCTTCCTCTCATCATACCCCCCTGATGGAGCCTTTCAAGGATGCCATCATGGCTGCTTGGTATAGACCCAGCCTGGTCCCCTCCATGCCCAGGAAGGCAGTCAAGTTGTACTTGGCCCCTGCGGATGAACCATATTTTTTTTTTTGAGCAATCTCAGGCTGACTGTGGCCATTAATGCGGCCCACAATCAGACTAAGAAGCCTAAACACCACAGCTGTCTTCCTCCGGACAAGGAGTCCAGAAAGCTGGACTTGACTGACAAAAGGATCTTTGCCTTGGCTACTCTTACCATTAGGGTTCTAAATTGTATTGGCCATCTGGTCAGATTTCAAAACCAGCTCTGGAGACAGGCCAAAGAGGCAGCTAAGGCTCTCTTAGAGGATCGTCAGGCTCAGGAGTTGCTTCAGGTCCTTCAGTCCTGGGCTGACGTCGGTAAGCACCTGCTGAGATCAGCTCACAATGCAGTGGATGTCTCAGCTCGGGCAGCTGCAGCCTGCATTTGCCTTAGGAGGCATTCTTGGCTCAGAGCATCAGCTTTGCCTAAAACATACAACAGTCCATCATTAATGCCCCCTTCAGAGGCTACAAACTCTTTAGGGTGGTTTGCAGGACATACTTTTGGACCTGCAGGACTCCGGCTGGACCTTGTGGATGGTCCACTCATATTGCACCCAGTTGAAAAGTGGGCAGAGAGTGTCTTTTCGTCATGCCAGCCACAGGCCTAAGCCTCGGGGCTAACACAGAGCAGCCTCTGCCCTGCCCACCCCTTCCCCTCCTCTGTGAAGGCCCCCAGAGAAGGGGGGGGGCTCAGCTGCAGGTGCTACTTCAGCCTGACTCCACTTGGCCCCCCAATCCAGTACTGCAGGAGGCGGTGGTAAGGGGTCATTTCTTCTACGCTTTGACAGGTGGCGGGAGCTCACTGCAAATTCTTTGGTTCTGCAGCGCACAAGTCAGCCACACTCTGGAACTCCTGGAGTGGCCTCTGGAGCAGCCTCCATTTCTGTCCAGTTACCCCCCCCCCGACCACATCCCAGTGCTCTGAGGGGAGATTAACACATTGTTGCAAAAAAGAGCCATATAACCCGTTCCCGAGGCTCAGAGAGACAGGGTTCTACTCCCATTTATTTCTGGTTCCCAAATACACAAGGGCTTTATGGCCCATCCTGGTCCTCCGCAATGTAAATTTCTATATCCAGTACAAGAAGTTCCAGATGGTGACCCTTCAGGACTTGCTAACTCTTCTGCACCAGGGAGACTGGATATGCTCCCTCGACATGCAGGACGCATACCTGCATATCAAGATGTGTGCCTTCCACCAATAGTACCTCAGATTTTAGTTTCAGGGTGCACATTTCCAGTTCCATGCCTTGTCCTCAGCTCCTCGGGTACTTACCAAATGCATGGCAGTAGTGGTAGCAGCCCCAGGAGGGAGGGACTTTGTCTTTCCATACCTTGATGATTGGCTATTCAAAGCACAGTGCAGGGAGTAAATGCTCCATACCCTAGCACATACATCACAACTGTTAACCTGGGGATCACCGTCAGTCTGCTCAAATCAGTTTTGACCCCGTCTCAGTGCCTACAGTATATAGGGGTGGTCCTGGATATAGCTTAGGGCATGGCTTTCGTGCTTCAGGACTGGACATAACACCTCATAGCACAGGCCCAACTGCTTTACAACAGCAGATATGTTTCCACCAGATCCTTCCTCAGGCTCTTGGGCCTGATAGCCACAGCAATTGTCACAGTTCCTCTAGCTAGACTACAAATGAAGATTCCCCAGTGGACACTGAGGGTCCAGTGGGATCAGCACACCGAAAACCTAGAACAACCAGTCTTGAAGAAAGGTACCAATGAAGGTACCAATCAAAAAAAGTGCTACTTTGGTGGATGGAACACAGTAACCTGTTGAAAGGGGTCCCTTTCCTCATTTCATCCCCTCAGCAAATTCTCACCACAGATCCTTCGGGGTCATACTGAGGGGCTCATCTGGGTCCTCATCGACTTGGAGGACGTGGTCCAAAGTGGAGACTGCCCTTCACATCAGAATTCTCGAGATGAGGGCCGTATGCCTTGCAAGTCTTCCAGACCCAGCTGTCCCCGGCCATCTGTTGGTACAGACCGACATCAGTGTAGTCCATTACATCAACAAGCAAAGGGGGACCCACACTCGTACCCGCTCTGTTAGGAAGCCATGATGATCTGGTACTGGGGTCTAGAACTCTTGGCCATCCATATTCCGGATGTCCTCAACATTCTGGCGACAGGCTAATCCAGGATACATGAGTGGGAGCTGCGGACCTTAGTCGTGGAAGACCCGTTTGACAGGTAGGATAATCCAGAGCTGAACTTTTTTGCATCCCCCCTCAATGCAAAATGGTCACATTTCTGCTCATTTGCTCCAGGACTTGGAGTTTTTTTGACAAGACGTGTTGTCCCTTTCTTGGAAGAGGAGGTTTCTGTACTTCTTCTCTCCCTTCCTACTAATTCAGAAGGTGTTGCTCAAACTTCAGATGGAGGGGGCCACTGTGATCCTCATCACCCCCTTCTGGCATCACCAGATTTGTTTTCCTGTACTGCAGCAGTTGGCAGTGGAAGCTCCAGTGCCTGTACTCCTGTGCACAGGCTTGCTCTCCCAGGCACAGGGCACCCTGGTCCACTCAGACCTCAAGTCTCTGCATCTTCATGCTTGGCTCCTGAAGATGTAGCCATGACTGGATGTGAGGTTTCCCCAAGGGTGACTGATGATCTTCCTGGACTTAAGTCTTCGCCATTTATTCATACTGTTGGGTTCAAGCTGGAGGCCTTAGGACCCTGCGGCAGTGAAACATCTTCAGGTGGGCTGGTGCTGAGGTAGAACTGTGCATGCATGGCACCGTGAGATTGGTTCACGCCATATAGGCTATCTCTGCGTCGACCCTCCAACTGCCTTTGTTCCTTTTTTCCCCCTGCCATCAGGTGCGCGCTTAAGTGACAATGTCGCTCGCCTGCTGGGAGTCGGATGTTCACCTCTATACGCAACAGTGTCAGTTCATTTAGTTTTGCTTAGTGTAGTACTATTCTATTTCGTTTTTCTCTGTTACAAAAAAAAAGTTATTCAAACTTCAGTTTCTTCAAATCTACAGCCCTGCTGTGATGGTGGGAGTCTCCTTTGGAGGGCTGCTCCGGCAGCTGAGCCGAGTCTGGTCCTATGCCTTTTCTGGAGGGGAGGGAGGTCTGACCAAGGGCATAGAAACATGGAATTTGATGGCAGATAAGGACCACTTGGCCCACCTAGTCTGCTCGCTTCCCTATCTAATGGATAAGCTGCAGATCCTAGTTAACCAACAGCCTACTTCTTCCTACCCACCCCCCCACTAGAATTGCCTTGTGTCTGTCCCATGCATTCTTGAATTCCCTCACTGCTTTTGACTCCACAACCTCCTCTGGAAAGCCGTTCCAGGTATCCACAATCCTCTCCATGAAAAAATACTTCCTCACATTACCTCTGAGCCGTTCCCCTTCTATCTTCAGATTGTGCCCCCTTGTTCTTGCACATCTCTTTTTCTGAAAGATGCTACCCTCTTGGTCTTTGTTGATTCCCTTGAGGTACTTGAAAGTTTCTATCATGTCCCCCCTCTCCCTCCTTTCCTCAAGGTATACATATTAAGCTCCTTTAGTCTCTTTTATTATGTCCTCTGGTGCAGACCCTGCACCATTTTAGTTCAGTCCTCTGGACAGCCTCCATCCTGTCTATGTCCTTGCAGGGTGGTGTCTCCTGAACTGAGCGCAGTACTCCAGATGGGATCTCACCAACTGTCTGTACAGAGGGATAACAACTTCCTGTTTTCTACTGGTGATACCTCTCCCTGTGCATCCCAGTATCCCCCAGCCCTCCTTACTGCCTTCTCACATTGCTTGCCCACCTTTAGGTCATCTGATATGACTACCTCCTGGTACCTTTCCATTTTTGTTGTTGTTTGTATCTCACCCCCATTGTGTACTCTTCCCCTGGGTTTTTGTTTCCCAGGTGCATTACTTTGCACTTCTTTGCGTTGAATGTGAGCTGCTATACATTTGACCATTTCTCCAACCTTGCCAAGTCCCTTCTCATCCTTTCCACCCCACCTTGTGTATCAACCCTGTTGCAGATCTTAGTGTCGTCTGCAAAAAGACATACTTTTCCTTACAGTTGCTCCGCGATGTCCCTTATAAATACATTAAAGAGGACTGGTCCCAGTACTGAAACCTGCGGTACCCCGCTAGTAACCCCCCTTTCTTCAGAGTGGACTCCATTTACTATTACCCTCTGTGTCCTGTAGTCTAACCAGTTTTACCCAGGCTACCACCTTGGGACCCACTCCAAGGCTGGCTAACTTGTATATTAATCTTCTTCGTGGGACTGTGTCAAATGCCTTGCTAAAGTCTTTATTTTATTTATTTATTTATTTATTTATTCTTGGATTGACAAGTACCTTTGAGCACAGGGCAGCTCATTTACAAAGGTTCCATGTCTAAGAGTGGGAGGGTAGAACAGACAAAGGATGGCATAATGTACATTTACAGATAACAAAAACAACATAGTACAAAATTGTAAATACATTCTCAGATAAAACTATGATACAAATGCAAGCAGAACAAAAATGGAGTGGAAGGGATGTAGGAGTAAGAGCTAGGGAGGGTCAAAGAGGGGTGAGGAGGGTAGCAGCCAGGAGGCTTTGTCAAAAGATAGTGTATGGATAGGGAAAGGGTGAGAGTAGAGAGAGTAGCGGGAAGGATGAGAAGACATGAGCCAAAGGAGAAAAGTCACAGCTGGTGGCCTAGGGGGCTAAAGTGGAAACAGTTTGGTTCTTAAGTGGGCAAGGCTTGTATTAATTTAGGCAGTCACAGGTGCTCTGTAGCAAGATAAGTTGGCGCAGAAGGTGTTTAAACTTGGACATCCCAGTTAGGCTTGTTAAATCAAGGCCAAGGCCATTTTGCCAGTTGGGGGCCTCTGTAAAGGAAAGACCGCTGGCATTGTGTAGTTCGGAACCTAGTTCCGAGTAGAAGCTCAGAATCTGAGGCCCGGGTATGGCGGACCTTGAGGGATCTGGGTAGAAGGTAAGAGATTTCAGTAGGTAGATCTCCACTGAGCGCTTTCTTTGCTAGTATACATGAGTGATGCTTGATCCATCCTTGCAGATTGAGCCTGCCAGTTAGTGCGTAAAGATCACGTGTGAGTGAGGCGGTCTGAGTTCGTAATGAGCCTACATGCTTTAAGTGTTAAGTTTAGCCTTTTTAGTGACGTGGAGGTGGCTGCTTCATATATTGCCAGGCCGTAGTCAATGGTGGATAATACCGAACTGATGACCGCAAGTCTAGATAGGCGATGTCCACAGCCCCTACCTGGTCTACTGCTTTGGTCACCCAGTCAAAGAAATCTATTAGATTGGTCTGACATGACCTTCCCGCTGTGAATCCATGCTGCCTTGGGTCCTGTGCTCCAATGGCCTCTAGGTACTCAACAGTTATTTCCTTCAGAAGTGATTCCACCATTTTCCCTACCACTGAGGTCAAACTAACAGGTCTGTAGTTTCCTGCCTCTGCCCTGCTCCCACTTTTGTGAAGTGGAATTGCATCCACCCTCCTCCAGTCCTCAGGTACCACCCCATCCTCCCATGATTTGTTAGAGAGGGTAGTCAATGGTGTCTTTAGTTCTACCCTTAGTTCTTTTAGAATTCTGGGATGAATCCCATCAGGCCCCAGTGCTTTGTCCACCTTCAGTTTTAAGAGTTCTTTGAGAACCCTTTCTTATGTGAATGGACTGGTATTGACACCCCATCCAGAGTGTTTCTATTGTTTGGTTAAGGTACCTCCCCCTCCTCTTCTTTTGTGAATACTGAGCAGAAATAGTCATTCTGTATCCCTGCTATTTCGCTGTCACCCTCTGCCCACATTCCCTCCCCTTTATTAAGCCTCAGTATCTCTTCCTTGGTCTCGCTTTGCTCCCTAATGTACCTATAAAAGGCTTTATCCCCCTTCTTAACAGAGTTGGCCATCTTTTCTTCAGTTTGGGCCTTTACTATTCTGATTGCCTTCCCTGCCTCCTTCTGCTTTAACTGATACAGTTCTCTGTCCTGCTCCTTCTGTGTTTCCTTATTTCCTGAATGCTGTCCTTTTCTTCTTAACCTTCCATGCCACCTTTTTTGAGAACCATAGTGTGTTTTTTTTTTTCCTTCATTTTGTTTAGTTGATTTGCTTTACACAGAGACCTGTTGCCACTGAGATGGCAGTTTTGATTTTTTCCCCATTGCTCCTCTACCCCTCCTTCTTGCCTGTTTGCTAGTGCTTTTCTGAGGCACTCTCCCATTTTGCTAAAGTCAGCCTTCCTAAAGTCCAACACCCTTGCCTTTGTATGGCTTGACTGTACAGCTGTTTAATGTAAACCACACTGTTTGGTGGTCGATTATTCCCAGATGGCTACCAACTTCTGACTCTGAGATCCTGTCTCTCTGTCTCCATTTGAGATTACCAGGTCTAAGATTGCTCCCTCCCGAGTGGGTTCTAACACTAGCTGTCTGAGGCATGCCCCCTGTAGGGCATCGAGAATGACCCTGCACTTGAATGTGGCTGCAGTAAAGGTGCTCCAGTTAACGTCTGGCATATTCATGCCCCCCATCAACAATATCTTTTTTTTTTGCCATTCCAAGGATTCCTTCTATCATTTCCTTGTCCATTTCCTCCCCCTGAGATGGGGGTCTGTAAACGATCCCTGTGCAGATTGTGGTGCCATTTCCTGTCTCCATGGTTACCCACAGTGTCTCCTCCCCTCCCTGTTTACCCTTTAGTTCTGTTGCTTTGATTCCTTCCCTTATGTAGAGAGCCACTTCTCCTCTTTTACCCTCCCTGTCCCTCCTGTAGATTGTGTACTCTGGTATGTTGACATCCCAGTCATGGTTCTTTTGTGTTCCAGTCTGGTGTTCGGGAGGGAGGGCAGCCCTCCAATAAACACAAAAAGAAGCGGTCCCGATCCAGGTCGAGGACCTGGCACTGCTCAATCTTAGGTTCTTCCTTTTCCCGTTGGAAGAGGAAGAAATGGTGCTGCTCGAGGTTGCCCTCAGGTATGTCTGCTAAGAGGTTTTCTACTTCCGTGAGTGGGAGGCCTTCGCTGGCACCGTTGGTTTCCCCAATGGCTTCTGTTGATGGTTGTTTGAAATCCTGGGCGTGGAGACCCTCACTGCCCTCTTGTGAGGCCTCCGGTGGGCAGTTTCATCACTGGGCAGCTCTTATGAGCAGTGAGTGAAGCATCTGGCCCATTTACCTCTCCCTGCGGATCCTAGATCTGGTACCAGGGCTTAGGTGCCTCGGGGCTGTGGTTGAGTCCTTTTGGACCACGTGCAGCATTTGGCTCTGCCAGCAGATTCTGATCCCTTGACAGTGACCACGCCGCCGATGCCTGTACCACATGCTGATCTCCCTCTCTCTGTCTCTTTGCAGGGACTCGCACAGGTACCTTCTCCAGTCACTTCTGTGTTGGTTTCACATTCTAGGTGTGGTCTGGGTTCTCAGATGGCACCGGCTTCCTTGGGACTGGTGCTGGCACCGCGGGGCTCAGTGCTGCTTTGGGTGCTGGCTCCTTCGGGGCCCGTGCTGGGTTCTTTTGAGCCAGCATCGCCTTCGGTGCCTATTCCCGCTACGGTCCTGGTGTTGCCTGTCTACCCATTTCCTAGGCCCAGACTTGGAATTGCTGGTCCATACCTGTCCTATCTTCTCTTTCCAAGATGGATGTAGAGGGGAACGAGTCTTACTCCAACCTCATCATTGCTGAGGATGGTGATGATGACACTTTATACAAATTGGGAGAATAAACCTTCAGATCTTACTTTGAGGGGGAGCTTTTGCAGCAGGTAATACCAACAAGACTAAGGCCGCCAGGCATTAAGACCCCTCGGAAAAATCTTCTAGCTAGCAGTCTGTGGCAGGGGACCACCCCCGATGTAGACTCCACCCGACGTCAGACGTAGTATAAAGGGGGCAGTCCCTCGGCACCATCTCAGTTCTTTTCCCCGCCCTCGACCCACTTACATCGGCTCCATGGATGCCTAGTTTTTGCAGTTGACCGCGCTTTTTTCCTAATCACCTAAAACGTTCGATTCCAGTATTTTGCATAGTTATTCAATGAATTTGCATGTCTTCTCCTTCTTCCACGTGACACAATTCGAAGTGTCACTGAAGGAAGCAAATCCCGGCCAAGGATGGCCACGCGGCCTGCTTGATCTGCTTAGGTCCAGACCACTGGCCCGATGATTGCCTGCACTTCCAGAAGTTTACTAATAAGACCCACATCAGAAGAGCCCATTCCCTGAAGGCCTATCTTCTAGAGAAACAGGTGGCAGTCATGCAGAAATCTCCATCGGGACATAGTTCTTCATTCCCCACTAGAGTCTTCTCTCTCCCCCCCCCCCAAATGAAGAGTCATTGAGAGGGAAACCTCATCAGGAGAAAGACAGGGCCAGGTTGGAGTCCCGCCGTAAGTCCCCCCCACAAGGCATTTACTTCGTCGGCCTCCGGCGGGAGGTCAGGGTTGGTCCCACCGGTCACTTCTGGGACTGTTTCCAAGAAGATGTCCTCCTCCCATGACAAGAGCAAGGAGTTGTCTTCTTCTGGGTGGTCATCTGCCCAGCTTCCTTTGGCTCACTGACCCCACAAACCTTCTCATGGGTTGACCCAAGAGAGTCGGATGTCTTCCTCATGCAGGTCTTCGGAAGTGGGCCATAAGTCCAGTGGTTCATCCAATAGACACAAACACTCTGACAACTTCACCAGATGCCAGGAGGCCGTCTGGCATCAGATGCCTCCACCCCCTGCAAAGAGGAAGCCTCCCACGGGTGACAGACGACCCGTAAGCCTGGCTAGCTCGCCCTTGGGCCAGGACCAGGCACCACTGGCTGATAAGAGGCCATCAGCCCCCAAGGATCAGGTATCTACCCCTATTCCTGGGGATCAGTTGCCCACCGATTCACATCCAGAGCCAGACGCTGGGTCGGATGACAGGTCTGCCCTTGATACTGAGCCAGACCTGGAGCCTGATACTGTAATTGAGGAGTATCCTGTCCAGATGCCTGCCCCAGAGGGTCCTCAAGGCCTGATGCCTGGTCCGTGTCATCCGACGCCCACACCCCCGGTCGTCCCCCTAGTGGACGTCGGTGCGTTATTCACTTCTTGGTGGAACACTGTTAAAGGGGACTTACTCTACAGGCCTCCGGAGCCTTCCCCAAAGGAAATCTCCGCAGCCCCTCCTCCGCCCTCCGGTGGTTGGGCGCCTAACGAGGGCTGTCATTCACCGCCTGGTACTGTAGGTAGCAGACATCCGTCGTTGATGCCTTCTTCTAGTGGTCATCCACTGTCGTCCTCCGGTGATGACACAGGGGACTCATCCTCTAATTATTCTTCCAGGGAAGATCTTCCAGTCTCCTCCCCTGGTCCAAGAGACTGGCCTAGGTCCCCCCCCACCAGACGACCCTGCATTCCTTGACATATTGCGGCACATACAAGCCCTCTACCAGTGGGATACAGAGGAGCTTGATTCAGAGAGGCGCAGCTTGGCATAATTTTTGGGATCCAAGGACCCCAAACCCTTGGTCATCCCATCTTTGGTAGAGCCATTCCAAGATGTTACCAGGGTCACCAGGCAGTGCCCCGCCACCACATCTACAGTGTCAAGGAAGGTAGACCGGCTGTATAGAACACCTAAAGGAGAGCCATTCTTGGGAGAGAATCCCAAAGCAGACTCCATGGTGCTTATGGCAGCTCATGGAAGAGCTCAGCAGCCTAAGCATATGAGCGTCCAGCCTCTGGACCCTGAGTCCAAAAAGCTGGACCACATGGGGAGGAAAGTATACATATCGGCCACTGTTGCTATTCGCTCCCTAAAATTCCTAGCTCGAGAGACTGGGTATTAACTTTCTCCAGGGGATTGGAGGCAGGTGTGCAGCTACTCAGCTCGGGTCACTAGCTCACACCAATGGAGGGAATATGCCTGAAAGGTTTTAGTCCGCTACTTTAGATCCCCAGTGGTCACAAGTCACTACTTCCCAAATAAAACAGCGGAGTGTTGGAGAATGTGTGGCGAACCACAGGCGAACTTGACTCACATTATGTGGGCCTGCCCGGCACTCAACACCTTCCTAATGCAATTGGAGGCCCAGTTATAAGAATTCATAGATCCGCAACTCCAACTGTCACTAGAGATGTATTTATTCCTCATACTCCCTAGGCCACACAGAGGCCCTAACACTAGATACCTGCTGTCTTTGCTTCTAACTGCAGCAAAAGAAGCAATAACTAGACAATGGTTAACAACCAGAACCCCATCATTACGCGACTGGTGGGATATCACAAAACAGATTTATAACATGGAAAAAATAACACACAGTCTAAATGAACAGGAGATATTCACCACCAGATGGGTACACTGGCAGATATATTACATGCTAAAATACCCTGCTTTTGTTTCCTAAGGAACTACAGCTTAGGTGTCTGCCAAGGGTCACAGGCTGAAATTGTGGAGATTTTGACCCCGAAGACCCAAACCTGGCTCCCCCGCTCCCTCGTGAGGTAGGGGCCCATGTATAATTCCAGCCCGCTGAATAGGCTCAGTCAAGGGACCCAGAGGATACTGTGAACTTGATATAGGAGACGTATGCAAATACATTGACTATTAAGGGCAGATTGTAACCTGGAATGGGAGTTAAAGTAAATGCTGGAACTATGGCTTGGATTTGACCCCTTTAACCCCTCTAGGGAACTCATCCCCTAAATAAAGGACGGGCGTCCTTGCCTTTAAGGGTTTCACCAAATGAGGGATGGGACATTGGACCTTTGAATGTGGGGACACCCTATTGGGGCGCTGTTGGTGGCCAGACCTACCTGGGAAACACCCATAGTATCTCAAGCCTTAAATGTTGCATTTAAATACTAACCATCCCGAGATGGGGCCGAGGATCTGGAACCAGTCCCCCAGATGTGGCACTGCAAAGCTGAGTAGTGTATTCCAGTTAGTATGAATTTCATATTGGTTTTATAGACAGCTGGTACAATCTGGAAAGCAATGAATGTTTTTAAATGTGTGAACACTGATGACCTGTATGTATATAAGTTAAAAACTTAATATAAAAAAAAAAATTCCTAGCTCACATGTTGACTTGCCAGAAGTCCTTCTCGGAGAAGACCATGGACCTGGTAAAAGCTCAGCTGGATTCAGACAGTAAAAATGAGCTCATGGCATATATGCAGTCGGGCATGGACGTAGATAAGCATGTGCTCAGGTGCTCCTACAATTCAGCAGACATGGCAGCCAGGGCTGCAGCCTTGGGCATTTGCATGAGGAGGAGGCATGCCTGGCTCAGGGTATCGGGGTTCTGCAAGGATTTGCAGGATGCCATCCTGGATGCCCCTTTCCAGGGCTCTGTCTTTTTTTGGACAAGAGACAGAGAAAGTCATCCTTGGGCTTCAAGATTCTGGCAAGGCAGTGGCTGATGTGCACAGTATGTACAAGACAGAGCCTCCCACTTCCCACTGTTGTCCTTTTTTATCAAAACCAAGGACAGCAAGGGAAAAGGCAACCCCAGACCAAAGGAGCCTTTAAGAGATGCAGCCATCCTGTCTCTTCAGGCATCCAGGGCCACAAACATCCCAAGGTGCCCCAAACCCCCCTGCCAAATCCTCCTAGTACGGCATGACTCCCTGCCATCCCTCCCTCACCCTCAGATACCTTTGGGGAGACGGTAGGAGGGAGATTCTTCCTCTACCTGTCAGGGTGGTCCAGTATTACCACTGACCAATGGGTCCTTCAGACGATAGAGAGGGGCTACTCCTTAGAATTTCTGAGCTGCCCTCCTGACAACCCTCCTATCCATTCCCATTGCTCACCCCTGCCATGCCCTTCTTCTAAAAGCAGAGATACAAGCACTCCTGCAGAAGAAGGCCATCCTGCCCAGCTGGGCAAAGGCTTCTACTCATATTTCTTTCTGATTCCCAAGAAAATGGGAGACCTGTGCCCTATTCTGTATCTTAGTCAGCTGAAAGAATATATTCAGTACGGGAGGTTCAGAATGGTGACCCTAGTAAGCCTGTTGCCCATGATCCATCGAGGAGACTGGCTGTGCTCCCTAGATATGCAGGATGCACACATGCACATCAGGATCCTGCCCTTGCACAGGAAGTTACTGTGCTTCCTTTTTCAAGGTCAGCACTATCATTTCGATGTACTTCCGTTCGGCCTCTCATCAGTGCCAACAGTCTTCACCAAGTGCCAGGCGGTGGTAGCAGCGGCCCTGAGAAGAAAGGGCCACTTTTTCTACCCTTACCTGGATGACTGGCTTTATTTCTGCCCAGTCAGAAGACCAGCTGAACAGTGCCTTGCAAGAAACAATCTTGATGTTCCAGTCCCTGGGCATCACTCTGAATTAGTCCAAGTCACACCCTTGGCCCTCCCAAAGGCTTCGGTATATGGGGCGGTCATAGACACCATTCAAGGCATGTCCTTTCTGCCACCAGACAGGGCAGAATGGCTGAGAGGAGTTGCCTGAAAAGTGCAGATCTCAGACCGAGTTGCAGTGAGGGTAATCCTGCAACTGCTAGGGGATTTGGCATCCGCCATAGCCATGGTCCCTTTGGCATGGCTGAACATGAGGATACTACAGTGGCATCTCAGAGTTCAGTGGGAACAGGGCATAGACAAGCTGGACCATCCTATTCGGATATTGGAGGCAGCCCATCGTTCTTTACTATGGTGATTAAATCCGATCAACCTCGAGGTAGGTGTTCCCCTTCAGCGGCCGAGCCTGATGCAGATTCTCACTACTGATACCTCGGGTCTAGACTGGGGAGCCCATCTGGATGTGCATTGAACAAAAGGTTTGTGGAATACAGTGGAGCAGTCTCTCCATGTCAATATGTTGGAAATGAGAGCCATACTGTATGCCATTCAGGCTTTCCAGGATCAGCTCTACCGTGGCCCACTCCTAATTCAGTCTGAGAACACCCTGGTAGTGTTTCATCTAAACAAGCAAGTGGGCACTCACTGCTATCTCCTATGCAGAGAGGCCATGAGAGTGTGGTCCTGGGCAGTAGAACACAATCTGGACAGCATGGCGATTCACATTGCAGGCATCCAGAATGTTCTCACTGACAGTTTAAGTCGCTCTCGATCTCTGAATCATGAGTGGGAGTTGCATCAAGAGGTGGCAGAAGACCTCTTCAAAAGATGGGGTTGACCAGAGCTGGACCTCTTTGTGTTCTCGTGCAGCGCTAAACTGCCAAGTTTCTGCTCGCTAGATCCAGGGCCTGGTGTTTTTTGGTGAGATGCATTGTCCTTCTCCTGGACAGGGAGGTTTCTATTTTCCTTTCCTCCCTTCCCTCTCCTTCAGAGAGTCGGCTCAAGTTGCAGATGGAGGAAGCCAGAATGATTCCGTTAGCTCCTCTCTGGCCTTGTCAGATCTGGTTCCTGCTGTTGCAGCAACTGACCGCATTACCTCCTGTTCAGTTGCCCCTCTCCTCTCACTTGCTCTCCCAAGAACAAGGGATGGTAGTCCACCCTGCTCTGCAGCCCCTGCAGCTGCATGCCTGGCTTCTGCAGTCCTAGCTGAGGAAAGATTGGGAGTGTCATGTAGCGTGGCAGAGGTCCTAGTAGCAGCGAGAAAACTCTCCACCAGGGCAACCTGTGCCATTAAGTGGTAGCGTTTTTGTTTATGGGCAACACCCCATTTCTTGGACTTCTTGGGTTGTCCAGTAAAATCTGTGCTGGAGTACCTTCTCCATCATTTGGACTTGGGCCTCAGCTAGTCGTCCATTAAGGTGCATCTCAGCACTCTGTCAGCCTACCACGCACCGATAAATGGGAGGACTCTGGCACAGCTTGATGTGTGCAAGACCTTCTTGAGGGTAATCTTGCACATCAGACCCCCACGGAGGGATCCTGTCCCTCCATGAGATCTTCTTTTTGTTTTAGAGAAGCTCACTCTACCTCCCTTTGAGCCAGCTGTGACATGCGAGCTTCGCTTTCTTTCTTGGAAAGCGTTATTTTTAGTTGCTATTACTTCTGCTCAGAGAGTTTGAGTTGCAGGCTCTGATGTATAAAGAGCCTTACCTAATTTTCCACAGGGACAGGGTGGCACTGCGTACAAACCCTAAGTTTCTACTGAAGGTGGTGTCTGAACTTGCCTTGAATCAGGACATCCAGCTTCCAGTTTATTTTCCAGAGTATTCTAATAAAGGGGAGTCTCTGTTGCATACTCTGGATGTACATATAATCCTCGAGTATTACCTCAACAGAATTAGTTCTGTTCAGCAGATGGACCAGTTGTTCATTTCCTTTGCCTATAGAAAGACAGGGGCTCCTGTCACCAAGCAAACACTGACCAGATGGTTAGTGCATTGCATATTACCTTTTGCTATCAACACCATAACAAGCCCTTACTGGGATCGGTTAAGGGTCACTCTACCAGAGGTGTGACAGCCTCCTTTGCCTCTCTCTCCAGAATGTGTCTTCAGCAGACCTTTGTGCTGCTGCTACTAGGAGATCAGTCAATACCTTCATCAGACACTACAGTCTGGACATTGCTTCTAGGAGTAGAGCAGGGTTTGGACTAGCAGTCCTTCAGGGATTCCTCTCCTAAGCTCCAACTTATCCGTTATCAGTTATATCCTCCTCTCCTGTCCTCTGACTTGGATCTCTCTTTGGGTAATGCTTGGGACTCAGTCCTATTGGTATTACCTGCTGCAAGAGCTCCCCCTCGAAGTAAGATAGTACAGTTAAGTAAGAACTTACCGTAACAGTAGGTCTTCGAGAGGAGCTCTTGCAGCAGGTGGCTTTCCCACCCTCCAACCCCCAGGAACAAATTTATTTTTCCTTTTCTTTGGGTATGGGAGACCCTCCTCGGTACTCCATTCTGTTTGTCAGCCGGCGGAAGAACTGAGATGGCACCTGGGGACCGCCCCTTTTATACTACATCTGATGTCGGGAGGAGCTGACGTCGGGGGAGGTCCCCCGCCACAGACTGCTAACTCAAAGATTTTTCTGTGGGGTCTTAATGCCTGGCAGCCTTAGTCCCACTGGTATTACCTGCTGCAAGAGCTCCTCTTGAAGATATACTGTTATGGTAAGTTTTACGTAACTGTACTTTTCTGCTTCTTTTCCTCAGGAGAACTTCTCCTTTCAGTCTTTACTCAGAAACATGCAGACAACTCTGGCTCTCGAGACTTCTGCTCCTGATCCAGTTATGCAGATGTGTCTTGAGTGGCTCCATGTTTCAAAAATTGTGGTTAACCTTATGCCTCCTGTTTTCCCAGCCTTTGAAACTCTGTCTGAGGCTGTGTGGGCCAGGTCTGCTTCTGTTCCAGTCCATAGACAGCAAATATATTCCTCCTAAAGAGATTCCTATTTTAGTCTTCCAGCCTATAGCGGATGCTTTTGTTATTCTCGCAGAGAATGACAAAGCTGTCTTGCCTCAGGAAGTCTCAGCACACCGTATCAGTAAAGAATCTTGTAAGATTGACACCATGGTGAAGAGAGCTTTCGCAGCCACTAGTCTGGGCATGCGTATAGCCAGCTGTCCCACTTCTCTCAGTATGCATATGCCCTTTGGACTTAAGTCTCTCACTGAGTCTTTAGCAGAGTCTGATTCCAAGCACAAAATTCTCCAGACTGTTGTATTTGGAGTTGAATCCAGCAGCCATCAATTAAAGGTGGCTATGGATGCTTACGATACTGCCACTTGTGTTGCCAGTACTGGAATCTGTATCAGAAGGCATTCGTGGCTGCAGACTTTAGAATTTTCCTCAGACACCCAGCAGCAGGTGATGAATGTTCCTTTTGATGGTACCTACTGTACCTATTTGGCCAGCAGGTTTAGCAAGCTCTGGAAGCTTCTCAGAAAACCAGAACGGACATTAGATCAACCAGGCCAGCTTCTTTGCTTCCCCAGAGGGACAAAAACTGTCAGTTTTTCATACAAGACCGTCCTTTTATAGAAGAGACAAAGGAGCCCCAAACAAGCACCGGTCTCCTTAGCTGCAAAAGAAAGTGCAGCAGAAGGCACAGGCCCCGAAAGTGCCCAGTGTCATCCTGTCGAACTCTGGCCCTGGTCTCACTTTAGCTGCCTGATGTGGAACGTCCCTCAGCGGTGGGGGTGGGGCATCTGACTCAGTTTTACAGCCAGTAGACATCTATCACCACTGACAAATGTGTGTTAAGGACCATCTGAGAGGTGTACTCTCTGTTTTTCAGAGATCTCCCCAGACTGTCCACCCAAGCAGTAGCATTCTCTGTCAGCTGCTCAGACCTCCTCACTTTGGGGATAATGTCCCTTCTGAGAAACAGGGCAGTGGAAATAGTCCCCTTTGCAGAACGCAACATGGGCTTCTATTCCCATTACTTTCTGGTTCTGAAAACGACAGGGAGCATGCACCCCATTCTTGACCTCAGAAAACTGAACACATTTTTGTATTGCGAAAAGTTCAAGATCGTCTCCCTAGGAACCCTCCTTTCACTTCTCAAGCTAAGGGACTGGTTAGCATCCCTAGACATGCAAGATGCTTACCTGCACATTCTGATACACCCAAGCCACCACAAGTTCCTAGGCTTTGTGGCAGCACTACCAATTCAGATTTATGCTCTTTGGGCTGCCCTTGGCACCTTGAGTCTTTACAAAATGCTACGTGGTTCTTGCAGTGCACCTTGGAAAGCTCGGGATTCAGGTCTTTCCTTACCTAGATGACTGGCTTCTAGCAAGTCCATCAAGGCAGGATGCAGAGGAGGTGGTGACCACAGTAACTCAATTTCTCACCTCCATGAGGCTACTGCTGAATCTGGAGAAGTGACAGTTTCAACCTTTGCAGCAGCCCCTCTTCATAGGGGCCCTCTTGGACACTTTCAAAGCGAGGGCCTTTCTCCCAGAGGACAGAAGGAATGCCATCCTTCCAATGGCATGTTTCATCATGGAGAACAACCCTGTGTGGCTTGCTCCATGCAGTGGATGTAGGACTCATGGTGTCCTCAGTTTTCACAGTGCCTCTAGCATGACTACATGTGAGGACCACTCAGTGAATGCTCAAACAACACATCTTCAGTCCTACCCCATCAAAGTGACGGAGCCCGTTCATCAGTCACTTGTGTGCTGCATGCAGGAGGACAGCCGTCTTCAAGGTCTCCTGTTTGCTCCACCAGAATCTCTGGTAACCCTCACCACAGATGTATTGCTCCTCGGGTGGGGAGCTCACTGTAAGGGCCATCACACCCAGGGAGTCCGGACTCAAATGGAGTCTCATTTCCATATTAGTGTTTTGGAGATGAGGACAGTCCTTTATGCCTTTTGATCCTTGGTGGACTTCGTCCATCACAAAGTAATCCTTCTGCAGATGGACAACAAAGTAGTGATGTATTACATCAGCAAGTAGGGGGGAGCTCTGCAGAGAGGCTGTGAGGGTATACGAGTGGTGCCTCGAACAGAAGGTTCTGATCCTTGCAGTTTACCTACTGGGGGCTCAGAACAATTTGGAAGAACAACTTGGCAGGACAGAAGTAGATCCTCATGCGTGTTCATTAGTACCAGACATCATTCAGTTTCTCTTCGACAAGTGGGACACTCCAGACTTGGACTTTCTGCCTCCCCATGCAATGCAAGACTGCCTCAATTCTGTTCCAGAAACCTGACGTTCTAGGGACGTGGATGTGATGTTCGATCCACATTTTAGGCAGTGCTCCTTTCCCCTTTAAATCATCTGGAATGTCTTCAGGCTGGCTCCTCCCACCCACCCGAGTGGTAACTCCCCTAACACTACCCTGTCACATTAGAGCTTCCTTTCTGCTGGAAGAAGAAGGTTCCCTCCTTATTCGCTTGCACGCTGAGTAGACCCTTTGCTTATCAAAGACCTCTGTTTTACAAAAAAAAGTTGTCTTCAAGTGATTACTTTTATCATCCAGTATTGTCGACATGAAGTTGGCGCCTGGTTTTAAGAAGTGTGCCTGCAGGTAGAAGATGTCCTGGATGGATCTCCACACCATGTGCATATACTGCTTGGGCCACGAGCATGATCCCCAGGCTTGCGGCCTGTGCCACACCCTACATCTGTCTACATTGGAGGATCGGCACACCCGCCTTCTTTTGAGTCATCTGAACGACCGGCATCCTCCTATTAAGTGCAGAGATGCCCACTGGGTGGTATCCGAGGCTGCAGGGTCCGCCGAAGAACTCATGGCTTTTGAGGAAGCTGTGGCCCAGTCTGCAGCACAAGCTTCCTCATCTTTGGCCTTTTTGCCATTTTCTTTGGGCGTTTCCTTCATGGGGGCATTCGGGGACTTATACGAGGCTGTTCCCACCCATGGGCAGGGTCCCTCGTCAGGCACCAAGTCCAAATCTAAATCTAAGAAAGAGACCAAGAAATGGTCTCATCATTGATTATGGGATTGTGAATGCTCTCGGGACTCAGATTCCCATGCCCCTTTGGAGGTTCTGACTTCAGTCGATCCTTCGGCCCAAGCCACTGGCCCCATGGTCTCCCCGTCGAGCCAGTTGGTTGAGACGCATTTTGATCTTTTGGTTGAGATTTTTCTTGAGCTCGTCAGCCCATTGTTGCAAGATGAGGCAGATACCTCCTTTTCTAGGGCTCTGGTCCTACCGCTCACTTCTCGTGGAGTGATGGACCAGTCTGCTTATCTGCTTCCTCTTACCGAGGATCTTCCGGACCAGGAGGAGACTCTGCTCTCGCATGCCCCCTCTGAGACCCACCTTTAGCGACTCTGATGGTTGAAGTCCCAGTCCCGTAGCCCCGAGTCAAGCAGCCTGCGTCAGCATCGCCGCTCATGCTCTCGACATTGCCTGTAGACACAGGGCCAGTTTTGGCCTAGCAGTGCTTCAGGGCCTTCTTTCTTAGGCTTCTAGTCTCCAGCTACCCAGACTTGTTCCTCTGCTGTCAAAACTGCTTGGGACTCCTTCTATAGGTGTGGCGTGCTGCAAGAGATATCCTCGACGAAGATAGTACAGTTACGTAAGAACTTACCATAACAGTAGATCCCTGAGAGGATCTCTTGCAGCAGGCCATGCTGTCCCACCCTCCATCCACCTTGGTCTGGGGGACTCTCTGTGTTTATCTCCCTTTTTCCTTGTCAGTGAACCTTCTGTTTTACTTATGTTGGTGGGAACTTCTGACTTTTCCTCGGTTCCCCAGCTGGGGATTTTCTCCTTCTAACCCCAGAAATTCTTCAATATGGTTAACTAGCAGTCGGCCTCCTGCGTTGCACTGCCCCAGAGATGAATGGAACTTTATGCTAATGATGGAACATCTATTGGCTCGTGCCACCATTTAAACTGCTGCCCTTACCAACTGCTGTGTTCTGTAATGCTGAGATTTCATTTTCTGCCTACCTTGTTAGAGACTTCCGAGACTGCTCCTCAGCGTGACTGAGAAGAACTTTAATTTTTGATAAAAAATAAGTATAAAAGTTTAATTATTTTTTTTTGTTTTGTTTCTTTATTTGTTTCTGTGCCTTACCTCCTCAGCTGGGATGTTCTCTGTGGTTCCCCTTCCAGTCTGTCTCGGCAGCTCCTGTGATGGGGGCCGTGCCCGAGCTCCGACCTCCTCTGTCATCCTCTCTTAGGCCATATCGCACCCCCCACATCGCGGAAGACCAAGGGGTCAGGACAGAGGGAGCACCTAGGAGCATCTGGTGCAGCATCGCGGATAGACCTTCGTGAGTGGCGGAGGATTTGGGCCGTTTTTCCCCTGAGTTCCTTCCCCCCATGGCACGGGCATGCAGTGATGCCAAGGATACTGTGTCACGTGCTCCCGCGCACCGCACATCGGACAAATGCCCACACCTACCCCACCATTGCACCGCAGGTTGTGCTACCCCCTAGCCACAGCCAGAAACCAGCACCTTCACAGGAGTCCCTCCCACCCTCCTGGAGGAGGGAGGCAGTCCTGGGGGCCGCTCAGTCCTCCTCCCCCAGCTGACCCCGACAATCGGTCACACTTAAGCCAGGTCGCCAGCGTGGCGCGAGGTGTGGTATCCAGCGCCTCAACCCTCACCACCACCGGGCTGACATAAAAGTTTAATTTGTTCTATTTCTGCTGCCCTTAATAGTTTTAATAAGTTTTTTAGTTTAGTTTGTGGTATTTTTTGGTTCCTCATCAGTTCTTGAAAACTGTTGAGTAACCAATCAGGTAGTTTAATTTTGTTTTAAATCTTTATTGTTTCAAAGTGTATAGCCTAAGTTGGTTTCTTGCTGAGTTCCTAGCGATATTGTATTGTTTTATTTAAATAGTGTTTTTTTTCTCCCCCTGGTTGAGTAACTGACCGCTGGGATATTTTGAACCGCTTTACGACATTTCACCTGTTTTCTTCTCAGTTTGGAAACCAATTTGGGTTAATTATTCAGTGGTTTCTTTAGTGAATAAAGTAGTTATGTCTGATAAGCCTAAAAAGAAAACTGGGCCTACTGGATTTAAAAATTGTATTCAGTGTGGGGGAGGTTTTTGCAAGAGCAGATAAACATGATTTATTTTTATTTTGCCTCGGGGCCGAACACTTCGAGGCTGACTGCGAAATCTGCAAAAGCTTTCCTGAGACAACTGTAGAGAAATGCATTAAGCGTTTCAAAGAAGACGTGCCTTCCACTTCGGATCTGGTCAATCCAACTGCAGATCCCAAAGAAAAGTCAAAAGATGTTGATGATAACGCCCCTGAAAAAGGCGAGACATCTAGACCTAAGAGACCGGGTGAACTGGTAAAAGATTTGGTTCCTTTAAAGGAAAAGGACAAATAAAATCCTATTGGCTGCCTGGATGGAAAGGCAACAAGGCTCCCAGTTTCACAATCCAATATGCTTACTGCTGAGTAGGTAACACAGGCTTTACAAATTTTGAAATCCTTGCAAGCCGGACTAACACTGGTTCAACTGCAGCCGACTTTAACCGAGCCATCGGTTTCGGGTATTGCCGCCTTGGTTTAAGGTACAGTTCTCGTTGAACCTTCTTATGAGGAATATGCAAAAGAAGAGGAGGAAGAGGCAATTAAACTGGAGATGTCCCCAGAGCAGTAGTTTGAATCTCCACCAAGAGCACCAGAGGATTATTCCTCACATTTCACTTTTGTGAAACAAATCGTGGAGGCCTTGAACCTCACCATATGAGCCAGCACAGGATAAGGAAGAGTCACATTCCTTGAAATAATGGCATTAACACCCATCAAAAGGATCCTGTTGCCAATTAAGTTTTTGAAAAAGCAGGCGGTAAAGGTGCTGGAAACCCCAAATTCCATACCACTTGTGGATAAAAAAGCAGACAAAAAGTAACAGCTGGATTCCCTGGGAGCTGAGTATTTGTCTCACCCAGATCCAGAGGGTGTGGTCCAGACAGCTGCTCGTGACAGGGCCAAGGTACCTTTGGCTACCTATCCTCCTGAAAAGGATTCAAGAAAACTGGATGGTATGGCAAAAAAAGGATATACTGTACCTGGTTGCTTCCCTTGGCATCAGGGAAGCTAACTACATGGCTTATGCAGCCCAGTATCGGAAGACCCTGTGGAATTCTGTCATAGCTATTGGCAGACAAGGCTCCACCAGGGCTGACTGCTGACCTATTAGAAACTGCTAAAAGTGTGGCTTAGAAGCCACAAAATACCAGTTCCATATGATTGTGGATGCAAATGACAGTGCAGCTAGGTGGATGGCTTTAACCATTGCCTTGAGGAGGTTTGCCTGGCTTAGAGCAACCAGTCTCACTCAGGATACTCAGAATAAGGCTATGGCTTTTCCTGTCGAAAACTGGTCCCTTTCTGGCGATAAGACAGAGGTGTACATGAAAAAATGGATGAGTATAATACCACTTTCAAGAGCAACTCCACAAAAGACAGAGCTTCAACTTCCTATAGACCATATGGAAGGGGAGATGGGGGTTATGGCAGACTTTTTTCCAAGCTCTGGCTACCAGTGGGTATCAGCAAAGGGGTTACTTCATGGGCAGAGGCTGGAGGGACTCCAGAAGAGGGGACCAATCCCCTCAGACTGCCACCCAAGGGAAACCAAACCCCTGATGTGCCAGTTAGGGTCGCCTTCTCGATCCCAGTCGGGGGCAGGCAGACTCACTACCTCCAAAATTGGAAAAAACATCACCACAGACAAGTAGGTGTTGGAGATAGTGAGGCAGGGATTAGCCTTCTGTTTCAAAACCTTCCCCAAACTGAGACCAAGAGATTTCAGTCCACCAACCCCCACAGAGAGGGCACTATTAGAAAAAGTGCCCACTCTCTTAGCTTCAAAAGCAGTAGAACCAGTCCATTTCTCCAAAAGAGAGGCTTCTACTCCAGGTACTTCTAACCCCAAAGAAAAATGGGAGTGGTGACACATTCTAGATCTGAGAGCTTTAAATAAGCACCTCACCAAGCCAAAGTTCCAGATGGTAACCTTGGCAATGATTCTTTCAACACTACAACAAGGAGACTGACTGGCATCACTGGATTTGAAGGATGCCTATTTCCACGTCCTCATGAGGGAATCTCACAGAAAGTACCTCGGGTTCAGACTACCTTCAGATCATTACCAGTTCACAGCTCTGCCTTTTGGCCTAACCTCAGCTCCCAGGGCATTCACAAAATGCTTGGCAGTATTGGTGGCACACTTAAGGAGGCAGGGCATATCAGTATTCCCATACCTGGTTGACTGGCTAGCCGTGGGACAATCACCACAACAGATAAGAGAATCTCTCAGGATCACCCAGGAGACATTAGAGTCTCTGGGATTCCACATAAATGTCCATAAGTGTGCGGTACAGCCTGTCCAGGTTCTACATTTCATAGGGGCAGAACTGGATACTCTACAGGGAAGCGCTTTCCTCCCTCAAGACAGGGTGGACAACATCCTGCAAATTGAATCATTCACCATAAACAAGCCAAAGCCAGCAAGACATTTCCTGCAGTTGCTGGGACACATGGTTGCAGCAACAGGGACAGTGCAAAGCTACAGATTCCAAATGAGGGCTATCCAGTTTCACCTCAGGGCACACTGTTGCCAAAGAAGGGACCCGCTCCCAAAGATGGTGCCTGTGTCAAGGCCTCTGCTATAGGCTCTATAGTGGTGGCAGGACAGAGACAAACTAAGAGGTAATTGCATTGAAAAACGAATCCTCTACCCTGGTGCTCACAACAGATGCCTCACTCCTGGGGTGGGGAGCACATCTGGAGGAACACACAGTGCATGGCACTTGGTCTCCCATAGAGTCACTACTGCACATAAATCTCCTGGAGCTCAGGGCAATTCGCTTGGCACTGCAATCCTTTGCATCCCTGTTAAGGGACAAGGTGATGCAAGTCAGGACAGACAATACCACCACAATGTATTACATCAACAAGCAGGATGGAACAAGGTCTGACCTGCTGTGTACAGAAGCAATGAAGATATGGAGTCTAGCATACTCCTTGCTAGTAGTCCTAGTAGCTGTCCACCTTCCAGGAAGGTACAGCGCCTTGGCAGATGCACTCAGCAGAGTCAACCAGAACAACCACAAGTGGTGTCTCAACAGACAGGAACTAGAAGTAGTGTTTCGAAGCTGGGGCCTACCAGAGATAGATCTCTTCGCATCAGAAAAGAATCACCAATTGCTCAAGTTCTGCTGCAGGCCTCCAGTGAGGGGGTCTGTGCCCGTGGATGCCCTGGTGCTAGACTGGTCAGGGAAAACTCTATATTCATTTCCCCCATTCCCTTTGTTGCTCAGTCTCCTGATCAAGCTCAGGTCATGGTCAACTACAGTGATTCTGATAGCTCCAGATTGGGCCAGGCAGCCTTGGTACTCACTGCTGCTCTCCCTGTCAGTGGCCCAGCCCCTACACCTCCCTCAGAGGCACAATCATTTAACCTCCTCCCAGGGGAGGATTCTGTATCCGAATCTTAGGTCACTCAGACTCAAAGCATGGCTGTTGAGGACCTTGAATATGTGGACCTACACCTGTCAGAGGGGGTACTCAGGGCTCTTAGAGGTTCTAGGAAACCCTCTAAGAAAAAAACCTATGTTTCCAATTGGAAACCATATGGTATGGCACCAGAGATGTACTACCTTCTGAAGCAGGATTATCAGTCCTGTTAGGCTACTTGACCCATTTGCATTCAGTGGGCTTACAGTCCACTACCCATAAGGTCCACCTAGCATCTGTCTCTGCCTACCTTTTGGTTGCTAAGGGTGTTTCTCTGGCTGCTAACCCTGTATTCAAGAAATACTTCAGAGAGTTGGCCCAGCTGCACCCTCCTCACAGGGAACCATTGCCCTCCTGTTACCTAAATGTCTGTTTTGCCAAGCTCATGGAACCCCCATTCGAGCCTGTGGCTACAGAAGATCTGAAATTTGTCACTTGGAAAGCCATTTTCCTAGTAGCTATCACATCAGCCAAAAGGTAAGTGAATTACAGGCCCTGTGTGTGGAGCAGAACTACTGTACATCTCCTTCCACAGGGACAAGGTGGTGCTCAGGACTAATAGGAAAGTCCTTCCAAAAGTAGTCTCTGACTTTCACCTGAACCAGCCTAGAACTTTGCCAGTCTTCTTTACTGAACACACTATTTCAGGGGAACACAGGCTACACAGCCTGGATGTCAAGAAAGCTCTCAACTACATTGTTGCCCCCACCAAGGCCCATAGGCAGGACAGGCAACAGGTGATCTTACTTCGAGAGGGTTCCTGCAGTAGGTCTTCACATTTAGGACTGCACCCCCTGGCGTCAGGTTCCAACAGCACACTTGTAGATAGCAGTCATCAGCGGGAACCGCCCCCGACGTCGGGTGACGTGACGTCAGCCCAACTATAAAAGGGGTGGTCCCGCGCCCGCCTTCCAGTTCTTTCCCGCCATCGCTGCAGTTCGTTCGGCCATGAGTTAGAACAACAATCAAACGCCCGCAGTGTTAATCAAAGTTTTTCTTCACCTCATAACATTTCTTTCAGTTTTTTCGACGATTGATGTCTTCTTGACCAAAGAAGAAGTGCTAGAAGTGCGGAGCCCAAATCCTGCACTGGGATGACCATTCCCGCTGCCTCTTGTGCCCGGGCCCCAAGCACAATGCTGAGGAGTGCTCCATCTGCCAGGCCTTCAAGCAGGCAACTTGGACCAGGTGCAAGTGTACCTTCGAGGCCCACATCCTTAACCGACGTCTGGCATCGATGAAAAAAGGAGCTTCAGGAGTTGAGGGAAAGGTGGTCGTTGCTGGCCCTAAGAAAGAAGAAAAGTAAGCAGAAATGCTGGGACAGGAGCCCGTCGCAATGCAGGAGGCCGCCAAAAACTGTGAGTACTGCTTCTGGTACCCTGTCCACCTCTTTGGGCCGGACACCTTCTACCCCTCCTGCCGAGGTGAGCGGGCAGCCGGGGGTCGCCTCTTTGGAGGTTTCTGTTCAGTCGCTTCTCAGCTTGGCTGATAAGCCACCCCTCGACTCTGTCGAAGGGTGCACAGCCCCTGCCGATAAGTCTAGCGGCAGTCTTCTGACCTCCTCTAGCCTGATAAGGTCCGATCAGTTGGATGACGGATCCTCCGTTGCCCGCCCGGACCCTTCCACTCTCCCATCAGGCTCCACCTTGGCCCCCCACGTTGGACAGAGTGAGCTGCAGAGTGACTTGTCATCCCTCCGGGTTCTTCGCCTCAGGGATTCGCCACCCGATCCTGTGTTCTCCCTTCCGTCAAGATTGCTGATTGATCTTTCATTGGGGTCCCTCCCGGATCTTCCCCCTTCGCCGGGTCTTTTGCCACCCCCGGACAGGAGTCCGTCACTGGCGGGGGATCCGACCATGGAGCCTCCTCCCTCAGGACCTTTTGGGGCCCTTCCAGATCCCACTCCACCTAGTGGTGCTTTGGCACCTTCCCTGGTACGTCCAGAACCTTCAGGCAGTTTCCCAGGGCCAGACCCCCATGTCCCACCAGTGGGCAGCCCACCTTCGGCTCCTCAGTACCTGACACCAGGCCATGTGCCCCCGATGCCTCCAGGATATCCTGGGTATTCCTATTACTCTCAAGGATTGCCTGGTTACCAGAACCCTTCATGGCAATACCCCCAGTACCCAGGCTACCCGGGCTTTCACCCTCCTCCACCTCCGGCTTCAGACCGCAAGTCGGCCCCTTCGTGGTGGCAGGATGCCAAATCCCAGCTCCTCACAGAGATCAGGTAGTCAGTGGGGGACATCCCCCTGCTGAGGGCATCCCTCCACCGCCTTCCTCTGGACGGGCATCGGGTGCTCTCATTGTAGGATCATCTGGGGTGGATCCTTCCATCCCCAGTGGTTCTGAGCATTCCGACACGGACTCTGATTCCGAGTCTTCGGACCCTAGGTCCCCCATTGAGGTACCTCCCAAGGAGTCCCCAAAATCTCCTCCAGAGGACCCTTCCTTTGGGGACCTTTTACGCACCACTCAGACAGCAGGAGGCTGGCCTTCCAAAGAGATGAAACCCCAGTGTAAGAGACTGGCGGAACACCTGGATTTAGCCACTTCAGATCCTCCCATCCCCGGATGGGTCCTCATGAGGATCTGGTGACCACGGTATGGCAGAAGCCATTGTCCATCCCGGCGGTCTCCAGAAAGGCAGATCGCACTTATTATCCCCTGGAAGGGATTCAACACCCTACCACTCATCCTAAGGCTAACTCTATGGTGATCATGGCCGCTCATGACCGGTCAGCCCAACCAAAACACTTGAGGTCTTCGCCTCCGGATAAGGACTCTCATCAGTTGGACCAGTTTGGCCGGAAAATTTATTCCTCTTCCTCTTGTGCCATTCGGTCCCTCAACTATGTCTCTCACGTGGTTGCATTCCAGAAGGCATCTCTCTCAGAACTGGAAAGGGACCTTCTGGAGGTCCAGGGTGAAACCCTTCGTAAAAAGTTACTGGACAAAGTCAGAATGGGAAAGTCCTCTTGCCGTCATGCATTACATGCACCGTACGACTCGGTGGACTCCAGTGACTAGAGCGGCAGCCACGGGGATCTGCCTCCACTGCCTTTCTTGGCTAAGGATAGCAGGTCTGGCACAAGACGTCCAGTCCTCCCTTCTGGACGCCCCTATCAGTGGTTCCGTCCTCTTTGGCAGCGATGCCAAAGATATTATGACCGGGCTGCAGGAGAGCAGATGCTCCCATCTGGATGTCCGTTCCACGTACCAGATGGGGCAGAAAAAGCAGCATTTTCGTCGTCAAAGAAGGTGGAATAAAAACCAGGGTAAGCGTCAGGGCAAAAGATGCGCCCCTGGTTCAGGCGAACAAACCCCAAGGCCAAGGTCCCCAAGCTGGCCTCTGGGGCAAAAGCTCCCTTCCCCTCGGCCTCCTGACTCCTTTCCCCTCCTTCCGCTACCTCCATTAGACAAGGAGGAACCGGTGGGAGGGAGGTTCAGCCTCCTCCTGGAGGGGTGGAGGTTCGTCACCGCCGAATCTTTTGGTATTACAACTCATCCAGCGGGGTCACTCGATAAGAGTTTTCCGAGATTCCAGTCCCTCATCTGCCGGGACAGTCTTTCTATCCAAGGGATCAGATCCCTATGGTCTCACAAGTGATCCAGGCCCTTCTGCTAAAGAAGGCACTAGAACCTGTCCCTCAAAATCAAATAGGAAGGGGATTTTACTTCCACTTCTTCCTAGTTCCAAAGAAGATGGGCGATCTGAGATCGATCCTGGACCTCAGCACACTAAACCTGTTTGTCGAGTACAAGAGGTTTCACATGTTGACCCTTCAGGGGCTCCTCCCCCTGCTTCATCCAAGCTCCCTGGATATGCAGGATGCCTGCCTGCACATCTCTGTCCTCCAGCCCATCGCTGCTTTCTCCGTTTTACTTTCCTGGAGAACCATTTTCAGTTCCGAGCACTCCCCTTTGGCCTTTCCTTGGCCCCTCTGGTGTTCACGAAGTGTTTAGCGGTGATTGCGGATTTTCTTCGCCACCAGAGCTTTTACTTTTTGCTGTACCTGGACAACTAGCTCCTCGCAGCACTCTCTCCGTACAGCCTGAAAGAGGCTCTCTTTCACTCTGAACTTGTTTTGTTTTCTGGGTGTCATGGTCAATCTGCCCAAATCCCAGCTAGTACCATCCCAACGGCTCCAATTCATTGGAGCAGTACTAGATACAGTTCAGAGCAAGGCTTTTCTGCCATCGGATCGAGCCGAGACTCTAGTTGCTCAAGCCACTCTCATGGCCCAGGCTCGGTGGATCCCAGCACACGCCATACTCAGTCTCTTGGGACTGATCGCAGTGGACATTTCCACAGTGCCCCTGGCCCGACTTCACATGAGGGTCACCCAGTGGTCTCTCCGAGTCCAATGGGATCAGAAGACGGATGACATGAACCAGAAAGTCATGATCTCCAACAGCCTACAGAGAGATTTTCGCTGGTGGCAGGATCTCTCCAATCTGTCAAGGGGAACGCCTTTCCATTCCCCTGTTCCTACACAAATCCTAACCACGGATGCCTCAGACTTGGGAGCCCATCTATGGATACACAAGACATGGGTCTTGGTCCAACCAGGAGCTTATGCTCCACATCAACATTCTGGAGACCAGGGCGGTACTTTATGCCCTCCAGGAGTTCCAGTCACTTCTGGTACTGGGATCACTTCTGGTCCAGATGGACAACTTGTCCACTGTCTGGTACATCAACAAACAGGGAGGAACTTGCTCGTACCCTCTGCAGAAAAGCAATGAGGGTCTGGTACTGGGCGATTCAGCATAGCCTTTTCTTGACAGCAGTCCACATTCCAGGCGTAAGCAACGTTCTTGTGGACAGTCTCAGTCGATCAGTAGCCAGGGCCCACAATTGGGAGTTAAAGCTAGAGGTGGTTGAAGACCTCTTTCTTCGATGGGGTTGACCAGAGATGGATCTGTTTGCCTCCCCATTCAACGCAGAGCTACCCAGCTTTTGTTCGCTCATTCCCGGGCATGGTGCTGTTTGGCTAGACGCACTGTCTCTCTCCTGGACAGGGAGGTTTCTTTACTCATTTCCTCCCTTTCCTCTCATTCAGAAGATTCTGGTGAAACTTCAACAGGAAGGAGCACATGTGATCCTAATTGCTCCTCTCTGGCCACGACAGATTTGGTATCCTCTTTTATAACAACTGGTACTGGAACCTCCGGTCCTCTTTCTGTTTTCCCACGACCTCCTGACCCAGGAGCAGGGTACTCTGGTGCACCCGAGCCTTCAGTCTCTCCACCTTCGTGCGTGGCACCTATGGACATAGCAGTTTCCTGCTATGGAGTCTCCTCACAGGTTGCATATATCTTGGTAGAAGCCAGAAAACCATCTACTAGATCCACTTACGCCATGAAGTGGAAGAGATTCTCGATCTGGGCCCTAGCAAGACACTGGGGTCCCTTTGCACACTCAGCGCCCAGGTGTTAGAGTACCTCGCACATTTATCTGAGACTGGCCTTAGCTACTCCTCCATTAAGGTCCATCTCTCTGCGGTGTCTGCCTACCACCTCCTGGTGGAGGACAAAACCTTGGCTCAGCTAGAGGTTGCCAAAACTTTTCTGAAAGACATCCTCCACCTGAAACCTCCAATCCCGAATCCCTGTCCCCCCGGGACCTGAATTTCATGCTGGAGAAGCTGACCTTTCCTTCATTTGAACCAGCCTCTAGCTGTGGCATGCTCTTCCTTTCTTGGAAGACTTTGTTTCTAGTTGCAGTCACTTCCGCCAGAAGGGTCTCTGAGCTTCAGGCGTTCGTCTGTAAGGAACCCTATTTAATTTTCCATAGGGACAGAGTAGTCCTTCGGACTAACCCTTCCTTTCTCCCCAAGGTGGTATCAGACACCACTCTTGGAGTGTAGAACTGCCTGTTTACTATCCCCAGCATTCTAACGGGGGGAATACCTGTTGCACACACTGGATGTGCACTGGATTCTGAGATACAACACAGAGGAGGTTCGTAAATCCAATCAGCTCTTTGTAGACTTTGCTCCCCAGTGCCAGGGCAAGGCTATTTCCAAACAGACCATTTCTAGATGGTTAGCTAACTGCATCCATTTCACTTACCAAAAACATGGAAAGTCCTTTCCGGGGGCAGTTAAGGGTCACTCCACTAGGAGTGTTGCAAATTCTGCTGCCTTTTTCAGGACTGTGTCTACTGCAGAGATCTGTGCAATGGCCACATGATCATCTGTCCACACCTTCACTAAGCATTACAGTCTGGACATTGCCTCTAGGCGCAGAACTGGCTTTGGTCTTGCAGTTTTACAAGGCCTTCTGTCATAAATTCCTGTTGGCAACTTCTCCTTCTCCCTGATGTACCTTCATATCGTTTCCTTTGGGACTGCTTGGTATTCAGTCCTATATGTGAAGACCTACTACAGGAACCCTCTCGAAGTAAGATATTGCAGTTATGTAAGAACTTACCATAACAGTAGATCTTCGAGAGAGGTTCCTGCAGTAGGTCTAGATTTCCTCCCTTCGTCCCCCTACTCCTGGAGTGTTTCCTTCATTTTCATCCTGCCTAGCCCTTGGGTCTAGAGAGGAAGCATGGTCCTAGGAGTGCTTTACTCCTCCTGTTTTCTACTTACCTTTCTCTAGGTCTCCGGTGGAAAAGAACTGGAGGGCGGGTACGGGACTGCCCCTTTTATAGTTGGACTGACGTCACATCACCTGACGTCGTGGGTGGTCCCCGCTGATGATTGCTATCTACAAGTTTGCAGTTGGAACCTGACGCCAGGGGGCGCAGTCCTATATGTGAAGACCTACTGCAGAAACCTCTCTCAAAGATCTACTGTTACGGTAAGTTCTTACATACCTGCGATTTCCTGACCTATGGTGTTGTTGGAAAAGGAAAGTCGGCTTCAAAAAGTACAGTTGCATGCTGGATAGTGGCATGCATCCAGTTCTGTTACAGCAAAGCTGGTAAGGAGCCCCCAGTAGGCCTGAGGGCACACTCCACAAGGAGCACAGCTGCTACAGTAGCAGCGGCCAGAGATATTCCCCTGTTGGAAATATGTAAAGCAGCTACATGGAGAAAAATACCCACCTTTACAAAGCACTACAGTTTGGAAACCCAGTCCAGAAGTGATGCCAGATTTGGCACAGCAGTGCTGCAGGGCCTGTTCCCTAAGTAAGGATTAAGCCATGAAAAGGGACGTGTCTACTGTGGAATTAATCCATGTTTTTTTGGGGGGGGGGGTCACCAGGCCGAAGGTCGAGTGCCTCCAACAACCCAACCATGGATTAATTCCATAGTAGACCCATCCTTTCGAGTGGCTTAATCCTCTTGTAACATGGCAATGGTTGTGTGATTTATATTCTCTGAATAAATAAGGACGTACAGACTGATTTAGTTTTGGAATGCTTTATGCTGAGCTGTTAAACACAGTGTACACACAGTACAAAACAATTGGAACACACCTATTGGAAATATTGTCGCTGCTATTTAACTTTTGCAAAAATAGCTTTCATTGCAAGTTTTCTAACATTGAAACATATTTAAAAACTTTTTTCAAAAACTTGCAGTTAAATTCTATGCTAGGTTCTTCGATTTTCATCTGTGTGCATTACAAGTTCAAACAACATGAAGTCTTGCTGTATTCTGACATAATGCAGTTAGCCCCAGCACTTGAACTGCCCCGGAGAGGAAAGAGTTAACTCGGTGCAGCAGCGTAGAACGTTGAGCTTGAGCTCGGTTTTCAAACCTCTGTCTGTGGTACTTCCTAGTGTAACCATCAGATTCTTTACTCCGCCTAACAGTGAAGTTGCTCTGGAGATTTCCTCCGCTCGGTTTGGTAAAAAGTAAAGCATTCAGTTTAAAAAAATGCTGTTTGTTATTTTTCAGATTTCCAGCCTCTGTCTACGGTATAGGTAGTGTGTGTGTTTGTTTGGGTGGAAAAGTGTGTGGAAACTGTCTCTTTTCAGTCGGTCCGGTTTGGAACCGATCTTGTAGTCTCTGACTAATCTTTCTCTGGGATTAGAGTGGTGTTCCGGTACCGATCAGTTTCAAAAGAACCGGTGTTTTTTTCTGGTTCTTTTTCAAAACCTATGACACGGTTTGTAACTGATCAGTTATTGCATTACCTGGCTTGAAAGCTGCAATAGGGTAATTTGTTAGGTTGGCCATGTCTGAGAAACCCAAGAAGAAAACCGGTCCCACTGGGTTTCAACACTGTACTGAGTGTGGGGAGGCCTTTGCTAAGGCTGACTCCCACCTCATCTGTGTTTATTGTCTAAGGTTTGACCACCTCAAGTCAGACTGCCAAATCTGTAAAAACTTTCCTAAATCCACTCTGAAAAAAAGACTGAGTGGGCTGAAGGAAAGGGAGGCCGAGAAGTCCGTAGATCCGGATGGCCAGCCTGGTTCTGTTGCGGCCAAACCTGAGGAGGTGCCTACTGACCTAGGTGATACCTCCCCGGGCAAAAGGAGAGCTGACCCCGAGGGGTCTGTTCCGTCAAAAAAGAAGTGTAAGTCTGCCGGTTCGGATCCTGTATCGCATTCTCCAACCGCGTACGAAATAGCCAAAGCGATTAGCATTGTTCAGTCACTTAGACCGGTTCTGTCTGAACCAGTACCACTGGTTAGCTGGTTGGTTCGGTTGGATCTGTCTCCTCCAGATTATGATCCAGACACTTATTATGAGGAGTGGGAGGGAGACAAAGACTTTTCTGGTGATGATGATGATGATGATGATGACCAAGACCCTGATGTACCAGCCCGGGTCGACTCCCCATTTCCAGTAGGAGGCAGGCTGGCTTACTACTTCAAGGCCTGGAAGTCTGTGACTTCAGACAAGTGGATCCTGGAAGTAGTAAGCCAGGGGCTGGCACTCAGCTTCAAAAAGTTCCCAAAAAAGAGGGCCAAGTCTTTTCCACCTGCATCAGCCTCAGAAACCATTGCCCTAGAGGTAGAGGTTTCCTCTCTCTAGCTCTCAGAGCTGTAGAGAAGGTTCCTGCTCAACACAAGGGAAAATGATTATACTCCAGGTACTTCCTTACCCCAAAGAAAACGGGAGTGACAACTCATCCTAGACTTAAAGTATTTGAACAAACACATTTTAAAGCCAAAATTCAAAATGGTAACTATGGGAATAATCCTTCCCTCTCTAAGGCCAGGAGATTGGTTAGCATCTGTGGACCTCAAGGATGCCTACTTCCATATTCCTGTCAGGTGCTTCTACAGAAAATACCTCAGGTTCGAGTTGCCTTCAGGCCATTACCAATTCAGAGTCATGCCATTCGGCCTAACATCAGCTCCAAGGGTGTTCACAAAGTGCCTTGCAGTAGTGGTGGCTTACCTCAGAAGACAGGGTATCACCATCTTCCCATATATGGACAACTGGCTCATTGTGGGTCAGTCATCTCTGCAGGTCAAGTCAGCTCTACAAACTACCCAGGACCTACTCAGTTCCCTGGGGTTTCTTCTCAATCTTCCAAAGTCTGTCTTCGAACCAGTTCAACCTCTCACCTTTATAGGCATAGAGTTGGACACTGTACAACCAAAAGCTTTCCTTCCCCTGGCAAGGGTGAAGGCCCTAGTGGATCTCACTTCATTCTTTCGACCTCGGGTCTCCCACCCAGCAAGACAGTTCCTCCAGCTACTGGGCCACATGGCAGCTTCCACTGCAGTGGTGCAGGGGGCAAGGTTCCAGATGAGGGACATTCAGTTTCACCTGAGGTCCTTCTGGTCTCAAAAGAAGGATTCACTTACCAAACTGATTCCAGTTACTCAGACTCTTGTCCAGGCTCTCCAGTGGTGGCTGGACCAGGACAAACTCAGACAAGGGGTTCCATTTCTCCCTCAAGTCCCATCAGTTGTTCTAACTACAGATGCTTCTCTCCTAGGTTGGGGAGCCCACCTGGGAGTTCTGACAGCTCAAGGGGTCGTCTGGTCTCCACGGGAGTCTCTCCTTCATATCAATCTCCTGGAGCTCAGGGCAGTTTTCCTAGCCCTTCAGAGCTTCTCAGATTCAGTCAAGGACAAGGTGGTCCAAGTCAGAACAGACACCACCACCACAATGTGGTACATCAACAAACAGGGAGGCACTCGTTCCTCAGCCTTGAGCACAGAAGCCATGAAGCTGTGGTCTCTAGCCTGTTCTCTTCAGACTTCTCTGGTAGCAGTTCACTTGCCAGGGAAGGACAATGTATTGGCAGATGCTCTGAGCAGAATTTCACAGAGACATCACTAATGGTCCCTGGATCCTCACATCCTGAAGGTCATCTTCTCCAGGTGGGGCACACCAGAGATGGATCTCTTTGCAGCACCGGACATTAGTCAACTTCCTCTGTTTTGTTGCAGACCTCCAGTCCTGGGGATGGTACCCCAGGATGCTCTCATTTTGGACTGGAAGGGCAGGTTTCTGTATGCCTTCCTTCCCTTCCCTCTGCTGTTCAGAGTTTTGATCAAGATCAGGACTCAACCCTGCACAGTGATACTAGTGGCTCCAGACTGGGCCAGACAGCCTTGGTATCCTTTACTGCTGTCCTTGTCAGTGTCACATCCCCTGTCTCTGCCCAGGACATACAATCTCCTGTCCTCCTCCCAGAGGCAGATCTGGTACCCCAATCTCCAGTCTCTCAATCTCAAGGCCTGGCTCTTGAAGGGTTAGAATATGCAGCACTACATCTCTCGCAGGGAGTTATGGATATTTTGAAGGTGTCCAGGAAACCTTCCACTTGGAAAACTTACAGTTTCAAATGGAAGAGGTTCCATATTTGGTGCTCTCAGAAAGGCATCGTGCCTGGTTCTGCAGACATTTCTACAACCTTACATTATCTAGTTCATCTGAATAGTCTAGGCCTTAGGCCTGCCACTCTGAAAGTTCATCTAGCAGCTGTCTCTGCATTCCTTTCAGCAGGAAGGGGCTCTTCCCTGGCTTCTCATCCTGTTTTCAGAAAGTTTTTCAAAGGTCTGGTTCACATTAACCCTCCCTTTAGGGAACCCACTCCACCTTTGGATCTTAATGTCTGCATTGCTCAACTTATGCAGCCACCCTTTGAACCTCTGGCTTTGGCCGAATTGGAAGTACTTGACCTGGAAAACTGTATTCCTGGTAGCTATTACTTCTGCCAGGCAGATTAGTGAATTATAGGCCCTGTCAGTTGAACCTGACTTCATCTCCTTCCATTGGGATAAAGTGGTCCTAAGAACCAGTAGGAGGTTCTTGCCCAAAGTGGTATTGGATTTTCATCTGAACCAGTCTATATCTCTCCCTGTGTTTTTTACTGAACATTCTTCAGGAGAAAGAAGGTTGCACAGTTTGAATGTCAAGAGGGCCCTCAGCTACTGCATAGAGCATACTAAGGCACACAAAATGACTGTCTTCAACTGTTTCTCACTTATGGTGAAGTGGGGAAAGGTAAGCCTGCCACTAAAAGAACTATTGCCAGGTGGACTGTTTTTTGCATACAATTCTGCTATAACAAATTGGGTAAAACACCCCCTTCAGGCCTGAGGGCTTACTCGACTAGGGGTACAGCTGCTACTGTAGCTGCGGCCAGAGATATACCCTTGTTAGAGATCTGTAAAGCAGCCACCTGGAAAACAGTACATTTTGAAATTTAAGTTTATTAGTTTCAAAGGTAATACAACCAAAAAACCATAATGATCAAAGAACAGACCAGTAAATCCAAATTAGACCAAAAAAAAAAAACCCAACCCCCCCCCAACCAATATAATAAAAAACAAGGCACATTCAAGAATAAAACAACATAAAATATCTGTCTGTCAATCCATGTGCCGAAAAGTATATACCTCTTCACCCCTCCCTCCCCAAGGTGCACCCGCTAAATCATAAATTAACAGTTTGGAAATTGGATATCACTCCTATTAAACAACCTGTCTAATATTCAGACCAACCGTCCAGGTTATAATAAGGGGAACATATCTTAACACCACAATAAGACGGTATACTAAGGTAACTACTGCTATGCTATATAGTATGAGGGTCCAGGGATCAGGTCGTCAAACTTATCCTTAAGGTAAGCAAAGAGACTGGAGCTTACCCCATCTTTTATAAAATAAGTCCATACGGTTCTTATAACTGGCAATCAAATTTTTGGACTGGAGATATGACATCAATTCCTTTAACCAGTCCGCGAAGGATAGGACCAACTGGTCCTTCCAATGCCTTAAAACCAACTTTTTAACTGCCATAGATATCAGGGCCATATGGTACCTACGCTCCACACTATCAATCAGAGAGAAGTCACCCAGTATGCAAATTTCTGGAGAGAAAAATCTGCTCAGACCCAGAAGGGGATCCAGGGTCTCCCGAATCAAAGACCACAATGGGGCAACCTTAATACACTCCCAAAAAACATGAATCAGGGTGCCCTCGTCTTGCGAGCACCTGAAGCACACTGGAGCAGGAGTCGGCTTACGCTGAAAAAGCTTGACCGGAGTGAAGTATAGGTTATTAACAATGTTATATTGAACTAAACTAAACCTGTCCTGCGTGTGATATCTGTGTAGATTAGGCCAATAGGTTCTCCACAATGGTACATCCTCGGGAAGAAGATATGTCCAGACCGAGGGACCACCAACCTCCTCCCCCGAGTTAAAAGTCAAGAGGTAGGAGTATATCTGCAAAATGGAGTGGGGCCGGGACGCCAACATAATAACGTTGGAGAGGAAGGGATGAACCGCGGATTGTTTAAACACCGTTCCAAACTTACTACTCACCAGATGGAGCTGGAACACCTTAAAGTCTCTCTGCTTGGGATATCAAATTCTGGTTAGAATATCACTTGATGTGAAAAGCGAAGCTTGGCAGTATAAATGCTCAACCCTGAATCTTTAAGTTGTGGAGCCAGTTTGTTCCTAACCAAGAACCCCCTAAAGTAATATTGGGATTGAGAAAAATCGGCTGCCCTAAGTCCGTATGGTTAGAGATCTGGAAAAACCTGAGACACTGGGCCCACACTTTAAGAGAAACTGCCACCGTATCATCCAGATCAATTGTGAGAGGATTTTGTAAGATAAGGAAGAGTGGATATGTCAAATCTAAGCTCGAGAGAAAAGCCGATTCTAACTGAAGCCAAATTGGGGACAGGCTTTCAGGCTCACAGAGAACTACCTTCCCAACTTGGACAGGTGGGCTGCCCAATAATATAGTTGAAAGTTCGGAAGTCTTAGGCCTCCTCTTTCTTTGGGAAGTGATAGAGAGCCGTATGAACACCGCACCCCTTTCCCTCTCCAGATGAAAGTGGAAAACAAACTATGAAGCTGCTGAAAAAAGGAAAGAGGGAGCCAGAGGTTGGTAAGGTTCAGTGGGTAAAAAATCCGGGGAAGAACATTCATCTTGATGATACTACTTCTGCCCCATAAGGAAATAGGAAGGGATGCCCAACGCTGCAAGTCTTGAGTAATCGAGTCTCTAATATTAATTAAATTTAGTTTTTTGAGCAATAGCGGGTCAGTAGAGAAGTAGATCCCCAGGTACTTAATTGACTTGGAAGCCCACCTCATACCAAAGGAAGAAAAACATCTCTTAAAAGTATAGTTATTTAAGGGAAAGATCTCACATTTCGAAATGTTTAACTTATAGCCAGAAAAGGAGCTAAACCGTTTAATAATATCCAAGGCTGCATCTAATGATGCTACTGGGTCTGACAGATGTAAGAGGACATCATCTGCATACACAGAGAGAACTAGCTCCCGATTATAGAATCTGATCCCTTTAACCCGAGGGGAAGACTTAAGACTAATCAATAGAGGCTCCAAGTATAAATTAAATAATAAAGGAGAAAGGGCAACCCTGCCTAGTGCGGCAAGAAGACTGAAAGAGGATAATACCCATTGCAATAGATTTTTGCAGAGGGCACCTATAGAACACCATTATCAGATTCAGAAAAGGAGTCTGAAGCCCATTTCCTCCATGACATCACAAAAGGACCAATCGACCGATCAAATGCTTTCTAGCATCTAAAGAGACTAATACAACGGATCTGAAGCAGACCGGGTGTATTGCAGATATGTGAAAGGTCCTCAGATGGTCAGCTGCTGATCTCCGGAGACAAAACCTGCCTGTTCAGGGCTCAAAAGCTCCCTCAGATCTTTTTAATCCTCTCAGCAAGTATTTTGGCTAGTATCTTAACATCATAGTTCTGAAGAGAAATGGGACGGTAGCTAGCGGATCAGAAGGTTCCTTATCCACTTTAGGAATTAAAACTATGATGGCTCTCGAACAAAGCGGATCAAGTTCCACTGCAACTAGGAAGTAATTATATAGCTTAAGCAAGATAGGACTAAACCTTTAGCAAAAACTTTGTAAAAATTCGCTGGGAACCCATCTGGGCCCGGTGCTTTGTCCGGAGTCAGAGAGGCAATAGTGCTCTGGATCTCTTCGGTTGAGATAAGAGCCAATAAGCTCGCTTGTTGGGACTCCAATATACTCAGGACACCAATACCTCTTATATAATTGCTGACCTCTGCCCTCGTGTGAAATGTCGGAGGAGGACTGTAAAGATTGGAATAGTATTCCTAAAGACCTGAGCAATCTCTCTGGGCGAGAAACAGTACTTCGGATGAGGAAACCAAAGAGAATAAGCCTTGAGCCTTCAAGCGTGCATGAAGCGCAGGGCCAATAACACGGATTTCTCACGAGATCAATGTACTTAGCCTGAGTTTTAACTAGACAATACTCTATCTTTTCTTTCAGAAGGTCCGAGTATTCATTCTTAACTGAAAGGAGTTCTTTAAGATCTGAAACCAAAGAAGTTGATGAATACCTACCTTCTAACTCCCTTATCCTACCCACCAACTCTAACGACCTAGCCAACCGGGTTTTCTTCCTAAGGGAAGCCATCTTAATAAGGTCACCCCTAAGATAACACTTTAATGCTCCCCATATCATATCCACTCTAGGGGTGGAATCCATTTTGTCGCCAAGAAAAGCGTATATTCTGGAGCTGATCTCAAAACACAATGCCGATCCTTTAATAGTTGAGTATTTAGTCTCCACATGGAGTCACGAGAATAATCAGGGCTTGAAGAGAGATGTAACCAAACCAAAGCATGATCTGACACAATAATCGGCTCTATACCAGATAAAGACACACTCGGGAGAGAGGATAAACTAACTAATATCATATCTAGTCTCTATTTAGTACCATGTGACTGGGATTGAAAAGAAAAGGCCCGACAAGAAGGATTGGCAATACGCCATGGATCACCAAGGCCTAGCATTGAGACCATTTCACAGAGAGCTTTCTGGGCCAAAGAAGGTGCCCGCCTGTCCAGGGGCTCTCTATCCAACGACAAGGGGAAAGGCACATTCCAGTCACCCCCTAACACATATTGAGTTGGCAAAAAACTAGCCAACTTATCTGTTAACTTCGTGAAGAATTCAGGATTACCTCCTACCGGTCCGTATACCGAATCTAGAATTATATTCACTCCGTTTAGATTACCCTTAACTAGAATGAATCTCCCCTCTGGGTCCGAGCAGACCAGATCCTTAGTAAATAAAACGTGTCTCTTACAAGAATCGCCACCCCTTTACTGAAGTGAGAATTCCCAGCAAGGTAAACTTGGGAGAACCCAGACCGAGAGAAAGCAGCTTGGCCTCATCTGCCTAAATGTGTTTCCTGCAGGCACAGAATGTCCACGGGAGCAGGAGCAATGATTGAAAACCTGCAAACGTTTAACCCGATCCCTGAGCCCTCTCACATTCCAGGATACTATTTTAACAGTACTCATAACCACTTTAAATTATCTCACTGCAATTGGATATCCAGAGAAAATATCTCCAACATACTACAGCAGGGTGCACCTCCCTTATAAGAAGTTTGAAATCCCATCGCACAAATCCCACCCACCTCCCCTTACAAATACACCCCAGACCCGAACGAAAATTACTTAAAACATCAACCTGTAACCCCACCATGCCCCCAACCCCAGACTCTAAAATGAATTAACAAACAAACCATCCTAAAAGGATCCCCAAACAAGACTGCTGAACCTAGTACTATAATCAATAGCATGAACCCCCCAGAACACCCCAGAAAACCAACCCCACAAAACTATGTACAGATGGGGTCCGTACAGCAAAAATCCAAGTACAACCTATTACCCCAGGTTACTGACCCCAGTTCCCTACGCGAATCTCCAAACCCCAGAGCCGAGTAGCCATATAATATCAAAAACCCAAACTCCCTCAACATAGATATGACCCCATAACTACCAACCAGCACCTACTACCAGTCGGCCCAGGGCAGAGATTAGCAACCCCCCACGCACGTGCTCGTGATCCCACATCCAACACGCAGATTCACCAAGCCCCCCCGTGGCCGCCCCCTCCCATCCGTCCCTCCACATACCGATGCAGCAAAAGGATTGAGGAATCTAAAGAAAGGGGTAAGGGGGAGGAGAAAAGGCAAATAAACATAAGCATATACAAGCCCCCAATGTCAAACCATTCTTTAGACCTCTTCCCACCAGGCGACCCCATAATGGACCTCCCACACCTCAATAATCAGATGACCACCTACCCGGATCGGCACCAGACAAAAGACAGGGAAGCAGTCCCAACACACCTTCCTCAGAAGACAGAGGTAGCTCATCGGAAATTTGGTAATTGCTGTTTCCAAGGGACCTTTAATACTGCGGACCATAACTGGTCCGCCCCTAGAAGTTCCCTCCGGAAACCACTCCCCGAGAAAAACGTTCGCCGCCCGCCTACGCGCCTCGCAAAACGGGACCAACAACGCGAGCCCAGGCCCTAACTTAGCGACTCATCGCGCCCCCACTCCGCGGCCATCCCGCTAGAAGAGCCCCGAGAAAAAAAAAAAAAAAAGCTCAAACAGCCAGACAAGACCAGGAAAAGGCCACCACAAGAAACAACACGAAGGTAGGTGACGAAAGGGATGGGCAAGGGCAACACAGAAGGCCAGGGAGGGGGGACGCCACAACAACCAACAACAATAGACATAAAGACCATTAAACGACACAAAAACATTAAGAAACAGGCATTAACACAGCCTCCAAAAGTCTTTCAGGCAGTCTTCAACCGGATCCCTTAAACAGGTCAGGCAATCTACTGGTAAGCTCCTTGTGGGCCGCTTCAAGGGTGTTGAAACTTGTGGCTGAGCCTCCTACAGTCACTTTTAAGGTTGCGGGATATATCATCCTGAATGGAATAGCTGCTGCTATAAGCTTCTGGACTATTTGATGGTACGCTGCTCTCTTCTCCCGTATCTCCTTGGGAAGGTCCTGGGCAATCCGAATCTTCGAGGTACCCCACAAAATTTCTTTAAGCTCCCGGGCCTTCACATACACATGCTGCCTTTCCAGGTAACTCAAAATTTAATGATAATCGGACGTGGGGGGTCCAGCTGTAGGTCGAGGGCGCAGCCAACGATGAGCCTTCAAGGTGGTAGAGGCATTTATGGGAGATGGGCCCACTATCTTCACCAAAACTCTGCAGGAAAGCCATAAGTTCTGGGCCTTCTTCCAACGCCGGAAGACCAATTATAAGCAAGTTGTTTCGGCGATTTCGCCTCTCTAGGTCCTCAGTCTTAAATTGGAGTTTCTTCACTTGTTGCCTTAGGTCAGATATCTCCATTTCAGCCCTGGATCTCCAGTTTTCAACAGAAGCAACCTTAACCTCCACATCAGAGACCTTTTTAGTAACATCAGAAAGGTTGCATCGTAAGGATTTAAGTTCCCTGTAAGATCCACAAGCAGCTCTTTCAAGGGTGCAAGCTCCTGGAGAAATTTATCCTCCGATAACGGCATAGGCTGTGGTGATTTATCACTTCCACGGTCCGGCCTAGCTGGGGCCTGGTTCCTCTGCTTTTTTGCGGCCTTCTCAGGGGATGCTGGAGGGGTGTGCTTGGTGAGGGCCTGTTTTAAATCCACCTCCATCGCGATCCAGCTAAGGCTTAAAAATCCAAAACAAGGATTTTTATTGATGGCAAAGAATTATACCACCTACTATTTAACTGTATTTCCGAAGAAAAACGCGTACAAATGCACTTTAAATTGCAGATTAGGCGGCCAAAGGGGGGAGCTCAGGATCTCAGCTGCTGCTCAGATGGATGCCATCACGTGACCCCCCTGGAAAACAGTACATACATACATACATTCACTAAGCATTACTCCTGGGACATCCAGGCTAGGAGTGATGCTAGGTTTGGCACAGCAGTTCTGCAGAGCCTCTTTCCAAAGTAGGTTCTGCATTCCCTCTTCCATAGGGAATTGCTTGGTAGTCTGCATTATGTCAGAATACAGCAAGACTTCATGTTGTTTGAAGAAAAAATTACTCACCATAGTAATGTTTCTTCTAATGGAGTCTTGCTGTATTCTGACCTCCCCCCGCCTCCCCTCTCAGAACCCAGTTTTTGGGAAGTGAGCTGGCAGGTACAGTATTGCACCTCAGGGGTGTACATTGTACCCTCCCTCTTGGGTGGGGTAGCTGTTATTTTTTCTGGTGTTTTATAGCTAAATATTGTTGCTACCTTTCCTTCTTGGGTTCTCGATTTGAGTCTTTTGGGCCTAAAAAGTCTTTGTCCTTTGGCTATATGTTGAACAGTTTCTATACTATGGTATTTACTTAGTTTGCTCATAAGAATCTGATGGTTACACTAGGAAGTACCACAGACAGAGGTTTGAAAACCAAGCTTGAGCTCAACTTTCTATGCTTCTGCATAGAGTTAACTCTTTCCTCTCCGGGGCAGTTCCAAGTGCTGGGGCTAACTGCATTATGTCAGAATACAGCAAGACTCCATTAGAAGAAACATTACTATGGTGAGTAATTTTTTCAAATGGGTTGCACTACATGATGGGACTATGCTAGGGTAGATCTTAATGTTTTGTTCCTGCAGTTCCCTTGGTATGCCAACAGATGGCTGTGAAACCATGCTAGCTGCACAGTACCATTTTTTAGATCAATTTCCAAATGTACTGAATTGAGCCAATATGAAAAAAACTTTCATAGACCAATTACTATTTTTGTATTAACTTCACTGTTTTCCATATCTAAATGATCTAACTCAGCAGGAGATAGAACAACATGATGTTTACTGCGCTCACCTTTCCAATACTTGCTTTGACTAGTATAATTAGCTTTTCTTTTCCTTTTGTTTTTCTCACTTTCTTTCTTATCTTTCTTTTCACCCATAGAAGCAGCCTCTTTCTTTGATCTTGTTTTGTTTATCTTGCTGTCTTTGTTGTTTTTGCTTTCAGTTATAGAAGGTGCAGTCTCATTTTTACCATAGTGTGCATTTACCAAGGTAGTGATGCCCACTACCCCACACACACAAATATTGATATTAAAATTATCCATTGCTCTCCTTCTGTGATTGGGTGGGTGGGGAAATCGGGGAATTCTGCTGTTTTACGATGGCTGTGAAACGGTGCTAGCAGCACAGCACTGATTCACAGCCATCTGTTGGGCTGTCATGGGAACTGCACTTGAGCAAAGAATTGCTGGAGCAAGCATGGATTATTAGAGAACTGTGCTATTTATTTTATTGCAGTTCATACTGGTATCACACAAGCAAACATGGTTCTAACTGTGGAATTAGTCCATGGTTGCTTAATGGTCACCTGTTGCTGTTTATCCAATCCATGTTAGTTATGTTAGTCTCTTGTTTAGAGCCATGTTACAAATAAGGTTCAAACAACATGAAGTCTTGCTGTATTCTGACTAATGCAGTTAGCCCCAGCTTTTAAATTGCCCCAGAGAACAAAGGGTTAACTTTCTATGCAGAGCATAGAATGCTGAGGTCGAGCTCGGTTGGTGTCTCTGTCTGTTTCCCTTTGAAATCTAACCGTCAGATTCTTTACTCCGCCTAACTGAACAGTTGCTCCAGAGATTTCTCCTGCAGCTCGGTTCGAAAGTCGGTTTACTTTCAGTTTTTAACTGAAATTTAATTCTGCATAGTCGGTTGGGTTCAGTCTCTGTCTGTGGTACCGTGAGTACTAGATAGGTTTTGTACTGTTTTTCTGTGTGGAACTCGTAAAAGTGTGGATCGGTTTGTCTGAACCGATCAGTTGTTAATTCTTGTATTTTACTTTAGTGTATGGTTACCAGTCCTTATCGATTCTAAAAAAAAAAAAAAAAAAAAGCAATATTAAAAAAAACAGTGTCTTTTTTCCAAGACCTGTGACACGGTTAGGAACCAATAAGGGAATCTTGCCTGGCGGTTGCCAAAAAAAGGGTAAGTTGGTTAGGTTGTCCATGTCTGAGAAACCCAAGGAAAAAAACGGGCCCACTGGGTTTCAACACTGCAGTGAGTGTGGGGAGGTCTTTGTTAAGGCTGATCACTACACCATTGTCTGGGGTTTGAACACCTCGATTCAGACTGCCAAATTTGTAAAAACTTTCCCAAATCTACCCTTGAAAAGAGATTAGGTAGACTGAGGGAAAAGGAGGCCAAGAGGTCTGCTGACCCGGATGGCCAGCCCGGTTCGGTTCCGACCGAACCAGAAGGAGTGCCCTCTGACATGGGCGATACTTCTTCGGGCAAAAGGAGAGTCAATCGAGGTTGGTTCCGACAAAAGAAACGCAAAGAGAAATCGTCCGGTTCGGCTCCAGAAGCCCGTGTTCCGACCGCCGAGGAAATAGCCAGAGCGATTTTGCATTGTGGAATCGCTTTGCCCGGTTCCAACCGATCCGGCACCTTTTGGCAGGGGCTCGGTTGGGTCGGTTCCCCTGGTTCACGATTATACCCCTAAAGAATTTTATGAACCGGAGTTTGAGGAGGAGGGGGAGTTTGAAGATGATGATGGTGATGGTGAAAGTCTGGGTGTGCCTGTTGAACCGGACATCTCCCCAGACAGACCTCCAGGTGTATCCCCTCCTAGGCTTTCTGAGTCCCCTTCCCACTTTATGTTCTACAGAAAGGTGGCTGAGACCCTCCAGCTTCCTATGGAGGAGGCAGTGGAGGATCAAGAGGAGCCTGATTTTTGTGGAAATGATGGACATCCCAGAGTCCAGGAGACTGTTGTCTATTCCCCTTCACAAATCTTTTGGGAAGCAGACACAAAAAATCCCGAAGTCTCTCAATTCTGTACCTCCTGTTAATAGAAGAATGGACAAGAGGTATACACTTTCAGGCTCAGATACGGAGTTTTTATATCAGCAATGCAGCCATGTTGGGGTTGTGCAGGCTGCTGCCTGTGATAAGGCAAACATTCCCTTGGCTTCACACCCCCCAGACAAAGACTCCAGGAAGATTGATACCATGGCAAAAAAACAGTACATGGCATCTTCTTTGGGACTCAGGCAGGCCAATTATATGGCCTATACAGCCAGGTACCAGAAATCCAGGTGGGACACTGTACTGGCACTGTTTAAGCAGGCCTCCCCCTAGCTAGCCAAGGAGCTGGAGGCGGTGGCTGCAGATGGGATTGAGGCATCAAAAGTTCAGTTTCATGCTGCTGTGGACTCCAATGATGTGTCATCAAAAGTCATGGCTACATTTGTGGCTCTTCGGAGAATGGCTTGGCTCAGATGTACTAGCCTCTTGCAGGATACCCAGGCTAAGGCCATGGATTTTCCTGTAGTTGGGTAATTCTCTGTTTGGGGAGCAGACAGAGAATTACATGAAGAAAATGAATGAGTACAGGACCACTTACAGGAGTGCTCAGGCCAAAGAGAGGCAGGCAACTCCTCAAAGGCAGCAGTCTAGGGGCAGGGGCAGGCCTTTTCACCAAGCACAGGCCTCTTCTCCCTTTTCACAGAGGGGGCTCATCAGAGGGAGAGGCAGAAGGGGGATGAGCAGGCCTGCATCCACCCCTCAGCCTAAAGCCCCTGCCAGGCAGACACCCTGATGGGTCTGCCCGGGTCGATTCTCCCATCCTAGTAGGGGGCAGGCTGGCTCACTTTGTCCAGGACTGGAAGTCTCTTACATCATGGGATGAGCAGGTATTTGTTATTTTGAACCTGTAAAAAATACAGAAGTTCACTGGTGATGCTCACCTGTACCCCCACACAACCTCCTGCTGGGCACCCAGCAGCCTGCACCCTCTAGATCCCCCCCACACCCACACTCACTCACCTGAACTGGTCCCATTGTGAAGTTCCACTGTCCAATCGAAGTCACGCCTTGCTGCTGCAACTGGTGACTGCTGTATGAGAAATAAGGTAATTGCGGTCAAAAATCCCATTGAAATATATTGAACTGCAGTTATCTTTCTCATACAGCAGTCGCTGGTTCCAGCAGCAAGATTCATCTTCTATCAGAGAGAGTGGATCTTCACAGTGGGACCATTTCAGGTGAGTGACTGTGTGTGTGTGTGTGTGTGTGTGTGTGGTCTGGGGGAGTGGTGGGTGCACAGTGGGAGGTCAGATGGGGTTGCGGGTGTGCATCATCGGTGGACTTTTTTTTTTCTTACAGGTTGAAAAAAAAAATACAAGACATCGAGTGACTATTCTTATTTTCCTGATGTGAGGGACATGGCAGGGTTGAGGGGGGGCACTAGACACTAGGGCAAGTATAAACATAAAGGGCACCAGCCATTGGAGGGTGGAATGCCACTAGACACCAGGGAGAAAACAAAGTTTTACAAAGTCAGGCACGGGAGGGTGTGGGTACCACTGGACACTAGGGAAAACTTATTACAAAATATATAGGAAATCAGAGGGTGGGGGGTGCCACTAGGCAGTAGGGATACGTATAACAGATCTAGCCACATATAACATATTTACAGGGATATATATATATATATATATATATATAAACACATTGAGGGACAGTTTTGTTAATTTCAGGATGCGAAGGACTTCCTGAGGGTTAGGGAATAGCACTAGACTGCAGGGCAAGGGCGACACTATACATCATAGAGGGACAATCTTTTTCTTTTATATGTAGGGAATAAAAAGTCCAATATATAGAACAGGAGGTTTCAACTTTAGTGCATAATTTTGCTATCTGTTTATATTTTGACACCAGATTTACAACCTGTCCCAGATATTCAAAAGGGTTGCGCATGGGCGCCTTGATTATTATCATGCACAACCCACAATCTTGTCGGTCGCGATATTTAAAAGGGAAAAGGGTTGCATAAAACTCGATGCACTGGGCGCATCAGTAGTGTATGCAGGCACAGATAGGGGGGGCGGTCCATGTATAAATTGCACAGTCCATATTCAGCCTGGGCCGTGCAGAGTGATGCCGGCGCAACCCCTACCTGCACCTGCACAAAGTTACGCCTAAAAAAAAAAAAAGGAACAAGTTGAGGGCCACCCACAGGTGAGCTGCCGCATTGCAGGGCGCAACACAGCAGCTGCCACCTGTGGGTGGCCATCACCTATTCCCGCCGCCCCATGCCCCGATCGCGAGCATCAGTATTCCCCCACCCAAGTCCAATATCCTTGGTGGTCCAGTGGACCGTGATTAGCTTGATCGCTGGCATAACTGTATCCCCCTCGATTAGCCCGATCGCGGGCATCAGTATCCCAAAGTCCGATATCCCTGGTGGTCAGTGGACGCTGCACAGCGATCGCGGGGCATTCCTCACCCTGGCACCAAGTACGTAAATCCCTTGGTGATCTAGTGGGATTCTACCCCTCGTCAGCCGGGCGGAGTGGTAGTATTCCCCAGCTGTCAGCTTCGCTCGACTGACAGAGTTAGAGCAGCGCTTATCTGGCGGGCTGGAGAGTTATATTGTATTAGTCAGTCCAGATATGTAAATGAATTATTCTCATATCTGACTGACTAGTAGTATGGGGCTGCACGCCTATTGGCTCATGCCTGAACCAATAGGCGGCAGCCATACCGAGCTGTCAGTCGGCGGGTGGCGGGGCGGCAGGCGGTGGTGCTGCTGCCCGCCTGCTGACGGGGAGAGCGGGTGGTGGGGCCCACTGGTGGGGTCGGGGTCCACTAGATCACCAGGGATTTCGACTGGGGTGAGGAATGTCGCCGCGATCGGGCTCCAGTCCACTGGACCACCAGGGATATTGGACTTTGGGGATATCGATGCCCGCGATCAGGCTGATTTGGGGATACAGTTATGCCCGCGATCGGGCTACTCGGGGACACAGTTATGCCCGCTATCGGGCTACTGGGGGAAATACAGTTATGCACCGATTGGGCTAATCGCGGTCCACTGGACCACCAAGGATAGGAGGCATTCATTGTGCCTTACGGGAAGTCCTGCGATTGGGCTGCAGGGGGCGTTGGTCCCCGACGGCTGCTGCCTGGCAGGGCGCCAGGCGCAAGTCGTTGGGGATCGGCGCACCTGCATGCTAATGGCCTGCAAATGGGGCCATAATCAGATGCAAATGGCTCCCCATGCTCCTTGCATAAATTATGGCCCCATTTGCATGTTACCCTTTGAATATCGCAGGTGCTGTGCATGGCGCAATGGAACTTGCACCACTGCATCTCAATGCTCCACTCTGACCACTTGCGTGGTGCAGTTCCACTGCGCCATGCACAGTGGGGGTGTCCAGGGGGCGATATTCAAAGCAGTTGCGCCATAGCACAACCCCATTGAATATCACCTTGGCCACACCCTTGCACAACTATTTTGAGTGGTGCACAGGCTTGTACCACAAACAGGTGCAGTTTGAATATCTGGGCCCCTGTGTTTTTTTGGCACCCCACCTTATGAACAGTGTCATTGGAGTTACCCAAGTCTTGCCTGGAAGGAGATTTCATGACCAGTTGGTGAAATCACCTTTTGGATGGGATTTGAGCATGTTCACTAGTCTTGTTCATGAGGTGGGGTTATAAGAAGGGTATGTTGTTAATTTGGGGTCAACATATGTTACGATAGTGAAGTTTTGCACATCCATTAAAATTATGCTACTCTTGCTCGTAAGTTTTGCTCTTTACAATATTTTCTTCCTAAACTTTCAACATGGCCATTTCTTTACACCAACTCATGAACTTGACATCTGCCATTTCTCAAATCTTTGTCGAAAACTGTTTCTGCACCTCTGGCACGGTATGATGTTACGGTGGCACCAAATCACATTTTGGCGCAGATTTGAAATCTTTCACTACCAGCTTAATGAGCTAGGGTAATAGGGCTGTGCTGAAAGTTTGCATGCTGTTGTGGTACGGGCCCTGTGGTCCCACAGGAAAATAAGGTACGATTACACTATGTGAAAAATTATATATGGATGCGAGCATAGGGCCTTGTGCTCCCACAGCCAAATAAGGATACGATTATACTAGCTCAAAAAGTAAGAAAATAAATTGCCAGAAACTTTGTTAGTGCACTAGTTAAGGTTAAAGCGGCAGAAGTAGGGAAATGTGGCATTAAGGTTTTCAACTCTACCCCCGGCAGCACAGCAGTTGTGGGGTGTGCCTTGGGGTTCTCAAGCCTAACACTCATCCCATTCCACCCGTAAATAAGGTCAGATGTGTATTGTATACGAGAATGGGGTGGCGTGTAGCACAGAGCCTCAAAATACCTAATGCTGAAAGAAAAAGTTGAGGTATTAGGCCAATGCCACATTTCCCTATTTTTGTCGCTTTAACCCTAACTAGTGCATTAGCAACGTTTTTTTTTTTTTGTAGTAGATATATGTATATGTATTTATGTTTATACACAAAACACACATACACATACATACACACACCTTTCAGTAAATTGGCACATTAATGATTCAGTATTCTGATTTATTCATTTGCTTATAGCAGGCACTTCACTAATCATTTCTTGTTGCCTGTAGAAATTATACAGCTTGTTCAAACACCATGAAGTCTTGCTATAATTAGGACTTATTGCAGTTAGCCCCTGGCTCTGAACTGCCCCGGAGAGGAAACAGTTAACTCCAGAGAGATCTGGAGTTCCACAGCGCGAGGGCGCTGTTCAAAGCTCTATCTGGCCAGTTTCAAATGAAACTGCCAGATTCTTTACTCCGCTTTCACTGAACAGTCGCTCCGGAGATCAGCTCCTTCAGCTCGGTTCATTTCGCGGTTCAAGCGAGTTTATTCGGTTCATTTGAACCGCAAAAGTGTCTATTTTACTGCATTTTCGGTCAAAGCTCTATCTGGTAAACCGTAAGTACTAGTGTTTAAGTCTGTGTGGAATTCATTATCGGTTCAGTCTGAACCGATCGGTTTGCTTAAAATAACGAATTTATTCATTGAATGGGCTTTTAGAAGTGCGGTTCCCGGTTCTTATCGGTTCTAAAAAAACCTAGCATTATCTGGGTTTTTTCAAATACCCGTGACACGGTTAGGAACCGATAAAGGTGTCTTGCCTGGCACAGCCGTTTAAAGGGCAAGTTTTTTGGTTAGGCTGGCATTATGTCTGAGAAACCCAAAAGAAAAACCGGGCCCACTAGGTTTCAACACTGTGATGTCTGTGGGGAAGCCTTTGCCAAGGCTGACCCACACACCACTTGTGTCTATTGTCTGGGGGCTGACCACCTCCTGTCAGACTGCCAGGTGTGTAAAAATTTCCCTGCAGCCACCCTGGAAAAGAGATTGGGCCGGCTCAGGGAACGAGAGGCCAAAAAGTCCGCTGACCCGGATGGCCAGCCCGGTCCAGCACCCACTGGACCAGAGGGAGTGCCCTCTGACCAGGGTGAGACTTCCTCGGGCAAAAGAAAAGCTGGTTCAGAGGAACCAGTCCCAGTAAAAAAGACAAAGAAATCAGCAGGTCTGGAGTCCAAAATTGTGTCTCCAACTGCTGCAGAGATAGCAAAAGCCATACAGATTGTTCAGTCTTTGTCTCAGGGACTTTTCAAACCCCCTTTAGTTGGGAAAAGGGTGGCTCGTTCAGGTCCAGTGGTTCAGGATTATGATGTTGAGGATTTTTATGAACCACAGGAGGAGGAGGAGGAATTTGATCAGTGCATTTGTGACTGGGAAGGTCTGGACGTGCCCATTGAGCCGGACATTTCTCCAGACAGACCCTTTGAATCTCCCCTTGCTGTCTGAGTCCCCTTCTCATTTTAGGTTTTATAAAAGGTGGCAGAAACCTCCAGCTCCCTTTAGAGGAGGCTGTGGATGAGCAAGAGGAGCCTGATTATGTAGAAATGATGGATATTCCAGGGTCTAGAAGGTTGTCTATTCCTTTACATAAGTCATTTAGGAAGCAAACAACGAAGATTTTAAAAAATCCTCATTCTGTCCCTCCTGTAGGTAAAAAAAATAGACAGAAGGTATACTTTATCAGGCCCTGATACAGACTTCCTCACTGACCAGTGTAGTCATGTAGGTGTTGTTCAAGCTGCAGCCTGTGACAAGGCTAATATTCCCCTGGCCTCACATCCTCCTGATAAGGATTCCAGGAAGATTGATGCCATGGCTAAAAAACAATATATGGCAGCTTCGTGGGACTCAGACAGGCTAATTATATGGCTTATGTGGCTAGATATCAGAAATCTAGATGGGACACTATATTGCAGTTGGCCAAGCAGGCCCAGGGCCAGCTGGCTAGTGAGTTGGAACAAGTGGCTGCTGATGGCACTGAAGCCTCTAAAGTTCAATTTCATACTGCTGTTGATGTTAATGATGTTTCCTCTAGGGTCATGGCCACTTCTGTAGCTCTCCGTAGGTTGGCATGGCTCAGATGCACTAATCTGTCCCAAGATACTCAGTCAAAGGCTATAGATTTTCCGGTGGTAGGAAATTCTCTATTTGGGGATCAAACAGAAAATTACATGAAAAAGATGGATGAATACAGAACTACCTACAAAAGTGCCCAAGCTAAGGAGAGGCATGCCATCCACAAAGGCATGCCCCAGGGGTAGGGGCAGGCCTTACCACAGGCCTTTTATCAAGTTCAGGCCTCTTCAGCCTTTGCACAGAGGGTTTTTTTCAGAGGCAGAGGTAGACGGGGCACAGGCAGACCTCTCCTCTTCTCAGTCTGAAGCTGCTGCCAACAGGCACCCTGACGGGTGTCCAGGGCCATTCTCCTCTACTGTGGGGGGCAGGTTGGCTTATTTCAGCCAGAACTGGTTGTCCCTAACTCAACAAATGGGTTCTGGAGGTGGTAGCCAAGGTCTGGTTCTCAGCTTCAAGCAGTTCCCAAAGATGAGAGCCAGACATTTTCCTCCTGCAAATCCTTCAAAGCCCTCTTGCTTTGGAAGCAGAGGTTTCTTCTCTAGACTGCAAAGCAGTGGAAAGGGTTCCTCCTTGCCATCAGGGCAAGGGCTGTACTCGAGATACTTCCTACCCTAAAAAGACAGGAGAATGGCGGCCCATCCTAGATTTAAGGTTCCTGAACAAGCATCTTTTGAAACCAAAGTTCAAAATGTTAATTCTGGCAATGATTTTGTTTTCCCTAAGGCCAGGGACTGGCTAGCTTCCTGGACCTCAAGGATGCCTATTTTCATATCTTGATCAGGCCTTCTCACCGAAAGTACCTCAGGTTCGACTGCCCTCTGGCCACTACCAGTTCAGAGCAATGCCCTCGCCTCACTTCTGCTCCAAAGGTTTTCACAAAATGTCTAGCTGTGGTAGTGGCTCATTTAAGAAGGCAAGGTTGCTGTGTTTCACCTGACGACTGGCTCATAGTGGGTCAGTCTCCAGATCAGGTAAAATCCCACTTGCAAGTCACCCAGCAGCTTCTCACTTGCTGGGATTCCTGCTGAATTTTCCAAAGTCAGTTCTGGAACCAGTTCAGGTACTAACTTTCATAGGTGCAGAGTTGAACACAAAGTCAGCCAGGGCATTTCTTCCTGAAAGAGGACAGAATATTTGCCCTGGCATCCTCCTTACCCTGCGGTCTCTCACCAGCAAGGCACTTTCTGCAACCCTAGGGCACATGGCTGCTCTCACAGCTGTCGTGCAGGGAGCAAGATTTCAGATGAGGGACATCCAGTTCCACTTGAGGTCCTACTGGTCTCAAAGGAAGGACCCCCTTACCAAATTAGTCCCAGTGACCAAAACCCTGATCCTAGCCCTTCAGTGGTGGCAGGATCAAAGCAATCTAACTCAGGGGGTCCCCTTCTTACCCGTTCTTCATTCCCTCACCCTCACCACGGATGCCTCCCTGTTAGGGTGGGGGGCTCACTTGGGCGACCTTTCCACTCAGGGAGTGTGGTCCCCTCAGGAATCTCTGCTCCACATCAATCTTTTGGAACTCAGAGCTGTTCTCTTAGCTCTCCAGGCTTTTTCAGCTACTGTCCAGAACAAGGTAGTTCAAGTCAGGACAGACAACACCACAACAATGTGGTACATCAACAAGCAAGGGGGCACTCGGTCTTCAGCCTTGTGCACCGAAGCAATGAAGTTGTGGTCTCTGGCTTATTCCCTGAATACCTTCCTGATAGCGGTTCACCTCCCAGGGAAGGACAATGTCCTGGCGGATGCCCTCAGCAGGATCTCTCAGGGCCATCACGAATGGGCCCTGAATCCTCTGGTGCTGGGGACAGTCTTTGCTAGATGGGGCACCCCTCAGATAGATCTTTTCGCAGCCCCAGACAACCACCAACTTCCTCTGTTTTGTTGCAGGCCTCCAGTGCTGGGATCAGTCCCCCTGGACGCCTTTCAGTAGGATTGGAAAGGGAAGTTCCTGTATGCCTTTCCTGCCTTCCCTCTCCTCTTCAGGGTACTAGTAAAAATCAGAACTCAGCCCTGCAAAGTGATTCTGATTGCTCCAGACTGGGCCAGGCAGCCCTGGTACCCTCTTCTCCTGTCCCTGACATTCCACCTCCCTGACCTTGCCCAGGACCCACGACCTGCTGACCTGTGCACAGGGAGAGTGTGGTACCGGACCTCAATTCCCTCCACCTCAAGGCCTGGTTCTTGAGGAGCTAGAATTGCTGATTTACACCTTCTCAAGGTGTCCTGGATATTTTGAAGGCTTCTAGGAAGCCTTCCACTAGGCCACTTACAACTCCAAGTGGAAGAGGTTTTCCTTTGGTGTTCTGAGAAGCAAATTGTACCAGAATCTGCTGACTTGGCCATTTTATTGGACTATTTGGTCCATCTAAATTCCCTAGGCCTCAAACCAGCTACTTTGAAGGTTCATCTAGCAGCTGTTTCTGTTTTGTTTCTGCAGGAAACCTGTTTCTCTCCTCTCACCCTGTGTTTTCCAAGTTTTTAAGGGTTACTTCACACTAACCCTCCTTTCGGGAACCAGCTCCGCCTGGGATCTGAATGTTTGCATTGCTCAGCTAATGCAATCCCCTTGAGCCTCTGTCTTCGCAGATCTCAAGTTTTAACTTGGAAGACTGTCTTTCTAGTGGCTATCACTTCTGGTAGGCGATAAGGAATTACAAGCCTTGTCAGTGGAAAAGGATTTTATTTCTTTCACAGAGATAAAGTAGTCCTCAGGACTAACAGAAAGTTTTTACCTAAAGTGGTTTCAGATTTTCATCTTAACCAATCCATCTCTCTTCCAGTATTTTTCACTGAGCACTCTTCCTCAGGGGAGAGGAAACTGCACAGTTTGGACGTCAAAAGAGCCCTAAGCTACTATTTGGAACGCACCAAGGGTCATAGGTTCGAATCCCTCCAACTCTGCCTTACCTATGGAGAAGTGGGCAAAGGGAGACCTGCCACTAAGAGGACAATCGCAAGGTGGATTGTCTCTTGTATCCAGTTCTGTTACCAAAAACTAGGTAGAGAACCTCCCTCAGGACTGAGGGCTCATTCCACCAGGGTACAGCTGCATCTCTAGTGGCTGCTAGAGATATTCCCATTTTGGAAATTTGCTGTTGCTACCTGAAGACAGTCCACACCTTCTCACGCATTATTCCTGACGCCCAGTCCAGAGAGATGCTTCGCTTTGGCACAGCTGTGCTTCAGGAGCCTATTCCCTAAGTAGGTTCTGCCCTCCTCCTTGGAGGTACTGCTGTATAATCTGCAATAAGTCTAATTATAGCAAGACTTCATGGTGTTTGAAGAAAAATTACTCACCTTAGTAATTGCTTTTCTTCTCATGGAGTCTTGCTGTATTAGACAACCCCCACCCCTCTCAGAATTCCTACTTGGTAATGGGTTGGCAAATTAGTGCAAGCACTGTGTCATGCCATTTTAGTCTCTAGTCTCTCCCCGTTTCATTTGGGTTAGGGAACTAGGTAATTCTGTTTTTGTTAAGTGGTAGATGGTCCCTCTGGACTTGAGTCTTTTGGGGAGAGGGGCCTATTAGTGCTTGTCAGGGGGTGATCCTAACAACAATAGGTAATATTGTTTTTATTCTGTGATTGTTGTCGTGTTTTGTTGTTTTACTACTGGTAGGTAGCCAATGGCTAGTGTAGAGCTTTTTCCACACAGACTTGCTATGTTAGTTTAGCTTCGTAAAGAACCTGGAGGTTTCATTTGAAACTGGCCAGATAGAGCTTTGAACAGCGCCTTCGCGCTGTGGAACTCCAGATCTCTCTGGAGTTAACTGTTTCCTCTCCGGGGCAGTTCAGAGCCAGGGGCTAACTGCAATAAGTCCTAATATAGCAAGACTCCATGAGAAGAAAAGCAGTTACTAAGGTGAGTAATTTTTTCTTCTTCCAGTTGGAAAAGTTTTAGAATTATCGTTGTTTGCTATACAGTACCTTGCTCTGATGGATGTTTGGTCACAGATTAAAATCTAAATGATCGAAAATTACAGGGTACATGAATATGAGTGCTGGATTCTTCAAGAAAGGTACTGCAGAAATCTTTTTTCTCATTTACTACGTAACTGGTGATACATACAGTATATTTATGAAAGTCAGTTATGTTGGTCATTGGGGGTGGTGTTTGAGTCTATAATTTACTCTAACAGTTTTCTGGACTGCCGGAGTTGAGGCACTGAACACTTACAACTAGCATTCAGTGCTGCTAGAGACCGCTCGTAAAGCTATAGCTGAACAGCTGAGTCACTGGTTGGGGTACACGTTACCCACGTGTAAATAATTTCCATTCTCAATAATGGAGATAACAGAAAAGGAAACTGTGGTATGTCTGATAGAAGCTTTCTTTCTTATGCTATATTTTTGGTTCTGTTCACGCCTAAGATAATGTTGGAAATTCATGGGACAATCGGAAGCGTATGTTTCCTGTTTGCTGCATTGTTTGTTATTGTACCCACCTAGTATAGTTTCAGTAGGTCTTACAGTAGGTGACATACCTGTGTTTGAATTGAGCTCTTACACAGGTTTTTCTTGCATTCTTATATCATTTTAGTTAAAAATTGTACCCATCAGTTCCAGTGCTACCTTTGTTTCTTTGTATGTAAGTACTCAATGTTTGAATTACAGTGGAGCTTGCTAGGGCTGGGCCCCCATAGCAGTGCTAACAGTGGAGTATTTTCAGATGATTTGGGGAGCATCCTTTCAGGTGCAATAAATGCTTAATGCATGAAAATGTGAAGTACAGTTTTTTTTTTTGTAACAACTTGATTTCATCCACAGCCTCAAACGAGCTGATTTCCCCATGCCGAACCATGTACTAGAATCTGAATGGAAATTGGCATCACATGCAGAGGCCCATGCCTTGCTCCTGTTGCTTTCCAATAATCAGATCTTTCTTATTCATTGAAATATTGGGTCACCTTTTTTCCCCCTGCTCACTTCCTCAACCATTCTTTTTATTGTTTTTAAAATGTGTTTAGTCCTTCTTGGGTTATTTTGGGGTTCTTATCTTATTGTTGGGTGAATAGGAGGCAGTATAACGCAGTGGGTTAAGGCTCTGAGCTACAGATCTGGAGACCTGAGTTTGAATCCCATAGTCACCTAGGTGCATACTGCGCTATCCTGAGCAAGTCACTTAACTTCCTTGTGCTCCCAGGTTGCATCTGGAAACAAGCTTCGGCTTAGTGTGCTACTCCTGGTTAAACAGTGTTAACCTTTCCTTTCCGTTATTGGCTCTGTGCACAGATCTACTAAAAAACACAAATCTCAAAGTCATTACAGAAGTCTTTGGACTCCTAGATTAAAATTGAATCAAATGGTTAGGCTCAGCAGTACACCCAGGCATCTCCAGCAGCTGAGACCTAGTCTTCCCTGACTGTGATTCTTTTCCTCAAATAAACAAAAGCACAGATACCTTGTTTCAAATATTACCTGCTCAAGCAGGACCTCTTCGGTTCCTATCAGGTGTTAATACTACTGTGTGGCTTTTATTAGAAGGTGATTAGGACACTATGCATATGATCCGGCCTGTTACAAAATGTCCATCAAGCCAGCATAGTAGGACAGCGGTAATGCTACCACTCGCTACGCTGGTGACCTGGGTTTCAGAAACTTATGCAGGTCTGTTGTGGGCCAGCCTGGGGGTGGCATTGAGCATTCCGTGGAGAGCTCTTATCCTTTGGGCTGGGGTAACATTGCATTCCTTGCTTGCCTGCCATGTGGAGAGGCCAAGTAGCAGCACATCAGATGCACAGCAAAGGGAAGGGGTGGCTGCTGGATGCCAGCATGCAGGCACGCCACTGTGCATGTGCATTATTGCGTGTTGGCAACCCTTGGGCGGGCCTGAACATTAGGAGACCATTCTCACAAGCTCTGTACCATCGACTGTGGCACTAACCCGCCAGATACGGTACAGGGCAAAATGGCGAAGTTAAGTCCCATGGAACATGGATAACAGGAATGGTGCATGCAGCAAATAGGGGAAGGCTGGGCAGAAGAGGAAGTAAACAAGAATTAAAAAAATATTTCTAGGGATGTGGATATGATGTTCTTGCCGCACTATCTGGGAGTTGCTTTTCCCTTTAAGGATCGCCGGAAATGTCTTCAAGCTGGCTCCTCCAGCCCACCTGGGTGGTAACTCCCATGGCTCTGCCCCATGACGCCAGATCTTCCTTTCTGCTGGAAGAAGCAGGTTCCCTCCTTACCGCTTCTGCGTTGTGTAGGCCCTGGTGCTTAAATCTTTGGATTTACTACCTAAACTTACAACAAAACTCATTTGAATTTTGTCTTCACTTGTATCTTCAATTGCAACCGCCATGGAGGATAAATCCTTGCCTGGGTTTTGCCAGTGCCCTTGTGAGCAGAAGATGTCCCATACGGACCCCCATAGCTCGTGCATCTACTGTCTGGGCCACAATCACGATCCGCAGGCCTGCGACTTTTGTTGGTCATTCCACCCGAATGTTCTTGACGACTTTGCTGCCTGCCTGAAGTTGGGCTGACTGGAAAAACGTTACCTGTCGGTCAAATCAAAGGATACCCATTGGGTGGTCTCTGTGGCTGCAGAGTCTTCCAAGCAGTTGGAATAATGTAAGGCCTTCGAAGATGAGGTGGTTTAGACTGCTGCTCAATCCTCTTCTGCCTTAGCCTTTGTTCCATTCCAGTTGGGCTCCACCTATTCAACCTCCTTCAAGGAGCTGTGCCAGTCCCTCTTGACCAAAGGAGAGGGCTCTATAGAGTCGCACAGTTCCCACTCGTGCAAGAAGGTGTCCAAGAAGGATATAGAGAGAAGACTCATCGTCGACAATCCTGGATCCGGGAACGTTCCCGCTCTCAGGAAATTTCGGTTTTGACTGTGGTTGAAACTGCGGCCTTGGCCGCTGGCTTCATGGTAACCCCGTCAGGCCAGTTGGTTGAGACGCCAGCCGACAGTGTGGCCAAGATTTTTCTCGACCCTGTCGACCGGTTGTCATCTGAAGAGGCCAACAACTCTTTTTTTTCAGGACTCCGGTCCTGCCAGTGACCACTGATGGGTCGGCCCAGCTTGCTGAGCCGGAACTGCTGGTCATCAGCCAAGACCAGGAGGAGCCGCTGACCTCCCCAGCTCCCTCCGAGGCCCTCTATCAGCACCACCGATGGTCGAGGTCTCTGTCATCTTCGACTTCAGGGTTGAGCATGTCCCGCCATCGGCGGTCTCGCTCTTGGCACTATGGTAAGCGTCGCTGCCACTACTCGTCTTCGTCCTTCTCGGGTGAGGAAAGGCTTCGATGCAAATTGCGTCAATGCTACGAAGACCTCATGTGGCAACAGTTAGTTCTGTCCAGGCCGAAGCAGGCACCAGCTACCACCCTGGTCATTACCTGGCTGTCGCCCAAAAGGCAGATGCTGACTCCCCTGGTACGGCCAGTCAACACCATTCCTCCCCCAGCAGAGCTGGTTCAGACCATGTTGGCTCAGCCAAAGCAGGCATCTTCACCAATCGTGATGGAGTCGCCACCTAAACAGCCGATGACCGGGGCTCCAACCAGGGAGTCTCAGCCGGCCAAGGGGCTTCCCCATCCGCTGTCTGTCACCCTTATGCCGGACCACCTGTGGCGGGTCGAGGGAGGCATGGGTGGCCGCCTGCTTTATGTGGACTCCTCAGGGTCTGAGGATTCCTCCTTGCACTCCTGTCCACTGGACACTAAGTCGATCGGGGATCTCTCCACGGACGAAGGCCCTACTTCATTCATGGGCATTCTTTGCCTTATCTCCAAGTCTACAGGGATGAAGCTGGAGCCCATCCAAAAGCGGGCTCGATATCCTCGCACAGACATTCTAGACAAAGGAGACTGTCCGATGGAGGCCTTCCCAGTGGCTGAGGCCATTGTTGGCCCTGCCTTGGAGCTTAAGCCCTTTTAATCCTCCACCCCTGTGGCAAAACCAGCTCAGCATCAGTCTGGTGAGCAGGCTCAGTCCTGGTGACCTCGGGCCAAGTCCATGGCCTCTGTGGTCTGAAAGCCCGGAGTGAAGGCACCCAGTGGCTCCTCGGCCGGATCCTCCTCCTCCTCCTCCTCTAAGCCTGCTCAGTGATGGAATGGGGGTTGCCCCCCTCATACCCGTCATGCCTCCCCGGGTTGTCCTGTGGGGGGGATGGCTCCGTCACTTCCTTTCTGCCTGGTCTGCTTTTACCATGGACAGTTGGGTGCTGGACGTAGTCAGTCAGGGTCTGCCTCTGGAATTTGAGCAGTACCCTCCAAGCGTAGCACGTGCCCCAAGGGAGGACTTGATATCCGCAGACATTCGGTCGGCTCTTTGAGACAACATAGCCCAGCTTCTCTGCAAGGAGGTTGTGGTCAGAGTTACGGACCCTCCGGAACACCCAGGGTTTGTGTCCAGGTACTTCTGGTGCCAAACCGGACGGGGTGGGGGCTGGCGCCCCATTCTAGATCTGCACAACCTGAACAAAGTCCTCAGGTCCTGTGCCTTCAGGATGGTAACTCTGTCCCAGGTCATACCACCTCTGAAGCAACACATGTGATTTTGCTCTCTGGATCTTCAGGATGCGTTCTTTCACGTCCCAATCTGTCCATCCCATTGAGGTTCCTCAGCATACAAGCAGAAGGAACCCTTCATGAGTTCTAAGCCATGCCTTTTGGCCTCTCCTGAGCCCCCAGGATCTTCACCACATGCATTGCAGTAGCAGCAGCTTACCTGAGGTTCCAGAGTGTAACTCTACCTGGATGACTGGCTGACAAGTCCCACCAGCAAGGAGGTGGAGTGGTCCAGGGACCTTGTCCTCCAGACCTGTATTGACCTTGGCCTCCTGATCAATGAGGTCAAGTCTAACTCGTGCCCTTGCAGGTGATCAGCTTCATTGGGGCCGAGCTCCACTTGTGCCAGGCCAGAGCTGGCTCCTGGTGGACAAGGCAGAGGTTCTCTCCTCCTTTGCCCAGTCATTTCTGGTTGAGCACTTGCGCCCTGCCCGGGACTTCCTGGGACTTCCTGCACCTTCTGGGTTACATGGCAGCTTGCACCAGCATGGTCCGATGGGTCCATTGGCATATGCGCTTCCTGCAGTGGGAGCTGGCCAGCCCGTGGTCTCAGCGCAAAGATCACTTTGACCAACTGGCCACTGTGACGCAGAGGATGTGGGATGCCCTCCAGTGGTGGCTCATCCCAAAGCATCTGCAGCAAGGTATCCCGTTTGTCCATCCAGAGCCGATGGTCATCCTGACGACCTACACCTCTCTCACGGGCTAGAATGCTCACCTGGAGGAACACAGAGTCCACGGACTCTGGACCCCTCAGGAGTCTTGATGCCACATCAGCCTGCTGAAGCTCTGAGCGGTTCAGCTAGCCCTGACTGCATTCCCTCCATTTGTCCAGGGTCAAGTGGTCCAGGTCCAGACAGACAATACCACGGCCATGTATGACCTCAGCAAGCAGGACAGGACACACTCCTTGCCTCTTTGCATGGAAGCTCTCCACATCTGGACCCTCGTTCGCGGCCTGGAGGCAGATCTCCTAGTCATCCATGTGGCAGGAGCCTTAAATCAGCTGGCAGATGCCCTCAGCTGAGTGGCAAGGTGTCTCACGAGTGGTCCCTCCACCCAGAGGTAGTTCACAGTCTGTTCTCCCAGTGGGGCACCCCTCAGGTAGACCTGTTCACCTCCAGGGAGAACGCAATGCTGAGGCTGTTTTATGCCTGCCCACCTCAGCAGGACTCACTGCAGAGGGATGCATTCTTGAGGCTGTGGACCCCAGTCCTCTTCTATGCCTTCCCCCCACTTCCCTTGATCCACAAAATGCTCCTCAAGGTCAGGAGGGACAAGGCACAGGTGATCCTGGTGGCTCCGGATTGGCCCCGCCATTTTTGGTACTCCAGTCTCCTCAGCCTTGGCAACAGGCTCCCGAGGTATCTTCCGGCACTCCCGGACCTGCTTTCCTTCAATCAAGGGAAGGTGCTCCACCTGGGCCTTCAATCCCTCCACCTGACTGCCTGATTCCTGAGTGGCTAGAATTCCAGGCTTTGGGTCTCTCCTAAGATGTCCTCACTGTGGTGGAGGCATCTAGAAAGGAATCGACCAGAAAATGCTGTTCCTTCAAATGGAAGAGATTCTCCATTTGATGTCAAGGCAAGAGGTTGGACCCTTCGACCTGTCCTGTGGCCAGCGTTTGAGTATCTGTGGTCTCTCTCCCAAGGGGGTCTTCGGTTGATGACCCTTAAGGTGCACCTGGCAGCCATCTCTGCTTACTGGACGCAGGCTGGTCAGCAGTCGGTGGCACAGGAGAATGTGGTCTGGTGTTTTTTCAAAGGCCTTGACCACATTTCCCCTCCAGTGCGTGAACTACCACTGTGCGACATTATGCTGGTTTTGGCAAAGCTCATGGGCAAGCCATTCGAACCGATGCACAGGTGTGACATGTCTCACCTGTTGTGGAAGACCACCTTCCTGGTAGCTGTCACATCAGCCAGAAGGATCAGTGAGCCCCAGGCACTCTCGGTGGACTCTCCTTACTTGGTCTTCCACAGGGAAAAGGTTGTCTTGCACCCCAACCTGATGTTCCTCCCGAAGGTTGTGTTGGAGTTTCACCTGAACCAGGTGATGACTTTACCGGTGTTCTTCACCAATTACATCTTGGAGGCTGAACACGGGCTCCATACTCTGGACCTGAGGTGAGCGCACGCTTATTACAGAGAGCACATGGCTGGAGTTCGGGGAGAGGTTTGCCAGCTGTTTATCACCTATGCCGAAGCCGCACCTGGCAGACCTGCAGCCAGGCAGACGATTGGTAGGTGGATCACAACCTGCATTGATCTGTGCTATAGGTTGGTGAGTAGGGAGCTTCCTGGAGGGCTATGGGCTCATTCCACCCACCATACCGCTGCGTCTAGGGACGTCCCTATCCATGTAATCTGCAGGGCTGCTACCTGGAAGTCAGCACACACCTTAATTTCCCGTTACCACATTGACCTTGAGTCACACCGGGATGCTGATTTTTGGGGCCTCAGTTCTCCAATCACTGTTCCCGAAGTAGGGTGTGTCTGTGCCTTGCCTACCTCCTCCCGGAGAACTACTACGAGTCTGACTGACAGTGTGGATAGAACATCATATCCACATCCCTAGAAACACAGGTTACTCATCTGTAACAGTAGTTCTAGGACTGATTTATGATGTTCATCCACACGGACCCATCTGACCTCCCCAGCTTCGGCGCATAAACTCTGTTACCAATGGGCAAGATCTGGCATCATTGGGCGGAGCCATGGGAGTTACCACCCCGGTGGGTGGGAGGAGCCAGCTTGAAGACATTTTCAGCGATCCTTCAAGGGAAAGGCAACTGCCAGGTAGTGTGGATGAACATCTTATACCACTCCTAGAACTACTGTTACAGGTGAGTAACCTGCGAATACATCAAGCCTTGAAAAAAACAACCAGATCCCTTTAAAGAGCACCTTTCTCGGTGCACTGTAAAATCATCAGGAGGCTCCCTTACCTGACTGTGAGTTCCTCTGTAGCAGTTGTATAATTTTCTCTTTAGTCCCCTAAGGAAGGGATTGTATTTTGACCCCAAGTGGGCTAGCTGCTTGTTCACTTCCACTTCCTGATCTCCAACGCCATCCCCGTGCTTCCTTGTTTCGTGATGTCATCATATGACTAGCGTGGGGACATGTTCCATGCAAGCCTATGGAGCGGTATTTTAAAAGTTAGTTTTATTATTTTATCCTGACTTTTAGCACAAATCTGATTCAGTTTTCAAGTAACAAGGCTCTTGTTACTTGAATACTGGCTCCGGTTTGTACTAAAAGTCAGGTTAAAATAGTAAAAAATAACTTCTAAAATAACGCTTCATAGGCTTGCTTGGAGCACGTCCCTGCGCTAGTCATATAATGACATCACAAAACAAGGAAGTGCAGGGACGGTGTCTGAGATCAGGAGGTGGAAGGGATCAAGCAGCTAGCACCCTCAGGGGCAAAATATGATCCCTGCATTAGGGGACTAAAGAGAAAATTGTACAACTACTACTACAGAGAAACTGTCAGGGAAGGGAGCCTCCTGGTGATTTTGCAGGCAAGGAGAAAATCTGGGAAAGGTGCTCTTTAATGGAATACAAATCAAATATACTAAAACGACAAAAGTATCATTTACAATTGTTAAAAGCTGTCTTCCAGTGGTTTTTTTTTCTTTTTACCGTGCTTTTTCTTTCCTGAAAGAGAACTTTATAACGCGTTATTGATGGCTTTTGTTGTTTTTGTTTGTTTTGCAGTGGCATTTATTTTTAACTGGATTGGATTTTGTCTGTCCTTCTGTATAACCAACACTATAGCTGGGAGATATGGTGCAATCTGTGGATTTGGACTATCCCTTATAAAATGGATTCTTATTGTCCGGGTAAGTCTTGCAGTAGTAGGAAGAAATTATTATTTTCTGAGTCCGTAAAACAGTAACTGCACTATCTACTTAGCATGTTTCTGATGTGTTTTTATTTGAAATAAAATAAAAGCAGGCTTTATAATAAATAAAATATGGGTGAAATATAAAACGAAAGAATATGCAAGCAATAATACCCGACATGGTGGGCAGTATTGGGCATTTAGAAAATGGGCATTTGCTGGTATTGTCATAAAAATGTTAAAATGAGGGGAAAAAAGACAGAAAAAGAAACATTTTATTGTAAAGTAGTTCCTGTACTTGACACTTGCCAGTAGAGGGCACTGCTTCTTTTGATATTTTTCTTTAACACCTCAGTTTGCTTTTCATAGTTGGAGTACTGCTTGCATTTTTATTTCTTGCTGGCATTTTTATGGAGTAGCTGTCCTTTTCTTTTTGGGGTTGGTGTCCGTGATGAGATGTTGCAATCCGATCGCAATCAGGACAGGAAGTACCTAAACAGAGGTCAAGCACAGAAATTAACAGAAAGTAAGGGAATCTTAAGGTTATTTCTGTAGGTAGTCGGATACATGTCTTCTCCCCCAAGACCCCCGTACTGCTGATACAGTCTGTGTTCTCATCAATTAGTGCTGGTCAGGAATCTATTCTGTTAGAAAAGGACTGAAGGTCTTTCAGGAGTCTGAAGTGTGGAGAGCAACAGTCCATTATGTCCCTCACCAGGTTCAGTCCATTTTGGTTTTTTAAAATGTTTACAGCAGGGTAAGGTGCATCGGGGAAGGTTTTGTCGAATGGGATGGGAGCTGGGGTGAGTCTGGATCAGTGTTTGTTGAAGTGCTCAGTAGGAGTTGTGCGGAGTATGCGAGGTGCTGTGCTAGTGCTGTATTTAAAACAAAATTGGAACAGAGCGAAGCAGGGAAGGTGGTTTGAAGGCAGATTACGTGTTGTCTGAAGCACGGGCTTTAACAAAATGTATGGTCTGAAGTCTGAGTGGGTAGGCGCGTTTCGCTCACTCTCTCGCTAAGAGAGCGGGGAAAAAATGGCGGCTGCTGAAGTTTGAATTTCAGACTGGCACAATGATACCAGTTTGGCATTGGAGTATGGCAGGCTGGAACTTTCTATTTCCTGAGCATCTGTTGAAAGTTAATGTACCCTTCTGGAATGGGTACCAGCCAGTCAGAGCCCAGTAAATAAAAAGTCCATTTTCTAAGAGTATGTTAATTATGTTCTGGTACAGGGCAGCTATTTCCTACACTGCACGAATATCAGAAGATATCCATAGTCCTTTTGGTATGTTCCGTACACGAATGGAGTCTTATGACTATCTCACCTTGGACTCACAGTCTAGGGTTGACTGACGAGGAAATGAACCTAGGCTGCATTACCATATGAATAGTTAGCAAAAATCAAAGGATTACACTTTACTCTGTTTCTAAGTGAATTAATGTTTTTTTTTTTGAGAGGGAGGAAGTAACAGTGGGTATTGTATGAGTGTGTCACTGCCACGAAGGTGGTAAATGTTTTTGCTTTGCGTACTTCCTACCCATGTTCCAGTATTTATTTATTTAGCTTTTGTTGATAAACATCCTACCAAATGCCTGTGTTATAGCAAGTACAGAATGCTATACTGCATTGCCTTGTCCTGTGACCAAGCTTTTGGTCAAATATGTTCTGTAGGTGCAGTATGCATTACATCATCCAGAAGCAGTTCTACCATTAGTGATTACAAGATAGTCTGCACCTGCTCTCCACTGTGGAACATTTGGGTGGGTTTGAACCTAAACTCTGCACTGTACCCTGACCTTGTGCCACCTGCACTCTTATTGCCAGATCTTTTTAGACGAATTTAAAGAGCTCCATTCCCAGGAATTTGTTCTTCAGAATCCATATTTCATGAGTAAATTTTCAAAGTCGGTAAAACACTTTAATATTTTACAATTTGTATCCTATTCTTTTCACAGTGTGTTTATTTTTTCCTGGGTAATTTTTTTATTGGTTCCTCAGAGCTGTGACTGATAAATACTGATCATTTCTCGTTTCCAGTTTTTCTAGGAATTGTGTATTCAAAAGTGGGATGTTTAAGTTAAGCGGTTTGCAATCTGTCCTCTTTTCCATTATCACAATAATCCACTAGTCTTTGCAGTTACAATTTGACATCATTTAAACTGTCTTAGTATTATCGCAGTTATTTCACTATGTTACGTAGACAGAAAAGGAGAGAAAAACTCTTGGCTTGAAAAAGTTAATTTCTTATAGCAGGAGTGTTCCTAGGGCTAACTAGCACGAGAAGTGTTGTAAGTGCTTTATCTCAAACTGTTTTGTTTATATCTGTGATTTATGCAAAAAAAAAGTGTCATAAAACTAATGCCAGAAGGGAAAACTAGAGACTGTCCGCTCCAGTTACTAAAGAGTGCTCTCCAGCGAAAGCTAAAATAAAATAGGAAATTTACAGTTTGTCAGTAAAATGGTAAAGGAAAAGCACACAGGGTCTGCTGAGGATGGAGGAACAGTGGCCAAAGCTAAAAGGGAGCATAGTAAAGGCAGCAAACCTCTGCATCAAGCAAGTGAGCAAAAGCAAGTGGAGAAAGAGCCCACTGTTCTAGACAGAGGTGGCTGAAAAGGTAAAGCGTAGAATCAGAAGGTATAAGAAGAAGCAGAGGGAGGAGTACAGGGAGATGCATCGGGAAGCATGGAAAACAGTAAAGGCACAGACAGGCTGTAGAGAGACTAGCCCTGGAGGTAACAAAAGGGGACAAGACATATTTTAGGTATGTAAGTGAAGAGCGGAGGACCAGGGGTGGGATTGTAAGGTTAAAAACAGAGAAGGGAAATTCTAGTGCCCCCCAAAAAAAAAATCAGGGTAGTTAGTGAGGTAAATACCAAGACAGAGCAGTCCATAGGGAGAAGGGCAGGGGTAAATGTAGAAAAAGACAGACAGTAAGGACAGGGATGGGGCAAAAAAATAAGGCCCTAAAAATGGAGGGTAATGAGTACAAGTGCACCTGTCAGTCATCCACTTTGTTGCCAGTCTCCGCATGGCATCAGCATATGTTATAAACCGCTAATGAGCTGCCACTAACTCCAGTTAGAAGCCTTAAGTACGAAAGACGCCTCTGCAGGTCCGGAATATGGAGCCTGCTGTTGTTGTTAGATGGATTGGTAAAATATACCAGAAGGTTCATAACCTGGTTAAGGTGGAACTCCAGTACTACCTTCGGGAGGAATTTTAGGTGGAGGAGAAGGATGACCTGGTACTTCTGAAAACCAGATCAGGAGACTCCACTGAGAGCACCTGGAGCTTGCTAATCCTTCTGGCTGATGTATTGGCCACCAAGAAGGCCATCTTCTGTGACAGGTGTAACATCTCACAGGCTCAAAGGGCTTGCCCATGAACATAGCCAGCACCAGCAGTAAGTCCCAAGGTGGTGGTGGTGGTTCATGCACTGGTGAGGACAGGTGGTCAAGGCCCTTGATAAAGTACCTGTTCACCTTCTCCTGGGCCACTGTCTGCTTATCAACCTGTGCCCGGTATGCAGAGATGGCTGCCAGGTGCACTTAAGGATCTTCTCTCAAAGTCCCAACTAAGAAAGGCACCAGAGGTACTCTATGATGCTCGCCACAGGGCAGGCATCCCTTGCCCTGGCACCACATAGAAAACCTTTTCCACTTAAATGCATAGCATTTTTGAGTAGATTATTTGTGGGAGGCCTCCACAGCATGGAACACAGCTTCAAACAGACCCAGTGCCTGGAACTCTTGCTGCTCAGGAACCAGGCCATGAGGTGGAGGGACATCAGGTCTGGGTACGGAAGAGGCAACTGCCATAGCTCTTTGGATGATTCAGCTATCAGCCACACTGCCATGCACTTGATGAAGACCCTTGCACGGACGAGGGACCAAAGGGCATGACCTGGAACTGGTATAGTACCCCCTTCTGCCCAGAACCAGAGGTACCGGCGGTGGGATGGACAGCCTGGGATGTGGATGAACTCATTCTGGATGTCCAGAGAGCAGAACTGTATCCTCTGCTCCAGAGACTGAAGGATCTTATTCAGGATGACTATCAGAAACTTAGCTTCCACATGAACTGTTTCAGATCATGCAGCTCCAGTATGGGGCTGCAGCCCCTCCCATCTGTTTTCGAGCCAGGAGGTTCCTAGACGTGCAGCCCTGACTGACTTGGGGGGGCCATGAAACGAGCTGAACTGTGAAGAGCAGAGTGATGTCCTTCTGAAGGGAGAACAGTGCATCCTGAGATGCCATGACCTCCCAAGGAGCATGGAGTTGGTATGTGGGAGAGCCTAGAAGTCCAGAGACAGCCCTCGCCTTACCACTTCTAACACCCACTTGTCCATTGTGATAGCAGACCAGCATGGCAAGAAGTGGATTAATCAACTTCTGACGGGGAGTACAGACAGGGACAGGATGGGTAGAGGGATAACATGCCCCAGTCCATCACTCGGCAGGTTTTTTATTTTATTTATTTATTAAATTCTCAGATTACAAATACCTTTGAGCAGAAACTGCTTGTTTACAAAGGTTCCATATCAAAGGATGAGGGGCAACATACATACAGAGGTAGTAAAAGAATGCACAATAAACAACCAAAACAACTAAAAGAAAAAAGAATAAAGATACACAGTTATAACATACTTTGAGATAATATTCATACAACGAGCAGCTTGAGTAGGCAGCTGGCTGCAGTAACAATAAGAGATAGAGGGCACAAGAGGCAGTTTATGTTGCAGGCGTGTGACTGGGTGGGGGGGGAGAGGAAGTAGGCAGGCTAATGGGCCACTGTCAGAAGGTGGTGGAAAATGTCTTGTACCAGTGGAGATGTGAAGCAGGAAAGGAGTCACAAGGAAGGCCCTGTGCCAGAGGGAATGAAAGTGGGAAAGGGCGGGCTGTGAGACATGAGTGAGCTGGGAGGTGTTTAGAGAGATCTCTACCACTGCAATGCATTTGGTGAAGACCCGTGGGGCTGATAACTCTCTGGTGTCATCCCAGAAGGACAAGAAACATCCATCCATCCATGTGGCAGGAGCCTCGAACCATCTGGCGGATGCTTTCAGCCATTTGGGCCAGACTTCCCACGAGTGGTCTCTCCATCCAGAGGTAGCTTACAGCCTGTTCTCCCATTGGGGCAAATCGATAGTGGACCTGTTTGCGGGGACACTGGCCACTGTGGCTGGAGGGGCACCACAACCTCTACTTTGGCCCCCACCTCTCATGGGGCCATGTCCACCGAACTTGGGTTTTGGGTGACAGGCCTGGTACTGCCCCTGCTGGGGATGCTGCTCTTTTGTTTCTTGTCCTTCTGGGATGACACCATAGAGTCATCGGCCCCACGGGTCTTCACCAAATGCATTGCAGTGGTGGCGGCCCATCTCCGGCGTCGGGAGGTCAGAATTTACCCCTACCTCAACGATTGGCTCCTAGCTGGTTCCACCCAACAGGAGGTGGAGAGGTCCAGGGACCTGGCCCTCCACACCTGCTCTCAACTCTGCCTCCTCATCAATGAGGCCAAGTCAGAACTCGTGCCTTCTCAGGTGATGGACTTCATCGGGCAGAGCTCGACTCTTGTCAAGCCAGAGCTCAGCTCCCGGCGGACAGGGTGGAGGTTCTCTCCTCCTTTGTCCAGTCATTTCTGGTTGGGCATTTGCGCTCTGCCCGGGACTTTCTGCGCCTTCTGGGACACTTGGCAGCGTGTACCTCAGTGGTTCGTTGGGCCCGGTTGCACATGCGCCCCTTTAATGGGAAGCGCCCAGTGGGACTTGTGCACTATGGTCAGCTTCACCAGCTGGTCACTATAACCCAGAAGATGTGACACTTTCCAATGGTGAACCGCCCAGACCAGTTGCAGGAAGGGATCCCATTTGTCCGCATCGAGCCGACGGTCGTCCTCATGACCAATGCCTCTCTCATGGGTTGGGGAGCCCACATGGGGGACGAAAGGGCCCACGGGCTCTGAACCCCCCAGGAGTCCCGATGCCACATCAACCTGTTGGAGCTCAGAGCATTTAGACTGGCACTGTCAGCTTTCGCTCCTCAGCTCTGGGGTCAAGTGGTTCAAGTCTAGACGGACAATACCGTGATCATGTACTACCTCAACAAACAGGGCGGCATGCACTCCCGTTTGCTGTGCAAGGAGATGCGCCGCATCTTGTCCCTCTTGAGCCTGTTGGAGGCGGGTCTCCTAGCCATTCATGTGGCTGGAGCCTCGAACCATCTGGCGGATGCTTTCAGCCGTTTGGGCCAGACATCCCATGAGTGGTCTCTCCATCCAGAGGTAGCTTACAGCCTGTTCTCCCATTGAGGCAAATTGATGGTGGACCTGTTTGCCTCAAGGGAAAACACCAAGTTGAGGCTGTTTCATGCCCACCCCCTCAGCAGGGCTCGCTGCAGGGGGATGCCTTCTCGAGGCCGTGGACCCCAGGCCTCCTGTACGCCTTCCATCCATTTCCCTTGATCTACGAGGTGTTACTCAAGGTGAGGAGGGACAAGGCGAAGGTGATCCTGGTAGCCCCAGACTGACTGCACCAGTTCTGGTATCCAGATCTCCTCAGCCTCAGCTGCAGGCACCCAGAGCGGCTTTGTGCATGCCCGGACCTGATAACAATCAGGGGAAGGCAATCCATCCAGACCTTCAATCCCTGCTTCTCACAGCCCGGTATCTGAGTGGCTACAGTGCCAGGCTTTGGATCTTTTCGAAGATGTCTACACCATGGAGGAGGCATCCAGAAAGGAATCGACCAGGAAATGTTATGCCTTCAAATGGAAAAAGTTTTCCATTTGGTGTCGGGGTAAGGGTCTGGACCCTTTATCCTGTTCAGTGGCTAACATTCTTGACTACCTTTGGTCTCTCTCCAAAGGGGGTCTTCGGTCATCGACCATTAGGGTGCACATGGCAGCCATCTCTGCTTACCAGCATGAGCTGGTCAGCTGATGGTGGCGCAGGAGACAGTGGTCAGGCGCTTTTTCAAAGGTCTGGATCACATATCCCCTCCAGTGCATGAACCTCCACCTACGTGGGATCTACTGCTGGTACTGGCAAAGCTCATGGGCAAGCCATTCAAACCAGTGCACAAGTGTGAGTTGTCACACTTGTGGAAGACGGCCTTCCTGGTGGCTATCGCATCTGCCAGGATGACAGGGGAGCTCCAGGTGCTTTCAGTGGACTCCCCTTATCTGGTCTTCCACAGAGATAAGGTTGTCCTGTGCCCCCACCGGAAATTCCTTCCAAAGGTGGTGTCAGAGTTTCACCTTAACCAGGTGTTAACTCTGCCGATATACTACCCTAATCACCCCTCAGAGGCCGTGTACAGGCTCCATACTTTGGACCCGAGACATGCTCTCTCCTACTACAAGGAGAGGACGGCGGAAATTCGGGGAGAGGTGCGCCAGCTGTTTGTCACCTACACTGAAGCCGTTTCTGGCAGACCTGCAGCCAAATGGACTATTGCAAGATGGATTACATCCTGCATAGGTCTGTGCTATGAGTTGGTGGCAAGGAGCCTCCCAGAGGGATAAGAGCTCATTTTACCCACCATACTGCTGCATCGGTGGCTGCTTCCAGGGACATCCCTATGCAGGAAATCTGCCGGACTGGTACCTGGAAGTCAGCTAACACCTTCATCACCTACTACCACATTGAGCTTGAGTCACGCTGGGATCCTGGTTTTGGGGCCTCAGTTCTCCAGTCTCTGTTCCCTAAGTACGGGGTGTGCGCCTTGCCTCCCTCCTCCTGGAGAACTGCTTGGAGTCTGCCAAAGAGCATGGATGAACAACATATCCACACTCCTAGAACGGGTTACTCACCTGTAATTAGTTGTAGGAGTGGTATATGTTGTTCATCCACACGGACCCACCTGACCTCTCCAGCTGCGGCTGCACACAACCTGGCTTCCAGCGGGCTAAGATCTGGCATCATGGGGTGGAGCCGAAGTATATACCACCTGGGTGGGTGGGAGGAGCCAGCTTGAAGACTTCCGGTGATCCTTAAAGGGGAAAGGGACATGCCAAAGAGTGTGGATGAACAACATATACCACTCCTAGTACTACTGTTACAGGTTAGTAACCTGTTCTTTTACATTCCATTACCGCTTTGATGTGCAGTCCAGAAGGGATAAAAGCTTCAGGGCCACAGTACTTTAGAACCAATTATCCAAGTAAGTCCTAGAGCCCTCCACTGTGGCATTTTGTACTGCTAGGAGTCTGCTTAAGTGTGAAGCAGATGTGGAAATTAATGTTAAAAAAAGGTTACCTAAAGTGTAACTGTAGCTGTTCTTTGGTTGTATCTCAGTCATAAGGTTACACGTGGAGCCTTCGCCATGGGAGAAGGGAACGCCTGAACAAGAAAGATTTTCAAAGTACAACTGGGGCGCCCATGCTGCGGCGTCATGTCACCAACCCTATGGGTAGGCGGACATGCTCCCTCAGTTCTTTCCCGTTGTTGACTTGCAAGCACAGTCTCTGCCGAAGAGCCGTCAGTGTTTGCACCTTTTTCGGCCTACGGACATTTTTTCTTATATTTTCCACAAAATGTCTTCCAGAGATTTTCTGCCCTTTTTTTTTTTTTTTTTTTATGTCGAGAGTCAATCCTCCTCCTTCCTCTCTTTTCTGGTGCTGTCACCATGGAAGGAAGATTACCTCTACGGATGAACACTCCATGTGTGTCTGCTGTCTTCGGCTGGACCACAAAGCCTCCATCTGTGACTTCTGCCAGAAATTCAATCGGACTACCCTCGGGCAATGCAAGAAAGCTGTCAAATAAACTGCTGATGGAAGCAGCAGGTAGCCAACTCAGGGCGCCCGGACGTCGACTTCCGGGTCGATGGCCCCTCCTCCGTTGAGGATTAGCTTGTCATTGACGACTACTTCGTTGATGCCTGCCCCTTCCTTTCTGAAGGCTACAGGCTCGTAGGGTTCTTTGGGAGGCAGGTCGCTGGCGTCCATGCTCTCGAACCCCCCCCCCGTTGATGAAAACTTTAGACGAGAATGAAGTTCTGGTTAAATTCACCAACATTCTGGTTCAGCAGTTCTCTGCCTTCAGTAGGCCACTGTTGCCAGCTCTGTCGATGGCAGCTTCATCATCGACACCCATTTGTTGTCCAAAGGAGCCCCCCTGAGGGCCTCCGGCGACTGTGCCGATGCCAGACCCAGACGAGGAGGTCGACTTCGAGGAGGCATACCATCCTGACCGCATCCTCCCTGATGGCATTGAGGAGGTAGAGAAGGAGGAGGAAAGCCTCCTTTCTGACGAGTCTACTGCCTCTTCAGTCAGTGAGGACTCAGTTAAACATACACCTGGGTCGCCTTCGCAGGATGCCACTTTTTACAATGTTATGAAACAGCTGTCTGCCACTATGGGCTTCCAGACTGAGGAGGATGTCACCAGGAAGGACCTGGCTGACTCTCCACCTAAAATTATCCCTCCTATGCTGCCAGCCCTGAAAAATGCTACTACGGTAGTCTGGCACAGCCTAGACATGGTGCCAGCCAGCTATTCCACGCAGTGCAGACAGGCTCTATAATGCCCCTCAGGGCCTTCTTTATTTTGACAGGTCTAAGGCACCTAAGCACCTTAGCTCCCTTCTGCCAGACAAGGAATCCCGCAGAATTGACCTCTGGGGTAAGAGGGTTTATGCCTCCTCTACCTTAGGTCTGAGGATTATAACCTATCTGTCGCATATGGTTGAGTTAACAGAATGCCAACTGGAGGAAGGGCAAGGCGGCTACCCAAGCCCTCTTTGATGGCACCCAGAGGCAGGAACTACTTCAGTGCCTACAAACTACAGAGGATGTCAGCAAACATGTTTTTAGCGCCCTCTATGATTTGGCCAACATAGTAGCCAGGGTGGCTGCCATTGGCATTTTCCTTCATAGGCATTCATGGCTGAGGGTTTCCGGCTTTGCAGCAGATGTGCAAAACAAGGTGCTCAATGCCCCATTCAGCGGCACCAAGCTCTTCGCGGCCCTGATGTCCAGGACCTCATCAACGACTTACAGGCCTCTGGCACAGCCTTTAAGTAGGTCCATTTCCTCTACCACACCCAACCTTTACCCTGGTTAAACGGAGAGCCCAGTCTGCCTTATCTGCCCCCTCCAGGGCTGGAGCAGCAGCCAAGTGTCCCAGAACTGACGGTCCAGCCTCCTCAGCTGGCCCTGCCGCAGCTTGACTTCTTGCCAGACCACCTTCCTCTTGTCCAGGCCCAGGAGGCAGTGGTCAGAGGTCGGTTCTCCCTCCATCTGAATCAGTGGAGAACCATCACTTTAGTTGCTTTGATTTTACAAGAGAGATATAGAGAGCGATCTCTCCTTGTAGCTCATCTGGCAGTCTCCAGATACCCCCCTCCCCACCAACCTCGGCCTACCTCCTGGCCCACCTGTCTGTGCTCTGGGAGGAGGTGCAATCTCTCCTGCACAAGCAGGCAATCAAGCCAGTGACAAAGCGACAGAGACCAAGGGTTTTATTCCAGTTTCTTTCTGGTCCCCAAAAAGACCGGAGATCTGAGGCCCATCTTAGACCTCAAGGACCTCAATCTTTGTTCAGTACAGAAAGTTCCAGATGGGAACTTTACCAGGCCTCTTACCCTTCCTCAAGACAGGAGACTGGCTTTGCTCACTGGACATGCAGGACACCTACCTGCATATCTCGGTCCTTCCTCCTCACAGGAGGTTTCTTTGCTTTGCCTTTCAGGGAGAACACTACCAGTTCAAAGTGTTGCCCTTTGGCTTATCCTTTGTGCCACGTGTCTTTACTAAATGCTTAGCAGCGGTCTCAGCAGCCCTCAGAAGGGAGGGACTGTTTGTCTTCCCTTACATGAACGATTGGCTCCACAAGGCCCCATCCAGGGAGCAGTTGTTTCTAACTCTCCAGCTATTACATTCTTTGGGCTTAACAGTCAACCTGCCCAAGTCCGTCCTAGTACCATCCCAGTGACTGCAGTACATCGGGGCAGTTTTGAATTCCATGCAGGGAGAGGCCTTCTTACACCAGAACAGGGTAGAATGCCTTATTGCTCTGGCTCAGGAAGTCGCTCAGAGTCCGTACATCCCTGCCAGACTGTACCTCAGGCTTCAGGGTTTAATGGCCACAGCCATTCCCACCATTCCACTGGCCAGGCTGCACATGCATACCCTTCAGTGGACCCTCAGAGTACAGTGGGACCAATGCATGGATGAGCTGGACCAGATAGTTCTGGTCTTCTCCTCAGTCCGCAAAGTGTTGCAGTGGTGGATGGACCCCTGAAGTCTTCTACAGGGGGTCCCTTTTTAGGTTTCATCCTTGCAGCAGATTCTAATCGTGGATGCTTCGGGTCATGGCTGGCGAGCTCACCTGGGCCCTCTTCAAACCCAGGGCTCCTGATCCCAAAGGGAAGCTGTCTTGCATATCAGTATCCTGGAGAGGAGAGTGGTGCTTTATGACATGCAGGCATTTCAGGAACACCATGCTGCAGGCCAATTGCTGGTGCAGTCGGATAATCTGAGTGTAGTCTACTACATCAACAAGCAGGGCGGGACTCACTCGTACTCCCCTGTGCAGGGAGGCCATGCGGGTGTGGTATTTTGGCCCTGGAGCACAATCTACACTTTCCTGTGGTCCACGTGCTGTATGCTGCCTTTAAACACTCTGGGCGAGTCTCAATAGGACTCAGTCCAGCATGCAATTAATGGGAACTTCTCTCATCTGTAGCAGTAGATCTGTTCGACAGATGGTGTCATCCAGAGTTGAATCTTTCCGAATCCCCACTTAACACAAAACTGCCCAGTTTTTGCTTGCTAGCTCCAGGCCCTGGATCTTTCTGGTGAGACACATTGTCCCTCTCTTGGAGCGGGAGATTTGTGTACGTATTCCCTCAGTTTCCGTTAATACAGAGGGTGCTGATCAAGCTGCAAATGTAGGGGGCCAGCATGATCCTAGCAGTCCCATTCCAGCCACGCCAGATATGGTTCCCTCTGCTTCAACTGCTGGCAGAGGAACCTCCAGTTCCTCTGCCCCTTTGCAGGAATCTGCTGACCCAGGATCAGGGGACCCTGGTTCATCCATCTGCATGTGTGGCTCCTGAGGACATAGTCTTTGCCAGGTTTGGGATCTCTAACAGAGTAGCGGGCATCCTGGTTGCCGCCTACAAGCCTTCCACCTATGCCACTTATACTGTGAAGTGGAAGCGGTTTGCCATCTGTTTTGCCAAGCATTCTCTAGACTCTTTCACCTGTCCTGTGAAGCATGTCTTGGACTACCTGATTTCTCTGTCTGACTCAGGCCTCCAGTATTCTTCCCTCAAGGTCCACCTTTCGGCTGTTTCTGCTTTTCATGAGCCCATGGGTGACTGCACGATTGCTCAGCTAGATGTCCTGCACCTTTCTTAGGGGCATCTTGCACCTGAAACTCCCATTCTATTCCCCTGTCCCGGCTTGGGACTTGAATTTTATTTTGGAGAAGTTGACCCTGTCTCCATTTAAACCTATCATGACTTGTGACTTGCGCTGTCTGTCTTGGGAAATGCTCTTTTTAGTTGCCATTACTTCGGCTCAAAGAATTTTGGAGCTTCAGGCCCTCTGGTACGAGAAGCCTTACTTGATTTTTCAGAAAGATGGGATCTTTGTGCACAAATCCTAAGTTTCTCCCCAAGGTGGTTTCTGAGTTCACACTTAATCAGTCTATCCACCTTCCTGTTTATTTTTAGATGTGCACAGAACTTTGAAGTATTACCTGCTTTGGACTAAGGAGTCCAGAAAGTCTAAGCAGTTGTTTGTTTCTTTCGCCCCAGGTAGAGAGGGCACTTCAGTTTCTAAGCAGTGTTTATCGAAATGGTTGGCAAATTGCATTGTGTTTTGTAACAAATACGGCAAAGAATTGCCTGGTGCTGTTAAAGCTCATTCCACCAGAGGCATGGCTACCTCAGTGGCTTGTTTCAAAGGGGTCTCAGCCGCTGATATTTGCGCTGCTGTCACCTGGAGTACGGTCCACACCTTCACCAAGCATTATAGTCTGGACATTGCTTCAAGAGTCTGTGCAGGATTTGACAGGGCTGTGCTGCAAGGACTCCTGTCTTAAGTTTATGGAGAGCCAGCCTCCCAGACTGCCTGTTTTCTCTTGCCACTTCTTGGTATTCATTCCTACAGTGTAACCCGATGACTGAGATACCCCCCGAAGAAGATAGAACAGTTATGTGAGAACATACCATAAAAGTAGATCTTCTAGGGGATCTCAGTCATTGGGTATGATTTCCATCCCACCATCCCCCTTCTTGGAGCGCCTGTTCAGGACTTGGCTATGTGCTGTTTTCCATCTTTTTATCTAGAGTTGGGTCCCTCTGTCTCTCCTCTGTTCCCCAGGGTGTGAGCCATGCTCCCTTTGTCTCCGGAGGGAAAGAACTGAGTAGGGAGTGGGGCCGCCCCTGCTGTATAGGGTTGGTGATGTCAGTGGATGTCGACTGCATTGGCGGCTCCAGTTGTACTGCTGAAAATCTTCTGTGAAGATTACCCATCTCTGATGGCGAAAGTTCCTACAGTGTAACCTGTTGACTGAGATCCCCTCGAAGCTCTACTGTTACGGTAAGTTCTTATGTAACTGTTTTTTCTTCTGATTGATGTTTACATCTGAATTACACTACCCTGCTAGCCTTTGCTTCCAAGGTATTATTAGTACTTTAATTTCTTACAGCAGTAATTAGAATAACCACTCCAGCTCGATTCAGAAATTAAGATTTAATTCAGACCTCATTATCTTTCTACTAAAGATCTGGCAGTAAGAGTGCAGATAGACTTCTGGTGATGTCAGGGCCCAGCATGGAGGCTTAACTCTGAGCTCCATTCTTCAACCAGCAGAATCCTTAGTAGTCCGCTGCAGCAAATGCTTTTAGACTGCAATTTAACATTACATCTGTTTTTTTGAATTCTCACAAGATGAGTCCTATGAACAAATTGGGACAGAAACATGCATGTCAGGCTGGAAGCCAGATCAGATCACCAAGGCCACGCAACCAGAGCCCGGCACCTTCTCTGACCTCTGATTACTTGCTAGGCTAAGTAGAAGAAGATGATTGCAGATCAGAAACAGGAAGCCTGACAGAATGCTGCAGCAATAGGGATATTCTTCGGCTCTTACAAAAAGTTGACCACAAGGTTTCTGACATTCATAAAGACATGAGAAGATTGGAACACTGGCCAGCCATGGTAGAAGGCCACATGGACAGGTTGCAGGAGGAATACATAGCGTTTGGCCATGCCTTAGCATACCTCTTCAAATGGGAGAAGGGCTTGTGAGTCAGAGCTGAGAATGCGGAGGCTCATTCAAGAAGTAATAACATCTGCATCTTCGTTTTTTCCGAGGGTGTTGAACAGAATGATATGGTTGGCTTTATAGACACATGATTAAAAAAAAAAAGAGTAACTTGGATACGGAAAAGGATGGCATAGAACAAGCTCATCGTATTGTTATTCAAACCCAAACCAGAATTCCCTCCCAGGTCGAGCATCATAAAATTCTTAAGATTTACCACTAAAGACCAGATACTCAAAACAACCTGGAGTAAAAAGGATCTCGGCCTCGATGGATACAGTTTTTGTTGATGGGACTTTCCTCCACTAATGCTCACACAATGGAAAAAAAAAAAAAAAGTACTGACAGTTATCAAGCAACTCCATGAAAAAGGTCTCAAAGCCCACATTCTCTATCCGCCAAAACTACTGGTCTTTCACCCTGATGGTCAGAAGCTCTTCGATTCACTCATACAGGCCAAGGACTTTCTGCAAGCCTATCAAATTGCTCTCCCTGATTTACCTGAAGAGCTGGTAGAAGCTGAAATTGTGGAATTGCTCTGGACCCGAGCCTTCAAGAATGCGGTGAAGACCCTTGCCTGGCCGAAGAGGAAAGCAGATTCACAATTTCCCATTCATTCAGACCTGATCAAATCAGGGTATAAAGAAATGGAGGATGAGATACCCCAGAACGAAGTTTGAAGAATCAGTCTTGTGCTCTATTTGTCTGCGTGGCTGCCTCAGCTCACCCTATTTGTGCTCCCCCTCCCCTGAATTTTGCTGGAGACAAAGTTTTTAACAAGAAAGCTCCACTGAAAATGTTTTTACCTCTTAAGAACCCTTGTAATGTGCAGCGATTTGATCTGGAGGGGCTTGCTGGCCTTTAGTGTCTTGGATGACCGCCTGACACGTTCGAGAGGGACCCTGAATTTCTTGTGAGGATGCTCTCTGGCAGGGAGGCGCGAGAAGAGGTTACGTTGTTCTGTGCTTGCTGGGGTTTCTCAGAGACTCTGCCCTTTCACCCATATAGGGGGAACCTTGAACATCAGGTGCAAGTCGGGGATATTTAACTCTTGCACTTCTCCAGACTTTTTTGTCCTCGTGGACAGACCTGGTTTGGTGATCAGTCAGCTCTAGGAGTTGTTTTTGCATTTCAATTTCTTTCAACTGGTTAGTATTCAAGGGCAGCCCTCTTCATCCCCTCTTGTGCCTTGTATCACAAACTTGCTGAGGCAAGGGGGTATTATCCCTGCACAATTTTGGAGAACGTTGTAACAAAACAATTGGACGGCATGGACTCGGCCAGTGAAGCGACTTATGAAACTGTAGACTCTTTCAGAAAAGTCCTATTGATCTCTCTCTTACTTCACCTTGTTCTAGTTTACTGACTTAAATTTAATGATGGACCTAAGTTGATTTTATATGGACTTCTGGTTGCGATTGGAACAGGTACCAGCTGGGGGGGGGGGAGACGATCGAGGGTTGCAGGAGTTAATCCCCCTTTCTTTCAGTCCCCATTTTGAGACAGCCTACAGCAGAAAAAAACACACTATTCATGCGATTACTGGCTTTAGATTCCCTTCAGTTATCCAGCAGGGGAACATGTTTGCCTTTTTTTTTGTTTTTCTGTAGAGCTAATCTAGGTTTCAAATGGGTTGCAGTTTGATTGTCTCGATTTGAAGGGTTTTATACTAGTCTAAACTGATCCTGAGCACAAGTTTTATAATTGAGTAGCGAAAGAATGGGTGGGGGCAGGGATCCCACTTACCTCTGGGATGTGGGCGCCTCCCTTGTCCCGCTTCTCTCATTAGTTGTTACCATTTTGGTCTGCTGGTCGGACGAGGCATTCCTTACAGGGTCTGGTTTAATCCCAGAGGGTAGAGTATCTAGTGGGTAAAGGCCATACACGTTGGTTTTTCTTGGCCAAAATCCACACACACAATCCTCCCCCAGTCGAGAGTATCCCCCACCTCTCTGAGCGTACTTGGCTCCAAGTAGTGGATCTTTCCACTCCATTTCCTCTTTTGACTTGTTCACCGTCCTTCATGGAGGGAGAAAGTTTTCCTAGTTCATTCTCTTTATTGCTATACAATACTGTGGTCTTATTTTTATTTATTGTTTTTTAATGTGGTATTTTGAGTTGATACTGGGGGTCAAGCTCCGTGTTCCCATTAAGGCTGCAGATCTGGGGGTGCACTGCACCTTCTCCAAAAATGTTCAGGGGTACAAATTAAATTATAAGGCTTCATTCTACCAGTTGTACAACATTTTTGGTGGGGTACATATACTTCAAACAGACTTATGGGGGTACAGTGTACCCCCGTCACACAAAAATGTACTTGAATTTCATAATTTGTATGTGAATTATGTACATTTGGGGTAAATGGGAACACTGGTCAAGCTAAATATTTTTTTTTTTTTTTAAGTCTAGGATTAACACAATACCTTTGAGCCGAGGCTTTTTTACAAAGGTTCAACGTCGGATGGTACAGTAAACATTGTGAGACAGTAAATGACCATTAAATATTGACAAACATGCAAATACAGTTAGGGGGTAAAGGATTTGGGAGTAAGAGGGAGCAAGGTAAGAAGGTATAGGGGTGAGGGGAAGGGAGATCAGAGAGTTTAAAATGAAGGGGAGGAGAAATGTGGGTAGGAGTAGTTTGGAGGGAGGCAGGAAGAAGAAGGCAGGCAGCCAGTGGGCCTTGTCAAGGACGGACAGTTAAAGTGCTAGGTTAGGGTGGTAGCATTTAGGCCAAAGTGCTTGTTACGGCGGCATAGGTAGGAGGACGGTGGACTAATTGGGTGAGCAGTCACAGGAGCTGGAAGCAAGTAGCTAGAGTCTAAGTCTGGACTTGAAAACGCCAAGCGTCGGTGCAGCAGAGATGTCACTACTAAGGGAGGGTTTTGGAGAAAGCTGGTAGAGGGTTAAGAAATACTTTTTCTATTATTTCTGGGGTCTCTCAAAATATGTACCCTTAACGTGAAAGGTATAATTGGGGTGGTTAAGCGTGCCAGAATATTGCAAGAATTAAGCAGGGCTCACTGTGACATAGTTCTACTACAAGAAACAAAGCTTTCGGAGGGGGACCATACCAAATTGAAAAGGAGTTGGGTGGTTGTGGTGCACTCTAGTGCTCACCCCTCAGATAAGAAAGCTGGGGTGGCCATATTAGTTCAGAGGGATATACCATTTAACATATCGAAGGCACAGGCAGATATGGAAGGCAGGATAATTAGTCTCAGGATCCGTTAGGGGCAGGAACTTGCACATAGTTTTGGTCTATGCTCCCACACCACCATCTTCAGAATTTTTTAGGCAACTTTTCTCTTCTCTTGTGCAGCTACCAGATGGACAGGTGGTCTGTGTTGGGGATTGGAACTGTATGGAAAATCATTCACTTGATAGAAACCCCACCTTGGGGGGATGGGGTAGCACCTGTTTGAAACTCCTACATAATCTAGTTCAAAAGGGTGGCTGGATTGATCCTTGGTGATTATTTAACCCTAATAAGCGAGATTTTACTTTCCATTCACCCACTGCAAATTCCTATTTCTGATTGGATAGAGTGTACACTTGTAACCCCCCTACAAATGGGGGTTCCTAAAAGCCTTCCCGGAGCTTGCCTAAGACTCCTTGCCTAACTGACGTTTGGCGTAATGCCATTTGAATGTGGGCGCTGTGAGTGCTTTTAGAGCCTCTCTGGTACTGTCTCTTTAAGAGCTGCCTGCCTGCAGGCTTTGTTAGCTTGCAAGGAGGGGCTGTGGGTTTACTGCTCGACTCCCACTCAAGCTGCTGTTTGAATCGCTTTGTTTCTGCCATTGCTAAGCGAGCATTATTGGAGGATGTAACTGTTTTCTGAAACAAATGTAGTGTGTCAGTAAAATTGCTGTTTACTTGATCTGTTTCCCTTGCAGCTGGGACTTTGTGTATTCTTTCCCTCCATTTTGGATCAGAACTGCCTCTTGAATCCAATCAGAAGGAAGGGGCGCTTAAGATGGTGTATTGAGTGACCAACCAGAATCAGGACTCTTTTTGGAGCCGGCTGGCCATAGGGGATACAGCCAGTAATTCTGGGAAGTGAAGTTCTGAACTATGGCGCCTTTTTTGCACCAGTGAGGGCAGTATTGAGTGACTGGCATGTGCAGCCCTCCAATGGGATCAGGTGGCGCCTGAACTAGGATTCCCTGCCCACACTGCCAAGGGGCAGAGTCGTTGGTGATCGGGAAGGTAGAAGGAGCTCTGGCTCCTGCGCTGTGCAAGTTTTTGCGTGGGAAGCGTGTGAGCAGGCCAAGAAGTCGGGTGGCAGAATCGCTGTAAGGATCGGACAAGGTCCGTGGAGGAGTGCAGACAGAGGAGGCTGTATGTTTACAGCTACCTACCAGGCTCACCCTGTAGAGGACTGGAGAATCGGCTTTAATCGTGCTTGGTCTGTCTGGACAAGTGAGGCTGCGGTCACCCAGTTTGATCAGTGAAAGTGATCGGGAGTTTGGAGCAGCTGCCTGGTATGGTACCCCTCTGTGTTGCATATAAATGTGTGGAACAGTGTCTGGATCGCAGGCCAAGTCCTGCAGTGGTGTGAGAGGGATCTCTCTGCAGGAGTCATGAGTACTAAATCAGGGTAGCTCCCTGTCAGATGTTCCTTCTGAGGGAAAGTTTTGTCTGGCTGTTTGTGGCTGCATGAATTGTGCCTGTGGGCTCTTACGACTCAAATCTAGGTACCAAATGCTTGTTTCCTCATCAGGGCCCCAACCAGCTGCACCGAATAGGCTAGCCTTGTAAGGCCTGGGTGCCCAAGGACAGTGACTGATAGGTTTGGCCTGTGCACAGTGCCCTGATATAGTAGAGTGTTAAGCTAATCAACTTGATTTCCCCCACCTGTTTTTCTTTCCCCTTCAATAAATCAGATTTGTTGTTTGCAAGGTACACTGTCTGAACTGTATATTTGTGCTCCCCTCATGTGCATGGGTTATTGTGTCACTGTATCTCATTTTACAGGGGGTCCTCGGCACCAAGTTGGTCATTCTACTTTGGGGGTAAGTGTAAGTCGTAACCCTTGGGTGAGAAGTGTTCGTGGGCCACTAGCGGAAGGAAAGGGGGGGTTGCAGTGACCCAGAGGGCTGTGACCAAGTTGTGTTTGACTGTTCCAACCCCGACCTCTGGGTGGAGGCACCCGCCATGGGATCCAGGCCCCTCAACCTGCTAGTGGTGAAGCAGGCAGGGGTAGTAGCCCTTGGGATAGCGGCCCCTGGAGGTTACACACTCAAAAAATAAATAAATAAAGGGCCTTTACATTTAAAGATGTTTCCATATATCCGATCTCCCTCTCTGATCATGCTATGTTGTCATGCACCCTTGACTGGGGCCCTGTTGAGGTTGGGATATGGAGGCTAAATGCTTGATTGCTGTAGGATGAGCTGTTGAGTAAATCTACGACAGAGGTAATCCAGGATTATCTGAGTGAGAATATTTGGGGGGGGGGGTTATGCACCTCAAATTTGTCTGGGATGGTTTGAAAGCAGAAATGAGGGGCCATTTAATTTTATATGCTACCTGTAAGAAAAAACAGAGGTGGGAATCCTTCCACAAACTGGAAGCTCAGCTTTTAATGAGACCCTAGTTTGCTCCCCAAGATAAAAAGTGCTAGGGAGGAACTTCGCCAACTATCGCTGGTGGATGTTGAGAACAAGTTACGGTCTATGAATGGGGTAACAGGGCAGGCAGACTCATGGCTATATGCCTCCACAAACAGGAGGCAGATAGATATGTAGTACAAATTATTTCTGATCAAAACCCGCTCCAGTCCCTTAAGTACTCTTCCCACATTGCCCACGAATTCCATAATTTTTATAAGGCACTACATACCAAAGAGAGATTGGAGGATCACTTAGAGTTAATTTCAACTTTTTTTTTTTTACAAGACATCGAGTTACCAACTCATTCTGAGACTTTAAAAAGAACTTTACTCCCCTTTCTCAGAGATTGAAGCAAAAACAGTTATTAAAACATTAAAGACAGGGAAAGCCCCCGCCTTGACAGCTTCATTGACAAGTTCTATAAATGGTTGCTGTCTGATTTAGTCCCCTTATTAGCCAAAATGTGCAATCTGGCACAGGATGTCGTCTCTCTCCCTGACACGTGGGGTGAAGCTATTATTTTGGTACTACCAAAGCCAGGGAGGGACCCCAGTAAATGTTCGAACTACTAACCGATTTCACTTCTAAATCAAGATGTGAAAATATTTGCCAAAGCACAAGCCATTAGATTGCAGCAGATCATTCTGGCCCTGGTTGATCCTGAACAAACCGGTTTTATACTTGGATGGCACATGGCAAAACAGCATCAGAACCTTGCTAAATGTTATGTCTGCTGCCAGACTTCTCATTAAGGACGTAACACATGCAGTGATTTCGATTTATGCCGAAAAGACATTTGATTGTCTTGACTGGGAGTTTTTGAATGCACTTCTGCATAAAGTTGGCTTTGGGCCAGAATATGCAATTTATACTCCAAGCCCCGTGCCCGAGTTATGGTAAATGGTATCCTGTCCTCTCCTTTAGTGGTTCAGCAGGGAACGAGGCAGGGATGCCCCCCCCTTTTTTTTTTTAAGTCTAGAGCCCTTAGCTGCTTTTCTTAGACAATCGACTACTTATTCCGAGATTAAAATTAATGGAGAAGAGTTAAGTGTCAATGTATGCAGACAACACTTTCCTGTATATTTCGGACCCTGAGCACAGTCTCCCTCTAGTTTTGGATTTGTTGAAAACCTTTGTACAGGTCTCGGGTTTTAAAATCAATGACGGTAAAACCAAAGTTATGTTTTTTTTTAACGGGGGGGGCATGGTGTACAACTGAAAACCTGTGTGGTCTGAAATGGGTCACATCAGGGTTTCGCTACTTGGCAATTTGGATACCAACAGATATTCATGACCTTTTTAAAACCAATTACCTAAAACTCCTAAATGAAGTGCAAGCGGATTGCAATTGCTGGAAGGAACTGCCTGTTTCTATGTGGGGGAGGGCAGAAGCGATAAGAATGAATAGTCTACCAAGGTTTTTGTTCTTGACCTCTTGACCACTAAAATTACCACGGTTGTTTTGGAATACCACCAGATTAACTTTGTCCAAGTTCTTGTGGAGGAAGGGGGAACCCAGAATGAAATAGTCAGTAGTCACTGCAGCCCAGGCAAAGGGGGGTTTGGGTGTCCTGGATGTTAGATTATATTATTGGGCATCTCAATTACAGCACTACCTGGTCTTCAAGATGGCATCTGACATGCCAATTTGGGCCTCTTTCGAACTACATTAGACTGTTCATGTACCATTGGATGAGGTGCCTTACATGGATAAACACCATCTAAAAAACTTAGGAATACTGAATCCCTGGCCCTCGGTATTAGCGAAAATTTGGGAGGAAGTGAATGCCCATTATCGATTACCTTGCGGACTAAGCAAATTGACTTCAGTTTGCTCCTGTCTTGAATTTGGACCTACTGCTATGGATACTGGGTTTAAAAGATGGAAAAACAAAGGCCTTATCAGGCTAGGACAATTATATGAGGGAGATATTTTCAAAAACTTCCAACAAATGCTGAGTTTTATCTAGGCCCACAAGAATTCTTTAGATATTTGCAAATCAAGCATTATCTTTTAAATGAAGAAAGATGCAGCATGCTACAAACCCCTAATAATTCACTTAGAACATTATTCTAAAGTGTATTCAGTCAGCCCCGGATTAAGAGAAAAATCCTCCTAATCTATGACACTATGTGAGTTAGAACCTGACCACTTGTTGGAGCTGCAGGGCAGATGAGAGAAAGACTGCTGTCTCCGTCTCTGAAGAGGAGTGGATGTCGATCTTGGAGTGAGTTAACACCACCATGGCCTCCTCATCTTGGAAAGAATTTCGTTGGAGAACGATCACCAGGTATTTTATAACCATAAAATATATCTAAACACCTCGGAACGTATTCATCGGACAAGTGCTTGGGTGCGGGGGGGGGGCTGTGGAGCAGTGGGCACACATACCCATATTTTTGGGGACTGTCCAGTGGTACAAGCTTGTTGGAACACGGTAGCCGAAATAACAGGACAGAGTTTAGAAATGACACCTTTTAAACAATTTAGACATTGGATTCTGGGAGTGTGCCTGGTGGGTCTCTGGGAAGAGTAGGGAAATATCTTTTTAATATCTTGGTGTCCGCGTCTACCAAAGTCATTACCCAACTCTGGCTGACTCCCACCCCTCCTACTGTTGATCTCTTGCTCTGTAACTGCATCAGGATCCAGGAAATGGAGAGGGTGATGGCTTGAGTCAGACTCCAACAAGAATAATTTGAAGCCATATGGCTTCCTTTCTTTAATTGTCAGGCTGAAAGGGAGGGCAAAAATATATTGGAGATTCTGTCCGGCTTGACTTCTGAGTTGAATATGTTATATACAGTGGAGACTTTATTTTTAAATTTCATGTATTTCAAAGAAAAATACTTGTATATTGATGATCTCCTGGCTCGTTAGAATTCATCCCTGTTAGAAATTAACAGATGGATTTGCATGGACCTATGTATTTTATAGACACACAACCAGCATATGAATTTTTATACTCCAGGAGGTCTAGATGTAATTAGATTAACTGGTTACCCCCATCATAAAATTATAAATTTAACTCCCCTATTTTTTCACCTTATTTTTGTGCATCAGTCTTGTGAATATTTTTATATTTTGTTTGTCCTGGTTTAGTATATGGTTAAGGAAATAACCTCGACTTGGGATGAATTTTTAAGTTATTTTAAGACCACATCATCGTTGTTATGTGTTTTTTTTTTTTGTGTGTAATAACCGGATTTTTGAATAAAAATTACAATTACCAAAAAAAAGAGCACAGATAGCGCAAGGTCAGTGCACAGTGCAGAGTTAGGTTCAGACTTGCCTAAACATTCTTTCGTCATAAATTATCGGACCAGCTTTAACATCTTTTGAGTCCCCCCCCCCCCCCAACAGAAGAGTTTGATAAAACCCATAAGCTGCTTGAAAAAGTTCAGTATTTAAATTTGAGATAGAGCCAGCCCTTTGGCATGGAGGGCTGAGGCATCTGTGCCTCACTTGCCACCGAGTCGGAGACCAGGGTTCGGGAACGAACTTGGGTCACACGGGAGGGATCAGCATCCCAGTGGTCGCTGCCCTCTGGGGAGTGAGGTCAGTCTGCTCTTCTACAACATCGCCACCCTGCAACATCACCAGCTAGGTGACCATGGGTGACAATGCAGCTGGGAGCAGCAGTTTGGAATGGGGACACTTCCAGATGGAAGATGTCAGCACATCCAACGATGTGCTTAGATCAAGCCGTCATCTCCTTGGAGCATCTGATGGTTGGGGAAGAATAAGGAAACACTGTTTGACTGCAAACAGGATGAAGCTTGCGGCTCCCCACTGACCCCACACAGCCTGCTGGGCACAAGGCCCACTGCACTGAACATAAATGTCTGGTGGAGGCTTGGGAAACCCCTGATGGCCCTGGTGGTGAGGGGTGACTGTGAGTCCTCCGGATAATTCCCAGAGATGGCAGGTGATGGGTTGGGTGGGGGCAAGTGGGCAAGAATAAATAAATTTGGGCTGCATGGGAGAAGTTATAAGAATAATAGTTGTATTGCATGCTGCCCCTCCCTCGCTGACAAAGGTGGTAAGGTTATTTTTATATTAAAACCTGATTTAGACTCACTTTTTAAATGATTCTCAGCAGGATTGTAAATGTTGAAATATGTTACAAAAGTAATGCAAAAATCATCCGGCATTCCCAGTGTTGTTTGTAATGGTTCTTTTAATGTGACAAAAAAAAACAACCTTGCATTTCAAAGTGGATTTAAAGTGGGAAGACCTTAAAAGGATTTTGTGGCATACAAAATAAGTTCAGCAGCCATTTGATTAGCCTTTTTATCAGTCAACCATGGAGTCTGGAATCTGGTCTGGGAACAGATACCTGTCTCCAGTGCCATCTCACTGCTGCCCTCCGGCCACCAGATTCCCATATCATGCTGAGGGAAAAACTGTCTATCATGGCCAGTACCGGAAACGGTTGAAATGCTGCTTCAAGGTTCATTTAGCTGTGCTGCACTCTCAGTTGGTAGCTGAACACTGGAGGGTCTAGTTTGCTAATGAAAAGACTTTAATGAGTTTGGGGCCTTTATGGGATGAGTATCCTTGGCAGTGATTAGCAGCTAGAGGTGCAAGGTCAAAAGCTCTTTTTAGGTAGATCAGCAGAGCATCCCAGGCTGATAAGATTAATCTTACAGGGCTTTGGTGTTAATATCTGAAGCAGTAAAATGCTCTAATGTGGATGTGCAGTAGGGCTGTTTTTCTAACTTGTTACAGGAAATAATAGACAAGAAGTGACAAAATGTAGCTCTTAAAATAACCTACAAGGTGACTAAAATAATTACCATCTCAGTGTTAGTGGTTTTTTTCATTGTTTTTTTAATATCCACTATAGCTACTGCACTGACACCTTTTATAACAGATAGAATCTGTAAAAAGGAAGTAATGGTTTACATTTCTGGTAATTCCTAACACAGAGACATTTTAAGATGTATTTTGTTGCTGTCTCAGGCTATTGGAAACTACATATAGCCTGTTATCAGTGGCATGCAACTGTGTGCTGCCTAAAGAAATTTGAAAACTCAATGGGTATTAAATTTACAAACTGATTTGCATGTAGCTCACCATCGTAAAGGGGCCTTTTCATGAACTATGCCTTTAATAGTTTGAAAGCCCATTAGAAGTTTTTTTTTTTTTTTTTTTTAATGGGGTTTTGGGATTACCTTTAAAGAGCCCCTGACACCATTGTAACAACTCTGAAAAATGTAATATTTAGATGCAGCTCTGCTTATATTTAATCATTTGTTTCTGTAACTCTCACCATTATTTCTTTATTACTAAGGACATTTGCATGTAAACAGGATTGCTGCCCTATCTTATGGCTGCTTGCCTACACCTGACATCACACTTCTGTTTGACATCACAGTCTGTTGCTGTGGAGATAATTATGATGCCATAAACAGGAGATTATGATGTCAGGTGTAGCCAAGCAGAATCCAGATAGTCTAAGATACAGTTGTTATTCTCTTTGATGCAGCTGTTCTCAGTAATAAAGAAAAAGGGAAATAATTATAGAAAATATATGAAATATAAACTGGTTTGTGCCTAAATCCCACTTTTTTTTTTAAGTTTTTTTAATGGTGTCAGGTACTCTTTAAATGCTAGCAGTCCAGAGATATTTCTGCTTAGCTGCGCCTATCAGAAAAACAATGTTTTGCTCTACTTTTTTTTTTTTTTTTTTGGTAGTTATTTATGCTCCTCTGCTCCCATGGCCCTCTCATTCTGGGGGAGCCCCAGCCCCATCACCCTGGCATCCACCATCCGGTGCTTGCTCCCAGGATTTATCTCCCCGGCTGGGTCGGCGGAGGGGGTGCTTCCCTACCAAGACTGGATCAGTGTTTGTGCCATGGCTAGTCAAGTGTAGGACCTACGAGCTCCCCCATCATCTGCCGGGAGCTGTTTTCCTATTTTTTTTTTTTGTGCCCCCATGGTCGCGCGGCGTGCAAGGACACCTGCCATGGGGTTGTGCACGCTCCCACATACATCCCCATCAAGCATCTGCCGCGCACCGCACCCATGCTGTAGTGGCTCCATTGCACCGAACCCCAGCCTCGGCCAGGGGTCAGATGTGCACCGGCCGCCGAACTAATCCCTCCCCGGAGATGGACAGCAGTCCGTCGGATGCTCAGTCCATCTCCATCCCTGCCAAGCCCCGGCGGCCCATGCTCGTTCCTGAACACAGGTTGCCGGCGTAGTGTGAGGTAAGGCGCCAGTGCCTCAGCCCTTAACGCCACTGGGCTGGCTGTTTTGCTCCACTCTTACACAATAACCAGACAAGTAGTCGGTTACACAGTACATTTACTGCATATGCCATAGCAAAAAATTGTGTCATGTGTATAACAGTACATTTAGTGCCACAATGAACATAACATTGTTCCTAATTCAGCTGACACCATCTATTTCAACATGTGGCAAAGAATTATGTCATACATACAACAGTACAACTGACACCACAACAAACATAACATTGTTTCTAATTTGAACTGATGCCATCTGTATCAATATGCAGCAGAACAGTAGCACATAGTCTGGTTGACAACACAGTATTATAACAGAACACAGAAATAATCTTAAAGAGCAACTCTGAACTTCATATGTGCTTTCATAAATAAGATCTTTCAGCTGTTAGAATTTACTAGAGAATACATTTTTTTCATTTTCAGTGTTCCTTTCCAAGATTTACAGCATATTATGGTAGTCTGTCTGAAAGGTCTGTATAGAAAACAGTTGAAGACATTTGCCTCTCCCATGTTAACCTCACAGTGCCTTTGTTCATGACATCATAGTGTTCACTATGACAACAGACTGTGATATCACAAACAGTAATTGTGTGGTTAGCAGGGGAGAGTCAGATACATTTTGAAAAACTCACTGAAACAATTGCTGAATTACCTACTATATTTAGTAGACTAACAGAGCGGGAATAGCAAAAGAAATAAATAACTAGAAAACAATAAATGAAAACGTAACTGGTGTATATCTAGTGTTTGTAAGCATTTTATTATAATAGAGCGTTGCTCTTTAACTGTATACACTGTATTGAAACTTCAACGAGCATGACATCTAATTAATCTCTCCCGGGGAGGGCGAAAAACCAACCCTGTAGGGCCAAAAACTCAGGAAAATTCCACTTCCGATCCATCTGCGATCAAGCAAAGCTCCAGGAGTAAAGAGACTTAAGTAAAACAGTAAACTGAGGAAAACTGCGGCCTACCTGCTAATAGCCCTGAGCTAGACTGAGGAAAATCCTGCCCAAACTCTCCTACTGAGGGCTCTGGTCCCACCCACTGACCCCATTGGGACTGCATGCTGCAAAACATTTCAATTTCTGCCTAGCTGCGCCTGTCAGAAAACAGTGTTTTGCTCCACTTCTACACAATAACCCAGACAAGTAATAGGTTACACAACACATTTATTGCATAGACGACAAGAGAAGGGGCGACCGGCACTAGAGACCAAGATTTCTGGACGCTGCCAGCCTGCTATCAATTGAGTCCTGAACATACTTGTCCTTGACAGAGTCTGGTTTCCACCTGCCATGCCTCTTCAAGCAGTGACCTTTGACCTCCAGATTGGCTGCTGCAATTGTACCTCCTGCTCAGAAAGAGCACTAGGCAAACCACCCTCTCTCAGTATAGTATTTGTTCACTTAGGCAGAAGAGATTCCTTAACTGTTGTGTAGCTGAGGGGCTTACTGGAGGAAGCTAACCTTTCCTGGCACTTTGATTTAAAAATTGGCCTGCAGATAAATTCCCTTGAGTTCACCTGTACGCCTGCCAGAGCGAGAGACCTTGTAAGATGCTCAGTGGGACAGGAGGCTGTGCCCACTTTAGCTATAACAGCCTCATCTCCTTGTCTAAGCTGGTCAGTGTTACTGTGAGGAATTTTTATTAAGAATTCATTTCCAAAAGAGAGGTCTTGTGATATAATGTTGATCAGCTTGCCGAACCTCAAAAAACAAACTAACAGAAAAGGCCAGCAGGGCCATACAAATACCCCTATCTTCAACCAAGTCCGAACTACCCTTATATTCAAAACAGAGGTGCTTCAGTACATCTGCTGACATCAGTGTGCACTTACTAACTGGTCTGGTCAATTGCCTCCTAGCACCTTCAAGAATGCTACTCACTAGAGAGTTAGCTGTAGGATCAGGCAACCCCAAAAATATATGTGTAACCCCCCCTGCAAATGGGGGTTCCCAAAAGACTTCCAGGAGCTTGCTTGAATGCTCCAAGCCTGAATGGTGTTTGGCATTTAAGCCATTTATCAGTGAGTGTTTTTAGAGCCTCTGGTACTGTCTCTTTAAGAGCTGTCTGCTTGCAGACATAATTAGTTTGTATGGGGACTGTGTGTTTCTCTGAGTACCACTCGAGCTGCTGCCAATTCACTTCATTTTGCAGTCACTAGAGTGCAAGGAACCTATCTGAAAGATGTAACTGTTTGCCAGAAATTATTTGAGTAATAATGAAATACAGTTTGTCTAACCTGCTTTCTTTGCAGTCAGAACTGTGTCTGCTAGTTCCCATTCTAGTTTTGAACTGCTGAACTGGACCAATCAGTGTGGGGTAAGCTAGCTCTAAAATGGTGCCTTGGGCCGAATCAGAACTTGGACTCATAATCTGAGCCAGCCACAAGAGGATTGTATGGGCAGTGACTCTGGGAGATGTAGTTTAGACTTCAGTGCCTTTTGGACCAACAGCAGCAGTCTATTGTGGTGACAGCCAATCCAGTCAAGAACTGGGAGGAACTCAAAGGAAGTGCCCGGTTTTTGTCGGTTGGAGTTTCAGTTGAGCTTTGGCAGTGAAGAAGGAAGGGTACAATAGCACTTTCAGTGTGCAGTTTTAGTCAAAAAACGTGTATAAGGCCCAGAGTTCCGGTCTGCAGCTTGTGTAACAGCTTATTAGGACTGAATCCGTCCTGTGAAAAGAATCAAAGGATCTCTGAAGAGTAAAACCAGGCTCACCCTGTAGAAGACTGGAGGAATTGCTGAAAATTGCACTCTGTCAGGAACTGAATCTGCTGTGTGTTCTCCGGGTATTGTGCAGTAATTGCGATCGGGATACAGATGCAGCCTGCCTGGTATAGTGCTTTCTTTTATATGGATGTGTGAAGAGGTTTGTGTACCTCAAGTGAGCCCCTACTGACATTGAAGGACCCTATCTTATTGGAGGTCGTGAGTACTAATTCAGGGTCGCCCTGTTGAATTACCACATTAAATCCAAATGGAATTACTGTACTGCTGACTGTTTAATTCTCCTTTCTCTGTGTGAAAGGGCCCTACCAGCTGCCACGGTTTGGACTAGCCACTAGGGCTTGGGTACCCAGGACAGTAACTGATAGGGATAGGCCTGTGCACAGAGCCATAGATGTAGATTATTAGAGTGATAAGCTAATTAACCTGATTTCCCCTGTCCTTGTTATATCCCTAAATAAATCAGAGCTGCTTGTTTCAGCAAAGTTATACTGCCTGAGTATTTGTCTATGTTAAAGTACTGTACTGTGATTGTTGCACTGTATCTCATTTCACAGGAGGTCCCAGTGCGGAACCAGACCTGGGGTAGTGTATACTGTGAAGGTAATTCTGATATATTGTGTGGGCCACTAGTGGGAAGAAAGGGGTGTTGCAGTGTCCCAGAGGGCTGTGACCAAGTTAGTTTAACTATTGCAAACCCTGACCTCTGGGTGGAGGCACCCGCCATTGGATCCAGGCCCCTCAACCTGTTAGTGGCAAATCAGGCAGGGGTAGTAGCCCCTGGGATAGCGCCATCTAGGGGTTACATATGAAACCAACAGATTGCTTAGAAACCGGTCTCTACATCATTGGTAGTAATAGTCTTAACTAAGTGCACCAAGTAGAGGGTGATATCAGCAGCATTTGCAGGGAAGGAGCTCAAGTTCTTCTGTTCTGTGAATCTTTTCCAGTTGTTGAATGGAAGCTTTTATTTTCAAACTGTTCATAGAGCAGTGGAACTGAATAGAATGTCCAGAACTTGAGCTGCAAGACACAGAAGATCCCTGTCTGTCCGACACGTGATCTCTGACAATACTGATGCTGGATTGCCACCTTTGTTCAGTCCTGAAAGTAAAAAAAGAGATGATCAGCATCAGTAAGCAGGCAACTTAAAAACTGAATCTCAGAACAAGCCCACTCAGCCTTTTATTGATTTGCCACTATGTTAACGAACAGCATTTCCATGATGTGTTGCCGGACTTCGCTGGATTGTGGGCACAGCTTCCACTAATCCACAGAGATGCTTCTCCAGACCAGTTACGTAGATACATAGACACTGTCGGCAGATAAGGGCCTATAGCCCACTCAGTCTGCCCATTTGAGCCTGTAAGTTTCCTTTACATTTTTCTAGAAGTCTGTTGCCTTTATCCCTGACCTCCAGAATTCCCTTATGTCTATCCCATGCATTCTTAAATCCCATGATAGTTTCAACCCTCACCACTTCCTCAGGCAGGGTGTTCCACTTGCCCAGCACCCTTTCTGTGAAGAAATTCTTCCCTACGTTTCCTCTGAATCGCCCTCCCTCCAGCTTCATCCCATGCCCTCTAGTCCTGGAATATCTTTTTTGTTGGAAAATAGTGTATTCCTGCACCCTATTCCTCCCTGTAAGGTACTTGTATGTCACATTCATATTCCCTCACTCCCTCCTCTCATCCATTTGTGTATATGACACTCAATTACTGGCCAGAAGGCTCAACCCTTTGCTGACTTGCATCGCACTCTGATTTTCACTTGTCACTAGCTTATGGGAAGCCAGAACAGTGGGAACAGCATTCCTTGAAGTGAGTACAGAACTCTGGCCAACCAAAGCGCTGCACTGTTCTGCCACTGAATCTCAAAGCCAGTAATCTGAAAGGCAGTTCTCTGCCATTGAAGACCTTGCTGTCGCCCCTACCTTTTACAGTTATCCCCCTGCTACATGGTAAAACTTTCCAGTCAACAATATTCAAAGCCAGATGGACTCCCGTCTGGACAGAGCGCCTGCCAAAACCTTGCTGCTCTCCATAAAGGAATAGCCAAAGTATCCTCTGCACTCTGGGATATGTTGCAAAACTTTGATAACTTTGTTCACTGGTAACAGCAGGGTCTTAAATAATGGATTAGCATTTTTTTTCTTGGGACAATACTAACTGTTCAGAAAATATTTATGTAAGTATTCTAGAAGTGTTATGTTTGTTAAACACAGTGAGGCAGGTGCTATGCATTTTCACAATGTTTTAGCACTTTTATGAGGAAAACGCTAATCAATTTTTAGAGTTAAATAAAACCCTGCAACACAACCCAGTTATTGTCCTTCCACCATTCTATGTAAATGCATCTATTGCCTCAGACCCGGCCTGCCAAAATAAAGGATTAAATTGAGGACTTTGCATGTTATATAAGCTTGCAAATCTACCCACTGTGTGCGGCACCCAGACGGAATCCAACCAAAAAAAATCTTATGGCAAGTACTAGTCCTCACTGTCTAGGTATTTGCTAAGTGAATCTGCTTGTACATTCATCTTTCACAGCACCCACTGTTTAAAAAGATGAATGCTCTGCTCCAGGCAAGACTGCTCAGTACCAAGTGCTGCATGATGCAACTCCAGTACTACTACTCTTTACCACAGAAACCATGTTCTTGTTGTCCGTGAACCATTTTACTTGCTTACCAGACAACTTGTGGGGGATTTCCTTCAGTACATTCTTCATAGCTTTAAGCTCCCTCCAGGTTGAAGTTTTACCCACTGCTGTCTGGCACCACACCCCATGTTGCACTGAACCCACTGCACTGACAGTGAAACCTGCATAGCGTGTACCTGTGGCGTCAGAGTAAACAGTACTCTTGAATTGTGACTGTTGATTCCAGACCCTGTTGTTCAAGCTTGCTGCATTTTTCTAACCCAAATTTTATCTCCTCATTTGTCTCATTAGACATGCCTACTTTTTCTGGATTCTATGCAGCAATACATAAACATTGTTTTAAGCTGTACTAGCACCCCGAAGACAATATACATTGAAACAATCTTGCCAGCAGGTCTAGCCAGGCTCTTTTAAGTACTCTGTAGCTAAGTCCTGCAGACTCCCCATCTTGGCCTCTACTATGGACATACCTCTCAACCTTTCATCACTTAAATGTGTGACAGTATGTGTGACAAATGGGCAAAATGTGTGTGACACATCATCAAAAATGACATTGCAAGCTCAGAACACAGTCTAAATCTGTGCACTTATGTTATTCATGTTTGCTGATAACTGAGTATCATAGATTATTATGAATTTCTGCATTGAAGTTTCAGTGGGCAATGTGGAATATCACCTGTGCCATGTGAAATAAAGGATTTCTGAGAGGTAAAATGAGTGACGTACCTCGTAATGTGTGACAGTTGAGAGGTATGACTATGGAAGTCACACCAGTGACTGTATTAAAAGCGACTCCCAGCCAGGTCTGAACTTTTTCAGAATCCCAGTGACTTTTCTCCCTGCTAGGGGAAAACGAAATGCCAGAAAGTCTGACAGAATCTTCTGGCTGTGCCCAACAGCCTCTACCCAGGATAATCCCCACCTATGCCATCGTCCAGATATAGTGTGACCTTTTACCTTATCCTCTCCATTTACCTACTACCATCACTCCCGCTACTTACGTGAAAATCAGGGACCTGTGGAAAGCCCGAAGGTAGCACCTGAAAAACAAAGCAAGACAAATTGTCCACAGAAGCCCGTGCAAACCCCAGATACTGCCTGTGTTCTGAGAAAATTTCAACATGATAATAAGTGGAATGACTATCAAAAGTGAATACCAGTCCGCTGACTGAAAGATCTCTGTGGCTGCTGTTGCATCCTCCAGTCTGAATATTTCCTTAAAAAGAAATAGGTTAAAGCACCTCAAGTCCAAAATAAGTCTAAACTTACCATTCCTTTCTGAGATGGTGATGGGATCTAACAGCATATGGCGGGCTGGTCACTTGAACCACACAACTTCTGTCCAAGAGCCTGCAAATTCAGAACAATTATTTTTCATTACTGCGAGCTCTGGCGGTGTCAGGAGGAGGTAATCAATTCCTGAACTGTAAAATATCAATAACCTTACTATTAGCACCCGCTTGCACCTAGAGGCAGTATAGTGCAGTGGTTTAAGGCTCTGAGCTGCAAATCTGGTGACATCCAGCAGACCAGACCTGGGTTTGAATCCCACAGCTTCCACTTGCATACTGTGTGACCCTGAGCAAGTCACTTAACTTCCCTGTGCTCCCAGGTCGCACCTGTAAAAAAGCTTTCAGCTTAGTGTGCTACTCCTGGTTAAACAACTTAAAAAAAATAAATAAATAAAAGTAAACTTCATAATATAGAGAATTCCTTTGTAGTAGATACTGTAACAGGGGGCTCGAATTTAAAAAAAACATACTACCCCTGTCCCCCTCAAGACGGTTTGGGGAACTACATAATGCGTTACCTGTCCTTTGCCCTGCTGCTTTCCAAGCTCCTGACAAACTTATTTTGACTGATGACAGCCGGCACGGTTGATATTCCAGGAGGCACACCACTTCTGCCTGCTGCTGCCTTGTATTCTGGACACTCCGTTGTCCAGTGACCCTTCTTGCCACTAGCTCAGCAAAATCCCATTCTCTTCTGGTTGTAACTTGGACCCATGACACTACGAAACACTTCCTGACTCCCTGGCCTTGCTCTAAATCATCTGAATCCATCCCTCTTCTGATGCGCCTTCTTGGTCTTTCTCACTACCCTGGCTTCCGTCTTCAAAATCCTCTTCAAACAACATGAAGTCTTGCTATATTATGACAGTAGCAGTTTGATCCACCACTAGAACTGCTCCGGAGGTGAAATGGTTAATACCATTCCAAAATAGAACTTTGAGCACGAGCTCTAAGAAGCAGCTCTATCTGTGTAATTTCAAACCTGAACTGTCAGATTCTTTACTCCGCCTCAGTGAACAGTCGCTCCGGAGATTTCTCCTACTGCTCGGTTCATTTCTCGGTTTAAACAGTGTTTTCTCAGTTCGATTCAACGAGAATAGTTTTATTTAACCATAAACCGCTCGGTTCAAGCTCTATCTGTGGTAACCGTAAGTAAATTAAAGGTTTTGTCTGTGTGGAACTTGTAAGTTTATCGGTTCGGTTTTGAACCGATCAGCTGGGTTTAAAACTCATTAAATTTAAAAGTTAACATTTTAGAGTGCGGTTCCCAGTTCTTATCGGTTCTATAAAAAAAAAAACGGATTTTATTACGGTTTTTTCCAATACCCGTGACACGGTTAGGAACCGATAAGGGTGTCTTGCCTGGCACTGCCGTTTAAAGGGCAAGTTTTCTGGTTAGGCTGGCATTATGTCTGAAACCCAAAGAAAAACCGGGCCACTGGGTTTCAACACTGTGATGTCTGTGGGAAGTCTTTTAAGGCAGACCCACACACCATATGTTTATTGCCTGGGGTTTGACCACCTCCAGTCAGACTGCCAGATATGTAAGAATTTCCCTTCAGCCACCCTGGAAAGAGATTGGGCGGCTCAGGAGCGAGAGGCCAAAAGTCTGCTGACCCGGATACAGCCCAGTTCGTGCCAACCGGACCGGAGGGAGTGCCTCTGACCAGGGCGAGACTTCCTCGGCCAAAAGAAAAGCTGGTTCTGAGGAACCAATTCCAGTAAAGAAAACAAGAAAGTCAGCAGGTTTGGACTCCAAAACCCCTTCTCCAACTGCTGCAGAGATAGCAAAAGTCATACATATTGTCCAGTCACTGTCTCAGGGTCCGTCCGAACCGCCACTATCTGGCAAAAGGTCGGTTCGTCCGGTTCCTGTGGTTCAGGAATATGATATTGAGGAATTTTATGAACTAGAGGAGGGGGAGGATGATTATGAACAGTATGAATGTGGCTGGGAAGGTCTGGGTGTGCCCATTGAACCGGACATTTCCCCAGACAGACCTTTAGAATCTCCCCCTATGCTATCTGAGTCCCCATCTCATTTTATGTTTTACAAAAAAGTTGCTGAAACCCTCCAGCTTCCCTTGGAAGAAGCTGTGGATGAGCAAGAGGAGCCTGATTTTGTAGAAATGATGGATATTCCAGAGTCTAGGAGATTGTCTATTCCTTTGCATAAGTCTTTTAGGAAGCAAACAATAAAAATTTTAAAAGCTCCTAATTCTGTGCCTCCTGTAGATAAAAAGATGGACAGAAGGTACACATTGTCAGGTCCTGATACAGAATTCCTTTCTCAGCAATGCAGTCATGTTGGGGTAGTTCAGGCTGCAGCCTGTGATAAAGCTAATATCCCCCTGGCTTCACATCCTCCTGACAAGGATTCCAGGAAGATTGATGCCATGGCGAAAAAACAGTATATGGCAGCCTCTTTGGGACTCAGGCAAGCAAATTATATGGCTTATGTAGCTAGGTATCAGAAATCTAGATGGGATACTGTTATGGAATTAGCCAAGCAAGCCAATGGCCAGCTGGCTAGCGAACTAGAACAAGTGGCTGCTGATGGCATTGAGGCTTCTAAGTTTCAGTTTCATGCTGCTGTGGATGTTAATGATGTTTCCTCTATGGTCATGGCCACATCTGTAGCCTTTCGTGAGGTTGGCCTGGCTCAGGTGTACTAGTCTGTCACAGGATACCCAGACTAAGGCTATGGATTTTCCTGTGGTGGGAAATTCTCTGTTTGGGGAGCAGACAGAGAACTACATGAAAAAGATGGATGAATATGGGACTACTTACAAAAAGTGCCCAAGCTAAGGAGAGCGGCAAGCCACTCCTCGAGGCATACCCAGAGGTAGGGGTAGGCCTTTTCACAGGCCTTTTTACCAGACTCAGGCCTCCTCTACTGTTATGACTCTAGCAAAACAGGTCCCTGGTCAGCTTGCCAAGGAGCTGGAGCAGGTGGCTGCTGATGGTATTGAGGCATCCAAGGTGCAATTCCATGCTGCAGTGGACTCTAATGATGTGTCATCAAGAGTCATGGCTACATCTGTGGCACTTCGCATAATGGCTTGGCTCAGATGTACTAGCCTGTCACAGGATACCTAGACTAAGGCCATGGATTTTCCTGTTGTGGGTAATTCTCTGTTTGGGCAGCAGACAGAGAATTACATGAAGAAAATGGATGAGTATAGGACCACCTATAGGAGTGCACAGGCCAAGGAAAGGCAGGCCACTCCTCAAAGGCAGCCTTCCAGGGGCAGGGGCAGACCTTTTCATAGGCCTTTTTACCAAGCTCAGGCCTCCTCTTCAGCTTATGCTCAGAGGGCTTCTTCAGAGGCAGAGGCAGGCGAGGCGGGCAGGCCTGCTCCCACCCCTCAGCCTAAAGCTCCTGCTAAGCAGGCACCCTGATGGGGTGCCCAGGGCGATTCTCCTGTACCGGTAGGGGCAGGCTGGCTTACTTCAGTCAGAACTGGCTCTCTTAACCTCAGACAAGTGGGTTCTGGAAGTAGTAAGCCAGGGTCTGGTTCTCAACTTCAAAAGTTTCCCAAGTTGAGAGCCAGACTTTCTCCTACAAGTGCTTCAGAGACCCTTGCTCTGAAGCAGAGGTCTCAACCCTGTTAGCTCTCAGAGCAGTGAAAGGGTTCCTCCCTGCACCAGGGCAGGGGTCTGTATTCAGATACTTCACTCCCAAAAAGACAGGAGAATGGCGGCCCATATTAGACCTCAGATATCTGAACAAGCATCTTTTGAAACCAAAGTTCAAAATGGTAACTCTGGCAATGATTTTACCCTCCCTAAGGCCAGGGGACTGGTTGGCCTCCCTGGACCTCAAGGATGCCTATTTCCCGTCCTAATCAGAAGCTCCATCGCAAGTACCTCAGATTGAACTGCCTCAGGTCATTACCAGTTCAGAGCAATGCCCTTCGGCCTTACCTCTGCCCCAAGGGTATTCACAAAGTGTCTAGCAGTGGCAGTGGCTCACTTAAGGAGGCAAAGGATTGCTGTTTTTCCCTATGTAGACGATTGGCTCATTGTAGGCCAGTCCTCAGAGCAAGTAAAATCTCACCTGCAAGTCACCCAGCAGCTTCTCACCTCCCTGGGCTTTCTGCTAAATCTACCAAAGTCGGTTCTGGAACCAGTCCAGGTACTCACCTTTATAGGGGCAGAATTGGACACAAAGCTAGCCAGAGCTTTTCTTCCCTTAGAAAGGGTAAGGAATTTAGTGGCTCTGGCCTCCTCCTTCACTCTGCAGATCTCTCGACCAGCAAGACACTTTCTGCAGCTCCTGGGGCACATGGCTGCATCCACAGCTGTTGTGCAGGGAGCAAGATTTCAGATGAGAGACATTCAGTTTCACTTGAGAACCTATTGGTCTCAGAGAAGAGACCCCCTTTCCAAGTTGGTCCCAGTGACTCGAACCTTGATCCAGGCCCTCCAGTGGTGGCAGGATCAGAGCAATTTAAGATTGGGGGTCCCCTTCATTCCCCCTACTCACAATTTGACTCTCACTACAGATGCTTCCCTTCTGGGTTGGGGAGCCCACATGGGCGACCTTTCCACTCAGGGAGTGTGGTCCCCGGGAATCTCTGCTCCACATCAATTTGCTGGAACTCAGAGCTGTCTTTTTAGCTCTTCAAGCATTTTCTGCATTTGTCCACAACAAGGTGATACAAGTCAGAACAGACAACACCACAACAATGTGGTACATCAACAAACAGGGGGGCACTCGGTCTTTGGCCTTGTGCACGAGGCAATGAAGTTGTGGTCTCTGGCCTATTCCTGAACACTTCCCTCATAGCAGTGCATCTTCCAGGGAAGGACAATGTCCTAGCGGATGCTCTCAGCAGGATTTCCCAGGGGCATCACGAATGGTCCCTGGAACCTCAAGTGCTGGGGATAGTCTTTGCCAGATGGGGCACTCCTCAGATAGATCTTTTTGCAGCCCCAGACAATCACAAACTTCCTCTGTTCTGTTGCAGGCCTCCAGTGTTGGGCTCAGTCCCCCTGGATGCCCTTCTCCTAGATTGGGAGGGGAAGTTTCTTTATGCTTTCCCCCTTCCCTCTCCTATTCAAAGTATTAGTCAAAATCAGATCTCAGCCTTGCAGGGTGATTCTGATTGCCCCGGATTGGGCCAGGCAGCCCTGGTACCCACTCCTTCTGTCACTGACAATCCATCTTCCCTTTGCCTCCCCAGGAACCACAACCTGTTAACTTGTGCCCAGGGAAGGGTTTGGTATCCGGACCTCAAATCCCTCAACCTCAAGGCCTGGCTCTTGAGGAGTTAGAGTTTGCTGATTTACACCTCTCTCAGGGTGTTCTTGAAATCCTAAAGGCTTCCAGAAAGCCTTCCACTAGGGCTACTTATAGTTCTAAATGGAAAAGGTTTTCCATTTGGTGTGCTGGAAAAAATATATTATCCAGAATCTGCTGATTTGCCCATTGTGTTAGATTACATGGCACATCTTAATTCCTTGGGTCTCAGACCAGCTACCCTGAGGGTCCATTTGGCAGCTGTATCTGCTTTTGTGTCAGCAGGAAAGTCATCCCCTCTTTCCTCTCACCCTGTGTTTTCCAAGTTTTTAAGGATTACTCCATACTAATCCACCCTTTAGGAACCGGCCCTGCCTGGGACCTTAATGTTTGCATTGTTCAGTTAATGCAACCCCTTTTGAACCTCTGTCTTCTGCAGGCTTAAGTACCTAACTTGGAAAACTGTTTTCTAGTGGCTATCACTTCTGCCAGACGACAAGTGAGTTGTAAGCCTTGTCAGTGGAAACGACTTTATTTCTTTCCACAGGGATAGGTCCTGTAGGGACTAGGAAGTTTTGCCTAAGGTGGTTTCAGATTTCCATCTTAATCAATCTATCTCCCTTCCAGTATTTTTCACTGATCACTCCTCTTCTGGTGAGAGGAGGTTGCACAGCCTGGATGTCAGAGAGCTCTTAGTTACTATATAAGCGTACCAAGGTCATAGGTTCGAATCCCTCCAACTTTTCCTTACCTATGGTGAAGTTGGGAAAGGCACTAAGAGATCAATTGCCAGGTGGATTGTCTCTTGTATCCAATTTTGTTATCAGAAACTGGGCAGAGTTCCTCCCTCAGGCTTGAGGGCTCATTCTACCAGGGGTACAGCTGCGTCTCTAGCTGCTGCCAGAGACATCCCATATTAGAGATTTGCCAGGCTGCTACTTGGAAAGCAGTGTACACACTTTTACCAAGCATTACTCCCTGGATGTCAGGTGGGAGAGATGCTCACGGTTTGGCACAGCTGTTCTTCAGAGCCTATTCCTAAGTAGGTTCTGCCCTCCTCCATGGAGGTACTGCTGTGTAGTCTGCTACTGTCATAATATAACAAGACTTCATGTTGTTTGAAGAAAAAATTACTCACCTTAGTAATGTTGTTTCTTCTAATGAGTCTTCTATATTATGACCCCCCCTGCCTCTCTCAGAACCTCTACTTGGGTGGTGCGGCAACTTGTGTGGGCACTTATTTTATGCCCTTTTAGCGTTTCTCCCTTTTTGTAGGGTTTGGGGTGTGTGTTTTATTATACTGTTGTTTTATTCTATATTGTTAGAATTGTGTTAGTAGTTCTGGTCCCTGACTCGAGTCTTGGGTGTTGGGACCAGCAATGGTTATTAATATTTAGGTAGCCATTTGGCTAGTGTAGGTTACAGCTTCCACACAGACCTTAGTGAGTTTTGGCTCGTAAAGATCTGACAGTTCAGGTTTGAAATTACAGATGAAGAGCTTCTTAGAGCTCGTGCTCAAAGTTCTATTTTGGAATGGTATTAACCATTTCACCTCCGGAGCAGTTCTAGTGGTGGATCAAACTGCTACTGTCATAATATAGCAAGACTCCATTAGAAGAAACAACATTACTAAGGTGAGTAATTTTTTCTTCTCGTCCTTGCTGTCACTGGCTAACGCATGCGTCTGGTATTCTTGCACTGCAGCCCACCCATGCTCAGATTTATATGCCAGCAAGATCAACATTTGTCTAGTGTTTACTAAGTCCACACCTGCATTGACTGACTCTTTTGCCTTCTCCAGAGACCCTGCTTCCAAGTCCAGAGTTGCAGATTTTAAACAGTCTAATACTTTTTTATTGTGATTAAATTGCTGTTCATTTCCCTTCTATTTAAACTTAGATTATCTGTATGGCTGTTATCCTCTTAATCTCCCGAAGCTACTGCTCACTTACCTCTGTGAGTTTCCTCTTAAGAGACTCCAGTCTCCCTGTAAGGGCATCTTCCATTTTTCCTACCAGTGACATGGTGGATTGAAACGCCGCTTTCTGCGTCTTCTCAATTACAGCAGATAAATTTACTATAGTTGGCTACTCAATGTTTGCACCAGGAGAACCCAAACCATCCATTTTCACACACAAAAAAAAAACAAAACAAAAGAAAAACTGTTCTGCTGCACAAATGGCTTAGCTGCTAAGAGTGCTGAGCTAGAATGAAGAAAAGCCAGCTCAAACTGTCCTACTCAGAGCTCTGCTCTCACCCAGTGACTTAATTGGGTCTATGTCCTGCGAAACATTACAATGGATAATTTATGTCTGCTAGGAAGTGTATTACTGTGTTTATTCATTTAAAAGTCAAAGTGTTACGTGAAAGAGTTGTGTTTTATTAAGATTGTGTTGTTTGCATTGGTTCAGGTAAGTTCCTTGTTCTTGTATTCCCCATCACCATCCTCTTTCAGTGATAAATCAGCAAGGGAACTTGCATCTAAAACACTCGTAAACTTGCTGGATAGATAGATAAAAACGTTAATTTTTTTAACAGGAAAATAACTTTTAGGACCGTGAGGCCCTGTTTATCAAAGTTGTCCTGTAGAAAGATTACGGTTTCACAAATAAGAGAGCATCCATGTCTGAATTGATTCAGACGTGCCTATTTGAGCCAGTCTCCTTGCCAATAAATTGTAGTCAACCATGTCAAAGGCCTTTGAGAGGTCGAAGAACACCGCACCAACAGACTCTCTTGCCTCCATTCCATTTGCCGCAATATCGATGAAGTCTGCAAGGGCGGTGTCCATCGACCTCCCAGTCCTAAAACTTGCCTGGCACTCAGTTAACAACTTATATTTTTCTAGATATTCATACAGCTGGGCACAGACAGTCATTCCAAAACCTTCGCGATGATTGACAACAGAGCTATCGGGCAATAGTTTTTGTTTGTCTTTAGCCCTTCCCTTAAGCTCTGGATCCCCTTAGGATTATTCTAAAAATCCAGGAAGCTTCTTTGTTATAAACTAGAATTAAATAAACTAGTTAGGATTGGACTTATTTGATCTACTGAAAATTTTAGAAATCTTATTTCCACTTTATCCAGTCCTATTGCCGTCCGTGAATTATATATATTTTTTTTTACTTCATTCATTTTGATAACTCGAAAATAAAAGCATGGTATATCCCTTTCAGATTTTTCCTTTAAATGTGGATATGCTGGTTACCATCATTTTGGTTACTACCTTCTTGTTTTATTTTTATATCTGAAAGGTAGCAAAAGTATTGGTTTAAACTGTCAACCACTTGCCACGTTGACATCTCTCTTCCTTTTTCATCTTTCAGTGTTGTATCCAATTGATTCTTTTTATTTCCTTCAAGATCTAAATTCCAGTACTGGCTGGATTTTTTTGTTTGAATACTTTTGTTTTGATAATATCTTTTTTGTATCTTTTTTTATCATACTTTTACATTTATTCCTGATTTTTTTTAATAATTCCCAATCCTCTACCTTTAAGGATCGGTTTGCCTTTTCCCAGACCCTTTTTTTCCATCTTATCTGTTTTTAATTTTAATTTTCTCACCGACCCAAGGGTTATGTTGACATCTTTCTTTAAATACTTTAAAGGGGGCGTTATTATCACAAATCTCCACAAAAGTTTTTATAAACTCTCTAACTGCCATATCACTTCCGGAATCAAATCTATACATGTACAATTTATTTTCTCTATCTGATGTTGAAAAGAGGAGTTAATAAAATTTTTATCATCTCTAATATACCTGCAGTTTGACATTCTAATGTCATGGTTATGTATTACATTACCTTCAAGACAACTATGATCAGTATGCTGAATGTTTTAATATCTGTTGTTGTATAGCTTTGTGAAGACCACTGCCACAGAGCCTTCTTAAACATGCACATCTTGTACATCAACAGAGCTTTAAAAGTAAATATTACTAAATACTGTAGCCTGTATACTAAAAGGCACAGAGTGCCCAGACCAATTTAGGGAGAACATTGAGGGACAGGAAGCTGAGAGGTTGCTGGGAACAGTTCTGAGTTGGTTTCTCTTAATCAGGTCTGCACATTCTCTATTCACTGCCAGAACTGCTGCTGGGTTTAAGTGATCTAGAGGTCTAAAGGTCTTCAACACCCTGTCAAGTAATGACTGGAATGCATGGCAGAAGCTGGGAAGGGATGTTAGTGGCAGATGAGTCCGCTGAGCCAGGGCCCAGTCGCATAATGCATGGCTTGCTTGGGGCCCTCACTCGAGAGAAGGAGCAAGAAGGCAAAACAAGGCAGTTGTATTTGTTGAGTGCCCTATCTGAGGCTCAGGACCCTTCACATTAAAAATACTAATTCAACATACAATAAATAACACTCAACATGCAGTAGTTATGCATTAAAAAATATGGCCTGAGGTACAAATAAACAGAAGCAAAACAAAATGTAATAAAGTACAGGATACATAGATACATAGACAGTGTCGGCAGATAAGGGCCTATGGCCCACTCAGTCTGCCCATTTGAGCTTGTAAGTTCAGTTTATATTTTCCTAGAAGTCTGTTGCCCCTCACCCCTGACCTCCAGAATTCCTTTATGTTTATCCCATGCATTCTTAAATCCGTGATTGTTTCAGCCCCACCACTTCCTCTGGCAGGGTGTTCCACTTGTCCACCACCGTTCTGTGAAGAAATTCTTCCTCATGTTTCCTCTGAATCGTCCTCCTCCAACTTCATCCATGCCCTCTAGTCCTGGAACATCTTTCTCGCTTAAAAATAGTGTATTCCTGCACCCTGTTCCTCCCTGTAAGATACTTGTATGTCTCTATCATATCCCCTCTTTCCCTTCTCTCCTCCAGGGAGTAAATGTTCAGTTCCTTCAACCTGTCTTCATAGGACTTGTGATGCAATCCATGCACCATCTTTGTTGCCCTCCTCTGAACCTTCTCTACCCTATGTCCTTAAGTAGGTATGGTCTCCAGAACTGTACACTGTACTCCAGGTGGAGCCTCACTAGTGTCTTGTATAGCGGAATTATGACCTCCCTTTTCCTGCTGGTGATGCCTCTGCCTATGCATCCCAGCATCCTATTTGCTTTACCTGCTGCCTTGTCGCACTGTTTCCCTACCTTGAGGTCATCAGAGATATAACCCCAAGATCCCTTTCCTGCTTGGTGCATGCTATATCCTCACCCCCAACTGATATATTGTGCCAGGGTTTTTGTGCCCCATATGCATTATCTTGCACTTCCTTGCATTGAATTTCAACTGCCAAACCCCTGACCATTCTTCAAGTTTCTGCAGGTCCCTTCTCATTCTGTCTACACCCTCTGGTGTGTCTACTCTATTACAGAGCTTTGTGTCATCAGCGAACAGTGAAATTCTGCCTTCTAGGTCCTGTGCAATGTCACTGATGAAGATGTTGAATAGGACCGGTCCCAGCACTGATCCCTGTGGTACCCCATTGGTCACTCTTCCCTCTGTGGAGTGATAGCCATTTACCACAACCCTCTGTGTCCTGCCACCCAGCCAGTTACCTACCCACCACACTACGGTCCTGCCCACACCCATATTCCCCAGTTTGTGTAATAGTCTTCTTTGTGGCACAGTGTCAAAGGCCTTGCTGAAGTCCAGATAGGCCATGTCCACTGCCCTCCCCTGATCCGCCTCCTAGTCACCCAGTCAAAAATTCAATGAGGTTGGTCTGACATGACCTCCCCTGGGTGAAACCATGCTGCCTTGGGTCCTGTGGTCATTGACAGCCAGATGTTCCCACCAATCTCTCCTTCAGTAATGCTTCCATGATCTTCCCCACTACCGAGGTGAGGCTGACTGGTCTGTAGTTCCCTGCTTCCTCTTTGTTTCCCACTTTTGTATAGGGGACTACATCTGCTATCTCCAGTCTTTGGGTACCTCCCCTGTTTCCAGTGATCGGCTAAACAGGATAGCCAGAGGTTCAGCCACCACCTCTCTTAGTTCTTTAAGGACCCTGAGTTACCCCATCTGGCCCCATTGCTTTATCAACTCTTATTACTTCCAATTCCTTCAGGACCCTTTCGTGTAAAGGACTTGTGTCCATTCTGCACCATTCTCACCCCTTGTACTCCCTTCAGACCCATAACCCTTCTCTTCCTCAGTAAAGACTGAACAGAAATACCTGTTCAATATGTCAGCTTACTGTTGTCATCCTCACGTGGCTTCATCCTCCCTCTTCAGTCTCACTATCCTCGTCTTTCTTTTTCACTTATGTACCTGTAAAGGTTTTGTGCCCTCTACCCACTGATTTTGCAATGTGTTCTTCTGTCTGAGCTTTGGCTTCCCTTACTGACCTCCCTGCCTCCCTTTGCTTCTCTTGGTACTTCTCCCTATCCCTTCTGCCTGTGTCTTTTGTATGCCTGAATGCAATCTTTTTTGGCTTTCACTTTCTTTGCTACCTCTTTGGAAAACCATAATGGTCTCCTCCTCCTTTTCCCTTGCTAACCTGCTTAATGCATAATTCTGTTGTTCTTGTAATCCCCATTTTAAATACTACCCACTGTTCCTCAACCCCTGATTCCTGTCCCATTCCCCTTAATGCCTCTTTCAAGTATCTCCCCATTTTCCCAAAGTCTGCCCCCTTAAAATCCAGGGTACATGTTTTTGTGTGGTTTGGTTCTGCTCTTTCTGTAATTTCAAACCACAATGACTGGTGGCCACTCTTCCCCAGGTGCTCCCCCACTGTTACTACCCAACACACTGTCCCTGTTTGTGAGCACAAGGTCCAGTATTGCCTTCTGCAGAGTTGGTTCCATGACCAGTTGCTTGAGGAAGGCACCCTGAAGGGAGTCCAGGATAAATCTGCTCCTAGTTAATGCTGCTGCTGGGATGCTCCAGTTCACATCTGGAATATTGAAGTCTCCAACCAGTACTACCTCACTCTTGTTTGCCATCCTTTGGATGGCTAGCCTCAGCTCCCTATCTGTTTCTTCCTCCTGAGCTGGTAGTCTATAGACCACACCTGTGCGGATGGCTGTCCCCATTTTCCTTTCCAGCTTAACCCACAGTATCTCTCCCCCATTTTGTTACTCCTGGATCTCTGTGGCCCTTATGTCATTTTTCACAAACAGTGCCACTCCTCCTCCCTTCCTGCCTGCTCTGTCTCTTCTGAATATGACATTATTTTTTGTTAATCAACATTCTGTGTCTCAGAAATCACACAAGCTGCTGTCACAAATCTCATGTCTTGAGAACATGCCTCCAAGACAACACACTCCAAATTAGGGGCAATTTTGTCGAAAGCTGCAAAAGTTTTTAAGGTACAAAAATTGGGGTTTAACACTAAACACAGTACTTGACTCTAACTGTATTGGTACTACTGCCCTTAGGGTAACTTAATGCCACAAATGTAGGGAAATATGGTGTTAGGGTTTCCAACCTTAACCCCTCCCGAGCAGCAAAAGAAAAAAAAAAAACATTAGCATTTTGGGTTTCTGGAGTCTTGTTGAATCGGTGGTGGGCGTTCCATGGGGTTGTCAACCCTAATGCTCACCCCTTCCGGCAGCATGTAGCCTCCTGGTTTGAAGCACAAGGTAGAGCTGCAAGCCAGTGCCTCCTAGTGAGGCACTCTTCAAAGGTAGGGAAGTATGTCTCGCCATATGTTGCCAACACAATTTGTTGTAGCTGCTGCGAGAAGAATGGAGAAAATGTGTGACATTGTTTGCTCCTGGAACGGGGTGGGCATTTAAGGTTAAGAACCCCAAGGAAGACCGCACCACTGATTCGCTGAGACTCCAGAGACCCAAAACCTAATGTTTTCACTTTTGCTGCTTGAGAAGGAAATGGAAGGAAGTTAGGGTTGGAAACCCTAATACCACATTTCCTTACATTTAGTGGCATTTTACTCTGACTTCGTGCATTAATGCAGTTTTTGCAAAATTTCCTTTCAAACACCATGAAGTCTTGCTATATTATGACTTAAGCAGTTAGCCACAGCACTTGAACTGCCCTGGAGGAAACAGTTAACTCAGGAGACTGGAGTTCATGCGAGGCGCTATGCCAAAGCTCTATCTGGCCAGTTTCAAATGAAACTGTCAGATTCTTTACTCCGCTTCACTGAACAGTCGCTCCGGAGATCAGCTCCTTCAGCTCGGTTCATTTCTCGGTTTAAGCGAGTATTTTCGGTTCATTTGAACCGGCAATAAGTATTTATTTTACCGCATTTCGGTTCAGAGCTCTATCTGGTAAACTGTAAGTACAGGATTTTAAAAGTCTGTGTGGAAATTAATTATCGGTTCGGTTTTGAGCCGATCGGTTTGCTAAAAAAAGCATTTAAATCATATATTGGGCTTTTTAGAGTGCGGTTCCTGGTTCTTATCGGTTCTAAAGAAACCTATTATTTTAGTGGTTTTCAAATACCGTGACACGGTTAGGAACCCATAAGAGTGTCTTGCCTGCACTGCCATCAAAGGGCAAGTTTTTGGATAGGCTGGCATTATGTCTGAGAAACCCAAAGAAAAACCGGGCCCACTGGGTTTCAACACTGTGATGTCTGTGGGAAGCCTTTGCCAAGGCTGACCCACACACCACCTGTTTATTGTCTGAGGGCTGACCACCTCCTGTCAGACTGCCAGGTGTGTAAAAATTTCCTGCAGCCACCCTGGAGAAGAGATTGGGCCGGCTCAGGGAACGAGAGGCCAAAAAGTCCGCTGACCCGGATGGCCAGCCCAGTCCAGCTCCCACTGGACCAGAGGGAGTGCCCTCTGACCAGGGTGAGACTTCCTCGGGCAAAAGGAAGGCTGGTTCAGAGGAACCAGTCCCAGTAAAAAGGACAAAGAAATCAGTAGGTCTGGAGTCTAAAATTGCCTCTCCAACTGCTGCAGAGATAGCTAAAGCCATACAGATTGTCCAGTCACTGTCTCAGGAAAGGTTGGTTCGTTCGGTTCCAGTGGTTCAGGAGTATGATGTTGAGGAATTTTATGAACCACAGGAGGGGGAGGAGGAATTTGACCATTATGTATGTGGCTGGGAGGGTCTGGACGTGCCCATTGAACCGGACATTTCTCCAGACAGACCTTTAGAATCTCCCCCTATGTTGTCTGAGTCCCCTTCTCATTTTATGTTTTACAAAAAGGTTGCAGAAACCCTCCAGCTTCCTTTTAGAAGAGGCTGTGGATGAGCAAGAGACCTGATTTATGTAGAAATGATGGATATACCAGAGTCTAGGAGGTTGTCTATTCCTTTGCATAAGTCATTTAGGAAGCAAACAACAAAAATTTTAAAAATCCTCATTCTGTCCTTCCTGTAGATAAAAAATGGACAGAAGGTATACTTTGTCAGGCCCTGATACAGACTTCCTCACTGAGTAGTGTAGTCATGTAGGTGTGGTACAAACTACAGCCTGTGACAAAATATATTCCCTGGCCTCCATCCTCTGATGAGATTCCAGGAAGATTGATGCCATGGCGAAAAAACAATATTTGGCAGCTTCTTTGGGACTCAGGCAGGCAAATTATATGGCTTATGTGGTTAGATATCAGAAATCTAGATGGGACACAGTATTGCAGTTAGCCAAGCAGGCCCATGGCCAGCTCGCTAGTGAGTTGGAACAGGTGGCTGCTGATGGCATTGAATCCTCTAAAGTTCAGTTTCATACTGCTGTAGATGTTAATGATGTTTCCTCTAGGGTCATGGCCACTTCTGTAGCTTTCCGTAGGTTGGCATGGCTCAGATGCACTAATCTGTCCCAAGATACTCAGTCAAGGCTATGGATTTTCTGTGGTGGGAAATTCTGTTTGGGAACAAACAGAAAATTATATGAAAAGATGGATGAATACAGAACTACCTACAAAAGTGCCCAGGCGAAGGAGGCATGCCACTCACAAGGCACACCCAGAGGTGAGGGAGGCCTTTCCACAGGCCTTTTACCAATCTCAAGCCTCCTCTGCGTTTGCACAGGGGGTTTTCAGTGGCAGAGGTAGGCGGAGCGGGTAAACCGTCCCTCCCATCAGCCTAAGGCTGCTGCCAAGCCAGGCACCCTGATGGGGTGCCCAGGGCCGATTCTCCTGTACGGTGGGAGGCAGGTTGCTTATTTCAGCCAGAACTGGGTGTCCCTAACCCGGACAAATGGGTTCTGGAGGTAGTAAGCCAGGGTCTGGTTCTCAACTTCAAACAGTTTCCAAGATGAGAATCAGACATTTCCACCTGCAAATCCTTCAGAAGCCCTTGCTTTGGAAGCAGGGGTTTCTTCTCTTCTAGACTGCAAAGCAGTGGAAAGGGTTCCTCCTTGCCATCAGGGCAAGGGGCTGTACTCAAGATACTTTCTTACCCCAAAAAAGACAGGAGAATGGCGGCCCATTCTAGATTTAAGGTACCTGAACAAGCATCTTTTGAAACCAAAGTTCAAAATGTTAACTCTGGCAATGATTTTGCCCTCCCTGAGGCCAGGGGACTGGCTAGCCTCCCTGGACCTCAAGGATTCCTATTTTCATGTCTTGATCAGGCCTTCTCACCGAAAGTACCTCAGGTTGAACTGCCCTCAGGCCACTACCAGTTCAGAGCAATGCCCTTGACCTTACCTCTGCTCAAAGGGTATTCACAAAATGTCTAGCTGTGGTAGTGGCTCATTTAAGAAGGCAAGGGGTTGCTGTGTTTCCCTACCTGGACGACTGGCTCATTGTGGGTCAGTCTCCAGATCAGGTAAAATCCCACCTGCAAGTCACCCAGCAGCTTCTCACTTCCCTGGGATTCCTGCTGAATTTACCAAAGTCAGTTCTGGAACCAGTTCAGGTACTAACTTTCATAGGTGCGGAATTGAACACAAAGTTGGCCAGGGCATTTCTCCCTCGGAAAGGGTAGAGACTTATTGCCCTGGCATCCTCCTTACCCTCTTGGTCTCTCGACCAGCAAGGCATTTTCTGCAACTCCTAGGGCACATGGCTGCTTCCACAGCTGTAGTGCAAGGAGCAAGATTCCAGATGAGGGACATCCAGTTCCATTTGAGGACCTGTTGGTCTCAAAGGAGGGACCTACCAAGTTAGTCCCAGTGACCCAAACTCTGATCTTGGCTCTCCAGTGGTGGCAGGATCAAAGCAATCTAAGACAAGGGGTCCCCTTCATTCCGTTTCCACTCCTCACCCTCACCACGGATGCCTCCTTGCTAGGGTGGGGGCTCACTGGACCTTTCCACTCAGGAGTGTGGTCCCTCAGAATCTCTGCCCACATCAACCTTTTGGAACTCAGAGCTGTCTTTTTAGCTCTTCAGGTTTTTCAGCATCTGTCAGAACAAAGTAGTTCAAGTCAGGACAGACAACACCGACAATGTGGTACATCAACAAGCAGGGGGGCACTCGGTCATCAGCCTTGTGCACCGAAGCAATGAAGTTGTGGTCTCTGGCTTACTCCCTGAACACCTCCCTGATAGCAGTTCACCTTCCAGGGAAGACAATGTCCTGGCGGATGCCCTCAGCAGGATTTCTCAAGGCCATCACCAATGGTCTCTGAATCCTCAGGTGCTGGGGTGGTCTTTTGCCAGATGGGGCACCCTCAGATAGATCTTTTGCAGCCCCAGACAACCACCAACTTCCTCTATTTTGTTGCAGGCCTCCAGTACTGGGCTCAGTCCCCTGGGCGCTTTTCTGTTGGATTGGAAGGGAAGTTCCTATATGCCTTTCCCCTTCCTCTTCTCTTCAGGGTATTAGTAAAATCAGATCCCAGCCCTGCAAAGTGATCCTGATTGCTCCAGATTGGGCCAGACAGCCCTGGTACCCACTGCTTCTGTCCTGGCAGTCCACCTGCCCTGAGCCTGCCCAGAGTCCACGACTTGCTGGCCTGTGCCCAGGGAGGTGTGGTATCGGACCTCAATTCCCTCCATCTCAAGGCTTGGCTCTTGAGGAGTTAGAATTTGCTGATTTACACCTTTCTCAAGGTGTCCTGGATATTTTAAAGGCCTCAAGGAAGCCTTCCACTAGGGCCACTTACAATTCCAAATGGAAGAGGTTTTCCATCTGGTGTTCTGAGAAGCAAATGGTCCCAGAATCTGCTGATTTGCCCATTTTACTGGACTATTTGGTCCATTTAAATTCCTTAGGCCTTAGGCCAGCTACCTTAAAGGTTCATCTGGCAGCTGTCTCTGCTTTTGTATCAGCAGGGAAGCCTGCCTCCCTTTCTTCTCACCCTGTGTTTTCCAAGTTTTTTAAGGGGTTACTTCACTAACCCTCCCTTTGGAACCAGCTCCAGCCTGGGACCTGATTGTTTGCATTGCTCAGTTAATGCAACCCCCTGAGCATCTGTCTTCAGCAGATCTCAAGTTTCTAACGGAAAACTGTTTTCTAAGTGGCCATCACTTCTGCCAGACGCATAAGTGAATTACAAGCCCTGTCAGTGGAAAAGGATTTTATTTCTTTCACAGAGATAAGGTAGTCCTCAGGACTAACAGAAAGTTTTGCCCTAAAGTGGTTTCAGATTTCCATCTGGACCAATCCATCTCCTTCCAGTATTTTCACTGAGCATTCTTCCTCGGTGAGAGAGAGTTGCACAGCTTGGGCGATCTAAAGAGCCATGGAGCTGCTATTTGGAGCAGCACCAAGGGTCACAGGTTGAATCCTCCAACTCTTCCTTACCTATGGAGAGGTTGGCAAGGGAGACCTGCCACTAAGAGGACAATTGCAAGGTGGATTGTCTCTTGTGTCAATTCTGTTACCAAAAGCTAGTGAAGAACCCCCTCAGGACTGAGGCCCACTCCACCAGGAAGTTGTAGCTGCATCTCTAGCGACTGCTAGAGATATTCCCATTCTGGAAATTTGTCAAGCTGCTACCTGGAAAACAGTTCACACTTTTACCAAGCATTATTCCTGGATGTCCAGTCCAGGAGAGATGCTCTTTTGAGCATAGCTGTGCTTCAGAGCCTATTTCTAAGTAGGTTCTGACCCTCCTCCATGGAGGTACTGCTGTGTAATCTGCTTAAGTCATAATATAGCAAGACTTCATGGTGTTTGAAGAAAAAATTACTCACCTTAGTAATTGCTTTTCTTCTCATGGAGTCTTGCTATATTATGACCACCCCCCCAACCTGCCCCTCTCAGAACTTCTACTTGGGTAGGGGTTGGCAAATTAGTGCAAGCACTGTGTCATGCCATTTTAGTTCTTCCCTTTTCCCCCCTTTTATTTAGGGTTAGGGAACTAGGTATTTCTGTTTTTTAAGTAATATATGGCCCCCTTCCTGGACTTGAGTCTTGTGGGGAAGGGGGGTCTAATAGTGCTTGTTAGGGGTGAAACTAATAATATCATTATCATTGTTATTATTATTATTGCTGTTGTTGTTGTGTTTGTTGTTGTTATTCCTACTAGTAGTAGCCACTTGGCTAGTGTAGAGCTTTCCACACAGACTTGCTGCTTAGTGTTAGCTTTAGAAGATCTGACAGTTTCATTTGAAACTGGCCAGATAGAGCTTTGGCATAGCGCTCTCGCGCTTTAGAACTCCAGTCTCCCTGGAGTTAACTGTTTCCTCTCCGGGGCAGTTCAAGTGCTGTGGCTAACTGCTTAAGTCATAATATAGCAAGACTCCATGAGAAGAAAAGCAATTACTAAGGTGAGTAATTTTTTCTTCTCTCTGAGAGAGTAGAATCGTATCCTCATTCAGGTAGGTCCTTTTGGGACCTGCATGAACAGGTGCAGATGTGTAGGGCACCGAAGACTAGGTCAGCCAACTGAAGTGCATGGCCTGGCACATACTGAAGTTACATTTCAGTATACACTGATATTAACTCCACATTTTCAACATAGTCTTCTTATCAAGCCACATAATGAACAAGGGCAGTAAGATTTTCAAATCCTGTCCAAAAGGTGATTTTGTCAAGTGACCACAAAAGCACATTTTGGGCCTGAGTTGCATAATTCTGCCACCATTGGTCCTGGGCTTGGGTCCAAGAAAAGCCATGTTGAAAATCTGGGGTCAAAATATGCAGAAATGACAAAGTTCTGAATCAAGTTCAAATTGGAGCCAGCCAATTTGTTCACTGTAGCTGTTGTTCACTATAACAGTGTTAATATGCATAATTAGGTAACAATGGGAGCCATCACAGATGTTCATTATAACAGAAATTTCTTACAGAGAGGTTCACTATAGCAAAGGAGCACTGTACATTGAACTGCACTTACCTTAGTGTGCATAAAATTAAATGTTGCAAACTATGTCTCAAGTTACATACTGCACGACAGGTAGAAATGACAAGTTGCAAACAGTAAAAGCACGGTAACCGTTAATGTTAGCTGCTTGCAAGCTATTTGCGAGTGGTAGTACCCCTTTACAGATTGCAGATACCATGCAGTTAGTTAAATATTACTGCTCAAACAGTAATCTGTGTTTCTGATTGAGTAGTAATATTAAGCAGTCACAAGGTGTATGTGCCCTGTAGACACACACCACAGCTCAAAAGATATTACCTGCTATTTGTAAGCTGTGACACCTGTTTATGGATCGCAAATACTGTGCCATTGGTAAATAGTACTGCTAGAGTGTTACATAAAAATACATGCCACAAATACCATGTTATGCAGCAATTTGCGACATGTAGTTTTTACCATTTGCGATAATTTTTTTTTTTTTTACTGTTTGCATTTTTCAGTTAACTCAAAAATCCTTGTAACTCTAAAACCATATAATATTTTTTAAGGAAACCTTCCAAACACACACCCTTGTTACAGGCCCCTTCAACCCTGATAATTTCATGAAAAAAACTCCTGCACCGTCTAGGCTGTAGGTGAGGGCAAAAAATAAGTATTGGCCATTTTTTTTCTATTTTTGTGGTGCTCTGTATCCTGGAAAGTAAACAAGATGTTGTCACAAAACTTCATGCTTTATGACTAACAGCCTGACTTCTTGGGAGGGCAGCTATGCTCATCTACTGCTTTTGTGTTTAGCATATGGAGATTACCCTGGGAATCCCTAGTCTGCTGCTGTACTTTGGGTGCAGGATACCCTGCTTGACAGGTTTTTCTTTCTTTCTTTTTATCGGTATTTTATTTTCCTGTTGCCTGGGTTTGCTCAATGTCGCCCCTCCCCCAGCCCCATCACTGACCTTCTCACAGACTTGCACACTTGCATAGGACTCTTATTGGGTAGGTGGCCAGCCATCTTGGTTGTGCAGGAGCCTGCAGGGGGGCGGGTGCCAACATGTAGCAGCCTGGCTGTTTTCCTACTGAATTTTCTCCCCCGAGCTGGAGCATAAGGACGTGTATCCAATACGTCACAGTCCAGTTGCTCCCCTCTGTGTGTTGTCCCACTATGCAGCAGCTCAGACTCCACCAGTTCGCGGTTTCTGCAGCGGGAACTGGTATACCCCCTCCCTGAGAAAGGAGAGCTGCCTTTGGGTGCTGGATCCTTCCTTACCATGTCGGTCTGCCAAATGTCGTGTCCGATCTTACTTTGAGGGTATTTTTTTGCAGCAGGCCACACCAGTAGGACTTGGCCGCCAGGCACTAGGATCACATGGAAACTTTCTAGCTAGCAATCTACCAGAGGGGGCTGCCCACCACCAACGTCACCTACTGACATCAGCCAACCATATGAGTGGGTGGCTTCCACACTCTCCCCAGTTCTTTCCCGCCCTCGACCAACACACGTCGAGTCTTTGGAAACCGCTGCAGCTATGGTCAACTACCATTTCCATGCCTTTTTCTACTGCTTTTCTTTATTCTCTCACCATAGTTATTTTCCATCTTTTGACCATTCTCTCATAAATTTATGTCTTTTAAACCAACATCATCTTTGGAGCATTCCAGGAAGTGTACCTGCAGTCAGCAAATCCCTGCGAAGGACGACAGTTCTACTTGTGTCTGCTGCTTGGGCGCAGACCATGACATCCAAGCCTGCAGGTTCTGTCAAAAGTTCAACCAGGCCACATGGCAGTGTCGCCACTGGACACTCGAGAACTTTAAGGTCGCCTCCAAGGAATGGGAGCTGCAGGCCAGGAGCTCCTTGTTCTCCCTGGCCCCTTCCTTGGGCTCTCACTCTTCTAAGTCTGGGGACAAGGCCAATGGGGAGCACAGGATAAGAACTGTGACAGGCCTCAGTCCTCCTCTTCCCACTCGTGGTCACTGCACCATTGCGCAACTATTCAGGGGTCGTCGTCATCCAGGGGGTCAGCCTTATAGCCCTGCGTGCCTTTTCTTCCACAGGGCTACCAGTCGCTCCATCTCCATTACTGTCTCTGGCGGAGGCTTCATGGGGCAGGGTTCATCTCCTTCCCTTCAGCCCCTGCTGCTTAGGCCCATTGTAATGTCGGGCACACTGTATGTTGGCTCAGCCAGCACCCCTTTGGCCGGCATGGGTTTGGCAGCCGCCGGGTTTGCCTTTCTCCCGCCTGCCTCTCCGGTGTTGGACTCCTCTACTAGGTCCACCACCCCTCCTTTGCAGGACCAGTGGGACCCTGGCTTCTCGCCTGAGCCAAGTCCCCCTACTATGTCACCTGCTCGGGCTCCTCTCACACCACCGCCCGCTTCTCCTCACCCAGTGTCTGTGGGACCACCTCCGATTTTGCCTGACCCAGCCCTGTTGGGTCTTATCGTTCTTGCCATACCTGGCTCCAATTAAACCTATGCCCATTTATCCCCAGCCTAAGCCGGCCTACCCTCATCCATGGCCCACTGGTCCTCGGCCTATTCTTCAACAACCAACACCCGTTGGACCTGCGCCGGTCTACCCTTCATTGGCCCATGGGGCAGATGCCAGTCTACCCTTATCCAGTGCCAGCTGGACCGTCACCAGTCCTGGTTGATATTCAGACACTTGTCTTTTACCGTTGGGGAGTTCTGCAGATGCGGGTCCCTATGCCTCAAGGCCCAGTGAGCCCCGCTCCCCAGGATCTGCCTCTGGGGCCGTCCACTCCAGCTCCTTCCGGGCTGGCCCCCATCACCCTGGTTGGCTCACCCCCCCCCCCGTCACATATCCATCGAAGGGGATGAGGATTACCTGGGCTTGCTCTAATCTGACAAGGAGTAAGATCTAGACTTCGGGGAAGGGGACGATTGGGACATCAGTTGGTCACCCACCCCCTCTACGGGCTCCTCAGAAGGGCAAGGGACCCCAAAGAATGTCCTCAAATCCCCTCCAGATGACTCTCCTTCTTGGCTATCATGTGGCACATACAGGAGGCAATGGGGTTCAAAACTGAGGAGCAGGACCCAGAGCAACATTGGCTAGCGACCTACCTCTACCAGCCCAACTCGCCTCCTTTAGTGGTTTCCCTTCTCATTGACACCTACAAGGATGTCACCATTGCTGCTTGGTGTAGGCCAGATTTGGTTCTAGCCATGCCCCTCAAAGCTGACCAGCTGTATCCTACCCCGTCGGGCAAACCCTTTCTGGAGGATTATGCCCGCACTGACTCAGTGGTTATTAAGGCTGCTCACAGCCGCACCAAGCGGCTCAAGTACTTAAGCTCCCTACCACCCGATAGGGAGTCCCGTTTGCTGGACCTATATGGGAAATGGACTTTCACCTCCACCTTGGTGATCCGTGCCCTCAGCTATCTAGCCCACATGCTCCAGTATCAGAATGCGCTGTGGGACAAGGCCAGGGATGCTTTTCTGTCCTTATCTGATGACTCTGCCAAGCAGCAAGCCCTGGATGCCCTTAAGTCAGCATCTGACATTGGCATCCACCTGCTCAGGGCAGCCTACGACCCTGTGGCTGCATCGACCAGGGCGGTGGCAGCCAGCATATGCCTGCACTGGTACGTTTGGCTCCGGGTGTCTGAGTTTGCCCAAGACTTCCAGTTGTCCATTATGAAGGCTCCTTTCAGGGGTAATCTATTGTTTGGAGGTGATGTGGAGGATATCCTCTCTAGGTTGCAGTCCTCGGTGTGAGCCATCAGATCTGTTCCTTCTTTATATCTCACGCTGACCCAGATCTGGACAAGGACCTCCTTTTGCCAGGCCGCTGCCAGGAGCCCTAGGGCTGTAAACACCAAAGGCAGAGTGGAGGCGGCTGCCCTCCTGCCCCCAACTGTTCCGCCAGCAAAGCTCCAGAGGAGACCCGCAACTGCAGCTGCCCCCCTCCTCCTGACTCCTTGCCAGACTCCCTCCCTCCAGTAACGCAGGAGGAAGTCATAGGGGGTCACTTCACCCTTCATCTAGACAGGTGGAGGGAAATAACTTCCAACACTTGGGTGCTGCAGCTCGGAGCATATGGCCATTCCATGAAACTTCTGGAATGGCCCCTAGACATTCCACCAGTTCAGTCCTTTTATCTTTCCAGCCATATCCCACTAATTTGGGAAGAGATCCACCTCCTGCTCTGCAAAAGGGCCATAGAACCCATCCCACAGTCCCAGCAAGGACACGGGTTCTACTCTCGCTTCTTCCTGGTCCCCAGGCGCACCGGGGACCTCAGGCCCATCCTGGACCTCACACAACTAAACCAGTTCATCTAGTACAAAAGGTTCAGGATAATCACTTTTCAGGGAATGCTGCCCCTTTTACACCAGGGGGGCTGGATTTGCTCCCTAGACATGCAGGATGCATATCTGCACTTCAGGGTGTGCACCTCTCACAGGTGCTTCTGCAGGTTCCATTCCCAGGGGGCCCGCTTCCAGTTCAGAGCTCAGCGATTTGGCTTGTATTCGGCCCCCCAGGTGTTCACCAAGTGCTTGGCAGTGGTGGCAGCTGCCCTCAGATGGCAGGGTTTCTGTGTGTTCCCTTACCTGGATGACTGGCTGCTAGCAGCTCCATCCAGGGGGTACCTGCTCCAAACCCTAGACATTATCTGCTGTCTCTTCCATTAGTTGGGAGTCACCATCAACCTACCCAAATCCTTTCTGACCCCTTCCCAGTGGCTCCAGTATGTTAGAGTAGTGTTGGATACTGCCCAAGGGATGACCTTTTTTCCCCAGGACAGAGCAAAGCATCTGACAGATCAAGCCCATCAGCTCTACTCCAGCCATCATGTTCCAGCGCAGGTCTTTCTATGCCTTCTGGGACTCATTACCACAGCCATTGTTTTGGTCCTCCTAGCCAGGCTGCATATGAGGATTCCCCAGTGGATTCTGCAGGTCCAGCACGTAGATGACCTAGATCAGCCAGTCCTGGTCTCAGATCTGGTCAGGAGATTGCTGTTGTGGTGGTGGCTGGAGCCCAGCAGTCTCCTAAGGGGGAGGGCCCTTTTTTTTTTCTACTTATTTTTTATCCACTCCTACTGTCCCTTCAAACCACCACTCCTTCCGTCCTACAAGGAGTGACAACCTCCCAGTCTCTACCGACCACCTTGGTCTGCCCCTAGAGTGCCACACTGCCATTGGGGGCCCTTTGTTGCCGGATGATGTGCCTGGTGGGCGAGAGAACCCACCTTAACCCCTCTCTTTTCCCCGCGACAGCTGCACATTGGGGTCTGCCCTGGTCAGTGGTGGTGAGACCCGGCTCAGAGGACTTCATTCAGGTGACTGGAGGCATTTTCCTCAGTAGTCCCCCTTTAGCCCCACCCCTGAGGCGCGGCCAGAGGTCTGCATGCTGATGCATGCTCCTCTCTCAACGCCCTAACGGCCTCAGCTCGGCTCCGGTAGATGAAACCGCCCGAGCCCCTGCGAGAAGTCAGTGCATCCACCAACCTCTCAGGACATCAGGCGCTCCAAGCACCCTGGCATCCCACCCGAGGGAGAGCATCCGTTGAGATGCTCCATCCTCCCTCCCCCAGCCGACCCGGGTCCGTTCCCGAACCTGAGTTGCCGGCGAAGTGTGAGGTGTGGCATCCAGCGCCTCAACCCTCAGTGCCACCGGGCCGTGGAGGGCCCTTTTATATTCCCTCCCTGCAGTAAATCTTTACAACAGGCGCCTTGGGTTTAGGTGGGGGGGGGGGCTCATCTGGATGCCCACCAGACTAGAGGGAAGTGGAACTCTGTAGAGGCTGGCCTCCACATAAACGTCCTGGAGATGCGAGCAGTTCTGTATGCCCTCCAGGCCTTCCAGACACATCTCTCCCTGGGCCTGCTGCTGATTCAGAGGGACAACTCCAGCATGGTCCATTATAACAACAAACAGGGAGGAACTCACTCTTTCCCCCTGTATTGGGAAGAGATGAGGATCTGCTATTGGGCAGTAGATCACAGCTTGGAACTTTCAACTGTCCATGTTCCCAGCGTCCGAAATGACTTGGTGGACAGCCTTATTCGGTCCCTGTCTCAAGCTCATGAGTGGGAACTCCTGACCTTAGTAGTGGAAGATCTGGTCGACCAGTAGTATCATCTAGAGTTGGACCTTTTTGCGTCCCCACTCAGTGCAAAACAGCCGTTTTTGTGCTCGCTAGAGGGCCTGGAGTTTTCTGGCAAGATGCATTGTCCCTCTCTTGGAAAGGGAGATTTCTGTACACCTTCCTTCCCTTTCTGCTCCTGCAGAGGATTCTAATCAAACTTCAGCTGGAAGGGGCCTCCATGATTCTAATCGCCCCCTTCTGGCCTCATCAGATCTGGTTCCCCTTGCTCTAGCAGCTGGCGATGGAACCTCCACTGTCCTTGCCCATCTGCACAGGCTTGCTCTCCCAGGAACAGGGCACCCTGGTCCATTTGGATCTCCAGTCTCTCCATCTTCATGCGTGGCTCCTGAAGACTTGGATGTTTCAATGATGGCTAGGAAGCCTTCCACTTGGGCCACCTGTTCCATGAAATGGAAGTGCTTTGCCATATGGGCTGCATCGCACTACCTTGGCCCCTTCACCTGTCCGGTGAACCAGATTTTAGAGTGCTTGCTTTCCATCTCAGACTCCTGTCTGAAGTACTCCTCGATCAATGTTCATCTTTCGGCCATATCTGCCTATCATGTCCCCATAGATGGCCATTCAGTGGCTCAGCTCGACATGCCCTGCATGTTTTTGAAGCATCCTGCACCTAAAGCCTCCAATCCACAACTGTGTCCCGGCTTGGGACTTAGTTTGTGTTGGAAAAACTTATCCTGCCTCCTTTTGAATCAGCTACGAGTTACGAGCTACGCTGTCATGGAAAACATTGTTTCAAACAACATGAAGTCTTGCTATATTATGACGTATGCAGTTTGACCTAGCCTTCAAACTGCTCCGGAGGTGAAAGAGTTAACTTTCCATGCCAGGCATGGAACCTTGAGCGCGAGCTCGGTTGAACGCTCTGTCTGTTGTTGCTCAAACTTAAACTGTCAGATTCTTTACTCCGCCTCACTGAACAGTCGCTCCGGAGATTTCTCCTGCTGCTCAGTTCGTTTGTCGGTTAAAAAGTGTAATTTTCGGTTTATTAACCGTAATTAAACCTCAATCGGTCGGTTCAAGCTGTCTGTGGTATTGTAAGTAATAGATAGGCTTACGTTTATTTTCTTTTGTGTGGAATTTGTAAACTTTTTTTCGGTTCGGTTTGAACCGATCAGATTGGTTTAAAATAACTTTCTAGTCCTTTAGAGTGCGGTTCCTGGTTCTTATTGAGTCTAAAAAAAAAAGACGGATTTCATTACGGTTTTTTCCACGACCCGTGACACGGTTGGGAACCGATAAGAGAGTCTTGCTTGGCGGATTGCCACTAACGGGCAAGTTTTGGTTAGGCTGGCACTATGTCAGAGAAACCAAAAGAAAACTGGACCCACTGGGTTTCAGCACTATGGCCTCTGTGGGGAAGCCTTTGCTAAGGTGACCCACACACCCTATATATATTGTCTGGGGTTTGACCACCTCAGTGCAGACTGCCAGATTTGTAAAATTTTCCTGCTGCCACCGTGGAAAAGAGAGTTGGTAGGCTCAGGGAAAGGGAGGCCAAAGTCCGCTGACCGGATGGCCAGCCGGTTCGGTTCAACACGACCTGAGGGAGTAGCCCTCTGACCAGGGCAATACTTCCTCGGGCAAGCGAAGAGCCAGCTCTGAGGCAGTTCCAACTAAAGGGCCTAGAAGTCAGCTGAGTGTGGGCCAAAGTTCTTTCTCCAACAGCTGAGGAAATAGCTAAAGCTATTCAAATTGTCCAGTCTCTTTCCCCAGTTCCGTCGAACCCGTCACCATCAGGGAGCGCTCGGTTCGAGACAGTTCCACAGGTTCAAGATTATGATTTTGAAGATTTTATGAACCGGAGGAAGGAAGAGGGGTATGAGGAGAGTGAATGTGATTTTGAAGGTCTGGATGCCCATTGAACGGACATCTCTCCAGACAGACCATCAGGGTCCTCCCCCCACCAGGCTATCTGAGTCCCCTTCTCATTTTATGTTCTATAAGAAAGTTGCTGAAACTCTCCAACTCCCTGTTGAGGAAGCTGTTGATGACCAACAAGAGCCTGATTATGTGGAAATGATGGATATTCCAGAGTCTAGGAGACTGTCTATTCCTTTGCACAAATCCTTTAGGAAACAGACAGTAAAAATTCTAAAAACTCCTCACTCTTTCCTTTCTGTTGATAAAAGGATGGACAAGAGGTATACATTATCAGGCTTTGATACGGAGTTCCTCTCTCAGCAGTGTAGCCACGTGGGGGTAGTGCAGTCTGCAGCCTGTGACAAGGCTAATATTCCTCTAGCCTCTCACCCTCCTGAAAAGGATTCTAGGAGGATGGATGCCATGGCAAAAAAGCAGTACATGGCAGCATCTTTGGGACTCAGACAGGCAAATGCCAAGCCGCGCAGCTAGGTACCAGAAATCCAGGTGGGATACTGTTTTGGCCCTAGCAAAACAGGCCCCGAACAACTTGCCAGGAGCTGGAGCAGGTGGCTGCGGATGGTATTGAGGCATCAAGGTGCAGTTTCATGCTGCTGTAGACTCTAATGATGTTTCATCTAGAGTTATGGCTACATCTGTGTCTCTTCGCAGAATGGCCTGGCTCAGATGTACTGCCCTGTCACAGGATACCCAGTCTAAGGCTATGGATTTTCCTGTTGTGGGAAATTCTCTGTTTGGGAGCAGACAGAGATTATATGAAGAAAATGGATGAGTATAGGACCACCTATAGGTGCACAGGCCAAAGAAAGGCAAGCCACTCCTCAAAGGCAGCATGTCAGGGGCAGGGGCAGGCCTTTTCATGAGGCCTTTTACCAAGCAGGCCTCCTCTTCTGCTTATGCCCAGAGGGTTCTTTAGAGGAAGGGCAGAAGGGGTTCAAGTAAGCCTGCTTCTACCCCTCAACCCAAAGCCCCTGCAAAACAGGCTCCCTGATGGGGTGGCCAGGGCGATTCATCACTACGGTGGGGGCAGGCTGGCTTACTTTGTCCAGGACTGGAAGTCTTTAACATCAGGCAGTGGGTCCTGGAAGTATAAGCCAGGGACTTTCTCAGCTTCAAAAATTCCCGAAGATGAGAGCCAGGTCCTTTCACCTGCAAATCCTTCAGAGACTTGCCCTAGGAACAGAAGTTTCTGCCCTCCTGGCTCTCAGAGCTGTGGAAAGGGTTCCACCCTACTTCAGGGCAAGGGTTGCTCCAGGTACTTCCTTACCCCAAAAAGACAGGAGAATGGCGGCCCATCCTGGATCTCAGGTATCTAAACAAGCACCTTTAAAACCAAAGTTCAAAATGGTGACTCTGGGAATTATTTTACCCTCTCTAAGGCCAGGGGACTGGTTAGCCTCCCTGGACATCAAGGATGCCTACTTCCGTGTTCTTATCAGAAGCTCCCCGAAGTACCTCAGATTGAACTGCCCTCAGGCCATTATCAGTTCAGAGCAATGCCCTTGACCTCACCCGGCCCGAGGTATTCACAAATGCCTGGCAGTAGCAGTTACCCATTTAGAAGGCAAAGATTGCCATCTTTCCTTATCTGGACGACTGGCTCATAGTAGGTCAGTCCCAGACCAGGTCAAATTACACCTTCAGGTAACACAGCAACTGCTCACATCTCTAGGTTTCCTTCTCAATCTTCCAAAGTCTGTTCTAGAGCCTGTGCAGCTTCTCACCTTCATAGACGCAGAACTGAACACAAAAGAGGCCAGAGCCTTCCTCCCTCTGGAAAGAGCAAGGACCTTGGTCTCTCTGGCCTCCTCTTTCACCCTGCAGGTCTCTCGACCGGCAAGGCATTTTCTACAGCTCCTGGGGCACATGGCTGCTTCTACAGCAGTAGTGCAGGGAGCAAGATTTCAAATGAGGGACATCCAGTTCCATTTGAGAGCCTTTTGGTCTCAAAGGACAGACCCTCTAACCAAATTGACCCTTCAGTGGTGGCAGGACCAGAGCAATCTGAGACCGGGGGTTCCCTTCAAACCCCGGTCTCACTCCTTGACCCTCACTACAGATGCATCCCTCTTGGGGTGGGGAGCTCACATGGGCGACCTCACTACCCAGGGGTTGTGGTCCCCACAGGAATCTCTGCTCCACATCAATTTGTTGGAGCTCAGAGCAGTTTTTCTAGCACTCCAGGTCTTTTCCACATCTGTTCAGAACAAGGTTGTGCAGGTCAGAACAGACAATACTACTACAATGTGGTACATCAACAAGCAAGGAGGCACCCGGTCTACGGCCTTGTGCACTGAAGCAATGAAGTTGTGGTCTCTGGCTTATTCCCTGAACGCCTCCCTAGCGGATTCTCTCAGCAGGATTTCCCAGGGCCATCACGAATGGGCACTGGATCCCCTAGTACTGGAGGTAGTATTTGCCAGATGGGGCACCCCGCAGATTGATCTTTTTGCAGCCCCAGACAATCACCAACTTCCCCTTTTTTGCTGCAGGCCCCCAGTGTTGGGCTCAGTCCCTCTGGATGCCTTCCTTCTCAGTTGGGAAGGGAAGTTTCTCTATGCCTCCCCCCACTTCCCTCTTCTGTTCAAGGTGCTAGTCAAAATCAGATCTCAACCCTGCAAGATGATCCTGATTGTTCCAGATTGGGCCAGACAGCCCTGGTACCCATTCCTCATGTCCTTAGTAGTCCACCCTCCCCTGCACCTCCCCAGGAATCACAATCTGTTAACCTGTGCCCAGGGGAGGGTTTGGTATCCGAACCTCAAATCTCTCAATCTCAAGGCATGGCTCTTGAAGAGTTAGAGTTTGCTGACCTACACCTCTCCCAAGGTGTATTGGATATCTTGAAGGCCTCTAGGAAGCCTTCCACCAGGGCCACTTATAATTCCAAATGGAAGAGATTTTCCATATGGTGCTCTGGCAAGCATATTCCACCAGAATCTGCTGACTTGCCCACAATCCTAGATTATTTGGTGCATTTGAATTCTTTCGGGCTGAGACCAGCTACCCTAAAAGTGCACCTGGCAGCCGTGTCTGCTTTCTTATCAGCAGGTAAACCCTCTTTCTTTTTCAGCTCACCCTGTATTCTCCAAGTTTTTCAAGGGGTTGCTTCACATCAACCCTCCATTCAGGGACCCTGCCTCTGTTTGGGATCTTAATATTTTCATTGCCCAGCTTATGCAACCCCCTTTTGAGCCGTTGTCTTCAGCAGAGCTCAAGTACTTGACTTGGAAAACTGTGTTTTTGGTAGCCATCACTTCTGCGAGGCGCATAAGTGAGTTGCAAGCATTGTCAGTGGAACCTGACTTTATCTCCTTTCACAGGAATAAGGTGGTCCTCAGGACTAACAGAAAGATTTTGCCTAAGGTGGTTTCAGATTTCCACCTTAACCAATCCATGTCCCTTCCTGTGTATTTCACTGACCATTCCTCCTCTGGTGAGAGGAGATTGCACAGTTTAGATGTCAAAAGAGCCCTTAGTTATTACATAGAACGTACCAAGGGTCACAGGTTTGACTTCCTCAATTGTTCCTCACTTATGGTGAGGTTGGAAAGGAAAACCTGCCACTAAAGATCCATTGCCAGGTGGATTGTCTCTTTTATCCAATTTTGCTATGAAAACTGGGTAGGTTCCTCCCTCAGGCCTGAGGGCTCACTCTACCAGGGGTACAGCTGCGTCTCTGGCTGCTGCCAGGGACATCCTATCCTAGAGATATGTCAAGCAGCTACCTGGAAAACAGTTCACACTTTCACTAAGCATTACTCCCTGGACATCCAGGCTGGGAGTGATGCTCGATTGACACAACCCGTGCTTCAAAGCCTATTTCCTAAGTAGGTTCTGTCCCTCCTCCATGGAGGTACTGCTGTGTAGTCTGCATATGTCATAATATAGCAAGACTTCATGTTGTTTGAAGAAAAATTACTCACCTTAGTAATGTTGTTTCTTCTAATGGAGTCTTGTTATATTATGACCTCCCCAACCTGCCCTCTCAGAACCTCTATTTTGGGATGTGGGTGGGCAGCGCAATGTTAGACTTCATAGATGCCCACTTTGTTTCACCCTTTCTTTGGGTGCCTGGGTGTTATGTTTTAATTTTCTTTCTTGATTCCCCTGACTTGAGTCTTTGTTTTGGGATCAAGAACACAAATGTGTTTTGTAGTTAGTAGCCAATGGGCTAGTGTAGGTTTTCGGCTTCCACACAGAACCTTAGTGAGTTTTTGCTCGTAAAGATCTGACAGTTTAAGTTTGAGCAACAACAGACAGAGTGTTCAACCAAGCTTGCGCTCAAGGTTCCATGCCTGGCATGGAAAGTTAACTCTTTCACCTCCAGAGCAGTTCGAAGGCTGGGTCAAACTGCATATGTCATAATATAGCAAGACTCCATTAGAAGAAACAACATTACTAAGGTGAGTAATTTTTTCTTTTAGTTGCTGTTACTTCTGCCCGAAGGAGCTTCAGACACTCGTATGAGCAGCCCTATTTAGTTTTGCATAAGGACAGGGTGTCCTTGCATACAAATCCGAAGTTTCTCCCCAAGTGGTGTCTGAGTTTACTTTGAATCAGTCCATCCACCTTCCTGTTTATTTCCCAGAGCATTCCAATCCAGGGGAAGCATTGCTCTATGCCATGGTTGTGCATAGAATTCTGTGTTATTGTACACACCAGACAAAGGACTGCAGGAAGTCCTCGCAATTGTTCATTTCGTTTGCCCCAGGGGAAAAAGGAGTCCCAGTGTTCAAGCAGTGTTTGTCCAGATGACTGGCCAACAGCATTATTTTCTGTTACAGGAAGAATGGTAAGGAACTTCCAGGTGTGATACATGGTCATTCTACCAGAGGCATGGCAACCTCTGCAGCTTGCTTCCGTGGTGTCTCCGCTGCAGAGATCTGCGCAGTGGCTACTTGGAGTATGGTCCATACCTTTACTAAGCACTATAGTTTGGACATCACCTCTCGACATAGTGCCAGTTTCAGGGTAGCCATTCTTTAGGGCCTCCTTTTTTAGGTCCTTTCTTCCAGCCTCCCAGGCTGTTTGACAGTTTTTGAATAACTGCTTGGGACTCATCCTACCGTGTGGCCTGCTGCAAGAGATATTCTCAAAGTAAGATAAGTACAGTTACATAAGAACTTACCATAACAGTAAATGTTCGAGGATCTCTTGCAGCAGGCCATGCATTCCCTCCCTCCCTCCTTCCCCCTCTCTTTCTTTCTTTGTGACTTTCCCTTCCTTTGAAGGGGAGCCTTCTGTTTCCTTTTCTTTCTAACCGTTACCTTGGATTCCTCGTCAGTTCCTCTAGCAGATTCTGCTTCTGGTCTTCGTCAGGAGAACTGAGGAGGGTGTGGGGGCCGCACACTCTTATAGGGTTGGCTGATGTTAGTGGGTGATGCTGGTGGTGGGTAGCCCCCTCTGGTAGACTGCTAGCTAGAAAGTTTCTGTGTGATCCTAGTGCCTGGCAGCTAAGTCCTGCCAGTGTGGCCTGCTGCAAGGGATCCTCTTGACGATCTATTGTTATGGTAAGTTCTTATGTAACTGTACTTTTCTGAACCTGGGTTGCTGGCATGGGGTGTGGGAAACACAACCGCTCCTCCACTAGGCTGGGCCACTTGACAGATTTTTGAGGGCCGCTGTGCAAAGTCATTGCCTTGTTCCTCTCTTCCTCGCCTTAGGCTTTCTGGGATATAGCCCTGGCTGAGTACTTCGTATATGCTGTTTATGTACAGTCTGCTTCCCTTTCGGGTGGTGGTATTATGGGAAGAAATCTCTTCCCTCATTTAAGGTTGTTAGGTATATATATTTAGCTTTTATTTTCTCTGTATCAGTTGTCTTTCCTTTATCTTACTAAAATCATGGCGCTTGTTCTTGCCACTCTGCTTTGCTAACAGAACAGTGGCAGTTAGGGCATCGACAGTGCTTACTGTCTCTGGTGCACATTGTTGCACATGAGCCAGTGCTAACTTCTTTATTGGTGCCCTGGCAGAAAAATATACTCCCAGAGGGTCCTAGTGCCTCTGGTTTGATGACCAGAGTGTAGCTCTGTAGAGAATATTTTTGAAGATCTGGAGTTGGGTAAATAACTTTCCTGTCATAAAACTGGGAACCAGGGTGTTGTAGGTAGCATGGAGGTGAACAAAGAGGACTGTATATCAGCGATTATACACAACAAGGCTATTTTTCAGTTGAGCGGTTTCTGTGGTAGCTAGAGTCCTTGAGAGCACAGCTTATGAGGTCTTATTATAATGTAAACCTCAAGATAGAAAAATAGCCTTGTGTATGATCACCCATATATAGTCTCTTATAGTGCATAGGCAACAGTAGCGATAAAACAAAGTCCTTACTGTGCAGTCTTTTTCAGTCAGCGCTCATTTCTAGGGCCAGCTCTCGCCACCATGACTGCTTCCTGAAGTTTCAAGGGTTCAAGACCACGTATGCGCAAAGATGTTCTGTGTTGTTATGCTGCACTAGTGACGTGGCTAGTGCAGCCCAACAAGCCGATTCAAGTAACCAAATTCTATTGGCAGTCGCATTCCACCATACACTGTATTGAAATGTACTAATAATGTATTTTATTTTTACTCAGTCAGTCTATAGTGCTATCATCACATCATATTGCTATGTTCTGTTTGCTCTCTTCAGTGCAGAGTAGCAGCCAGATGTCACTGTTTAACCATGGTAATAACACGTTAAGACAAAAATGTTGTTCTTGGCAAAATGTGATAAAAATGTTCACGATGCGGGTAATCTGTACCAGTATAGTCTCATTTATTTATTGGCGTATGAATTACATGCACAGCATTGGATTTACACTTAGTAAAGGGAAGACAGCAAGTGGTCTGTTTTCGTGGTAGTAATGTATCCAGGGCAAAGTCACTCATGTTTACCTTTTCATGAAATTCATTCAAGTCAAGACTATTTCAACATGTTTTTATGTCTTGGAAAGACTCAAGCTCCTGGAAACGAGTCTGTAGTCTTGCATCACTACTTTGTGGTATTTCCGTTTTTTGTATTATGTTTTAAAGCATGTTGCCCAGTATGCAGAAAGACTTTTTATAATGATATTGTGAGACACTTATATTTTAATTAATTTTCTGTATTCGTGATCTCTCTTATTACTGAGGGCATTTTCATAAGCAGAATGTTCTTGTCCCCCAACATCGTCTCATCCACTCACTTCTCCCCTGCTGAAATCATGGTGCTCTTGTTTGTGACCTCAGGATGTGTTGCTGTGGAAATAATCATCACAAAAAGAGGGCAATGGCTTCGGCAAAGGAGAGCTACAGGAGGATGCAATGAAGTCTGAGGCACAAATATCCTGTTTTCATGTAAATGTCCTTTGTAATCAAGAATGAGCCATACATTTTTAATTTTTTTATTTATTGAATATAATCGGAATTACAATCCTTTGAGTCAGACTCTTTTACAAAGACTCCACGTCAGTTACAGAGGGTGGAGGGTAAGCATTTACAGAAAACGAACATATACAAACAGTATTAGCTTAACAGTACTGGTAATGCAGTCCAGGCTTTGTCTTAGTTAACCGATGACAGTAGTTGGCAGCATTCGAGATGTCCCTTGTCAGAGACGTGCTGGATGCTGTTTCGTGGGATCTAGGGAGACCCTGTGTCAGGTATTTGGTCAGGGGGGGAGGGTGTGAAAGCAGAAGTGGAGGGCTGTGTGTTAACCACAGTCACCTATTGCTGACTCAAGGGGTTGTGCTTTGAGGCCTGTTTTGAATAGGGAGAGACTATGGGTCTGTGAGATGTGTGGGGGTAGAGTATTGAGCCAAAGTGGGGCACGATAGCGGAAGGATCTTTGCCCAAGGGATGTTCTGCAGTGGGGGACCAGGAATGAGGAGTTTGCTGCGAGTCTTGTATTATGCCTGTTGGGGGCTGCGCTGATAATAGAGAGAAGGCCGTTGGGAGCTAGCTGGAGATGTATCTTTTTTGCAAGGACGGAGGAGTGGTACTCTAGTCTTCCTTGGAAGTTTAGCCAATCAGCCAAAGCATAGAGCTCACAGGTATGAATTAACCTGTCACTGCCTGTGACTAGGCAGCAAGCTTTATTCAAGGCAGTGTTAATGCTACTTAGGGCGGTCGGTTCCACAGAGCCACACATGACTATCCCATAGTCTACCAGGGAGAGGATTGAGGAGGAGATTGCAAGATGCATGGCCTGTATGGGTAAGCAGTGTTTAAGTCTGTAGAGGATACCCACTCTAGCGTTGACAGTGGAGGAGAGAAGTTGTATGTGACTACGGTAGGAAAGGGAGGTGTCTAATGTGATTCCCAGGTATTTAAAACATGAAACTTGTTCAAGTGGGGAGCCATGTGAGTTTTTGATTAGGAGTGCCAAATGACTGTGCGGGCTTTGACGGTGCTCAAAGATCATGGACTTTGTTTTTTGATAGTTGATGATCAGGTGGTGTTCAGTGAACCAAGTTTCGAGCTCCCTAAAGAAGTCCTGCAAGGCTAGTTGGAGGGCACTTGGCTGTGTGTGTTTCCAAAACACTACTGCATCATCAGCGTAGAGTAGTAGGTGACCGCTGCATGACTTGGGGAGAAAGTTTAAAAAGAGGGTGAATAGTAGAGGGCCGAGTATAGACCCCTGTGGGACCCCAGAGCAAACTGTTTTGCAGGAGGAAATGGTGGTGTTTATCCTGACTTGTTGTGACCGACCTGAGAGGTAATCCTTGAACCAGGCAGTAGCCTCTGGGACCACATTAAGTTGTGGAAGGACACAAAGCAATAGCTCGTGACTGACCTTGTCAAATGCCTTGGTCAGAACTACATAAATCGCCCCTGCTATAGAGCCTTGGTCAAGGGCCTCATGGATAAATGAGGTGAGCTCAGTAAGGGCTGTGACGGTACTGTGGCCTCTCCAGAAACCGTGCTGTTCTCGGCAGAGAAGGTTGTGTTTAGTTAGGTGTTCAGTAAGTTGGTCCGAAACTATTTTTTCCAGTGCTTTGGAGAGGGGTGGAAGTATCGAAATCGGTCTATAGTTGCTTGTGTTAGTAGGGTCACCGCTCTTCAGAATAGGTGTGATTATGGCTCTCTTCCAGGTTGTGGGGAACTGACCCAGGCATAGTGAGAGGTTGAGAATTTTTGTGAGATGGGGTAATGTAACATCCAGGGTCAGCCGAATGAGTTTGAGATCTAGGGAATCATTGCTGTGTCGGGCATTGGCAAGAGCTTTAGAAATGTAGTGTTTTGCCTCGTGGCAGGATATGACTCTTAGCCTAAAGAGTGTGCGCATTGTTGTTTACGATTTGTCAGTGGGAGGGTGGGCGGGGACAGGGTTGAAGTAGTTGGAGGGAGTATATGGGAGGTCCGAGAAGGCAGGGTTGAGGGCTTCTCATGATGGTGGAAGGATCCTGGGTGATATCCCCATTTATTGTGGGGGAGCAGGATTTCCTACTGAGTTGTTTTATATTGTTTCAAAATTTTTTACCGTTTCCCCAGGAGGAGGTTAGGGTTTATTGATAATATGTAACTTTCGCTTGCCGTAAGGCCCAGGTACATTTGTTGCGGGCCTCCCGGTATAGTTGTCTATCCTGTGTGCATTGGGAGTCAGGGGCACTTAAGCCATAGCTTTTCCCTTTGTTGGAGCTGGTTAAGTAGTGAGTGTATGATCCAGGGTGTGGTTCTGGTTTTCACTACTTGCTTAGTGAAGGGAGTGAAAATGTTGCAGGCCTTATTGAAAGTGGTTATAAAGTGGGAGAGTGCCAGGTCTACAGACTGCGCTGTGTAAATGGGGAGCCAGTTGCTGGTAGTTAGGTGGGCTTTGAGACTCTCTCTCTGCCTCCTTTTTTTAGTCGCCTCTGTATGGTGATTTTGGGGGGGGAGGGCAGGGGGTAATTTACCCGACCACTGGCAGGTCACCGGGGAATGGTCACTAATAGAGTCGAGGAGCACAGTGGCATGGGAGAGGTTCCATGGCCTGTTGGTGAAGATGATGTCTATAAGGGTGGTGGTCCCAGTTCTAAGGTCCCTTCTGGTAGGAGAGGTGACGAGTTGGATAAGATCATATGCCAGGGCAGTGTCTTTGAAGCTGGATGAGGCAGCGGATAGCCAATTGACATTAAAGTCTCCCATTATGATGACTTCACTAGTATTAGGGAGGTGGGAGATACTGTGGAGGATAGATTCAAATGCAAGTTTTTGGTTGCTCAGGGGATATAGGCCGCAGTGATGTGGAGGGTTTTGGTACCCAGGCTAAGTTTGACTGTGAGTGTCTGGGCACCATATTGTGGTGTTGGGGTATGTACTTCAGTGGCATGAAGTGAGAATCTAACATAGATGGCACAGCCACTGCCTCTCTTGCTAGTCCTGTCAGCCCAGAAGATGGAATAATCACTGAGGGAAACAGCATCATTGGGTATTCTTTCTGAGAGCCAAGTCTCAGATAGAGCTAGGACGTCGGGTGCATGCTGGGCAATCCAGCCTTGGAGGGGTGTGTGTTTTTTTGGTAGGCTGCATATACTAAGAGTAGCTAGCAGTAGGCTCCCACTTGGGCTGCTAGACGAGGCCATTGTGCAGGGTGGCCCTGGGTTGGGGTGGATATTGCCAGATAATGAGTAGCAGCAGGGCGTGCTGCAGGAGGGCTAACCTGTGAAGTTTGGTTGAGTGACGTTGGGATTGGTAGGCTGTAGGTCTTTTAACATTGGTGGTGGGGACTGGGAGACTGAGTATGATGCTGGTTAAAAGGGTGGGGTGAGTTTGGGGGCCTGATTTGGGGCTTATAGGAGTGGTGGGGGGCTGTGGTCTGGAGGGGGGGGGAGAGCTGAGGTATAGTGTGTATCATGTGTGAATGGGCGAGTTAAAGTGACTGTGCGTGTGTATGTCGGTTGGGTCTTTTAGGCTTGTGTGGAAGAGCTTGGAGGAACAGTGGTTGGAGTCATCAAAGATAATTAATTGATGAGTGGAAAAGTTGATCTTACTTCGAGTTAGAGCTCTTGCAGCAGGCTATAACAATTAGGACTATGCCGCAGGCACTAGGACCACACGGTGAAAACTTCTGCCAGCAATACCAGCGGGGGACCGCCCCCGACGTCGATCAGGGTACAAGAGGGGGCGGACCCAGCTCCACCTCAGTTCTTTCCTGTTGCGTACCACGCACATGAACCTAGCTGCTGCCTGCGATTCTCAGCATGAAAAGACTTTCTCCAAGCAAGTTTTCGATGGTTTTCTCCGTTTTTTCCTCCTCTGCGGCCGACATCTGTGCTGCTGCTGTTGTTCAGCTCGGTTTTCCCGCGTTTTGGTGTCTTTGCCTCGGTGTTTGTCGCTGTTGGTACCGACGGCAGTCCTTTTTTCTTCCGCGGGTTCAATGTCTTCCCGGGCGTCTGTATCTCCCGAACACCTTAATAAGTGCGAGTGCGGCCGGCAAATTCCCGCTAAGTACGGACACCGACGATGCGTTTTCTGCCTCGGCCCTGACCATGACACCGCTAATTGTGCCGACTGCCAGGCTTTTACAAGCTGGACCCGCATCCGACGCCTGAAGGCCCGTAAGGCCTACCTCTTGGAAAAGAAGATGGACCTGCACTCGTCTGAAGGGAAGAAAAAGGAAAAGAAAGGCATAGCAAAGAGTGTAGTCGGTCCTGGCATCGGTCTCTGTCCCGCTCGCGATCGTGACCTTCGAAGGCCCATCCTTGGGCCGGGTGAGTCTCGATGCGTCTCAGGCTAAGGCTGGCCCGTTCGAGAGCACCGGCCAAGCGAAGGTTACTCCGCTCAGAGTCATCACCAAGTCCGTGGGGGTACCTGCCTCGGCCCTATGACCGACGCAGCGCCAGCCCACCTGCTAAGGCGTGCCTCCGGAGGTTAAGGACTCTCCGGCGCCTCTGGTGTCACCCGTCGTCGGTCCCTTGCCGGCGCGGTCAGGAAGACTAAGGACCCGGGGTTGGTCATTGTACTGCCGGCGTCCGCGTCGCCCAAGTCCTCCCCGGGCCCTCTGGAAGCTGTCGCCGTATCTACGCGCTCCGGAGACTCCTTTCCGCAGTGGGCAGCTGAGATCTTCTCCAGGATGAGCTCAGACAACTCTTCTCGTTTTGGTGGGGGCAGGTTCTGAAGTAGAACCTCCCGTGCCAACCCAGACACGATTACGGATCCTGCGGGTGAACTTCAGCCAGAGAGCGAGGCCTCACCGCTGAGGTCCCAGGCGCTGTCCGCCGCCTTCTCCCAGGGCTCGTTCCCGTTCTCGATCCAAAGACTACCGACGTCACTCTAAGTAAGTAAGTAAAAGTTTATTTTTAAGCGCTTTTCGAAATCAAAGCGCTGTACAATAAAACAGTTAAATACATATAAAACATACATACAGCATAACAAACAACAATAAAATATAATTTCAATACAGTGCAATAACTACTCCCCATACGCCTTTTGAAATAAATAGGTTTTCAGTTCTGACTTAAAGCTTTCAACAGTCAGGCAGCTTCGTATCCGACGAGGTAGAGAGTTCCACAGGGTAGGGCAGCATAAGAAAACGCCGTGCCCGGATGTTTTAAGCGAACCCTGGGAACCTCTAGCATCCTAGTCAGTGGGCGGAGTGGCGGGAGGGATGGTAGGAACAAGCAGATCTTGAAGATATCGCGGTCCCTATTCGTGTGAGGCTTTATGGGTCAGTAAACCGACCTTAAAGGTGATCCGCCACTGAACCGGCAGCCAGTCAGTTCGCGCAGCACAGGGCGTATATGATTCCTTATAGATGTCCCCATCAAAAGCCTGGCTGCAGCGTTCTGCACCAGCTGCAAGCGATGATATCAACCCCCGGCAGCCCTAGGTACAGGGCATTGCAGTCAAGGCGAGAAGTAACAAAGGCATGGAATAATGTCTGGAGGTCAGCGGAGGAACAAGGTGTTTCACCTGAGCAATATTCCTCAGATGGTAAAAGAGGTTTGATGGCAGATGACACCTGGAATTTCAGCGTCAAACTGTCGTCAATAATAACGTCGAGATTCGCACCGGTCTCTGGTCGAGAGCTGGGCTCCATCGATCCATATGCCGAAGGAAGACCAGCCCGCCTCCACGACCTGGGTCCTACCAACACCTCAGTCTTATCCGGGTTTAACCTTAGCCAGCTGGCACTCATCCAATCACTGATCTCGGATAGACAGTTGTTAAGTTTAGAGACTGCATCTTCTTGCCTGGGGCTAAAGGACAAATATAGCTGGGTGTCATCTGCATAGCAGTGAAAATCCAAGCCATATTGCCTAATAATGTCTCCCAATGGCAGCATGTAGACAGCGAACAACATGGGTGCCAAAATGGAACCCTGCGGAACCCCACAGGGCAAAGAGACGGCATCAGAGGAATAAATTCCAGTGATAACCCTATGTCTCTGCCCTGTGAGAAAAGATTGAAACCATTGTAGAACCGTACCAGACAGTCCACAATGGAACTGGCGTTCAGAAGCACACCATGGTCCACAGTGTCAAAAGCTGCAGAGATCAAGAAGGACTAGATAGTACAAGCCTTTTGATCCCTCGCTATCAGGAGATCATTTAGAACCCGGACAAGAGCAGTCTCAGTACTATGTCTTTCCTGATCGATTGAAGAGTATCATAGACATTATGATTTGTAAGATGGTCGTCAGTTGCAGTGCAACCACCTTTTCAATAACCTTACCCAAGAAGGGCAGGTTAGAGATAGGTCTGTAGTTAGCTGGACAGTCGGATTCAATGAAGGTTTTTAGGAGTGGTGAGACGACCGCCTCCTAAAGGTTCAGGAAAGATCCCTGCTCCAAAAGATTTCCAGACGATTTCAGCAATGGTGGGACAGATATCTACGCAACCCAATAAAAGTGGCGTAGGGCCCGGATCCAAACTACAACTGGTTGGACGTACAGTCTGGACAATCCTCATAATGTCCATGAATTCCGGCCTACCAAAGTCAGACCAGGTGACACAGGTGTTTGCTTCCCCTCGCCGATCACTGCAAGCCCTTGTAGAGTGAGCCTGGCCGAGATCCGCCCTAATGCCGGCAATCTTATCAGTGAAAAATCGAGCAAGCTCATCACACTTTATTTGTGAAAAATCTCTTCCAGACTGTAGACAGAGTGGATTGCACAATCTGTCAACAGTCCGAAAAGAGTTGAGCAGTCGGTTCTCGCAGCAACAATCTCCATGGACAGGAATTCTGACTTCTTACGGGATATTGCCGATTGATAGATAACATAATGATCCATCAATCTAAGTTTGTTGGCATCCAGGCAAGATTTCCGCCATGCTCTCTCTAGCTTTTCCCCTCTCTCAGCTCCTTCAAGACTCATCAAACCAGGAGTCTTTGGGCGCTGAGTGAGTGAACGAACTCATTCAGGAGCAATTCGATCCAGGGCCCGGTCACCGCCTTGTTATAGAGGCAATAACCATGTCCCTGGACCATGCTTTCATCCGAAACACCCGATAGGTCCAGTACCGCCATTAGGCCCTCTGATTTACTCCCCTTAAGGGCAATACTGGACCATCTCCGTAGGGACAGACCTATTAAGGGTACCCCAAAACTGAATCTTATGGTGTGATGGTCTGTCCACGCATTTGGTTCCACCTCCAAATGTGAAACATCCAAATCAGTAGGAACACCAGGTCCAATGGTGTCCACCTATATGGGTAGCAGAGGTAACTACCTGTGACAGGCCCAACATGAGCATAAGTTGGAGGAAGTTCTTTCCAAAGTGCGAGAGTTCATCGTCGACCCCAGGCATTGAAGTCACCCAGAATTAGCCATCTAGGCGACTCCAGTGCCATGTCAACGATGAAGTCCTCGAACTCCTTCAGGAATTCACCACCATCACCGGGTGGACGGTAAATGAGGAGAATCCTGAGCTCTGCACCTGCTGCTAGGATACACTCAAAGGATTTGGTGTTACCCACTGGCACCTCCACAAGACTCAGCTCTGATCTAAAGAAGATGGCCACTCCCCCGCCCCTACGATCCAATCTCGGATGGTGCGTTACCGAGAACCCAGCTGGAGCGGCAGAGTCTAGATAGGACCTGCATTTTCATCCAGCCAGGTCTCGTAACATGCCAGGTCAGATGTTGCAACAAGATCTGCAATAATAGCAGTCTTGTTCCTAATCGACCTGGCATTACCTCTTACCGTTCGAGTTGGATGAGTTTTGGAGAGGATCGCAGTACCTGCCCACAGTCTGTGGAGCCCTTGGTATGAAATCAGGCAAGGAGGACCCCTCTCCTGACTCCATTTCGCTCAGGCGTCTCCTTGTCCCAACTATCCCTATCCGCCTACCCTCTCCATTCTCCCTCTGCCCAGCCCATCCATTCCCTAAATGCCTTCTCAATATCCCAGCTCTCCGACAGTTGTTAAAGGCAATATCGGATAATCGAGGACAATAAAAGGACGGAGGTCCCGGAGCAGAGTGGGAGAATAGCGCCTGACAGTCTTAAGCCCCCATCAAACACATTATTGATGGCAAAACAACCTATCTTAATTAATATAATAACCTAAAAATAAAATAAAAATCATATAATCAAATCAAGACCCATACAAGATCATATACTTAATAAGTAAGATAAAATAATAAACAAAACAAATAAAATAAAACTCCCCTACCCAAAAATATTAACACTCTCGCTATATATAAACATAAAATCCACATATAAACACAATTTAAAACCCCGCCTAAAAGTCCGTAAACTTAGTAAATTCTGATCATAAGCCCCATATAACAAAGTTCGTACTGTTGCGAAGTCAATATCTTCATATGCCTGGCGTGGAACCGCCAGGGAGGAAGCACTCTTCACCTAGTGAGACCTAGTGAGACCGCAGGAGGGCGCGGAAATGGATGCTGTCTTCCCTACATGGGATGCTAGACATAGCCCGGCCTCTGCCAGGTTATTCCAGCATCCCCCGGAGCCCCAAGACACACCAACCCTCCGGCAGGTGCTCCCAGCCCCAGGTACAAACAGCAGCACCCGCACCCACCTTAGGAACAACTAGGCTAGTTCCTTAAGTCTTTCTTCTTCTTTCAATCCTGCAACTCAACACTTCCAAGGGAACAGCCAACAAAGTGCTTTTCCAGTCCCCAGCTGCACAACCTTATACTCAGCAGCAAACTATAGATCCTCCTTTAGTAAATCACGCTGCGACCAGACTCCCAAAATCAAACAAACAAAAAGTCACTGGGGCAACACCATGTCGGTGCATCAACATCCAAATAGAGCTCCTTCACAGTATCACAGTACACAGTGCATAACTTTTCTACGCCGCAAATTCAGGCCACTAGCCATCCAGAGTCACGCACTCACTCACGGCAGGGAACACCTGCAGCAAGGTTCCTGCAGTCCTAACTTCTGAAGCTCTTCCCAGCGATCCTTAACTCCACAGCCTCTCACGACACAGCCGGGAGGCGGAGCAGTGAAAATAGCAGGATCCAAAGCCGACAACGGCAGATGCCACGGAGCTAGTTCGAGTAGATGCAGGACTCCAAAGGTAGTGTGCAGGATTCCAGTTCAGGGCAATACCACAATAAAAGGCTCCAACAGTAAGAAGCTCTTAGCCACTCCAAAACACTCAGAAGGCGCTAATCGGACGACCGGACAAAAAAAAATTATTTTAACTTCACGCGGCTGTAATCAGACTAATCCGCATAACAGAAACATACAAAAAAACTCAAAGGGGCTAAAATTCTTTAAAATTAATCAAATATAAACGAAATATAGACGAAGAAAACGACAAGCAGTAAAATCAGTGTTCTGGCTGGCTCAGCTCAGGTTTCCAGTGACTGACGTCTGTCCCGGTCTCGTACTAGGAGCCCCTCTCGCGCTGTGCGGGAGCGCTTCCGACGTCGGTCATTGCTCTGTCACGGTCTGGGACGAGTCGGTCTTCGGACCGTCGTCGGTCCTCTGCACACCGACGTCAGCGTAGGCGTGGTCATGGGGTAGGGTCAGACTTTTCTAAGTCGGATAGTCGATCCTCCTCTTCATCGTCATCCTCTTCGTCTTCCCTCAGCATCAGGTGCTCCCCTGAGGAGAAGGACCTGCCTCGCTCGCCTCCGGATGATCCTACCTTTATGGACGTCATGAAGCATATCCAGGCTTCTAATGAGTGGGACACGGAAGACCTGGATCTGGAACGCCGGAGATTGGCCAGATACCTGAGGCAGAAGGAGCCAAAGCCTTTGGTCATTCCTCCTTTGGTAGATACTTTCCAGGACTTGACTAGATCCTCCTGGATGCATCCAGCCTCCATCCCGGCGGTTCCCAGAAAGTCGGATAGGCTCTATAAGGCTCTGAGGGCTGAGCCCTTCTTAGTGGAACACCCTCAGGCAGATTCAACTGTGATCACGGCTGCTCATGATAAGTCTCGACAGCCGAGGCACCTCGGCTCCCAGCCTCCTGACTTGGAGTCTCGTTACCTGGATCAGGTGGGCAAGAAGGTTTACGCTGCTTCCACCTGTTCCATTCGTTCCTTGAATTTCCTCACGCATATGGTGCAGTACCAGAATGCGTTGTGGGAAACGGGGTCTTGAGCTGACACAGGCCATGCCAGACTCCGACAAGAAGACGGAGCTCCTGGCCCTTTTACAGTCGGGCTGAGACGTAGGCTTTCATGTTCTGAGAGCCTCGTTTGACACTGCGGATACGGCAGCTAGGGTGGCCGCCTCTGGGGTTTGTCTTCGGCGCCGTGCCTGGTTGAGGCTCTCGGGCTTTCACCAGGATCTGCAGTCCAGTATCCGGGACCTGCCATTCCAGGGTGCCATTTTGTTTGGGCAGGAGATGGAGGCCTTGATCTCCTGTCTCCAAGAATTGGGTAAGTCGATCTGGTCGGTCCGCCAGATGTACTGTGGCGACCAGCGACGCCCCCATCGCCGTCGGCTTTTTCGCAAGTCCTCAGGCAGTCAGGCTTCAGCCCGAGGCTCCCAGCAAGGGCAGAGAGGTGGCTTCTTCAGAAGATCCGGAAACCAGCAGTCTGGTGGACCTTCCGTCCGTGGGCCCAAGTCCTCCCAGGCCTCTCTCCCTACCCCCGGTTCTGCCCAATGACTCCCTTCCGTCCCCCCCTGTGGTCAGACGTCCAGGGGGAGCCGGTTGGGGGCCGCTTCTCCCTTCATCTCGAAGGGTGGAGCTCTATTACCACAGATCAATGGGTCTTGGACATTATTCAGAGAGGAGACACAGTGGAGTTCAGAGTTTCTTCCACATACTCCACCAAAGCTCTCCCGTTATCCTCCTTCTCACATCCCACTATTAAAAGGAGAAATTCAGGCCCTCCTGCAAAAGAAAGCGATAGAGAGAGTTCCCAGGCAGCAGCGGGGTCAGGGGTTCTATTCCCACTTTTTTCTGGTCCCAAAAAAGACTGAGGACCTTCATCCCATTCTGGATCTCAGTCAGTTAAATCTCTCTTTATAGAGTACAAAAAGTTCAGGATGGTGACTCTTCAGGGTCTCCTCCCTCTGCTGCACCAAGCGGATTGGCTCTGTTCTCTCGACATGCAGGATGCATACATGCATATCGGGGTCTTTCGTCCCCACAGGAAGTTCTTGAGGTTCCACTTCCAGGAGGAGCATTTTCAGTTTTGGGTGCTCCCGTTCGGCCTCTCTTCCACTCCGCGAGTTTTCACCAAATGCCTAGCAGTGGTGGCTGCGGCTCTGAGGCGATTGGGGCATTATGTATTCCCTTACCTCGATGACTGGCTTCTCACGGCCCCGTTAAGGGACGGCCTCTTACGCTCTCTCTGAGACACCTTTACTCTATTCCGAGAGCTGGGGATCACCCTGAACTTGAAAAAGTCATCCCCAGAGCCCAGCCAAAAGCTCGCCTTCATAGGAGCGATTCTAGACTCTGTCCAGGGCATGGCTTTTCTCCCTCAGGACAGGGGGATTTGCCTGCGAACATTGGCGGAACGGATATCCATAGCACCTCGAGTTCCGGCCCAGAACTTCCTCAGTCTGTTGGGGCATATGGCGGCAGCCATTCCAGTAACACCTTTGTCCCGCCTCCACATGAGAATCCCACAATGGATGCTCAGGGTGCAGTGGGATCAATGCTACGACGACCTAGACGCTTGAGTGAGGAGCTCTGAGTCAGTCAGGAGAACATTGCTTTGGTGGTTAGACCCCAGCAATCTAGAGAAAGGGGTCAGCTTTCGTCCGGAGCCTCCAGGTCAGACTCTAACGACGGACGCGTCGGACCTGGGTTGGGGGGCTCACCTGGGTGGTGTTCAAACGCAGGAGGTTTGGTCACCTGAGGAACGGTCCCTCCACATCAATGTACTGGAAATGCGAGTGGTCCTCGACGCTCTTCAGGCGTTTTGAGAGGACCTGGTACCCGGCGCTCTCCTAGTTCAGATGGACAACATGGCGGTCGTCTTTTATATCAACAAGCAAGGAGGCACCCATTCCTATCCTCTTTGCCGGGAGGCGATGAGAGTCTGGTACTGGGCACTGGAACGGGGCATTCTTCTGTCGGCCATGCACGTTCCAGGCGTCCTAAACAAGCTGGCTGACAACCTCAGCAGGTCGTGGGCCAGAGCGCACGAGTGGGAATTGTTACAATCTGTAGCGGATCAGCTCTTCGGAAGGTGGGGTCTTCCCGAACTGGATCTCTTTGCGTCACCACGCAATGCCAAACTGCCACTGTTTTGCTCGCGAGAGCCCGCGCCTGGCGTTTTTTGGCCAGACGCATTATCCCTTTGCTGGGCAGGGAGGTTTCTTTATGCCTTTCTGCCCTTTCCTCTCATTCACAGGGTTCTGCTCAAACTACAGGCAGAGGGGGCATGAATGATCCTTGTGGCCCCCAATTGGCCTCGACAGATTTGGTTCCCACTCCTGCAGCGGTTGTCCCAGGAACCTCCAATCCCGCTGCCCATTTGCTCGCATCTGCTGTCCCAGGACCAGGGTCTCTGGTTCACCGGATCTCAGATCCCTGCACCTTCATGCTTGGCTCCTCAGGCGTAGCTAGGAACAGATACGGGCTTCCGAAGTGGCTGGAGGTCTTAGCGTCCACAAGAAAGCTCTCTACGCGCTCCACTTACGCTTTGAAGTGGAAGCGTTTCTGTCTCTGGGCCTTGCCACAGCATTTAGATCCTGTCACCTGCTCTGTGAACTCCACTTTGCAGTATCTCCTCTCCTTGTACAAGAAAGGCCTGAGCTATTCCTCTATCAAGGTGCACATGTGGGCAGTTTCAGCCTATCATGCTCTCGTGGGAGAGAGAGCATTGGCACAGTTAGACGTTGCCTGCACCTTCCTTAGGGGAATTCTACACATGAGACCTCCCATTAGGGACCCTGTCCCACCCTGGGACCTCCTTTTTGTGTTGGAGAAACTCACCCTCCCTCCTTTTGAGCCCGCAGTGAGTTGTGAACTGTGATACCTGTCTTGGAAAGTTTTTTTCTGGTTGCTGTTACTTCCGCTCGAAGGGTTTCCGAGCTTCAGGCTCTGATGTGTAAAGAGTCCTATTTGGTTTTTCATAGGGAAAGAGTTTCCCTCAGAACTAATCCTAAGTTTCTTCCCAAAGTGGTCTCGGAGTTGACCCTCAACCAGTCGGTTGATCTTCCAGTTTATTTTCCTTCCCCTTCCAATAGAGGGGAAGCTCTCCTCAACACATTGGATGTCCACAGGTCCCTCAGGTATTACCTCAACAGAACGGTTCAGCAACTCTTTGTAGCTTTTGCACCACATCGCTTGGGTCAACCGGTGTCCAAGCAGACTATCTCCAAATGGATAGTCCGTTGCGTCTCGTTTTGCTATGAGCATCACAATAAACCCCTCTCGGGTCCGGTTAGGGATCACTCCACCAGGGGAGTGTCAGCTTCTTTTGCCGCGATGCGGACATCTGTGCGGCCGAGACCTGGAATTTGGTGCATACCTTTATCAAGCATTACAGCTTGGATATCGTCTCCAGACGCCGTGCTGGCTTCGGCCTAGCGGTTTTGCAAGGACTCTTGTCCTGAGGGCCTCTGGAGTCAGCATATTCCTCCTCCCGGGGTCGGCTACCTCTTTGCTATGGAACTGCTTGGGATTCAGTCCTAATTGTTATAGCCTGCTGCAAGAGCTCTAACTCGAAGTAAGATAGTACAGTTACGTAAGAACTTACCGTAACAGTAGATCTTCGACAGGAGCTCGTGCAGCAGGCGCTGCTCCCCTCTCGCCTTCCCCCTCGGAGTGTGCAGGTCTATTTTCTTTCCTTTCTCAATGGTAGGCTTCACCTCCTTCTCTTGTCAGGCCTTATGCTGGGTACTGGTGGGAGAACTGAGGTGGAGCTGGGTCTGCCCCCTCTTGTACCCTGACCGACGTTGGGGCGGGGCCGGTGTCGGGGGCGGTCCCCCGTTGGTATTGCTGGCAGAAGTTTTCACCATGTGGTCCTAGTGCCTGTGGCATAGTCCTAATTGTTATAGCCTGCTGCAAGAGCTCCTCTTGAAGATCTACTGTTACGGTAAGTTCTTACGTAACTGTACTTTGTCATGTAGTTTAGGTGCCTCTGAGGGGCATCTAAACTACATAGAAGTTAAATGGTTTCTAAATATCTACTTTAAAACTTTTTTTTTTCTGGATACTGAAAAAAAAGTTTTCATACTGTTTTGTAATGTTTAGGTTACAGGACTTTGTTTTTTTGTTGCCCTGTAGCATCTCCTGTTAGGAAGCATGTGGTGTAAGTAATGTTAGTGCAGAGTGAGCTCCAAGCAGTCAAAAAAGGACCCCATGACAGAGGTCAGTACTGCATCCAGTCCTGTTTAATGTCTTTATAAGTGACATTGCAGATGGACTGGAAGGGAAGACATGCCTCGTTGCAAATGACAGCAAAATCTGTAATTGGGTGGACACTCCACAGGGAGTGGAGAGAATGTGCAGAGACCTGAGAAACTAGAGAAGTGGTTAAATGAATGGCAGCTGGGTTTCAATGTGAAAAAGTGCAGAATCATACATTTAGGGCACAGAGACTCAGAGGCAGAGTGTTAAATGGGGGAAGAGGTATTGATGGTCCCAAAACAGGTAAAAGTCTTGGAGTAATCATATCTATGTCCTTAAGGTGACAAGGCATGGCCGGCCCGGTGGCACTAAGGGTTGAGGTGCTGGGCGCCACACCTCGCACCAGCGACCTGAGTTCGGGAGCGAGTTTGGAGCACTGGGGGATGGCAGGGGGTGGGAGAGGATTGAGCGCCCACTGGGGGCCGGGGATTGCTCTGCACATCAGCGTCTCCTGGTGGAGACCGGGAGTGATGTAGCTCGCTGAACAGCACATAGCTGGTGTGCCTGACACAGGCGGGGGTTGCTGTGCATTGGGATGTGCACATGCATGGGAGGGAGGGAGGGGAGAAGAACTCACCAGAATAGGGAAAATCCTGGTCTGCGGGGTAGGCGATGGCACCTGCTCCCATGCTCACAGCTGGGTCCTTCCTGTTTGGCCTTCCAGGTTCCTCCACCCGGGTCCTCTCCCACATCGGAGCTGACTGTTGAGAGCGCCCAAAAGAGGAGGGGCGGCCCCACCCCAGAGGGGTTAAGCTGCGGGTACTGATTGTGGCTAGAGGAGGGGGAGAGAGGAGGCACAGTTAGGAGGACTTCAGGCAGGGCAGGAGTAGGCAGGATGCCTGAGAGAGAGGCACCGCAGACCGCGACCGGAGGGAAAAAGAGTCTACCAAAAAAAAAGGTGACAGAGAAGTAGGTAGAGCCAGTGGGATGCTGATGTGCTTAGGAAAGGGTATCACCAGCAAAAAGAGGGAGGTGGTGTTGCCACCGTACGGATCATTGGTGAGACCAAACATAGAGTACTTTGTCCAGTTCTAGAGACCATGTCTCAGGAAGGATGTAGGCAGGATGGAGGCTGTATAGAGGAGGGTAACAAAAATGGTGCAGGGGCTGCATCAGAAATCCTATGAGGATAGACCAAGAGACCTCAGTATGTACACCCTGGAAGAGAGGAGGGGGGGCATGATAGAGACCAATATATACCTCACGGGGGTGAGCAAGGTACAGGAGGGGGTATTTTTAGAGAGAGAAAGAAGCATTAGAACAAGGGGACATGCACTGAAACTGGAAGGGAGAACATTTAGGAGAGATGTGAGGAAATAACTTCTTCACTAAGAGTGGTCGTTGCGTGGACCAGTCTTCCAGCAGAGGTGGTTGAGGCGAAAACAGTGATGGGCATAAGCAGAAGGGAATCTTAGTGGTGGTGCGACGGAGATAGAGTAGGGGCTGCAGTGACAGTGCAGACAGGGATAAATGGCCAGATTAGGTGGGTCAAGTGTTCCGTATCTGCCATCAAATTCAGTGTTTCAATGACTTTCTTTTTATAAGCATATGATTTATTATAAAAATCACATTCTTAACAATAGAATACATTGCATACACTATAACCATACTGTCAGCATTTTTTTTTTTTTTTTTGTTAAGTAATTTGACAGCATATGTTTTTTTCTTTCTTTCCTTTTAGTTTTCAGATTACTTTACTGGATATTTCAATGGACAGTATTGGCTATGGTGGATATTCCTTGTTCTTGGTAAGTCTAATATTTTTTTCTTTGCCACTGAATTAAATGTAGCATGATATTGTTATTTACCTTATCCACTAGTTGAACCATGTTTCTGCTGTAAAACTGTATCCTTCAAACAACATGAAGTCTTGCTATATTATGACATATGCAGTATAACCCCAGGTTAGAACTCTTCCGGAGGTGAAAGAGTTAACTTCCATGCAGGGCATGGAATCTTGAGCACGAGCTCGGTTGAACACTCTGTCTGTTGAAGCTCAAACTTAAACTGTCAGATTCTTTACTCCGCCTCACTGAACAGTTGCTCCGGAGATTCCTCCTGCTGCTCGGTTTGTTTGTCGGTTTTAAAGTGTAATTCTCGGTTTATTTTACCGAAATTTAACCGCAATCGCCAGTTCAAGCTCTGTCTGTGGTATTGTAAGCAATGATAGGCTTACTTTTTATTTTCTCTGTGTGGAACTTGTAACGTCTTTTTCGTTCAGTTTGAACCGATCAGAGGTTTAAAATTACTTTCTAGCCCTTTAGAGTCGGTTCCCGGTTCTTATGGGTTCAAAAAAACAGATTTTATTACGGTTTTTCCACTAATTCGCGACACGGTTGGGAACCGATAAGAGTCTTGCTTGGTGGATTGCCTTTAACGGGCAAGTTTTGTTAGGCTGGCACTATGTCTGAGAAACCCAAAGAAAAGCCGGACCCACTAGGTTTCAGCACTGTAACCTCTGTGGGAAGCCTTTGCCAAGGCTGACCCACACACCATATATTGTATTTGTCTGGGGTTTGACCACCTCAATGCAGACTGCCAGATTTGTAAAAATTTTCCTGCAGCTTCCCTGGAAAAGGGAGTTGGTAGAGCTCAGGGAAAGGAGGCAAAAGTCAGCTGAACCGATGGCCAGCCCAGTTCGGTTCCAACCGAACCAGAGGGAGTGCCTTCTGACCAGGGCGATGCTTCCTGGCAACGAAGAGCCAGCTCTGAGGAGCTGGTTCCAACTAAAAGGGTTAGAAGGGTCAGCTAGTTTGGGGCCCAAAGTTCTTCTGCAATCGCTGAGGAAATAGCCAAAGCTATTCAGATTGTCCAGTCTCTTTCCCCAGTTCCGTCCGAACGGCACCATTGGGTAGCGCCGGTTCGTCGGTTCCTCTGTTCAAGATTATGATTTTGAAGATTTTTATGAACCAGGGGAAGGGAGGAGGGGCACGAGGAGAGTGAGTGTGATTTTGACAGTCTGATGTGCCCATTGAAACGGACATCTCCAGACAGACCTTCAGGAGTATCCTCCCAGGCTATCTGAGTCCCTTCTCATTTTTGTTTTACAAGAAAGTTGCTGACACTCTGCAACTCCCTGTTGAGGAAGCTGTTGATGATCAAGAAGAGCCTGATTTTGTGGAAATGATGGATATTCCAGAGTCTAGGAGACTGTCTATTCCCTTGCATAAAGCTTTTAGGAAACAGACAGTAAAAATTCTGAAAACTCCTCATTCTGTCCTCCCTGTGGATAAAAGGATGGACAAGAGGTATGCTTTATCAGGCTTTGATACGGAGTTTCTATTTCAGTAGTGCAGCCATGTGGGGGTAGTGCAGGCTGCAGCCTGTGACAAGGCTAATATTCCTCTAGCCTCTCACCCTCCTGAAAAGGATTCCAGGAGGATGGATGCCATGGCAAAAAAGCAGTACATGGCAGCATCTTTGGGACTCAGACAGGCAAATTATATGGCTTACGCAGCTAGGTACCAGAAATCCAGGTGGGATACTGTTTTGGCCCTAGCAAAACAGGCCCTAACAGCTTGCCAGGAGCTGGAGCAGGTGGCTGCGGATGGTATTGAGGCATCCAAGGTGCAGTTTCATGCTGCTGTAGAACTCTAATGATGTTTCATCTAGAGTTATGGCTACATCTGTGTCTCTTCGAATGGCCTGGCTCAGCACGTACTGCCCTGTCACAGGATACCCAGTCTAAGGCTATGGATTTTCCTGTTGTGGGAAATTCTCTGTTTGGGGAGCAGACAGAGAATTATATGAAGAAAATGGATGAGTATAGGACCACCTATAGGAGTGCACAGGCGAAAGAAAGGCAAGTCACTCCTCAAAGGCAGCATGTCAGGGGCAGGGGCAGGCCTTTTCATAGGCCATTTTACCAAGCCCAGGCCTCCTCTTCTGCTTATGCCCAGAGGGGGTTCTTTAGAGGAAGGGGCAGAAGGGGTTCTAGTAAGCCTGCTTCAAACATGAAGTCTTGCTATATTATGACAATTGCAGTTTGACCCAGCCTTCGAACTGCTCCGGAGGCGAAAGAGTTAAGTTCCATGCCAGGCATGGAATCTTGAGCGCGAGCTCGGTTGAAAACTCTGTCTGTTGTGCTTCAAACTGTAACTGTCAGATTCTTTACTCCGCCTCACTGAACAGTCGCTCCGGAGATTTCTCCTACTGCTCGGTTCATTTTGTCGGTTTTAAAGTATTTTTTCTCGGTTTTCAAACCGCATTTGTCTAAAATTAAACCGCAACCGGTCGGTTCAAGCTCTGTCTGTGGTATCGTAAGTAATAGATAGGTTTTACATTTTATTCTGTGTGGAACTTGTAAACGGTATTATCGGTTCTGTTTGAACCGATCAGGTTGTTGTAAAACTATTTTAAATTGTATTAGAAGTGCGGTTCCCAGTTCTTATCGGTTCTAAAAAAAAATGGATTTCATTACCTTTTTTTCCACGACCCGTGACACGGTCTGGGACCGATAGGGGTGTCTTGTTTGGCTAAGGGCCGTTAACGGGCAAGTTTCTGGTTAGGCTGGCATTATGTTTGAGAAACCCAAAAGAAAACCGGCCCCTGGGTTTCAACACTGTAGTGTCTGTGGGGAAGCTTTTGCTAAGGTTGACCCACACACCACGTGTGTCTATTGTCTGGCGTTTGACCACCTCAATACAGACTGCCAGATTTGTTTGAATTTCCTGCAGCTACCCTGGATAAGAGAGTTGGTAGGCTCAGGGGCAGGAGGCTAAGTCCGCTGACCCGGATAGCCAGCCGGTTCGGTTCCTACCGAACCAGAGAGTGCCCTCTGACCAGGGTGAGTCTTCCTCGGGCAAAGGAGGCTGACTCGGAGGAGTCAGTTCCAGCTAAAGGACTAGGAAGTCAGCAGGTGTGGAGCCAAAAGTTTTCTCCAACTGCTGCAGAGATAGCCAAGCGATCAGAATTGTCCAGTCGCTTTCCCGGTTCCGACCGAACGGCACCATCAAATGTGATCGGTTTAGTCGGTTCCTCCGGTTCAGGAATATGATATAGAGGATTTTTATGAACCGGAGGAGGAGGTGGGGGGGAAGATTATGAGAGTGAATGTGATTTTGAGAGTCTGGATCTGCCCATTGAACCGGACATTTCTCCAGACAGACCTATAGAAGTGTCTCCCCCCAGGCTTTCTGAGTCCCCTTCTCATTTTATTTTTTATAAGAAAGTGGCTGAAACCCTCCAGCTTCCTATGGAAGAAGCTGTAGATGACCAAGAGGAGCCTGACTATGTAGAGATGATGGATATCCCAGAGTCTAGGAGACTGTCTATTCCTATCCACAAATCCTTCAGGAAACAGACAGTAAAAATTTTAAAAGCTCCTCGTTCTATACTTCCTGTGGATAAGAAAATGGACAGGAGGTACACTTTGTCAGGCTCTGACACGGAGTTCCTCTCACAACAATGCAGCCATGTTGGGGTAGTGCAGGCTGCAGCCTGTGACAGGCAAATATTCCTTGGCTTCACACCCCTGACAAGGACTCAGGAGGATTGATGCCATGGCAAAGAAACAGTACATGGCAGCATCTTTGGGTTTCAGACAGGCAATTATATAGCTTATATTGCAAGATATCAGAAATCCAGATGGGACACTGTTATGGCTCTAGCAAAGCAGGGTCCCTGGCCAGCTTGCCACGAGGCTGGAGCAGGTGGCTGCTAATGTGTTAGGCGTCCAGGTGCAATTCCATGCTGCAGTGAGACTCTAATGATGTATCTTCGAGAGTCATGGCTACATCTGTGGCTTTTCGTAGAATGGCTTGGCTCAGGTGTACTAGCCTGTCACAGGATACTCAGGCTAAGGCCATGGATTTTCCTGTTATTGATAACTCTCTGTTTGGGGAGCAGACAGAGAATTACATGAAGAAAATGGATGAGTATAGGACCACCTATAGGAGTGCACAGGCCAAAGAAAGGCAGGCCACTCCTCAGAGGCAGCTTGGCAGGGGCAGGCCTTTTCACAGGCCTTTTTACCAAGCCCAGGCCTCCTCTTCAGCCTACGCCCAGAGGGGGTTCTTCAGAGGAGAGGCAGGCGGAGTGCAGGCAGGCCTGCTCCAACCCCTCAGCCTAAAGCCCCTGCCAAGCAGGCACCCTGATGGGATGGCCAGGGCCGATTCTCCATTACCTGTAGGGGGCAGGCTGGCTTACATCGTCCAGGACTAGAAGTCTTTAACATCAGACAAGTGGGTCCTGGAAGTAGTAAGCTAGGGACTGGTTCTCAGCTTCAAAAAATTTCCAAAGATGAGAGCCAGATCCTTTCCACCTGCAAATCCATCAGAGGCTCTCACCTTAGAAACAGAAGTTTCAACCCTCCTGGCTCTCAGAGCTGTAGAAAGGTTCTCCCACACCAGGGCAAAGATTGTACTCCAGGTACTTCCTTACCCCAAAAAAGACAGGAGAATGGCGGCCCATCCTGGATCTCAGATACCTAAACAAGCACCTTTTAAAAGCAAAATTCAAAATGGTGACTCTGGGAATTATTTTACCCTCTCTAAGGCCAGGGGTTTGGCTAGCGTCCCTGGACCTCAAGGATGCCTACTTCCATGTTCTCATCAGAAGCTCCCACCGAAGGTACCTCAGATTCGAACTGCCCTCAGGCCATTACCAGTTCAGAGCAATGCCCTTCGGCCTCACCTGTGCCCCAAGGTATTCACAAAATGCCTGGCAGTAGCAGTTGCTCATTTAAGAAGGCAAAGATTGCCATCTTTCCTTACCTGGATGACTGGCTCATAGTAGGCCAGTCTCCAGCCCAAATCAAACTACACCTTCAGGTTACCCAGCAGCTGCTTACATCTCTAGGTTTCCTTCTCAGTCTCCCAAAATCGGTTCGAGAGCCTGTTCAGCTACTCACCTTCATAGGCGCAGAACTGAACACACAACAGGCCAGAGCCTTCCTTCCTCTAGAAAGAGCAAAGATCCTGGTTTCTCTGGCCTCCTCCTTCACTCTGCAGGTCTCTTGACCAGCAAGGCATTTTTTGCAACTCCTAGGGCACATGGCTGCTTCCACAGCAGTAGTGCAGTGAGCAAGATTTCAGATGAGGGACATTCAGTTCCACTTGAGAGCCTTCTGGTCTCAAAGGAGAGATCCTTTAACCAAACTGATCCCAGTAACTCGAACCCTGATCCAGGCCCTACAGTGGTGGCAGGATCAGAGCAATCTGAGACAAGGAGTTCCCTTCATCCCGCAGTCTCATTCCTTGACCCTTACTACAGATGCATCCTCCTTGGGATGGGAGCTCACATGGGCGACCTCACCACTCAGGGTTGTGGTCCCCTCAGATCTCTGCTCCCACATCAATCTGTTGGAACTCAGAGCAGTTTTCTAGCACTTCAAGCTTTTTCCACGTCTGTTCAGAACAAAGTGGTACAAGTCAGAACAGACAACACCACTACAATGTGGTACATCAACAAGCAAGGGGCACTCGGTCCTCGGCCTTGTGCACCAAGCGATGAGTTGTGGTCTCTGGCTTATTCCCTGAACACCTCCCTTATGGCAGTTCACCTCCCAGGAAAAGACAATGTCCTGGCAGATGCTCTCTGCAGGATTTCCCAGGGCCATCACGAATGGTCTCTGGATCCCCTTATCCTGGAGGTGGTGTTTGCCAGGTGGGGCACTCCTCAGATAGATCTTTTTGCAGCCCCGGACAATCACCAACTTCCTCTCTTTTGCTGCAGGCCATCAGTGTTGGGCTCAGTCCCTCTGGACGCCTTCCTTCTCAACTGGGAAGGGAAGTTTCTCTATGCGTTTCCCCCTTTCCCTCTCCTTTTCAAGGTGCTAGTCAAGATCAGGTCTCAACCTTGCAAGATGATCCTGATTGCTCCAGATTGGGCCAGACAGCCCTGGTATCCACTTCTTCTGTCCCTAGCAGTCCACCTTCCCCTGTGCCTTCCCAGGAATCACAATCTGTTAACCTGTGCCCAGGGGAGAGTTTGGTACCCGAATCTCAAATCTCTCAATCTCAAGGCCTGGCTCTTGAAGAGTTAGAGTTTGCTGACTTACACCTTTCTCAGGGTGTACTCAATGTTTTGAAGGCTTGAGGAAGCCTTCTACCAAACTACTTATCATTCCAAATGGAAAGGTTTTCCATATGGTGCTCTGATAAGAGTGTTTCCCCAGAGTCTGCCGGCTTGCCCACAGTTCTGGATTATATGGTGCACTTAAATGCTCTGGGTCTGAGACCAGCTACCCTAAAAGTGCACCTGGCAGCAGTGTCTGCTTTCTTATCAGCAGGTAAACCCTCTTCTCTTTCAGCTCATCCGGTATTCTCTAAGTTTTTCAAGGGATTGCTTCACATCAACCCTCCATTCAGGGATCCTGCCCCTGCATGGGATCTTAATGTTTGCATTGCCCAGCTCATGCAACCTCCTTTTGAGCCCATGTCTTCAGCAGAGCTTAAGTACTTGACTTGGAAGACTGTGTTTTTGGTAGCCATCATTTCTGCTAGGTGCATAAGTGAACTACAAGCATTGTCAGTGGAGCCTAATTTTATCTCCTTTCATAGGGATAAAGTGGTCCTCAGAACTAATAGAAAATTCTTGCCCAAGGTGGTTTCGGATTTTCACCTGAATCAATCTGTCTCTCTCCCTGTGTACTTCACTGACCATTCCTCCTCTGGTGAGAGGAGATTGCACAGTTTAGATGTCAAAAGAGCCCTTAGCTACTACATAGAGCATACCAAGGGTCACAGATTTGATTCCTTCCAACTGTTCCTCACTTATGGTGAGGTAGGTAAAGGGAAACCTGCCACTGAAAGATCCTTTGCCAGGTGGATTGTTTCTTGTATCCAGTTTTGTTATCAAAAACTGGGTAGGGTTCCCCCTTCAGGCCTGAGGGCTCACTCTACCAGAGATACAGCTGTGTCCCTGGCTGCTGCCAGGGACATTCCTGTCATAGAGATATGTCAAGCAGCTACTTGGAAAACAGTTCACACTTTCACGAAGCATTACTCCTTGGACATCCAGGCTAGGAGTGATAATCGGTTTGGCACAGCTGTGCTTCAGAGCCTATTCCCTAAGTAGGTTCTGCCCTCCTCCATGGGGGTACTGCTGTGTAGTCTGCAATTGTCATAATATAGCAAGACTTCATGTTGTTTGAAGAAAAAATTACTCACCTTAGTAATGTTGTTTCTTCTAATGGAGTCTTTCTATATATGACCTCCCCTGCCCCTCTCAGAACCTCTGTTTTGTTTTTGGGATGTGGGTGGGCAGTGCTATGTTGGCACCTAGTGTTTGCCATTTTGTTTACTGTAGTATTTTCATTTCTTGGTCCCCTGACTTGAGTTTTGCTTTTGGGACCAGAAAATGTGTTAGTTTTTAGTAGCCAGTTGGCTAGTGTAGGTTTACAGCTTCCACACAGAACCTTAGTGAGTTTTGCTCATAAAGATCTAACAGTTACAGTTTGAAGCACAACAGACAGAGTTTTCAACCAAGCTCGCGCTCAAGATTCCATGCCTGGCATGGAACTTAACTCTTTCACCTCCGGAGCAGTTCGACTGCTGGGTCAAACTGCAATTGTCATAATATAGCAAGTCTCCATTAGAAGAAACATTACTAAGGTGAGTAATTTTTTCTTCTACCCCTCAACCCAAAGCCCCTGCAAAACAGGCTCCCTGATGGGGTAGCCAGGGCCGATTCTCCACTACCAGTAGGGGGCAGGCTGGCTTACTTTGTCCAGGACTGGAAGTCTTTAACATCAGACAAGTGGGTCCTGGAGGTAGTAAGCCAGGGACTGGTTCTCAGCTTCAAAAAATTTCCGAAGATGAGAGCCAGATCTTTTCCACCTGCAAACCCATCAGAGGCACTTGCCCTGGAAGCAGAGGTTTCTGCCCTCCTGGCTCTCAGAGCCGTGGAAAGGGTTCTACCCATACACCAGGGCAAAGGGTTGTACTCCAGGTACTTCCTTACCCCAAAAAAGACAGGAGAATGGCGGCCCATTCTGGATCTCAGGTATCTAAACAAGCACCTTTTAAAACCAAAGTTCAAAATGGTGACCCTGGGGATTATTTTACCCTCTCTAAGGTCAGGGGACTGGCTAGCCTCCCTGGACCTCAAGGATGCTTACTTCCATGTTCTCATCAGAAGCTCCCATGAAAGTACCTCAGATTGAACTGCCCTCAGGCCATTACCAGTTCAGAGCAATGCCCTTCGGCCTCTCCTCGGCTCCAAGGGTGTTCACAAAATGCCCCAGCAGCTAGTTGCTCATTTAAGAAGGCAAAGATTGCCATCTTCCCTTATCTGGATGACTGGCTCGTTGTAAGCCAGTCTCCAGAACAGAGTCAAACTTCATTTGCAAGTAACCCAGCAGCTGCTTACATCTCTAGGTTTCCTTCTCAATCTTCCAAAGTCGGGCTCTGGAGCCTGTCCAGCTTCTCACCTCAGAGGCGCAGAACTGAACACAAAGAAGCCAGAGCCTTCCTTCCTCTGGAGAGAGCAAGGACCCTGGTGTCTCTGGCCTCCTCTTTCACCCTGCAGGTCTCTCGACCAGCAAGGCATTCGTACAGCTCCTGGGGCACATGGCTGCTTCTCGGCAGTAGTGCAGGGGCAGATTTCAGATGAGGGACATTCAGTTCCATTTGAGAGCCTTTTTGGTCTCAAAGGACGGATCCCCTAACCAAATTGATTCCAGTGACTCGAACCGTGATCCAGGCCCTTCAGTGGTGGCAGGATCAGAACAATCTGAGACAGGGTTCCCTTCACCCCCAGTCTCATTCCTTGACCCTTACAACAGATGCATCCCTCTGGGGTGGGAGCTCACATGGGCGACCTTTCCACCCAAGGGCTGTGGTCCCCTCAGGAATCCCTGCTCCACATCAATTTGCTGGAGCTCAGAGCAGTTTTCTAGCACTTCGGTTTTCTCCACATCTGTCCAGAACAAGGTAGTTCAGGTCAGAATAGACAATACCACTACAATGTGGTACATCAACAAGCAAGGGGGCACTCGGTCTACGGCCTTGTGCACCGAAGCAATGAAGTTGTGGTCTCTGGCTTACTCTCTGAACGCCTCCCTTACGGCAGTTCACCTCCCAGGCAAGGACAATGTCCTAGCGGATGCTCTCAGCAGGATTTCCCAGGGCCATCACGAATGGGCACTGGATCCCCTGGTACTGGAGGTAATATTTGCCAGATGGGGCACTCCGCAAATAGATCTTTGCAGCCCCAGACAATCACCAACTTCCCCTTTTTTGCTGCAGGCCCCCAGTGTTGGGCCCAGTCCCTCTGGATGCCTTCCTTCTCAGTTGGGAAGGGAAGTGTCTCTATGCTTTGCCCCCCTTCCCTCTTCTTTTCAAAGTGCTAGTCAGAATCAGATCTCAATCCTGCAAGATGATCCTGATTGCTCCAGATTGGGCCAGGCAGCCCTGGTACCCACTCCTCATGTCCTTAGCAGTCCACCTTCCCCTATGCCTTCCCAGGATCACAACCTGTTAACCTGTGTCCAGGGGAGAGTTTGGTATCCGAACCTCAAATCTCTCAATCTCAAGGCTTGGCTCTTGAAGAGTTAGAGTTTGCTGACCTACACCTTTCTCAAGGTGTATTGGATATCTTGAAGGCCTCTAAGAAGCCTTCCACCAGGGCTACCTATAATTCAAAATGGAAAAGATTTTCCATATGGTGTGCTGGTAAACATATTTCCCCAGAATCTGCTGTGCCCACGATCCTGGATTATTTGGTGCATTTGAATTCCTTGGGGCTGAGACAAGCTACCCTCAAAGTGCACTTGGCAGCTGTGTCTGTCTTCTCGTCAGCAGGTAAGCCCTCTTCTTTATCAGCGCACCCTATGTTCTCCATGTTTTTTAAAGGGTTGCTTCACACCAATCCCCCTTTCAGGGATCCTGCCCCTGCTTGGGATCTTAATATTTGCATCGCTCAGCTTATGCAACCCCCTTTTGAGCCATTGTCTTCAGCAGAGCTGAAGTACTTGACTTGGAAAACTGTGTTTCTGGTAGCCATCACCTCTGCCAGGCGCATAAGTGAGCTACAAACCTTGTCAGTGGAGCCTGATTTCATCTCCTTTCATAGAGATAAGGTAGTCCTCAGGACTAACAGGAAGGTTTGCCTAAGGTGGTTTCAGACTTTCCGTAATCAATCCATGTCTCTCCTGTGTACTTCACTGACCATTCCTCCTCTGGTGAGAGGAGATTGCACAGTTTAGATGTCAAAAAGAGCCCTTAGTTACTATATAGAGAACGTACCAAGGGTCACAGGTTCAATCCTCAATTGTTCCTCACCCATGGTGAGGTTGGTAAAGGGAAACCTGCCACTAAAAGATCCATTGCCAGGTGGATTGTCTCTTGTATCCAATTCTGTTATGAAAAACTGGGTAAGGTTCCTCACTCAGGCCTGAGGGCTCACTCTACCAGAGGTACAGCTGCATCTCTGGCTGCTGCCAGGGACATTCCTATCCTAGAGATATGTCAAGCAGCTACCTGGAAAACAGTTCACACTTTTACTAAGCATTACTCCTTGGATGTCCAGGCTAGGAGTGATGCTTGATTTGGCACAGCCGTGCTTCAGAGCCTATTTCCCAAGTAGGTTCTGTCCCTCCTCCATGGAGGTACTGCTGTGTAGTCTGCATATGTCATAATATAGCAAGACTTCATGTTGTTTGAAGAAAAAATTACTCACCTTAGTAATGTTGTTTCTTCTAATGGAGTCTTGCTATATTGTGACCTCCCCTAGCCTGCCCCTCTCAGAACCTCTGTTTTTGGGATGTGGGTGGTCAGTGCAATGTTGGCACTTCTTTGATGCCCACTTTATTTCACCCTTCTAGGGTGCTTAGGTGTTATGCTTAAGTTTCTTCTTGAATCCCCCTACTTGAGTCTTTGTTTTGGGATCTAGATCAAAAAGGTGTTTTTGTAGTTAGTAGCCAGCGGCTAGTGTAGGTTTACGGCTTCCACACAGAACCTTAGTGAGTTTTTGCTCGTAAAGATCTGACAGTTTAAGTTTGAGCTTCAGCAGACAGTGTGTTCAACCGAGCTCGACCTCAAGATTCCATGCCCTGCATGGAAGTTAACTCTTTCACCTCCGGAGCAGTTCTAACCTGGGGTTATACTGCATATGTCATAATATAGCAAGACTCCATTAGAAGAAACAACATTACTAAGGTGAGTAATTTTTTCTTGCTGTTGTAATTCCATTGTCTCATTGTCAAAAGCTATATCTTGCTATTGTAATCCATTAATTGTACCTGTTACTGTCAGAAACTGTACCCTTGTTATTGTAATCCCACCTTGTGCTTTGTGACTGTACTGTCTTGCTTGTAACCTCGCAGGCCATGTCTGAAAATAGTAATTTCTATGGCTAGCACACCCACCCGGTCAACAAAAAATAGATAAAATAAATAAATGGGATTTGAGAAAGCTGAAAGCTGACTAGATGAAGTAATGTATGGGCCATAATGATATCTCAGTATATCATCACAAGTCGGAACTAATTTTAAAGATCAGCCCACATCCAAACACTAGAGTGTCATTTCATAACGTAAATAATACACTCCAGTGTGTTGCATATCATGGAATATAGTCACTTCTCTGATAGGTAAATGCATGAGGAGAAAGCACCAAAGGTTTGATGTTGTCCTATTATATATCGCCCCTTCATGTATTATGTAAGGGATAACCCATAACAGGATATGCAGTTGTAAGAAAATAATGCATCCAACAGGTGGTTGTTAAGCACGAGGCATAACTGAGTGCCATAGTAACCCAGTTAGCTGATAAGTGCTTGTGCCATTAGAACAACACAACCTGGAGTGTGTTATCCAATAGGCTTTTATTTGATTGGGGGGGGGGATAATTCAAGTCAGGTGTGCGGTTGTAAGAAAGTACTCAACTGTCATGTGACATGGTTTGACCAATTGGATTATTGTTTTCATGACCCATTTTATAATGCCCAGTTATATACAGTAGTGCTAAAGGGCTGTAAACTATGTCCATTATGAGGAGAGTAACCTCCATTGTATTGTTACAGCAGTTTCAAAACTATTGCCATGTTAATGTTATCAAAACTATATATTTTTTTTTTTATTTCAAGTTTATTAAGGTTTTCAGATAACACCTTACAGGGTGAGATAAACACATGTCAAAACAGGTACGTGACAGTCACAGGATCCACCTTCCCCCCCCACCCTCCGGCATGGCACCACGTAACCAACACTGAGCTACTGAGAGTCCACCCAACATTGCTGCTATTTACATAATGAATCAAGTGGTTTGCACCCTGGATATTTCTTGATATGAAATGAACTTACAGCTAACGTGGTGTAAGACCTATTTGAAGGAGACATATACTATGAAGGCTCCTCCAGATCTTATTATATTGGGATAGGGATTCCCCAAGACTAGACTTAAGGTGTTCGGCACTAAGGTTGAATAAAAGATCTCTCAACCATTCAGTGTAGGAGATGTCATGGTCATCCAGCCAGTGCTGTAATGTTAGCTTTTTCAGAATGAGAGATATCATGGCCATTTTGATATCTGTGGTTTTTAACTGCAATCTGGGATAGATCCCCTATGAGACGAATCTCTGGCGTGAATAGTTCGGCCAAGCACAACCGGGGGTCTGCCTTAGTCCTCATCTTCTCCCATAGGGACCTGGTCGAAGGACAGTCCCAAAATAAGTGCTTGAGGTCTCCTGCTGATTGTCTACATCTAGGGCATAAAGCATCAGTGATCCGGCCCAGCCTGTGAAGCTTAACTGGGGTCCAGTACATGTCATTGAGAAACTGGTACTGAGTAAGCTTCTGCCTATCTTGGGAAACCTATTTGTGAGCACATTCCCAGATGGAATCCCATTTCTCCGTAAATGCTGGAAACTGCGCTGCATGGTAACGCGGAACCCTTGCTTTAGCATAGAGTATTCCTTGCCTAAGAAGACTATACATTTGGGAGAACACACGGGGTTTGCTACAGAGAAAAATTGGACCCCCTGTGTTGCATTGACCCCCACTCCTTAAAAAGTTTTCAATAACAGGTGACTAAACTGGTAGACTTTAAAGATAGATGTCCTGTCTAACTTATGTAGAGCCAGAATAGCCCCAGAGTCCAAGAGGTTCCCATCTAAAAAGAAATCCTTTACTTTAAGATCTCTAATTTGGGGAAGCCAAGAAAGGGAAATAATTTTACCCCGTATCTTCAAATTGGGGTTGCCGGGGGTCTTTGATATGCTGGTATTTTAGAAAGGCACCGAACTGTGAGTATATTCGAATAAAAGATAAAATGGGAGATCTACGCAGTTCTGTAGGGAAATCTTTCGGGGACATATGCAGAAGGGCCCAACGGGATATGTTTGTGCCCAAGATTAGATCCCTCCCCAGGAGCAGCCATTCAAACAACATGAAGTCTTGCTATATTATGACAATTGCAGTTTGTCCCACCATTAGAACTGCTCCGGAGGTGAAAGAGTTAACTCCCATTCTAAGAATGGAACTTGGAGCGCGAGCTCGGTTAGAGAAGCTCTGTCTGGGTTATTTCAAACCTAAACTGTTAGATTCTTTACTCCGCCTCACTGAACAGTCGCTCCGGAGATTTCTCCTACTGTTCGGTTCATTTCTCAGTTTAAACAGTGTTTTCTCGGTTCAAATCAACCGAGAATATTATTATTTTAACCCAAAAACCGTTCGGTTCAAGCTCTGTCTGTGGTATCGTAAGTAATTTAAGTTTATTTTCTGTGTGGAACTTGTAAATGTTATCGGTTCGGTTTGAACCGATCAGCTTATTTTAAAACTTGAGTTGAAGGTTTAGAGTGCGGTTCGGTTCTTATCGGTTCTAAAAAGCACGGATTTCATTACGGTTTTTTCCAAGACCCGTGACACGGTTAGGAACCGATAAGGGTGTCTTGCCTGGCACTGCCGTTTAAAGGGCAGGTTTTTGGTTAGGCTGGCATTATGTCTGAAAACCCAAAAGAAAAACTGGGCCCATTGGGTTTCAACACTGTGATGCCTGTGGGAAGTCTTTGCCAGGCTGACCCACACACCACTGTGTATATTGTCTGAGGTTTGACCACCTCAATTCAGACTGCCAGATTTGTAAAATTTCCTGCAGCCACCCTGGATAAGAGAGTTGGCAGGCTCAGGGAGCGAGGCCAAAGTCCGCTGACCCAGATGGCCAGCCGGTTCGGTGCCAACCGAACGGAGGGAGGCTCTGACCAGGGCGAGACTTCCTCGGCAATAAAGCTGGCTCGAGGAGCCAGTTCTAGTAAAGAAAACAAGAAAATCAGCAGGTGTGGAGCCCAAAATTCCTTCTCCAACGGCTGCAGAGATAGCAAACTATTCAGATTGTCCAGTCACTTTCTCCGGTTCCGTCGAACCGCCACTGTCTAGTAAAGGTCGGTTCGGTCGGTTCCACGGTTCAGGAATATGTTGTTGAAGAATTTTATGAACCAGAGGAGGGAGGATGATTATGAACAGTATGAATGTGACTTTGAGGGTCTGGGTGTGCCCATTGAACCAGACATCTCCCCAGACAGACCTTTAGAATCTCCCTTTGCTTTCTGAGTCCCTCTCACTTTATGTTTTACAAAAAGTTGCTGAACCCTCCAGCTTCCATTGAAGGAAACTGTGGATGAACAAGAGGAACCTGATTTTGTAGAAATGATGGATATTCCAGAGTCTAGAGATTGTCTATTCCCTTGCATAAATCATTTAGAAACAGACAATAAAGATTTAAAAACTCTAATTCTGTGCCTCCTGTGGACAAAAGATGGACAGGAGGTACACTCTGTCAGTCATGATACAGAATTCCTTTCACAGCAATGCAGCCACGTTGGTGTGGTTCAGGCTGCAGCCTGTGATAAAGCTAATATTCCTTTGGCTTCACATCCTCCTGACAAGGATTCCAGGAAGATTGATGCCATGGCTAAAAAACAATACATGGCAGCGTCCTAGGGACTCAGGCAAGCAAATTACATGGCTTATGTAGCAAGGTATCAGAAATCTAGATGGGACACTGTCATGGCCTTGGCCAAACAGGCCTCTGGCCAGCTTGCTAGTGAGCTGGAACAGGTGGCTGCTGATGGCATTGAGGCATCTAAGGTGCAGTTTCATGCTGCTGTGGATTTTAATGATGTATCCTCTAGAGTCATGGCTTTCGTCTGTAGCTTTTAGCAGGTTGGCCTGGCTCAGGTGTAATAGCTTGTTACAGGATACCCAGACTAAGGCTATGGATTTTCCTGTGGTTGGAAATTCTCTGTTTGGGGAGCAGACAGAGATTATATGAAAATGGATGAATATAGGACTACCTATAAGAGTGCTCAGGCTAAGGGCGGCAAGCCACTCCTCAGAGGCAGGCCCTCAGGGGTAGAGGTAGGCCTTTTCACAGGCCTTTTACCAAACCCAGGCCTCCTCTGCTTATGCTCAGAGGGATTCTTCAGAGGGAGAGGCAGGCAGGTGTGGGCAGGCCTGCTCCCACCCCTCAGCCTAAAGCACCTGCCAAACAGACACCCTGATGGGGTGCCAGGGCCGATTCTCCTTTACCTGTAGGGGCAGGTTGGCTTACTCGTTCAGAACTGGGTGTCTCTAACTTCAGACAAGTGGGTCCTGGAAGTAGTAAGCCAGGGTCTGGTTCTCAGCTTCAAAAAGTTCCCAAAGATGAGAATCAGGTCTTTCCCACCTGCAAACTCTTTAGAGACCTTTACTTTAGAAACAGAGGTCTCAACCCTCCTGGCAATCAGAGCTGTAGAAAGGGTTCCTCCCCTACACCAGGGCAAGGGTCTGTACTCCAGATATTTCCTTACCCCAAAAAAGACAGGAGAATGGCGGCCCATTTTAGACCTGAGATATCTGAACAAACACCTTTTGAAACCAAAGTTCAAAATGGTAACTCTGGCAATGATTTTACCTTTCTAAGGCCAGGGGACTGGCTAGCCTCTCTGGACCTCAAGGATGCCTATTTTCACGTCCTAATCAGAAGCTCCCACGAAAGTACCTCAGATTGAACTGCCCTCAGGTCACTACCAGTTCAGAGCAATGCCCTTCGCCTCACCTCTGCCCCAAGGGTATTCACAAAATGTCTGGCAGTAGCAGTGGCTCATTTAAGAAAGCAAAGTTGCTGTCTTTCCCTATCTGACGACTGGCTCATTGTAGGCCAGTCCCAAGAAGGTAAGATCTCACCTGCAAGTTACCCAGCAGCTGCTCTCCTCCCTGGGCTTCTTGCTCAATCTTCCAAAATCAGTTCTGGAACCAGTTCAGGTGCTCACCTTCATAGGTGCAGAATTGGACACAAAACAGGCCAGAGCCTTCCTACCCTTAGAGGGTAAGGAACTTGGTGGCTCTGGCCTCCTCCTCTGCAGGTCTCTCGACCAGCAAGACACTTTGCAGCTCTTGGGGCACGTGGCTGCATCCACAGCCGTAGTGCAAGGAGCAAGATTTCAGATGAGGACATTCAGTTTCACTTGAGAGCCTTTTGGTCTCAGAGAAGAGACCCCCTTTCCAAGTTGGTCCCAGTGACCCGACCCTGATCCAGGCCCTCCAGTGGTGGCAGGATCAGAGCAATTTAAGACTGGGGGTCCCTTCATTCCTCTGTCTCCTCCTTGACCCTCACTACGATGCTTCCCTCCTGGGGTGGGTAGCCCACATGGGCGACCTCTCCACTCAGGGAGTGTGGTCCCCTCAGGAATCTCTGCTCCACATCAATTTGCTGGAACTCAGAGCTGTCTTTTTAGCACTTCAAGTGTTTTCTGTGTCTGTTCAGAACAAAGTGGTGCAAGTCAGAACAGACAACATCACTACAATGTGGTACATCAACAAGCAGGGGGGCACTCGGTCTTCGGCCTTGTGCACCGAGGCAATGAAGTTGTGGTCTCTGGCCTATTCCCTGAACACTTCCCTCATAGCAGTTCACCTTCCAGGAAAGGACAATGTCTAGCAGATGCTCTCAGCAGGATTTCCCAGGCGCCAGCGAATGGTCTCTGGATCCTCAAGTACTGGGATAGTTTTTACCAGATGGGGCACCCTCAGATCTTTTCAGCCCCAGACAATCACCAACTTCGCTGTTCTGTTGCAGGCCCCAGTGTTGGGCTCAATCCCCCTGGATGCCTTTCTCCTAGATTGGGAAGGGAAGTTTCTTTATGCCTTTCCCCCCTTCCCTCTCCTATTCAAGGAGCTAGTCAAAATCAGATCCCAGCCTTGCAGGATGATTCTGATTGCCCCAGATTGGGCCAGGCAGCCCTGGTACCCACTACTTCTGTCACTAGCAGTCCATCTTCCCCTGTGTCTCCCCAGGAATCACAACCTGTTAACCTGTGCACAGGGGAGAGTTTGGTATCCGAACTTCAATCCCTCAACCTCAAGGCCTGGCTCTTGAGGAGTTAAATTGCTGACCTGCACCTTTCTCAGGGTGTTCTTGAAATCCTAAAGGCTTCTAGGAAGCCTTCCACTGAAACTACTTACAATTCTGAGTGGAAAAGGTTTTCCTTTTGGTGTTCTGGAAACATATTTCCCAGAATCTGCTGATTTGCCATGTTTTGGACTATATGGTCCACCTTAATTCCTTGGGACTGAGACCAGCTACCCTGAAAGTACATTTGGCAGCTGTCTCTGCTTTTGTTTCAGCAGGAAAGCCCCCTCTCTTTCCGCTCACCCTGTATTTTCCAAGTTTTTAAAGGATTACTTCATTTAATCCCTTTAGGGATCCGCCCTGCTCAGACCTTAATGTTTGCATTGCCCAGTTAATGCAACCTCCTTTTGAACCTCTGTCTTCTGCAGAGTTTAAGTACTTAACTTGGAAAACTGTTTTTCTAGGTGGCTATCACTTCTGCCAGGCGATAAGTGAGTTGCAAGCCCTGTCAGTAGAAACTGACTTTATTTCTTTCCACAGGGACAAGGTAGTCCTCAGGACTAACAGGAAGTTTTGCCTAAGGTGGTTTCAGATTTCCATCTTAATCAATCTATCTCCCTTCCAGTGTTTTCACTGACCATTCTTCCTCTGGTGAGAGGAGATTGCACAGTTTAGATGTTAAGAGGGCCTAAGTTACTATATAGAGCATACCAAGGGTCACAGGTTCGAATCCTCCAGCTTTTCTCACTTATGGTGAGGTCGGAAAGAAACCTGCCACTAAGAGATCCATTGCCAGGTGGATTGTCTCTTGTATCCAATTTTGTTATCAAAAACTGGGGAAAGTTCCCCCTTCAGGCCTGAGGGCTCATTCTACCAGAGGTACAGCTGCGTCTCTAGCCATACCTCTCAACCTTTTGTCCCACAAATGTGGAACATTGCCTGTCAAAATGTGGAAAAAATGGGCAAAATGTGGAACACTTAATCACATCTTTACCTAAGAAGCTCAAAACACTGTTAACATGTTGCATTTATGTTCAGAAAGTTTGTTATTAATTGAATAATATATTGTTTGCATCATTTACTATGGATTTTTGCTTTAAAATGTTGACTTTGAATGTGGAACAAGTCCTCACAATGTGGAACAGGGAGCTTTTGTGAAGTAAAATGAGGAACATTCCTCGTAATGTGGTACAGTTGAGAGGTATATCTCTAGCTGCTGCCAGAGACAGTCCTATCTTAGAGATATGTCAAGCAGCTACCTGGAAAACGGTACATACTTTCACCAAGCATTACTCCCTGGATGTCCAGGCCAGGAGGGATGCTCGGTTTGGCACAGCCATGCTTCAGAGCCTATTCCTAAGTAGGTTCTGTCCCTCCTCCATGGAAGTACTGCTGTGTATTCTGCAATTGTCATAATATAGCAAGACTTCATGTTGTTTGAAGAAAAATTACTCACCTTAGTAATGTTGTTTCTTCTAATGGAGTCTTGCTATATTATGACTCCCCAGACTGCCCTCTCAGAACTTCTACTTGGGTATGGGGTGGGCAGCCTAGTGGGCGCTAGTTATGCCCATTATATGTTTTCCACCTTCTTGGGGTTTGGGGTGTGATGTTTTATTTTATGTCATATTATTACTTATATTATTACTTCTGGTCCCCTGACTTGAGTCTTTGTGTTGGGACCAGGAGTATGTATTAATAGTCAGGTAGCCAGTTAGCTAGTGTAGGTTACAGCTTCCACACAGACCTTAGTGAGTTTTGCTCGTAAAGATCTGACAGTTTAGGTTTGAAATAACCCAGACAGAGCTTCTCTAACCGAGCTCGTGCTCCAAGTTCCATTCTTAGAATGGGAGTTAACTCTTTTCACCTCCAGAGCAGTTCTAATGGTGGGACAAACTGCAATTGTCATAATATAGCAAGACTCCATTAGAAGAAACAACATTACTAAGGTGAGTAATTTTTTCTTCTGGTACGTAAGGACAGGAGACAGTCTCTTCCTGGGCTAAAAACCACCTCATAAACTTAGCTGTTTGACTGGTCCAAAAATATAAGCCAGAGTGAGGGAGTGTAAGGCCCCCAGCTGATCTGGATGCGGCAAGTTTCGTGTAGGCCTTTCTTGCCTCGCCAGATGAATGAGGAGACGAAAACATGCAATTTCTTAAACCATGCTAAAGGTAACCAGATATTCCGCATATTAAGCGGGTAAAAAATTCTAGGTAGGATGTTCATTTTGAGGATACTCTGTCTTCCCCAAAGAGAGGCGGGAAGAGATTGCCATCTTTTAAAGCCTTGAAGTATAGTTTCCAGAAGGGAATCAAAAGTGTGACTTCATCAATCTATCACTTCTGGAGAGTGTCAGACCTAAATATCTAATACATTTAGGAGTCCATTGAACCTCAAGTGACAAAATAGCATCTCTATAAATCGGCTGTTAAGGAGAAATGCAGTGGTCTTTGCCAAATTAATTTTATGATTCTAGAATTTCCTGAATTCTCCGATAATGGATAGAGCCATCGAGAAAGACTGATCCGGATAAATCAGGTGAAGAAGCACATCATCTGCGTATGCTGAGAGTTTGAATACATGGTTCCCAATAGGGATTCCCTGCTCCCCTGTGTGGGCCCTTAACTTAAATAATAAAGGTTCAAGGTAGATGTTAAACAGGAGCGGAGAGAGGGGACACCCTTACCTAGTACTGGAATATAGGGGGAATTTCTCTGGAAACGCACTGTTACAGTAAATTCTAGCTTGAGGGTTTTGATAGAGAGATGAGACCCGCTTGATAAATTTTGTAGGAAAACCAAATTTATGCATCGTCTGAAACAAAAACTGCCAGTCCACCCGGTCAAATGCCTTTTCCGCGTCCAGTGAAAGCAACCCAGCCGGGTTGTCCAATTCACTGGACTCGGAGAAGATGAGTGCCAGTTTACAAAAATGATCCACAGAATGTCTGCCCTCCATGAAGCCTACTTGATCTACGTGAATAATGGATGGTAGGACCAACTTGAGTCTAGTAGTTATGAGTTTAGACAGGATTGAAATATCGCAGTTCAAGGGAGGTATGGGTCTGTAACTGCTTGTCAACTCGGGGTCTTTATCTGGTTTATGTAAAACAATAATTAATGTCCTCTAATAGCGAACTATCTAGTGAGTTCCCCCCAAAAGCCAGTCAAATAGACAAGAGAGCCAGTGTGTTAGCTGTTTATAGAAAACCTTGAAAAAATTTGGAGAAAAGCTGTCAGGCCCAGGTGCTTTGTCAGCAACTAAAGAAGAGATTGCCATCTTGATCTCTGTCTCCAAAATGGGAGTGGCCAGCTTTTCCTGCTGTGCCTGAGAGAGAGTGAGAGGGTGGAGGTAGTGGTCCACCATCTGAGAATCTGGATGATCGGGCATGGGGCTATAGGTTTTTATAAAATTCTGCAAACCTTGAGATACTCTCTCGAGGCGTAAGACAAAGTTTCCCGGACCCCCGTGATCTGATCTGATCTCCTGCACCACCCGAGAAGATTCCATTTTTTTAAGGCGTAAAGCCAGAAGATGTCCTGCCTTCTCTCTCTGGTCTATATTTATTGGCACCTGTCTTTAAGATTACATTTTCCCTCTCTTTCCCTTAACGGTGAATTATAGTGGTCTCGTAAGCCTATCAGTAACTCCATGTCTGAAGTCTCCATGGTGGGAGATGACAATGCTTCTAAAGTTCGTATTCTAGCTAATAGGGACAAGGCGGTTTGGTCTCGCTCCCGCTTTCTACGTGACGCCTTGTTGATAAATATACCCCTTAGAACACATTTCAGAGCCCCTCACTCCAAGTCATGCCTCGCCGTGTAGTTCAGATTTATCTTCATGAACTATTCTATTTCCTGGGATATTAATTTAACAGTATTCTCCTCCCTAAGGAGCTGATTATTCAACTTCCACAGCATATCCTTAGATGTGTCTGGTGACAGGGCTAAAGTACAAAACACCACTGAGTGGTCGGAGGGCCCTCCTGGTAGTATACCCGCATCTACCAGGCCTCTAAGGAGAGTCTGGCTAATAAGAAAATAATCTATCCTGGATGAAGATCCATGCACTTGGAAGCAAAACGTAAATTCTTTTATAGTAGGAAACAGCAGCCTCCATGGGTCAGAGAGTCCGAGGTGGTCTACAAAGTCTTGTATAGATCTTTAAGCCGGGAAGAGGCCCCTTCTTCTGGATTCTGATTTGTCTAATTCTGGGGAAAAGGGACGATTCCAGTCTCTTCCAAGTATACATGGAATCTCTATGTAGGGAGCTAGGGTCTGTAGCAAGTCCATAAAAAACAGGGCAGAATCGTTATTTGGGCCATAAGTACAGCCCAACATTATTGTCGTTCAAACAACATGAAGTCTTGCTATATTCTGACATATGCAGTGAGTCCCAACCTTCGAACTGCTCCGGAGGTGAAAGAGTTAACTTTCCATGCCAGGCATGGAATGCTGAGCTCGAGCTCGGTTGAAACTCTGTCTGTTGTTCTTCAAACTCAAACCATCAGATTCTTTACTCCGCCTCACTGAACAGTCGCTCCGGAAATTTCTCCTTCTGCTCAGTTCATTTTGTCGGTTAAAGTATTGATTTTCTCGGTTTTCAACCGAATTTAAACCGGAACCGGTCGGTTCAGGCTCTGTCTGTGGTATTTGTGAGTACTAGATAGGTTTTACATTAATTCTCTTCTGTGTGGAACTTTTAAACGGTTTATCGGTTCGGTTTGAACCGATCAGGTTGTTTAAAATATCTTAATCTGTGATTTAGAGTGTGGTTACCGGTTCTTATTGGTTCTAAAAAAAAACAGATTTTATTACGTTTTTTTCCACGACCCGTGACATGGTTGGGAACCGATAAGAGGGTCTTACCTGGCGGATTGCCATAAACGGGTAAATTTGGATAGGACTGGCACAATGTCTGAAACCCAAAGAAAAACCGGGCCCACTGGGTTTCAACACTGCAGTGTGTGTGGGAAGTCTTTGCCAAGCTGACCCCACACCTGTGTTGTTGTCTGGGTTTGACCACCTCAATGCAGACTGCCAGATTTGTAAAAATTTTCCTGCAGCTACCCTGGAAAAGAGAGTTGGTAGGCTCAGGGAAATGGAGGCCAAAAAGTCCGCTGAACCGGATGGCCAGCCCAGTTTGGTTCCAACCGAACCAGAGGGAGTGCCTTCTGACCAGGGCGAGACTTCTTCGGGCAAAAGGAGATCCGACTTGGAGGAGTCAGTTCCAGCAAAAAGGACTAGGAAATCAGCTGGTGTGGAGCCAAAACTTTCCTCTCCAACCGCTGAAGAAATAGCCAAAGCGATTAAAATTGTCCAGTCGCTTTCCCCGGTTCCGACCGAACCGGCACCATCAGGTAAGCACCCGGTTCCACCGGTTCAAGAGTATGATTTACAGGAATATTATGAACCGGAGGAGGGGGGAAAAGGAATATGAGGAGAGTGAATGTGGATTTGAAAGTCTGGATTTGACCATTGACCCGGACATCTCCCCAGACAGACCCTCAGGAGTGTCTCCTCCTAGGCTTTCTGAGTCCCCTTCTCATTTTATGTTTTGTAAAAAAGTGGCTGAAACCCTCCAGCTCCCTATGGAGGAAGCTGTGGATGATCAAGAGGAGCCTGACTGTGTGGAAATGATGGATATCCCAGAGTCTAGGAGACTGTCTATTCCCTTGCATAAATCTTTTGGGGAACAGACATTTAAAATTCTAAAAACTCCTCACACTATACCTCCTGTGGATAAGAGAATGGACAAGAGGTACACATTGTCAGGCTCTGATACGGAGTTCCTTACACAACAATGCAGCCATGTTGGGGTAGTGCAGGCTGCAGCCTGTAACAAGCAAATATTCCCTTGGCTTCCACCCCGGACAAGGACTCCAGGAGGATTGATGCCATGGCAAAGAAACAGTACATGGCAGCATCCTTGGGACTCAGACAGGCAAATTATATGGCTTATGTTGCTAGATATCAGAAATCCAGATGGGATATTGTTATGGCTAGCAAAACAGGTCCCTAGCCAGCTTGCAGGAGCTGGAGCAGGTGGCTACTGATGGTATTGAGGCATCAAGGTGCAATTCCATGCTGCAATGGACTCAAATGATGTGTCATCAAGACATGGCTACATCTGTGGCACTTGCATAATGGCTTGGCTCAGATGTACTAGCCTGTCACAGTATACCCAGACTAAGGCCATGGATTTTCCAGTTGTGGGTAATTCCCTGTTTGAGGAGCAGACAGAGAATTACATGAAGAAAATGGATGAGTATAGGACCACCTATAGGAGTGCACAGGCCAAGGAAAGGCAGGCCACTCCTCAAAGGCAGCTTCCCAGGGGCAGGGGCAGGCCTTTTCATAGGCCTTTTTACCAAGCCCAGTCCTCCTTTTCTGCTTATGCCCAGAGGGGGTTCTTTAGAGGGAGAGGCAGACGGGGTACAAGCAGGCCTGCTTCCACCCCTCAGCCCAAAGCCCCTGCCAAGCAGGCACCCTGATGGGGTTACCAGGGCCGATTCTCAGCTACCTGTAGGGGGCAGGCTGGCTTACTTTGTCCAGGACTGGGAGTCTCTGACATCAGACAAACGGGTCCTGGAGGTAGTAAGCCAGGGACTGGTTCTCAGCTTCAAAACGTTTCCAAAGATGAGAACCAGATCCTTTCCACCTGCAAATCCATCAGAGGCACTTGCCTTAGAGGCAGAGGTCTCTTCCCTCCTTGCTCTCAGAGCTGTGGAAAGGGTTCCACCCCTACACCAGGGCAAAGGATTGTATTCCAGGTACTTCCTTAGCCCAAAAAAGACAGGAGAATGGCGGCCCATCCTGGATCTCAGATACTTAAACAAGCACCTTTTAAAACCAAAATTCAGAATGGTGACTCTGGGAATTATTGTATCCTCTCTAAAGCCAGGGGACTGGCTAGTGTCCCTGGACCTCAAGGATGCCTACTTCCATATTCTCATCAGAAGCTTCCACCGAAAGTACCTCAGGTTCGAGCTGCCCTCAGGCCATTACCAGTTCAGAGCAATGCCCTTTGGCCTCACCTCTGCTCCAAGGGTATTCACAAAATGCCTGGCAGTAGCAGTTGCTTCTCTGAGAAGGCAAAAATTGCCATCTTCCCTTACCTGGACGACTGGCTCATAGTAGGCCAGTCCCCAGACAAAGTCAAGTTACACCTACAGATAACTCAGCAACTGCTCACCTCTCTAGGTTTCCTTCTGAATCTTTCAAAATCAGTTCTAGAGCCTGTCCAGCTCCTCACCTTCATAGGTGCAGAGCTGAACACAGAGAAAGTCAGAGCCTTCCTTCCTATGAACAGGGCAAGGACCCTGGTGTCTCTGGTCTCCTCATTCACCCTGCAGGTGTCTCGACAGCAAGGCATTTTCTACAGCTCCTGGGGCACATGGCTGCTTCTACAGCAGTAGTGCAGGGAGCAAGATTTCAGATGAGGGACATTCAGTTCCATTTGAGAGCCTTTTGGTCTCGAAGGAAAGGCCCTCTAACCAAATTGATCCCAGTGACTCGAACCCTGAGCCAGACCCTACAGTGGTGGCAGGATCAGAGCAATCTGAGACAAGGGGTTCCTTTTGTCACTCAGTCTCACTCCTTAATCCTTACTACAGATGCATCCCTCTTGGGGTGGGGAGCTCACATGGGCGACCTCACCACCCAGGGTTGTGGTCCCCTCAGGAATCTCTGCTCCACATCAATCTGTTGGAACTCAGAGCAGTTTTTCTAGCACTTCAAGCTTTTTCCAAATCTGTTCAGAACAAAGTTGTACAGGTCAGAACAGACAACAACACCACAATGTGGTACATTAACAAGCATCGGGGCACTTGGTCTGCGGCCTTGTGCACCGAAGCAATGAAGTTGTGGTCTCTGGCTTACTCCCTGAACACCTCCCTTACAGCAGTTCACCTCCCAGGCAAGGACAATGTCCTGGCAGATGCTCTCAGCAGGATTTCCCAGGGCCATCACGAATAGTCACTGGACTCCCTGGTCTTGGAGGTGATATTTTCCAGATGGGGCACCCTGCAGATATATCTTTTTGCAGCCCCAGACAATCACCAACTTCCCCTTTTTTGCTGCAGGCCCCCAGTGTTGGGCTCAGTCCGTCTGGATGCCTTAGTTCTCAATTGGGAAGGGAAGTTTCTCTATGCTTTTCCCCCTTCCCTCTCCTGTTCAAAGTGCTAGTCAAAATCAGTTCTCAACCCTGCAAGATGATCCTGATTGCTCCAGATTGGGCCAGACAACCCTAGTATCCACTCCTACTGTCCTTAGCAGTCCATCTTCCCTTGTGTCTCCCCAGGAATTACAACCTGTTAACCTGTGCTCAGGGAAGGGTTTGGTACCCGAACCTCAAATCTCTCAATCTCCAGGCCTGGCTCTTGAAGAGTTAGTTTGCTGACTTACACCTCTCCCAAGGTGTAATGGATATCCTGAAGGCTTCTAGAAAACCTTCCACCAGGGCTACTTATAATTCCAAATGGAAAAGGTTTTCCATATGGTGCTCTGGAAAGCATATTTCCCCAGAATCTGCTGATTTACCCACAGTCCTGGATTATATGGTCAACTTAAATACTTTGGGGCTGAGGCCAGCTACCCTAAAAGTGCATCTGGCAGCTGTGTCTGCTTTTATTTCAGCAGGTAAGCCCTCTTCTCTTTCAGCTCACCCTGTATTCTCCAAGTTTTTCAAGGGATTGCTTCACACCAACCCTCCATTCAGGGACCCTGCCCCCGCCTGGGATCTTAATGTTTGCATTGCTCAGCTTATGCAACCCCCCTTTGAGCCTTTGTCTTCAGCAGAGCTTAAGTACTTGACTTGGAAGACTGTTTCTCTGGTAGCCATCACTTCTGCCAGATGCATAAGTGAATTACAAGCTTTGTCAGTGGAGCCTGATTTTATCTCCTTTCATAGAGATAAGGTGGTCCTCAGGACTAACAGGAAGTTCTTGCCTAAGGTGGTTTCAGATCTCCACCTTAATCAATCTATATCTCTTCCAGTGTACTTCACTGACCATTCCTCCTCTGGCGAGAGGAGGCTGCACAGTTTAGATGTGAAGAGATCCCTTAGTTACTACATAGAGCGTACCAAGGGTCACAGGTTTGACTCCCTCCAACTGTTCCTCACTTATGGTGAGGTTGGTAAAGGGAAACCTGCCACTAAAAGATCCATTGCCAGGTGGATTGTCTCTTGTATCCAATTTTGCTATGAAAAACTGGGTAAGGTTCCTCCCTCAGGCCTGAGGGCTCACTCTACCAGAGTTACAGCTGCTTCCCTGGCTGCTGCCAGGGACATCCCTATTCTAGAGATATGTCAAGCAGCTACCTGGAAAACAGTTCACACTTTTACCAAGCATTACTCCCTGGACATCCAGTCTAGGAGTGATGCTCGGTTTGGGACAGCTGTGCTTCAGAGCCCATTTCCTAAGTAGGTTCTGTCCCTCCTCCATGGAGGTACTGCTTTGTAGTCTGCATATGTCAGAATATAGCAAGACTTCATGTTATTTGAAGAAAAAATTACTCACCTTAGTAATGTCGTTTCTTCTAATGGAGTCTTGCTATATTCTGACCTCCCCCCCCCCGCCCCCCCGCCCCTCTCAGAACCTCTGTTTTTGGGATGTGGTTGGGCAGTGCAGTGTTGGCACTCAGTAGGTGCCCACCTTGTTGTTTTTCACCCTCCTTTCTTGTGTGATTTGATGTTGTGTTTTTCATTTTTTGGGTCTCCTGGCTTGAGTCTTTGTTTTGGGACCAAAAAATGTGTTCTTATGTTTAGTAGCCAGTTGGCTAGTGTAGGTTTACAGCTTCCACACAGGACCTCAGTGAGTTTAGCTCGTAAAGATCTGACAGTTTGAGTTTGAAGAACAACAGACAGAGTTTCAACCGAGCTCGAACTCAGCGTTCCATGCCTGGCATGGAAAATTAACTCTTTCACCTCCGGAGCAGTTCGAAGGTTGGGACTCACTGCATTTGTCAGAATATAGCAAGACTCCATTAGAAAAAACAACATTACTAAGGTGAGTAATTTTTTCTTCTGTCCATTACTCCCTTAACAAATAGAAACCTACCCTGTGGGTCCCGGTTTATTTGCTTGGGAGTAAATGCAATACGTTTAGATATCATAATAGCCACTCCTCTACTCTCGGTGCTGACGCCAGCATTAAACACTTGTCCTATAAACTGTCTACAGAGGAGATTCCCTTCTGATTCTTGAAGGTGTGTTTCCTGGAGAAAGAAAATCTCCCCCCTAAGAACCCCGATGTGCTTCAACAACTGATACCTTTTGACCTTGTTCTGTAACCCATGGACATTCCAGGATATAAATTTGCAAATGCTTGCCATTCACAATAATCAACATAGTTAACATGAAATAAAACAGTGTAACATCAACTACATAAGCCCACAAGCCAAGAGTTCCATGCCCGGCCCCCCTCCTCTTCCTCATACAACAACAAACACCCCCCCCCCCCGAAAAAGGAACCCTGTTACAGAACTCCTGAAACCCCAGACCCTCCCCACCAGCTGGAAACCTGTTCCTTGTGCCAAACAGGTTGTACTGAAGGAAACTCAAGAAAAATACCCCTTCCTATGACTTTCCGGCACGTGGTGTTCACTACTGTACAGGCTCTTCCCACTCTCCCAGCTTACTCCTTTCCTATTTCCCACGGCCACAAAACGTCCCATGCTACCTGGAGATCTTATTCTAACCCAGCCCCCCATGCCGAGCTTCCATAACAGTAAGGAAATCCATTGCTTAGACCCCAAACAAATGTAATGGAGGGAGGGCATGCCGCCCTCCAAAAGTATGGCATCCCATTGGGCTGATCGGGGGTCCCTGGAGAACCCTAGGTACCTTCCCAGTCCAAAATGGAGAGATCAGCCTACAGGTGCCATCAAGCAACTGACTCACAGGTCAAATGGCCCTCATGTACATTGTGAATGACTTTGCAGGCAGCAACCCAAACCAGGAAACCATAACAACACTCCTACCCTTAAATGCTATCCTGCGATAGCCGTATCTGGAATAGTTCCCCTGTTTTCTTATCTTCTTACATAATATCCCATTCTCCGAGGGGAAAGGAGATAGGAACTTGATACCTGGAGTGCTCTGCCCAGAAAGTAAAGGCCCCGGTGCTACTTTTGGGATCCCCAGAACTACTCTTCTCCCAGGGTACATCTGATTGTCCCTTTGGCTGAAATAGTGCACTGTTACAGGCATTCAGTTTAGGGAACTCCCGTGACCCTTCTAACCTGCCATTCTATCCATTCCCCAGTGGCTCAAGTGGGAGTCAAAACCAGCCCCTTAAATCCAGTAAGCCTCCATATCTTAATGAACAAAGAGCCTCCTTTCATAACCCAAAGAAAGCAGTACAAAGACCTGTAAAAAGAAAGAAAAAAAAGGGGGGGGGGAGGTAAAAAAATGGGAGTTCATCGCACACTATAGTGAGGTGCTGTTTGTCCATGTTCAAAGCAATTAGTACCCTGAAATCAAATACACCATGTGGTGTTGGCACTAGGTATACATTTTAGTTCAGGTCTCGGACAGCAGTTACATGTACAAAACGACCGTTAAATATCCACTCGCACTTGATCCGATCCCCGGTATACAGAGTGGAAGGGAAATTCGGAAAGAGCCAGGCCAGAAACAAAAATTCTTCGGCTAGCCATCTCTCACATACTCACTGCCCCTTTTACGTCCATTGCGACTGAAACCAAGGCCCTGGATTGTAGGCCTCAGCCTACCCGAAAAAGATTAGGCAAAACTTTTTGCAGCTCCATCTTTGCCATCTTTGGATCTTCCACCGGTAACCACTTGCCACTGATCGAAACCTGGAGTAGGGCAGGGTACAACATGTGGAAACTAATATTTGCTCATTTCTGGCGCACTGTTGGGAACAGATCTTGGGTCACTCTGATCGGGCATCCTTCCCAGAGCACTTCTTTAAGCTCTTTCACTTAAGCAAGCAGGTGCTGATGTTCCTGGTAAATTTAGGAACTTAGATATGAAAGTCCGAGGATTAGCTCCCTGTGGTGGTATTGGCCTCAATGCTCAGTGGGCCCTTTCTATAGTATAGTATACTGCAAAAGGCGATGGGCCAACGATTTTGGCTACTAGCTTTTTGTCAAATAAGATCGGATTGGAGCCTTCTGCTTTCGCAGGGAGCCCAATGACAACTACATTATTCCGGCGGCTGCTTCCTTTCAAGTCCTCCACCTTAGCTCCTAACTTTGCAGTCCATTGTCTTGTGATTGCCATTGCTGTGTCAAACTTCTCTGTTTTCTTTTCTAAGGTGATTAGTCGCACCTCACAATCTCCAGTACGTTGCGCCAAGTCTTCCAGCTAGTGTGTTAGAGATTTCACCTCTTCTGTTAGTGAGTGGACCTCGTCCCTAAACGGATGAAACTCCTCGAGGAATCTCTCTAAAGTTAAAGGGATAGTTTCAGCCGCCGACTCGGTTTGTCTCGATGCCACGCTGGATTGGGCCTTAGCCTTTTTAGCAGTCTTTTCAGGCGTATTCAGTGGAGCGTGGCAGGGTGGAGCAGAACGCATTTCAGTTTCCATGTTCGGCGACTCTCCCCTTCAAGTGCAGGCTCTCCGGGTGCTCAAGTCGGAACACTAGCAAACCCGAACTTTGTTGACCACTAATCCAGCATTAATGTGAGTAAAAAACTTTAATTTAGAGGATGGAGTAGAAAGGGGCGCTTCACGAAGCAGCTTTGCAGCCTGAGGCATCACGTGATCTCCCAGAAAAATATATTTCTGTATCACTCCATATTGTCACTGGGAAGTCGTAACAAAATGGGCTGTATGTACTCTGACTAGGGACACTGGCACAGCTCAAAGCTTTGACGTCAGCCTGACAGCATTGGTGGCATGAGGGTTCTGCAGCCTCTGACAAATCAGTCTTGTGTGCCAGTGTGACAGGGATAGCCTTGCTTTCTATCAGCTCTTGTGTTTTGACTAAATCTTCAAAATATTTGTGTTTTTTCCTAGAAATAGTAACAAGCAGGGTCTGTTCATATAAGCAGTACTCTAAATTCACTGGCACCTGTTGCATGCCTGCTATTTTTCTTACCAAATGAAATTTTGAAGATTTTTACTAGGGCCAGTACACCAAAACATGTCAGGGGTGTTAGAGAAGTATTAATCCTTATTTGGTATATTCTGTCTGGTTTTGTTAGTTTGGTTCCTCAGGTAGGTCCTGGAGAAATGTCTTATTTTTGACAGTTTTGAACCCCAGGAATCCCTCACTGTGCTGCACTACTGCAAATCATCCTGCTAGTTTGAGCTGCCCAGCGAGTAGGATTTTGTGCAGATTAGAGAATCTTGGAATGAAATTGAAATCTCTGCTGTGTGATCACACTCCACTCTGCCCTCTAACATCAGATTTGTTTCTCTATCTAAGGAAGAAGTCTCTTCATCTTGGTACATTGTATCGCGGTTATCTTTTTACTATTTTATTTACTTTTGCTCAATTTTAATTTTCAAATATGTTTTAGCCATCCTTTAGTTTCTTTCTTTTTCTAAACTTATAGCACTATTCTCCGGTTCCCGAACTAGCTCCTTGACTTGTGTTTTTTTCCTGCATTGGGAACTGCTTTAAAACAAACTCTTAAGATCTTTTTTCATTTTTTTTTCACTGCTTTGGTTTCATCTCGGTTCCTTTTTTTTCATGGGAACTGAGATGAAATTGGTGCTTCTAAGTTTCTCTGTTAAACCACTAGTTAGCGGTTAATTTTTTAATTCAACAATGGAACTGCAAACTACATGTTCATCTTTTGGAACCCAAACGAACTTGGGTTTGCCACAGTTATCTGACAGACCCAAAAAGAAAACAGGACTTACCGGCTTCAGAGACTGTAAAAACTGTTTTAATGTCCTGGCTAAGGCGGACTGCTACAAGTTGTGTTTGCGGTGCCTTGGTGTAGAGCACCTTTTTTCTGATTGTGAGTTTTGTATCAGATTTTGTCGTAAAACCATCAGAAAGAGGGCTAAAAAGTTAGAAGACCTTATGGCAGCTCAGTCTGCCTTAATGTCACCAAAGCACTAAGAAGAGGGTCCAGGCCCTAATAGTAGACAGAAGGACAAGTCTACTAAAGATGGCTCAGAATCCAGGGTGTATGAATGGGGGAACCCTGAAACCAGTAAACCTATGATAGCCTCTGAGCAGGTATTGGAGATGGTACCTGCTAAGAAAAACCAAAAAGAAAAACGTGTCTCTGCCCCTCATCAGTAGACAGAAGTAGAATCCCCTCGGTAGAGGACATGACCAAGACATGGCAGTTTTTCCAGGCCTTCCAGGCTGTGGGTTTGCTGATGGGCGTGCTGGTTCTCCCTCCTCCGGTTTCAGTACCTACACTGGTTGTGAAGGAGGAAGGGGCTGAATCTTATAATGATGAGGAAGAGGGAGAAGCTATTGAGCCTGACTGTTCCCCTCAACAAAGAATTTGGCTCTCCTCCCTGAGCCTAGGATGACTTCTCCTCACAGTATTCTTATGTGAGGCAAATGGTCAATACCCTCAGCCTCTCCACCCAGGAGACTGCTGAGAATGAAGACGAAGTAGAATTCCTGGACATGATGAGGTTAACCCCAACCAAGAGGTTGCTTCTGTTGGTCCATAACTCCTTAAAGAAGGCAGCCTGCAGGTTGTTGCAAATGCCAACCTCCACCCCTGGTATTGACAAGAAGATAGAAAAGAAATACCAGCTGGGCAGACAGGGTGCTGAATACCTTTACTGCCACCCTGACCATGAGGGGGTAGTAGCAGCTGTTGCCTGTGACAAAACAAAGCTTCCCCTCTCTACCAAGGCCCTGGATAAGGACACCATGAAGCTTGATAGCATGTGGACAAAGGCCTGCACCTCAGCATCCCTGCTTCTGAGACAAGCAGCCTACATGGCTTATACTGCCCTGTAACAGAAAGCCCTGTGGAGCTCTGTTCTGGCCATGAGCAAGAAAGCATCTGGTGACCTGGTGCAAGACTTAGCAGAACGTTGCTAAGATGGCCATGGATGCCACCAGATATCAGTTCCATATGGAACTGGATGGCAGTGATACTGCCTCCAGGGTCATGGCTCAGATGCAGTTTCCCTGAAGAGGTTTGCTTGGCTTAGGAATCCAGCTTCTCCTAGGATACTCAGCCAAAGGCTATCGGGTTTCCCTGTGAGGGACATTCCCTGTTTGGTGACAAGACAGAGGCATACGTAAAGAAGGTGGAAGAGTGCAGTGCCACCTACAAAAGTAATACTGAGAAAGAAAAGGCCTCCACTTCCAGTAGGCCTTATGGGACGGGAGGTAAAGGTAGGGGGTATTTTTCTGTGGTTTCCTCGCGCCTATGATTTCTCCCAGCTGAGGGGTTTCTTCAGAGGCTGAGGTAGTAATGGCTTTGTGTGCTCACTCAACCCCAGCACCTGAGGCCCAGCCCAAACAGAACCCCTAACAAGTTGGTCCAGGTCATTCATCCATTGGCAGTCGGAGGAAGGCTGTCTCACTATTTTCAGGAGTGGAAAAATGTCAGCACAGACAAGTGGGTCTTGGAGGTAATGAGCCTATGACTCACCCTACAGTTCAGAAGATTCCCAAGATACCAGTCCAGTGGTGAAGAGGGCTGAGGCACCTTGGGTGCCTTACCTTTTCCTACGCCAGCAACCCAGGTTTGGAAATGGACTCTGATCATGGGGGGTTGGCCAGGGAGAGGAGGACCGAGCATCCGGAGGACTGCTCTCCTCCTGTGGGAAGGGAGGGTTGCTGTTCCCAGTGCTTGTCTGCTCTCTTGTGGAGGCTTGGGGGTGAACTGCTCGGGACATCACCTTGGGGTGGAGGGGGTGGCTGCTGTTGATGTCTTGCACATGGCAGCGTGTGTGGGCACATGCAGACAGCTTTCAACATCCATTTCCTCTTGGGGAGAAATTGGAAAATGGCCAGGTGCAGTGATGCCGACCCCTTGCAGGCTCCACACTGGCTACAGTGCCCTCTCCTGGCACTGGATCCATTTCTGTCAGCAGTATGGCACCTACTGTCAACTAATGCCATGGGAGGCAAGCCTTTTGGAGATGCACTGGGATGCAGGCAAGTCCCAGGGACACCAGCTGACGGGGCTGTGGGGCTCGGTGAAAGATGGTGCCTGCTGCATCATGGCGGGATGAACAAATTAGTTAATTGCAAAAAAAAAAAAAAAACATTCCCAAGACTGCAGGTTTGCAAAAAGTTTACACTGCCCACCTCAACCAAAACAATCCTGTTGGAGTTGGAGGTAGGAAAGTTGTTGTAAACAAAAGCAGCAGAAAAAGTCCCCCCCACCACAGTGGGAAAAGGGTCTTTACTCGAGAGGCTTACTGACCTACAAGAAAAATGGGATGTGGTAACCCATTTTGGACCTCAGATCTCTGAAAAACACCTTGAAAAGGTAAAGTTCAAGATGGTAACCACGGCTTCAGTAATTCCATCCCTTCAGCAAGGGGACTGGCTAAGGTCTCTGGGTCTGAAGGATGCTTATTTTCATATCCCAATCAGGCCCTGTCACAGAAAATACCTAAGGTTCAGGTCATTACCAGTTCACAGTACTCCCCTTCCAACTCCCTTCAGCTCCCAGAGTGTTCACAAAGTGCTTCGCTGTGCTGGCAGCACATCTGAAAAGGCAGGGAGTGGTAGTTTTCCCTTATCTTGATGACTGCCTGGGCGCAGGGAAATCGCACCAGGAGGACAAAGCCTCTCTTCCTCCTCACCCAGTATACCCTGCAGGGTCTGGGCTTCATCATAAATATGCAGAAGTCCCAGACAGAACCAGTGCAAGTTCTGGAATTCATCGGAGCAGAGTTGGATGCCTTCCAAGGGAGGGCCTTCATCCTAAAAGAGAGAGTGGGAAACCTAGTAACCCTGGCAATGTCTTTCAGGCTCGGCCAGCCCAGGCCTGCAAGAGACTTCCTCCAGTTATTAGTCCACATGGCCTCATCCACAGCAGTAGCGGCCAGGGCCAAGTTCCAAATGAGGTACATTCAGTACCACCTGAGGGCCCGCTGGTCCCAAAGATGAGACTCTCTGTCAAGGCTGGTGCCCATAACAAAGTCTCTCTTACAAGCTTTGGACTTGTAGAAAGAAGAGGGCAACCTCAGGGAGGTATGCCCTTCCTACAGCAGTCACCCACAGTATTACTACCAATAGGTGCCTCCCTCCTGGGCTAGGGTGCCCATCTGGAAGACCTAACAATAAGCAGGATGTGGTCCTCCCAGGAGCATATAAACCTGCTGAAGCCCAGAGTACTGTACCTGGCTGTATGGGCTTTCACCTTCGTCAGAGGTCAGTCAGGACAGACAACACTGGCATGCACTATATCAGCAAACAAGGAGGCATAAGATATTCAAAGCTTTGTACAGAAGCAATGAAGATCTGGAATCTGGCCTGCTTCCTAGAGGTGCAACTATCAGCAGTTCACCTGCCAGGGAAGGGCTGTGTCTCGGTAGACTCCCTGAGCAGGATCAGCCAGTGGCATCAGGAATGGACCCTGAACAAGAAGGTCTTGGCCACAGTGTTCAGGAGGTGTGGTACACCCGAGATAGACCTGTTTGCATCCTGGGAGAATCATTAGCTTCCGCTGTTTTGTTGCAAGCCACCTGCAGTGGGCTCGGTCCCATCGGACGCCCTGACTCTAGACTGGATAGGGAGGTTCCTATATGCTTCCCCCTTCCCGCTCTTGCTGAGAGTGCTCTTGAAACTGAGGAACCAGTCTGCAACCATGATCCTAATAGCCCCCGATTGGGCCAGTCAGGTTTGGTACTCACTACCCCTGGCTCTCTCCATCAAGCATCCCATCCCTTCCCTCTGAGACACAGTTTGCTGGCCCGTTCTCTGGGCAGGATAACTTTCCCAGACCTCAGAACTCTGAGTCTTGGCATGGTTCTTGAAGAGCTAGAGTTTTCCAGTTTTAACATTTCTGAGGAGGTTTTGGAAGTCCTTAAAGTTTCCAGGAAGTCAGCAACAAGGAAAATCCATGCTTCCAGGAGGGAAAGGTTTTCCGTGTTGTGTTCTTCTAAGTACCTCAGTCCCTTGCACACACATCTGCCCATAATCTTGGACTACCTGGTCCACCTCCAGTCCCTGGGCCTCGGGCCCTCAACCCTTAAGGTGCATCGGGCAGCAGTGTCAGTTTATTTTCCGGCAGGTAAAGAAAAAACCCTGGCTTCACACCACATTTTCAAAAAGTTATTTGAGGGGCTTCTGCACTTGCACCCCCCTGTCTGGGACACAGTCCCTGCATGGGGCTTGAACCTTTGAATTGCCAAGCTCATGTTGCGCCTCGTAAAGTCATTGAGTACTGCTGACTCAAAGTATGGCACCTGGAAACCAGTTTTCTTGGTGGCCATGACCTCTGCCAGAAATGTTTGCGAACTGCAAGCTCTCTACACAGACCCAAATTACATAATCTTCCACAGGGACAAGGTAGTCCTAAGGACAAAGAGGAAATTCCTTTCTGAAGTGGTGTCTGAATTTCACCTGAACCAGTCCATTACCCTTCCAGTGTTTTACAGCAACATTTAGCTCTGGGTAGCAGAGGCTCCACAGTCTGGATGTCAACAGGGTACTCGGTTACTACTTGGACTGCACTAAAGAAGTCGGCTCCTACCATTCGCGGTTGTTTGTTACATGTGCTGAAGTTGGCAAAGGCAGGCCAGCCTGCAAGAGAACAATTGCTCTCTGGATAGTGTTTTGCATTCAGTTCTGTTACAGCAAAGCTAGCAAGCTACCATCACAAGGCCTTGGGTCACATTCCACACGTGGCTCTTCTGCCTCTGTGGCAGCTGCAAGGGATACTCCGTTGCTGGAGATTTGTAAAGCAGCTACTGTACCTGGAAAACGGTAAACACCGTAACAGAGCACTTTTGTCTGGATGTACAGTCCAGAAGGGATGCCAAGTTGGGCACTGCTGTCTTTCAGAACCTTTTCCCTAAATAGGTTCTGTACCCAGCCTCCCAAGGCACTGTTTTGTAGTCTTCAGTAGGCAAGCATGGGGGGGGGGGGATTCCTCAGGTTTGAAGAAAAATTACTCACCATAGTAATGTTGTTTCCTCCAAGGGATCCTTCACTATGCTTAACACACCCACCCTACCTCCCCTTCCAGAATCTGGAAAAAGTTCTCTAAGAATCAGTTTTCTTTCTTTCCTTATTTCGCTTGAGTATTTTTTGTGGATTGCCTACAGTCGATTTTTGGTGATTTTGTTGCAAAATTTTTGATTTGCCATGTTATGACCCTGCAGGAACTAAAAATGTTTGGGCTTTCTGTTTTTGTATAGGTTTAGCAAGTTTGGTGGTTGCTGCTTCCCTACCTACAGAAATAAATATGATGTTAGTGGGCAGAGTGGAGCATGACTACACATCAGAGATTTGAATTTCATTCTAATATTCTCCAGTTTGTATAAAATTCTGCTCTCCAGGGTAGCTCAAACCAGCAGGCTGATTTGCAGTAGTTAAAGCTACACTGTCAGCTTTTCCCCTTCGTTTTTTGGTAAAAACAAGTAGTATGCCTCTTGCCACATACCACTTAGGGAGATGCTTGGAATGCCCATAGGGATGTAAAATAAATCAATGTTTACCTAGCTTCTTAATTTTTCTGTAAATAGGTATTTTACCGGCCCGCCAATAACCCCGTACATACCGGAAGTATTTCTAGGTCAGGACTGCGCGTCCGCCACAAGCGCGGTCCCGATGTACGATTATTTTCACATGGACAAAGAAGAATCATGTCGCGCTTATTCCTTCCATATTTCTCAACTCTTGCATCTATCTGGCACCACAAACCGAGCACTGGAAATGTAATAGTTTCATTTTTAAGCTGCGGCCGAAATCCCGCGCATGTGCACCAATGGCACACTCTTGCGCATGCGCGGGATCTTTTGGTCTTGCATCTGGTGCACATGCGCGGGATTTCGGCCGCAGCTTAAAAATGAAACTATTACATTTCCAGTGCTCGGTTTGTGGTGCCAGATAGATGCAAGAGTTGAGAAATATGGAAGGAATAAGCGCGACATGATTCTTCTTTGTCCATGTGAAATTAATCGTACATCGGGACCGCGCTTGTGGCAGACGCCAAGTAGTCCTGACTTAGAAATACTCCGCATGTATGGGGTTATTGTTGGGCCGGTAGAATACCTATTTACAGAAAAATTAAGAAGCTAGGTAAACATTGATTTATTTTACATCCCTATGGGCATTCCAAGCATCTCCCTAAGTGGTATGTGGCAAGAGGCATACTACTTGTTTTTACCAAAAAACGAAGGGGGAAAGCTGACAGTGCAGCTTTAAGCACAGTGACGAATCCCTTGGAAGAAACATCACTACAGCATTTTTTTCTTCCCTCTCCGTGTGTCATACTGCAACTGTGTTTTATTCTCCTTTAGCCAGCATATTGCAGTTGCTATAGCCATACTGATAACAGTCTCAGTTTGAGTATCAAATATTGTGTATTTTTCTATTTTTAGAACGTTGTCCATTTCAGGCTTTCTGAGCTGTTTGCATGTTTAAGCATCATTTTCACACCAGTTTTTACTGCTTTGGCTAGCACTGTACATGCATCTCAGTTTTGCACAATCATGAGTGAAACTGCCATTTATTGCTGATAAAAACAATGTGTTTTTGTGCATTTTAGTTGTATTTTGCATAATTTCATTTTGACAGATTTGTGCTTATTGCAGCACTATTTGTGTCATTTACTGAATAAATTATTTGATGCAGTCTAGCAGTCTGTCATTTTCTGCTGTATTTTTTTTTTGCCTACTTATTGGTTTTAAGTCACCCTCATCCCCACTCATCTTACAGAAGACATTACCTTGGGCATTGGTTAAGAGCAAACAAATATGTGCATTGGCACCTTGTCTTTTCACAGACTATTTTCAGTTACAAAGTGCAAAGTATGTTTAAAAGGTATGCAACAATTAGTTGTTTCGGTCATTCTGCACTAATAAGCCAGATGCTGAATTTTCATCCCCCAGCCCACTGGGAGTGCAGTGGAAAGAATATCTGGCTTACCATGTGCTAGTGGCAGATATGGGTTGCATAAGTCCCTCCTTTATCTTGTAAATTAAGCTTTCCATGGTGAAGAACAGCAGAACATTCCTGTGACGACATCCGAAACTCCATTTAGCCACTCGGACCAAGGGGTTCACAACAGGCATGTGCGGGTGTACCAGACTTGCAGAACTCTCCCGGTTATAAATATAAAGCCTCTGCTACTCCAAGGGTTTCACAGGTGGAAGGTGAGAGTGTCTGATGAAGAGAATGGTCAGAGGGCTCTAAGATGTCTTCAGAATCATTGTTTAGTTATGTACATATTTTATTGCAATTCTGATTGAGATAACATGCAGAATTTTGCAGTAGGTAAAAGCTCTATTTCCTGGGACGTGAATATGTTGTTCAGTCCACACTTATTGGCAGGTTCCTTGCTGCTTTAAATCTTGCTGGAAGGTCTTCAAGCTGGCTCCTTCAACCCACTTGGTGGTAAAACCCTCGGCTCCATCCCATGACACCAGATCTTCCTTACCGCTTGGATGCTCAGGTTCCCTCCTTAGCGCTCTGCGTTTTAGGCCTGGATCCACACTCTTCGGTTAACCTTCGGTCTTTTTCCCTCGCAGTTGTGATGGACAAATGGACTCCTGGCTTTCGTCGGTGCCCTTGTGGGCAGAAGGTGTCCCAGACCGATCCGCACTCCATGTGCGTCTGCTGCCTGGGGCTTGGCCACGATTCGCAGGCTTGTGATTTGTGCAAATCGTTTTCGGCTTCGGTCTTGGAGGATCACGCTGCTCGACTTCTTCTGGGGTGCCCTGAAAAATGGTATCCGCTGGTCAAGTCGAAGGAGGCCCATTGGGCGGTGTCCGCAGCGGTGGGCTCCGCGGAACAGTTGGAGCAGATGATCGCCCTCGAGGAGGCGGCCCAGGCAACGTCTTCTTCCTCCTCAGTCATAGCATTTATCCCGCTCTCCTTGGGCTCTTCATATACAGCTTCTTTTAAGGAGCTTTGCCAATCCCTCTCTACCAAGGGAGAAGGACCACCGGGACATTCCAGTCGGTCCAAGAAGAAGGACTCAAAAGGTAAATCCCACTGTCGACGTTCATGGGAGTGGGAGATATCCCCTTCACTGGATGGTCGACTTTCGACTTCAGTCGAGGTTGTGGCTAAGGCCGCTGGCTTCATGGTGTCCCTGTCAGATCAGCCGGCCGAGACACCCGTCGACGCAGTCGAGATTTTTCTCGACCCATCGGACAGTTTGTCGACTGGTGATGCTGACAAGCCTACTTCACCGGTTTCCCCCGGTGGAAACTGAGGACTTAACTGTGCCTGAGTCCCTGGTTAAGGCCCCTGTACCGAGGGAGGAGCGGGTTTCCCCCGTCCCCTCTCTGACCCACTCTCAGAATCCCGGAAGGTCTCTGTCTCGGACCTCTTCCAGGTCCAGCCGGTCCAACTGACATCGGTAGTCTTGGCACCATGGAAAGCGGCGTCACCGCTCATCCTAGTCGTCCTCTTCGGAGGATATGCTCCGGCACAAGTTGCGTCGGCGATATGAGGATTTAATGTGGCAGCAGCTCTTACTGTCTGGGAATAAGCTGACTCCGTCGCCTTCTCCGGCCATTAAATGGCTGTCACTGGAGCGGCCGAAACAAAACCCTCGTAGTAGTCGAGGAGCTGCCATCAGCGTCGGTTGTTCTGCTGAAACTGGCTGTTCCACCCATTGTGGTGGAACTTCCGCCTCCACAATCGAAAACGGGGGCCCCGACCAAGGATTCTCGGTTGGGTCAGGGCTTGCCCCATAGGTTGTCGGTCACCCTCACTCCCAGTCGACCTCGCACATGGAGGGTGTTTCAGGTGCTTGGCAGCTGTTCAGACTCCTCGGAGTCTGACGACGACGACTCCTTGTTCTCCAGGCCGCTTGACCTGGAGTCTGCAGGGGGCCCGTCGGTGGACAAGAGCCCATCCTCGTTTTTAGGAATGCTTCTACTCATCTCAGAGTCCACTGGGATGCAGCTTGAACCAGTTCAGAAATGGGCCAAGTATCCCCTTACGGAGATACAGGACTGAGGGGATTCCCCTATGGAGGCCTTTCCAGTGGCCGAAGCCATTGTTAGCCCGGTCCTGGAGTTGTGGCAGCGGCCAGCATCTTGTCCCACACCTTCGGCCAAGATGGCTTGAAAGTATGCGGTCCCTACCGGCTCACTCTCCGGTTTCTCAGAGCACCCCCCTGTGGAAGGGTTAGTGACTGATAGTGTTTTCCGCCATTCCGGGAACGCTAGGGATGTGGACAAACCACCCGATAAGGAATCCAAGAAGTTGGATTACTCAGGGCAGAAGCAATACGCTGCTTCCTTCCTAGGCCTTCATCAGGCTAGCTCGGCCGTTCTGATGGCACACTTTTCACATGCCCTTTTGGGCTCCCTGGATGAGGTGATTCCTCATCTCCTGGCTGTCCTTCAAACAACGGTCAAGCAGGTGTGGGATCAGGGAAGGGTGGTAGCAAAACAGCAGCTCCAAACTTCGTTGCACATTGCTGATTCATGTGCCCAGTCAGTAGCGGCCACAGTGGCCATGCGCCGCAGAGCTTGGCTGCGGATCTCCACCTTTACGGCTGATACCCAACACAAGCTGTCAGATGTCCCCTTCTTGGGTACCGACTTATTCAGGCCCGGGGTGGAGGGTCATCTCCAACGGATCGAGAAGTCCAGTACCACCTTGGACTCGGTCACGTCTGCCCAGAAGGACAAAGGCCACCAGCAGCAGCATAAGCCCTTTCGTCCTTCAGCCCCTGTGGCACGTCCGGCCCAGCAACACCAGCATCAGGGCTAGCAGACTCGTGCTTGGCACCACAAAGCCAAGCCTGCTGCTTCCTCCAGCAGGAAGCCTGGAGGAAAAAGCCCAGGTGGCTCCTCCGCCGGCCCTTCCTCCAAGCCTCCCCAGTGACGGGTTGAGGGGTGTCACCCCGAACCTTGTCACTCCTCCCCGGGTTCCCCCGTGGGGGGACGGCTCCACCACTTCCTTCCCGCCTGGTCCGCTATCACCACGGACCGCTGGGTGTTGGAGGTGGTAGGCAGGGGTCTGCCTCTGGAATTCGAGCAGCCCCCCCCCCAATCGAGCCATCGCCCCACAGGGGGCTATGGGTTCCACAGCCTCACGGTCAGCTCACTGAGCCGACATTGCCTTGCTTCTCCAGAAGGAGGTGATCAGGGAAGTGGCGGACCCCCCTCCAGACCCAGGGTTTGTGTCCAGGTACTTCCTGGTCCCAAAACGGATGGGGGCTGGTACCCCGTTCTTGACCTACAAGACTTGAACAAGTTCCTAAGGTCTCGCACCTTCAGGATGGTCACTCTGGCTCAGATCATTCCATCCTTGGAACGAGGCATGTGGTTTGGTTCTCTGGACCTTCAGGACACGATCTTATCTGTGTCAATCGTCACCATTCATCACAGATGGGTACTGGCCAGAGATCAGGACCCCGCGGGAGTTTTTTTATTTTTTAAAAAGGGTGGTAGAGCAACACAGCATCGGCGCTGCCCTCGAGGCCAGCTTGCTGCGATGGCGCTTGAGGGTTTGGCGCGTTAGGCTGTGTTGACTCCTGCCTACCAGTTCTTCGTTCCCGCCGTCGGGGTCACCTCGTGGAAGCTTCTCTGCAATTTTAGGCCTTCAGCCTGTCGGAAAAAAATTGACGTTCAGTCCGTCGGTCGTCTACCTGTTCTGGGTTCTGCCTCCACTCGACGTCGCCGGTAAGATCTTTCCTTTTATTTGAAATTCTGCAACGTCGAGTCTGTTTGTGGTGTTTTTTTCTCCGTAGGTCATGTTTCGGTTGGAGGCCAAAAAGTCTTCAAAGACGGGTTGGCCCCCCATGCGTCGGTGCCCGTGCGGCTGAAAATATTCTGTCACCGACCAGCACGACCGGTGTCTTACGTGTCTTGGCCCGCTTCACGACATGGATTCGTGTGACGCCTGCTTCTCCATGAACCGCCGTGTCCTCGAACAACGCGTGTTGAAAGTGGGGCGAGCTCCGCCAACTTCCGGGGGTAGGGTTCGCACTCGTCGGGCCAAGCCGCACTCTCTCGGCCCTTCCTCCAGGTCCCTTCCCGGTTCTATACGGACTGAGGAGGACGGAGCCTCGGCTACTTGTAGCCTGGCCATTGCCGAGGCTCCTCACATGGCGCAGGAGGCCCGTCCTGCTTCCTCCCGGGAGCGGGCGGGAGGCGCCGCCACGGCAGTCGCCCCTTCGGGGGTGAAGGCTCCCCCGGTGTCGCTCCTGTGGCTCAGAAGGCCCGGGTCAGTGCCGTTTGTGGTGCCATGGGCCCTGTTGGTGCCGTCGTTGGCGCTGACTCGTCGCTCGGCGCCATGGGCCCTGTCGACGCCGTTCACAGCACCGACGCTGCTCGCGGTGCCGTGGGGCGAATCGGCGTCCTCTTTCACCATGCTCACCTCGGGCGCCCGTCCTGGCAGGTGTTGAGACACGGCGCCGTGCCTGTTCGCGCCGCTCGGCGCCGTAGGGCCTTGGCTCCGGCTGTCGGTGCCGTCCTCGTCGCCATCCATGCTCGGCTGCTGGCGGCGCCGAGGGCCGGTCGGTGCCGTGTTTGGTGCCGAAGTCTGCCCTCGGGCCCTCGTCCAGCGCGCCGGTCCTCTGTGCTGCTCGCGGGCACCGTGGGGCCTGGCGGTGTCGTCTTCGGCGCCAGGTTGCTGCTGGGCTGCTGCCGCCGCCTCTGTCCCTGGTACCGCCCCAGTGCTGGTGGATTTGTGGCGCGCATCTGGCCTGGCTCTGGACCTTTGGCCCGAGCTGCCCTGGTGCCTCCTGCAGGTCCCGCCCGCGGGGTTGCGGAGGGCACGGGTGCCGTCTCGGACACAGCTCTGGCTGCCGGCCCCTCTGGCAAAGTTGGTTTCGCCTGCCCTCCTACTGTTTGGCTCAGAGCCTGGGACTCTACCTCTTCGGAGTTGGAGTCGAGCTCGGAGTCAGACAGGCAGTCACACCCTTCGGGGTTGTCTGCGGAGGAGGGCGCTCCCGTGGTCTCGTCGACGAGTCGAAGTCAGCCCCCTACTGAGAGTCAGGTGGCCCCCGAGGCTAGGGTCAGTGGTGCTGACCAGCAGGCAGTGGTGCGTGCCACCATTGCTCTGCAGCCTGGCCTTGGGGGTTTCATCAACCCCCTCGGTGGTGGTACCCCCTCCAGTGGTGTGTCTTGATCGCCCAACTTTGGGGCCCATCGAGAAACCTACAGAAGGGAGGGTGCTGTTCCCTGGGTCTCCCCTTTGGGGGCCACCCAGAGATGCCAGCTACCTAGGCTGGCCCTCTCGAGGAGGAGGACTCTTGGACTCTGAGGGGTCGAGGGGTGTGGGGTCGGCGCGTCGGCCTTTCTCTGGGGTCCACCTGGGCCCTGGGCGAAGCAGAAGTGTGGATTTCCACCCTTCCCTCTCGGGATCCTTGAGGGAGTCCCATTCTTTTGAGGCAGGGGACCGTCCTTCTGGACTTTTATGGCCCCGGTCGCCTCACTGGGGGGATTCTTCTGGGCTCAGCCAAGGCAGTACCAACGTGGTTGTACAGCTGTCGGCTGTGGAGTCTTCCGGGGCACCCTCCTTGGGTGCTCACGGTCCGCTCCCTAGCCCTGGCGGAGGTCAGCCGACTTCTTTTCTCGGCTCTGCCTCATTCTCCAGCGCTCCCAGGCATTCTTGGTCCTAGCGGCCCTCTCACCTGGGAGCAGTTCAGAGCGGTGGCTGCCCGGTTCCCTGCCAAGGCTGACCCCCACACCACCTGTGTTTATTGTCTGGGGTTTGACCACCTCAATGCAGACTGCAAGATTTGCAAAAATTTTCTTGCAGCTACCCTGGATAAGAGTTGGTAGGCTCAGGGAAAGAGAGGCCAAGAAGTCCGCTGACCGGGATGGCCAGCCCGGTTCAGTTGTAACTGAACCGGAGGGAGTGCCCTCTGACCATGGCAAGACTTCCTTGGGCAAAAGGAGAGCCGACTCGGAGGAGTCGGTTCCAGCAAAAAGGACTAGAAAATCAGCAGGTGTGGAGCCAAAATTTCCATCTCCAACCGCTGAAGAAATAGCCAAAGCGATTAAAATTGTCCAGTCGCTTTCCCCAGTTCCAACCGAACCGGCACCATCAGGTAAGCATACGGTTCGGTCGGTTCCACCTGTTCAAGAATATGTTTTAGAGGAATTTTATGAACCAGAGGAGGGGGAAGAGGAGTATGAGGAGAGTGAATGTGGATTTGAAAATCTGGATGTGCCCATTGAACCGGACATCTCCCTAGACAGACCTTCAGGAGTGCTCCCCTAGGCTCTGAGTCCCCTCTCATTTTATGTTTTATAAAAAGTGGTTGAACCCTCCAGCTCCCTATGGAGTAAGCTGTGGATGATCAAGAGGAGCCTGACTATGTAGAAATGATGGATATCCCAGAGTCTAGGAGATTGTCTTTCCTTTGCATAAATCTTTGGGAAACAGACAGTAAAAATTTAAAACTCCTCACACTATACCTCCTGTGGATAAAAGAATGGACAAGAGGTACACATTGTTAGGCTCTGATATGGAGTTCCTTACACAACAATGCAGCCATGTTAGTAGTGCAGGCTGCAGCCTGTGACAAGGCTAATATTCCCTTTGCTTCACACCTCCCAGACAAGGACTCCAGGAGGATTGATGCTATGGCAAAGAAACAGTACATGGCAGCATCCTTGGGATTCAGACAGGCAAATTATATGGCTTATGTTGCTAGATATCAGAAATCCAGATGGGATACTGTTATGGCTCTAGCAAAACAGGTCCCTGGTCAGCTTGCCAAGGAGCTGGAGCAGGTGGCTGCTGATGGTATTGAGGCATCCAAGGTGCAATTCCATGCTGCAGTGGACTCTAATGATGTGTCATCAAGAGTCATGGCTACATCTGTGGCACTTCACATAATGGCTTGGCTCAGATGTACTAGCCTGTCACAGGATACCCAGACTAAGGCCATGGATTTTCCTGTTGTGGGTAATTCTCTGTTTGGGGCAGACAGAGAATTACATGAAGAAAATGGATGAGTATAGGACCACCTATAGGAGTGCACAGGCCAAGGAAAGGCAGGCCACTCCTCAAAGGCAGCCTTCCAGGGGCAGGGGCAGATCTTTTCATAGGCCTTTTTACCAAGCTCAGGCCTCCTCTTCAGCTTATGCCCAGAGGGGGTTCTTTAGAGGGAGAGGCAGACAGGGTACAAGCAGACCTGCTTCCACCCCTCAGCCTAAAGCCCCTGCCAAGCAGGCACCCAGATGGGGTGGCCAGGGCCAATTCTCCACTACCTGTAGGGGGCAGGCTGGCTTACTTTGTCCAGGACTGGAAGTCTTTAACATCAGACAAGTGGGTCCTGGAAGTAGTAAGCCAGGGACTGGTTCTCAGCTTCAAAAAATTTCCAAAGATGAGAACCAGGTCCTTTCCACCTGCAAATCCATCAGAGGCACTTGCCCTAGAAACAGAAGTTTCTACCCTCCTGGCTCTCAGAGCTGTGGAAAGGGTTCCACCCCTACACCAGGGCAAAGGGTTGTACTCCAGGTACTTCCTTACCCCAAAAAAGACAGGAGAATGGCGGCCCATCCTGGATCTCAGATACCTAAACAAGCACCTTTTAAAACCAAAATTCAAAATGGTGACTCTGGGAATTATTTTACCCTCTCTAAGGCCAGGGGACTGGCTAGCCCCTGGACCTCAAGGATGCTTACTTCCATGTTCTTATCAGAAGCTCCCATCGAAAGTACCTCAGATTCGAACTGCCCTCAGGCCATTACCAGTTCAGAGCAATGCCCTTCGGCCTCACCTCTGCCCCAAGGGTATTCACAAAATGCCTGGCAGTAGCAGTTGCTCCACTAAGAAGGCAAAGATTGCCATCTTTCCTTACTCGGACGACTGGCTCATAGTAGGCCAGTCTCCAGACCAAGTCAGACTACACCTTCAGGTAACTCAGCAACTGCTCACATCTCTAGGTTTCCTTCTCAATCTTCCAAAGTCAGTTCTAGAGCCTTTCCAGCTTCTCACCTTCATAGGTGCAGAACTGAACACAAAAAAGGCCAGAGCCTTCCTTCTTCTGGAAAGAGCAAGGACCCTGGTCTCTCTGGCCTCCTTCTTCACCCTGCAGGTCTCTCGACCAGCAAGGCATTTTCTGCAGCTCCTGGGGCACATGGCTGCTTCTACAGCAGTGGTGCAGGGAGCAAGATTTCAGATGAGGGACATCCAGTTCCATTTGAGAGCCTTTTGGTCTCAAAGGAGAGACCCTCTAACCAAATTGATCCCAGTGACTCGAACCCTGATCCAGGCCCTTCAGTGGTGGCAGGATCAGAGCAATCTGAGACAGGGGGTCCCCTTCACCCCTCAGTCTCACTCCTTAATCCTTACTACAGATGCATCCCTCTTGGGGTGGGGAGCTCACATGGGCGACCTCACTACCCAGGGATTGTGGTCCCCACAGGAATCTCTGCTCCCCATCAACCTGTTGGAACTCAGAGCAGTTTTTCTAGCACTTCAAGTTTTTTCCACATCTGTTCAGAACAAAGTTGTACAGGTCAGAACAGACAACACTACTACAATGTGGTACATCAACAAGCAAGGAGGCACTCTGTCTACGGCCTTGTGCACCGAAGCAATGAAATTGTGGTCTCTGGCTTATTTCCTGAACACCTCCCTTACGGCAGTTCACCTCCCAGGCAAGGACAATGTCCTGGCAGATGCTCTCAGCAGGATTTCCCAGGGCCATCACGAATGGTCACTGGATCCCCTAGTACTGGAGGTAATATTTGCCAGATGGGGCACCCCGCAGATGGATCTTTTTGCAGCCCCAGACAATCACCAACTTCCCCTTTTTTGTTGTAGGCCCCCAGTGTTGGGCTCAGTCCCTCTGGATGCCTTCCTTCTCAGTTGGGAAGGGAAGTTTCTCTATGCTTTTTCCCCCTTCCCTCTTCTGTTCAGGGTGCTAGTCAAAATCAGATCTCAACCCTGCAAGATGATCCTGATTGCTCCAGATTGGGCCAGACAGCCATGGTACCCACTCCTTATGTCCTTAGCAGTCCACCTTCCCCTGTGTCTTCCTAGGAATCACAACCTGTTAACCTGTGCTCAGGGGAGAGTTTGGTACCCGAATCTCAAATCTCTCAGCCTCAGGGCCTGGCTCTTGAAGAGTTAGAGTTTGCTGACCTACACCTTTCCCAAGGTGTATTGGATATCTTGAAGGCTTCTAGGAAGCCTTCCACCAGGGCTACTTATAATTCCAAATGTAAGAGGTTTTCCATATGGTGCTCTGGCAAGCACATTTCCCCAGAATCTGCTGACTTACCCACAGTCCTGGATTATATGGTGCATTTGAATACTTTGGGGCTGAGACCAGCTATCCTAAAGGTGCACTCTGGCAGCTGGTCTGCTTTCCTTATCAGCAGGTAAACCCTCTTCTCTTTCAGCTCATCCTGTATTCTCTAAGTTTTTTAAGGATTGCTTCACACCAACCCTCCATTCAGGGACCCTGCCTCTGCCTGGGATCTTAATGTTTGTATTGCTCGGCTTATGCAACCCCTTTGAGCCCTTGTCTTCAGCAGAGCTTAAGTACTTGACTTGGAAAACTGTGTTTTTGGTAGCCATCACTTCTGCCAGGCGCATAAGTGAATTACAAGCATTGTCAGTGGAGCCTGATTTTATCTCCTTTCATAGAGATAAGGTGGTCCTCAGGACTAACAGAAAGTTCTTGCCTAAGGTGGTTTCAGACTTCCACCTTAATCAATCTGTCTCTCCCTGTGTACTTCACTGACCATTCCTCCTCTGGCGAGAGGAGACTGCACAGGTTAGATGTCAAAAAGAGCCCTTAGTTACTACATAGAACGTACCAAGGGTCACAGGTTTGACTCCCTCCAACTGTTCTTCATGTATGATGAGGTTGGTAAAGGGAAACCTGCCACTAAAAGATCCATTGCCAGGTGGATTGTCTCTTGTATCCAATTTTGCTATGCAAAACTGGGTAAGGTTCCTCCCTCAGGCCTGAGGGCTCACCCTACCAGAGGTACAGCTGCGTCTCTGGCTGCTGCCAGGGACATCCCTATCCTAGAGATATGTCAAGCAGCTACCTGGAAAACAGTTCACACTTTTACCAAGCATTACTCCCTGGACATCCAGGCTAGGAGTGATGCTCGGTTTGGCACAGCTGTGCTTCAGAGCCTATTTCCTAAGTAGGTTCTGTCCCTCCTCCATGGAGGTACTGCTTTGTAGTCTGCATATGTCATAATATAGCAAGACTTCATGTTTGAAGAAAAAATTACTCACCTTAGTAATGTTGTTTCTTCTAATGGAGTCTTGCTATATTATGACCTCCCCTTCCTGCCCTCTCAGAACCTCTGTTTTTGGGATGTGGGTGGGCAGTGCAGTGTTGGCACTTAGTAGATGCCCACCTTGTTTTTCACCCTCCTTTTGGGGTGTTTGAGTGTTGTGTTTTTATTTTTTGGATCCCCTGACTTGAGTCTTTGTTTTGGGACCAAAAAATGTGTTCTTATATTTAGTAGCCAGTTGGCTAGTGTAGATTTACAGCTTCCACACAGAACCTTAGTGAGTTTTGCTCATAAAGATCTGACAGTTTGAGTTTGAAGAACAACAGACAGAGCTTTCAACCGAGCTTGTGCTCAAAGTTCCATGCCTGGCATGGAAAGTTAACTCTTTCACCTCTGGAGCAGTTCGAAGGTTGGGACTCACAGCATATGTCATAATATAGCAAGACTCCATTAGAAGAAACAACATTACTAAGGTGAGTAATTTTTTCATTCATCACAGCCACACCCACCATCCCCCTGGGGCCTCAGTCTCTGGACCCCCGTGGCTCCCCGTCTCCTTTTTGGAGTGGGGTAAAGTAGGGACACACAGGGGGGTATTCTCCTTTAAAGGTTAGTTACAGCTCGAGCGGCACTCCTTCTGTACTACATGACTCCACCCCGATGGGGTGGGAGTTGGTGGTTGCCCTCCTCCTGTTCTCATTCTGGTTTCCATCCAACTGTTTCAAAAAAAAAATCCCTTTTTTCACCAAACATCTTTCCTGAGAGAGTATTATATCCTTGTACCCTGTCCTTCTTCCAGAATAGCCGACTCTGCTTCTGGGGTATTTGCCAGTTATTCTGTGCCTTGAATTCTGGCAGAGAGCTTTGCTACTCCTTGCAGTTCCTATACAATCTGGTGACGGACAAGGGTCTCAGATACCTTGTTACCTCTCACTCTCTCCTAAATTTTCTCCCCTCCCTACCCTCCCTTCTTCCGCTTCCAGAGATTGGAGCCCCTACCCAATCCCCTTAGTCTCATCTCTTCTTTGCTGTCCTCTCAGTCGTTATTTCTCCTTTTAGTTCAGTTTTTCCTTTCCTTTTTCTGTCCCTTGGACTCTCTTGTCCCACCCTCCATCCCTTCCTCTTACCTCTCCGCGACTCAGAACTGGTAGGCAGGCGGGTTGACACAGCCTAACAGCCAACCCCTCGGCGCCACGCAGTACGTCGGCCTTGATGGCGGCGCTGATGCTGTGTCAGCTCCGCCTACCCTTTTTTTAAAAAAAAAAGCTCCCGCGGGGTCCTGATCTCCAGCCAGTACCCATCTGTGATGAATGGTGAAGATACACAGAAAGATCAGAATTACGGTAGGTACGTAATTTTCATTTCTTTCACGTCCCAATCCGTATGTCTCACCAGCGATTCCTCTGCTTCAGAGCAGAGAGATCCCTTTTCAAGTTCCGAGCCATGCTCTTTGGCCTCTCTCCAGCTCCAAGGGTCTTCACCAAGTGCATGGCAGTGGTGACAGCATTCCTGCAGCGCCTAGGGGTCCGGATGTACCGTTACCTGGATGACTGGCTGATTGCAGATCCCTCCAGGTTGGAGGTGGAGTGGTCCAGGCATCTGGCCCTCCAGGTCTGCTCTCAGATTGGCCTCCTCATCAACGAGGCCAAGTCAGAACTCATGCCATCGCAGGTGATTCAGTTCATCAGGGCAGAGCTCGACTCTCTTTGAGCCATTTCACGGCTCCCAGCGGACAGGGCCAAGGTCCTTCCTCCTTTGCCCAATCATTTCTGGTTGGGCAATTGCACCCTTCCCGGGACTTCCTGTGCCTTCTGAGCCTCATGGCGACATGCACCAGTGTGGTCCATTGGGCCCGCTGGCATATGCGTCCCCTGCAGTGGGGGCTGGCCCACCAGTGGGCACAGCGATCCAGTCCTCTGGACCAGCCAGTGACAGTGACCCAGGAGATGTGAACGGCCTCCAGTGGTGGCTCGTTCCAGCTCATCTGCAGGAGGGTATCCCATTTGTCTGCCCTGAGCCAATGGTCACTCTGACGACAGATACCTCTCTGATGGGTTGGGGTGCCCATCTGGGGGAGCTCAGAGCCCACGGCTTCTGGTCCCCTCAGGAGTCTCAATGCCACATCAACCTGCTGGAGCTTCGAGCGGTCCGACTAGCCCTCACTGCCTTCGCTCCATTTGTATGGGGTCAAGTGATCCAGGTCCAGACAGACAACACCATGACCATGTACTACCTCAACCGACAGGGCGGGACGCACTCCTTGCCCCTGTGCAAGGAGGCTGTCCGCACTTGGTCTCTCGTGATCAGCCTGGAGGCGGATCTTCTAGCCATCCATGTGGCAGGAGCCTCCAACAGTCAGGCCGATGCCCTCAGCCGGATAGGCGCTGCATCTCATGAGTGGTCTCTCCTGTCAGAGGTAGTACAAGATCTGTTCTCCCACTGGGGCACCCCTCAGGTGGACCTGTTTGCCTTCAAGGAGAATGCAAAGCTGAGGCTGCTTCACACCTGCCCCCTTCAGCAGGGCTCGCTGCAGGGGGATGCCTTCTCGAGACCGTGGACCCCGGGTCTCTTCTACGCCTTCCCTCCATTCCCCTTGATCCACAAGGTGCTTCTCAAGGTGAAGAGGGACCAGGCACAGGTGATTCTGGTAGCCCCAGACTGGCCCCGCCAGTTCTGGTATCCAGATCTCCTCAGCCTCAGCTCCTGGCTCCCAAGGCGGCTTCCAGCTGTCCTGGACCTGATCTCAGTCAACAAGTGGAAGGCACTCCATCCAGACCTTCAATCCCTGGACTTGACGGCTTGGTTCCTGAGCGGCTAGAGTTCCCGGCCTTGGGTCTTTCTGATGAGGTCCTCAACATTGTTGAGGCATCCCGTGAGGAGTCGACCAGAAAATGCTATGACTTCAAATATAAGAGATTCTCCATTTGGTGTCAGGGCAAGGGGTTGGACCCTTCCTCCTGTTCACTGGCTAGCATTCTGTACTACCTGTGTTCCCTTTTTCATCTAGCTGCTTCGGTCGACAACCCTCAAGGTGCATCTGGCAGCCATCTCTGCTTACCAGGCATGGGTCGTCAAGCAGTCGGTGGCGTAGGAGAAGGTGGTCGGGTGCTTTTTCAAAGGCCTTGATCACATATCCCCTCACAATTAAGAACCTCACCTCTGTAGGATCTACTGCTGGTATTGGCTAGCTCATGGGCAAGCCATTCGAACTGATGCACAGGTGTGACACCTCTCATCTGTCATGGAAGACTGCCTTCTTGGTGGCTATTACATCAGCCAGAAGGGTGGGAGAGCTCCAGGCGCTTTCCATCGAGTCTCCTTATCTGGTCTTCCATAGGGACAAGGTTCTCCTTCACCCCCACCCGAAATTCCTTCTGAAGGTGGTTTCGGAGTTTCACCTTAACCAGGTGTTGATTCTGCTGATGTTCTACCCCAATCACACCTCGGAGGCCGAATATAGGCTCCATACTCTGGACCCTAGAAGAGCGCTCTCTTATTATAAGGAGCAGACGGCTGAAGTTCGGGGGGAGGTTCGCCAGCTATTTGTCACCTACGCTGAAGCCGCACCTGGCAGACCTGCAGTCAAGTGGACGATAAGCAGGTGGGTCACCTTCTGCATAGATCCGTGCTATAGGTTGACTGGCATTAAGCCTTCCAAAGGGATAAGAGCTCATTCTACCCGCCATACCGCTGCTTCGGTGACTGCTTCTAGGGACGTCCCTATCCAGGAAATCTGCAGGGCTGCTACCTGGAAGTCAGCACCCACCTTCATTACCCATTACCACATCGACCTAGAGTCACTCCGGGATGCTGGTTTTGGGACCTCTGTTCTCCAGTCCTTATTCCCTAAGTAGAGGGTGGCGCTTTCTCCCTCCTCCCGGAGAACTGATAGGAGTCTGCCAATAAGTGTGGATTGAACAACATATCCATGTCCTTAGAAATACAGGTTACTCACCTGTAACAGGAGTTCTAGGAGTGGTATATGTTGTTCATCCACACAACCCACCCGACCTCCCCAGCTTTGACGCACAACGTGGCTTTCAGCGGGCTAGAGCTGGCATCATGGGGCGGAGCCGAGAGTTTTACCACCTGGGTGAGTCGGAGGAGCTAGCTTGAAGACCTTCCAGCAAGATTTAAAGTGGCAAGGAACCTGTCAATAAGTGTGGATGAACAATATATACACCTGTTACAGGTGATTAACCTGTATTTTCTGCCCACTGATTGTGAAGCTTTGGAAATGCACATTACTCCCTGTTTGATTTGCCTTCTTTTGCTATAAGCAAGTGGTCATATAAGAGTGGGTGGCCCTTGACCTCAAGGGTCAAGTCTCCCGGAAATGGGAAAAATGTTTTTTGTTTGTTTAGGAAACATTGCTTATAAAGTAGGAGACACTTCCGATCTCAGATGCGGAGATCTACAGTATGAAAGAACAAATGGCTATATCAATTGAAGTAGCTGCCACCATCCCAGACAGGAAAGATTTAAGAACAAAGCACCACCTGTCGGGCTTACTGCACTGCAGGGTCAGCTATTAGGATCAAATCCCCTTCAAGTTCAATGGTTTGCATACTCTGCAAATGGATAGTCATGCTGCCTCGAAGTTCAGCTCTGGACTCTATAGCAATAAACGTTATCCTCCTACACTACTACAGCATCCACTTCCCTGAATTTGCTTTTACATGTGTGATGGCTAGCAGGTAAGAGCACTGTTGCAGCTGCTGCCATACTGCTTGCAGTCTGGCCACACCAGTGGTCTACAGATCAGGCCTCCAAGGCATGTTTATGTGGAGTTCTCTGCTCTTGCGATAGGCGATTTGGTCAAAACTTGCTAAAATTATTAAGGATTTACAGGGTAAGAAGAGTCAGCTGCCCACGTCTTAAAGATCAGCAGACCTTCGAGAGTGAGGAGGATGGCCACGCTCCTGTGACCCTGCTCATGAAGTTCTAAATGAACACACGGTAGGAAGTGAGGGCCAAGTAAGCTGTTGGTATAATTTTAAATGGTATTCATAATATACTAAAGGTTTTCTGGCTTCTTACAACATCAGGCCGTGGGACATAAAATGGTGGGAGGAGTGAATCAGATTGATTTTCAGTTAAGGGGCCTAGTTCTCGGTGGCAAGGGACTGTCACTGAATCGGAACAAACTGATTTAGTGGCTGTCCCTTGCATAGGTCCTCCGTGAGCTATGCTTAAAGAGAGTCAGTGGACCATTCCGTGCCAGCACTCATCAAGGTGCGCTGGTGCTTGGAAGGGGGCGGAGTTGGCTTTTAAGTGGCACACAGTCCCCACACCTGGTGCAGTAACTACCACTGATAAAAGAAAAATACAAATGGTGGTAGGGGGTTGGAGAGTTGCACGGAGTATGCATTGCCTTTGGGGGACCGCTCAGTACTAGACTAGCTGAACTGGGATGTTTGTGGTCCCACAGTGATGTTTGGGGATCCAGCAGATTAACAGGGATTCACTATACGTCGCAATCGTGTTGGGTGCCTGATGTACTGCCAGGGAGTCTGTTTCGGGACCATGACACAAACAGCGGCAGAGGGCCAGAAGCAGTCTACAGGTACTGGTCAAGTGTTCACCACATGAATGCATGTGAATGGCAGTGCACCATTCATCTGCATGCCTGTGACAGTATGCAGTAGTATTACTGTAACATCTGGCCACCTTAATTTGAATATTAATATCTGATCTGGGGGTCTCCCAACCCCGGCACAAATCCTTTGATCTTCTTCAAGGATATCTCTTTTAGTCCACACCTTTGGAGCTATAGCCGCCAGCAGTAGGACGACACGGAAACTTTTGCTAGCCAGGAGCCACCCATGACAATGTCATGCGTCAGCATCTATATAAATGTGTGTGGCCCCATCACTCCTTAGTTTCCCACTAGAGATTACACTTGGAGGACCTCCAGCTGTGTGGAACCAAGAGATAAGATCAGCCCAAGCATACAAGGTGAGGCATAGGACTGGATATATAATGCATATGTTAGGTTCAGTTGCATAATATCTGATACCACCCTCCCTGAAACAGAAGGGGGTTAGTGGCAGGGACAGCATGGACTAATGGAGGAGATTCTCTTAGAGCTGCGGTTATGGTAAGTATCTAAGTGTTCTATCTTCTTCAAGAATATTGCCTCCATTAGTCCACATCTTTGGAACGATTAGCAAGCAGTCCCAAACACCAACTAAGAGGTGGTTACAGTCTGATAGATATTCAGGATGGTAGGCGTTATAGTACAGGAAGCCTGAAACTAGCACATCTGTGAGAGACGATGTCCAGACTGTAATGTTTAGTAAAGTCGTGGACAGTGCTGCATGTGGCTGCAGCACAAATGTCAACCACAGAAACATTTCTGAAACAAGCAGCAGAAGATTCTCTTGAAGATCTGCTGTTGCCATAAGTATTTAACCGCTCTTTCCCAGCACAGCAATTTTATGAGTTGACACAAACTGTTCCCTGTTTCTAGCAACAAGAATGTATCAGTTGTCATACAACTCTGCATCATTATATGTATGCAGTAACTTTTTTTTTTTATTTGTTACTCTGTTATAAAATACACATTTGGGTTTCGGGAGTGTGTGACTTATTACATTTATTTTGAATTATACAGTATATGGCAGTGATTGTATCTTGGATGAAATTCTGTCTATATTGTCTGTGACTGGCCTGCCAGCCAAATTGAGAGCATGCTAGGTTTACAGTGGTATTGCTGCCACCTAGTGACCATTGAGCAACTTAACAAAAAGGCTTGCAAGCCTACTGCCTTAACAAATGATCGTACAAGCTATCATGTTTATTTTTTATTTATTTATTTGTTAACCGGGTGGGTACACTGACCCAAGGGACTGTTTTCAGACGTGGCCTGGCCCATAAAGATGGCACAAACAAGGTAAAAAAACAAGTACAGAAGATACAGGGTACAGTAAGTTAACAATGCATTAAAGGGACACTCATCTTTTTGCTGACTTTTTCTGTAAATCACAAAAAGGTGCATGCAGTCATCTACATGCCTTGAGGTGGCAATATATAGTCCCTGATTTGAATATATTATCTGTTTTGGTCCGAATTTTTTGTTTTGTTGAGTGTTCGTAACTTTTAGTGCTGCTGCTGACCCGCCCCTTTTCTCATCTACTGGGGTTTCCAGTGCATTCACATCACAGCGTGGCTCTGGAGCTCTGTCAGACTCATGCATGGCAAGTTGAGGTTTTTTTTGTGCACTATTATCCAAATATTTTGTGTAAGACTAGGTAGTGATCTGATGCAAGTAAAGTCAATCAATCCATCAAAATCTTTATTTATCCAGGCGAAACATCATTGAGCATAGCTCATTTGCAAGATGGACCTGGTTAGGTTAAACTGTTACAAACATATATGTGCAACTAGACAAGGTAATACAAAGGTATAAAGATTACAAAGCATACAACAATCATAGATAATCATGCAGAGACATTCTTTACAAGTGCAATATCAGTACATCAAACAAGATCTTTAATTGTCCAACTGGGCAAAGTTATTCAATGTGTAGTTGTGAGATGGGCCAGGGTGGAACATGGTGATATAACAGAACAGAGTGATGTGACTGAGTACAGAGGGATATTTGAAAACAAATCCATGAGGGACAACAGAGCATACAAGAACTAGTGTTCGAGACAATAGTGTAGAAGGATGGCATATGCATATATTCAGGTTGGACACAGAAATGAGGGATTGGAAAAGGGAAGAACATGGAGGTGAGGGGAGGGCAGGACTGGAGGGACCTAATAGGATGAGAAGGGAAAGAGTAGCAGGTAAGCAGAGTTGAGGAATGTGAGGGGACGAAGAAATGGCTAGGGATGCAGAGGGGAGAGTAGCAGGAGAGTGGGCACGGAAATGGTCTCGACCAGAGGATACAAGCAGTTTCTATCCTGATGATGGGGGACAGAGGATAAGTGGGGGGAAGGGAGAGAGTGGGGCAGAGGTGTGGAATGAGGGGATGGAGAGACTAGGTCTTGGAAGGTCAGTAGACAGTAACAGAAGTTTATTCTGTTAGCATACTGTGTATGGCAGAATGGGGTACTATGAGAGACACAGACCCAGAGTGAGGGTGGGAGAAACAGTTTCAGACTTCTTTGAATGATAGGGAGTATAAGCTTTTGAAGGCGGAGCAGCCGACAGGGGCACACAGTTTGAGTTTTTTTGTATTTTATTCCAAAGTGCAGGCAGCACACAGCTTATGGCTGCTCTGCCAAAGTGAGATTTGGCCATAGGTACTTTGAGTGAGAGGAAAGATGAGCTTCGTAGTGCGTAGTTACCTATTGTATTTAAAGGAAGGCAATTGGTGATGTAATGAGGAAATAACTCTGAAGGTCCAAAATGCGGCATTCCTCTCTCTTCTAGATTTAAGGGAAGTAAGCCCCTTTAAAAACAGAGAGCTATAAAATGGTTTTATTAGTGATTAAAATTGCATGCCCGGACTCTTGCCGTGGAGTTTCAATCACTAATTAAATCATTTTATCATCTTCAGTTTTTCAAAGGGACTTACTTTACTTGTTTCGACTCACTACCTAGTTTTTCAGAGTATACTTGGATTATAGTGCATAAAAAATCCCTGCTCGTTCATGCATGAGTTTGATGCCGCTTTGGTGCCACATTGTGATGTGAACACACCGAAGCTCCCTTAGCTGGGGATGTGGTTGGGATGCCAGAAATTGCAAATGTTATCAAAACTAAGCTATAATTGGGATCGAGGACCATAAACTGCCATCTCAAGTTATACTGATGGCTGTGAGCACTATTCTGTGATGTGCAAAATAATGCAACAAAAAGCTGACTGTGTCCCTTTGATATGAAACCAAAATTATAGAAATGAATGACCGGGGAAAAAGTGACATTAATGCAAGCAGTTATAGTGCAGAATCTTTGTGGCGGTGCAGTGCCTAACATATATCATAACAACAACAACAGTTTCCAGAGATCCTGGCTGTCACCGCAAGTAATTGAATAGGTCAAATGGAAAAAAGGGAAACTTCAAAACATAAATTAGATTAGAGAGTACTAATTAACCAAAAGGTGTACTTTAATATTTTAATTGTAAAGAAAGGGTTTGGAGGTAAAATAAACATATGCAATGCTAAGCCTACAGTGTGTGTATATATATATATATATATATATATATATATATATATATATAGATATATATATATATAGATATATATATAGAGAGAGAGACCTGCCACTCATTCTGTAAACTTTTCTTGCTATACCAGAGACAGGCTCCTAGTTTGCTGTGAGGAAAATAGACTTCCTTGACTTCTTCCCGTTCTTTACATGGAGTGTCTCTTTTAAAGAGCAGCTGACACCTTCAAGATAACTTTATCAAAACATTATATTTAGACACAGTTCAGTTTGTATTTCAGGTTAGTTCTGTATTCCTCCTCCACATTATTTACTACTGAGGTAATTTGCATGAAAACAAAATATTTGTTCCTGAAGAGTTCAGCGATTCCTGTTACTTTCTCCCTACCTGAGATCATAATGCACTGCTTGTGATATCACAGTTACTCTCGTGCTAACAGACTGAGATGTCACAACAGAGGACTATGACTTGAAGCAGGGAGTAAGCTATAGAGGCAGATGAACTGTAAGGGAAAGCTAAAGGATAAAGATCATGTAGTCCTGCAGATTTTTTTTTTTTTTAATTTAGCTGTTTAACCAGTAGCAGCACACTAAGCTGAAAGCTTTTTTACAGGAGCAACCTGGGAGCAGAGGGAAGTTGAGTGACTTGCTCAAGGTCACACAGTATGCAAGTGGAAGCTGTGGGATTCAAACCCTGGTCTGGTCTGCTGGATGTCACTAGGTTTGCAGCTCAGAGCCTTAAACCACTGCTCAATACTGCCTCCCAATTTTACCCAATAATAAATAAGGAGGAAGAGAAATATATAGAATGCAAGCTGAATTGTATCTAATTATTGTTTTTCAAGGTTTTTTTGAGGCATCAGTAGCTCTTTAAGTTCTCTTAAATCTATTCCTTTTAGAATGACTTCAAGCAGTACAGTAGTTTGAAGGGCAGAAGAAGTCTGTGAAGCCTGCCTGGATTCTAAATTTACTGCAGCCTCTCCAAAGCGACAGGCTAGTACAGAAATGTAAACAGAAGGAAAGAGCTCATCAAGTGTATTGGTAATGTTTCCATGATGGGGACGCTTTTGGATGCTTTTTGAAGTGGCGTTGTCAGCAGCAGGTGCTGTATATCCTTCCCTTATCATGAAAGCATTCCTTTGCCCTGGAAGTGCAGAATGCCTTATCAACTGGTCAGTCAGGCATAGGACATTTTTATGCTTAATGATCACAGTTCTTCAGTTCCACCAGTCGCTTTCTGACAGTGTCTCTGCTTAAGTTCAGGTACTTTGTAGGAGATTTGCACTTTATTGCATCCTTCTGTCTACATATGTCAAAGTTTATTAAATTCAGGACCTCACCACATTTATTGTTTTAACCTGTCTCTGAAGGAAATTCTTTCCAAGAAGCTGCTACTCTCATTCAGTTCCCAAAATCCTCACAGTAGCTTGTAGCCAGGCTTTTAGTCTCTCTTTTATTTTGTATGAAAAGAGACGTTGCATACACTTACAACTGTAAGACAATACCCTTCCAGTACAAAGAAACACGTAGTTGGAAAGTCCAGTTGGAATTTAATCTGTAGTTTTAAACTGCTCTTTATTCCCTTAAGTGGAATTCAAATTGTGATTTTAATATTTAGATCAGTTAATAAAAACATAAGTGTAGCACCAAATGCAGTGGAATTGTGTTTTATGTGTACTAAATGAAGTGTTTTAAAGAATACATTGCTGAGACTGTCCTTGTTACAGTCTCCTCCCTACCCCCACAGATTTTCCCCCTTTAGATCCCCCTGTCTCGCACACCAATGATGGTAGCTACTGTAGTTGCACCCTGACTGCCACTGATTGAGTGAATGGTTGCTCTCACAGCTGACAAGTGCACAAGGTGAGCAAATGAAAAAACTAGTGTTTGGAGTCACAGGAGTCTTGTCAAATCTGCGCTATGGTGTTCCTTGGGTTTCAACACTAATGTCCACCCCCTAGCCTAATGACCCCTGGGCACAGGTCAGAACTTGTGCACTGTAGTTCTAGTGCTTGGAGCTAGGCAACTATAGCTCTCGACATGGGCACCGCAGAATCAGTCATAAGTCTCTTTGCACAGGGCCCTTTGGACTGAAGCATAAAATGAAGATCATCCATAACTTTCTTCACACAGGCCCTACATGAAGCAGGACATCAAGATCATTCGTAACTTTCTTCCCACAGCATCCTGCGGGTCCTGCACAATGCAGAAGATCATTCATTACTTTCTTTATACAATAAGTGCATGCCCTTGACCTGTAACTTGTCCTTTGAATCACAGGTCTAGGGGCTGGAGGAGGGGACGGATATTAGGTTTGAAACCCCAAAGGAACACCACAGCATCAGTTTGACAAAACTCCTTAAACTACAAAGTTTATTTTTTTTTCATTTCCTCATTTTGTGCTCTTTACATTTTTTAGCCCTGATGTCTTAACATAATTTTTCTGCAATTAATTTCTTTCCTTTTTATGATAGTGGAATGGTAGTCTCATTCATGCAGGTCCCAAAGGGACTTGCATGAAATAGAATAAACAATACATGACATATTTAGAGCTTTGCCTTACTAACCACCTTCACTGCTCCAAGGTGGTAATCTGTCTCGACGTGTAGGGGTTCCCTGGACCCCATGCCAAGGTAACAGTCCATCCAGCTGCGGATGCACAGGGGCCACCCTGGCCCTGCACCAAGATAAGTCTGTCCTGCTGCAGATGCTCAGGGTCCACAATCCACCTCTCCACCTCTTTTTTTTTTCAGTGAGCAAAAAGATGTTTTGTTTTTGATGCTTGTTCTCACAAACTCATACGTAGACTAATTTTTTTACATAAAATTATTTTTTCATAGTAATCATAACATAATGTTTTTGCAAAAATCCAGTTTTTCATAAAATGTTCAGTCTAACCCAAGGAATTCTTCATTATGATTAACTCTTGCAGTCAGCCTCCTGTTTTGCACTGCCCCAGAGAAAATGGAACATGTGCAAATGATGGAACACTCATTGGCTCATGCCACCATTCAAACTACTGCCCTTACCAACTGCTGCATTCTGTAATGCTCGGATTTCATTTTCCATCTGCCTTGTCAAGACATCTTGCAGACCTTCTCCTCAGAAGTCCTTGAATTAGTTGTTTTTCCAATAAAAATATGTAATATAGTTTATTTCATCTGCCTTTACCACATTTTTTCTTATATCTCAAAAACAGTAATACTTAGAAAAATACTAAATAGTAAAGCACAATCTTGGACCGAACTCTATCAGACTTGAACATTTCCAGATTTCAAATCCCAACCATTTTGGTATTAATGAGCAAAACAAACAAACAAATAAAAAAGGTCTTGATTTTGGTGAATTTATTAATTTTTGACCTTCTAGAACGTTGTCCATGTGGACCCAATTGATATGAAATTTACAGAACTGGTCCTGGCACCAACTTTGTGCATGCCAATGTTCAAGCAAATGAGTCAAACGATGGTCAAGCTATAACTAAATTAATGTGCTAAAATCATGGTTGAACATGGAAGTGCTTACTCAACCCAAATAAACAGGCCTTGCTCTGCCTGTATTTATTTATATATATATATACACACACACACACACACACACACACACACACACACACATATATCTCTGCCTTCTCTTATGGTTGGTCTCTTCCTGTGTCCTTTTCTATACCTTTATTGTGTTGAACCTACAAAGATAGCTTATTTTCCTCCACTTTGCTTATTCTCCTCATGAACAGAACTGAGGTAGTTGAGGGAGTCTGCTACGGTCATTGGCAGGTACCCAACACCACACGGTGTCATGCAAGCCAAGAGCCTTTGCGGAACCCCTGACCAAAAGACTTGCTCTTGTAGGGTCCTAGCCCCTCTGGCTTAGACCCGTAAGTGATACTCCATGGAGAAGATCTTCTGGAACATCTTCTTTTACGGTAAGTACGTAACTCTTCTATGTGTCCTGTCCATAGTCTCACATCAGGCCCACCTGGCCACATGTCAAGCACCATTTTTGCATGCATGCATGTGCACAATCTGCTGTTTGTGATGCCTCCTAGTGAGTCAGTCAGACAGGCCATATAAATTTCCATTAGGAATCTTGAGGCAGCCCGGCACCACCATTGAAGGACATCCTATAATGCCAGTGAGGTGTGCTCCAGGATCACAGGATCGTCCACCTGTATCAAACTAATGTCTTGGTATTGTCTGTCTTGGTAAGCATCGTTGGTCTGGTGTAAAATTGAATTCCCAATTGCAGGGGGTTGGGGGTGCACGGCTCATTTCTTTTCCTCCAGGTTGAGGAGGATACATTTGGGGACCCCTGCATCTACTGAGCCCTCATCTCGTCCCAACCGTCCCTTGGTCAGTCCTAACCAAGAGGAGCCCCTTCCCCCAGGTGTTTTCCCACCCTCTGAGAGCTGGGGTGGTTTGAACCTCAGGGGTGAGCAGATGTCTTCCTCTATAGGGAAGCGTGTTACACTAACAGAGGAGTTGGTCTGTATGGAAAAGATTGATTCTTGGAAGAAAGGGAAGTGATAATGCTTACTGTAACTGAAGATCTTCTGGAAAATCTTCTCAATTGGGTGTGACCACATCCTGCTCTGAGCCAGGGCGACTGCCTAGTAGCTCACCCTGAAGAGGAAACTATTATGGCAGCTGCTTTTTTACCCACTCTTGTGTGTCACCCTAGTTTGAGAGTTGTTGAGCCTCTAGCCCAGTTAAATTGAAAAAAAAAAAAAAATCATAAAACCTGTATGATTCAAAAACTGATAGGTTTCTCAAAAAACAAACAAAAAAAAAACCAACCATAAGACCAAAAATAAAACAGGAATTTTTTTCTTCTTAAAATTATTCCTTTAATCTGCTCTTTCTGCCCAGGGTACAGCCCCTCTGCTTTCAGTGGTGTGTCGATTTCCCAGACCCCAGTGCTTCCGATCCTCACACAAGAGGACATGGCTTAGTCGGTGTCCACAACTGGGTGACTGTGGGACCAATCTCAGCCAGTGATCATGTCCCTGAACCCTGTGCTACTGAAACCTAGCTTGGCATATGGTCTGCCATGATGCTCTAGAGGACCAGTTTTGACATCGACCTTTGGCTGGGTGCTCCTACAAAGGACTCCTGCGCTACACCAGCTTGCCAGACCAGCTGTCTGTAGATATCACCCATTCAGAGGACACTTGGGTGATTCACGCAGACAGTCAAGGGCCATTGTCAAGGAGTCCTCGGGTAACTTTGGTAGGCCATCCATGCTGTCGCCAAGGGCTCACACTTTTGACTGTGGCTCAGCAAATGTTGTGACCACTGACCATGGGCCGTTGTCATTTGGGATTCTACTCTGCCTCTTGTCGGAGTCCATGAATGTGCCCTTGGAGCCAGTGAAGATTAGAGCTAAATACCCTTTAACTGACATCCTGGACAGTCCTTGCCTTTCTCAAGACTGAGGTCATTTTAGGACAGGCCCTAGAGCTTTGGTAGCATCCAGCATCCTATCTGGTACCCTCCACCCATATAGTCCACAAGTAAGCAGTCCCTACTGGATCCCTTTCGGGGTTCTCGGACCCTTCAGCTTAGGAGTTGGTGTCAGACTCGGCATTCTGGAAATCCAGTGGCCAAGGGGTTGTGGACAAGCCCGCCGACAAGGAGTCTAAAAAGCTGGACCATGCAGCTAAGAAGGTCTTTGCTGCTTTTCCTCTTGGTCTCTTTCATGCAAGTTACGCCATGATGATGGCCAACTTTGGTCACTTCATGTTGGTAGTGCAAGATGATGTCCTTCCGCACCTTCCTGCTAACTTGGAACTGCAGACAGCTTTGGATATGGGTGACTCTTGTGCCCATGCTGTGGCATCAGCTGTCGCATTGTGTCACAGGGCCTGGCTGCGGCTTTTCACCTTCATGGCAGATATGCAGCACAAACTGGCCGATGTCCCTTTCCTGGGCACTGACCTCTTTGACTCTAGGGTGAAGGGACATCTCACCAGAATAGAGAAGTCCAGTGCCTCCCTAGATTATGTGGCCTCATTTCAGAAGGACCCTAAGACCCAGAAGCCTAAGAAAAATCCCTTCCACTATGAGACCTTTCCACCACGGCAGCATCGGCAGCAGTTTTCACAGGGACAATACCAAGTCTGACACCTGAAGCCCAAGCTTGTCAGCCAGGAGCTGAAAAGAGGTGGGGGGTAAGGGAAGCGGTGACCCTCTGGCCCAGCTGCTGGTGCCCCCTCCAGAACTGTCCAGTGACGGGTTGGGGATGTCATCCTCCTGCTTGTCCAGTCCCTCACCCAGCTCCCAGTGGGAACTTGGCTTTGCCACTTCTGGCTACATTGGTCCGTCATTACTGTGGACAAGTGGGTGCTAGATGTGGTAAGCAGAGGGCTGTCTCTTGACTTTGTGGCTGTCCCACCTTACCAACTCAACACTCCTTGAGAGTCCATGGTTTTGCAGGACTTGCTGTCCACCCTCAGAGAGGATATTGCTCAGCTTCTTGCGAAAGAAGCAATAGCCTATGTCCCAGACTCACTGGCAAATTGGGTATGTGTCCAGGCACTTCCTGGTTCTTGAAATGGATGGGGGGCTTTGGTGACCATTACTGGATCTACACAACCTGAACCAGTTCATCAGGAAGCACAAGTTCCACATGGTCACTCTGAGTCAGGTTATATTATCTCTGGAGTAGGGCTTGTGGTTCTGCTCCCTGGATCTTCAGGACACGTTCTTCCACATCCCAGTCTGTCCCACTGGTGGCACCTACAGTTCTGCACAGAATGAGTTCTCTGTCGGTTCCAGGTAATGCCCTTTAGCCTCTCATCTGTGCCCAGAGTCTTAAGTGCATGGCACTGGTGTCATCCTTCGGCGCAGGGGCATCCAGCTGTAGCACTGCCTGGAAGACTGGCTGTTGGCTGGACTATCCCAGGAGGCCATAGAGCAGTCTAGAGATCTGGCCCACCAGACCTACAGAGACTTGGGCCTGTTGATCAACCCCAGACAAGTCTAAACTGATCCTGTCACAGGTGATCCTTCTCATTGGGACAGAACTATACTCCCTGCGGGCTAGCGCCCGTCTCCCTGTGTACTCAGCTCAGGATTTTACCTCCTTTGCCCGATCGATTCAGGTTGGGCACTTGCGCCCTGCCCGGGATTTACTGAGGCTGCTGGGGTACCTGGCATCCCACTAGTGTGGCCCATTGGGCATGTTGGTAGATGTGCCACCTACAGTGGGAGCTGGGCTGCCAGTGGTGTCAATGCCTATGTCACCTAGACCAGCCAGTGCTGTGATCCAGCCAATGTAGGATGCCATCCAGTGGTAGTTGATCCTTCAGCATCTGGAGAAAGGAATCCAGTTTGTCCATCCAGAAACAGACTGTCATGCTCATGACAAATGCACTCTTGTGGGTTGGGGAGCACACCTGGGAGACTACAAAGCCCAAGAGTTCTGGTCCCCCTGGGAGTCCCATCACCACATCAACCAGCTGGAGCTCCGTGCAGTGCAACTGATTCTTGTGGAATTTGATCATCTGTTCAGGGGTCAGGATGTGTAGGTTCAGATGGACAATCCCACAACCATGTTTTTTTTTTTTTTTAACCTGAGTAGGCAGAGTGGAACTCACTCCCTTTCCTTGTGTCAGGAAGTCCTCCACACCTGGACACTCGTGCGTGGCTTGGGTGAAGATCTTCTAGTGATCCATGTCATGGGATTTCACAATCAACTGTCAGGCATGTGGAGAGATGTCACACAAGTTGTCCCTGCTTCAGGAGATAAGCCACATGTTCTTTAAGTAGGACAGACCGCTGGTGGACCTGTTTGCTTCTTAGGAGAACAGAAAGTTGAGGCTGTTTTGTGCCTGCTTTCCACAGTCCTTAACAATTTGAGGATGCCTTTGCGAGGCTGTGGACCCCAGGCCGTATGTATGCCTTCCCACCCTTCCCCTTGATCCACAGAGTGGTGGTAATGGCCCAGAAGGACATATGGGCCCAGACAGTTCTGGTACCCAGATCTCTTCAGTCTCACCAGGCCTCCATAGTGGTTGCCTCTTCATCTGTACCTGCTGACCAGACAACAGGGGAAGGTCCTGCACTGGGACCTTCAGTCCCTGCACCTCTTGGCTCGGTACCTGAGTGGCTTGAATTCCAGGCCTTTGGGCTCTCAGAAGATGTGCTGCATGCTGTGTAGGCCTCCCAAAAGGAGTCAACTCACAGATGCTGTGCATTTAAGTGGAAGAGGTTCTCAAGTTGGTGAGCTTAATCCCCTTGCCTGCCCTATGGCGAGCATCCTAGAGTACCTCTGATCCCTATCTGTTGGGCCTGTGAGTGACAACCATTAAGGTTAAGTTAAGGTGCACCTGGCAACCATCTCTGCTTATGAGGTGTGGGCTGGTATGCAAACGGTGGCCTAGGAGAAGGTGGTTGAGCTCCAGGCTCTCTCGGTGGAGTCTTCTTATCTGGTCTTCCACAAGGACAAGATCATCCTTAGCCCCTGCCCGAAGTTCCTCCTGAAGGTTGTATAAGAGTTTCACCTTAATCAGGTGATAAACCTTTTGGTATACTCTCCAAGCCCTTCTTCGGAGGCTGACCGTAAGCTCCATACTTTGGACCTACAGAGAGTGCTTTCTTGCTAGAAGGAGCGCACAGCTGGACTTCAGGGTGAGGCTTGCCAGCTGTTTGTAACGTACGCTGAAGCCGTACCTGAATGACCAGCAGCAAAGTGGACAGTTGGCAAGTGAATAACATCCTGCATTGAATTCTGCTATAGGTTGGCTGGTAGGGTGCCTCCTAAAAGGGCTTAGGGCTCAATCTGCTAGAGATGTCACAGCCTCAGTGGTTGCTTCTGGAGACATTGCGATGCAGAAGTTCTGTGGGGCTGCTACCTGGAGTAAAGCACACACCTTCATATCCCATTACAGCATTGATGTTACATCTCGAGATGTTACTACTGGGTCCTTGGTTCTCCAGTCTCTGTTAACCAAATAGGGGTGCATGCCTTGCCCTCTCCTCCCAAAGAACTACTAGAAGATTGCCAAAGTGTGAACAGTGAACTATATCCGTGCCCTGAGAAATATAGGTTACTCACCCGTAATTGTAGTTCTAGGAGTGGTATATGGTTCACATCCACACAACCCACCCGGGCTCCCCTGGCAGTGTAGTACCAGGGTCACTGTTTCTATTGGGCAAACATCTGACATCATGGGGCAGGGCAGGAGGGAGGAGCTTCAACTTGAGGATGTCTGACAAATCAGCCTGTTCCGGGAACTGCCATAGTGTAGATGTGAGCTGTATACCACTCTTAGAACAATGGTTACGGGTAAGTAACTTATTGGCCATTTTTTTGTACACCCCAGTGCCAGTTTGCACAGGACAGCATCCAGTCCCTACCACCCTCTGCTAGTGCAGAGTGGCTTGTTAGAACAAAGGGCAGCAGGGGAGGGTGGGGCTATCCTGGACCATGGGTATCTATTCGGATGTCCATGCCAGTCTCTCAGTGGATCCCTGGCTGCGCAGTGTGCATATGAGTGATAGGATATGGCAGTCTTTTCTAAGGACTGCCATATCCTCATCTGGGTGTCGAGGAAACCGTATTGTTATTAAACCATTGCTAGCCAGTGCCAGTACTCCCCCCAGCCCAACATGGAGCCTCCTTAGGACTAGAGGCTGGTTGGGGGGAGCTATCGGACACAGAATTGTCATTTGTGGTTGGGCAAATGGGGTGAATAGCTGCTACTGCAACCTCTAGGGCTGTGTAGTTTTTGCTCCCTCCACACTGTGAAGACTGTTGTAAGGACTGGACGCATACTCACCCATGCCCCCTGGCCTCCCACATAGCCAAACACGCTGACCGGAATCAGGTGTAGAGGGGGCCAGCAGCGCATGTTCATAGACGTGTGGTGTGGGTGGCACCTCCATGCATCATGGGCCGATGTAACAGACCATCGGCAGGTGCAGAAGGGAGTGTTGGGCTGCTGTGGAGTGTGCCTTAAATAATGCATTGTCACTTCCTCTGCACTGTGGTGCAGTATTGCAGACTGAACCAGGTAAGTGTTGTGGAATGTTTGATCAAACAGGGTTCAGGGGTGATGTTACAGCTTTGTGTGGATATCAGTCTCCCTCGTAGGATGACATAATTACACAGCAGGTATGGCTAAGCAGTGACAACGTTGGAACTACCAGAGAAGTAAATAATGCAAGTCTGATAGAACTTCGTCCTTTTGTTACACCCAGTATATCCCTGCAAATGTGATTCCTTGCAGTGGGTGACAGGATTTCAAAGGTTTGTGACATCTTGCTTTGAGTGTCGTCCCGGAATATGACCTCTACTTTTCAAACATATTTGTTTAAATTTTAGTGGAAGAAGTATCATTTCTTGTTACTATGAGGAGATCAAGTGTCATAAGTTTGGTTTAAGAAGCACACTTTATTCTAGGGGAAACAAGCATGTCAGAAACGGATAATAATGCAACAATTTCTGTGCTAGAATTGAGCTCCTACTGTTTAAACAGCTGCTTATACTAATCCCATGTATGCAGACATTGGATATGGTGTTACCAGAAAGTACTACACTTACTGATTTCTTTGCTTCATGATTATTTGTCTTCATTTTTTAGGCCTCCTCCTGTTCTTTAGAGGATTTGTAAATTATCTGAAAGTGAGAAACATGTCTGAAAGTACAGCAGCTGCTCACAGGGCAAGATTTTTCTTCTTGTACTAGAGGTAAAGTAACTTAGCATCTGTTTGGTTCCAAGTAAATGTTTTCTCTGTTCTTTTTAGTTCCAGGACTAGTTGTCTAATCAGTTTGGCATTTTTCCATTTCCTGTCTCATTGGTACCTTTGTCCTTTGGATGGATCCCTTGAGCTTTGCTGTATAATTTATAATGCAGAGATGCTGCTTTGGCCTTCATCATTTACCAGATGCTATGTACTCAACTCAAGTTAAATGAAGCATTATGCAATCTTAACTCTTCCGATGTTTTTAATTATTTCCGGAACAAATTAAAAGTTATTGTTGGCTCTGACCTGTTTTAAACTGCATCCAGTTTGGCTAAAAGCTAGACAAAGGATAATGCTTTATCGTGAGCCATTTCTCTAAATGGTAAATGTCATGAGGCTTTCTCAGTTTATAGCTTGAAATAAGTTGGCAGATAAAACCAACTAGACTCGCTGATGTGACATTTTGTCTAGGGAAAATCCCCTAGGATCAGCTGTTGAAACAAATCACAAAATGCATTTGTAAACTCCTAACTGCATTCTGTTTAAACCTGCTTAAAGGGACACTGTCAGCCACATTGGGACTCAAATTTTCCCCGGATTAAAAGACACATGTTATGGTTGCTCACATGTTGTGTAGGTTGCTGATGTACTTGGTAGTTTGATTCTGAATCTTTTTTTTATTTTAAAAGTAAAAAACAGACTGCTCATCACACTGGTGTTAGTACCACACAAAACATTGTTTGCATTCTTTTATCAACTTCTACTGCATCTTTCCTGGACTTGGGAATGCCACTAACAAAATCTAGCTATTTATGATGCAGTGTCAGCACGGGAGACTATTGTGTCATGAGTGGCTGCAGTTTGAGGGGTGTTCCTAATGTTCAGCATGTGTGCAGTAAGAGCAGATCAAGGATTTGAAGCAAAACAAAGTTGGATGTATTTGCACCTTTCCCATGCATTTTAGTTCTTTTAAGAAGGGAACCAGATCAATACACCACCAGCTTCTTTGAGTTTGAGGGAAAGTAAGCAATCGTAAAACATGGGTTTTAAATTAGAAATAAGATGGTGCAAAAAGGGCCGACAGTGTCCCTTTAAATAAGTTATCTGCAACTCCATTCGCAAGAAGCAGCATAAAAATGCAGCTCTGTCTTTCCCAGAGCACAGTCTATACATGTCATTTGCCCTAAAACCCTGGTTTATACAGGGCCTTCAAAGTAAACATGTAGGTTACGCGTACAGATGAATTCTTAACAAATTGATACAGAAATTAAAAACATATATGGAATGCAAATGTAAAGTGGTTCAAATAAGTCCTGTTATAGAAGCCCTTCTGGTAAAGCACAGGGTAGTTAATTGCGGTTTTGGAAAAAAATGAATTTGCAAGGGGGCCTTTCTCTTCAAAATCTTTCATCTTTTGCTGTGGCATCTAAATTACAAGGAAATGCTTCTCTATATATATGAAAATGTACCCTACGTTCCTACATTTGTTTAGAATTATTCCAAATGATGAGTTTTAAGCCCTGTCCTTTCTGTTTTTTTTTTTTTAAGACTGCAGTGACCAGACATTCCTTCCCAATGTGAAGTCCCCAGATGATCCACCAAGTACTATGTAAATTGGATACAAGACTACTGATGGACTGAAGAAAAAGTGGCTAAAATGACTATCACTAAAATTAAATTGAACAAGGCAATTAGTGATTTAAAAACCCACTGCAGTTCTGCCTGTTTGTCTCCTGCCTACCATCCAGTTTAACAGGATAAACTGGGACAACAGAAAAAGAAAACTGCCATCTGTAAGGCCTCATTGTATACATGTACGAGTATTACATGTTAAACTGAATCACCCATTCTGCACAGAAAGTAGTCTATATTTTTTAAACACACTTAAAGGAGCAATAAGAGTCATTTAGTGAGTTTTAATCGATAGCCGACCAAACATGTACGTTGATATAATTGAGAATCTTACTTTTCATTGTTTATACAAGTTTAACATATTTCTTTTGTTTAATTTGCTCGGTAATTGCTTTTCATTAATCATATTTGCAATGAGAAATCTGTGGAACGTACAGCAAGAGAGCTGTAGAATTTACTTGTCAGTAGCTTTACGGTAAATGATGCATTTGGACCTCATGGCCTTCAGGCATATTTTACAGAGTGACTGCTGTCACTAGGAGTTTTGATCCTTTAATTTCACAACTTCCACAAAGCTGGTGAGTTAGGATAATGCTTGATTTTCAGTATTGATGGATGGGCACAAGTACAGTGTGCCACAACTGCAAATGTCTTAACCCAGCCTTTGAACATTTTTTGGGCAGATTTCACTTTGGACATGAAATTGGCTTTATCCTCCTAAAGGATTTTTTTGTATGGATTTCAGCATGGGCTAGCCATGGGTTGGAAAAACACTTCTCTTGTTTCATGTTTAATTTAAAAACTTTAACTCAAAACAAGAGGTATTTCAGAAATTGCCTTGTCCAGTCACAGTGCTGAGCCCATCCGTATATAAACAAAAATGTTAGATAAAGTTGAATGTCCCTTTAGTAAGAAGGAATCTTATTATAGGGGTCTACTATTTTTTATTTGCTTTCATAACTTTGCTAGCAATTGTACAAGCATGCACTATTAACAGAGACTTAATTTCAAGATGGATGACATCTCTTGTTTAAGTAAAACAACGCTTTATATGTTGTACCAAAACTGGAATCTGGAAGATACCCGAGATTGCAGATCGTAATAACAATTGCATTTGCACCTTGGCAGAATCCTTTTTTTTTTTTTTGTTATATATGTATTTTTTAATTAATTAAAAATGGAAAATAATCTGTAGAGGATTTTTTAATTTTTTATTTTCTTTTAAGGCTGTTAGATTAGTAGAAGAGAGACAGTAGTGTTCATACTTAAACTTTTCAAATTATGTAGTGAATTCATTTTTGGCCTTATCAGAAGTGATAGACAGCTGCATGGTTGAAATAACATTATCATGGCCAAATGTCCATTCAGTCACTATAAAGGGTATGAAGAAGAACGCTAACATTTTTGGGGATGAAAGTCTCTTGCATTTAAAGAAGATCTTACTGTCATAATAACAGTTGTCTTCAAATCTCATTCTTAATTGCTCATAATGACATTACATACTTCTCATTTGACTGTCTTAATGATTAAAGCAAATAAAACATTGAGATGTTTGTTTTATTCTGAGCTACCACTGGTATTTTGCCTTTCTCAGTGACTGGACTATTTTTCTACTAGATGTCTGCCCTCAAAAGTGACTGGCAGAATAGCTTTATTTTAACCTTTGGAAGCTCTGTCCATCTGCTGTGTGACACCTCTCGAGGGTGTGAGACAGACCTGGCAGAGTGCTTCAACCGCCGCTGAGAACTTGAATATTGTTTATACTGTCCCTGTATTAGAGGACTAGTGAAGAAGCTAGTGGGGTCTCTTTTCTTTTTTTTTTTTTTTTTTTACTTAGTGTGCAGTTGCCTGGTAAGACTTGAAACCAGGTCACCTGACCCTATTGGGGCTTCCGGGATTTTCACCAAGCATAAAGAGCGCTCCGTGGGCAGCCGTGGCATTAATCTCTGTCCATCTGCTGTGTGACACCTCTCAAAGGTGTGAGACAGACCTGGCAGAGTACTCCGACTGCTCGCTGAGAACTTGAATATTTTTTGTGCTGTCCCTGTATTAGGGGACTAGTGAATAAGCTAGTGGGGTCTTTTTTTTTTTTTTTTTTAAGTCACAGTCCCATGAACACATGAGGACTGCAGGGTATACTTCTTGTGCTGAAAAGGGGCTGATATAACATTTTAAACTTCTAGGCTCATTAGCACTGCTGTTTGCAGTCCATTAAGCAGTGTTTTTTTTTTTTTTAATTGGCGTGCAGTTGCCTGGTAACACTTGAAACCAGGTCACCTGACCCTATTAGGGCTTCCAGGATTTTCACCGCACATAAAGAGTGCTCCATGCGAGCAGAGCAAGCACGAGCACGTGGCTTCCGCACATGAAGACGCGTGCTGAGACACGTGCATTTTGCTCGTGTTTGGCGAGTGAGGTGGGACAGCTGTGGGAAACTGCTACTGTAAGTTAATTATGGTTTAGGTTGAAATCATTTGATATTAATTTGGTGTAGTCTAAAAAGAACACATAATATAAATATAATGGGGGAGCTATTATGACTTTTGAGGGGAACATAGGTGTACAGTGTGAGATATGCGAAATGTATGCCATTTGTTCATCACCATTACCCCAATTACCGTTTAAATGTAAAAAATGTGCTTTAAACGAGAAGCTGGAGCAAGATATTAGAGTTTAATGCTAGATTAAATACTCTAGAACATAGTCGGCAAACAATGCTGAGGCAACTAAGGGAGGATCCATAAAAAAATAATCTACCATCATTAGGCCAGGATGTGTCCTGTACTCCAAATCACAGTGTAGATAGTATTCGCTTCTTACACACCAAAACAGTGAACTCACTGACTCCACTCTTAAGTTGTATTACCCCTGAGACTGTATCTTTTTTAGAGAATAGGGGAGTGAAAAAAAGATGTAGAAGTGATGACTCTATAAGTTGTAATGATGAAGAATGGTATGTCATCCAAAGCAATAGAAAAGTCAAAAGAGGTTGTAAGGCAGAAGCCTTTGAGCTGCCACTTACGAATCAGTACTCATTGCTTAGTGATCAGGCTGCCTCTACTAACTCTTCCTGTACGTTTCAGTTGATGGGTAATTCACCATGCCCTGCCAGACCTCTTGACCATTATGCAGATGAAGATACTGGCCAATATGTCCCTTGTAGCCAGTCTGTAGTTACTAGTGGTGGCATTGTGGTCTTTAATCTTAGTAAAAACGAGGCCCAGGTGCCAGCAATGCTACCCCTGATAGTCTTAGATAATCTTGCTACCTTGCCCCCTATTGATGAAAATATGCCCCCTGCGGAGGAATCTGCTCCCCAAGATCAGTATGATCCCTCAGCCCTATGGAAACGTCTGTACTTCAAAAAGAAATTTTTATCCTTGGTGATTCAATCACAAAATATACTGATCAATATGCAACCTGGGCTAATAAACAGTATGTGACTAGCTGTAGCTACAGGGGTGCTACCTTAAAAGATATTGTCAGTATGCTTCCAGATATAGTGCACAAAAAGGAGGTTTTCAAGACTGTAGTGTTACACTTTGGTACGAACGATATTAATAAAGCAGGAGTCAACGAAGTTATAGGTAATATGATTAGCACAGTTGAACTCTTAAAACAATTTAATGTAAAGTCAGTACTATCCAAAATCCTTCCTGTCCCATGTGCATCAAGGCAGAGAACAACAAAGATAAAATAATACAATAATTAGTTTAGAAAGTGGTGCTTGGAAAATAGTATCCTTTGTTTAAGAACCTGGGAACTGTTCAACAAAAAAAACTTGTAAATGGGGGGCTAAGGGGAGATGATTCTATCAAACAAAAAAGGTGTAAGACTCCCCTTGTTACCAAAATAGTGCAAAAAACCAAAAAGAAACATGAGATTAACTTCCTTTTAACAAATGCTCGAAGTTTGCACTGCATCAAGAAGGATGAAGTAGAGCTAGCATTAACTTCCTGAAGTATTGATCTTGCTGCCATAACTGAAACATGATGGGGAGATCCTCTTGGAGTAAAACTGTCCCAGGATACAATCTAATTTCCAGGGAAAGGCCTGGCAGAAGGGGCGGGGACATTGCTCTTTATATCAAAAGTAATTTTGAATATTGTGAACTTAACCAACCAAATAATGTTGGGCCTGAAAGCCTCTGGATATAGATCAAAAGGGTGAATCCAAAAAAAAAATCTTGATTGTAGGAGTGTGTTATAGACCTTCTGATACTTTACTAGGAGAATACAGCCTCTTGTTGCAGAATATAAAAGGTAACCTTAATGCTAAAGATGTGATATTATTAGGGGATTTTAATATGCCGGGAATTGACTGGGTCACTCATACAGCAGTAAACGCTAGTGAACAGACTTTCTTAGAGCTATGCATGTCTAATGGGCTTCAGCAAATGGTCATTATACCTACAAGAGGTAATAATATACTTGACTTAGTGATAACTGACATTGCTGGCAAGATATTTAACTTAAAGGTGGAGGAACCATTATTGAATAGTGACCATAACATTATTACTTTTTCCTGGATACTAATATTAATAGAACCACAGGAATAACAATGATAAAGGATTTCAGGAAAGCAGATTTCAGATCTATGCTGAATGAACTCCACAAGTGGGACTGGAGACAAGCTAATAACTCACCTAATCAACTTTGGATGAAACTGAAAAACAAAATAAATGACCTTAGTGACAAATATATTCCAGACCGCAAAATCTGTAATAAATTTGGGAAAACTCCATTATGACTTACAACAAATATTAGAAAATTAATTTCAAAAAAGAGAAGGCATTATTGAGCCCTTAGAAGGGATAATAAGGTCAAGTATAAGGAGGCTGTTAGGAAATGCAAATCATGCATTAAAAAGGAAAAAAGTAAAACTGAGTTCAGGCTCACTCACATTGAGGACGGAAGTAAAAGCTTTTATGCATATATAAATAATAAATCTCAAACAACAGCGAAAATAGGTTCAATCAAGAATGGCACAGAAATCATAACTGACCCCAGGGAAATTACAGATTCATTTAACAAGTACTTTTGTTCTGTTTTCAATCCTATTCAAGTTAGTATGAGAAGTAGTCACTCCAACCAAACCCAAGCTGGTACACTTTCCAAATCTATGGTAGAGATCACAAAGGAGGAAGTTAAGTCTGTACTTCTACTGGTCGGGATGCTATTCATCCTAAAATTCTGAAAGAAATAGAACACTGGTTGAACCACTATGGCCCTGGACACACTACAGAACTGTTTTTGAAAACCGTTTTTAAAACCAGTTTAGCTAAACCAGTTCAGTGCAGCCACACTACTCCATAACCATTTTTGATAACTGTTTAGTGTGGCCACACTGCTAGTGTTAAACCTGTTCTCCTTGTAACTATTTTGTGTTAAGTCCAATACACAGAACTGTGCTTGCCTGGACACACTGCAGCTAGAACTGTCTTAGTTAAACCATTGCAGTTTAAAACACTTTTACACCTGGACAGACCTGTGAGTAAAACCATGCTAGCTCCAAAACGTTTTTAAAAATGGTTTTAAGACTAGGTATCTAGCAGGGTTTAAAACACTTTTGTTGAAACATTCTAAGGGGGCTTATAGTCTGTCTGCAAACAGTGCTAGGGGGATTTAAACCATTTTAGGTCACTTAAACCGTTTTAAGTTTCTCAGTGTGTCCAGGGCCTATATGTCCTTTTTAATTTATCACTAGATATGGGTGAGGTCCTTGCCAATTGGCTTCAGGCTATTGTTGTCCTAATACACAAAAAGGGGGATCATAGCAATATTACTAATTATCGGCCAATAAGTCAGACTTGCATTTTAGGGAAAGTTATGGAAGGTATAATTAAGGATAGGTTAGAGGCTGATCTCTACACAAAGAACCTGGCGGATGTCACTCCACATAGTTTTAAAGCCAGAAAATCATGACTGACTGCAAATGTGGTGTTTTATGAGCATGTTGGAAAATCATAAACCTGTTGATATTGTGTATCTGGAACTATGCAAGGCATTTGATAAGGTCCCTCATGATGTTCTGCTGGAGACCATGAATTAGGTAGGTTCTTGCTTGTCAGCTCATTAGATGGACCAAAGCATAGTTGAGCAACAGAAACCAGGTCATTTGTGTTCAGGGATACCACTCGGATAGTGGAGATGTGACTGGCGGGGTGCCCCAGGGCTCTGTGGAGGGAGACAATTTTATTTTCTATCTTTATTTTTGACCTAAATGCAAATCTAAAAAGTGTTTCCATCAAATTTGCTGATCATACCAAATTGGGGGTAGATGTCAGCAGGTCGGATGGTCCACTCAATCTTGGGGAGGATCTGACTAAATTGGAAAACTGGGCCAGAACCCATGGAATGTCTTTCAACAAAGTAAAATATGTTGTTGTGCACCTGGGTAGAAATAATCCTTGTACCCGTTATCTACTGGACGGTGATTGCTTAAAAATTGTTACTAGTGAGAGGGACTTGGGCGTGCTTATTAACACCAACTTCAAATTCAGTAACCATTGTACTGAAATGGTAAAAAAATCATCCAGGATAATAAATTGTATGAAAAGGTCAATGTCCAGTAGAAACAGGGCCTGTATTATTCCTATTACCAGGCGTATGTTTGTCCTATATTGGACTATTGCTCCCCATTGTGGAGTCCCTGCTTGTGGAGGGACATTTGATAGAGTTGAGGGGGTACAGAGGAGACCCACTAAGTTGATCAATGGTTTACATCATATGTTTTATGATGACAGGTTGAGAACATTTGAGCTTTATCCTTTGGAACTCAGACACCTTAGGGGAACCTTTTATTAATGTACAAAAACCTGGAGGATAAAGACTAATTAAACGACTTGGGATTGGTCATTAGTTACAGAGAAGCAAGCTTGAGAAGCCATCGAGCACAGTTAATGCTGACCAACCCAAAGGGACTCCTTAAGTGCAGTTTCTTTACCCGGCATATTATTTCCTATTGGAATACCCTACCAAGTTCAGTGGTAGATGTGGACACCTTTAGATCATTTAAGCTTAAACTGGATAATTACCTGTTGGTATGCTACAGGAAAAGTGAGGATCACTGACCCATCGCTGGGAGGAGTACGCTTTGGGCTTATAGCCTTCTGTTCTTCTAATGAATTCCTAGTATGACCTAAATGTGTGAACGTATATAGGTTCTGGACATACATATATATCCCACAGTCGCACCTGGAAACGAGCCTTGGCTCAGTGTGCTTCTTCCAGTTACCAACTTTTAAATATATAAATAAATAAATAAATCTCCTGGTTACCAACTTTGAAATAAATAAATTACTATATATATATATATATGCCTGCAGTCTTCTAATATCATACTCACACAGTAGGGGTAACTTGCTAAACTGCTGTAGTGTCATTCCTCATTAATCTGTTTTTAGAATCACCAGCACAGTGTAACACAGAATAATATACAAGCCTGATCAAGGAAGCCGGACATAGGGGTCAATTAGGACAGAGAGCATTCCATGAGGCTTGTATGGTTTTCTTGACTAAGCACACTGAACCTCTGGAGACAGCAGCTTCCATTACTAATGCTTGCTGGTTGGTTAGCACACCACATACAAAAATACAGAATAATGTTTGGACCTCAGTGTGTTACAAGATTTTTTTTATACCCAATACACCCAGAGGTGTGTGATACTACATAAATCACGAGAGCGAAGCTAGAGTGATTTATAAAAGTATCACACAAGGGGGGAGTAATAAAAATGAGAACAACACTGATGCACATTACTTTTTTTTTTTTTATGTATCACACACCGGGGTGACATTGAGAACAACACAGGTGTCCATTACTTTATTTTTTTTATATAATTACTGTATTGAGAAAAAGAGACATTTTGATAAGCATGGGAATGTGGCTCGTGGGGCAAGGACTGAGTTCCATAATACACAGTCTTCTTCGAGGATATCTCTTTCATCAGGCCACACTTTTTGGAACTATAACCGTGTCAGCTCTAGGATCACACAGAAACTTTGCAAGCCATGGGCTGCTCACGACGGCACCACGCATCAGCATCTACATAAATGTGGACGGCCCCTCATCTCCTCAGTTCTTTTCCAACCATCAATCAGACTCGTCAGACCCACCAACGGAAACGCTGCTGCAAAAAGCAGATGTTTTTCCTTATATCAGTAGTAGCCACTTTTATAGGGATTTCGGCTACCTGTATGCCACCGAATGAACTGTCAAAGATTTTTCGATGATATGACTGCGGAGAGAAAATCTACAAAGACAATGTCAACAAAGTGTGTGTCTGTTGCCTAGGCCTCTCTCACAACATGAAAGCCTATGAGATCTGCTGGGGACTCAACTCTGCTACCAGATGATGCTGAAAGAGGGCTTTGGGGAAATTCCTTCTTCAAAAAGACCTTGGCAGCAGTGGAACAGCAGCTACAGGGTAGCGCCACGTCGCCTTCTTCACCAACCAAATCACAGTTGTTGAAGTCCCAGGACAAATCTTCATCGTCATTGAGGAGCCATAGACACCAGAACAAGGCTTCTCCAGTGAGATCCATGTTGCCCCGGCGGACCACAGGTATTACCCAAACTATGATACTGTCCACTCGGCAGTGCCACCCCTCCAACCATTGACTAGACACCAAGGTCAGGGCTTGGCGTAGGCAAGACCAGGCCTATTACAGCCGGTACAGTGACATCATCACCGGAGATTCAACCTCCGTCATTGACTACTGCAGTCACGACTACAAATCAGAGTGGCGTCAACAAACAGGCAGTACTCCTATCATTTCGGACATGATGTGGAATCTACTACCAGGCCTACCTACCTCTTACAGTGGGCCTGTCCAGAATAGACTACCTCAGCTGCTAATATTACCGGTGTGGTCATCTATTCCCATTGATGAGAATTACGCCGATGAATGTGAATATAATCCTGACCACGTAATGAAGGAGGAGGAGAAAGACTATGCTGATGATAGCTAGCATATACATGGCACAAGCTCAACAGTCTCCTCCTGTGGTGAGGACTCTGTAGTGAATACAGCCAGGTTGCTTCCAGAGGACTCCTCAGTTTTTGCTATGATGCAACAAATGAAAGCTGCTGTGGGCTTTACCTTAGATGAAACTGTGAAAATAAACAAGACCTTAGAGGAGCAGGATTGTACTAAAAAGAACCTGCTGGAGTTTCTGGAGATGCCAGAGTCTCCTCCTACTATTTTCCCTCCCCAATATCCAGCATTGGGGGATGCTACTTATGCAGTCTGGTATAGGCCAGACAACATACAGGCTTTTCCCAGAAAGGCGAACAAAATGTATTCTGCCCCCTCTGGAAAGCCTTGCTATGACAGCCAGCCTGAGACTGATTCAGTGGTGATCACAGCTGCCCGTGATAGACCCAGGGCACCTAGACACCCGAGTTCCCTTTCTCCTGATAAGGAATCCAGGAGGTTGGAAGTACTGAACAGACTTACCTATGCCTCTGCCTCTCTGGGCCTGCATATTGTCATTTACCAGTGACATCCTTAAATAAAGCATGTCGGCTCATCACTGGTGCTCACCGTCTCACCCACACATGTGACCTGTACACTCAGACCGGCTGGCTCCAACTATCAAACCGCATAAAGTTTCTTACCTGCTCCATGGTCAAAAAAATCTACCTTGGCCTTGCACCTTCTGGGGTCTCAACTCTGTTACAACACTGAATTAACAAATGGTGCCTTAGGAGAGCCACGCTACAGCTACTGAAAGTTCCCCACTGTCACACTTCACAGGGACAACGCTCTTTTGCTTATCGAGCACCACTCTGGTTCAATGGCCTCAGCCCAACCATCTCCTCTGCCCCAACTATTGGTGTGTTTAAAACTAGGCTCCGGGACTGTCTCACTACCAACAGCTCCTGTGACTGCCCAACCTAACCTTGTTTCTCCACTTCCCTTTCTGCTCTAGTTGCCCCCCCTCACTGGATTCTACCCTCACATCTTGGTATACCCAATGCTGCACTTTTCACCCTCTCGCCACCCTTCCTACATTCCTTCTCCCCCCACCCTCTTCCCTCTCCCTATGACTCTGGCACTTCTTATCTGTTGTCTGTTTTCTCTGACAAATGCCGCTGGCTGCCTTGTTACAATGCTACCCTTGAACTGTATTAATCTGTACTCTGTTTGCATTGTCCACATTGTTGTAATGCCTGTCTTGATGTTCCCCATAATTTGTATTTCTCTGACATGGAACCTTGTAAAAGAGCCATGGCTCAAAGGTATTTGTAATCCTAGACTTGATAAATAAATAAATACCAGGCCCATATGATCAAATACCAGAATACCCTATGGAGAAAGACTAAGGCCGATGCACAGGCCTTGCCAGAGGGTTCTGCTAAACAGAAGCTAATTAAAACTCTTGCTGCTGGTGCTGATGCGGGTACACACATAGCATATGATATCCCTGATGCCTCTTCCAAGGCTTGGGGGGTGGCGGGGTAACATCCTCTTAAATGTGTTGGGCAGACTAGATGGATCTTGTGGTCCCCTTCTGCTGTCACTTTCTATGTCTCTGTTTCAAGCCCCAGAAACACTTACTGTATTCTGACATATACATTATTGTCATTCCATTGTACGGCCCTGAAGCCAAAATGGTTAATAGAACCTATGCTAAAAATGGAATGCTAAGCTAATGCTCCGTTTTCAAACCACTGTCCCTGGCAAACATTCTATAACCATCAGAATTTTTTACTCCACTTGACCAGTACAGACGCCTCAGAGAGCTCTCCTTCATCTTTCTTGAAGATATTATTTTCTCAGTTTTTTGAAGTAAAATTTTATTTCTGTTCGTGTTTAAGCTCTGTCCTTGAGTTTACAGGTAGTTTTACGGTTTCTTGGTTCATCTAACCGGGAGGAAACCGAACATTTATTTACATTTGGAAAGGTAAAATTTCTGTACTTTATTCTTTCCCTGGGCCAGTTGTCTCTTTGTTTAATTTTTGTAGGAACCGGGGTAACCCTCGGCTTTCTCATTGGTCGCTAAACCGACCTCACACACAAAAAAATAAAAATAGAGACCTTTGTTTGTATGTATGGGTTTCTGACATACAGAAGGCCCATTTTTAGGGTTTTCTACTGGTATGTCACTACCCAAGAAAAGAACCAGCCCAACAGGTTTCCAGCATTGTACTGTACAGAGTGTGGTGAACCATTTGCTAAAGCTGATCCACATTTGGTCTGTATTTTCCACCTAGGGTTTGACCACCTAAAAGCTGATTGTGAAATTTGTAAAAACTTCCCTCAGTTGACGCTTGATAGGCGATTGAACTGACTGAAGGAAAGAATGTCCAGAAAGGCTGCTGACCCAGCTTTGGATAAACAGGCTCCTTCTCAGAAAGAAAAGACCAAGGAACCGACAGATCAGCCCTCTGACCAGGGTGAAGGTTCCTCAGTTAAGAAGCAAACCGCAGATGCTGCCGTTAAACCGGCAAGTTCTGCTAAGGAGAAGGAGAAACACTCGGTTAAGGAACTGCAACTTACAACCGCATCAGTTCCTACTGCCTAGGAAATAGCTGATGCCATTACAATTATCCAGGTGCTGCAAGCCGGTACCTCGGTCCTGGTTCACAGACCCGGTTCAGGATCTGGGTTCCCCCTCAGTTCCCAGTTCCGTTGAACAATACTCTGATGTCTATGTTGAAGGTGATAGTGAAGCTGAGGGGGGAGGAGGATGATGATAACGACTTTGGGGAGCCCCTTGAACCAGATGTTTCCCCTGATCCTCACCATCCTGACTCCCCTGACAAGGGAGCTGAGGATTTTTCTTCACAATTTGCTTTTATGAAGCAAGTGGCACAGACTCTGGACCTCTCAACCCAGGAAGCAACAGAGGAGGAGGAGGAGTCAGGCTATATAGAGATGATGGATGTGCCAGCAACAAAAAGGTTGTTGCCCATCCATCCTTAAATCCCTTAAGAGGCAAGCTGCCAGGATTTTACAGACCCCCACTTCTATCCCACCAGTTGTTAAAAAGGTGGACATGAAGTACTGGTCGCCAAGGCTGGGGCCGAATTCCTTTTTGGGCATCCTAGCCAAGAAGTGGTGGTACAGGCTGCTGCTTGTGACAGAGTAGGTATTCCCCTGGCATCACACCCACCTGACAAGGATTCCAGGAAAATGGACTCTGTGGCTAAGAAATCCTACCTGGGCTCCTCTTTAGCCATTAGACAGGCCACTTAACATGGCTTATGTGGCCAGATATCAAAAATGTCTTTGGAACACAGTGCTGGAGATTGCCAAGGCTTGCCCTGCACCCATGGCATCAGACCTGGTGGAAGCAGCAAAAAAGGGCATTGAAGCTTCTAAGTGCCAATTTAGAATGGCAGTGGATGCTAACAATATTGCTGCCAGGCAAATGGCAACTTTAGTATCTCTGAGGAGGTTTGCCTGGCTAAGGGCCACTAACCCATCACAGGACATTCAGGCAAAGGCCCTGGATTTTCCTTGTGAGCCCACATCCCTCTTTGGTGAGTAAACAGAGGCCTACATAAAAAACATGGATGAGTATAAGGTGGCCTACAAGAATGCGACTGCTAAGGAAAAGGCAGCAGTGCCCCAAAAGTATCAGAGTAGAGGGGGTAGGGATAAAACCCACTACAGACCCTTTTTTTCGAGTGTCAAGTCTTACCAGCCTATTAACCTCAGAGAGGTTTCTTCACAGGCAGAGGCAGGAGGGGCAGCAGCCAAGCTGGCCCCAGCACTCAGCCCAGTGCACAAATGAAGCAGACTCCCTGAGTGGTCTACCAGGGTCACCTCCCCACTTCCAATAGGGGCAGGCTGGCCCACTATCTCCAGGCTTGACAAACCCATTACCACAGATGAGTGGATCCTGGAGGTAGTGGGCCAGGGTCTCGCTCTCAGTTTCAAGGCTCTGCCCAAGCTGAGAGCAAGAGTTTTCAGACCTGCCACCCTATCAGAAGCAGCTCTGTTGGAGGAGGAAGTAGCAAAACTCCTTCAGGACAAGGCAGTAGAGCCTGTCCCCTTTTTTTCAAAAGGGGAAGGATCTTCACTCAAGATACTTCCTCACACTAATGAAAACGGGAGTGGGGACCCATTCCGGATCTCAAACATTTAAACAAGTATTTGACAAAACCAAAGTTTAAAATGGTCACTTTGGCTATCATACTCCCCACACTCAGAAAGGGAGATTGGTTGGCATCTCTGGACCTGAAAGAGGCTTACTTCTACATTTCAATTAGGCATTCTCACAGAAAATACCTCTGGTTCAGATTGCTGATAGGTCACTACTAGTACAAAGCCATGCCTTTCAGCCTGACTTGTGCTCCAAGGTGTTCACCAAATGCCTAGCAGTAGTGGTGGCACACTTAAGGAGGCAAGGGGTTATAGTATTCCCGTACTTGGATGACTGGCTGTTGGTAGGTCAGTCCCCCCAACAAGTCAAACAGTCAGGCACTGGTCACCACTCATGATACCCAGCAGGCATTAGGCTTCCTGGAGAATCAGAATAAAATCAGTGCTGACACCAGTGCAGCTCCTGGAGTTCGTAGGAGCAGAGTTGGGCACCTTAAAGGGAAAGACCTTCCTTCCTCAGGCAAGGGTGAACAGTCTAGGTCAGTTAGCCAGCTGTTTCCAACTGCATACCCCTAGACCAGCAAGACATTTTCTTTAGTTGTTGGGGCACATGGCTGCAGTAACAGTGCCAGGTTCCAGATGAGGGACATTCAGTTCCACCTCAGATCTCACTGGTTCCAGAGAAGAGATTCCCTGTCAAAAATGGTACCGGTCACAAGGACCCTTCTCCAAGCACTACAGTGGTGGCAGGAAAAAGACAACCTCAGGGAAGGTGTACCTTTCATTCAGTTGCCACCATCAACAGTCTTAACAATGGATGCCTTCCTCCTAGGATGGGGTGCCCTCCTAGGGAAGCACACTGCTCACAGTACCTGGCTCCAGCAGGAGTCTCTGCTTCATATAAACCTGCTGGAACTCAGAGCAGTGTATCTGGGTATTCAGTCCTACGCTTCACTGCTTCAAGGCGAGGTGGTTCAAGTCAGAACAGACAATACCACCACAATGTACTACATAAGCAAGGGGGCACAAGGTCGTCTTCCCTGTGCTCAGAGGCCATGAAAGTGTGGATCTGGGAATTTCCCTCTCAGCAGTTCATCTCCCAGGGAAGGACAATGTTCTAGCAGATGCCCTCAGCAGGATCAACCGGAACCCCCGTGAGTAGTCACTAAACAGGTAGATCCTGCAAGTGGTGTTCAGGAGGTGGGGCACCCCAGAAGTGGGTCTCTTCGCAGCTCCAGACAATCACCGGCTGCCACAGTTCTGTTGCAGGCATCTTGTAGTGGGCACTGTCCCTCTGGACACAGTGCTGGTGGATTGGACAGGGAAGTTCCTGTGCGCCTTTCCTCCATTTCCCCTGTTGCTCAAAGTACTGAACAAGCTCAGGGTTCAGCCAGTGACAGTGATCCTCATTGCTCCAGACTGGGCCAGATAGCCCTAGTATTCTTTGCTGTTGACCCTGTCAATATCCAAACCAATCTCCCTACCCAGTAAGCACAACCTACTGGCCTTCTCTCAGAGCAGGATCCTTTACCCCAATCTCCAGTCCCTTAGACTCGAGGCTTGGCACTTGAGGACCTAGAGTACACTGATTTGCACCTCTCTGAAGGGGTGCTAGAAGTCCTTAGGGTCTCTAGAAAGCCCTCTACCAGAGAAACGTACACCTCTAAGTAGAAGAGGTTTTCCATCTGGTGTCAGGGAAAAGGGATAGACTGCTGCCAGGCTGACTTGTCAGTTGTTGTAGTTTATCTGGTACACCTTCATTATCTCGGCCTGTGGTCTTCCGCACTCAAGGTGTACCTAGCAGCTGTTTCTGCTTACTACTCGGCTGGCAAAGGGTCATCCCTGGTTGCTAACCAGGTCTTCAGGAAGTTCTTCAAGGGCCTCCTGCACTTATATCCCCTCACAGGGAACCCACACCAGCATGGGACCTCAATATTTGCATTGGCCAGCTAATGCAACCCCTGTCTGAGCCCATGTCTTCAGCAGAGCTTAAGTATGTAACATGGAAAACAGTGTTTCTGGTAGCAGTAACCTCAGCCAGGAGGATTGGTGAGCTTCAGGCTTTGTCCACTGAGCCTGCTTGTATAGCAGTTCATAGGGACAAAGTAGTCCTCAGAACCAACAGAAAATTTCTGCCCAAAGAGACTTCCACCTGAATCAGTCCATTACTTTGCCAGTCTTTTTCACTGACCACTCCAGTTCAGGGGAGCATAGACTGCATAGTCTGGATGTCAAGAGAGCCATTAGCTACTACTTGGATCACACAAAGGGCCACAGACAGGATAGCACCCAGCTCTTCCTGACCTATGGAGAAGTGAGGAAGGGCAAGTCTGCCTCAAAGAGGATTATTGCCCGTTGGATTGTTGCTTGTATTCAGTTCTGTTACAGCAAAGTAGATAAAGAACCCCCTGCAGGCCTTAGGTCCCACTCTACAAGGGGTGCAGCTGCAAGAGATATCCCTTTTGTTGGAAATTTGTCAATCAGCTACCTGGAAAACAGTTCACACCTTTATCAAACACTACAGCCTGGATACCCAGGCCAGAAGTGATGCTAGGTTTGGCACATCAATAATGCAGAGCCTGTTTCCCAAATAGGTTCTGTACCCTCCTCCAAAGGTAACTGCTTGGGTAGTCTGCAAATGTCAGAATACAGTAAGATTTCCTGGGGCTTGAAGAAAAAATTACTTACCATAGTAATCTTGTTTCTTCCAAGGGAATCTTACTGTATTCTGAGCTCCCACCCTTCCTCCCCTGCTAGAACCTGTAGGCACTGCAGCAGAGCTGTGCATGCAGTTGAATCCTGTGGGTGCTTCTTTATTGGGCTTAGTGACTTGAGTCTTGGTCTTTGCCCACATTTTAAACAAAAAGAGGGAGTGTTTATTAGGGGTTTGTTAATTAGTTATTAGTTGTTAGTATAGCAAAGACAGCTTGTTATTTTTGCATGCTCCATAAGAATCTGACGGTTATAGAATGTTTACAAGGGACAGTGGTTTGAAAACCGAGCATGAGCCTAACATTCCATCATTAGCATAGGTTCTGTTAACCATTTCGACTCTGGGACAGTACAATGGAAGGACAATACTGCATATGTCAGAATACAGTAAGATTCCCTTAGAAGAAAGATTACTGTGGTAAGTAGTTTTTTTCTTATGGCCTCAGACATCTGTCTCAGATGGTATTCGGCTCAGGGTAGCAGGTTTTGCCACCGATGTGCAGCAAACAGTTCTCAGTGCCCCATTTAAGGGACAGAAACTGTTTGGCCATGATGTGGAAGATATTTTGAAAAATCGTCATTGGACAGAACTCTTAAGTCAGTGAAAGCCCTGTACCATACTTAAGGTACGGGTAGGAGCAGGTGTAATTTTCTCCAGTCTGCTGTCAGAGGACACTGACAGGGCTACAGACAACAGGGTGGAGGCAGTGGTACAAGGGCCTTGCCAGTACCCCATCCCCCTGAATGCCCATTCAAAGACACCCGGAGGTGTTGGAGCCAGTGGCTATGCCCCCATGCTGGCTTATTCTGACTCCTCATACATCTCCAAACCACCTTACCTCCAGAGGTGGCTGTAGGGGATCACCTGTTCCTCCATCTGGATTACTGGAAGATGGTGACTACAGATGAATGGGCACTGGAGATTGTAGAGAAGGGGCATGCTCTGGAGCTTCTGGACAACATTCCAGATCATCCACCAGTTGTGACAACATATCCACCAGGGCAGATGTCTCTGTTGCTAGAGAAAGTACAGACCCTGCTTCAAAAATGGGCCATAGAACCTGTACCTCCTAGATAGAGGCACAAAGGGTTTTATTCCAGGTACTTCCTCATCCCAAAGTGAACAGGAGATCTGAAGTCTGTTCTAGATCTTGGGGGCCTTATCTTCTTCATAGAATACAAGAAGTTTCAGGTGGCCTCTGTGCAGGGTCTCCTTCCCGTACTGCAATCAGAGGATTGGATATGCTCCCTGCACATGAAGGATGTCTATCTCCATATCAAGGTCAAGAAACATCACAGGAAATATCGAGAATCTCACTTCGAGGGAGAGCTCTTGCAGCAGGCAATAACCATCAGGACTCTGCCGCCAGGCACTAGGACCCCACGGAAAAATTCTAGCTGATAGTTTATGGTGGGTGACGGCCCCCCCCGTTGGCCCCACCCCTGACGTCGCCTAGGGCATAAAGGGGTGGTCCCCTGGCACCACCTCAGTTTTTTTTCCCCACCGTCGACTCGTGCATTTCAGCTCCACGGATGCCTCCTGCTTCCAGTCGACCGCCATTTTCGCACTTCACGCAGTTACGCTTTTTTGCCTGTTTTTTCGCAGCCTAGTAGTATACGTCTTCCCCGTCAACTTCATTGTCAGAGCGGCAAAAATCTAAGTATGCATGTGGCAAGCAGATCCCGATGAAAGACGGCCATTCCTCCTGTCTTCTGTGCCTGGGATCTGATCACAAGCCGGACAACTGCCCATATTGCCTTAGCTTTAATTGTAGCACCCACATCCACCACCTGAAGACCTTGAAAGCCTATCTTTTGGAACAACAAGTAGCCTCCGTGCAGAAGACCCACTTGGGACACAGCTCATCTTCTTACTCAGAGGGACCTCCCCTGGGACCCGATCACAAGCTGGACGACTGCCCGCATTGCCTTAGCTTTAATTGTCACACCCAAATTCGCTGCCTGAAGACCTTGAAAGCCTATTTTCTGGAACAAGTATCCACCATGCAGAAGTCCCACTTGGGACACAACTCGTCTTCTTCCTTAGCCAGAGGGACCTCCCCCAGAGAGGAAAAATCTAGCGGGAAGCACCATCACCAAGACAGGGACAGATCCGGATCAGAATCCCACCTCCAGGTCCCTGCATCATTCTTCAAAGTGTACCACTTCTGTCTCGAGGCTGGACTACACCCCTCTGGTTTTTCTTGCTCTCCCTTGGTTACCGTCGAGGAAACTTACTGCCTCTACCCAGACGTCAGGTGGGGAGTCTTCAGGCCAATGGCCGTCCAAGGCCTCCATTCCCCTAACTATCCGGCTCCACAAACACTTGCATGGGCTTAAGTCAGGTGGGTCCACCCACTCTGGCGGCAGGTTGGAGCCCGCTATCCATAAGGATGTAATCTCAGGGTTGTTGGTCAAGACCACAGGGCCCGACGACACCAGGAGGCATCACGAGCACGAACTCCAGAAGAGACCTCGCTCACTTTCTAAGCTGGCGTCGGCCAGGGGCTCCGGACTGACATTAGGCTACTTCAGCCACAGACTCGAACTCAGAGCCAGAGCAGATGACACCCTGCAAACCGTCGCCTGACCCACAAGGCTCTAAGAAGTCTCTGTCCTCTAAAGAGTCCAAGAATACAGTGCCACATACTATGTCATCACCTCACTCTAGGGTGCCAGATGACCAGACACCAGTGCACCTGATCCCGGAGGAGGAGACACCAATAGACCTGACATCTGATGCAACGGCACAGTCAGGTCTGATGGCAGGGAGTTCTAAGCCTACGGATCTGACGCCAAGGCCTAGGAACATTTCTATGGTACCTCTCGCAGAAGTGGGAGCTCAGTTTACAAGTTGGTGGAACACCATAAAAGGGGATCTGCTGCCCAGACTGCCAGAGCCGACCTTGATACCGGCTCCATCTAAGCAGCCTTCCCCACCTCCACGTAAATCGCCTTTGCCAACCCCGACGCCAGCCCGCTCTTCTCCTAGTGGCTCAGACCAGGGATCCCCTGGGCGGTGGAGGCATGGATGTCACCCATCATCCTGATCCTTCTCCAGACACCAGAGCTGCTCTAGTGAATGCCAGCCCAGATATTCTGATTTGTCTTCATAGGGGTCCAGTGTGGATTTATCACCCTATGACTCTTTGGATGAAGGACTGTCACTTCCATCTCTGGATCCCAGGAAGGATTCACCAAGGTCTCCTCCTGATGATCCCACCTTTTTAGATGTGATGAGGCACGTCCAATTTCTAAATCAGTTGGAAACAGAGGATCTAGATCCTGAGAGATGTCGTCTGGAAAAGTTCTTGAGGAGCAAGTGACTTAAAGCCTTTGGTCATTCCAGCATTAGTGGAGCCCTTCAAGGATGTTACAAAACTAGCCTGGAAACATCCCTCAACGACCTCAGTGGTACCTAAGAAATCTGACTGCCTGTATTGCAAACATAGAGAGGAACCACATTTGAGTGAACAGCCGAAGGCCGACTGCATGGTCCTTACTTTGGTACATGGTTGGACCCAAACAAACGAGTTCTGAACCTCCAGATAGAGAATCAAAAAGATAAATCAGCTTGGCTGCAAGGTCTGCTCCTTGGCCACTTGCACTGTAAGGTCACTCAACTTCCTGGCACACATGGTCATGTACCAAAAGTCCCTATGGAACAAAACTATGGACCTAGCCAGGTCCCAGCCTGACTCCCCAGCTAAGATGGAACTCTTAGCCATCTTACAGTCCAGTGATGACGTGGGGAAATGTGTCCTCCGGTGTGAATACGACTCAGCAGACACTGCAGCCAAGGCAGCCACCTTGGGGGACTGCTTCTGGCATTATTCTTGGTTAAGGGTATTGGGCTTCCGGCAGGATTTGCAGGATGCTATCCTGGACATTCCCTTTCAGTGTTCGGTCCTTTTTGGTCAGGAGACAGAAGACTATCACTGGGCTGTAGGACTCTTGGGGAAGGGGGGGCTGTTTCCAGTGTCCACAGATTGTGCAGGTTACAGCGGGCCCCATCTTGGCATTGGCCCTTTCATAGACAGTAAGGTCAGCAAGCAAGGAGGCAGCAATAGTGAGGGGGATACAAAAGAAAAATTTCAGCTGGCCCACCAGTGCAGAGGTAGTGCGTCTGTCTGCGACGCCGACGATCTAGGTTCGGGAACAGACTCTTGACATTGGAGGGCTGGCGGTGGGAAAGGATTGAGCATCCTAGGGACTGTCTCTTCTCTGAGGGGGATGGGGGTTAGTTATGCACCTATGGACCCTAACAATGGCTGAGGGGGATCCGCTGTGCAGCTGCCCGTACTAGTGGGGCCAGGGAAAGGACTGCGGCCATCATTGCACGTGGATGTCCTGTATCTGGACTCAGTAAGGCATTCAATTTTGTGCCACATGGGAGGCTGGGAAGTAAGAAGGCACAGGGGTGGGTGCAAAGCTGGTGAGATGGGTAGGGAACTGGCTTCAGGGAAGGCAACAGAGAGTACTGGTGGGTGGGGAACTCTCACACCCAAGGGTAGTAACGAGTGGTGTTCCACAGGGCTCAGTGTTGGGATCAGTGTTTGGGATATTCATTGCAGACATATCATTGGACATCAAGAGCAAGATCAGTCTGTTTGCTGGTGATACCAAGATGGGAGCGGTGGTGGACAACCTAGGGGGATGGCAGGGGTTGCAGGATGATCTGGCAAAGCTTGAAACCTGGTCAGACACCTGGCAACTGGAGTTTAATGCCAAAAAGTGCAAGGTGCTGCATTTTGGGGTGAAGAACCCAAGGAGGAGTTACCAGCTGAGGGGAGTGCAGCTAGCCCAGACAGAGGAGGAGAAGAAGGATCTGGGGGTGCTCATTACAGGGTCAATGAACAATTCTGCAAAATGTAGGAAGGCAGCTGCAAAGGCCAACAAAATGCTGGGTTGCATTGCAAGGGGTATATCATTGAGTTGGGAGGAGGTGATTCTGCCACTGTATAGGTGATTAGTTAGACCGCACCTGGAGTACTGCGTGCAGTACTGGTGCCCGTATCTGAAGAAGGACATTAAGTTACTGGAGGGGGTGCAGCACAGGGTGACAAAGATGATCAAGGGGCTGGGGGGACTTGTCATATGTGAGGAGGCTGAGGGAGTTCAACATGTACTTGCTGGAGGCGAGGAGGACAGGGGGACATGATTGAAACCTTTAAGTACATGAAAGGAATAAAGACAGGTACAGAGGGGCTGTTCAAAGTAAGGGAGGGAGGGAGGGAAGGGACACCAGGGGCCATGATATGAGACTGGAAGTAGGAAGGTTCAGGAGGGAGACGAAGAGACACTTTTTTACAGAGAGGGTGGTAGCTAGGTGAAATGCGTTACCTACAGAAGTGGTATCTAGTAGAACAGCGGACTGCTTCAGAAGGGGCTAGGACAGGGCAGGGGAGGGTCAGTGGAGGGCAGCTGCAGGATCAGGGTGCTAGCTGCATATTCAGGCAGACTTGATAGCCCTCTGGGCCCTTTATCAGGTGGCAAATTTCATATGTTCGTATGTCACCACCCCCTATACAGCACACAAAATACCAGCACCGAGCATGAAGCCCCACTCCGCTGCCAACAGTGTCCGCTTGGTGGGGTCCGGTTCTGTGGCCCCACCCTGGGAGTAAGCCAGGGCACATTACTGTTAACCTTGGGAGGGGCACCTTCCTCATGGCCCTGCCCAGGAGGATAAGCCTGGCATGGGAGGCAGCGAGCATGAGCTGGCAGATCTCCTCATGGGGTTCACAAAATGGGAGCCAAAAAAAAAAGCTCCCCCTCAATCAGCAGGGGGCACAGGGACCAAGAAATGCCAACAATGCCAGAGCTCCCTTGCCCACCCCAACAGTCTCTGCATGACACTCTGCCTGCCTCCCTTCCTCCAGCGGAGCTTCGGGGAAGGCAGTAGGAGGGCGATTCTCCCTCTACCTCTCAGGCTGCTCCAGCATCATGTGTTCCAGGAGTCCAAAACACCTTTGCTGACAGCCTAAGCCGCTGTCTGTCTCAGGCTCATGAGTGGGAACTGCTACAGACTGTAGCAGATAACCTTTTTCAAAAGATGGGTACTTCCAGAGCTGGATCTCTTTGCGTCCCCGCTCAGTGCCAAACTACCCAGTTTCTGCTTGTTAGATCCAGGGCCTCATGTTTTCTGGTGAGACGCGTTCTCCCTCTCTTGGACAGGTAAGTACTGTGTCTCTATGCCTTACCTCCATTCTCTCTACTTCAGAGGGTACTGCTCAAGCTGCAGGCGGACCAAGCAGACATGATTCTGATAGCCCCATTCTGGCCTCGTCAGATCTGCTTTCCATTACTTCGACAGCTGGTGCTAAAGCTTCCAGTACCTCTGCCCCTGTCCTCACACTTGCTTTCCCAAGAGCATGGGACACTGGTGCACCCAGATCTCAAATCCATGCACCTGCATGCATGGCTCCAACAGACTTAGCCAGGAGCTGATATGAAGTTTCTTCAAGAATAACAAAACGTTCTCGTGGCAGCCAGGAAACCTTTGACCAGGGCCATGTATGCCAAGAAATGGGAATGTTTCTGCCTATGGGCTTCCGCCCATCATCTGGACCCTTTCACCTACCCAGTGAGCTCGGTCCTGGGGTATCTTATTTCCCTTTCTGACTCGGGTCTAGGCTATTCTTAAATAAAGGTACATCTTTCAACAGTATCAGCCTATCATGTGCCAGTGGACGGCAGAACCCTGGCACAGTCGGACTTATCTTATACCTTTTTGAGAGGTATGATGCATATTAAGCCACCCATATGAGACCCTATTCCCCCATGGGATCTTTTATTCATCTTAGCAAAACTTACGTTGCCCTATTTTATTTTTCACAGGGACAGGGTGTCCCTGCGCACTAATCCTAAGTTCTTTCCGAAGGTGGTGTCTGAGTTTACTCTTAACCAGGACATTCATCTACCTGTCTACTACCCAGAATACTCGAATTGAGGGGAGGCCCTGTTACATACTCTGTATGTTCATAGAGTTCTTCATTTTTATGTAGACCATACCCGGTCTTCCAGGAAAACTGATCAGCAGTTTGTGTCTTTCGCCCTGAGAATGATAAGGGCACCAGTGACTAAGTAGACATTGTCCAAATGGTTGGTCAGTTGCATAGTGTTCTGCTACCAAAAGTATAACAAACCTTTACTGGGCTCGGTTAAAGGTCACTCCACCAGGGGTGTTGCCACTTCATTTGCATCCCTACGAAATGTCTCCGCAGCGGATCTCTGTGCTGCAGCCACTTGGAGTTCTTTTCATACATTCATCAAGCACTACAGTTTGGTCATTGCTTCTAGAAGGAGGGCAGGCTTTGGCCTAGCTGTTCTCCAGGGACTGCTGTCTTAGGAGCTCCTGTTGATTAATATATCCACCACCCTTCTGACCTGGATCATGTCCTTGTACTGCTTGGGACTCAGTCTTGATGGTTATTGCCTGCTGCAAGAGCTGTCCCTCGAAGTGTGAGAGTACAGTTACAAAAAGAACTTACCATAACAGTAGATCTTTGAGAAGAGCTTTTGTAGAAGGCATGCTTTCCTTCCCTCCTTCCCCCGGTTATGTATGGATAATTTCTTCTCCCTTTTGGGGATGTTAGAACCTCCTCGGTTCCCCATCCTTCATGCAAGCCAGGTCTCCAGCAGGCGAATTGAGGTGGTGCTGGGGGACTGGCCCTTTATGCCCTAGGTGACGGGGGTGGGGCTGACGTCAGGGTTGTGGTTCCCCTGCCACAGACTACTAGCTAGAATTTTTCCGCGGGGTCCTAGTGTCTGGTGGAATAGTCGTGATGGTTGTTGCCTGCTGCAAGAGCTCTTCTCAAAGATCTACTGTTATGGTAAGTTCTTGCGTAACTGTACTTTCCTATTCCATAGGGAGCATTACTAGTTCAGAGTGTTGCACTTTGGCTTGTCTTCTGTGCCACAGGTGTTTACCAAGTGCTTGGTAACGGTGGCAGCAGCTCTTAGCAGGGAAGGTTCGTATGCCTTTCTCTACTTGGATGACTGGCTATTAAAGGCCCACTCAAGGGCCAATTACTGCAGGCTTTAGCTCGAACCAAACAGATGTTCGATGCTGCTGGGGTGACAGTCAGCATACCAAAGTCTATACTGACACCCTGCCAGTGCCTCTGCAGTACACAGAGGCAGTGCTGTCTAGGGCCGAGGGTTCTGCATTTCTGCTGCTGGACAGGGCAAACTGATTGCTTACACAAGCACATTTGGTACATGACAGTTGTTATGTCTCAGCAAGGACATTTCTACACCACCTGGGCATTATGACAGCAATCATTGTCACAGTGCCACTGGCCAGGCTTTGCATGCGGATCCCACAGTGGACTCTTGAGAGTCCAGTTGGACCAACTAACAGATGGTGTCGAACAAATGATTCTAGTAATGTCTCCATTGTGCAAAGCACTGAAGTGGTGGATGGAACACAGTAACCTGCTCAAGGGCATCCCATTTTTGACTCCTACCCCACATCAGATCCTCATTACGGATGCCCCTGGATCTGGATGGAGAGCCCACCTAGGACCTCTTCAGATGCAAAGCACATGGAACCAGGTGGAGTGCACTTTGTTTACAAAAGTCCTGGAAATGAGAGCAGTCCTATACAGGCTCCAGGCATTCCAGGACCACTTGTCCCCAGGTTGTCTGCTAATACAGATGGACAATATTGGTGTGATGCACTACATCAGCAAATTAGGGGGGACTCATTCTTATCTGCTGTGCAGGGAGGCAGTGAGAGTTTGGTATTGGGTTTTGGGACACAGCTGAGAACCATCAGCAGTACGTGGTCCAGGTGTACAAAATATCTCTGCTAATAAATTAAACGGGTCACAGTTCGGGGTGCATGAGTGGGAACTGCTGACCTTGGTAGTCAGCGACCTTGTTTGCAAGATGGGATCATCCATAGTCATACCTTTTTGCGTCCCCATACAATGCAAAACTGGGGGTTTCTGTTCATTCACTCCAGGGCCTGGAGTTTTCCGGCGAGATGTGTTGCCCCTCTCCTGGAAACTGAGGTTTCTGTATGCCTTCCTTCCCTTTCTGCTAATTTGGATAGTATTTCCAGTTTCCATTTTATTGATCAGCTATAAGCCATTACAATATCAAAATAAAAGTTTACATACAATACTTAGGTGCATAGAAATTGTCGGCAGATGAGGACCGCTAGGCCCATCTAGTCTTCCCATAAGCCCTAAACATGTATACAGTCACTGATCCCTAGTGATCAATGGCTTTTCATCACTCCCTCTCCACCCAGTGTTCCCTTGTGCCTGTCCCAGGTGTGTTTGAACCCCTCCACTGTGCTTGCCCCCACTGCCTCTTGTGGCAGACTCTTCCAAGCGGCCACCACCCTCTCTGTGTAGAAACACTTCCTCACATTACCTCTTAATCTACCCCTTCCAATTTCACATTGGGTCCCCTTGTTCTGATATCTTTTCTACATTGGAAAAGATCCTCCACCTGCACATTGTTTATGCCCTTGAGGTACTTGAAAGTTTCTATCATGCCCCCAGTGAGTACATATTGAGGACTCTTAGTCTCTCTTCATATGTTTTGTGATGCAAACCATGCACTATTTTTGTCTCCCTTCTCTGGATAGCCTCCACCCTATCTTATGTCCTTATGCATGTGTGGTCTCCAGTATTGCATGCAGTATTCCAGGTGAGGCCTTACCAGTGTTTTATACAATGGCATCAATACCTCCTGTCTCCTGCTAGTAATGCCTTTGTCTGTGCACCCCAGCATGCCACTGGCCCTTCCTGCAGCCTTTGCGCACTGCTTTGATACCTTAAGGTCATCATATAATCTCATATCTTCAGATGCAATAAATAAAAAATTCAGATTATAAAATTATTAGTGCAATTCAACATTTAATACATTCTAAGGAGACACTAAAACTAATTTATAGTTTATAGCTATACATAGATATTATTTATTCTCATTTTGTCTGTACATATGTACAGCTGTCTGTCAATTAAAACATTTACTCATTCACCCCAAGTTGGTCATAAATGTAAAGTGGCCAAAAAGCCATTGATCTTCAAAATAATAGTATTATCCTGTGTATTAAAAAGAAAACAAACAATATGGTCAAGATGGAGGCCGAGACCACTGAGAACAGAACCAAGCCATTCTTGTCTGCTTTCAAACAACATGAAGTCTTGCTATATTATGACAGTAGCAGTTTGTCCCACCACTAGAACTGCTCCGGAGGTGAAATGGTTAATACCATTCCAAAATAGAACTTTGAGCACGAGCTCTAAGAAGCAGCTCTATCTGTGTAATTTCAAACCTGAACTGTCAGATTCTTTACTCCGCCTCAGTGAACAGTCGCTCCGGAGATTTCTCCTACTGCTCGGTTCATTTCTCGGTTTAAACAGTGTTTTCTCGGTTCGATTCACGAGAATAGTTTTATTTTAACCATAAAACCGTTCGGTTCAAGCTCTGTCTGTGGTAATCGCAAGTAAATTAAAGGTTTTGTCTGCATGGAACTTGTAAGTTTATCGGTTCGGTTTTGAACCGATCAGCTGATTTAAAACTTATTTACTTTAAGTTTAACATTTTAGAGTGCGGTTCCGGTTCTTATGGGTTCTAAAAAAGCGGATTTTTATTACGTTTTTCCAATACCGATGACACGGTTAGGAAACCGAGTATGGGTGTTCTTCCTGCACTGCCGCTTAAAGGGCAAGTTTTCTGGTTAGGCTGGCATTATGTCTGAGAAACCCAAAAGAAAACCGGGCCCTGGGTTTCAACACTGTGATGTCTGTGGGAGTCTTTGCAAAGGCTGACTTCCACACCTGTCTGTGTCTGAGGTTTGACCACCTCCAGTCAGACTGCCAGATATGTAAGAATTTCCCTGCAGCCACCCTGGAAAAGAGATTGGGCAGGCTCAGGGAGCAGGGGCCAAAAAGTCCGCTGACCCGGATACAGCCCGGTTCGGTGCCAACCGAACCGGAGGGAGTGCCTCTGACCAGGGCGAGACTTCCTCGGCAAAGAAAAGCTGGTTCTGAGGAACCAATTCCAGTAAAGAAAAAGAAAGTCAGCAGGTTTGGAGTCCAAAACCCCTTCTCCAACTGCTGCAGAGATAGCAAAAGCCATACAAATTGTCCAGTCACTGTCTCAGGTTCTGTCCGAACCGCCACTATCTGGCAAAAGGTCGGTTCGTCCGGTTCCAGTGGTTCAGGAATATGATGTTGAGGAATTTTATGAACCAGAGGAGGGGGAGGATGATTATGAACAGTATGAATGTGGCTGGGAAGGTCTGGGTGTGCCCATTGAACCGGACATTTCCCCAGACAGACCTCTAGAATCTCCCCCTATGCTATCTGAGTCCCCATCTCATTTTATGTTTTACAAAAAAGTTGCTGAAACTCTCCAGCTTCCCTTGGAAGAAGCTGTGGATGAGCAAGAGGAGCCTGATTTTGTAGAAATGATGGATATTCCAGAGTCTAGGAGATTGTCTATTCCTTTGCATAAGTCTTTTAGGAAGCAAACAATAAAAATTTTAAAAGCTCCTAATTCTGTACCTCCTGTAGATAAAAAGATGGACAGAAGGTACACATTGTCAGGTCCTGATACAGAATTCCTTTCTCAGCAATGCAGTCACGTTGGGGTAGTTCAGGCTGCAGCCTGTGATAAAGCTAGTATCCCCCTGGCTTCAAATCCTCCTGACAAGGATTCCAGGAAGATTGATGCCATGGCGAAAAAACAGTATATGGCAGCCTCTCTGGGACTCAGGCAAGCAAATTATATGGCTTATGTAGCTAGGTATCAGAAATCTAGATGGGATACTGCTATGGAATTAGCCAAAGCAAGCCCATGGCCAGCTGGCTGTGAACTAGAACAGGTGGCTGCTGATGGCATTGAGGGCTTCTAAGGTACAGTTTCATGCTGCTGTGGATGTTAATGATGTTTCCTCTAGGGTCATGGCCACATCTGTAACTTTTAAGTGAGTTGGCCTGGCTCAGGTGTACTAGTCTGTCACAGGATACCCAGACTAAGGCTATGGATTTTCCTGTGGTGGGAAATTCTCTGTTTGGGGAGCAGACAGAGAATTACATGAAAAGATGGATGAATATGGGACTACTTACAAAGTGCCCAAGCTAAGGAGTGGCAAGCCACTCCTCAGAGGCATACCCCCAGGGGTAGGGGTAGGCCTTTTCACAGGCCTTTTTACCAGACTCAGGCCTCCTCTGCCTGTGCTCAGAGGGGCTTCTTCAGAGGCAGAGGCAGACGAGGGGTGGGCAGGCCTGCTCCCACCCCTCAGCCTAAAGCTCCTGCTAAGCAGACACCCTGATGGGGTGCCCAGGGCCGATTCTCCTTTACCGGTAGGGGGCAGGCTGGCTTACTTCAGTCAGAACTGGGCTTCTTTAACCTCAGACATGTGGGTTCTGGAAGTAGTAAGCCAGGGTCTGGTTCTCAGCTTCAAAAAGTTTCCCAAGTTGAGAACCAGACTTTTTCTACCTGCAAGTGCTTCAGAGACCTTTGCTCTAGAAGCAGAGATCTCAACCCTGTTGGCTCTCAAAGCAGTGGAAAGGATTCCTCCCCTGCACCAGGGCAGGGGTCTGTATTCCAGATACTTCCTTACCCCAAAAAAGACAGGAGAATGGCGGCCCATATTAGACCTCAGATATCTGAACAAGCATCTTTTGAAACCAAAGTTCAAAATGGTAACTCTGGCAATGATTTTACCCTCCCTAAGGCCAGGGGACTGGTTAGCCTCCCTGGACCTCAAGGATGCCTATTTCCATGGCCTAATCAGAAGCTCCCATCGAAGTACCTCAGATTCAGACTACCTTCAGGTCATTACCAGTTCAGAGCAATGCCCGCCTTACCTCTGCCCCAAAGGTATTCACAAAGTGTCTAGCAGTGGCAGTGGCTCACTTAAGGAGGCAAAGGATTGCTGTTTTCCCTATCTAGGCGATTGGCTCATTGTAGGCCAGTCCCCAGAACAGGTAAAATCTCACCTGCAGTTACCCAGCAGCTTCTCTCCTCCCTGGCTTTCTGCTAAATCTACCAAAGTTGGTTCTGGAACCAGTCCAGGTACTCACCTTTATAGGGGCAGAGTTGGACACAAAGCTAGCCAGAGCTTTTCTTCCCTTAGAAAGGGTGACGAATTTAGTGACTCTGGCCTCCTCCTTCACCCTGCAGGTCTCTCGACCAGCAAGACACTTTCTGCAGCTCCTGGGACACACAGCTGCATCCACAGCTGTTGTGCAGGGAGCAAGATTTCAGATGACAGACATTCAGTTTCACTTGAGAACCTATTGGTCTCAGAGAAGAGACCCCCTTTCCAAGTTGGTCCCAGTGACTCGAACCTTGATCCAGGCCCTCCAGTGGTGGCAGGATCAGAGCAATTTAAGATTGGGGGTCCCCTTCATTCCCCCTGCTCACAATTTGACTCTCACTACAGATGCTTCCCTTCTGGGTTGGGGAGCCCACATGGGCGACCTTTCCACTCAGGGAGTGTGGTCCCCAGGAATCTCTGCTCCACATCAATTTGCTGGAACTCAGAGCTGTCTTTTTAGCTCTTCAAGCATTTTCTGCATCTGTCCACAACAAGGTGATACAAGTCAGAACAGACAACACCACAACAATGTGGTACATCAACAAACAGGGGCACTCGGTCTTCGCCCTTGTGCACGAGGCAATGAAGTTGTGGTCTGCCTATTCCCTGAACACTTCCCTCACAGCAGTTCATCTTCCAGGGAAGGACAATGTCCTAGCGGATGCTCTCAGCAGGATTTCCCAGGGCCATCACGAATGGTCCCTGGATCTTCAAGTGCTGGGGATAGTCTTTGCCAGATGGGGCACCCCTCAGATAGATCTTTTTGCAGCCCCAGACAATCACAAACTTCTTCTGTTCTGTTGCAGGCCTCCAGTGTTGGGCTCAGTCCTCCTGGATGCCCTTCTCCTGGATTGGGAGGGGAAGTTTCTTTATGCTTTCTCTCCCTTCCCTCTCCTATTCAAAGTATTAGTCAAAATCAGATCTCAGCCTTGCAGGGTGATTCTGATTGCCCCAGATTGGGCCAGGCAGCCCTGGTACCCACTCCTGTCACTGACAATCCATCTTCCCCTTTGCCTTCCCAGGACTCACAACCTGTTAACTTGTGCCCAGGGAAGGGTTTGGTATCCAGACCTCAAATCCCTCAACCTCAAGGCCTGGCTCTTGAGGAGTTAAATTTGCTAATTTACCTCTCTCAAGGTGTTCTTGAAATCTAAAGGCTTCCAGAAAGCCTTCCACTAGAGCTACTTATAGTTCTAAATGGAAAAGGTTTTCCATTTGGTGTGCTGGAAAAATATTTCCCCAGAATCTGCTGATTTGCCCATTGTATTAGATTACATGGTCCATCTTAATTCCTTGGGTCTCAGACCAGCTACCCTGAGAGTCCATTTGGCAGCTGTATCTGCTTTTGTGTCAGCAGGAAAGTCATCCCCTCTTTCCACTCACCCTGTATTTTCCAAGTTTTTTAAGGGATTACTCCATACTAATCCACCCTTTGAGACCGGCCTGCCTGGGAACCTTAATGTTTGTATTGCCCAGTTAATGCAACCCCTTTTGAACCTCTGTTTTCTGCAGAACTTAAGTATCTAACTTGGAAAACTGTTTTTTCTAGTGGCTATCACTTCTGCTAGATGCATAAGTGAGGTTGCAAGCCTTGTCAGTGGAAACTGACTTTATTTCTTTCCACAGGGATAAGGTAGTCCTTAGGACTAATAGGAAGTTTTACCTAAGGTGGTTTCAGATTTCCATCTTAACAATCTATCTCCCTTCAGTATTTTCACTGATCACTCCTCTTGGGTGAGGAGGTTGCACAACCTGGATGTTAAGAGGCTCTTAGTTACTATATAGGCGTGCAAAGGTCACAGGTTGAATCCCTCCAACTTTTCCTTACCTATGGTGAAGTTGGGAAAGGCAAACCTGCCACTAAGAGATCAATTGTCAGGTGGATTGTCTCTTGTATCCAATTTTGTTATCAGAAACTGGGCAGAGATCCCCTCTGGCGAGGGCTCATTCTACCAGGGGTACAGCTGCGTCTCTAGCTGCTGCCAGAGACATCCCTATATTAGAGATATGCCAGGCTGCTACTTGGAAAGCGGTACACACTTTTACAAGCATTACTCCCTGGATGTCAGGCCAGGAGAGATGCTCGGTTTGGCACAGCTGTTCTTCAGAGCCTATTCCTAAGTAGGTTCTGCCCCTCCTCCATGGAGGTACTGCTGTGTAGTCTGCTACTGTCATAATATAGCAAGACTTCATGTTGTTTGAAGAAAAAATTACTCACCTTAGTAATGTTGTTTCTTCTAATGGAGTCTTGCTATATTATGACCTCCCCAGCCTGCCCCTCTCAGAACTTCTACTTGGGTGGGGTGCGGGCAACTTAGTGTGGGCACTATTTTATGCCCTTTTAGCCTTTCTCCCCTTTTGGGAGTTTGGGGTGTGTGTGTTTTATTATACTGTTGTTTTATTCTCATGTTGTTAGAATTGTGTTAGTAGTTCTGGTCCCTGACTTGAGTCTTGGGTGTTGGGACCAGCAATGGTTATTAATATTTAGGTAGCCATTTGGCTAGTGTAGGTTACAGCTTCCACACAGACCTTAGTGAGTTTTGCTCGTAAAGATCTGACAGTTCAGGTTTGAAATTACACAGATAGAGCTGCTTCTTAGAGCTCGTGCTCAAAGTTCTATTTTGGAATGGTATTAACCATTTCACCTCCGGAGCAGTTCTAGTGGTGGGACAAACTGCTACTGTCATAATATAGCAAGACTCCATTAGAAGAAACAACATTACTAAGGTGAGTAATTTTTTCTTCTGGGCCACTTCACATAACCTGGATCTGTTTACCTCTCCAGTCAATCAGGTTCTAGAATACCTGCTGTCCTTATCAAATTCAGGTCTGCAGTATTCCTCCATCAGAGTGCACTTGGGTGCTATATCTGCTTTCCACGTGCCTGTGGATGGCCATACAGTTACTCAGCTGGAGGTAGCCCATAAGTTATTGAGAGGCATTTTTCATATAACGCCTCCCATTCGAAATCCAGTATCATCTTGGGATCTGAATTTTATTTTGGAAAAGCTGACTTTGGCTCCTTTTGAGCCGGCTGTAAGTTGTTGTTTATACTTTCTTTCTTGGAAGGTATTATTTTTAGTTTCAGTTACTTCTGCTCGAATGATTTTAGAGCTGCAGGCTCTAATGTGTGAGCCTCCTTATATAATTTTGCACAAAGGCAGGGTGTCTTTGCATGCTAATCTTACATTTCTACCAAAGCTGGTGTCTGAGTTTACTTGAAATCAAACCAATCCACCTACCAGTGTATTATCCAGAGCATGCCATTCCAAGGGAAGCATTGCTTCATACCTTAGATGTGCATGGAATACTCGTCCTGTGCACACCATACAAAGAACTGCAGAAAGTCCTCCAGATTTTTTTGTTTGCCTGTGAGAAAGAGGGCACCCCAGTTTCTAAACCGTGCTTATTCAAATGGCTAGCACATTGTATTACGTTCTGTTACAGGAAGTATGGTAAGGAACTTTCTGGTGTGGCTTGTGGTCATACCACTTGAGGCATGGCCACCTCTGTAGCTTGTTTTTGGAATGTTTCCACTGCAGAAATCTGTGCAGCTGCCACATGGAGTATTGTCCACATCTTCACTAAGCATTACAGTCTGGACATTGCCTCTCGTAGATGAGCTGGGCTTGGCCTAGCTGTGCTTCAAGGGCTATTACCATAAGCGTATGGGCACCAGCTGCCCAGACTGTTAGCTTTTGGTACTGCTTTAGTCTTGTTCCAAAGGTGTGGCCAGATGAAAGAGAGCTCCTCCAAGAAGATACAACAGTTATGTAAGAAATTACTGTAACAGTAGATCTTCTTTGGGGGAACCTCTGTCATCAGTTCACACCGAAGGAACTTCACCGCCAGTGAAGCAGGATCCACACGGAAGATTTTCCAGCATTGCCACTGGAGCCATGCATACTGACATTACTTGTCAACATCGTCAACCCTATAAAGGCATGAGTGGCCCCGCTCCCTCCTGAGTTCTTCAAACAACATGAAGTCTTGCTATATTATGACTATTGCAGTTTGCCCCAGCCTTAGAACTGCTCCGGAGGTGAAAGAGTTAACTTCCATGCAGAGCATGGAGCTTAGAGCTCGAGCTCGGTTCAGAAGCTCTGTTTTGCTGGTTTCAAACCGAAACCGTCAGATTCTTTACTCCGCCTCACTGAACAGTCGCTCCGGAGATTCCTCCTGTTGCTCGGTTCATTTCTTCGGTTTAAAGCGCTATTTCTCGGTTTAATTTAACCGCGATTTCATTATTTTAACATAAAACCGATCGGTTCAGTCTCTGTCTATGAGTAATCGTAAGTAATAGATAGGGTTTTTCTGTGGAACTTGTAAAGTATTATCGGTTCGGTTGAACCGATCGAGTTATATTAAATATAAGTTTAAAGCCTTTTAAGGCTTTTAGAGTCCAGTTCGGTTCTTATCGGTTCTAAAAAAGCGGATTTCATTACAGTTTTTCCAGGACCCGTGACACGGTTTGGAACCAATAAGGGTGTCTTCCTGACTGCCATCAAAAGGAGCAAGTTGGTTGGTTAGGCTGGCATCATGTCTGAGAAAAGAAAAAAACCGGGCCCACTGGTTTCAACACTGTAGTGTCTGTGGGGGAAGCCTTTGCCAAGGCTGACCCACACACTACATGTGTCCATTGTCTGGGGTTTGACCACCTCAATTCAGACTGCCAGATTTGTAAAATTTCCCTGCAGCCACCCTGGACAAGAGTGGGCAGGCTCAGGGCGAGAGGCCAAAAATCCGCTGACCCGGATGGCCAGCCCGGTTCGGTGCCAACCGGACTGGAGGGAGTGCCCTGACCAGGCACTTCTCGGCAATCGAAAAGCTGGCCTCTGAGGAGCCAGTTCCATAAAGAAATCTAAAAAATCAGCAGGTTTGGAGTCCAAAATTCCTTCTCCAGCTGCTGCTGAGATAGCCAGGGCAATACAGATTGTCCAGTCCCTGTCCCCGGTTCCCTCCGAACCGCCACTGTCTGGCAAAAGGTCGGTTCAGTCGGTTCCAGTGGTTCAGGATTATGATATAGAAGAGTTCTATGAACCAGAGGAGGGGGATGAGGATTATGATCAGTGTGAATGTGATTTTGAAAGTCTGGATGTGCCCATTGAACCGGACATCTCCCAGACAGACCTTCAGGTGAGTCTCCCCTAGGCTTTCTGAGTCCCCTTCTCGTTTTTGTTTTATAAAAAGTTGCTGAGACCCTCAGCTTCCCTTAGAGGGCGTTGGATGAGCAAGAGGAGCCTGACTATGTGGAGATGATGGATATCCCAGAGTCAGGAGGTTGTCCATCCCTTTACATAAATCCTTTAGAAAACAAACAGTAAAAATTTTAAAAGCTCTAATTCTGTGCCTCCTGTGAATAAAAAGATGGACAGGAAGGTACACTTTATCAGGTCCTGATACATATTTTCTTTCACAGCAATGCAGTCATGTTGGGGTAGTTCAGGCTGCAGCCTGTGATAAAGCTAATATTCCACTGGCTTCACATCCTCCTGACAAGGATTCCAGGAAGATTGATGCCATGGCCAAAAACAATACATGGCAGCATCCTTGGGACTCAGACAAGCTAACTATGTGGCTTATGTTGCAAGATACAGAAATCTAGATGGGATACTGTCATGGCCTTAGCAAACAGGTCCCTGGCCAGCTTGCAAAGGAGCTGGAGCAGGTGGCTCTTGATGGTATTGAGGCATCTAAGGTGCAATTCCATGCTGCAGTGGATTCTAATGATGTATCCTCTAGAGTCATGGCTACATCTGTGGCTTTTAGCAAGATTGGCCTGGCTCAGGTGTACTACTTTGTCAGGGATACCCAGTCTAAGGCTATGGATTTTCCTGTGGTGGGAAATTCTCTGTTTGGGGAGCAGACAGAGAATTATATGAAGAAAATGGATGAATATAGAACCACTTACAGGAGTGCACAAGCCAAGGGCGGCAAGTCACTCCTCAGAGGCAGCCCCGAGGGGCAGGGTAGAGCCTTTTCACAGGCCTTTTGCAGACTCAGGCCCTCCTCTTCAGCCTATGTACAGAGGGGTTCTTCAGAGGAGAGGCAGGCGGGGTTTGAGCAGGCCTGCTCCCACCCCTCAGCCTAAAGCCCCTGCCAAACAGGCACCCTGATGGGATGCCCAGGGTCGGCTCTCCACTACCTGTAGGGGGCAGGTTGGCTCACTTCGTCCAGGACTGGCAGTCTTTAACTTCAGACAGGTGGGTCCTGGCAGCAGTGAACCAGGGTCTGGTTCTCGGCTTCAAGAAATTTCCAAAGATGAGAGCCAGATCTTTTCCACCTACAAACCCTTTAGAGACTCTTGCTTTGGAAACAGAAGTCTCAACCCTCCTGGCTCTCAGAGCTGTAGAAAAGGTTTCTCCCCTTCACCAGGGCAAGGGTCTGTACTCCAGGTACTTCCTTACCCCAAAAAAGACAGGAGAGTGGCGGCCTATCCTGGATCTAAGATATCTAAACAAGCACCTTTTAAAGCCAAAGTTCAAAATGGTGACACTGGGAATGATTTTACCCTCCCTAAGGCCAGGGGACTGGCTAGCCTCCCTGGCCCTCAAAGATGCCTACTTCCATGTTCTTATCAGAAGCTCCCATCGAAAGTACCTCAGATTCGAACTGCCCTCAGGCCATTATCAGTTCAGAGCAATGCCCTTCGACCTTACTTCTGCCCCAAGGGTGTTCACAAAGTGTCTGGCAGTAGCAGTCGCTCACCTAAGAAGGCAAAAGATTGCCATTTTTCCCTACCTGGACGACTGGCTCATTGTGGGTCAGTCTCCAGACCAGGTCAAATCACACCTGCTAGTTACCCAGCAGCTGCTTGCCTCTCTGGGGTTTCTTCTCAATCTTCCAAAGTCAGTTTTGGAACCTGTCCAGGTACTTACCTTTATAGGCAGAACTGGATACAAAGCAGGCCAGAGCCTTCCTTCCCTTGGAAGGGTAAGGACCTTAGTGGCCCTGGCCTCCTTCACTCTGCAGGTTTCTCGACCAGTAGGCATTTCCTGCAGCTCCTTGGGCACATGGCTGCCTCCACAGCCGTGTTGCAGGAGCAAGATTTCAGATGAGGGACATTCAGTTCCATTTGAGAGCTTTCTGGTCTCAAAGAGATCCTCTATCCAAATTAATCCCAGTGACTCGAACCCTGATCCAGGCCCTTCAGTGGTGGCAGGATCAGAGCAATCTGAGACAGGGGGTGCCTTTCATCCCTCTGTCCCATTCCTTGACCCTTACTACAGATGCATCCCTCTTGGGATGGAGAGCTCACATGGGCGACCTCTCCACCCAGGGATTATGGTCCCCTCAGGAATCTCTGCTCCACATCAATCTGTTGGAACTCAGAGCTGTTTTTCTAGCACTTCAGGTTTTCTGCATCTGTTCAGAACAAGGTGGTACAGGTCAGAACAGACAACACCACTACAATGTGGTACATCAACAAACAAGGGGGCACTCTGTCTTGGCCTTGTGCACCGAGACAATGAAGTTGTGGTCTCTGGCTTACCCCTGAACACTTCCCTCATAGCAGTTCACCTCCCAGGCAAGGACAATGTCTGGGCAGATGCCCTCAGCAAGTTTCCCAGGGCCATCACGAATGGTCACTGGATCCCTAGTACTGGGGATAGTGTTTGCCAGATGGGGCACTCTCAGATAGATCTTTCACAGCCCCAGACAATTATCAACTTCTACTGTTTTGTTGCAGGCCCCAGTGTTGGGCTCAGTTCCCTGGATGCCCTTTCTCCTCGATTGGGAAGGAAGTTTCTTATGCCTTTCCCCCCTTCCCTCTCCTGTTCAAAGTACTAGTCAAAATCAGGTCTTAGCCCTGCAAAATGATCCTGATTGCTCCAGACTGGGCCAGGCAGCCCTGGTACCCACTCCTTCTGTCCTTAGCAGTCCATCTTCCCCTGTGTCTCCCCAGGAACCACAATCTGTTAACCTGTGTTCAGGAGAGTTTGGTATCCAATCTCAAATCCCTCAACCTCAGGCTTGGCTCTTGAGCAGTTAGAGTTGCTGATTTGCAACTTTCTCAGAGTGTTCTCAAATCCTGAAGGCTGCTAGGAAGCCTTCCACCAGGGCTACCTATAACTCCAAGTGGAAAGGTTTTCCATATGGTGTTCTGGAAGCATGTTTCCCCAGAATCTGCTGATCTACCTACTGTATTGGACTACATGGTCCATCTTAATTCTTTGGGACTCAGACCAGCTACCCTGAAAGTGCACTTGGCTGCTGTCTCTGCCTTCATTTCAGCAGGAAGCCCTCTTCTTTCTCTGCTCATCCTGTATTTTCAAGTTTTTTAAAGGTTGCTTCACACCAATCCCCATTCAGGGACCCTGCCCGGCTTGGGATCTTAATGTATGCATTGCTCAGCTAATGCAACCCTTTGAGCCTCTGTCTTTGGCAGAGCTTAAGTATTGACTTGAAAACTGTATTTCTGGTAGCCATCACTTCTGCCAGGCATATAAGTGAGTTACAGGCTTTATCAGTAGAAACTGACTTTATTTCCTTTCACAGGGATAAAGTGGTCCTCAGGACTAACAGGAAGTTTTGCCTAAGGTGGTTTCAGATTTCCACCTTAACCAGTCTATTTCACTTCAGTGTTCTTCACTGACCATTCCTCCTCTGGTGAGAGGCTGCACAACAGATGTTAGAGGGCCCCAAGTTACTACATAGGCGTACCAAGGGTCACAGGTTTGACTCCTCAACTGTTTCTCACTTATGGTGAGGTTGGGAAAGGAGACCTGCCACTAAAAGATCCATTGCCAGGTGGATTGTTTCTTGTATACAATTTTGCTATCAAAAGCTGGGTGAGGTTCCCCTCAGGCCTGAGGCTCACTCTACCAGAGATACAGCTGCATCTCTAGCTGCTGCTAGAGACATCCCTATCTTGGAGATATGTCAGGCAGCTACTTGGAAGACAGTACACTTTCACCAAGCATTACTCCTGGATATTCAGGCCAGGAGGGATGCTCGGTTTAGCACAACCGTGCTGAGACCTATTCCTAAGTAGGTTCTGTCCCTCCTCCATGGAGGTACTGCTGTGTAGTCTGCAATAGTCATAATATAGCAAGACTTCATGTTGTTTGAAGAAAAATTACTCACCTTAGTAATGTTGTTTCTTCTAATGGAGTCTTGCTATATTATGACCTCCCAGCCTGCCCCTCTCAGAACTCCTACTTTGGGGTATGGGGTGGGTAGTCCTCTGTTGGCATTTATTGATACCCTCTTTCATGTTTGGGTGTTGTGTTCATTTAGTTATTTTATCTTAATTTTTCTGGTCCACTGACTTGAGTCTTTGTGTTGGGACCAGTAAAATGTGTTAATATATTAGTAGCCAGTTGGCTAGTGTAGGTTACAGCTTCCACACAGAACCTTAGTGAGTTTCTGCTCGGCAAAGATCTGACAGTTTTGGTTTGAAACCAGCCAAACAGAGCTTCTGAACCGAGCTCGCGCTCTAAGCTCCATGCTCTGCATGGAAGTTAACACTCTCACCTCCGGAGCAGTTCTAAGGCTGGGGCAAACTGCAATAGTCATAATATAGCAAGACTCCATTAGAAGAAACAACATTACTAAGGTGAGTAATTTTTTCTTTCCTGCCATCGAGACTGATCGCATGGGTCTCCACAGAAACTCCATCGCAGTTCGCGCCATTTTTGCCTACACTTGTTTTTTTTTTTTTTACCTTAGCTTTATAATTGCTTTTAAACAAGAGATTGCTTTACCCAGTTTATATGTCAAGCGTTTCTACTTCCACTTCTCTCTTCTGTCACTGCCACTTCAGAAAGAAGATTGCTTCTTCTAACAACCACAGCCTCTGTGTCTGCTGTCTTGGGCCTGACCACGACACCTCTGACTGGGGTCTCTGTCAGAAATTTTATCTCACAGCCCTTAGGTGATGCAAAAAGGCTTTGAAGCAATTCCTTATGGTGCTGCCGGTAGCCAGCTCTGGGCAGGGGTCCTCCAGGGTCCCTCCCTCCCAATTGCCGGTGGGTTTGTTGAGCTCCCAGACCACAAAGGTCCGAGGCAAGTCCTCAGGGAAAAGTCACAAAAAGACCATCAGTGGGACCGTTCCCCATGGCGACGCTCCTGATCCCTGATGGCCTCTTCTTCCTTCTCAGGGGCTCCTTGCTGGCTGCTGCTGCTACACTGACACACTCTGCTGTCCAGGTCTTTACTTCTCACAGGCCCCTACTGACAGCACCTCCTGCTTCTTGGGGAGGACAGCTATCAACCCTCATCAGCCCCTCACTCGTAGACCCTTGGGCCATTGATGAGAGCCCCTCCATGGCCTGATGCTTCTCCAGGCCCTTAGATGCCAGGGCCCGCTGGTTCTTACGAACCATCAACGGGCTCGTCGCGCCCTGTGCCTGAGACCCTTCCACCATTGCTGCACCCTTCTCTTGCCGTCAACATCAGTGGTCTTTTGGCCAGGATTACTACAGCCCTAGTGCATCAGTTGGGCTTCTGCAGTCCTGGGTCTCTGGCTCCATCGATGGCTGTAGCATCCTCAGTGCCACTTTGGGCTTCTTGGGCTGTGCTCTGTAGTCTGTCGTCCCCTCGATCATTAGACCTTGAGCTGGAACAGGTCGATATCGAGGAGCAGTACCATCCAGACCTCATCCTCCATGAGGAAAAAGGAGGAGGAAGAACCTCTTTCCTCTGATAGGGCTACTACTACTACTGAGTGAGTGAGGGCTCTCTTAAACATATACGAGCACACAAAATTTCCTGCAGATAAAGGCCTTATGGTCTATCAAGTCTGCTCGATTGCGCAGCTAGCAGCCCTTATACTGCAGCTGCCTCTCCCCTTCCCCCCTCCTGTGACCCTACCCCTACCCCTTACCCTTTCCCATCCCCTTTTGAAGCAGCCCACTGTTCTACAGGATACCACTTCCCCAGACCATGCGTTCCACCCAGACACCACCCATTCCATAAAAAAGTGTCTTCTCATTTCCCTCCTGAACCTTCCCCCCCAATCTCAGATCAGTTCATCTTGCAACCCCCGCCACCCTCCCAAGTCATCCACTACTGCTCCCATCTTGGTGTCATCTGCAAACAGACTGCTCTTGCTCTTGATGCCTGTCAAGATGTCTGCTATGACTATCCCAAACTACACCGGCCCCAGCACAGAGCTCTGCGGTACCCCGCTTGTCATCTCCCCTTGGAGATGAGAGCTCCCTCCCACCACCACTCTCTGCTATCTCCCTTGCACCCAGTTCACTACCCATCCCACCATCTTTGCCTCCGCCCCTGTGCCTTCCAGCTTACTTCCTAGCCTCCTATGTGGCACCAAATCGAATGCCTTACTGAAGTCCAGGACACCTACTGCATGTCCCTTGTCCAGTTGCCTAGTTGCCCAGTCATAGTAATCCACAAGGTTGATCTGACAGGATCTGCCTGAGACAAACCCATGCGGTCTACCATCCTGCAGTCCATTAGTCTCCAGAAGGGAAACCAGCCTCTCCTTCAGGATTGTCTCCATCAGCTGTCCCACAATGGATGTGAGGCTTATTAACCTGCAGTACCCTGGTTCATCCTTGGGGCTGCTCTTATGGAGGGGTATCACGTGAACCATCCTCCATTCCTGAGGTACACTCCCTGAGTTCAGGGAGGCATTGAACAGATCTGCCAAGGGCTCTGCCAGGACTTCCACCAGCTCTTTCAGCACTCTGTGGTGTATGCCATCTGGCACTGGCGCCTTCTCCACTCTCAATACCCTCAAGCCCTCCAGCACTGTGCCCACTGTGATTTCCCCATCTGTCACCTCCTTCTCCCAGGTCCCCTCTTGGGTATTCTACCTTTTTTTTTTAATAAGGTAATGAACCAGCTGTCACAGCTGTGGGCTTCCATATTGAGAAAGAGGGATGCCACCAGGAGAGAACTAGTGGACTTCTTGGAGATGCCAGAATCTTCCCCCCAGGTCATTCCTCCTATCTTTCCAGCTCTAAAGAATGGCATACATGGTCCCTGCCATGACCTGCAGGGCAGATAAACTTTATCATGCCCTTTAGGGCCTGCCTTATGATGCTGTCCATCCTGAGACCGATTCCGTGGTCATCAGAGCAGCACATGACGGCTCCAAGGTGCTCAAGCACCTTAGCTCCCTCCCCCGACAGGGAATCCAGGTGGATCAACCTTTGGTGTAAAAGGGTTTGTGCTTCCTCCACCTTGGGACTTCAGATTGCCAGCTATCTATCCTATCTATCACACATGATCAAGTTACCAAAACACCATCTGGAAGAAGGGTAAGGTGGCTGCCCAAGCTCTCCCAGAACGTTTCCAGAAACAAGAGGTTCTCAAATCTTTACAGGCTGATGAAGACATTAGTAAGCTCCTCCTCGGGGCCTTGTATGATATTTCTGATACTGGGGCCAGGGCTGCTGCCACAGGCATTTGCCTTAGTAGGCATGCCTGGCTGAGTGTCTGGGCTTTACCGCAGATGTCCAGCAGAAAGTGCTGAATGCCCCCTTCAACTGCTCAAAATTATTTTGGGGCGTAAGTCCAGGACATCATTAATGGTTTACAGGCATCTGGCAGGCTACTAAGTCTGTCCAGTCACTCGTCCATACCCAACTTAGGAGCAGATAGTGCCCACCCTTTCACAGGGTGTCCCACAAGTCCAGAGCAGGGTTCCATCCCAAGGGAATAAGAAAAGCCTCTTGGCCTTACCTACATCCTCCTCCTGGGGCTCAGCTGCTACACGCTCCAGAGTTGACTGATCAGCCCCAGTGGTTGGATCTTCCTCTGCCTGACTCCTTGCCAGACCTCCTCTTTTAGCCCTGACCAAGAGGTCATGGCCGGAGGCTGGGCTCTCCCTCCATTTCAACCAGTTGAGAGCCAGAACTACAGATGCCTGGATTCTTCAGATTATAGAACAGGGTCACACTTTTGGGCTTGTAGGTCAGCCCCCAGAGACTTCTCCAGTAACCCTTCCCCCCCACCTCTTCTCTGTCCATGTCATGGTACTTTGGGAAGAAGTACAGTCCTTTCTGTGGAAAAAAGCCATTAAGCCAGTGCCCAGTCAGCAGAGGAACAGGGGTTTCTATTGCAGGTTCTTCCTGGTCTCCAAGAGAACCAGAGATCTGAGGCCTAGTCTAGATTTCATATCCAGTACAAGAAATTCTGTATGGTTACTCTGCCAGGCCTGCTGCCCATACTAAAGCAGGGTGATTGGCTGTGCTCCCTAGACATGCAAGACACGTACTTGCATATCTCAGTTTGTCTGCCACACATGCGGTTTCTCTGGTTTCTTTTTCAGGGTGAACATTACCAGTTAAAAGTCTTGTCCTCTGAGCTATGGGTCTTCATGAAATGCTTAGCAGCAGTAGCTGCAGCCCTCTGGAGGGAAGGCCTGTATGTCTTTCCATGCCTGGATGACTGGCTTCTGAAAGCCTTGTCCAAAGATCAGGTCCTCTGACCCTTGTAGAGGACCCTCTGGCTGTTTCACTTCCTGGGCATCACTGTCAGTCTGCCTAGGTCAGTTCTAGTTCCATCCCAGAGGCTGCAGTATATCGGTGTGGTCCTGGACTCGGCGCAGGGTGAAGCCTTTCCCTCCTAAAATAAGGCAGAATGTCTCATTTCCCAGCCCAGGAGGTTGCTCAAAGCCATTATGCTACCACCAGGGTATACTTTAGGCTCTTAGGGCTCATGGCTGCAACCATTGCCATAATTCCTCTGGCCAGACTGCACGTGCAGATTCTCCAGTGGACCCTCCAGGAGCAGTGGTACCAATGCACGGTTGCCCGGGAGCAGCTAGTGCAGGTTTTCTCTCCAGCCCAAAAGGTGTTTCAGTGGTGGATGGACCCCCAGAACCTGTTACGGGGGGTCTTGTTCTTGGTCTCCTGTCCCCAGCAGATTCTTACCATGGATGCCTCCAGTTCAGGCTGGGGTGTGCACCTGGGTCCTTTTCAGACTTGGGGGATATTGTCCCTGCTCGAGATGTCTTTACATATCAATGTCCTTGAGATGCAAGCGGTCCTGTATGCCATAAAGGCCTTACAGAACCATCTCCTGCTGGGTCAATTGATGGTCCAGTTTAGACAGTCTCAGTGTTGTCTACTACATCAACCAGCAAGGGGGAACGCATTTGTACCTGCTATGCAGGGAGGCTATGAGAGTCTGGTACTAAGCACTGGACCACAGCCTGGTCCTATCAGTAGTCCATGTCCCAGGCGTGCTGAGCATCCTGGCAAAGAGCCTCAGCCAGTCTCAGTCCAGCATGCACAAATGGGAACTTCTGTCATCCGTTGCAGAATATCTGTGTGACAGATGGGGTTGTCCAGAGTTGGAACTTTTTGCATCCCCACTCAATGCAAAACTGCCCAGTTTCTGCTCACTAGATCCAGGTCCTGGAGTTTTCTAGTGAGAGGCATTGTCCCTTTGCTGGAATGGGAGGTTCCTTTATGCCTTCCCTCTATTTCCTCTGATTTTAGAGGGTGCTATACAAGCTGCAAGTTGAGGGGACCAGCATGATCCTGGTCGCGCCCTGCTAGCCATGGCAGATATGGTTTCCATTATTGCAGCAGTTGGCAACAGAACTTCCGGGGCTTGTGCGACACTGCAGGGATCTGCTGACACAGGCTCAGGGAACCCTGCTCCATCCTCACCTCTGGTCCCTTCATCTGCATGCCTGGCTCCTGAGGACATTGCCATTACCGGATTTGGGGTCTCCCAGAAGATGGCTGACATCCTCGCAGTGGCTAGGAAACCCTCCACTAGGGCCACCTATGCCATGAAGTGGAAGAGGTTTGCCCCCTTGGATGCAAAGCACCAGCTAGGCCTTTCACCTGTCCGGTGAGCCAGATTCTGGACTATCTGATCTCCCTGTTGGACTCGTACTTCCAGTACTCATCCATCAAGGTGCACCTCTCTGCTATATCTCCCTTTCATGATCCTGTTGATGGCCATACCATGGCTCAGCTAGAGGTGTCCTGTACCTTTCTCAGGGGCATCCTGCATCTGAAACCTCCAATCCGTTCCCCTGTCCTGGCTCGGGATTTAAACTTTGTTTTGGAAAAGTTGACCCTGTCTCCTTCTGTACCAGCTGTGACGTGCGAGCTCCACTTTCTTTCTTGGAAAGTGTTATTTTTGGTTGCTGTTGCTTCTGCTTGAAGGATTTCCGATCCTCAGGCTTTCTGGTGGGGAAGAGCCTTATTTGACTTTTCACACAGACAAGGTTTCTTTGTGCATGAATCCTAGATTTTTCCCTAAGGTGGTGTCTGAGTTTACTTTGAACTAATCTATCCACCTACAAGGTTATTTTCCGGAGCGTGCCAATCCAGGGGAATCAGAGCTCCATACTTTAGATTTGTGCAGAATTCTGAACTGTCATCTGCTGCGAACCAATGACTGCAGAAAAACAGAGCAGCTTTTTGTTTCTTTCACCTCAAGAAGAGAGGGTGCTAAGGTTTCCAAACACTTTTTGTCCAAATGGTTGGGTCATTGCATTGTATTCTGCTACAGCAAGCATGTCAAAGAGTTGCCAGGGACAGTGAAAGCCCTTCCACAAGGGGCATGGCTACTTCTATAGCCTGTTTCAAAGTGGTCTCAGCCACTGACATTTGTGCTGTTGCCACCTGGAGTATCGTCCATACTTTAACCAAGCACTACAGTTTGGACATTGCTTCTAGAGCCGGAGCAGGTTTTGGCTAGGCTGTTTTGCAGGGTCCTCCTATCATAGGCTTTGGTTGGCCTTCCTTTCAGATTGTTTTGCTTCATCTGTAACTGCTTGGGACTCATTCCTACAGTGTGACCCGATGACTGAGATGCTCCCGAAGAAGACAGAGTAGTTCCGTAAGAACTTACCATAACAGTAGATCTTTGAGAGGATCTGAGTCAGCCGTCCCTCCCACCATCCTCCTATTATGGGTCTCTCTCTTCTCAGTCCTGACTAACTAGTGTAGCCAGCCTTCTATTCAGGCCTGGGCACCTGTCTCTGTCCCCCAGGGCATGTGTTTGCTTCCTTAGTTTCTGGTGGTATGAACTAAGGAGGGAGTGGGGTTGCTCACGCCTTTATAGAGTTGATGAAGTCGATGAACGATGGCATGGATGGCACCAGTGCTACTGCTGGAAAATCTTCCATGTGGATCCTGCTTCACCAGTGGTGAAGTTCCTACGGTGTGATCTGATGACTGAGATCCCCTTGAAGATCTGTTGTAATAGTAAGTTCTTGCATAACAGCTCTATCTTTGAGAGAACCTCTTTCATCAGGCCATGCCATCCCAACCTGCTTCCCCCTTCAGGGTTGCAATAAAGGATCTTTGTTTTGCTGTTTCTATTGCAATCTTTTCCAGAATTCTGTCTCGCCTGGTATATGGAGTCCTGGGCTCTGCCCTGGTTCCCTAGAGGGAGTTTCTCCAAGCATGATCTCCGGCGGGAAACTGAGGAGGTGAAGGACCACCCATATTTATGTAGATGCTGGCGTGTGATGTTGTTGCAGGCAGCCCCTGGCTTGCAGAGTTTCCATGAATCCATTCACATATCTGGACTGCCTTGTACGGTATGGGCTGCACGCCCATTGGCTCTTGCTCTGAACCAGTGGGCGTGCAGCCCTCGTGCAGTCGGTGGGCGGTATGGTGTTGCCGCCCACCAGCTGACGGGATGGGAGCAGGGTGGTGGGGCTCCGTGGGTGGGTGGGGTGGGGACCGCTAGATCACCAGGTATATTGGACTTTGGGGAGGGTTTGACTTTATGCCGATCGGGCTTCTCGTAGTCCTGGACCACCAGAGATTGGACTTTGGGGAGTGGAAGTCTGATGCCCTGGATCGGGCTGTTCGGGAAAATACCATTCTGCCAGCGATCAGGCTAATGGAGGAATAACGTTCTGCCCATGATCGGGCTAATGGGGGAGATAACATTCTGCCAGCGATCGGGCTAATGGAGAGGACTTCAGCCCACGATTGGGGCATGAAGTGCACGGGAGCGACTGGAGGCCACCCACAGGTGGCAACTGCTGTGTTGTGCCCTGCAATGTGGCAGCTCACCTGCGGGTGGCCCTCGACTTGATCCTTTTTGGCTTAAAGTTGTGCAGGCGCAGGGGTTGCCTGCATAACTCTGCATGGCCCGCTGAATATCGGGCTGTGCAGTTTATGCATGGTTCTTCCCCCTTCAGTTGCGCATGCCTTCATTAGCATTGCGCTGTTGCTCAGCATGATTTGGGGGGGCGCAACTGCCTCCTCCTGAATATCGCAGAATGGCGCATTTTGGACTTGTGCAGGCACAACCCTATTGCGCATGGCTCAACTCTTTTGAATATCTGGGCCCATGTGCCTAAGCTGAAGAGGGTGACCTTTTGTACCCTTAGTGTCGTCTTTGAATTGAAGGTTTAATTCATTTAATAAGTACTCATCCTTCATTATATCATAACAAAGTAGTAAATCTCCTTTAACTCTTCTTGTTTGTAAGGGCATAAGCTTCAAATACTCCAAACGCCCTTCGTAGGGCATATTTTTTATATTAAATATTAATTTAGTGGCTTGCCTCTGAACCCTTTTGATATCATTCACTGCTCCTTAGGTTATGGGTCTCTACACTGGGGCCCCATAGTCCAAGATTGGTCTAACATATGCTCTATACAGGGGCATAATCACTTACTTATTTCGACTCCTAAAGTTTCTCTTTATGTTATGTACCACCTGTTTAGCCTTTACAATGTGTTTATTTGCATGCGAGCAGAAAGTCAGTTTATGGTCTACAAGTATTCCTTGGTCTTTCTCTTCAGTGGGAGCTTCGTAGCACCATACCATTCATATAATAATTTTGCATACCATATTGGCTCCCCCAAATGTATTACACAGCACTTATCCACATTAAATGTCATACCCCTAGATGTTACCCAATTATGAATACTATTCAGATCAGCCTGTAGGTCTCTAGTTCCTTCAGGGTCTGTAACTATTGTAGCAATTTTAGTGTCATCTGCATACTTACTAATCCATCCAAAGCTATCTCTACCCGTAGAGGCCATAAAAATTTTAAACAGCACAGGGCCCAGGACCAACCCCTGCGGGACCCCACTGGTGACCCTCACCTTATCTGAATAATATCCATGTAAACACACCCTCTGGGTCCCCCCACCATCCAGGCCATGACCCAGCGAACAACTCTGTGGTCTATATCTGTATCAGTGAGACAGCGAAGGACCTGGTGGAGAGGAACCTTATCAAAAGCTTTTGCCGGATTCAAATGAACACAATCCACATCCTGTCTCCTATCCAGTGCCTCTGAAATTTTCTCATAAAAACAGAGCAGATTCATTACACATGACCTCCCCCCAACAAAACTGTGCTGTTCTCTGTCTTCCTGACCAGTGTTCCTTAAATGAGTATCTATGACATCCTTTAATATGGATTCCATAAGCTTTCCAGGGACCAAGGTAAGACTAAAGGGTCTATAATTCGCACAGTCAACCCTGTTTTATGCTGTCTTATGCACGGGCACCACATTCGCCTCCAACCAATCCCCTGGCACAGTCCCACTTACAAGGGACTCATTAAACAGTATAGCCGGGGTACTGCTACACTATGAGACAATAGCTTAAGCATTTTATTTGACATATTATCAGGATCTGCAGAGTAAGTGCTTTTTAGGGTTTGTATCTTTTCCAGAATTTTGTTGGCAGTAATACTTATGGGTGTCTCGTCATTAGGTTTAATATCAAGTTTACTTTGCTGTGGATCAGAAAACACACTACAGAAGTAATTGTTGAATATATTTGCTACTATAAGTGGATCTGAGATTATTTCATTTCCCTTTTTTGTAGAGCACACATTATGATTAGATTTTCTCAGGGAATTTACATAGCTATAGAACTGTTGCATGTTATCCCCACTGGCCAATGATGCTAGACTCATCTCCATCCTTTTTTCCTCACTCTTATGAGCTTTTTACATTTAGCCCGCACTACTTTATATTTATTCCATATTAGCGGGTCCTGTCCATTGTTTTTATATAAATTAAACAAATGTTTTTGTTTCAAGAGTTTTTGAATAGCCTTACTTAACCATTTAGTTTTTTCCCCCTTGTGTTATATAACTATCTTTTTCAGATGTTTATCATATGCTACGATTAATTTATGCTTAAAAACATTCCACATATCTTCTAAAGCTTTATCTTTTAATATGGTAGCCCTTTCTGTAGACTCAAGGTCAACATTAATTTTATTGATTCCAGATTGATGAAATTTATATACCTCCCTACAACCCTTAGTAATAGGAATATAGAGTGCAAGAGTAAAGGATATCTCACAGTGGTCACCATTCCCTAAGGGGGGGGGGTTACACAAGATGTAATGTTAATTTCCCTAATGGACAGTGCTAAATCTAATATATTGTTTCCCCTTGTGGGGGTTTTAACACACTGGATCATGTCCATTTCCAGGGATAATTCTAAGAATTCTAAACTTAGAGGGGATCCTGCTTTGAGGTCCTGCCAGTTTTTATCCCTACAATTTAAGCCTCCTACCACCAGGACCTTTCCTAATTCATGTACTATTTTTATTTCTTGGTTTAGTTCCCTGAACTTCTCTATAGAGAGTGCTGGGGGACTATAGCACACCCCTATGAGGATGGGTGTGCTCCTACCTGTTTCCAACCTAATCCAAATTGTCTCGGGTCCTGTCCCCACATTTTCTTTTATCTTATCAGAAATATTTGTAGACTTTAGGGTGCTTGATATATATGCAGCTACCCCGGCCCCCCGCCTTTTTGTCTCTTCTGTCTACATGGTATAAGTCATATCCAGGGATATGATGTCCCCATGCAACATCTTCCGTCCACCAAGTTGCCATTTGTATTCCCTCACTTAATTTTACCTGCAACTCATCCATCTTATTTTTCAGACTCCTAGCATTTAGAAGTAAACAGTGTATGTCATTTGTTAATTTCATCTTACATTTAGTTAGGGATTGGGTGTGTATGTCTGGCAAGTACCCCCCCATAACCACTTTAAAGTATGTTGTATAGACTCTTTTATTGCAGTAGCCAAAGTGTGGGTTCCGAGTGCATTGGGGGTGTAGCCCTTCCTTTTTATACAATTTCTCTTTATTATAAAAAGAGTCCCATAGATTAATAAATTGTTCACCTCTCTCTCTTTACATTCATTTATTAATCTACTATTTATCCTCTGTATGGTCCATTTTTTTTCTGGATCACAACCATACAGGGGGAGGATACCAGAGATTAATCTTTTTTTTTTTTTTTTACCTGTAACATCAGTCTGCTTCACGTCCCGGCATCCAGCCATCTGGTCTGCCATGGCCCCGGAGAGTCCCACTGCTAATTACCCCTGCGGCTTGCCCCCTGCAGCGGGGTGGCGGAAAGCCCCCCTATACTGCCCACCGAACCAGGATCCAGTAGCCACGGTGGAATCCCCAGGCCATACATCCCTTGTGACGGCCATCAAGCCTCCTCAACCGTGCACCATGTTTCTTCCTTTTTCTCCCCTTGTGAGAGGGGTGTGCAGTGACACCAAGAGGGGGAATGTTCATGCGTCCACATGTGCTCCCTCCTGGACTGTGCCCCAGCTCACTAGCCCTTAGGAAGGCATCAATGCGCCGTCCCCCCAGCCTCCGCTAGAGGTCGCCGGAACGCTGATGCATAGAGACCCCCCCTCCCTGGAGAGGGAGAGCAGTCCTACGGATGCTCTATCCCTCCCTGCCTCGCCAACCCCCAGCGACTGAGTCTGTTCCTGAACCTGGGTCGCTGGCGTGGAGCAAGGTGTGGCTTCCAGCGCCTCAACCCTCAGAGCCACCGGGCTGGCCATGATACCAGAGATTATTGATGTCTGTCCCTTCTGCTGTATTAGGTCTACACATGCAAACATCTCTGTAACAATATCCTTTTCATGATCCTTACCCACATTATTGCTACCCACATGCAACACCACAGTTTGTGTGCTTGGTTCGTGGAGTAGTATTTGTGGCAACCGACACAATGTCATGTATCCTTGCGCCAGGAAGGCAATTTACGTGGTATATCCTTTATTACCTCTTGTGATAATTGTGTCAGTCTTCCGTATTATAGAATCCCCTATGACCACTACATTGTTACCTTTAAGGGTATCCTCTGTAAGTGAGTGTGAACAGGTTTCCGAAATGATACTTAAGGGGAATATCTATTTTGCTGCAGTATGTCAGATGGTCCCATAGCTCTTCTTCTCTTTTTTGGGGGGCCTTTAGTAACCTTTGCCCAACTACCAGACTCCACATCCTCACAAGCAGTAACCCAGCCCTCATTGTCAGCTCCTCTGCTTGTATCAGTAGATATCCTACTACCAGTTAATGTTGCAGTGTCTCTTTCTTCACATATTAAGGAGTGGGAGTTTACACCTGGGGAGCTACACGCATGTGGTACATTGCCCCTTAAAACAGTCAGTTGCTCTAACAAAGCCTTATGCTCCCTACATTTACCGCAGGATTGGTCTTGCCACGGGCCTATTTACCTATCGTATACATATTACAGTGATTGCACTTTGTCAATTTCCCCCTCTGACAGAGAGTTTCCAACATTTGGTATGTCTCATTATTTGGGACATCCATTGTTATCGTGGTTAAGTTTGTTGATGGATCAGCAGCCCAGTATGTCTGCACTTTACAGCTTTTCATCTCAACAGGCTACTAAAGTAACTTCTAGCTAGGTGCGCCTACCAGACTTCACTTAGTTCCGGCTGTTGTTTAGTGTCCCACACTGTAATACACTTGTCCACGAGGATATGCAAGACGTGCTGGCCTCAAGGCAGTTCTGTAAGGCTTTGACACTCGCTGCCACGAGTGATTTAAATAGCCCCACAGACTGGAAACATGCCACCTGACCCTACAGTACTATCACAGCACTAGGTAAAGTTAATTCCCCTTTATAAGAATGGTCACAGCGTCCAAGTTTACAGATTTGTAGCGTTCTGCAGTTGCAGGCAGCCAGACTATGTTTGAACCCTCTCCCAGTGAAAAATACAAAAAATGTAGAGCACAGCAAATCAAATAAACGTCCCACTGTCCTGTCAGGAGCTACAGCCTCATTCGCTGGTCTCAGCTACTCACAGCAACAGATAGCACTTTTACTCAAATGGGACTTCGCTTAGAAGCAGTCTGCTGTGTTCAAAAGTTTTTGGGCCCCAATGCAGGTACCCTAGTTTGAGCCACCAGACTGCCACCCTCTCAGCACAGTACCCACCACAACTTGGTAACTGTTGGTCACAGCTGTTTGGGGGAAAGTCTGGTACACCCACAGGTGGGAGGTGGGACTATGTGGGGTAATTTTGCTTGCTACAATTGCTGTTGTGTTGTTCTCTCCTTTTACACCTCCCTATAATAAAGTTGCAGTTAGTTTATTGTTACAAATGGTATCATGTTCGAACAATGACGGGAATACTGTGAAGACCATTACAGCGACAAAATCGGCAGTTTGCTGCAATGGTCTCTAGTATTTCCAACACTATCTCCAGGGATATCGCCCCCTCACTGAATCAACTCCGACTTGAAGTTAGTTATCTACAGTATGGGGGCGCAGAGCCCCCCCCTCAAAAATCACTTGCTTTCCTGGACAACACAATGCTGGCTGTTGGCGTTGTGACATCACTGTAATGCCATTCAACACATATCATGTTGCTGTGGCATGATGGAAGCGTTACAAATCTTGTATACGAGACACTGGTCATGGCACATTGTTGGTTCTCCACCAACAAACTGTTGGTCAGTGCTGCCAAAACAAAGGCCATGCTTTTCAGGTCCAAACTGAAACTCTCTGCCCTAGCCCTCAACGGTGGCCTTCTCACTGCCAAATCTGCAGATGGATCTCCCCTTAACACTGTTCCCACCTTCAAGTATTTGGGGGTAATCCTGAACCCATCCCTAACCTACACTGACCACATTGCCTCACTGATCAGATGCATCAACCAGAAGATAGGGCTCTGCTATTGCATGATCGACCACCTGTCGCTGGAAGCCCACATTGCTATTGCCTGTGGCAACCTCCTTCCCCTCCTTGACTATGGCTGCCTGGTGTACTCCCTCACCACCATTACCAACCTTAACCGCCTGGATGCTACCTACAATCGTATATGTTGCCTTCCCCTCCACACCCCTCTCCTCACTCACCACTGCTTTCTTTACCATTTCCTTAACTGACTCCCTCCTCAATTACGATGCTCCTACCTGCTGGCCCGGACCATTGCTGATACTGTGCACAGTCCCTCCACTATCCCTTCTTATCCGGCCTAGAACCAACTGCCACAGCCTACGTCAGTCTTCTAGAATGTCCTATTGTAACTATGAGGATGGGCCTAAGGAGTCTTCTCTGCAGCCGGACCCTCAGTATAGAACAATCTCCCCTACTTCCTACGTTCCCCCGACCCACCTAAATCTAAATTCCCTGTTAAGAATGTACTTTCTGTCCACCACGGCATCACCTCCCTTGCAGCTCCCCCTTTCCCCCTCCCCCTCCCCCTCTAGTGCTCCACTCTCCTCTCCTGCCCTGCATAGTATTGTTATTCCTTTTGTTGAATGATGGAGCAACCTTACCCTGTTTTCCTAAATGTTATATACCTCATTTGCTCAACTGCTAATGTACCTGGTGCTGTTTACTTTATATTTCCTCTGTTAGCTTGACCTACACTGTTATATTCCCTGTATGATTCACTCTGCTCTCTCTCACTGTCTTTTTACATTGTATGTGCCAGTTTCTGGCCTGGGCCATGCCTGAAAAAAGGTCTTCGGATCAGTGCACCAAACCAGTTATCAAACGAATAAAAAATAAATAAATGGCAAAGTGTGTCTAGTTACTGTGGGTGGGGAAGTGCCTGTAGGGGCAATTTTGGTATTTTCCGTGGGGGGGGGGGGGGTTGTACCCTGCAATTTGTCCACAGGTGTCTCCTATCACTACCCAAGGTGGAGGCATCACACCATTTTTTTATCCAGGTAGTTCTTCCATCAGTGAACCCAGGCTGACCCCTTGGAGGTGGAAGCAGCGTGGACCCTAAGGGCCCTGGAACAGCCAAGGTGAGTCAAGGGGCTGTTAACACTAGTAATAATGGACTGGGAAAATTTGTTCTAGAATCGTGGTTATGTTGTCCTATCCACACTTCTGGGCAGGCATCTTGCCGCTTTAAGATGTGGCAGAAATTCTTCAAGCTGGCTCCTCCCACCCACTCGGCTGGTATAACCCTCAGCTTCACCCCATGATGCCAGATCTTCCTATCCGCTGGAAGGTTCGGGTTCCCTCCTTAGCGCTCTCCCGCATGTAGTAGGCCCTGACTCTAGAATCTCGGATTCGCTTTCAAAACTTATTTTAAAACTCTCTCGAGTTTCGTCTTCGCCTTCTTCTCTTGCTACTGCGATGGAAGACAAATCAGTTCCTGGGTTTCATTGGTGCCCCGGCAGGTAGAAGATGTCTCGCACCGATACTCACGCTTCGTGTGTCTACTGCCTCGGACATGACCATGATCCGCAGGCTTGCAATCACTGTCAATCCTTTTCACCTTCGGTTCTGGAAGACCATACTGCCCGACTTCAACTGGGGTGACCGGAAAAACCTTACCCGCTGGATAAATCCAAAGATGCCCGTTGGGTGGTCTCCATGGCTGTTGGGTCCTCTGAGCAGCTGCAACAGCTTAAGGCCTTCGAGGAGGACGTGGCTCAGGCTACGACGGGCTCCGCTTTGGCCTTCATTCCACTACATCTGGGATCCTCCTATTCGGCTTCCTTCAAGGAGTTGTGCCAATCTCTCTCTACTAAGGGAGAGGGCCCTTCAGGGTCGCATGTTTCGCGCTTTCAGGAGAAGAAGTCGTCTAAAAAGGACAAGTCACAACATCGACACTGTTGGGACTGGGAACGGTCCCACTCACAGGAAACCCCTGTTTTGACTTCAGTCGAAGTCGCAACCGAGGCTGCTGGTTTCACAGTAACCCTGTCAGACCAGTCAGCTGAGATGCCTGTCAACGCGGCAGAGATTTTTCTCTAGCCGATCGACAGGTTGTCACCCGATCCGGCTGACTGCTATTTATTTCAGATGCCAGTGCTTCCAGTGCCCTCAGATGGGTCAGCTCAGCCTGCGGGGCAGGACCTGTCCCCAAGGAACCTGACCAGGAGGAGCCGCAGGTTTCCTTGACTCCTTCTGAGGTTCCCCGTCAGCCCCGCCGATGGTTGAGGTCTCTGTCTCGTTGTTCTACTTCGATGTCAGACAAGACTCACTCTCACTGGCAATATTGCTCCTGATGCCATGGTAAGTGGTGGCACCGCTTCTCATCTTCGTCCGGTTCGGGTGAGGAGAGGCTCCAGCGCAAGTTGCGTCAGCGTTACGAAGACCTAATGTGGCAGCAGTTGGTCCTGTCTGGGTTGAAACCGATTCTGGTTTCTAGCCCGGCCATTAAGTGGCTTTTGCCCAAGCGACCATCGTCAGCCACGCCACTGTCACCAAGGTACCAGTTAAGGCCCCGTCGGCTCAGCCGAAGCTGGCTACTCCACCAATCCGGGTGGAACCGTCGCCTGAGCAACCGAAGTCCGGGGTTCCGAACAAGAATTCTTGGTTGGCCCAAGGCCTGCCCCATCAGTTATTGGTCACTCTTACTCCCGACTGCCCAAGGTGGATTGAGAGTGACACAGGTGGTCGCCCACTTTACGAGGACTCCTCAGAGTCTGAAGATTCCTCCATGGTCACCCATCCTGTTGACACCGATTCTTTTGGGGGTCTCTCTATCAATTAGGGCCCTACCTCGCTGATGGGTATTTGTTGGCTCATTTCCGAGTCCACGGGAATGGAGCTCGAGCCTGTGCAGAAATGGACCAAGTATCCCTTCACAGAGATTCAGGACAAAGGAGATACTCTGAGGGAGGCCTTTCCGGTGGCTGAGGCCATTGTAGGTCCAGCCTTGGAGCTGTGGCAGCATCCTGCATCTTGCCCTGTGCCTTCTGCCTGCATGGCCCACAAGTACGCGGTCCCTATGGGGTCCCTTTCGAAGCACCCCTCTGCAGTGGGGTTGGTGGCCAACTCCATCTGTCGGTGCTCAGGCAACAAAGAGGATATGGACAGGCCCCCAGACAAGGAATCCAAACAACTGGATCATTCCGGGAAGAAGGTCTATGCAACCTCCTTCCTTGGCCTTCATCAGGCCAGTTCAGCCATTATCATGGCACATTTCTCCCATGCCCTCTTGGGATCCCTCATCTCCCAGTGAACCTCCAGACTGCAGTGGAACAGGGTAGGGAAATGGCAAAGCAACAACTCCAGACTGCTCTGGACATTGATGACTCCTGTGGCCGTTCAGTAGCGGCCGCAGTGGCTATGTGTCGCAGGGCTTGGCTGTGCATCTCGACCTTTATGGCTGATACGCAACACAAGCTGGCAGATGTCCCCTTCTTGGGCCCCGACCTGTTCGGGCCCAGCATGGAGGGCCATTTCCAATGTATAGAGAAGTCCAGTGCCACCTTGGACTACACCACATCTGCCCAGAAGGACAAGGACCCTAAGAATCAGAACCGCAGAGCCTTTCGTTTGTCCACTCCTGCGGTCAGACTGGCCCAGCAGCTGCAGCAGGGCCAGCAGGCTCAATCTCGGCATCCTCGGGCCAAGTCCATGGCCTCCTCATTCAGGAAGCCTGGAGGGAAAGGTCCCAGCAGCTCCTTTGCCGGACCCTCCTCCAAGCCTGCCCAGTGATGGGTTAGGGGGCGCCTCCCTCAATCCTATCAGACCTCCCCTGGGACGTCCTGTGAGGGGCCGGCTCAGCCACTTCCTTTCTGCCTGGTCTTCTCTTGCCACGGACCATTGGGTTCTTGAAGTGGTTGGTCGAGGCCCACCTCTGGAATTCGAGCAGGACCCTCCATGTCGAGCCCGCGCCCCACGGGGGGAATCTGGTGTCCACAGCCTCTCATTCGGCTCTCCGAATTGACTTAGCTTAGCTTCTCCTCAAGGAGGTGGTGTGCAGAGTAGCGGACCCACCTTCAGACCCAGGATTAATTTCCAGGTACTTCCTCGTACCAAAACAGACAGGGGGCTGGTGCCCCATTCTATGTTTGCACGACCTGAACAAGTTTCTCAGGTCCCTCACCTTCCAGATGGTAACGCTGGTTCAGATTATACCATCCCTGGAACAAGGCATGTGGTTCTGCTCCCTAGATCCTCAGGACGTGTTCTTTCACGTCTTGATCCATCTGATCCATCGATGGTTCCTCTGCTTCTGAGCTGAGGAACCCTTTATGAGTTCCTAGCCATGCCCTTCAGCCTGTCTTCAGCCCCCAGGGTCTTCACCAAATGCATGGCAGTGGTGGCAGCTTACCTGAGGCACTGAGGGGTCTGGGCATACCCTTACCTGGATGACTGGCTGATAGCAGGTTCTTCCAGGCAGGAGGTGGAGCGGTCCAGGGATCTGGCCCTCCAGACTTGCCTCGACCTTCGTACCTTCACAGGTGATTCAGTTCATCGGGGCAGAGCTCAGCTCCCGGTGGAAGGGGCAGAGGTTCTGTCCTCCTTTGCCCAATCATTTCTGGTTGGGCAATTGTGCCCTGCCCGGGACTTCCTGTGAGTTCTGGGCTACATGGCATCATGCACCATCCTGGTCCAAGGGGCCCGCTGGCATATGCGTTCTCTCCAGTAGGATCTGGCCAGCCAGTGGTCTCAGTGTTCTGGTCATTTTGACCAGCTGGTCTCTGTGGCCCAGAGGATGTGGGATGGCCTCCCATGGCGGCTCATCCCTCCCACCTGCAGGAAGGGATCCTGTTTATTCTCCCTGAGCTGATGGTCATCCTGATGACCGACACCTCTCTGATGGGTTGGGGTGCCTGTCTGGGGGAGCACAGAGCCCATGGGCTCTGGTTTTCCCCAGGAGTCCCAATACCACATCAACCTGCTGGAGCTTCGAGCGATTCAGCTAGCACTGTCCACATTCTCTCCATTTGTTTGGGGTCAAGTGGTCCAGGTCCAGATGGACAACACCACAACTATGTATTATCTCAACAAGCAGGGTGGGATGCGCTCCTTGATCCTCTACAAGGAAGCTCTCCACATTTGGTCCCTTGTGCTCAGCCTGGAGGCAGATCTCCCAGCCATTCATGTGGCAGGAGCCTCAAATCAGTTGGTTGATGCCCTCAGCCGGATGGGCGGGGCATCTCATGAGTGGTCTCTCCACCAGGAGGTAGCACAAGATCTGTTCTCCCACTGGGACACCTCACAGTTGGACCTGTTTGCCTCCAGGGAGAACGTGAAGCTGAGGCTGCATCATGCCTGCACCCGTCAGCAGGGTTCGCTGCAGGGGAATGTCTGTTCGAGCCTGTGAACCCAAGGCCCCTTCTACGCCTTCCCTCCCTTTTCCTTGATTTACAAAGTGCTCATCAGGTCAGGAGGGACAGGGTGCAGTTGATCTTGGTAGCCCTAGACTGGCCATGCCAGTTCTGGTATCCAGATCTCCTCAGCCTCAGCTCCAGGATCCTGATGCAGCTTCCAGCATGCCTGGTCCTGCTCTCCGTCAATCGGGAAGATACTCCATCTGGACTTTCAATCCCTGCACCTGACGGCCTGGTTCCTGAGTGGCTAGAATTCCAGGCCTTGGGTCTCTCTGACGAGGTCCTCAACGATGTTGAGGCTTCCCGTGAGGAATTAACCAGTAAATGCTATGTCTTTACATGGACGAGATTCTCCAACTGGTGTCAGGGCAAAGGGTAGTACCCATCGTCCTGTCCAATGGCTAGCATTTTGGACTATTTTTGGTCCCTCTCCCAGCAGGGACTTTGGTTGATGACCCTAAAGGTGCACCTGGCAGCCATCTCTGCTTACCGAGCACGGGCCGGACAGCAGTCAGTGGTGCAAGAGAAGGTGGAATGGCACTTCCTCAAAGGCCTAGATCACATATCCCCTCCGGTGCATGAACCTCCACCTCTGTGGGGTCTACTGTTGGTTTTGGCAAAGCTCATGGGCAAGCCATTTGAACCGATGCACAAATGTGACATCTCACATTTATCATGGAAGACTGCCTTCTTGGTGGCTATCACATCAGCCAGAAGGACTGGGGAGTTACAGGAGCTCTCTATCGAGTCTCCTTATATGATCTTCCACAGGGACAAGGTTGTCCTGCGCCCCCACCTGGAAATCCTTCCGAACGTGGTGTCGGAGTTTCACCTTAACCAGGTGATTACTCTGTCGGTGTTGTACCCCAGTCACACCTCGGAGGCCGAGTACAGGCTCCATAATTTGGACCTGAGACGAACGCTCACCTACTACAAAGAGCGAATGGCAGAAGTTCGGGGAGAGGTTTGCCAGCTGTTTGTCACCTACGCTGAAGCCGCATCTGGCAGAACTGCAGCCAAGTGGACAATAGCTCAATGGATTACATATTGCATTGACCCTCTGCTATAGGTTGGCGGGTAGGGAGCCTCCCATGGGGCTTAAGGCTCATTCCACACGCCATACCGCTGCATCGGTGTCTGCTTCTAGGGACATCCCTATCTAGGAAATCTGCAGGGCTGCTATCTGCAAGTCAGCACATACCTTCATTTCCCATTATTACATCGACCTCGAGCCACGGCAGGATGCTGGTTTTGGAGCCTCAGTTCTCCAGTCCCTCTTTCCTAAGTAGGGCGTGTGCATCTTGCCTCCCTCCTCCTGGAGAACTGCTAGGAATCTGCCAGGAAGTGTGGATAGAACAACATATCCGCGATCCTAGAAAAACAGGTTACTCACCTATAACAGTACTAGAAGTGGTATATGTTGTTCATCCACACTGACCTACCCGACCTCCCTGGCCTCGATGCACAAACCTGGCTTCCAGTGGGCCAAGATCTAGCATAATAGGGCAGAGCCGAGGGTTATACCAGCTGGGTGGGTGGGAGGAGCCAGCTTGAAGACTTTCTGGCACATCTTAAAGTGGCAAGGTACCTGCCGAGAAGCGTGGATGAACAACATATTCAAACAACATGAAGACTTGCTATATTCTGACAGTAGCAGTGAGTCCCAACCTTCGAACTGCCCCGGAGATGAAAGAGTTAAGTTTCCATGCCAGGCATGGAACGCTGAGCTCGAGCTCGGTTGAGACTCTGTCTGTTGCTGTTTAAACTCAAACCGTCAGATTCTTTAACTCTGCCTCACTGAACAGTCGCTCCGGAGATTTCTCCTTCTGCTCGGTTCAGTTTGTTGGTTAAAGTACCACTTTTCTCGGTTTTCGACCGAATTGAAACTGTAACCTGTCGGTTCAGTCTCTGTCTGTGGTACTTGTGAGTACTAGATAGATTATATTTTACTCTATTCTGTGTGGAACTTGTAAACGGTTCATCGGTTCGGTTTGAACTGATCAAGTTGTTAAAAAATCTTAAATTGTACTTTTAGAGTGTGGTTACCGGTTCTTATCGGTTCTAAAAAAAACAGATTTTATTATGGTTTTTTCCATGACCCGTGACACGGTCAGGAACCGATAAGAGGGTCTTGCCTGGCGGATTGCCATAAAAGGGTAAGTTTGGTTAGGATTGGCACATTGTCTGAGAAACCCAAAAGAAAAACCGGACCCACTGGGTTTCAACACTGCAGTGTGTGTGGGGAAGTCTTTGCCAAGGCTGACCCCCACACCACCTGTGTTTATTGTCTGGGGTTTGACCACCTCAATGCAGACTGCCAGATTTGTAAGAATTTCCTTGCTGCCACCATAGAAATGAGAGTTGGTAGGCTCAGGGAAAGGGAGGCCAAAAAGTCCGCTGAACCGGATGGCCAGCCCGGTTCAGTTCAAACCGAACCAGAAGGAGTGCCCTCTGACCAGGGCGAGACTTCTTCGGGCAAAAGGAGAGCCGATTCTGAGGAGTCGGTTCTGGCTAAAAGAACTAGCAAAGAAAAATCAGCTGGTGTGGGGCCAAAACTTTCCTCTCCAACCACTGAAGAAACAGCCAAAGCGATCAAAATTGTTCAGTCGCTTTCCCCGGTTCCGACCGAACCGGCACCATCAGGCAGGCGCTCGGTTCGGCCGGTTCCACCAGTTCAAGAGTATGATTTAGAGGAATTTTATGAACTGGAGGAGGAGGAGGAAGAGGAGTATGAGGAAAGTGAATGTGGATTTGAAAGTCTGGATGTGCCCATTGACCCGGACATCTCCCCAGACAGACCTTCAGGAGTGTCTCCTCCTAGGCTTTCTGAGTCCCCCTCCCATTTCATGTTTTATAAAAAAGTGGCTGAAACCCTACAGCTTCCTATGGAAGAAGCTGTGGATGACCAGGAGGAGCCTGACTATGTGGAAATGATGGATATCCCAGAGTCTAGGAGGCTATCTATTCCCTTGCACAAATCTTTTGGGAAACAGACATTTAAGATTTTAAAGACTCCTAACACTATACCTCCTGTGGATAAAAGAATGGACAAGAGGTGTACATTGTCAGGCTCAGACACGAGTTCCTTACACAACAATGCAGCTATGTTGGGGTAGTGCAGGCTGCAGCCTGTGATAAGGCAAACATTCCCTTGGCTTCACACCCCCTGGACAAGGACTCCAGGAGGATTGATGCCATGGCAAAGAAACAGTACATGGCAGCATCCTTGGGACTCAGGCCAATTATATGGCCTATACTGCTAGGTATCAAAAATCCAGATGGGACACTGTTATGGCTCTAGCAAAACAGGTCCTTGGCCAGCTTGCCAAGGAGCTGGAGCAGGTGGCTGCTGATGGTATTGAGGCATCCAAGGTGCAATTCCATGCTGCAGTAGACTCCAATGATGTCTCATCTAGAGTCATGGCTACATTTGTGGCACTTCGAAGAATGGCTTGGCTCAGATGTACTAGCCTGTCACAGGATACCCAGACTAAGGCCATGGATTTTCCTGTTGTGGGTAATTCTCTGTTTGGGGAGCAAATAGAGATTTACATGAAGAAAATGGATGAGTATAGGACCACGTATAGGAGTGCACAGGCCAAGGAAAGGCAGGCCACTCCTCAAATGCAGCTTCCCAGGGGCAGGGGCAGGCCTCTTCATAGGCCTTTTTACCAAGCCCAGGCCTCCTCTTCTGCTTATGCCCAGAGGGGGTTCTTTAGAGGGAGAGGCAGACGGGGTACAAGCAGGCCTGCTTCCACCCCTCAGCCCAAAGCCCCTGCCAAACAGGCACCCTGATGGGGTTGCCAGGGCCGATTTTCAGCTACCTGTAGGGGGCAGGCTGGCTTACTTTGTCCAGGACTGGGAGTCTCTGACATCAGACAAATGGGTCCTGGAAGTAGTAAGCCAGGGACTGGTTCTCAGCTTCAAAAAGTTTCCAAAGATGAGAAACAGATCCTTTCCACCTGCAAATCCATCAGAGACACTTGCCTTAGAGGCAGAGGTCTCGTCCCTCCTAGCTCTCAGAACTGTGGAAAGGGTTCCACCCCTACACCAGGGCAAAGGGTTGTACTCCAGGTACTTCCTTACCCCAAAAAAAAGACAGGAGAATGGTGGCCCATCCTGGATCTCAGATATTTAAACAAGCACCTTTTAAAACCAAAATTCAAAATGGTGACTCTGGGAATTATTCTACCCTCTCTAAGGCCAGGGGACTGGCTAGTGTCCCTGGACCTCAAGGATGCCTACTTCCATATTCTCATCAGAAGCTCCCATCGAAAGTACCTCAGGTTCGAACTGCCCTCAGGCCATTACCAGTTCAGAGCAATGCCCTTTGGCCTCACCTCTGCTCCAAGGGTGTTCACAAAATGCCTGGCAGTGGTAATTGCGTCTCTAAGAAGGCAAAAGATTGCCATCTTCCCTTACCTGGACGACTGGCTCATAGTGGTCCAGTCCCCAGACCAAGTCAAGTTACACTTACAGATAACTCAGCAACTGCTCGCTTCTTTGGATTTCCTTCTAAATCTTCCAAAGTCAGTTCTAGAGCCTGTCCAGCTCCTCACCTTCATAGGTGCAGAGCTAGACACAGAGAAGGCCAGAGCCTTCCTTTCCCTGGACAGGGCAAGGACCCTGGTCTCTCTGGCCTCCTCATTCACCCTGCAGGTGTCTTGACCAGCAAGGCATTTTCTACAGCTCCTGGGGCACATGGCTGCTTCTACAGCAGTAGTGCAGGTAGCAAGATTTCAGATGAGGGACATTCAGTTCCATTTGAGAACCTTCTGGTCTCAAAGGAAGGACCCTCTGACCAAATTGATCCCAGTAACTCGAACCCTGATCCAGGCCCTACAGTGGTGGCAGGATCAGAACAATCTGAGACAAGGGGTTCCCTTTGTCACTCAGTCTCACTCTTTAATCCTTACTACAGATGCCTCCCTCTTGGGGTGGGGGGCTCACATGGGCGACCTGACCACCCAGAGGTTGTGGTCCCCTCAGGAATCTCTGCTTCACATCAATCTGTTGGAACTCAGAGCAGTATTTCTAGCACTTCAAGCTTTTTCCAAGTCTGTTCAGAACAAAGTTACACAGGTCAAAACAGACAACACCACCACAATGTGGTACATCAACAAGCAAGAAGGCACTCGGTCTATGGCCTTGTGCACCGAAGCAATGAAGTTGTGGTCTCTGGCTTACTCCCAGAACACCTCCCTCATGGCAGTTCACCTCCCAGGCAAGGACAATGTCCTGGCAGATGCTTTCAGCAGGATTTCCCAGGGCCATCATGAATGGTCACTGGACACCCTGGTCTTGGAGGTGATATTTTCCAGATGGGGCACCCCGCAGATAGATCTTTTTGCAGCCCCAGACTATCACCAACTTCCCCTTTTTTGTTGCAGGCCCCCAGTGTTGGGCTCAGTCCCCCTGAATGCCTTAGTTCTCAATTGGGAAGTGAAGTTTCTCTATGCTTTTCCCCCTTTCCCTCTCCTGTTCAAAGTGCTAGTCAAAATCAGATCTCAACCCTGCAAGATGATCCTGATTGCTCCAGACTGGGCCAGACAGCCCTGGTATCCACTCCTACTGTCCTTAGCAGTCCATCTTCCCCTGTGTCTTCCCAGGAATTACAACCTGTTAACCTGTGTTCAGGGGAGGGTTTGGTACCCGAACCTCAAATCTCTCAATCTCAAGGCCTGGCTCTTGAAGAGTTAGAGTTTGCTGATTTACACCTCTCCCAAGTTGTAATGGATATCCTAAAGGCTTCTAGAAAACCTTATACTAGGGCTACTTATAATTCCAAATGGAAAAGATTTTCCATATGGTGCTCTGGGAAGCATATTTCCCCAGAATCTGCTGATCTGCCCACAGTTCTTGATTATATAGTCCATTTAAATAGCTTGGGGCTGTGACCAGCTACACTGAAAGTACATCTGGCAGCTGTGTCTGCTTTTATTTCAGCAGGTAAGCCCTCTTCTCTTTCAGCTCATCCTGTATTCTCCAAGTTTTTCAAGGGATTGCTTCACACCAACCCTCCATTCAGGGACCTTGCCCCTGCCTGGGACCTTAATGTTTGCATTGCTCAGCTTATGCAACCCCCTTTTAAGCCTTTGCCTTCAGCAGAGCTTAAGTACTTGACTTGGAAGACTGCGTTTCTGGTAGCCATCACTTCTGCCAGACGCATAAGTGAATTACAAGCTTTGTCAGTGGAGCCTGATTTTATCTCCTTTCATAGAGATAAGGTGGTCCTCAGAACTAACAGGAAGTTCTTGCCTAAGGTGGTTTCAGATTTCCACCTTAATCAATCTATGTCTCTCCCAGTGTACTTCACTGACCATTCCTCCTCTGGCGAGAGGAGGCTGCACAGTTTAGATGTGAAAAGAGCCCTTAGCTACTACATAGAGCGTACCGAGGGTCACAGGTTTGACTCCCTCCAACTGTTCCTCACTTATGGTGAGGTCGGTAAGGGGAAACCTGCCACTAAAAGATCCATTGCCAGGTGGATTGTCTCTTGTATCCAATTTTGTTATGAAAAACTGGGTAGGTTCCTCTCTTAGGCCGAGGCTCACTCTACCAGAGGTACAGCTGCTTCCCTGGCTGCTGCCAGGGACATCCCTATTCTAGAGCTATGTCAAGCAGCTACATGGAAACAGTTCACACTTTTACCAAGCATTACTCCCTGGACATCCAGGCTAGGAGTGATGCTTGGTTTGGCACAGCTGTGCTTCAGAGCCTATTTCCTAAGTAGGTTCTGTCCCTCCTCCATGGAGGTACTGCTTTGTAGTCTGCTATTGTCAGAATACAGCAAGACTTCATGTTGTTTGAAGAAAAAATTACTCACCTTAGTAATGTTGTTTCTTCTAATGGAGTCTTGCTATATCCTGACCTCCCCCCCTGCCTGTCCCTCTCAGAACCTCTGTTTTTGGGATGTGGGTGGGCAGTGCAGTGTTGGCACTCAGTAGGTGCCCACCTTTTTGTTTTCACCCCCTGCTTTTTTGGGGGTGAGTTGGTGTTGTGTTTTTCATTTTTTGGGTCTCCTGACTTTAGTCTTTGTTTTGGGACCAAAAAATGTGTTTTATGTTTAGCCAGTTGGCTAGTGTAGGTTTACAGCTTCCACACAGGGCCTTAGTGAGTTTAGCTCGTAAAGATCTGATGGTTTGAGTTTAAACAGCAACAGACAGAGTCTCAACCAAGCTCGAGCTCAGCGTTCCATGCCTGGCATGGAAACTTAACTCTTTCATCTCTGGGGCAGTTCGAAGGTTGGGACTCACTGCTACTGTCAGAATATAGCAAGACTCCATTAGAAGAAACAACATTACTAAAGTGAGTAATTTGTTCTTCCACTCCTAGAACTCCTGTTACAGGTGAGTAACCTGTTTATACACACCCCTTCTAGGAAGGATGACACCCTAACCATGAAGTAAACTAAATATAATAACAGACAGCTTGTACAAGCCAGCAGCAATTTCCGGAGGCTCGCCGACTGCATTTCATGTAGATGCTTCATCAAGGTACTAATACAGTGCCCCCTGCAGTTGCCTTTTATCAGTGCAAACCTGTTCATTTACAGCTGTGCCAGAAGAGGAGTTTCAGTAGAGGGGTGGGGTTCCCTCACCTTTCTAACAACCCTTAAGGTTGAATGCCAGGTCAGCCTACAGGAGCAGGCTCTGTGGGGGATAAAGGGATGGGGTTACAGGGCAGATAAAAGCGGACTTAGGATGGATAAAGTCCCTTCATCTCACCATGCCCACATATGCCACATGGCCAGCCTCCTCCACACTGTCTTCTCCCTCTGGTCTCCAACAAGCTTGAGCAAAGTATCTCTTTGGTGGCCTGGGGTCCTCTCTGATATCTTTGTATGGGATGGACAAGCCATGGGTCACTGGTTCAGGGACCAGAGTTAGGAGTGAACAGAAGACAATGAGGGAAATGGAAGGTTGGGTCCAGGGTGCAAGAAAGTATATAAAAAGACATACTTTGGAGGTGAATTTAGGGTGTTTTTTTACTAACAGATGGTCAATTTTTTATATATTTTTTTTTCTCTTTATGGCTTGGTTGTTGGTTGCTTTTAGCACCACATGTCATTCAGTCAAGTTTGCATTATTTGTTGTTGGTGGAACCATGAAAGACAACTCTAGCATATTTTTGATTCCAGAATTGAACAGTGTGGTAATGCATAGGGTCAGAGTTTCGGGCCATCTAAACCCATCATTATGCAATGGCGAGAAAGAATCCTGGGCTCTGATTGGTCACTGCTGATCTTTAACAGTGATGTTATCTCGGTATAACATCGCTGTATAAAGGTCTGGCACCAACTGGACTGCAGAAAGTAAGAGAGATTACTGCTCCACAAGTTACTGCCGCTTTGATCACCCGCTGTTATGCGCGTTAGCATCACCCCATCCGTGCTCTCACACGGACACTTTTCTCTACAGAGCAGTTACATTTCATAGCCTTCCATGAATGTCCTCACACCTCCCTGACCTTATTCACAAGCAGAAACTACAAAACAAAAGGAAATTCAACCCGCTGTCATTGACTTTCTGCTCGCTCACTCACCGGTGCGATTACAATAACACATGCGTATTTGAGACCTGTGTTCACTTCCATGCTAACGACAGCACTGAAAACCTCATGTATCTATTTTTCTTTTATTTTATATATTTTTTTTACATTAATAGTATTGTTTACCTTGACTTCCTATGGCTTAAAAATACGGGAGCAGGAGTGTCAGTGAGTGGTATTTGAAAACTGAGTGTGTGACTGTCCACTTTAGTACCGTTCTCCAGGGCCAGATTAAGGCAACCTGGGGCCCCCCTCACGACAACCATGACCCTTCACTATGCCTGTGTCCCTTTACTGTGATTGCGCCTCTTGGTCATTGCATATCAGTTACTGAAACTTGAAGAAAAATAGAAACATAGTAACATAGAATTCAGCAGAGAAGAACCTCTTAGCCCACCTAGTCTGCCCTATTTTTCCTAACTGCTGTGCCACCTCAGATCCTGCACATGCTTTGGTCTTCATCCCTCCTTGCCTTATTTCTAAGACTCACTTTGTGTCTATCCCATGCATGCTTGAATCCTGTTACCATTTTAGCACCCACCACCTCCACTGGGAGGCTGTTCCAGGCATCCTCCACCCTTTCCGTGAAGAAGTATTTCCTCACATCTCCCTTGAGGCTCCCCCCTCCAATTTCATAGCATGACCCCTTGTCCTTAAGTATCTTTTTCTATGTAAAATGTTTCTTTCATGTACCTTTTTAATACATGTAAGGTATTTGAATGTTTCTATCGTGCCCCTCCTTCCTTTCCTCTAGAGAGTAGATATTTAATTCCTTGAGTCTTTAATCATAGGGCTTCTGATGCAGGCCCTGCACCATTTTGGCTGCCCTCTTCTGTACTGCCTCCACTCTATTTATGTCCTTCTGGAGATGGGGCCTCCAAAACTGGACACAGTACTCGAGGTGAGACCTCACCATCGATCTGTACAGGGATAACACTACCTCCATCTTTCTGCTGGTCATGCCCCTCCCTATGTTTTTACTGTCCCTCAAAAGTAGCATAAAACATAAATAACCTAACTAAAATGCTTCAAAATTAATGAAACTAATAATATCAGTATGGAAAAATAAAAACAGTCTGAGTTTTGATCATTTAGAGAACATAATTACTAACTGGGCGTGTAAAAACAAAAATTTGGGATGTGAATTGTCATGGTGTGCACTTCTCCAAAGCCACCCCCACTCTGCAAACACACATGTATGTGCTTGCAGTCTGGGTGTTATCATTTTGTCCTTTCAGGTAAAGTCCAGAACAGTTTAACACTATACAGTAACCCCTTGGATCATAGAACTACAGACCGTGCTGTGAACTTGAATACAAATAAAATGTTTTGAAATTTCATCTACAGTTGTTTGAATGTTTTCAACTGTTACTGCAGAGTGCTACAGTGTTCTAGAACTTGTTAAGCATTTAGGCTGGCCACCTATTTGTGTGCACACCACCTTATCCTGGCAAGTCGCAGCAGCTTCTTCTTTGGACTTTGTCCTGTCAGATATTATGAACCAGGATGTGGGGCTTTTGTGGGGTGGGATAAAGACCCATCTCTAAAAGAGGCTAGGTCCTCAAGTGATGTAGAATTAAGTTGGGTAGTTTACTAGAGGAGTCATGAACTTTAGAGATTATATTTCAAAGTGAGTGATTGTTGGAAGAAATCATTCATAGGATCAAAATTCCTGTTACTGATAAGTAAGCCAGGATCGATAAATGGCAAGATTTACTGATGGGATCCTGGAAATACATTCATTTTTATTCACACTGAAAACAGAGTAATATCATACTAACATACTAAAATGCCAGCAGAATAGGCCTGTTGGTCTTTCGTGTCTGCTCGTTTGGTCAGCCCCCACCCTTGGGACTGACCTTGCTGCCCCCCTCGCCTTCTCTGGCTTCTCCCTTCCCAGTTCCAGATATTCTCACTGCATTGGATTTTGCTTCCAGAACCCTTCCCCTGTACCTGTCTCACCCACTCTTGAACCCCTCCACCGTCTCTGCCTACACCAGCCCCCTAGGCAGTGCATTCCATGGCTCCACCACCCTCTCAGTGAAGTAGCACCTCCTCCTTTCTCCCCTGAATCTTCTCCCCTCCAGCTTCCACCCATGTCCTCTAGTGGCCCCTTCCTCCTTCCTTCGAAGCACCCTGACTGTTCCTCCCCTATTTACCCCCTTCATGTACCTGAAGACCTCTATCATGTTCCTCCGGTCCCTTCTTTCTTTCAATGTGTACATATTTAGCTCTTCGAGACTCTCCTCATAGGTCCTGTCCCCCAAGCCCCAAATCATTTTGGTTGCTCTCCTCTGGACCCTCTCCAGGAGTTTAATGTCCCTCTTTAAGTGTGGCCTCCAAAACTGCATGCAGTACTCTAGGTGTGGCCTCACCAAGTAGTTATACAGAGGGAGTATCACTTCCCTCCTTCTGGAGGTGATCCCCCTAGTGATGCATCCCAGCATCCTGTTGGCCTTGGCTGCTGCCCTTCTACAAGTCTCCGAGTTGTTCATCTTGACATCCACCACCACCCCCAGGTCCCTCTCAGCCATCAAGACTTGTAGCATTCCCCCAGGGTGTACACTTGGCCCAGGTTTCTGGCCCCCAGGTGCAGTACCTTGCATTTCCCTACACTGAACCTCAGCTTCCACTTTCTAGACCATCTTTCCAGAGCCTCCAGGTCCCCCTGTAGGGCCACCCTCCCCTCCTCCCCATCCACCACCACCCCCAGTTTTGAGTCATCCGCAAAGAGACTCATCTCACTCCTGATACCTGTTCTTATGTCAGAGATGTAGGTGTTGAACAGGAGGGGCCAAAGGACTGATCCCTGTGGGACCCCATTAATGACCCTCCTTGGGATGAGACTATCCCGCCAATTACGACCCTCTGGGTCCAGTCCTGGAGCCAATTACCTATCCATCTGATCATCTGGGTCCCAAACCCCATTTCTCCCAGCTTATCCAACAGGCCTACATGAGGAACAGAGTCAAATGCCTTGCTGAAGTCTAGAAAGAGGACATCCACTGGTCTACCCAAGTCCAAGGCACTCGTCGCCCAGTCATAGAACTCCACAAGGTTTGTCTGACACGATTTCCCCGGGACGAATCAATGCTGTCTGTCATCCAGGCACCCTGACTTTTCCAGGTCCCCCCCTAGCCTCACCTTGACAATGCCCTCCATCACCTTGCCCACCACCGATGTCAAGCTGACAGGCCTGTAGTTCCCTGCCACCTCCCTTGATCCCCTCTTGTGGATAGGCACTATATGCACCACCTTCCAGTCCTGGGGCACCCACCCTGTCCTCAGAGAGATGGTGAAAAGCTCCGCCAGGGTTTTGCCAGGACATCCGCAAGTTCCTTCAGCACTCTGGGATGTAATTTATCAAGCCCGGTGCTTTCTCTGTCTTAAGAGCTTCCCTCACTCTCTCTCTGCTGTGATTTCCACTTTGGTGACCTCTTCTCCTGCTTAGCCCTCCCCCTCCTGTCAGTGATGCCTCCCCTCTCCTCAGACCCACCGATCGGTAAGGGTCCCCCCCTCCTCAGTATCTTTGTCTCCTCCCATGTATGATGCAGCACCCCCATTTTCCTTGGTGAAAACTGAGGTGAAGTACTCATTTAGTACCTCAGCCTGCTCCCCCGGGTCTTGTGCCCATCTCTCCCCTGATTTAATCCTGCTAATCTGCCCCTTCACCCTTTGTTTTTCCCCAATGTATCCAAAGAACCCCTTGTTCTCTCTCTTAATTTCCCTGGCCAGGTTCTGCTCCTTCCTTGCCTTAGCCGCCCTCACCACCCTAGTGTCCCTTCTAGCCATCAGCTCATACTCCCCTCGATCCCTTTCACTCCTTGAGCACTTGAATTGCTTACAGGCTGCCTTCTTTCCCCGCACCACCTCCTGGACCTCCCTAGTCCACCAGCAGGGTTTTCAGGCCTTACCACATTTTTGTCTTACTCTTGTACAGGTGCTGGTAGCATCCTGCACCCCTCTCCTGATGATTTCCCACCTACTATCAGCGTCCATGTCTGACCCAATCACATCCAAATGCTCCTTAAGGATCCTTCCCATTTCCTTAAAATCCATCCCCCTGAAGTCAGTTACCTCCATCTTTGTGCAGTCTTCTAGTCCTCCTACGTCCAGGCAGAACCAGACCATGGCATGGTCACTCCCGCCAATTGGTCCCTTACCTCCAGGCCCCCAATCTGGTCACTGTCTGCCAGGACCACATCCAGTACCCGCGCCTCCCTGGTTGGTTCCCCCACCTGCTGAGTTAGGAACACGTCTTGAAAGACATCCAACAACCTCTGTTCCCTGGTCACAGAGGATGTCATAGTCTCCCAGTCTGTTCCTGGCATGTTTAAGTCCCCCAACACCACCACCGTTCCTCTGTCCAGTCTGCAGTGTCTCCCAACATCTGCCACCATACTGTCCTCCAGCTCCTCCACCAGGGCAGGGGGTCTATACACCACTCCTACTTTTACTCTCTTGCCCCCCCTTGTTATCAAGGTGACCCAAATCGCCTCCACGGTTCCCTCCGCCTCCATTACATAAAATCTTCTGACATGAGATGTACAGTATCTAGTGGCCGCATTGTAAAATCAATGTATGGTGAAATACTGTTTAGAAAAATGTTTGAAAATAATTATGACAGCTTTGTTCTATAATGTATTATGTATTAATGTCTCACTTAAAGAAACACCATTTGAGAGGTTTGTATTGTCAAATCGTAAGACAAGCATTGTACTTTATAAAAATGGGTTGAAATTTTGCTGCTTCACACCCCAGGAATCCCTCGCTATGTTTACTGTTGCAACTGGCCTGCAGGTCTGAGCTGCCCCGGAGAGTGGAATTTTATACAAATTACAGAACGATGGAATAAAATTCAAATCTCTGCTGCATGGTCACGCTTCACTCTGTCCTTTAACATCAGATTTATTTCTCTGCCCAAGGGAGAATTCACTTTGAAGAGCTGTCTTTTTCTGACTTAAAGTTTATCAGGATTTTTGCCAATTTTCTTTGTTTTCACAGTACTTTTATTTTCTGTTCCAATCTCTTTTTTTCTTTTGTTTTTTTAGTTCTTTTCTCCAGTTACCGAGTAGTTTGCAGGAACCGGAGATTAATTCCCTTTCCTTGCAGTTTTCTCATTGTAAACCATTCTAAGTGCTGATACCTTGCTTTAATAATACTGTATTTAGATAAATAACTTTTTTAGCTGAATTGCAGCTGTTAACACTCCAATTGCCTGGCCCTTAGGAACTGAAGCGTAATTGGTGATTTTTGCATTATTTAGTATTTGAATTTCTTAGATAAGTGTTTTTTGTTAGCGGTTTGCATATATTTGAGAACCAAACTACAAACTCTGCTTTCAAACAACATGAAGTCTTGCTGTATTCTGACAATCTGCAGTTAGCTCCAGCCTTTAAACTGCCCTGGAGAGTATAGGGTTAATTTTCTATGTAGTGCATAGAATGTTGAGCTCGAGCTCAGTTGAGGTCTCTGTCTGCAGCACTTTGAAACCCAACCATCAGATTCTTCACTCCGCCTCACCGAACAGTCGCTCTGGAGATTTCTCCTTTAGCTCAGTTCCAAAGTCGGTTAAAGTGTCAGTTTTAAGCCAAAATTATTCCGCATTGTCGGTTCAGGCTGTGTCTGCAGTACCGTGAGTACTAGATAGTTTTTCTGATTTACTTTGTGGAAATTGTAAACTTGTTTGATCGCAGCCGATCCTATATATTGAATTCTTGTACTTTGCTTTAGAGTTTGGTAACCAGTCCTTATCGGTTAAAAAAAAAAAGCTTGTTTTAAATGTTTTTTCCAGTACCCGTGACACGGTTAGGAACCGATAAGGGAGTCTTGCCTGGCGGTTGCCGAAAAAGGGGTAAGTTTGGTTAGCTTGGCCATGTCTGAGAAACCAAAGAAAAAAAACTGGCCCACTTGGTTTCAACACTGCAGTGAGTGTGGGGAGGTCTTTACCAAGGCCGATCCCCACACCGCCTGTGTTTTTTGTCTGGGGTTTGAACACCTCGATACAGACTGCCAAATTTGTAAAAATGTTCCTAAGTCTACCCTGGAGAAGAGATTAGGTAGACTTAGGGAAAAGGAGGCTGAGAAGTCCGCTGACCCGGATGGCCAGCCCGGTTCAGTTCTGACTGAACCAGAAGGAGTGCCCTCTGACCAGGGTGATACTTCTTCGGGCAAGAGGAGAGCTGATCCTGAGGGATCGGTTCCTACAAAAAGGAAAAGAAAAGACAAATCAGCTGGTTCGGATCCAGAGGTTCATGTTCCGACCACTGATGAGATTGCCTGAGCGATTCAGATTGTTGAACAGCTTCTCCCGGTTCTGTCTGATCTGGCTCTGTTAGCTAGGGGTTCGGTCAGTTCCACAGTTTCAGGATTATGTCCTGAAGATTTTTATGAACCGGAATTTGAGGAGGAGGTGGATTATGAACAAGATGAAGACTATGATGGAGCAGAAAATCTGGATCTGCCTGTAGAACTGGACATCTCCCCGGACAGACCTGCTGGTGTTTCCCCTCCTAGGCTCTCTGAGTCCCCTCCCCACTATCTGTTTTACAGGAAAGTGGCTGAAACTCTCCAACTCCCTATGGAGGAAGCTACAGAGGATCAAGAGGAGCCTGATTTTGTTGAAATGATGGACATCCCAGAGTCCAGGAGGCGGCCTATTCCCTTGCACAAATCTTTTGGGAAACAGACTCAAAACATTTTAAAGTCTCCTAATTCTGTACCTCCTGTTGATAGAAGAATGAACAAGAGGTATACCTTATCAGGCTCAGACACAGAGTTTTTCTACCAGCAACGCAGTCATGTTGGGGTCTTGCAGGCTGCAGCCTGTGACAAGGCTGATGTTCCCTTGGCTTCACACCTCCCAGATAAAGACTCCAGGAGGATGGATGCCTTGGCAAAGAAGCAATACATGGCATCCTCTTTGGGACTCAGGCAGGCTAATTATATGCTGTTTCAAAATATATGTCTCACTCTACCACAATTTAAATTATTAGTTTTAATTTTCACATTCAAAATCATGAAGTTCTTCTCTACGTAAAGATTTGTATTGTATTCCAGAATTTATTATACAAAAACAGATTTGCTGTTATGTTACTTCTTCATATTAGCTCCCAAATGATTTATTTTATCCAAATAGTAACGTTTCAGAACTTGAAAAAATGTTCCTTCATCAGACCTGGAGCTTAATATTCACTGTAGAAACAAAAAATATAATAAAACATATTTTAGAGCAGTTCTGTTTTACATATGTATGTTTTGACTTATTGCTAAAAATATTTTTTCCAAAAATAATATATAGAAATCGGGTGGAACAGACCTGATAGGACCTCGTAATCACTTGCGAGTTAAATGGTGTTGGGAGGATGCGTAATGTCTCTAAGTGACTTCAAATTTAGAAGTCTGTAATAGTAAATAAAAAAAACCACTTAGTTTACATTTATACATTTTATAAATAAAAAGCATCATCAATTTTAAAGGGACTTACTGAGAAAATTCTCTGTTATAGTTAATGTAGTCTAAGCGACTCAAAACCAAAGTCAAGCAATGTTTCTATGAAACGCTGTAGTAAAAAAAACATCCAAATCAGTACCCAAAAGTAACATCATTGGTAACTTTAAAAAGAACTTGTATATTATTCTGTGGTTACCTTAACTGTGTTAATGCAACTTTTTCTTGTTTCTTTGACACGTTTTAAATATTCAAATCCAAACGAGGGTACAACAAATAGCATACTCACGTAAACACTCCCGGCGCCATTACCCGCTAAAGCAGTGCTTTGTGTTGCAAACACTAACACCTCTAAGGTGAGCAAGAAGGGCCGAGCCACGTATAAACACACCTGATGGCTTGCTGACGTCAGTAGGGACGTCACCTGTGTGGCCCGGTCTATAAAGAAACAGAGTGAGTATTGAATCTCACTGAGTGCCCTTCTGCTTTTGAATTTGTGTGTGCTAAAGAGCTACTTTGGTGCTTAAAGCACTTTTGGCCAATCTCGTTCTAAAGAGGGAAAATCAATCTGTAAATTCATAAAAAGAAAACCTCAAAAATACGTGTTAATCCTTTTAAACACATATTTCCAAAGCTTTCCACAAATCATGAGAGAAGTTGAACTATTCCATGTTTTAAAATTCAAGCAAATCATAAATATCTTGTGATCTTTTCACACTATAATAACATAGCAAGCATAGCTTAATTTGCTTGATGTAGCGTTATCATACAATGACGTCAGAAACATAAATGATACATGTTAATCCTTTTAGACACACATTTCCAAAGCTTTCCACAAATCATGAGAAAAGTTGAGCAATTCCATGTTTTAAAAATTTAAGCTACTCTTAAATATCTTGTGATATTTTCACACTATAATAACGTAGCGTGCATAGCTTAATTTGCTCAGTGTAGCGCTATCAATCAATAGCATCAGAAAGAAGGAACCATACAGAAAAATATATGAAATATCAGCACAACTAATAAATGATGGAAATTAACTTACTAGATACTTTATATGAAATAAAGAAATGAAGGATGGGAGAGGGAGGGGGGACTAGGGGTAGGGAAGAGGGTGGGAGGAAGGAGGGGGGAGGAAGGAGAATAGTATTTGGAAAAAAAAAAGCTTAATCCAAAAAGGGAGATTTAATGAAAAATGGACCAAGTTAGGTTCTCATTCAGTCCATATTTGTGTTGGTGTGTTCTTAGGGTATAGATCCACCATGCTTCTCTTCTCAATAGGGTCATTTCTCTATTGCCACCTCTGGGATTCATCTTCACATGTTCTAGTCCAAAAAATCTTAAACTTGAAATGGAGTGATGAAAGTCCAAAAAATGTCTTGTTAATGGGGACCTAATATCACCTCTTCTGATATTGCTTTTATGTTCAGATATGCGAAGTTTTAAGGATCTTGTTGTTTCACCAATGTAGTATAAAGAACATGGACAGATGATGCAATAAATGTCGAAATCTGTTCTGCAGGTGATGAAATCTCGGATGTCATACTCTTTATCATCACATGTACTTTTTATGGATTTCATCTTTTGACCATTATTACAATGGACACAGTTGCCACAAAGGTAGAAACCTTTAATTTCACTTCTGAGCCATGTTCTGGATTTATTTATTGGAGTCCAATGTTGGGTTTTGTTTACTTTATTTCCTATAGTTGTGGTTTTTTTGGCTGCTACCCAGGGTTTGTGTTGAAAAATTCTTTGTCCCCATTCATTAGATTGTAAAATATTCTAATTGGATAAAATGACATGACAAATGACAAAGCTCTCTGAATATTGTGTGGAAATAGTAATTTTAGATTCTATTTCTGTAGATGGCTTAAGTTTATCTAGTAATAGGGAACTTCTGTCTCTATAATGACTTTTTTCTTTTGCTTTTGACAGGCTTGAATCTGTGTAACCTCTTTGTTTAAATCTTTGAGTTAATTCTGTAATGTTTCTATCATATTTTTCTTGGGTACCACTATTTCGTTTTATTCTCAACATCTGACTATAAGGTATACTTTCTTTTAAGGTTCTTTGGATGAAAACTTTTGGCATGGAGAATAGTATTCGTTGATATTTTCTTCCTATACAAATCAGTTGTAATCTTTCCATTTTGCTTTATCAATTTAAGATCCAAAAAAGAGATTTCTTCAGAATGAATCTCCATTGTAAATGATAAGTTATTTTTAGCTGTTTGTATATATTCTTAAAATGATTTTGCTTCTAGTTTTGTTCCTTGCCAAATAATCAGAATATCATCAATAAATCGCTTATAAAGAATTAGATTATTCCTAAATCTATTTTTTCTGATGTTATGAATTCTGTCTCAAAATGTGCCATATATAGATTGGCATATGTTGGTGCTGAAGTGGCTCCCATAGCTGTACCTGTTTTTTGTAAATAAGTGTGTCCCTCAAAGGCAAAATAATTATTTTCTAATACAATCTTGATTCATTTCAAAAGAAAATCTTTGTCTGGAGAATTTTGTATTCTAGTGGATAGGAAAAAATCCATGGCTTTTAGGCCTTCTTCATGCGGAATGCTTGTATAGAAGCTTTTGACATCCAAAGTTATAAATAATGTATTAGTAAGATCCAATTCTTGTTGGTTTAATTCTTCTAGAAGTTGGATACAATGTTTAGTGTCTTTAATGTTGGACCAAGTGTTAATTACCAGATTTTTACAATAATAATCTACATAATTTGATAAAGGTTCTGTAATTGATCCAATTCCTGAAATAATTGGTCTACCTGGAGGTTTATTTAAATCTTTATGTATTTTGGGTAGAATATAAAATAGTGGTATTCTTGATGTTTTATTAATAAGTTCTTCCATAACCCACTGATCAATTATACCTCTATCATTAGCTTCTGTAACTGTTTCTGTAATCAAAATTTTTGGTGATTCAAATGGAATATTTCTGACTTCTTCATACATTTTTACATCTTCTAATTGTTTGAAACATTCTTCTCTATAATCTTCAATATCTAAAATTACTGTCCCACCTCCTTTATCTGCAGGTTTAATTATAATGGTCTTATCTTCACTTAAACTATTTAAAGCTTCATTTTCTTGTTTGTAATATTGTAATGGGGCGTGTCCTTGAGTTTTCTATGAAAAATGTTTTCAATATCCTGGTTCACTTTGTCAATATAACAAGTTATGTTTGGCAAAGGGAACCATTGGGATCGAAATTGGATTTGACTCCAAGAGCTTGTTTTAATTCAAATTTTTCTTGAGATTTTGCTATCTCAGTGGCACTATGTTGTGAATGTCGTTTCATGTCAAAAAACTGTTTTAATCTAATCTTGCGATAAAATTTCTCTAAATCTAACTTTAATTCAAAAGGATTCAATTTTTGTGTTAGGCCGAATGATAAATCTAAATTGAGAACCTTTTCTTCAATAGGTGTTAATATTCTCCTTGAAAGGTTATAAATGTTTTGAAACAGGTTATTGATATCCATTCCATAGTCTCACTTCCCCCTTCTTTTGATTTATTTATTTAAAAAATCCAAAAAAAATTACAAAATTGAATTTTTTGGGGGGAGAAAAAAGACATAAAAGGAACCCGGAGAGATTTTATAGTGGATGTAGGCTAATTATATGGCCTATACAGCCAGATACTAGAAGTCCAGGTGGGAAACTGTACTGGCACTGGCTAAACAGGCCTCCCCCCAGCTGGCCAAGGAGCTGGAGGAGGTGGCTGCGAGTGGGATTGAGGCATCTAAGGTACAGTTTCATGTTGATGTGGACTCCAATGATGTGTCATCAAGAGTCATGGCTACATCTGTGGCTCTTCGGAGAGTGGCTTGGCTCAGATGTACTAGCCTCTCATAGGACACCCAGGCTAAGACCATGGATTTCCCTGTGGAAGGTAATTCTCCGTTTGGGGAGCAGACAGAGAATTACATGAAGAAGATGGAGAAGTATAGGACCACGTATAGGAATGCATAGGCCAAGGAGAGGCAGGCAACTCCTCAAAGGCAGCAATCTAGGGGCAGGGGTAGGCCTTTACATAGGCTTTTCTACCAAGCACAGGCCTCTTCTCCCTTTTCACAGAGGGGGTTATTCAGAGGGAGAGGCAGAAGGGGGATGAGCAGGGCTGCATCCACTCCTCAGCCTAAGGCCCCTGCCAAGCAGACACCCTGATGGGCCTGCCTGGGTTGACTCTCCTATCCCTGTAGGGGGCAGGCTGGCTTACTTCATCCAGGACTGGGTGTCTGTTGCCTCAGACAAGTAGATCCTGAAAGAAGTAAGCCAGGGGCTGGTTCTCAGCTTCAAAAAATTTCCAAAGATGAGAGCCAGATCTTTTCCACCTGCAGGTCTCTCCGAAACCCTTGCCCTAGAGGCAGAGGTTTCATCTCTTCTGGCTTTAGAAGCCACAGCGACAGTTCCTAACCTTCACTGGGGCAAAGGTCTGTACTCCAGGTACTTCCTTACCCCAAAAAAGACAGGGCAGTGGTGACCCATCCTAGATCTAAGATACCTGAACAAACATCTTTTAAAACCAAGGTTCAAGATGGTGACTCTGGGAATAATTCTTTCCTGTCTAAGGCCAGGGGACTGGCTAGCCTCCCTGGACCTCAAAGATGCCTACTTTCACATCTCCATTAGGTGCTCCCACAGAAAATACCTCAGGTTCAAGTTGCCCTCAGTCCATTACCAGTTCAATACAATGCCCTTTGGCCTAACATCAGCTCCAAGGGTTTTCACAAAATGCCTGGCAGTAGTAGTGGCCTTTTTAAGAAGGCAAAAGATTTCCACTTTTCCATATCTGGACAACTGGCTCATAGTGGGTTAGTCTCCAGGCCAAGTCAAGTCAGACCTGCAAGTCACCCAGCAAGTGTTCACTTCCCTGGGATTTCTTCTCAACCTCCCCAAATCAGTTCTCGAACCAGTGCAGCTTCTTACCTTTATAGGGGCAGAGCTAGACACTGTCAAAGCAAGAGCCTTTCTTCCCCTGGAAAGGGCAAGAGTTCATATAGAACTGGCTTCTTCCTTCAGCCTTCAGGTGTTCTGATCAGCAAGGCAGTTCCTTCAGCTCTTGGGCCACGTGGCAGCTTCTATAGCAGTGGTCCAAGGGGCAAGATTTCAGATGAGGAACATTCAGTTCCATCTGAGGGCCTTTTGGTCCCAAAGGAAGGACCCTCTTACCAAACTGATTCCAGTGACTCAGACACTGATCCAAGCTCTTCAATGGTGGCAGGATCAGGACAATTTAAGGCAAGGGGTCCCATTTGTCACTCAGTCTCATTCAATGGTTCTTACCACGGATGCTTCCCTTTTTGGGGTGGGGGCTCATCTGGGGGCTCTCACAGCCCAAGGACTGTGGTCCCCTCAGGAGTCCCTTCTCCATATCAATCTCCTGGAACTCAAGGCAGTTTTTCTGGCCCTGCAAGCCTTCTCTCAGTCTGTGCAGAACAAGGTGGTTCAGGTCAGAACAGACAACACCACTACCATGTGGTACATCAACAAGCAGGGAGGCACTCGGTCTATGACCTTGTGCATGGAAGCCATGAAATTGTGGTCCCTGGCTTATTCCCTGCAGGCTTCTCTGATAGCAGTCCACCTTCCAGGAAAGAACAATGTGCTGGCAGATGCACTGAGCAGGATTTCCCAGGGCCATCACAAATGGTCCCTGGACCCCCTGGTGACTTTTTTCAAGGTGGGGCACTCCAGAGAGATTTCTTTGCAGCCCCAGACAATCACCAACTTCCTCTGTTTTGTTGCAGACCCCCAGTCTTGGGTTCAGTCCCTCTGGATGCTCTGATTTTGAATTGGGAAGGGAAATTTCTGTATGCCTTCCCTCCTTTTCCTCTACTTTTCAGGGTTCTAGTCAAGGTATGGTCACAACTCTGCAAAGTGATTCTGATTGCTCCAGACCGGGCCAGACAGCCTTGGTACCCTCTGTTGCTGTCTCTAGCAATCCATCTTCCCCTGTCTCTTCCCAGGAATTATACAACCTGTTAACCTTCTCTCAGGGCAGGATTTGGTGCCCCAATCTTCGGTCTCTCAATCTCAAGGCATGACTCTTGAAGAGTTAGAGTATGCAGATTTGCATCTGTCTCAAGGGTTTCTGGATATTATCAAAGCCACTCGAAAGCCTTCCACCAGAAAGACTTATGACTCCAAATGGAAAAGATTCAGCATTTGGTGTTCCAAGAAGCATATCTCTCCAGACAGTGCTAAATTGCCTACAGTTCTGGATTATATGGTCCATCTTAATGGCCTAGGCCTCAGACCAGCTACTGTCAAGGTACATTTGTCAGCTGTTTCTGCTTTTCTGTCAGTGGGGAAGCCTTCCCCATTATCATCTCATCCTGTGTTTTGCAAATTTTTCAATGGATTGCTTCATACCAATCCTCCCTTCAGGGATCCTGCCCCTGCCTGGGACTTAAATGTTTGCATTGCTCAACTTATGCAACCTCCTTTTGAGCCTATGTCCTCAGCGGAGCTTAAGTACTTGACTTGGAAAACTGTGTTTTTGGTAGCCATTACCTCTGCCAGATGTATCAGTGAATTGCAAGCCCTGTCAGTGGAACCTGATTTTATCTCCTTTCATAGAGATAAAGTGGTCCTTGGAACCAATAGGAGGTTCTTGCCCAAAGTGGTTTCAGACTTCCACTTGAATCAGTCTATGTATCTCCCTGTCTTCTTCACTGATCATTCTTACTCAGGAGAGAGGAGGCTACACAGTTTAGATGTTAAAAGGGCCCTTAGCTACTACATAGAGTGAACCAAAGGCCACAGGTTTGACTCCCTCCTGTTGTTCCTCACTTATGGGGAAGTGGGAAAGGGTAAACCTGCTACCAAGAGAACTATTGCCAGGTGGATTGTGTCTTGTATACAATTCTGCTATGAGAATCTGGGGAAAAGTCCACCCTCAGGGCTGAGGGCTCACTCTACAAGAGGTACAGCTGCTTCCCTGGCTGCTGCGAGGGATATCCCTCTGTTAGAAATTAGTCAAGCAGCCACCTGGAAAACAGTCCATACCTTTACCAAGCATTACTCTCTGGATATCCAGGCTAGGAGTGATGCTCGGTTTGGCACAGCAGTACTTCAGAGCCTATTCCCAAAGTAGGTTCTCTCCCTCCTCCATGGAGGTACTGCTTGGTAGTCTGTAGATTGTCAGAATACAGCAAAACTTCATGTTGTTTGAAGAAAAAATTACTCACCTTAGTAATTGTGTTTCTTCTAATAGAGTCTTGCTGTATTCTGACCTCCTTGCCTCCCTTCTCAGAACCTGTTTTTGGGAAGTGGGTGGGCAGGTGCAATGTTGCACCCCAGGGATGTCTTTAGCACACCTTCCATGTTTCTGGGTGCTTTGTATTATAATCTTTATTTTGGATAGGTTTTGGTTTTGGGTTTCCTGACTTGAGTCTTCCTTTGGAAATCCAAAACTTTCTGTTGCCAGTTGGCTAGTTAAAATTCTACAGTTTCCACATAGTATAGTTAGTGAGTGTTTGCTCGTAAGAATCTGACGATTGGGTTTCAAAGTGCTGCAGACAGAGACCTCAACCGAGCTCGAGCTCAACGTTCTATGCACTGCTTAGAAAATTAACCCTATGCTCTCTGGGGCAGTTTAAAGGCTGGAGCTAACTGCAGATTGTCAGAATACAGCAAGACTCCATTAGAAGAAACACAATTGCTAAGGTGAGTAATTTTTTTCTTTTTACCTTTGGGAACCGGTTTTTGGTGGGTTGTCGTGATTGGCATGTTTGACAAGCCCCAAAAGATAACAGGACCTACAGGCTTCAAAATAGCATAAAGTGCTTCAGTCTTCTCTTCCTAATTAAGAGGTTTAGGGGCTCTGTGATAGATTTGTTACTTTGTATTGGCCCTGGGACAGGATGGGACTTGGGAGAGAAATACCTACTGCTACTGCAACAGCTTTTGTCGTGGTTATTTTCTGTAGTGCTTCACATTGTCAATGGATAATCATAACAGCCGGGTATAGTGCACCCCCACCAGGGGAATGGCACAGTCAAAGCTTTAGAATGGTGGACATATGAGGATTTTATGCAGCAGTAATGCCCCAGTTAAGCTGTGCCATTCCAAGGGGACAGAGCTACTTTTCTTTTCTTTCAAGATTTTCAAGACTTCTTTGGGGCTGCAATTCTGCACAGCATTGTGGGGCTACCTGTTTTTCAGAGAGCATCCCTAAATTAAAATTGTGCTTGTTAAAGTACAGTTTTCAAATTGAGTAACCTGCATTTCCATTTCCCTATGTGGTTTGGGAGCCTTTTTCTGCCTTGATTAAGGTGTTTTTAATAGTCTCCTATTAAAAACGAAATAACAAACAGGGTGCCACAGGTAGGCACAATTTTATTGTTCTGGGAGTGTCCCTCAGCTTTGGCGTCATTTCCTTTCTCCTGTCTCTCCCCGCCTCAGGTGTTCTGTGTTTTTTGGTATTTTTGTGGATAAAATCTGTGTTTGGTGATTTTGGGTGTTCTTTCTCCTCAGACATGTATTTTCCATTTGTGCAGCCGCCATTAGGGCCAGGCGCGCACTCCTCTGTCTGGCTGTTTTTTCTGCCTATTGCCAGGTTTGCGCCTGTGGTGTGCACTACTTGCTCAGTGCTAAAGGGCTTGCACAGCGCTAATGCCTATTAATTTATTTACACAAATTGCAGCAGTGCACTTACTTGTGTGTGCACGTGTGGACATCCGGCGTGCACCCACTAGTGAGCGAGCACGGACATTTACTGATTTTTGGTGTGCTAATCACTGTGTATAGTTCTGTAGTGATTTTTTTAAAGCTGAGCATTCAGCAGTCTTGGGTTTGATTCCCACGACCTCCACTTGCATGATGTTCCTCTCTGAGAAAGTCATTTAAGACAGCTCAGTGGAGAATTTTAGCCCAGAAAAGATACTGGGGCTAATTATTATTGTTACCTCACAATTATTTTTTGGCTCAGTTATATTCCTCTTTGGCACCAGGATTTATTGGAGTCCATTAATCACAAAACTATGTAAGACCTGCAAAACTGGGTGATGAGGTCCTCCCCCATGGGTTCCTTTTGTCCTCATTGTGTTGCTCAGTACCTTCCAGTGGGTCTGTGGTCTGGGAAGGGGGGGGCACCTGGTTCTTTAATTGCAGTGGCAGCAGAATTGCGAAGAAATTGCCTTTGTGTCTCCTGAGTGAGCTTGAGCCCTGATGTCCTACAGGACATCCCCGCAGTTACACCTGACCCCATTTGGGCCCCTTGGGTTGGGGGGGCCTATCCAGGCATGTCCAGGTGTGGCACAATGAGGTTAGGCTGTGATAACAGATATGCAGGCAGTCCCCGACCCTGCCTTTTTGAAGGCTAGGATGAGGAATACAGGGATCTTGGGGAAGTTACCGACTTTAATTTAACTTTAAAATAAAAAAATGAATGAATGGATGGAGGGATGTTTTTTCCCTCTGCTTCATAATAAACCTTTATCTTTTTGGATAGCTGAGGCATGTAGCCCCTTACAGCTCAGGAGGGTGCAGTCTGTGGAGACGGCGGATGTCAATCTGACTGTATCTTTTTTCAGTTACTATGTGACCAAAATTATTGAGCAACATTGGGCAGGTGTGGATCAGTGAAAGTGTTTTCCCTGCCATATCACAGATCTTCTCCTTTTAAGGAAAGGTCTTGCGGGTGGAAAGCTCCACCACTGAAGACAAGGCCATTTGTATTTCTGAAAAGACACCACCCCACCTATAGAAGGCTCTGGCCTGAACGGTCTTTAATGTCAAGTGGGTGGACACCGCATGCAGGAGGGGTTTTTACCTTTGTCAGCACACAACAGTTGCATGTCCTTATGCTTCTTTTATTGGCCAGAGCCTTCAGCAGTGGGTCAATACCCTGGCCAGTTAAAACCCCAGGAAATCTTACTGTATTCTAACTTATACAGTATGGACTCACCATAGGACTGTCCCGGAGTCAAAATGCTTAATAGAACCTATACAAATGATGGAATGCTAGGCTCAAGCTCTGTTTTCAAACCACTGTCCCTGGTAAACAACTTCTAATCGTTAAATTCTTTACTCCGCTTGCCTCAGTAAGACATCTCCAGAAGGCTTTCCTTCATCTCTTGAAGAAATTCTATTTTATCATTTTTTTTTCCTCAGTAAATTTATTTTATTTGGTATTCCTATCACTGTCCTTGGTTTTTAGGTAGTAATTGTTTAGATTTTAGTTGTGTAGGGTAAGTAGTCATTTTTTTCTCCCCAGTTTCTCAATCGAGGGGGGAACCAACAGTTCCCTATATTTTTCTTTGTTAAATATTTAAGTTTAGTTAGACTTTCTTCCAACTCTGTATAGTCGGTTAGCTAGTTTAACTTTGTACTAGAGTAATTTCTGGTTAGTGGGTCCATTTTTCAGTCGGGGTAACTCCTGGATCTATAATCCTTTAAAAAATCTCAGGGTAACTCCTGGCTTTGGGTTACACAGTGTAACAACGGGAAAAAGAAAATATATATACATATATATGTATATATATATATATATATATATATCTTTTGGGTTCTCATTTGTTTTGCTTATGTCACAGAAACCTAAAAAAGAACAGGACCCACAGTTTTCCAGCACTGTACATAGAACAGGGAACTTTTTGTTAAGGCAGATCCTCATTTGATTTGCTTGTTCTGTCTGGGGTTTGACCACCTTCAGACAGACTGTGAAATTTTTGCTAATTTCCCTCAGTCCACTGTTGAGAGAAAGTTAGAGACTAAGGGAAAAAATGTCAGAAAAGGCTGCTAATCTGGCCACTGAACAATCTACTGAACCGGAGGGACTGCCCTGTGACAGGGGCGATAGTTCCACTAAGAAAAGAACCACAAATAAGGCTGCTGTACTGGCCGTTGCAGTTAAGAAGAAACTAAAAGAAAAGCACATGGAACCACAACCAGTACCAACTGCGGTTCCTTCTGCAGAAGAGATTGCGATTGTGATCAGGATTATTCAGTCCTTGCAGTCTCTGGTTCCGGTTGGTAAACAGCCGGTTCCATGAACTCCTGGTTCACTACTCCCCAGTTTAACAGACCAAAGTGGGCAATTTGAGGATCTTGGTTTTGATGAAGAACCAGAAGGTGATTGTGAGGTTGAGTACTATGATGAACCCATAGAGCCAGGCATCTCTCCTGATCCTCACAGGCCTGATTCCCCTAAAAAGGGAAGTGAAGATTTTTCATCTTACTTTGCTTTTATGAAGCAAGTAGCCCAGTCTCTCGACCTCCCATCCCAGGAATCTCTGGAGGATGAGGAAGAAGAAGACTATAAGGAAATGATGGCTGTTACTCCATCAAAAAGGCTGCTTCTCCCTTTACACAAGTCTTTAAGGAAGCAGACCATGACGATTTTACAGACCCCCACTTCTGTCCCTCCTACTGATAAGAAAGTGGACAGGAAGTACTGGGTGGATAAGACTGGGGCCGAATTCTTGTTTGGTCACCCCAGTCATGAAGGTGTAGTACAGGCTGCTGCTTGTGACAAAGCTGGCATCCCTCTGACCTCCACCCTCCTGAGAAAGACTCCAGGAGAATGAATTCCATAGCCAAGAAAGTTTATTTAGGATCCTCTTTATCCATTAGGCAGGCATCCTTTATGGCTTATCTAGCCAGATATCAAAAAAGTGTGTGGTCCACTATATTAGAAATTGCCAAGTCAGTTGCTCCTCCAATGACTGCTGACCTGGAGGAAGCTGTTAAGAGGGGCTCTGATGCCTTAAAGACCCAATTCAGGATGGCAGTGGATGTAAATGACACTGCATCCAGGCAGATGGATTCAGCAGTGTCCCTGAGAAGGTTTGCATGGCTTAGAACTACTATCCTCTCACAGGACACCCAAAACAAAGCCTTGGATTTTCTCTGTGACCTGGTGTCTCTGTTTGGAGAACAAACAGAGGCATATATGAAAAAAATGGATGACTACAAAGTTGCCTACAAAAGTGCAGCAGGCAAGCAGAGAACTGCCAACCCCCAGAAACACCATGCTAGGGGTCGTAGGGGCAGGACTCCTTACAGGCCATATTTTCAGCCTCAAGTCTTTCCCCAGTACCAGCCCAAGGGATACTTTAGGGGCAGGAGGGGCAGTGGCTGCACTACCCCCACTGTCCAGCCAGTAGCTCAATCCAAGCAGACTCCCTGACGAGAATGTCCGGGTCACCTCCCCATTATCAATATGGGCAGACTGGCCCACTACTTCCAGGAGTTGGAAAACATCACCACGGACAAGTGGGTCCTGGAAGTAGTAGGCCAGGATCCTGTCCTCAGCTTCAAGACCAGGCCAAGGTTGAGGTCAAGGGCCTTCAAGTCCTCTTTCTCATCAAAAACAACCCAGCTGGAAAAGGAAGTGCCAACCCTCCTGCTTCTTCAGGCAGTCGAATTAGTTCCTTCCATTCAGACAGGAAAGGGTCTGTATTCAAGATACTTCCTTACACTGAAGAAAACAGGAGAGTGGTGTTCCATTCTGGATCTCATATACTTAAATAAGCATCTGGCAAAACCAAATTTCAGAATGGTCACCCTACTCCCAATATTACCTACCCTGAGACAGGGAGACTGGCTAGCATCCCTGGACCTAAAGGATGCTTACTTCCACATCCCAATCAGAAGGTCATACAGAAAGTACCTCAGATTCAGGTTGCCAACAGTTAATTACCAATTCAGAGCAATGCCCTTTGGACTGACATCTGCTCCCAAGAGTGTTCACAAAATGCCTAGCTGTTGTAGTGGCACACCTAAGGCGACAAGGAGTGTCAGTGTTCCCCTATCTGGACGACTGGCTCATTGCGGGCCAGTCACAACAGCAAGTAAGGGAGGCATTGCCTGTAACACAGGACACCTTGTCCTCACTGGGGTTCTTAGTAAACCACAAAAAGTCTGTCCTAGAACCAGTACAGTTGCTCAAGTTCATAGGGGCAGAACTGGATACAAAGACAGAAATGGCCTACCTCCCTCAGGACAGGGTGGACAACCTAATCCAAGTAGCCAGTTCCTTTACACTACGTTTTTCCGACCAGCAAGGCACTTCCTGCAATTGTTAGGTCACATGGCAGCCTATACAGCAACTGTCCCAGGAGCCAGATTCCAGATGAGGGACATCCAATTTCATCTAAGGGGGTACTGGTCCCAAAAGAAAGATTCTGTATCAAAACTGGTTCCAGTTACAGTCATTCTTCTTCAAGCTCTGCAGTGGTGGCAGGTAACAGAAGACTTCAGACAAGGAGTTCCCTTCCTACAGCAGTCTCCTTCTCTGGTGCTTACCACAGATGCTTCCCTCCTAGGGTGGGGAGCACATTTGGGGGATCACACCGCTCATGGCGCATGAGAAAAGAAGGAATTTCTCCTACAGATCAGTCTGCTAGAGCTCAGAGCAGTTCTTTTGGCCCTTCAGTCATTTGCCAGTCAGGTAAGAGGAAAGGTGGTGCAAGTCAGAACAGACAATACAACCACCATGTACTATATAAACATGCAAGGGGGCACAAGGTCAACCCCCCTTTGCACAGAAGCAATGAAAAATTGGGCATTGGCATATTCCCTGTATGTGTCCCTCTCAGCTATCCATCTTCTGGGCAAGGACAATGTCCTGGTGGATGCCCTCAGCAGAATAAACCAGAACCATCATGAATGGTCACTGAACAGACAGGTCTTGCAGACCATTTTCAGGAGATGGGGCACCCCAGAGGTGGAACTGTTTGTGGCCCCAGACAATCACCAGCTTCCCGATTATTGCTGCAGGCCCCCCAACAGGGGCACAATTCCTGTGGATGCACTTCTGCCGGATTGGACAGGGAGGTTCCTGCATGCTTTCCCTTTGTTGCTGAAAGTGCTGATCAAGCTCAGGCTTCAGTCAGCCTCAATGATCCTCATTGCCCCAGATTGGGACAGACAACCTTGGTACTTCATGCTCCTATCAGTGTCAGTAGCCAAGCCAATCAGTCTTCCCAGGAGGTATAACCTATTGTCCTCCTCACAGGGCAGAATCATGTATCCCAACTTGTTATCCCTCAGACTCAACGCATGGCTCTTGAGGACCGAGAGTACGTAGATTTGCACCTCTCAGTGGGAGTCATGGGGATATACTGAGAGTTTTCAGAAAGCCTTCTACTAAGAAAACCTATGCCTCTAAATGGGAAAGATTTTCCTTTTGGTGTCAGGGTAAAGGCTTGGACCATACCCAGGCTAGCATTTCTATAGTCATGGACTATATGGCCCATTTGCACTCCACAGGTTTAACTATTTCCACCCTGAGGGTGCACTTAGCAGCTGTTTCAGCTTATTTATCAGCAGGTAATGCTTCTTCTTCCTTAGCTTCACAACCAGTATTAAAAAAATTGTTCAAGGGTTCACTACATTTGCATCCACCACACAGAGTGCCCACTCCCTCGTGGGATCTGCATATCTGCATTACTCAGCTTATGCAGTCGCCATTTGAGCCCATGTCTTTGCAGACCTCAAATATGTTACTTGGAAAACAGTGTTTCTGGTCACCATTACCTCTGCCCGAAGGATCAGTGAATTCCAGGCACTGTCGACAGGGCCTGGTTATATTGCAGTCCATAGAGACAAGGTAGGTCTGAGAACTAACAGAAAGTTTTTGCCAAAAGTGGTATCAGACTTCCATCTCAACCAGTCTGTTACCCTGCCAGTTTTCTTCACAGATCATTCCACTTCAGGTGAGCCTAGGCTGCACAGCCTGGATGTGAAAATGACAGTCAGCTACTATCTTGACCACACAAAGAGCCCAGTGGTAGCACGCTCTGTAAAAAGTTGTACCCATGCTCATCTGCACATTTTAGAAATAACCCCTTTCCTTGTTTTTTTTCTGGAAAAAAATTGACCACTTTAATACAAAAACAAGGAGTCAGTTACGGCCTCCAACACCCCTTTTCACTTCAAGTGAGGAACCAACCATGGGAACCAGTGTGGGAATCCCAGTGGTAATGAGTTTGCATCACATGTACATGCTTAGCTTCTACCTGGGGCTGAGGGCTGCCTCATGCGCAATGATTTCCCCGTCTCTGCTGTTATGCCCCCATTCTGTTGCATGTCTCTGCACTGCCCCTTCATTCTTCCCAGGTTCCTTGATCCCCACTCAGTCATCTGTGTTGGTTCCCCTTTCAGCAGATCTGCTCCTGCTTCTTCTACCCCCCTGCCTGCTCCAAGCGGCTTTCCCCCGTGCTTTCCATGTCCTGTCCCTGCCATGCTGCCTTTCTAGCTCCTGCAGGCATTGCCCACCCGGCCCCGGACCCCAGGTAGGAGTATGCAAGTCCTTGTGTGGGGCAGGCTGGCAATACACTGGTCAGGAAAGCATCATGGGTAGGAATACGCAAATCCTCATGTGGGGCAGGCTAGCAAGTCACTGGCCATAGAAGCGTCATGGGTAGGAGTATGCAAGTCCCCATGTGGGGCAGACTGGCGGAGCACTGGTCATAAAGGCATCAAGGGTAGGACCATGCAAGTCATGGTATGGAGCAGGCTGGCAAGGCACTGATCACATTACAGTATTACTCTCAGCCCATGTTTATAATACGAGTTTAATCTCAGCACTGCCACTTTGGACAGGATTCAAAGTTGGAACAATGGTGCTGAGTTTCCAGATATAGGTGCACAAGTCAGGTGTGCAGACTACATAGCCAGTGTCCCACACCAGCATCATCAGGGTGGTGATACCATCTCCCATTGTGGATTTGCCATGGGTGTCACTGTGAGTGCATGTCCTCTACCCTTAGAGTTCCCCCCTTCCATGAGTGCTGCTTAATAGTTTGATGATTGTAAATATATTGCAATACTGACTGCACTGCAACTGTACCTTTCACTGTGGTGCAGCTGTACTGATTATTTGTATTTTATAACTGCCCATACATTTGTATCGCAGGTACAATTACTATGGTGTATTTTAATATGTGTGGACCTTATTGACATATTGCTGTCTTTCTCTGATGCTCCCTTCCTCCCTTCCCACTAGGACACACAGGAGGACACATCTGAAAATGAACTACTACCCTGGCTTCTACCAGCTCAGTATGTCTTTCCTACTGGGCTTTCCTAGTAAATAAAATAAATAAACACACAAGTGCTAATTACAGGGGTTCAGCAGAATGAGAAGGAGGAAATATCTAGAGATATTTAATTGCTGAAACTGAGTAAAATAAAAAGCTTTGCCCCCAGAGACTCCCCCCGCCCAACAAACAAGACCTCTGAGCAGCAACATCAGGAGCAACATGATGCCACAGCTAAACAGACAGTATGGGCAGTGAGTATGCAGTAATTCCAAATCCTGGTGCTGGCCATTGGACATTTGGATTTTTTTATCATTGGAGTGCACTGTTTAGTACCAGTGAAACTTAATGGGCAGACATGCCCCAGGCAGCTAGGCCCACCTCTGAGGTGGAGCAGAGAGTCAAGCTCAAGACAGGAATAACTGGGAAGCCACTCCCCAACAGAAGAGGGAATAAAAAAGGAAAGGCCCACCTGACTAGGGTAGTGTCAATGGGAATCCAGGACCAAAAGAGACAGTAATCCAGAGAAGCACAGCCACAATCGGTCCCCAAGGAGCAGAGGAGGTACACAGAAATACCAGGATAGTTTTGTTATTAATTAATGTATATTTAAACTAGGCCTCATCTGAGAACTAGCATATTATATATTTATTCAACTTAAGCTTTAGCAAAGAAGCAGAGTGGCCAGCTACATACAGTAGGACAGTGCAAATTAATTAAAGAGAAAAACGAGCCTTGTTAGAAACTGCACATTTTAATTGATAGCCTTTTCTAAGTGATGCTGCATTAACACAATTACTGTACTTGATTAACTGATGCATTGTTGCATAAGCAGAGAGTACTGAGAAACCATACCAAACCCCGGGTACCAAACATTCAAAAAGCTCTGCTCTGCCTAGGGTTCCGTGGGGCAGTGGGATCCCATGCATTGCCAGACTATGAAGGAGTTAGACAGGGCCCCGGACTCATTCACTAGTACTGGGCATTAGCAGTCGGGTTATCTTTTGGGTTAGCAGTACACAAAACACCCACAAAACAGCTGAAGACAGCCCCGGTGGACAGCTCACCTGAGTCAGTGCCCCTGTAGAGATGGGTGTAGAGAGGTCCTGGGGGTCCTGTGAGAGATCCAGGAGAGAGGTGTCAAAACCAGGTACCAAAATGGACCAGGCCAAACACAGAACTGGTAAACCCAGACGGTAAATGGTGCTCCTGTGCACAGGGCCTGTCAGCGACTTCCTCATGACGGGCCTTGGCGCTTTCCTGGCGGCTTTTAGGCGACTCAAAGGCCTTCCCAAGTCCTTCACTCAATACACCAGACTCAGTCTAATTGCCAGTCCCCATGCCAGTCGAACTGTCTTCCTCACCTCTTCCTCGCCTACCCGGCTTGCCTTCCTCCCACTCTTGCGGTGACATGCCCATGATGTGAGGTGATGCTGGACCACGAGTTGCGACTGCGCAGAAGCTCCACCACAGCCCACACCACAGCCGCTACAGTGGGTGCTCTGGGGGGGCGGGGCACGCTACAGCCCAGCGATACAGATATTGCTTGATTTGGAGCCAGCTGGTGCAGCCAGATTGGGACAGGCACACCCCTAGTTTTAAAAATCGCAGCTCAACATGTCACTCATAGTTACAAAAAAATACCCTATCAAAAAAATACACAGAAGCAAGCATCCATGTCTGCACTTTGAAAAACACCCCTTTTCCGCGATTTTGCAGATGCGGATGCGTACCTCAGTGCGAACAAAGTGCCATCACCGGGACAAAGGGTCACAGACAGGATCAAACTCAGCTCTTCCTTACTTGTGGAGAGGTGGAAAAACCTGCCACAAAGTGATCCATTGGTAGACGGATTGTAGCCTGTATTCAGTTCTGTTATAGCAAGGTGGGTAAGGAACCACCTGCAGGCCTCAGGGCCCATTCAACTAGGGGTACTGCAGCCTCTCTAGCAGCTGCTAGGGATATTCCCCTAGTGGATATTTGCAAAGCTGCAACTTGGAAGACAGTCCACACATTCACAAAACATTACTGTTTGGATGTCCAGGCCAGAGGTGATGCCAGGTTTGGCACAGCAGTCCTACAGAGCTTCTTTCCTAAATAGGTTATAGGCCCACCTCCAAAGGCACTGCTTGGTAATCTGCATAAATCAGAATACAGTAAGATTTCCTGGGGTTTGAAGAAAAAATTACTCCCCTTAGTAATATTGTTTCTCCTAAGGGAATCTTACTGTATTCTGAGTTCCTGCCCTCCCCTGCTAGAAACCTATGGCCAGTGCACTACAGCTGTGCTATAGCTGTTGCAAACCAGAGGCTATATACTGTTCTTGTTTTTTGGGGCATCTGTGACTTGAGTCTTTAAGAATGTCACTTTTAAAATTCTTTGACAGAAGGGGAAATTTCCTCAAGATTTTTCTTCCCTCATTTCTTGTTCAGGAGGGTTGCTGTTGTTGTTATTATTATTATCATTATTCCATTAGTTGGAAACTGCTTAGTGCATGCTTCGTTAAGAATCTGATGGTTTAGAAGCTGTTTACCAGGGACAGTGATTTGAAAACCGAGCTCGAGCTTAGCATTCCATCATTTGCATAGGTTCTATTAACCATTTCGGCTCCGGGGCAGTCCTGTGGTGAAACCATACTGCATAAGTCAGAATACAGTAAGATTCCCTTAGAAGAAACAAGATTACTAAGATGAGTAATTTTTTCTTTTGTTCTGCCTTTCTGAAGGTGCGAGCCTTTTTGCAGTTCTTGGCCATGGTTCCACCTTTCCAGGTGGTGGTTCACTGGAGAATTTTGTGTCAGACCGCTCAGTCTACTTCATTGTTTTCGGCCATGAGGAACATGTGGCTTAGTCATTGGGTCTGGTTAAGCTTCATAAACTAAGTTGTTTAACCTCCCCTTGAGGGAGGCTTATGGTTTGACTCTGCCCTGGATACTAATAATAAAACAATAACAAAAAAAAAAAAAAGATCTACGATACAAAGGGCTATCTCTGGTGTCAAACAATAATAAAAGACTACCTTAACCCAAAGGGGTCAAGGAAAGAACTGACATAGACAGTTCTGAGGGGTTCAGTTCCTTCAGAAATTGGCTCCTGAGAATGGTGGAACCTATTCAGGTAACAAGGTTACAGTATCAGAGGAGCACTGGCCAGGCACCGTACAGGAGGCCTAGCACTACAAGCCTGGTGCCTCACAGGAAGGCACACTGGCCCATCCCAGACTCCTTTTCTTGGTGGTAGATTAGAGGAGTTTTCCTCAAGATGGGCCAGAACAATGTATGATGACTTATTAGAGATTGCTTCTCCATCCCAGTTCTCAAGGACAGCAAAAAGGCCAGATTTCGTCAGAGATCCTGACTCCCTCATTCTTTTGATACCATAGTACAGGTCCCACTAATCGAACAAGGTCAGGGGTCCTATTGGTTTTATTGTATAGTCCCCAGGAAGTTGGGGGTTGTCAGGCCCATTCTTGATTCAAGTGTCTGAACAACTTGGAACTTCACAAACTTTTTAGGATGGAGGCCCGAGGTCAGTCACCGGGCTGCTCAGTCAAGGGGCTGTCTTAAGCCCCAATACATCTGATGGATGCCTGCCACCACATTCCCTCTGTCAGTCCTACCCAGAGTACCTCAGGTTTTTGATACTGGACCATCCTTCCAGCACAGGACGTTTTTCTTGGCCCCAGCATCAGTCTCACTGAGTTCCTTGAAGGTGTTGATAGTCTTAATGCCTATCCTGATTGAATAAACTGCTTATTCATACACTGCCATTGTCCTTGGCAAGAGGTTGGTATTCAGCACTCTAGATATGCTAGAGCTGCATGGCTAAGGGTGAACTGGGAGAAGAGCACTCCCGAGCCGTCTCAGACCTTGGAATGTCTGATGGTATTTTCTCAGCAAAAAGCCAGGGAAGGTTTTCGCCTTCCCGGAAGGGGACTTTTTATCAGAAATCTACTCGCTCAGGACACGGTCATCGGCAGCTGCCCTTGTTCTGCTGCAATTGGGCCTCAGGTTTAGCAGTAATAGTTTTGATCCTGTGGGTTTACTCCAGATGCGGTTTATTCAAATGAGTTCACTGTCGGCCTGGGATCCCTCACTGAAGGATTATCAGCCAGTTTTCCCTTCCGCCCTCAGCTTCATCACTTCCTGAGTACAGGATCTGATCAGAGTTCCACTAGAACATCCAGAGTTAATTCTCGCAACAGATTTGGGGGTGGTGGCAGATGGGAGCCATCTTCCCACTTAGGAAACTTGGTTAGTCTAGGATCAGTATCTCCACCTCAGTGTTCGGGAGATGGAGAAGGTTCACCTAACCTCCCTTAGGTTTCTACTGTGCTGCTAAGCATGGCATACATTTGTACATAACCATTAAGGCACGGGAGATGTTTCGAGAGATCGCTGTCCGGTCGGCAGTTCACCTGGCAGGGGAGTTGAAAGCTTCGGGCAGACTGGTTAAGTTACAGATGTTCATCCCATGGAATGGAGGTTGAACTCTGAGGTTATTGAACTCTTATGCAGTTGATTTGGTCAACCTCAGGTCGATCTGTTCACATCAGCAGCAAAGCTCAGATATGAGAAGGTTCTTCAGTCTTTTTTAGATGTCCACAGCCAGAGTCAGTGATCGCTCTACCTCAAGAGTGGACCTTCAGCAGAGTGTATGCTTCTTCTACTAATTCTCCTTTCAAGTTTCAAAAAAGAAATAATAAATGTAAAAGATGCTCTGGAGGGAGATGTCTCTTATTAGCTGCAGAGTGACTGAAAAGACTGTAGTTCTCGGACTTGGCGAATCTTGCTCGGCAAGCATCTTCCCACCTTCTGGTATGTAGAGACCTGTTATCAGGGTCTCTCTCTCTCCACCAAAAAATCCAGGAATGATACAGCTTGCACCCTGGCTCCTGCGAGGAGAAAGCCCTTTCCACATAAAAAAAAAAAAAACACATACATATACAGATATATTTATATACACACACACACACACACACACACACACACACACACACATATAGCAACAGACAAATTGATGGCAGATAAGGACGGCTAGGCCCATCTAGTCTGCCCATTTTCTCTGCCTAATATAAAAGCCAAAGACCCTACTTGATCTCCAGCTTTACCTCCTTGTTCCTACTGCTAGGTTTCCCCTAGCGATAGGAAGGTCTGTAAACCGATGATCTAATAAATAAATATGCTTGTCCCATGCATGCTTGAATCCCCCGACTGCGTTTGCCCCCACCACCTCTGCTGGGAGTCTATTCCCTGCATCCACCGCCCTTCCTGTGAAGAAATACTTCCTCACGCTACCTCTTAGTCTACCCCCTTCCAACCTCATGTCATGCCCACTCGTTCCTGGCCATCTCCTTTTCTGAAATATGCTACCCTGTTTATGCTTTTTAGATATTTGTAGGTTTCTATCATATCTCCCCTGTGTCTTCTCTACTCCAGGGCATACATATTGAGGTCTCCCAGTCTCTCCTCATATGACTTTTTGTGCAGGCCCTGCACCATCTTTGTTGCCCTTCTTTGAACTGCCTCCACCCTGTCTATGTCCTTATTTAGATGCAGCTTTCAGAACTGGACACCGTATTCCAAATGAGGCCTCACTGACGATCTGTACAGTGGGATCACCACCTCATTCCTTCTGCTGGTGATACCTCTCCATGTGCACCCCAGCATCCCTCTGGCTCTCCCCACAGCCTTGGCACATTGTTTGGCCACTTTTAGGTCATTGGATATGACTACCCCCAAATCCCTTTCCTGTTTGGTGACCATCAGTCCCCCCCCCCCAAATCATGTAATCCTCCCCTGGGTTCTTGTGCCCCAGATGCATGATTGTGCATTTTTTCACATTAAATCTCAGCTTCCACACTCTGGACCATTCCTCCAGTTTACCTAGGTCCCTCCTCATTTTTTCCAAGGCTCCCAGAGTGTCTATTCTTTTGCAGATCTTGGTGTCTTCTGCAAAGAGGCACACCTTTTCCTCCAGCCCCTCTGCCATGTCACTTATGAAGACATTAAAAAGGAATGGGCCCAGGACTGATCCCTGTGGCACCCTGCTGGTCACCATCCTTTCCTCCGATTAAGTACCATTTACCATGACCCTCTGTCTTCTATCACTCAACCAGTTCCTAACCCAGTTTACCATCTTTAGACCCAGTTCCAGGCTGCCCAGCTTGTTCACAAGTCTTCTGTGTGGAACAGTATCGAAGGCCTTACTGAAATCCAGGTAGGCCACATCCATCACTCCCCCTGATCCAAGACCTCGGTCACCCAATCAAAGAAATCTGTTTGAAATGTTTGACATGGCCTTCCCGCTGTGAATCCATGCTGTCTCAGATCCTGTGCTCCACTGGATTCAAGGTGTTCTACGATCTTTTGTTTAAGTAGTGATTCCATAATCTTCCCCACTATTGAGGTGAGGCTCACTGGTCTGTAGTTTCCAGCTTCCTCCCTACTGCCACGTTTGTGAAGAGGGACTACATCTGCCCTCCTCCAGTTCTCTGGAACCACTCCCATATCGAGTATCTCATTGAATAGGGCTGCCAGTGGTGCCACCAGCACCTCCTGTAGTTCCCTTAATATTCTAGGATGTATCCCATCTGGTCCCATTGCCTTGTCCACTTTCAGTTTTGCGACTTCTTTTAGGACTCGGTCTTCTGTAAAAGGACTGGTGTCCATCTCCCTCCCATATTTGTTCATGTTGCCTAACTGTGGTCCCTTACCACCTTCTGTGAATACAGAAGAAAAATATTTGTTCAGTATTGTTGCTTTTTCCAGGTCCACTTCCACACACTCTCCTTCTTCCCCTTTAAGCCTTACTATCCCACTCCTGTTTTTTCTCCTAACACTAATGTACCTATAAAAAGTCTTGTCTCCTTTTTTTTTAAACCTCCTGTGCTGTTTTTTCCTCTGTATGTGCCTTTGAACGCCTGACTGCTTTCCTTACCTCCCTCTGTTTATCCATATACACTACCATGTCCTCCTCCTGCTGTGTTTCTTTGTATTTCCTGAAAGCCAACTTTTTGGCCCTTGCCTTCTAACCCCAGGAATCACTCATTATGATTAAACTGATGCAGTCAGCCTCCTGTGTTGGACTGCCTGGAGAGATTGAATTATATGCAAATGATGGAACTCTCAGTTGGCTCATGCCACTTTCAAACTGCTGCCCTAGCAACTGTTGCACTCTGAGTGCTTCAGATTCTTTACTCCGCCTGCCTAGTGAAGACGTCCTGGAGAGCTCTCCTTCAGCTTCTTCTAAATCAATTTATCTGGCGATAAATAGTGTTTTTTAGTTTATATTTCAGATTGCTGCCTTAGTTTTAGTTTATTTTGTTTATTGTGTTAGGATGTACTGTGTTTAGCGGTTCCTTCACGGTTCCTTGGAACTGAGGGTTCCGCTATTTCTAGTGAGGTTTTACCTCAATCTATATTTATGTTGGCTAATTCTTTGCAGTCATTTCCTAACCGAATATACTTGTTTGAATTCCTTTTAAATTAGTTAGTTTCTCGGCGTCAGGAACCGAGTAGCTCTCGGTTCCTGGAACCGTTAGCAGTTATTTATAGCTAAAATATTCAGTTCTAAGGGACCGATAATTTGGCATTTTTCTTTAACAATTCCTGCTCAATGTCAGAGGCTCCTGTTAAGCTTAAAGAACGCACAGGACCCACCGGTTTCAAATTGTGTGAGTCTTGTGGCCAGATCATAGCTAAAGCAGACAGACATTCATTGTGTGTGTTTTTTTTTTTTTTTTTTGTCTGGGCACTAGCCATATTTTTGCTAATTGTGACATTTGTAAAACATTTTGCCCTAAAACTCTTAGGAAAAGGTCCAACATTTTGGAAGAAATGGCCTCTGCTTCTACTAACACTGGTGAAAGTGGTTCCTCCACCTCTGGCACTGGAAAGGATGGAGGTAGAACTAAGGATTCTAATAAAGGATCAGATAAAGTTGTGCAGGGTAAGCCAAAAAGGCCAGTGGACTCAGGGACTGAACCTGTGTCACTCAAGAAAAAATGTAAGGAAAAGCATGCTGCTGCGCCTCCGGCCGAGAAGGTTGAGGAGCTCCCAGCTGACAAAACTGGTATGCCCTCGGCTGAGGACATTGCCAAGGCCTTACAGGTCTTGCAAGCACTGCAATCTGCAGTCCCGGTTCCATTACCAACTGCACCGGTTCCTGTGCCAGTTCCACATTCTCAGGAGCCTCAGGCTTCCTTTCCTGAGGAGGAGGATGATGATTTTGAGGAGGAACTGATAGATCCAGAAGTTTCTCCAGAACAGGAGTTCGGTCCCCCCCCCCCGGGGTCCCAAGGATTATTCCTCACATTATGCTTTTGTTGAAAGCATGGTGGAAACACTTAACCTCCCTCTACAGGAGATGGAGGAAGATGTGGAGGAAGCAGAATTCTTGGATATGATGGGGCTAACCCTAACAAAACATTTACTACTGCCTATGCATAAGTCCTTAAAAAAGGCAGCATTATAAGTATTCCAAACTCCTAATTCTATTCCAGGAGTTGACAAAAAGGCTGATAAGAAACAACAGCAAATTTTCTATTCAGCCACCCTGACCCTGAAGGAGTTGTGCAGGCTGCTGTCTGCAACAAAGCTAGAATCCTCTTGGCTACCCATCCTCCAGAGAAGGATTCTCGGAAGATGGATGCAATGGGAAAAAAAGGGTATGTGGCTGCTTCTCTCATCCTTAGACAGGCCAGTTATATGACTTATGCAGTGCAATACCAGAAGGCACTCTGGAATGCAGAATTAGCTCTGGCTGACAGGGTGCCTGGTGAGGTGGCAGTGGACTTATAGGACACAGCAAGAGCTGCTTTAGATGCCACTAAATACCAGTTCCACATGGCTGTGGATACTAATGATTCTGCAGCCAGGTTGATAGCACTATCTATCTCCCTTAGGAGCTTTGCCTGGCTTAGGGACACAAACTTGACCCTGGACACCCAGGCCAAGGCGATGGACTTTCCTTTTGAGAAAAATGTCTCTATTTGGGGATAAAACAGAGGCCTATATGAAAAAAGGTAGAAGATTATAAGGCCACCTACAGAAGTAATTCTAAGGATAGGCCTTCCCCATCCTATAGGGCCCAGACCCAGTGGGTGGCAGACTGGCTCACTACCTCCACGATTGGTATACCATCACCACAGACAAGTGGGTCCTATGGGTGATGAGCCAGGGTCTGGCACTCAGTTTCAAATCTCTCCCCAAGCTGAGAGCAAGAACATTTTCACCAGTTACATCTGCAGACAGACTCCTACTGGATGCAGAGGTAAAACATCTGCTAGCACTCAAGGCAGTGGAGCAGGTGCCCTTAAACCAGTGGGGCAAAGGCGTCTACTCCAGATATTTCCTTACAAAGGAGAAAATTGGGGATTGGTGACCTATACTGGATCTAAGACTTCTAAACAGACACATTCTGAAACTAAAATTCAAAATTGTCACTCTTGCACTAATCATTCCCACTTTACAAAAGGGAAACTGGCTAGCCTCCCTAGATTTAAAGGACGCTTATTTTCACATCCCCATCAGACCTTCTCGCAGAAAGTTTCTGAGGTTCAGACTGGTCTCAGGCCATTATCAGTTCACAGCCCTCCCTTTTGGGCTGACTTCAGCCCCAAGGGCATTCACAAAGTGTCTGGCCGTGGTAGTGGAGTTTCTGAGAAAACAAGGAGTCTCAGTCTTTCCCTATCTGGACGACTGGTTAGTAGTAGGTCCATCTCTACAACTTACAGAGCAGGCCTTAGCCCTAACAAAGTCTACTCTGGAATCCCTGGGTTTCCTCATAAACGAGCAGAAGTCCCAGCAAACACCAGTCCAGGTACTCAAATTCATTGGAGCAGAACTAAACACCAGCTTGGGCAGAGCTTTTCAGCCACAGGACAGGGTAAGCAGCATTCTGAGGATTGCAAGCTTATTTGTACCAGAAAAACCCAAACCAGCCAGAGAATTCCTCAGGCTTTTGGGCCACATGGCAGCTGCCACCACAGTGGTACTAGGTTCCAGATTCCAAATGAGAGACATCTAGTTCCACCTGAGACAATATTGGTCACAGGACAGATCCTCTTTCCAAACTGGTTACTGTCACCCACAGTCTCTTACAGGCACCACAGTGGTGGCTGGATGAACAAAACCTTCGAGTAGGTGTGCCTTTCACAAAGGAACAACCTTCCTTAGTTCTTACAACAGATGCATCCCTTCTGGGTTGGGGAGCACACATGCTGAGTTATACAGCAAGTGGCACATGGTCTCCTCAAGAATCCCTATTGCGCATACATCTACCGGAGCTCAGAGCAGTGTACCTAGCCCTGCAGGCATTTGCTCCACATCTTCAAAACAAAGTGGTGCAGGTCAGAACAGACAATACCACTACTATGTATTATATCAACAAACCGAGAGGAACCAGGTCAACCCCACTGTGTAGAGAAGCAGTGAGGTTTTGGTCCCTGGCTTACTCCATGAAGGTATCCCTTTCAGCCATACATCTTCCAGGAAAGGAAAATGTACTGGCAGACTCCCTCAGCAGGATAAGTCAGGACCATCACGAGTGGTTCCTGAATCCTCAAATTCTCAGCTCGATTTTCAGACGATGGGGCACTCCAGAGATGGATCTCTTTGCCTCTGCAGAAAATCACCAGATACCAATATATTGCTGCAGTCCTCCTCTCAGGGGTACACTACCCCTGGATGCATTGGCACTCAGTTGGACAGGGAAGTTTTGGTATGCCTTCCCTCCTTTTCCTCTGATATTCAGGACCCTGCTGAAATTGAGGTGCCAGTCGGCAACAGTGATACTGGTGGCACCAGATTGGGCGAGGCAGCACTGGTATTCACTTATGCTGGCTCTATCAGTTGTGCCTCCAATTCATCTGCCCAGGAGGCACAACCTGCTGACTTCCTCTCAGGGCAGGATACTGTACCCCAACCTAAAATCGCTAAGGCTCAAGGCCTGACTCTTGAGGACTTAGTGTATGCGGATCTTAAACTGTCAGAACAGGTTTTAACAGTATTTAGGGGTTCCAGGAAACCTTCCACTAAAAAGACATACTCTGCTAAGTGGAAGAGGTTTTCCATATGGTGTGCATGTAAGGGTGTTGACCCATCCAGGGCTGACTTAGCCATTCTCCTGGATTACCTGACACATTTGCATTCTTTAGCCCTGAAGCCTTCAATACTCAAGGTTCATTTGGTTTCAGTTTCAGCTTACCAGTCAGCTGGTAAAGAGAGGTCCATGGCCTCTCATCCAGTCTTCAGGAAATATTTTAAAGGCCTTAATCTTTTGTACCCTCCTTTGAGGGAACCAGTTTCGGCCTGGAATCTGAATATCTGCATTACCAAGCTCACGGACGCCCCATTTGAACCGATGGCAACAACAGACTTGAAGTATATTACTTGGAAAACTGTGTTTCTGGTTGCTATTACTTCAGCCGGAAGAATCAGTGAGTTACAGGCCCTGTGCACTGATGTAGATTACATCTCATTCCACAGAGACAAAGTGGTCCTCAGGACCAATAGAACATTCCTTCCCAAAGTGATGTCTGATTTCCATTTAAATCAATCCATCACTTTACCTGTATTTTTCACAGAGAACTCCAGTTCTCCAGAAAGGAGACTTCACTACCTTGATGTCAAAAGGGCACTTAGCCACTATATTGACAGAACTAAGTCTTACAGACCAAGTCAGACACAGCTCTTTCTTACCTATGGAGAGGTAGGTAAGGGCAGACCTGCCACAAAACATGTAATTCCTCGTTGGATAGTGTCATGTATTTAGTTTTACTATAGTAAAGTGGGTAAACAGCCTCCCCTGGGCCTCAGAGCACATTCCACCAGGGGCACAGCTGCTTCAGTGGCAGTTTCAAGGGACATTCCACTATTGCAAATCTGCAAAGCAGCTACATGGAAAACAGTACACACCTTTACAAAGCACTACAGCCTGGATCTGCAATCCAGAAGTGATGCCAAGTTTGGTACAGCAGTGCTGCAGAACCTGTTTCTAAATAGGTTTTCTGCCCAACCTCCAAAGGTACTGCTTGGTAGTCTGCATCAGTTTAATCATAATGAGTGATTCCTGGGGTTAGAAGAAAAAAATCACTCACCATAGTAATCATGTTTCTTCAAAGGGATCACTCATTATGATTAAAGCACCCACCCTGCCTCCCCTACTAAAAAACCTATGAAGGTTGTTCTGCATCTCTGTTTTAGGATATTTTCCATATAGGTCAGGCTAGAGATTCACCTTTTGTTAACCAGTTGGTTCCCTTGTGGTCTCAAGCTTTTTAGGTTTATTTACCGGTATTTTTTTTTGACCTGAGAGGACAAAAATTATTTTATAGAAATGTTATTCTACACCCAGTTTAGGCTACATAAGAATCTGAAGCACTCAGAGTGCAACAGTTGCTAGGGCAGCAGTCTGAAAGTGGCATTAGCCAATTGAAAGTTCCATCATAAATCCATCTCTCCTGGCAGTCCAACACTGGAAGCTGACTGCATCAGTTTAATCATAATGAGTGATCCCTTTGAAGAAACAAGATTACTATGGTGAGTAATGTTTTCTTCCCGGCCACTGCCTTTGAAAACCATAGTTGCTTTCTCTTGCCTTTGTTTACTTGCATAATGCAAAGGTTGGTTGCATCCACTATGGCACCTTTCAGATGAGCCCACTGCTCCTCCACTCCCCCCTTTTGTCCCTCCTTGCCAGGGCATGCTTGAGACATATCCCCATCTTAGTAAAGTCTGCCCTCCTGAAATCCAGGACCCTTGCCTTCGTGTGTGACTTGACTCTGCTACTATATTCATGTTGAACCACATTGTGCGATGATCACTGGATCCCAGTTGTTCTCCCACCCTGACTCCTCAGTTCGTCCCCATTGGTGAGTACCAGGTCCAAAATTGCACTCTTCCTTGTGGGCTCTAGCAATAGCTGCCTGAGACCTGCCCCTTGCACAGAATACAAGATGTCCCTGGTCCTGGCTGAGGCAGCAGCTGGGATGCTCCAATCCACATCTGGCAGATAGAAATCACCTACCAGCAACACCTCCCCTTTAGCTGCCATGGTGTGGATGGATACCACTAGAACCCTGTCCACCTCCTCTCCCTGTACTGGAGATCTGTATATCATGCCCTCGTGGATAGCAGTGCCGTTGCCCATCTCAGGGATGACCCAAAGTACCTCTGCTCCCCCCTGTATTCCTGTATCTCAGTTGCCCTAATACCCTCCCTGATGTAAAGAGCCACCCCCTCCCTTTTTAGCCCCCTGTCTCTTCTAAACAGAGTATAACCTGGTACTGCTACATCTCAGTCATGGTTTCCAGTATACCACATTTTAGTAATAGCTACAATATTTAGGTCAGCCTCCATTATCAAGGCCACCAGGTCTGGAATTTTATTCCCTAGGCTGCGGGCCTCGGTATACATGGCCTTCCATGTTCAGCCATTTGTCCTTTTATCATCCCCCCCACTCTCTTTTTGCTTCCTTTGTTTGACCTTCCTGTTTTCAACCCCCTTTCTCCTGTCTTCCTCCATTCTCCCTTCTGTGGATTTCGTTTCCTCTGGCGATACCATAACTTTATGATCCTCCATGCTGACTTCACTGCCCTGTGGGTGTGGGCAGTTTGTTCCCCCCCGCATCCTTCGGCCACCCCGCTTACTAGTTTAAATGCTTGCCAGTGAAGCATTGAAATTGTTCAGTGAGGACAGCAGTCCAGTCACTGGACAGTTGTAGGCCATTCCCCTTGTACAGCGCCACATTCCTCCAGGTGGGTCCCCAGTTAATGAAGCCAAAACCTTTTTCTCTGCATCAGCTTTCCAGCCAAGTATTGAAGTCCTTGGTGCGGAGGTTTCTAACCTCCCCCCTACTGTGTACAGGCAGCACCCCCGAGAAGGTCACATAGCTTGCTACCTGTGAAAGGCCCCTCCCCAACATCCTGAACTCCTCTTGCACCCTTGCTATCTCTGTCTTGTCTCCAGCCAGGTCATTTGTCACTCGATGGATAATGACATCAAGCTTCCCCTGCCTTGCTACTGCTTTAGCAATTCTCTGGATCCTCTCCCTGTCCCTCTGAGCTGTGCTTCCTGGTAGACACTTTACCTCCCTTTCCTCCACTATTTCTGTCCCTAATTCCACTCCCTGGACTATGGTGTCCCCCACTAGGAGAAGCGTCCTCTTCCTTTGGGGTCCTTTCCACCTGTTTGTGGGGTACTCTTCTGTGGAACCTGCTCATCCACCACGGTCGCAATTTCGGGTGTCCCAGAGGGATCCTCCCACTCCTCCAAAACTCTGTAGGAGTTTCTTAGTTGCACTGGGTGGGGGATGTGCTTTTGATCCACCCACCTCACCTTTCCTGTGCCCACTGTAGTTCACACACACTGCTTTTGCTGGTCCTCCTTTGAGGTAGTGGGTGTAGACTTGGTGGCTCATGGGTGGGGGAGGAGATCCACTGCAACTTAGCCAACTTAGCATGGTGGCTGGCAATGTCTACCTTCAGTCCAGAGAGGTGCCTGCAGGTACAGGGCAGCACCACAATTCCCAGAACATTCTTCTGAAGACTGCTGCTCCACATCCATTGCACCACTCCCAACATGATCCCTACCTGCTGTGCTTCTGTCTGCCCAGGTCGCTGTTAGGGAACATCACTTCCCCTTAGTACTGTAACCCTTTTCCTTGTGACTATGTACCAGCCCCCCACCACATTTTTTTTTTAAACAGTAGCAATCTCAAGAAGTTATCCTCCCAGCTTATGAAGACCTGCCTGGCTGCCTTCTGTGGTTCACCCTGCCCTGCTTTGTTTCAGAGCAGTATGTTGTTGCACCTTCCTGCTTAACCTTATAAAGCTAGGCAAGCCAGAGGGTGGGTAGGGTTGGGCAAACCACCTGGTATATGGTCTGAAGGCAATCAGAGCAAACCAGTTACAACCACCTCAGGCACTGTCTGGGTCAATATTATATATATTCTTGCAAAAACAACTGTGTTAATGCATCAGTTAGGGTTGATATCAAACTGTAAAAAGGAGGGAAATATGACGTTAGGGTTTCCAACCCTAACAAGCCAACCTCACCCTGCACACACCAACAGGCACTGAGGGTGTGCCTTGGGGTTGTCAGCCCTAACGCTCTCCCCATTCCATAAGTAAATAAGCTGAGATGGGTATAGTATAGGATAATGGGGCGAGCGTTAAGGCTGATGACCTCAAGGCACACCCCTGGCACTGGTTGGGGTGTTAGGGTTAGAAGCCCTAACATCGTATTTCCCTCCTTTTTACAGTTTGATATCAACCCTAACTGATGCATTAACTTAGTTTTTTGCAAATAATTTCCTTACTTTTTGAGATGGAGTAATCGTTTCCTTACTTGCCTGTGGGAGCGCAATGCCCTTTGGGCCCTGCACTCCCATCCCTCCATGGATGCATATACGTATGTCGATGTGGAAGGGCCCTTCACTTCCTTTTGTAAGACAAAAGTGACCAAATTGGCATCTTGGGCATCTTATTACCACACCTCATGTACCTGGTACAGAATTTTTTTGACTCCCAGCCAAAACGTAATTCTGTGCAGCTATAATTCCATTCCATGTCAGAGGTGCAAAAACACATTTTGGCCATGATTCAAAAAATGACAGGTGTGACATACATGAGGTGGGATAATAAGAATTCTGTGTTGAAAATTTGGGGTCAGAATATTTAAAATTTCTGAAGTTATGAGTGTGCGTAGCGAAATAGCAATGAATGGTCATAACTTTTCCAGTTTTACATATTTTGACCTCAGATTTTCAACATAGCCTTTTGTGGTCCCCACCTCATGAACAATAAGACTCTCATTATACAAATCCCATCTAAGAGGTGAAATTGTCAATTGATCGTGAAATCACTTTTCAGGCAGGATTTGCATAATGACCATCATATTGTTCATGAGATGGGGTCCCAAAAAGGCTATGTTGAAAATGTGGGATCAAAATGTCAAAAAATGGCTGAGTTATGTTTAAAAGTTGAAACCCCCACTGAAATACATTGAACCGCATTTACCTTCTTTTCTCATATTGCAGTCACCGGTTCCAACAGCAAGACATATCTTCAATCAGAGAGTGGATCTCGAACCTGGGACTTGTTCAGGTGAGAGAGGGTGTGTGGGGGGAGAGGTGGCTGCAGAGTTGGGAGGTTGGTGTTGGGGGGGGGTCGGTTCACTGAATGACCATTTTCTTTTTTGCAGGTTTATTACAAAGAAAAAAAAGAACATTGAGGAACTGTTTTCTTTATTTCAATATATACAGAAAATGGGAGGGTGGGGGGTTCCACTAAACACCAGGGAAACAAGAGGCACAGTGATCGGAGGGTAGGGGGTGCCACTAGACACCAGGGAAACGAGACAGACAGACAATGATATATAGTTGGGTGTGCCAGTAGCCGGGGCTATTTTCTTTTTTACCTGCCCCCATCATTCAAACACAAAAATGTAAACCTGGTGCTAAATAGTAATGTGCATGAAATGAAGTTTGCATTCCTTACTTTTTCAAAAATGTGTCCCCATATGCCCAGTTTAGTGTGTAGTACAGTATGTGGTTGTGCCGGACCTTTGTGTGTGTGCGTGGATCTGGTTGGATTCAGACAGAATTAGAGTTTGGGAGCTGGTTTTCGAGAGCTAAAAATAGCAATCATGTAAGTATGTGCAGCATGTCTGTTCCAGATGCAGTCCAGACTATTATTAGTAAAGGTTGCCAACATTAGTGGATGACGCAATAGTAGTTTTTGTATATTTTTTGAAATGCTTCATTAAAATAATATAGCAGTCCATGGAACTTTCTGTCACACTCATGGATCGTACTGGGAGAACCCCGCAACACAGTAGCATTATCTCACAACGAATAATTCAGTCAGTAAATTGTTTATTTGGTGGCCACACATATACAAGTAAAAGCTTCATTTGGGCCCTGGAGGTGAAATGAGCAGACATAGAGAAGAATAGGGTAGCAGAACCAGTGTTCTGCTGCACAGAGGATTCTGATTCTGTCTGACTTTGAGAGCGTAAGCTCGAGAGGTCCATGGAATCAGAACCCCGAGGTGGCAAAACACATTGGTTGTGTATAGAGTTGCTCATCCTGTATTTTAATAGTGTATGGTACTGTTTTAAAAATGTGTTTTGTAAGTTGGTTTGCTTTCAAAATGAAACTGACTCATGCAGTCTCTAGAGGTTCTAGAATGCTGTTCTACCACAGTAGGGTAGAACAGCATTCCATAACCTTGGAACTGTGGTAGAACAGCATTTTGAAAGGGATGGAATTCTATACAGAACAACAGTCCACTATACACTAACACATGAGCACACACACAAAGAAATGAACATTCAAACAACATGAAGTCTTGCTATATTATGACAATTGCAGTATGACCCAATCTTGGAACTGCCCTGGAGATGAAATAGTTAACTTTCCATGAAGCATGGAACTCTGAGAGCGAGCTCGGTTAGGAAGCTCTGTCTGCTGTGCTTCAAACATAAACTGTCAGATTCTTTGCTCCGCCTCACTGAACAGTCGCTCCGGAGATTTCTCCTTCTGCTCGGTTCATTTGTCGGTTTAAAAAGTGTTATTTTATCGGTTTTCAATTGAAAATTAACAGAAATTAAACCGCAACCGGTCGGTTCAAGCTCTGTCTGTGGTAATGTAAGTAATAGATAGGTTTTACATTGAATTTTCTGTGTGGAACTTGTACACGTTATCGGTTCGGTTTGAACCGATCAGGTTGTTTGTAAAATTGCTAGTCCTTTTTTAGAGTGCGGTTCCCGGTTCTTATCGGTTCTAAAAACGGATTTCATTACGGTTTTTTCCACGACCCGTGACACAGTTGGGAACCGATAAGGGTGTCTTGCTTAGCGGATTGCCATAAACGGGCAAGTTTGGTTAGGCGGGCATTATGTTTGAGAAACCCAAAAGAAAAACTGGGCCCACTGGGTTTCAGCACTGTAGTGTTTGTGGGGAAGCTTTTGCTAAGGCTGACCCACACACCACATGTGTCTATTGCCTGGGGTTTGACCACCTCAATTCAGATTGCCAGATTTGTAAGAATTTCCCTGCTGCCACCATAGAAAAGAGAGTTGGTAGGCTCAGGGAAAGGGAGGCCAAAAAGTCCGCTGACCCGGATGGCCAGCCCGGTTCGGTACCAACGGACCGAGAGAGTGCCCTCTGACAAGGGCGATACTTCCTCGGGCAAAACGAGAGAGCCGGTTCTGAGGAGCCGTTCCAGCAAAAGGACTAGAAAGTCAGCTAGCGTAGAGCCAAAAGTTCTCTCCCCAACTGCTGAAGAAATAGCTAAAGCAATTCAACTTGTCCAGTCTTTTCCATCTGGACCGAACCGACACCATCAGGGAGGTGTTCGTTCGGCCGTTCCATCGGGTTCAAGTTTATGATTGTGAGGATTTTTATGAACCGGAGGGAAGGGATATGAGGAGAGTGAATATGGTTTTGAAGATCTGGATGTGCCCATTGAACCGGACATCTCTCCAGATAGACCCTTAGGGGTTTCTCCTCCCAGGCTTTCTGAGTCCCCTTCTCATTTCATTTTTTTATAAGAAAGTTGCTGAAACTCTGCAGCTCCTGTTGAGGAAGCTGTTGATGACCAAGAGGAGCCTGACTATGTAGAAATGATGGATATTCCAAGTCTAGGAGACTGTCTATTCCTTTACACAAATCTTTTCAGAAACAGACAGTAAAAGTTTTAAAACTCCTCACACTATACCTCCTGTGGATAAAAGGATGGACAAGAGGTATACCTTATCAGGTTCCGACATTGATTCCTCACTCAGCAATGCAGCCATGTGGGGTAGTGCAGGCTGCAGCCTGTGACAAGGCTAATATTCCCAGCTTCACACCCCTGAGAAGGACTCCAGGAAGATTGATGCTGTGGCAAAGAAACAGTACATGGCAGCATCTTTGGGACTCAGACAGGCAAATTATATGGCTTATGCTGCTAGGTACAGAAATCCAGATGGGATACTGTGCTGGCTCTAGCAAAAAAGTCCCTGACCAGCTTGCCAGGGAGCTGGAACAGGTGGCTATGGATGGTATTGAGGCATCCAAGGTGCAATTTCATGCTGCAGTGGACTCTAATGATGTTTCATCAAGAGTCATGGCTACATCTGTGGCTCTTTGCAGGATGGCCTGGCTCAGATGTACTACCCTGTCTCAGGATACTCAGTCTAAAGCCATGGATTTTCCTGTTGTGGGCAATTCTCTGTTTGGGGAGCAAACAGAGAATTACATGAAGAAAATGGATGAATATAGGACCACCTATAGGAGTGCACAGGCCAAGGAAAGGCAGGCCACTTCTCAAAAGCAGCTTCCTAAAGGCAGGGGCAGGCCTTTTCATAGGCCTTTTTACCAAACCCAAGCTTCCTCTTCCGCCTATGCCCAGAGGGGGTTCTTTAGAGGAAGAGGCAGACGGGCTACAAGCAGGCCTGTTCCCACCCCTCAGCCCAAAGCCCCTGCCAAGCAGGCACCCTGATGGGGTTGCCAGGGCCGATTCTTCTCTACCTGTAGGGGGCAGGCTGGCTTACTTTGTCCAGGACTGGAAGTCTTTAACTTCAGACAAGTGGGTCCTGGAATTAGTAAGCCAGGGACTAGTTCTCAACTTCAAAAAATTTCCAAAGCTGAGAACTAGATCTTTTCCACCTGCAACTCCATCAGAGGCACTCGCCCCTAGAGGCAGAGGTCTCACCCTCCTGGCTCTCAGAGCCGTGAAAGGGTTCCTTCCTTACACCAGGGCAAAGGTTTGTACTCCAGGTACTTCCTTACCCCAAAAAAGACAGGAGAATGGTGGCCCATCCTGGATCTCAGATACTTAAACAAGCACCTTTTAAAACCAAAGTTCAAAATGGCGACTCTGGGAATTATCTTACCCTCTCTAAGGCCAGGGGACTGGCTAGCTTCCCTGGACCTCAAGGATGCATACATCCATATTCCCATCAGAAGCTCCCATCGAAAGTACCTCAGGTTCGAGCTGCCCTCAGGCCACTACCAGTTCAGCGCAATGCCCTTCGGCCTCACTTCTGCTCCAAGGGTATTCACCAAATGCCTGACAGTAGCAGTTGCCTACCTAAGAAGGCAAAAGATTGCCATCTTTCCTTACCTGGACGATTGGCTCATAGTAGGCCAGTCCCCAGAACAGGTCAATTTACATCTTCAGACAACGCAGCAACTGCTTACCTCTCTAGGTTTCCTTCTGAATCTCTCAAGTCAGTTCTAGAGCCTGTCCAGCTTCTTACCTTCATAGGCGCAGAACTGAACACACAGGAGGCCAGGGCCTTCCTTCCTCTGGACAGGCAAGACCCTAGTCTCCTGGCCTCCTCATTCACCTGCAGGTTTCTCGACCAGCAAGGCATTTTCTGCAGCTCCTAGGACACATGGCTGCTTCCACAGCAGTTGTGCAGGGAGCAAGATTCCAGATGAGGGACATCCAGTTCCATTTGAGAGCTTTTTGGTCTCAAAGAAAGGATCCTCTTACCAAGTTGATCCCAGTAACTCGAACCCTGATCCAAGCCCTACAGTGATGGCAGGACCAGAGCAACCTGAGATAAGGAGATCCTTTTATCACTCAGCCTCACTCCCTAATCCTTACTACAGATGCATCCCTCTTGGGTTGGGGAGCTCACATGGGTGATCTCACCACCCAGGGTCTGTGGTCTCCCCAGGAATCTCTGCTTCACATCAACCTGTTGGAGCTCAGAGCAGTTTTTCTAGCACTTCAAGTTTTTTCCAAATCTGTTCAGAACAAGATTGTACAGGTCAGAACAGACAACAACACTACAATGTGGTACATCAGGCGGGGCAAGGCTCGGGTTCACGGCCTTGTGCAATCAAGCGATGTAGTTGTGGTCTCTGGTTTACTCCCTCGAACACCTGCCTTACGGGCAGTCCACCTCCCAGGCAAGGACAATGTCCTGGCAGATGCTCTCAGCAGGATTTCTCAGGGCCATCACGAATGGTCACTGGATCCCCGGTCTTGGGAGTAGTATTGCCAGATGGGGCACCCCCAGATAGATCTTTTTGCAGCCCCAGACAATCACCAACTTCCCCTTTTTTGCTGCAGGCCCCCAGTGTTGGGCTCACTCCCCCTGGATGCCTTAGCCCTCAGTTGGGAAGGGAAGTTCTTCTATGCCTTCCCTCCCTTCCTTCCCTCTCCTGTTCAAAGTGCTAGTCAAAATCAGATCCCAATCCTGCAAAGTCATTCTGATAGCTCCAGATTGGGCCAGACAACCCTGGTATCCACTCCTACTGTCCTTAGCAATCCATCCTCCCCTGTGCCTTCCCAGGAATCACAATCTGTTAACCTGTGCCCAGGGATGGGTTTGGTATCCGAATCTCAAATCTCTCAATCTCAAGGCTTGGTTCTTGAAGAGTTAGAGTTTGCTGATTTACACCTTTCCCAAGGTGTAATGGATATATTGAAGGCCTCAAGGAAGCCTTCCACCAGGGCTACTTACAATTTTAAATGGAAAAGGTTTTCCATATGGTGCTCAGAAAAGCATATTTCCCCAAACTCTGCTGATCTACCCACAGTCCTGGATTATATGGTCCATCTGAATTCTCTGGGGCTGAGACCAGCTACCCTGAAGGCATTTGGCAGCTGTGTCTGCTTTTATTTCAGCAGGTAAATCCACTTCTCTTTCAGCTCATCCTGTATTTTCCAAGTTTTTTAAGGGGTTGCTTCACACCAACCCTCCATTCAGGGATCCTTCCCCTACCTGGGATCTTAATGTTTGCATTGCTCAACTTATGCAACCCCCCTTCGAGCCCTTGTCTTCAGCTGAGCTTAAGTACTTGACTTGGAAGACTGTGTTTCTGGTAGCCATCACCGCTGCCAGATGCATAAGTGAATTACAAGCGTTGTCAGTGGAGCCAGATTTTATCTCCTTTCACAGAGATAAGGTGGTCCTCCGGACTAACAGGAAGTTCCTACCTAAGGTGGTTTCAGATTTCCACCTAAATCAATCTATTTCTCTTCCAGTGTACTTCACTGACCACTCCTTCTCTGGTGAGAGGAGGCTACACAGCCTAGACGTGAAGAGAGCCCTTAGTTACTACATAGAGCGTACCAAGGGTCACAGGTTTGACTCCCTCCAACTGTTCCTCACTTATGGTGAGGTTGGTAAAGAGAAGCCAGCCACTAAAAGATCCATTGCCAGGTGGATTGTCTCTTGTATCCAATTCTGCTACGAAAAGTTGGGTAAAGTTCCCCCCTCAGGCCTGAGGGCTCACTCTACCAGAGGTACAGCTGCTTCTCTGGCTGCTGCCAGAGACATTCCTATTCTAGAAATATGTCAAGCAGCTACCTGGAAAACAGTTCACACTTTTACTAAGCATTACTCCCTGGACATCCAGGCTAGGAGTGATGCTCAGTTTGGCACAGCTGTTCTTCAGAGCCTATTCCCTAAGTAGGTTCTGTCCCTCCTCCATGGGGGTACTGCTGTGTAGTCTGCAATTGTCATAATATAGCAAGACTTCATGTTGTTTGAAGAATCAATTACTCACCTTAGTAATGTTGTTTCTTCTAATGGAGTCTTGCTATATTATGACCTCCTTCCCTGCCTGTCCCTCTCAGAGCCTCTGTTTTGGGATGTGGCTGGGCTTTACAGGGTTGGCACTTCATTTATGCCCACCTTGTTGTTTTGACACCCTCTTTTGGGGTGAATTGTGTTGTGTTTTCATTTTCTGGGTCTCCTGACTTGAGTCTTGTTTGAGACCAGGAAATGTGTGTTTAGGTTAGTAGCCAGTTGGCTAGTGTAGGTTTACAGCTTCCACACAGAACCTTAGTGAGTTTTAGCTCATAAAGATCTGACAGTTTATGTTTGAAGCACAGTAGACAGAGCTTCCTAACCGAGCTCGCGCTCAGAGTTCCCTGCTTCATGGAAAGTTAACTATTTCATCTCCGGGGCAGTTCCAAGATTGGGTCATACTGCAATTGTCATAATATAGCAAGATTCCATTAGAAGAAACAACATTACTAAGGTGAGTAATTTTTTCTTGCCGCTGTGCATCTGTAAGTAAAAGGTAGACAGATATGGATCCTACCATGCACACCATATGCCAGAAACCAAAGAAAACAATGGCTTGTTAAAATCATTACAAGGAGACATCAGACAAACTCCTGCCACTTGCTTGGTCCTGCTGATCAACTTCTGGCTCATGCTGGTAGGGCAGAACTCCAAAGTTTTCACTTCGGTTGAAGGAAAATCTTCACACTTCTCCATTCTCGAGTCACGAAAAAGGATCCATTTTAGTGACTCATGATACGAAAAAGGATTCTTTTTTCATATCATGCGGTCACAAGAAAGGATTCATAAAATAAAAATAAAAAATTTCCAGGACATATCTCTAAACATTTAAGTGCAGATTGCACCTAAGGGGCTCCCGATCAGCCAGCTAGGTGTGGTGGTCTTGCTCCAGGATGTTATTTTTGTGGCTTTTGAAAAACGTTTTTTTAAGAAAAACTGAAACAAGATGGCGGTGAACAAAAAGAAATTTTCCCATACAAAACAGGATTCCTTTTTCATTTCATATAACTATCTTTTAGTGCTTACTGAGCTTGCTCAGAAACAATTTTTTCAAATTTTTAAAATGCAATAACTTACAAAGGGCTTATTATTTTTTCACCAGACTAGCAAAAAACACATCTGGGGGCTAGTCCCTTCTGCTCTGAAAATTTCAGATAAAAAAAAGAACAAAAAACTGGCTGGTCTGTAGGCAAGTTCAAAGAAAAATTCCAGCAACGTCAAAGTGAAAAAAATGCTTTTTTTCACCTATTGGAAACTCGGACACCGCACATCTAACCGGAACATAACTTACCACATCCAGAGATCTACTCTGGGTAATGGTGCATTCCAATTTTCTTACAAATCTGTTGGACAGTTGCAAAGTTATTAAAGTGCAAAATTTTGAGTTTAGCATTGAAGTGACTACTCAACCCTAACTATAGGGGCATGACAGTTCCCTTATAATATGTAGGTTTCCCTGAGAAACTACTTGACACCTTAATGGCTGCCAGAAAATCCTCTATGTCCGCAACTTATGCTCCAGTAGGTGCAACCTCTCCTTTTACCTGGGGCCAGCACTGAAGGTTACACCTTCAATTGCCTCTATTCTGCAGTTTTTTTGGTTTCTGTAAGAAGGCATGGTGAAGAGGTTGATGTTGACACTGAGTCCACTGAGAGGCCAGGTTGTGCTCTCACAGCACACTGGGACTTTGGCCTAGGAATTGATAGGCACGTGTTTAGTAGGACACGTCTGGTGTCCTGATCTCTGGGTCTCCATGGGATCTGAATTGGGTTCTGAGTGGTCTTTGCAAGGAGTTTTTTGAACCGTTCCCATCTGTATCGCTGGATGTGTTGTTTTACAGGTTCCGCTTAATGAGTCATACCTTATTAGGCATAAGAACAGGTGGTACTCAGAATGGTGTTTCGTTCCTAAGGTGCTCATTGCCTTCTGGGAGTTCCAGGATATAGGCTTGCATCTTCCTGTCCTCAGCCTCCTCAATCCAAGGGAAGGAACTGCACGCATTGGATTTATCTTGCACCATTAGGATCTATTGTAAATGGACAGCTGCGCTTCGTAAGTCAGATAGTCTTGTTTGTTCTCGTGGAACAGACAAGCAGGGTCAAGAGGCCTTTTTTAGGCCATCCTCGCTAAAAGGGTGTGGACTTGCATTGTTCAGGCCAACATTGGAGTAAGAGGAGATCTCCTGCTCTCCCTCAAGGCTCACTGCTCCAGGGCCAGGGCAACGCCCTGGGCAAGCAGGTGAAGCATTGGTTTTAAGGTTATGCAATGCAGTTATGTGGTCTTCCATCCACACATTCACAAAACATCCATCTTGGATGTTCAGAGTTTGGCTGATGCAGTTTTGGTCGCAGAGTGCTACAGACAGCAGTTTGCAAGTAATTCTCAGTGCTTGCCTCTGGCATATGGGATAATCTTCTCCCCCTCCTGGTTTTTCTGGGTATTGCTTCTTAGAACCCAGTTGTTATTACCACCCATTGACAATGTGGAGCACTACAGAAAGAAGAAATTATCTTCATACTTACCATAATTTCCTTTTCTGTTAGGTCCAACATTGTCAGTCGTGCCCTCCCAGGAGCCTGCTCCTGTCGGAGAATCTTATCCTGTATGCTAGAAGAGTTGTCCTGTTTCTTAAAATCCCTTACTTTTTTCAGACATCCCTCTTCTTGCTGTACTGTACTCATGAGTAAGATATAAAGGGAAAAAAAAAGGATTTTTCGATCAGTCTGTGATCACAGGTTAACAGCTTTACTATAACCCTTGAGGTGTTTTCCTTGTCATGGGTAGCCCCACAGCATCCAGTTGTTTGCCTGGAAGTGATACTCAGTGGGTGGTTAGCCTTAGTTTCTAGATGTGCGAATGGTATGGAGCCTGCTTTTTCACCAGATGGTTCTTCCTGTAAGGAGGATTGAATTGTCTAAACATTGAGTCCAGTGGAGAGCATTTCCTCCTCGAACGTCTGCCTGGAAAGTAAAACAGTTTTTTTATATATTTACATGTTGAAGTGTGTTTTATATAGGTGATTGTAATATATGAATTTTCATGTGTAGCTATTATGGCACTGTGAGGTCAATAGTGACTGAGGAGTTGCTGCTGCATGGAATCCTCCCTCATATGCCCAACAATTTTGGGCTGTGCAATTCCCCTGGTAGTAGTGCACTGTACCCAGTTGTTATGATTACCCATTGACAATGTTGGAGCTATAGAAAAGGAAATGATGGTAAGTATGAAGAGAATTTCTTCTTTTTGTTTTAATGGACTTTTCTAAAATTTAAGTAGTCCATGTAGTGGCCCAAAGCTTCTGGGGACATGGCACCACTACCAGACCTTACCAGAGACCTCCAGTATATACTAGCATGTCTAAGGTGATGTTTGGGGGTAGGGGGCTGGCATTATTACTTAGAGGTTAGAGAAACAAGCTGTGAATGAGCTTGGTACATCCAGCAGACCTGGGTTTGATACCCGCAACCTCCATTTGCATACTGTGTGACTCTGAGCAAGTCACTTAACCACCCCAGTGCTCCCAGGTCACCCCTGAATACAGGCAGTTGTGCCTAGTGGGCCTTACCAGGTTACCAAAAGAATAAAAAAAAAAAATCTTCTTTCACTCCCTCATGGAAGCAATTATGAAGGTTATCACAGTTAGTTGTGTGAGGGGGCGCAGGCTCTGACCTTGGGGTGAATATCAGTACTGTTAGGCTGCAGGTATCACGGCTACATTAACAACAAAGGTTCTGACATATAATGTGAATGGTCTACCCCATCTCATCAAATGGAAGCAAATCCTTATGTACGTCAGACAGGCAAAACCAGATTTTATTCTGCTGCAAGAAACACACTACACTAATGCAGAACATTTGAAGTTAACCAAATTTGGGTTTCAGTAGGTTCACTTCTCCTCCTGTAAGGCTGGGCAGTGGAGGAGTGCAGCCATGTTGATTCCCAGTGTAGTCCCATTTGAGGAGTCTGAAGTGCATACTGATGCAGAGTGATGATATGTTCTGTTCAAGGGTCTGTATAATGGGCAGACCAGCACGCTAGTATGCCCTCCCCCCTGCTGCAGATTTTCTATTTTTCCAAAAACTCCTTACTTTAATAGAAAAAGCAGAAGGTGTTCTCATATTTGGAGGAGACTTTAACTTAACATTCATTCATTCAAAAGCTGGACAGCACTTCCCAGATACCCTGCAGGGGACAGGCACTAACGAAGAAAGTGAAGGAACTTTTTCTTCAGTTTGGATTAGTGAATGTCTGGAGGCATCTACAGGGATCTACACCAGGCTTTACATATAATCTCAAATATATCTGATGTATTCTAGGTTAGACATTTTCCTACTTACGAAGGAATCCTTAAGTTTTGGAGATGCTGGAGAGGACCCATAGGGCTATCGGACCATGCTCCTTTAATGCTTGAACTGGACCTTCAGATTGCAAATGGTCCTCATTCTGAAGACTGAATACCTCCCTACTCCAAGATAAGGAGTTGCAGGAACAAATCCCACTGCTTATTGAGAAAGCAGTACAGTATAATGTTCCATCAAATCCAACACCTGGGATTTTATGGGATACTGAAAAGGCTTTAATATGGGGTCAATAAATTGCTGTAGTGCCCCACAAAAAAAAAAAACAACAACCAGAAAACAGAGATTGGAGTGCCAAAACACAATTAGAAGCTAAAATAAAGGAGCTGGAGACCCTATAACATAGATACATAGATACATAGACAGTGTCAGCAGATAAGGGCCTATGGCCCACCCAGTCTGCTCATTTGAGCTTGTAAGTTCAGTTTATGTTTTCCTAGAAGTCTGTTGCCCCTTACCGCTGACCTCCAGAATTCCTTTATGTCTATCCCATGCATTCTTAAATCCCGTGATTGTTTCAGCCCCCACCACTTCCTCTGGCAGGGTGTTCCACTTGTCCACCACCCGTTTTGTGAAGAAATTCTTACTCATGTTTCCTCTGAATCGTCCTCCCTCCAACTTCATCCCATGCCCTCTAGTCCTGGAACATCTTTTTCGCTTAAAAATAGTGTATTCCTGCATCCTGTACCTCCCTGTAAGATAACACACTAAGATGAATAAGACCAGGAGAAGAGAGCTTGAAGACCTCTGTAACAACAACAACAAAAAAAAAAATGAAACCATTTCCTAGATGATAGAGTAGAACAAAATCTCAGATATTTTCGACAGAGATATTATGAAGGAGGTCCACGCAGGGCCAGATTAAGGCAACCTGGGGCCCTAGGCCCAGGAGAAATCTGAGCCCCCCCCTTCACCGCACCAGAGCCCCTTCACTTTGGCCACACTCCTTGGTTATTGCATATCAGTTACTGAAATTTTTAAAACATATCTTCTTACTGTTCCTAAAAAGTGGCATAAAACCTAAACAACCTAACTAAAATGCATGACAATGAATTTAACTAATAATATCAGTATAAAAAAAAAGGTCCTAGTTTTGATCATTTAGAGAAAATATTTTTTTAATTGGGCTGGTACAAATATTTTTTTGGGTATGAAATGTCATGATTTGCCCTTCTGCCCCCCCCCAAAAAAAACAGACGCACGTGCATTTGTAGTGTGGGTGTTACAGTTTTGTCCTGTCAGGTAGTATGAACCACGATTTGGGAGTTTTATTGGGTACGGTAGGGCCCATCTCTGAAAAAGCATAGGTTCTGGGTGGTGTAGGAGTTAAACTGGTGGTTTACTAAAGGAGTCATGATGAATTATAGAGATTACATTGCAAAGTGAGTGACTGTTTAAAGAAATAATTACAGGGATCAGACATTTATACTATTGTAATAAGGCAGGATCAAATAACAGTAAGATGTATTGATGGGATGCTGGAAATACATTCAGTGGTTCACCCTGAAAACAAAACTACATCAGTGCCAGAACTTCAAAATGAGTGGGGTGAGGGAATAAGTAAATACAGGGGTGTAGCCAGGAATTTCTGAACTGCACACCAAGTGTGGAGTCACTGCTACCCCCAGTTAGGTGAGCTACCCTCCCCATCCATACCCCTCACCCAATGTGTTATTTTCTGTATTATACACCACACCACTAGCCACACCACCAAAGGTGGTGGCTGGATTTTGGTTACAACATTTTACTGTGACCACCCTATACCTCATCAAGGTAGCCAGTCCCAAAGAGGTCCATTCCCACCATACCAGACATGTCACACCAACAGGTTTCAGACTAACAGACTGGCTTTTGGTTACAATATTGCATTGTGACAAGCCTCTGTACCACATCAAGGTAGCCAGTCACACACACACACACACAGGCAGAATTCTAGCAGCCATGGGAATCAATCATGGGGTACAGTTCAGTGAAGGAGGGCTCGTCCCAGCACACATGGGGCTGGAATTAGTGTATGTACTGTAGTACTTAAGCTCCATTATGGAAAAACTGTTTGCATTGTAACTATTCAGAAACTTCTTGGCTCTGTTATTCAAAACCTTTTTGCAAACTTTGAGGAGGCAGTATAGCGCAATGGTCTAAGGCTCTGAGCTGCAAATCTGGTGACATCCAGCAGACCAGACCTGGGTTTGAATCCCACAGCTTCCACTTGCATACTGTGTGACCCTGAGCAAGTCACTTAACCTCTTTGTGCTCCCAGGTCGCTTCTGTAAAAAAGCTTTCAGCTTAGTGTGCTATACCTGCTTAAACAACTAAAAAAAAAAATAAAAAAAAAAACTTTGCTGCTCCCACAACTCAGGCCTGCACCATCAACTCATGGAACAATTGATTGTGCCTTGCTGTCCAGTTCAGGCAACTTAGGTTGCTCCTGCCACACCATCAGAAAGGGCATGCACCCTCTGCAAGCATGAGCATACCATATTCAGTATGGTTCCATGACAGCAACTGCTATCTGTGCTTGGGGGGGAGGGCTAGTGCTATGTACCACACACTTAAAGCATATCTGCATCCCAGTAATCACTAGAGTGCCAAAAAAGGGTGTTTTTACTCCAGGATACTGGGGATAAAATGCATAACAACAAAGGGCAAGACTACTAACTTGAAGTAGTTTTCATAGGTGAATGACTCAAGATTAGAAGCAAGCCAGCAATTAGATGCCCACTGCCCTAAATCTATTCCAGAATCCAAACAAGTCACGGTCCCTAAAAAGATGAAAGGATTCACCTGCAGTGCCTCAGCAGACAGCTCAGCTCAGTATGATGACTGTCAGAGTGTCTTTAACTTTCCTGCCTGAGTCTCGACTCCGTTGCTTGCAACAACGTTACACAAGTGCAAGCAACTTATAGGCTGGCTCTCTAGAGACTCTGGGAAGGAATCCTCATAGTCGCGCCTCCCAGGGCGAATTTACTCTCTCAGGCAGCAGTCGCCTCTTAGATGATGAACAAAACCACTGATCTGCAGGCAGCACATGAGAACCTTCCTAAAATGTACTCAATCCTCCGCCGCGGGCGGCTCCAGTACAATAAATCCCAAATCTGATGTTCCACTGCTGCACTATGTCCTGACTCCATCCTGACCTGTCCTCTCCCAGTCGCAAGGTAAAAAAACAGAAAGACACAGCATTGGCACGGGCATTTAAAGAGCCCGCCCGCCCCCTTACACATCACTCACACCACGCCTCCTTTCTGAACGGACCTGATTGAGACACAGCAACATATTTCTCAATCAGGTCTGATGGGCTTGTATGCTTAAGCTGACTCCACCCCCAACCCCTACAACCTAAAAACAAGTACAAAGAGTGGCCGGGGAAGCCCGCGAAAATCAAATAAACAAACAGAGGAATACAGAGCAATGCCAGAGAGACCAGCTGGTGCCTGCTACCCGCTGATCTGCAGCAGCACGCCATGGCATGTCTGGCGAATCGGTAGCTACGCCCTTGAGTAAATATTACAATTTTCTAACAGTACAGTTGAAACGCATTGTAGATTTCTTGATTTTACGAATGGGATTAAAGAGTTCCTGACACAGCTGAGACAACTTTGAAAAAAATGTAACAATAGGGCATAGATGTAGCTTAGATTTTGTATTTGATAAAGAACCTCTGTGCGCAATTGCATTGTAGGGGCATGTGTGATTTTGTATTATATTTTGTATTTTATTAGTAAGGGTATTTGCAAGTATACAGTAGTTCTGTCTTTTTTAGCTCTGGCTGCCTGTCTATACCTGACATCATAATTGTGACATTAAAATATGTTGCTGTGAAGATATTTGTGTTATCATAAATAGGGGATTGTGATCCAATATGTAGAGAAGCAGTCAGAGTAGATGTAATTCCTCAGTCTGTCAGTTTCTATATTCTGTAACGTATTCTCAGTATTTTGCTTTGAAAATATTGTATTCATCATGTATTAATTGAACATTATTTACCCTATATTGTTTACATGCTAGTATTGTACATATTTTACCTGCCTTGTACCAGTATGCATTCCTGATGTATGTTCTCAGGACCTCCTTGTGAATGAGCCTGCTCGATGGAGTTATTCATGCAATAAACCTGAAACTTGAATTAGTCTACTGGCTATGGATCTTGTTTTCATGCAACTGTTTTCAGTCATAAAGAAACAGAATTAATTACGGAAACTATATAAAGTAATAAAGAACGTGGGATGGAGCTGAATATAAATCTTATTTTTTTAAAAGTTTTCCTAATGCTCTCAGGGGCTCTTTCAATATAAAGCATACATATTGAATTGATTCTAAGTGGGAGGGAGAGACAGGGCAAAGGAAATGTGCATGTTCACACCTTACTGGTCAGCCTGGCTGTGGGCTCCTGAAATGATCAGCTGCACGTAGCACCTAATTAGTTAGGTGAGAATCATGTCACAGTTCAGTCCCTGCCTTGCACAGGATAACTAGAAGTTGACTCCATTAAAACAAGCATTTGTCAATGCCGAATGTTTGCTTGCTGGCATTGGCACTGGTAGTGAAGAAGTTACAGAGCTGCATAATAGAAATGGCAGTGAAGTATTGAACTGAAGCCAACCCCACCACCACCCTGCAGAGAGTGACAGGCATTGGGGTGTGCCTTTGGGTCGTCAGGCATAACGGCCATGCCATTTCACCACACCCTACCCTGCAGACACTGACAAGTGTCACGGTGTGCCTTGGGGTCTTTGGCCCTTATGCGCACCCCATTCCATCAGGAAATACGTGAGATGGGTGCGGTACAGGAGAATGGGGTGAACTTTGGGGCTGAAGAGTCCAAGGCATACCTCGATGCCTCTCACTGGCTGCAGGGTGTGGGTGGGGTGGAATGGCATGAGCATTACAAGCAACAATCCCAGTCACACCCTGATGCCTGTCAGTCTCTACAGGGTGGGGTGTTATGGTTGGAAACCCTAACACCTCAGGCATTCATTGGTATTTTCACTCCAAATTTTCAACATGTTTTTTTGTACCCCACCTCATGAACAGTGGCAATATCAGTTTGTTAGCCGAAAGCTGCTTATGCACAGTGACTGCGGCATTTAGCACCACAGGTGCAAAACACATTCGAACAGGATGTGAAAATGACAGCTGTACTGTTCATGGGAGGTGTAAAAAATGGCAATATTGAAAATCTGCAGTAAAATATAAAAAAAAACTGGTGAAGTCACGAGCGTGCATAGAAACTGTGCAACGCACACTCGTAATGTAATTAGGTTGGGGATTTTTTACAGCAGATTGTCAACACAGGCATTTTGGGACCTCCGATCATGAACAGTGTCACTGTGATTTTCTTAATCTGTCCCGGACACTGATTTCCCACAGTGACCACGCATTTCTGCACTGGAAGTGTGAAAACATATTTTGGCCAGAGTGTGAAAAATGACAGTTATACTGTTCATAAGGAAGTGTGGAAAAATGCCACTGGTGAAAATCTGGACTGAAAATATTACAAAGTCATGAACTTACGAGGGTGCGTGGAAACTGCACAATGCTCACTCGTAACACAGTCATTTTATGGACTTTTGTCACCAAATTTTCAACATAGCCATTTTAAGACCTCTGCTCATGAACAGTGTAACTGTGATTTTCTTAATCTGTCCCAAACATTGCTTTCACACACCGACTGCACCATTGTGCACTACATGTGTGGAAACACATTTGGAGCGACATGTAAAAATGGCAGCTGTACTGTTCATAGGAAGTGTAATAAAATGGCAATGTGGAAAATCTGGAGTGAAAATATAGAAAATTCGCAAACTTACGAACGTGCGTAGGAACTGCGCAACGCACACTCGTAAAACAGTCATTTTAGGAATTTTCACCAAATTTTCAACATAGCCATTTTAAGACCTCTGCTCATGAACAGTGTCACTGGGATTTTCTTAATGTGTCCCATACATTGATTTCGCATACCGACTGTGTCATTGTGCACTACATGGACGGAAACACGCTTTGGGCAAGATGTGAAAATGACAGCTGTACCAGCTCATAAGGAAGTGTAATAAAATGGTAATGTTGAAAATCTGGAGTGAAAATATTGAAAATTCGCAAACTTACAAGCCGCGACGTATGAACTGGCGTGAACGCCAGTCAGAAACAACAGTCATTTTTTGAATTTTTCACCAAATTTCAACATAGCCATTTTAAGACCTCTGCTCATTAACAGTGTCACTGTGATTTTCTTAATGTGTCCCATACATTGATTTCACTCACCAACTGTGCCATTGTGCCCTACATGGGCGGAAACACGTTTTGGGCAAGATGTGAAAAATGACAGCTGTACTGCTCATAAGGAGGTGTGGTAAAATGGCAATGTTGAAAATCTGGAATGAAAATAATGAAAATTCGCGAACTACACGAGCGTGCATAAGAACTTCATGTAGCATACGCTCATAAAACAGTAATTTAGGAATTTTTCCACCAAATTTTCAACATAGGCTTTTGAGAGCCCTTATGAACACTGGCAGTGTCTGTTTTGTTACTCGGTCCCGAAGGTGATTTCACGCAGTGACTGTGAAATCACCCTTCGGGCTTGATTAACGCCATGACAGTAAGAGCATTCATGAGAAGGGGTCCCAAAAACCCCATGTTGAAAATTTGGTGCAAAAATTCCAAAAAATGGCTGAGATATGCAGCAAAGTTGAAAAAACCCTATCTATCCTTATACAGCTTACCGGCATTTTCTCAGTTCGCGGTCAGCTTTGAAGAGTGCAGACGTGTTCCCGGTCCACCAAGATCATCGCCCGAGTCTGGAGGTAAGTATGGGGTGATGGGGGTGGGGAGGCGGGTGCTGGTGGTGGGCGCGGTGGGGAGCAGAGACAACGAGGGACTGTTTTTTAAGTTTCAGGGTTTTGTTTTTTTTAAATGACGACGTGGGACGCCACACGCTGGGGTGGGCTCCCAGCGTGGCACAAGGATCGCTGGTGGGGCGTGAGCCAACGGGGATTGGGCACCCCGTCGGCAATAGCATCTGTTGTCACGCTGGGTGGGCCCCAGTGTGGCACACTGTACTTGGGATTCGTGGAGCCGACGGGGATTGGGCACCCCATCGGCTATACGATGTGCAGCCACGCTGGGGTGGGCACCCAGTGTGCATATGTAACTCTGCTTTGGGGGCGAGCACAGCCGACGGGGATTGGGCACTCTCGCCGCTACACAGTGTGTGCGAGGGGGCGAGCACGCAGTATGTGTGCATGTGTGTGTGTGTAGGGGGAGCGTGCATGAGCAGGTGATATCTTATTGCTGCTCACTGAAGTGTAGCTCCCCCTTTCAACTGTACGCCACTGCATTTTGGAGCTGTCATAGACAGCTCCAGCAGGCATTGGAGAACTGCGGCCGCACCTGCAAACACACTGACTGAATTGGAAGAGGGCTGCCACACCTCCAAAAACTCGGATGATGGCACTATGTTTCTTGCACATGCGTGCAAACAAACATAAAAATGCATCTCAGGTAGAAGAAAATATTGTAAATATATGTTGAAGATGGCTGTAGGCCCCCTGGCAGGCAGGGCCCCAAGGCACATGCCTATGTTGTATGTTGCCTGTGCATTCCTGTGTTTGTTAGCTGTGTCAGCAGTGGGGGATTGGGTCGCTGTCAGTGACCAGAGAAAGGAGAGTGGAGAGCTGTGTGGAGCTGTGGCTGCAGTCAGCAGCGGGGTCGAGGTTGGTGATCAGAGGAAGGAGAGCTGAGCTGTTTGGAGCTGAACTAGCAAGGGGCACAGGTGGCAGTTCGATGACTGAAGCAGGGCCGGCTGGCCAACCGCAGACAGCGGTGTAGGTTCAGGCCAATCAGGGAGAGAGGTGCCAAGGTGGTAGGCTTTAAAAATAGCCAGCCAGACCAATAGAAGGACTAAAAGTGGGAGCAAGGAGCATCCTGAGCTAAGGAAATCACTGCAAGGAGCTGGTTTGCAGCAAAGGAACTGGGTCCTGCATTTCTCCACAGGGAACTTGGACTTCAACCTTGGTGGATATGGGAAATTGACACAGACACTAAGAAATCCTTCACAAAAGAGCTGAAATTGAGGTGAAATGAACTGGGTCGAGGCTACTGACACTGGAGGTGGTGGGAACTTAGTCTTGGACTACTGACGCTGGAGGTGCTGGGGATTTGGACTTGATTTGAGATGAAATGAACTGGGTTGACACTACTGACACTGGAGGTGCTGGGAACTTGATCTTGGACTACTGAAGCTGGAGGTGCTGGGGATTTGGACTTGAACTTGGTAACTTGGACTTGAACGTGGTGGCTATGGTTATTAATTCTTGATGCCTATAGTTTGCACATGCTTTATTATTTCGAAAAAGTCTTGACTGTGGGTTGGGGCTGAGGAGGGGGGTCAGGGTTGGGGGCCCAAAAGAAAAAAAAAATACATAAGGGTGATTTTAGGACTGCTTCTAAGTATCACGGAAGAAATGGTAGGGCAGCACAGAGAGAGGGGCAACCAAGGGAGGGGGATCTTTGGCAGAGTGGTGGGGTGTAGTGGCTGTGGAACGGCTATGATCCTAAATTGGGCTTGGCAGATGGGGGGTTGTATGATGTGTAAGCAGCTCACTCAGCTGAGAGAGAAAGCAGCAGGGCTAAGGTGGGGGTTAAATGGGGGGAAGCTGGGAAAAAGGGATAGAGAGACAGGGACAGTATAAGCCAAGGAAGGAGTGGGAAGGGCTGAGTGGATTCACTGGAGGATCAGATACACTGTTCCAGAAGTCAAGGGCTTGGGAGGGAGAGGATGGAAGGTGATCCAGAGGGGATAGACCAGAGATGGTAACAGACAACAGCAAGTCCAGATTTGGGACAGGGACGCCCAAGACAGGAGGAAAGGGGTCAGTGGGAACTGACAGCAGGAAGTCTAGAGGCACAAAAATGATGCCTGTAGCTAGAGAAAAGGGGTCAGTCAGGGATCAGGAGGAATGGAAGACAGTAGGCTCAGGAAAAGGCAGACGGATGCCCAGTATGAAGGACAATGCAGGCATAGGTGACATGGACCAGAGGGTGGAAGTAACAAATAGTTTTGCCCTCCTAGGTATTCTAGTTGAGGACATTGGAGAGGAAGGGGTCCGGCAGGGGTCATCAGAGAAGGGGGGGGTGCAGAGCGGCTGGGGGGCGTGGGGGGAAAGATCTCGGGTGCAGTGGAAGGGGGAAGGAGGTGGTAGGGACATCACATGCAGGAGAAGGGGTGGAGGAGGGGACAGGCACATTAGGGACACACCAAAAGGTGACACTAGGGGAACTGTGGCATAAGAAAAGGGGCAGGAAGGAAACACTGGAAGAGCCAGAGTTGAACTCCTGGGAGGCTGAAAATGAGCTGGAGGAAACCCTGCAGGGTAGGAGCTGTAGTAGGAGGCTGGGGCATGCACCGGGCAGGGTGCCGGAAAGGGGAAATATGCAGACAGGTCAGGTGGTAAGGAGGAAGACTTCCCCAAGTAGGGTACGGTGCTTAAAACTTTCTGCAAAAATGGCCAGGACAGGAACAGTTGGAGGGGGATCAAGCACAGTTGGCACAATCTCGCACAGTGATGCAGATGAGGGAAGGCCAGGGGAAGTTAGAGGGGGGTCAGGTGAAACTGGATCATGCTCAAGCAGTGACACAGGAGGGGTCTACAGGGATGAAGAAGCCAGGCGGAAGTACAAGGGATGAAGAGGTACAGGAAGGGGGTCTGATGAAAGGCTAAATGGAGAGGGTGAAGAGGTACAGATGCTGGGTGTGGGTAAAAATCAGGATAGGCTAGGTGATGGGGAACAAAAGATGAGCAGGGGCAGAAACCAATACAGGATGGAACATGAGGAGGAGTCCAAAGGGAGTCAAACCCCACGGCATAAAGCTAGAGACCAAAAGAACACCCAGAAAACAGGAGGCAGTAGAATGGCACTCTTGGGAGACTCAATAATTAAGGGGCTAAATTGGGGAAGGAAGGGAGCAAAAAACAATGCAGTATGGGTACAGTGCATGCCAGGGATGACGGTGCTGGAGGTGAGGCATCATATTCCGTCCTGGGGTAAGCAACAGGATGAAAGGACACATCTGGTGTTTCACCTGGGCACAAATGACTTGGAAGGGAACAGTCTGATCGAGGTACAGGCAAGGTTCGAGGAACTTGCTAGGTTCTGTAGGAGCAACACTGTTTTTCCTTCCATTTCCTTCTCTGAGGTGTTGCCAGTACCAAGAGCGAGCACACCCAGAAAGGAGAAGATAAGGGCATTCAACAATTGGCTACAAGTTTGGTGCAGTAGGATGGGGTTCGGCTGGATAGGTGACTTGGGCTCTACATGGGAGGAGGAGGGGCTGTATGCCCAAGACAGACTGCACCTGAGCTCTTCAGGGGCAGCTGCACTAAAGAGTAAACTGGGGGACTTCATGGCAAGGAAGTTCAATTTAAACTAAATGGGGGGGTGGCTAAGGAAAGGGCCAGCCTTACGTGAGGCAGGGCAGAGAGGCTATCAGCCTCCCCCCAAGTCACAACACTCATCAAGGGAACACTTAGCAGCAGGGAAGGATGGGATGGGGCTTGCTTGGGTTGTAAATGCCAGGAGCCTGGGGAACAAAATGGGAGAACTGGAGGCCACCACGATGGAGGAGAACCTAGACATTGTAGCAGTGAGTGAGACTTGGTGGAATGAGCACTATGCCTGGGAGACGGTGATCCCATGGTATCGTTTGTTTAGGAAAGATTTAGAGGGGAAGGGGGGGAGGGGTGGCATTATATATTGGGAAGGGATCTGGGCCATGGAAGGGCAGGATGAGGAGGAAGAAACAGAGATAATGTGGGTTACCCTAGACAGGGGACAGGGGGAAAACCTGCGTGTTGGGGTAGTCTATAGGCCTTCTACACAGGGGGAGGAAGGGGATAGACACTTTGTAGAGTCAGTAGCGAGGATGGCATGGAAAGGGGAAATTGTGCTAGTTGGGGACTTAAACCTTCTGGACATCAACTGGGAGGCCCAGACAGCAATCTCCGCAAGGAGCAGGGGCATCTTAGAAGCTCTTCAGGGCATATTCCTGCAACAAAGGGTCAGTGAGCCCACTAGGGGTGTAAACCTGTTGGATGTGGTCCTCACAAATGGGGACAGTGTGGAGGAGCAGGAGGTGGAGGTGGGGGAAAAGCTTGGCACCAGTGACCACAGGACTGTCAGGTTAAGGGTGAGAGCGGACAGGGAGAGGGTTAGGACAAGAACCAAGGTAATGGACTTCAGAAAGGCTGACTATCATGGAATGAGGAAGGTAGTTGGGGAAGAAATGTTGAGGATACGGGATGTACAGGGGGTGGAGGAATTATGGGCAGCCATCAAGAGAGGGGTATTTAAAGCCATGGACTCGTGTATAAGAAGGGTAAGAAAGAATAGAAGACAGAAAAGACCTCTATGGTTCACTCGAGAGGTGGCGTTAGGGGTCAAGGAGAAGTCTAGAGCATTCAAGAGGTACAGGAGGACACAAAAGGATGAGGACAGGGAAAAAAGAAAGGAGGCTGGGCAAAAGATGAGGGCTAAGTAGGCCACTGAGGAGAGGATAGCGAATCAGGCAAGGAGGGAGGACAAAACCTTCTTTAGGTACATTGGAGAAAGGAGGAAGGCACAGCATGGGATTGGAAAGATAAGAGGGGAAGTGGAACAATACTGGAAGGGGACTTTGAAAAAGCAGAGGCATTAAACAGCTATTTCGCCTCAATCTTCACGGAGGAAAGGGAGGGTAGAGGACCAGGCTGGGGTTGGGAGGGTGACAGCAACAGGCAGGTGGCTGTGGCAGAATTCACTGCTGAAGGAGTAAGGGAAGAACTGGGTAGACTTAGGGTAGACAAGGCAATGGGGCCTGATGGAATACACCCAAGGGTTCTCAAGGAGGTGAAGGATAAACTAGCGCCGCATCTAGTGAGACTGTTTAACTTGTCCTTGGTCACAGCGGTGGTGCCAACAGACTGGAAGAGGGCAGAGGTGGTCGCACTACATTGGGGGGGCAGAAGGATGAGGTAAAAAACTACCATCCTATTAATCTTACCTCGGTGGTGGGGAAGGTAATGGAAACACTACTTAAGATCAGGTTGATAGGATACTTGGAGATGAATGGCATGCAGGATGACAGGCAGCATGGCTTCACCAAGGGAAGGTCCTGTCAGACTAAACTGATAAGAGTTTTTCGATGGGGTGACACAGATAGTGAACCAGGAAGGAGCAGTGGACGTGGCCTGTCTGGATTTCAATAAGGCCTTCGACACCGTTTCGCATGGTGGAATGGTACATAAGCTGGACAGACTAGGGGTGGACAATAGGATCACCAGGTGGGTGGAAAACTGGTTGAAGGGAAGGAGTCAGATGGTGGTGGTAAATGGGACACATTCCAGGGAATGGGCAGTGACTAGTGGGGTGCCACAGGGGTCAGTGCTAGGACCAATACTCTCTAACATCTGTGTTAGTGACCTAGCGGAGGGTCTGGAGGGACAGGTGTGCCTGTTCACTGATGATACAAAGGTATGCAATAGGGTGGATTCACCTAGTGGGGTGCAAGCCATGAGGCGGGAATTGAAGAGGCTGGAGAGGTGGTCTGACACCTGGAAATTGAAGTTTAATGCACAAAAGTGCTCACTGATGCACCTGGGAGGAAGAATAGGAGGGAAACTTACTCACTTGGGGGGTTGGTGATTAAGGAGAAGGAAACAGAAAGGGACCTGGGGATTATGGTATCGCATGACCTCAGGGTGGGCAGCCAGTGTAGCAGGGCAGTGGGAAAGGCAAATGGAATATTGTCGAATTCAACAGAAAAACAGCGCAACACTACGGCGGGTGCTCACAGCGTGAGGTGCAAACCTCAATACTTCACACAAAGCCAAGGTAATGAGCACTCAGGACATAGAGTATTCAATCAAATGGCAAGTCCAGACCCCGCGCCGCGCTCTATGCCTTCAAAGGGGGAAGCGCAGGGGTCTGGACTTGCCATTTGGATTAAAATCACTTGCAGTATATTTCTCTGTGTCCTGGAGTGCTCATTACCTTGGCTTTTAAATGGAATGTTGGCCTGCATTGTGAGGGGGTTTTAATAGCAGGAAGAGTGAGGTGCTAATCCCATGATACGGAACCATGGTTAGGTCGCATCTGGAGTATAGGGTGCAGTTCTGGAGGCCTCACCTACGAAGAGATGTTGAGCTGATGGAGAGGGTGCAGAGAAGGGTAACCAAAATGGTACGAAGGATGCAGGATGTACCCTATAAGAGAAGATTGAGAGGGCTGAATTTGTACCCTCTGGAGACTAGGAGGGAGAGGGGGGACATGAATGAGACCTTTAAGTATCTGAAGGGAATAAATAAGGTGGAGGGTAACAGCTTGCTCAAATTGAAGAAGGGAGTGAACACAAGGGGACATAGCCTCAAACTGGAAGGTGGGCAATACAGAGGTAATGTCAGGGGGCAGTTTTTCATGGAGAGGATGGTGGAGGCCTGGAACAAGCTGCCGGAGGTCGAAGTGGCAGCTGAAACGGTGGAGGGCTTCAAAAGGGCTTGGGATAGATTTAAGGGGTTGGGAAAACAGGGTGGAAGCATAACAGAAGGGGGGAGGTAGGGTGTTGGGCAGACTAGATGGGTCATGGTTCCTTTCAAACAACATGAAGTCTTGCTATATTATGACATATGCAGTTTGTCCCAGCCTTAGAACTGCTCCGGAGGTGAAAGAGTTAACTTCCATGCCAGGCATGGAATCTTGAGCGAGAGCTCGGTTGAAAAAACTCTGTCTGTTGTTCTTCAAACTGAAACTGTCAGATTCTTTACTGTGCCTCACCGAACAGTTGCTCCGGAGATTCTCTCCTACTGCTCGGTTCATTTGTCAGTTAAAAAGTGAATTCTCGGTTTATTTTACACAAATTTGTATTTAACCTCACGGTCGGTTCAAGCTCTGTCTGTGGTATCGTAAGTAATAGATAGGTTTTACTTTTCTCTGTGTGGAACTTGTAAACGTTGTTATCAGTTCGGTTTGAACCGATCAGGTTGTTGTTAAAATTTGTTAAATTACATTTAGAGTGTGGTTCCCGGTTCTTATCGGTTCTAAAAAAAACGGATTTCATTACGGTTTTTTCCACGACCTGTGACACGGTTGGGAACCGATAAGGGTGTCTTGCTTGGCGATTTGCCGGAAAAGGGCAAGTTTTTGGTTAGGCTGGCATTATGTCTGAGAAACCCAAAAGAAAAACCGGGCCCACTGGGTTTCAACACTGTAGTGTCTGTGGGAAAGCCTTTGCCAAGGCTGACCCACACACCACATGTGTTTATTGTCTGGGGTTTGACCACCTCAATGCAGACTGCCAGATTTGCAAGAATTTCCCTGCAGCTACCCTGGATAAGAGAGTTGGCAGGCTCAGGGAACGAGAGGCCAAAAAGTCCGCTGACCCGGATGGCCAGCCCGGTTCGGTGCCAACCGAACCGGAGGGAGTGCCCTCTGACCAGGGCGATACTTCCTCGGCCAAACGGAGAGCTGACTCGGAGGAGCCAGTTCCAGCAAAGAGGACTAGAAAATCAGCAGGTGTGGAGCCAAAATTTCCTTCTCCAACCGCTGCAGAGTTAGCCAAAGCGATCCAAATTGTCCAGTCGCTTTCCCCAGTTCCGTCCGAACCGGCACCATCAGGTAAACGGTCGGTTCGGTCAGTTCCACTGGTTCAAGAATATGATATAGAAGAATTTTATGAACCGGAGGAGGGGGAGGAGGATTATGAAGAGAGTGAATGTGATTTTGAAAGTCTGGATGTGCCCATTGAACCGGACATCTCCCCAGACAAACCTTCAGGAGTGTCTCCCCCTAGGCTTTCTGAGTCCCTTTTCATTTTCTGTTTTATAAAAAAGTTGCTGAATCCCTCCAGCTCCCTTTGGAAGAAGCTGTGGATGAACAGGAGGAGCCTGACTATGTGGAAATGATGGATATCCCAGAGTCCAGGAGATTGTCTATTCCTTTACATAAATCTTTTAGAAACAGACAATAAAGATTTTAAAAGCTCTAATTCTTTACCTCCTGTGGATAAAAGATGGACAGGAGGTACACATTGTCAGGCTCTGATACGGAGTTCCTTTCACAACAATGCAGCCATGTTGGGGTAGTGCAGGCTGCAGCCTGTGATAAGGCAAATATTCCCTTGGCTTCACACCCCCCTGACAAGGACTCCAGGAGGATTGATGCCATGGCAAAGAAACAATACATGGCAGCATCCTTGGGACTCAGACAGGCAAATTATATGGCCTATGTTGCAAGATACCAGAAATCCAGATGGGATACTGTTATGGCTTTAGCGAAACAGGTCCCTGGCCAGCTGCCAAGGAGCTGGAACAGGTGGCTGCCTGATGGTATTGAGGCATCCAAGGTGCAATTCCATGCTGCAGTGGACTCTAATGATGTATCTTCAAGAGTCATGGCTACATCTGTGGCTTTTGCAGAATGGCTTGGCTCAGGTGTACTAGCCTGTCACAGGATACCCAGGCTAAGGCCATGGATTTTCCTGTTGTGGGCAATTCTCTGTTTGGGAGCAGACAGAGAATACATGAAGAAAATGGATGAGTATAGGACCACTTATAGGGTGCACAGGCCAAGGAGAGGCAAGCCACTCCTCAGAGGCAGCTTTCCAGGGGCAGGGGCAGGCCTTTTCACAGGCCTTTTTACCAAGCCCAGGCCTCCTCTTCAGCTTATGCCCAGAGGGGGTTCTTCAGAGGGAGAGGCAGACGGGCTACGAGCAGGCCTGCTCCCACCCCCTAGCCTAAAGCCCCTGCCAAACAGGCACCCTAATGGGATGCCCAAGGCCGATTCTCCATTACCTGTAGGGGGCAGGCTGGCTTACTTCGTCCAAGTGGGTCCTGGAAGTAGTAAGCCAGGGACTGGTTCTCAGCTTCAAAAAATTTCCAAAGATGAGAACCAGATCCTTTCCACCTGCAAATCCATCAGAGGCTCTTGCTTTGGAAACAGAAGTCTCAACCCTCCTGGCTCTCAGAGCTGTAGAAAGGGTTCCTCCCCTACACCAGGGGTACTCCAGGTACTTCCTTACCCCAAAAAAGACAGGAGAATGGCGGCCCATCCTGGATCTAAGATACCTAAACAAGCACCTTTTAAAACCAAAATTCAAAATGGTGACTCTGGGAATTATTTTACCCTCCTTAAGGCCAGGGGACTGGCTAGCATCCCTGGACCTCAAGGATGCCTACTTCCATGTTCTCATCAGAAGCTCCCACCGAAAGTACCTCAAATTCAAACTGCCCTCAGGCCATTACCAGTTCAAAGCAATGCCCTTCGGCCTCACCTCTGCCCCAAGGGTATTCACCAAATGCCTGGCAGTAGCAGTTGCTCACTTAAGAAGGCAAAAGATTGCCATCTTTCCTTACCTGGACGACTGGCTCATAGTGGGTCAGTCTCCAGACCAAGTCAAATCACACCTTCAGGTTACCCAGCAGCTGCTTACATCTCTAGGTTTTCTTCTCAATCTTAAAGTCAGTTCTACAGCCTGTTCAGCTACTCACCTTCATAGGCGCAGAACTGGACACAAAACAGGCCAGAGCTTTCCTTCCTCTAGAAAGAGTAAAGACCCTGGTGGCTCTGGCCTCCTCCTTCACTCTGCAGGTCTCTCGACCAGCAAGGCACTTTCTACAGCTCCTTGGCCACATGGCTGCTTCCACAGCTGTAGTGCAAGGAGCAAGATTTCAGATGAGGGACATCCAGTTCCATTTGAGAGCCTTCTGGTCTCAAAGGGAGATCCTCTAACCAAATTGATCCCAGTAACTCGACCCTGATCCAGGCCCTGCAGTGGTGGCAGGATCAGAGCAATCTGAGACAGGGGGTTCCTTTCATCCCTCAGTCTCACTCCTTAACCCTTACTACAGATGCGTCCCTCTTAGGATGGGGAGCTCACATGGGCGACCTCACCACCCAGGGACTGTGGTCCCCTCAGGAATCTCTGCTCCACATCAATCTGTTGGAACTCAGAGCTGTTTTTCTAGCACTTCAGTTTTTTTCTGCATCTGTTCAGAACAAAGTGGTACAGGTCAAAACAGACAACACCACTACAATGTGGTACATCAACAAGCAAGGGGGCACTCGGTCTTCGGCCTTGTGCACTGAGGCAATGAAGTTGTGGTCTCTGGCTTATTTCCTGAACCCAGGCAAGGACAATGTCCTGGCAGATGCTCTCAGCAGGATTTCCCAGGGCCATCACGAATGGTCACTGGATCCCCTAGTACTGGGGTTAGTATTTGCCAGGTGGGGCACCCCTCAAATAGATCTTTTTGCCGCCCCAGACAATCACCAACTTCCGCTTTTTTGTTGCAGGCCCCCAGTGTTGGGCTCAGTCCCTCTGGATGCCTTCCTTCTCGATTAGGAAGGAAGTTCCTCTATGCCTCCCCTTCCCTCTCTTGTTCAAGGTGCTAGTCAAAATCAGATCTCAACCTTGCAAGATGATTCTGATTGCTCCAGATTGGGCCAGACAGCTCTGGTATCCACTCCTTCTGTCCTTAGCAGTCCACCTTCCCCTGTGTCTCCCCAGGAATCACAATCTGTTAACCTGTGCCCAGGGGAGAGTTTGGTATCCGAATCTCAAATCCCTCAACCTCAAGGCCTGGCTCTTGAGCAGTTAGAGTTTGCTGACCTACACCTTTCTCAAGGTGTACTCGATATCTTGAAAGCTTCTAGGAAGCCTTCCACCAGAGCTACTTATAATTCTAAATGGAAAAGGTTTTCTATATGGTGCTCTGGAAAGCATATTTCCACAGAATCTGCTGATTTGCCCACAGTCCTGGACTATATGGTCCATCTAAATACTTTGGGGCTGAGGCCAGCTACCCTGAAAGTGCATTTGGCAGCTGTCTCTGCTTTTATTTCAGCAGGAAAGCCCTCTTCTCTTTCTGCTCACCCTGTATTCTCCAAGTTTTTCAAGGGATTGCTTCACACCAACCCTCCATTCAGGGACCCTGCTCCTGCCTGGGATCTTAATGTTTGCATTGCTCAGCTAATGCAACCCCCTTTGAGCCTTTGTCTTCAGCAGAGCTTAAGTACTTGACTTGGAAAACTGTGTTTCTAGTAGCCATCACTTCTGCCAGGCGCATAAGTGAATTACAAGCTTTGTCAGTGGAGCCTGATTTTATCTCCTTTCACAGAGATAAGGTAGTCCTCAGGACTAACAGGAAATTCTTGCCTAAGGTGGTTTCAGATTTCCACCTAAATCAATCTATATCTCTTCCAGTGTACTTCACTGACCATTCCTCCTCTGGCGAGAGGAGGCTGCACAGTTTAGATGTAAAGAGAGCCCTTAGTTACTACATAGAGCGTACCAAGGATCACAAGTTTGACTCCCTCCAACTGTTCCTCACTTATGGTGAGGTTGGTAAAGGGAAACCTGCCACTAAAAGATCCATTGCCAGGTGGATTGTCTCTTGTATCCAATTTTGCTATCAAAAACTGGGTAAGGTTCTCCCTTCAGGCCTGAGGGCTCACTCTACCAGAGGTACAGCTGCGTCCCTAGCTGCAGCCAGGGACATCCCTATCTTAGAGATATGTCAAGCAGCTACCTGGAAAACAGTACACACTTTCACCAAGCATTACTCCCTGGACATCCAGGCTAGGAGTGATGCTCGGTTTGGCACAGCTGTGCTTCAGAGCCTATTTCCTAAGTAGGTTCTGTCCCTCCTCCATGGAGGTACTGCTGTGTAGTCTGCATATGTCATAATATAGCAAGACTTCATGTTGTTTGAAGAAAAAATTACTCACCTTAGTAATGTTGTTTCTTCTAATGGAGTCTTGCTATATTATGACCTCCCCTGCCTGCCCCTCTCAGAACCTCGGCTCTTGGGATGTGGGTGGGCAGTGCAGTGTTGGCACTTAATGATGCCCACCTTGTGTTTTCAACCCTCTTTTTGGGGTGTTTGGGTGTTGTATTTTATTTTATTTTATTTTTTGGATCCCCTGACTTGAGTCTTGGTTTTGGGACCAGAAAAATGTGTTAGTATTTTAGTAGCCAGTTGGCTAGTGTAGGTTTACAGCTTCCACACAGAACCTTAGTGAGTTTTGCTCGTAAAGATCTGACAGTTTCAGTTTGAAGATCAACAGACAGAGTTTTTTCAACTGAGCTCACGCTCAAGATTCCATGCCTGGCATGGAAGTTAACTCTTTCACCTCCGGAGCAGTTCTAAGGCTGGAACAAACTGCATATGTCATAATATAGCAAGACTCCATTAGAAGAAACAACATTACTAAGGTGAGTAATTTTTTCTTCTCTGCCGTCACATTTCTGTGTATCTGTACAGTGCTGCCTTGACAGAGACAGAGCTCACGGGCACCCTCTTTGAATTAGTAATTTTTGTGCTTCCCAAGCCTGGCAAGGATCCAACATTCTGCCCCTCATATTGCCCGATCTCCATTCTAAATGTAGATTATAAGTACCTGTATCGGACAGCCATTTTGGCTAAGAGGATGGAGACACTCCTTCCGTAGTTAGTAAATTTAGATCAAATGGGTTTTGTGGCAGGCAGACAGGCAGCAGGCAATATCAGGAGAACATTACACACTATAGATCACCTTAACTATACTAAGACGGTGGCGGTGATGAACATGGATGCAAAGGCATTCGACCAGGTTAACTAGATGTTTTTATACAGGGTCCTTGCTGGGTTTGGATTCTCCTCCTCATTTGTTCAGCTTATAGAAACACTATATCAAGCACTGCAGGCTTATATCGGAGCTTATGGCCACCTGTCTCAGAGATTCAGCTTGGCCTAAGGTATGAGACAGGGCTGTCCCCTTTCTCCCATTCTGTTCACCCTATACATAGAGCCCTTAGCACAGAAGGTGAGGATGGATAGAGATGTCAGAGGGATTCAGGTGGACAGACAAGAGTACAAGATTGCCCTCTGTGTGGACAGTGTGCTTCTGTATTTGCAGGACCCTCAGACCTCACTCCCTAGAATGATGGAGTTGATTGAATAATTTTCCTCTTATTCAGGGTATACATTAAATACCTCCAAAACAGAAATAATAAACAGTAATTATGCTGCTCCAAGGGATATGCATGTAGGTTTTCCATGAGCAGTTAAAATGAAGCATTTAGGCATTTACTTGAGGAATAATCTGACACACCTATATCAACATAATTATGCCCCTTTGGCACATCAAGTGAAACTTGATATTGCCAGGTGGACCACTCTCCCTCTACCCTGGTACTCCAAAATCCAGTCCATAAAAATCAGTGTGGTACCTCGTTATTTGTATTTATTCCAGTGTGCACTGGTGTACCTAACCAAAACATGGCTGGCATCACTGGAAAAGCAGTTTTATAAATTTGGGCAGATGCCAAACCTAGAGTATGGAATGCTCTGTTACTGATGGAGAAGGAGGGAGGGGGATGGGCTTTCCCAGACCTTGCACCTTATTGGTTAGCAGCTTTGTTTAGCAGCTCAGATAAAAACAGCCTTACTGTGGAATGACCTAATGTACTTGTCCCACTAGAGGCGGATAGAAGAGGGCTCATCAGAGAGAATCCTCTTAACAGTCTTTCTTCATGATCCAGTACTTAATAAAACACGAGATCTTCCCTTGTCAGTCTTCACCATTCATTACTGCTGGGGTAAGCCAGAGGTGCGCACCTGCACGGGAGTGTTTTTTTTGGGGGGGGGAGCCGGCGCTGATGGCACTGCCCATGAGGTCCACGCATTGTGTGGCTCACGTGGGTTGGCAGTTAGGCACTGCAGGCTCTTCCTCCACCCCAATTCTGTTTCTCCCGCTGTCAAGGTTACATCTGCTGTGTGAGTTTCAGTGTTTGCTGCATCATCAGGCCTGCTCTGTACTTCAACGCCATTTTACTATTTCTACATCCCAGTTCTGATTTCACCTGACGCCATTGGATACCGGTAAGACCGTTCCCTTTATTTATTATTACTACGGTGCCAGGTCCTTTTTCTGTGAGTTTTGTTGGATTCTTTTCACGTCACATCTGGTACGGTGGCTAAGAGAAAATCCAAAGCAGGCCATGCCCCCATGCGTCTGTGCTCCTGTGGCTGGCATTTTTCTGTGACGGACTGACATGACGTTTGTCTGTGCTGCCTGGGTCCTGACCACAAGATGGACAACTGTGATGCCTGTTTCTCCATGGACTGCCGCATTCTGGAAATCCACACATTTAAAGTTGGCAGAGCCCCGCTGACCTTCAGAGGACGGCATTGTTCTAGGGATGCCATTGCAAGAACTCATGACCCTGCCTCCGGGACCCCTCCTGGGTCTATACAGCCTGGTGAGGAGGAAACCTCCTCGGATTCCAGCCTTGCCATCGAGGAGGTTTCTTCTGTGGTGCCGGAGGAACGCCTCACTTCCCTATGGAGCTGGGTCGGGAGCACTGCCATGGCAGTCACCTCCTCGGAGGTGCAGGCTCCCCCATTGTTGCGGCCCACGGCTGCTGGATCAGGCACTGGCAGACACTTGGCACCAACTGCTGGCACCACTTTGGATCCTGGTGCCATTCACGGTGCCGGTGATTGGGGTGGTGCCACAGGCAGTACCGTGTCCTGTGGCACCGCCGGTTCTGGGGCTCCTGGGGTCACTAGTTTGGTGGTATGCATGGTCTCCTCTTCTTTGGAGGAGGATGACTTGCTGGCTGATCTGGACTGGTGTCCTGACTCCCCCGGGGTCAAGGAGCCCCCCCTGGACATGGCACCAGGTGACCCAGTGTTCACCTCCCAGGCTCCCCGGAGTCTGTGGTCCCTGCGGGCCCCCTTGCTGACTCCAGTGTGGAGGACCCTGCGGTGGATAGCAGTCCCAGGGGGCATAGTGTGGCAGTCTCGACCTCAGGGGCTAGGGCTGCTGCCATGTTGCTCCCTCGGTGGGGACAGGTACCCCTTCTTCTGCGGCCTCCCTCAGGGGGCCTGTGGGATCAGGGGACCCCTTACTGCTGGGGTCGAGGAAGAGGGCGGCCTCAGAGTCCAAGGGGTTGAGGGGCCAGGATGAAGCACAGAGGCCCTCTTCCACTTCCCTGTGGGGGAGTGGGGAGGAGTCACAGTGCAGAGCCCCGCTTCTCCTCCTCAGAGTCCTCAGAGGTGTCCTTAGTGGGTGGTGCTGAGGTTTGTCCTTTTGGATCCATGCAACCCCGATCACACCACAGGGGAGATTCCCCCTTAGGGCTCAGCCAGGATATGTTTTCACATCTACATCATACATTGACTGGGTCGACCCCCGGATCCCCTTGAGCTGGAGGATCTTCAGTGAGGTCTCAGAGCCCTGGCAGAGGCTGGACACTTTCAGTTAGGTGCTCTGGTGTTAGCATCTTTGCCTGATTCAGAGGAATATAGGCAAGCCATTGCCCTCTCTGCACAGGGTCTGGAGTTTGCAAGGCACCAAGCAAAAAGCATCTTATGATGCCAATGATGTGGCTTCCAGACTGGTGGGGACAGTGCTCTGCATCAGGCAGATGGCATGGCTTTGTCTGTCCAGGTTGTCACCCGTTGTCTGGCGTAGGGTGATTTCCTCCACTTTCCGGGGGACCCTTCTTTTCTCCTGCAGGGCGAGGAGGAACCTGCAGGGGCGTATTCCATCCCCCCAACAACAGGGGACACCTCCTCAGCCTGACTAGCCTTAGGCCAGGTATGGTCTAGTAGGGCTATGGGTTATCCCTTTCCTGCACCTCACCCGCAGGAGACTGAGGGAATCTGTTCCCTCAGGACAATGCCAAGACCCCTCCAGGAGGCTTGGTACTCACCCAGCAGTAATGAATGGTGAAGACTGACAAGGGAAGATATGAAAGTTACATACCTACTGTAATTCTTGATCTTCTCTTGTACCTTCACATTCATTACTGATTCCCATCCACCTTCCCCTTTTGGGCCTCAGCTCTTGGGCACCACCACCCTGCTTGCCCTGCCCCCTCTTTGAGGCCAGTTGGGGGCAGAGTCCCTCTGGTACCTCAGGGCCCTGTTTCCTTCTGTAAAAGTCACAGAGCACCCAACCTTGGAGGGCGGAGAGAAGGGTCCTCGCCCTGACCTTGGAGGGAACTCCCCAGGGTTCTCAGTGGGTAATACTTAGGGGCCTCACATGATGTGGCACAGATGTTCTGTTGTATGCTTGTTAAAGAGGTGGGGACTTCGTCAGTACATTCTGTGGGAGGAATCGTGGGGACTTCGATCCATTTTTCCCTTCTACGCTGTCCCACTTTTTCTTATGGGGCAATTTCTGGGCAGAGTCCTGATTTAGGGGTGTTTCCCCCATAGCTAAACCCTCTGATGGTAAGCTAGAGAGAGAGTCATGCCCCAGGATTCCATCCCGAATATGGATCTGGGGGTGGGGGTTCCCTCTTCACCATGCTTCATATTTTCTAAGACCATCTAAAATTCTCTGTCTGGGCCTATGTCCAGTAGTCCCTGAAAGTTGACAGGATCCTTGCTCCTGTGTCTTCTTCCTGTCAGGGTTTTGAGGCTAAAATGAGCCAATGGTCTTCCAGCTCAGCACGACAGAGGTTTCCCCCTTCTACCCTTATTTCTTCTTCTCCTTCTCTGTTTCATTTTCTCTCTTCGCGCTCTCACTTTCCTGTGCTGCTGCCCTGGGGCTGGGGCCTTAAGGCCAGTTAGGAAGAAGTTCTATACCCTCTGTCCTCTGGTCGGCTTATTCCTTTTATAGTTTATATCCTTTCCTTTTTCCTATCCCTCGGCTCTCTTGCCTCATCTTGGTTTTCTCTATCCCCCTTTTTTCTTTCTTTCCTGTCCTGCAGAACAGAACTGGAGTGAAGGAGGAGCCTGCGGCACCTAACAGCCAACCCGCATGAGCCACGCAATGTGTGGTCCTCATGAGTGGCGCTGTCAGTGCCAGCTCTTCCCACCAAAAAAAACACTCCTGTGCAGGTGCGTGCCTCCAGCTTACACCCAGCAGTAATGAATGGTAAAGATATAAGAGAAGATCAAGAATTACGGTAGGTATGTAATTTTCATTTCCCTCTCTGTATCACGTTAGAAGTTACATTTAAAGTGTGAGATACATTTATTAAACACCCCAATATATGGGTTCAGTAATGGCATTATCGTTGGCTGGCATGGGATAGGGCCTTCCCCCCAGTGCCATGGACCCTTGATATAGACGGCAGGCCAGGAGAGATTTTAGAACACCTGACCAGACTTTAGCAGATACCACACTTAAAAAATTTGAAGAGTGCAAAATGCAATTTTGCTGGCAGAATAGTGACCGTTTTAGGTACTTTCAGGTCCGAAACTATATTCAGACCTTCTTCCTCACCCAAAGTGACAGCTAGAGATGGACCAATCTGTTCCCCCTCTCTCACTCATCACTGTAACCTCAACCACTCTCTCGACTTCCCCTCCCTAGAAAACAGATGCCTCCTCCATTGTGCAAAATTCGCCTCTAAATTCTGACTTGGTTCTCTCCCCTCCTATCTTACTGCCCCTCCCTTTCTCTTCCCTCTCCTCCTGCTCACTCCCTCAGATCTTATGACACTCACTCACTAGCAGTCCCCCGCTGCTCAACCACTGTCAGTCAGGCTGCCTTTTCGTATCAGTTCCCTAAACTGTGGAATGCTCTTCCTTCCCAGATTCACCTTTCATCCTCCCCTTCCTCCATCTCCTCAACCTTTCGTAATTACTTCTTTATAAACTGTACCGGCAACTAACTCTCTCTCTCTCCTTCCTCCTGCTCTTTCCTTACTGCCAAGGATTGACTCTCCACCCGAGGCTGTCACTGTCTAGAGCTCTCCCCAGATTTTGCCATGGACCCCTGTCCGCTGGACTACTCGCCATCAGAATTGTACTTATGTTGCACTTATCAAATCGTTCTTATTACTGTACAGCACTTATCATCTGTAATTACTTATTGTAACCTTAAATTGTATCCTTATCAGTGTTTGAACAATGTTATGTAAGGTATCATGTATGTATTGTTCTTCCCTCTTCCCCTTCCCCCAGGATGCACCGGGAGACGAGCAACTTGTTGTTCAGTGTGCCTTTCCTGGTGGAACATTTCAATAAATGCATAAATTCCTAACCTGGCTCAAATTGTTACCACACTGGAACTGAAGGAGGAAATTGCTAGGCTATTACTAATTCCTTTTATCCTTAAAACAGCATGCCACTCAGTGTCTTACCACAAAGTAGCAGGGAGAGGCGAATCTCAGCTAAAGAGTGGACTAAGATATGGCATAGTTCCTTTAGTACTTCATCCTCGCCTAAGTAGTATGAATTTTCATGGAAAGTGAAAGTGCAATTTTTATCACACCAACAATAAAAGCATGGTGGTATCTTGCCTCCAACTCTGCACATTGGAGACAATGTGGGGAGGTGCATGCGGACCATGCACACATATTTGAGATATGCACAGTACTGTGCTAGAAACTTTCTGGAATGCAATAAAAGCGAAGTTGCAACAAATGTTTATCATTCAGTCTAACTTACAGTTTCAGCACCTTATACTAGGCTTCCCACCAGACAACCTAAAAGGGGCGATTACCCTTTATAGGTGGTATATCTGTGTAGTTGCAACAAATAAAGCTATTAATCGGAAATGGTTACAACCAGATCCTCCAACTATTATGGAGTGGCCCTCTATCATTGAGGAAACAGTGGAAATGGAAAGACTAACATTTCAGGTTAAGGATCAGATGGAGGCCCACACAGATAGATGGACTAGATGGAGAATGACATGGGCGACATACTTACCACAGGGAGAGACGGCAATAATAGCATATGGGGATGGGTGCCCCTTTAGAACTGATTGGGTCAATTTTTGAAAGATGGGGCAGTGGATAGGCAGCCAAGGGAAAGACAGGTTCACACCAAAACCAAATTCGGGCTCAAGTTATACATTAGTACTTACCTTGGGACCACCTGTCTACCATCTAGGTGCCCAGCAGCATAACATGATGGAACAAGTAGGTGGAAGAATAGCCCAATTCTCTCCAAAGATGTTTTATGTTTTCCTTAACTTATCATGTTTTTCTTGTAGCACAGTAGCTATAAAGTATGATCTTCCTGGATGGAGTCTGTACCATTTATTCACACTGCTGGGTTTCAAGCTAAGGTGCTGGGACCTGTAGGAGCCAAAAATCTTCAGGTGGGCCGGCGTTGAGGTAGGACCTTGCATGCGCAGCACCACAAAGCAGGCTCATGCCATATAGGTTTTTTCAGTGTTGACCCTCCAACCAACTTAGTTCCTTTTTCCTGCCATTGAGTGCTCTTCAGTGATGACGTCGCTCGCCCACTGGGAGTCAGATCTTCATGTCTATTCGACAGCAAAGTTTAGTCATTTAGTGTTTATTGTTTTCTTGATTTAAAAAAACAAACAATGAGAACTATTATTCTGTTTCTTCAGCCCTGCCAAGCAACCAAGTTGACCATGGAAGTCGACAGTAGAGAGTCTCCTTTAGAAGGCTGCTCAACAGCTGGGCTGAGTCCGATCCACCCCCCTCTACAGAGGGTGGTCCAACCACAGGCAGTCCAGTGTTTGGGAAGAGGGACTGTCCTCCCTTAAATGCAAAAAGAAGCGGTCCTTTTTTTGATCCAAGTTGGGGACCTGGCACCGCTCGGCCTTGGGTTCTTCCTCTTTCTGCTGGAAGGGGAAGAAACAGTACTGCTCCAGGTTGCCCTCTGGTATGTTATCCGAGAGACCTTTTGAGGCTGCAAGCAGAGGGCTTTCTCTGACTCCATTGGTGTCACCATCTGTTTATGGTTGTTTAAGGTCTCGGACCCGGAGCCCTTCTTTGTCCATTAGCGGGCTCTCTGAGGGGCAGTTTCATCAGTGGGCAGCTCTTGTAGAGCAGTGGGTACAGCATCTGGCTCATCTTCTCCTGCCTGTGGACCCTGTGCCGGGGTCTTTGGACCTAGGTTCCTTGAGACTGCGTCAGGAGAGTTCAAGTCTGGCAGAGTGCTTGCCTCTGCCAGTGGATCCTTTTCCTTGATGAGAACTGTGCTGCTGACACTGGTTCCATGTGCCACTTTCTGTCACTCAGTTTCCTTGCAGGGAGCGGCACCAGTACCATCTCTGGTCTCTTCCTAGCTGGCTGGTTGGTTCAGGTCTGGCTCCAGACTTAGGCCTTCAGAGGCCTACTCCAGTGCCACATTTGGGCCTGACTCTGGCCTCTTCTGTATTGTGTGTTCGATCAGTGCCACCTCTGGCACTGGTGCTGTGCTTGGTGCCAGTGCCAGCTCCACTTTTGGTGCCAGTATTGCCTGTCTTTCTTATGCCCAGGTCTGGGAGAGGCCTTTTAGGATCCACACCCCTTCATTCTCATTCTGAGGGGGATTTAGAAGGGGAGGAATCTGATACTGACCTCATCCTGTTGGAGGGTGGGGATGATGAAACTTTTTACAGTCTGGAGAATAAGTCTCCAGTTCCTGCAGTTCCCCAGGAAGATTGTTCCTTTCAGACTTTGTTAAAGAATATGCAGGCTGACCTGGCTCTTGAGATGGGCCCTCGACCCACATAAGTGGCTACGTCTCAAATGGCTACATGTGCCGAATATTCCAGTTAACCTCACACCACCAGTTCCTTCAGATTTTGAAACCTTTCAGAGGCGATGTAGGCCAGACCTACCACTATTCCTACCATTTGTAAGTCTATGGACCGGAAGTATTATTCCACTAAGGAGGACCAATTTTGCCTTCCTAGCTTATTACGAACAAAATTTTCATCCTGGCAGAAAATAGCAAGGCTGTCCTTCCTCAAGAGGTTACAGCACACCCTATTAATAAGGAATCTTGTAAGGCTGACACTGTGGGTAAGGGGGCTTTTGCAGCAGTGACTTTGTGCATGCACATAGTCAGTTATCAAGGCCATTTTTTCCAATACGAGTATGTCCTTTGGACCTCCCTTAAATCTCTAGCAGAATCTCTGCTGGAGTCGGATACTAAGGAAACACTTCTTCAAGCTATCACCCATGGTATAGAGTTTAACAGTCACCAGTTAAAAGCAGTCATGGATGCATTTGATACTGCCTCTTGGGCTGCCGCTGCAGGAATCTGCATTAGAAGGCATTCCTAGCTGCAGACCTAAGGCTTCTCCTCTGATGCCCAGCAGCAAGTTATGAATGTCCCCTTTGATGGCACCTATTTGTTTGGCCAACAAGTAGAGTGGTCTCTCAAGGATGCTCAGAAAACCAGAATTGCCATAAAGTCTGCTAGACTGGCTCCTCACAACCCCAGAGAGGAAGGGGCATCCCTATTGTGGCTGAGGTAGAGGAACTCCAGCCAGACAGCAGCCTTGTCAGCTGCAAAAGAAAATGCAGCAAAAGGCACAGGACCTGAAAGCACCCAGTGCCAGCCTCTGAGTCTCTGGCCCATTTCTGACTCAACTGCCTGAGGCAGATCTCTCCTCTCCAGTGGAAGGTTGTCTATCCCATTTTTTCAATCAGTGGAACTCCATCACCACTGTCAAATGAGTCCTGAGGATCATTTGGGAGGGATACTTACTGAACGTTTCAGAAATCCCACCGGACTGTCCACACAAGAGGCAACTCACCTTATCAGCTGTCAATTTAGCCAGCCTGGGAGTGGGTCCCAGGGTGGTAGCCTAGGTTACAAATTGGCTGGACAACAGGATGCAGAGGATAATAGTAAACAGTACACTCCGAAGAATGGTGGGTTTCTAGTGGGGTACCGCAGGGTTCAGTACTGGGACCGGTCCTCTTTAATGTCTTTATAGGTGACATTGCAGAAGAGCTGGAAGGCAAAGTATGGCTTTTAGCAGACACAAAGATCTGCAACATGGTTGATACAAAAGAGGGGGGTGGAAAGGATGAGAAGGGACTTAGCAAGGTTGGAGGAATGGCCAAAAGTATGGCAGCTTAGATTCAGTGCAGAGAAGTGTAAAGTAATGCACCTGGGAAACAGAAACCCAGGGTACGAGTACACAATGAGGGGAGGTACTAACGACAACAAAAGTGGAAAGGTACCTGGGGTAGTCATATCAAATGACCTAAAGGTAGGCATGTAATGTGAGAAGGCAGTAAGGAGGGCTGGGGGGATACTAGGATGCATAGGGAGAGAGGCATCACTAGTAGAAAAAAAGGAAGTTGTTATCCCTCTGTACAAACAGTTGGTTAGACCCCATCAGGAGTACTGCATGCAGTTCTGGATACCCCATCTCCACAAGAACATAGACAGGATGGAGGCAGTCCAGAGGAGGGCAACTAAAATCGTGCAGGGTCTGCACCAGAAGCCCCCCCCCACCCACCTACTTTCTTGACTTCCAGAATGAGGGAGAAAGAACTCTCCACTCCTTGGATGCGAAGAGAGCTCTCAGGTTCTACATTGATAGAACCAAGGACATACATCATTCTAAACAACTCTTTGTTTCCTTCAGTGCTGCCCATCTGGGCCAGCCCATTACAATATAATGTATCTTTGCCTGGATAGTGGCTTGTCTCTGCCACTGTTACTCCATGGCTCAGGTCAAATTGGAAGGTAAGGTCTGTGCCCATTCCACCAGAGCAATTGCAACCTATTTGGCATAAATCTTCTCCATCACCATTTCTGAAATTTGCAAAGCAGCAACTTAGAGCACAGTGCATACCTTCATCAAGCACTGTGCCCTGGATGTCCATGCCAGGCAGCACACCTCCTTCAGCAGGACAATCATTAACGTACTTTTGTCTTGATTGAGCTTCATCTCCTGCCACCCATCTCAGGGGAATTTTGGCTGAGCTTGATACTCTACCCAACAGTGTGAATAAATGGTGAAGAACTATATCCAGGAAGATATGAAAATTACATACCATAATACTTGATCTTCTTGGACACTCTTTACCATTTATTCACATGCCCATCTGCCATCCTCCAAGCTCACTTGCTCTGTTTCCTAGTCTTCATCTCCTTTGCTTGGTTAGGGTTCTGAAGACACATTGGTTCTTGTTGACCCTTCTTATACGGATCTAAAGGACTACTTTATGCCATCTTTAGATTAGTGTTAATTAAGTCAGGTAATGCAGCATCTCCTTGGTAAAAAAGTACTGAGGTGGTTGGAGGGTCAACGCCAAGATAGTCTATACAGCGTGAGCCTGTCTCATGGTGCCGTACATGCTCCAGCCCTCCTGAAGATTTTTGGCTCCTGCGGGGTCCCAGTGCCTCTGGCTCGATACCCAACAGTGTGAATAAATGATGAAGACTGTCCATGATGATCAAGAACTATGGTGAGAACATCATTTTCATTTACTGTCAAATGGAGTGCGTCACTCCTTGTAACAAGCTGTGAATGGCAGTTGATTTACAAGTTTGTACAGTGATAACACAAAATATTAATAAAGTATAAAAAAATAGTTGTCCTAGATCACAGTCATGGTTAGTGCAGTGCTGCTGTCTGCGTAGTCCAGGGGATGGCAAAGCAATCATTAAGGTGCCATAGGTCATGGTCATGGGTGGTGCACTGCAGCTAACTGGGTAGTCCAGGGGAAGGTAAAGCAAAGCAATCATTAAGTTGCCATAGGTCACAGTCTTGGGTGATGCAGTGCTGCTGGCTGCATAGTCCAGGAGAAGGTGAAGCAAAGCAAACATCAAGTTCCCATAGGCCATGGTCAGAGGTGGTACAGTGCTGCTGGCTGGATAATCCACGGGAGGGCAAAGAAAAGCAATCATTAAGTTGCCTTAGGTCACAGTCATGGTTGGTACAGTGCTGCTGACTGGGTATTCCAGGGCAGGGCAAAGAAAAGCATTCATTAAGTTGCCATAGGTCATGGTCATAGGTGGTGCAGTGCTGTTGGCTGCATAGTCCAGGGCAAGGCAAAGCAATCGTTATTTAAAAAAACAAAACAGTTCTGTAACAAAAAAATATAGATTTGTCAGCAAAAGGAGGAAATAAATAGAAATTCAATAGGGCTGTTATTCTCATTCATTGCTTTATTGTGAGTTGACTACTACAAATGTAGACAACACACTGCCCAATAAAATTATACAAGTGTCATCATCAGTCATATTCCTTACTTTTCAGTTTATTCATCATCGTCTATAACAAATAACAATTCATCATTATACCAGTATGCTATGCTCTGGATGTCTGCATCAACCAATTTATATTTCAAGGCTGTAGTAACATAACATAGAGGAGTTGCTGAATATAGTCAGTCACAAACAGTAACAGTAGGACTCGGGAGTCATTCTTAATGAGCTGAGAAGGAGGTGGTACTGGTCATTTGGGCCTGTAGGTGTGGGAGCCAAAAAATACAAAAAAGAGAAAGATGAATGAAAATGTTCAGGCAAATTCTGACTGTCACATAGACACTGCAGCCTTAGGCAATCAAAAGGGAGGGCCAATGAAAAGGTTAAGCGATCATCCTGCACAGGGCCAACAAAATCAATCCCAAAGAGTGTTCCTGATAAATCTAACATGCCATGTTCCAAGTGAATGCTTGAGCCCAATAAAGGTGCATTTGCCAGATTAGTCCCCCCCCCCACCACACACACACAAAGAAAGGTTCTTTAGTTAAAACAAAAGGGTTGGTGGGCATCACCTGCAGAGCCACTACTAGGTATGGAACAATTGCATACTATGTTACTGTTAGTCCCTCATCATCTGATTCCTCTAAGGCTGAGCCCATGGAGAGTAAATAAGATAAAGATGATGAAGTAGGCAGTGACATATCGAAACATAGACTTTGACAGTAGATAAGGACCGCTTGGCCCACCCAGTCTGCCCATTTCCCTACCTATTGGATAAGCTGCAGATCCTAGTTAACCAACAGCCTACTTCTTCCTACACCCCACCGGAACTGCCTTACATCTTTCCCATGCATTCTTGAATTCACTCACTGTTTTTGACCCCATGACCTCCTCAGGAAGTCCGCTCCATGCGTCCACCACCCTTTCTGTGAAAAAATACTTCCTTGCATTGCTCCTGAGTCATCCACCCTCTATCTTCAAATTGTGCCTCCTTGTTCTTGCACATCTCTTTTTCTGAAAGATGCTACCCTCTTGGATTTTGCTGATTCCCTTGAGGTACTTGAAAGTTTCTATCATATCCCCACTCTCCCTCCTTTCTTCAAGGGTATACATATTAAGATCATTTAGTCTATCTTCATATGGCTTCTGATGCAGACCCTGCACCATTTTAGTTGCCCTCCTCTGGACTACCTCCATCCTGTCTATGTCCTTGCAGAGATGGGGTCTCTAGAACTGCTCACGGTACTCCAGATGGGGCAGGTTTACCAGAGGGAATGGAAATTGCAAATGAGAAAAAGGTAGAAACAGAAGTTTCTAATTCAGTGGTTGAGGAGAAGGACAGTGGGTTAGAGGAAGGGAATAACGCACAACAGGAAAAGGCCCAAGAAAAATCCCAAACAAACAAAAAACCCTAAGGTGACTGAGCTGCTGTGCCTACCTGGCAGCAAAACTAAAAAGATATCATCTTTTGTTTGGTTATACTTTTCCATTAGTGTCTCTGACGAGTTGGTGGCAACATGTACTATTTGTAAACGGGCAATCAGCAGGGTAAAAAGAAAGGAGTATTGGGAACTTCAGCACTGAAAATGCACCTAGTCAGATGTCATAACATTAATGAGAAAAGAAGAGAAGGTGACAGTGATGATAGCTCACTACAGTCAGGGGTAACTCTGATACATGAAAGCAGTGGCAGCCCCTGCAGTAATACTGAAACACCACCAGCACTTCCATCCAGTAAAAAAACCTCCCAAGTCCTACTGTTACTGGCAGTGGCCATATGTTCAAAAGCCCCCCTCCTTCAAGGAAACAGCTTACCAGCTCAGAAACATACAAATGTAAAGTCAAATATCCCTCAACCCACCCTGTTGCTGTTATAATAACAAGTTTCAGAAACGATAGTTGTTGATTTGCTACCCTATAACATGGTTGAACATATAGGATTCAGGCTGCTGCTTGAGTACCTCAAACCTTGATATAATGTACCATCTAGAAAATACTTCTCCTCAACAGGGATTCCAGATCTCTGCAATCTTGTATGTAAAAAACTGAGATGAATTTTGGCTAGTTCTGTTGGGAAGGTGGTGCATCTCACAACAGATATTTGGACAAGCTGTCAGCCTGAACCCTTCATGTCTGTCACTGCACATTGGGCATGTTTTGCTTATTCTTGTGGGGACAGTGAATACCAGTTTGCTGTTTTAAGAATGTTTTATTTCCATCTGAACATAGCTTTATATATCAATGAGGAGCTCAAACAACCAATATAGCAATGGTTTACATCACAGGGACTGTTAGACCCTGGAGTCAGTTGAAAAACAAATTCTGACTGACTTACCACACATTATTACTGATTTTTCCAACTAGTTTGAAATTTCTGACTTCAACTAAGTAAAGAAAATGCAACCAATTTTTTCAAGTTTCACCATCTTTGAATTTTATTAAGTTGTATGTTTGTATACGTTAACTTCATATCTTCTGTTTGTTAAATGAATACATGATTACACTTACTTGGCATATGCCGCATATGTTATAGTACATAGGTATAATTGGCATAAGAGGCAGGCTTTTCGGATTTGCATTATAGACAGCAATCACCCTCACCAGCAATTCAGAAAAAATACATACAGTACAGACAGACATACTAATCAGAGGTTCTAGCCAAACCCAGTGTCCCATGAAGAATACAACGAAGTCCACTCCCACCAGATGAGCAACAGGATGTACATACGATGATATAAGATAATAAACATGCAGGAAAATTGGTTTGCATTATTTAAAGATTATGCATGGGTAAGTAACTATCCAAATAATCTGACAGCCTGTGACAACACCCAAGTGTGAGGCTAATCGTAATTAAGCATTTGTGTGCAGTGACACTGTTTTACTTACTGATCACTGCAGTGTAATACATGAATCAGGCTAAGTAATGTTATTAACTTGTTCGATGTAATTTCATGTAACCAGACATTCCAGAATGCCATAATGCTGACTTCAAAGGAGAACTGCAGAACTGGTAGATTCAATTGCCTTTAATAGCCAGCCTGCAGTGAATGTCAGAGTGTTTTGTAAGCTTTAATCTTCAATTTGTTGGACAGCTGTTTGTGTGGGGTGGCTTGGGCTAGGTACAGTGAAGTCAGAGGACTGTACGAAGCACCATGAGGACAGCACAGTCTGATTTTAGCTTACAAGACAATGAACATGTATACTACAGGGTGCAGGCCACTGAAGAATGCATATCCCATCTGAACAGTTCTCCTCTGATGGGAGCATCATGGATTCTGGGATTTATGGTTACATGAAATTGTATCTTACAAATCATTGTCAGTTAAATTAGTCTAGTGCATTCTGTTGTGCAGTAACAGTAATTAAAATGAAATCTTTTTGTACACCAAGTGAAAAATGTGATCAGCCTCAGACTTCGGTGTGAGGCTTTGCTGGCTGCTTCTCTTTAATCTATCCTACTTGCATTAAGGTAGAGTAATTTCACATGTTCCACCAGGCCAGAAAAGAAAGGTCCAATCCTCTTGACTTGTATAATGCCAGCTGTGTATCATTTAAGTTGGAACCATAATATTCATCAACATGTAACCAGAAAGGTATCCAGAACCAGATATAACCAGAAACTTATCCATAACCAGAAAGCATTTAAGAAAAATCTTAATAAAAGCTTAGCATAGGCAGATGTCTTCTGTCCCCACCTAACCACCACCCTACAGTTTTAAACAGTTTCACTGTAATTATGTGCTGCATAATCAGACCTAGGTAGCTTACAAGAAGCCATTTTCCTTTCCCGTTGGTGCCAAGAAGTATACCATAGCTGCAGGAATCTCATGTTGTAGTGTAAGTAAACAGACTAATTATATGTTCCATTTTCAATCTAACTCCATGACTGTACAGGTCTACTTATCTTGGTTTAGTCAATGGGGATACAGCAACATCTTCTATAATATAAACTACATTACCATAATATAAACCAGATTACTATTACCTATGCATGTCGCTACATAACACAAGTGTGCGAAGTCCTAGTACCCCCAAAATAAATTCTGGTTTCTTTGGCTGTTCTTGTCTATGCTGGTCATCGCATCCAAGTTCACATTGTCATTACTCCTTACAGTAACAAATTGTGTTGAGATTTACAGTGACAGTACATTAATTAGGATCATAGAGAACAGTGAGAACATGGATGGACACAGGATGCCATGGACTGGTGAACTGTCCTAATTTATTTATTATGTTGAGGCACACCACACCGGTGTGAAGGGAAGCAGTGGCACAGCATGTCTGGAGAATGTTTGTCAAGTCCAGAGAACAACAAAAGAGTGGCCATTGGCCAGATACAGTTAATGATTCTGGCAAGGTTGTGGAGACTGATGTGAACTTTGGTAACAATGAGTAAAGATTTGAGTGAGGAAGCAAACCCACCATTCAAGGAGGCTTTATGTAATGTAGAAGAGTTGTAATAAGTTTAACCACTAGGCTCTAATTCTGTTTGGATTTAATTGAGCCTTTTTTATGGCAAGAAATAACTTGTCTCTTGATTTCTACTGTGTTCTGTTGGAAGCCAAGCTGAAATGACATGCACCCTATCTGCACAAATCCTGATGATGATGATGATGAGCAGCTCCCATTCATGAATCAGGGACACTGATCTGCACAACCTATTTCTGAAAAACTATGTCTGTCTGTCAAGTGACAATGTTTTAGCATTATGAATTTTCTTTTTGAACAGGTTTTTGTTTATGATTGCATCATATGTTTTGTTTTAACAAAATCGCGTTTGATCACAGCTGTCAGCCTCTCTGGGCAATGATTGTAAATAACAGCTTAGCATATATCTGTTGGTTATGAACAACTTATGCCTGACTGTCCTATCGTCACCATGTTCAGCCTTTGGGTGTCCTGGTGCCTCAACCCTAATCACCACTCCCCCCCACTGTGGCACCAGTGGAGATCAGCATGATGAGAGGTCCTATGGCACCTGTTCACCATCAACTGAGTTGACTGGTGCACATCCCTTCCACCCATTTATTTGCCCAGTCCCTGAGGCTGTCATATGTGCAACAGAGCGGACCAGGTCTAGAAATGCTGACAGCTGTGAACCAGTTTGAGTTGGTCAAAAAGAAACACAAGAAGCACAATCAAGATAAACCTGTTTCATGTCCGATTTGTTCAGTGAAATAAAGGTAAAACAGTTGTGTATTGAACTGTTGAATCTGTGTCCTACGAAGATTTATACCAAAATATGTCTGACAGTGGTGAATTTGGGGCAGATGCTGTATATCACTGAGTCTAGAGGCTCCTTAACTTCTGAGGTTCTGATAGATGGTAGTCGGGGAGGGGTCCAGCCTTCAGGCATTGATGCCTCTACCCCAAGCACCACTCCCCCACTGTGTCACCAGTGTGAATCAACATGGTGAGAGGTCCGATGGCATCTGTTCACCATCAACAGTGAGTTGACTGGTGCACATCCCTTCCACCCATTTATGTTTCCAGTCCTACAGACTGGCATATTGTGAAATGGAGCGGGCAAAAAAATATTGAAAACTCTTGAGTGATCCATTCCATCAAGAGTCACTGAAAGATACAGGAAGCACAATCAAGGGCAACTGTTCCACGTCAGAGTGTGTTCAGTTAAAACATTATTTGCTTGAATGATAATGAAATATTTGGATATAAGTCTTCAGAAATGAGGCCAGATTACATGTGTTTTGTTGAATTCAGGGCAGCTGCAGTATATTACTTGACTCCTGGCTTGACTTGATAGTGGTATGGGAGGAGTCTAGCCAGCCTTTGGGTGCTGATGTCTCAACCCCAAGCATCACTCCCCCCACTGTCTCACCAGTGGGGATCAACATGGTGAGAGGTTCTATGGCATCTGTTCAACATCAATAGTAAGTTGACTGTTGCACATCCCTTCCACTCATTTATTTTCCCAGTCCCTCAGGCTGGCAAATTGTGCCAAAAAACAGTAACAATCAGTTGCTCTGATCTGTTCCATCCTGATTTTTAAATGGGAGTGCACATTAAAGGTCCAACTTGGTATCCAGCACAGAGTCCAAGTCATATCAATGTCAATGAGAATGTTTATTGTGTGAAGAAGAATTCAATAATAGTGATAATAAAAGTACACTATAACCACTACATGAATGAATGAAATTAATCGACGTTTGGTAGTTTGCTATTATGTCCGACTCCTTGAATGGCACGTAGGCCAAGAAATAACTTTTGGGGCAGTTATCTCCAGAGTTTAACAGCAGGAATTTCATTTTCTCGTTAAGTGATCTTAACTGTATTGCATGATGATGTGCCTAAGTACACCATCCCCAACACCAAAAACAAGTCAGCAAGTGACCAATGTTGAATTCTGTATGACTATATTCATACAGCAATACAATCACAGATAAGTAAAAAAGACCACCACACCGTGTGATAGGAAATCCAGCTGCGGCAGCTGGCTAGCCAGAATAGACAGTGGCCTACCAAGCAAGTGATAAACTTGGTATTTGATATTGAATTTGTCTGTCATGTGTAATGTAACCACAGCTTTCTAAATCTGCTATTAATACCAATCACACTGACATACAAGAATAAATTGCATTGCAAGATTAGAGAAATGCCCAGCTGAAGGTTTCAAACTCGTTACAAATTCTTGAACTGATGTATATGGCTGAAACAGCAAATTAAGCACCGTCATTACATTACATTTCAGTACGTGAATGATTAAAGAGCACTGTTCACAGTCTTTTTACTTTTATGCATGAATAAACCGTTATTTAACCAATTTTGTCACTGTATTTCAAACAGTAGTGTCATCTGAAGTTAGTTTTAGTATTCTGAGCTGCAAAAAACTATTGTGTGTGCCACAGATTGTATAGCAAGTAGCCTGGTGTGGGTTGTGGCTGTGGATGTAGCCATGGCTGCAGTGCTGACATCACTGTAGGTACTAGGGCAGAGGAGTGACTCACTGTCACTGTGCAGCACAGTGCAGTGGAAGGCTTGGTTTTGCAAGGGTAAAGTAACAGTAGTCAACCTACAGATCGTGTGCCCCCTTTTCCCCAAGACACCCACCTGTTAGCAATGCATTATGCCAAAATCCAAAATGCCTCAAAATGTTTATTTATTTATTTTTAACTGTTTTCTGCTTCTGTAGCAAAGCAGCATGGGGACTGAAACACAGGTTACTCACCTGTAACAGTTGTTCTAGGAGTGGCATACATTGTTCTTCTTCCACACTTGTTGGCATGTCCCTTTACTCTTCCCCTTTAAAGAGGTTCAACAAGTTAATTAAAATGCCATGTACAGGCTGGCCCAGTGGTGCAGAGGGCTGAGCTGCTGGTGTCTTACCTTGAACCATGCCAGCAACCCATGTTCAGAAAGTGACTCGAAGTGCTGGGGGTCAGCACTCGGCAAGGGAGCAGAGGATTGAGCGTCCAAGCCATCCATTGCACTGCTCTCCTCTCCAAGGGTAGGAGCGGGATTGCATCACTCTACAACAGCCCCTGGTGGAGACCGGGAGCACTGCATGAGCATCACAACAGAGGGACGTGCCAAGAAAATGGCAAACTGCTCAGGACTGACTGGATGATGGCAGCCAGCCTACCATGCCCCCGAAGGACTACCCTGGGGTCAGGCTACAGATATGAATTAAGGGGGGCTCCAGGAGGAGGAGGAGTAGGGGGTATGTCAGAGACCGTGGCTGCCCAAAGGAGTGGTGGGTCCAGGACACATAGAATATCATGTGCACCACATGGTATGGTGCCTTACCTGAGCAGCACCCCATCTGGCTATATTTAGCCCAAAACATAATCCATATTAAAGAGAGTGGAAGGGATTGTAAAATTGTGAGCAGATGATCCCTTCAAGTTCCCGGTGCTGGGAGCTGACTAAAAACCCATGCTCAGGCACATAATGACGTGTGCCCAGGGAAAGCACAGGAGCATGCTTCATTATTCTTTATGGGGGCTGACTTTTAAAACATTTATCAAGATATTCGCTGTCATTAACCATGAGCACCGTGTGACTAACAAGGACCTTGTTAGTCGACCGGTGCCCATGATTAAAGACAAAATGACCGCAAATGTATCAAAAAATGTTTTAAAAACTTAGCCCTGATAGAGAATAATGAAGTGAGCCCCCGCACTCTCCCTGGACACACGTCATTATGTGCCTGAGCATGGGGACATGCCTTTAATCAGCTTCCAGCACCAGAAAATTGAAGTGAAAGGCAGTTCACAAATTTACGATCCCTTCCACTGTTTAATATGAATTATGTTTTTGGCTAAATATAGCCAGACAGGGTGCCGCTCAGGTAAGGCACCACACCATGTAGATGGCAGATCTTGCCCGCTGGAAGCAGAGTTGTGCATTGAAGCTGTGGAGGTCGTGTGGAACAGAGATTGTAGAACTGAGGCCCCAAAACCAGCATCCTGGTGTGACTCTAGGTTGATGTGGAAATGAGTAATGAATGTGTTTGCTGACTTCCAGGTAGCAGCCCTGCAAATATCCTGGATAGGATGGGACACACCTAATAGCAGCCACCAATGCAGCAGTATGTCAGGTAGAATGAGCTCTTATCCTTATGGGAGGCTCCTTGCCCGCCAACCGGTAGCAGAGATCAATGCAGGTTGTTATCCATCTGTCAATCATCTGCTTTGCTGCGGATCTCCCAGGTGCAGCTTCAGCATATGGGACAAACAGCTGGTGAACCTCTCCCCGAACTTCAGCCATTCACTCCTTATATTAAGAGAGCACTCATCTCAGGTCCAAAGTATGGAGCCTGTACTCGGCCTCTGAGATGCAATTGTGGTAGTACACCAGCAAAGTCAACACCTAGTTCAGGTGGGACTCTGACACCACCTTCGGAAGGAGTTTTGGGTGGAGGCACAGGGCAACCTTGTGCCTGTGGAAGACCAGATAGGGAGACTCAGAGAGTACCTGTAGTTTCCCAGTCCTTCTGTCTGATGTGATAACCACCAAGAAGGTGGTCTTCCATGACAGATGTGACATCTCACACCTGTACATCGGTTCAAATGGTTTGTCCATGAGCTTTGCCCATACCAGCAGTAAATCCCAAGGAGGTGGTGGTTCATGCAGTGGAGCGGAAATGTGGCTGTGGACGCCCTGTACCACCCGGGTGCGTGGGAGGAGCCAGCTTTTAGACCTTCTGGCAAGATTTAAAGGGAAAGGGACATGCCAACAAGAATGGATAAGAACAACATATCCACATCCCTAGGAAGAACAATTACACAGCAAGTTACCATTAACAGTAGATCTTCGGGCCAAATGCCTTGCCTTATGTTGTACCATTGTCCTGGGTTCAGGAACGGACTTGAGCACCAGAGGTCAGCAGGTGGAGGAGAGGATTGAGCATCTGTAAGACTGCTCTCCTCTCCTGGGGTGGGTTGTTGGTGCTCTTTGCTGCTCTAGTGGCTCCTGGTGTAAGCTGGTAGACTGCAGCAAGATGCAGAGCACACATTGGTGATATGGGAGCAATGACAGATGTTCTGCAAGTGGGGTAGGGAGCTTGCCCGCATTGCACTGGACGTCCGCGCTTCCATGGACAACACACAAGGAAAAATCCCTGGAGGACTGAGGAGGAGATGAGGGCCTCAGGGACCAGGCTGCACATCCCCAACACTGGACTGCTGCACCAGTGATCCACAGGCACCACCTGCAGAGACGAAACCTCTAATTTCAGATAGATGCAGCTAAAGGTAGGAGAGGCAGGCCCTCCCGGGGGGGATCTGGTGGGCTGATATGTCTGTTGGAGGGGGATCACGGGGGAGAATCTCAGTGGGGAGTAGCAGATCTGAGTTGAGCGGGCTCCTCTGAGAGATGCCTCAGAAGACTGAAGGAACATAAAAATAGTTGGGTGAGGGAAAAAAAAAAAGATCCTTGAGAGGATGTTAGACATCAGGTACCATGTAGGAATGAGTCCCAAGCATGTACAACAAATAAGTGGGGAGGCTGTGAGGCATGATCTCTATAAACTTAAGACAGGAGATGCGATGATGTATAACAACCTTCTGTGCACTAATGACTTTCATAAACTTAAAACAGAAAGCCTTGATACTGAGCTGGCATTGGTCCATGCAGAAGCGGTGGAACCCAAACCCTCCATGTGGCAGCTGCAGAGAATAGCAGCAGTGGCACCTGATGTCTGAGATCCCCCTGAAGATGATAATTCATCAAATGTTGCTGTCAGTGTCAGTCTACCCAGCTGTCAGTTTATCCATTGTTGTGATTACTGTCTGAATATTGATAATTCGAAAGCAATAATACCTTCTGAATCATGCCATTTTATTAGTGCCTCACATCCACATTCCATTGTGGTGACTGTCACATTTTACAACAGAGAGACAAGTAAGGCTCTGCTATGGCATGGGTACAAAGGAATCATTACTGCTGTCAAATTATTAGGGTAAATTCTATTCACAGCCATGCACAGGCAGTGGGAAGCTTTACAAGTAAATTGAGTGACAAGGCATATGGGTGATTTGGCAGGCACAGTGCACAGCTGGCAGCAGCAGGTGGGTGTGTTGGGGAAGGGGAACACAGAGTTCATTGACTACTGGTAGTTTCCCCTTACAAAACAGCTGTGACACAGAGTGCAGTATGCTGAACATTGTTGCTCAGTACTGTGCCCTAGGGTGATGTATCCAGTTGTGGAGAAAGCAGCCCAGCACATGTGATGTAAAACATTGTGGTCAGTCATGAAAGGTGCTCTTTAAGTCAAGTGGTAACAAGAACTCAGGGTAGACAAACGAAAGACTCAAGTTGCTGTTGTCATATTTACATGACCAATATTTATGTTGTTGACATATATACCTTGCAGCATACGAACAGTAACAGGTATAGTGGTTCAACGTGTCATGGAATGGTAGGTGTATGGGTGGTGTCTATTGTGAGCAACTGCAAGACAAGTAGTTAGTTGTTGGGAGACAGTATTGGCAGCAGCCTGCAGCCACAAGAACTTTTGTAGAGTTGTTCTGCACCAGACGTCTTATATCCCCCCCCCACAGACACACACACAGACGGACAGGCACACACACACACACACACGCTTGTTGGGGTTGGGCTTATGTTTTTTTATTTGGCAATGGAAAAAAGAGTGGATAGTTATCATGAATAAATGACATATAGTTCAGACGATATGGGGCGATGCTCGACCGTTTACCATTCAGCAATAACCCGGTCACTGAGAACATGCATTCCACTGGCACGCTGGATGCCGTGAACGCCAAGGTAAGTTTTGCAAGCTGAGTCAGAGTAGGGTATCTATGTTCATTATTCTTCCAAAATGCCAGTGAAATCTTCCTCCTCACTTGTAGGTTTCACCATCAAATATCTGTTTATTTTGTCTTCCACAGCTGAGCTATCTTCACTGAGATGCAAGCTTACTTTGAGCTTCTGAAGCATTTTCCTCTTCTTACTCATAGGAATGCATTTATCTTCATCGGCATGAAAGTTTGGATCTTCACCCTCTGCCTCTTCATCACTGAATGAGACACTTGAAAGTGGTATTGTCAGTGATGGTGTGCTGCTGGCTCTAGAATGTCTACTTGGAGTACTTGTTGAAAAAGCTGTTGTCATAGTTTCAAATTCCTTCATTTCTTCCACTGCATGTTTCAGTACTGCTATTTGCTCCTCCCTAGACAGCTGCAAAGCATCTTTGGTGGCTGGATCCAGTAAGCATGCCAGTTTGACAGTATCACTTTCTGGAAAACGCCTCTCAACATTTTTCAGCACTAGCCGTTTCACCTGCTGCACAGTGGGATGATCTTTTTTACTTATCTGTGATTTTTCCACAATCTCATTTTTTATAAGTGGTATTAGTGCTAGGTGTGGTTATTACTACTGACCAGATCAGTCAGCTCATTAAATGGGAGAAGAAAATGTCTGAGTTCTTCAACAATATCAAACTCTTCAGTTGTGAGGCACAGCTCACTGTGTCCAGTACGTTTCAAAGCTTGCTCATGCTCCCGGTGAAGATCTACAATGCTTTCAAACATAACAAGTACCGAATTCCACCTAGTCATGACCTGTTGTTTTAAAGTTATGTGATGCCTTATTTTTGTGTTGCACAATTCTGGAGGATGTTGCTTCTTTAACCAGGTCACTCTCGTGACTGTGTCTTTCCTGTGTGCCACTGCCTCTGATGCTACCGAGAATGGGTTCTGGTGCTGCATCAGCATCATTATCATCACTGAGATAGAGTCCAAAATCTGAATGCATATCCTCATCATCTGTTCTACTTCCACTGTCTTCAATGGGGTACTTGGAATCCAATGATAGTATGTTTTGTACATTTGCAATCTTCTCCAGGAGGCTGTCCATCACTTGCCGGTCATTACTGTTGGCTACTTCCTCCTCAATGAGATGCCCTTTGAAATGTAATGTAGTCACTATGGATTTGCATTTCTCAATCAAGTCTTGTACATCATTGACACGATTCATGGAATCAGTCATCAGCAACAGATGCAATGCATGCACAACACAGTGATTGCACTGTTCCACTCGTAGCATGCGACTAGCCTTCTTCATGTTCTCTGCTCCATCATGTGTCGAGAAAAGTTTCACCGTTCTGTCAATGGCAAACTCCTCAAGTTCTCTGTGGACATGCTTTGCCACGGCTTCCCTGGTGTGGTTAGGCAACACTTTACAAGACAATGTTACAATGTGAAAGTCCCAACCCGCATTAATATAGGCTAGGTGGATACCAAGGTAAGGGCGACATTTGTATTTGTTGGTCTATCCATCAAACATAATACAGATGGAACGCATTGTACAGAGGTCATCCTTCACTTTATTTTTTATTAAGCTGTATATATATCATGTAGCGCTTTACCACGTAAGCTTCTCTCATTAGGTATTTTCATACTTTGGAAATTTTTGGAGAAGAAAAGTTGGAATCCTTCTTTGTTGACTGACTTAAAAGGCATCTTATCCAAAGAAAACCATACCAAGACATTGCGAACCAGTTCAAAATCAGAGGAAGCTGGCCGCACACTACCAGTGCCACCACCAAGACTCAAATTAGTAGTTGTTTGCTTCAGTTTCTGTGGTTTGTTACCCTCATGTACATCTACATCATGAATGTGGATTAAATGTTCTGTTAAGGATGTAGTAGCTGGCTGCAGGGCATAACTTTTAACTTTGCTAATGTGCGCAGTAGACTGACCTTTTGCGTACATTGCTTGCTATGCATCTAAGCAAAGGGAACAGAAATATCTACTGTCATCAAGCAAGAGTGGAGAAACTGAACCTGGATCACCTGAAGATGTACCTGGGACCTGTGTTTTAACATACAGTGAGCCAAAGTACTTCCAAACAATGGACTTACTATTGCCGTGAGACCTCAGTTTTGGAGCAACAAACATGTTGCATATTTCAGATTTCTCACTTCGCGACAGTAGTGATGTACTTACATACTTGTTAGTTTTACGATGAGGTGATGCACCAGCCATATTTGACTTTGACAGCTACTACACTACTACTACTACTACTACTACTCAGTACTGGCTTTTCTGTAAAAAACTGGTAGAAATGAATGAATTCTTAACAAAACCACAGTATTACGATATGGGTCAATGCATATGGTATAAGTAGTGGATATATGTATACAGTAAAATACCACCAAGTCAACACCTGAAAAAAACAAGAACAGGATGCGATGTCCAGCATAGACAAGAAAACTGTTATTCAACCAGGAAGTTAATGCACATTTCAATCAAAATAACACAGTTCCATGACAAGGCATGGCATAGTGCATACACAGAACTTTAACAGAATGATGCTGCAGTGCAGTACCAGTAGCGCACAATACATCTGCACTGTGAAAGTGAAGGTTACAACCCAGATGTGACTCATGCCATGACCACCAACGTGTTCATGGTTACCTGCATAAATGCTGCAAGTCCCCTACAGTGTCTGTCCCATCACACCCCGGCAAAGTAGAACATACACCCCAGTAAGGGGAGGGGTTGTGTCCTGCTGGGTCTGCACCACCATGTCTTACTGGATGTGATTCATTCAGAAAATGTCTATTTCTTGATGAACTAATGTTGTAGACTCTGGGCCTGTCTTTGCCACTTCACTTCCTCAATACAAAGTGTCAGTCCGATCAAGAAGGTGAGTCTTGATTGCTTCCTCCAGCTTACTTTTCAGGTAATCTACCTCATCCTACAATAAAAAAAGTTCTTGTAAGGCCCAGGTATAGGTAGTATATATTGCAATATTCCTGCAGCAGCCAATTTCATAGCTAAAAACAAGTGCGTAATTGCATTAAAACATCACCTATACCTGTGATATTAGAATTCTGTCAGATCATCAAGGTATATAAAAAGGTATAAGCCAGCAGTGCAACTGCTACTGTACCATAATTTTGGACTGCACCCATCTACTATGGAACACTGAATGAGATGACAGACAGCAAGGCTGCATGGTATCATTGCTGTAATGTTCATCCCTTAAGTAGTATGTACCGTTAAAACATGATCTCATAAACACTGCAATGTCAATTGCACATCACTGAACCTTGACCATCGCTACTGCTGCTTCAGTCTGAAACAAAAATACAAAACTGACAAATGGTGAGACTAGAGCCAAGAAGACATATGAAATAAAATACATGAGGATAATGTATGGTCTTAACCATGCTGTAAACACTTCAAGAGGTTGCCATTACATCATGGTAAACATAGAAAATGTAGCCCCGGAGGTGTACATGTCATGGCAAGCAGCAGCTCAAGACTTTTCAGCGTGGTGATCACAATATCCAAAGACGATACAGTATGTCATAGTGGATATAGGCTACCAAGAAATAGTCATCGCTGACTGATTTACTTTCATGATTGATTCTTAAATTACCATTCTTAAAGCAAATGGGAAGATTGATTCTTAATTTATACAACAATGCTTATTGACCTGGTCTTGTTAAACATTCCATCATCAAACAGGAAGATTGATTCATCACCATGTTTATTGAGCTGGTCTTCTTAAAGGAAAGCTGACCAACTTGGGGGTTCCAACCCACAAAAGGTTTACCCCAGTTAAACTTTTTATAGTGAAACTGGCATTGTTCTTATGCCACAACTTACTGTATTTTAATTTGGAAAAGTCTGCGACCTGAAAGTATGGCGGATAGGGGCCGGGCACTCCTTGACTGTAAAGGTGCGGCACGCACTGTGCGCTTTAATACAAATGAATGGAAGCGAGCAGTGCAGCATCGCACCTTTACAGTAAATGGACCCCCTCCCCACACTTCCAGGTCAAAGCACAGACTTTTCAAAATGAAAATAAACTGAGCTGTGGCACAAGAAAAACAAGTTTTTACTAAAACAGCTAAACCGGGGGCTTAGCCTTGCGGTGCCCAGAGGCTGGAGCACCTAATTTGGACAGCTTTCCTTTAAGCAGTCTGAAATCACACAGGAAGATTGATTCAACAACATTTATTGAGTTCAACTTCTTTTTATCTTAAACAGCAGCTGAGCTGACACCTTCAAGAGAAGTTTAACAAAACACAATATTTAGACACAGTTCAGCTTGTGTTTCACATGAATCCGATGGACTGCTCTCCCTCTCTGGGGTGGGGGGTTCATGACAGTTGGTGCAATGATTACCCCCCTGGAGGAGGGAGGCTGGGGGACAGGATGCATACTGTACTCCAGGGAGAGTTGGGGGCAGACGCCAGGAGGGAGCGTGTGCAGAAGCTCCCCTTCACTAGCGTCATTGCATGCCAGCCAGCTCAGGGGGAAAGAAAGAGGAAATAGATGGCTTGATGCCCATTCAAAGATCTCTGGCTCCAGGGGGTGCACCTGCTCTGGATCCGTTCAGGTGGGTGAGTTGGGGCTCCCCACCACCTTCCCCGCTGCAGGGGGGGGTAAGCCACAGGGAACAAAGCAGACCCTAATATGGAGTGCTGGAGAGTGGACAGGATGGTAGCTGGATATTTCGCTGGAGTTGCCAGGCAGAAAGGGAGCAGACAGGTGGCCTCAAGGAGGAAAGGGGTATAGCAAAACACATACTCAAACATACCAGCTAAATGCCTAATGCCTGAATTTCTTTAGTTCCCATAGTTCTTCACCACACTAAGCAGCAAGAAGTTAACAGCTTACAGCAGCCACCATCCCCATTTATTTACCCAGGCCCCAACCAGGTCATCCCCCTTCTCCATTTTCTTAGTTGTTGGCCTTGGCATATTTATCCTTCTAATCAGAAGAACTATGAATAAAATGGAGCCTTTTCTAAATTCTATTATACTATACTGCCAAGTCTGATCCAGACCTCCCAAAAAGGTTGTCACACAACCGGGGGCCGGACTTTGAGGAGCTGGCAGTGGCACTGCCTGCCACAGACAGTACAGTATACCTCCATTTTATTCATAGTCATTCAAGTCAGATTACAAGAATAAAAATATGCCAATATGGTCAAGATCCAGCAACTCAGAAAATGGGGATGGGGGTGGGGAATGAACGGGGATGCTCATGGTCATGTTCTCTTGCTGCCTACTGATTGACTGAGAGCAGCTAAGTCTTAAGGGCCAAGCACAGGCATGGCAGGAAAATGCCCGAGCTGAGATTGACAGACTGAAGCCCAATGCTATGGTGGCTGCTTTACAAAATACCAGGCCCAAACCACAGTAGCCAGAGCAAGGCACCCACCCACCCAGTCACAGGGGTTAAAGCTTTTAAATTTTCAACACCCACCTCTCAATCACTCAGGACTGACTGCTGTATGATGATGGCAGGTCAGTGACTCAGTCAGTTGGTCCTCCACTCACTGGCTCCAACATGCTAGGCAAGGCCTGGCCTAAGCTATGGTATGGCTTTTTGTTTTGTGCGCACTTCACTTCCACCACTCGATCCTCCTGCTGTTCAGGTGGGTCCGCTCCTCAACCCGGTAGCCCCACACTCAGTCCGGCTTGCTTCCTACCTCCTTCCAACACGCAATACAACCACGGTGCTCACTCGCACGAGTCACACTTCCTCACTCATCTGGGACTCAGTCGGGAGAAACAGACCATCCAAATTTAAATTGGACCGAGCAGCGAATGAACCACCCTCCCAGGCTCTCACCCACCGACCTGACCTGGACTCAGAGGATGCCTGGGGGGGCTGCTCACGGACGATGACACACATGGCATGGGCAGGTCGCGACTCGCAGTCGCTGAGTCCTGCTTCTCTTGGCCTCTAATCTTGTGGATGAGGACAACACAGACAGATTGTGTCTGATGAAATAATTAGAATGCGGTGCAGCCAGTTCGACATATAGGGACACCCGCCGATGAATCCGATCTCTGTGCTGCACGGCTTCCTTACCTCCTCAGCGATGGACTGCTGGCACCTCTCCCTGCCAACTCGTGCATCCTGGTTACCACAGCAGCTCCCAACTCCTCCTCCTTCATCATCACTGGTGCAGACTTGGCACCACAGGAGCAAGAAGGAGCATTTTTGGCCCAGTTTGGATGGTGCAAGGTAGATGAACATGGACGGCAGTTGGAAAAAAAAAACATTGTTGCTTTTCGCGCTGTCTCAGCACCAAACTGTCCAAGGACACCCCCCCAGCCCAGAAAAAAACAACACATTCACTGCTGCAGCAATGTCTCTTTTATTTAACAGAATCGCCAACTCCACTAAATTGTGACTCCACCATAATATGACTGCAATTCAATGCAATTACAACTAATTGCAACTGCATTGAATTGCAGCTGATGATTCTGATGGCAGACTATGGCTCTGGGGTCTAGGGACTGTCAGTTGGCTTTGCTGTTGCAGATAATGGGTCCAACGTAAGTAAGGCCTTGGAGGAGGAGGAGGGGGGCTTTGTTCACATCCACTGCTTTGTGCACTGCTTGAATTTAATAGTTCACAGTTTTATTGATGAGAACAGGGACATTAATGCTCTTGTTACCACTGTGACAAGAATCTGCACTCATTTTAGTCACTCAAGCAAAGCCCAGCACTTGTTTCAAAAAATACAGGTGGAGCACAGTTTACCTTTGCACAGACTGATCCAAGACATTTCTACTAGATGGAATTCAACCTTTCTTATATTCCAAAGGCTGCTGGAGCAAAAGAAAACTGTCAGACAGTACACATTGGAAAACAAAATTGGTGATGTAGAAGCCTATATTACTACACCACAGTGGGCCATGCTGGAGTTTATAATTTTACTCCTCCAGCCATTTGAGGAAATCACCACAGAGGTGAGTGCAAACACAGCAGCTCTGAGCCAGCTCATATCCTTAGTAACAATTTTAAAATTTAGATTGAATCTGACTAAGAAAAATTTAGAAAACACTGACAGTTCCATCCCACATACTGCCAGTGGTGCTGGGAGGCTGTCCACCAGAATACAAAAATATATGACCAGACAAATGATCAAAAAAGTAGATGAAGATGAAAGCTTATATAAAATGCTTCAGTCAGAGCACTACATTAAAGCAACAATCTTGGACTCAAGATACAAATCAAACCAACTATTGAGTGATGATGACACTTCTTTCGAAGTAAACAAGAAATAATTAATATAGTGCATGCTGTCATGGAACGGAGTACAGCATCAGATTCACAGTCTTTGTAATGACACAGCACAGCATCAGGTGGCCCCTCCTCTGGTATTCCAGCTCTTTTTCTCCTCTTCTTCTTTGGCCACTGTGGCAGGATCTTCTTCTTCACCACCACCATTCAAAAATAGCAGTACTGTCCCACCCGGTTCAGCTTCAGGTCTCTGGAGTCACTTACAGGATGTCATTGTGACATCTTCATCCATTTCTTCTAATACGACCTCAGCACAGACCATTGTTGAGATTAGCCTGGTAGAGCCCAACATTAATTGGAATGCTGATCCTTTGAAATACTGGAAATCAAAACAAAATATGTGGCCTGCTTTTGTACAAATTGCAGTGAAGTACATGAATCGCCCTCTGACTAGCATCTGTTCAGAATAATTGTTTAAGTCAGCTGGTAATGTTATTACTGGTGCAGGATCCTGTTTGACACCAGAACACACTGAGTGTTGGACATTCCTGAAAGTCAAAATTTCTCAATTTAATTTCAAATATGATACCTGAATTAAACATTTGCATTCTGACTCTGATCAGGCTCTATCCACAAAATGTTTTACCATTGTGCCTGTGGTGAAAAATATTTTGTGAATAGGGTCTACTTACTACGAGGTACACATGAGATAAGTCAGGCCAGAGTAGACCAGGATTATCTGAATGAACACAATGAGCAGCACAAAAAAATAACATCATTGGGTCCAAGTCCATATAATACTGCAAGCAACTGCATTTCATGTCCCAAACTTACTTGGTAGTACTATTTATTTGATCTGGAAGGTGGGTACTGCTCCCTACTACTACTACTGGTCAGCAACTGCATAAAAAACATATTTTATTTTACCACATGACTGTACTGTAGCTTGACATTAATACTATAGTTACTGTTTTAATTTTCTTACAACTGATGTCTTAACTGAAGACTCAATGCTCTTCTTTGGAAAAAACATTTTTTTCACATCCCTCTGTCCATATTCGGCTGTGATTTCTGAAGAAAAATGTTACTAAATCAGTTAATTCATTTCTTTCATTGCTTGTAGTATGATGTAATACTACATCTCGGTTACAGTAACTGGACTGAGATTACATTTTGTATACTTATTTATTTATAACATACTTAGCACTAACCAGCAACTGTTTCTTGGAAGTAAGAAAGATATATTTATAATTGTGTGTTGTCAGGTGTACACAGCAGTGGGAAACTATTTTATTTTATTGACTGCACTGAACTTCACACATGTGACTGCCTGGGTGGTGGTCAGTAAGAAGATATGTTTTATTTCTTCTTTAAAAGATGTTACTGTGCTTCGTAGAAGCAGTAATAGAAAACATTACCACCTATTGGACCAGGCGTCATGTGGGTAGGATGGATGAGCTCTTACTCCTGCTCATTTGATCATTTTTTTAGCAAGGCCACTGTTTTATGGTGATTAAAATAACAAAATTCCATTTTTAAGACTTGGAATTCCGTAAATTACATTGGTGATTGCTAATCTAATTTCCGGATTTTACCGGGATTCTATTGTCATTATTTCAGAATGTGTATAAATAAGCAGAATAAAAGAAGGCTTAATATGCAGAACATTAATTGGAGCAAACTAAAAATGGTACTGGAAGCAATTATAAGAAAAAAAAAAACAAGTTGTGAAGTTTCACTGATCTGGCCAAAAATGCCAAATTCTGTGAAATTTGTTGTTTTTACTGGTGCCCAGGCAATCCAAATTCCAGAATTTTACTGGGTATTTCAGTAACAAATGAAAATCAGTGGCCTTGTTCATTAGCCATTTATTTCTTTGGCCTGGTCTGCTCTGGAACATCCATAAATAAATATACCCTTCCTCCATAAGCAGCTTTAATAAAAAATACGTTAGCTGCGTAATTGGATGGTGGTAGGTATGGACCTGCATCTGTCTCTCTCTCTCTCTTTCACACTCTCACTCTCTCTCTCTCTTCTTTTCTCTCTAATCTTTCTTTCTCCCAGCACACTCTCTGACCCAAGCAGGTGTACCTCCAAGGGAGGCCATGGCATGGAGCTACTTATTGCTTTGCTTCAGCACTTTACTGTTCCTACAAAAAAATGAAGTCAAGTATTCCTCTTGGTCCTCTGTGTTACATATTCTGGAGCTTGGCCTCTATTATGCATTGTATCACATTTTTTTAAAAATGTGTGTACATAATCAGAACTAATCAGACCCCTTCCCGCTGCATTTTATGATCATTATTTAATAAGGGTCAGAACTTCACTGACTTCTCCAAGCCCTAATTAAAATTAGACGTTCAAGAGCTGCAAACTCTGAATGACGTGGAGAAGGTGCCACTAAAATAAATAGGAACATTTTTTTCTGAAGGTACTTCCTAACAAAGAAAATAGTCAGGAGAGTGGTGACCAATACTCAGTCTAAGAAGTAGGAACAGACAGATAAAGAATTAGAGGTTTACAATGGTCACCTTGCAGACAGTAATTCCATCTTTGCAGCTAGGGGACTGGTTTTGCTCACTGGATCTAAAAGTTGCCAACTTCCGCATTCCAATAAGAGCAAGTCACAGGAAATACCTACATTTTGGAGTAGGTACGGGTCAGTACCAACACAAGGCAATGCCTTTTGGACTGATCTCTGACTGGCCAAAAAGTGTTCACAAAGTGCATGACTCTAGTACCTGCAACACTTTGAAGGAATAGAGTGACAGTCTGTTTATACTTTAAAGATTGGTTAGTGTGTGGAAGACCTAGGAAGGATGCCCTGTCATCAATGAAGCAGGCAGTGCTCCTAATGAAAAAGTTGATGTTCATCTTGAATTTCGAAACATCAAACCTGTAACACACACAGCTCCTGAATTTCTTTGGAACACAGCTGTATACAGTTAATGCAAGGGACTTTCTCCCACAGGAAAGGGTCCAGGCACTGATACAGTATGTAGTCGCCTTCCACTTGGGGAGAAAGTGAACTGCACCTAATTTTCTCAGACAGCTGGTCTCATGTCAGTCACAATTTCTGTGGTGTCATGGGCAAGGCAGCACATGAGGAGTTCAGTGGTACCTGACAGAATCCTGGTCTCAATTCAGGGATTTCCCCGACTGCCGTGATACCAATAAAAATAATGCTATTAAGCTCCCTCCAGTAGTGACAGCAGGTGCAGCTCCTAAGAAGAGGGGTTCCTTTTCTACCAGCACTGCAGAAATAAATGTTGACCACAAATGCCTTCCTCCTGGGATGGGGAGAACGTATGTTACACCACACAGAAAAGGGAATATAGAGCCCAGTAGAAAGACAGGAACATATAAGTCTGCTGTAGTTAAGAACAGTGTTTCTTTCCCTTAGGACAGAGGACAATGATGTATTACATAAAACAAAGTTGTGGAAGATTCTCAAAACTGAGCAAGTAACCACTAACAATGTGTGTTCTGGCTTAGACTGTCAGACCATATATCTCTGCAATACATTTGGCAAGGAATGACAATGGCTTGGCAGACTCATTAAGCAGGGTGGGTCATGTTGGACACAAGTGGTCCCAGAAATAAAATGTTTTATAGTGAGTATTAAGGAAATGGAGTATTCCAGAAGTGGATCTTTTTGCCTCATGGAAGACCAATCTATCACTGTTCTGCTGCCAAGACCCATGTCTGGGAACAGTCACAGAAAATGTTCTAAGCAAGCACTGGGGAAACAGGCTCCTCCATGCTTTCCCACCTTTTCCTTTAAAACAGAAAGTACTTCTGAAACAGAGATTGGAATGGGTAACCATAATATCTTATCTGTGTCAGTCTTCACCATTCATCACTGTTGGGTATCTGGCCAGAGGTCAGGACCCCGGGGAGCTTTTTTTTTTTTTTAAGCTAGGTGGAGCCGACACACCATCAGCGCCGCCCTCGAGGCCGATGCACTGTGTGGCGCTCACGGGTTGGCTGTTAGGCTGTGTCGACTCTGCCTGCCTGCCAGTTCTTCGTCTCCTGCCATAGAAGTCGCACCTCATGTGGAAGCTGCTGCTTGAGGCCTAGTTGACGGCGAAAAATCTTCGATGCCACTTTCTATTTTACTTCGGTGCCGAAGTCCATCAGTTCCTGCCAGTTCTGCTTTGCCATACTTGACGTCGCCCGGTAAGATCTTTCCTTATCTTTATATTTCTGCGACGTCGAGTCTGTTTTTGGTGTTTTTTCCCCGTAGCTCATGTCTCAGTCGGAGGGCAAGAAATCTTCTAAGATGGGTCGGCCCCCATGCGACGGTGCCCTTGTGGTCGAAAGTATTCTGTCACCAACCAGCACGACCGGTGTCTTTCATGTCTTAGCCCACTTCACGACAGGATTCGTCTGTCGCCTGTTTCTTCATGGACCGCCGGGTGATTGAGCAACACACATGGAAAGTGGGCGAGCTCTGGCGACTTTTGGGGGTCGGGCGCACTCTCGTCGGGCCAAGTCACACTCTCTCGGCCTTTCCTCTGGGTCCCCTCCTGGTTCTATATGGACTGAACAGGAGGAAGCCTTAGCTACTAGTAGTCTAGCCATTGCCAAGGCTTCTTCCGCGGTGCAGGAGGCCCGTCCTGCTCCTCCCGGGGAGCGGGCGGGAGGTGCTATCATGGCAATTGCCCCTTCAGGGGTGAAGGCTCCCGCAGTGTCGGACCCATGGCTCTTAAGGTCTGGGTCAGCGCCATCTTTGATGCCGTTGGTTGGCGCCGTTGCGGGCCTCGGTGCCATTCATGGTGCATGGGCCCTGACGGAGTCGTCATCGGCACTGACTTGTTGCACGGTGCTGTGGCTTCTGTCAGAACCATTCGTGACACCGACACCGTGGGAGCTGCTATGGCGCCGTCTTTGTCTGTGTCTCACCTCGGCGCAGTCCTAAGCACCAAGGTTGAGCACGGTGCCGTGTCCTCAGGGCTCGGCGCCTTGGGGCCATTGGATTCCTCTGTTAGCGCCACCTCTGCCCTCGGCACTGTTCGCAGCACCGTGGAGCCGGGCGGTGTCGTCCTTGGCACCATTACTGTCGTTGGCACCGCCTCTGCCCTCGACGTCATTCGTGGTGCCGTGGAGCTGGGCAGTGCCATCCTTAACACTGATGGTGCCGTCGGGGCCGTCATCGGTGCCATCTTCATCCTCAGCACCACGAGCGGCACCGTGGGGCCGGATGGCGCCGTGACTGGTCCTGACTCTGGAGCTCCTGTTCAAGCTGGAGCCATGCCCCCAGCGGATTCTGCTCGTGGTGCTGTAGGGGGCACTGGTACCGGCTCAGGCACGGCTTTGGTTTCTGGACCCTTTGGCAAAGATGGCAGTGGGCGCCCTCCTACGGTTTGGCACAGGGCCTCAGCCTCTACCTCCTCGGAGGTGAAGTCGAGCTCTGAGTCAGATGGACATTATGACCCTTTGGGGGTTGGCTGTTGAGGTGGGCAGCCCAGTAGTCTCCTCGACAAGCCGGAGGCAGCCCCCTTCTGAGGTGGGGTCAGTGGCTACCGAGACTGGGATCAGGGGTGCTGACCAGCAGGCAGTGATGCAGGCCACCATAGCTCTGCAACCTGGTCTTGGTGGGTTCACTGACCTCTCAGTAGTGGTACCCCCACCTGTGTTGTGCCTAGATCACCCGACTTTGGGGCCGATCAGAGCACCTACAGGAGGGGAGGGTACTGTGCCCTGGATAGCTCCTTCGGGTGCTGCCCAGAGCTGCCAGCTACCTAGGCTGGACCTCTTGAGGAGGAGGGCTATTTCAGACTCCGAGGGGTCGAGGTGCATGGGGTCAGCATGGCGGCCTTTTTCGGGGGTCCACCCGGGCTCTGGGAGAAGCCGTAGTGTGGATCTCTGCTCTTCCTCCTCAGTCTCTTTGAGAAAGATCCATTCTTTTGAGGTAGGGTACCATCCTTCTGGACCTGTATGGCCCCAGTCGTCTCACGGGGGGGGGATTCTTCCGGGTGCAGCCAAGGCAGTACCGAAATGGTTGTTCAGCTGTCGGCTGTGGGGTCTTCCGGGGCACCTTCTTCTGTGGGTGCTCCCGGTCCGCTCCTTAGCCCAGGCGGAGGTCAGCCGACATCTCTTCTCGGCTTTGTCCCCATCCCTCTGCCACATTATCCTGCGCTCCCAGGCATCCTTGGTCATAGCGGGCCTCTCTACTGGGAGCAGTTCAGAGCGGTGGCTGCTCAGTTCCCTGCTTATGTTAGGGCGATGGACATCCAGGTTTTTCAACCTCCCCCCATGCAGCCACCCAGCTGGAGCCCTCCAGCTCCTCATCCCCCTCTTCTGGGAGAGGGGAACCTTCTGTCCACATCTCTCCAGCTGCTTATCTCGCTGAGTATCAGCGCTTCCTCATGAGGATGTTGGAGGTCTTGCACCTCACTCCTACTACTATCAGCAATCCTGAGCCCTCGGCGCACACCTTTCTAGGCGATTTTGGTGAGGCCACCCTTGTGGTGCCGCCCTGGCCTGCTTCCCTTTGGAAGGTGTCATTACGTTCCTGGCAGAGGCCCTTCTCCAGAGTTCCTGCCCTAAGGGATCTCAGCCAGAGGTATTGCACACCCCTGGAGTCTCCAGGTTCCATGCCTCATCCACAGTCTGGATTGACGCAGTTGGATACTCCTGATGGGCTTCGCGCCCTTCACCGTGACCGACCCCCAGATCAAGACTCCTTGGATTTTGACTTCTAGGGTAGGAGGACTTTCTACTCGGCATGGTTATTGCCTTCCATTTCTGCACATCAGGCCCACTATGAAGCCTATGACAGGTTCTTGTGGTCCAGGCTGGGTCTGCTCCTAGCCTCATTGCCTGACACGGAGCAAACCAGACAAGCCATTGCACTCTCTGCGCATGGCCTGGAACTAGCAAGGCACCAAGCAAGGGCATCCTATGATGCCAATGAGGTAGCTACCAGGGTCGTAGGAACAGCGATCTGCACTAGGCGGACGGCATGGCTACGTCTTTCCCAGTTGTCACCCTTGGCCCGGCATAGGGTGGTTAACTCCGTGCACCAGAGGACCTATCTTTTTTCCTATAGGGTGAGGTGGCGTCTGTCGAGGCAACTTCCTTCCCACTCTGGGGGTTCCCCGTCTCACTCTCCCCACTCTTGGGCCTCTTCAGGCCCAGAAGTTTCTCCTCTTAGTGTGTCACCCACTGAGAGCTAGGAGACTCTGTTCTTTAGGGTTTTTAAAGCCCCTTCGGGGGGGCACTCACCCATATGTGATGAATGGTGAAGATTGACACAGATAAGATATGAAAATTACGTACCTACCATAATTATGATCTTTCTGTGTATCTTCACCATTCATCACAACCCCACCCGCCATCCCCCTGGGGCCTCGGTCTCTGGATTGCCCTCCCTCTCTGTGCCTTTCCTTGCCTCCCTCCCCTGTCTTGTCGGGGAGTAATTTGAGGCACATGGTGGTATGGTATGTCTGGGGGGAGAGTGGTCAGGATGGGACGGCACTCTCTCTCTAATGCTCTGGCTCCATTCCTTTAGAGTGGGAGGAGGCGGTTGCCCTCCATCCTTGCCTCCTTCTTGTCCCTTTTCAAATCTCAGTTTTCTTGTCCTCTGGATATGTTTTAAAGCTCTTTTATCCCTACTAAAAAAAAAAATTCTCATTTTTACCTGTGAGAGGGGGCAGAACCTCTGTCTCTGTCCTCTAAGAATATTCATTTTTCTGCGTGGAAGGAGTTTCTTTGCCAGTGATTCTGTACCTTGAATTCTGGTAATTAAGCCTTTGGCTATTCCTTGCAGTTCCTATACAATCTAGAGACAGGACAGAATCCAGCATGTTCTGGCATTTTGTTCCCCCTCTCATGCTAAACATTTATATCTCAAAAATTCCCTATCCTTCCCTAACTCCCACCCTTTTCTGTTTTCCAGAGATTGAGGCCCTTCCCATTCTCCCTAGCATTTCGTTTCTCTTGCTCTGTCCTCTCAGTCATTTATTTCTCTTTTGGTTTTATATCTTTCCTTTTCTGTCCTGGACTCTCTTGTCCCACCCTCCCAACCCTCTTTTTCCTCACCTCTCCGGCGACTCAGAACTGGCAGGCAGGTGGGTTGATGGCGCCTAACGGCCAACCCACGAGCACCACATAGAATGTCGACCTCGAGGGCGGTGCCGAGAGCGCATTGGCTCCACCTACCAAAAAAAAAAAAAAGGCTCCCGTGGGGTCCTGACTCCGGCTGATTACCTATATGTGATGAATGGTGAAGATACACAGGAAGATCATAATTACGGCAGGTACGTAATTTTCATATCTTGTTGAGGAATGATTTGAGTCTGGAAAGTACTCTCATTTGCTGTAGAAGAGATTATGATTCCATGGTCAGTTAGGTATAGTAGGAGGCTGTGGGCACCAACTTTCTGGCCTCCTCTGTGAAGTTAATTTTGTTCCTATATGGTAGTTCCAATCTCTTGCTGACTGATATAATGAGATAGTTAGCATGTTCTGCATAGGACAGCAAGCTGTTTAGTGATATTACAGGATATTTAAATTTTGGTACCAGCTCAATTTCTATGTTTTCCATGGAGACATTGTTACAGAATGGCTGTGATGAACTCAGCTTCCTGTTGCTACTTAAGATTATAATTTTTTTCTTTGCTTTTAGTAATAGAGCATTTTTCTTAAACCATCTCTGCAGCACACAGAAGTCAGCTTGCAAGTCATCAGAAACTGTCTGTAAGGGCCCTCCCCTTGTGAAGAGCACCATACCATCTGCATATAGGTGCACCTGTGTGTTAGCGCATACAGGGGGTAGGTTATTTACATAAAGGCTAAATAACAGTGACCCATGCGTCTTTTTTCAATTTTACTATTTGGTGAAGCCTTGGACCAAATGTCCCTCTGCGATACCCACATGTCCTGCAAGTCCTGCTGTAATCAGATTGGGTGGGGGTTATAAAAAAAACAACAAAAAAAAAACATAGTGCGAGTGTGGAGTGGGAAATATTTGCCCCTACAATAGGTGACCTATTAATGATAGAGAAAAAAAAACATAACTTAATCCGTAAGAAGGAGTAGGAAAAAAAACAACTGCTCCAGCCACTAAGAAAGAGGTCAGGACACAATACACCAAGTTCCCCAGCTCCCAAGAAAACACCTTTACTATAAGAAAACAAAAATAATAATAATAATAGGCCAGGGAGAAGAGGGATGGTAAGAGAAAAAAATAACCACAGACACAGTTCCGTAGATACTGGAGAGTGCCGGATGCACCAGCGATTTGCACATAGCTTAAAACATGGAGCACAGTTCTGTTTGTGTCCTACGGGGCACCAGACAGGCACTGTATTGCACAGAACTGCTCAACAGACGTGTGTGTCTCTGTGTTTCTCTCTATTCCTCTGTATACCCATGAACTACCTAACACTCCGTGAAGGAAGTATTGTCAGCAATGCATGTTAGTGTTGCTGGCAGGGCCAGATTAAGGTAACCTGGGGTCCTGGGCCCAAGAGAAATCTGGGGCCCCCTCTCGCCATGACCATGCCTCTTTGCCACTAAGGGACCCTGTCACGGACTGTAAGGCACCTTAGGAATCCATTTACATGCAAACTGTATCTCATGTTAGGATACAGTTTATATGTAAAGAGATACAGGCAACAGAATACAAATCAGAATTCCTGCCCTTTTGCTCACCCCTCTCAAAATCATATTAGTGACTGTGCACACCATTCGCTAGTCTCCCTTTTCCCCAAGTGTCACATATTGTTTGATTTCCATCTGATAATCTATAGTGCACTCTTGAATATCCACCCATCTGCGTACAAGCAAAATTGGGTGGATAATCAAGGGTGTGAGATAATAAGGGGCAACGATATACAGTAGCTATAATTTTGTACAAACATTTGGTGGATAACTGAGGTATCACTTTATGTGTAAGACTACTGTCAGCACACATGATTGTCACCTTTCTTATGCTACTTAAAGGAAATGTGTCATGTCACATGTTGGGCTTCATAGCCTACTACCCTGGGCCGGCGATAGCCCCGCTGTGTAAAAATAAATATTTTTTACTCACTGATTACAGTTTGGGAAGGGAACATCATATTTCCAAACCGCAAGCTAGCCGATCCCTTCCCACTTCCTAGACTGCCTGCTCCACCCCTGTGCTCCCCTGTTTTGTGACGTGGCACCACGGAGAGCACAGGGACGTGCCCCATGCAAGTCTATGGGACTTATTTTCAGAACTTTTTTAAAACTTTAAACTATCTTCTGATAAAAAAGAAAGACACCGCTCAACTAGTAGGGTCCCTATGCAAATTTGGAAGTGTATAACAGGTTAGAGAGACAGTAGTGAGAGACAGGAAAGTGATATTTTCAGTAGACTTAGTTATTCATAATACTGTTGTGTAATAATAATAAAACAGAGTAACCTCCTAAATAGGTAGCCATGTTACAAGTGGATTAAGCCACTTGAAAGAATGGGTCTACAGTGGAATTAATCCATGGTTGGTTGGTTGGTTGGACCCACTTGGCCTTCGGCCTTGTGGTCCAGCCCCCCAACCATGGATTAATTCCACAGTAGACCCATCCTTTCTCTTGGCTTAATCCTTACCTGCTGCCTTTGACGGCATTGTAAGCCTAGCTGTAGTACTGTAGCCTCTTTGCTACTTTGTGTCATTAAAATGTGGTTTTGTAGGAGGTGTTAAAGATCAGGCTTAGCCTTACTGTTTGTGAATTGAAATATAGTATTGTTAAAGGACTTGGACAATTCAGTCCCATTTTTCTTTTTATATCTTTGATGATCCTTTTCATGACACTCTTCACCCCAACCCAAACTCAACCATGAACCCTCCTACTAATTTTCCTTGAGAGGAGAATTCCATTTAGCAATGATAATCCAATTCCAGTCAAGGAGTGTAAAAGTAATTAATACGTTAGACAGTATAGCCTAGTGGTTACAGCCCCAAGCCAAGAACCTGGAAAACATGTAGACTCCAAACACTTAGATTTGTGAATCACAACCTCCATCTGCACACTATGTGATCCAGTGCAATGGCATGTCACAGAACATCTATGTGCTAATGAGAGGCATCTGAAATTTGGAACAGGCTCTGCTGGCTTCTCTGATCCTTCCAATATGAATGATAGGGTCTCCCCTCAAATACACAAGATGAGGCAAATAGTGGACAAACTACTGCAGGCCGCCCCCCATTTAAGATTTGCACTAGTCACTCTATCTATCAGGAACACCAACTGAGGGGCAGAGATCTTTCTAGCTACTTCTTCCCACTTTGGATATGGGGGGGGGGGCTACAAAGGAAAAGGGCCTGTCTTCACATTAAAGGTCGGTCTGGTTGGAGCCCCCTGAAGCTATCAGCTATACTTAACACCTAATCAGGGAGGTGAGATTCCCATCACAGGTTTACCTCCAGCCTTGCTCAGATTATTCATCAGCCAAGTCCATTACAAAAAATGCAGCTCATGCAGAAAGAAATGGGTACAGTATCTAGTAAATATATTTTGGGAATTGTTGAGGACTCCTAGCAGGTGGGGGCCCCAAGGCTAGTGCCTATGCCGTAATCCTGCCCTGGTTGCTGACGTGGCAGTCTCCATAGAGAGAGCCACACAGATAGTTACAACTGTGCAGCTCTGTAAGTGGTAGTTGTCTGTGTCAATGTACCAAGGTCGCTGAAAGCTCATAGAGAATAATGGATGACTAACTATTGGTAACAAGCTGGTTAGTTCATTGAGAGGTTCCTGTGGTGATCACTTGAACCTTTAGAGCACAGCTCGAGAAGTTTGGTCGCCATGGGAACCTTGAGATGTACTAACGTAGCTTGTTACAGATAGTCATCCATTGTTTTTTATAGTGTATGTTGCCAAAAGAAAACAATACAAGAGCCTTCTTAACATATTTTGGCCTTACTTTGGGTTTGTATTCTGTGTGACGCTCACCAACGGACTAACTCTCACCACCTCGGCCGCTACTGATTAGGGGGAAGATTGTGCACCATGCATGCGCGATCATATTCTAAATTGTTATGCTGCACTAGCTACGTAGCTAGTACAGCATAACAACATTTAGAAAGTGATGGATTTCTGACAGTAACAACGTTCTAACATACACTGTGTAGAGAATAATGTATGGGCAACCATACACAAGAAGGCTGTGTTCCATCGAGTTGTTGAGATGACAGCATATGAACCTCGAGAGCAAAGCTCGAGAGGTCCATGCTGTCATTTCACCCCGAGATGGAGACACATGCCGAATTGCGTGTGGTTGACCATATTTTATTTTTTATAGTATATGGTTTTTCACACTAGAGTGACAGACCCCCACTGAAGTGAAAACAAAAAATCTTGCTATTTCTTTGTTCTACTCACATAACAAAATTAAATTTCCAGATTTTTGAAAGGTAAAAGGTATGACTTTGGGCACTAGCTGGTTAGTAAGTAGCTAGGTATAGAATAAATGAGAAATTTTAAATTGTATAACCTTTGACCTGTGCATAACAACTGTTCAGAATGCGTATAACAATACTTTAGAATGCGCGTAACAGTTTAGAATGTGCTTAACAAGGATTTTGAGCAGGCTGATTTTTATACATAACAAAGGGTAACCATATACTATATAACTGTAACTGATATGCTGTAGTATAATCACAACTTGATCATCACAAGCACAGATAAGGACCATGAACATGTTTGTTTCTTAAGGGGTTGAGATTAAAAAACAAGTAAACACAAAGACTGTGCAACATCTAACTGTGACAGGAGCACAAAGATAGACACAAGAGGTCTACACCGATGTCAAGCACACTTTATGCTCAGCAGTGCAAAGTTCATTAATGACAGCATCCAGACATATCCTAACTTAATTTAATATATGACACTTATAATGTCGCTGTAACAGGGTGACATACAATTACACCACCCCACATGGCTCAACACACCAAGGTAATGAATTTGAACACAGTGTGAACAGCATTTTATAAATGGTAGTTCCCAAGCATGTTCTTGCCAATGTAAGAGTCCTGTGTCTTCTGGTGCCAAGTGAGTGTTTAAAAAGGTAGCCATCAAGGTCACCCACCAACCCAAGAAGTGCAAGACCAAAGTGCACTGTATCAACATGTGGTTAACGAGCAGTGGCAAACAACCTGTTTGTGAGTTCCTGTTATTGCTCATAAAGTGCTGAAAATGGTGAGTGCAGAGTAGTAAACATTTTGTGTCTCTCTTCTGATTTTTCTTGGTCAGTGATGTTTGTTTCTTGTTTCGGTGGACTAACCGACCACTGAACATAGATACATCAAGGGGACACTAATATCTGGTGCTGTGACATCGCAGCATTAATGACATCGATAACATTACTAGCACAAAACATCTTGTGATCCATAGTGACAGGAAACCTTGCCCACAGGCCGGTGTATGTAATTTAAAGAAAAAGTGTGGAAAGGAGCAGTATAGTGTAAGTGGTCCAACTGCATGCACGGCCTACACATACTGTATACCTTTTGGTGTTCTGCATCAAGTGCTTGTTGTGCCACAAGTGACATAATGTTTTTCAGTGGACGTTGACTGCTATAGCTGTAACAGAAATCTAGTTTATATACTGTATATGGCAAACGATTTGCAGGTAGACTGCGAGTAAACTAAAGGCAGCTCCAAAGCAAATAGGGAGATGCAATAACCATCTGGTTGTGGGTTAGCCACAACAGTGTAACCACGTTGCTTATTATTCTCTGTGTTTGATAGAGTGACATTAAGTGAAACTCCATTTGGTCTTTTGTTTGTTAAATCAAAAATTCTGCAGCTGTGCCCTATCTGTTCTCAGTGATCCAACAATTACATTTGGAATTTGGAGGACTCATTTGACCTACAAGGAAAAAATTTCCAGACAACGATTTAATATTTATGACTAAAACACACACACACACACACACATGCACGTCAAGTTTCCGAGCATGTTATCCAACTGGAAAATATGCATAATTATACTTGTGATCTGCACGTCTTAACTCCAGGTTTCCATCATTGTGAACCCCCTCATTGGAATCAAAAGTGTGCCAGCTTCCTTATCTTGGGATCATAAAATCATAAACTCTTTAAGAATTTGGTTAAGATATTGTGTACTCAACTGGGTAATAAAAACTTTTATGCAGCACTTCTTTAGGAGTGTTTGTTTAACAGTGCATGGAAAAGTTTTGTTCCAAACAACCATTGAGCAGATAGATGTATCCCTTTCATTTGTAAATGACTCAAGGAGCTTTACTGTTTTCTGGGGTGACAAACAGTTTATATGGGACTTACCATGCCCTTATTCTTAGCTTATCTTGCACTCCAGACAAAACAAAACCTAGGCCTGTCTGTGTAAATCTTTCCAACTGTGTGTTATTCATGATCATGAGATACAGCTGTTTCCTTATTTGAGTAGTTTCCTTAACAACATCATATGATCATGCTTGCATTTTATGTAAGAGGCTTATCATGTCATGTCGTGTCATAGAAGCTTGATGGCTGAAAAGGACCATACTGGCCCATCTAGTTTGCCCTTTTTTCCCCTTACACCTCCCCTTCCCTGCCAGCCCCGCCCCTCCCTGATACTCAGCCCCATATGCTTGTCCCGTGCCCTCTTGAATTCTTCCACCAATTTAGCTCCCACCACTCCATCTGGTAGTCTGTTCCAGGGTTCCACCACCCTCTCTGTGAAGAAATGCCCTTTCATATTGCTCCTGTATCTTTTTCCTTGCAGTCTGAGGCTGTGCTCTCTAGTTTTGACCCCCTCCTTCCTCTTCAGTAAACCCTCTTCTCCCACTTTGTTGAGCCCCTTTACATATTTAAAATATAACAAGTTAATATAACAAGTTCTAAGTAGGTATGGCACATATCTCGAATAATGGAAACATCTGTGTATTTTGAGTCAGATCATTGCATATTTCATCAGTTTGCCTGTTCTAGCCCCAAAAGCTGCTGTTTGAAGATAGAACTGTTTCTCTTTTGGCGTCAGTACTGCACTAGGCAATTATTATGCAATCAGCATTGTTAACCCGGCTCTGTTATTAAAGTACTACAATGAGATGAAAAGTAAACTTCAATTTATCAAGTTTGACAACACTAACCAAATACAGCATAATGTATCTGGAGGACGTTAACTACAAATGTATCACTTGTTATCCAGGCAATTATGTAAATCAGAATACAAATTCACCCCTCTCACCTATCCTTTCATGAATGACTAGTTTGTAATTTTTTTAATAAACGCGTACACTTGCACTATATATTTAGATATGTATTGTGGCAAATTATTTCAGTTCTTCTCAAAGCAAAGCCTGGCTTTGGAAATTATGTTACGATATTACATAAAGATTTAAAATTATGTCTTCTACCATTAAATACAGTACAAACGAAATAACGAGGGCTTGCAAAAAAGTGTCATAAACCAGAATTGCCTCGTTATAAAAGGGCTTTGATGTGAAAAGTGTGTGGATTACTGGATCGAGATGAGTGATGTTATTGCATGTGATTTTAAATAAAGTAAAACATGCAAATCAATTTTGATGCACCATTTATGCAAATCTCAAATTTCTCTCAGCTGTATTTAACTGCTCTTTTGGGGCTTGACTGTGACCATTAATGGCTGTAAACATAACTTTAATTTTGTAGGGATTCCTCAGTCCTTCTGAACATACTATGCAAAGAGTAAAAATAAATGATTCTTGGAGGAACAGTAAGTAGTCAAGATGAAATTAGTCATTGTCGTTATAAATACCCACCTTTTATCCTTTCACAGATCAGGTTTAAGCATCTGTCAATATGTCATCTACTGCATGAATTGAAAGCATTTATTCTCACCCCAGGAATTCTTTAGCATCTATTGACAGGTGCAGTATGCCAGCTGGGTACAGCTGCCCTGGAGAGGAGGAGTCAATGCAAATAAGGAAGGCATTGACCAATCAGGATACAGTTAGAGTAGAGTGCTGCCTGCAGTCAGGTTGAGGGACCTCAGAACTTTTTCTCTGCTGAACTGGCAACACTGCCCTGGAGCTCTTCACTTCAGAGATCTTCCTGTGCCATTTTCTTTCTTTCTGAGTGTTGCTTTAAGGTATTTTGTATATTTTCTTCATTCTGTCTATTTTTACTGCATCTGTGCTGGGTTCCATGCAGTTGCTGGATTTTTTCGTTTTTTTTTCCCGCTTCAGCATTTTTTTCTGAGGTAAAATTCACCCACGTGCATGATAAATTGCGCCATTTTTATTTAATTTGTTACTTTTTAGTATTTATTGGTGGTATTTAATGCTTTTGCGGTAAAATCATTGATTTGTTTTTTCACGCGTGTGCACATTTTTTCCGTTGCGCACCTGTGCAAATTCTTGGAACTCCTTTTTTCTCTATTTAAATTCAAAATGATTAATATTTGAAGAGTAATCCCCTCTCTTTTGGGGTGAGACTCTCTTGTTTGCTGTACAGTGGGCTTTGTTAACAAGAGGTGTGGAGGTGGTTCTGTTTTTTTTCCTCTTTGTGGGACAAAAAAATCTCTTAAAGTTGATTTTGATTTCCTTAAGCTTTGGCCTAACTATTATTATCTGGGCTTTTAGTCTACCTCCCCCTCCTCTAAAAGCGCAGAGGAAGGTACCTCAAGTTAACACAAAAGAAATGACAAGTTCCCTTGGGACTTTTATTATTACAAGTCTGGTTCTGTAGTAGTTATTTCTCTGCCCAAGCCTTTAATTTGAAAATAGGCAGGGTGTCCTCTTCTCTGCACAAAGATAGAGATTAATCTCCTCTGACCCTCCCTCCTGAAGGACTTAGGGAGACATCGGGGGTTGATAAAATTATGCCCTCTGCAACTGAATTTCTGACAGCTTGGCAATTATTCCAGACTTTATTTCTTCTGGGTGTATTCTCGGTTCCTTCGGGTCCGAGTATTCCTCTCCTTGTTAATCCTTATGCCCTAGGATATTATTGTTACGATTATTATTAGTAATTTAGGAGAGGATTTTTTGCTTCATGAACTCCTCTCGGTGCCCACTAATTCCAGTCGGTCACCCTGAGGTTGATTCAGGTTATGGTATAATGAGGCATATATATATATATATATATATATATATATTCATCCGGTGGACTCCCTGGACTTTCCCCTCCAGGATGACACCGATAAAGAGGTGGAGGATGACAACTTCATAGATCCGGTGGTTGCTCTCCTCCAAAGAAGTTGACAACTCTCTAAAGACACCTACAGGTAGGTTCTGGAAACCGCTCCTTCTCTTCTGGGCGTTGACAGAAGCATTCAGATGAATTACCAGCTTGGTAAGTGTTCTGCTGTTTTTGTCTGTACTCTTTCAGATTAAAGAGAGTTAGTGCAAACATCGGCCTGCTTCTCAGCCTCGTGCCACTGTCTGCTTTCCCTCTAGAGATAGACTCTAGATAATCATATACCATGTGCAAGACATTTTACCTTGTAGCATACGCTATTATATATTAAGAGTGTTTTGATGTATACTATCCTTGTCATAGAGCAGCATCTCTGGAGCACTATTCACAAGGAAAGTTTGCTGGAATACCCAAGTGGCATTTAGTAGCACTATGCTCTCATAGTAAGTCATAATGTTACAGCTTCTGGAGTCTTTGCGTAGGTCATTTCCCTCAGGCTTGCCTGTCTAAAAAGTTCCAGCCTTTTGGGTTATGTTTTGTTACAAATTTTGGTTTGTCTTTATGGCAAACTGAAGCCAACAGGCACGTATGGACGAGTTTAACTCTCCTAGTACTCAGTTAAATATAAGCGTCCCTTCCCCAGAAGTCTCACTGGGGGGCTTCGGGTAGGAATTATTCTCCCTTTAACCTTTTTTCCCTACACCAACGCATTAGGATATTTCCAAATGTGAAGTTTTCCAGGGGTTTAGGCAGGAATGCTCTTTTCATTCCTAATAATCCCTTTTTCTTCAGTTATTTTTCTTCTTGGTTCAAATTTTTACCTCTTCTTTGGTTGGTAAAAAAAAAATTAAATAAAGGGAGATATATGCAGATATTAGCATTTAAATATATATACAGTATATCTATGTGCATGATAAGTAAATAAATATCTAAATTGTACCTCCAAATGCTGCATTCTCTGTTGTTCTTCAGTAGCATGCCTGCAGTGGTAACTAGAGCACCAGAACCTCGTGAGTGTCAACACCGTGAAATGGTTCCCTCCTGCTTAGGAGTTGGACCTTTTTTCTCAGGCTATTACTGGAATCTTAAAGGAAATTAGGGAACAGCAAATCATTATCAATTTTCACAACCTGGGGTTGGGATGCTTCCTTGACTCAGGTCTTTCTTTTGCAAGTGTAGGGGATTTTTCTTGTCTCCCTCGATACATTCTATGTTCTCAGTTCCTTAGTATGTTTTTTTTTCTCAGGCAGTTTTATTCCATGCCGTTTAGACTGCCTCCAGAGTGTTCTCAGATATGAAGTAAAAATCAGGCTGTTCTCCAGGTATCTGGGTAGGTTGACGGTTCTCCCCTGAAGACAGGGAATCTATGGTCTCCCTTATTAGAAGCTTGGCGACCTTAACCAATTCTCCTTGACTTTGGTTTTCAAATGCCAAGTCTGACATGTTATTCCCTACAGTCTCGAGGGTTCTTTGTTCCTACAAGGAAAAAAAAGTTCCTTAACTATTTAAATCTCGGCAACTCTTAAGGGGCAATGCTCATCTCTTGTCAGGGAAAGCTCTTTCCCTGCATGGGGTGCATAATTTTGTCACTAGAGTTCCAGGTAGATTCCAAATAAGAGAATTTTTCATGAAGCCTGAACCCTGTTACAAGCTAGACTGATATAGGGAAACAATGAACTTCACACCTCTTCCCTTCAAATCTTCGGTACAGAGGATTCCTTCCAGTTGGCGCTTCCCTTCGGGGGGTTCCATCATTGTGTCTTGGTTTCTGAGAGAGTCCTTCTTTCATCAGTCCCAGGAATCTCAGACCATCTCTATCAGGCCTGCATGTTTTCAGTCCAGAGGTCATTTAATTCGATATCCCTGCCCTGTATCATGCTAATGAGCATTTGGGGCAGAGGGCTTCCAATCTCTCCGCAACAGCTACGAGTGGTGATCTCTAGCTGGTTTCTTTGGAGGTGTCTTAGTCACTCATCCATCTGTTGGGCAAGGACAAAACTTTGGCATAGTCAAGTGGGCCCTTTGGCAGATCCTCTAAGCCGCAATAGTCAGGGCCACTGCAAGTGAGCCCTCAGCACACAAGCCTAGCCACATTGTTCAGGGGGAAAGGTCAGGCCCAGATCTGAATTTTTGCCTCCAGCCCGACCTCCATTTTTTTCCCCCTTTTTTCCTGTTGCAGACTCCAGCTTGGGGTTCCATCCAACAAATTTTCTTATCTCAAGACTGGCCTGAGAAGTTTTCTCACTCCTTATATCCCTGTTTCCTAAGTACCTCTCTAGTTAAGGTATCAGCCACCACGATCCTGGTGGCTCTGGACAACCTTGGTACTTTCTGAAAAATGTTTCAGTTAAACAGCTTTCTGGTCGTTTTCATTCCCACTAGCTACTTTCTTCCTTGCTCAGGTGTAGTGTTTTTTTCAGCACCCAGTCTTTTCTTCTCAGGGCCTGGTTCCTGAGAGGCTGGATCTCCTAAAGTCCCTGTATCCTAATAAGGCCTGGAACGTCTATGAAAAAAAAGGTTTTAGTATCAAGAAAACCTCAGTTTTCCTAGGGGAAGTGTTTTTTCCCCTTGGTACAAGGACAAGAACCTAGAGTTTTTCAATCCTCTTTCCTCTCATGACTGGATTATTTAGTTCATAGTCAGGTATTTCTGTCTGGTACTTTAAACTAGTTTGGTCTTGTGTCTTGTTTCCTGTAAAAATATAAAGGTTTTTATTTTCCTTCCAACAGTGGGACAGTAGGCCTTTTTTTTGGGAGTACTCCTAGTGGTTACTTGGATTCTTTTTCCATCAGGCAAGAGAAATCTGTCTTTTCTCAGACCATTTCAAAGAATTTCACAAGGGGCCATTTCACTTTCAGACCCTTCTAGGGACTGGAGTTTTTTCCCACGGAACACAAACTTCGATGCGTTCAAGTTCATGGAGTGTCCCTTTGAACCTGTGGAAATTCTGTCCTGAAGCGAGTAACTCCGAAGACAACTTTTCTGCTTGTTTTCCTCTGCCAGATGTGTTTCAGAGTTTAAGGTTGTTCCCTTAGGCCTTATCTTCTCAGTGCCTTTAAGAACAATTTAGTCTTCTGGACAGATAGGAAATCCATTTCCACTTTCATCTACCCTTTTTTCTCTGCCTGTACTGCTCTCAGGCAAGTCCTGCCTAGGCTATCTCAAGCTGCTTAGATGGGGCATGAATTAGTCCTGCAGGTCTGCTTCAGCAGTCCTAGCAGTTCAGGTACTGACATTATCTTACCTTCCTTTCCTGAGTTTTTGCAGAAAAGGAGAATCCAGTGACCAAGAGTATTTTTCCCACTGGACTGTTTTCCCGTATTTAGGGTCTACTACAGTAAGGCTGACATCAGCCCTTCTCATGCTTATGGCCTACTTCTTGGAGACCAGCTGCCTCATGGGCAGCATTCAAGGTTATATCCTCACCAGAAGTGTGCCGATCACTTGTTTGAAATGTGCTTTGCACATTCAGTAAGATCTTTCTTGGATGAGTAGTCTGATAGGATGCCAATTTTGGCAGGATGGTAATTCAGAGCCTTTTCTTAAAATAGGTTTCTGTGCCCTCCTCCCAAATACACTGCTTCAAAGTCTGCACCTGTCAATAGATGCTAAAGAATTCCTGGGGTGAGAAGAAACAATAACTCACTGAAGTAATATTACTTCTTCCAGGATATTCTTTAGCATTATTGACACTCCCACCCTTCTTCCCCTGGAAACCTTGTCTTAAGGTTCTGCTAGGGGATTTAGCCAAATTTGACGACTGTCATTCATTTGTGTGATTTAAAAAAAAAAAAAATTTCATAATAGTGGGTTAGAATATATGGCAGGTTATTGCTAACAGTTTTTTGGCCCCTAGTGGGCACAATTTTTGCTCTTTTTTTAAGCTCCGAAATGCATTCTGAGGTCCCTCAGGCTGACTGCAGGCAGCATTCTACTCTAACTGTATCCTGACTGGACAATGCCTTACTCATTTGCATTGACTCCTCCTCTCCGGGGCAGCTGGCATACTGCACCTGTCAATAATGCTAAAGAATACCCTGGAAGAAGTAATATTACTTCGGTGAGTAACTGTTTCTTCTCAGACTGGTACTGTACATTTTGTACTGGAAACTGTTGTATGCAGTATAGGCCATTTAGTGGGTCTGTGGACCTCCTGGATCAAATTCAAATAAGTCACCGTCTTCAATTTAGACCGAGTCAGATTAGAACAGCACTATTTCTTCATTCCACTGCCTTTCTTTCTCAGAAATAAAAAAAAAGTCAAGTTGTCTAGACCAAATGCACAACTGTTAGAAGTTCAGTCTTCTTATTGTAATTTCCGTTTGCATTTTCCTTTTAAATAAGTTTAACCTTAAATTGAGCGTTCCCTCCCCCTTTGCTTAAAAGTGCATAGCTGTTAGAAGTTCAGTCTTCTTATTGTAATTTCCTTTTGCATTTTCCTTTTAAGTAAGTTTAACCTCAAATTTAGCATCCCTTCTCCATTTGCTTAATAATTGTTAAACTCCTTTCAACCAAGCACTGCACTGGAAGAGGCAACCATGAGAATCTGAATGAGTCCACAACCCTGTGCTTGTTATTTCATATACATAATTCCTACCTCTACTTGTCAGGGGGATAATCAGAGGCGTGAAGAAAGAATCGCCACCCAGGCTTTCCACAGAGACATGATCATCCAAGCTGCTGCTGCTATTGTTGCTTAAAAAAATGTTTTTCTTTCAGGCTGGCTGCCAAGTACAGTAACAGCATTCTGGTTGCAGAAAAAGTACCAGAACTCTGTTTCTGTGTGTTCCAGACCACTTTAATCACTTTTAAAGAAAGAAGAAGAAGAAAGAACCACTCATGTGCCGTAGTGGGGGGGTCACTATAAAGAAAAAAGAAATGGGGGATTCTGCTTCGAGACACTGGGGGATTTGACACCCCCAGTGTCACTGTAATGTTTCTGGGGGTGGGGTGGGGTGGTAAGTGCTGAGAAACGGAAAAAAAACACCGACCCACTGACGGCAGAAAACGTTTGCTTGCAGGTTAAGTAATGCGAGTGAGGAGGAGGTGACTTTTGTCACCTCATGAGGTTCGTTCACAAGCTGCTTTTCTACTTGTCCTCCCAAGAGGACTACAGGGCTTCACCCACACAGCCCTAAAAAGGAAGTTATCAGAATGTGAGCCATTCGCCTTGACGGTTACCATGGGGGAGTTATATATCCCTTTTAGGAGATCCAGAAACTCCAAAGGGAATTGAAAATGAACTAGGATGAGGTGGAGAAATGCACATGACACCCTATCAAATGCCTTTAGGGTATTGAAACTTACAATAAGGGTCAATGTTTTGCTCTGTAGGGCTTTATCAATCAACAACAATGTCTGTTTTATGTTATCAGCAGTGCCTGCCTAATGAAATTGGACTGATCAGGATCAATAATAGTGGGGAGAATTTGGTCTAGCCTGTGAGCTAGAATGCCAGTGAATAGTTTATAGTCCATGTTTAGGTTTGAGATAGGACAGTATGAATCACAAAACGGGGGATCTTTGTGCAGTTTAAGAATAACCAAGATGGTGGTATATCTCCAAGTAGTGGGCAGTGGAGTGAGCATGTTGAAATGTTTGGAGGAGAATATTATCAAGAGATTCTAATATCGCTTTATAGAATTCAGATCCATAGCCATCTGGGCTGGGGCTTCTGCCATTTTTTAGAACTGTTATGCCTCTGATCAGTTCTTATGAAGTGATAGGGGGCAGTGAAGCGCATCTGTTGTGTTTCTGTTAAAATGTGAAGAGTAAGTTTGTTGAAAAAACCTTGAAGGACCTCAGCTGGAGGAGTGTCCAATTGGGTTTAAAGGGATCGGTAGTAAGTTTGGGTTGCAGTCAGAATCTCCGAAGAGGAATGTGAGATTGATCCTGTGGTTGGGTGTTGTAATTGAAAGATAGTGCACATCTTAGTTTTTTTGCTGCAGCTTATATGCCAAGATCTTCAAGGCCCGAGAGGGGGGCCATCATAAAAAGATTGTTGGAACCAGAGCACCACCTCTTCCATTTTATAATTGAGCATATCTTAAATTGTGACTGAATTGTTTTAATTTGTGGTAAGAGGGATGTATCCCTTTGCATATGAGTTGAATGAAGAAATTTAAGGTGCTCCTTCAGTGTACACAGGTGTTCCTCCCACTGCTTTATACGTTGGTATGCAACCGCTATAATATCTTCCAATAGGACAGTTTTCACCGTATTCCATAGGCTGGCTGGAGAAATATCTGGGTGTTCATTTTCCCTAATAATTTGTGGGTTTCTGTCTTCCAGTATCTGTTTGAAATCTAGATCCCTTAAGAGGAAGGGTTAAACCTCCAGAGAGTAAATTTAGATCTTCATTGGGGTTATCTCAGTCACCAGGTCACACCGTAGGAACTTCATCATCGGTGAAGGGGAATCCACACAGAAGATTTTCAGCAGTACAGCTGGGACTGCCCATGCCATCAACTTCCATCAATGTCACCAACCCTATAAAGGTGTGAGTGGTTCCACCCCTTCTTCAGTTCTTTCCCACCGTTGACTCACTCGCATGGTTCCCCACAGAAGCCCTGACGCAGTATTCGCACCATGTTTTGCCTATGACTTTTTCTTCCATATTTTTCTGAATCTCTTTTTTTTGAAGAGATTCTTCCAACTTGTTTATTTCAAGAGTTAATCCTTCTACCTCTCTCTTCTGTCCCTGTCACTGCAGAAAGAAGATTGCCTCCTCAGACGAACATTCTCTCTGTGTTTGCTATCTTGGGCCTGAACATGAAGATTCTGACTGTGAGCGCTGCCAAAAGTTTAACCAAACAACCCTCAGGTGATGCAGAAAGGCTCTTAAAAATTTCCTGATGGATAGGTAGCCAGTTCTGGGCAGGGGTCCTCTGGGGTCCCAGCCTCTCAGTCACCAACCAGATCATTGAGCTCCTAGTCCTCCAAGGCCCGAGACACGTCCTCGGGGGGGAGGAGTCATAAAAAAGACCAAGATTGTGACTGCTTATCCAGCGGCAATCTCCTTCCCCAATGGCCTCTTCTCCTTCGGGGGTATCCTCGTTGGCTGCAGCTGCGCTGACACGGAAAACTGCTGTTCAGGTCTTTGTGCCCACCAGATCCATACTAACAGCACCTCTGCCTGAGTCTCAGGGTGTCCATCCATTGACCTCTGGGTCATTGGCCCCTCCTTCGTCGATGACTGGCTTGCCATCGACGACTCTCCTGTCGAGACCTGCCCCTTCTCCCTTCAAGGCTACAGGCTCTTTGGGTTCTCAGGATCTAGCTGGTGGGTTGTCAACACCTGTGCTGACAAACCCCCCTCCATCGACAAACACCATCAACTTGAACAAAGTCCTGCTCTAATTCACTAACATGATTGTGCAGCAGCTGGGTGCCTTTAGGCCCCCCTTGCCGTCGATGGCTGCTTCATTGTTGACACCTACTCATGAGCCCCAGGAAGCTCCCTGTGGGCTATCATCAGGTGCATCCGATGCCAGACCCAGATTTAGAAGAGGTTGATGTTGAGGAGGAGTACCACCCAGACCTCCTTCTTCCTAATGATGAGGTAGAGATCCTGTTCTCTGACAGATCTACAACCTCTTCTGTCGGTGAGGACTCAGTGAAAGCACTCTCCTAGGTCACCTCCTGAGGACCTCTATGTGATGAAGTAGCTGTCCTTGGCTATGGGCTTCCACACTGAGGAAGAGGATGCCACCAGAAAAGAGCTGGTGGACTTCCTGAGATCCCAGAATCTCCCCACAAAATCATTCTTCCAGTCCTTCCTGCTCTGAGGTATGCAGCCACAGCAGCTTGGCACAGACCAGACATAGTGCCAGCTATGCCTTGCAGGGCAGATAAACTCTATCATGCCCCCCAAGGGCTCCATTGTTATGTTGCCCAGCCCAAGACAGATTCAGTGGTGACCAAGGCAGCTCATGACAGGTCTAAGGTACCCAAGCACCTTAGTTCTCTTCCCCCAGATAAAGATTCTTGCAGAATTGACCTCTGGGGCAAGAGAGTGTATGCCTCCTCTACTCTGGGTTTGAGGATGGCAAACTACCTGTCTCACACGGTGAAATACCAAAATGCCAATTGGAAAAATGGCAAGGCCATGGCACAGGCCTTTCCAGATGGCATGCAAAAGCAGGAGCTGCTTCAGTGCCTCCAAGCAGCTGAGGATGTTAGTAAGTACCTCCTCAGGGCCCTCTATGATATGGCTGACACCATTGCCAGGGCGGCTGCCATGGACATATACCTACGTAGGCACACCAGGCTAAGGCTATCCAGGTTTGGTACTGATGTTCAACAAAAAGTGCTCAATGCCCCCTTTAATGGCACTAAGCTCTTTGGTTCTGATGTCCAGGATATTATTAATGATCTGCAAGCTTTGGGCAGGGCTCTCAAATCTGTCCACTCCCTCTACCATACCCAGTTGAGAGGTAGAGGGTGCTGTCCCTTTTGCAAAGCACCCAACAGGCCAGGTACAGCATCCCAGCCCAAAGGGAAATGCAGAACCCCAGCGGCCTTGCCCGCTCCCTCCAATGGTGGAGTTGTGGCCAAGCACTCCAGAAATGACAGACCAGCCCAAGCGGCTGGCTGCACCTCTGCTTGATTCTTTGCCAGTCCCTCCTCTACTTCTGGTCCCAGATCAGGAGGGCAGTGGTTGGAGGCTGGTTCTCCCTCCATCTGAATCAATGGAGAACTATAACTCCAGATGCATGGATTCTGCAGATCATAGAGAAGGGGCATACCTTGGAGCTCATCGAGCAACCTCCAGTTACACTTTGGCTCACCTGTCTGCTTTCTAGGAGGAGGTGCAGTCCCTTCTACACAAGCAGGCCATTAAGCCTTTTCCAAGGTGCCAGAGAAACAAGAAGTTCTATTCTAGGTTTTTCCTGGTGCCCAAAAAGACTGGTGATCTGAGGCCCATTCTAGACCTCAGTCTGTATGTCCAGTACAAAAAGTTCTGGATGGTAACTTTGCCAGGCCTGATGCCCCTCCTCAAAACGGGATTGGCTCTGCTCTCTGGACAAGCAGGATGCTTACCTGCACATATCGGTTTTTACCCCTCACAGGAAGTTTCTCTGTTTTGCCTTTCAGGGTGAGCATTATCAGTTCAAAGTGCTGCCCTTTGGCTTGTCCTCTGTGCTGTGAGTCTTTACCAAATGTTTAGCAGTGGTAGCAGGAGCTCTCAGAAGGGAGGGACTGTATGTTTTCCCTTATCTGAATGACTGGCTCCTAAAGGCCCCATTCAGGGAACAGGTTTTGCTGACTCTGGAACCAACTCTCCAGCTTTTTCACTCCCTGGTCATCACTGTCAGTCTGCCCAAGTTTGTCCTGGTACCACCCCAAAGGCTGCAGTATATAAGGGTGGTTCTGGACTTGGTGCAGGGGAGGGCCTTCCTGCCCCAAAACAGGGCAGCGTGTCTTATAGCTCAAGCTTAGGAAGTCACTCAAAGCTGTTATATTCCAGCCAGGGCATACCTGAGATTACTGGGCCCAATGGCAGCTGCCCTATCCACTGTTCCACTGGCCAGACTTCATATGCACATTCTACAGTGGACCGTCTGGGTACAGTGGGACCAGTGTACAGATGAGTTGGATCACCCAGTCCTGGTCTTTTCTCCAGTCTGCAAGGTACTGTAGTGGTGGATGTACCGCTTGAATTCCAGATCTCCTCCCTGCAGCAGATCCTCACCATGGATGCCTTGGGTCTTGGCTGGGGTGCACACCTGAATCCTTTTCAGACCCAGGGCTCTTGTTCCCAGTTGGAAGCCTCCCTACATATCAATGTCCTGGAAATGAGGTCAGTGCTGTATGCCACGCAGGCCTTTCAGGAACACCTTGCCCCAGGTCAGCTGATGGTGCAGTCAGACAATCTGAGTGTAGTCTACTACATCAGCAAGCAGAAAGAGACTCATTGGTACCCCCTATGCAGGGAGGCCATGAGAGTGTGGTACTGGGCACTGGATCATGGCCTGACGATCTTGGCAGTCCACGTACCAGGCATGTTAAACACTCTGGCAGACAGTCTCAACCAGACTCAGTCCAGCATGCACAAATGGGAGCTCCTCTCATCCATCGTAGAAGACTTGTTCGACAAATGGGGTTGCCCATAGTTGGACCTTTTTGCTTTCCAACTTAACATTAAACTGCCCAATTTCTTCTCGCTAGATCCAGGGCCTAGAGGGTTCAGGCAAGACACTTTGTCCCTCACCTGGAGCTAGTGGTTCCTTTATGTCTTCCCTCTGTTTCCTCTGATTCAGAGGGTGCTGATCAAGCTGTAGATGGAGGAGACCAGCCATGATGATTCTGGTAGCTTCAGTCTGGCCTCGGCAAGTTTGGTTTCTCCTGCTTCAGCAGCTAACAGAAGAACCTCCAGTCCCTCTCCCCCTCTGCAGCAACCTGCTGACCCAGGATCAGGGGACCATGATCCATCCCAACCTCAGATCCTTCCATCTGCATGCTTGGCTCCTGAGAATATAGCCATCACCAGGTTCAGAGTCTCAAAGTGGCGGATATCCTTGTGGCCGCCCGGAAGCCTTCCACTTGAGCCACATATGCCATGAAATGGAAGCAGTTTGCCATCTGGGCTGCCAAACATAGTTTAGACCCTTTCACCTGCCCGTTGAACCACATCCTGGACTACCTGATCTCTATGTCTGATGCTGGTCTCCAGTACTCCTCCCTCAAGGTGCACCTTTCGATTATTTCTGCCTCTCATGAGCCCGTGAGTGACCTCACGATTGCTCAGGTGGATGTCTCCCATACTCTTCTTAGGGGCATCCTGCATCTGAAACCCCCAATCTGTTCTCCTGTCCTGGCTTGGGATTTGAATTTTATTTTGGAGAAGTTGACTCTGTCTCCTTTTGAGCCAATCACAACTTGCAATCTGCACTTTCTCCCTTGAAAAGCATTATTTTTGGTTGCCATTACTTCTGCCTGAAGAATTTCAGAGCTTCAGGCCCTCTGGTGTGAGGAGCCTTATTTGATTTTTCATAAAGACAGGGTGTCATTATGCACAAATCCTAAGTGTCTCTCTAAGGTGGTCTCAGAGTTTACACTCATCCAGTCTAGCCACCTTCCTGTTTATTTTCTTGAGCATGCCAATCCAGGGGAAGCACTACTTCATACATTAGATGTGTGCAGAACTTTGAAGTACTACTTGTTTGGACCAAGGAAAGTCAAAATTCAAAGCAGTTGTATGTTTCTTTCCACCCAGGTAGAGAGGGCGCTTCAATTTCTGAGCAATGTTTATCCAAATCATTGGCAAATAGTATTGTGTTTGGCTACAACAAGTACTGCAATTAATTGCCTGGTGCTGTCAAAGCTCATTTCACCAGAGGCATGGGTACCTCTGTGGCTGGCTTCTGAGGAGACTTACCTGTGGACATCTGTGTTGCTGTCATCTGGAGTACCGTCCATACTTTTACCAAGCACTATGGTCTGGACATTGCCTCAAGAGCCCGTGCAGGTTTTGGCAGGGCTGTGCTGCAGGGCCTCCTGTCTTAAGTTTATGGAGAGCCCTCTTCCCAGGCTATTTGTTTTGTACCTGTAACTGCTTGGGACTCGTTCCTATGGTGTGACCTGATGATTGAGATAACCCCAATGAAGACAGAACAGTTGTGTAAGAATTTACCTGAACAGTAGATCTTTGAGGGGATCTCAGTCATCAGGTTTGATTTCCTTCCCACCATCCCACTTATTAGGGCTCCTGTCTATGAACTGCCTGTCTGGTGTATCCAGCCTTTCACATAGGTCTGGGCGCCTTTCTCCCTCCTTGGTCCCCCATGGCTAGTGCTGTTCTCCTTTGTCTCTGGGGGAAAGAACTGAGGAGGGAGTGGGGCCTTTATAGGGTTGGTGATGTCAGCAGCGTGGGTGACCCCAGTTGTACTGCTGAAAACCTTCTGTGTGGCTTCTTCTTCACCAACAGTAAAGTTCCTATGGTGTTACCTGATGTCTGAGATCCCCTCGAGGATCTACTGTTAGGGTAAGTTCTTATGTCACTGTTCTATTCTGTTTAAGTGGTCAAAATGATTGCTATAGGGGTATGGTCAGATAATAGTGTATTTCTATGTGCCAGCGCATTACCCAGTCTGCATCTTTGATGGATATATAGAATTCCCAACTCCTGATTTTTTTCCCCTCTACCTCCTATGTAAAACAGACCTGTTAAACGAATAAAGGATCCCTTTTAAATGCATATTTTTCCTCAGTTTTGCTGTTCCAGCATGGACTGACTAGCCCAATTTTACTGACTCTGCCTGTAGCTGCTTTAGTAACTAGCAATTAATTGTCTGTTATTGGGCTGCTCTATTTAAAATTAGGTGTGTTAATCACCTACTTCAACCTTTTAACCATCAAACCCAAGTTAGAGAAGCACCCTCCCTCACACTGAAATCAAAGCAAAAATCCCAAAACAATGTCACAGAAGCACTTTAAATCAATCACAGAAACACCTTCCCTCACATAGGAATCAGACCAAAGAATGTCACAGCATGTCACAAATCACTTTATCCCACCCAAAGAAGCACTTAAGTGCTACTGGCATTTCTTCTCCCTACCCAGCCTCATGGCACAAATACTGCATATAGCACTCAGCATTAAAAGAATACAAGATCTGATAAATGCATAGCTCTCTTAAATGTATACTTTTTGCCAGTACCAAGGGTATGTGTTTAGGAGGGCTGCACTGTATAAAACAAGCATTTGTCAATGCGGAACGTTCGATTGCAGGTATTTGCAGTGGTGTTTGGCACGTATGGTGCTTTACCCTAATGCCCTGTGCGATTGCTGGTATTTGCACAATAAATTTTCAGCATGACCTTTTTGTTACCCCCATTGTGCGCTATATAGGCGGAAACACGTTTTGGGCAGGATGTGAAAAATGACAGCTGTACTGCTCATAAGGAAGTGTGGTAAAATGGCAATGTTGAAAATCTGGAGTGGAAATATTGAAAATTCGCAAACCTACAAGCGTGCGTGGGAACTGTGCAACACACGCTCGTAAAACAGTCATTGTTAGGAATTTTTTCACCAAATTTTCAACATAGCCATTTTAAGACCTCTGCTCATGAACAGTGACACTGTGATTTTCTTAATGTGCCCCATACACTGAGTTCGCTGGTGACTGTGCCACTATCTTCCTTAAGCGGAAACACGTTTTGGGCAAGATGTGAAAAATGACAGCTGCACTGCTCATAAGGAGGTGTGGTAAAATGGCAATGTTGAAAATCTGGAGTGAAAATATTGAAAATTCGCAAACTTACGAGCGTGCATAGGAACTGCACAATGAACACTCGTAAAACAGTCATTTTAAGGAATGTTGTCACCAAATTTTCAACACAGCCATTTTAAGACCTCTGGTCATGAACAGTGTCACTGTGATTTTCTTAATGTGTCCCATACATTGAGTTACTTCACACCGACTGCGCCATTATGCGCTACATGGACGAAACACGTTTTGGGCAGGATGTGAAAAATGACAGCTGTACTGCTCATGAGGAGGTGTGGTAAAATGGCAACATTGAAATCTGGGTAGAAACATTGAAAATTCACAAACTTACAGTGTCGCGTGGGAACTGCGCCAGCAGAATTAGATAAAACAGTCATTTTAGAATTTTGTCACCAAATTTTCAACACAGCCATTTACAGACCTCTGCTCATGATCAGTGTCACTGTGATTTTCTTAATGTGTCCCATGATTGATTTGGCACCAACTGCGCCATTGTCGCTACATGAGTAGGAAACATGTTTTAGGTGAGATGTGAAAAATGACAGCTGTACTACTCTTAAGAAGGTGTGGTAAAATGGCAATGTTGAAAACCTGGGTGGAAATATTGAAAATTCGCTAACTTCTCACAGTGCGTAGGAACTCGCATAGCATGCTCTTAAAAAGTCATTTTGGAATTTTGCACAAATTTTCAACATGGGGTTTTGGGACCCCTTCTCATGAATAATATCACTGTCATGGCATTATTTGGGCGAAGGTGATTTTGCACAGTGACTGCGCGCGACTGCGAAATCACCCGCCCGAATTAGCTCGCCATGACAGTAACGTCGTCATGAGAAGGTCCCAAAAACCCATGTTAATTGGTGCAAAATCAAAAAATACCTGATATGCAATAAAGTTGAAACCCCTATCTAGCCCATTATACAGCTTACCGGCATTTCCTCAGTTCGCGGTCGGCTTTGAAGAGTGCAGACGTTTTCCCGGTCCACCGAAGATCGTCGTGCCGAGCTCCGGAGGTAAGTATGGGGTGAGGGGTGTGGGGAGGCAGGGTGAGCAGTGGGTGGAGTGCGGTTGTGGGAGGCGGGGACTGCGTGGGACCGTTTTACTTTACAGGTTGTTTTTTTTACTATTGGCGGCCTTGGGGCGTTTCACGCTGGGTGGGCTCCAGCGTGGCAGAAGATAGCTGGGAGGCCGAGGCCGGCGGGGATTAGGCACCCGTCTGCAAAAATAAGTGATGTTTGCCACACTGGGGTGGCTCCCAGCGTGGCACCAAAGCTTTAGGCGTTGTGGTGCGTCATGTGGAGGCGGGCGTGGCGTGGTGCTCTGTATCTGGCGCGGTGGTTTTCTTTGAGGCGAAGACCACGCTGTCATACATAACTCCACACCATTGGTGCAGGACCGCCCGCCTGCTCAACTGAGCAGTGGATTGCAAGGGAGAGGCACACCTCCAAAGTGTGCTACTCTCCCAAAACGATCCTTGCGCATGCGCGCAAGCGAACGTAAAAAGTAATCCAGCCATGAGTAGCTGTGTTGAGAATGAGAGTAGAATGTATAACCTCTATCTCTCACATGGCTATGACGCCACACATCTACTAACCCTGTATCTTTCAGTAAATGTCGAAGATGGCATTGCCCTAATGTGGATGTGAATGGGTGAGGATTACTAGTATCAAGGGACAGGTTCATCAGAACATTAAATTCTAACCCCAGGAATTCTTCAATATGATTAACTATAGCAGTCAGCTCCTGTGTTGAACTGTCTCGGAGAAAAATGGAACTTATGCAAATAATGGAACATCTATTGGCTCGTGCCACCATTCAAACTGCTGAATTCTATAATGCTCAGATTTCATTCTCTGCCTGCCAAGTAAAACACCTTGGAGATTGCTCCTTAGCGTGACTGAGTTTACATTTATTTCCATGGAAAAAAGTCAAATGTTTTTATTTCTATTTTATCTGCTGCTCTTGTTTGGATTTTTATAGTTTAGCACTAGTTTTAGTGTCATTTTACTTTAGGTAGCAGTTCCGCAGTGGTTCTGCTTAACTGTTGAGGAACTGGCAAATTCTACCTTTATTTTGTTAATTTTTATTACTTTACGAGATAAAGAACTTAAGCTGGACCTCTTCTGTAATTTCGGTTTATCTCGGTTAGTTCTGTCAGATTTTCAGTTATTTTCTGACTGGGAACTGTCCGCTCCACTCTGTGGTTTGACAGGAACTGAATTGCCTTGTTTTAAAATCCATAAAATTTGGTTCGGGAACCGAGCCGAAGTGCATATATTTCTGCATTTTAATAGAGTGGTTAAGTCCAATAGGCTGAAAAAATAATCCAGGGCCTACTGGTTTTAAAAATTGTCTTAAGTGTGGGGAGGTATTTGCAAAAGCTGATAAGCATGACTTGTGCTTATTTGTTTAGGTGCTCCTAATTTCCAGTCCATCTGTGAAATTTGCAAGACCTTTCCAACTAAAACTATAGAAAAATGCTTAGGGCGTTTTAAAAAGAAAATGACTGTGCCTTTGGTTCCAAGTGATCGGACAGCAGATCGACCGATCCCTTCTTCTAACAAAAAAGAGAAAACTAAAGATCCAGAACTGCTCGCTTTTGACAAAGGTGAGTCTTCCAAGCCTACATGCTCCAGGGAACTGGCTGGTGAACCGGTTTCTGCTAAGAAAAAACAAAAACAGAAACACACTGAACCTCCTGCTGAAAAAGTAAAGGCGCTCCGAGTGAACAAACTGGCCATGCCTTCAGCTGAGGCAATTGCTCAGGCTTTACAGGTGCTACAAGCCTTGCAAACGGCAGCCTCTCAGGGTCTGTTACTTGTTCCACTGCAACCGGTACCGGCAAACCCATCAGTTCCAGTGTCGGTTCCGACCACGGTTATTTCAGTGGTTTTGTGCTCGGTTCCATTAGCCCAGGATCCCTTATATGAAGAATATGAAGTGGAAGAGGAGGAGGATGAACCGATAGGACCAGAGGTTTCTCCGGATCAGGAGTTTGATTCACCTCCCTGGCTACCAGAGGATTATTCCTCTGGTTCCATGTCATAATAGCGATCGCAAAACAGCGATCGCTTTTGTGGCGAATGTATATTGCTGAAAAGCAAATTGGCGATATACACATACCAGTGAAAAGACATCTGGCAAGGAATCCAAGTGCTAATACAGGGACTGCGCCCACTTCCTCCCCCTCTGCGGGGGGGCTTCGCCCTCCACACCCCTCTGCTAAATAATGATCAACTCCAGGGGGGTGCACGTCGGGGAGGGGGTCACACTCTGGATTCCTACAAAAAAAAAACTGCAGCAGTGACCAGTGGCAAACCTTTTTTGCTCTGGACCCAGCCCCGAACCCAGTACCTGCTGTGTCGCAGCTTGCCACCCTCACCACCAGACCACATGGCTAGCTCGACTGCAGCAGGCACACTACCCCCTCACATACCCTCTCCCCTATCCCTCTGCTTCCCCTCACTATATTCCCCTTCTGGTCACCCTCCCCTATGATCACCTTCACATTGGGTCGCTTGCAGGGTAGCCCATGAGGATAGTGCTGATTATGAGTCACCGTTTTGACGATCACTCATATTCAGTCGCTGTCCTCACTAGGTACCTATTCCTTCCATTACACCTTTGTTAAACAGATGGTGGAGGCCCTCAAATGTTCCACAAATGAAACTGGGGAAGATGAGGAGGAGGCAGAATTCCTAGACATGATGGGCTTGGCACCCACCAAAAGACTGTTGCTCCCTATTAACAAATCTCTAAGGAAGCAGGTCATGAAGGTGTTGGAAACACCAAATTCTGTTCCTCCCATAGACAAAAAGGCTGACAAGAAATATCAGCTTGACAGATCAGGGGCAGAGTTCCTTTTTTCTCAAACTGATCATGAAGGTGTAGTGCAAGCTGCTGCTTGTAACAGGGCTATAGTACCACTGGCATCCCACCCACCAGAGAAGGATTCCAGGAGGATGGACAGCATAGCCAAGAAAGGATACCTAGCTGCCTCTCAAGCCATTAGACAGGCAAATTATATGGCTATACTGCTCAGTACCAGAAAACACTCTGGAACTCAGTGATGGCCATGATGGATAAGGCACCACCTGGACTGGCTATTGACCTGGCGGAAACAGTCATATGTGGACTGGAGGCCACAAAATACCAGTTTCACATGGCAGTGGATGCCAGTGACACTGCGGCCAGATGGATGTCTTTGACAGTGGCACTGAGAAGATTTGCCTGGCTTAGAACCACAAACCTTACTCAAGATACCCAAGCTAAAGCCGTGTGAAAATAATTCCCTGTTTGGTGATAAAACAGAGGCATACATGAAGAAGGTGGATGAATACAAAGCCACCTACAAGAACAATGCCGCAAAGAGGAAAGTTTCCACCTCCTATAGGCCACAGGGAAGGGGAGGCAGAGGTAGTTCAGGCTATAGCAGACCTTTTTTTCCAGGCCCAAGCCACACCTAACTAGCAGCAGCAGAGAGGATACTTCAGGGGCAGAGGCAGAAGGGGCTCTAGGTGTGGGGATCAAACCCCACAGGCTAAAGCTCAACCAAAGCAGACTCCCTGATATGCTAGCCAGGGTCGCCTTCCCATTACCCGTAGGGGGCAGGCTGACTCACTACTTCCAGGCTTGGGGAAACCATTACCATAGACAAGTGGGTTCTGGAAGTAGTAGATCGGGGCCTAGCCCTCAGCTTCAAATCTTTCCCCAAGTTAAGGTCGAAGCTTTTCAGACCAGCATCCCTTACTGAAAGGGCACTTCTGGAAATGGAAGTGTCTAACCTGTTGGTAGAAAAGGCAGTGGAACGAGTACCCCTTCCCCGAAGAGGGAAAGGGTTCTACTTAAGATGCTTCCTAACCTTAAAGAAAAATATGGAGTGGCGACCCATTTTAGACCCAAGAGCTCTGAACAAGCACTTAGCAAAGCCAAAGTTCAGAATGGTGACTTTGGCAATGATCCTTCCCATCTTCAACAAGGAGACTGACTGGTCTCACTGGATCTGAAAGATGCCTACTTTCACATTCCCATCAGGGAATCTCACAGAAAATACCTCAGGTTCAGACTACCTTCAGGACATTATCAGTTTGCAGCCCTGCCATTCTGCCTAACTTCCGCTCCCAGGGCATTCACAAATGCTTGCCAGTGGTGGTGGCACACCTGGGACAGCAGGGCATCACAGTATTCCCCTACCTGGATGACTGGCTAGTCATAGGACAGTCACCACAACAGGTGACAGATGCTCTCAAGTTCACCCAGAAAACTTTATAGTCATTGGGGTTTCTGATCAATGCCCAGAAATCAGTACTTCAGCCTGTTCAGGTACTAAATTTTATAGGGCAGAGTTGAATACCCTACAGGAGAGGGCCTTTCTCCCTCAGGATGGAGTAGACAGTATCCTGCAGATTGCAGTAGCATTCAGTCTGAACAAGTCAAGGCCAGCAAGGCATTTCCTATAGTTGCTGGGACACATGGCTGCAGGAACAGTACAAGGTTGCAGATTTCAGATGAGGGACATTCAGTTCCACCTCAGGGCACACTGGTGCCAAAAGAGGGATTCTCTCACAAAGCTGATGCCAGTATCAAGGACCCTGTTGCAGGCTCTGCAATGGTGGCAAGATAGAAGCAACCTCAGAGGTGGGGATGCCCATTCAAGAAGGAATCCCCCACATTGGTACTCACAACAGATGCCTCCCTCCTAGGGTGGGGGGAACATTTGGAAGAGCATAGAGTGCATGGCACTTGGTCACCTACATAGTCAGTCTTGCATATAAACCTGTTAGAGCTCAGGGCAGTGTTTCTTGCTCTACAGTCTTTCGCATCCCTGGTAAGGGACAAAGTGGTACAGGTCAGGACAGACAATACCACCACAAGGTACTTCATCAAGAAGCAAGGAGGGACAAGGTCCAACCTGCTGTGCACAGAGGCAATGTAAATATACAGCCTAGTGTACTCCTTACAGGTATCCCTGTTAGCCATCTACCTCCCAGGGAAGGACAATACTCTGGCAGATGCACTTGGCAGAATCAACCAAAACCACGCATGGTCTCTCAACAGACAGGTACTGGAGGTGGTGTTTTGAATGTGGGGCACCTCAGTGATAGACCTCTTTGCCTCAGAAGAGAACCATCATTTGCCCCAATTCTGCTGCAGGCCACCAACAAAGGGCACAGTGCCCATGAATGCATTGGTGCTGGACTTGTCAGAGAGGAGCCTGTATGCATTTTCTCCATTCCCTTTATTGTTCAGGGTCCTGATCAAACTCAGGTCCCAACCGGCTACAATGATTCTGATAGCTCCAGATTGGGTCTGGCAGTCGTGGTACTCACTACTGCTCTCCCTGTCAGTAGCCCAACCCATACACCTCCCTCAGAGGCATAATCTCCTGACCTCCTCACAGGGAAGGATCTTGTACCCAAACCTCAGGTCTCTCAGACTCAGAGCATGGCTCTTGAAGACCTAGAATATGCTGGCCTACACCTCTCTGAAGGTGTCCTTAGGGTTCTCAGGGGCTCCAGGAAGCCCTCGACCAAGGAAACTTATTTTTCCAAATGAAAGAGGTTTTCTATATGGTGTAATACTAACAGCGTAGTACCTTCCCAGGCAGGGTTGCCTGCCCTATAAGACTAACTCACCCACCTACATTTGATGGGCCTACAGCCCACTACCCTTAAAGTCCACCTGGCATCAGTCTCAGGCTATCTCTTGGTGGGCAAGGGTGTCTCTCTGGCTGCTAGCCCTATTTTCAAAAATTTCTTCAAGAGGTTAGCTCACTTGCACCCTTCCCATAGGGAGCCGGTGCCATCTTGGAACCTCAATATCTGTATTGCTAAGCTCACTGAGCCCCCATTCAAGCCCATGGCTACAGAACATCTGAAGTTGGTAACTTGGAAAGCTATCTCCCTGGTGGCTGTTACCTCAGCCAGACAGATTAGTGAGCTACAAGCCGTGTGTGTACGGCAAAACTACATTTCCTTCCACAGAGATAAGGTGGTCCATAGAACTAATAGGAAATTCCTTCCGAAAGTAGTTTCTGATTTCCACCTGAACCAGTCAATCACTTTGCCAGTCTTCTTCATGGAACACTCTAGTTCAGGGGAACGCAGGCTGCATAGCCTGGATGTCAAGAGAGCTCTCAGCTACTATCTTGACCACACCAAGGCCCACAGACAGGACAGACAGCAGCTGTTCCTGATCTATGGTGATGTCGGAAAAGGAAAACCAGCTTCTAAATGAACCATTTCACGTTGTATAGTAGCAGGTATCCAGTTCTGCTACAGTAAAGCTGTTAAGGAGCACCCAGAAGGCCTGAGGACACATTCCACAAGGGGTACAGCTGCTACAGTAGCAGCTGCCAGGGATATTCTCCTGCTGGAAATCTGTAAAGCAGCTACATGGAGGACAGTACACACCTTTACAAAGCACTACAGTCTGGACACCCAGTCCAGAAGTGATGCCAGCTTTGGCACAGCAGTGCTGCAGAGCTTGTTTCCTAAATAAGGTTCTGTGCTCTCCTCCAAAGGTACTGCTTTGTAATCTGCTATAGTTAATCATATTGAAGAATTCCTGGGGTTAGAAGAAAAAATTACTTACCAAAATAATCTTGTTTCTTCCAAGGTATGCTTCAATATGATGAACTCTCCCACCCTACCTCCCCTTCCAGAACCAGTTAGCATCTGCATTACAGCTGGCTTCTTTGTAGTTAGGATGGTCATATTCTTGTTATGTTAAAGTTTATAAAACCAGATGGCTTGCTGTTTCCTCTTGTTGGTCCTATTTGACATTAACATGGGAAAAGTTAAAAGGAAATTCATTACTGAATTATTATTATTACTGTTTAAGAATAGCTTAGTTAGGGGATCTTACCCTGCAGGCTACAGTGAATCTGAATGTTATAGAATGAAGCAGTTGGTAAGGGCAGCAGTTTGAATGGTGGTACGAGACAATGGTTGTTCCACTATTTGCATAAGTTCCATTTCTTTCCAAGGCAGTTCAGCACAGGAGGCTGACTGCTGTAGTTAATCATATTGAAGAATACCTTGGGAGAAACAAAGATTACTACGGTGAGTAATTTTTTCATCTCCCCCAGTAGCAATGTCCCTACTTGGTGCTTCAGGACTGCATCCAGTAGGTGTTGCGTTGGAGATGCATCACTGCCCGGAGGAATGTACACACTGCCAGCTGTCAGACGTCGGTCATAGATGGAACCCTGGCTAATGCTAAAGGGCCTTCCTTATCCATATATAAAATTTGTAAATGAAACAGAATGCTTTGGAATCAAAATCACAGTAATCACAGTACCCCTGCTTCTCCCTTTCTGGTACTGTATGATGATTCGATGATATGGTCAAATCCAAATTTGAGTAGTTTATGGTGCTTCGCTTTACTCAGATGTGCTTCCTGTAATAATGTCATCTGGGGCGCTGTTTCTATAGGGCTTGAATAATCTTCGCCCATTTAATTGGATTGGAGAGGTCATTCACGTTCTGTGAAATTATCTAAAACTTCTCTGTCATGCTCTAAAGGAAAAAATCATATTGATGTACCAGTTAACATTCACTGAGCAAGTCTCAGTTTCCTTTGCCTTAAGAGTTAATAACCCCACATCATACTTTCATCACATATAAGATGTCCATCTGCATGACCTGATACCTTGTCTGCTGTAAACTTATGGCCAACTAAAAAAACAACAGTTATTAGACCAACTGGGTCTAAAAACCATACTGCTCCATGGAGCATGAACTGTTTAAGACCATCTGGGTCCAGCCATGGGAAGTACTCTGAGATCCCAGCAGGAGTTCCATCCTATGTGGGAGCATGAAACTAGTGAATGAGGGGGGTCATCCCCTCCTTGTACAGGGAAGAGTGACAGGCCCCCTCCAGAGTACAAACAATGTCGCGGCAGACTTCCAAGATGTGGGTGGGTATTAGTATCCCCCCTCGTGATGCATGTCTTAATACATGTGGGAGAGAACCAGAACCATTCCAGGTCTAGGCTCTCTTGGGCTGACTAATGGGTCCAACATTAGGGGAAAGGGGAGGGAATAGTATGGAAAGGAAAAGGAGGAGAAGTAAACAGTAGAGGAATTGTCTGGGTAAAACCTTGATGTCACAGAACAACCTAGCCCATCTCTTTGCCAACCCTAGCCTCCCCACCCATAATTCCATGTTAGTGCCGATTACTATGTTCCAAGAAGAATAGCAATACCACTCAGTCCCTCGACTGAATTTTAATAGGTGGTAGGTCAGGGAGGTGAGTCAAAGGAAGCAAAACCCCACCATAGTCCTAAGCACTCTTTGAAGGAACAGATTCCAAAAAGCAAAGAACAAGCATTTGTCAAGACCGAATGTTCACCACTGGTATTGCTGTTGTACCAGGTCTTGCTTGTACACATTTTTACTATATATTTACCTAAGATAGAGCAGATTAGATGCAATGTCTCATTTTCAATGGTGTCCTGCATTTTACCCAGGATAGAGTAGCGGAGAGGTAATATGTACTTTTAAGTGGACTCCCACATTTTGACCTAAAATGTCCAACAGTCTTTTCTATGATCTGATGTTATGCTCAAGACAGGTGACATTTTTAAAATCCCATTTGAAAGGTGATTTCACTGTGCGACTGTGGAAACAAGTTTCAGAGGGGAATTGAAAAATGTCACCTGCCATGTTCAGGAGGTGGGGTAGCACCAGGGAAATGTTGAACATTAGGGCTCAAAATCTGCAAAAACAAAGTTCTGAGTAAATGTTGGAACAATTTGTTTCTTCATAGCTTAGTTGGTTTTTCATATTTGTACCCCAAATTTTCAACATAATCTTTTTTGACCACTCATTCTGAGCACTACAGGTGTCGTTATTAAACAATGGCTGAAACATCATTTTTGGAATGACAGCTGTCACATTGATGAGGTGGTGTAAAATAATGGCTATTTTGAAAAGTTAAGGTCAAAATATCAAAAATTGCCACATTTATGAGCTTGCATTGAAAAACTGCAACATAGACTCATAATTTTGTTTTCTCATATTTTTACCCCGAATTTTCAACATAGCCTTCTTATGACCCCACATAGCCTTCTTATGAGCTGGTGATTTCGGGCCACAAGTGCGAAAACACATTTTGGCCAGGATTTGAAAAATGACAGATCTTATCTGTGTCAGTTTTCACCAGTCATCACTGTTGGGTAGCTGGGAGCTTTTTTTTTTTTCTTTCTTTTTCTCTAGGAGGAGGAGTCGGCGTCGGGATGGCACTGCCCTTGCGGCCGACGTACTACGTGGCGCTTGCGGGTTGGCCAGTAACCGACGACAACTCCTTCTCAGTGCCAGTTCTGCTTCTCCTGCCATCGAGAGAACAAGACCTTGTGTGAGCGCAATCTTTTTCTATGACTTAGTCGTCAGAAAACACTCCCTAGTTCTGCAGCCTTGTTATCTCGGCGTTGAACTGGTAAGACCTTTTCTGTTTATTTTCCGTCAACGCCGAGTACTATTTGTTGTTTATTTTACTGTTCGGTCATGTCTGGTTTGGGGGACAAGAAGAAGACATTTCCCAAGGCTTATCAGCCTCCAATGTGTTGGTGTCCCTGTGGTCGACAGTACTCCGTCTCAAACCAACATGATCGGTGCCTCATCTGCTTGGGACCAGACCATGATATGAACAGATGCAATGCCTGTTTCTCCATAGATCGCCGGGTTGTGGAGTTGCATGCACTTAAAGTTGGGTGTACGCCGCTGACTTTCGGGGGCAGACATGTATGCGGGTCACCAAGAGCAGGATTCTCTGCCTTTCCCCCAGGTCCCCTCCTGGTCCTATACTGCCCGTAGAGGAGGGAGTTTCTGCCTGTTCCAGCCTTGCCTCGGTGGGAACCCCTCCCATGGTGCAGGAGGCCCAGCCTGGTCCCCTCAGGGGTTGGGCAGGAGGCATTGTCCAGGCAATCACCTCTTCGGAGTTGAAGGCTCCCCCAGTGTCATACTCTGTGGCCTCCGGTCCCAGGTCAACACTGTGTGGGGATCGGGGCGGCACTGTGGGGTGACATGGGGCTGGCCTCTAGTGACACTTCTGACTCCAGCACCATTCATGGTGCCAGGGATGGGGGTGATGCCATGGGTGACTTGGGGCCAGTTCATGGCATTATTCACGGTGCCACGACTGGGAGAGATCGGGGTCATCTGGGTTCAAGCCTCCTCTGGGGACAATGACTCGGAGACTGACCCGGACTAGCTCCCAGATTCCTCGTAATCCTCAAATTCCTCTTCGCCCAGCACTTTGGCCCCCCCTCAGACCCTCCTGAGGAGTGGACGTCTCTCACTGGTACTGGGGTCAGTGGCACCGACCAGTTTTCAGGTGCCCAGGTGGGCAGTACAGGGCAGCCCAGAATCAGTGATCCATCTGCCCCCTCAGGAGGTGTACCCCTTCCTAGGGTAGTTCTAACTAGCCTGACTTCTAGGCAGGCTTGGGCGTCCCAGGTAGGTGAGGGTGCTTCACTCTCGACTGTCTCCCAGGAGTTGGTTACGGGGTGCCAGCTGCATCTGCTAGTGATGAAGAAGAGGGCTGTTTTGGAGTCCCAGTGATTGAGAGGACTTGATTCAGTGCAGTGGCCTTCCACGGGAACCTGCTGGGGTTCGGGGAGGAGCCATAGTGCTGTGCTGGTGTTCTCCTCAGAGGTCCCTCCAGGAGGGACATCTTCTCTTGAGGTCAGGGGACGCTCTTTTGGGCTCATGTGACACCAGTCGCCTTGTGGGGGGAATTCTTCTTTCAGGCTCAACTCTGGCCATTCCAGCTCAGTTGAGCAGTCTTTGTCTGCTGGGACCACCAGGTCTCCTACTTTGAGGTCTCCTGTCCGGTCTCCCTGCCCAGGCAGAGGCTGTGCTCCTCCTCCTCAGAGGTGCTGGCCCCCTTTCCTCTGCCAACCCTTCCCTCTCTCCCAGGTCTCTCTGGTCCTACAGACCCCTTACCTGGGAGCAGTTTAGGGCACTGTACCCTGCCTATTACCGAGCCATAGACGAACAGGTGTTCCACCACTCCCCAGTGCAACATGACCCTAACTCTCTGAGCTCATTGGCTCCCTCGTCTTCCTTCTCTGAGGTAGAGAAGTCCTCCATCCATCTTTCCCCAGCAGCTGATTTCTCCAGTTATCAGTGTTTCCTGTCGGGGTAGCTCACCGAGCTCCACATATCCACCCTAGGTGAATGCAATCCGGACCGGTCGGCACGTGCCTTCTTAGGTGAGTTCAATGCAGCCAACCTGTTGGTTTCTGCCTGGCCTTCTCCCTTCTGGGAGGTGTCACCCTGGGTCTGGCGATGTCCCTCTTCCCTAACTCCAGCTCCAAGAGGCATTCGTCAGTGGTATTGTGCCCCCCTGGGGTCTCCAGGAACTCTGCCTCACCCTTCTTTAGGTGTGATGCTCCTGGACACCCCCTCTGGGCATAAAAGCCTGAGCCATGACCAACCCTGGAATCCGACTCAGCTGAGTTTGATTTTTGGTCCAGTAGAGCTTTCTCCTTGGCACGTCTCTTGCTTTGTGTGTCAGTGCATCAGGTCCACCATCCTGCCTTCAACAGGCACTTGTGGTCATTGCTAGGCCAGGTCCTAGCTTCTCTGCCTGATTCGGCGGCTACCAGACAAGCCATTGCCCTCTCCACGCAAGGCCTGAAGCTTGCAAGGCACCAAGCAAGGGCATTGTATGATGCCAACAAGGTGGCTTCCAGGTTGGTGGGGACAGCGGTCTGCATCAGGTGGCCAGTGTGGCTTCATCTTTCCCGGTTGTCACCCCTGGCCTGGTGTAGGGTGACTGCCTCCTCCTCCTTCCGGAGAACCCACATTTTCTCCCATAGGGTGAGGCGAGAGCTTTAGAGGCACCTTCCCTCTCCTGCAAGGAGATTCTCGCCTCACCCAGACCAGTCTCAAGCCTAGCCAGGCCTGCAAGGGTTCTCTTCTCTGGTGTTTTTCCCCCACTGGAGGCTAAGGGACACTGTCCCTTAGGGAGGTTCTGGGCACCCTTCGACAGGGTTTGGTAATCACCCAACAGGATCAATGATGAAGACTGACACAGGTAAGATATGAAAATTACATATTTAACATAATTCTTGATCTTTCTATCTTCACCATTCATCACTGAACCTCCTTCCCCTCCTTCCCCTCTCAGGCCCCTAGTCTCTGGGTGATTTCCTCCTCCTTGTTTGCCATGCAGTTTGGACCTTATCCACCTCCAGCATCTCCTGTCGCCTCCTCCCCTTTTTTCTTGTGGGGGTACGGGGCTACCTTGGGCTGACAGACAGGGACATCTCCCCCTAGTGAGGGCCTCTGTAACCCCTCCCCCCCAGTCCAGGTGTCTCTTGGACCTCTCCTCTTGCCATCCTGGTGGAGATGTATGGGGGGGCTCTGGTGGCCACTTAGCTTCCTCTTCCTCCTCTTGAGGTCCCCCCCCGACTGACATTGGGACAATCCCTTCTAGTGGAATTTTCTCCCCTGGGATGTTCCGGAGCAACTCAGAATTAAAGTTGCATGAAATTTTCTAGGCAGGAAGGGGAGACACTGACCTCTCCTGGCCCTCTCAAAATATTGACTGCACTCTCTTGGATCATGACAGTCATTTGCCAATCTTGGCTTGTCTTTCTTCAATTTAATCAAGTCTGAGACTCATTTCCCTGGAGCAATTGGGGCCATATCCTTGGAGGTGGCGTCTTTCCTATCCTCCCTCCTTCCTTCCTTCTCTTTTCCCCTTCTCCTTTCACCCTTCTTTCCTCCCTTACCCACCCAGAGGTTGGGGCCTGTTTTTCCAACCCCTTCAGCTTATCTTTCTCCTTCTTCTATCTTCTGTCCTCTCCATGGCCTTATTCTTCCTTTTAGTTTTATATCCTTTCCTTTTTGCGATCCCTCTGGCTCCCTTGCCCTTTCCCTCTTCTTTTCCTCTCTCTCTCTCTCTGGCTTGCAGAACTGGGGCTGAGGAGGAGTTGGCATCGGTTACTGGCCAACTTGTTAGCGCCACATAGTATGTCAGCCACGAGGGTTGTGCCACCCCGATGTCGACTCCTCCTCCTAGGGGGAAAAAAAGCTCCCATGGGGTCCTGATCCTCCAGCTCATTACCCAACGTGATGAATGGTGAAGATACACAGAAAGATCAAGAATTATGGTAGGTACGTAATTTTCATTTGTCACATTCATGAAGTGCTGTGAAGAAATGGCTACATTGAACATTTTGGGTTAAAATGTTAAAAATTACCAAAGTTATGAGCCTGCATCCATAAATTTCAATGACGGCTCATCATTTTATTTTTTAATATTTTTACCCCAAATTTTCAACATAGCCTTCTTATAACCCCACCTCATGAACAAGGATGGAGAAAAATTTCAACTCCTGCCTGAAAGGTGATTTCATGCAGCGACCGCAAAATCAACTTTTGGGACAGATTTGCCTGATTTCACTGCCATTATTCATGAGGTGGGGTTCCAAAAAGGCATGTTGAAAATTTGGGGCAAAAATATTCGAAAATGACCAGGTTATGCAAGTAAGTTTAAAACCCCATTGAAATACATTGAATCACATACCTGATTTCCTCAGTTCATGGTTTGGCATTGAAGAGTAAAGACGTGTCTGCAGTCCAGAGAGAGAGAGAGAGAGGATTATGACATTGGATCCCAGGTGGGTAAGCAAGGGCTTGGGGGGGGATGTGGGGTGGTGGGTGTTGAGTGGGAGTGTCAAGTCAGGGGACAGTAATGGCGGTGGCCGCGACAGACATTGATGGACATTTTTCTTTTTTACAGGGTTTATTAAAAATACTACAGGAGATGGATTTCTTTATTTCAGGTGGTGACACTGGGGGATTGGGCACTCCCAGTGTTGGTGTTATGTTTTGCAGCACCAGGGGTGGACACACTGCTGCTGCAAAAGTAGAACAGGCAGGATGGAGGGGTAGCAGCTGGCATGGGGGATTGGGCACCCTCATGCCAGAATATTAATATGGGTTGGGCTTTGGGGGGGCAGTTGTGGTGATGGCAGCAACAGACATCGATGGACATTTTTCTTTTTGTGCAATTGGATTTGTGTCGTGGTGAGGCAGAGGGTGATTATCAGGAAAGGATGGGTTCTCCCCAGCCTGCTATGTTGGTTGCTAAGTGAAAGGACAACATCTGTGCCACTACTGAGCTAAAATGATTCACTTTTAACTGGCTGAGTGCACTATGGTTAGGACTCATCTGTTATGTGGAGGCTGCATATGTACTGGGTAATAATCAATAGTGCTAATGTCACTTGTAAGTGATTCTACTGCTCATTTGAGTGGTGAAAAGTGGTCAATCCCTCCCATGGTGCCCCTTTTCAAACCCTGCCTCTCCACTACACTTTCCAAGTACCATTCAGGTCACTTAAAGCACGTCCAGGAAAAATCATCAAGGCACTCAGGTGGTTGGCAGTTCTTGGCTGCTCATGTCTGGGGGCAACTCCCATCCTCTCCACTGTTCCCCCACCCACCAAGTCAGTCAGAAATATTTATTGATCTTGATCTGGGCCATAGGGCATGATGTACCTGTTCAATCTCGAACTTACAGTGTGGTTCCAGTTCTAGCAGCTCTCTAAAAAGGCCTTCCAAAACATATTTATGTTTGTGGCTTCCATCGACTCCAGGATGCATTGGAGGCATAAGTTTTACCACTAGACCCAGGCTTTTGAATCCTCCTGGTGGTCCTGGATGGCTGCTTGTGCCTTGATAATTTGCTCCATGGCAGTCTCTAGCTTTCCCCAAATGATTCTCCAATTCTGCCATGTGTTCTTCTGCCGCTGAGACTTTGGCGCTTTAATTGGGTCACTTTTTTTTTGTCTCCTTGAGGTCTCTTATTTCTGCATAGATAACTTGCAATTCCTGCAGAATAAGATCAAACATCTTGCCCTTTTTATTCATTCTCTTGGAATTGCCTGGGGAGATGGCATGCGCAGTCACTATGTTGGAAGCCTGGGAGCGTTCAGAATCAGAACACTCATGCTCAGCTCCATTGTCATCTGCACATTTAGGTTTGAGAGTTCCTCATCATAGCTAATACCTCTATGGTGCAGTAGAAAGTTGTTTTCAATGGAATTTGTCAATGATAGAGGCAATGTAGTAGCAGGAGGGTGACGGAGCTTTTCTCCTGGTCAGCCATTCAGCTCATGACATCACTGGAAGTCCTGTTGTCAGTGGCCTCATCACGTCTGTACTATTTTGTGTTTAAAAAAATAATTCTTATTAACTTCAATTATTAAAATATATTCCCAGAGCTGGAAGAAACAAACACAGACACACACACACACACACACACACACACACACACCACGTATACATCCATAATCTGAAGCAGCATGTGACACATTAACCCTCCCTTCACACTACTAGTGTAAAGTAAACATGTATTGCATGGTACTGATTTGGAGATTATGCCACACCCCCACAAAAAAGAGATTAAATGACTGATAATTGGGAATAGTCACATTCCGTTTTTTAACAGGTCCCCCCTTGCTCAGCTGTATCTGACATGGGAATATTCAGAATTCTGTGGGATTTTACATCTGGGGGGTGCACTGTGGGAAGTCAGATCACTGGGCCAGTTGACTTACTCAAGCTTAAGGCATTGCAGGCCAAGGGCTGAAAGGCATTGTAATCGTTCTGCCAGGAGTATGACTGGAGAAGGAGATGAGGCACGCAAACACAGCATCATGACTGGGCTGACAAAGAGCACCTGTCATTCAGTCCATTTGGCACAATTTAAGTAAACTTAACAGTCCCACACCCATTTTTAGGGATGCAGTGGGCGTAGCTCTGCAGTCCTTTTACAATCACTGAGAAAAAGGACACCACATCCCTTCTGTCTGTGAAGCAGTCCTCCCATGTTGTTTCTACTGTTGCAATCAGCCTGCAGGTCTGACCTGCCCTGGAGAGTGGAATTTTATGTAAATTTGGGAATGATGGAATGAAATTCAAATCTCTGCTGCATGGTCACGCTCCACCCTGCCATTCAGTGTCAGATTTATTTCTCCACCTGAGGAAGAAGTTACCCTGAAGAGCTGCCTTCATCTAGCTTCAAGTTTTCACAGATTTTTGCTTTATTTTTCCCTAGTATTTTCTTTCTTTCTGTGAATCTCTGCTTGTTTAGTTTTCTGTGTTTTGTTGTGTTTCAGCAGTATTCTCTGGTCCCATAGCGGTTCCCAGGAACTGGAGACAAAAACTTTTTCTTTGTGTTTTTTCCCTAATTTAACTGCTCAAACTACTTATATATTTTTTCCATTTTTAACATTACCTTTTGTTGTTTCTTTTAACGATTTGTAGTTGTTTTTTTCACCTTGGTTCCCCGGTCTCCAGGAAACAAGGCACGTTGGTGTTTTTCTAGTTCTAACCGAAGAAAAAAAAGAGGAAAAAGAGATTTTTCTTAGTGGGTCAGTTTTTCTTAGGAACCGAACCCGCAATCTTATTTTATTTTTTTTTGCTGTTGGAAACTGTTTTTCTAGTGGATTCTCTTGTGTTTGGCATGTTTGACAATCCCAAAAAGAAAACAGGACCTACAGGTTTTAGAAATTGCATTAAGTGCTACAACCTTCAGGCTAAGGTGGACTGCCACGAGTTGTCTGGGTTTGGGTCTTGATCACGCCTGGGTCTTGATCACCCTTTTTCAAATTGTGAGCTCTGCATTAAGTTTTGCTCTAAAACTCTTAAGGGCCAAAAGATTAGAAGTCTTAATGGCTTCTCAGTCAGCCTCTACATCACCTAAGCACACTGATGAAGGCCCTTCCTCCCATGGTAGGCAGAAGGAAAAGTCAGATGAAGATGTCCCAGAGTCTAAGGTTTCTGAAAGAGGGAACTCTGACATAAGTAAACATAAAAGGCCCTCTGAGCAGGTTCCAGAAATGGTTTCTGCTAAGAAAAAACAAAAAGAAAAACATGTCGCTGCCCCTCCACCTGAAGAAGGAAAGAAGCCATCAGTGGACAGAAATAAAATGCCATCTATGGATGACATGGCAAAGGCATGGCAGTTTCTCCAGGCCTTTTGTGCCATGGGATCACTTAGATAGACAGATATTTTATTTATAAAAGCACCCATTTCTGGAGACTCTGGGTGATGTACAAAACAACAACAGTAGAATTATTTAGAATCGTGCACAAAATATATATATGAAAATTCAACTTGGAGCATTCAATTAATCTATCTATCTATCCCATTAAAACCACACAGTTAATAAATGCTTGCTGGAACAACTTATGGGCATGCCAGTTCCTCCTCTGGTTCTGGTTCTGGTTCTCTCCCCTGTTCCAGAGGATCAGGGGACAAGTTCTACTGTGATGAGGAGGAAGAGGAAGGAGTACTCATAGAGCCTGATGGTTCTCCTGAGCAGGAGTTTGGTTCTTCTCCCTCAAGCCAGGAGGAATTTTCTTCATATTACACTTTTGTGATGCATATGTGTAAGCCCCCCATCACTGTTGGGCTTACCTTTTTTGCTTCCTGGTTCCCCCTTGCCCTGATTGGCTCACTGCCACCTTGGCCCAAGTCCAGAGTGCCCCATAAATCTCTGTACAGCCCCTGTACTGCCTTTCCTGTTAGAATGAGGCTGGAAGAGCAAAACTGTGGAACTGCTGCAGAGCAGCCTTGAATGTGCGAGCCGGCATGAGTGGTAGAGCACACCAGTTTTCCTGTTACTGTTGCAGCAAAGCAAAAGCCTCTCCAGTGCTCCTGAACCCCTAAATGGGTAAATTGGGGTCCTGAGACATGGAAGAGGCACATGAGAAGTGGGAAAAGTATTTAATTAAAGAGCACCAATGAGCACTGAGGGAGAAAGGAGGGCAGCTGCTGCGGGGGGGGAGAGGGTAATGGACGGGGTGATCACTGAGGGTAGGTTATTGGAGGGCTTAAGGGCTCTGGAGGTGAATAAGGCACCAGGACCAGATGGCATACACCCAGGGTGTTGAATGAAATGGTCAAGATGTTGGCTGGACCACTGGTGGAACTATTCAGTACCTCCCTGGACACAGGGTGCATACCGTGCGACTGGAGGATGGCCCATGTGGTACCCATCCATAAAAGTGGACCAAAGGATCAGCCAGGTAATTACAGGCTGGTAAGCTTAACTTCTATCGTGGGGAAGCTGATGGAGACAATACTTAAGGAAAGGTTGGTGACCTTTATGGAAGACAATGGGCTCCAGGACAGTCACCAGCATGGGTTTGTCTCTGGAAAATCCTGCCAGATGAACCTAGTTGAGTATTACGACTGGATCATGAGGGAATAGGACAATGGTCATGTGGTGGATGTCATATACTTGGACTTCGATAAGGTCTTTGATTTGGTGCCGCTTGGGAGATTGGGAGGGAAGTTGAGATACATGGTGGTGGGGACTAAGGTGGTTAAATGGATTGAGAATTGGCTGCAGGGGAGACAGCAGAGGGTAGTGGTGGGGGTAACTCTCATCTCCAAGAGCTCTGATGAGCAGGGTGCCTCAGGGATTGGTACTGGGGCCAGTGCTGTTTGGAATATTCATAGCGGACATCTCGTATGGCGTCAGGAATAAGATCAGTCTATTCACTGACGATAACAAATTGGGGGTGGTGCTGGACAATATAGCAGGTTGGCAGGGGCTGCAGGATGACCTGACCAAACTGGTGGAGTGGTCGGAAGCATGGCAGTTGGGGTTCAGTGCGAAAAAGTGCAGAGTCCTACATTTTGGAGCAAAGAACCTAGGGAGGGGTTACCAGCTGGGAGGGGTGCAGCTAGGTTCCACTGAGGAGGAGAAGGAGAAGGATCTAGGTGTGGTTGTGACAGGGAAGATGAACAATACAGAGCAGTGTAGGAGGCGGCAGTGAAAGCCAACAGGATGCTGGGTTGTATCATGAGAGGGATCTCCTCCAGGAGCAGGGAGGTGATCCTGCCTCTCTACAGAGCACAGGTCAGGCTGCACCTGGAGTACTGTGTGCAATTCTGGCACCCATATCTGAAGAAGGATGTGAAATTACTGGAAGGGGTACAATGCAGGGCAACATGGATGATCCAGGGATTGGAGGACAGACCATATGAGGAGAGGCTGAGAGAGTTGAACATGTACTCCTTGGAGGAGAGATGGGACTGGGCATATGATTGAGACCTTTAAGTACGTAAAGGAAATAAACAAGGCAGGCTCTGAAGGAATATTCAGGCTGAGGAGGGGGAGGGACACGAGAGAGCATGACCTTAGATTGGAGAGGGGGGGAGATTTAGGATGGAAATGAGGAGACACTTTTTCATGGAGAGGGTCATGGCAGAGTGGAATGCTCTACCAGAGGAGGTGGTAGCCTGTAAGACAGTGGGTCATTTCAGAGGTGGGATATGACCAGGTGAGAAGGGGTAATTGGAAGAGGAGAGGGAGGGAGGGGGGTAGCTGCAAGGTGAGGTGCTAGCTGCACACTCGAAAGCAGACTTGATAGACCAGGTGGCCTATTTCTGCTGGCAAATTCATATGTTTGTATGTATCTTTTAACAAATAATAATGAGGGCATATGCATATTAATGAGAACCTGCCTGCTGCCTGGGGGACTGTATAAATGGCAGCAGTGACAGGCAGGAGAGAGGATTCTGTTCTATAGTCTTGCAATACAGTCTGGTTCACCCTAGACATGGGAAAGGAGGTGATTAGGAGCAGAACCAAGGTAGTGGATTTCTGGAAGGCTGATTTTGGCAGGATGACAGACATAGTGAAGGAGCATGTAGTCATAATAAGACCGGATAGGGACACCCACCAAAAGTGGGAAATTGTTAAGCTAGGCCTGTTGGAGGCAACAAACACATGCGTCACTAGTGCCAACAAGAAAGCGAAGTCCAAAAAGCACAGTTGGTGGACTAAGGTGGTGCAGGAGAGAGCAGCCTTCAGGACATATAAAAGGACTGGAGGAGGCAGATAGGGAGGAACTTGTCACAAGATCTAGGGAGGTGACCAGGACTGTGAGAGCAGCCAAGGCCTCAAAAGAACTGAGGCTCGCACACGGGATAAGGAAAGATGAGAAATTATTTTTTAGGTATATCAGGGAGAAAAGAAATGTAAAGCAGCAGATAACTAGAATCAGGAATGGAGGAAGGTGGACAGAAAAGGGCGCTGAACAGGCTGAGATACTAAATGAGTATTTCTGTTTGGTTTTTACAAGGGGAAAATGATGGACTAACCCCACAGGAAAAAGGAAGGGTGGGGGGAGGAGGAGGGGAAGGGATAACTGATTGTGACCTCCCAGTAGATATGATACTTGAGGGCCTGAAATCAATACGGACAGATAAGGCACCTGGACCAGATGGATTGCACCCTAGGGAGCTAAGGGAGCTCACAGAGGTACTGGCAATATTCCTGACCGATGTTTTCAACACCTCCCTTAGGACAGGATGTGTTCCGATGGTTTGGATAATGGCTCATGTGGTACCAATTCATAAGAGTGGGCCTAGAGATGAAATGGGGAATTACAGACCATCCAGCCTCACATCCATTGTGTCTAAACTGATGGAGACCATCATTAAAGATAGGTTAGTAACATTTGTGCAAGTGAATTGTCTACAGGATGACCGGCGGCATGAATTCATCCAAGGGAAATCCAGCAAGACAAACCTGATACGTTTCTTCGATTGGCTCACTAGGGCACTGGATGGAGGCCAGGTGGTTAATGTCCTGTACCTGGACTTCAACAAGGCCTCTGACTCTGTGTCATATGGAAGGCTGGTGGGCACTTTGGGGTCCCTGGGGGATGGGAAAAGGTTGACTGGATGGATAGCAAGCAGGCTGAAGAACAGGCAACAGAGAGGTGGTTGGAGAACTCTCAACACCATATGCAGTCATAAGTGGGGTACCACAAGGGTTGGTTTTGGGGCCGGTACTCTTTAACATCTTCATTGCTGATATAGCAGAGGGGGTTGAGAGCAAGTTGAGCCTGTTCACGGATTATACCAAAATTGGTGCAGAAGTGAATCAGGGGGAGTTGGTGAAGGTGCTCCAAAAAGATATGGACACACTGTAAAAGTGGTCAACAACATGGCAGCTGGGATTCAATATGGGAAAAGTGCAAAGTCGTGCACTTAGGGTCAAAGAACCCCAGGTATAGCTACCATTTAGGAGGTGAAAGGTTGAAGTTCAGCGATGAAGAAAAGGATCTTGGGGTAATGGTAACAGGGAACACAGTTCAGTGCAGAAGGGCGGTTGCTAAGGCAAACAAGTTGCTGGGGTGTATAGCATGAGGAATCACCTCAAGGAGTGAGGAAGTGATCCTGCCACTGTAGAGATCACTGGTGAGACCACACTTGGAGTACTGTGTGCAATTTTGGTGTTCCTATTTGAAGAGGGACATCAGATTCCTAGAGGGGGTCCAGAGAAGAGCAACCAAAATGATTAATGGGATGAAGAAGACCTACAAGAATAGGCTGAGTGAGCTTAACGTGTACTCCCTGGAGGACAGATAGGATGTGGGGGGATATGATTGAGACCTTTAGAATACCTAAGAGGCATAAATACTACTGGTACAAAGGGCATGTTCTGGCTAAAAGGGAAGGGTGTCACAAGAGGGCACAGTATGAAACTTGAGGGGGGGAGGTTCAGAAGGGAGATGAGGACCACTACTTCACTGAGCAAGTGGTGGAAGCATGGAATATACTCCCTGAGGAGCTGGTCTCTCAGAAGACAGTGGACGGTTTCAAAAGGGGTTGGGATAGAGTCTAGGGCAAAATAACTGTAGATAGTGGCTTGACTCAAGGGGAGAGATCAACCCAGATGAGGAAAATGAGTGGAGGGGGGTGTGTGGCAGCAGTGGAATAAACCATGCTGCAGTTTTGAGCAGACAATATCTTGGCCTGTGTCTGCTGGCTTCTTTTGTATGTTTGTATGCAGTCGGATCTCAGAAAAAAGTGACTACTATAAGAGCGTGGGTCAAATAATAAATAAAGACATTCAGGCTGGCTGCACCAGGACTCTAACACTGGGGCACAGTATGGACTGTGTTGAACTGTGTTTACAGCAGCCATGTTGTCTGCCTTTAACCCCTGTCAGAACCCGTCAGATAGCCAGGATGTTGCAGAGGGCTCTTGGGACTGCAAAGGGACTGTTGGAAGACAAAGAGGGACATTTCTTGGCACCCAAATGAGGAACCAAAAGGGCATCAAGTAAGCCAAATAAATATTAATTTGTTTAGTGGACATCTGCTGCAGCCAATCAGAAAAAAGAATGGAAAAAGGATTTAAGGGGCTGTTTGCCCACCAGAGGGGGAGTCCAAAGAGAGTAGCTGGAGAGAGCAGAGTAGGGAAGACTGCTGTGGGCTTGCTAGCCCTAAAGGCCTCCCATTTGCCCATGGACCTTGTCAGCCCCAGGATTGGACAAGCTGTAGAGCATCTGGAGAAACAAACAGTCCCTGGGAAAAGAACTGAAGTGTGTGAGAGGTTCCCAGGGTGAGATTTGAACCTGTGGCTGCTAGTGGAGTTTTGTATTTTACAGCCTGCAAATTGGAGTGACTGTTATTCAGCAGCTTGGAAAGAAAAACTGCCAGCCTGAAAGCGGGAGTTTGGAGTTTGCAGCTTGGAAGCAGGGACCATAAGGTCGTAGCCTGAAAACAACAGTATCTGCAGCTGAAGATAAAATGACCTGTAACCTGTATTTCCCCTCAGTGGGGTGAGTACCTTTGAGACTGTTTTTTGCAACAAACCAGAGAACTGTGTTCATTGGGGCTAGAGACTGAGACAAATACCAGTTTCTTTGCTGTATCAGAGAAAAAGGTATGTGCCAAGTGACTAGTATGGGAACATCCAACCTGTCCTGTCCCCAGACTGAAGAGGAGACCACTGGAGAGGAAGACGTCTAGAGATCTGCCTGGTGAACACTGCATACAAAGGCCCAGGGGGCGAAGGTTGGAAAAGCCTGGAAGATGAAGATTAGCATTCTTCATTTCATTACCCAATTACTACTTTGTGCACCAACTCCTGATACCAGCACGGTACTGTGAGCCAAATTTCTGCCACCCTCCTTTGCACTACTGAACCATGTGTACCCTGGGCTGCGACTTTCGGGAAGTCTTTAATTAGCTAGCTAGCTGGTCATAAAAAAAGGGGATTAAGTCCTGGGTAGGACTGTGCCAGTTTTAAAAGTTGCACCCAGGCAGAACAGTTAAAGTTTTGTATCTGCTTCTACTATTTAAAGCTGTTTAGGCCTCAACGTGAGATCCCCAGGTGTCTTCTACACAGTGTCGTGGTACCCACCCAAGGGACTTTAGAGACATTTTGAGGAACTGCCATTTTGAAGATTGTGAGGCGTGTAAGTGTTTCAACAGTTGTTAATGTTGTGCTATTTTTTTCTCCCCTTCCTCCGAAATATAAACTGTTAACTGTTAGGTGTTAATGTTACATTCTGGTACCGTGACTCATTGCAAGAAGGAGGAATTGTTGTGTGGGGAAGGTGCTGTGGAGGCAGTTACTGTATTTTCCTCAGGGGTGGTAACCTGCATTTTATCCACAGGTATCCTCTGTCGCTACCCCAGGTGGAGGCACCAAGTGCACTTATTGTTCCAGTACCACTTGTCTGCCAGAGAACCTTGCCCGGCCCCCTCGAGGTGTGTCCAAGGAAAACCTGAGGGCCTCGGGAACAGCCAAGGTGAGTCAGAGGGGCTGTTACAGATAAACACCCTCAACCTCTCCACCCAGGAGATGATGGAAGATGGAGATGAGGATGAGGTGGAGTTCTTAGACGTGATGGGTTTAACCCCAGCTAAGAGGTTGCTGCTCCCATTGCATAAACCCCTTAAGAAGGCAACCTGTAGATTGTTGCAGACCCCCACCTCCACCCCTGGCATTCACAAAAAGATTGAAAAGAAGTACCAACTCAAAAAACAAGATGCCGAGTACCTCTGTTCCTATCCTGACCATGAAGGAGTAATTCACTCTGTGGCCTGTGATAAGGCTAAGGTTCCCCTCTCTACCCAGTCCCCGGACAAAGACTGCAGAAAGCTAGATAGTATAAGGAAGAAAGTTTATGCTTCTCCTTCCCTGTTGCTGAGGCAGGTGGCCTATATGGCTTATATTGCCCAGTACCAGAAAGCTCTCTGGAGTTCTGTCTTTGCTATGAGTGACAAAGCATCCGGGGATCTGGAGTGGCATTTAGCAAATACAAAATCAGCCCTGGATGCAACTGAGTGCCAGTTTCATATGGGCAGTAGATACCAATGACACTGCCTCCAGGGTCATGGCCCATGCAATATATTTAAGAAGGTTTGGCTGGCTCAGGACTACAAACCTGTCCCAAGACACCCAAGCAAAAGCCATGGTTTTCCCCTGTGAGAGAAACTCCTTATTTGGTGACAAGACAGAGGCATACATGAAAAACGTGGAGGAGTACAAAGTTAGCTATAAAAGCAACACTGACAAGGAAAAGGCCTCCACTTCCTATAGGCCCCATGGAAGGGGAGGTAGGGATTATTTTCCCTGCAGTTTCCTGCCTTATGATTTCTCTCAGCTGAGAGGCTTCTTCAGGAGTAGGGACAGGAGAGGCTCCAAACATGCTGACCCAACCCCAGCACCCAAGGCTCAGACCTAACAGAACCCCTGATGAGTCGGTCAGGTTGCCCATCCATTACCAGTGGGAGGAAGTCTGGCTCACTTCATCCAGGAGTGGAAAAACATCACCATAGACAAGTGGGTCCTGGAAGTAGTGAGCCAGCGGTTCACACTACAGTTCAAAAAGTTTCCCAGACTGTAGGTTTGCAGAAACTTCACACCTCCCACTCCAACAGAAAAGATCCTGCTGGAGTTAGAGGTCAAAAAGTTGATGCAGGCAAAAGCAGCAGAAAGAGTCCCTCCTTCTCAGTGGGGAAAAGGCCTTTACTCAATGTACTTCCTCACCCATAAGAAAAATGGGGAATGGCAACCCCTTTTAGAGCTCCGATATCTGAACAAACACTTGAAAGGGGAAAGGGAACACTGTTTAACCAGGAGTAGCACACTAAGCCAAAGCTTGTTTCCAGATGCGACCTGGGAGCACAAGGAAGTTGTGACTTGCTCAGGATCACACAGTATGCACTTAGGTGGTTGTGGGATTCAAACCCAGGTCTCCAGATCTGCAGCTCAGAGTGAAAGGAAAGGAAAAAGTTCAATATGGTAACCCTGGCTGCAGTGGTACCATCCCTTCAACAAGTGGACTGGCTGGGTTGTCTGGACCTGGAAGATGCCTATTTTCATGTTCCAGTCAGACCCAGCCACAGGAAGTATTTAAGGTTCAGGGTAGGAATTGGTCACTACCAGTTCTCAGCCCTCCCCTTTGGATTTTCCTCAGCTCCCAGGGTGTTCACAAAGTCCTTAGCCGTGGTGGCAGAACACCTCAGAAGACAGGGAGTACAGGTTTTCCCTTACCTAGGTGACTGGCTGGTCGCAGGGAAACCACATCTACAGGCCAAGACCTCTCTTCTCCTTGCCCAGAGCACCCTGGAGGACCTGGGGTTTCTCAAAAATGCTCAAACGTCCCAGACAGAGCCAGTTCAAGTGCTGGAGTTCATGGGAGTAGAGTTGGATTGCCCTCTGAGAGAGGGCTTCCTGCCTCCGGACAGAGTGGAAAGTCTTATAAATCTGGCAAAGTCCTTAGTCCTGGGTTAGCCCAGACCAGCAAGTGACTTCCTCCAGCTGTTAGGCCATATGACATCCTCCACAGCTCTGATGGTAGGGGCCAGATTTCAAATGAGAGACATCCAGTACCATTTAAGAGCTCACTGGTCCCAAAAACGAGACCCCCTCTGAAGGCTGCTGCCTGTGATAAAGTCTCACTTAAGAGAACTGGACTGATGGAAAGAAGTGGGCAACCTCAGGGAGGAAGTGCCCTTCCAGCAGCAGTTACCCACAGTTGTTTTAACAACAGATGCCTCCCTCCTAGGCTGGGGAGCTCATCTAGGCGTCCTGACAGTAAGCAGGGTATGGTCCCTCTGGGAATCCCAGGAACACATAAACCTGCTGGAGCTCAGGGCAAGCTTCCTGGCTCTACAGTCTTTCAGTCCCCAGGTCAAGGGTCAGTCAGTCCAAGTCATGACAGACAACACACCATCATGCATTACATCGACAAACGGAGGCACAAGATTCTCAAAGCTGTGTACAGAAGCAGTGAGGGTCTGTAACCTGGCTTACTCCCTGGAGGTGCAGCTTTCAGCAGTCCAACTCCCAGGGAAAGATAAAGTCTTTGGGGAAACTCCCTCAGCAGGATCAGCCAGGGGTATCACAAATGGACCCTGAACAAGCAGGTACTGGCCGCTCTGTTCAGAAGGTGGGACACACTGCAGATAGATCTGTTTGCTTCCAAGGAGCCCCACCATCTTCCCTTATTTTGTTGCAGGCCTCCGGCAGTGGGCTCAGTCCAAGTAGATGCCCTGACTCTAGACTGGTCAGGGAGGTTCTTGTATGCCTTCCATCCCTTCCCTCTTTTGCTGAGGATGTTATTGATATTGAGGAGCCAGCCTGCCACCATGATACCGTTGACTCCGGATTGGGTCAGACAAGTCTGGTACTCTCTCCACTTAACTGTCTCCATCAAGCAGCCCATATGCCTCCCACTGAGGCACAATCTACTGACCATGTCCCAGGGCAGAGTCCCCTTTCCGAACTGCAACAGAAAGAGTTGCACCAAGGTGGGTGGTGGTGCTCAGTGACAATATTAAAACAGAAAAGGCCAAAGTCAGAAAACTCACCCTTGCACAGAAATAAACAGACAGTCACAGTGTAGTTTCAAAAAGAACTTCAGGCTTCCATTTATTTTGTTGCCAGCACAGACAACCGACCCTCCTGGGTCAGGAAAACAACTCTGATGTCTCACCTGAGAGTCCTTTTTTTTTTTTTTTGAAAGATAACTGTGACTCTCCATTTATTGCTGTGCAAGGGTGAGTGGCGTGACTTTGGCCTTTTCACCTTTCCAAACCTCAGGTCACTACACCTCAGTTCATGGTTCTTGAAGGGCTAGAATATATTCTAACTTTCACCTCTCTGAGGAAGTCCTGAAAGTCCTCAGGTATCCAGGAAGCCAGCTACCAGGAAAACCTATGCTTCCAAATGGAAAAGGTTCTGTCTGTGGTGTTCCCCTAAGCAGCTCAACTCTTTACAGGCAGACCTGCCCACAATCCTGGACTGCTTGGTCCACATTCAGTCCTTGGGACTCAGGCCTTCAATCTTTAAGGTACACCTAGCTGCTGTATCCACTTATGTCTTGGCACGTACAGAGAAAACGGTGGCTTCGCACCCCATTTTCAGGAAGTTCTTTAAAGGGCTTCTACACCTACACTCTCTGGTTAGGGACTCAGTCCCCCTCTTGAAATTTGAACCTGTGTATAGCAAAGCTTATGAACTCCCCTTTTAAGCCCATGGCTACTGCTGTTTTGAAGTTTGTCACCTGGAAGACAGTATTCCTGGTTGCCATAACTTCTGCCAGAAGGGTGTGAGAGTTGCAGGCTCTGCACAGACCCAAATTACATAATCTTTCACAGGGACGAGGTAGTCCTAAAGACTAACAGAAAGTTTCTTCCAAAGGTGGTGTCTGAGTTTCAACTGGACCAGTCCCTCACCCTTCCAGTGTTCTTTACAGCAAAATCCAGCTCTGGAGAGCAGAGGCTCCACAGCCTGGATGTTAATACGGCACTTAGTTACTACCTGGACTGCACTAATGATCTCTGGTCTTGCCACTCACAGCTGTTCCTCACATATGGTGAAGTGGGAAAGGGTAGACCAGCCTCCAAGAGAACCATTGCTCACTGGACAGTTTCCTGCACACAGTTCTGTTACAGCAAAGTTGGCAAACTATCACTAAAGGCCTCGGGGCACACTCCATGCATGGCACCTCTGCCTCTGTGGCAGCTGCAAGGGATGTCTCCTTGCTAGAAATTTGTAAAGCAGCTACCTGGAAAACAGCACACACATTTACAGAACATTGTTGTCTGGATGTGCAGTCCAGAAGGGATGCCAGGTTTGGCACTGCTGTCTTGTAGAACCTTTTCCCTAAACAGGTTCTGTACCCAGCCTCCCAAGGTACTGCTTTATAGTCTGCAACAGTAAGCATAGTGAGGGATTCCTGGGGTTTGAAGAAAAAAGTACTTACTATAGTAATATTGTTTCTACCAAGAGATCTCTCACTATGCTTAACACACACACCCTACTGCCCCTTACAGAACCTGGAAAGGTTTCTCCAAGAATCAGTTATTGCTTCAGTCTTTAATTTTGCTTGAGCATTACTTTTTGCATTGCCTACAGTCAGTTTTGGCCTTTTTTTTGTATTATTTCTTTATGCTCCCCCAAGCCCCTGGCCGACCACTCCTTTGGGTGGCCTAGGGCCCCACCGCCAGTCCTCCATCACCATCCACCACCCTCATTATTGCCATGGCCTGGTTGACCTGACATATCCCTTCACTGAGGGTGACCCTTCCTGGGGTGGGGAGCTGGGAGAGGAGACGTGCCCGAAGGCATCCTTCTATGCTGGACACATGGCGAGGGGTGACACAGACACTTCTGGGCTTCGTGGCGAATGAGGACTGGCCACCATCATCTGGTCAGCTGGGCAGCTATTTTCCACTTTTCTCCCCAACCCCCCCATGCATTGGTCCAGCTGCGGCGGCATCTTGGGTGGCATTCGGCAACATGTCAATGCTCACACCACCATGAAAGCCAACCATAAGCCACCACCAGAGGATGCTCATAACTCCCTCCCTGCCAGACTCTGCTCCTGACTACCAGGCTTGGGCGTGAACCGGGTTGCCAGCGTGCGGAGTGAACACTCATTGCTTGGAGTCAACCATTTTGGCTGTTTTTGAAGCATAACTTTAATATGCCATAGCTTGTCCTGAGGGATCACTCTTTTGGAGTTTTCCATTTTTTTCTATATATTTTTTCCTCAGGTTTAGGTCAGCGAGTTTAGTGGTCACTGTTCCCCTGGCTGTCAAAAGAAATCTGATGTTGGAGGGCTGGGTGGAGCATGATCATGTGGCAGAGATTTTAATTTCATTCTGTTGTTCCCTAATTTACATAAAATTCCATTCTCTGGGGCAGATCAGACCTGCAGGCTGATTGCAAGAGTAAGCATAGTGAGGGATACTGTGGAAGAAACAGTATTACTATGGTAATTTCTTCTTGTGTACTTTTATTTCTGTTGTACCCTTCCCTTCAGGATGCACCTGGAAATGAGCTGTTTAGCTCAGTATGTATTTCCGGAGGGAGGGAGGAAGGAAGGAAGGAATTCTACTCCCAGTACTTTCTGGTGCCAGAGAAATCGAGGGGCATGTGCTTCATGTGCTCCATTCTCAATTTCAGGAAACTAAACAAGCATTTGTCAAGATAACGCAGTGGTTTAAGGCTCTGAGCTGCAAACCTGGAGACCTGGGTTTGAATTCCATTAGCTGCCGCTTGCATACTGTGTGATCCTGAACAAGTCATTTAACTTCCTTGTGTTCCTAGGTTGCACCTGGAAACAAGCTTTGGCTTAGTGTGCCTTTCCTGGTTAAACAATTTCCCCTTTCTTTCCCTTTCCCCTCAGTGCTGAATGTTCATCACTGGTATTGTTGTTGTACCGGGTCTTGCGTGGACACATTTTTACTATATATTTACCCAGGATAGCGCAGATGAGATGCAGTGTCTCATTTTCAGTGGTATCCTGCTTTAACACATTGCTAGATTGTAATTAACCAGGATGGGGCAGCTAAGAGGCAACATCTGCTTTAAGTGGGCTCCCACATTGTGACCTAAAATGTCCAACAGTCTTTTTATGACCTGTTGTTATGATCAAGACAGGTGGAATTTTTTAAATCCTATCCGAAAGGTGATTTTGCTGTGTGACTGTGGAAACAAAGTTTTGGAGGAGATTTGAAAAAATGACACCTGCTATGTTCAGGAAGTGGGATATGTTGAACATTAGGGGCCCAAATCTGCAAAAAATAGTTATGAGTAAATGTTGGAACAATTTGTTTCCTCATAACTTAGTTGTTTTTCACATTTTACCCCAGATTTTCAACATAATCTTTTTATGACCAGTCCTTCTGAGCATTACAGGTGTCCTTTATAAAACAATGGCTGAAACATCATTTTGGGTAGAGTTTGAGAAATGACAGCTGTCACATTCATGAGGTGGTGTGAAAAAATGGCTATGTTGAGAAGTTGGGGTCAAAATATTGAAAATTACCACAGTTACGAGTATGAATTGAAAAATTGCAATGTAGACTCATAACTTTGTTTTCTCATATTGTGACCCCACATTTTCAACATAGCCTTCTTATGACACCACACAACCTTCTTATGAGCCCACCTCATGAACAATGGTGGAGTACATTTTCAAATGCTACCCAAAAGGTGATTTCATGTTACAAGTGCAAAAATACCTTTTGGCCAGGATTTGAAAAATGACAGCTATCACATTCATGAGGTGCTGTGAAGAAATGGCTATGTTGAAAATTTGGGGTCAAAATATTGAAAATTACCAAGGTTATGAGCCTGCATTCATATATTTCATGTAGGCTTATAACACCGTGGTTTTTTTTTTTTTTTTTATATTTTTACTCCAAATTTTCAACATAGCCTTCTTATGACCCCACTTCATGAACAAGAGTGGAGAAAATGTTCGACTCCTGCCCAAAAAGTAATTTCGTGCAGCAACCACAAAATCCCCTTTCTGGACACGTTTGCCTAACTTCACTGCCATTGTTCATGAGGAGGGGTCCCAAAAAAGGCAAGCTGAAAATTTGGGGCAAAAATATTCAAAAATGATCTAGTTATGATGACAAGTTCAAAGCCCATTGAAATACATTGAACTGCATACCTGATTTCCTCAGTTTGCAGTCCAGGATTAAACAGTGTAGATGTGTCTGTGGTCCAGATAGGATTATGGTGTTGGACCCCCGGTAGGTAAGTAAGGGCTTGGGGGGGGGTGGAGTGGTGAGCGCTGAGTGGGAGGATCGGGTTGGGGTACAGCAACAATGATCGATGGACAGTTCTCTTTTTTACAGGGTGTATTTAAAAAAAATGATGAGAGATGGTTTTCTTTATTTTAGGTGGCAACACTGGGAATTAGGCACCCCCAGTGTTGGTGTTATGTTTGGCGGCAGCAGGGGTGGGCTCCCAGGTGTTGCAGAAGCAAAACATGCAAGGTGGGGGGTAGCAGCCAACATGGGGGATTGAGCACCCCAGTGCTGGAATATTAACATGTGTGGGTTGGGCTGGGGGTGAGCTGGTGAGTGGAGTGTTGGGTGGGAGACAGTAATGGGAGCAGCAGCAGCAGACATCGATGGATGGTTTTCTTTTTAGCAGGGTGTATTAAAAAAAACTAAGAGGGTTGGTTTTCTTTATTTCAGGTGGAGACACTGGGGATTGGGCACCTACAGTACTGGTGTTATTTGGCAGCACTGGGGGTGGGCTCCCTGGAGTTGCAGAATCAAAATGGGCAGGGTGAGGGGTAGCAGCCAGTGCAAGGGATTGGGCACCCTCATGCCGAAATGTTACCATGCATGGGTTTCCTTGGTTGGAAGACAGTAATGACGGCAGCAGCAGCAACAGACATCAATGAACAGTTTTCTTCTACAGGGTGTTATTCAAAAACAAAGAAACAAAAAAAAATACAAGGGACGATTTTCAGCAGGCTGATCATGACAGATCAGCTGTGCTTGCTGGGCGGCGTTATCTAGATCAAAGGAAAGAGCCGCCCTATGATTGGATTGGCTCTCTCTCCTTTGAATTATGTGAAGTTTCCACCCAGCAAGCCAGAACAGTGTCATGATCAGTCTGGCTGATGATTGGTATGACACTAACGATCCTCTTGCAGACCACTCTGCATTGGTTTGATAGTGTCACACCTCTCAAAACCCACTCTCCTAACAAAATGTTCACTGTATGTGCACGCACAGCGAACCTAGAAAGTACCTGGATCGAGAAAAATTCAGGATGGCTTGCCTGGGATCCTTGCTACCCTACCTGAAGCATCAGGAGTAGCTAGCATCTCTGGATAAGCAAGATGCATACCAGCACATACTTGTGCACTCCAAGTACCACACAGAACTCCAGTTCTGCATGGATGGGCAACATTACCAGTTTATAGTCCAACCATTTGGGCTGTCCTTGGCACTGCAAGTCTCTACAATGTGCTTCACAGTTCTCACAGTCCATTTCAGAAAGCTAGGACTACAGGTCTTTCTGTACCTGGACGATGGACTCCTAACAAGCCCATCTAGACAGGAGACAGAGCAGGCAATGGCCATGGCCTCTCAATTTCTGACATCCACGGGAGTCCTGCTGAAGCCTGCCAAGCAGGGATTGATCTTAACATTCATTTACTAGCCCAGGTACTAGTGCAGATTGCCGTGGGCTAGTGCAGGATCTCTGTCACTTGTCCAGTTGGGCTAGTGCAGTTCCATTCTCTGCCTGTTGTGTTGTGTGGTGCTCGTGCGGTCGCAAATAAAAAAAAAAAAACACCAGCATGAAGCGAGTGAGACCGCAAAGGAGTAAAGCAAAAAAAAAAAAAAACAGGATCAGACAAATTGCAGACCACAAAGGAGCCCCCCCACCAGTCAAACTGAACAACACCCCAGCAGCAGCATTCAGGACACAGCGTGGTCAGAAAAGTGAGACCACAAACTGTACATAATTAAAAACATGCAGCTCAGTATTTAAGCCAAGACTAATGGTAGGGCAGCATTTGCGCCATAACATTAGGTCAGAAGTAAATCAAGACAGACTTCTAAAGCTGAAATCAAGTTAGGTTAGCTAGTAATGCACTCCGACCTCATCTCCGCTGTTCCGTTTGTTTTAACCTTGTCCCTGTCACCCTGTGCTGTGATCACCATCTGAAAACCAGCGAAGCAGCAGAGGCAGCAGATAATATGCGTGAGTGAGAAAATGGGCTCCTCTAAAGGAAAAACACAACTGGAGCACCCCCCCAAACTGAACAGTCAACACCCCGCTGCATTCAGGAGTCAGGACACGGCACGGCCGTAACAGTAAGACGTCTTGTCCCGACCCTGTCATTCTATGGTCACCATCATTCTGAGAGGCTGCTTCCAAAACTCTGAAGCAGCAGCTGTAGCAAATATGTGCCAGTGAGAAAACGGGCTCCTCCATCCTAACTGTAACAGCTGGTCTCTATCTCCACAGGCAGTAATGGTACAAAGACGGACCCCAATTCTGCTACCCCCAAACTAAAACAGCATCACTAGATTCAACAGCATTCACACCAGATGTGGTTGGAACAGTGAGAGAGACCGTGACGCTAATCAAACAGACTAACAGGCTATTGCCCAGGAACGAAGGGAGGTTAAACCAGCACTCTGACCTCCGCTGTTCTTTTCAGCCTTGTCACTATGCTCTGTCTGAGCTGTGATAGTGATACAAGTGTGCTTGAGAGTGAGCCACACTCCCCTGACACCACACAATCCAGCAACATTTAAGGATCATTTGACTTTTATATTAAGAACTTTAAGACAGTGACATTAAGACACTGACTTCACTGAGTGTTATATACATGAAGTATTTTATATCACAAACAAAGTTCATTTGTAATTTAGGTTTCAAATAAATTCAGACACATGCTTGATACATTTTGATTTTATCTGCCTTTTGTTTAACAAATCACTGTGAACCATACTGACTGCAAGCTAGTGCAAACTTCTGGCTAGTGCAATCTCTGGTTCACTAGCCCGGCTGGCTGGTGCAAAAAAAAGTTAAGGTAGACCCCTGCTGCCATGTCTCAGCTGAAACCCTCCTGGGTTCTACTGATCATAGGAGCTGATCGTCCAAGAATCAATCTTCTCCATAGGTTCCCAATAATGGGTCTGTGTTGGAGCACTAGGATCCCGTGGGAGCCAGAACTTTTCTGGGGGCTGGCAGCATGAGTTGGCTGTACACGCATCCCTGTTTGTGCTTGCTGGTATACAGTAGAGCCACCCCAACTGTCTCAGTTCATTTTCCCTCTGATGAGTGTGCAGCAGCAGCAGCATCGCCACTGTCCATGTCGAGGCCAGAACCTTACTGTCTATGTGATGACAGCATTCAATTCTTATTTTTTAGTTTAAAATACACTAGAGCTTATATATTTTTATGCCAGTTTAGTCTAACATACAAAACTCTACAGTTTTCTCTCAGCCCTACCTTGTGCTAATGGTTAATGATCATGGAAGAAGGTAAGATGCCAGAAAAGGCAAGTTGCTCCAGGAACGGGGCTGTGTCTGACCACCAGCAGTCTGGCACCCGGATGTATGGACAGTCTTCTCGGAGTTGCAAAAAGAAATGGTCCAGGTCCTGCACACACTCTGCATTGGGGTATTTGCACCATTTGGCCTCGACGTCTTCCCCCAAAAAGCATAAAGAGAAGAAATAGCATTGGTTGAGGTGATCTTCTGGTTATTTTGCTGTGAGACACTTGACTTCTGTGGACTCGGGTATCCCACCGACATCACCAATGACGGGGGATTCCCAAGCCTGTGAGGTCAGGGTCTCTGTCCCCATCCTGGAGCTCCTATCTGTCCAGTAGAGGGGATTCCAGGGGGAAGTCTGGCGATAGAGCAGCTCTTATGGAGCAGTAGGTGCAGTGCATAAGTGGAGTAGCACCATTTTTGGTGATGGTTCCTGACCTCAAGGGATTGGTTGAGCCTGTGCTATCCTTGGTGCCACTTGACTTAGGTGCGTGGCTGACTCTGACTCCAGTCTCCAGGCTGGGGCCAGTGGGGTGGTTGACACCATTAGTGGTGCCAAGTCTGGCATTGTATTTTGTCCCTTGGGGCCTACTCCACTGCTGTCACAGCCAGTGGTGCTGCTTGGGTCTTCGGTGCCCGTGTTTTCCCTTAAGTGCAGGTCGTAGGGCCATCCTTGGTAACACTGGTGGTACCATTCCTGAGGCTCCATTTTGGGCTGGATCCAGTGTTGCTGGTGTTGTAGAGGCTGCAGCCTGCACTGTTGACCTTTTGATCCCCTGCTCTTTACTACCCTCTGGATGTGGAGGGACTAGCAGGAGCTGAGTGAGGTCCTGACCTAATCATCTTTGATGGTGATGACAGTGACTCATACTACAGTCCAGAGAACCCAGAACCAGTTGCTGTCACCTTAGGATGATCTCTCTTTTCAGGCTCTGCTCAGAAATATGCACACTACACTGAATTTTGAGCCAGCAGCCATAGAACAGGCTAGGTGCCTCCAACTGGAGTTTCTAAACATGCCTAATATCCCAGTTTCCCTAGATCTTCCTGGACTAAGTCTCCATCACTCATTCTCACTAGTGGGATAGTGCTGGAGGCTCTAGAACCAAGCGGGAGTCAACATTTTTCAGAAGGGTTGGCGCTGACAGAGGACCACGCATGTGTAGCACCGCGAGACTATCTCATGCCTGTGTAGGCTATCTCAGCATCGACCCTCCAACCACCTCAGTTCCATTTCTCCCACCGTCAAGTGTGCTTGTATGTCGACATTGCTCATCTGCCGGAGTCAAAGTTTTCGTCTATACGACAGCAGCTTTTAGCCGTTTTAGTATTCATTTTTTTTTTAATTTTTAGTAATATTTTCTTATTCTACGAAGAAGAAAAGAAGCTTATGAAGAAGAAGAAAAAGAAATCCTCAACTGCCATCAACGGAGTCATCCTTAGACGGTAGCGGTGACGGTAAGAATAATTCATTTGAAAGTTGTTATGGCAGAGGGGCTGTGTCCGGTTCGCCGCCCTTCACTAAGGGGGGTCAGACTATGGATAGTCCTGTGCTCGGGGGGGAGGACAGTCCACCAAAGCATGAATCTGGTGATTCTGGGGATCTGGCTCCGCTTAACCTTGAGCTCTTCTTCCTCTTTGGGGAAGAAGAATCGGTGCTGCTTGAGGTTGCCCTCTGGTATGTCTGTATGGGGATTGTCGGTTGGGCGGGGTGATAGGGCTGAACCGGCTTTGGTGGGTTCCCCTTGGTCCCACACTTAACGGACATGTTCTTCGACTCCAGACTCCATCTCTGTCCTTGATGGAGTTCCAGTGAGAAGTTTCACCTCTGGGCTGCTCCTGTGGAGCAGGGGGTTCGAATTCTGTCCAGTTTTCCTGAATTTGGGGCCTTGGACCCACTGGACTGGGTCCGGGTTGATTGGATCAGGATGTGCGCAGTGCCCTCCTGGTGCCTTCACCATCACATCGACCGCTTGTGCCTGCCCCCTCCCTCTTTCCTTGCAGGGACCGGCACGAGCACCTCTTTTTCCTTTCTCCTCAGGATTTTCTCCATTGGCAGTTGGCCCTGGCACGCGGCCGACACCATGTGTGGCACCGCAGGTCCAGTACCACTGGAATTGAAGTCGGTGCTGTGGGCAGCACTGCTGGTGTTGGCGCCATGGCTCGGCGCTGCTGATGTCATTGTCGGCACTGTGGGTTGGTGTCGGTGCAGTGGGTCGGTGCTGCTGGTGTTGGTGTCGACGCCATCACTGCCCTACAGCACCACGGGTGCTGTTGATGCCGTGTGGTGCCTGGGGTGCTATTATTGGTACCATTGGTCCCCGGTGCCACTGGCAGTGCTGCGGGTGTTGGTGTCATGCACCTGTGGGTGGTGCCATGCACCCGTGGGTGCTGCGGGTGGCACAGAGCACCCACGGGTGCCACAGGTGGCACTGTGGGAACTCGAGGGTGCTGCAGGTGGTGCCATGGGCACTTGCAGGTGGCACAACAGGCACCCATGGGTGCCATGGTGCCACGAGTGCCACAGGAGCCATGAGTGCCAGGGTGCCATGGGTGCCATGAATGCCATTACTGCCATGGGTGCTGTAGGTGCCTGCAGGTGCTGCTGTGGGTGTCATGGCTGCCATGGTGCCATGGGTGCCTGTGGATACCACCGCGAGTGCCCTCAGGTAACGCCCAGGATAGCATAGGCTCTGCTTGGTGCCATTCTGTGCCACAAGTGATGCTGGTACCACGGGCGGTGCCAGTTGGTGCTGTCAGGTAGAACTAGTACCGGATTTGTCCATTGCAGGCGACTTCTTCCGTGGAGCTTGTGGCGAGATGTTTTCCACAGGATGAAGTCCTGTTCTGTGGATTATTTTTCCACAGATCTTAGTGAGTGGCAGTCTGCATGGGATCTTGTGACATCCAGTGGTTTTCCGCTGATGGAACTCTTCTGTGCTGTGCTGCCAGTGGAATCCCTCATTCCGCTCAGCACTTTCTTGGCTCCTTAAGTGGTGCCGAGCTCATCGACACCCTTCCTGATGGTGGAATCTCTAGTGGCTCTGTCCTAGATCTCCCTTTAAGGGTCCTTCTAGGGTAGAAGTGCATCTGAATCAGCCTCTCCCTGTCCTACTTTTCAGTGATACAGTGGATGACTCATTTATAGACTGGAGAGCAAGCCTTCTCTATCACCAGACTCTGTGATGGAAGATCTTTTCAGTTGTTCCTCAGTGAGGGGGTCCACTGTAGTACTTCAGACTGCACCTGTGGACCAAACTCTTCTGTGTCTAATCTCTTTTCGGTCATCAGGACAATTACACTCTGTGGAACATTCTAATTCAATGGCTGGGAGTTCTACAGGCTCTTCCGCTCCTTTGATAGGGGTATATAGCCCCTTGTGATACAGGCCCGTTCGGTGGCTTCATCGGCTCGGGTGGTTAACATCTCTTCAGCTGTGATTATTGGTCCAGTCACGATTTCAGTTATGGACGCTCAGGCTCCTCCTGCCCCTTAGATGGATGACATCTCTTAAGCATTTTTGTATCAGACAATCCTTGTGAAATACTGTAGCAGCCTGAAAGCCTTGTCAGGCTTGGACTTATGGTAAAAAAAAAAAAAGAAAAAAAAAAAGAAAAGTTATCACAGAAACATGGAAACATAGTCTTTGACGGCAGATAAGGACCGCTTGGCCCACCTAGTCTGCCCATTTCCCTACCTAGGGCTGGATATTCAAACTACGCTATTTTATGGCGCAAGCCCTTGCGCTGCACAAAATAGTTGCGCAGGGCTGTGGCCGGGGCGATATTCAAAGGAGTTGCGTTGAGCAACTCCTTTGAATCTTTTCCACGATACTATAAGCGCGGTGGAACTTGCGCCACCGCCAAGTGGTCAGAGTGGAGCATTCAAGTTGCGATTGGCGCGAAGTACCATGCGCCATCGCAAATTCCCATATTCAAAGGTGACATGCAAATGGGGCCATAATTCATGCAAGGTGCAGGGGGCCATTTGCATCTATTCTCTCCTTGCATACCATTAGCATGCAGGTGCGCCCGATCCCGAGGACTTGCGCCTGGCACCCTGCCAGGCAGCAGCCGTCGAGGACCGCGCTTCCTGCAACCGATCGTGGGCAAAGTGTAAAAATCCGCCACCCCGACTTGCCCAATCGCGGGCAAAGCGTAAAAATCCCCTCCCCGACTGGCCGATCGGCGGGCATCAGGTTAAATAACCCCCACTAGCCGATCACGGGCATAATTATAAATACCCCCACCAGCCCGATTGCGGGCAGCACAGAATCCAACCCCAAGGACATATCCCTGGTGGTCCAGTGGATCGCTAAGCCCGATCGCGGGCTGCAAAATGTGCAACACTGCCCCCAAGAACAGATCCCTGGTGATCTGGTCCCCCACTCCACCCACCCTGACCCCCAGCACCCGCTCCCCTGCGGAATACTGGGCTGTGCAGTTTATCATGGTTCCTCCCCTCCAGTTCAGCATGCATTCATTTGCATTGCGCTGTTGCTCAGCTTGCCTTGGGGGCGCAACTGCCTCCTGCTGAATATGGCAGAATGGCGCAATTTCAGACTTGTGCAGGCACAACCCTATTGCGCATGGTGCAACTCTTTTGAATATCCAGCCCCTAGAGGATAAGCTGCAGATCCTATTTAACCAACAGCCTATTTCTTCCTACCCCCCACAAAAATTGCCTTATGTCTGTCCCATGCATTCTTGAATTCTCCCACAGTTTTAGACCCCACAACCTCCTCAGGAAGGCTGTTCCATGCGTTCACCACCCTCTCTGTGAAAAAATACTTCCTCACATTGCCCCTGAGCCGTCCTCCTCTATCTTCAAATTGTGTCCCCTTGTTCTTGCACATCTCTTTTTCTGAAAGATGCTACCTTCTTGGACTTTGTTGATTCCACTGAGGAACTTAAATGTTTCTATCATGTCCCTCCTCTCCCTCCTTTCTTCAAGGGTATACATATTAAGCTCCTTTAGTCTCTCCTCATATGGCTTCTCTTGCAGACCCTGCACCATTTTAGTTGCCCTCCTCTGAACTGCCTCCATCCTGTCTATGTCCTTGTGGAGATGGGGTCTCAAGAACTGGATGCAGTACTCCAGATGGGGTCTCACCAACTGCCTGTACAGGGGGTAACTACTTCCTGTTTTCTGCTGGTGATACCTCTCCCTATACATCCCAGTATCCCCCAGCCCTCCCTACCACCGTCTCGCATTGCTTGCCAACCTTAAGGTCATCTGATATGATTATCCCTAGGTCTCTTTCCATTTTTGTTGTTGTTACTACCTCCCCCCCATTGTGTAATCTTCCCCTGGGTTTTTGTTTCCCAGGTGCATTACTTGCACTTCTTTGCATTCAATCCAAGCTGCCATACTTCTGACCATTCCTCCAACCTTGCCAAGTCCCTTCTCATCCTTTCCACGCCTCCTTGTGTATCAACCCTGTTGCAGATCTTTGTGTCATCTGCAAAGAGGCATACTTTTCCTTCCAGTCCCTCTGCAATGTCACTTATAAAGACATTAAAAAGGACTGGACCCAGTACTGAACCCTGCGGTACCCCACTAGTAACCCCTCTTTCTTCAGAGTGGACTCAATTTACAATTACCTTCCGTGTCCAGTTGTTCAGCCAATGTTTTACCCAGGCTACCACCCTGGGACCCACTCCCAGGCTGGTTAATTTGACTACTAATCTTTTGTGTGGGACTGTGTCAAATGCCTTGCTAAAGTCTAGGTAGGCCATGTCCACAGCCCCTCCCTGGTCTACTACTTTGGTCACCCAGTCAAAGAAATCAATTAGATTCATCTGACATGACCTTCCCGCTGTGAACCCATGCTGCCTTGGGTCCTGTGCCCCACTGGCCTCTAGGTACTCAACAATTCTTTCCTCCAGAAGTGATTCCATCACTTTCCCTACCACAGAGGTCAAACTGACAGGTCTATAGTTTCCTGCCTCAGTCTTGGTCCCACTTTTGTGAAGGGAAATCACATCCGCCTTCTTCCAGTCCTCAGGTACCACACATCCTCCCATGATTTGTTAAAAGCGTAGTCAGTGGTGTCACTAGTTCTCTGCTTAATTCTTTTAGAATTCTGGGTGGATCCATCTGGCCCCATTGCTTTGCCCACCTTCAGTTTTAGGAGTTCTTTCAGAACTCTTTCTTCTGTGAAAGGACTGGGATCAACCCCCTCTCCAGAGTACTTCTGTTGATTGGATTAGGCACCTCCCACTTCCTCTTTTGTGAATACTGAACGAAGTATTCATTCAGTATCCTGCTTTATCACTGTCACTCTGCCCACCCACCATCCATTCTATTCAGCCTCACTATCCCTCCCTTTGTCTTTCTATGCTCCCTGATATACCTATAAAAGGTTTTATCCCCCTTCTTAACCGAGTTAGCTGTCTTTTCCTCAGTTTGTGCCTTTGCTATTCTGACTACCCTCCATGCTTCCTTCTGCCTTAACTGGTACAGTTCTGTGTCCTGCTCCTTCTGTGTTTCCTTATACTTTCTAAATGCTATCTTTTTCTTCCTAACCTTCACCGCCGCCTCTTTTGGGAACCATAGTGGCTTTTTCTTTCATTTTGATTTGTTTATTTGCTTCACACAAAGGCTTGTTGCCTCTGTGATGGCAGTTTTGATATTTGTCCATTGTTGTTCCACCCCTCCTTTTAGCCTGTTTGCTAGTGCTTTTCTAAGGCACTCACCCATCTTGCCAAAGTCAGCCCTCTTGAAGTCCAGAACCTTCACTTTTGTATGGCTTGACTCTGTAGCAGAGTTTATTGTGAACCACACTGTTTGGTGGTCACTTGTTCCCAAATGGCTACCCACTTCTAGATCTGAGATCCTCTCACTGTCCCCATTTGAGAGTACGAGGTCTAAGATTGCTCCCTCATGAGTGGGTTCCAAAACTAGCTGTTTGAGGCATGCCACCTGAAGGGCATCAAGAATGGCCCTGCTTTTGGATGTGGCTGCTGCAAAAGGTGCACCAGTTAACATCTGGCATGTTAAGGTCCCCCATCAACAGTATCTCCCCTTTCTCTGCCATCCTAAGTATGCCTTCTATCATATCCTTGTCCATTCCCTCCCCCTAACATGGGGGTCTATATACAACCCCTGTGGTGCCATTTCCAGTCTCTAAGGTGACCCACAGTGCCTCCTCTCCTCCCTGTTTACTCTTTTGTTCAGTTGCTTTTATCCCTTCCCTTACATAGAGAGCTACTCCCCCCCCTCTTCTGCCCTCCCTGTCTCTCCTGTAGGTTGTGTACCCTGGTATGTTAACATCCCAGTCATGGTTCTCTGTGTACCATGTTTCTGTGACTGCAAGGTTCAATGTTTTATTGTTCAGCAATCAAGCCTTTACAACATACTAAAAGCATAAAATGTAAAAAAAAAAATTAAATCTAATATTACATTTAAAATGTTGACACATAAAAATCCATGAACAAATTAATTGTCATAGGCAGATAGACGTTTTTCTTTGTGTTTCAACACTTGATAAAAAAAACTTGAAACCATCTTAGCCTTCTCTAATGTCTGAGGATGAAGAAGTATGAATAAAATATCATATTTTGCATTCACATATTTAATAAGGAAATTATTTAACAGATTAAACTGGGGTTTTTATATAAAGGCACTGTACCGTAATATGATAAAGATCTTCTTGAAAACCCTTGTTACATCTGCAAAACTCAAACCTAAATTGGGTGGAGTCGTCTTATTAAAAAGCATATTTAGAACAGATGATTCCCAGTCTTGCCCAAGTAATCATTTTTCTTTCTAACAGGGACAGCCCAAGAGTAAGATATTTCTCTATAAATACATCAATTTTATTTTGAGCTAACCACCTGGCCTGACGTTGAACTCTGAGGAGCTCCATTTGCTTATCATAGGCAAGCCTAAGTGTTTTCTTTTTAACATACTCCTTAAACACATAAGATATTGATATTGATTTCTCCCAATCTGTCCAAAGATGAAGCATATTAACACTGCCCAAAATAGGTTGAATATTTTTGACCCAAGGAGACCTAAAATTCTGTTTATACCAAGATAATTTTTCTCTAAGGCATAGTAGAGGCATAATATTTGTCTGTTGATTAATAATTTTGACCCAGTAACTCATGAGACGTATATCAATTATTGTAACAATAGATACTCTACCCAATTCAGCCCTAACTATAACATTAGAAGTGGCAAGTGGAATCTGCAATAAAGATTTATAATAGAGAGAAAGTGGGATCTCCAACCATGAAGGGACATTGTTGTTCCAGACCTCTACGCCGTACAAAGAATAGGATTAATTTTGGCCTAGCCGACTATCAATACCGTTGAGACCAAATATCCTGCATATTTCCTAGCAAAAGCGTAAAGACCCTAACAATCAGTTTGCCCTTATCACTTGTCCTCTCAGTGCTCTATCAATTTCCATTGAAGCAAACTTCACCCCAAATATATATAAGGATACCACTTCAATAAGTTTGTTATTTAAATAAATCCTTGGTTTAATTTGATGTCCCTGTAAGTGCAAAAATCAGCAACTTAGTTTTTTCATATTTATTAATAAGTCCAAATGTTTACATTTAGAGCAAAATTGATTTATTTTATTTTGCAAACCTTGAGCAGATAAAGCAAAAATAATCAAATTGTCTGCATAGGCCAGACAATGTACTGGGATATTCTTAATTTTTGGGGAATCAAGAATATCTATATCTTTATAAGTCAGAAGGGCATCAATATACAAATTAAAAAGAAGGTGGGGCCAGAGGACATCCCTGTTTAACTCCCGAAGTTGTACTGAAATAGTCAGAAATGTTGCCCTTATTATCATATCTAATAGCCGATGTTGTGTGAGAATATAACCTAATAATGGGGGCTAATAAATTTAATGGTACGCATCTATTTAATAATATCTCCCATAACTTGGCTCTATTAACGAGTCAAATGCTGCAGAAAAGTCTACAAACACAGCATACAGCTTCATTTTATGAAATGATCTATATTTTCTATCAGATGGGCTAGGATGTGAATATTATCTGTCGTGAAAATCCTTATGAAAACCTGCTTGAAAGATCAATAAAGGAGTTTGCAGTTATCCAATCTTGTAATTTATGTAATATTATTTTAGCAAAGATTTTTCCACTAATGTCAGTAAGACTGATTGGACGATAATTAGATGGCAAATGAAGTTGGCCCTTTTATGAATTGGAACTATTATATTTCTTGTCCAAGATAATGGAATAAATCTCTCTTTAAACAGATATTGAAAAATTAGTAAAAAACTACCCAATAATTCAAATGCCCCTTGTAAATTTCCCGGTATCAAATCGGGTCCAGGTGCTTATTATTTGATAAATTCACAATGGCTTCCTCCACCTCTCAAATGAAAACACTAATGATGTGTATTCCCCTCAATGTTAAAATTTTCTATCACATCATCATCGTTGGTAGAATGTCTATTAAATAGTAGACTATAATAAGATATCCAAGTTTCCTTGGGGATATATATGGGAGGTCTAGAATTCTGATCAGCTGTCCCCTTGGACACCAAAGCCCAAAAAGCTTAATATCACCCTCATAATAACTTGGTACACAACACCCCATTGTTTTCAGTAAATTCTCTTTTTTTCTGACGGAGAAATTCCTTGTACTCCTTCGCATTTTATTTAAATTTATAATACGCCATCTTATTCGGATTTTTTTTGTCTGCCTGATGGCCCTCATCAAATTTCTTTTCTCTCTCCTACAATACTCATCAAACCAGGATACTAACTGGGCTTAACACTATTAACTGAATAAATCAGTGTCTTAATCTGTTGATACCTATGTTTAATAATTCACTGATCCTTTCACCTTAGGAGCCATTATGTACCTGCTGAAATAACTCAACAAAAGTAGAAGAGTATAAAAGGTTCCAAACTCCTTGCATCGACTCATTATTCAGTCTTAACCTTTTTTTCCCACTAATCTCAATATCCGCCAAGGGCTTATTGGGTGGAGAAATTACACTATCAGAAGTCCTAAAGTCCAGCAAAATTGCTGCATGTTCACTTTCTGTTCTCATAGCTACATATAATCTCTTGCAGAAATGATAGCTAAAAAGGAGAGCATAATATAAAATCAATTACGCTTTTACCAACTGGGAGAAAAAGTGATATCCCGATGATCCTTCTAATCTCCCATTAAGAATCAAGAGATTATTCTCTGTGATAAAAGTACTAAAACGTCTCCCTGCCTCGATTACAATCATGTCAGTTGTATTTCTTTTTTCCAAATCTGCCATATATAATAGTTCTTGTAACAATGATAAATTATCGAACTCGGCTATCCTAGCGTTAAAATACCCAGCTACAAGGACAGTATCTATCCAATTTAACTGTATCATTAAATCTATTTCCATCGATAGTTTGGACCAAAAATCATATGTAGAGTAAGTGTGAAAACATGGTGGAATATAAATGTTAACAATCAGAACCATACAAAGGTCCCAGTTAACCACTACCATAAGGATCTCGGGAGTTGGAGAGTAACTTTTGATTACCCTTAATCCTTCCCTAATTTTGATCATTGTAACCAGACCTCCTTTGTTCCTCCCATGTTTTTTTCCCTTTAATTGCTGGCACAAAACTAGTTTCATATCCATTCAGGAAAGGAGATGTTAAAACCCATGTCTCCTGAAAAATAATCACTTCATGTTGCGAAATAAAAGCAACCCACTGTGGATCCACAAACTTATTATGGAGTCCTGCTATATTCCAATTAAGGACATTATAACCAGGGTTGCTTTCTGACCCCCCTTCCTGCTCTAAGGAGGACTCATTACTTTGTATTTCCAAAAAACTTGGTCAAGATTGGATGGCTCTAGATTGACCTGATGTCTCCCACTCATTCAATTCCAGCATGTAAATACCCACCTCATCCAAGACATGTCTATTTTCAAAAAGTAATACTAACAATTGTACAGAACCAATAATACAGTTAATCTGAGTACCCTCTTTATTATTCCAAACTCTATTCACCTCCCACAAATTCTTCTGGAAGTATAGGAGTTTTAATAATAGTTGATAAAATCATCCGCAATAATGATGGTAAATTAGTAGCAGTTTCTCCCTCAATATATCCAGCCCAAAATAGAGATCATTGAGGTTTCACGAGAAACTCCAAACTCCAATTCAGTGTTACAAGAGTAGTTTTGAATATATCATATATTAACATTTTCCTATTTTGCCCTATTATAAACATTTTTCCAAATTGTTGACCAGGTCACTGGTGTTGATAACAGTAATCCCAAAAGTCTACCAGGCCTTGCTTAGCCCAGACCAATTTTGCCATATCCATGTTAGGGAGCATACAGTAAACTGAATTAGTAGGGTTGGAAGTATCCCTAGTCACCATAATAAGAGCATCTGTGACTGTTGGTAACCCTAATTCTGCTCTCAACATATGGGCTATCATGCTGGTTAGGGTTACAGTAGATTCATAATGTTTAAAATACAGCTTATCTAATTTAAAAAAATACTTCTTTCCCTGTACAGATTAAATTATATGCTTCCAGGTCATACCCCTTGGGGTTACTATCCTCCTTGGCCAACATGAAATTTGGGCAAAGATCTTTATTAATCTGATCTACCTTGATTAAATTCTCCTTAGAATTTGTTTTTTGTTTCACAATGTAATCACCCTCCCCCTTTTCTTGATCTTTTATAAGTGTCCCATCCACAAATGTTGATTTGTTTTTTTGGTCAGAATTCTTCCTTGTATCTCTCTGTACCTCTCCTATCCTAATGGTACCTGTAGCCCCAATTTTATTAATCTTTTTATCCTTAGTGTTTAATTCATCTTTCTGTTTTCCTAAATTAGGAGTCTGAATAAGTCCCACAGGCCCAAGCTTTTTCTTCCCCCCTTTTTTCTTACTTACTCCACCCCTCTTTTTGTCCTTTTTACCTTTTGAGGGCTGTTGAACATTTAGGGGAGAAAATGACAAATTATGCCTAGATCTGTGAACTTTCTTTTCCCCCAATAATTGTGAAATTTGTTGTTCTAAAGCAGCAAACTTCACAACACAAAAACTAGACAGAGTTTCAAAGCTGTCTTAATACCATTATATACCTCCAATAAAACAACATTGGACATTACTGGATGTGCAAAAGCCTTAATGGTATATTTCGATATAGTATCCAGACACTGAACAAAAAATCTTTATCTAAATGAATGCCCTGGACCTCTTTGTCCGTTTTTGAAAAAACTCTTCAGGCGCATCATTAAGGGATGAATACACCATTTCTTTAAGAGTCGATATTGCAGACCCCTACCTCACTAGAGATCTCTAATGGACTAAATAACTTTATTCCTGAGGGAAAGCATGAAATACCATCATCTTTATCTATATAATCTCCTTGCCCAGACATGCATTGCTGACTTGCTTCTACTCCCCCATCCACTCATCTTGTCTAAAACCTGGGAATGATCCGCTATATTTGTTTTTCCCCAAAAGTGGTACAATCGTAAACCTCCTATATTGGAAACCATATGTGTGCTGTTCATTTTGGAATGTCCTGAAAATATTATTGGGGGCTTTAGAAAGGGTTTTTTTTAAAGAAATCAGTGATTTTCCCTTGGGACAGAGTTTTAACTCCAGTCTCTAAGTTACTAATTACTTCCAAGTCCAGAGTTATATTCTTATTGTCAAAAGAGGATAATTGTTTAAATTCCTCAAATTCCCTATTAGTCCCATCGCTATCACTAAATTGGTTCTCCAATAAATTAGAGTCTCTTGATTTGTATTATTCAGACTGTTCTTATCCCAGCTCTTAGCCATCAGAATTTGGTTTCTTCCATTAAATTCTGAATTGACTCCAGCTAAATCTGATCTGCATTCCTCATTCATAAGCTCCTTAAGGGTAAGTGAAGTAGGATACTTCTGAGACTTTCTCTACCAAATCCTTAGGGGTGGCAAGTGAAGACCAATTCCTGCATAAAAACACAGCAATTACCTTTTTTATTCTTTTTTGGATTTATCCTTTGCTTCCCTTTAATTGTTCCTTTAACAGTTTTGTTTACCATCTTACCACTTCGAGTATACATATAAGGAGAGAAGAGAAAGAAAAAAAATTAAATCCTAACTCAAAAAATGGGACTGAAAAGGAGTCAGGTGACAGCTTATCTAGACAGCTGAGTCTTCCACGAGCATCACTCCTTAAATTTGTAGAAAGCCTTCCCACCCGAAAACAGCCAGACCCACCAGTTAAAACCAAAAAATACAGAACCAGATAAACAATAAAACCTATTTAAAATGAGGTCCCTCTCTTTTATGGGTACATATTCCTATGCAAAATCTACTCCGAGTGGCGCTTGCACCACTCACACTTTCATCTGCCTTTCGCTATCGTGAGCGTGATGTTCATCTGCAGCAAGCGCTCCCACAGAGGCAAACCTGCTCTATTATTGGCTCACCCTGAGCTGAAATTACATGCAGGTAAATGGCCTCTTGCACACACCTGGGTAATCCCCTCAGTTCAGCAGAGCAGCAAGATGAAACAAATCAGAGCAGTTTCAGTTACAAAGTCACACATATGCTGCACTCACAGTCATTTTCAAGCTGCCAAACTGTTCCAAAAAACACAGATCTCTTGGATAGCTGCTGCTCAAGTAGATTGCACAAGTGTTCCAGTGGAAATAAAAGGCTGGTGATCTTGCAGGGAAGGACAGAGGCAAAAAACTCTGTGACTGCTATAATATCCAGGCATCCCTCTTCCATCAAGACCACCAGTTCAGGGAGCTTGTTGCCCAGACTATGGGCATTGGTACTCATTACCCTCCATTTCTTGATGGCCTTACCCCTTTTTGCCCCATCCCTGTCCTTATTGCATTTGTCACTTTCTCCATTTACCCCTGTGCTTCTCCCTATTGACATCTCTATGTTGGTGTCTACCTCACTTAGTACCTTGATATTTGGGGGGGGGGCTAGGATTTCCCCTGCTCCTTTCCAGTGCCTACCCCCATGGCTAGTTTAAATACTTGTCAATGAAGTATTTAAACCTATCACCTAGGATCCTGGTTCCCTTCCTGGACAGATGCAGACCATCATGCCAGTATAGGCCTGCATCCCTCCAGGTGGACCCCTAGTCTCCAATGAAGCCAAATCCCTGAGCTCTGCCCCAGCTTTTCAACCACTGATTGAATCCCATGGTGTGGAGCACCCTAGCCTCACCTGTGCCATAGACAGGCAGCACCTCCGAGAAAGTTACCGTGTGTGCTATTTGTCTAAGGCCCTTCCCAATCTCCACAAATGCTTCTTGCACTGCTCTGATCCCTTTCTTAGCCAGGTCATTTGTCTCTAGGTGGACAATGACATCCAGCTCCCTCCCCTGTGCAGCTGCTACTGTGATCCTGAGGATTCACTCCCTGTCTCTCCAAGCCATGGTGCCAGGCAGGCACCTCACTTCCCTCTCCCCTTCCTCCCCCAGTTCTACCTTCCTAACAATGGAGTCCCCCACCAGGAGTTGTTTCCTTCCCCTGTGGTGTCCCATGCCACCCTCCTTTGGGTCTCCTTTGTGGAGGTTCCCAGCATCCTCCTTCGTCTCCACTGTGGGTGCCTCCATAGAGGAATCACACTTTTCCAGAACAGCATAGAAATTACGGAGAGGTACAGCTGGAGGGATGAGCCTCTGTTCCATCACCCTCACCCTCCCTGAGCCCAATGTGGTCCAACCACTCCTCTTTCTTGGCAACCTCTGAGGCAACAGCAGTGACCCTGGTGGTCCCTGGGTGGGAGAGGAGGTCCCACAAATCCTGGCCAACTCAGCCTGGAGATGAGCAACCTCCTCCCTCAGCCCAGAGAGGTGTCTGCAGATGGGACGACACTGCATCCTCCAAAACATCTCCCGGAAGACTGCTGCTCCACAGCCACTGCACTGCACCACTCCCATCATGTATTTTTTCTGGCCCCCTAACTGTTATTTGGAATACTTACTCTTTCCTCTGTTTGTTTATTTCTTTTTTTTCCTTTTCTTCTCTCCCTACTTACTTACTGCCTCTGCACCCTTTTATCTCCTGATATTCCTGTTCTGAAACAAGAAGGTCCTATATTTCTCAGTAGTCTCCTTACTTGCTCAGAGTCAGACCTCCAGCAGCCGGGGGGGATGGAGAGCTACTCTTGCCCTTCTAGGATGGTGAGTCTTTGGTGGCTCTGTGATCACTCACTTCCTGCTCCCAAACAGGAAGTTCCTGTTGTCAGTTAAATCCTGTGCCTATAAAAGTAGAACTGGTTTAGGATGGGGGGGTGGAGGGGAAGGAAGGAGGGCAATATAGTCTCAGTAAAGAAGTTTTAGTTTTACCAGTAGCTCCTTCCTCCTCGAGTTCTGTCTGTCCTCCCACAGCACAGGGTCTCATCGAAATTGCCCGAGACCACCCTTTTGGATCTGGTCAAGTTCCGCCTCAGCCCCTGAGGGGTCGTCTCTAAACTATGGTAAAGAGTACCTGACTTCTTCTACCCCTGGGGGAGTCCGATCCAGCGGAGATATGGGTCATCTCTTTTATCCAAGAGAGATTTCTCTTATTCAGAGATGTTTCCTAGACCTAGACGACTGCCCAGTCTGTTAGTCCCCCTTTTTTATCAGGCTTTCTTCTCTTGATCAAAGCCTTGCAGCAACAGAAGTGACTCTCCAGCGAGTCAGAACTCAGGTTCCTACTTCCTTCAACTTAACAGACAACATGCTCCTTTCTTGACTGTAGGTCAAGTAGGTCTTTTTTCTCAGATGGCTTCTCAATATCCACACCTTCGGTTCCTGTGCACTGGTTCCATGCCAGTCGCTCACGAAGTTATCCTTTCTGAGTGTGGGATGAAACTGTGATGTTTGTTTTTCATCAGCAAGCAAACTAGAGTCCTTTCCTACTCCCTTCAGGAAGGCCGGAGTGAGTGGTGCCTCATCACATTGAGTCACTTTTGCTGCTTACTTTCAATGAATGGGTTAGTCCTAACTTAGTCCTGCTGTGTCCCTCCTCGATGCACATCTGTCTGTATTTGCCTTTGAAATCCAGCCCGTTTTTTTTTCTTCTTCTGTCGGAATGTTTTTCCGCAGTGGACACGTCCTCCTGTACACTTTCCCTCTCTTCCCTGAGTTCAGAGACTGCTACTACAGTTGTAGGCACACAGGGGCAGGATGATTCCTTTTTGGAATATGAAGTGGGTAGGATCTGGTTCTGCTAGTCCACCACAAGAGGCTTCTAAATCATGCTTTGGCCTTCCATCAGGAAGGTTTCAGTGACTAAGTGGAAACCATTCTCCTTGATGGGCTAACCCCACCTGGACCTTCTTTTGCTCACCAAGTAAGGGGTTCAAGTGCTCCTGGACTTATTGTTTGCAGGTCAGCCATACTTGGTAGTGGGGGTTTCCATCTGCACTTTTCAGTCTACCCTGAACCAGTAGACTTTACCTCCGGTTCTTTCAGTTCCTGAGGTCCTTTTACGTTAGATTAGTACATGTCTTTGACACTATTAATTTTTGACCAAATTGTGCAGCTGGGTTCTCGCTGCTCTCCTAGAGTGGTTGCAGCTTCCTGGCAGAGTTTTATTTTGTGTCCATTGCAGTCGCCTGCAAAGTGGTGCATTACAACTCAAGCACTTATCTTGTAAGCACTATGTTCTAGATGTTCTTTCCAAGACAGCTCTTTTTATTAGCAGGACAGTCATTGGCCATCCTTTCCCAGTGAACCCTATCTCCAACCACCCTACTCAGGGTTGTTGGTTTTAGCTCAGTACTCTCCCACTAGTGTGAATAAGTGATGGAGACTTAGTCCAGGAAGATATGGAAATTACGTACTTACTGTAATTGTTGATCTTTTTGGACAGTCTTCATCACTCATTCATACGTCCACCACCATACCCTGGGTTCACTCATTTTCTTTCCTGGTCTTCATGGTCGTATGGTTCAGGCTGTGAAGACATTGTTCTTTGACCCTTCTTGTAAGGGCCATCTGGGCCCTCTCAGGCCCAGAAAGCCAGGATAAGTTATTTTCATTAGTTATGCTGCACCTACTCAGTCAAAAAGGTACTGAGGTGGTTGAAGGGTCGATGCCGAGATAGCCTACACAGGCGCAAGCTAGTCTCGTGGTGCCGCACATGCATAGTCCCATCTCGGCACTGACCCTTCTGAAAAATTTTGGCTCCTGCTTGGTCCTAGCACCTTTGGCACTATCCCACTATTGTGAATGAGTGACGGAGACTGTCCATCAAGATCAACAATTATGGTAAGTACATAATTTCCATTTCTTCCCATCCATCCAGCCCTGGAGACCCTTTGTGAGGCAGCCTGGAGGAGGCTTTCTGCTGTGGCAGTTATCCTCAAGCAGGCAGACAAAAAATACACAATACCTAAATCTAAGCCTGCGTATTTCACTCAGCCAATAGTGGATGCCATTGCTAGTGTGGCTTAGAATGACATGGCTATGGTGGCCAAGGTGGTCACTTCAAACCCCACTAAGAAGGAGTTCCACAAGGTAGGCACCATGGGCAAGCAGGTCTGTGCCTTGGCTGCACTTGATATGAGGATAGCTAGCTACCAGGGTCACTTTTCTATGTACAGGTACACCCTCTGGTGTAAACTTAAGTCTCTGGCAGAGGGCCTGATACAGAGGCAAAACAGATTCTGCTCACTATTAAACTAGGTGTTGAATCTAACAGCCACTGGCTTAAAGCCTCTATGGATGCCTTTGATGCAGCAGCTCACTTCATGGCTGCAAGTATTTGCATCAGGCAGCACCCCTGGGTGCAGACTGCTGGTTTCACCCTTGATGTCTCGCGAAAGATCATGAATGTGCCCTTTGATGGCGCTAATCTGTTTGGACAGCAGGTGAAGCAGTCTGTTAAGGAGTTTAATGAAAATAAAATGACTGTTAAGACCTCCAGGCCAACTCCCTATGAAGCACAAAGGGGTAGGGGACATGGATCTTTTCACAACAAGCAGGGGAGCCCAACACAATAAGTCCCAGCCTTCCCAGGCCCAGAAGAATGCGCAGCCAAAAGCACAGGTGCCAGAAGGACTCAGTGACACCATCTAAAGCTCCAGCCCAAGGTCTGCTTCAGCTGCTCGAGATGGACCATTCCTCCCCAGTAGTGGGACGCCTCACCCAATTTTACCATCAGTGGGAATCCATCTTGACCGACAAGTGGGTTTAAAGCAGCAGCAGTACCAAATCAGGAAGTGAGCTATCAAAATTCTGCTTTTTGGCTGTAAGGATGTGGCCAAAGTTCTGGTTTCAATACCTGTAAATATTTTTTTTCAGTCATCTTTAGTCTTTTAGATACATTAATTGTTGTAGCGCTACAACAAATATGGCGGCTGACTAATTTTCAGCTGCACTTTTTCTACAGGTCACATCAGGTCTTTTGACAACAGCAGAGAGACCCTCTGCTGACCTTTCCCGATGTCCCTGCAAGTCATACACATGTGCAGTTGGCAGCAGAGGGGGTTCCAGTGCAACATGCTTGGTGGCAGAAATGTAAACAAAAGCAGAGAATAACCGCAAGTTACTCGGCGATAGTACAATGCTGGCGAAAAAGAGTACCAGGTATATGATTAGCAGGGCACAGGGAATAAGCTGTCAAAAAAGCACAGTTTTTTTTTTTTTCCGTAGTACTGCTGCTTTAAGGATCATCCAAGAGGGGTACTCTCTGGAATAGTTTGAAACCCCTGGACTAGCCTTCCAGAAGGCAACTCCCCCTTGTCATCTCACATGCCAGAACTTCTGGCACAGGAGATTGTGGGCCTTCTGAGAAGCAGGGCAGTGGAAATATTGCCATAGTCAGAAAGGAACACATGGTTGTTCCTGGCACCAGAGAAATCAGGGGGCATGTGTGCAATTCTTAATCTCAGAAACCTGAACAAATACATAGATCGAATAAAATTCAGAGTGATTTCTCTGGAATCCTTGCTACTTTACCTGAATCATCAGGATTGGCTAGCATCACTGAATATGCAGGATGCATACAAGCACATATCCGTGCAGTTCTGTATGGTCTGAAAGACCTAGTGGACTTGGTCAGCTGAAAGACAGTTCTCCAGACAGATAACAAATCTGTCATATAATATCTCAACAAGCAAGGAGGAGTATACTCTTACCCTCTCTGCAGAGAGGCAATGAGAATGTAGGAATGGTGTCGAAGGAGGGGAATCTGCTCCCCACAATCTATATGCCAGGGGTCAGGAACACTCTGGCAGATGAATTAAGTCAAACAGAGGCAGCTCCTCATGAGTGTTCACTAGCACCTGACATCCTGTGATCACTATGTGACGAGCGGGGCACCCCAGATATGGACCTTTTTGCGTTTCCATTCAACACCCAACAGTCTCAATTCTGCTGAGCTGATGTCACTGTGTTCTGTTTTATTGTAGTCTTAAGCTAAACTGATGTCATTGGGTTCCAGAACTGCAAAGTAATTAAAACAATGACTACTGTGCAGGAAAAAGGCTGCACTGATATGAGGCCCTAAATAAGGAAAAATTGGACTGTTTCAAAACAAACATACAGAACAATACACTGGGTGACAAAACAGACTTCACATATGCCCAAATTTACAGTTGTATTAAAAAAAATGTAACCAACATTGTTTATGTTCTGATCTGATTGGGATAGGGTGCTATTGATAGCAAAGCAGGTTCTGATTCCAACTTCGGATTATGGTACTATATTACAGTATTTGTGCATCACAATAACAATTTCAGAGAAAAATACCAAGTAATCCTAAATTTATCTGTAGATTTGTTCTTAAGGCCTCATATAGGACACACCACTGTACATTATACCAGCAGTTGGGAATTTTACCTTCTCAGTTTAGGATCAAGTATAGCACAGTAACATTTGCATATAGAATATTTAAAAACCTAGTACCGGAAACCCTATTTTACTCCCTTAAGCCATTGTCTCTGCATTACAGTACCAAGAACAGCGTATCTGTACTCTTTTCTGCTCCCCTTTTAAAGCTGGAAATGTGTAAGAATTCATTTTCTTGGTTTGGACCAATTATTTTAAATGAATTTTCATGTGTTGTTCAAAAGGCACACAATGTCAAGCATTTTAACTATCTTTTAACAAATGTATACAGTACTTGTGTTAAATGTCAGTGTTAATGTCTGTAAATAATAGAGTTTAATGGCATATGTTGTATTATATGTATTGTATGTCTTTTATTTCAGGCATGACTGAAAAAGAGCTGGGCCAAGTTCATCTTCTGGTAAAAAGTAAACTAAACTATAGAAATGAAATAGATTGCCATAGGAAGCAGTAGAAGCATATAGCATAGATGCCATCGAGAAAAAAATTGGATCGAGTACCTTGAAGTAAAACACATTTCTGGCCATAATTTCTAGGTCTTCAGTAAGGCAGACTAGACAACACAAGGCAGTTTTACTTGTATAGAGCCCATGTCCCTTGGGTTTAGGGCACTTCACAGGGAATAGTACTGCAAACATAAATACAACCATATAGATACAATAAATCATGTAAATTCCAAAATACAGTAATACATTTTCCACATTAGACAAAGCCAAAATGGCAATAAATTATTTTCAAAGCAGTAAACTAATAAACATTAAACAAAAACATGCATTTGTCAATGCCGAAGGTTCGATGCTTTGCACCAGTACATCCTCAGATGTTACATGGGCACTTAGGCTGCGAGTTCAAGAAATGTTGACTACGCAAACAGCTCCCTTATAGGATGCTATGGAAAACACTGAGTGCGCAAGATTCACTTTGGGAAAAATCCATTTTGTTTTTTACACCTAGACAGATATCAAGGGTACTGAATAGACAGGGCATTTAGGAGAATAATAACTGTCTTGAGGCTAGGAGAGAGCTGGTGCAGAGGATCATCTTGGGTAGAAGGCAAATACTGGGATCACTGCAGGAAGGATGGCAAGGAAAACAGTTGTGCACAAGACAAAAGAGAATACATGTAGGGATCTGCCAGTTATTCTTTTTATTGAATTTCAGTATATGTAATATAACCATGCTAAGATCTATACATCACTCAGATAATGGCAGGTCTTAATGTATATGCAAGAGCTAAAAAGGGAGGGGTAAGGGTAGCATACAGGGGAGGGGTATGGATGGATAGGACATGAGGAGGGGAACATAAAAGTTATGGGAGGAGGGGTGGTGAGAAAGGAAATGGGGGAGGGGCATAAGAGGACTGCAAAACTTGGTGACATCCATATACCCACAGTTCTATAAGTGTGGGTTCACCTTTGAAATGGCATTCATGTAATATAGACACAAAAAAGTTTAGAATGAATATGTGTCTTTGCCTAGGTTAACATTGGTTGCAATATGCACTTGCTGGTGGAGAGAAACAGGTATAGTATTATTTTTTCCGCTATATTTAAAAGTTGCCACAGTAAGGAGACTAACTTCCATACTCAAGAGAGGCAGGCAAGGGTTAATTTTTCTTTAGGAGACTTGCTAGTTTAGGAGGAAAAAAAGGATGTAATTCGAGACATCATGGCCAGTTTCAAACTGGCTACAGACTGGGCAGAAAAAGTAGGAACATCTTTAAACAGTAATAAAATAATAAAGACTGGCACAACACAGTTCAAACTTTCTGTAGCTCTCCCCTCAATTTTCTGATGTAGTCTGGTCGGCTTGTCACTGCTGCTGATTTTAATGACAGGCTGCTGGTGTTGACAGCCCATCAGCTGTTTGTTGAATAGCTTCATTCACATCAAAGGACTGAAGCCCTCTAATTTATTGTCTTGGTTCTTTTGAAGGGCATTCAGCTGAAGAACAGTGGTGTCACAGGTAAAGTGCATGGTTACTGATCTAGACTGCTTTGCTCCTACAGTTTTTAACTGCAGTAAGCTCACAGAGACACACCTCTGAAATCTCCTTCCACTCATAATAAAAGGTTTGTTGCACATGTGGCACAACACAGTTTAAACTTTCTGTAGATCTCCCCTCAATTTTCTGATATAGTCTCCTTTTGCTTTAAGGCCGATACTTGTAGGGAGGTCACAAAACCCCTCAGAAAGATCTCATACAGCACAGCCACTGGATCAGACAGTATCGAGCCCAGGCGGCTAAAAATTGCCAGACCCCTGACTAGGATTTTTACATTCTTCTTATGTCATAGCAGAGTCCCGGACATTTGGAAAACAGCGAGAGTCACCCCTGTCTTCAAAAAAGGCAACCCTGAAGACCCCTCTAATTATAGGCCCATAGCCATCCTGTCGGTTCTAAGCAAAATATTGGAAAAGCTAGTTGCCATGCAAACCATTGAATTCCTCCAAGACAGTGACCTCCTAACTGCTGCACAACACGGCTTTTGAAAAGATCACAGCACCACGACCGCCCTACTCAAATTTACTACAGATACCCTCACTGCCATGGACTCGGAGCATCTCACACGAGTGTTTTTCATTGATATGTCAAAAGTTTTTGACTTGGTAGATCACCCACATCTCCTCGACACACTCCATTCTATGGGCTTTTCTCCTAGTGTTGTCAGTTGGTTTAACAGTTCCTGTCAAATAGGGCCCAAACGGTTCAATTCAGTTTTACATGCTCCGATCTAAAGACAGTGAGCATTGGAGTTCCCCAAGGCTCAATCCTTGGGCTACTTCTCTTAATTTTTATCAACAACCTCACCACTAAATATCTCCTTGACACTCATCTCTACTCTATGCGGACGACATAGTCGTATGCCAGTACGAAAGATGTGTCCAACATCAACCTACGTCTCACCTCCAATTTCCAGTGCACACAAGCCTGGCTATGGGACCACACACTTGTTTTAAATGAGGCAAAAACACAGTCCATGCTAATCGGGACCCTCCCTAAACTCAAGACATTCCAAGATAAGTTCAGAGTCTGCTGCTTAGATGGCTCACTGATAACTCATGTAACGTTCAAATACCTTAGGGTCACCCTTGACCGATCTCTAAATTTTGAACTCCACACCATCAACGTGTGAAAATCAGTCAATTCTAAGCTAGGCATGTCATACCGGACCAGCCACATACTAACCCCTACTGCTAGAGTGGCTATAGCTCTGGGCCTACTCCTACCTACTCTGTCTCTGACCAATGGAGTGGCAACTTATGCTCCTTTACCAAAATCAAATCTTCAAAGATGGGATGTCACCTATAACAACATCTGTGGGTTCACTTCAGCCTCCCACAGACTAAAATACTATTGTCTACTATACTTAGATCTAAACTGGTTGTCCCCCAATAATACTAGACTTTACTCCCTTGGCTCCTCTGTCGACAGCATCATGAAATCTTGTATCCAAGCAAATCTAGCCAAGCTACTCACCTACCAGACCTCCAACTACGGCCTGTGCTCGGCTGACAAATCCCTACTATGCATCCCCAAATGTAGTACCACCAAAGGCTCTAGAGCCTTTGCCCACCATGCACCTCAATTATGGAACTCGCTCCCTCTGGACATCTGGCTAGCTCCTACACACAATGCTTTTTAAAAAGTGCTTCACCAGCATCTCGGCTCCACCAACCAATGCTCCTGTTTCAGACCTCCTTAGTCCCCTGGGTATCCTGCCTATCCTGAAGCTCTTACCTTTTCTCCACAAATACCCCCCTTGTGGTACAGCCTATCCCAGCTCTCTCTCCTAACACTAGCCCCCTGTAGCCATCCCTTTCTCCCTTTGCCAGCTCCTATCCTATACCCTACCTTTCCTTATCCTGACCTGCTATTATCCCTACTGTTCACAATCTTGCCATTCCCCTGCCCATTATCCCCTTGCACTTGTTAGTATTTGACCACATTTTTAATTTATCTATTTTTGTTGTACTTTCTAAATCGTATTTTCAGGCCTACTACTGCAGTACTCTTGCTACTGTATATTTTTTGTCATGCTATGACTGTGAAAATCTATATGATCCAACCAGGACCACCCTGTGTACTACCTGTAATACCTGGCTTATTGTTAAATGTTTTTCAGAATACCCTGTATACTACCTGTGCTGCTTAGCCTATTGTTTAATGTTTCACAACACCTTGTTTATGTATCTCATTGTAATCTACTGTTTGTTATACCTGCAATGTCTGCCCTGTAACCTCTCAGGTTGTGCCTGAAAACAATCATTTTTATGGCTAACGTACCCACCCGGTAAACAAAAACTAAATAAATAAAATAAATAAACCTAAAAAATGCACCAGTGGTATTTTACAACTTTAAACTCTCTGCTTTAATAGTGTCACTGAAAACAATGTTTGAGTCCATTAAAGAACTAGTAACACCAAACGTAGTATGCAGAAAATGTTAGTAATTTTTAAAAGTAGTCAGTTGTTAGATTTTCTACCTAGTATTATTAGGTGGGATGTTTACAGCAGTATTTAGTACTCTACCTGGAGCATGACCTATCTAGTTCTGTTCCCTTTCATACCTCATCAGGACTGTGATCTCCCTTATTGTGACATCACAGTGTTGCAGCAGATGGTTTGGCTATTCTTGGTCAGTTGTGATGGCAGGGACAGTGAGGTAATAGGGCTGATGATGCAAGAGGAGGAATAATTGTGTCAGCCTTTGGGTAGAGTACTGTTCCACGCATCACAGCTAAGAAGTGTCAGGTAGAAAATCTAATTACCACAAAGGAAAATAAAAATAACTTCAGATATTAGAAGTAATTGTTCACTAATTTCAAAATGTTTTATTAATTTCAGTCAGTAAATGAGCTCTTTTTATGTTTGCTTGTGCGCATGCGCAAGAAACATTATGTGACCACTTAGGAGAGAAGCGGGTTGTGGAGGCACGGCACTGTGGCAGTCAGTGGAGGCACTGCATTTGGGGGCTTGGCACTGGTGGACCAATGGAGGCACAGTGTGCTGATGACACTGGCTTCCAAAAGTGCCACCAAGTTGTAACGTTTTTACCGCAGCAATCGGGGGCCGCCTCGTCATTGCAGCGTCAGCCATTCTGCAGCAACGAGGGAGTGACCCGTCATTGCTGGGCAGAACATTGCCTAGTGTAATATTGTTTAGAACGGCGGGCAAGCCGCCATGTTCACAAACAATATTAGATGCCCTAGTGCTGAGGGGTGCCCAATCCTCCTTGGCATCATGTGCTGCCCCCAAACAGTTTTTGTTTGCTAACGGGACCCTAATCGCCGCTGGCTTCATTCCCCCCCAGTGTAATTTGCTGATGGAGGAGCCCACTCCCCGTCGGCATAATGTCCCCACCCCAAAAAAACATTGGTTTTGTGCTGAGGGGTGCCCAATTCCCCTCGGCTCTTGTCCTCCCGTATGTGCCGATGGGAGTGCCCAATCCCCTGTCAGCTACAGCCCCCCCAACAAAAACACTCAGGTGGCACACTGGGAGCCCACCCCAGCATGCCAAATGTCCCTGTGAAGAAAAAAACATCCTGCGATGTTTCCCCCCCTGTAAATCAGAAAACGGTCTGTCGTTGGGTCCAGTGGCCCTGCCCCCAACCCGCGCCCACCCTCTGCTCATCCTGCCTCCCCACCCCCCTCACCCCATACTTACCTCTGGAGCCCAGTGCAATGCTCTTCAGTGGACTGGGAACACGTCTGCACTCTTCAAAGCTGACCGCGAACTGAAGAAATGCCGGTAAGCTGTAAAATGGCATAAATAGGATTTTTTTCAACTTTGTTGATAGCTCAGGCATTTTTGGGAATTTTGGCACCAAATTTTCAACATGGGGTTATTGGGATCCCTCCTCATGAATTCAGCCACTGTCATGGTGTTATTTGGTCCTGAAAGGTGATTTCGCGGTCACTGCGCGGAATCGCCTTTGGGGCCAATTTAACAAAATGATAGTGCCAGTGTTCATGAGATGGCCACTCAAAAAGTCTATGTTGCAAATTTGGTGGAAAAAAATTCAAGAAATGACTGTGTTACTAAAGGCATATAGAGTTTCCATGCATGATCATAACTTCATACATTTGTACATATTTTCACTCCAGATTTTCAACATTGCCATTTTTCCACACCTCCTTATGAACAGTACAGCTGTCATTTTCACATCCTGGTCAAAATGTGTTTTTGCACTTCCGGCACAGAATAGCACAGTCGCTGTGGGAAATCAGTGTTCAGGACACATGAAGAAAATCACAGTGACACTGTTCATGAGCAGAGGTCCTAAAATGCCTATGTTGTAAACTTTGTGACGGAAGTCCATAAAATGACTGTGTTATGCGCATGCATTGTGCAGTTTCCACATATGCTCGGAAGTGTGAGCATTTTTAATATTCCCACTACAGATTTTCAACATTGACATCTCTTTACTCCTCCCTGTGGATGGTACAGCTGTTATTCTTCACATCCTGCCCGATCTGTGTTTTCATACATGTGGTGCAGGATGGCACGGTCACTGTTGGAACTCAAAGTTCTAGACACATTGACAAAATCACACTGCCACTCTTCATGAGAAGAGGTCCCAAATGCTTTCATGAGATGGGGTCACAAAAAGGCCATGTTGAAAATTTGTAGTGCAAATACCAACAAACGCCCAGGGCATTAGTGTTTCTAACCATAACGTCCCACCCTGTACAGACTGTCAGGCATCGGGGTGTGCCTTTGCATTGCCGACTGTACTGCTCATGCCATCCCACCCCCAACCCCCAGCCACTGACAGGCATCGAAGTGTACCTTGGACTGTTCGGCCCCAGACTTCACCTCATTGTTCTATGCTGCAACCATTTCAGCGTATGTCATTATGGAATGGGGTGACTGTAAAGCCAAACATCCCAAGGCACACCTCAACACGTGTTGGTGTCTGTAGAATAGGGTGAGGTTATGTGGCATGACCGTCATGGGTGACAACCCAAATACTTACCTCAATGCCTGTTCGTCTCTACAGGATGAAGGTGGGGTTGACATGAAGTTCAATACTTCACTGCTATTCCTATTCTGCATCTGTCTAACTCCTGCATCTCCAATGCTAATACCAGCAAGCAAACATTCAGCATTGACAAATGCTTGTTTTTTATATGTAGCTGTTTGCCCCTTGTGGCCACCTACACCTTTCTTTGGGTCCCCCTCCTGCTCCTGACTCCATTATTCTCTTCCCCCCTTGGGGATCTACAAGGAGTGGAGTTCCAGGGCTTTGGGGACCGTCACTGCCAGCCATGGGGAGAAATAGGATTTTTTTTTTTATCCCTCCTGGACGCCCTCTTAGTTCCTCTCCTTCAGGCCCTGCTCAATGTCACCCAACCCACCCCAAGTCTGCCCCTAGAGTGCTCCGGTGTCCCCTACCTTCTTTCTCTTTCCTCCACGGAGCACCACCTTTGCACAGCGGGGTCTGCCTGTGATTTTACAGGCTGGGTGGCTGGAGCGGCTGTCATCCGGAACACCGAGGGAGGTTTTCCGGTTTTCTTGTCTCTCCCCTCCATCCCACAGAGGATGCCTGGCTCAGGCGGAATGTGCGTATACATGCCTGCCAAGTGCCTGGTGGTGTCTCCCTCCAGTTCCCCAATGGGCTTGGTGCCCGAGTCAGTGCTTCCACGGCTCTCTGGCGTCGGGTCATTAAACACCCCTGGTGTCCCTCCCCGAAGGAGGAGAGCATCCATGGGGATGCTCAGTCCTCCTTCCCCCTGCTAACCCACCGGCAACCCGAGTCCATATCCGAACCCGGGTTGCTGGCGTGGCGCGAGGTGTGGCATCCAGTGCCTCACCCTCAGCACCACCGGGCTGGCTAGAAATAGGATTTTATGGTTTTCTCCCTGTCCCTCCCGGAGCAGTAGTGAACACAGGCAAGTGCACGTATATGGAGGTACACGCTCCTGGAAACCACACTGCTTCCACCCTCACAATGTCAATCCCCCAGATCTCCCTTGATCTGACATCCGACCTTCACCGGGTGTCAGTCGAGAGTGAGGTGACTAGCCTCCCCCATCCAGGAGAGGAGAGCAGCCCAACGGCCACAACAATCCTCTCCCAGCCCTTCCCCTACTGACCACCAGCGACCTGAGCTCACTTCTGAACACAGGTCACCGGCATGGCACGAGGTGTGGCATCCAGTGCCTCAACCCTCACTGTCACCAGGCTGGTCAGTAAATTAGCTCTTTAAGGAATCTCACCCTCTTTGGGCAGCAGATGCTTCTGGTTGCTGAGTGACCATTCTCCCCATGTATTTTTTTTTTCTGTAATGATAACATGAAATCCTGGCATTTATAGGTCCTTTTGACTTCATGAGAATATTATAGCAAGTGCTCAACAATCTTGCAATTAGTTTGAATTCTGCTTTTCTGGTATAAATCTGTCAAGTTTTTCTAAAATTAATTTACATGTTCCTTCAAGCATATGTAAAACTACTTCATTGGCCACTGTATTTCCTCACTATCCTACTAGACTGGATACGTTGGGACAGGTAGTTTCACTTGAAGAAAGTACAAAATGTAACCTATAAAATACCTTCACAGTAAATCAGCATGTTATTTTCTGTTCCACTTTAAGCAGGTAAGTTGCTTGTGACATTAACCTTCTTTCAGGTAATAAATACTTACAGGGTTAAACCAGCTGCATGTCATCTAAGCTAGTGTATTTGCTGCTGTGTTGTGGTAGCCTGAAATCTCATCAATGGGAACAAGGGAATTAGGACATTATTTTCAAAGGCTTTGCAATCTCTTCCAGATGTGTCAAATACTGCGTTTCTTCCATGCTATTTCCTGTTAGCTTGGGCAGGAGCAGCTGCTTCCTTGGTTTGGGAACACCTAGCCAAGTCTGCCTCGTGCCTTAAAGCATGGAAAAAATTGTAGTGTCAGAGTGATTTGTTGTCTAAGCCTCCCAGAACCCTTACTCATCTGGGATTGCAGGCTTACTTGAAAAGTCATCTGCATGTGCTGTGCGCCAAGCTTTATCCAGTCATTTCTAAATAGCAGTACATTGCCTTGCCACCAATGGTTTTGCGTAACCTTGCCCTTAAAAAATCAGTTTTATAGTATTCTTAGACATTAATTATTTTAAAAAGTGGCCAAATTATTGCTTAATCAATTTAAGTGTGACACAAACATGCATTCACTGACCCAGTGCTAATCATATTATAAATGAATGGGTTTTACCAGTGAACTGCTTGAAGTTATTATTTCTAGTGCTGAGGTTTCTATATAAATTCCTCTCCCTATAACTTTTTTATCGCAATGCCTGACGAAGAGTCCTGCATTTTTGAAAGCTTGTATACTAAGTCACTGTTAGTCAAATAAACAGTTTTGCCATCTGTTGTTTCTTTCTCCATCAGCTCTTATCAGTTAGACTCACTAATAAGTCTGAGAATAGCATAGTAAACATTTACAGAGGGAGTTATTTTGTTTGAATAAAACATGCTATTTTATAAGAAAGTTTTATGCATTTTTACCTAACAGGTCTCAACAAACTCCAAGAGAGTTCTTTGTTGCAATACAAATGTTTCCAGCACATAAAGGGCTGTATCACCAAACAGCAAAATAAAGAAGTGTGCACTCTTGGGCTGGTGTGGTGGCTTGGAGGGCTGAGGTATCGTGTCTTACCTCCTGCTACACCGGTGACCCATGTGTGGTGGCGAACGCGGGTCACAGGCGGTCGGACAGGGAGGGAGAGAATCAAGTGTCTGGAGGACAGCTCTTCTCTCCTGGGGAGGGTGGCTTGCTGGTCCCACTTAATGACTGCCCCCAGGTGGAGGCCTGAGGGCAGAACTGCCAGGAAGATGCCAATGATGGGAGGGTGCTGTGGGACTCTGCAGCGTGCACATGCCTCCACGTGCGCTGACATGTATGCCCCAGCAACAAGGGAGGGAGGGGAAGAAATTGGAAAATATGGGAATGCTGGCAGGCTACATGAAGCCCAGACCATGGTCCTGACCCTCTGCTCAACCCCCGGCAAACTGGATTATGTGCACCGAGGGGATGGCCCTCCCCTCCCTGGGTCCTCCATGGGGAGAAATCTGTGGTGGAATTCATCAGGGAGGGGGTCAGAAGAGAGCAACACAGTCCTGGGATGCATGTGAGCCCTCCTGAAGGGAGAGACAAAGCCCACCTGCCAGCCGCCCTTGTGGGAGAAGAAACGGAAAAAAAAGTGTGCACTCTGGCAACTGGACGCAAAATGTAGAAGTCTGCAGAGCCACCAACCAGAACAACTGACCAAAATCTTAGTTCTCCTTACTCCTTCAAACAGTCTGACAGCATCCAACCTTTTTAAGCCTTATATTGCAATTTACTGGCAGTTACCTGTGCGCGAAGAACCCAGCTTCTCATATTTTGCTGTTTGATGAAGCAGGCAATATTTTTCCTCTTAGGACTGCCACTTCATGTGTAACTGTCATTGACCCTCAGAGGCCCAAGATGGAAGCTGACACAGGAAACATCCTAGAAATCAAAAATACAGTATGTTACAGCATGTTCTTGCTGATCTGCAAGATATAACATAGGGAATAATGGATGGGTAGTAGGTTATAACGAGGATTTTGCACCCCCACTCCAAGAAGTGTGTTGCCACATAAACCCCGAAAGCAAAGCTTGTGGGTTTTATTAAGGCATCCCACCCCGAGAGTGTGTGTAAAATCTGAGTTTTAAACCCCCTACCCATCCTTTATTTTGTATAATTGTTGGGGATCATTTTTTTGCCATAGCAATGATTCAAAATAAATGGATTTGTTTCGAGCTGTGGACCATTGGGATTTCAGCGTGGTCCATGGCGACTCGTAAAGAACTGTTTAGTTGTTTTTCTTCACCCTGACAATCTAGGTTTTCTGTGCCTAGTAATCTTTTTTTCCAAAAAAAGAAAAGAACTTACCACCAACTGTTTGTGTCAGGGAACTGGAGCTGGTGTGACGCTGAGGGGTGGGATGGCAGGGAATGGCACAGAGAAGAGGAAGACTGTGGCAGCCGCATGCACTGAACTAGGGAAACCGGGTGCGTGTTTGTCATCATAACCAGCTGATTATAACAACAAAATTACAACCCGGTTTCCTTATGGGAAAAAAACGCGAGCCAACTATTATAATTTCTATCTCTGACAAGCAACCAGATAGACAAGCTTGCCCTCTAGGTCACTAATGACGAAGGGTACATATGTTTGGAGGACTAAGAATCCTGGGTGCCAGGGTGGGGAACAGAATCTTTGATTGTGAATACACCCTAGAACTACTGTGGACATAGAGTGAGGATCAAAAACTGTGGGAGCTGTAACAACCTAAGTTTCACTTGACTCCTGAGGGAGTTGAAAACTGGGACAATTTTCCATTCTTTCAGAGCATATTGCACATTATCTTGAAGCACCAAAGGAAGATGTCCTATGCACCCCCATCCTGAAACTGGAGGACTTCCCCACCTACTCCTAGCTGAACTATTGCACTATTTTGCATTACAAAAAGTGCCTCAGAAATGTTGCAGGCTGATTGGTTGTCAGCATTTCTAGAACCTTACATTAAGGAGGACAGGAAATAAAATAAAAATAAACCATCAAAAAGAGTATTGTCTTAATTTCAAATAAAGTACTGTATGTGTGTTTCTGACATTAGAATTAATTTAAGTGTGTGTTTCTGCTCTTTATATTGGGCAGTATGTTAAAACTCACAATATGGCTGTTACTGTAGCTGCCCGTCTTTTTTTTTATCAATAAAACTTTATTGAATTTAAAAGTAAAACATAAACGTCATTACATCAACTAAATATATATCTTCATACTTACGGCAATACTAGGAGAATATATACAACTTAACAAAACGTAAGCAATCATTACGTTCCAGTTTTTACATCAGGAGTGTGAAGCTGCTAGTTACTTCCTGACATGCTCCTTTGTGCATTTGGCACCATCAGCTGGCCTTGTGAAATGTACATACAGTCTCATGCAGCTGTCAAAAGGTGACAACAACTAGGAAGTCGAGGAGTACACTGTTACTAACTCACTGGTTGGTAATCTGCTTAATGAAGAATAGCAGTATGAGTATGGTAAAATAGAAATTGGGGGGGGGGGGGTTCAGCAACCCTTACAAGCACTCATTTAAAAGTTATAAATCATATTTATGATTATGCACATATGCCTGTAATGGCTCCCCCCTCTTCAGTTTTAACATACTCATGCTGCCGGTCTTGAATATGCAGATTATATGTAGTTGCCGTTGACAAAAATGTGTGTGCCTGAGTGTCAGTGTCTGCATTCATGCAAGTTGCTAGATCACATACACCTTTGACTGATATACATGTTTTTAAGAAACCGATGACTCTTGCATTTAAGAGCTATTGATTATCATCTATGCTCAGGTAATAGCGAAATAACATAAATTAGCTGCTGTTTGCACTTACAGACTGCTTCTCTAAAACAGCAGTCTTTAATTACAGTATATTAGAGTCACAACTGACACCATATACAAGTATTTTACAGTCGTTAAAACTGATACTGCCTTCCCTGGTATCAGTCTGTATGTGGCAGAAACACAAATGAACACTGTTAGCTCTGCATAAGTATTTTGAAACCTATTGTTAAACACTGTTCTAGTAATTGATCCAGTACTTTCATTCATACACTTTGGATATCTATATCTCTATATCTATATCTATCTATCTATATATATCTATATATAATCTACTTATGTTATATTTGCCATTCGTGATCTTGATGCAGCAGTTGCTAATTTAAAATCCATTTGTGCAGACAATACAAGTATGGCTTACTAATTAGCTGCATGGACTGTCTTGAACAGGACACTAATGTCTGTAAGGAGAAAATTTCTAAGTTAAGGACCACTAAAGCAGACATGGGCAGTGAGATTTAAGAGCGAGCACTCTTGTAGCCACTAATACATGTGACTGTATAGTTATCCATTGTAAACTTGGAACCGTGGAGAACTCAGATATAAAATCTTAAGGTGTGTGTAGGTTTTCTTTGTGTAGCAGACTCAGATTTTTAAAATGCCAGAGACTTATTAGATGTCTTTATTAATGCATTAGAACTGCCTCCTGACAATTTACCTTTGGTTGTGTGTGCTTACCAGGCAACTTCAGTGATGGTACTGCAACAAAAGAAACAGCCCCGCTCATGAAGCTGAAAATCTACATTCTGTTACACAAAGTGAAAGGCACATCTCTATTTCAAATACAGTTTTTTGCAAGCATTTACTGAGATGAGTGATGTTAACACATGTATAACTAAACGACTGAGTCAAGTTCACTTTTTTCCCATGATTCAGCTTAATACTGCAACTGCATGGAATACACAAACGGGGACATAATCAAACTTCACTACTTCTGTTCAGTCTCTTCGTGCAGATTTGGAATGCTGGATCTTCCTGGACTGAAAGTCTTTACCATTTATTCATACTTCTGGGTTCCAGCTGAAGGCGCTAGGACCCTGTGGGAGCCAACAGTCTTCAGGAGGTCTGGCACTGTGGTAGGACCAGCATGCATGGCACCATGAGATTAGCTTTCACCTGAGTAGGCTACCTTGGCGTCTACCCTCCAACTGCCTTAGTTCCTTTTTTTTCCGCTGTTAGGTGCGCTTCAGTGATGATGTCACTCGCCCACCAGGAGACAAAACCTCACATCTATACAACAGCAGCTTTAGTCGTTCAGTTAATTTTTAGCATCATCGTTCTTCATTATTTAAAAAAAAAAAAGAAGCTGTTTTTTCTCTCAGCCTTGCCCATTGATGGAGTCGACCATGACTGGTATCAGTGACAGTAGGGATGCTTCATTGGAAGGCTGCTCTAGCAGCGGGACTGTGTCCAGTCCGACACCCTCTCCAAAGGGGGTGGGGGTCTGACCATGGGCAGTCTGGTGTCTGGGTGGAAAGACAGTCCTCCTGTAGGCACAAAAAGAAGTAGACTCATTCCCAATCCAGGTTTTGGTCCCGGCACTGCTCGGCCTTGAGCTCTTCCTCTTCCCAGCAGAAGAAGAAGAACCGGTACTGCCTGGATTCTTGACACTGGAGCCCCTCCCTGTCCTCTTGTGGGGTTTCTGGTGGGCAGTTTCATTACTGGGCTGCTGTTATGGAGCAGTGGGTACAGTGTCTGTCTCATTTGCACTTTCCAGCAGACCCGGTTATGGGGCCCTTGGGCCTTGGAGCTACTGGGTCGCTGCTGGGACCTTTGGGGCAGGATGTGCATTTGGCACTGGCGAAGGAAACTCTTCCCTCTTTGGTACTGGCACCATTGACACTGGTTCCACTTGCCTGTCCCCACACTGTTTCCATGCAGGGGCCGGCACAGGTACTACTCCCTTCCCCCTCTTTTTCCAGGTCTGGCAGGCTTTCCTTGGTGCCGTTGCCAGGATCCTCAGTTCCACATATGGTGTTGGGATCTTGAGTGCCATGTACGGCATCAGGATCTTTGGTGCTGCATGCAGTGTTGGGATCTTCGGTGCTGCATGCAGTGCAGGGGGTCTTTGGTGCCATGTGCAGCGCCATGTGCTTTAGTGCCATGTGTGGTGGCAGGGTCTTCTGTGCCATGTGTGGTGTCTGGACCTTTGGTGCTGCACGTGGTGCTGGGGTGCTGGGGTACTTGGCGCCAGGTCCAACATCAGTCTCGGTGTCGCCTGTCTATCCCTTGCCTAAGCTGGGATGTGGCCTGGCAGGGGCAACTCCTGATTTATCCAAGGTGGATGTGGAACAGGATGAGTCCAATCCTGATTTATTTCTGAAAACAGGGATGAGGACTCATTCTACAGCTTGGATGAGAAACCCTCCCTCCCAGCTGAACCTCTGGTTGAAGACCACTCCTTCCAGTCTTTTCTTAGAAACTTGGGAGAAATCCTGGCTCTTTAGACTTCTTCTGTGGACCCAGGAAGGCTTTTATGCCTCAAGTTTCTTCATATTCCTAATGTTCCAAAGAGCCTTACGCCTCTTGTTCCCCCCCCCCTTTGAGACTTTGATGCAAACAGTGTGGGAGAGGCCTGTTCTCATTCCTTCTGTGGCCAAATCCATAGTCAGGAAGTATGTCCTTGCCAAGGAGAGACCTTTCTTCACATCACAACCCATCGCAGATGCTTTGGTTGTCCTTGCTGGGAATGACAAGGCTGTTCTCCCTCAGGAGACTTCAGTGCATCCTATCAGTGAGGAATCTCATAAAACTGATACCTTGGGGAAATGAGCATTTACAGCCGCAACCCTGGGCATGCGCATCACCAGTTATCAGGGGTATTTCTCCCAATATAACATAGAAACATAGAAACATAGAATTTGACGGCAGATAAGGACCGCTTGGCCCACTCAGTCTGCCCATTTCCCTACCTACTGGATAAGCTGCAGATCCTAGTTAACCAGCAGCCTACTTCTTCCTACCCCATCCCCTAGAATTGCCTTATGACTGTCCCATGCATGCTTGAATTCCACCACTGATTTTGACTCCACAACCTCCTCTGGAAGGCCATTCCATGCATCCACAACCCTCTCTGTGAAAAAATACATCCTTTGGAACTCTCTCAGATCTCTAGTAGAGAATCTCCTGGAGTCCGACTCCAGAATGGAGCTTCGAAGACTATTACCCGGGGCATAGAATCCAATAGCCATCAGCTCAAAGCTTCTCTGGATGCCTACAACATTGCTGCCAGGGCAGCTGCTGCTGGAATCTGTTTCAGATGGCACTCCTGGCTCAGAACATCAGGATTCTCTTCTGATGCTCAACAACATATCATGAATGTTCCTTTCGATGGCACTTACCTGTTTGGCCCTCAGAGCAAGCACTAGAAGGACATTCAGAAAACCAGGACTGCTATTAAAATGGCCAGGGTGGCTCCTTCAGCTCCCCAAAAGGGTAGCCACCATTAGCCTTTTTGCAACAGGCAGTCCTTTCAAGAAAGAGGCTGAAGAGCCACAGGCAGACACCAGCCTCCTCAGCTGCAAAAGAAAATACAGCAGAAGATGCAAGGGCCAAAAGCACCCAGCGCCACCCTCTGAGATGTTGGCACAGGTCTCACTTCAGCTGCCCGAGGTGGACCTCTCCTCAGCAGTGCGTGGTCATCTGACTCAGTTCTACAGGCAATGGCAGTCTATCACAACAGACAGATGGGTCCTCTGGATTATCCAGGAAAGGTAATCTCTCATCCTTTTGGAGATTCCCCCCCCAATTGTCCACCCAAGCAGCAGCACAGTCTCTCCCCCACAGAGTCAGACCTTCTCACTTCAGAGATTCGGGACCTCCTTCGAAGCAGGGCTATCAAAGTAGTTCCCTGTGAGGAACAGAACACAGGGTTCTACTCCCATTACCTTCTGGTTGCAAAGAAAACAGGTGACATGTGCCCCATTCTCAACCTCAGAAAGCTGAACAAGTTTTTGTTCCAGGAAAAGTTCAAGATGATCTCCTTGGGGACAGTCCTACCACTTCTCCAACAGCATGACTGGCTGGCATCCTTGGATATGCAGGATGCCTACCAGCATGTTCCAGTGCACCCCAAGCCACTGCAAGTACCTCTGTTTTGTGGCTTTGGTTCAGCATTACCAATTCAGAGTCCTGCCCTTTGGGCTCTCCTTGGCACCTCGAGTTTTTAGAAAGTGTTTCACAGTTCTTGCTCCACACCTCAGAAAACTTGGTGCTGAAGTCTTCCCATACCTAGATGATTGGCTTTTGGCAAGTCTGTCAATGCAGGAGACACAAAAGGCAGTCTCCACATCATCTCAGTTCCCCACCTCCATGGGGATTCTGCTGAACCTGGAAAAGTCACAATTTCAAGCCTCTTAGCAGCTCCTCTTCAAAGGGGCCTTCCTAGACACTTCCAAGGTGAGGGCACTTCTTGCAGAGGACAGGAAGAATGACATTCTCCAGATGGCTCACTACATCAGGGAGAACACTTCAATATGAGCTCATTCGATGCATTGAATGTCAGGCCTCATGGCCTCATCTGTATTCATGGTACCTCTAGCTTAGCTACATATGTGAACCACCCAGTTGATGCTCAGCATGCAGTGGTCTCCAGTTGCACAACCACAGTCTTACCCCATCAAGGTAACAGAGCTTCTGAGGAGATCACTTTGCATGGTGGATTCAGGAGAACAATCTTCTTCAAGGTTTCCCCTTTGCCTCACCGGAGTCTCAAATTACCATCACCACGGATACATCTCTGCTTGGCTGGGGGACTCATTGCCAGGATTTCCACACTCAAGGAGTGTGGACCCAGGAAGAGTCTCATCTACACATCAATGTTCTAGAGATGAGAGTGGTCCTGTACACTGTTTGAATCCTAGAGGAAGTCCTCTGTCACAGAATAATTCTTCTTCAGACAGACAACAAGGCTGTGATGTACTACATCAACAAACAGGGTAGGGTGAACTCCTACCCCTTGTGCAGGGAAGCCATGAGGGTATGGGAATGATGCCTTGAACACAACTTTCTGATTCAGGCAGTCTGTTTGCCAGGAACTCAAAACAATCTGGTGGATCACCTCAGCAGGACAGAGGGGCAGACCCTCACGAGTGATCTCTTGCGCCAGATGTTGTGCAATCACTCTTCGACAAGTGGGGCAGTCTGGACGTGGACCTTTTTGTGTCCCCACTCAATGCAAAACTGCCTCTATCCTGCTCCAGAAATCCAGAACCTGGAATTTTTTGTCAGGATGCATTCAGATTGCAGTGGACAAGATGCTTTCTGTACACATTTCTTCCTCTACCCTAATTCAGAGGATGCTGCTCAGATTAGAGGCACGGGGGCAAGATGATTCTAATTGTACCATACTGGCCTTGACAGATGTGGTTTCCATTGATCAACAAGTTGCCAGAGGCTCCTCTGAGAACTGCCTCCTGACACAGGGACCCCTGGTCCATCCCAACCTGCACTTCCTTCATCTCCATGCCTGGCTTCTAAGGAGATAGAAGTGGGCAGGTTCAAGGTTTCTCAGAGAATCTCACAGGTTCTATTGGTGGCACGTAAGCCTTCCACCAGGAAGACTTACACTGCTAAATGAAAGTGTTTCTTGCTGTGGTGTGCTAAGATCTCTTTAGTTCCAGTCCAGTGCCCAACAAATAAAGTGTTGGAGTACGTGTTAGACCTTTTGGATGCAGGACTGCAGTTTTCATTAGTAGGTACACCTCTGCACACTTTCTGCCTATCATGAGCCAGTCCAGAATATGTCTCTGGCTCAGCTGCCTTTGTTCAAGAGATCCCTCAAAGGCATTCTGCACTCCAGGCCCCCGGTTAGGAAGCCAGTTGCCTGGGATATTAATCTCATGCTGGAAATGCTCACTTGTAAACCCTTTGAGCCTCTAGCCATATGTGATTTGAAGTTTCTGACCTGGAAGACCGCCTTTCTGGTGGCTGTCATGGGCTCACCCCTAGGCACAGCTGGATTCCCTACTCTCAGGAGACCCCCCCCTTTGATGAACCTTGTGACTTTGTCAAGAAGGAGATCTTTCCCTCCTTCTGTCCAAAGAGCCTTTTTTCCTAAAATTCTGTAGTTAGTAGTCGAGCAGTCCTACTAAAATGAGGCACCAGTCTGACAATACCTTTTCCCTTAAAATGTTATACCACACAAATTAAAACCCGGTAGAGTTGATAAGAAAATCATAAAAAGTTTACTTAAAGAAAGAAAACACATTCAAATATTCTACACAATTTAGGGTATTGGGTTGCAGACAACATTGTTAAAAAATGTGTAATTAAACAATAAACCTACATGCTTTGAATGCTAAAATGTTCTACCTTATTGGTGTTTAGAGTCCAAGGTATGAAAAGTCCCATCTGCCAGAAAACTTCAAGTTTTCTGAAAAGAGTTCTCAGAAAGTTCAGCAAGATACTGTAAGTTAGTCTCTGAATTTCTTCTTCAGCACAATTCAGGGTTTTTCAGAGAAAAGCTCCTATCCCAAGAGTTTTTCTCTGTTTCTTCAGTGAGGCAAGGTTCTCCTCACTAATCAGTAGTTCTTTTTCAGCAGAACTATCCCGAGCTAACACTTGGCAAAATTAAACCAAAAAGCCAAAAGCACTGTTTTCTGTCTGTATTCCTTTTTCATGCCTCAAGTGATGTCATTGTAGCCTGCACTTTGATTGGTTGGCTATTTAGGTTGGGATATTTCAGGAGTTCGCCCTTTTTCCTGGCGGGCTCTGTCTCGCTCCACCCTAGTTTCTCCAGAGTATAAAATACCAGAAAACTTGTCCTCCCTGCTGTGGTCCAACAAGCTTAGTTTAGCATGTTGACCTGCTGCTGAACAGTTTCTGGTAAAAGACATTCTGCCATTTGATCTCGGGAAGCCCACAACATACAGTACAGAAAGATCCCAGATGTCACATCACCATTCTCCTGGTTGTGAGGTCTGAACATTCAAACACAAATGACGTTTTAAATGATTAATTTAAGCCAGTTCCTGGCTTCCAGTGCTTTCATATATAAACCTGTCTGAGGGCTAGACCCAACACTCAGTTGAAAAAAAAATCTTTCCCCGTGTTTTTTTTTTTTCATAAGATGCTTAAAGGGCCAGTGGCTTCATTTTTAAATACAGCCATGTATATATACCATATCTGAACAGTACAAATATGTATGGATCTGTCTCATCACAGTGGCCATCACTTCCACTCCCAGGGTCTCTGAAATGCATGCCTTGGTCACGGACCCTCCATATACTGTCTTTCATAAAGACAAGGTGGTTCTCAGTACTCACCCTAAATTCTTACCCACCTCAACCAGCCATTGGTTCTCCCTACTTATTTCTCCAATTTCCAAAATGAAGGAGAAAGCACTCTTCATTCCCTGGATGTTAAGAGAGCCTTACAATTCTACATCGATAGGACTGGGGACATCCATCAAATGAAGCAACTCTTTGTGTCCTTCAATGCAGCCTAGCTGGCTCAGCCGGTATCCATAAGGTGTATCTCTGCTTGGATAGTGGCATGCCTTTACCATTGCCATTGCTATTCTGTGATGCAGGTCAAGTTGGAAGGCCAGGTACGCAACCACTTGACTAGAGCAGTAGCTGCATCCTTGGCAGATATACGCTTTGTTCCCATTGATGATATTTGCAAAGTGGCTACTTGGAGCTCAGTGCACACCTTTGTGAAGCACTACACTCTAGATGTCCATACCAGACAGCATGCTTCCTTTGTCAGGACAATCCTTAATGCAGTTCTGTCCTGAGTAAGCTCTGTCTTCTGCTGCCCTGCTCAGGGGATTGGTTTAGCTTGGTACTCTAACCCAGAAGCATGAATAAATGGTGAAGATTTTCAGTCCAGGAAGATAAGAAAATTATGTACCTACCGTAATTCTTGATCATCTTGGACAAGTCTTCGCCCTTTATTCATATGCCCATCCACCACCCCCTTGGCTCACTCATTCTGTTCCTGGTCTTCACTCCCTCATTTGGCTGGGCTGTGAAGACATTGTTTTAAATTGACCATTTTCATATGGATCAAAGAGGGCTATCTTATGCCCTTGTTAGGTTAAATGTTTAGTTTTATTTATGCTGCACCTCCCTGGTAAAAAAAGGTACTGAGGTGGTCGAAGAGTCGACACCGAGGTGGCCTACACAGGTGAAGGCTAATCTTACAGGGCTGTGCATGCGCAGTCCTACCACAGCGCTGGCCCTCCTGAAGATTTTTGGCTCCTGCAGGGTCCTAGCACATCTGGCTTGAATCCAGAAGTATGAATAAATGGTGAAGACTTGTCCAAGAAGATCAAGAATTACGGTAGGTATGTAATTTTCATTTTTCATAACAGTACACACTGAAAGGATTAGGCAGACTAGTAGCTAAAAAAAGAACAAATGACACCCAGTTTGATAGAAAATGTGTTTGTTTTGATGTTTTTATGGATAAAGCACCATTAGAAGTACATAATTGAATTCCTGTCCCCTTTAATATTTTTTACACTGTCTTGTACCTGGCCGGATTCTTCAATTCCTGACTCTGAAATCAATCTGCCAGACTACATGGTGTTTCGGTCTGACAATAACAGACACACAGACATGGTGAGGATTCTGCTCTTTTTGTTCATTCCTCTATTCCATGTTCCTTTGTTAACTCTGATACTATGGGTGATTTGTTAAATGTTGTTTTTGTTTCTTTAAAGCTTCCAGGCAGAGAAGTGCTGGTTGGCAGTATTTATTGTCCTCCAAAGTTGAAAACAACCACATTTTCAAATCTGAAATCTTTAATCAGTTCCATTGGGGATTTTCCATATTCTTTTCCTCTGGGGGACTTCAATACAAATTGGTCCTCAAGTAGAGGTCTTAAATTAAAATCTCAAATTGCCATATTAGGTTCATAAACAGGTTTTGGATTATTTAAATACTCACCAAGTTCTTTCTGTTGCACAGTCTGGTTTTAGGCCTCATCATTCAACCCAAACTGCTTTAACTGACTTTCATGACTCCATTTCTGCAGCTTTGGACAAGGGCCACTGAGTAGGCACTGTTTTCATCAACTTGGCCAAAGCTTTTGATGTTATTAATCATCAGTTACTCTTAGCATGGCTACATTTTTACGGGTTTTCTTCTAACACTGTTTCTTGGTTTTCCTCTTATCTTCATGGGAGATCTCAGTCTGTTCTATAGGATAGGTGTCTGTCTACTTCTCTTTCTATATTTACAGGGGCACCTCAGGGGTCTATTCTTGGTCCTGTTCTTTTAAATTTGTTTGTGGATCCCCTGCTTTCTGTAGTCAACAAATGTGCAATTCATCTATATGCCGACGATACTGTTCTTTTTTCAACCATAACAATCTCACATCTTTAACAAATACTCTTCAGGCAGACTTTGATAGAATTGTTCAATGGTTTCTTACTAATCTTTTGCTAATAAATAATAAAAAACTGAAGCAATGTTATTTGTGTCCCAGTTTAATATTAATCAAGCACGTTCTGATTTTTCCATCACCTTAAATGGTGACCCTTAACAGTCTGTACACAAATTTAAGTACCTTAGCCTTACATTTGATCCTACTTTAACATTCAAATCCATATAGATTCCATTATTATAAGGACTCAGCTGTGCCTGGGAAGCTTAAAATGGGACAGGCACTGTCTGTCATTTTTGAACCATAAATTAATTGTCAGGCAATTTTGCCCATTCTAGATTATGGTGAAACAATTTATTAAAACGCAAATGCCTCAAACCTTTTTTTAGTTGATTCTGTCTTTTACCAGCATTTATGTTTCATCCTAAATTTGAAAAGGACCGAGCACCACTGTACATTACTCACCCAATTAACTCGGTTATCTCCTTCATCCCGACATACCTCTCATTGGGATAACCTTGATTTATAAAACTGTAAATCGTCATACTCCATCATATTTATCAGATAGACTAATTGTTTCTACCCATAGTCATAATCTTAGAGATGTCCTAAATTGAGGGCTAGTCCTACCTAGAGTTAAAACACACTTTGGAAGAAATTGCTTTTCATATGATGCCCCTTCTCTTGGAGCAAACTTCCTCCTTCATAATTCATGTTCCCCTGAATGTTTTGAAACAAAACTTGAAGATGATGCTCTTACAGGAACAACTTAATTGTAGCTTTTACCTAATTGTACATGATATAACAATGGACTTCTTATTATTGTATTTGTTGGCTTGTTTTGATAATGTACGTTTGTATTTATTGCTTATGTACTTGATTGTTTTAAGTATGTGATTGTGTCTTGTAATGCTGTACAATATGGCTTGGGACGTTATGTAAATGAGACCAGTTTCTCATGGAACTTATCCTGTAAATTATTAAACTTTTAAATAAAAAAAAAATGTACAGCCTAATCAGCATGGCATATAAATGCTTCTTGTCAGCAATCCATCCTCTAGTACTGTTGAATGACTGGAATAATGAATTCTGATTCTGAATCAGCATTCTTAAACAGCTGGTGGATGAACTATTTAATTAAAGATCTCCCTCCTGTCTAGCCATCATGTTGAGCAGCAGCACTTCAGTGAAGCTCCTGCGAGGCAATCATAAATGTACCAAAAATAACGCGAAACACTTCAGATTTCTGGAAAACAATGACAGATTCCAGAAGATATGACTGTTTAGCACATTTTGGTGCCAAACGTGACAGGTTTTGACCATGAAAAACCTGAGAAAGAATATAGCTTGGCAGCAGGGTACCAGCCATGTGGTGCCTGCCTGAATGCAGGTAAGCCTTTTGGATCAGCTGTCCCTGTGGACCGCAATAGCAGAGCCTTAGAAGCGCTTGAAAATACTGTGGCAAAGCTCTGTTCCTCTATAACCATAGTGAACAAAAAGTTAGACTTAATCATGATGAAACTTCCCACTATTAAACAAACCATTGATTCCATCATACTCAACACAGATGAGGCTACTAAACATGTAGACAAAGCCCTGGCAGTTGCCGATACATTGGTGAGAAAGAATACTCACTTAAGGATCCACCTGGAAAACTGAAAATTGATGAGAGTGAGAATTTACAACTTCTAGGTTTGCCAGTGAGACTGAAAGGCAGTGATACATTTTGATTTATGGAGAACTGGCAAAAGACTGAGCTGCAGCTCCAGGAGCCCCCTCAGCTTGAGCAGACCTATAGAGTTATATTAAGGAGCGCACTGGCATGAACTGAGTACTCTAGGACAATCCTGCTATCCTTTCTTGTCAGTGAGGGACAAAGACCGGGTCTTTCTCACAGCAAAAAGAGCCTCAGTATCTGTGGCTTGGCACAAGGTGCTGTTTTTTCCGGACTGGTCATATGTGATGAGACAGCGGCATAAGGTGTTTGAGGGGGTGAAAAAAGAACTACACCAATGGAAAATTCCATTTTGCTTACTGCCACCTACTCATCTTCACTTAACAATCCAGAAGAAGCCTCATTCCTTTTTTGACCCTAAGGAAATGATTAAATTGCTTGAACAGCTGGACAAATCTGCGGCCACTTCTCAGGACCGTGAGGCAACTGCCAAGTTAGAGGCAGAGATTGATTTAGAAGATGACACTTTAAATTGACATGTACTGAATTAGTCTATTTAGCTTTCTTATTCTGATTGTTTTCCCTAATGTCTCCACTCACATTTGACTGCATTCTTCTCAGTAGTTGAGCCTGAATATAACTGTATAAGCGCCGGTAACTCCATAGTTGGGTGTGTGTGTGTTTGTGTGTGTGTGTGTGTGTATGTGTGTGGGTAAGTAAAACTTATTTTCTCTTTCAGTATCATAAGGGCGCCTCTAAAGCTTCATATAACAGAAGAGGAGAGACTGTTAACATTAGGACATTGCTAATGTGCTGAATTTTCAATATGGTGCTGATGGGGAGATACCACTTTGTGCCAGTTTTCTCATGGACAGACTTTGTGTGATGCAAATCAGCGAGGTGCTCAAAAGACATACTCGAGTGGCAAACCCTTGAACTGTGAGGTAAAGGTATCTTTATCTTAATCACTGCCAAGAATAGAATGTTGAATTTGGGACTTTACTGCAGTATTATGGCCCCTGGACTATTTTGGGGAATGTGGGGAGCACTCATTGTGTTGAGTTTCATGGTGAACTGTTTGGTATCATTCATCAGTTTCTGCAGTTTACTAGCTACAAAAGTTTATACAGGGGCTTGGGGTTCAAATATTGACACAGGGGAAATATCAGTGTTAACTGGGTATTATTAGTCTAACGGGATTAAACAGTTACATTTTAGTCTCTTGAAATCTAATGAATTAATCATCCAAGCATTTGATGGCATATTAGCCTATTGATGACATTTATTTTGTTTCCTGTAATAGCGCTAGCTATAAGGTATTCCTCCCAGTCTAGTACCAAAGGTAATCTGTGCAGTGGGCCACCATTGTATTACTGTGTTTTATTTGTAGTGTGTATTATATTGCCAGAAAATATTTGTAATGCCTTTTTATGAAAAATCAGTAAAAAGACATTTTAAAAATCTTCCTCTCAATGAGGAAAATATTAAAGTGGTACACTTGTAACGCTTTTCTTTTGGAATAAGTATTACAGTAGTAATAATGCATTCCCAGGAGTTAGATTAACAGTAAGTTAACCACACCCTAGGGGCAGTATGGCACATGACTATGCCTTCTGCCACATTACATCCTTAAGGGTTGTCTGATGGACTGTTACTTTAGCCCCGGTCGCGCCTTATTGTTTAAAACAACAAATTTCTTCAAGTTGGTAGAGAAAGAGCCCCTATTAAATGATATCCTAATAGTTTGGGATTTTTCAGTGGAATTTCCAAAAAGAAGAAATTGCTTGTTAAGGTGTAGAATAAGCTACAGGACAGGGGCACCACCTTTAATATGCAATACCCTATGACATTCCTGAGAATGCACATTGGGTCCTAGTACAACTTTGATATTTTATGGGTACTTGGGACTTCATATTGTGCTCTTGCCCAGGGCTGGGGAGGCCAGATTCTGCTGAGAAAGGAAGGCTGCAAGATCAGCATTGGGAAAACTGCTTGAGTAGCCAGCAACATCCGCCCCAAGCCACAAAGGGTGCAGACTAATAAGTTTGTGCCACTGGCTTCCAACCATCCCATCCCCAAAAGAATGAGCTGATAACCAAATTTATATTTGGTGAAAGTGCAGAAATTCTGCACTTCGTAATGTGCCGGCGGGAAGATAGACGAGGTTGGTATTGACTGGAGTTGGTAAGTGATGGTGAAGGAGTGGCCTTTACCCTCCTTTCTAGCCTGCTAACCCCCCATACCAATGACTCAAAGTGTCTTTGACAGAAGTGTCAAAGCCAAACCAAAGGCAGGAGATCTGAATCAAAGCTGAACCAAATCTGCTAATTTTCACATTCACGCATCCTTAGTCTCCAAGGCATGGGCTGTTCAACACAGCCATCAGAAGGAGCTGGGAGGGTCAATGGGTCATATTTGTCCTTCAGATCTCATGACTAGAGAAGAAGCAGAGGCTTCTCTGCTGGTTCCAACTCAATGAGCCAGTATAGCACCCATCCTCAGAGTCTAGGAACTAAGCCTGAAGATGATCCTGCAATTCTACAGACCACTGTAAAAGAAGGCTAGGAATAGATGTCCTGGGCAGCTGTTGTTGGGAAACAACCAGTCAGATGAACTACATACAGGACAACAAAACCCATTAGTGCTGCTGTTTTCAATCCCAATGTGACTGTTATGGACTGATCCTGAGGTGTGTCAGCACTGGGGCAACCTTAAACTATGCAGACAGCCAGCTACAGTATACTGTTTCTCATTTTACCACCATGTTACTCAGCATTTGAAGTATGGTTGTAGTTAGACTATGTGATGCAAGTCCAATTGCTGAATAGAACTGATGATGGGGAAAGAATATGGGAAGGGGAGAAAGCATGGGAAGGAGTTAGGATGCCTTGGGTTGTGCCTCTGACCATTGGTTCTAGAGTAATTTTTCCATACACCACTGAATGCACAGGATGGTGTTTAGTCCTGGAAAGTGCACCAAGTGATCCAGCTCTGTATATCTCTTCCCACCATTTCATTGGACCCTGACATCACAGTGATTACTGACATTTCTGATCTTTCTTTACTATTGCTGTGATCCAATATCAGGGTCTGGAATGGATAATTATGGACTAGGAGAGGGTAGACAAGGGAGGGGGCAGTTGAAAATTATGAACCCATCATGTTCCGAATTGCTCTCATCATGACAGAGTGCACTTGTACTGCTTGTCCTTATAGCTGTTCCAGTCTGCAGCAAAATTCGTGCTCAACCCCATTGTCTGCTTCAGGTTCCAGGAACTGTCATCCCTACACCATCTGACCATAAGACCTGGAAAGTTTCTGAAACCCGCTGGCCCCACACTGCTTCTGGCCTGTGTCACAGGGGTGTGTCATCCACACAGACCATATGTCTGCCAGTGGACTGCATGCCACTCTGTCAGTACCTTACTGAGCCACCGGACTTCCACTCCATGGGCTGGCACATGGCATGTGTGACACCCAGTATTAACAGTGCACACCTGCCCTGGGCTGGGTCCACATCTATGATCTTGGTGTCCCACTCCCTCCCCGTGTGCATGTATGGTGCTGCTATTGGGCTGCAGGTGTCTGTGTGGTGATCCCACAGCACCGTGGACAATACAGTGTCATAGATGCACACCATGGGTGGTACTGGGGGCTGCTGCCTGCCCCAGTTGCAGTGGCATTGTGTGGCATGCTGAAGTGCAACAATGCAGTGCCCACATTGTGGGCACCGTGGTGGGCCAGGGCTGGTGTGTGTGTGGGACCTGCTGGACCTTGTGGAGTGTGCATTATCCTTTCAGGCAGTGGCATGTAGTACCCGACAACACAGCTTCATGGGGTAATGGACCCCCAGGTCTGTCAGGCATCCAGTGGAGGTGGCCGTGCTCCCTGTTCCTGTGGGGCTGTGTTGGCAGGCACAGTCCATGTCCTGTGCACATCACCTCGCCATGCCAGCTGCTGCACCGGGGGCTGGCCACTTTTGGCCTGGGGCCGGCCCCCCAGGAGTTTTACCTGACTGCATTAGCATGAACAGTGTGCTGCCCATGTGCCCACTAGAGACCTTCTGAACTGGGTGTTGTCCCCCCTGTCTCCAGAAGGGGGGACCACCTGTGCCATTCCCTGTTTGGCGGAGTTGTGCTGGTGGTTGCCTCAGCACCATAGGGACCTACCAGGCCACTGACAAGTATACCAGTGACCACACACCCCTGGCTGGTGACCCCCCCTCTCAGGTGCTCTGGCAGCCCAGGAATATCATCCCATTCTGCCTGCAGCAGTTTTGTTTACCACTTTGGCAGTGGTGCAGAGTGATTTCACTACACTGTCACAGATCACTCCACTACAGTGGCATGCTCCATGCCCCACCACAACTTGCTGCCGTTCGCTCCCCACCCTGTCCATTGCTGCTGTGTCTGTCCTGTGTATGAGTGTGTCACCTCCCTTGGTGCTTCACAGTGGCCATGGCCAGCCTGCCCAGTGCACCATAGGTGGCTTTCATGTTTCAGACCCCCTCCACAGCTATGGGCTGTCCATGCAGCTTACCACCCAGCTGTACTGTGGTCAACTTACACCTTATGGCAGACAGTGTCTTGGTGCCACTGCATCCACCTGTGCCACACATGTGTCAGTACCATACTGCTGCAGTGCATACATGCCAGATCTGGGTGACTGTGACACTGCTTGGTGACCTCTGTGTCCTGGCTGTGCATACTTCCCATGTGCCATTCTAGGCCTGCCACAGCTGCCACACTGGGGGAGGGAGTGGATGGAGGGGGTTTCAGCCAGGCCTCACAATGCCTCCTGGCCCCACAGCTCTGTGCTGTCCTGTGATGGTGCAGTGCTCAACATATACCACAAATTGTGGTCTCATACACATCATATACTGTTGCCCTGTCCAGCCATGACCACTGCATCCTTGGCTATCAGCCCTTCATGGCACCAGCCAGGAAGCCCCATTCTCATACAGTGGCAATCATATGCATGGGTAGCAGCAACACATGTCCACATGTCAGGGTGTCATGGGCTGTCTCCAGCCAATAGGGGGGCAGTGTGTCTGTTTCCCCATTGTACCATGCTGTTGTCTGTGCTGGGTAGGCGGGTTCTCATGGTTGTGTGTGCTAGCATAACCTACATGGTCCACTGTGTCTGCACTGTTCACTTACTACATATTCTTTCTGTCTGTAGGTGACCACAGAACAGTGGCCAGATCCTGGCAGCTGGAGGTGTACGAGGGCCAGGATGATCTTCCCCAATTGATCATATGCCAACAGCAGCTCATTCTGAGGCTGGAGGCTGTGGAGGAGGCCACACATTGACAACTTGAGGATGATAGCATGCAACACTCAGCCATCACCTCTACCTGCACCATAGCTCATCTTCAGTTTCTATACCCCATGCCCACCTTCCCATCCTCTCCCCTGTCTGTGTGACATGTTTCCACCCCCTTTTTTATTGTTCTTATTGTGATGCTGTACCCTGTTGATTATTTTGTACAGTAAAGTTTATATTTTTCTACAGATGCTCCTTTGTCCTGTGTATTTTGTTTTCCTGTATGACCTTTGTACTATGGTTCTACATGGTGCCCACCCATGACAGCCCCAGTGGAATGCATCCTTCCCCACCCTCTGCCAGGGCTTTACCCTGGTGGCCCTGCTGTTGTCTGTCATAGATCCCCAACATGTCCATAATTCTTCATCTGGCAGACATGGGGCCTTGTTGGCAGTCACCTTGCATTCCACAGGTATCATTTTGCACATCACTACCTTGGGACAGGCCACCTCCTGGCTGTTCCTGTGAGTAGCTGTACTACTATATGTGTTGTTCAGGCTACATCCCTCATGTGGCACTCAATTATGTTGTGTGCATGTGGGCATCAATGTCTTTTGTCCCCTGTCTGTTGGTGCCATGTGCTGTTTTGTGGGCATTCACATGCTCCATGTTGGGGGTTTCCTGAGTCCCTGGCTGCAGCACTGAGCTCCCATGGCAGACTACACTACCCCCTGTGCTATATTCAGTGCTTGCATTGTTTGTGATGTGCCCCAGCCTGTGGCTTGCATGATGGCCACAGTGCCCTATATTTAGAGGTCTTTGCGCTGGCGCTATGCTTTTGAATATAGCAGGCTGTGGGCTTTGTGCAAGCGGAGTCTGCTGCACAGCACAAATTTTGCTCAGTGGCTAAAGCAAACAGGATGTTGAGATGCAGATCAAGGAGGGTCACTAACAGAAAAAGGAGGCCATCATATGACTGTACAGCGCTATGGTACATCCATAACTGGAGTACTGTGTGTAGTATTGGAGTCTCTACCTAAAGAAGGGCACAAAACTACTTGAATTAGTGTGGGAAAAGAGCTAAAAAGATGGTACAAGGTCAGCACAAGGTCCCATATGAAGAAAGGCCAAGGAATCTAAATGTATTCACTTGGTGGGGGCTGGGGTGGCATGACAGAAACTTTCAAGTACATCAAAGAAATTAACAAGGTTGAGAAAAGGGATCTCTTTAGCTCAAGTGAAAAGAAAAACACCTGGAGGCACAGTTACAAACTTGTGGGTAGAAGATAAAAGAAGGAGGTCAGAAGACATTGCTTTATGGAAAAGGTTATAGCAGGGTGGAATGAACTTCCAAATGATGTTGTAAATCAGAACACAGTAGGGGGCTTCAAGAGAGGTTGGGGTAGGGTCAAGGGATGGGTGAGAGGGCAAGGGGATGGAGGGCAGGGCATTTTGTAATGTAAGTTCATGTGCCTCTGAAATGAGCTGACTTAGTAGACCAAGTGGTTTTCTTCTGCTGGCCTTTGTATTTTCATATGTTTGCATGCAGATGTCTTTACTAAAAACAAGAAAGGCACCATTGGCTAAAATCTTTACACTGTCTCTCTGCCATGGTCATGTTCCGGACATATGGAAACTGCCAAAAGTCACCCCAGTCTTTAAGAAAGGTGACAAGAAGGACATAGCTAATTATAGGCATATAGCCATTCTGTCAGTACTAAACAAAATATTCAAGAGATTAGTGGCTATACAGGTCACTGAGTTCCCCTCTAAATATTCCCTCCTATCACCTGCTCAACATGGTTTCTGCAAGGGGCATAACACCTCTACTGCTCTGATACAATTTACAAATGATGCCCTTGCTGCTATAGATCATGGCCTCATGACTGGTGCAGTGTTCATTGGCCTCTCAAAGGCGTTTGATCTTGTAGATCACCCTCTTCTGCTTGATTGCCTTAGCTTCACTGGTTTCTCAGAGCAAGCCACAATCTGGTTCCAGAGCTACTTAAGCAATAGAAGACAACAGGTAAAATTTAACTCTGAGGTGTCAGACTCTGCACCTATCAATGTTGGTGTTCCTCAAGGCTCCATCTTGGGGCCTCTTCTCTTCTCCATTTTTATAAATGACATATCTTCTAACACCCCCTTGTGCTCAACAATCTTGCATGCAGATGATCTGGTGCTCCACACCTCCTCTGCAAACATAGAAGAATAAATAGTCGATTAACATCTGCATTTCTCATAATGCAAGAATGGATCCACAACAAAAGGCTCATCCTAAACATAGGTAAAACTTAGAGCATGCTCTTCAGATCTGCACCAAACTTAGAACAGACAGCAATCTTTTCAATGTCTCCTGTGCAAATGGCTTCCCCCTTACGAAAGTAACCTCATTCAAGTATTTAGGTGTCCTGCTTGATGAAACTCTCAACTTTGAGCAACACATCATCAACACCTGCAAGTCAGTAAACTCTAAACTCAGAATAGCTTACAGGACTAGTTGGATGCTTACCCCCTCAGCTAGACTGGCTATTTCTAGGGGTATCCTACTTCCATCCCTTGTGTATGGTGCTGTCACCTACATAAATGCTTCGAAAACCACCCTAAGTAAGTGGGATACAATGTACAATAGTATCTGTCGTTATGCCTTGGCTTCCCCACATTTGAAGCACCATTGCTTGCTACACGCTTACCTTAGATGGCCTTCTCCATTTGCCAATCGACTCCTTGCTTTTGGTACTCTGCTGGACAACATCATTAGAACTAATCTACCTACCTGTCTTGCAGGCATGCTGGTGCCTCTGTGCCCAACCTATGGTCTCCGCTCTACTGGACTCTCTTGACTGTACACCCCTAGGTGCAGAACTCTAAAAGGAACCTCAGCTTTCTCCTGCCTGGACCCATAATATTGGAATTCCCTACCTCTTGATGTTCACTCTGCACCTAGTCATATTGCTTTTAAGAAAAGCATCAAACTCTCCTCGTCAAACATGCCCTGTGTTCCTGTTTTAAACCCCCATAGGGTGCTTGACATTCCCTTCCTCAGCTTTCAAAATGTTTAAATTTTGCTCTGACCCCTTGTTACTGTTATATGTAGCACATACCATGGATTATGTGTTAAAACTCTACTGCACTATGATTGTATGCTTATTATGTTTTGTACTAGTATGTATTTTTCTGCCATTGTCTCTGTCATATTAGCAATACTGTTTACATCATACTAACATATTAAAATGCCAGCAGAATAGGCCTAACGGTCTTTTCGTGTCTGCTCGTGTGGTCAGCCCCCACCCTGGGACATCACAGAACATTGTGTAGATTTTTCCTTGTATGGTTGATTACCTCTGAACTATACATGTTATTTGTTTTGTCCGCCAATTTTGTATTGTAACCTCCCGGGGTCGTGTCTGAAAATAGTCCTATTTTGTGGCTACGGCACCTTACCAGGTAAACAAAAACTAAATAAAATTATTAGTGATGTAAGAGCTGTGTCCTGTGCTGACCCACAAAACATATGCTTTGCAGCTTTCACATTGATGGAGCTTACTTGTAGTTGACATCATGCTATGCTACTCAATACTACATGTAACCGATTTGAGTCTCAAAATTGCAACCAGGTAGTGTAGAAAAGCATTACAAATTGACTTCATTTCTCACTTTCCTATGCTCATTGATACATGCATATAAGCAAGATGACATTTAGAGTTTTAAGTGTACTTTATGGTTCTTTAGTTATTACTGAATATCAGCAACATGCAAACCATTGACAAACACTGGTTTATATGTTGTTGACATTCACCGACAGCTGCAATTAGTGATTTTAAAAGTGAAAACTTTAGTTAAGCTTACAACCACCGAAATGCTAAATATGGTCGATAATCTTTTATGGGTGTGAGGTTTGACACTCAAGAAGGACACCAAAAGATGTCTCAAGACTTTTGAATTCTAGTGTTACAGGAACATACTGAGAATTAGCTATATGAAAAAAAGTGCAAAACAGTGAGATATTACAGAGGATGGCACTGGCCAGAGTACAACTTGTCACTATGGTAGCCTGGAAGAAAATGCAGTTTTGTGGACATATTGTGATAATCTTGCAGGGACTTCCTACTGCCACTGATACCTGTAAGGTGAGGTAGAAGGAAAACCATCCAGAGGAAGGAGGAGAACAAGCTATATGGGCAACTTGGTGGCGTGGACTGGAATGCAATGAAAACTGGAGCCACTGAACATGGCATGGGACCTAGAGAAGCGGAATGTGATGATCAACAGCCTCTGAATTGGAGATGTCACCTAACGGATTGGAAAAGTGAAGAAAGCGTGTAAATAAAACAAAGGTGGTTCCACTTGAACACGTTATCAATATGAACATAAAAAGTGACAACAGATTCTATTTTTTAAGTTTTTATTTAACTGTGTATATTTTTGTGACAACTGTCAGCAGCATTTAAAGAGGGAGTCTGGCCACAATTTTTAGCATCAGTACATTCAGAATTTGGATCAATATATTTCTAGTCAGCCTCATGCCAAAAATGAGATCTCTAGGTTACTTTAAAAGTTACAAGTCATTTTGTAACCCTAAATTTTCAGCCTGTTCAAAAAAGCCAGTTTTAGCAAAGAGCTACTGATGATGTCACAACCAGAACACACAGCCTAGTCCTTCTTGCAAACTACCTTACAAGACTTATTTCTCCTGCATTACATAAAACTTCAGTTGTATTAAACATCTGTAAAAGGAAAGCTGACACTGGGTGTGTCAGGGCATGCATTTCCATTTATTGATTTATTTTTTATTTATTTATTTTGAAATGTTTCACCAGGAAAGGCAATATGAGCTGAGACAGCTCATTTCCAGAAGCATGGGGGTTACAGTGTTGGGAAAACAAAGACACAAAATACAGTGTAATACACTGCAGAGCAATATATACAAATAACACACTACAAAGAATATATACAAATAACACACCTTGGCAGGGTGATACCAGAGGGTAACAATGCTGGGAAAACAAAAACACAAAATAGAGAGCAATACTGTGCAGCGCTATATATACTATTAACACACCTTAGCAGAGTCATACCAGAGGGTTATAATGTTAGGAGAAACAAAAACATAAAATACTTTGTAATATACTGTAGAGCAAGATGTGCAAATAACACACCTGGCAGAGACACACCGGAGGGGAGAAGAATGACCCAGGGTCAACCTATCAACCTTCAGGAGGAACAACTAGGTGGAAAGGAATGGAAGTACGACCAACAAGGGTAAGGAATGGAGGAGGCAGACACAGAATAAGTGCAGGGGGAGAAGACAGCTTGTGGTGAGAAGTGCTTGAGTAGGTCTATGGTGCCAGAAAGGGCACATGGGGAGGGGAAGAGGAAAAAGAGAGGGTGAGGATGGGGATTGGGAGAAGAAGAGGAAGAGGGGGGAACCTAGAGCCCAGCCCCCCCTCAGGGTGCTGAAAACCATGCAAGGGGAAAGTAGGACCAGGAGTGAACAGCAGGAGGTGGGGGAAGGGGGGCAACCTGAAGTCATAATCCCTTTAGGGTGTTGAGAACCCTGCAAGGGGAAATTAGGACCCGGCAGAGAGGAGGGGGGAAGGGGAGTATGGTGGTAGGGATGGGGAGAAAGGGAGGAAGAGGATAGAGGAGTGAGGGGAAGGCAGAGAGTTTGAAAAGCAGGGAGGGAAAGGGAAAGGTAGGTGTAGAGAATATAGATACATAGATACATAGACAGTGTCGGCAGATAAGGGCCTATGGCCCACCCAGTCTGCCCATTTGAGCTTGTAAGTTCAGTTTATGTTTTCCTAGAAGTCTGTTGCCCCTTACCCCTGACCTCCAGAATTCCTTTATGTCTATCCCATACATTCTTAAATCTCGTGATTGTTTCAGCCCTCACCACTTCCTCTGGCAGTGTGTTCCACTTGTCCACCACCCGTTCTGTGAAGAATTCTTCCTCATGTTTCCTCTGAATCGTCCTCCCTCCAACTTCATCCCATGCCCTCTAGTCCTGGAACATCTTTTTCACTTAAAATAGTGTATTCCTGCACCCTGTTCCTCCCTGTGAGATACTTGTATGTCTCTATCATATCCCCTCTCTCTCTCTCTCTCTCCTCCAGGGAGTACATGTTCAGTTCCTTCAACCTGTCTTCATAGGACTTGTGATGCAATCCATGCACCATCTTTGTTGCCCTTCTCTGAACCTTCTCTACCCTGTCTATGTCCTTACGTAGGTATGGTCTCCAGAACTGTACACTGTACTCAGGTGGGGCCTCACTAGTGTCTTGTATAGCAGAATTATGACCTCCTTTTCCTGCTGGTGATGCCCTGCCTATACATCCCAGCATCCTATTTGCTTTATCTGCTGCCTTGTCACACTGTTTCTCTACCTTGAGGTCATCAGAGATGATAACCCCAAAATCCCTTTCCTGCTTGGTGCATGCTATATCCTCACCCCCAACTGATATATTGTGCCAGGGTTTTGTGCCCCATATGCATTATCTTGCACTTCTTTGCATTGAATTTCAACTGCCAAACCCTGACCATTCTTCAAGTTTCTGCAGGTCCTTCTCATTCTGTCTACACCTCTGGTGTGTCTACTCTGTTACAGAGCTTTGTGTCATCAGCGAACAGTGAAATTTTGCCTTCTAGATCCCGCAATGTCACTGATGAAGATGTTGAATAGGACCGTCCCAGCACTGATCCCTGTGGTACCCCACTGGTCACTCTTCCCTCTGTGGAGTAACAGCCATTTACCACCACCCTCTGTGTCCTGCCACCCAGCCAGTTACCTACCCACCACACTACTGTCCTGCCCACACCCATATTCCCCATTTGTGTAATAGTCTTCTATGTGGCACAGTGTCAAAGGCCTTGCTGAAGTCCAGATAGGCCATGTCCACTGCCCTCCCTGATCCACCTCCCTAGTCACCCAGTCAAAAATTTAACAAGGTTGGTCTGACATGACCTCCCCCTGGTGAAACCATGCTGCCTTGGGTCCTGTAGTCCATTGACAACCAGATGTTCCACCAATCTCTCCTTCAGTAGTGCTTCCATGATCTTCCCCACTACTGAGGTGAGGCTGACTTGTCTGTAGTTCCCTGCTTCCTCTTTGTTCCGCTTTTGTATAAGGGACTACATCTGCTGTCCTCCAGTCTTTGGGTACCTCCTGTTTCCAGTGATCGGCTAAACAGGATAGCCAGAGGTTCAGCCACCACCTCTTAGTTCTTTAAGGACCCTGAGGTGCACCCCATCTGGCCCCATTGCTTTATCAACTCTTATTACTTCCAGTTCCTTCAGGACCCTTTCTCATGTAAAGGGACTTGTGTCCATTTCTGCACCATTCTCACCCCTTGTACTCCCTTCAAACCCATTACCCTCTTCTTCCTCAGTAAAGACTGAGCAGAAATACCTGTTCAATATGTCAGCTTTACTGTTGTCATACTCCATGCGGCCCCCATCCTCCCCCTTCAGTCTCACTATCCCTCCCTTTGTCTTTCTTTTTTCACTTATGTACCTGTAAAAGGTTTTGTCCCCTCTACCCACTGATTTTGCAATGTGTTCTTCTGTCTGAGCTTTGGCTTCCCTTACTGACCTCCCTGCCTCCCTTTGCTTCTCCTGGTACTTCTCCCTATCCCCTTCTGCCTGTGTCTTTTTGTATTGCCTGAATGCAATCTTTTTGGCTTTCACTTTCTTTGCTACCTCTTTGGAAAACCATAATGGTCTCCTCTTCCTTTTCCTTTTGCTAACCTGCTTAATGCATAATTATGTTGTTCTTGTCATCCCCATTTTAAATACTGCCCACTGTTCCTCAACCCCTGATTCCTGTCCCATTCCCCTTAATGACTCTTTCAAGTATCTCTCCATTTTCCCAAAGTCTGCCCCCCTAATATCCAGGATACCTGTTTTTGTGTGGTTTGGTTTTGCTCTTTCTGTGCTTTCAAACCACAATGACTGGTGGTCACTGTTTCCCAGGTGCTCCCCCACTGTTACCCCCATCACACTGTCCCTGTTTGTGAGCGCAAGGTCCAGTATTGCCTTCTGCCGAGTTGGTTCCATGACCAGTTGCTTGAGGAAGGCACCCTGAAGGGAGTCCAGGATAAATCTGCTCCTAGTTGATGCTGCTGCTGGGATGCTCCAGTTCACGTCTGGAATATTGAATATTAAACTGAACTTACAAGCTCAAATGGGCAGACTGGGTGGGCCATAGGCCCTTATCTGCCGACACTGTCTGTGTATCTATGTATCTATGTTATCTACACCTACCTTTCTCTTTCCCTCCCTGCTTTTCAAACTCTCTGCCTTCAATATTGTGAGAAAGCAGCTTAATGTGCAGATGCAAGGTACAGTATTTAAGAATGTGATGGGGGTTGGAATACAGTGGCAAACATAGCTTTAGAATGACAAATATATGTGCAATTTTTATAATAGTGCAGGGATGAGATTTTGAAATGTCATCAGACTGCAACTGGGGAATGCAGCAATGACACAATCTCAGAAAGTAGGTGGGACACAATTTTAGGGATGCTAAAATTCTTAATGTGGCATTGTCATATAGTTTTAGAATGTGGCAGACATACACAATTTTTAAATGTGGGAGATACTTAGTTGTGGAAGGTGGTAGGGATATGTAATTTCATAATGTGTCTTGGATTAATTCGACATGTGGTATATGATGCAAAATTTCAAAACATAGTTGGTATGTTTGATTTCAGATTGTGGTGGTAACATTCAATTTCAGAATGTGGCATGGAAACAAAATTTCAGAAAGTGGCAGTGACACAGTTTCAAAATCTGGTAGCCATGTGGAATTTCAGAATGAGGCAGGGATGTATAATTTTAGAATGTCACTTGAGTATGCAGTTTTTGAATGTGGCAGTGACACTCATCTTCAGAATGCGGTGGGGATGTGCAGTTTCAGAATATGGTGGGAATGCATGTTTTCAGAATGTGACAATGATAGGCAATACTGGAGCATGGAAGTTTACACAAAATTTCAGAATGTGGCAGGCAGGTACAATTTTAGAATGTAGAAGAGACGCAGTTTTGGAATGTGGCAGTGATGCACAATTTCAGAATGTGGCAGTGACGCTCAGTTTTGGAATGTGGTGGTGACACAAATTTCAGAATGTGATGATGATGCACAAATTCAGTATGTGGTGATGACGCACAATTTCAGAATGTGGCGATAACACACAATTTCAGAATGTGGCGATGACGCACAATTTCAGAATGTGGCAGTGATGCGCAACTTCAGAATGTGGCTGATGTGCAGTTTTAGAACGTGGCTGACGTGTAGTTTCAGAACGTGGCTGACATGCAGTTTCGGAATCTGGCTGGCATGTAGTTTTGGAATGTGGCTGATGCACAATTTCAGAATGTGGCAATGATGCGCAATTTCAGAATGTGGCAGGGATACTGACTTAAAGTTTTGGAATGAGGTGGTGATGCACAATTGAGCAGTTTCAGAATGTGGTGGTGCCACAGAATTTCATAATGCGGTGGTGATGCACGACTCCAGAATGCGGCAGTGACGCACGACTCCGGAATGCGGCAGTGATGCATGACTCCAGAATGCAGCGGTGATGCATGACTCAGAAATGGTGATACATGACTCTGGAATGTGGCGGTGATGCATGACTCTGAAATGCGGCGGTGATGCATGACTTCAGAATGCAGCAGTGATGCACAACTCCGGAATGTGGCGGTGGCACACGACTTTGGAAAGTGGCCATTATACTCCGTTTCAGAATTTGGTGGTGGCACTCAGTTTCAGAACGTGGTGGTGATGCACAATTTTGGAATGTGGCAATAACACAGTTTTGGAATGTGATGGTGACAGTTTCAGAATGTGGTATTGAAACACAACTTTGGAACGTGTTGTGGATGTGCAATTTTGGAATGTGGTGAGGATGTGCTGTTTTGGAATATGGCTGGGATGCACAATGCTGGATTGTGGTGGGGCTGTGATGCACAATTTTAAAATATGGTGGAAGCATACAGTTCCAGAATATGGCAAGGACAAGCAGTTTCAAAATAAAATGGTGTGTCCTGCCATATTCTGACAGTGTACATCCTTACTTATATTCCAGAATTGCCAGTCCCTATCAAATTCTTTGATGTGTATCCCTGTTGCATTCTGAGATTAAGTGTCCCACCACACTGCGAGATGGCACATCCCTGCTACATGCAGAGATTACATGTCTCCCCCTCCCCCCAACATTCTAAATTTGTGCACCACTTTGACAGTCTATACCTTGGTTCAGCGCTGCATTCCTAGCCACTTTCTGATGTGTTCTAAAGTACAGTACCATGCATCTGCACATTCTGAAAATGCAAGCACTGCAGGCAACCATGTGTCAGTTTTTGTTTTTAAATAAATACTACAGCTACACTTTTGATAACTTTGAAGAAATGGGTCCTATAAGGTTGCTGATAGGGAGAACTAATCTGTAAGTTCTGGTTGTGACATCATCAGTGGCTTTTGACTGAAACTGGCTTTTTTGAACAGAGAGTGAAATCAGTGTTACAAAATAGCTCATAACTTTAAAACGAAGTAACGTAGAAACCTAAGTTTTTATTTAGGGTAAGCTGATTCTAATTCTGCAATGTAATACTTTTGACTGGACTCCATCTTTAAACTCTGTAGTGTAGTATGGGTTAGATTAGTGTAGTACCACCCACCTCTAATCACTCTTATAATGTTATGTAAGTGTTAGCAGTTGTGAGCCAAAGAAAATGGGGTTCTTCTTCTCTGTGCAAGCACATGTGGGGCCCGATTCTCAAAAGGTTACATCTGGCATAACTTGACTTGCGCCAAAGAAAATGGTGAAATTAGCAAGTAATGCCAGCAGTTGTGACTTACGGTATTCATGCTGCAGGCTGCTTGCACCAAAGTGGACTTATGCTACTAGTTTTGCCATGCTGTAAACCCCCTATGACATGGCACTAGGGGGTTTATGGCAGCTGTTGCACCTTATAATGGAAGGGCAGCAGTAAAGTCCTCCAGGGCATTATTCTTCAACAACCCTTGGGGGAAAAACCGTCAACATAAGTTACACCAGCATATAGCTGGCATAACTGTACTTACACCCCCTGGAGGTTGCCTGCATGTGCAGCCCACCCATCCCCCCAGTGGTATGCCACCCTCCCTCCCAGCACTGCCCTGACCCCAAAACACAAAAGCCCCGCAGGGCTAATTCTGTCCCCCCCATGCCCTGACCTAGAAACAACATGGTCATGCTCCCCCATAACATAAAATGCCCCACAGGACTGTGGCATGCCTTCAATCCCCAGTACTTGGAAAAATAGCACCACAGGGCTGCTGCATGCCCCCAATCCCCAGTACTTGAAAAATAGCCCCACAGGGCTGCTGCATGCCCCTGATCCCCAGTACTTGAAAAATAGCCCCACAGGGCTGCTGCATGCCCCTGATCCCCAGTACTTGAAAAATAGCTCCACAGGGCTGCTGCATGCCCCTGATCCCCAGTACTTGAAAAATAGCCCCACAGGGCTACTCACAGCCCCCCCAAGCCCTGATCTCCAATTGCATTATTGAAAGCCCCATAGGCCTACACATGGCCACCCCAATGCCAGCCGCCTGCAAAAGGCAATTTCCTGTAAAAATAGTAAAACATACTGTAGATAAACCCTAACTCATGATCCCTGGTAGTCTAATGGTTTCATCCCCCACCTAGCATTGCCAGAGCCTCACATTCCCTGCTTCAGTTAGCGACGCTGGCACAGCCCACCTCCTCACCACCATGGCCAGCCGCTGACTGAGCTCCATTTGAAGGGTACTGTATATCACGCTCAATGTATGAATGACAGTTCATTCATTGCTCATGTATATCGGTATGTTCTCTGACTGAACTCAGTCAGTGGCTGGCCGGGTGGTGGAGGTGGGCTGTGCCAGTCGCCGGCTAGGTGAGGGGTGGTCTGGCATTACTGGTGGGGGTCCACTAGACTACCAGGGATTGTTGGTGTTGCATGGTAGGGGGGTCACAAATTGTGGTGGATTGGGGTTTGGGGGGGGACCTGCTCAGCCCTTTGGGGCTTATTCTGGTGCATTTTGGGGATTGGGGCATTGGAGGACATAGGAAAACCTGTGGGGCTGGCTGTAAACTTATCGGGGAAAGGGCATGGGGGGGCACTTTCACCCTTGATGACTGTGGATGTGGCTTGCGGCATGCCCCTCGGGTACGCCCTTCATTTGGCATACCTGTGGGAATGTCACAAGTCACAGGACTTTTGCGGACTTTGAGCAGGAAGGTGGATGTGTTGTTGACAGCACAGATGGTAGTGCTGGTGAGTGTCAAACTGTGGAAGATTCAGATAGGTCAGATTTTTTACAGCTCTCCGTCATCCACAAGCATGGTTTCATCTCAGGAGACCATTTGTAGTTTTCAAGACCTGTCAAAGCACTTCCATCTCTTCCTGTGAACTAGAAAGGTCAGACAGCAGCCAGTAATCAGTACACTACTTTTCGCAGTTAACTATGTGTGAAATAATGACTAAAATGCCTTTTCATGTAATCACTCCTCTAGACAGCTAGTGTTTCATGATTTCAACATCTCTTGCTACTTGCCTACTTCTTTTTTAAGTATGTTTCCAACAAAGGTCTGATTGATTTAGTTTAGAAACTAGAATCAGATCTTCAGGTAGTTTTACTTTTGGTGGAAGTCAAAAACTTCCATGGCTCCAAATTTGGAAGTCATTCTAATTCTTTTGAAGCTAGAATACTTCTCAGGTCCTGGCTGGCTTGCTGGCACTGCGGTAACACTCCCACTTGCAACTCTGGCAGCTGGGGTTGGAAGCAAACCTGGGCATTGATGTCTAGCAGGGAAGAGGATTGAACGTCTCAGAGGGTACCCTCTACCTCTGGTCTGATAGGGATGCTGGCTCTGCTGCAATACTGCTATCTAGGTGACCACAGGTGGTAGTGCAGTTGGAGCAGTGAGTGGGGGGGAGGAGAGATGCTGAGTGGGGACATGTGTGTAACCAAGCAGTGGTGCCTGCATGCTTCCTATGTGCCCTTGCTGCCAGCATCCTGGAAAGGTGACTAACAAAGGTGATAAATACCCAGTGAGTGGCAGCATGAAGCCATCAGTTTCAGGCCCAGCACTCCTTACCACCCATGTGTCCCCCACACGGGACGACACTTGGGGGTCATGACTGTTGACACCCCCAAGGGAGCCGACCATGGATATAGCCAGGAGGTTGCCTGGAGGAGGTGGGCAGTATCAGATTAGGAGCATAAAAACAAACTATAAAGACAAATACTTCCTATTTCCTGAATTGTGAACATTAGTATTGAAAGAGTTCAGTTTAAGGAAGTATTTGTTGATTTGATTTTTTATTCAGTTTATTCATTTATTTGTATACTCCATTAGGTGTCATACAATCACAAAGAAATGAAAAAACATAGTCTAAGATCTCATTTTTAGAATTTATAAAAAAAAAAAATTAAAGGTAAAGATAAACCATGAAGATAATATAAGGCAACTAATTTTTAACATGACCTGATTTTCTAAAAACCAAAATATATGCAGAAAAAACAAACAAAAAAGAAACAGCTAAAATGCCGTATTAATGCAAATTAATGTTGATAATTTTGGTAATCCTAGGTAATTTTGGAATGGTCTTTCTGATATCCTTCATTCTAAAACAAAGGAAACTGTGATGTTATTTAATCAGGACAGGGAGTGCTTGAGTGAGCGTATTAGCACTGCTAATACTTTTATCATTACCTTTGTAAAGTTAGATGAGTAAATGCAATCCTTTAAACTTTCTGTTATAGCTAATCATGATACAGACTATGACAGGCCTCAGTTTTATTGGTTTTGTCTACTACAGCAGTATTTCAATCATTAAGTAGGCCTAATAGTAATTAGTAGGGCAGCAGCAATTTTTCTGTTGCCAAGGCTGTTAGAAATTGACACTTCCGCAGTCGCGAAGCCCATGACAGTTTTGTTTTTGTCCCTTGTAATGGGCCAAATTATAATTGTGTGGAAACAATTTCACATACTTGTAGTACCCACACACAGACAAGGACCATCCTCAGTACTTAATAATTATTGACTAATATCTATATTGTCCCCTTGCTAACATTTTGGAAAAGAGAATTTTTAGTCAACTTATAACTTTTGCTAAATTATGTCAGCTTTTGATACCTCAGCAACATGATTTTAAAGAAAGGGCATGGGAACCACAGTTGCCTTGCTCAGACTCACAAACAATATTTACAGCACCATGGAGGCAGGTATACTTACTGTGGCTATGTTTAATGGCTGTGACTAAGGCATTCAGCTTGGTTAATCATAAGCTCTTGTTGTATGAATTACAGGGTCTTGGTCCCTTCAGTGGTCTATATGACAGACTGCACCCAGATTGTGAAATCTAATGGCACATTGTCATCACCACTTAGTATAAAAAGTTCAATCCCTGATGGCTTCATTTGAGTGCCTTTTTTATTTTCTGTTTTTATTGACTTCCTTCCTAGCAGATGCAATCAATCCAAAGTCCTACTTTATGCAGATAACATAGTTATTTACTCTCATTATAAATTAGTCCTAGATCTTACAGTATGTTTGTATTGGGACAGTTCCAGGAACTTGGAAGATTGGATGGGAGTCAGTTGACTACTATAGAATAAATGTAAAACTAAATCTATATTATTTGGCATTAAGACAACCTTAAGCAACTTCAAAGAAGGGTTTCATTTAAATGCAAAGGACAGTACAGATTTAGAGGGGGTGGAGCAATTTAAATAGTGTATTTGGATATCTATCTAGACCCTTATTTAAATTTCGGGGACATACAGTACGCACAGTATAATCAGAATACTAAACCAATAATCAGAAATGTTCTTCAAGGTACAAAACGGTCCACGCTTAGTTGTTTCTGTATTGTGTTTCCCTTCAAGGCATGAATGTTGAATATTGTACATGGAAGCTGGTTGCCTTCACAGTTTGATGTGAGCCCTGATATAGCACTTTATTACTACCGAGGGTGCAAAGCTGTTTAATGCTTGATGCTGACATGTACAGTAGTTAACATCACTCATTTTTGTGCCTGATTTGAATTATGCATCTGTTATACAGGATTGTGCACCCTTGCTAAATTTAACAATTTTTTCTCCATAATAGAATAGGAAAGTTCACCCTGTCGACAAACAGTAAAACTCACAACTGTGAGCTTTATTATCAGCTGAACGGGTTACTGCTGGAGCTGAATTCTAAATAAGCAGCTGCCAAATTTGTGTTTAGCTAAATAACAAAACGCCAGCCTGTTTGTCAGGCCTACTGTACCCTTACTCATCAGTGAAATTTTAATTCCTGCTTAAAAAGGAAAATCACCTACATATACCTTTCATGCAAACTAAAATGAGTTTAAACTCAGTTGACGTTGTGGCAGCAAAGATCTGGAATTCACTTGATAGTGTGAAGTTATGCTAAATGTTGAATGTTTGTGTAAGTTTGAATGACTGGAACAATTAGGGTGTCTGAGTGATATTGAGGGGTTAATGTAAATTGATTGTCAATGTATTGTTATGTTTTGTCTTTAAAATGTTATTCTTATTCCTACCGATATATTATTTCACTTTATATACTTTTTGTATTTTTATATAGGATGTATGTATAGATAACTTGTTGTAAACAGGACTTTCTTGTAAACTGGGCCCTGGCTCAAATATTTTTTTCCTGTATAAAAATAAATTTTACTACTACACTTCTACTCAATTTAAAGAGCCAATGCAATCCTTTAACAAAAAGACCATCTGCCCACCATGAGGACAATGAGGTCTCATTTGTTACAAATAAAGTTCAGGAATTCTCATGTATAAATGCTATTTTGTTTGCCTCTTATTCAACTCATTTAGTGCCCTGTAAAGTGTACGGCTATAAAGATATACTTTGCATGTCTTAATAGAAAGGATGCCAGGGCAACAGATCCTTACTGTTCTTTCCAGGTCTGACCCATGGGATCTCGAGAGGAGTCCTTAGTCTCGCCATCCTATGGGTCTGGAATGCAGCAGACACCATGTGCTTGCAGACAGCAGTGCAAATAAATGGTATGTCTTCTTTCATGTTTTCTTGCTGTGGAAAAGCAGGCATTGAGAGAAGACAGTGTAGCAGTACAGATGGAGGTTGCAGAGCTCTGTTACATTTGCTGTTTGAAGTGGTTAAAAACTGATTAGACTTATCAAATCAAGAACCTGTAGTGTTCTATTACTGATGTATTGTGGTTTTCAGCTGTTTGAGTGTTTAGGCAGGGTTATTTAGTTGTTGTTTTTTAAGTTGCTTTATTCTCTTTTTTTATCAGTTTGTGCCTTGTAGTTTTGCTATTAAACATTTATTTTTATTTTTTTTTGCAAAATGCTGTTGTTTTAGGACTCCTATTACTTTTGTAATTGTTGTTTTAGGGTGTGTTAAAAGGAATTTTTGTTCCATATAGTGCCTTTTATTTTCTCCTGTTTACTCCCATTTATACTTCTTCCCAGTGCTCACCTGATTACCAAAGAGTGAATAAAATTTATAATCTAAAAAAATAAAATAAAAAAAATTGTCTGATAGTACATCCAACCACATATGTAAGTATCCATAGTGGGATTCAAACCTAGGCACCTGTGTGCACCAAACACTAGGCAGAACATTTAGTGCCTTTTTATTGCACTATCCCAAAGTACTTTACAGTCCAGGAGAGGGAGGGGAGAGAATATCTGTGGCACTAAGCCATATTTTTCATTTGTTGCACTTTACTCTTATTTGTGTACTCCTTCCCAGTGCTCCAGGGTCACCCCTGTAAACCAGCTTTGTGCCCAGTGGGCCTTACCTGGTTACCAAAGAATAATAATAATAATAATTAAAAAAAAGCATTAAAATAGCATATAAGTATTTGTTAGATAGCATACAGCAATGATGTAAGTGTCTATAGTGGGATACAACAGTAGGGCTCTAGGTTCTTACCTTGTTACTGAAGAGGAAATAAAATAAAAAAAAGCAATGTCAGATAGGACTCCCAGAACACTGTAAGTATCCTTAGTGGAATCCAAACCTTGGCATCTATTTATTTATTAAGTTTTTGATAACTGGGCAAGTGCTCTAGACACAAAAGTGACTATTATCAGGCACGACCCGGGAGGTTACAACAATCAGAGAATAACAGTACTACAAATGGAAATGCAGGACAATGTCAAAATACAACATAGTAGAGATACAATGGTACAAACTTAACCAACAGTAACATGTTAGCCTTTGCAATACCAGAGAAACAGTAGGTTGTTAGACATTACATAAGTGCAAACAACAATTGCATTGGTTCTGTGAAGTGTATCAACTAGGTTACACAATCACAAGTGTAAAGAGATGTTGAGAGAGAGGAAGTAAAGGGGCAGGTTAGCAGAAGAGAAGAGAAGATCAGCATAAGATAGCGTGTAAGGTGTGAGTGTCGACGGAGATGAAAACCAAGGAGAGAGAGGGGTAATAGACAGGTGGATGCAAGGAGACTATTAGCAGGGGAGACCCTGGTGCAGTACAGAGTGGGATGGCAGATCTAGGGGGGACTGAAGCAGGTGCATTAGGTGCACTCAGCAAGGTGTGAGTAATGCTTCTTTTTAAATACAGCATGACTAGGAGCCATGCATACATCAAGGGGCAAAGAGGTCCAATAACTGTGCCACATAGGAGAAACCTGAGGTGCCTTTGGATGTTTTACATCTGGGAATATGAAGCAGGGAAAGGTCAGCAGATCAGAGTCTGTAGGAGGTGGTCTGAGGGGTAAGCAGGGAGACAAGGGAACTTGGCATGTTAGAGCTTAATATACTGTCTAGTAGAGACCCAAGAGAGAGAGAGGAGACGGTGGACCATCGGGGAGGGCCAATTAAGTTTGGCGTATAGCAGGTAGCGATGTTTTAGCCTGGGGAGACGGAAGCATATCAACACATATTATTATAGGTCATATCCCATCTATGTAGGGAAGCTTTGGATGCATCACTATAGATAACAGCCCCATATGTAAGTGATGGAAGTAGTATGCCCCTGGTTACAGACAGTCTCAATGAGGGGGTTAGACCACGGCTCATTTTGTAGGCTATTCTTAGCTTAGCATTGACAGACTTACAAGTAGTGGTAATATGGTAATCGAAATTAAGCAATTCATCAGGGAGGACCCCCAGGTATTTGAAGGAGCTAACTACCTCCAGCAGGGTACCATCAGCACAGGTGATTCTAAAGAGATCTCAACAGATTTTTAGCTTGGCAGTTGAGCCAAAGAGCATTGACTGCATTTTACTGACATTGAGAACAAGGCTATGGCTGGTTATTCAGGTTTGAACATTGAGGAACATTGCAGATAGATCATGGTTAAGATCAAGCATGTCATTGGAGCTGGTATAGAGTACCAAGTCATCAGCATAAAGTAAAGATAGACGGGGGAGGCATTTTGCGTTATATTATTAATGAAGACTGAGAAAAGAAGAGGACCCAGAATTGATCCATGAGGTACACCAATGTTGATGCCTTTTTTATCAGATGATGCCGAGTTGAATTTTACAACTTGCGTCCTATTGGACAGATAACTGTCAAACCAACCTACTAATTGTTCCGAGAAACTCAGGGATAGGAGGTTTGCTAGTAGGAGAGCATGATCAACAAGATCGAAAGCCTTTGTGAGATCAATAAATACTGCACCAGTAAGGAGGCCCTGATCCATGGCATGAAGCACATCATTTGTCAATTGTAGAAGAGCAGTTTGGGTACTATGTCCCTTTCTGAATCCATGTTGATTAGGGAATAGGAGATTGCACTTGGAGAGGTACTTCTTCACTCGTGAGGCAACTAGCTTCTCAAGGATTTTATTCAATACTGGAAATATGGCTAATGTCCTATAGTTGGTTATGTCCTTCTTGTCCCCTTTTTTAAAGATTGGAGTGACCCTGACAGTTTTCCATATGGCTGGGACAAGGCCTTCACTAAGGGACATGGTAAATATTTTAGATAGTGACCCAACAATGAAAGGGGCGGCTAACTTCATGAGCTTTGGTTTGATACAGTCAAAGCCTATGGCAGTGCTATCTGATAGAGCATTAAGGAGTTTAAGTACATCATTTTTAGTGATAGCTTTAAATAGAATGGTGGACCAATTGGAGCACCATTTGGGATGAGGGAAGCAGGAATAGAGTCCACAGTGGTGAAGGCAGTAGTGTATCTGGACAGGTCAGAAAAATGATTATTAAAGGAATTTGCAATAGTGCTGGGATCATTAGTGTACCACATTTAATATCATACCATAAGTATTATGGGATTGTTTAGATCCCAAGAAAGTTTTTATGTGGGACCAGAATTTCCTGGGGTCACCAGCTGTGTCTACCAATAGTCCCTTACAATACGAGCTTTTTGCATGCCTGATTAATTTTTTTGTACTTAGTATGCTGTTCCCAATAGGAGTTAAAATCAGAGGGTATACCAGAGCTTTTAAGCTTTTTCCAGGCCTTGTCCCTGGCTTTAAGTGAGGTAAGGAGGTCTTTATGTAACCATCTAGTTTGCTTGCTTCTTTCACGGCATGTGAGAAACAGAGTATGCTTTTCTTGAAGTGTTATAAAACTGTTAAGAAAGTAGTTGAGAGCATCTTCTGTATTTTGGGACTGGTACATCGGGGACCAATCACTATAAGAGACATCATGTAGCAAATGGCCTGATTTTTAGTAACACAAAAAAAAAATTCAGCTCCACAGACACGAGGGTGCAAGCAAAAACTGCAATTGCTGATTAAACAAAAAACTGCACACCTCAACCAGTAAACAATAAAGCAGTAAGTGTTTTATTACAAAGCCATATAGAAAAACATGAGTATTACAAAACTCCATGCTAAAGCTGCAAACCTCAACTGGTTTTGTACTGCTAGTCATCAGGAGGGATTTAGGTTAGCATAGTTCCTGAAAGACATGTAATGCAGATGAGTCTCAAGGTTCTCACTTGTGTGCACCAAGGGCTGGGCAAAACATTTAGGACAGGATTCATGAAGCTCGTAGAATACCTGCAGCTGCGGGTAAACCGTGGCGCAAGTTCGTTCCGACTTGCGGATCCACAGGTTACCCACAGCGGCGGGTATTCACAAAGCTGGAGCTGGATTACGACTAGCTCCATGATCTATGGCTACCTGTGGGTGGTGTCATCAGGGGGATGGCTGCAGCTGTGGGAATCAACTACGGCTGCTGGAAGCAGCCGTAACTCCCTCCACAACTGCTGTGGCTGTTTGTTTGTTGTTTGTTTTTTATTCGCTTAATGGGTAAGCACACTGGAAAACGAGTTCCTTTTACAGGTGTGACCCACATAGAAAACATACATATACAATACAAAAGACATACATATACAATACAGATATAGCAGACCAAAAATCTCTTTGTTACAAAAGAAAATAATTAATCATAAAAACATTTACAATTAAATTGTAATTCAAAAAACAACCGTAGCTGCGGGCGATTCCAGTCCGCAGCAGCAGTTACGGAGGGAAACTTAAAAAGGCTTCATGAATCCTACCCTTAATGCCTTTTCATTGCACTATCCCAAAGCACTTTACAATCTAGGAGAGGGAGGGGAGAGAATATTTCTGCCACTAAGGCCTACTTTTCATTTGCTGTACTTTAAGCTAATTTGTATATTCCTTTCTAGTGCTTCTGGGTTGCCCCTGTAAATGGGCTCTATGCCCAGTGGGTCTTACCTGTTTTCCAAAGAATAATAATAAAAATAGTGCTCCTGGGTTGCCCCTATAAATGGGCTTTGTGCCCAGTGGGCCTTACATGATAACCAAAGAATAATAATAAAAATAGTGCTCCCGGGTTGCCACTATAAATGGGCTTTGTGCCCAGTGGGCCTTACATGATAACCAAAGAATAATAAAAATATAAACCAAGATAAAAATAGCATTAAAGAATTTGCCAGTTATTATACAGTGACACTGTAAGCGTCTAGAGATACAAGCCTAGGGCTCTAGGTTCTCACCTGGTTGCCAAAGAATAAATAAAATTTAAAAAGCAGAAAAATCTGTCAGCTAGTATACAGCGTTACACCCTACCACACTGAGAGTAAATGCCTGTAGTGGGATTCAAATCTAAGCCTCTGGTTCTCACCTGTATGCTCCAAGCACTAAGCAAAACATATCGTTCCTTTTAACTGCATTACAATTCAGGAGAGGGATGGACAACAGAATATCTCTTCCACTAAGATATACTGCTTGCTAATCATGTCATGGAAATACACTGCAGAGGAGATCTTAATAGATATCATCCGCTCTGAGCCAGAGTTCGATGATATTATTGATCCAGAGTTTGGAAGTGACTACTGCTCAAACAATACCCCCTCTGTTGATACAATATCAAGTGATGCTGATGAGGATGATCCAGAGCAGTACATCCTTAAGGCCAAGTCTAAGTTCCGATGTAGACGTGAGTGCACATGTGTGCCCAGTAGCAAGAGCCAGCTCAAGCCTAAACAGAAAAAGAAGAAACAAAGGCATCTACATGCTTTGCATCCCAAGCAAACATCCAAACATGAAAAGAAGAACACATATAGGGATCTGTCTGAGTTTGTGCAGGTATCAGATCCTGAGATATTGTCCCAGAAAAGAGCCCCATGGGAGCCTTTGCAGAGCCAGAGGTTACAGTGCAGGCTGAGGCATGTCACACAAAGCACAAGTGTAAGCAAAAGCACCTGCCTGATTTTGAGACCCTACCAGACCAAGAAGGCCCTGCACTTGAGATGGAGGCAGTAATGCAGGCTTAGGGAAGTTACAAAACAATGCATGTACAAGCAACTGTCCTAGGCAGAGACATTGCTTGAGCCTGAAAAATAATTTTTTTTTGATCCTGCATCTGCAACTCAGGTCAAGTGCAAAAAGTAGAAAAAAGCCAAGGAATTTCCAGAACCCAAGATTCTGCCTGAACAAGAAGCTCATTTTGTGCCTTCAACTCAGGTCACTCATAAAAAAAAAAAAATAAGAACACACAGGCATTGTCTCTAGACTCAGACATTGCTTGAACCTCAAATGCTGCCCAATCAACAGGCCCCCTGGGAGCCTGCATTTTCTTATGATATGGTGCCTGCAGCAGAAGATGAGGCCCAAGAAGGACCCAGTCACCCTGTGAAATAAAACCTCATGATGAAGCCTTATGGCAAAATGCTGGGGCTTTATTTCACAGAGTGACTGGGTCCTTCTCCAGCCATATGTGTAATTTTGCAAAATTAATAAAAGGGACTCACTGGTTATTTTTGGCTCCCAGTAAAGGTTTTTATGAAGAAAGTGAGTAGCATGATCCTTGTGGATTACTCTGTAACAAAGCAGGAGTTATTCCCCTCTACACTACGCATCTCATTCATTCCCTTGAGCGCAGCATGCTTCACCTGGATTTTAATACAGGATAAGGGTAGGTGCCAAAAGCACAAAGAAAGCACAAGCATCTGCCTGAGCCAAAATTGGAGCCCCTGCCTATGCAAGAACTTCAGCCAAAAAAACCCACAAGCAGTTGCCTGAGCTTGACACACTACCTGAGCCTGAGACTCTGTCCAGACAAGATACCCTGCTTGAGCATGACTCCTGGCTGCGCCTGATTCTATGCCTCTGTATTACTCCCTACCTGAGACTGATCCTCTGCCTGAGCCTGATGCCCTGCCTGAGCCTGACACTCTGCCCAAGTCTGTTGTCTGACTGAGGGAGACACTCGGCTTCAGCATGATGCACTACCTGAGCCTGACACCTTGCTAGAATATGAGTCATTACCTATCTGTTATGCCACTTTCTCAAATGAATCTAATCCATTGGCATTGCTGATTCTGAAACAGCTGTCCCAGTGCTAGCTACCGGCCGTGGCAGGCACCAGTGTGGTTAGACTCCTGTTTACTTATGGAATTCCCCAACTACCGAAAAACCATGTGTTCCTCCATTTGCTGGTAATGCAGGTGCCTGTGCTGACACAAAGGCGTTTACCCCATATCATATTTTTAGTTATTTCTTTAGCAGTGAAATAGTGTTTCATACTGTGGTGCAAACAAATTTATTAGCAGTTAAGTTTTTGGCTCAAAATAGGGACAAACGAAAACCACATGCAAGGGCTCACCAGTAGAGTCCTACAAACTTGGAGGAAATGAACAGTTTTTGGGATTAGTCACTGGAAATGGGCACAGTGAACAAAAGCACCAACAGCATGTCCTGGCCCACCAACCCTGCTCAGTCTACCCCCCCATTTCCAACTTTAATGAGTAGGAACTGGTTTCAGCTTCTGCTGTTTATGCACTACAATGGCAATACTCAGGCTTTGCCAAGGGACCTTCCAGAGAAAGATATACTTTTTATTAAACCAGTTTTATTAGTTTTAAAATAAGTAAGACAGTACAGAACAATCAAATGGATGTCAAGTACAAAGTACATTAACTCAAGTAATCGATAACACAAACTCTTTCCCACCCTCCTCCCAGACTACACACTTTGTTTACAATTAGTTCGCGCACCTGGGGCAGATTCAGTCATCAAGGCTTCCAGGCTATCAGGAGAGTCTCAAGGGTACCCCAGAGGGATGAGTAGGCCTTAACTCTGCATTGCATGGAAGCTATGTGCCTTTCCAATTGTAACGCCAGGATGCTCTCTCTGTACCACTCCGTTGTGGTGGGAAGCTTATCTTCTGCCCAGTGTCTCATGATTATCAATTTAGCTATTGCAGAGATAAGAGTCATATGTGCCCTCTTAACTTTGGTAATGCCATCTGGGAAATAGTTTATCAGACAAATTTCAAGGGTAAACAGGGCTTCTAAGCCAAGGATAGGGTCTAAAATGTTATTTATAGACTGCCAAAAAGCCTGTACATGGGGACATATCCATAACATGTGAAATAGTGTACCATTGTCCTTCTTACATTTACCACACAGTGGTGCATCTAATGTCCCATACCTAAACAGTTTAACTGGCGTGAGGTAAATGTTATGCATAATATTGAAATGGACTAATCTAAGCCTATCTTGTTTTATGAATTTGTACATTGATAGCCAAAGTTTCCTCCATAGATCAGGGTCCTCAGGGATGCCTAGCTCCCTTGTCCAGTAATAACAGATCCCCGATGGCAATCTAGAGTCCCAAACCATAAGAGTTTTATACAAATCAGAGACTAAATGTGACTGGGAAGCTACCTGAAAGAGTATAGTTAATTCTCTTTCTCCGGGTTCTGCCAGCAGGACCTGGGAGAAAAAGGAAATTAGGGCCTTACTAACTTGAAGATATTTAAATACTTCTTTACCTGATACCCCAATGGATTCTTGTAGTTGTTCGAAGGGGAGCGGCTTCCCATTTGACCAAATATCTGAAACTTTGCAGCGATTTAACTGAGGTCAATAAATGAGGGATATTGGTGCACCACCGATCTTAAAATGTGGATTACCGGTGACAGGCTGATCTGATGATTGATATCACCTCACTGCAAGGTATTTTTGGATCTGGTAAGAGGCCTTTAGTGACCACCCCATGGGGTTGCTTCTAAGGGGCTTAGGGATATGGGATGGGGAGACATATAGGAGAGCCCTTAGCGAGCATTTAACTCGGGCTGCCAAATATTGTTCTATATCAAGCCACAAAGGGAGATATTCTGAGTGCCCAATCTCTTTATGCCAATAGGCCAACTTACTCATGTGTTGTGCTATGTAATAAAAGAAAAAAGAAAGGGCCGCCAGGCCTTCTTTGATTTTCGGGGCCGTCAATTTGAGATAGGATCTGCGAATACCTTTCTTATTCCATAAAAAAAGATTCACTGCGCTTTGTAGCTTGGAAAACCATACTTTCGGTAGGTAAGTACCCAGCATACCCATTGGATATAGTATCCTCGATAGAACATTCATTTTAACTATACTTAGCCTTCCCCATAGGGAGAAAGGAAGTAAGCGCCATCTCTCCATGTCCCCAACTATTGTTTTAACTAAATTGCCAAGGTTATCTATTATTATGATACTAGGTTCCTTAAAAACTTTTATTCCCAGGTATACGACAGACTTTGCTTCCCAAGAGAGGCCGAGGGGAAGGAGTTTGGCCTTATTTACCCTACAATTTAGAGGAAGGACCTTAGTTTTGGCCCAATTTAGTTTATAAAATGATATTTTAGAAAATTCCTCAATCTCAGCTAGAATGGCTGGAACTGAGAGACCTGGCCTCTCAACATGCAATAAGATGTCATCCGCATACACTGAAAAGGCATACTTAGCATTTCCTATTTGAGTCCCCTTTATATTAGTATTACCTGCCAGTCTGCAGAGCAATGGCTCTAGATATAGATTAAACAGCAGGGGGGACAAGGGACATCCTTGCCTTGTACCCCGAGCCAGTTTGAAGGAGGGAAACAGTATTCCGTTGCATTTAACTCTAGCTGAAGGAAGAGAATATAAAAGTTGTATCCCTCTCCAAAATTCTTTAGGCAGTCCAAAAGAGGTCAGGGTAGCAAATAGGAAATCCCAAGAGACTCTATCAAATGCCTTTTCGGCATCTAACGAGACCAACACCATTGGTATGCTAGAGTCCCTAGCAATAGTGATAAGGTGTAACAACTTTCTCATGTGATCTTGAGATGACCTTCCCGCCATGAATCCAACCTGCTCATGGCCTACAAGCTTGCCCATAACTTTAGAGAGCCTATTTGCCAGAACTTTGGCCAGAATTCTAATGTCTGTATTTAATAAGGAAATGGGACGGGTAGCTACCAAGATTAAGTGGGTCTTTCCCCTGCTTTAGGACTAGAGATATCACAACTTCCTGAAAACTGGGGTCTGATATCCCATTGTCATACCAATACGTGAATACATCCTTTAAAACTGGTGCTATTACAGGTTGGCAGACCTTATAAAAGTTACTTGGTAGTCCATCCGGCCCGGGGGATTTGTCTGGGGGCATCTGTTGAACGGCCTGCTGAATTTCTACTAAGGATATTGGGGCACCTAAGAAGGCCGCATCTGCGCCCATAACCTTAGGCAAATTCACAGAACTGAGGTAGGAGTTTATACCCGCTTCAGTGGGCCGCAGGGCTGGGTCTACTGTGTATAACTCTTGAAAATAGGAACCAAACGCTTTCGCAAATTTCTTGAGGGTCAGTACAAACTTGTCCGTTTTGCCCTGTGTAGATTCCTGTAATAAATTGTGAGGTCTCTAGTTGATGGATACGCATTGCAAGCAACTTGCTTGCCCTCTCTCCTGTCTCCAAATATTTAAATTTGGCTCTTTGAAGGGCTAGTTCGGCTCTTTGAGATACTAATCCTGCGTACTGGGCCTGTAACTGATAAAGCCTGGCCCACATCTCTGCCGAAGAGGAGTGGGATAAACTATACTCCAGGTTTTTGATGGATACTAGAAGGGCGTCCATCTGAGCCCTTTGGTGCTGAACTCTTTTGGAAGCCATTTTTATGAATTCACCCCTTAAGGAGCATTTTAAAGCTGCCCAAATTAAATCATATTTAGCCACTGAACCCTGATTACTGTTAGGAAAAAGGTAATAAAATCCAAGATGTGCCCCAAGGAGGCTTCATCTCGCAGTAGCTGGCTATTCAATCGCCATTGTGGGAGCGCTTACTCCCACCCTAGCTAAAAATTCCATGCTAACAGGCGCATGATCAGATAAAACTCTGGCTGATATATCTGCCTGCATGACCCCGGACATTGCAAAGGAACTTATAAGTATATAATCAATTCACGAGTATGTTCTGTGTGCTGTAGAAAAAAAAGTATATTGTCGTTCTGATGGATTAAGGACCCTCCATACATCGACCAGCGCCGCACTGTTAACAAGGTCTTTCATTGCTTGCTGTGCTGGGGATAGGCCTCTTCTCTCACGATCAGATCTATCCAGTTCTGTTTGGAGCACTAAGTTCCAATCCCCTCCTAATATGGTGAGCTTTGGTGGGTTAGTCAACACTATATTTAACAATTGCACAAAAAAGGTGGGGGAGTCGTTATTTGGACCATATATTGAGCCAAAGAGGACCGGGCAAGATTCCAACAAGCCATGTACTATTGTATATCGGCCCTCCGGGTCCCAAATTTCCTGAATCAATTTAAAAGGGACATTCTTTGCCATAAGTATTGCTACCCCTCCCTTATTCGTGGATACCCCTGCCCCAAAACTTGTCCCACCCATGATCTTTTGGAAAGGAGGATATCCTCTCTCTTCAAGTGCGTTTCTTGCAAAAAGGCTACTTGTGCTTGCAGTTGTAATAGGTGCCTCAGGATAATTTTCCTCTTGACCCTGTCCTTGGCTCCTTTGATATTCCAACTTACAAAGCGGTATTGATTACTCATACCGTAAGATGACAGTGCAATAGTGGAGGTAAATCTAATTACTACCTGTAGAGTACAGAGTAGTTCCAACTGGAAAGCCAAGGTACATTCTGGCTTAACTTTAAGCTCTGAGTACTGACAGTGTGTAGTCTTATACCCCCGCATAATAGTAACCCCATCAATCCCCCCATAACTATCAAACTTATAACCTACAGATCCAGACTTAAAAAAACAACCCCAGTTCAAGTTAACTGCACTCCAATCCTTGAAATGCCACGTGATTAAAACATAAGCAATCCAAACCTAGCAGTCTTGCTTCCCTGAGCCCCCCCAAGATTATCTGTTTATGCATATACCCAAGAGAAAGTAATAATTAAATACATAACAATTCTGTGCTCATCTCTATCTACTGTATAGCTTCTAAGCCCTTTTAATATCAATATCAAGTACTAGTAACACAACAAAATCAAAAGTTTAAGTCTACATTACCCTATTTAAATTGAAGGGCTTAGCGCTAGTAGAATCAACATTTGAATGTGAGCTGTATTTAGACTATCGCTGGCCTGTCAATTCTAACACCTTATAATATATGCAATGGGAAAGTCATCTTTATATGTCTATAAACTAGGATATAAGGTCCTGAGTAATACATAAACATTAAGACTTTCTTATCAATGATGATACGGTATGTTCAGGTCCAACATGACTTGTGTCAAGCATTAAATTATGTTATACAGTTACATACTGTGGAACACAGGCAGCTACTCCAGTCTAATTCTATTGGAAAACACAGTTTGGAATCAGGACTGCCTTACAAGTTATATCAAGCCTCTAGGACATTTAGGCCATTATTATCTCCACGGCCGCTCCCTTCTGCATCAATGGTTACCTGCGAGTCTCTTCCCGAGGCAGGAGCTCTAATATCTAAATGGGGCTTACCCCCATCAATGTGCTAAACTACAACACTGTTCTGGGCAGAATAATTAGCGCTGATGTCATCTTCTTAATGTTAGGTATGCGCTCCTGAGGATTCGCGGGTCTTATTAACAGTCCATGTTGAAGCACCACTTTTGGTTAAATTAACGCACCCGCTGTATATATATGAAAGAAGGAAAAAAAAAAAGGGGGAAAAGAAAATTATGCTGGGAGGCACCACTTTAAATCAATAACTGCAGAGGTAAATTAAAGCAAAAGCCTCCATGTAGCTTCAGTCACTGCAGTTGCCAAAGTATTTCTCTCTGCACCCATGATGGCTCGCAGGTCTCTTCCTGAGATAGAGTCCCTGTACTTAAGTGAGACACCTCTTGATAATTCAGGTGCGATCACAAAATTGTCTCATATGTACTCCAGGGGCTCGTAAAACCAAATAATATTTCAATCAATATCTCTCAAGTGTTAACCCCCCCCAAAAGTGAGTTAAGAAAATGAACTATTCAACGTATTTTGTTTCCAAGCTAAACCACCAACTGGAACGTGAGCACTCTTGCAGGTCGAGAGTATATCACACCGATTTCACTTAAATAAATCTGGAAAGATTCCTTTTAATTCTTGCAGTGCTTGCACAGGAGAGTCAAAAGAGATCCATTTATCTTCATGTTTAATCATCAGGATGGCAGGATATTTGACCCTGAACGGTTTAGAAGCTGCCACTAATTTGGAGACCAGTGGGTGAAATTCTTGTCGCCATAATGCACCGATAGGGCAAACTAATACATATTTTTCTGCCCTCCCAGGTCACTTCACTAATACCTTAACTTTGGACAGAATATGTTGTTTGTCCAGGAAATTTAACAATTTAAATATTATTGGCCTGGGAGGCTTACCTGGGGCTGGTAGAGGGCAGAGCCCGTGACTCTTCTGATTATATACTCTGCCTCCACTTGGGGTGAGCCAGCTATTTTATTGCAGAATTTTTGCAGAAATGAAATTACCAATCTCTCCTCTTTCTCCGTATACCAATAATTATTAAGTTGTTCCGTCTGCTACGCCCCTCTAGATCTTCCAGTTTGTCCTCCAGTTTCTTCATTCTACGTTTCATGTTCACTGTCTCCAAATTGGACTTATCTTGCTTTTTCTCAAGGGAAGTTATTCTTACTTCAGAGTCACCGACTCTCTTTGCCAACGAGTCCACTGAGCCTTTAATCATTTGAAGATCCTCCGATATAGCAGCAATAGCGGCCTGAAGTGGCTGCATAATTTCTAAGAACTTTTCTTCGGAGAGAGCTGCTACTGCTACAGGCATCTTCGGCAAGCTAGCGGCTTGCTGCTTAGGCTGTTTCGCGGCCTTATCCTTCTCCAGAGTGAGCAGTGGAGAATGTCTCGGTGGCACCTTCTTCATATAAATCTCCATTTGAAATTCGGTCTTGAGCTTCAGAAGCAAGTTAACTTGCTATTTGATTAATTTTAAAGGTAGCTTCAGCTTGCATTCACCATTTATTTGCTGAAAACAAGGAGTAGAGAATGGAGCTCCATAGGGACAGCTGCTGTAGCTCAGGCTGCCATCACGTGACCCCCAAGATATACTTTTTAAATGAAGACCTATTATCAGTCATCTCTTTAAAAATGTTTTCTGAGATGCACACCATCCCAAAACATCTCAGTCGACGAATCCCTTTTGCTGTTCAAGAGGAGAATAATATTTAAACAATACCTTTCTTCTGAAACATGCCCAATGCAGAATTAAATTTTGTGAAAGTTCCACTGGGTACACATACCATTTCAGAATCTACACAGGAAAGGATGCCACACAGGATGTTCCAGGCTGCTCTCAATGTCTGAACACAAATGAGAAAATTGTGTAGGACCTGAGTTTTCCCTTGCTAAGTTCTGTCTACAACTTTTGTGTAGACAACTTCTACACTGGAATTTTTCTCTTTGATGTTCTGTATCAGTTTGATACAGTAGCTTGTGGCACTGTCAGGTCCAATAGGCAAGGATTTCCCAAAGAGTTGACAGCCAGAGAGGAAAAACACGGAGAGATCAGTTCTCTCCAATGGAGTGAACTACTGGCTGTAGAATTCACAGATGAAAAAGATGTGTACCTCCTAAGTGCAATTCATGATGAATCTACAGCAGCCCTTACAGTTCATGGTCAGGACAAACTGATAAACAAGCCTCAGTTTGTCCTAGATTATAACAAGCACATGGGACTTGTGGACAAAACAGACCAGATGCTTGAGCCCTATGATGCCACTTGAAAAAAAAACATGGCTTGGTACAAGAAATTAGCCATTCACCTTTTCCAATTGGCTATGTACAGTGCTTTTAATCTGTACCAGGCAAAGGCATCTGGTCCTTTAAAATCCTTCTTAGATTTCCAAACTGATGTAATCTCAAATCTCATATTTGCTTCATTAGAAAGACCTGAAATGGAAAGGAATGAGAGTATAGCCAGACTGAATGAAAGACATCTCTGTAGAGCATTCCCACCTACTGAAATGAAGGCTAGACCCCAAAAGAGATGTAGAGTCTGCTACGAAAAAAAAACATCAGGAGAGACACAAGGTATTATTGTCCACACTGTCTGACAGAGCTAGGCCTTTGCCGGGAGGATTGCTTTGAGAAATACCACACCAAGCTCATTTACTGGAATGACTAATTGATAGGTACAAAAGCCCATGCTCTATAGGAGGAGGAGGAGGCCAATGCAGTTACTACAGTAAGTTACAATGTTTTGGGAGGGGTTATTATTTTCTTATCTCAGCACCCACAAACGTTTGTTATTACTACTCTTTTGATGATATGGTATTGCCTACTAGGCATAATGCCTGTTTTCAAGGAAAACCCGGCAGCACTCAGGAGGTTAGAAGAGTTACTCAGGGAGGTGGAGGGAATGAAACATAGGTCTCCTGGATGAATGAAACTCGTTCACAACTTGTTACTCTAACCTCTAGGAAATGCTACCACCCTTTGTTCAAGGGATCTCAGTCTATGGTTTATAATTGCAGGAGTCATATACAATTTCTTTTTAACTTATGTTTTATGGCATTTTCCGCTAAGCAAATACAAGTTATTCCATTCAAAAACACAGTTTGTATTTGATGTTTGCACAGTAAAAATTTAAATGAATGCCATACATAGAGAGTTTTTAAATATCATTTTAAAGTTACTAAATGGGTCTAGAACGTTGAGTGCTCGGCATTAATTCTCTGACCTGTAGAAATCAAAGATAATATGTCATTATATGGAAAGTATATAATAACCGGTGAGCAATTTTTTCTGTGGGGCTCATCCAGTTGATATTTGCCGTAATAACCAGCCAGTTATTATGGCTAACTCACGCTTCCTCAGAGTCAGGAAGCGCAAGCTGCATTCTCACAGCAGCACAGCTGCAGTCACTTTCACTTCTGCTGCAGCTGTGAGAACAGGCGTGATCCTTTCAGAAACTAATAAAAATGGAGAGACTACACACCAAATATCAGTAAACCTCATAATAAAGTAACAGAAAAAACTTTGATTATCAATGGAGCTGACTCTGTAACTGCCAAAATACCTGCAGGAGCTATGACTTAATGCAGTCAGTGGTCCCATGGAAACAGAGATCTTGTGTTAGTAGAGTACACGCTCTACCGGACACATTATATTCCCCAGCATTTTACAGATTTCCTTCATTTGGACTGTTTTTTATACATTTAATCCAAATAACAAAACAGTGGCTTGCTTGGCAGCTTCTTTCACTGTTCTTCAGCTGTTTCACATTTTTTTTAATTTAGCATTATTCTCTGTATATCTCTATAAGGTAATTCTTTTCACTTTATATATTTTATTAGATTTTCAAATGCAAAATAGAGTTTCATAAGTAATGACAGGAAAGAAAAAGCAACGTGCATAAAAACATGTAAACACTCAACTCTCTATACAATCATTAACTAATCACAGTGTAACTTACACAAAAAGCATTATAAATTCATATCAATTTATAAACAATTATTTCTCTGCTTATGCAAATACACCTTTATGGTTTGATAGTTTAAATCCAATGTCTGTATTTTATTTTATTTTTGTTGTCCCTTTAATTCCCATTAACTGTACAAGAGCCTAGCCCTAGAGTCCCTGTATTCAGTGTGGATAGGGAGCGAGAGGGAGGTTCTAATTACCTATGGCACTCGACAATCTGATTTATGTAGGAGAAAATACAAAAAGGGGTTCCTATTTTTTTCAAATTGTACCATCTTGTTATTAATTCTGTAACTAATCCTTTCATTGTTTACAAGTCTTTCCATTGCCCCAAGTCAGTCCTCTACTGTAAGGCAAGTGGTGTCTTTCCATTTAGATAGAATAAGTCTTTTAAATGCCAGTGCTGCAAGTAAAATCATAATTTGTTTCTCTCTCTCTCTCTCTCTCTCCATCATAGTAAGGCTGGATAAGTTGCCCAGAATAAACAGCTTGGATTCTAACGGTATTTTAACATGTGTAACTTCTGAACATATGTTGTTAATTGCACCTCAAATATTAAGAATTACTGGGCATTCCCACAGCATATGAAAAAGAAATGCCTGATTAATGATACAACATCTACACTACCCACCAGGTGTTTTTCCCATTTGTTTTAGTCGTTTGGATGAGTAATAAAAATGGTGTCAAATGATGAATTGAACTAAATGCCCTTGCATGTCTTTAGTAACTCAGTAGGCATTGAACCATAACCTATCTCAGTCTTTCTTACTTACTGTTACACCCATATGTATTTCTCATTTCTGTCTGGCATTACTTGTTAATGCTGTGTCTTCTTCAATTAACAATCTATAAATCCTACCCTTCCCTCCTTTTTCCTGATGCTACATTCATAAAATTAGACCATCTTGGATTGGATTTAATTTTAAAGTTTGGATCAAGGATGTCTGACAAATCTTCTCTTATTTGTAGATATTTATTAAAAAAAAGGTTACGGGAAGTCTAAATTTATTTTTTTTGCCATATATTTTAACTCCCCCACACCCTGGCCCTGGTCGACCCTCGTATGGCTACCACCCATCACCTCCGTCCCTTCAGGCTGTCACCTCTGAAGCTCCCACGGCTCACCCCTTCCTGTAGTGGGGCTGCAGGGAACCCCACCCACTGACAAGGATCTAGCTTGGGGTGTTACCTCAGGGATGGAGTGCGATGGCATGGCCATCAATCTGCTATGATCAGCCACCAGGGTTCTTTTTCACTTTTTCTGTCCTCATGAAAGCCGGTGTGCAATGATGCCAAGATGGGCTTGTGCACGCACCTGTGCACAACCCCACCAGCATCTGCCATGCTCTCACCAAACAAAGTCTTTACGGCGGTGTGATGTCAAGCCCCAGCCACTGCCAGGGGTCAGGCATGCACTGACCGAAGGTGAACCTCCCTCCCTGGAGATGGAGAGCTGTCCATCAGATGCTTGATCCATCTCCTCCCCGCTGACCCCTGGTGGCCTGCCCTTGTTCCTGAATGTGGGTTGCTGGCATGGCGTGAGGTGTGGCATCCAGAGCCTCAACCCTCAGTGCCACCGGGCTGGCATGTCTAAATTTATTTTTAACCTCTGTAAAAGAATATAGTACATCTGTGTTTGGGTCTATCAAATCCTGATCAAGCTTTATGCCTCTCTTTAACCACCCTTGATCTTGTAGTACCTTGTTTTCATATTTAATTAAGGGATTATTCCACAGTGGTTTCCACTCACCAGGAATTTCTGTTTCCCCAAGAATAGATGTTATCTTTCTATAAGTTGCCTTAACCCCAGCCAGCACTGGATCACATGCTATTGGCTAAGCTAGTGAAGCACCTAAAATATCATAGACCCCATAGGTTTTGATCAGTTCTTCCTCATAATTTATCCAGATGGGAGTGTTCATATTAATTTGGAACAAGCAGGCTAATTGCTTAGCCATATATGAGATATTATATTTTTAAAGTTTGGGATGCCCATACCACCCTTCTTCCAGCTGGCTTGTAATTTTGAAAAACTCAGCCTTGCCGGTGTATTTCCCCAAAGATACATTTTTTTTTTAAAGTCTGTAAATTTTTTCAAAAATATCTTTGCTAGTTTAATAGGAAGATGTTCTAACAGAAACAGTATCTTCGGGGATAAAATCAGTTTGAAAGCATTGATTTTGCCCCATAAGGTAAGATTAAGCTTCTCCAATTTAGTCAGGTCTAATTACATTTTTTCCATTAGTGGTTCAACATTAACCTTTGCAAATAAATTTAGATTCCTGGTAACGTTGATTCCTAAATATGTAATTAAGTCAGGTATCCACTTCATCAGGAGCTTAGCATGCAAAAAGTATGAGTGAATAAATTATTGGTAGGCATTAGTTCAGATTTTTCCAATTAATGTTTAACCCTGACAGCAGCTGAAATTCATTTAATATTTCCATTACTTGGTTGACAGAATGAATGGGACTAGTTAAGACTTAATAACAAATCATCTGCATATACAAGGTGCTTGCTTTCTTGTGCTCTAAGTTTTATTCCTGTTATGTTTAAATTATTTCTAATGTAACACAACAGCAGTTCTGATGCTAGGATGAATAATAAAGGAGACAGAGGACAACCCTGTCGGATGCCTCCCTTTAAATCAATAGCAGGGGACAAGATATTGTTTGTTAAGACTCTGGCATAGGCTTCATTATATAATGTGAAAACCCAATCATAAAAACAAGCTCCAATGCTGTAGTGAGTACAGGTAATTTGTAAGTAAGGCCATTCTACTGATACTGAATCAAATGCTTTTTCAGCATCTAAAGATAGAATCACTGAGAGCAGATTTGACTGATTAGAGGACCAAATAATGGAAAGTAATCTTCTAATATTACCTAGACTATATCTTGATTTAATAAACCCTTCTTGATCTTTGTGGATTAATTTTGCTATCATTGTTTGGAGTTTAGAAGCTAAGAGTTTGGCAGAAATATTATAGTCACAGTTCAGTAGTGAAATAGACTGGTAATTTCTATGATACTGGGGATTCTTACCCTTGTTTGGTATTAATAATCGCGTCTCTTATAATGAGTGGGAGATCTTTCTTTTCTTGAGCTTCTTGATAAACTCTTAAAAGAAAATTCAGTAGCATGTCCATTAATGTTGCGTAAAACGCTTTGGGGAAACCATCTGAGCCTGGGGTTTTGGAGGATGATAGCATGTTAATAGCTAATGAAATTTCTCTGATTGAAATCGGTTTATCTAAAAACTGTTTGTCCTTTTCACTTAAGCTAAGAATATTTGTCAAAAAGGCACTAATGTCAGATATAGTTGGAGCAACTTTGGTAGGATAGGGTTTTGTGTAAAATGCGTCTAAACTATCATTAACATCCTTGGAATTTACTACTTTTTCCCCTTTACTGTTAAATAGACTATGAATTGCTGTATGTTCTGGTTGTGGGTTTGTTTTAACCTATATGCCAGTAATTACTGGTCTTTTCCCCAAACTCCCAGTAATTTTGTTCTGTCTGAAATAATGTGTGTTCTATTTTCTCTGACAAACTTTTATTGATTTCGTGTTTTGCTAAGGTTATTTGCCAGTAAAGTTGTTTATCATGTGGACACGTTTTATGAGCAGTTTCCAATTTTATTAATTCCACTTCTAAATTCTGAAATTTAACTGCTTTTTCTTTTTTGACCTCAGTGGAACAGCCTATGATTTTCCCTCTTATATAGGATTTGAAGGATTCCAATAAAATAGCCTCCGATGTTTTCCCAATTATTATTTATATTAAAAATGTGTCAACCTCCAGTTTAAGCCATTGAATAAACTTCTCAGATTTAAGCAAAGATGCACTGAGCCTCCACCAAGGTGCACCACTTCTACTAAGGTTATTAAGTAAGGTAATTATTATCGGAGCATGGTCAGAGATTACACTATGGCCAATATCTGCTGAGATTATTTCACTACAACATTGGTTAGCGAGGAAAAAATATAAACAGTCCTGCCATAAGATGCATGAAGAATCAAATAGAAAGCGTAATCTCTCTTTGTGGGATTCACCAGTCGCCATGCATCAGCCACCCCGATATCTGCTAGGAGATCCTTAACTATGTTTCTACTCTTGGGGTTACCAACCTACGTTAGTTGATTGCTTCTATCTAAAACTTCATCCCAAATTAGATTAAAATTCCCTCCTAAAATGAATTTTTCTTGACCATAAGTATCAATTTTCATACCTAAGCTAATAAAAAACTCAGGTGGTGCCCCAATTAGATGCATATATATCACTAATAAGGTAATCCACCCCATCAATATCATGCTGTAATTCTGGCTCTATAAGGTAATTCAATACATATGTTTAAACCTGCATACTCCTGTCATGTATCTACCATGTCCAATTCGTCTTTCTTTTTTTTGTCTATGCATCTAACAGCCACCATAAACACAGTAACCTGGTGGGAAAAAATTGCTCCCCAGTAATTATGAAAAATAAAGTATGGGGTGGTGTGCATACTCAAATTTAATGCATACCACCAGTATGGGATGCTTTTATAAATCTCTCGAGTTTATGTAGCATCCCACACCTTGGGTGTGCATTAAGTTCTCACAATGCACACCACCCCATACATTATTCTCTATTTATTTTCTGAATCTTAAGAAAATAACACCCCCATTCAAAGGGCTGCTACCCATAATTGTCCTATGAAGTATGTACAATAATTTTCACTCTTTCTCAACCTGTATGTCTGGTCATTTTACATTGCATGGGCAAAATCACCCTATTTCTAATTCTGCTAGAGTATTCTTGTAAAGCAGGTACTGAATACATGCAATCTTACCATGGCATTCTGCCTACTCCTGCTAATTATAATATGCCTATGCAGGGCAGTACCAGTGACTGTATGGCCCCCCCCCCAAGAATTGCTCCTGGGTGGAATGTCCAGGGGGCGGGTTTCCAACTACTACTCCTCTCACTGCCCTTAGATGGAGGCCTCCAATCTCTAACTTAGTGCCCTGGCTCCCTCCCCATAAAATGAAGGCCATTCAGTTTAAACAGGCCTTTGTCCCACCAAAAGGTACCCCAGTCCCCCAGGAAGCAAAATCTCTCCTTGGTGCACCACCCTTTCAACCAGTCATTGAACTGGAAGATTTCCAGCTTCCATGCCTTCCATTGCTGCTTACTGTGAGAACCTCTGAGAAGGCCACTGTACAAGCCAGCCACTTGAGCCTGGCCTCCAGTGCCCTGAAACTGTCCTTAAATACCCTTAGTGGCTTCCCTGCCAGGTCATTTGTCTCAATATGGACAATAGCATCTGGCCTCCCTGATCAGCCCCTCTATCCTAGGGAGTACTTTGTGCTGTCATCTGTGGGAGACAGTGCACTACCCTCCCCATCCAGTTTGTTACCCCTAACAATTGAATCCCCAGTATGAGCACCTTTTTGTCAGCTGTCCCATTTTGTCTACACATCCCCACATTAAGCTTGGCTGCTGCTGGAGCCATGGGGGCAACAGGGTGCCCATCCCTGACTGGTGGAGTAGCACGCCCCATATCCCTCAAGGGGAAACATGGATGCTAGTTGTTATCCCAAAGCCCCTTTCCTCTCCTGAAGCAGTGTCCTACTGGCCTCTTGCTTTGCCCACCTTTCATCCCCTTTTGTAAACCCTTTGGGGATGTTGAGGGAGAGGAGTGGCAGTAGATACCCCCTTCCTTGACCCTACTCTAACCTGCTCTACAGCTGCCATGTAATGGTCCATGCCTAGGGCAGTTCACAGTGAAGTGCTGCAAGCTTCTCAAAAACCTGGACAAATCCATAACTACCAGTGTACCCTGGAGGAGTGTGGCTCTGCAGGACTGAAACTAACTCTCCCACCAAGACCTGCTCAACTTCCTGCTACCATGCTTGCTTTTTGTTCCTATGTGATTCCTTCCATGATATGTTCTTGCCTGTGAGGTTTCTCATCTATATAGAGTCCTACTGCTACCTCAAGTAGTTTACCACAGTCCCTGAGATTAAACCTAGTTAATGCTGCAACCCAGCTAAGATACTGCTTGGATATCCCTAATAGCTAGCCACACTCCTGGGTTTAAATCACTATACAGCTGTGGCCCAGCACTTTATTAATGCCACCCTGCAGTGTAAGAATAATCACTAGAATCTATAGAATTAACAAGTTACAGAAGCCTAACTTATATAGGTATCTTCTGTACTTCTCCAGAAAACTACCAACAGACTCCTACATTTATTTATTCAATCCTGGATTACAATACCTCTGAACACACAGCAACTCTTTTTATAAAGGTTCCACGTCAGTGAGGAAGGGTGACAAACATACAAAGGAGGCAAAAATACAGATTTTCTAACAAAAACAGTCAAGCAATAATGACATAGAAACATAGAATCTGATGGTAGATAAGGACTGCTTGGCCCACCTAGTCTGCCCATTTTCCTACCTAATGGATAAGCTGCAGATCCTAGTTAACCAGCAGCCTACTTCCTCCTACCCCCCCACTAAAATTGCCTTATGTCTATACCATGCATTCTTGAGTTCCCCCACTGTTTTTGACTCTATGACCTCCTCAGGAAGGCTGTTCCATGCATCTACAACCCTTTCTGTGAAGAAATACTTCCTCACATTACCTCTGAGCCATCTCCTTTCTATCTTCAAATTGTGCCCCCTTGTTCTTACACATCTCTTTTTCTGAAAGAAGCTACTCTCTTGGACTTTGTTGATTCCCTTAGGTTATTTGAAAGTTTTTATCATGTCCCCTCTCTCCCTTCTTTCCCAGAGGCTTTACATCTTAAGCTCCTTTAGTCTTTCTTCATATATCTTCTGGTACAGACCCTGCACCATTTCAGTTGCCCTCCTCTGGACAGCCTCCACCCTGTCTATGTCTTTGCGGAGATGGGGTCTCCAGATCTGAACACAGTACTCCAGATGTGGTCTTACCAACTGTCTGTACAGAGGGCCAACAACTTCCTGTTTTCTACTGGTGATGCCTCTCCCTATGCAACCCAATATCCCCCCAGCCCTCCTTACTGCCTTCTCACATTGCTTGCCCACCTTTAGGTCATCTGATATGACTACCCCAGGTCCCTTTCCATTTTTGTTGTTGTCAGTATGTCACCCTCCCCATTGAGTACTCTTTCTCTGGGTTTTTGTTTCCCAGGTGCATTACTTTGCACTTCTTAGCATTGAATCTATGCTGCCATACATTTGACCATTCCTCCAATCTTGCCAAGTCCTTTTTCATCCTTTCCACCCCATCTTCCGTATCAACCTGTTACAGGTCTTTGTGTCATCTGCAAAGAGATGTACTTTTCCTTCCAGTCCCTCTGCAATGTCACTTATATAGACATTAAAAAAAGGACCAGTCCCATTACTGGACCGTGTGGTACCCCACTAATAACCCCCCTTTCTTCACTGTGGACTCTATTCACTATTACCCTCTGTGTCCTGTTGTCCAGCCAGTGTTTTACCCAGGCTACCACCCTGGGACCCACTCCCAGGCTGGCTAATCTGTTTATTAATCTTTTGTGCGGGACTGTGTCAAATGCCTTGGTAAAGTCTAGGTAGGCCATGTCCACAGCCCCTCCCTGGTCTACTACTTCGGTCACCCAGTCAAAGAAATCAATTAGATGTCTGACATGACCTTCCTGCTGTGAATCCATGCTGCTTTGGGTCCTGTGCCCCACTGGCCTCTAGGTACTCAACAATTCTTTCCTTCAGAAGTGATTCCATCATTTTCCCTACCACTGAGGTCATACTGACAGGCCTGTAGTTTCCTGCCTCTGTCTTTCTCCCACTTTTGTGAAGAGGAATCACATTTTGCCCTCTTCCAGTCCTTGAGTACCACACCATCCTCCCATGATTTCTTAAAAAGAATAGTCAGTGGTGTTACTAGTTCTTCCCTTAGTTCTTTTTGAATTCTGGGGTGAATCCCATCAGGCCCCCATTGTTTTATCCACCTTCAGTTTTAGAAGTTCTTTCAGAATCCTTTCTTCTGTGAAAGGACTAATATCAACCCCCCTATCCAGAGTGCTTCTATTGACTGGATTAGGTATTTCCCCCTACTCTTCCATTGTGAATACTGAACAGAAGTACTCATTCAGTATCCCTGCTTTTTCACTGTCACTCTTTGCCCAACCACCCTCCTCTTTATTCAGCCTCAGTATCCTTGCCTTAGTCTTTCTTTGCTCCCTAATAAAAGGTTTTATCCCTCTTCTTAACTGAGTTGGCTATCCTTTCCTCTGTTTAGGCCTTTGCTATTCTGACTGTCTTCGCCGCTTCCTTTTGCTTTAACTGGTACAGTTCTCTGTCCTGCTCCTTCTATGTTTCCTTATACTTCCTGAATGCTATCTTTTTCTCCCTAACCTTCCCCGCCACTTCTTTTGAGAACCATAGTGTTTTTCTCTTTTATTTTGATTTGTTTGTTTGCTTCACACAAAGGCTTGTTGCCTCTGTGATGGCGGTTTTAATCTTTCCCCATTGTTGCTCCACCCCACCTTCTTACCTGTTTGCTAGTGCTTTTCTGAGGCACTCTCATATTTTGACAAAATAAGCCCTTCTGAAGTCTAGTACCTTCACTTTTGTATGGCTTGAATCTACAGCTAAGTTTATCATGAACCACACTGTAAGGTGGTCATTTGTTCCCAGATGGCTACCCACTTATAGATCTGAGATCCTCTCTTTGTCCCCATTTGAGAATACCAGGTCTAACTTTGTATCTAAAAGTAAAACTATAGATTGGAAGGTGAACAAAGTGTAGGAGTGAGAGGAAGGCAATCAAGAGAACCCTGAAATTGGAAGAGGCAGCCAAAAGGCCTTGTCAAACCTGTATAGATAGAGGTAGTGTGAGCGGGGTACTGGCAGTACGGGTGGACAAGGGGTGCTGGGGGGGAGAGAGGGGTAGCAGGTGCAGAGTAAGGAGAGGATGGGGATAGATGGGGATAAAGGGCTGAGCAAGGGACATGAAAGGTCCTTCTATTATAGTGAGGAAGTGAGAGCACAAAGGTAGGTCATACCCATAGGTGGTGGTATCTTAGGTGTAGCAGTCACATGAACTGTTAACTGTAAGATGTTGATGGAGCATATGTTTGAATGGGCCTAATTTTGGTAAGGTCAAGATATCTCTGTGAACCAAAGAGGTGCTCTGTAGGCAAATGAGCATTGTCCTTATGTTGTCCGGCATTTTGGAACATTGAGAAGTTGGTTGGCTGAGCTTTGAGTATGCTGAGAACTGCAGTGAGGGCTTAGAAGGTTTTCAGTGCCGGGGTAAGAAGCCGAGAAGTGCTTTTTCAGCTAGCAGACAGGGTTGATACTGTATCCTTCCGCTTAGCTGAAGCCAACCTGTTTGAGTGTACAGATCACATGTGAGGGTGAGGTGTGCTGCACCAGTGAGAAGTTAACTCTAGTAGTTTATCCAGCTTACAGTACCATAAATACCCAGCCTATGTATAGCTATGTTATTTGAGGTACAGTTAGTGAACCTATCCCTCAGGGTTGCTGCTGTGTATCTCTCTTCATTTTTTTTGTTAGCTTATTTCTTTAATACTCCTTGGCTGGGGGGTGTACCTATGGTTCCCCCCATCCAGCTGTGTCATTGGCCCTGCCGGGGCTGCAACCACAGCTCTTCACACCTATGCCTTGCTCCAACCAGCCACATTGCAGTAGGGACTTACCCTGTTCACCGTGGAAGGCTGGGGGGGGGGACAGGCACCAGAGGAGCTACCTGGGGTGCATCTAGTGTGGTGCTGCAGATCAGCCGACATTGTGTGCGCAGAGGATTTTTCCTAGCATGACCTCCCCTATCCCTCGGCGCTGGTGTGCAATGATGCCAACGATGCCTGCCGTGCATGCATCTGCACTCAGTGAATCAGATGTCGTCCATGCCTCCCACTTCTTGAACCGCAGCATGCACCACCCCAGCCACTGCCAGGAGCCAGTGTGACCACGGTGTTCCCTCCCCATCCATTCCAGAGGAGGAGAGCAGTCATGGGGACGCATGATCCTCCTCCACCCAGCCGACCCTCCAGTGCCTTACATTACTCCCAACCCCAGGCTGCTGGTGTGGTGTGAGGTGTGGCATCCAGTGCCTCAACCCTCAGTGCCACCAGGCCGGCAAGTATCCCACTTCATTTTGAGTAGTATTTGTCCACCATAACCCTTTGCTTGCCATGATCGGGTACATTCCACACTCTGAATTTTGTAAGGCTGACACCAGACTCATGGTTTCTTTTCCTGCTATTAAATTGATTTATAGTGCATGGTGAGGGCTTGTTGTGCATGGAAATTAAATGATTTCAAAATGTTGTTGTACCATAGTTCAAGAGGTCATGGAACGTGATTCTACCCTACTATGGTACAGCAACATTCTGAAAACCTCTAGAGGTTCCGTACAGAATGCTCAAGCCACAGAAATGGCAGGATCAACCAGATAAACAGTAGTGGTGGCGGTACAATCACCCAAACTCATGACTCGACCCACATCAACCAGATAACTTAAAAAATGCAGGATCAACCAGGTATGTGCATAAAAAAAATAAAAATAAAAAGCAGGATCAACCAGATATTTAAATTTACTCACGGAATAAAGATCCTCCTAAGAGCCCATGTCCACTCACAAAACAAGAGATACAGCTGCCTTTTTTTAATCCCTCCCACACTTGATTTGCAGCCAATAGAAGGCTGTGCTACAAACATATGGAACTTTGCTCCCTAGCAACCACACATCACAATCTAGCAACCAGCCTTAACTCTCACAATACGATGGTGGCCACAAACTTTTTTCTTGTATTTTAGAAAAGAAAAAAATGTTCAAACCACATCTATTTGGGCACCATACACTATAAAATAGCAGATGGCTACTTATGCAATTGTGTTGTTCGGCTTGATTCCTGTGACCTCTCTCGAGCTTTGCCCTTGAGGTCACAGGGAATCAGAATCCTCGGTGGCACAACACACTGGTTGTGCATAGTTGCCCATCCACTATTCTGTATATACTCTCACAGGAATGCTAGTCTGAGGGCCCTTCATCCTCAAGAACTTATTTCCTAAAGAAGTTGTATCCCAGCTTCCCAGGTACTACTACGTTTATTCTTCAAGAGTGTGCCCCCCCACAGACAACCTTACCAATGAGATGTTTTACTTCAAGGGGCTTATGAGGGTTTTCTGCAGAAACATTTGAAAGGATAGGGGGCATTTATTGAGTAACACAGGCATGATATCTATCTCTGATTTTTCTCCTCATTTGTTTGAGCCTTTTTACTTTTCTTTTTTCCCACAGGTTTCTTTCTAGTTCTGTGTCACCTTTATTTATTGTTTTCTGCTTTGAGTTCTCACAAATGCAGAGACTGTAATAATATTGAGGGCAAGATCTCTACTTTAAACATGGGTGAAGGATGGGGGCTCATAATGAAAGGATAGGGCACCCCATGCATTAAAGCTTTAGGGGAACTGTTGGCTGTCCCATTGGATACAAACTCTCCCAGCCATTTCTTGATTTTTTAGTTAATTTATTGCAAAAACTACCCTAAAATAACTTCTGAGTCTCAGACAAAACATGCAAAGTCATGAGATCCAAAGTTAAAAGGAAGGAAGGAAGGAAATGGTATTTAATCTTATATAGTGCCTGGTATACGCACTGTCTCGCAAAATGCAATAGAGGCCAGGAATGGTTGACAGTAGCAATTAGTCATGTACGGGGAGGGTAAGTGAGACTGTGGAAGATAGAGGAAAGCTCAGGGAGTAAGTATAGAGGAAGAAAGAGAGACTGAAAAATAGGAATTATTGCGCGTGACAGTGGTGGGATTCAAACCTGGGTCTAAAAGTACAAAGACCTTTTTCCTGGCCACAAGGCTGCACTGCTGTCTGACATGTTTTATATTTTGTAGAGCAGACTTGAAGATTTGCTGATGCGTCAGGGAAGACATGGAGAAATATAACATTTCAACACACTTCAGTTTGAGTTCATATATCTTCTATATTTCTCCTTCCTATTGTTTATTACCTAGGACATTTACAAAACAGAATTTTAACCCTATAGAATTCCTCTGCCCCAGCAGCTCATTCACCACTTGAAGTCAAACTCCTATGTTGTGACATAGATACATAGACAGTGTTGGCAGATAATGACCTATGGCCCACCCCCAGTCTGCCCATTTGAGCTTGTAAGTTCAGTTTATGTTTTCCTAGAAGTCTGTTGCCCCTTACCCCTGACCTCCAGAATTTCTTTATGTCTATCCCATGCATTCTTAAATCCCGTGATTGTTTCAGCCCCCCATCACTTCCTCTGGCAGGGTGTTCCACTTGTCCACCACCCATTCTGTGAAGAAATTCTTCCTCACATTTCCTCTGAATCATCCTCCCTCCATCTTCATCCCATGCCCTCTAGTCCTGGAACATCTTTTTCACTTAAAAATAGTGTATTCCTGCACCCTGTTCCTTCCTGTAAGATACTTGTATGTCTCTATCATAGCCCCTCTCTCCCTCCTCTCCTCCAGGGAGCACATATTCAATTCCTTCACCCTGTCCTCATAGGACTTGTGATGCAATCCATGTACCATCTCTGTTGCCCTCTCTGAACCTTCTCTACCCTGTCTATGTCCTTATGTAGGTAAGATCTCCAGAACTGTACACTGTACTCCAGGTGGGGCCTCACTAGTGTCTTGTACAGTGGAATTATGACCTCCCTTTTCCTGCTGGTGATGCCTCTGCCTATGCATCCCAGCATCCTATTTGCTTTACCTGCTGCCTTGTCACACTATTTCCCTACCTTGAAGTCATCAGAGATGATAACCCCAAGATCCCTTTCCTGCTTGGTGCATACTATATCCTCACCCCCCCAACTGATATATTGTGCAAGGGTTTTGTGCCCCATATGCATTATGTTGCACTTCTTTGCATTAAATTTCAACTGCCAAACCCCTGACCATTCTTCAAGTTTCTGCAGGTCCCTTCTCATTCTGTCTACACCCTCTGGCGTGTCTACTCTGTTACAGAGCTTTGTGTCATCAGCGAACAGTGAAATTCTGCCTTCTAGGTCCTGAGCAATGTCACTGATGAAGATGTTGAATAGGATGTGTCTCAGCACTGATCCCTGTGGTACCCCACTGGTCACTCTTCCCTCGGTGGAGCGACAGCCATTTACCACCACCCTCTGTGTCCTGCCACCCAGCCAGTTACCTACCCACCACACTACTGTCCTGTCCACACCCATTTTCCCCAGTTTGTGTAATAGTCTTCTATGTGGCACAGTGTCAAAGGCCTTGCAGAAGTCCAGATAGGCCATGTCCACTGCCCTCCCCTGATCTACCTCCCTAGTCACCCAGTCAAAAAATTCAACGAGGTTGGTCTGACATGACCTCCCTTTGGTGAAACCATGCTGCCTTGGGTCCTGTAGTCCATTGACAACCAGATGTTCTACCAATCTCTCCTTCAGTATTGCTTCAATGATCTTCCACTCTACCGAGGTGAGGCTGACTGGTCTGTAGTTCCCCGCTTCCTCTTTGTTCCCACTTTTGTATAAGGGGACTACATCTGCTGTCCTCCAGTCTTCGGGTACCTCCCTGTTTCCAGTGATTGGCTAAACAGGATAGCCAGAGGTTCAGCCACCACCTCTCTTAGTTCTTTAAGGACCCTGGGGTGCACCCATCTGGCCCCATTGCTTTATCAACCCTTATTACTTCCAGTTCCTTCAGGACCCTTTCTCGTGTAAAGAGACTTGTGTTAATTTCTGCACCATTCTCACCCCTTGTATTCCCTTCAGACCCATTACCTTCCTCTTCCTCAGTAAAGACTGAGCAGAAATACCTGTTCAATATGTCAGCTTTACTGTTGTCATCCTCCACACGGCTCCCATCCTCCCCCTTCAGTCTCACTATCTCTCCCTTTGCCTTTCTTTTTTCACTTATGTACCTGTAAAAGGTGTTTTTTCCCTCTACACACTGATTTTGCAATGTGTTCTTCTGTCTGAACTTTGGCTTCCCTTACTGACCTCCCTGCCTCCCTTTGCTTCTCCTGGTACTTCTCCCTATCCCCTTCTGCCTGTGCCTTTTTGTATTGTCTGAATGTAATCTTTTTGGCTTCACTTTCTTTGCTACCTCTTTGGAAAACCATAATGGTCTTCTCTTCCTTTTACTCTTGCTAACCTGTTTAATGCATAATTCTGTTACTCTTGTAATCCCCATTTTAAATACTGCCCACTGTTCCTCAACCTCTGATTCAAACAACATGAAGTCTTGCTATATTATGACAATTGCAGTTTGTCCCACCATTAGAACTGCTCCGGAGGTGAAAGAGTTAACTCCCATTCAGAGAATGGAACTTGGAGCGCGAGCTCGGTTAGAGAAGCTCTGTCTGGGTTATTTCAAACCTAAACTGTCAGATTCTTTACTCCGCCTCACTGAACAGTCGCTCCGGAGATTTCTCCTACTGCTCGGTTCATTTCTCGGTTTAAACAGTGTTTTCTCGGTTCAAATCAACCGAGAATATTATTATTTTAACCGCAAAACCATTTGGTTCAAGCTCTGTCTGTGGTATTGTAAGTAATTTAAGTTTATTTTCTGTGTGGAACTTGTAAATGTTATCGGTTCGGTTTTGAACCGATCAGCTTGTTTTAAAACTTGAATTGAAGGTTTTAGAGTGCGGTTCCCGGTTCTTATCGGTTCTAAAAAGCAGTTTCATTACGGTTTTCCCAGAGCCCATAACTGCGGTTAGGAACCGATAAGGGTGTCTTGCCTGGCACTGCCGTTTAAAAGGCAAGTTTTTGGTTAAGGCTGGCATTATGTCTGAAAAGCAAAAGAAAAACCAGGCCCACTGGGTTTCAACACTGTGATGCCTGTGGGAAGTCTTTGCCAAGGCTGACCCACACCACACATATGTATATTGTCTGGGGTTTGACCACCTCAATTCAGACTGCCAGATTTGTAAAAATTTTCCTGCAGCCACCCTGGATAAGAGAGTTGGCAGGCTCAGGGAACGAGAGGCCAAAAAGTCCGCTGACCCGGATGGCCAGCCCGGTTCGGTGCCAACCGAACCGGAGGGAGTGCCCTCTGACCAGGGCGAGACTTCCTCGGGCAAACGTAAAGCTGGCTCGGAGGAGCCAGTTCCAGTAAAGAAAACAAGAAAATCAGCAGGTGTGGAGCCCAAAATTCCTTCTCCAGCTGCTGCAGAGATAGCAAAAGCTATTCAGATTGTCCAGTCACTTTCTCCGGTTCCGTCCCAACCGCCACTGTCTGATAAAAGGTCAGTTCGGTCGGTTCCATTGGTTCAGGAATATGTTGTTGAAGAATTTTATGAACCAGAGGAGGGGGAGGATGATTATGAACAGTATGAATGTGACTTTTAGGGTCTGGGTGTGCCCATTGAACCGGACATCTCCCCAGACAGACCTTTAGAATCTCCCCCTTTGCTTTCTGAGTCCCCCTCTCACTTTATGTTTTACAAAAAAGTTGCTGAAACCCTCCAGCTTCCATTGGAGGAAGCTGTGGATGAACAAGAGGAACCTGATTTTGTAGAAATGATGGATATTCCAGAGTCTAGGAGATTGTCTATTCCCTTGCATAAATCATTTAGGAAACAGACAATAAAGATTTTAAAAACTCCTAATTCTGTGCCTCCTGTGGACAAAAGATGGACAGGAGGTACACTCTGTCAAGTCCTGATACAGAATTCCTTTCACAGCAATGCAGCCACGTTGGTGTGGCTCAGGCTGCAACCTGTGATAAAGCTAATATTCCTTTGGCTTCCATCCTCCTGACAAGGTTCAGGAAGATTGATGCCATGGCTAAAAACAATACATGGCAGCGTCCTTGGGACTCAGGCAAGCAAATTACATGGCTTATGTAGGTATCGGAAATCTAGATGGGACACTGTCATGGCCTTGGCCAGACAGGCCTCTGGCCAGCTTGCTAGTGAGCTGGAACAGGTGGCTGCTGATGGCATTGAGGCATCTAAGGTGCAGTTTCATGCTGCTGTAGATTTTAATGATGTATCCTCTAGAGTCATGGCTATTTCTGTAGCTTTTCGCAGGTTGGCCTGGCTCAGGTGTACTACCTTGTCACAGGATACCCAGACTAAGGCTATGGATTTTCCTGTGGTTGGAAATTCTCTGTTTGGGGAGCAGACAGAGAATTATATGAAGAAAATGGATGAATATAGGACTACCTATAAGAGTGCTCAGGCTAAGAAGCGGCAAGCCACTCCTCAGAGGCAGGTCCCCAGGGGTAGAGGTAGACCTTTTCACAGGCCTTTTTACCAAACCCAGGCCTCCTCTTCTTATGCTCAGAGGGGGTTCTTCAGAGGGAGAGGCAGACGGGGTGTGGGCAGGCCTCCTCCCACCCCTCAGCCTAAAGCACCTGCCAAACAGGCACCCTGATGGGGTGCCCAGGGCCGATTCTCCTTTACCTGTAGGGGGCAGGTTGGCTTACTTCATTCAGAACTGGGTGTCTCTAACTTCAGACAAGTGGGTCCAGGAAGTAGTAAGCCAGGGTCTGGTTCTCAGCTTCAAAAAGTTCCCAAAGATGAGAATCAGGTCTTTCCCACCTGCAAACTCTTTAGAGACCTTTACTTTAGAAACAGACGTCTCAACCCTCCTGGCTCTCAGAGCTGTAGAAAGGGTTTCTCCCCTACACCAGGGCAAGGGTCTGTACTCCAGATATTTCCTTACCCCAAAAAAGACAGGAGAATGGCGGCCCGTTCTAGACCTGAGATATCTGAACAAACACCTTTTGAAACTAAAGTTCAAAATGGTAACTCTGGCAATGATTTTACCCTCTCTAAGGCCATGGGACTGGCTAGCCTCCCTGGACCTCAAGGATGCCTATTTTCACGTCCTAATCAGAGCTCCCACGAAAGTACCTCAGATTGAGTGCCCTCAGGTCACTACCAGTTCAAACAATGCCCTTGGCCTCACCTCTGCCCCAAGGGTATTCACAAAATGTCTGGCAGTAGCAGTGGCTCATTTAAGAAGGCAAAGGATTGCTGTCTTTCCCTATCTGGACGACTGGCTCATTGTAGGCCAGTCCCCAGAACAGGTAAGATCTCACCTGCAAGTTACCCAGCAACTGCTCTCCTCCCTGGGCTTCTTGCTCAATCTTCCAAAATCAGTTCTGGAACCAGTTCAGGTGCTCACCTTCATAGGTGCAGAATTGGACACAAAGCAGGCCAGAACCTTCCTACCCTTAGAGAGGGTAAGGAACTTGGTGGCTCTGGCCTCCTCCTTCACTCTGCAGGTCTCTCGACCAGCAAGACACTTTTTGCAGCTCCTGGGGCACATGGCTGCGTCCACAGCCGTGAGTGCAAGGGCAAGATTTCAGATGAGGACATTCAGTTTCACTTGAGAGCCTTTTGGTCTCAGAGAAGAGACCCCCTTTCCAAGTTGGTCCCAGTGACCTGAACCCTGATCCAGGCCCTCCAGTGGTGGCAGGATCAGGCAATTAAGACTGGGGTCCCCTTCATTCCTCTGTCTCACTCCTTGACCCTCACTACGGATGCTTCCTCCTGGGTGGGGAGCCCACATGGCGACCTCTCACTCAGGAGTGTGGTCCCCAGGAATCTCTGCTCCACATCAATTTTCTGGAACTCAGAGCTGTCTTTTAGCACTTCAAGTGTTTTCTGTGTCTGTTCAGAACAAAGTGGTGCAAGTCAGAACAGACAACACCACAACAATGTGGTACATCAACAAGCAGGGGGCACTCGGTCTTCGGCCTTGTGCACCGAGGCAATGAAGTTGTGGTCTCTGGCCTATTCCCTGAACACTTCCCTCATAGCAGTTCACCTTCCAGGAAAGGACAATGTCTTAGCAGATGCTCTCAGCAGGATTTCCCAGGGCCATCACGAATGGTCTCTGGATCCTCAAGTATTGGGGATAGTTTTTGCCAGATGGGGCACCCCTCAGATAGATCTTTTTGCAGCCCCAGACAATCACCAACTTCCATTGTTCTGTTGCAGGCCCCCAGTGTTGGGCTCAGTCCCCCTGGATGTCTTTCTCCTAGATTGGGAAGGGAAGTTTCTTTGCGCCTTTCCCCCCTTCCCTCTCTTATTCAAGGTGCTAGTCAAAATCAGATCCCAGCCTTGCAGGGTGATTCTGATTGCCCCAGATTGAGGCCAGACAGCCCTGGTACCCACTCCTTCTGTCCCTAGCAGTCCATATTCCCTGTGTCTCCCAGGAATCACAACCTGTTAACCTGTGCACAGGGAGGTTTGATTATCAGACCTCAAATCCCTCAACCTCAAGGCCTGGCTCTTGAGGGTTAGAGTTGCTGACCTGCACCTTTCTCAGGGTGTTCTTGAAATCCTAAAGGCTTCTAGGAAGCCTTCCACTAAAGCTACTTATAATTCTAAGTAGAAAAGGTTTTCCATTTGGTGTTCTAGAAACATATTTCCCCGGAATCTGCTGATTTGCCCATTGTTTTGGACTATATGGTCCATCTTAATTTTTGGGCCTGAGACCAGCTACCCTGAAAGTACATTTGGCAGCTGTCTGCTTTTTGTTTCAGCAGGAAAGCCCTCCTCCCTTTCCACTCACCCTGTATTTTCCAAGTTTTTTAAAGGATTACTTCATTCTAATCCACCTTTTAGGATCCGGCCCTGCCTGGACTTAAATGTTTGCATTGCCCAGTTAATGCAACCTCCTTTTGAACCTCTGTCTTCTGCAGAGCTTAAGTACTTAACGGAAAACTGTTTTCCTAGTGGCTATCACTTCTGCCAGGTGCATAAGTGAGTTGCAAGCCTGTCAGTAGAAACTGACTTTATTTCTTTCCACAGGGATAAGGTAGTCCTCAGGACTAACAGGAAGTTTTGCCTAAGGTGGTTTCAGATTTCCATCTTAATCAATCTATCTCCCTTCAGTGTTTTCACTGACCATTCTTCCTCTGGTGAGAGGAGATTGCACAGTTTAGATGTTAAGAGGGCCCTAAGTTACTATATAGGCGTACCAAGGGTCACAGGTTCAAATCCCTCCAACTTTTTCTCACTTATGGTGAGGAGTCGGAAAGGAAACCTGCCACTAAGAGATCCATTGCCAGGTGGATTGTCTCTTGTATCCAATTTTGTTATCAAAAACTGGGAAAGTTCCCCTTCAGGCCTGAGGGCTCATTCTACCAGAGGTACAGCTCGTCTCTAGCTGCTGCCAGAGACATCTCTATCTTAGAGATATGTCAAGCAGCTCCTGGGAAAACAGTACATACTTTCTGCACATTACTCACTGGATGTCCAAGCCAGGAGAGATGCTCAGTTTAGCACAGCTGTGCTTTAGAGCCTATTCCTAAGTAGGTTCATCCCTCCTCCATGGAGGTACTGCTTGTATTCTGCAATTGTCATAATATAGCAAGACTTCATGTTGTTTGAAGAAAAAATTACTCACCTTAGTAATGTTGTTTCTTCTAATGGAGTCTGCTATATTATCTCCCAACCTGCCCCTCTCAGAACTTCTACTTGGGTATGGGGTGGGCAGCCTAGTGTAGACGCTAGTTATGCCCATTATATGTTTTCCACCCCTTCTTGGGGTTTTGGGGTGTTATGTTTTTATTTTATGTCATATTATACTTATATTATATTGTACTTCTGGTCCCCTGACTTGAGTCTTTGTGTTGGGACCAGGGTATGTCTTAATAGTCAGATAGCCAGTTGGCTAGTGTAGGTTACAGCTTCCACACAGACCTTAGTGAGTTTTGCTCGAAAGATCTGACAATTTAGGTTTGAAATAACAGACAGAGCTTCTCTAACCGGCTCGCGCTCAAGTTCCATTCTCTGAATGGGAGTTAACTCTTTCACCTCGGAGCAGTTCTAATGGTGGGACAAACTGCAATTGTCATAATATAGCAAGACTCCATTAGAAGAAACAACATTACTAAGGTGAGTAATTTTTTCTTCCTGTCCTATTCCCCTTAATGCCTCTTTCAATTATCTCCCTATTTTCCCAAAGTCTGCCCCCCTAAAATCCAGGATACGTGTTTTTGTGTGGTTTGGTTCTGCTCTTTCTGTGATTTCAAACCACAATGACTGGTGGTCACTGTTCCCCAGGTGCTCCCCCACTGTTACCCCATCACACTGTCCCTGTTTGTGAGCACAGGGTCCAGTATTGCCTTCTGCCGAGTTGGTTCCATGACCAGTTGCTTGTGGAAGGCACCCTGAAGGGAGTCCAGGATAAATCTGCTCCTAGTTGATGCTGCTGCTGGGATGCTCCAGTCCACGTCTGGAATATTGAAGTCTCCAACCAGTACTACCTTACCCTTGTCTGCCATCCTTTGGATGGCTAGCATCAGCTCCCTATCTGTTTCTTCCTTCTGGGCTTGTGGTCTATAGACCACACCTGTGTGGATGGCTGTCCCCATTTTCCTTTCCAGCTTAACTCACAGTATCTCTCCCCATTTGTTCCTCCTGGATCTCTGTGGCCCTTATGTAATTTTTCACATGCAGTGCCACTTCTCCCCTTCCTTCCTGCCCTGTCTCTTCTGAATTTGTGACATCTCTGTTTTTTATAGGAATGGCTTTAATGTCACAAACTGAGTATTATGACTTTATGGGATAGGGAGGAGAGGTGCTGAAGGAATAAAGATGAAATTTTCATAAAATTTACCTCAGTAACAAATAACCAGGAAGAAGAATACAGAACTAATGTGATCCAGGCACCACACCTTCCACAAGCTGCCAAACTTCAGCAAGCCCAGTCTAAGCTCAGGACAATACAGGATGCCATCTTGCCAGCCTATAGGGGTCATGAGCAAGATCTACAGAGACTCCCCTGCAAAGCAAGGATGCCAGCACTCAGAAGCTGCCTTTAGAAACACTAGTCCCCACCAATTGGGTGAAGAAGCAGTTGGGAACAGGTGGAACTTTGCAACCCTTCAAACTCCAGCATGGCTGTCATCAGCCATCCAGTCTCCACACCTTCCACAAACCACAAGACTCTTTGGTCAGCCCAGTTGGGGCTCAGGGCAATACAGGATGCCATCTTGCCAGCTTGTGGGGGTTGTGAGCCAAGTCTCTATGGGCTCCCCTGCAAACTTGCCAGCCAGGTTGCCAGCACTCAGGAGCTACCTTCAGAAATGCTGTCCCTGCCAATCGGGTGAAGGAGCATTCAGGAGCGGGCAGTACTTTTCAGTCATTTAAAGCAAACCACCCTAAAGGCAAACAAGCAGGTACAGTGGCAGAGAAATAGCCAGGGCAGCCGGTGCAGTCACACAGAGGCCAATGCACTTAGAGGGGCTCTGCACGCAGGGCGGGAGGGATTTAACAGAGTTCCTCTTGTTCGCTTGAAAGGGTCCATTTTTTGGTTTTTAATATATGCAGTACTGTCACTTTAATAGGTGAGTACTCATCAGTGGGGGCTGGGGCAGTCTTCAACAGAAACTGTAGTTGAGGCATCAGTGTGACAGGCATCAGCACTTCAGTCCATGGCAGATAGTGGGATAGACAAAAGGCATGCACAGCCTAACTTGAGGTGGCAGCACTGTCTGGGAGTGGGTCTCTTGCGCCAGCCAAAGCCCGCCGGACCGCCATTGTGATTCAGCTGTGAGTCTTGGTCTTGGACTGCCAGACAGACAGTGGACCAGTCTTCTGTGAATCTGCGTAATGACACATTCCGATCCTTCAAGCAGACGAGCAGTCATCCCTGAGTCAGTCAAACTAAGGATCATGAGGTCAGTGATTGTCAGCCTTGGAGTGGTGCCTGATTCTTATTTGAACCACCTGAGGATGGTAGGATTTTAATAATTCTGAAGTGGTGCTGTGTCCGTGCCAATGGCCTAAGTGTGAACAAAGTTACAGAGACCCAGCTTAAATGTGTCTGAAAGTTTTTTTAATCAGATAATGGACCAGTGTTTTGATGCACTAAGAGTTTGACTGTTGTTGGTTCTGGCTTAGATGGGGAAGAAGGTAATGGACTGGGGTGTAATTTATAATAAATATTTAAAAATGAAGAAAATGTGTTGAATTTGCAGTGGTAACTGTGATTTGTGTTTTGTTAGAAACAGTTACTTTGTCATTGTTGTTGAGAAGCAGAAGGGTAGGGTAGCATGGCTGCATAATTTCTTGTAAGCCTGGTTTTTAGTGGCATTTCTGAGAACCAAAGCATACAGTTAGGAACACAGAATAATCAACAGCACCCCAGGCAAAGACAAGAACTGTTGACAATTCCCTGTGTGACTCCTCTGTGACTTTTTTCTCTTTGTGTCCTGCATCTACAGTGTCTCTCCTCCTCAGAAAGCCTCAGCAGATGCAGATCAGTAGAATCAAACCTCTTGACCTTATCCTACTCATGTCCTGCACCTCTCACTCCATGTTTGCCACTGCTGCAGCCTGAACCCTTAAGTAGCCTACAAAAAAAATCGATGGGGGGACACTGCGACAGGAGGTGCTGTTGGGGGGTGCTGTGGGTGGGGGGTCGAGGGGCCTCCAAATTACAACATGCACTGGGGCCCATCTTTCTCTTTCTCCACCACTGAGAAGGTATAAGCAACAGTAAAATTACGGAGAAAACTTAAATTGCTATTTCCATAGTAAAAATAACGAACAGAGAACCTGCACCTGCTCAAAAACATGAAAAGTTTGTTTGTGCTCCAGAAAAATTAAATACCAATGGAGAATGCTTATATGAATATGAACAAGCTTTATTCCATAAAACAGGAGAACAAGAAACTCACTATAATAAAAGTCCTCAAGTTCCTATGCAATGGAGTCCATCTGGTTCAAACAGTCCATTATATCCAAGCAATCCAAACGAAGGTGGACAAGAATGGAAATGGCTGGATAATCCAAACAAGAGCCAGAGCAAGAGCTGAGGGTCGCCTCCGTATGACGTCACCTGACGCGTTTCACATGTGGCTCTTTCAAAGGCTGACGTCCCAAATGCATATATATGTATTTAAACAGTGTCCTTAAAGTGATATCACCCTTTCAAACTATATACAGAATCCAGTAAAGCAAAAAACAAAAAAAGAGATCAACACAGTGCTTAATATACATAATACAGCACCAGTATAAAATTGCACAAGTTACTGCGGAAATATTGCACAAAACAACTTATGATACCTCATTTATCCAGTAGATCATCGTGAAATCTGTGCACCAGATTCATATGAGCATTCTTGGCTGGTATTTATCTTTCTGGAGCACAAACAAAGTTTTCATGTTTTTGAGCAGTTGCAGGTTCTGTTCGTTATTTCTTCATTTTGTTCGAAACCTAGCACTGCTCACTCCTGCGCAGTCCTTTCCACCTTCCTGTTGTTCTATTTCCATAGTGCCTGAGCTGAACTGTTACTAAATATAACAAAATAGTGTCCTGACACCCTTCATAGGATGTTAACTATGTTCAGAAAAACAGTTTAATGAAACTGAGCAGTGAAATTCTTAACTTTTGTGCTAAGTTCAAGGTAATTCTACACTATGAGTCCAACTGTGAGATTGCAGTAAAAACAACAGTGGAGACTACGGATTCATGAATGATCAAACTATGGTGACCTCCAGCAAGAAACCTTGATCACGTATTTTACACGAGCCTTCCAAGTTGCGCTGCATATGGTGATGTCATACATACTGCGAGGGAGAAGTCACCCACCCCAGACAGAATGTGATCCACTAGCCACTGAAATGTTATCTGCATGTTTCTCATCCCAAATGGCAACACTGGGAACTCAAAGGCTAAATGGGGTGCTGAATGCTGACCTATCCCAAGCTTTTGGTGGCAGGTGTACCTGCCGATGCCCTTTTGTCATGTTTATAATGTTCAAGTACGTTCATCTGCTAAAATTTTCTATGGCATCAACCACCCTAAGTATTGGTTGTCATAACCCCACTCAGCAGGTCAGCCCTCTTCTCCCAAAGTACCAACCTCTGAGCATAGAATTGTGAACAGTTAACAGAACAAGGTAACCCTCTTGTCTGTTTTGTGGTTCGAGTCACCTTAGTCCCAAGTTCTGGAGGGATTCAAACTGATAACCTCTTGTTAGCGTACCTAATTGTCAGGCTCAGATAATTCTGTCTTTGGGGGGCCAGATATCCTTGCCTATGGGCACCTAACCAGGTATAACAAAATTAACCCTTAGAACTCTATGAAAGACCTAGAGAACTCTTATCAGTTTCCCAGTTTGGTATCACAATAAGCACATGCACAGTGTCAACTATAACCATTTAAGCTTCACTTATATAAAAAGAAGTTTCAAGGCACACCAGGCAGTTTCTGCTTTTAAAATACATATCTTTACTTTAAAATAGGTAAAATAGGAAAACAGTAAAATACAGAACAAGATATACCAACACATACAGCCTTAAAAACAAAACAGGTTTAAAGTGCAAATTCCTACAACATATACACTCAGACTGGTCTTATCTAAGGTCTTCTTACTTCTTAATTTTGCAGTGCTTTGTTGTTCCTCTTTTCTCAGTTAGAAAATAATGTCACTGTGTAAGGCCTGTTCAGTATTTTTAAGAGCAGACTTGAGCCATCCTTCTTTCTGAGGTCACCTAACTTCACCTTGGTGTATTAAAATTTATATTTTATAACACAGGATGTCCTACTAAGATATTTAAAAAAATAATAGGTGACATAAACGTGACTTGCCAAAACCAGTCTGTGGTCTGCTTCACATAGACATCAAAGCCTCTTTGATGTAATTCACTGGATAACCCCAAGCAAATGCATATTGGACTAACTAATTTAGTCTGGGACCTGCTTCACCCATATATCAAAGTCTCTTTGATGTATTTACTGGCTATCTTGGGAGACACCCCAACACATGCATATTCTCCTTCCTTCCTGACACCTAGTGCAAATCAAAGGATTTCCCTGAGGATGTCATGAATGGATATTTTATTTGCTTGGGCTTCAAAGAGAACTTAACAAAGTAATTGCATTTCAGATATCTGCAGTTTAAGCTACTTCCTGTCCTTTTAACTTATCCTGGAGATTTGATGTTCAATTTCACAAGACAGTATTTCCTCCTGACAGACATTCCTTTACATATTTTATATTACAGAATAAATATCATATTGAAATCAGAACCAGCCGTCCACATGCCACAATCCTCCCCACCTAGACTGAATGAGGGGTCTATCTAATGCATGGGATGAGCTTCCCAAATCAGTTCCTCCTCATACACATGAGACAGCCCATCTGAGTTCTGATTGGTCACTCCAGCCCTATGTAGAATGGTAATGTCATATTCTTGCAAAGCAAGACTTCATCTTAGCAATCGACCATTGTTTTTCCGCATCTGTGTCAGCCAAACCAGGGAGTTGTGGTCAGTCTGCACCACAAAATGTGGCCCATACAAGTATGGTTCCAATTTCTTTAGGGCCCACACTATGGCAAGACACTCCTTTTCCACCATGGAGTATGACTGTTCCCTGGGAAGTAACTTTTTACTCAGGTAGGCTATTGGGTGATCCCTTCCTTGGCTGGATGTCTGACTCAGTACTGCCCCCATACCCACATCTGAGGCATCAGTCTGAACTATAAAAGGTTTGCTATAGTCAGGACTTGTCAAAACAGGAGCACTGCACAGTGCCTCCTTTAATTGGAAAAGGCTTCTTCACAGTCTGGGCCCCAGGTAATTTTCTTGGGCATCCTTTTCTTTGTCAGGTCAGATAGGGGAGCAGCCAGGGCACTATAATTGGGTACAAATTTTCTCTAGTACCCTGCCATCCCGAGAAAACTCCTGACCTACTTATGAGTTTCTGTTCTGGGCCATGCCTGGATTACCTCTATTTTTATTTGGTTAGGATGGAGCTGTCCCTGGCCTACCACATGCCCAAGGTATATCACTTCTCCCATGGCCACCTGGCACTTCTCGGCTTTGACAATGAGCCCGACCCTCTGTATCCTGTCCAGCACTACCCTAAGGTGGGATAGGTGTTCCTCCCAGCTGGTACTAAAGATGGCAATGTCATCCAGGTATGCCACAGCGTACTCCTCAGACCCATTTAACACCTGCTTCACTAACCTTTGGAAAGTGGCCAGGGCATTCTTCATTCCGGAAGGCATTACTTTGAACTCAAATAAGCCTATCGGAGTGATGAAGGCCAACCTCTCCCTAGCTCTGTCTGTCAGTTATACCTGCCAATACCCCTTTGTCAGGCCAATGGTCATTAGGTAGGTCACCCGTCCCAACTTGTCCAAGAGTTCATCTGTCCAGGGCATCGGGTAGGCATCTGACTTCATGACTGAATTCAGTCCATGATAGTCTACAGAAATGAGTTGAGCCATCTGGCTTGGGTACAAGGACTATGGGTGAGGCCCAGGGACTGTGGGATCTCTGGAGTACCCTAAATCCAGCATCTCCTCCACTTCCCTTCTAATGTTCTTTTGGACAGCCTCTGACACCTGATATGCTATCTGCTGTATGGGTGTCTGTGTCCCTATCTCCACATTGTGTGACGCTAAGGGGGTTAGTCCAGGCTTGGCTCTAAACAAGGGGGCAAAGTCTGCTAAAATCTCCCTCACTTTCTGGATTGGCCTGGGGTCAGCTGGGGAGACAATTTTACTGCCTCCACAGAGGACTCCCATTTACTCTCTTCCAGCAAGTCCAGAAAGGGGTCTCCTTTGTCAGTCCCTTCCCCAGGACTACACACTGCAAACACTATGTCAGCCCTATTAGCATATGACTTCATCATGTTGGCATGGTACATCCTTTCTGTCTGTCTTCTGTCAGGCAACTCTATAATACAGTTCATGTCATTTGCCTTCCTAACTACTTTGTACAGTCCTGCCCATTCAGCCTGCAGCTTGTCTTTCCGGACCGGAATAAGGACCATGACTTCCTGACCCACCATGTATGAGCAAGGTCTGGCTCTGCGGTACCACACTTTTTGTTTCTGTTAGGCAGCTACCAGGTTGCTCTGGGCTGTCCCCATAAGCTCCTTCAGCCTTTCCCTAAACCTAAGGATGTAATCCACAATGGGAGTTCCCTTGGTGGTGTGTTTGCCTTCCAGTCCTCCCAGATCAAGTCTAGGGACCACGTGCCAGCGTACATATAACAGTTCAAGGGGAAAATCCTGTCGACTCTTGGGGCACCTCCTGTATGCAAACAACAGGTGGGAAGGTATGTCTCCCAATCCTCCCATGCTGTTCAGCAAACGCCAGGAGCATTGACTTCAGGGTACCATTAAATCTTTCACAAGTCAACCATTGGCTTGTGGGTGATCTGATGTTGTGCATCTCACCCCCACACTTCTCCCACAAACATTTCATCAGGTCTGACATGAAGGAACCCTCTTGATCGGTGATTACCTCCTGCGGAAACCCAACATGGGATAAAATACCAAGTAAGACATCTGCCACTTTGTCTGTCCTCAGAGAGGATAGGGCAACTGCCTCTGGGTACCAGGTGTCATAATCCACCACAGTCAGGTTGAATCTCTTCCCTGAGGAGCTGGGTGTATTTAAAGGCCCCACAATATCCATTCCCACCCTCTGGAATGGCTCCTCCACTATGAGCAATGTGATCAGGGCGGCTTGGGTTTTCTTGCACGCCTCCCTATTTCTTGGCACTGGTGACAAGACCTGCAATACTTCTTCACCTGCTGGGTGAAGTTAGGCCAGTAGAAATTCTGGGCCAATCGCTGCATAGTGCACATGATTCCCAGATGACCAGACAAGGGTATATCATGTGCAATTTTGAGCAACTGCTCACGATACCCCTGGGGAACGACAAGTTGCCTGCCTTTCACCCCTCCCTCTGTCTGCACAGCCTGAGTATACATAAGTCCATTTTCCCAATAAACCTTATGTCTGCTGTCACCTCCCTGTGCTCCATCAGAGTCTGCTCAAGCTCTCAGCTTCTCTAGACTAGAGTCACTTCTCTGAATAGCTGCAAACCCCACACACAGTCCCAAGGCATGGGACAGGTCCCCTTCAGTCGCTAAACTAGGGTCCCTAGCACTAGTGTTAGGGCACTCAGGATCACTGTCATTCCCTAACCCTCTAACAAGGGGTCACCCATCCCTCTTTGGAGTAACCCTCCATAGCAGTGTGGTTAACTGTTGCTGGGGAAATTTCTACCCTCTTTTCATTAGTCTCCATATCAGGAGACTTCTCCAGTTCTCCAGTAGCTTCTCCAGTTCGTGTTGCCTCTGGCACTCTCGCTCATCTTGGTCTGCCTCTCACTGCTCATGGTCCCTCTTCTCCTCTGTGGCTCACTGGGCTCATGCTCTTCATGGTCAGCCTCTTGCTGTTCACGCTCTCTCTTCTCCTGGAACTCCAGCTCCATTCTGCACAACTCAATCTGCAGCCTGAGTACTTCTGGCTCCAGAATGCTGGTGACCTTCCCCTGCTGCTGTGGCTCTTCACTGGCATGGGCCCTGATGCATCCTCATTGGATCTGGACACTGCACTGGCCACTAGCCCTTCCATGCTCAAGGTTTGGTCCTTTACAGTCACAGTCTGTGATTTGATGCTCTGGGTATCTGCTGTCATCAGGGCATCCATGAGGTTCTGCTTGGTGGCTCTCACCTCATACAGGACTCCTCTGTCCTTGCACAACTGCCTCAAGTAGTCTACAGTGTGCCCGCTGTAGTTGGAAGCCATCTTCTTCCCTAACTATGGCTACTCTAACTTGTACTTTAGAAAAAAAATAAAACAGGTAGGAACTTGACTGTAAGCCAAATTAGATAGTTTTGTTTCCTTTTTAAAAATAAATCACTGCCTTTTTTGCAAGTGAGCTGTATAGTATTAAGCTGATACACTGAACAATATAAAGCTTGTGTTATGAAAATTATCAGCACCACTGCCAACCAGTCTGTCACAATTCCACTCAGCAGGTCAGGCCCTCTGCTCCCACAGTGCCAACCTCCGAGCACAGTATTGTGAACAGGTAACAGAACAGGGTAACCCTCCTGTCTGTTTGTGGGTCCGAATCACCTTTGGTCTCAAGTTCTGGGGGATTCAGACTCTGAACCTTATGCTAGCGTACCCAAATGTACAGGCTCCGATAATTCTGCTATTCAGGGAATGCCAGATATCTTTCACCTAAGGGCACCTAACCAGGTATCCAAAATGAACCCTTAAAACTCTATGAAAAGACCTTAGGTATTCTTACCTTTTTCCAGTTCAGTAACACCATTAAGCTTATGAACAGTTGTCAACTTTAACCATCTATACTTCACATGCAAAAGAAAGAACTTCGAAGGCACACTAGACAGTCTCTTTAAAATAAGAGGTTTACTTAGAAAATGGATAAAAATATGTAAAATGTAAACACAGAACAATATATCACAAAGCATACAATCACTTAAAAGAAAACAAGGACAAAGTACAGACATGAACTCCTACCACAATACAATTAGACTTTCCTATCTAATGTATATCCTTCTTACAGTGCTTATAGTAGATGTTGTTTCTAAGAGTGCACCAAGAAAAGTTTTTAAATGATTAGCTACAGAATGGTTTAAACTGACTCTGAAAAACACCTCTTCCATGATGTCACCCAGCTCCTCCCTGTTAAATACAAAAAAAAAAATACACACAGGATGTCCTATCGGGGGTATATTAAATAAGGTGACATCAGTAAAAACTCATTTCCTAATATGACTCTTTGATTTCTGAGCAGTTCCTGTTCCCAGCCCATATCCAAAGACCCTTACAACTCTGCAGTTTTCTCACCTAGATGTCATATAGCTTCTTAACACCAGATGATACTAACTGTTTTTCCTCTCAGACGTCATAAAATGTATATTTTAAGTTCCCAGCTTCAAAGAAGCACAGCGCATCAACAAGGCCATAAAATGCAACTTCTTGGAAGGTAATCACATTACAGAGCTTTGCTGTTTAACATATATCCTGTCATTTTAACTGAAACCTGGGGGGCCTGTGAGACAGGTCACATACCATATTCTATATTACAAATTATACAGCAATCATAACCAGCTGGCCAAGTGTCACACTACCCTGTGCCGGATTCTGATTAATAATACAGGCAACAGCTTCTCTGTTACCTAAGCCATTCCCCATAATTACATTGGAGGGGAGGCTTGGTGTCAATCCCACCTCCGCTACTTCTTGACAACCCTCCCAGATCAGAAATACCTGAGACATTGGCACTGAGCCACAGGTCCTGTCACTTATTAAATTCTGGGGAACTGACCTCTCAGTTACCAAACCCTGCTTAACCATAGAAGTGGAAGTGTTCCTTAAGACTTATGTATTTTTACTCCTAATGAATACAAGGTGGATGTGAGCAGAGGAGTTAGTGGGGACTGCATTTTCTGTGCCAGCCACTAGCTGTTGCTCACTCAAAGAGTTTTTTCTCTCACCACTCTTCCTCTTTTGTTCTTTATGAGGTTGTGTGATACATGCCCATGTTTCTGGCATATGTAACAACTCTGCTCTGAACTCTAGTTTTGGATATTAATTTCTTTTGCCTCAGATTCAGGCTAAGGCTGGTTTACTTCACACTGCTCACCCTGGGTATAGCTTTACATCTCCTGCTGATCCTTCCTCAGTGTGTTTGTGCTGGATGTGTGACCTGCTGTAAACAAACTGATCAACCCTCTCAGCTGCTTCCTGTATGGTTCCAAGAGTCCTGTCCTGCAGCCACATGCAATTCCTCTGGCACAGTCCAGGTAATTTCTTAAAGTAAAAACAGTTCTTTAATTTCATTACAAGTAACTGTCTTATTACCCTTAGCCATCACTATAAAGTATTGCAAAATAAAACACATGCTTCAGACTAGTTAGTCCCAGGTTGTTTCTATAACTCCTTACATCGAGTCTGTATGCTCTTGGGAGCTGATTCAAAAATTTCTATTAAACATTTTTCACTTTCAGATAGTGCATACAATCAGCATAGGCCATGAGTAATAGTATGAGACAAGTTGCCCAAAGCCATATCTGATTTAAACTGTCCACTTAATCTTTCAGAAGATCTCAGAAAAAAGTCTAGGTCATCCCACCATGGTAATGTGGAAACATTTTAGAATGTATGTTTCCTTCATGTGGGAGTGAGTTGCTCTCCATACCAGTACTTGCATGTGCTGACTATGCTTTCTGTCACAGTTTTTCCATCTCTTGCTCATATTCATGTTTCTCTCTCTCACCCCAGTCGCTAATTGCTCTCGCTACTCTTACATCAGGATCTGGTGTTGGTGCTAATTCTTTTACTCTTACTCCGGCTAATGATGCTGTTTCACTTGTTCTTTTGCCTGGCTCACTTTCTCTCACCTTTCTGCCTCTAGATTTTTCTTTTTTGGGTCTGTCTCCACCATTGCCTTTTGTAGCTCTGCATCTGACTTTGCCTTTATCAGGATGATCTCTAGTCTCTGACTCACTGCTTGATCTGAAGCTGCAGCAGGCCTAGTGTGGGTCTCTGGCTCATCAGTACTCTCTTTGACCATAGTCTCATGACTCTGGCCAGCCTCCTCTGCCTACTGACTATTATTCTGCGCATTTCTCTTGAATGGGCGATGGGGATTGTGGCTGAGGTGTGCCACTGGATATTGGCTTCCAGTGGTCATATTACATTAACATTACCATACCACCATAATACTGTACTGAAGCTCCCTATGGAACTACTGATCTTCCAAGAATTAATTTTCACCACTGAATCCCACTTATAGGTCTCGGCCAGAGGCACTAGGACCCTGCAGGTTCAAAGCTTTGTCCAGGGGGCTGGCAGTGGCTACTGTGCATGGTACCTGTTCACCCCCCGCATGGTGACAAATGCTAGCCAGTAACCATTACCAGCTCTGTCACCAGTCTCAGTTCTGTTCTTCCTAACCATTAAGAACACACCTTGAAAGTGCTCCTCAGTTTGTCTCATTGCCACTGAAATTCTTTGCCATGACACCATAGTTTTTGGGGTTTTTATCATTATTGCTGTGCCACATTTGGTTTTTATTTCTTTCCACATGAAGCTATAAGCCAAGCCAAAAAAGAAAGTCCTGAAACCGCCCTTCAAGCGTCAGTGACCCTGTGGGCACAAAATGGCTATTATTGGCAGGCATCAGACCCATTCGGTCTGCCTTGGACTGGAACAGGACATGGATACCTGTGATGCCTGTTTCTCCATGGACCATCGTACATTGAAGAAAGAGCCAAGAAAGCAGTGTCACTTGAGCTCTTCACAATCAATGACAAACAGCAAAGATGATGATGATTATCTCCAAGTTTAAAGATTTATTGCTGTCTAATAAATGGAAGGACTAACAGCAAGGTACTCCTTCCTGACCACCAAGTGCTTCGACTTCTCATGAATCTTCCTCAGGATACCCCATGATGTCATTGATTGAGAAGGGCTTGAGTGACAATGCATTCCTGGCTCTTTGTTTCTAACTCCACTTGGCTGGCAGCTTGTAGCATTGCAAACCAGTACAACTCTGCTGATCGCAGTTTTACCTTTAGGACTCAGTACATTGAAGAACCACCCAATCCCCATCTTCAGAGGCAGGTGTCACATGTATGCATCCATGGTATGGTCTTTAGGTTTTTCCCAGGCCTCTTCCCAGGACCTCTCGTTCTGTTGAAGTACAGAGCTCAATTCGACCTCACCTGCTGAGGCATCAAAGATGCTTGTGGTAGGGTCTGGTGAATAGCTGGTTCCTTCTGGGAGGCCTGCTGAGAACCCTCCACAGTTGCCCCCCTCCCACCATTTCAGAGCACTGAGTTGCTAGGTCCACACACACTACTGAGTTGCTGTCCTACCCCCTGGAGTTACGGTGCATCTCTATGTGCATGGTAGTCGTTGCATTGAGGATGCTGACTGTGTGACATGAGCAACTGTTGCGGCACCAGCAGACAACAGTAATCATGGATTAGCTGTACTGAGTTCAGATATAGTAAATTTTACCTGTGTTTACTGGAGCTGAGGCTGAAAGGCTATGTAGGAGAATGTATTACACATGCAAGTTGACTTCCTGACCAGGCATATGTGTGACAAACATGGCAGCTAGATGTTTTCATTCTGAGGACTCATCTGGTGCATTGATTGTTTAGCTGTAGTGTACTAAGCAGTGCCGGATTAACAATGGCTCCAATGGCTCCATGGAGCCAGGTCCACATTCAGAAGGGGGCTCACTGGCCCGGGGCAGCCACTGCCTGCATGCCTTGTGGAAGTTGTGGATTGTTCTTTGGTGTGGCATTATTTATTTTTTTGCACAACAAGTGCCCTGCCTGCCCTCGTGTGCACTCACATTGTGGCCGAGTCATCAGTGACATCATGTGACATGAAGGAGCACAGCATGCGAGTTGGGTGACACACACTTTCCTGCTGCCGCAGAGAGGCTACAGCTTGGTCGATGATGAGGCGAGCGCTTGCTTGGCAGCATCAAGAAGAATTTTGGTCTCTTTGGTCTCAGTGGGATGCTTGGTGGGTCTTGCTGCAAGCAAGCACAGGACCGTTCATGCTGCATTTGGGAGTCAGGACAGTTCAATTCCAGGAGCAGGAGGAGAGGATTCAAGTAGGAGATCTTAACTGGTGGGCTCACTGCACTGGTGGTAAGTGCCAGGCCACAGGTTTTGGTCAGACAACCGGGTAAGTAAGTTATCTCAGTTGCTCCCTATCCACACTTATAGGTTGCGTTTATTTACTTGAATCTTAACATGTTGTTCTGCACTGTGCACACATTTGAGCAGCTGCCTACCACCTTGAATGTGCAAGCTGATTCAGTACAGCAGACATTCTGCTGAACTGAATCAGGTTGCATGTCTGAGCAGGCAGGTGGCTGCTCAAATGTACACACAGCAGTCAGTGCATGGTGCCTGTGTGTGAATGTGTGAGGGGCCTAACTGGCACCTGACTCTCACTGATGATTGCCCCATGCCTCCCCTCTGCCCTGTTGAAATCTGAAATGGTGCCCACCCCTGGTTGTCACAGCTGTGAGCATTTTGGTTTCATCTGTGTAATGCTGATCCGAGCTAGGTAGGTCATCTGAACACTGCCCCCCTTCCCCCCCTTGAAAATGGGGACCCACAAAACTTTTTGGCACTGGGCCCATGAAAGGTTAATCTGGATCTGGTCCTGATACTAAGACTGTTGCAGGGTACAATACCTCAATTTGGTAACAAACTGTGCCAGTCGCTGGGAATAATGACTGACCATGTGATGGCTTTCAACCAGTTAAGAGATTTTTTCCTACCCATTATATAAGTGTTGGTTCTGCTTTTCATCCTGTGTCTGTGATGGCAACTTTGTCACTTTGCTTGGTCACAACTATACTTTAATGTTTTGCATTTGTCAGTTATAAGGTCTGTGAAAATGTGAGTGCATATAATTCTGCAGTACAAGAGCAATCCAAAAAATATTTTTAGAGGGAATATTGAGATTAGTAAAGCTGAAACTGCAAAGGATTCTGGGGAAAGACAGTAAAGGCAGGTCCATTTCCTGATTTAGATGGTTATTTTAATTTGAGATATGAATGACCAAGTATAGTAGCAGCAGGGGAAGAAAGCACACCTTCTCACCCCAGGAGTCCTTTAGCATCAATGACATTGTGCAAATAGCTGGCCAGCTATCTGCACAGTGTTATTGATGCTAAAGAACCCGTGAAAGAAAGAACATTACTACGGTGAGTCATTTTATGTTGGCTGGCGTGCACACCAGCCAACATATTGCATTAGTAGCAGATTTGAGGCGCAGTCACTGTTGGGCGAATACAAGGCAGGCATCAGTAGGTGCGTCCCTCATTCCCCAATAAACCAGCATGCAGGTGCCACACCAGGAATACATAATGTTAAGAGTACATCTAAGAAAAGGTCCACCACAATGAGACCCAAGCTCGCCATGCAGTGGCACCAAAACATGCCCTCCCTATGTGCCTTTCCTGGTGAAGCCCTTCAGTTAACATGACGGCGCTGACTGCCGCCACGTGGAGAGCCGACTTCAGGAGTGCCCAATCCCCCCTGTCAGCATGCCCTAACCCACGTTATTTGCTGTTGGAGGGAGCCCACTCCCCGTCGGCATAATGCACCCCCCCATTTCAAGCATGTGCCAAGGGGGTGCCCAATCCCCCTCTGCATCATGTCTCCCCTTCCCAGAATAATTTGCTGATGGAGAAGCCCACACCCCGTCAGCATAATGTCCCCCCCATTTGTTGTATGCCAGCTGGGCTGCCCAATCCCCCATTGGCTACAGCATCCCCCAAAATAAAACACTCAGGTGGCATGCTGGGAGGCCACCCAAGCATGCCAAATGCCCCTGTAAAAGGAAAAACGTCCCTCAATGTTTGTTTTTTTTTAACCTGCGAAGCAGAAAATGGTCCCTCGTCGACTCCAGTGGCCCTCCTCCCAATCTGTGCCTAACCTCTATGCATCCTGCCTCCCCACACCCCCCTCACACCATACTTACCTCCGGAGCATGGCACGACGATCTTCGGTGGACCGGAAACGCATCTGCACTCTTCAAAGCCCACTGTGAACTGAAGAAATGCCGATAAGCTGTATAATTGCAGAAATAGGATTTTTTCAACTTTGGTGCATATTGCAGGCATTTTGGGGAATTTTGGCACCAAATTTTCAACATGTGGTTATTGGGACCCCTCCTCATGAATTCAGTCACTGTCATGGTGTTATTCGGTCCTGAAAGGTGATTTTGTAATCACTGTGTGGAATCACCTTTCGTGACTGAGTAATGAAATGACAGTGCCACTATTCATGAGGGGGATGTCAAAAAACCTATTTTGCAAATTTGGTGAAAAAAATCCAAAACATGGCTGTTTCACGAGCGTGCGTTGTGCAGTTTCCATGCATGCTCGTAACTCCGTGAATTTGTAATATTTTCACTCCAGATTTTCAAAATTGGCATTTTCCCATATCTCCTTATGAACAGTACAGCTGTCATTTTACACATCCTGGCTGAAATGTGTTTTCGCATGTCTGGTGCAGAATAGTGTGGTCACTGTGCGAAATCAGTTTTTGGAACAGTTTGAGAAAATGACAGTGACACTGTTCATGAATGGAGGTCCTAAAATGCCTACATTGAAAATTTGGTGATGAACGTCCATAAAATGCCTGTGTTACAAGCATGTGTTGCGCAGTTTCCACGCAGCCTTGTAGCTTCGCAAATTTGCAATATTTTCATGCCAGATTTTCAACACTGGCAATTTTTCACACCTCCTTATGAACAGTACAGCTGTTATTTTTCACAACCTGCCCAAAATGTGTTTCTGCACCTGTGTCGCACAATGGCGTGGTCACTGTGGGAAATCAACTTTTGGGACAGATTAACAAAATCGCAGTGCCACTGTTCATGAGGGGAGGTCCCAAAATGCCTATGTTGAAAATGTGGCTACAAAAAATTCCCAAAATAATTGGATTATGGAAGTATGTTGCACAGTTTCTATGCATGCTCATGACTTCACCAAGAGACTGGCAGGCGTCATGGGTGTGACTTGGGATCATTGGCTGTAATGCTCATGCCATTCCACCTCCACCCCCACCCTGCAGCCAGTGATAGGCATTGAGGTGTGCCTTGGTGTGTTCGGCCCTAAAGTTCACCCCATTCTCCTATACTGCACCCATCTCAGTGTATTTCCTTATGGAATGGGGTAAGTATAAGGCCCAAAGACCCCAACGTACACGACAACACTTGTCAATGTCTACAGGGTAGGGTGAGGTAAAATTCCATGAGTGTTGTAGCTGATGACCCAAAGGCACACCCAATGCCTGTCAGTCTTTGCAGGGTGGGGGTGGGGTTGGCTTCAGTTCAATACTTCACTGACGTTTCTATTATGCATCTCTAACTCCTGCACTACCAATGCCAATGCCAGTGAGACAACATTCGGCATCTACAAATGCTTGTTTCTTTTTTGTCATTCTGAAGTCACTTTATTTTTAATAGAATTCAAGAAGACCATTTGTAAAGTCTCACTGTAAATTGGAACACAGCCGAAGAAATAAACATTACCTTCCTAAACTTAGCATCTGTACTACAAAGGATTCTGTGATGGAAGGGTGAACTCAGGTCATGCATCAAACAGGCAGTAGTTGCTCATAAATTTAAAGGGACCAAGACAAGGACATTTCGCTTCAGGTAATTTATTTAAACTGTTCCCTGTTTCTATAGTACTTCAAACTAAACTACAGACACAATGGAAATCATAGTTTGGAAATTAAAATGTATTTCTCTTTTAGGGTTAGCATGAGCAGAGATCAAAAAGTGCATCACAACATGTCCCAAAAGAAATGCAGCATGCTACATACTTGTTATGGGCTCCTATACACTATTCTATATACGGTATACAGCTGCCTTCAGTATGGATCACAAGTTAACCATTCTAAGTCTGAAGTGCAGAAACACAAGACCTACATAAAATAATCTGAGCCATTTACAACATTAAAAATACTGCAGGACTTCCTGTGCTTTGTTGTTCATGCAAATGCACTAGACACACAAGTTACTTTGCTCACTACAAAAGATGTTCCTTATAACAAAAGGCAGAATGTGTAAGTATTAACATTTTCTTGCTTGTTTCCTCTGAAGTGATGTGCTTTTAGTAAAAGGTTTATGTCACAGTAAATGCTATCTGAGAGTGCTTTCTGAATATCTTACTGATGTCCTGAGGCGGTAATGTTTTATGCAAGCTGAAATTTTGTCTGATGGTCAAGCCCACCCAGAAGGCTCAATAAAAGCCAGTCCCCTCTTACCCTGGTTTTACTTAAGAGATTGCTTTCCTGAGTCCTGCATATAAACCTTTAATGAGTGACCCTGTTTGCATAACTTCTTTCTGGTTTGCAAAGGCTTGATGATAAAGAGATTGGAGTAACAGTGGAAGGAGACAGATAGAGGGCTACCGTACCCAATCAGGGTGCTGAAGCACGAGCAGACTTGATAGACCAGTAGGCCTACTCTGCTGGCATCTAGTATGTTAGATTCTACTAGTTTTTACCTTCTCTCTTTCCTTCCTTCCTCTTCCAGTGTGCCTGGGACAGGACTGAGGTTGAAAAGTGTGTTTCTGACTTCCTTAGATTCATCCTCTTTGTATTTTTAATTTTCTCAATTTTTTTTTCTGAAACTTTATTATATATATATATATATAGAGAGAGAGAGTATGTAAGCACAATCATTAAGTACATACAGAGTTACATACTGGCATACAGAGTTACATCACTGAGCAGTGTACTTTTCTAGAAATAGGTCTGGTGGGTTTCAGTTAAACAGGATATCGTCTTGTGGTCTGCTTGTCATTTACAGCTGGGCAGGATGTTACATGCCCAGCTGCCAGAAGTCGTGTCCCTGAACAAATGGTGTCTTTTTATCACAAGTGTGGTACCTACTGCATCATGACATTGACAGAGGGCAACAAATCAAACATCAGCCAAGTAACATAATTCATAGCTGTCAGAGGTGTGGAACAATAACTGTCTTCAGTAACTGAACCTTGTTTCTTGTTATTGCTACAGGTGGGCCTAGCTTAGACCCTGTGGGTTCTCTATATCTTATGGGATGATAATGACATAAATTAGCAAGTGACCCCTGAGGTATCCTAACTCAGAGTAGGCTGTGTCTTTATAAGAGCTGTTCAAGAGTGAGCATTCCCTCTGCTCTTTCTCTATAATCAAAGAAGGGGAGCCATCTAGTGTTAAATTGTTCCTTTCTGAATTTGAGGAGGGTCATGATGGCCTCTATCTCCTTTATTTGGTTGAGAACATTAATTGTCTTCTCCGGTTCAAGAGGGTACGTGGTAAGTCATTTCCTTGTGATGGCTTTCAATGCTGCCATGTGTAAAATAAGAAATAGGTATTTTTTGTCCCCTATATTTGCACCTTTGAGGGGAAGTCTCAGTACCAGATGCTGAAAGTCAAGGGGAGATGAAAAATCTAATATCTCTTGTATTAGTTGTTGGATATTACCCCCGTACTGGTTCAATTTAGGGCATCTCCCAAAAAATATGATAGTGAGAGCCCATTTCACTACATTGCCTCCAACACAAGTCCCTGTTGGTGTTTGAAAATGCTTAGAGATAGTGGGGGTGAGGAACATCCCTCCATTTAAATCCCATCCACAAAGATGCTACCATGGTCTTATGAATTCTGGACCACACCCTGTGCTATTGTTTAGGTGGGAATTAGAAGTTGCCATCCTGTTCCCACTTGGATTGCGTTGTATTCACCACAGACAACCCACTTCTTACATCATCAGGTAGTAGGGGAATCTGGTATAATTTAGGGCTTTTATGGTCAGCTTCCCACACTTGTACCAGTAACTGTGGGAGACGGGTTCACAGAGTCATGTTAATTTCTGCTTTACTCAGGAAATCTCTGAGCTGCATGAACTGAACATATCTACCCTGTGTACCAACAATTCCCTTTGTAGAGACTGAAAGTCTTTGAAGGTTGTCCCATCCACTGGGCAATCAAGTGTAGCTTCTCCCACCTCAAGTTTTATATGTCACTTCTAGGGCTGCTGGAATAAACCCCAGAATGTATTCTACAGGAATTTCAATGTGCCTATGCAACTGGTTTCGTGCTTATGTACCATAAATAATCTTTGGCTGTTCACCTTTCTATCTGTGGGATATACCAGCCTGTAAGGATACAAATACAAGGAACCCTAGAGGAGGGTTCCACCCCTTGAGGTGCCATGGGAGTGATTCCCTTGGCTAAAGGTACCTTAGGAAGAAGCTCATGGAAAAAAGAGGTGTGCCACTGGAGGAGAAGGAGGGGTGGATGGAGGGGCAAGGAAAAAATGCTTGTGTGTGGAGTGAGGAGAGCAGCCCTTGAATAGACCAAAAAGGGTGTGTGGCCAGTTGCATCACCACCTTGAACCACAGGCTATGGCCTTCCAATTCAATGTGCTTGTGCAACTGGTTTCATGCTTGCGTAACATAGATATTCTTGGGCTGTTCACCCCACTTTCCATGGCATATACCACCTTGTAGGGGTATGAAGCCTATGAATCCTAGGAGGGTGTGCTACCCTTGAGGTGCCAAGGAGTGATTCCCTGGCTAAAGGTACCTTAGAAGAAGCCCAAAAGAGTGTCAAGCAAAAACATATAAGGTAGTGAAAATGTATCTGGGTCGCAGGACCTGTACATAGGTCGGTTGTAGTATGGGTTCAGTTGGTAGCATACATCAGGTGGTAGTATTGTTTGATTAGAGTAGGCAGGAAACAACAGATGAACAGTGACTCACTTGGAGGTCTGACAGTAAGGCATGGAGGCCTGGCTTCCTAAGGTGAGAGAGAACAGCCAAAGGGGAAGACAAGACACTTACAGGATGGCTACCCACTCCATCCAACAGCAGAAACCTACCAAAGTGACCTAGGGATTGTTGCCTAAGGCTAACTAAGTATTATGACCTGTGGCATGGAGAAGAGAAAAAAAACCTTTGAGGAGGAAATCTCTGGGAATCCAAGGCCTAAGTCACCTTCCCTCCAGGCTTGGGATGTTTTTGATAAGTGAGAGCTCAGCTGCTGCAATTTGAAAACTCAGTCAAGGGGGGTGGAAAAAAATTCCAATTTGGAGGAAGGCTCTCACACTATCCCTCTAATGGAAACAACGAGAAGGGTTGTGAGCAACTCCTGCAACACAGCTCCTCCAAGCAAGGGAAGAGGAGAGTGACTACTGCTAAGGCGCCCAGCTGGCTTATTGATCTAAAAACAAAGCAAGTGAACCAGAGGCAGTCATGGGGAGAATAGCGTAGAAGGTGCCTTAGGCAGCTGGTGCTGCAGCTAAAGGATAGCAATATATTCTCCTTCACCACTTAGTCAAAATTCGACATCAAGAGGCACTGCTGTGCATCCACCTTCAGACCTAGTGGCTAAAGCTCCACCTGGAGTGAGGGCATTCTCACTATGGACCAAGAAGGAAGGACCCCACACCAGGCATCACACGCTCAGGATGCGGACTAGGGTGCAGAGTGACACTGTCGGCTGTGAGCGAGCTCGAGCCAACTTGATGGGCATGGTCAGCTAATCTCATGTAGAAATGGAGCAGGCCACACAAGGCACTGGAGAGAATATCAGCTACTAAGAGCAAAAGAAACACAGTAGGTATGGTACAGGCAGCAATATGTAGCATAGTAAGCATGTGAAACAGTGGACACGCTGAGTGTTGGAGACCATACCTAGGTTAGGCAGGTTTTAAAGCAAGGTTCAGCGCAAGGGAACCTGGGCCCTTAGCAGTGTGAAGCTAGCCAACCAGTCCATCAATGAGTGCCAATAAAGGTGGCAAAGACTCAGAGGAGTTTAGCAGCAGAGGTAGTAGCCAAACATAAGGTAATTAGGTCACATGGGGCCACAGCTCATCAACAAAACCCCAAGTCCCCCGCCATGGGAAAAACAAGGAGGCAAAGGAGAAGGACTGTGACCCACATGCAGATTTTAAAACTAGTTTACAGAAACAGCAGTAGCCAGGCTGACCTCCAGAGTATAATAAAGCAGGGTGCAAAAGTAACTGAGCAGCATCCAGCAGCAATTAACAATAGCTTGTAGGGGCAGCAATCTGAATGAACATAGGCCTGTAGAGAAAGGCAATGCACTGAAAACAGCAGCAATATTTGCTTGGTGTAATATTTTGTATATGTGCAATAATTACTGTTATTTATGTAATTTTCTGTGTCTGTATAACTGAATTGTCCATAATATGTAATGTTCACCCGGGGTGCCCCTGAAAAAGGACCTCCGAGGCCCAGTGGGCCTACCGGTTACCAAAATAAATTAATAAATAAATACAGAAAACAGGATTGAGGTCCATGGACTAGGTTGCTTAGGTTATTGTGAAGCAGTAAAGGAGCAGTAGTTAGCTAGGCAGCAAAGCTATGAACCAGGTGTGATCAGTGAAGGGTAGATAGCATACAGAGCAGAAGCAAGGAAGTAGGTTCTGAGCTGAAACACACAGATAACAACTGAAGTTGCACTTGAGGTTTTGCTGAACTCTGGTGAGTAAATCAGAGCCAAAATAACACAAGCCCAGGAGTAGCACAATACAAAGGCAGCAGGATGCTAGAAAGCAAAAAGCTCCAAAAGAAAAAGCAAATGAAAACAGAAACACAGGACAGGAACAAGCAACACAAAGAAGCACAGCAGCCAGAGGCAAGCAATACTAACCAAAGCAGAAGAACATAAAACAGCTGTCCAACAGAAACTGAACAGAGCAGTTTGCTAAAAGCACAGCAAGACGGGGAGGGGGGGATGCAAGCCCCAAGGGAGAAGGCAGACTGACAGAGCCTCTGGCTGGCAAGAAAAAAATGCTTGTGTGTGGAGTGAGGAGAGCAGCTCTTAAATAGGCCAAAAGGGGTGTGTGACCAGTTGCACGCCCCCTTGAACTATAGGCTATAGCCTTCCAAAAGGCAACATGTCAGTGCTGGGGTTTTCAGTGTGGATTTTATATGGCATCATACCCTTAATGTAACAGGAAGCCAAGGGTTAGACACTGTTTTAAGATAGCTGGGAGTGGACGTCCATGGCACATATTTAATGGGGTATGCCCAGTGCTGAGGTTTTCCATCTCTACTCATCCTGGTTTGTCATTTTGTCACTGAAATTCAATTAGTAGTGGTATCTGGGCTGCATAATAATAGAGTTTAAAGTCTGGTATTCCCCATGTCTCCTCTCTCTTTTCTCCTGGTGAGTAGTTCCCACCTGATCCTTGCTTTTTTCCCATTCCAGATAAACAGTGTCACTTACTGTATTAACGTTACTTCTATCTTAGACATGTTCACCTTGTCGATGACCACGTTGGCAGTATAGCCTAGAGGTTAGAGTACTGAGCTATGAACCAGCTTGGTACATCCAGCAGACCAGACCTGGGTTTGATTCTCACAACCTCCACTTGCATACTGTGTGACTCTGAGCAAGTCACTTAACCACCCAGTGCTCCCAGGTCGCCCCTGAAAACAGGCATTTCTGCCTAGTGGGCCTTACCTGGTTACCAAAGACTAAAATAAAATAAAATACTTTGAAGTTGAACATGTATCCATACTGATCCAGCAGTCTTAGGAAAGGTGGCATTGAGTGTAGCTGGTCCCTCATATACACTAAAGTATAGTCCATGTATAATGATGCACAGTGTTTTCTCAGATATGTTTAAAACAACTTTTATAGCTAACTTTGTAATTAATGACTCGTCATTAAAGATGGCCACCACTTGCAACTTTTAGAAATCTCTTCCATTGAGGTTACATGTTGAATGTACATACTATTTTATTTATTCAGTCTCAGATTACAATACATTTGAGCACATAACAGCTTTTTACAAAGGTTCCACGTCAGTGGGAAGGGTGACAGACATACGAAGGATGGTATTACATAAAATTTTCACAAGAAAATATTTAAAATGACATTAACATTGCAACTAAAATTAAAACTATGAATCAGTAGGAAATAGAAAATAATCTAATAAAAGGAGGCAGCCCAAGGTGCTTTGTCAACTAGGTATAGGTAGTTTTGGGTGAACAAAAGTTCAGGTAAGTGAAGATAAACAGTGGAGCGAAGGTGGAGGTGAGAGGGTGAGGTGAAAGAAGGATCGGGAGGGAAGGGAAATAGGCAGAGCGTTAGGTGAAAATGGTCATTGCAGAGAAAGAGGAGAAGTAGGTACACTAAGATGTGTCAGTAGCTGAGGTAGTGCCATGTCAGTTGAAACAGTCACAAGAACTGTTAGCTGTAAGATGCTGACGAAGAGTGCCTTTAAATGGTTCCAATTTTGGTAAGGAAGAGATATCTCTGGGCAGCGCATTAAACCATAGTGGTGCTCTGTATGCAAACAGTTGTTGCCCTTGTGTAGTCCAGCATCTTGGGACAGAGAAGAGTTGGTTGACTGAGCTATGCGTGTGCTGGGAGCTGCAAGAGGGGTTGAGTAAGTTTGTAACACCAGGAAGCAGGAGCCCGAGAAGTGCCTTTTTAGTTAGCAAGAAAGTTTGATAGTGAATCCTCCCATTTAGCTGAAGCCAACTTGTTTGTGCATACAGTTCACACATGTGGGTGAGGCGTGCTGCTCCAGTAAGAAGTCGGCATGCTTTATTGAGTGCCACTGATATTCTGTGGAGGGTAGTGGTGGAAGCAGAGCCATAAATAACCAGACCATAGTCAACAATGGATACTATGGAGCTATAGATAGTTAGTCTAAGGGCTTCAGGCGTTAGATTGTGTTTATGTCTATGGAGTAACCCTATCTTGATACTGGCAGACCTGGCAACATTCTCAACATGCTGGGCATATGATATGAGCTATCCATGGTTACCCCTAGATTCTTGAATATTGAATTTGTTCAAGCAGGATGCCAGATGAGTTCTTGATGGTTAGGGCACTGGATCTGTGTTCGCTGCAAGCACTGCTGAACAACATGACTTTTGTTTTTTTGTAGTTCAGAATCAGCTTGTCTTTCCTGAACTAGTCCTCCACTTCCTGAAAGCTGAGTTGAAGTTGGTGTTCCAGTGGTTCATGGTCAGTATTGCTAATGTATATGACTACATCATCCACATAGAGAGGATTTGCTGGTGACAGGAGTGAGGGAGATTGTTAAGAAAGATACTAAAGAGAAGTGGACCCAGTATAGAGCCCTGTGGTACTCCAGAGCAGGCATGTTAATGGTCAGAGGTGACATTAGCTATCTTCATCCGTTGGGAGAGGCCTACAAGATAGCTTTTGAACCAGGGCACAGTATCTGCCAAGATGCCAATGGAGGACAGTTGCTTGAGAAGTAGAGCGTGGTTCACTGTATCAGAGGCCTTTGTTAGGTCTATGAAGGCAGCACCCACCAATCTACCTTGATCCAGAGATTGGTGAATGAAACCAGTGAATTCTAGCAGTGCTGTGGTAGTGCTGTGTCGCTTTCTGAATCCATGCTGCTGGGGGCACTGGATCGAGTATTTTTCTGTATACTCCACCAGCTGATCCTCAACTAAGCACTTGAGTGCCTTAGACAGAGGTGGAAGTATAGAGATAGGTCTATAGTTTGTTTGTATAGTATGGTCTCCACTTTTTTGAAATGGGGTAACAAGGGCTGACTTCCTGATTTGGGGGAATTGTGCCAGTCTCAGTAAGAGGTTTAGAATCTTTACTGTGGGCACCAGTATTTCTTCAATGGTAAGGGCAACTAATTTGAGGTCTAAGGAATCACTGCTATGCCTTGACTTCCCCTAGTACTTTTACTAGGTATTTCCTGACCATATACAGCGGGACCTCTTTGAAATAGAAAGGAGGTGATGCAGGGAGCGAATCATCTGCCTGCTGTTCAGTGTCTTCAATGGTGTTCTTGAAGAAGTCTGGTGGGAAGACACTGCCCAGGTCAGTGAATGCATTATTAAAAGCATTGGCTATGGTCAGTGGGTCAAGGGTGGGGGCTCCATTAATATTTAGTATGGTGGGTGCAACCTTAGCATTTTTACCTGTTACATCTTTCATATTGTTCCAAAAGTTCTTACTGTCACCCCAAGTGTTAGCAAGCTGTTCCCTATGGTACTTGCTTTTTTTGATGTGAATAGCCTGCGTGCACTTATTCTTGGCAGTTTTATATTCTTGTACATCTGGATGCTTGCCAGTAGCCTTTGCATGACACCAGAGGTGATCTCTGTGATTCATCTGACTAATGAGGTCAGCGGATTACCAGGGATTGATGGTGCCTTGGATTTTCATCCTTTTCAAGGGGGCATGGATATCGCAAGCTTCATTAAAGTGCTTGATGAAGTGGTCCAGAGCTATATTTATATCATTTGTGGCATCACGTAATGACCAGTCAATGCTATGGAGGTGTTGTTTCAGGGGTTCCAGGTGTCTCTGCTTTAGCACCCCACTGAAAATTGTTTTGGGGGAGGTTTATTGAATTTATTTGACCAGTTGCAGGTAACAGGGAGTGGTCACAATGCATCAGGGAGAATATTCACGCTGAGATACTTTCTGAATGATTGGACAGTATCCAGTCGAGATAGGTACTCACACCCATCTTATAATTAGCCCTAGTAGGTGATGGAACGAGCTGGGTAAGGTTGAGTGTGGAGATTGCATCCTTAAAGGAACCTACTTCAGGGGAATGCCAGTTGACATTGAGTCACCCAAAATTATCATCTCAGCATTATGGGGCAGGTTCCTAATGTACTCCATCAAGCTATGGAAGCCTGTGAATTGTCCTAGATTCATACTGTGGATGTATTATGATACTGCTACCATGTTTCTGATGGTAAACAGCATAGCACTGTACCAGGATAGTTAATTTTTCATGGTGAGCATGTCACAGGAGCGGATATTTTAAAACATTGAAATCCTGCATCTTCATTCAGGAATAAAATAAAGAAAAGAAAAGAAAACTGGGTATACTGATGTTTTGCCAAACTACTTGGTGACAAGCAAATACTTAACTGCCACCTTAATGAAATACAGTATTGACAATAGCTATTGTGCAGCAGTGCTACACTGCATTTAGTATCAGGCAAGCTGAGCACAGTGTACTGATTCTGATGGTGCATGCTGCTTCTCCCAACCTATGCAGTTGTGTAGTGTGGTGGTGGTGGTGGTGGCTTGAGTAACCAGTTTTTGCTAAATACTGCGGGGCTATAAAACTGTATTCACAATGATCAAGATATATACACGTGAGGGTACACTGTTAATTTTGAACAGAATATTTTGAAAGGTAAAATACCTAAAAAGAGAATCTGTATGTGTGCAATTTCTAATCTGGGGATTTCATTGCAATTAAAAACTGAGGCCTCCATATTTAGGACCAGACGATAGTTAGTGCTGTGCAGCCAGTAGTGCTGTGTGGCAAATAGCACACTGCTGGTTCTGAGCAATATTCAGACAGCGTGCTCTGAAAGAGTGCACTGCCTGAATATGGGGTTGTGCCAGTCGCGGTGCAGAGTGACTATGCACTGTGCTGACATGACCCAAGGCAGATTCTGCCCACAGGGGAGCCCACTGGAGATAGTGCTGTCCAAAACAAGCTATCCCCCAGGCTCCTGTGTGCTGTACTCAGCCCTAGTATGCTAATGAGCCCATTGGGAATGCAAGCATAGGGGCTATTTGCAAGCACATTATGGACTCATTAGCATGCCATGCAATGCTCACGGCTCCTATCCATAGTGCACAGCCCTGATGTCTAGTGGTCCCCCTCCCCATCACCCATGTTGCAGTATAATACCCTTTACCCTGGTGGTCTAGTGGTCTCACCCCCCAGTTGTCATACTCTACACTAATATCCTTGACCCTGGTAGTTTTGTGGTCCCCCTCCTGCCAATTACCTATGTTGTAATAAATGGTTAGGCTCAAAGGACACCTATAGACAGAGTCTCATGTCACAGTCAGTGTTGAGTCACCTACTCTTCAACATCTTTACTAAACATGTGGGACGAGGTATGTGTACTTCTTGTTGGTTTCAAAAGTTTGCAGATGATTCCAAATTAGGATTCACTGTAGACAATGTGTCAAATTTCTACACCCTTCAATGTGATCTTAATAAGATTGTCGAATGGTCTAGTCTAATAAATGGGAATGTTACTAAATGTAAAGTAATTCATATGGGGTGCAAAAAATAAAGGCTATGAGTATTATATCAATGGGCAACAAATTACAGAACCAACAGATGAGAGGGACCTAAGGGTTGTTGTTTCAGACAGATTTACATAATCAAAACAATGTTCTGTAATAAATAAAAAGGCAAGACAACTGATTGTATAAGGAGGCATTTTGTCTCAAGTAACCCACATGTAGATGATGCTTCTCAGTTCTGGTCTCTGTATCTAAAAAGCATATTAAATTAACTGAAGGTATCCAAAGAAGGGCTAGGAAAATTATTAAAGTCTGGACAACAAAATCTATGAAGGGAGACTAGAAACTTTAAGGTTGACATCCCTGGAAGTACGTAGAGAGGGCCCTATGTGCTAGTGGGTCCATAACGAGCGACTAAGCAGTGTAAGTTATGTGTGCAACTATGTGGATTGGAAAAGTGCAGCCCTCCTAGGCATCCACTATGATGTGGGAGGTAGCTATCAGGGTATGAACTAGCTGTGCACTGAGGGGGGGTGTGCTGCACAGAGCTGGGAATGCCCCGTGACCCCCCCATATGTGGCCACTCGCTGGCCAAGGTACTAATCCACTGTGCAAGGTATGGAGCATACTATGGTGTGGAACAGGTACTGTAGGTATGTCTGCTGCATCAGCCACCAAAGAGGGACAGCAGCCTCATACATGTGGCAGCATCTCATAGGTATTTATGGGCACTGCATAATGTGCTTACAACATGGACACCGCATCCTGATGTCTGACACTAGAGCCATAGCAACCCATCATTAGGACCAGTGATGGCCATGGAGATGCTTCCCTATGCTCTAGATAGGATCAGGCACTTGCCGTATGAGAACAAGGAATTATTTATTTATTTTAATTTTGGTAACTGGGTAGGTCCACTGAGACCATAACAGTCCATTTTTCAGGGGCTACTCAGAATAAATTACATAACAACACAATAAATCAATAAGTAGAACAATACTGTTTGAACATTTCAACAACATGGGACAGTGGATAACCCAGATAAGGACATTTGTGAGTTACAGTGGATAATTTTGACATTTAGAAGGACACTTGTGTACATTTGTAAAAATGGGACAAGAGGGGGATGTAGCACTACACAATGGAGTGTGGTGGCGTACTTTAGTCAAATAAGTCATGTTGGTTACCTCATGACTTAATCATGCCTCTGGGGATTGCCCAGTCTGCAAGGGAAGGTATGCATAGCGTACACCTGTTGCCCTCTAGGGAAGGCCCTGTGTGCCTGCTGCTAACACCTGTGTTACTGTCATCACAGTCATTACAGGGATGTTTCACTGAAATCCTTCTGTGAACAGGGACACAGGAGCTGAGCATGCAGTGGACAAGGCAGTAGGCTGCTCTGGCATAGGCCATGCAACTGCCATGGGCTGGAGCTCATCAGTGAGTACTATGCCAGTCGCTACCAGACCGCATGGTTTACCCTGAAAACCACTGCCATGAGTACAGTCCCATGCCTATGGTCTGGAACACCTTTAGGGGATCCATGGGGCATGCGGGGATGCATGTGGCATGTGGCAGGGCATGTCTGAAGATGCATGAAACATGATGGGGTGCATGGGGGCATGTGGGGGGTACATGGGGGCTTGTGGGAGGATGCATGGGAGGCATGTGGAGGGATGCATGGGAGGCATGTGGAGGGATGCATGGGAGGCTGGTCGGGTAGAAGGGTGGGCTGGCCGGGACATGTGCACTGCCATCTCATTCCTGCCTGTCCCCCTTGCAGGCTACCCCAGCACCACTGATGGTTCTGAGGCTGCAGAGAGATGGGCTGGATGTCATCAACATCGAACCAGAACCACCACAGCAGTCACTGAAGGAGTCAGGGAACGTGGTGTGGGCCATCTGCTATGGGGTGACCATTATCCAGACATGGACTGCGTAGTGGCTGGGGGCTACAGACATGCATGATGGTGGTATCTCCAGGGAGCAGGTACCTGTCCACCTGACTTATGTATTTATTTATTTATTTTATTTATGTATGTCTTTGGTAACTGGGTAAGTGAGCTGATCCAAAGTACCAATTTCAGTCACAGTCCGGGCCACACAGGTGGCAGCAATCATTTTACAGAAGTAGTAAAATACGGAGAATACAGAGATATGATCACATCACAGATACAATGTAGTTAAGCTAATAAAGATACAAAGCAACTAGCAAGCAGTACAAGGTGAACACGTACTAAACAGGAGGATTCAAGGTCATTACACAAATAGCTGCCAGTAGATACATGCTAAATGTGGCAAAAATACAACTCACACAAGCTAACATGCCTAAAAGAGGTTGACAGACAGAGTCAGAGAGGTGCATCAGGTCTGATAAGACAGCAGGGCAGGACAAGGGAGCAGCAGTACTAGGGAGCAAGGATACATGGAAGAGCAGTGATAAGCAAGGCTGGGACAGATTTTGACCTTATGACTGAGCAGGGAAACAGATACAAGAGGGCGGTCATGAACAAGGATCTTAGGTTACATTTAAAGGAGAGGTGGGAGGGGGACAAGCAAACAGACAATGGTAGCTTGTTCCATAGTGATGGAGTGGAGACAGAAAAGGCCTTACTTCTTATAACAGTGGTAGTACGTGGGACTATAAGTAGAGGGATGGAGGAGCCCTGAGGCACCTAGAAACCACCCTGTCTGTTAACAGTGAAGTGTAGGGAGACAGCTGTTTGTCCCTGAGTGCATTGTCCATTAGGCAGCCCAAGGCTTAATCAAAACAACCTTGTACTGGGAGCCACCCTAGGGATTGGTAGAGTACACCATGCAGCAGTTTCTGGGGAGCATCCAAAGTGAAGTAGGGTGGAGTGGAGAAGGTGGTGGTCAACTAGGTCGAAAGCCTTAGATAGGTCCATGAACACCGCGCCTGTGGCCTTGCCCATATCCATATTCCTAAGGATGTAGTCAGAAAAGAGGGCCAGAGCAGAGGAGGTGCTATGATGTTTATGGAAACCATGCTGTAGGGGACAAAGGAGGTTATATTTATCAAATTATTTTATCTTATGAAGGGATCCTTTTTCGTATAGCCAAAGGGTTTATCATATTCAGACCCCCCCAACCGAGTGCTTCTATATAAAACTTCCCGCTTAATGGGGATCAACCTGCTGCCACAAATAAGATGGGACGTGTGGCTCAGAATCCTAACATCTAGTGTACTGGGGGTAGAAAGATAGATCCAACATAAGTAAACAATGGAAGAAAAAAAGATTTCACCACATCTTTTTTTTTTTGGACTTTTGCTATTTTTTTCCACACCTGAACCTTCAAATCACTAATAGTCGGCTTCTCCTCCCGATTTTGGTAAGCCATATCAATATTACCAGATTTATTTCCCAAAATTTTAATTGTCACATTAGTCATTGTAATATTTTGAATATCATTCACGACCTCAGTCCCTTCACTTAACAGATATCCACCACTTTTCTGAAAATTAACTGCCGACCCAGTTAAGTCTGAAAAATGCTGAACTACCATCAATGCTACCTCTGCAGACTGTTCATCTGCCAAAGAAGACACACATCATTCATGCTGATAATGATTTTGTAATAGTGACATTCCTGGGAGGGTCACCGCACTAATATCCAGATTTTGTCAAGAAGCTTCAAGAGAGGATCTAAACAAAAGATGTGCAAAATAAGGCTCAAAGGGCACCCTTGGCACACCACTCTAGAAATATGCACATCTGGACCACAAAAGCCATTGATCAGTGGCGTTGATGATGCTATCTTGTACAGTCACATAACCCATTCAATAAATTTATCCAGTATCTCATATTTCCACAACACCATCCTTAAATAGAGATGCAAAATTTTATTGTAGGCCTGTTCCTGGTCCAAACTGATCAAATAACCATGTAAAGCATTTAATTTACCTTGGAACATCACTTCCCCTTGGCAGAAAGAGAGTATCCGTAATAGACTGTCCTTTTATGTTACAGATTTGGCTTAGATCAATTACAGTAGGTGCTACCAGCCCCAATCTGGAGGCTAAAATTTTCATTAAGGTTTTCCAGTCTGTGTTTAACAGACTCAAGGGTCTCCAGTTAGACAGGTGCTGCCTGTTCTCCTTTTTATGGATGAACAGCTGTATCGATTGGCCAAATGTGGGGCCAATAGTGTCTCATCCCAATATTTTATTAAACACAGTCACTAATATTTCTGTCAGATCAGTTACCAGGGTTTTGTAAAATTCTGCCATAAGGCCATCAGGACCTGGAGTAGTAGTTTTATTCAGGGAAGAGATTGCACTCTGAATTTCTAAAGCTGTGATGGGCATAGTCATCTGTACCTTCACTTGCGCTGGAATGTCTGGAATAATACAGGGCATTAATAAATCTGAAAACATGTCTTGGGTAATTGGAGATACAGCATACATATGTCTAATGTGATTAACCACTTCTTCCATTATGGCACTCTGTGTTGTAACTATCTCTCCATTCTGAGTTTGGATGGCTGACATAGTTCTGTTTTGTACTCTAGCTTTGCAACTCTCATAAATATCTCCAGACCCAGTCTTACCCGGGGTACCAATCCTATGCTCATATAACAGTGAACTCGCTCGTTCATACTGTAATCCCTCCATCTGAGATTTGATGTGCTGTATCTGTCCCAGATATTTCCAATAACCCGAATTCACCCTGGACACAATCCTAGTGTGTTGACTCAATAGAGTGAGATATTTAAAATACTTCCCAGTGTGGGTAGGGTAGGAATATGACTGGAGATCCACCTTAATATCTTTTTTTGTCTGGACCCACCATCTACTAATGTCCTCTTCCATGCAAGCCACAGATTTTCTGGCTTGGAGGATATCACGAAGTCTATCTATACAGAGCTGATCGGACAGAAGCGTATTGTTCAATTTCCAGAGTCCCTTGCCATGTCCAACACTATTGCCCACGGTAAGACAGACCTTCACCATCATATGGTCAGAGGTCTCAAACGGGACCATGAATGTATGTTCACAATAAAATGATGCTGAAGAAAAATATAATCAATCCTGGTGGTCAGGTGTGTCTTATAAAGGTATAGCCTCCTGTTGGATGTCATGTCCTATATGTGTCCTGCAACCCTGTCTGGACACTAGGCCTATCAAGGCATTGGTTATCACAGTACAGTTTTGCATTGCAGCACCCTATCCTTGCTAGATGAAATGCAATTAAAATCCCTCACCCAAATCAAAAATCGTGCGGTAAAGAGAAAAGGTTTCACCTTAACTAAAAGCTCCACCCTTTCTTTCTTCATCTGCGGAGCATATAAATTAATAAGTCTCCACTGTTGGTTACTATGAGTAAAATCTATCATTAACACTCTCCCTGGACAAATGTCCAGGATCCTGGTCACCATATAATCATATCCCCAAAAAAGTATGCCCACTCCTCCACAGCATTCCAGAGTTATAAAATAAAAGGAGGGACCCCAACACCATAATTTCCTAGCAGCCAGAATCTCAGTATTTGTATATAAGCAAACATCTTGTAAACAGGCAATATCTATATTATGATCTTTTAATATGGAAAAGCTGACCAAACGTCGTCTAGCATTATTGATACTATTCACATTAACAGGAGCAACATTAAATGCCTGACAAGATGTCATTTAAAGATAAGTATGAAAAAGAAAATAGAAAACCAGTGAAACAAACTGATAAGTCCTTCAAGTCCCAGTCTGTTTCTCCAACCTACGGCTCTGTCTGCGTGCCACTCCCAATTGTTTTTGTTTAGAGTGGGCTGCTTGCACCTCATCAGCCAGACATTCATCTTCCAAAACCGTAGAGAGCCCTTTTTGAGACGAGAACGTCGAAGAAGTCTCTGAGTCCTCTCCAAGATCTGAGTCCAGGGCTGAAGGATCTCATACACATTTGAGAGGGTACTGCTCCGTAAAAGCACCTCTCCTTTGTACTTTAGCCTTGGGGTTGGAGTTTTCAAAGGCCATTTCTTTTAAGCAGTTACCGTGGATTCTGGGTGGTATATCAGGGATTTCTACCTCTATATCCGACAGTATTGATGGTTCCACAGGAGGCACTATACTCGGGCAGGGATAGTGTCCTCCACGGGTCAGGCATCTCTGACACTTCCATATCAGCAGACTCCAGACTAGGCTGGGTCTGAGGCTGCAGCTGTGAAGGGGGTATGTTTTCCACTGTCCGGTCAGGTAGTACCAAACACAGTTCTACAGCAGGTGCCACAACCAAAGCTTGTTCAGCTACCACATTTCATCCCCGAACATTTCTCTGCGTATCCATACTCAGTTTTTGGGCTTGTTCTCTTAGTTCTTGATTAGGCTGATCCTGACAATTGTGGGTGGCCCATTCACATGCCCCATATACATGTCCTGGTTGTACACAGAGATTACAAGTCTGTTCATTAGTACAGTTATTACTAGTATGTCCATGTTCCATACATGAGGTGCATTTCACCCTGTCGCAAGCATTACTGAGATGCAGGTGTGACCCACACCGAAAACATGTTTTAGGCTGGTCCTGATAGAAGCAGTGGCCTCGTTCAGATCCCAAGAAAAAGGCGCTTTGGAGATGCATTGGACCCTGTGGGCCCGTTCTCAACCATACTTTAAATTTCTATCCCCCTGTCCAAATATGTTCTTCATCCAATATAGGAGATGGTTCCCCTAGAATGTCACATTTTTGCTGTAGCCAGTACTGTATATCAGACACTGCCACACTCTCATTTTGAAATAACACAGTCACAAGTTTAATAGCAGGTTTGTTATAGGCATAGCCCGGAACAGCATCCATAATGCTGAATGACACTTTTTCTCATAGGGGGACCAGAATCTATCCAGACCCGCAGGGGTTTTAAAGCTGACAACAAAATGTATGTCTCCAGAAGCATGTATAAGGGCATAAATCTCATTTGAAAAGAACCGTAAAGATTCTTTAATCATAGTCTTCACCACACTAGATCCTATCAGGGGTGTGTGGCAAACCTCCCAAATATTGTGTAACCCCCCTACAAATGGGGGTTTCTAACAGCCATCTAGTAGCTGTCTAAGTGTCCCCCTGGTGATTGGCGTTCGGCGCTTAAAGTCGTTTAAATGGCTCTGTGAGTGCTTGTAGAGCCTCCACGTACTGTCTCTTTAAGAGCTGTCTGCTTGCAGACATATTTATTCCCTATGAGGGGGGCTGTGTGTTCGCCTGCTTGAGTCCCACTTGAGCTGCTGACTAATTGCTCCAGTTCCGGCTGTCGCTGAAGGGAAAGGGTGAGCACTTTCTGGAAAGTGTAATTGTTTGCCTCATACCTTTTGGAGTGTTCATGGGAATGTAAGCTGTTTAACCTGCCTTTCTTGCAGCTGGACTTTGTGTGCTGTGTCCCTCCATTTTGGACCAGGACTGTCTGAAGGATCCAATAGGGGCAAAGGGGTATCTAAAATGGAGTAACTAGTGACCAACCAGGATCGGGACTCTCGATGGAGCCTGCTGACCAATGGGGATACAGCTAGAGGTTCTGGGAAGTGAAGTTCTGGACCATGGCGCCTTTTTGCACCAATGGGGGGTGAACTTAGTGGCTGGCTCCAGCAGCCCACCAATGGGATCGTGTGGGCGCCCAAACTGAGAGGCTTACCCCTACTGATCAAGGGCAGAGACGTTGTGGCTGTGAGCAAGGAAGGAGCTCGAGGGCTCCTGTGCGTTGAGCAGTCGCACCAGGGCGTGTAAGGACAGCGTGGCGTTGGAAACACCAGTAATCTCGGACTAAATCTGCTGGGAAGTGGTCAGAGGAGGCTGTGCAGGGCACGGCTACCTACCAGGCTCACCCTGTAGAAGACTGGAGAATCTGCTTGAATCTCTCAGTCTGTCAGGAACAGTGAGAAGCTGCGTCGGTTTGGCCAGTGTACGGTGGGCAGGTGATCGAAGGACAGCAGCTGCCTATGGTACCCTCTGCCTTGCATATAAATGTGTGGAGAATTGCTTGAAGTACAGACTCGGTCCTGTGAGAGGTGCATGAGCGCTCGGTCTGCTGGAGTCCTGAGTACTAAATCAGCGTAGCTCCCTGGCCAATGGTCCTAGTGAGGGTAGGACGGTTTGGGTTCTGTGCTGGTGACACTATCTGGGCCTGCTGGCTCCACTTAATCTTCGTAGGAATTAAATGCTCGTTTGTATCAGGGCCCCAATCAGCTGCATCGAGGAACTAGCCTTTATTGCTTGGGTACCCATAGACAGTAACTTATAGGTTAGGCCTGAACACAGAGCCCTAGGTAGATACTCATATATTGTAGTGGTAAGCTAATTAACCTGATTCCTCCGGTCCTTGTTATTTCCCTAAATAAATCAGATTGCTTTGTTTTGCAAGGTACACTGACTAGCTTGTGTGTTAATGGTGAATTACTACACAATGAATATTGTGTAACTGCAACTTACTTTTCAGGGGTCCCTGGAGCAAGCTGATTGGTTCGAGCTGGGGGTAAGTGTACATGGTAAGGGCGCTGTAAGGTGGTGTGTGGGCCACTAAGTGGGAAGAAAGGGGTTGCAGCAACCCAGAGGGCTGTGACCAAGTCATACTGACCGTTCTAACCCCGACCTCTGGGTGGAGGCACCGCCATGGATCTAGGCCCTCACCCTGTTACAGCTAGAGCAGACAGGGGTAGTAGCCTTAGAATAGCGCCCTAGGCGTTACATAGTGGAGGCACCGCTGGGATTAAGCGTCCCTGGTGGCCGAGTGGACAAGGACCTAACTATGGATAAATTGAAGGAAAAGCTGGAAGGGATATCATGGCTAAAATCAAGTTGGACCCCATTAAGACAATGATACATAAACTGATGGGCTGGGGTGAAGCTGAAGAGTTGGACTCTCAGAGAATTGTGTTACTGCTAGATGTACCTCTAGGGACAACGGACACTGACCTTATTTCCGTAGTGGAGCGGGTTAAGTGTTTGGGTAAGGTAGAGGTGAGAGGGCATATGGCTGACCTACTCGATCAGACTTTGCAGGTGTTACTGTTATGTAGTGTAGCCATTGACCCCGAGAGCGTACCCCCAGTGATTTACCCGGAAGGTGCCCAACAGTGGTGGAGGGTCATTCACATCCGGAGTGGGTCAGTCACCCCTTGGGGATCTCCCCAGACTAATAGCTTCAAAGATAAACTGCTTAAATTGTTACCTGTGGAGGGGAGGACTACCCAAGAGTTACTGCAGGCTTTGGACCTTTCCAGTGATCCCACCCCCCAGGTTTCCCCCGGTACCTCTCCTGGGCCCCCCAAGAGTTCTATTTTGGCCCCACCACCCCTAGTGGTTCCTTCTATACAGCTAGATTAAGTACACGTAGACTAAAACATTTTTCTGGCACAGTGCCAGTGCCTTCAGGGGAGGATGATTTGGAGGTGTGGATGGACTATGCTACCCCCTTAGTCCAGGAGTGGCAATGCTCTGAGGGGGAGAAACGAAAGAGACTGATGGAGATCCTGCAGGGTCCGGTTTTAGAAGCCATTTGGTTCTTGCTGGCTACTAGCCCGGAAGCTACCACAGCAGAGTACCTTTCTGCTTTAGAGGGAGTGTTTGGAAGCACAGAAACTGAGGAAGACTTATTATGGAAATTCAAGTCTGCTAAGCAGTGGAGAAATGAAAAGCTTTCCGCCTTTGTTGCTAGGGTGAAAAGGGCTTTACAGAAGGCCTATCGAAAGGGGATCACGCCACAGCCTTAAACCAGGTCAGGTTGGAGCATGTTTTAAAATCTGCTAGATTTTCCAGTGTGATACTGTTAAAACTCAAGTTACATGATCGGCGAGCTGCCCCGCCTGAATACTGTCAATTGATGAGGGAGATTAGAGAAGTAGAGACTGATGAGGAGGGGTGGGAACCCTATGTGGGGGCTGTGAATCTGTGCCAAACCCCTGAGTCTAGAGAACCCGATGAGACCTACCTTTCGGAGGGCCTGATGTGTCCCCAGAGTTACAAGGAGGGTGGGGGTGCGTGCCATTTCTTCTGATCCTCAAGTAGAAAGTGAGTTGAGGCTGAGATCAGAAATTTACGAGAAATGGTGAGAGGCTTGAAGCAAACCACTACCCACCCTGTTAGGTTTGGGGAACCTGAGTTATCTAGAAACAAATGCCCTAGCCCTGGAAGTCCCTCGCCCCGGATGGCCCCAGCAGATAAAGTACTCTCCTCCCAATAGAGACCCTCAGGGCCCTAAGTTCTGCTACCATTGTGGGGAGGATGGACACTTTCAGACTGAGTGCCAGTTGCTGGAGAATTTAAGGAAGGTCAATACAATAGCAGGCTGATCACCTGGCATCGCAGGGCCTATGTCTGACCCCCTAGGAAGGGCTTTGTGACCGGGCAAATGCCCAGCAACTGTCACACGCTGTTCCTCCCAAATGGTCTGATGTGGTAGGGCCCTTGATGGAGGCCCGGTCAGAGTAAATGGGATACCACTCGGCTATACTGGATAGTGGCTCTCAGGTGACCATTATGTTCCAGGACTGGTATCAGACACATCTACCTGAGGTGCCACTACAACCCTTGGATGGTCACATGTATGGGAACTGAGTGACAAGGCTTATCCATATTTGGGGTATATCCGGATCTGGTTGTCGTTTCCTACTTCTGTGGCTGGGGTGGACGAACAGGTGGAAACTTTGACTTTAGTCTGCCCACCACTGGACTGTATGATGGGTACCCTTGTTGATTAGGACCAATGCTCACATGTTTGGTCGATTAGCACAATTGTGTTCTGAAAAGCAGGTGTCCAGGACTGGGTGAGCTCTTAGGAAACCCGCTTTGATCCAGAAGGCCTATGAGATTCAGAGAAAGGCTAGTCAGGAGGAACCTAAAGGCCTGGTGGGTGTCATCTGGAGGAAGGATCCGGGGCCATTGCTATTAGCCCCAAATGCCCAGTATGTCTTGCAAGGAGAGGTCCGCTTAAAAAGGATGTCAAGAATAGACTATTGATGCTGGATGCGTCTGGGGAAGGAAAGTTGCCTGGGGGACTGCTGGTTAAACCCAGTATCTTGCCTGCTAGAACTCATGCTTATGCCAGGAGCATGATCGTTCAAGTTCATAATGTGTCTGACAAAGAGATTCAAGTAAATAGAGGCTGCACCCTGGCTAGTGTGCATTGTGCGGACACTGCAGTGTTCCCCAATAGCAAGGGTTTGGGGAAGGATGACAGAGTCACGCCTGACTTGTTTGATTTCGGTGACTCCTGTTGCCTGCTGAATGGAAAGTGAGGACCAGTGAAAAGCTTGCCCAAAGAGACCAGGTATTTTCCTAAAGAATGGGACGTGGGATGTGTGCAGGGGCTGAACACCACATTCGACAGCATGATGAAAGGCCTTTCGAGAGGTCTGGTGCCTGGCCCCTGCTGACATAGAGCGATGTGAGGCGGCATCTGCAAGAGATGCTTGCTGCTGGTGTGATACAAGAATCCAGGAGCCCTTTGCATCCCCATTGTAGTAGTGAGGAAAAAGAATGGGTCTGTTCAGATCTGTGTGGACTACCATACCCTAAACCGGCGGACCATCCCTGACCAGTATACCATGCCACGCATACAGGATGCCCTGGACTGTCTAAACGGCAGTAAGTGGTTCTCTGTGTTAGATCCCCGCAGTGGGTACTATCAGATCCCAATGGCTCCAGGGGATCGAGAGAAGACTGCGTTCATTTGCTCCCTAGGTTTCTATGAGTTTATCCGGATGCCTCAAGGGATTTCAGGTGCCCCAGCTACCTTTCAGTGCCTGATGGAACGTGCTGTGAGGGACATGAACTTGCTCGAGTGTTTGGTTTATTTAGATGATGTCATAGTGTTTGGCAGCTCGTTGGAAGAACATGAAAGCCGATTGTTCAAGGTCCTGGACCAGCTGGAGGACTTTGGTCTTAAGTTATCTATAGACAAGTGCCAATTCTTTCAAACCTCTGTGAAATATGTGGGCCACATAGTATCCACTGAAGGCATAGAGACTGACCCCAGCAAAGTAGAAGCTTTAACACTTGCGCTAACCCAGAAATTTGAAGGACTACAGCGGTTCCTGGGGTTCTGTGGGTACTACCAATGATTTATTAGAGACTGCTCTCAGATGATCCGGCCCTGCTTAACCTCACTCAAGGGTACCCTCCGACCCATAAGAAATATAAGAAGACTGCACAATCTGGGACTGAAAAGACTTATTTCCATCCAAATTATGTGTTTGGTACTCGCTGGACTGCTGACTTCAGGAAGCTTTTATGACATTATATAACAACTTACTCACGCCCAGTGCTGGCCTATGCTGACCCAGCTAAACCCTATGTTCTTCATACTGATGCCAGTCTGCAAGGATTGGGGGCTGTATTGTACCAAGAGCACTCAAAAGGTCTGAGACCTGTAGCTTTTGCCAGCCACAGTTTGACACCTTCTGAAAAGAATTATCCAGTGCACAAACTAGAGTTCCTAGCTCTAAAGTGGGCTATTGTTGATCAATTCTGACTATTTGTATGGGGCTAAGATACTGGTGAAAACTGATAATAATCCTTTGACATATGTTCAGACATCAGCCAGCTAGATGCCACTGGTCATAGGTGGCTCTCTGCATTATCCACCTACAACTATGCTGTTGAATACAGAGCAGGCCTCAACCATATAGATGCTGATGCTCTCTCCTGGAGGCCTGTGTCCCGAGCCGATTGGATCAGGTTGTCTGAACCCTACATTAGAGCCCTTTGCCAAAAATTCGACAAGGATGAACAGGTGACTCCTGATATTGTGGACTGCATGGTGGATTGCTTGGGTCCATCTGAGAACTGTGTGCCTGCTGCTTACTGCCACTTTTCTGCCTTAGACACTAGTATGCTGCCTCAGTTCAATAATATAGCCTCCAGCTGGCTCAGTCTCGAGATCCCATGATACAACCTGTTTTAGAGGTGCTGCAAGCAGGAGAGATGTGTCCCATCTGCGGTCTGCTGACTTAAGAACTGCCCTGTTATACAAAGAAGGCCCAAAGTTGAAGCTGAACAGTAAACTGTTACATCGGGAGACCGTGAGACAAAGAGGGTGAATAGACAAACAACAACTGGTGCTGCCCACTGCTTTTAGAGAACTGGTATTGAGGTCCCTGCATGACCACATGAGGCATCTTGGCATAGACCGAACTCTTGACCTGGTGCGGACCCGATTCTACTGGCCTAAAATGAGTGCAGACGTAGAGCAGTATGTTAAGACCTGTGGCCGCTGTTTGCAAAGAAAAGCCCTACCTCAGAGAGCTGCCCCCATGGTCAATATCACTACCAGCGCCCCTATGGAATTGGTCTGCATTGATTTCCTGAGCTTAGAACCTGATCTGAAAAATATCAGCAACATATTGGTGGTCACTGATCATTTCACCCGATATGCCCAGGCTTTCCCCACCAAGGATCAGAAGGCAACCATGGTGGCTAAAGTCCTTGTTAAAAATTTCTTTGTTCACTATGGGGCCCCCCAGCGGATCCATTCCGATCAAGGGAGAGATTTCGAGAGCCATCTGATTAGAGAGATGTTGTCCTTGTGGGGGGTGCGAAAGTACAGAACCACCCCTTACCACCCCCAAGGGGACCCCCAGCCTGAACGTTTCAACCGCACCCTGCTAGATATGCTAGGCACCCTCCACCCAAAAGACAAGCCTAGATGGAGCCAACAAATTAGCACCCTGGTACATGCCTACAACTGCACCAAAAGTGATGTCACTGGGTTCTCCCCCTACCGCCTGATGTTTGGAAGAGAAGCTCGATTGCCGGTAGATGTGTGTTTTGGGGTCTCTCCTGACGGGGTTCGAGCTGATGACTATTTACAGTATGTGCAAAAGTTAAAGGCCCAGCTAAATCATGCGTACCAACTGGCTCAAACCATGGCTGCCAAAAGGAATTTGGCCAACAAAGAGAGGTATGATAAAAAGGTGAAGGCACAGGAACTCCAGGAGGGAGATCGGGTATTGCTAAGAAACCTGGGACTGCATGGCAAACACAAGATTGCTGACAGATGGCACCATCTCCCTCACATTGTAGTGGGCAAAATAGATGATCTGCCTGTAGAAAGTAAGGCCTGAAAACAATTCAAAAGATGTAAAACTTCACACGAAATCACCTGCTGCCAATTGGACAGATTTTGATAGAGACTGAATCTCTTAATGCCCTCCCTCTGGGCCTATAACAAGAGCTGCTGCAAAATAGATTCAGAGGGTTGACTCCTCTGAACTTAAACCCAGGGGCCTTCCCTCTCCTCTGTTGAAACTGATCCCCATCTGTGGCTGAAGACAGTGAACATGATGTGGAGTATTACCCTCTTATGAACTGAGTCAACTCTTTAAGGGCAACCCCCTAGCTCACTCTGGGGTGAAGTTGGGTTTATGGACTGTCTGAGCCCCAGCTTTGTCCTTAGAGCCATATTCCCAGAGGATGAAGTGAGTGACTTCAAAGCCAAAGAAGTAGGGTCTTTGAGTCTGGCTGAATTATCTGGGCTGGCTGAACTGTCTGACTTTTCAGAAGGGAAAGTGATGTGGGGAATTTGTTTGGGATCCGCCTGAGCAGAAGAATGCTTTGAGTGCCCTGATAGCATCCCAGTAGTGCCAGAAGTGCCCTTGACTGAACTAAGTAGTGTGGATCCTGATAGAGGTCATCTCCCGAAAGTACTATGGGCACGGGGTCCCTTCTCCTGTGGAGGTTCCTCTACTAATCTAAATGAGGCTGAAATGAGCCAGGGCCTGTAGCAGATTTTAATGAGACCCCTAGATGCACTGGCTGAGAAGTACAGCCTGTAATAAGGTTAAGTTATGAGTCTCTGGGTCAGCCTGTAGACCTGCCATTAAATGTAGTCCATAAAGGGGTCTATGTATCCCCAAGTTTCTTGCCCAAGCTAGTTTTGGGGAACGATGCACAACTGTTAGTATTACCCTCTGAGTATAGTGCTACTGCCCCAGTTAGCCCTCAGGTAGTGGATACGGACGGGCCCCCTTTATCTAAGTGTCATAGCCAGGAAGTAATTACCTGATTTATAAAAGAAAGGGGTTGGGATATGTGTACTGTTATATAGGTAAAAAGTAAACTGTGTGATGTGTGTAATCAAAAGTCTAATGTGCTGTTAATTTAAACAGTGTCGCCTTAAAGTGATTTAAGGGTAACTACTTGATGCGGATGCCAAGTTCTTTCCAGGCTAGGAAGGGTGTAACCCCCCTACAAATGGGGGTTTCTAGCAGCCGTCTAGTAGCTGTCTAAGTGTCCCCCTGGTGGTTGGCGTTCAGCACTTAAAGTCGTTTAAATGGCTCTGTGAGTGCTTCTAGAGCCTCCACGTACTGTCTCTTTAAGAGCTGTCTGCTTGCAGACATATTTATTCCCTATGAGGGGGGCTGTGTGTTCTCCTGCTCAAGTCCCACTTGAGCTGCTGACTAATTGCTCCAGTTTCGGCTGTCACCGAAGGGAAAGGGTGAGCACTTTCCAGAAAGTGTAATTGTTTGCCCCATACCTTTTGGAGTGTTCGTGGGAATGTAAGCTGTTTAACCTGCCTTTCTTGCAGCTGGACTTTGTGTGCTGTGCCCCTCCATTTTGGACCAGGACTGTCTGAAGGGTCCAATAGGGGCAAAGGGGTATCTAAAATGGAGTAACTGGTGACCAACTAGGATCGGGACTCTCAATGGAGCCTGCTGACCAATGGGGGTATAGCTAGGCGTTCTGGGAAGTGAAGTTCTGGACCATGGTGCCTTTTGCACCAATGGAGCGAACTTAGTGGCCGGCTCCAGCAGCCCACCAATGGGATCGGGTGGCGCCCGCACTGAGAGGCTTGTCCCATACTGATCAAGGGCAGAGCGTTGTGGCTGTGAGCAAGGAAGGAGCTCGAGGGCTCCTGTGCTGTTTGAACAGTGTGGAAGCGTGATGTGAGACCAGTGGTGGCGTTTGGAAATGCCAGTAATCTTGGACTAAATCACTGGGAGCGTTCAGAGGGCTATGCAGGAGCGCAGCTACCTACCAGGCTCACCCTGTGAAGACTGGAGAATCTGCTTGAATTGCGCTCAGTCTGTCAGGAACAGTGAAGCTGCGTTGGTTTGGCCCAGTGTACGGCGGGCAGGTGATCAAGAAGGACAGCAACTGCCTGGTATGGTACCCCTCTGCCTTGCATATAAATGTGTGGAGAATTGCTTGAAGTACAGGCTTGGTCCTGTGAGAGGTGCAAGAGTGCTCGGTCTGCTGGAGTCGTGAGTACTAAATCAGGGTAGCTCCCTGGCCAATGGTCCTAGTGAGGGTAGGACGGTTTGGGCTCTGTACCGGTGACACTATCTGGGCCTGCTGGCTCCACTTAATCTTCGTAGGAATTAAATGCTCGTTTGTATCAGGGCCCGAACCAGCTGCATCGAGAAACTAGCCTTTAGGGCTTGGGTACCCATAGACAGTAACTTATAGGTTAGGCCTGTGCACAGAGCCCTAGGTAGATACTCATATATTGTAGTGGTAAGCTAATTAACCTGATTCCCCCGGTCCTTGTTATTTCCCCTTAAATAAATCAGATTGCTTGTTTTGCAAAGGTACACTGGTTAGCTTGTATGTTAATGGTGAATTACTACACAGTGAATATTGTGTAACTGCAACTTACTTTTCAGGGGGTCCCCGGAGCAAGCTGATTGGTTCGAGCTGGGGGGTAAGTGTACATGGTAAGGATGCTGTAATTGAATTGTGTGGGCCACTAGTGGGAAGAAAGGGGGGTTGCAGCCACCCAGAGGGCTGTGACCAAGTCATACTCGACCGCTCTAACCCCGACCCTGGGTGGAGGCACCCGCCAACGGATCTAGGCCTTCACCCTGTTACAGCTAGAGCAGGCAGGGGTAGTAGCCCTTAGGATAGCACCCCTGGGGTTACAATTGTAAACACACAGCATTCTTCCGATGGGCCAGGACATTATAAGTAAAACCGGGTCCCTTTGTCTAAACTGTCTCCATAGCTGAGAAGCTGGTTGGTTCCTTCTCAACTTGTTTCTTGCACCTCATTCTCAGTCCTCGCACTCCATGACTCCGTCTCTCTGACTCTCTGCTTTAGTCTCCGTATATCCACTGGCCCTTCCAGTGCCCAAGGGGAGGGGAGGACAGTTTGTGTTTCCGTAGCTTCTGTATCACTGACTGGATGGTTAGAAGCTATAATAGGCTTGGTCTGTATTTGAAAGTGTTGTACGCATTCAGAGCTACCTGAGATGGGGAGATCTGTAGGGTTTAGGAACCCACCCCCTTTGTCAGCCTTTTTGCACCCAGTGTCTATAAGAGCAGACTGTACAGACCACTGGTTAGGCCATCCCTGTCAGAATTACACATTCCTCTTCCTCTCTTCTGGCCTATCTTAAACTCAAACCATCTGCTGTCTCAGTACCTAGTCCTGTACATGGATCCAACACTTGTTCAGCTTCAAAAACAGCATCCTGCACAATTAGGTCAATACTCTCGGTCTCTGACTGAAATAAAGGAGGCACACTTACCAGTAGCACAGATGGTGTTATAATAGGGTTTAGTACTTGGGGTCTTTCCAGCACAGCATCAGAAGGTTCTCCATGGTCAGGTTTAGCATCGCTTGGTGTTGGCTGCTGAGTCATGCTGGTCTGCAATGCAGATGCATCACATCCACTGTCAGGATGTACAGGCCCTATGCTGACAGCCTCTGTTGCATCTTGTTAGCGTTTCTTATCAGGCTTACATTTCTGTGCTCCTCGTCCTGGGGTGGAAAGCACAGTTGTAACATGGCAAAAAAAGTTGTGTGAAAGTGAGCCCTGTGATTGGTTGAAAACCGACAGCTGGCCAATATCTAGCGGGTATTAATGCAGCAGTAGAGCCCGCTGTTGCAGTACCCTAACAGGCCACCCTCACATCACCATCAGGCAAGTGAAGGAGAGAATAGGGAGCGCGATGCCCACTTCGGAGTGTACTAGTATTTCCATGCAAAACGGGAACGTGCAACAGAAAGAAGTGTAACATAGTTGGCTCTGTGAGTGTGCCGCAGAAATTGTGGTCACACTCACCGTCTGACCGCATGAAACACATGCACAACGCATCAGAAAGTGACCTACCTACAGTAGCATGAGCATTTGCATGGGCTGTGTAGTTTGGACCTGTAGGAAGGTGATAACAGTTGTGCACACACAGTTGTTTGCGACTGCACCACCGAGCGCATTTCCTGAAATGAAGTGGGCACGGAAATACATTTAGACAGAGAGAGAATTAGTACATTATCGCCATGTAATGGGCAACAAATATGTAAATATACAGTTCCTCCCACAATGCAGTAATCAGTTATCACGATGAAATTACTTAACGGCAAAGCATGAAAACTGTCGGTAAGAAGTGCTAAATCTTCACATTCTGGTGTGTTTCAGACATTAATGTTCTTTTCATCAGTGTTGTAAAATAGCGGACACTAGATAAATGAATGCTGAGCGTCCAAGGTGCATGCACACGTTCTTACATTGTGACACTGTGTAAAAACTACGATAATTCAGCATAGTTTGTCAATTAGGATTACTGTTTTTGTGAGTTTTTAAGTAGTGTAAAAGGAAACAGTATTAGAAACTTACAATAGTTCCTTGCACTTGCCATGTTAAAAGTGCATCATCCCTAGAGCGTTGTCTACTGGTGGATTATGCCCTGGATGGTTGAAGCCTTCGCCTGCACCAACCCCCCACTCGGGCATTAATCCACCAGTAGAGCCTCCTGTGTCGAGGATTAATGCTTACTTAACAAACATTGTTGCTGTTCTGTATTCAGTGCTTGTACAAAATCAATCTCCTGTTGCACACCAGCCACCTGCACATTTTCCAGCTTTCATCCTGTAGCAGTACCTCACTACTATCTGAAGCCCTGGGTTCCATCTCCATTACACTTTCCTCTTGCACTGGACCTGCAGGAGAGAGGCCTGCTCCCCAGCCTTCTCCACATCCATTCTGTCCTCCTCCAGCAGTGGGACTGCTCACACTCTGCTCACAGGAAGTCAGGCCCCCTGCAGGCAGAGTAAGGGAATTTCCCTGGTGCCCTGGACGAATTTTCCCCATTCACTAACATACCACCAACAGCTTAATCTGGTTCAGAGTCAGTTGGCATTCATCTGTATCCCCCTTCCCGGGTCGTGCCTAAAAATAGGCAGGATTTGTCTAGTGCACTTACCCGGTCAACAAAAAAAAAAAAAAAAATGTATTCTGACCAATTTGTGATAAATTAATTAGTGTTTCTGAAACCATTAATTCTGCATTGCGTTCCCTTAAACTCAGCAGCTACTGCTGTTTCTTTTCATACTTCTTAGGTATTCCACAGTTTCAGACACACCACTCCATGCTATTCATCTGAATAGCTGTGATAATGAAACTAATATCATGGACTGTTCAGGTAGTATGAATAATGAGAGCAGTGGCTGATGAGGACTCAGGACAGATTGAATCAATGTAGTGATAAAGTCAATAAAAATTAGATAATTAATTTTACAAAAATGGTTCTAGAACACATCAGAATATAAGACAAACAAAAAGGAATATAGGAGAGCATATAAAGGTATAAACACTGTTTCCTGCCACAGCAGTAAAAGACCATACTTAAAAGTCAAAGAGAAAAAAATTAAGTTGATTTACTGCTAATGGTCTTAATACCCTTACTTAACACCTCCCTGACTGACTGGTTTTACAAACAAAGGCCTGTGACATTAGAACTTCTTTGTAACCTGGACATGCAGCCAAAAGAGTGAATGATTTGATATAGTCAATTTTAATAGTACGCGAGCACTCAAAATAGTCTAAAAATCGGACAAAATTTAAGTAAAACCAGATGACCAGATAGGAACCCCAAATACTGGATTATCTAGTGTAAAACCAGACAGGTGGCAGCCCTACGCCATTCCTTATGAGTATTTCCTCACGCTCTACTTTGTTCATTCTTCAGGAACTAGTAGGTCTCTATCATATTGCCCCATTCTGTTCTGGTCTCCATTAAGTATATATTCAAGATCTTAAGTCGATTCTCACAGTTTTTGGAGTAGCTGCAGCTTCAGCTCATTTTCTGGAGTTAGCCTTGTAATTTTCTACAATAAAGTATTGGAATTTATATTTCATGGCTTGGCATCCAGCCTTCTTCTTGTGGTGCAATGGCTCTTTTGGTTTTGCTTTTTAGTATGAGGTTGGCAGCCCACAGTCATTGATTTGCATTGACCCTGCACTGTGTTCGCAGTTCCAACTCTCGAGCTTTGATGTTTCTACCCTGTTGGCCCTGAATCATTTTGGTGACCCTATGGTGCACAGTCTCCAGCCTGTCTTTGTTTTTCCTAAGGTAGAGACTCCAGAACTGGGCATAGTTTTTCAGATGTGCCTCACCATCGATCTATAGTGAGGTAGTAGAAGTACCTCCTTGACCTTGCTGTTGAACCACCACCCAGTCCACCCCTATATTCTGCTTGCCTTGCTGTAGGCCCTGTTGCATTGGTTACATTGTTGTAGGGAGTCACTTATGATAACTCCCAGTTCCCCTGTCCCCGTGAACATCAGCTGATCACCCCATTAGGAAAATGTGCATCCCTGGAGTCTAAAACATCAACACTGCTTAATACAATACAGTACGCATAGGTGTTTAGCGCACACCCAGTGTGAGCTGGTGCTCATGTATGCCAGAGTGAGTACAAATACAGTTTGATGTAATGTAACATACGTTAGTAAATTTAAATTGTGTGCTAGTATGTAATGTACAGTACAGTACAGTGTAACTTAGGTTTGTTCATCTTTGACTGTACTTGTTTTGCCTTGTACTATTGGTCTGTTGTATGATGATGTGTTATGTACTCTCCCGGGTCATGCCTGAAAATAGTCATCTTGTGGCTAGTGCACTTACCTGGCCAACAAAAACTAAATAAATAAATAAAATAGCAAGCTTCTATCTTATGTCTTTACAGGATGGTGAGGGGATGACCTTCATTTAATCAGAGGTCCTGAGAGGGGGGTGGGTGGAGCTGGGAGAAGGCACGCACTGGCCCTTTCTGAGGGGTGGCACTTTACTCCCACCTGCATGAACCTGGGAAAGTGACCACTTTGTGACCCTATGACAGAGAGTGCATCATGATGGGGCACCAAGTGAGTAGTAACTACTGTAAAATAAAAGTTCTTGTAGAATTAAATCATGTGACTGCTGCCACAGTATGTATATACCATTCTGTACTAAAATACTGTTTGCTTGTCTGTCTTTCAGACAGACAATAAAGGAGGGAGTCCTAGGGTCAGCTTTTAAAGCATCAGGATTGCTGCAAGCTCCGGTCTGCCAAAGATATGGTGCACTGGGCTTGCAGCCACCTAATGGCATCTTCTGTCCCATGCAGCAACTGGTGCTTGCTATACCATCTTTTGTGGTCTAGCTTGCGTCAATAATGGGACCATTTAGGGAGCATGCACCGAGATTTGGCACAAGCTGCCTTAAAGCAGGTAAACTGTTACAACTGTGCCCGAGATTGTAAAATTGGGTGCAGTTGTAGCAATAAGGAGTGCTGCAGCTGTGGCAATGCAAGGGTTTGATGTAGTGCTTGACGAAGCCATGCGCCACCCTTTGAAAATCTAACCACTGGCGCGGGACTGCAGTAGGAGGGACACCATTGTTACCTATCTCAATCCTCATGCTGCCTCAGGGAAATTAATACAGTAAATAAAGAATGAATTAGACTGTACTGTTGTTGTAAAACTGTTTTGTTACTGCAATTGTCTCAAATTACTGTGTGCAAGTTAGGGGTTTGAATGTTTTCACTGGATGCATGTGTTGCTGTCTTTAAAATTGAAGCTTCAAAAACAAGACATAAAAGCACACATAGATATGATATTTCTTGGTTTATTTACACCAAATTCAGGATACAGTACATGTTCCCAAAGGGTCCCTAATGTTCCCCAAATACCTGGGTTCAAACAGTAAGGATAAAGTGGTTTTCAGGGATGCATCCATGTGCTGTCTTTGAAATCGTAAGTTGTCTTTCTCTGCTTCCAGTGCTTCAGTTCAAAGACATCATACATAGAAGCACCCATAACTTTCCATGGTATATTTACACCACATTCAGGATACGTGTTGCCCAAAATGTCTCCTGACCACCACCATATGCCTGGTTTAAACAGTGAGGGTAAAGAGGGGTTTCAAAGGGTGGGGGCATCTGTGTGCTATCTTTCAAACTGCAAGCTGTCTTTTTCCCTGCTCCAAATGGACTCAACTTCAAAGACAGGACACATAAATTCATCCATAACTATTGCATTTCTTGGTCTGTTTGAACTAAATAGGATATCTTTTTCCCAAGTGTTCTCTCACCAACCCCAGATGCCTGGGTTTAAACAATAAGGGCAAAGGGGTGTGCTGTCTGTGAAACTGCAGGCAACCATTTTATTGTTTCCAGGTGCCTTAGTTTTAAAGTTAGGGCACCAGCACCCATAACTTTGTCATTTCTAAGCGTATTTGCACCAGATTCAGGATACACATTCCCCAAAGCGTCTTCAGACCACCACCAGATGTCCGGGTTTAAACAGTAAAGGTAAAGTAGTTAGCAAGGGGTGCATCTGTGTGCTGTCTTTGAAATCGCAGGCTGTCTTTTCCATGCTTCACAGAGCCTCAGCTTTACAAACAGGACACATAAAATAAGTCACTGGTGGGGCATTTTGTGGTGTATTAATAAGAAATTCAGGATACATGTTCCTAAAGTTTCCTGTCATCCTTCGGATACCCAGGTTCAAAAAATAAAGGGATGTGGTTTTTGAGGGTATGTCTCTGTGCTGTATTTGAAAACACAGCCAGACGTTCATTTACTTCCCATTGCCTCAGTTTGAAACACACACATAAAATCAGTCACCCAGGTATGGCATCTCTTCATGTATTAACAAAAAATTCTGAATACCTGTTTTTCAGAGGGTCTCCTGACCACCTCCAGATGCCAGGGTTCAAACAATAAAGGTAAAGTGGTTTATGAGGGGTGCATTTTTGTGCTGTCTTTTGAAACTGAAGGCTGCCTTTTCTCTGCTGTGCAGCGAGGACTTTACGGACGTTAATACGGACAAAACCCATTGAAAATACGAATGAATCACTAGGGCCACCTACTGGTGGGCATTATCACAGCATCTTAATATAAGCATCTCTGCAACACAAACCAGTGGTTACATCATTGGTGACCATAATATGATGCAATAACCCATGGTGTGTGAAATGGGAGAACACATGACACTGGGCATTTTTTCTCACTGAATACTATTGAAGGGCTCCACCACCAAAAGTTGACAGTTCTACACCTGCAAATTTAGAGGTGAAAGTTCACCCACCTAAGCATGTTCAGTGTAACCACTGGCATAGCTCTCAACTGTTACACATTATGAGGTAGTTGCTCATTTTTCTCCTCAGAAACCCTTTGTAACAAATGGAATCGGCAATATAACACATTTCCCACTGACACTTTAAAGCAAAAAATCATAAATTTCCCATGAAGTGCAGTTATCAGAACACATTTTAAACAATAATGCATTGGTATCTACAGTGTTCTGAGCTTGTAATGTCATGTTTGATGATATGTCACACATCTTATCACATATTTGGGTGATGAAAGGTTAGGAGGTATACCACTGTGTATGTGTGTGAACCTGCTTATTTGCTGAAACATCCTCACTGTGAGACAAACTGTACTTCCTTTTTATGTTTGCTTGCATGCTTGTGCAAGAAACATAGTGCCATCATCCAAGTTTTCGGAGGTGTGGCAGCCGTCTTCCAATTCAGTCAGTGTGTTTGCAGGCGCGGCCGCAGTTCTCCAATGAACGCTGCAGCTGTCTATGACAGCAGTTGAAAATGCAGTGCCGTACAGTTGAAAGGGAAAGCTCTGCTTCAATGAGCAGCACTCCCCCCTCCACATGCATGCACGCATATTGTGTGCTCATGTGCTCCCCCCCCACGCACATACTGTATATCGATGGGGTGCCCAATCCCCGTCAGCTCTACGCCCCCAAAGTTTTTCAGGTGCCACACTGGGAGCCCACCCCAGTGTTAAAATTGTTATATGACGGGGTGCCAAATCCTGTCGGCTCCAGGCCCCCAAAACAGTTTTTCCAGCTGCCACGCTGGGAGCCCACCCCAGTGTGGCAAATGTCCGTTCGTCTTCCAAAAAAACAAAAAGTTGTAAACAAAAAGTTCCTCGGCGGTCTCCCTGCCCACCCGCGCCCACCCACTGCGCACCCTGCCTCCCCACACCCCTTACCCCATACTTACCTCCAGAGCTCAGCGTTGATCTTCGGTGGACCGGGAACACGTCTGCACTTTAAAGCCGCCGCAACTGAGGAAATGCTGGTAAGCTGTATAATGCAATAAATAGGGTTTTCAACTTTAATGCATATCTCAGGCATTTTGGAATTTTGGCACCAAATTTTCAACATGGGGTTATTGGGACCCCTCCTCATGAATTCTTGAACTGTCATGGTGTTAATCGGGCCTGAAGGGTGATTTCACAGTCACTGCGCGTAATCACCTTTCGGGACCGATTAACGAAACAACAGTGCCACTGTTCATAAGGTGGGCTCTTAAAAAATCTATGTTGCAAATTTGGTGAAAAAATTCCTACAAATGACTGTTTTATGAGCGTGCGTTGCGCAGTTCCTACGCACACTCATAAGTTCGCAAATTTTTAACATTGGCACTCCGGATTTTCAACAGTGCCATTTTACTCACACCTCCTTATGAGCAGTATAGCTGTCACTTTTCACATCTCGCCCAAAATGTGTTTCCGCATGTAGCGCACAGTGGCGCAGTCGGTAGCGTAATCAATGTTTGAGACAGATTAAGAAAATCACAGTGACACTGTTCATGAGCAGAGGTCTTAAAATGGCTATGTTGAAAATTTGGTGAAAAAATTCCCCAAAATAACTGTTTAGGAGCCGCGTTCACGCGGTTCCTACACCACATTTCGCAAGTTTTGCGTTTCAATATTTGCACACCAGATTTTCAACATTGCCATTTTATTGCACTTCCTTATGAGCAGTACAACTGCCATTTTCACATCTTGCCCCAAATGTACCACAACGGTGCAGTCGGTGTGGAAAGCAATGTTTGGGACAGATTAAGAAAATCACAGTGACACTGTTCATGAGCAGAAGTCTTAAAATGGCTATGTTGAAAATTTGGTGACAAAAGTCCATAAAATGACTGTGTTACTAGTGAGCATTGAGCAGTTTCCATGCACCTCGTAAGTTCATGACTTTGCAATAGTTTCAGTCCAGATTTTCACCAGCCGCATTTTTCCACACTTCCTTATGAACAGTACAGCTGTCATTTTTCACAACATGGCCGAAATGTGTTTTCACACTTTCAGCGCAGAAATCCATGGCCGCTGTGGGAAATCATTGTTCGGGACAGATAAAGAAAATCACAGTGACACCGTTCATGATCGGAGGTCCCAAAATGCCTGTGTTGACAATCTGCTGTAAAAAAATTCCCAAACTAATTACATTACGGGTGTGCGCTGCACAGTTTCTATGCACGCTCGTGACTTCACCAGTTTTTTTAATATTTTCACTGCAAATTTTCAACATTGCCATTTTTTACACCTCCCCATGAACAGTACAGCTGTCATTTTTCACATCATGTTCGGAATGTGTTTTTGCACCTGTGGTGCTAAATGCCGTAGTCGCTGTGCAAAAAGCAGCTTTTGGCTAACAATTTGATATTGCCACTGTTCATGAGGTGGGGGTCACAAAAAAAAACATGTTGAAAATTTGGAGTGAAAATACCAATGAATGCTTGAGACGTTAAAGTTTCTGACCATAATGCCCCGCCCTGTAGAGAATGACAGGCATCGGGGTGTGACTTGGGATTCTTGCCTGTAATGCTCATACCATTCCACACCCTGCAGCCAGTGAGAAGCATCGAGGTGTGCCTTGGACTCTTCAGCCCCAAAGTTCACCCCATTCTCCTATACCGCACCCATCTCACACGTATTTCCTGATGGAATGGGAGTGCGCGCAAGAACCAAAGACCCCAAGGACACCATGACACTTGGTGTCTGCAGGGTAGGGTGTGGTGAATTGCGTGTCCGTTATGCCTGATGACCCAAAGGCACACCCCAATCCCTGTCAATCTCTGCAGGATGGTGATGGGGTTGGCTTCAGTTCAATACTTCATTGCCATTCCTATTATGCAGCTCTGTAACTTCTGCACTACCAATGCCAATGCAGCCAGCAAACATTCGGCATTGCCAAATGCTTGTTTACCAGAGAAAGCATGTACAGTATGACTCATGAGACTACAGAAACAGCTGTCACTTGAATTACACTGTAAACTGCAGCAGAGTAATACACCATAGGGTAACAGGGCTGATGGACATCTAGTGTTTCTCTTCCCTAACCTTTCTTTGCTTTTAGTGCATAAGTAAGCCTTAAGACACGACAGGGTGTGCATGGAACATATTTTACCACTCGGCCAGGGGCGTAATAAGGCATGAGGCCTTGGCCGAGTGCCTTTAGCCCCAGGCGTGCGGTAAAATATGTTCCATGCACACACCTGAGTGTCTTATTGCACTTATAAAATGGCCTACTTTATTTAAAAAAAAATTTTTTTGTTAAAAAGACATTTACATATGAATACTCTGAAATAACAATGTATTTATAGTAAAATAGTCCTTCCGCCTTTGTGTTTAGTGATTATTTTAGGACATGTGTCCTACATTGGGATCAGTAGTTGTAGTAAAATAACTTTAGCAGCTTTGCAGCCTCCCCAGACTGGCTATCTTCTCTGACCTGTTGGTTGCTGTGGCTAAAAAAATAACAGTTAAATCTCAAAAGACATGGATCTACCACAGCATGCCACTACTCTTATGAGAAGAAAAATGCCAGGACAACAAACATCAAACAAATGCCAAGCTGCTCAGCTGGACAATAGGCTCAGCGAAAGCCTTCAGCACTTTTAAGTGCATGTATGTGACACATGGAGCTGCATTTTCAAAGATTCCTGCTGAAATATATCTGAAGGGCACCGGAGAGACCGAGAAATAGCACAGAAATGAGACCGAGTTGGGCACATACAGTAGGAGAGCCTGGAAGAAACAGCGTGAAGGGGTGACATGTTGAGCGATTGGCCGACAGTACACTGGGGCGATCTCCTGTGACATGGGTTTTGTAGGTGGGGCCGGTTTGGAGGGCCAGGACACTGCTGCGAGACCCAAACATTCAGAGGCTTAACCAGCGTTTCACTTTGGAATCAATGCTCTGTGTAAGCGAACTGGTTCAGCCATGGGAGAACTAGTTTAGCGAGGAAACAACAATGGCGGCATTTTTAAATGCCAACGCTCTAAGTCTTGATGATTTCAGCCTTTTTACTGCCAGTCCTTTTTTTTTACCCATGCATGGAACATATTTCATGCATGGGTAACTAGCCAATCACAGTGCTTGATTTAGCCTACCCATTTTATAATATAGAATACTCGAATACACTGAAAGATGTCAGATAATTTACTGGCCAATGAAACACTGGAGTACAGACCTTATATAAATGGCAGAGAAGTGCAGGCATCAGAGGCAATGGGAAAAATATGGTGTGTCATGTCAGTGCTCAGCAGCCTTGCAGTTAGGGTTGTCAGAACTAGTTCGTCAAAGATTTGAACCCTCCTCGAACCCTGGTGTTCGAGGTTCTAACTTAGAACTTTCGAACACAAAAATTCGCGAGGATTCGAATCTGAGTCCAGCGTGTGTGGAGAGGAGGCGGAGGAGGCACGCCCCAGCAGGCAGCCCGAGGGGTAGGGGTATGTGTGGGGACTGGAGGAAGCATGTCCCAGGCAGCAGCAGGCAAGTGGCAGCCCGATGTGGGGTGGGCAGCAGCAACAGTGTTGTTGGGGGTTGAACTTGCCATTGCCATCCACATGAGTTGTCTGTTTGCGCTTGTGTAGCATTACCTACGTCGCTCAAGTGAAGTCATCCTCCTCACCACCTGACCAATACTATGTGGTCAGGTGGGAGTCAAGTAAGATGCGCGAGCCGTGGGATCTGTGGGGGTATTTATAGGCAGATGCCAGCCGAGACAGAGCGCCATTTGCTGAGGATTTCAGGAGGCAGCAGCAAACTACTTAACTGTAGCGTTAGCGGTTAGCATACCACTACTCTACTACCGCAGCCAGGCATTCTCTTGCCCGATACTATACTTATAGGCCAGGGCCCAGGTCGGTGTGGCCGCAATCGGACTGCAGCGAGCACTTGCTAGTTGCTGCAGTGCTATTTAAAAAATTCCATCATCCATTTTCCTGTGAGACCGAGAACGAGAGAAAGGCTGAAAAAAAGGCTCAAAATTAACGGTCGGGTGGGAGTGGGACTAGGGGGAGGTTCAGGTGGAGGGATTAATCAAGAATTGGGAAGGGATTGGGGAATAGGGAGGGATTGAAACCGAGATCAATCAATATCAGGAGGACTCAGGAGAGAATAAAAAATAAGAAGAAGTGAAGAACCTTTGTGAAATGTGATTGTGATTATTTGAAACTGCAGCACTGCACAGTGGTACACACTCAACAGCAACCAGCAACAAGCATATAACAAGGGGGCAAAAAAAGGCAAATAAATCTGTACCCTACCCAGTGTAGTGTGTCACAGAGAGAAGCCCAGTGGCCAGTTGTGTGGTGGCATTAACCTTACATGACAGAAACGTAGAAATATAATTCTCATTCCCTGGGTTGTGTATGTGACTCCGTCTCCTGTGGTCAGCCCATCACCCTGCTGCTGTGTGCCCTTGACTGCACTGTACCCTACCCAGTGTGTAAAGAGAGAAGCCCAGTGGCCAGTTGTGTGGTGGCATTAACTACATGACAGAAGCGTAGAAATATAATTCTCATTCCCTGGGTTGTGTATGTGACTCCGTCTCCTGTGGTCAGCCCATCACCCTGCTGCTGTGTGCCCCTTGACTGTACTGTACCCTACCCAGTGTGTGTTACAGAGAGAAGCCCAGTGGCCAGTTGTGTGGTGGCATTAACCTTACATGACAGAAACGTAGAAATATAATTCTCATTCCCTGGGTTGCGTATGTGACTCTGCCTCCTGTGGTCAGCCCATCACCCTGCTGCTGTGTGCCCCTTGACTGCACTGTACCCTACCCAGTATGTGTTACAGAGAGAAGCCCAGTGGCCAGTTGTGTGGTGGCATTAACCTTAATGACAGAAATGTAGAAATATAATTCTCATTCCCTGGGTATGATGTGACTCCGTCTCTGTGGTCAGCCCATCATCCTGCTGCTGTCCCTTGACTGCTATGTATGCTATGCCCAGCAGCCCAATCATTCTGTAAGCCTTGAACCTGGGATCCTTTAGTTGCAAACCATCATATTCTTTAATTACTTTCAGTCTACTGCATCACAGTGTCACACAACCAAAATAAAATTTTGGAGTTGTAGCCAGCGATCACAGATCACATTGCTTTCTTACACAGGAAATTGTTTGGGTGTGGGTGTGTTCACCGCAGTATACTGGTAGTACTGGTACTGTCTGTTATGGCTGACACCAATATAGATGAAGCATCTGGTGATGGTGTTGGAGTAGGTGTTGGTGGTAGTGGTAATCCTGGTGCTAGCAGAAATAACCAAAATGCTTCATGTGATAAAAATTCAAGAAACAGCAAAAGAGCAACAGTGAAGTGTGGTAAAGGGGGACCTTTTAAGAAAACCTGTACAGTTGCTGGGGTCACACGGAGAGGCACCATAAGGTATGCCATTCATGCTGTTAAGATCCCTGTGACTAGCAGCAATAATGCAAGTGACAGTGACCCTCTCTGACTCAGACAGTAGCTCTTGTCTCAGTCCAACACTGTTGTGTCTCATGACGAATCATTACTTCCACAACAAGTGAAATGAGCAAGTCTGCTGACAATGAATCAGGTAGTGCACTTGCAAATACATCCAGCACTGTTGGCAATGAAAAGACATATCCATTGAATCCACCACTTCTGTGTTGGCCAGCAATGAAAATCCATCAGAGTCTTCTGCCCACTCTTCTAGCACCAAGGAGCATGTCCCGGTTCTGTTAGGACTGGTGAAAAGACACAAACAGTCTTTAGCTATCTTCCTAGCACTCAAACAAAATCTGTCACATCTGAGGTGTGGAATTATTTCTCTGTCAGTAAAACTGATCCATGCAGAGCAATTTGTTCCCTGTGTAAACAGAGTGTAAGCCATGATAAAGTTGTGTCATGCCTTGGCACTACAGCTCTTAAACACCATCTGAAAAAGCATTCAGTTTTGCTTGATCATCCAAAACCCATGTCCTCCATCTTCCAGACCGCACATGAGAAAGGTCAGGAATCTGAATGGATACTGAATTGTCTGAACTTGATGCAGGCAGAACCACTGCCAGCCCTAGGATCACTGTTACCACCAATGCCAGCACCATTAGTACCAGTTGCACATCCAGTGATGGCACTGAATGTATAAATCCTAGTCCACCATCTCTGCGCTCCATCTGCCCATCGAACACGGTGTATAATAAACCCGGCAGGGACATGTTGTAAACAGCTAACACTGTCTCAGGCATTTGAAAGGAAGAATACCTTTACTAGAAATCATCCAAAGACCCTTCATCTTAATCACTGAATTGGTGAACTGTTAGCGGAGCCCTTCTCCCATACGCTTTGGTAGATCATGAGGATTTTAGGAGCTCATGACATTAGCAGAGCCTCGTTACAATGTTCCTCATCGGGTACTTTTCCTATGTTGAAATACCAAACATTTATCAGGTTTTAAAAGTGACAGTGATGCTTGCACTTAAAACTGCGGAGGGTGGGGTTATTCATGTCACAACAGATATGTGGACCAGCACTCAAAACATAGATTACATGTCCCTTACCGCTCATTGGGTCACGTTTTCTTGTGCTTCTTCAAAAACAAAGACACCCCAAAAGATGGCGCTGCTGCATATAAAGAAGTTTGGGCAAAGTCATACTGCTGCAAACATCTTGCAGGAACTAAACAACCTCCTTGACGAATGGGTTTATTCTCACGGTCTAAAATGTGGCTTCATAGTAAGTGACAATGGAGCCAACATCTTGAAAGCAGTACAGGATGGAGGATTTCTGCATGCTTCTTGCTTTGCACATTGCTTACACTTAATTGTCATGGGATTTCTCAGCAATGAAACATAAGTGGATGGTATGATTGCTGTTTGCAAAAAAATTGTGACTCACTTTTCACATTCAACCAAGGCTATACGGACATTGTCCGAACTGCAAAAACACAAGCTGCCCCAGCAAAAGCTGATTCAAAATGTTTCCACTCGTTGGAACTCAACGCTTTATATGCTGCAGTGCCTCTTGGAGCAAAAGCAAGCTGTACATGAGTATTGCTCCAGTTACATTATTGGAGATGGCATTATACTGTCTGTGCTGCAGTGGAAATTAATGGAGACAGTGTGCTGCATCCTAGCTCCTTTTGAGACAGCTACAAGGGACATGTCTTCTGAAGGTGCATCTGTGAGTCAGGTTATCCCACTCATAATGCTCATTTCACATCATCTTAGTGTTCTAAATCTACAAATAGAAAAGACAGATCTGAAGCGCAGACAACATGTCGCCTGTATCATGGAATCTCAGAAAGAGAATGAGCGAGCGCTTCAAAACCAATGACAAATTAGTTGCAATGGCGAAATCAAAACACTACATCCTTGCAACTCTCTTAGATCCCAGGTCCAAGGCTATACATCTTCCAAAACAGATGATATAGAGCAGTACAAATGTCTGTTGCTAGATGAGCTGCAGCACTCACAGGAGTCAAACACAGACACGCACAGTACCCTCAGGTTGTCATCACCACAACATGCAGGTTCATCTTCACAAGCGATACAGAACTGGAAAAGTCACCAAACATTAACAGTAGTTGTTCCACAACTGCCACTTCTTCAACCCTTAGTAGCAAGCTAAATCTGTGGCAAAACCTTTCCCAAATTGCTGCCATACCAGCTTCTGCTGATTCCTCTTCTGAGCGGTCTCTGTCTATCATGGTAGACAGTTACTTGCAAGAACTGCCTATTCCTATTGATGCATGCCCTTTTGAATACTGGAGATCAAAAAAGTCCATTTGTACAGAGTTGTGTGAAGAAACCTGTAAATATCTTGGTTGTCCTGCAACAAGTGTCTCTTCAGACGCATGTTTAGTACAGCAGGCAATATTGTGACAGACACCAGAAATAGGTTGCTGACAGAAAATGTACACACATTAACTTTTATTAAAGTTAATAAGTCAAGATTTTCATATCCCTACAAGAGTATACAAACTGATCCTGAAGTGATTGAAGTTGTGGATGTTGATGGTGATAACAACTCAGATGGTGGTGGCTGGTAAATATTGTGTGGGACAGAGTCTCTCTGCACCAAAAAGGAAACTTCTATAGACTGTGATGACTTTGGTTGTCTCTCTCCTTTCTCGATCTACTACCTTGGACTATATACCCCCCAAAACTTTCACCATTTCATGGCAAACTGCTTTGTAGCTAGGGTCTAAACTAAAGTCAACAAGTTTTATATACAGGGCAATTTTAACATCAGTGGAACAGGCCCAAATTTGGCATAAAAGGGACACTGTCATTAATCCTTTCTGTATCATATTATTTATAGTTAAAGTGCAAACATGTATTTTGGATTTACCTTCTGTGACTTTGTGGTGCATCAGTATGGGCTGGGACCGGGGACGGTCTATTTTTCAATTTTAAAGAGGACAAAACAATGAGTTCTAATTGGTAGCTGTTTATTATTTTTCAATTACAGAAATGTTAGCCATAAACTAAAATGGATGCTAGTACATGGGTGAGGGTTGTGGGTTGGTTTTAACATGGGTGTAAGGGTGGTATAGGTGCTACTGCACAGATGAGGTTAGTGGAAGAAAAAGTGGAATGGGTGATGGGGTGAAAGGTGAGTGTTGTTTTAGTCCTTTCATTTACAGATTCGTGATCGGCTGGGGATGGTGAGGAAAAAAATGATGACAGACCGAACCTACTGTGTACATATAATATATATATATATATTTTTTTTTTTTTTCTTATTAAATACATTGCAAACTGCTGCCACCTAGCACAATTGTCCTGTCCCTTTAAAAAAGAATAAAGGAATCAGAATAAAAGAAAATCTGCATCTGCAGTTTTCACAGAATGTGACCTATCATAAAGTGTTTTGCTTTACAAGTAGTGATAATTTGGTACATAATGGGGTTGACAGATGCTGTCCCTTAAACATCACATGCCAACTGCTGCAGCTACATTAAATGTTCCTTAAGTTAGTATGTGGTGAGGAAAGCACTTTTTTTATTTATGTGACTGAGATACAGATTTTATTGAAGTATCAGCTGCACAAATGCATCATCTTAGAAAGTTGTATGTATTACTTCAATTTGCCAACAAAAATGTTGGTATATGTATGCATTATCTTAGAAAATTGCATGCATTTTTTGCCAGCAACAATGACTGGCATATTTTTTTTATTCAAATGTCTTGACTGACTACGTTATGACATAATATGTTTTGCAACAGTTCCACATGCTACTGCTGTAGTACCTTGGCTTGACTTTGTTATAAAAGCTTTCTTTTAAACATAGCAATTTTTGAGTTACTCATTTAAAACAGAAAGCAGCAAATAGCTGAGATTAGGTAATATCAGTTATTTTTTCTCATAATTCATGACGGTGAGTATATATAACTGACTAAATAAATGGCGAATGTGCCTCTTTCTTTCACTAAGGAACTATGATGCAGCTGCAGCAGGAAAACTTTTAACATATGGATGGGTGGGTGGGCCTGTTACGTATTAAGTTGCTGGCTTTAGCAAACAGAAGAAACCATAGATAAACCTAGTTGTATTCCTATAAATGTCACACATGATAATTTCTCTCCCCCTTATATTGAACAGTGTTTCCTTTACATGTATTTTATTACTATCTTCATTACTGGCAGCACAATAAAAAAATAGGGTTCGAGTTCTAAAAAGTTCTAAAAAATATTAGAACCCTAGAACTTTTCAAAAGTTCTAGACTAGAACTAGAACCCAGAACTTCAGAGGGTTCTGATAACCCTACTTGAGTACAGCAGGCAGCACATGTTTTCTGACACAAATCTACAGCTAACATTTGGGCAAAGTGAAACTCTTTGTAGTAATAAATCAGGGGTCCAAACAACTGCGGAATTCTAATCAGAAAAAGGGAAACCTGGCAGAGTCAGCCAGTAAGGCTCAGCCTTTGTTTCACCTTTGGTTGCTTGCAACACTATGGCGGACATCCTAGGCTCAATTCACTTGTGCATGCTGTATAGCTGAGTGTGTTATTTTATACGTAAAATACTTAGTTAGAATGTATTTGGATACATTTTTATGGTAGCAGTGTATTTGTGTAGGAGCTTTAATGTTAATTTTATAATATCAGAGATGTAATTTTACAAGTTTTAACAGATTTTTGTAATGAACTGTGTGCTACTTCAGTCAACCAGAAATGTTATGGTTGCAGTATGGTGATACATAAGGAATAAACAACTATTTAGGTTCTTTAATCCACCAGTCCTAAAATGGCATTGTTTTTTACAAGCCTTTTGTGTCACTCTTCCCTGTCTGTGGTGACAGCTTTCTCATAATACTTACTACACCACTGGCTGAGATGTCAATATTCACATCTCTGCAGATGTGCATCCTTCCCACAATGGTAGCAGAAGATCCCTTCTCTGCTGGTCCTGTCAGTAGGTAGTATATTTGTAGGTACATTCAGCCCTATTCCTTGTAATGATCAGCATCTGGTTATTATTAAACAGAGTAAACTCTGTTTAGTAGCACATACATTGTAACTGTTGGTAAGGACTGCAGTGGAAAATGCAATTTTATTCTATATGTGTACAATAATGCTTAGGGGCCTGGGTTGACAACTACCACGGGGATTTTTTACTGAAAGATAGCTTGAATGTACACAGTGCTTCTACCCAGGGAAAATTAAGTGGGCTAGGTGATAAGCTAGTATTATCCTCGGGAAGCAATACCAACCAAACTGGGGTCCCCAATGGTACAACCCACCTGCTTCTCACATGATGCAAGCAACAGCATACTTAAATTTAGTAACCTACTTTACAAATACGTCTTGCGTAATAAAAGGTGCGTAGAAAGTAAAAAACATTGTATCCTTGATGCGTAAGGCACCCCTGAAATGCGGATGCATTAATGCCCAAGTGGGATGTGCAGATCCGGGGGGGGAGATGAGAGGGGATGCATAGCAGTCCATACAATGCACAGAGGCATGCCAGAGATGTGCGGAACTTCACCTTGACTCCACTATATATGGACATGGTCCCTGCCCCAAGCAATGGCATTGAAGTGAATCCCATACATGAGACAACCACAGAGAGTGGCAGTGAATGACAGAGGAATGTATGGGTGAAACACATCACCGGAGCAGGCAGCCAGCACCACGGCTGTGTGTGAACATGAGGCGGAGCCCGTCCCCAGTCCCTGAACTTCACAGTTGGCCAGGTGGCATCCATGGTCTACATCCAGATGCACTACCTAATGCTGTATGTGGCACAGTCCCTGTGCGCTGCCCTGAAGGTAAAGGCATGGCTGTGGCTCAAAATCCAGAGTGCAGTGAACACCACCAGTCTGGAGTTCTCGACACTGGTGGCAATCAAATATAAATTGCATGACATGTGCACCACAGTGAAAAAGAAGGTCCCCATGGCCACATGGGCACACCTGGCCACTAGAGGCAGTCCACTCAGTGTAGACAGCCAACTGAGACAGTGGAGAGGATGGTGGCAGCCACCCTCACAGATGTCAGTGTCCACGGTGAGGTGGAAGGGGTCGACACTATAGAAGGTACGAATGCAACGGCAGGGCACGAGTACCTCGGAGCTGTGGCACCATGTACGTATTAACAGCTGTGTGTTCCACCCACAGACCCTGCCAGTGAGGGACATAGGACAGATGTGACAGCATCGCAGAGACAGGACACACCGTCAATGTAGGGTGTAGTCGAGGACACCAGGCAGGTAGGGGAAGGCACAGGTGAGTAACCATGCCCCACGCACCCCTGTGAGTGGCCACCGCAAGGCACAAGCATAGCTGGTCTAACATGTCCCTCTCTCCCACAGGTACAGAGCATGAAACAGAGACCCAGTTGGACAGGGATGTGGACAGCACATCTGGGGCAGTGGACAAGGGAACACAGAAGGCTGTCATGGAGCTGGATGGAGGGTGCAACCATAGAGATCACCAGCAGGCCCCAGGAAGACATGCACAGCAGGGCCATGAAGGAGATGGTGGCAGCACTGCAGATCCTGGGCCTGAACGGCAGTGCCCAGATAGCACAGCCCATGCAGGATAGGCACCACCATGCACTGTGGACAGTAAAGTTGAAGGGCCATAATGCTGGCCACTAGGATGGAGATACATGGCACACAACATTGCATCCATGGCTGAGCAGTACAGGGAGCTTTGGCAGCTGGAGGTGGACAGGCTGGAGGCACAGCGATGCAATATGGAGGCACTGGTGGCCCTGACCATCGAGGTGTGGGGGGGATGCGTCGTGGCATCGACCTCCTTGCTGATGCCCATGTGTGACTGGTTGAACACCTTGCCAGATGGCATGCATTACATGGCCAGCCTGCCCACATATCACCCTGTGTTGCACACACCCACACACAGGTGTCCCCTGGCATGCCCTACCCACAGCAGGATTCAGGGACACAACCATAAGAGTCAGACAGCACACAGATCGGTGAGCCTCAGGGCACAGGACCAGCATGCAAACAACCCACCAGTGCAGACAGCGTGGAGGTGCAGAGTCATGGCACCAACAGCACTGAGGGGGGACACGGACAGGCAGAATATCGGCCATGGCTCCGAGGATGATGATGCCACAGTGGCTGAGCACACTGACCGGTCTCATGCCTGCAGTCACCAGGGGACCACCACCAGGCAACAGGCCCCTGTCTGGAGGCAGGGCGCACAGTCCTCTGCCTGACTCCAGGTGAAGCCAACTGATACACATGGACAGTGACACTGTACAACACGCAGACATCCTTAATGTAAAGCACAGGCACACACTGAACACTACCAGTCCCCTGCACATGGCCCACCCTCACAGTATGTCACCATGGGACAGCCCCTGCCACACATCCTGTATGGCACACACTGCCACAGCATTGCTGGAACATGCTGCTGATGAGCAGGACACATGCACCCCTGGGGCAGACCTCAGAACATGTACATGTCTGCATGACACACACCCCGGCCTGGACACCCCTGGATAGTACAGCAATCAACATGAGCCGCATGCCCACCTATGCTGAACCTGTGGCCCCCCCCATCAAACAGGTGCACTCAGTGTGGGGTATCATCATTGTGCAACTGCCACCCACGCTGGATACGGCACACACACTTGGGAATGCAGCGATATCCACAATAAGCACGGACATGGATGGACATGCATCACAGGTGCAAACACATCTGTGACCATGCACATCCAATCAATTAATCAATCAATCAATCAATCAATCAGTATATCAAATTTTTTTTTTGCCAGGCAGAACATCATTGAGATAAGCTCATTTACATGATGGACCTGGGGCAAAACAATTGCCGACAGGGTTAAGACATCACAGGTTGAGTGAACGTACATAACAAATACATAGTAATAATAACAACATAATAACATATTGCCATCACATGTGACAAGATACTTGCACCAGAACATAGCAGTAAGTTTAACAGGAGATAATGCCATTTAAATACAATTGCATGGTTACAGATATATGGATGTAAGGTAATGAGCTAAAGTTTAGACAATAAACATCATTGGAGGAGTCATAGCTAGCAGGAGTGGCAGTTCCTCTAGTGTCAAAGTGCAAGAAGATTGAGATGCAAGAGTCCTTTGATAAGTACTGTAGGCATGTCCTAGCAAGTGGGGTGGGAAGGAGAGGGGGGATATAAGGAGTGATGATGAAAGGTCAGCCGAGATAGGAGAGGGTTCGACATGATGGCCTAGGGAGGAAGGACTGTTCGACGGGAGAACATGACAGATGCCACTGGCAATGGTTGGGGTTTGAGTCCAATATTTGAAGCAAAGACAGATTATGATGTTGGGGTCTTGATTTGGACAATGACAGAAGAGAGGACTCAAATGACTCCTTAGGCAATGGTTGAGGTTTAAGTCCAGAATTTAAAGCAGTAACAAATCGTGATGTTAAGACCTTGACTTGAAACAATGACAGACCTCAGAGAAAGTCCTCAGGAACAATGATTTGAAGAGGGAGAATGTGACAGGAGTAAAGAGTCTTAAGGTTTTCTGGATCTTATTTTTTTATTTTGTTTTATTTTAGTCTTTGGTAACCAGGTAAGGCCCACTAGGCACAACTGCCTGTTTTCAGGGGCGACCTGTGAGCACTGGGGCGGTTAAGTGACTTGCCCCGAGTCACACAGTATGCAAGTGGAGGTTGTGAGAATCAAACTCAGGTCTGCCCTGCTGGATGTATCAAGCTCGTTCACACCTCATTCCTCTAACCTCTAGGCTATACTGCCAGCCTTATTCCAGAGCATAGGAAGAGTGAAGCTTATTGAGGCTCTACCAAGTGCGTTTTAAGTTTAGGGATAGCCAGAGATAAGATGGTAAGCCTTCTGAGAGAATAGGCACTAGAGATGCAGGAAGTTAGGCAGCTTGTGAGGTACTGAGGTAATTTATGAGTGATAGCCTTATATGTCCATAGAATAGCATTATTTTGCCTCCTGAAGCTAAGGGAGTTCCAGCCTACAGAAGTATAGAGGATGCAGTGGTGTGTGTCATAAGGAGCATCCGAAATGAACCCAAGGGCTCTGTGGTATAGGGTATCAAGCTTGGAGAGAGCTGTGCTAGTACTATGGCCATATAGGAAGTCTGCATAGTCTAGGAGAAGCAAGAAGGTAGCTTGGAATAGGAGTTTTCTAGCCTCCTGGGTTAGTGAGTGCTTGATTCTGAAGAAAATACTGAGCCTTTGACGCAGTTTCTTAGTGAGTTCATTAATGTGATCAATGAAGGACAATTTGTAGTCAATCCAGACCCCTAGGTATTTGAATTTTTCCACAAACTCCAGGGCTTCTCCCAAAGGGTGCTTATGTGAAGAACCTTAGCTGTTTTTTGGGGGAAGATGAGGGGCCAATGGAGAGAAAATCACGGCCTTAGTTTTTCTGGCATTGAGCAGGAGTTTCAAGTTGAGTAGATTTTTTGGGAGGATGTCGAAATCATTCTGGAGGTCCAAATTGACTTGATCCAGAGTTGATCTGTCAATGTATAGCACTGTATCATCAGCGAAGAGATGGATACTAGATGACTTTAGGCCAGTGTCAATTTGATTAATTTCAATGGCAAAGAGAAGTGGACCAAGTATGAATCCTTGGGGGACACGTCTAAGGAGTATTTTTTTTGGCGATAGGTCTCCTTCAGCCTTGACCTGCTGCTCTCTGTCCACAAGATAGTTTGCGAACCAGCTTAGGGCAAGGTTGTCCACCCCAACTTTCTTCAGAGTCACCAGGAGTAAATTGTTGTCCACCATGTTGAAAGCCTTGCTAAGGTCCAGAAACAAGGTGCATACATATTGTTTGTTATCATGTGCTGACTGCCAGTCATTTATAACCTTAGCAAGGGCAGTGCAGGTACTATGCATGGGATGGAAACTGGATTGAATTGGATTTAGTAGATAAAAATTTTCAGATGAGATCTGAGCTGTTCATTTACTGTCTTCTCCAATTGTTTTGACAAGGCTGGGAACAAGGAGATTGGGCAGTAATTATATAGGGCACAGGGGTCCCTTGAAATGAATAGAGGGATGAAATAGGCTGTCTTCCAGACCTTAGGGAGGGAGCCCTGATTGAGAGGCAAATTGAAAAGATGGGTAACAGGGGGAGCCAAAATATAGTAGGCTAACTGTAGGAAGAAAGGCTCAATCATATCCGCGCCCGCACTTTTCTTGGTATCAAGTTGAAGAAGGAGATCCTCAACCTGTTTGATGGTGACTGGACAGAAGGAGAAAGAGTGGTAAGGGTCAATAGATTCCAGATCATGGCAATCAGATGACTGACTGACTAAGGAACTGTGCCCTGATGGCATTTGCTGGGGAGGTATCAAAAGCCATCCCTGCTGTAGCAAAGTGATTGCAAGGGGGGGTCAAGGATCTCATTTTTATCTGTGGTGTGAGTACCACCAGTCAAAATTGTGTGGGGAAGCATGACCCCCCCACTGTCTCCTGTCCCCGGCACATCTCCACCATAACAACCTCCAGGGGTCTGTCCTGCTGTTACAGCTCTGGTAAGGGCACATTACAGTGTAGGGCCATATTATGGAGCATGGCACACATTGTGAACACCCTGCAGGCCCTTCCAGGGGACAGCATGATTGTATCCCCCCAGTATGGTCCAGGTAACAGAACTACATCTTCAACAGTCCGATGGTCCCCTCCACGATATTCCGTGTCCTCTTCTGTGCATGGTTGTAGGCATCCTCCAGCTGCACAGGTGGGTGCCAGGATCAGTGTCGCTGAAATGCACTGCATGCGTATCCACTGCCAGCTGTGCAGGGGCAGAGAACAGTGTTACTATGTGTTACCATGGCACAATATTGGGGTGCTACACACAATGACACCGCTACTCACTGAACAGCCATCAGGTAATGAGACCTGCACGCAGCATGGCACCATGGTGTGTTGTGTCGAATGTACACGTCGTAGCGCGATCCTCGTTACTTTGCACATACATTATTAAACAGTCCACCTATGTTACACACAACCTGACAATTCACACTGTGGCACCCTTTCTGTTCCTGTATGCCTCCTCCTGCATGGGCAGTGCCAGTATGGCTATATGGGTGCTGTCAATTGCATCGTACCACGTTTATGCCATGTATGTCATAGAAGGCCTGCTTCATGACACTGATGTTGGTGTCCCTGTTGGGAACCTGATGTGGCCTGCACATTTGACAGCAAGGCATCCATCACCTGCATCACAGCCTGTGACACCAATGACTGGCATCACCCAACCGCATCTCAGGTCACCTGCTGGAAGGACCCTATTGCATAGTATGCTGGGTGCATAGCATTTTGTCTCCACAGACATTGCCCTGGACCAGCATGTCCGTGGGGTGATGTCGTCATGGGCCATGTTGCACAGCTGTTTGATCATGGCTCATGGGAACCCGAATCTCTCCATGCAGTGTGATTCCCTCCATGTGGTGGCATTCAACTATGGTCTGAATACTCTTGGCCATGGGCTGGCATGCCTCCGCTGCACCATCTCCTTGTGGAGCACGTGCACATTCATCATTAGTCTGGGACACAACATTCTGCCACTGTAACCATTTCCGGTCATCCCATGCATGCCCAGCCATGTCCACTTTATGCTGCCATGCTCACCTGTGTATACCTTTAAGGGGGCATTGTGTGGCTCATGTGCATGATGCCCTGACCTGGACATGGGATCCGTGCAGATACACACTGCTCTGAACTGACATGTGGCGTGCGGCATGTACATTGTGTTTACAATGGCTACCGCTACTGCTGATAGGATGGGACGGTACCTGAGGAAGCTATGGAAGGTGTCCAAAGACACCTGCTGTGACCACCACACAGGGGGACCCTGTGGTGGGTGGAAGGCCATGAGAGAGTGAGTACCATACCTGCCGCCTATGTTGTGGGGCACTGTGGGACGTGACCACTGTGCACGTACTAACCTGATGTCTCATTTCTCTTCCACACAGGACCACTTGGGCTTTCCTCACTGCCTGGAGCTGACCAGGGTGGAGCACCAGATGGGACACCCTGCATAGTGTGGATCCCACCATCACTGATGTTGGCAGCTGAGATTCCTAGGATACATGTCCCTGCAGATGGAGAGGGATGAAATGCGCATGGCTGAAGGACAGTGCTGTGGCATGTGGCTGTGCCATCGATGGTGAGTACAGGACTTCATGTACAGTCCAGTTTGTGCCTTTGTCTGGGCATCACATTGTTCCATACACAGTGTGCACTCTTACATTGCCTGTCTTTTCCATTGCAGTGCTACAGGGACCCGTATGCCAAATGGTGCTGATGTCACTGGGCATGGTCTCTGATACATCGACAAGCGACACAGAAACCAGCCAAGATCTGGAGGCCTAGGTGGATGTGGACCATGGTGGGCTCAGGGAGGGTGAGGGTGGTGGAACAGAGGCACATCCCTCCAGTTGTGCCTCTCCACAATTCATTCTCCACTCCTGGCGGAGGATGGTTCCTCATGGAGGCACCCACAGTGGAGACCAAGGAGGATGCTGAGAACCTCCACAATGGAGACCCACAGGAGGGAGGCAAAGGACCCCATAGGGGAAGGAAACAACCCTGGTGGGGGAATCAATTATTAGGGGTAGAACTGGGGAGGGAGGAGGGAGGCAAGGTGCCTGCCTGGTGCCATGGCTTGGAGGGACAGGAAATGAACTCAGGATCGTGAGCAGCTGCAAGGGGAGTGAGCTGAATGTCATTATTCTCCTAGGGACAAATTACCTGCTGAGAATGGGATCAGAGCAGAGCAGTGCAACAGGAGTTTGTGGAGTTGGGGAGGGCCTTAGACAAGTAGCACACATGGTAACTTTCTTAGAAGTGCTACCTGTCTATGGCATGGATGAGGTTAGGTACTCCGCACCATGGGATTCAATGACTGGTTGAAAAACTGGTGCAGAGTTCAGGATTTGGCTTTATTAGGGACTGGGGCTCCACCTGGAGGGATGCAGGCCTATACAGGCGCGATAGTCTGCATCTATCCAGGAAGGGAACCAGGATCCCAGGTGATAGGTTTAAATGCTTCATTGGCAAGCATTTAAACTAGCCAAGGGGGGAGGCACTGTAAAGGAGAAGGGAAATCCTAGCCTCCCCCAAAAGTCAGGGTAGTTAGTGAGGTAAACACCAAGATAGAGCAGTGGATAGGGAGAAGGGCAGGGGTAAATGGAGAAAAAGACAAAGGCAGTAAGGACAGGGATGGGGCAAAAAGAAAAAAAGCCATAAAAAAGGGAGGGTAATGAGTACCAATGCCTATAGTCTAGGTAAAAAGCTCCCCGAAATGGTGGCCTTGCTGGAAGAGGGATGCTTGGATATCGTGGCAGTAACAGAAACATGGTACACAGAGAACCATGACTGGGATGTCAACATACCAAGGTACACAATCTACAGGAGGGACAGGGAGGGAAGAAGAGGAGGAGGAGGAGCTCTCTATGTAAGGGAAGGAATCAAAGCAACAGAACTAAAGGGTAAACAAGGAGGAGAGGTGGCACTGTAGGTCACCCTGAGACTGGAAATGGCACCACAATCTGCACAGGAGTTGTATACAGACCCCCATCTCAGGGGGAGGAAATGGACAATGAAGTGATAGAAGGGATCCTTGGGATGGCAGAGAAAGGGAAGATATTGCTGATGGGGGACCAGAATATGCCATATGTTAACTGGAGCACCTTTGCTGCAGCCACATCCAAGAGCAGGGCCATTCTTGATACCCTACAGGGGACATGCCTCAGACAGCTAGTTTTGGAACCCACTCAGGAGGGAGCAATCTTAGACCTGGTACTCTCAAATGGGGATGGAGAGAGGATCTCCAGTCTTGAAGTGAGTAGCCATCTGGGAACAAACGACCACCAAACAGTGTGGTTCATGATAAATTTAGCTGTAGAATCAAGACATATATAAGTGAAGGTACTGGACTTCAAGAGGGCTGATTTTGTCAAAATAGGAGACTGCCTCAGAAAAGCACTAGCAAAGAGGCAAGATGCTGGTGTGGCGTTTTCACAGTGGAAAAGCAGGGGGAGATACCTAATCCAGTCAATAGAAGCACTCTGGATAGGGGGGTTGATATTAGTCCTGTCACAGAAAAAAGGGTTCTGAAAGAACTCTTAAAACTGAAGGTGGATAAAGCAATGGGGTCTGATGGGATTCACCCCAGAATTCTAAAAGAACTAAGGGAAGACCTAGTAACATCACTGACTACCCTTTTTAATAAATCATGGGAGGATGGTGAGGTACCTGAGGACTGGAGGAGGGCAGATGTGATTCCCCTTCACAAAAGTGGGAGCAAGACAGAGGCAGGAAACTACAGACCTGTCAGTTTGACCTCAGAGGTAGGGAAAATGATGTAATCACTTCTAAAGGAAAGAATTTGAGTACCTAGAGGCCAGTGTGGCACAGACCCCAAGGCAGCATGGATTCACAGTGGGAAGGTCATGTTAGACAAATCTAATTGATTTCTTTGACTGGGTGGCTAAAGTAGTAGACCAGGGAGGGGCTGTGGACATGGCCTACCTAGACTTTAGCAAGGCATTTGACACAGTCCCACACAAAAGATTAATAAACAAATTAGCCAGCCTGGGAGTGGGTCCCAGGGTGATAGCCTGGGTAAAACACTGGTTGGACAACAGGACACAGAAGGTAACAGTAAATGGAGTCCACAGTGAAGAAAGAGGGGTTACTAGTGGGGTACAGCAGGGTTCAGTACTAGGGACGGTCCTTTTTAATTTCTTTATCAGTGACATTGCAGAGGGACTGGAAAGGAAAGTATGTCTCTTTGCAGACGACACAAAGATCTGCAACAGGGTTGATACACAAGGGGTGTGTGGAAAGGATGGGAAGGGACTTGGTAAGGTTGGAGGAATGGTCAGAAGTATGGCAGTTTAGATTCAATGCAAAGAAGTGCAAAATAATGCACCTGGGAAACAGAAACCTAGGGGAAGAGTACACAATGGGGTTGGGGGAAGGTAGTAACAACAACAGCAAAAATGGAAAGGGACCTGGGGGTAATCATATCAGATGACCTTAAGGCTAGCAAACAATGTGAGAAGGCAGTAGGGAGGGCTGGGGGATACTGGGATGTATAGGGAGAGGCATCACCAGCAGAAAACAGGAATTTATTATCCCTCTGTACAGACAGTTGGTGAGACCACATCTGGAGTACTGCGACCAGTACTGGAGACCCCATCTCCACAAGGACATAGACAGGATGGAGGCAGTCCAGAGGAGGGCAACTAAAATAGTGCAGGGTCTGCAAGAGAAGCCATATGAGGAGAGACTAAATGAGCTTAATATGTATACACTTGAGGAAAGGGGGGGGGCATGATTGAAACTTTTAAGTTCCTCAGTGGGATCAACAAAGTCCAAGACGGTAGCATCTTTCAGAAAAAGAGATGTGCAAGAACAAGGTGACACAATTTGAAGATAGAGGGGGGATGGCTCTGGGGCAATGTGAGGAAGTATTTTTTCACAGAGAGGGCGGTGGATGAATGGAACCGCCTTCCTGATTAGGTTGTGGGGTCTAAAACTGTGGGAGAATTCAAGAATGCCTGGGACAGACATAAGGCAATTCTTGTGGGGGAGTAGGAAGAAATAGGCTGTTGGGTAACTAGGATCTGCAGCTTACCCAGTAGGTAGGGAAATGGACAGACTAAGTGGGCCAAGTGGTCCTTATTTGCCATCAAAGTCTATGTTTCTATGTTTCATTTGTTTATTTATGATTTTTTCTAAAAGTTCACCCAAAACTGAGAGTATGGAAGTGGGTCAGTAGCCATCCAAATCAGCCACTGCCCCCCCTTAAATATTGGTTTTATAATAGTATATTTCCACTGACTTGGAAACTGTCCTGCTATAAGGGATAGATTAAACACCTTAGTTACAGGAATATAAATATGGGTGGCAATTCATTTTAAAAACCTTGGCTCAAGATTGTCACCACCAGAACTTTTATCAGGAGACAGTTGTTTTAGCAATTTCAAGACTTGCTTTGGTTTAAATAAACAAAGGTAAAAAGAAGGAAGTTGATTCCACTCTGAAGCTGACTTGAGTGGAGTCTGTACAAGCAGTTGAAGAAAAAACATTAGTAAAACAGGATCAACAATTTTTTTTTTTAAAAAGCCTCGGATATTTCATCAAGATTAGCTGTTACTTTACCATTTAAGTTTAGGGACACTACTGGATTCATGGTGTTAGGAGATGTAAGAGTCTTAATAGCTGAACAAAATTTCCTAGGGTTTTTTAGATCGCTTCGCTGTTTGTTTAGATGATACTTTGATTTACTTGACCTCAGCTTTATTTTACAAGAGTTCCTTAATCTACGATAGTTATTGAAATCATTTTCACTCTGAGATTTTTTTATATTGGCTACAGGCAGTATCCCTTACTTTCATCAAGTGGAATAGATCAAGGGTAATCTATTTATTAATACTACCTCTTATCCTTCTAGTTTTTTAGGAAAAACTTAGCCTGTGATTTCACCAAAATATTAATAAAATAATCTACTGCCAGATCTACTTCGGGATAGCATCGAGGTAGGATCAGTCTATAAGATTTAATTCCTTTAAGAGACTGTCTTTATCTTGGTTGTGAATTTCTTAAAGGAAATAAATTTGGGAGGGGTTTGCTTTTATTCCATTTCCAAATACAAAATACCGCTAGGTGATCACTTACCACATTAGGGAGCGTGCCACTAGTTAGAACTCTTGCAAAATTTATTTGTAAGAACCCAGTCTAAAGTAGTATGGTTTTTGCTGGGTAAGTTCATGAGGGTGGGCTTCATGGGTGACTGTGCACATCTCATGCATGTGCGGCATGTGTGCACCACACTTTGCTCACATGCTTACCTGCCTGTAGGTGGCAGCTGTGCATATGTGGGGAGGGGGCCTGCCAGGGACGGCATACATGCACCTGGTATGTTGTGCACTCCCCCCATCTTATGTGTCTGTGGTGATGTGCACTGTGACATCTGTGTGCCATGGCTACACTGCTGCATGGCTGGGGAATGGCTGTGCATTCACACAGCATGCCACTGCACCAACTGCCATTCCAGGACATCACCACCACCACCGTCCACCATGCTGGAATCACTCCACAGGATGGGCCTTGGCCACCTTGCTGTTGGATGTGGTGGTGCCACACCACATACATTGGCATGGCTAGGCTCATCACTGACCCTCGGTACTTCCCTACCATATGTGTGCTACAGCCTGCACTACCATATGCCTGTGGCCAGCATGCCATGTCAGCTCTGCATGTTAGCCATGGTCTGTGTGCCATCCATGCTGCATGAATTGTGTGCATGTACTGGGGGTCAGTTTTGAGGGGACATGGGCATCCTGTGCAGGTGCATCTGCCCATGCCCCTTGCCATGCATGCCCTTCACCACATGTTGCCCCCTTTGTGGTGCAGCACCTGTGCTCTGGTGCATGTCCTGCTGTGTGGGCATGATGGCTCTGTGGTGTTTCATCCTTGGGCACCAGCATAGGGCCCTGCAGCCACTGTCCTGCCATCCATCTCCTCTGCGTGGCCTTCTATGGCAGCCCTCCCCCTGCTGTATGTGTCTGTACCTGTCACCACATGGCTGGCTGTCATACACAGTGTTGTGCATGTGCGCTACTGCTGCCTGCGCGCGGTGGTACACGGCCATGCACCTGCATATTTGCCACGCTCCAGAGCTGTGCAAGGGTGGCCTACATGGACACTACACACCCTTCATGCATGCCTTGCCTTTGGGTCATGTGTGGTTGCAAGAGGGTGCTGGCTTGTGTTTCTGCTCACCCCTATGTTCACCACTTTGCATCGCATAGGCTCCCAATATGCTCACACTGCAAATTATATGCTCATGTGTAAGAGATGCAAACTAGTAACAAGGGGTTTATTAGGGGTTGGAATCAGGATCTGGGGAAGGCAGGCAAGTAAGAATCACAACAGTGGCTGATGGATGCTTAGCTATCTGGTTCATGCCTTCTTCCACCTTGGCACAGCCCTCCCTAAACAAAACACTTTAACTAACCTAACTGTACTGTTGGGCCATTAATCACTTCTTGTTGGTACCAGATATGCCATTTGCCCTTTAATGAGCTCCCCTATATTGTCATTGAGTGACCAAGAGGATTGTGGCAGGCCCAGCGGTCACATTGCACACAGCTGACTGACATTAAGATGCTGTGAAACAATAACGCAAAATTCAAATTTGCAATCCTGGTGGGATGGCTGAGTCCATTAAAATCAATAGTACAAGACAATGACCCTACCTATCTAATAAAGATGCAGGATCCATAGTCTCTGGTGGGGTTCTCATGGTTACCCTCTTCTGGCTGGATGTGCACACTCTTGCCTGTAAACTCTGACATACCTCCAATGGTTCCTTGAGTTTCCCTCTGCCACCTGTGTTTAAGGTACCTCACACTGATCTGCTGGGCTGTCTCTCTGCCAGTCTGTCTCAGGGTGGTTGGATGAAGTCTGGGCTGGCAAGCACACCTTCTAGCAATGCAACCCCAAGGCAATCCCTGCACTGATAGGCTGTCACCTGAATGTAGTACTCTGTAGTGACTTCCAGGCTTCTCTGGCTCTATCTCTGCTGTCTCTGTATGCACTAAAGGGCTCAGCTGCAGGACAGCGCACTCTATGTGCTGTGTGCAGAAATTTTCTTCTCAGCTGTGAAAGCCCAAATCTCTCTCCAGTGTGTTTCATAGGCAGGGACAGATCGTGGCGGACTGCAGGTCTACTCCTCACTGTCTCTCATGCAGACTGATTACAGTATGTCCTGGAACAGCCTTTGCCATTCACTGGGAATTCAGCCCTACAGTTGGTCGATGCTGGTTGTCAGTCACTGGGAAGGGTTGCCTGCCTGTCACCAATGCCCTATTGGTTAAAATTCATGGGCACAATTAATGGAGTCCCCTAATGTCCCATGAGCCCTGTTAGGTTCCACAACAGGCTTCTCAAGGTTGATTGACTATTGTGCTGACTTCAGACACCATTGCCATAGCACCTGCAGTCAGAGGTGACAAAGGTGGCTGTCGTTTTGTAGTTCTTTGAACTCTCAGTTCAGAGTCTTTATTTATGGTGGGCTGCTGACCCTAAACAATATTTGTGCCCCTTTTGTTGTTTGCATGACTTCACTAGTGTTCCAGTGCAGTCAGAACTGCTGATCAGATTCCTCAGTGTGAGTGCTGAAATGCACTTTCCCTCGTTGGCTGCAGGGAAGTGCAGCAGTGGATGCAGGAAAACTGTGCAGCTGGAGCCACTTGCTGAATAGTGCCAACCCAAGCGCACTGAAGATCCTCACTCCACTCTCCGTCCTGCTCCCACTCTGGTCCCCACCATACAGCCTAAGTCCTCTGGGGGCCAGAGTGAGCATTAATGGTGGTGAGCTGTAGAGTGGGACTCCATGGAGCCCAAAGGTGAGCCCGACCAGATGGGGGAGGGGGTAACATATGTTAAACCGTCAGAAATAAATTTGCTAATGTTGTTTCTACCTGATCTAAAAGGTTAACATTTTTTTATTCATATAGCATGGTTTTGTTCTGAAGCATCAGTGGAAATACAATACCTATTGCACATAGATGCTACTACTTTTAGATGTGACTACTGTAGGTTTGTGACACTGCTTCCATCTCCTTCTATTTGACAAACTCCCCCTTGTATACAACAAACCATACAGCTGGCTCAATCGCAATGTAACACTAGAGGTGTGGCTAGATGCACTCTAAATGTCCCCTTTAGGAGGACCTCACTGGGCTAGTGCCCTTTTGCTTACAGGGCTCCCGTCTGGCTTAATGAGATCCCGGTTGATGTTTACAACTTGAATAATTTTCCTACCTTTAAATGTACTCTGAAGTAATCCCTTATCAACGCAAGAATTTACGAATGCTAACCTGCTAATGGCACTTAATTCTCGTAGTAATGACTCCCCTGTCTAATTAGGGGTACCAAGTCCTGCAACCCAACCGATCAGTAATTATAACCCCTGTTTGCCAATACACCACTCCAGCTTAAGTTCCTACACCCTCCCATTGCATGCATTTTCTTCAACAGTCCCTGATCCTTCCTCAGTGACTCCTTCCCATCCCATCCTTTCTACTTCACTCTCTTCTGTTCTTACCCATCCTTTCTACTTCACTCTCTCCTATTCTTACCTCCTTAGCTCCACCCCTCAACTCTATTCACGCCCTACCTAGTATTTATCCTCTCCTCCTTCCTTCCCTCCTCCATCCTCTCTACCCAACGCCTGCCCTCCTCCTTCTTCCTTCCTTCCTCCCCTTCCTATCATGATTCTCCAGGTGCCCCTCAGTTCCTGGTTCTCCAGCCCCCTTTACCCCACACAACTACCTTTGACCTGCCACTCAGCAGTAGTTAAATGACCCAGTTAGTGACAATGCCTGGCTCATGGCAGCTACTTATATTCCTCCTATTGGTCTCTAATTGTAATTTCTGCTCATACTCAGTTTTGTTTGCATAATGACTCGCCATGAAGTTACTCCTTTGTAGTTATCATAGGTTCATAGAAGTTTACGAGTACAGTAGGCACAAAGCCCTTTATTGGACTCCCCACCCATATGCCTTATAGGTGGAATTCAAACTTTTTATCCCCCATAAATTCATCCAGACTTTGCTTAAAAATTTTTATATTTCTGCTATTAACAACACTATCTGGCAAGGTGTTCCACATTCCGACTGTTGTTTGGGTATAGAATCGACTCCATTTAGTTGAAGCACATTTTGCACCAATAAGTTTATAACTGTGACTCCTAATTGATTTAGTGTTAGTAAATGATGTTAATCTATTGTTGTTTTAGATAGTCATCCGCTAATGTTTTATATATGAGGCATAATCTCCTTATCTGTCTGTATTATAGAGAAGAGCTTAGTTTTCTTAGTCTATCATCATAACTTGTATGTTTTATGGATATAACTTTCTTGGTGAATGCACGTTGAACACCCTCAACTAATTTCAGACTCCTAATAAAAGTTGGAGCACAGAATTGGGAACAGTACTCCAAATATGGATGTACCAGACTAGTATAGAGTGGCATAATTACTTCAGGGTCTCTGCTTTGGATATTACTCAAAATTGAGCCCATAATTTTATTACATTTTTTAATATTAATTATGGTGTTTCTGTCAAAGGTTAAGTTGTTAGAGATTATGACTCCCAAGTCTTTTTCCTCAGCAATATTTTTTAGTGGTATATTGTTCAAATTATAGTCAATAAGCATATTGTTGCTACCCAGATGTAAGACCTTACATTTGTCCTCATTAAAAACATTTTGTGTAAGTTGGCCCAGGATGCTAAACTATTTAGTTGAGTTTGCAGGTGTAGACCATTGATAATGAACTTACAAGACTTCCAATCTTACAATCATCTGCTTACTTGATATCCATATTTTGTCAGCTGCAGACATTGTGGAAACTGAGATGTTAAAAAGAATGGGTCCCAAGACTGAGCCCTGAGGGACCCCACTAGTCACCACACCCTCGTCAGACAGATGACCTTTCACTGACACTCTCTGGGTCCTATTCTCCAGCCGTGATTGTACCCAGTTGATGATGATAGGATGTATGTTAATTCTCATTAGTTCTTGTAACAAGATTTTATGTGAAACTTTATCAAACGCCTTAGCGAAGTCCAAAAATACCACGTCTACCGGTATACCCTTATCCAAAGCAGCGCTAGCTGGCTCAAAGAATTGTAAAGGATTAGTTAGACAGGACCTCCCAGACACAAAACCGTGATGAAAAATGTCAGTTTTATTGTTTTTATCTATATGGTCAATAATATGTGTTTTGAGTAATCTTTGCAATATTTTACCTATGATAGAAGATAGCCTTATTGGACGATAATTATTTGGGTCGTGTTTATTACCTCTCTTGCAAATAGGGATCACAACAGCTTCTTTCCAAGCCTGAATAACTTAATAGATACATTAAAGAGAGTTGTTAGTGGTCCGGAAATTGTCTGTCTAATTTCTTGTAAAAAATCTGGGTGGGATTCCATCAGGACCTGCTGAGCTGTTTGTTTTCAATGTTCTTATTATTTTGTCAACCTTACTTCTACTAAAAACAGGTATTTTGTATCTGTGGAATTGAAACTCTTACTTGGTGTACCTGTCTTACTCTGTCTCATGATGTGGAACCTTTGTAAATGAGCTCCCAGCTCAAAGGTGTTTTCCGATGCTGCAAATCAATAATTAAAAACTTGCTTTCAATCAGCTGGTTCTCCTCTGATAAGTAGGTGCCAACTGGCTCAGATAGGTGATGCCCCATTCTCCTACCTATATGCTCTGGTATCCCCCAAGGCTTCATCTGGGCTCTATCCTTTTTTTCCCATTTTCCTCTATGACCTCCCCTCTTTCTGTTTTCCACACACATTTATGTGAATGCAATGACATTTGCCACTGGAGTCTCAGGCCTTGAGCTGGAAGTGACATTGTGGCATGACTTTTACAACATCCAGCACTGGTTTCCCTCTAACCAAGTCTCAATTAATGCCACAAAACTGTCTCCATGATCTTTGGCTGTAAGTAGCAACTCACCAGACTCCATAAATAATATCCTTGTCTGCATGCCTGGATGCTCCTCCCTTAAGATGTTCCTCACCTCAATTAAGCAATAAGACATGTCCAGGGGTTATGTTAATGGTCTGTTAACTACCCTAGGTGACAAGAGGCATAGCTGAGTGCTACATGCCCTAGAGGGTGATTAACTGACCACCAACATAACCCCTGGGAGTGCCTTATTGCTATTATAATAAAAAATATTTTAAATAGTGTTAAACCTTGTTCAGCATGTGATTAGGCTGTACATGTATGTTAATCAAAGATTAACATAGGGCTGATAGAATGTTTACAACCAATCAGAAAATTCTATTCTTCAGACCCTTTTTCTAATTGTGTATGGCAGTATTGGAACCTTGATTTCTCCTCCCTTATAGATGCTTTCCATAAAAAGCTCCTCCTCAAACTTGGCACCATTGCACCAAAACAGATCTTGCCTCCCACTCCTGATCTGCCATGTTTGACTACATGGATATGGTCTACAGTGCTCCTTCCAAAACTATTTGGCCAGACTTGACCCCTTTTTCATTCTTTCTTCTGCTTTGCCCTAAACTGTCCCCTCCCTGCACTCAGCACTGTTCCCTTTAATCGAAACTCTCCATATTATAGTATCTCTGGACTGCAGGTACTGCTCCCACTGGGCCTCCTCTTTCCATATTCTGAATCTCCTCTTATATTTCCTTCCTATTTCTCTTCTGCTCCCTCCCTTCCTTCCACTCCCTCCATTCCACTGACTCCTGTTCCTTCTCAGTCTGTTTACCAAAGCCTCTGTTTAGAAAGTAGTCTTCTTATCTCTCCTGACCCTCCTCTGGAATAACTTTGTTCTGCCCACCACTCCTCCACCACTCCTTTAAAGCTCTCCTTTGGAATGTTTCCTCCCATAGTTGCTCCTACAACTAGACCCCCCCCTTCACCTATGACTCCTCTCTTTCTATGGCCATCACCCTGGCTCCCTGCTTCTCTAACCCTTCTGCTCCTCCTGTAGCACAGTCATACTTATATAATTACTGCAGCTCAGTTCTTATCTAGAAGTAGTTTTATCATATTTTATTATACTTTACTATAACCTTTTCTTATAATGCGCACAAACAGCTTTATTGATGTGTTATTGTACCACTACACTTTTTGTTTGTTTTTCCAAACCATTTATAATCTTCCTTTCTCAGATCTCACTTGGAAATGAGTTTCAGCTCAGTGTGTCTTTCATTGTCAACAAGTCTAAATAAGTAAAAAGATATAGATACAAAAATTAAGATATTGAATGAAATAACCAGGTCATTCTAATGTAACAAGCAAGTGGTTATGTGCACATCAAGAAAAAAAACATTAGGCTGCATGAAGTATTATGCCAACAGGCCTAACTTTATTAAATGGCTCAACAAATAATGACAGAATGCCTGACAACACCCCAGCACTTCAATCTATGCTACATCTTTGTCAGGTGGCATAATTCCAAGCGCTGGGGTGTTTGTCAGGCATTCTGTCACTGTCTGTCTAGCTTTTTAATAACTTTGCACTTGTTGGCATCATACCGCACGCCTTAAGCTGTGTTTTCTCTGGGAGTGCGCAGAATATTTTGCTTGTTTCAGTTTTGGGTTGGCTGCCTTATTTGTGCACTGAGCGGTCCTTGTGTAAATATTTGCTTTTTGTAGTTCACTCTAACGTAATACCAAATGGATGAAGTTAACAGAATTGCATATCCTACAAACTGATTCTGAATTCTGAATTCTAACGATGATAAGAAATGTTATTTACTCACCTGATAAAGGTGATTATACCTGCAACCTTTGTAGTGCTCAGAAATCATTACAAGTGGGTTATCCTTCATCATCCAATTGGCTGATGCATGATCGTAAATCTTTCTCGTCAGCCAGAGGCCAAACTCCCGGCTCCAACCAGAAATACCAGTAAGAAACTTCCCTAGCAGAAAATAAGGAAAGGAGAAAGCACACACAAGAAAAAAACAGGCAATAGAAACAAGAAATGACCATTTATAAGTAATTTATTGAATTTTTGTTGACCGGGTAAGTGCACTAGACAAATCCTGCCTATTTTCAGGCACGGCCTGGGAGAGGGGATACAGATGAATGCCAACTGACCATGAACCAGATTAATCTGTCAGTGGTATTTTAGTGAATGGGGGGAAATCTGGCCAGGGCACTGGGAAAATTCCCCTACTCTTTTCGAGAAGTGCCATGGGATCGTTAACATCCACCTGAGCAACCACCGGAACAGGCAGATGAGACCTCAGTTTAACATCTCATCCGAAAGACGGAACCTCAGGAGTGCAGCACCCCCCCACATGCTGCAGTACAGTGTCAGTACTGGGATATTAACCCAGGTGCCTGTGTGGGATAGAACCCACTGCCTTCTGATCTTGCGCCTCAGAGGTGAGTGTGCTGTTGAGCCACTGAGCCACTAACACTGACTTATAAAAAGTTAAGAAAGCTTTGTGGAATACACTTAATACATATATCAAATAATTTGCTGCTGTGACATGTTATGCAGAAAACATTACACAGATAGTAAATGCATAAAAATAGTATAAAAACGATAAATAGTGGTCATATCCACCAAAAAAAGTAGGTGGTAGCCCACAGAAACGAACATGTAATAGTACTCAGTAAGGCTTTAGCAATATAGCGCTATTTCATTAATTCTGGCTGCTGTAGTGTCAGGTTCCTCCACCTTGGAAGGGAATCTGAACACTATAAAGGCTGCAGGTATAATCACCTTTACCAGGTGAGTAAATACCATTATCTCCTGCAACCTTTCTAGTGCTCAGAAATCATCACAAATAGGGCTTTGTAGCAGTACCCAGAAAAACCTTGGGAGGGGAAAATGAACCCTACAATCATCCCAAACCTGCCATAGCCTGAAGCACAGCTTTCTCAAATGTGGCTCTTCTTCCAAGCCACATCTAGTCTGTAATGGTGCAAAAAGGTGTGAACAGATGACTGGCAGCTGCTGCACAGATATCCTGCACAGAAGCACCTCCTCTCAACCCAAGAGGCTGGTAAAGCCCTGGTGGAATGTGCCATAATGCCTCTAGGGTGATCCTGACCCACCCCTTGATAAGCTGCTAGTATAGCCCTCTTATCCATCGGGCAATGGCCTTCGTGGAAGCCTTTAGCCATCTTCCTTCCGCAAAGAACACAAGTGATCTGTCTGACTTATGGAAACCTCAGACATAGCCAGATAGTTTTGAGCAGGGATACCATGTCCAGAGGATGAGGATCCCTCCAGGCTCCCTGTTCCCCAGCATGCTGGTAGGTAGATGGTCTGCTCCAAATGAAATGATGAATTCACTTTAGGGATAAAGGAAGGGACAGTCACAAGGGATACCCTGCCATTATGGAGAGTAAGGAATGGCTCCCAGCAGGATAGTGCCTGTAGTTCGCCCATCCTTCTGGAAGAGCACATGGCCATGAGAAACACTGTTCTAAGGGTTGTCCAGTAAGGGACTGTGGAACAACTGAAGACTTATGCAGTCCCTCCAGAACCAAATTAAGTTGCCACAGGGAACATGTGGGAGGACCCAGGGAGATGCAATCTGCACCGCCTCTTAGTAGCTGAACCACATCAGGATGTGAGCAGATCTGCTCTGCCTTTGAAGTGGTCCCTCACTGCTGCAGTGGCTGACACCTGGACTCACAAAGAGGAGTAGACCAGGCCCTTGTTTGTGTCATAATTGAGGAAATCAAGAATTTGGGGCAGGTTGCCCCCAGTGGTGACAAACCTTTATGCACACCACTTGCAGAAAATGTGCCAATGTTCCGATAAGTCTTACTGGTTGAGATCCTTCTGGATTGCAAGAGACGATCAACCACTCTGGGAGGGTATTCCTCCTCAACAGTCTTGTCCTTTCAAAATCCATGCCATCAGACAAAGCCCTGGGGTTGTGGCTGAATGACCCCTGAATTAGCAAGTCCAGATGTTGTGGTAAACGCCAAGAAGTGTCGATCCAACATCGCTCTGAGCAGTATATACCATGATCTCCTCAGTCGGTTCAGAGCCACCAACAGTACTGTTGCTCTCGTGGCCCTGATCTTGAGAAGCACTTTTGCTATAATTGTTATAGGTGGGAAAATGTAAGCCTTTTCAAACATCCATGGCACTGCCACTGTGTCTACCTTTTCGATCTGGTTGTTGGGAAGGAGTGTAAAACTGGTCAGTTGGGTGCTGTGTCAAGATGCCATCAGATCCAGCTGAAATAGGCCCATTCTACAGATCAGAGTACAAAATACTTGGGTGTAACTGCCAGTCTGTCTGGCTGAGGGTCACTCAACTGAGCCAGTAAGCTCGTGTTTAGTTTTCCTGCCAAATATGTGACGGATATCATTGGCAGATATTTTTCTGCCCAACATAAGGTCTGTAGCATCTCCCTGAGCATTGCTCTGCTTCGGGTTCTGCCTTGTTTGTTTATGTACACCATGGTGACCTCATTGTCGGTTCTGATTAGGACCGGTTGGCCTATCACCCGCTGGGCGTAAAACAACAGTACCCTGTTCACTGCCCTCATTTCCAGAACATTGATGGGAACAAGGGTCTCTCATGGAGACTATTTCCCATGAGTAACATTATGACCCAGCATTACACCCCATCCTAGGAGGCTGGCATCCATCGTAATTGTCACCATTGGGGGCAATGACAACTGGTACCCTTGGTCAGTTTGCCCAGTCCATCCACCAATTGAGGCTCCAGAGTAGGTCCTGGCTGGGATGGAGTTTGTACTCGAAGTCCTGGAACAACCAACCCCATGCATCTAGCAGGTACCACTGGAGTGGGCCCATGTGGAGGCGGGCCCAGGGTATCATGGCTATCATTGCTGTCATAAGTCCTAGTAACTGAAGATATGTATGCACAGTCCTGTGAGGCTGTGATCATATGGACTCCAGGAGACTGAGTATGTTTGCTACTTTTTCCTCTGTTAGGAAGACTCTGCTAACGCTGGTGTTGATCTTGGCCCCTATGTGGGTAATTTCTTGTGTGGGAGTTAGCTGGCCCTTGTCCCAGTTTATGACCCATCCATGCTGTTGTAGGAACTAGAGCACCATCTTTGTGTCTGTATGGGCTTGAGCCGGAGACCTGACTCAGATGAGCCAGTCATCCAAATACGGGATAACATGTACCCCTTGTTTGCAGCAATCACTACTAATGTTTTAATGAAGACTCTCAGGGCCGAAGCCAGGCTGAATGGGAGACAGGTGTATTGGAAATTACCCCCATTGATTTGAAACCTGAGGAAGTGATGGTGACTGGAGTGAATTGGAATGTGAAAGTTGGTGTCTTTTAGGTCTGTTGAGGCCATAAAATCACCTGGTTGAAGTGCCATCAGAGTTGACTGAAGTTTTTCCATTTTGAATTTTTTGTAGGCTACAAACTTGTTGAGAAACTTTAGGTCGAGAACTGGGTGTAGGCCCACCATCTTCTTGGGGACCATAGAGAACACAGAGTACACTCTGGTGTCCCTTTCTTGTGGTGGCATGGGTACAATGGCCTGGTCCCTGGTTAGATTGCGGAGGGACTGCTGAATTGCTGCCACTTTTTGAGAGTCCCAGAACATCGGGGATATCATCAGTCTGTGTGGAATTGTCTTTTGTGTGAGCGCTATGACTTAGCCCGGAGGCACCAACTCCCTGACCCACTTGCCCTTGGTAACTTTGGACCATTGATCGGTGAACAATTGCAGGCACCCCCCCCACTGGTGGGCTGTCCACCGGGTCCCTTCTTTCATTGTTTTTTCCTTGTACCCCACCAGTTCTGTTGCTGTGGAAGCCTCCATGTTTTCCAAAGTTGCCTTGAACTTGGATTGTGAAGACCTGGGTTGGAACTGAGATTTGTCTACCCTGCCTCTCTGAGATTGGTTCTATGACTTCGCCTGGCCCCTGGTGCCTTTGAATTTGGGACAAAATGGCCGACCTGATGGAAGGTAGAGGGCTTTCATTTTTTTCACCATTTGTTTGTCCACTGCTCGATCCCTGAGGAATGGAGTCAGAAGATCACCAGAGAGGTGGGCCCCTTTACAGGGGAGCTCCATCAGAGTTGCATTGGACTTAGCATCTGCCTGCCACAACTTGAGCCAGAGGGCCTGTCTGGTTCAGTTGGTCAGGACAGTGGTGCTAGTGCCTAACTTCATGATGTTGGAGGAAGCATCTGTTAAGTGACTGGCAGCCTGTATAGCGCAGTCAGCCTGGCCTGTCAGTGACGACTGCTCTGGGAGTTCCTCAGTGATGGCCTCCACCCATAGTAACAGAGCTCTGCTGGCATACCAGACTGCCGTACCTGCTGATAGGGCCATTACCGTCACTTCGTGAATTTTCTTCAGCTACTCTTCTGCTTTCTTGCCCATAGGGTCTTTTAGAGCTGCTGTGCTCTCATCTGGTATGACTGTGAGCCTGGCCAGAGCTGACATTGGTGTGTCTACCTATGGGGCCATATGCCATACCATCTTCTGTGACTGGGAGAGAGGGTAAATTTTTTCATTGGTTCTTTTTTCTGGAATTCTGGATGGTTCCATTCCTTCCAGTTCTTTGTCCAGAATGGTGTTGAGGGCTGTGCAGGTGGGGAAGATGTGCCTCACCGCCTTTGACTGTGATGACAGGAGGAGGATCCATTGAGGCATGGGTTGCTTCTGTCTCATCTGGTACCTGCAGGACCTCCCATATCAGTATGACCAGTAAGTCCACGTCCTCTTGTGGACATAGCTTATCTGTGGTCTGGTCAGAGTCCTGTTCTACTCCTTCTCCTCAGATGATTCATCAGTCCTTTCTGCCTCCCTGCACCATTTCTTTGGCAGCTGCAGGGCCTGGGCCTACCCGGCATTTTGCAGGGATTTCTGTGGCTGAGCTCATGGCTGTTTGACTTGTAGCTTTTCCAGCCACTGAAGAGGAGACTCACTTGTGCTGTGTTCAATGTCAGGTGTGCTGTTGGTGAAGATGCTGAAATCACATCCTGGCTGGGACTCTGTGGTGCCCCTGACTCCAACACTGTGCACACTGCACAAAGAGCTTCCTCCACATGAGTCTCCAGGAGCATCGTGTCACATTTTGGCAGGCAGGCATGGCAGGAAATGGAAGGATAGCATTGCAACTGACAGATCTATAGGAGAGAGATAGAAAAACTGTGTCAGGAACATAGCTCACTGCACAGCTCAGTACAAAACATCAACATACTTGCAAACAACCGTGGCACTAGTTTCTGCTTAGTGGAATATGTCCCTTTAAGAAGTTCTGTAAGACCCACTCAAGAAAGCCACCTGAATGTTCCAGGTTGCCATTTTACTGTTCCATCTCACAGGAAGAGATTCATTGTATTTGCCCTCTAAAATGGTGGCCATCCCAGAATTATACCAAGATGGCCGCCATTCCCACTACATTCTGTGAAAACTGCGCAGTGGTCATCTATAGTCTAGCAGGAGTTCCCTTATCATGAGATTTGGCTTCTGCTACCATAGTCAACTCTTCCCCTTGTTTTAAATTAGCCCCGGACTGCTTTTGCTGCCATATTTAGTTGCTGCTAAGGTCCCTGACACTCCCTGGGTGGTTGTAAGTTGACTATTTCAACTGTTGTTATTCCCAGGTCATCTAGCTCCTTCTCCTGGGTCTCACGGGAGCCGCCATCTTGTTCAGCAGCCTCGAGACCCACAGCCAACATGGTGCCACCTGGAATGTGCATGGGAGTAGTGAAGGGGAATCTGGAATGGTGCAAATGTGCTAGGAGCCAAAAATAAAGAAGGTGGAATGGGCTCCTCCATGTTTGCCATCCAGAGAGGTTGGGAAGGACATGAGCATTGGATGACTGATTGCAGAGTCTAGGGACCAGCCCAGATTGCTCTGTCAGGTCAGTTGTTCTGCCAGCGTTCTGTAGGGGAATACAGGCTTAGTGCTGGGGAGCTGCCTCAGTATTGCAGTCTCTTAAAAACAAATAGCCCCTAACTGGTCCTCTTTGGTTGGTTTTGTGCCCGTATTGCTGGTGACCTTTGTTTTATGAGTGCCTGTTTGCCTCTGCACTCAGCAGACTGCCACGATTATGAGGGAGTGGATGCTGCATTAGAATCCACTCCACAGTGCTGCCAGTGTTGGGGATGCTACTTGAGGGTTCTGAACCTAAGCGGTGGTGCAAGCCAGATGCTACTGAGGGTCTGGCCCCACTGAGTCCCTGCTCATGCAATGTGGATGGAAGGTTTTGTTTTTTGGCAAAGCATATAATGAGAGCCCTGTGATAAGGATCGCGTATAGCCTGTGACATGCCCTAATTAGATAAAAAGCACTGAGTGAGTAAACTTAAATATTTTCCTCAGAGTTTGGAAATGATCCAGATCATGACCAGTCTTAAGGGATGCATGAAGTAAACTGGTATTTCTGGTTGGAGCTGAGGGTTTGGCCTTTGGTTGACCAGAAAGATTTAAGATCGTGCATCGACCAATTGGATGATGAAGGATAACCCATTTTTGATGATTTCTGTGCACTAGAAAGGTTGCAGGAGATAATGTGAACCAATCCAGAGTAGGGCCTATGTCATGCAAAATCCAGCTTGTGGTTTTTCATCTCAGCTGCTGCTGGGAATGATTGTTCTTGAGTCTCCTTTAGACCATTAGTTAAAGAGCAAGTGTTTAGTAAGGATGTGTGTAAGGAGAGTGTGATGATCAGAGAAACATTTATTTGTTTTATGTTTTATTTGAGGTAGTTTTATTTTTAAGGCATCGTTGAAGGTTTTTAGTGTGCAAAGGTGGCAGCCATGTTTGTGATGGCAGATCAGTTCTGGGTGTAGGGGGTTGAACAATGTGATGTGGCTGATAGCAAGTCTGTTCAGGTTTAGGATCAGAATGACTGTTCATTATGTAAGGAACAAGACACGATGTGGTATGGGTTGTTGCCTGATAATAGCATGCCCCAGATGTGTAGTGAGGCAGGAACACTTGCGTGAGTGCCTTCGGCACCGGGGTGTCACGCTAATCATGCAACAACCTGCACCATAGTGTCTTATTCTGCTTCTAAAATGGTCCCAGAAGTAAATATTTGCTTTTAAATATATTGGATTATGAACCCAGCACTATGTTGGTGCATTTTCAAAAATCATATTCAATTGAAATTTTGAACATGGTAGCTTCATTTTTAAAGGTTATTGAAACAAAAATACCATATAAGATATATACAGAATGTTGAATGAATTCAATCTCCAGTTTTAAGGGTTTGTTGGGTATAATACTACATCATAATATTTTACCTGAGTATATTAGATTATAAACCCAGCACTATGGTGGTGCATTTTCTAAAATCACATTCAACTGAAATTCTGAACACGAAGCTTCCTTTTTAAAGGTTATTGAAACAAAAAATACCACTTTGGTTCTCAAAAAGTCAGAGTCAAAAGGCTGGCCTTCAGGAAATGTAAGGAAATGCAGTGGGATGAAGATAGGGAGGCATACCAAACTTCCCTAAGGGAAGCAGGGAAGGCAGTAAGGCAGGCAAAAGCCCACACCAAGAAAACACTAGCACGAACAGTAAAAGAAGGTGACAAGACTTTCTATAGATGCATTAGTGAAAGAGAAAGTCCAGAGGGGGTATTGCTAAGATCAAGGGGGATAAGGGTGTGTGTGAGGAGGAGGACCATGTAAAAGCATCTATCCTAAATAGATACTTCTGCTTAACATTCACTGAAGAGAAGGTAGGGCAGGACCCACAGCTCAGCACTATGGACACGGGGGGAGGAAGGTGTGCACAAGTCCCTTCACAAAAGAAAGGGATCTACAAGAGCTAGATAAGCTCAGGGTGGACAAGGCAATGGGACCTGATGGCATACATCCCAGGGTACTAAAGGAGCTAAGGGTGGAACTAGCAGATCCATTATCAGTAACTGTTTAGTGAGTCTCTGAGCACAGGAGAGGTCCCAGAAGACTGGAGAAGGGTTCATGTGGTCCAGCTCCACAAGACTGGTAGCAGGGAGGAGGCAGGGAGCTACAGACCAGTCAGTTGTTACCTCAGTAGTGGGCTAGATTATGGAGACAGTCCTTAAGGAAAGGATAGTGCAGCATCTGGAATTCATAGGAGCACAGGAACCAAAACAGCATGGGTTTACAAAAGGAAGGTCCTGTCAAGCTAATCTCATAGATTTCTTTGACTGGGTAACCAGAGTGGTGGACCAAGGAGGAGCAGTTGATGTTGCCTACCTTGACTTCAACAAAGCTTCACACGTTCCACATAGAAGATTGATTAATAAGCTGGGTAGTCTCAGGGTGGGTCAGAAGTTGGTCAACTGGGTGACAAACTGGTTGATGGGCAGAAAACAGAGAGTGGTGGTAAACGGTATACAGTCAGAAAAGATGCAAGTCACAAGTGAGGTACCTCAGGGATCAGTTCTGGGGCCAGTTCTCTTCAATATCTTCATCAGTGACATTGCAGATGGCTTGAGGGTAAGGTTTGTCTGTTTGCAGATGACACAAAGATCTACAACAGAGTAGATGATCCAGATGGGGTGGGCAGAATGAAAAGTGATCTGGATAAACTGGCAACATGGTCAGAAGAGTGGCAACTGGGGTTTAACGCAAAGAAGTGCAAGATCATGCACATAAGGAAGAGAAACCCTGTAGCCACCTATAGGCTGGGAAGGGAGCTGCTGGCAGTCACAAGGGAAGAAAGAGACTTGGCATCATCATCATTGATGACTTGAAATCATCCAAGCAGAACACTAAAGCAGTAGATAAGGCTAGAGGGATGTTGGGGTGTATTAGTAGGGGTATGACAAGTTGTAAGAGGGAGGTATTAATCCCTCTTTACAAGACACTGGTTAGGCCCCATCAGGAGTACTGCATGCAGTACTGGAGGCCACACCTTCACAAGGACATTAACCATATTGAGGCAGTCCAGAGAAGGGCAATCAAAATGGTACAGGGACTGCATCAGAAGACATATGAGGACAGATTAGCAGAGCTCAATATGCATACCCTAGAGCAAAGGAGGAGAGAAGGATATGGTGGAAGCATTCAAACACCTTAAGGGCATTAACAAGGTGAAAGAGTCTAATATGTTTCAGTATAAGAAAAATAGCAGGACAAGAGGACACAGCATGAGATTAGAGGGAGGCTGATTAAGGGGTAATGTGAGCAAGTTCTTTTTACAGAAAGGATGGTAGATGCATGGAACGGCCTACCTCAGGAAGTGGTGGATATGAATACAGTGCATGGCTTCAAACAGGCATGGGATAGGCATAAGGGAGCAATACAGATGAGTATGAATAGATAGGCCATTGACAGAACAAAAGCCGATGGCACATTCATAAGGTAGAAAAAGAAATAGGCAGACTGGATGGGCCTTGCGGTCCTTATCTGCCATTAATTTCTATGTTTCTATGTAAGAAATATAGAGAATGTTGAGTGCATTCAACCTTCAGTTTTAAGGGTCTGTTGGGTAAAATACTGCATCATATTATTTTATTATAAATAACCCCTCACTTCTAATCTCAAGCTATGCAAGAAAATTGAAATGTATAACAGGAATTGCAATGTGATTCCTTATTTAATATTTATAAAAAATGTTGTAGTAAATTAAGGTTTTGTATATGAAAATTATGTGAACCTGTGTGTATATCTGTAAACTGAAACTGCGCTGAATTTTAAACCATTTGTAATGACTTGCTGAAAAGTCAAACAATAAAATTGATTTATTGATTTAAATAAAAAAGAAATAAAAGAGATGTAAAAATAAAGCAAATGGTTTTTATTTTATTATTTTGAAAGTAAAGTAGTTCAGCTTTTACATTTAAATCAATGTAGAACTGCAGTCTACTGCCACTAGAAAGGGCCTGCACTGTTGAAATCCCTGAGGTTACTAGCCCTTTACATATCCCGCAGTACTCTCTCCTTTATAGCAGAACTAGTTTACATACCCTCAGTACTCTGTTTAACTGGTTGAGGATGGATTGTTGTGGCAGCGAAATAGCGAATGTCTCACAGTGTTCACTGCTTTTAGCTTTCAGCCAGTTAATGAGCATAGGTTTTACACTGACCACGGCTTTCAGAGTGAGTATTTTATAGCAGTCATGGCTTTCAGAAAACGAGGGTGCAGCATGTTAGATGATAGCGACCTGTTTTTTGTTTTAACACTAAATAAAAACGATGATTACTTTACTTTTATGTCTAGTAAATATGCCAGCCTTTGTATAGCAAGTGCTTTTCTGATGGGTTGGGTGGCGGTTTCATGATGGGAGAGCTAGTGAGCATGCCTGCATGTGAGAGGGCCACTGCACAGACTTGCAGAGAGCAATTGGTGGAGCTGAATATCAGAGGTCCACAATATAATTTTGGAAAAAAAATAAAATGAAGGTCAGATGCAATTTAATTATTAGTGACAATCTAGTTTATGTTGATTACTTGTATTATAGGTATGAGGAGTGAATTAAGACCGTTAAAACTTTTTTTATCAGTTAAGTCACATAGCAGTTCTTGACTTTTTCCCATTACTACCATGGCTGCCAGAATTTTTTAAAGTTTCTGGCAGGTATGGATCTCGTAGTACTCTGTGTCCTGACTGGCATAAGTAGTACCAGTGGCACAATATGTGCTGATAAGGATATGGCAAATGATACCTCTTAGCCAATCAGGCTGCAGAAAACTCCCTACCCATTTTATAAGCTATATTTATGCACAGTAACCTGACTAGTTTTAACCAATTACGTTTCTTCTATTCTTAAACCTATTTTATAAATCTATATAATTAATTCCTAATTGGTAAGATGAGATAACCAGAATAACCGGAACAAAGTTCAAACTTCATCTTGTGGACATTGGCAAATGAACCTTATCAAATGTTTCATGATGAAATGTAAACAATGGACAGTGGGGAGGACAGGGTCATTGGCGCAAATTGTAAGGCCAGGCCCTGCATCACTTACCAAGCAGACATGATAGACTGGATGGTCTTCTTCTGCTTGCTGTTCTCGTATATTCGCTTTGTTCGATATTACATGTGGTTGCCCCTCAGTCTGGGTGACAAGGAGGATGTTGCTCCATGGGATGTGATATTCCTCAAAAATCTAGTAATATCATATTATTCTGACACTCAAACTATGGCTGACTGAAGGAAGAAAAAGAACATCCATTCTTCATCTGTCATCCTACACACCTAGATGCAGGAGCCCACCTACAGGGAAGTACCACCAGGAGGAGCACATCTCTTACTTGCCTGAAGATGCCTGTGTTCAGAGCTAAACCAGGCAATACAACTATCTGTGAGCCCTTGTCAAACACTGCTTGAAGTTAATAACCTGTGTAACATCTTGATCTCTTGCAAGTTAATGGGACTGGGAGTAAGAGTTACCTGGGCATGAAAGGCTAAGAGTGGAAGAGAGATGTGCAGATAACTTTCTAAAAATTGTTAAACTGTCACTATCTGAACTATGCCTATTGCCAAGGTTCATCCACTACAGTGACTAGCTTATAACTGTATACCGCCTTACACTACATTTGATTGAAGTGATTCTTAGAAATATAGTTACAAACTGTTGCAAGCTACAAAGAGATAAAGTCAGCTGCCCTTCCCACTAAAAGGATAAGGACTATTACCAACAAGGTTATACTGAGGTGTACAGATGGGTACATTTCTACTTGCATAACTACTTGCTAATTGTCGATATAAACATCTTTTTCTTTTAAGGTCTGTATTGCTTAATACAGACCTGTAGGAAGGTGGGCATTGTGAGGAGTCTGGATGGTGAGCAGCAGGGAGCAGGGGTTCTAATGGGGAGCATTATATGGTAGTTAGGTCCAGGAACCCCTGTAATGAAATGATACTGAGGAAGAAGCCAGATGTGGTTGGTTCCTGTATCAAGGGTTCCCACTGGACCAAGTGGGCAGGTAGCTGTAGGCCAGCAGTCTCCACTCATCCCTGCAGGCAGTGTTGTGCAAGACTGATGGGAAACAGGTCCATGATTATATCAGACTTGACTTCTACAGTTGATCTGGCTTGCATCATGAAGACCGACTGGGTGATGATGTGGGGCCAATTTTGGATGTTGATGCTAGCTGATTTCTCTGTGGTTCACTGCCCATGAAGGGATCACAGGAGTATTGGTCTTCTTCTTTAGATCTGAGCTGAACTTCATGGTGCACCAAGTGGGATATAGTTCATCGTTTGATTATGTGGCTGCTCATGTGGGTCCAGGTGCAGGTTGTAGGATCCTTCTTGTGTACCAGCCTCTGGGGCGTGAGAGGAATTTCCTGCAGGAAATCATAGACTTCATCATTGAAGAGGTGTTTGAGTTGCCCAGATGGGCAACTTCAATGCCTGGGTTGACGACAAACTCTCACAATTTGGTTAAGATTTCTTCCAATTGATGTTATCACTGGGCCTTATACAGATGGTTGCTACTGCGACCCACTAATATGATCATGCCTTGGCCTTGGTATTCTCACCGGAGCTTGAGATAAATAACTTCTAGACTGATCTGGTCAGTTGGTCAGATCACTCACTGTGAAGTTATCCTTTGGGCCCCTCCATTGTCCTCCCCTGTGGAGATGGTCCACTGTCACCCTTTAAAGAGGTTGTCCCTAGCAGGACTTCAGGCAGCATTAGACCTCTTGGGTATTGTTTATTGTTTATTGAACATTTCGGAATTACAACCTTTGAGTCAAGGACTCCTTTGCAAAGGCTCCACGCTATTCAGGACAGGACATAACAACAACAGAGTGTTAAGAATTCCACAAAACCAGTGACATTACAATACGACAGAGATAAACATCATAGCATATGTTAATGCTATTCATCAGAATGGAAATCGTAGGGTTACACAGTAGAGGTCGGCTGTTAGAGGCTTCCAACAGGACAATACCATGTTCAACAATACAGGATATGGTTAGCGCCAGGGTATGATAGCTGCATGTGGGACAGGATCAGAGGAAGTGGTACCAGCCCTTGATACTGTTGCACCAGTTTGTGTATGACTTAGATCTTCTCACTTAGGATTCCCATGGTTTGATGGGGAGCTTAAGAAGAGGAAGGCTTTGGGTCACAGATTAGAGCAATGCTGACAGAACTCTATCGACATATCAAGACAGAATGGCTCTGAGAACTCGCTATTGTGGCATATCAGAGGACAGTCTCCCATAAGAAGGCAACATTTCTGTCCAGGGAAATTGTGGTGGGGAGGAACAGACCAGCTCAGCTCTTCCAGATGGTGGACAGATTGTTATATGCTGCCTGTCTCCAACTAGTAGAAGCATTTTCATCCACCTGGTGTGAAGAATTCACTCAGTTCTTGTCTGACAGGGTGTCTTTGATCAGGTCTGGGATAACCCCAACTGGGCTACTGTAGCCCAACAGTGTGGAGTGGGTTGTCTCAAGGAGCACTTCTCCTCTCTGATGTGAGTTTAGGCTGGTTTTGGTAGAGGAGGTGTGTATGGTGATTTCTGAACTGCAGCCCACTTTTTGTGACCTGGACTTGGGTCCGACACAACTCCTAGTGTGTTGTGTCAGATTTTTAGATCTGGTATTCGCCGAGATCATCCAGTGTTCCTTTCTGAGGAGCTTTTTCTGGGCACATTGAAAGATGCACTGGTGAGACCCTCTGAGAAAACATCTTTGGACTCGGACTGGTTACAAATTTTATACCATTGTCTAACATTCCATTTTAGGAAGGGTTATTGAGACAATAGTAGCTTTGCAGCTTGAGGCCCAACTCATGACTTTTAATGTTTATGAACCCTCCAGTCCAGATTTCGATCCAGGCATAGTATTGAGACTATGTTGATCAAAGTGCATCATAACTTCCTCAGGGACATAAATACAGGAATGATAAAGTCTCATTCTGCTCGTCTCTCATCAGAATTTGATACTGTGGACCATAGGCTGTTTTGGATGATAATCTCAGAGAGTATTATGGACTCACTAGCAGGGTCATCAGCTGGCTTGAGTCCTTCCTCAGTGGCAGGACACAGAAGGGTAGTGATGGGAAGTTTTCCTCACTCCGATTCCCTACTCTCTGGTATACCCCAGGGTTCCATTCTCTCACCTGTGTTTTTGCAGTGTACATGCTGCCTCTGGGTGACATCATCAGATGGCATGGCTTGGTTTTACCTATGCAGATGATATCCAGCTGTGCCCATAATTTGCACCCAGGACACCTGCTGCAGTCAATGTACTGTATTTATGTCTGGCCAAGATCCAGGACTGGCTGTCCTTTAGCTGGCTGCAGCTCAACCTGGATAAGATGGAAGTAGTAGTGACTGAGCCTGGTTGATGGCAGGGTGTGGGGGCAACTGTGGAGAGGACTGGTCAGGAACTTGGTTCCTCTAGTCTGCTGGCTTCTACCAGGGTGAAAAATCTGGCTGTCAGGCTGCATGAAAAACTGACATTTGAGGGTCAGGTGTCATGCATAGTCCAGAATGGCTTTTACTATCTTTGTAACATCTCCCAGATTAACCCATTGAGGTCCCAAGATGCCTGTAGGTGGCAGCAGAAAAGATATTCATGTGTCCTTAACACCTCCAGACATCCTGCACTTGTGTCACTGAGGACTTAGGATGTCTGAGGATGTCACTGCTTGAAACTAAATATTTCACAAACCGAAGTGAGTAGAATTGACTGCATAGTACCGTTGGAAAGGTAATTGTGTGCTGAACAACTTTGTCACTGATACTTTGTGTCTGTCACATATACTTTAGAAGGTATTTGCATTTCTGTATGGTATGCTGTGTATGGCTGACATTTGTGTCTCAAGCTTCACCTAGCCACCTTGAGTAAAACAGAACAAAAACACATGTAACATATTAGAAAAAATACTTTTTAGTACAAAATTAGTTTTGTACCTCCATCTGATGTATGGATGCTTAATTTGGTGTTCATATGTTAAATATTTCCCCACAAAAAATGGTTTATGTGACCTTTTTTATCGAAAAAAAAAGCATTTTTCACTATTCCAGCCAATATAGAAAAAATAGAAACTACTTATAATTAATTGCATAGCACCGATAGAAAGGTATTTTTGTGCTGAACAACATTGCCACTCGTACTTTGTCTGTAGCACTTTGATGGTTCATGAGGTATTCAGATTTGTTTGTAGCATGCTGATTATGGCTTGATTTTGCTCAGAAAGCTCCAGGTTGCACTGTTAAAAGTATACAGACCACAAATGGTGGAACTCTTAAAGAGCTCCTGAGGCCTCAGTGAGTTAAAGCTTTGATTCTGTTGGAAGATCTGCCCTCTCTGTTGCACATCTTTGTGACCTCCAGGCTCCACTACTATAATGCTTTTAATGTGGGGATCAGTGGAGGAGTCCTACAATGCCTGCAGTTAGTGCAGAACGCAGTGGCCAGGTTACTGACAGGCCTTCAGAGGTCATGTCAGGTGACTCTAGTCCTGTTTGATCTGCATTATCTGCTGGTGAAGTGGCGAATCTCATTCAAGTTCAGTTTGCTGAGCTATAACACCCTACATGGACTGGGCTTGGCTTATCTGAGTGAGCTTCTTTCTCCTTACTGCCCAGTTCGCCCACTCTGCTCCTCTGTGGAGAACCTCTTAGCAGTTTCCAAGGCCAGATTTAAGACATCGGGTGATCACACATTTGAGGTAGCTGGTCCAGCCCTGTGGAACTTGCTTCCGGTCTTTGAGGCTGCCTGTGGAGGGCCTAAAGACCCACCTCTTCAGTCAAGCTTTTGATTTGATTTAATATCACTGATCTTAATATCTAAGTTACCCTTACTGTTAATTTGCACTTTTTGTGTTTGCTGTTTTTAATTATGATTATGCGTTATGTTTCAGCTGGTTTGATATTTCATTGTTATGGTGTGCAGTGCCCACAGCCTCTGGGATTGGGCACTAAATAAATAAAATTACTACTAATACTACTACTACTTAACTAATTCCAGCTGAATAACTTTCATTTCTACTGAGTGATATATCACGGGGTCTTATATTCTGTTCTTGACCAACAAAACTCATGACATTGTGGGATTTATGTGAGGTCCCATAAACTGGGATTAAAATTTGCTCTTGTGCAGGTATAAAATAAATTAAGTTGCCTCCTCCAAAATTAGCTTCCAAGTTTGGGCTGGGTAATATAAACCTTGTCATTTTGTTCACAGCCTGCAGATATGACTAAAACTGGGTAACTAACTTACCTTCTTTTAATGCTTGCATCCTGTGATTTTGAAAAAAGAAAAGGATTTTGATCAGAAGAAGCTCAGACCGAATGTGCAAGAGGCAGTTTTATCCATATATTTGGATCATTAAGTCAAATATTGTTAAATATTGTTGAAACTGTGCAGTAAATCTGTTTGTAATCAAGTTATAATGTATAAACAAGGCCCCTAGAATTCTGTGGACACAGAATTTTGCACCAAACTTGCAACCTATCACAGAATATCTGCAATGCCACAGAATTCACTGTTCTTGGTGATTCTTTATTAATATTTCCAGTTTATCCATAGCACCAGGTTCCCTTCCCTTCCTTTTATGTCCCAAACCTCTCTATGCTCACCATGTGATGTTATCAGTGCTATCACATCAGACATTAGCTAATTACAGGGCTGCATTCTGCCACAGAAGTGAATAGTCACTTACAGTATCTACGATAGCTCCCACTCCAAGAGAAAGTGGCACAGCACATCTGGTATTGTGATATCTGCTCGACCTGAACAACAGCCTGATAAAATTTTCAGTCTTAAGTTATTACACTAAGGCCAACTTAAACAAATACTTGACAATAGCATAGACCTGTTAATGCCATACCCTACTTTGTACACATTTATTTGTGCCTTTAAGGTATAGGAATGCTGTCTGAAATGAATTACGGTAAAATGAATTAATCTGTTATTTTTAAGAAAAATAAAGCAATTATACCCAGAAAGGTGGAATATAATAATGTGTAGACCTGTTGAAAGAACAGATCTACTAAATGAATAATTGCACTGTACACATTTTTGCCAGTGTTATTGATTACGTTATCATGGATTGATAGAATTACCTAAAATTTATGGAGACATGTTGTGTGCAGGGCCAGCTATTGGGCCAGTGGGCAGCATGTAGTGTTCCCGTGCTGGCAACTCAGGTTTGGGGATGAGCTCTGGGAGCTGGCTGGGCAGTACAAGGATGGGGGGGGGTTAGCCCTGTTGCACACCACCGCTCAGAGCCTGGGAAGGTATGGTGTAGTGTCGTGTCAGATGGCTGACACCTTGGGATGCTCTGGGTAGCCTTCTCTCACAAGGGCCTGCATGTATGTCATGGCCTGATGGGGTTACATATGTTTCAGGAGAAGTGGGTTGTCATGAAAAATGAGTCTTGCAATATCTCCTCTATTCTGTTTATTCCACTTCCAAAGGGACCTGTGTGAATGAGGATACAATTGCACAGTTAAAAAAAAGGACATTTATTAAAAACACAAACTATGTTACAGATTGCATATAAATATATAAGTGATACACAGTGGAGACCTCACGAGTAGTGTAGACTGCATGAGTATATAGATAACTTATTTATCACATAAGGTCCCCATGCGTATTTCATTTATGCAAAAGGATAGGACCTTAAATGATAGATTTTTTTTTTAGCTTTTAAAAAAGTACAATTATTTCTAAAAGTCTGTGTGTTTTATTTGAACTAGTGTTACTGTTCTTTTCCCCATCCCAGTTGCCATAGTCATTGCCATGGACATGAAGTCAGGATGACAAGCTGACACTGTCATGTGGCAGTTCATTGGTGCCACAGAACTTCTGTAGAAATTACAAACCACCGCTGCAGAAGTTCTGTGGCAAATAGTAATCCTGACGCAGAACTTGGTCTCAAAGTGCCACAGAAAAGTAGGGGCCTTGTTAAACTGTGCCTTCTCCAAGCTGTAACCAGATCCTGCTGCTACTGGAAACCATTGTAAATAAGTGTCTGACTCCATTGTGTATATGTTTCTCGGTAATAAAATAATTATTATTATTGTTTTTCAATCCTGGCTAAACAAGCTTAGGCACTTTACAGATTTCACATCCTATCAAGCTGCATGTGTTTGTTTGCAGCTCAGAAATAGAAGTGTCTGTGCCAGGTGAGGTGAGTTGTGTTGAACTGATTTGACCTGCGATGAGAGTGATGTGTGTCATACATGTACATCAATGAGCTCCTTTGCAATACTCTCACAGTCTACCTAGTGCCAATCAATGATGTTAGGCAATGAGAACAAACATTTGTCAATGCCGAATGTTGCTTGCTTCTATGTGCTGTTTAGGTATTTGGAAGTCATTGGAGTGCAAATATTGAAAATGTGAGAACTTATGAGCGTGCGTAGGAACTGCGCAACGCACGCTCGTAAAACAGTCATTTAGGAATTTTTCACCAAATTTTCAACATAGCCATTTTAAGACCTCTGCTCATGAACAGTGTCACTGTGATTTTGTTAATGTGTCTCATACATTGAGTTTGCACACCGACTGCGCCATTGTGCGCTACATGGGCAGAAACACATTTTGGGCAGGATGTGAAAAATGACAGCTGTACTGCTCATAAGGAGGTGTGGTAAAATGGCAATGTTGAAAATCTGGAGTGAAAATATTGAAAATTCGCGAACTTACGAGCCTGCGTAGGAACTGTGCAACGCACGCCGTAAAACAGTCATTTTTAGGAATTTTTTCACCAAATTTTCAACATAGCCATTTTAAGACCTCTGCTCATGAACAGTGTCACTGTGATTTTCTTAATTTGTCCCGTCCATTGATTTCGCACACCGACTGCGCCATTCTGCACTACCTGGGTGGAAGCACATTTTGGGTGAGATGTGAAAAATGACAGCTGTACTACTCATAAGAAGGTGTGGTAAAATGGTAATTTTGAAAATCTGGAGTGAAAATATTGAAATTTCGCGAACTTACGTGCCTGCGTGAGGAAACTGTGCAACACACGCCAGAAACAGTGTCATTTTGATTTTGCACCACTATGAGCTTTCATAATGATGTCATCCATGGTAGTCATGGTGGCTCGGCGGCAGATTTCACAGTCACTGTGCAGTCACTGATTTAAATCACCCTTCGCCCTGAATAACGCCATGACAGTGACATCATTCATGAGAAGGTCCCAAAACCCCATGTTGAAAATTTGGTGCAAAATTCCCAAAAATGCCTGAGATATGCAACAAAGTTGAAACCCTCTATCTAGGCCATTATACAGCTTACCGCATTTCCTCAGTTCGCGGTCGGCTTTGAAGAGTGCAGACGGTTCCCGTCCACGCAAGATAGTTGCCTGAGTCCGGAGGTAAGTATGGGGTGAGGGGGCGGAGGCTGGGTGCGCAGTGGGTGGGTGCAGGTTGTGGGAGGGGGTCGGAGACGCCCGCGGGACCGTTTTCGTTTTCAGATTAAAACAAAAAGACGTCGTGGACGGTTTGCCACGCTGGGGTGGGCTCAGCATGGTGCAAAAATGTTGGGGTGTTCAGCCGACGGGGATTGGGCACCCCGTCCAGCAAAGGACTCATTGCCACGCTGGGGTGGGCTCCCAGCGTGGCACCTACAACTGGGGGGCGGACGACGATAGCAGCTCAGCCGGGCGGGATTGGGCACCCATCGGCTACACAATGAGGTGTGAGGGCGCGCGCGCCTGCGTGGGAGAAGCTACGCTTCAGTGGGCTTCTTATCTCTGCTCACTGGCGTAGCTCTTCAACTGTAGACGTTACTGCATTTTGGAGCGTAATAGACAGCTCCAAATGCATTGGCTTACAGGGCTGGCCACAGCACACTGCCTGAATTGAGGAGGAGGTGACACACCTCCGAAATCTCCAATGATGGCAGTATGTTTCTTGCACATGCGTGCAAGCAACATAAAAAATGGCTCAGCACTCAAGTGATTTAAGGGCAAATTTGCCAAATTTAATTCACAAGGCGTTCGACATGAAACAGATTCCCCAGTGCTTCGACCCACAATCCGGGTCTTCCTCGGGGGGGGGGGTGTTTAGACTCCCAGAAACCAAGAGTGCCATTTATTCCAGCATAATTAAAGTAACATACCCATTTATAACAAAAAGTGCATAGAATACAAAAGCACAACATTTAAACAGATTCAAGTCTCAAAATGGCAATTTTTTGGTAAGTCCATTTGAGCACAATGTCCCCCTAATTTTTATGTACATTTATTTTCTAATTCAAGAAATTTAGTTATGTCATATAGGGAAATGGCCTCTTAAAATGAAAAAGCTCTTATCTGTTTTGAGACTAACATGGAGACAAAAGAAACTACATCTGTTTTCACTAATAGTCCTTTGGTCAAACTTGGAACAACAATAATCCTGAATATAACAAATACCAAGTACTAAATATGGAGTAATTTCAATTTTCATTGGGTAATGCTGATACGCATTGGAAAAGAATAATTTCTAATTAGTGGGGAGGAGAAGTACTGAAATGTGATAAACTCTCACTTGGGAATGTTGGGGGTAAGTAAGGTATAAAGACTAAACTATTTTGATAATATCTCTAAGATTTGCTTACTATTTTAATCACAGTTATGCAGTACACATGTATTGATTTCACACAAAGATTTTCTCATCTTATTGTAAAATACAAACCAAACTGCAACTTCCTGCTAGAACGATAGAATCTCCAAGTATGAAAATCAGAAATTCAACCCACATCCAGATGTGCTGAACATTTCCTATGCGAAGTGGGCATACAGAGAAACTGCAGCTCTCAGACCTGCATTTGGAGTAGTATGGGTTGCCAGATAGAAAGGTAGAACATCCTGCAGAGAGATTGGGGGGAAAAGAAAAATATATAAATAAACAAATTGATTCAGCACATTAAGTTACCATGTAAAATATATTGCTCATTGTAATTATTCCAAAAATGATTTCAAGTCTACCTCCTCATTTAAACTGAGAGGGGTTACAGTATCTAGCAGCAAGATCCAATGAGTTTCTTTTTGTGAAAGTACATTTAGCCTATTGCATCCTCAGGGGTGTCTTTCAACATGTTCAAGAATAGTGAACTTAAAACAATCCGGTTTGCCAGCATGTGAGTGTAGAACGTGTTCTCCCAGGACATTATAGATGTTTCCATTAATAATGGCTCTAACATGCTCCTGTATTCTCTCCTTTGCTGGCCTTGTGGTGTGGGCCACATAGTATTGTGGGCAGTTGCACCAACATACATAGACCACAAATACATGTGACACATTTCTCAATTTTGGACACTCTCTCATTTTTAATAAAGTTACACCCTGTAATGAGGTATTGGCAAATGTTACATCTGTCACATTTGTGCACTCCCCTTGGCTTAGGTAGCCAGGAGGTAGCAGTCTGTGTCCTCACCTTTGCTGTGAAAAGTGGCTTTTAGAGATCCTATCCCCCAGATTTTTTCCTTTGGAGAATGTAACTCTGGGTTGTTGATTGATCTGATCTTGTAACACTGAATCTGATAATAGTAAAGGTCAGTATTTGTAAATTAACCCTCCCACCTTTCCTGCAATTGGGTTAAACTCAGTTGTGAATGTAATTTTCTTAGCATCTATTAAGATGTCATCCTGGTCTACCTTTTCTCTCCCCCTCCCACCTTTATTTCTAGGGATCAGGAAGATCCTTTCTCCGAAAGTTCATCACTTTTGAGTGAGCCTCTTCAAGGACTGTGGCATTATCACCCCTCTGCTGAAGTCTAACCTTAAGCTCAGTGACCTGTTCACCAAAATCTATGTTGCTAGAACAATTTCTGTGTAGTCTGATCATCTCCCCATATGGTATAGATGCAGAAATTGTTCTAACAACATAGATTTTGGTGAACAGGCCACTGAGCTTAAGGTTATAATGTCACAGTACTAAAATCAGGTGCAGCTGTGTCAAAAAACAGGTGACACACAGGGCTTGATGCAAGTCCTGCATCACTGCTTGAAAATTGAGCCCCATGTTTTCATTTTTATTTGACTCCAGAGGACTAGGAAAGGGGAAGAAGCAAATCAGTGAAGGGGGGGTTGGGGTCCAGGCTTGCCATGGGACAATGTCACCTGGGGAAAGTCAGAGATTTTTGTTTCACTTTATTTTTATCTGAATACCAAATACTTGAGAGTCTAGTGACCTCAAGAAAGGCACTCAAACACCCAAAATTATAATTCCCAGAATAAGGGCCAATAATGTATGCCTGTACCTGCAGTAGCTTAATCTCAGTAAGAATACAGGTTCTGAAGAGACAACTAATAATGTCACAGAATTAATTAGAACATACTTATTTTATTTATTTAGAAACTGGTGATCAAGAGAAGCTGAGCCAGGATTCATTTACAGGTGCACTTGAGGGGATGGGTACAAAGTGAGAGAGAGAAGGCATGGTCACAAAACAGTGTTCAACAAAGAGCAGCGGGAGACTTTACATTTGAGGAAGTGCTGTTATAACATAATGTACACCCAATAGGCAGTAAAATTACAGAACAGCAGCAAATAAAAGAAAGTGCAGCTGTGATGGACCAAGGATTTAAACAGCCGAGTTTTGGAAGAGTGCAGTGCAGTTAAATAGGAGGTGTCCTGGTTATTAAGCAATCCTGGTAGGGTAGTGCATGTGGGATTTAGGCGAGGGTTAGGACCACTGGATGCTAGGAGCAGGAGAACACATGCACAACAACACGGCCAAGATTATAATATCCCCAGGAATATCCCCAGTTAAATGTTTGTGCTATGTGATCGTGCTGGATATGTGGTTATTAACCTACCTGCCAAAAACATGGGAATTCACTGGTCAGAACTTGCATATAAGTAGCTTACCATGTCTGAGACTGTATTACCCTTGTTCCTGAAAACAGGCATATTACTGCCTAGTGCACTTACCTAGTAAACAAAAACTATGTAAGCAATAAGACATAATGGTGTGCATTATGGTGATATAATCACATGACTCAGGTGTGTTGTTAAGCACGAGGAGAAGGCTGGTACTGTTAAATGCACCTGAGAAGTGCAATTATATCACCTTAATGGCACACCCTGGATTATCTTACTGCACTTATAAAATTGCATTTAAAATATTTGATTTACAATGAATGACAATAAGGAACAATTATTTAAAAATGACAAAAAATTGGACCTTTCATTGAAATATTTTATTTAGTTTTTGGTTACCGGGTAGGTGCGCCAGCCATAAAATGACTATTTTCAGCACGACCTGAAGAGTACAGAAACGGTAACATCAATGACAATTACTTTACAGGTTGAAAATTTTGACAATAAAATTGATACAGACAAGTAACAAATAAACATAGGCAGTCAAATGAAAAACATTGTCAGAAATGTATGCATGAAAGAAACAAATACATATCAAAATAAGGACACAATTTGATTGGAGTAGGGTAAAACAACTGCGAGCAATAAATACTATAGTAATTATAAGGAGATATAAGAAAGAAATTGAAAAAAGAGGTAGGAGTAGGGTAGGTAGAGGTAGAATGGTAGAAGTGAGTATGGACTAGAAAGAGGTAGAAAGTGTAAGGCAGCAGGTAGCCGTGGTAAACAATCACATTGCAAGTGCTGAGCCGATTGGGTAAGAGCAGGTTTGAAAGAAATGGTCAGGGAGTGCAGGGTTAGGGAAGGGACTAAGGCAGTTTGAAACAGGAGCATTGATTGGAGGAGATGAGATGGGTATGGAGTAATTTCTTGAAGGAGGCGTGGACAGAGGCCTGTCAAATAGTAAGTGGGGGAGTTCCAGTACTGGGGAACATGACAGGCAAATGAGCTAGCGCTTTAGAGGTAGTATGTCTAGGATGCAGACCAAGGCATTGTCAGATGAATGAAGATCATAGCAGGATGCCTGATTTTGAAAGAGTCCCACTAGGGGCTTAGGTAATGGGATCTGATAATGTTGTCTATGATGGAGCCAAGCATAGGACCTGGACACATGAGGGAGAAGCCTTCAAGGTCAGAGTAAAAGGAGGCAGTGGTGTTTCATTCGATGGGAGGAGGATGCATAGTGGCGTAAATTGTTGTAGGTAACATCCCACCTTGGAAGACTTGACTTATTTGCTGATGTATAGGTAGCAGCCCCACAGGTAAGTGAGGGAAGGAGTATCCCCTGGGCTATGGCAAGTCTTGCCGAGGGGGTAAGGGCTTAACTGCTTCGATAGGCAATACCAAGTTTCATGTTTACCGACTTGCACATCCATTGAATATGTAGATCAAAATTTAGTACTGGGTCCAGTGTGTCTCCCAGGTATTTAAAGGAGTTCACCACCTCTAATGAATGTGCCACTTAAGGTGGAGATTTTAAACATGTGTTGGGAGTGTTTGAATTTTAAGTTCAATCCAAATAGCATGGCTTGAGTCTTAGACTCATTTAAGACTAGTTTGTGATTACACAACCACTGCTGGATTTGTTGAGAGTCATGGGAGAGCTGTTGATTTATGTCTTCAATACTTTTGGCACTAGTATACAGAACAATGTCATCTGTGTACAACAGTGAGTCAGTTTTCAAGTGGGTTGAGGTGATGTTGTTTACGAAGATAGTGAAAAGCAGTGGACCTAGTATTGACCCCTTAGGTACTCTGATGTTAGTGGAGGCCTTGTCAGAGAGGGTGGAGTTATATTTTACAATTTGTGTTCTTTCAGATAGGTAGTTCCCATACCAATTTACAACATTAGGTGAGTAGCCAAGTGAGCAAAGTGAGTCAGTAAGGAGGGAGTGGTCAACTAGGTCAAAAGCCTTAGTCATATCAATAAATATTGCCCCAGTGAGAGAAGCAGAGTCCATGGCCATCAGAGCATCGGATGTGAATTTGAGGAGAGCAGTAGTGGTGCTGTGACCCTTTGGAAACCATGATGGGCAGAGGATAGAAGGTCGTATTTCTGGAGAAAGTCTATTGTTTAAGTGGCTACAAGTTTTCTAGAATTTTGCTGAGAACAGACAGGATGGCTATGGGTCTGTAATTTGAGGGGTCTTTGGGGTCACCTTTTTAAAATGGGTAATCCGAGCCATCTTCCAGATATCAGGGATGTGGCTCTGGCACAAAGAGAGTAAAGATCTTGGCTAGGGGAGCAGCAATGTATAGAGCAGCACGCTTTAGAGCTTGGGTTCTAGGTTATCGGAGCCCGCTGCCACATACTCAGAAGTGTTATTACAGTCGCAGTACCTCATGCCTAGAGATCAACTTAAAGAAAAATTTTGGCCCAATAACATTTGTCGGAGTGATTGAGGTTGGGTTGCTGGAGAACAAGGATGTGTAATTTGTTAGATTACAGAATTTCTCATTAAAAAGTTGGCAGTAGTGTGGGGTTTGTTGCAGTGGACACCATTTAGTGACATATCGTGAGGAGTGGAGGAAGAATTCGAGACAAGGAAGAATTTGATATGGGACTAGAATTTTTTGGAGTCTCCATAGGAGTTTAGTAAGAGGTCTTTATTATAGGTGCTGTTTGCCTGTTTAATATCCTTTTTACAAGAGTTACGCAATGCCCTATAGGTATTGAGGTCAGATGTTAGACCAGAGCTCTTGAAACAGACCCAACTTTTGTTTCTTTGATGTAACTTACTGAGTAGGCTGATTTTAGCCATCGGGTATGCCTGTTCTTTTTCCAGTGTCATAAGAGGACAGTGTTTGTCCTGAAGTGCTTGGAAGTGGGTTAAGAAGATATTCAGAGAAGACTGGGTATCATTCGATCTATAGAGAGAAGACCAGTCAGTGCTGGCAATGTCAAGCAGGAAAGCCTGTGAGTTGAATTTGGCGTAGTTGCAAAAAATTATGAAGCGAGGCTTATTTGGAGCAGGCCTCACTTTACCCCAGATGCAGTAAGTGGGGGAGTGGTCAGTGATGGCATCTGCTAGGATGCCTGAGTTGACTATGTGCTCCGGATGGTTGGTCATTATCCAATCCAACAGTGTGCTTGTCTTAGAGTGTGGGGCAGTTCTAGTGGGTTCCTCGATCAGCTGATGCAAGTTAAAGCTTTGTGTCTTGGACAGGGATGTGACCTGGGAGTCACCCAGCCAGTTTATGTTCAGGTCCCCAAGTATTAGAACTTCATTTTGCCCAGAGAGAAGTGTGGTTTGTTCCAACAGCTCATCCAGGCTAGTTAGGCCACTTTTGGGAGGGTTGTAAACACAGACTAGATGTAATTTTTTTGGAGCTGAGTGTGAGAAGAGCATGAAGCAATTTGCAGTGTTTGAGAGGAGGTGAGTTGATGGCAGAGAGATTGAGGTGATCTTGGAAGTAGATGGCAGCACCACCCCCTCTTTTAGGAGCCGGTCTATCAAGTCTTAAAAGATTATAGGATGGCAGGGAGCATAGTGAGTCAAGGGTAGAGGATTTGAGCCAGGTTTCGCAAGGCAGATGATGTTAGGTTTGTAGAGGGAGGCCTAGGCCTCAAATTCAGCAAAGTTCTTTCAAGTTCTTGATATTATGATGAGCAACTATGAGACCTTTAGCATTATTAAAGGTATTGGGTATGAGGTTTCTGGTCCAGGGTTTAGCTGAACATCTCCAGATAGCAGTATGGCCAGGAGAATTAGGTACCACAGTTTGTGTCGCAAGTATGGGCATATGGTCCGAATGTGAAGTGAACTATTTTTTTTGGACATGAACTATCATATGGATCCAAGCCCTGTTTAGTAGCAGTGGAGTGGTGTCATGGTTGGATTCAGGCACTACAAGAAGGTTTGAAAAATAGAAATCAAGGGGTGGGAAGTGAGGGAGAGCTGATTTCATTTTAACTTTGAAGACAAAACATAATCCATAGTCTCGTAATGGGGGGATTAACTAAAAACCATAAAAGGCAATGAAAACCACATATGTTACCTTATTTGCATTTCAGATCGATACAGGTACAGTATTTTAATGGCAATCTAAACTTTTGAGCCTGTCATTTTTTTTGGGGGGGGGATTTCTTCTGAAAACACCCATATACGATTCAAATGTTTGTGCTTTTATAAAATCAGAAATGTATTTAAAGGGACACTGTCAACCTTTTCTTGCATTATATTAGTGTCGTGAGCTAGCCAACTGCCAATCATTATTTGCAATACATGTATTTCTGTTATATATTGTTTAATGGGATTTCTGTGTATGCCCATGCCAGTGTTAATTCAAGGCATAGGGAAAGCCTACATTTTTTTAAAGGTTTAACTTCTCATTTTATGATTATTTATCTTTCCTAAAATTCACTGATGTTGCTGGTTGCTTTATCTGACTTATTACTTGGTATGAAAGAACAGAAGAAGGCCAGAGCCCATCAAGACTGTTCCCCACACTATTATTTATCTATTATCCCCCTCAACCAAACTTCTAATTTGTTTTTAAAGAGAGTGGCACTAGTTGCCTCTACCAATTTTTGTGGCAAGGTGTTCCATACAATGGATGCTCTTATTGGAAAAAAGTTTACCCTTTTGCTGGTTTTATAAGTTTTTACTTCAAGCTGTTTATTATGCAGTCTCAGAACATGCCTCCTTTTGGAGAGTGTTAGACCACATTTTTCCATTAGATCTGGTGAATTTATTAAATTAAAAACCATAAGCATATCACCTCTTAATCTTCTAGTTTGAAGAGAGAAGAGACCAGTAGCTTTTAATCTGTTCTGATAATCCAAGTTTGTTAATCTTGGAATCATTCTAGTTACTCTCCTTCAAATCTGTTCAAGAATTGCTATGTCTTTTTTTTGGTTTGGATTCCAGAAAGGGGAGCCATAGTCTAGATACGGTCTAATGTATGCCCTGTACAATGGAATAAGGCATTGTTCAGTGCGATTAACAAAAGTGTGTTTTATTTGCCTCAAAAGTCTGTTGGTCATTTCTTAGAACTGAAATGCATGCTGTTTATATAGTTGTACTTAACCATGTTTTGTTTCAAATCATTGATCTACTCTTCTTGCACACTTCCTGAACATTAGGAACACCTGCAAACAATGCATCCACTTATGATGCAGTAGTCTCCTTTCCTCCCACTGCATTACAAGTGGCTACACTGTGTTGGGGATGTTCCCAAATCCAGTAAAGGAGCAGTGGGAGCTGATTAAGGAATGCAAAAAAATATGTTTTTTGTGTAGTAACATCAGTATTGTGGTAACATCAGTATGGTGGACAGTCTGTTTTTCACTTTTTAAAAGAGAAAAATGAATCAGAATCAAACTCCCAACCACATAAGCAGTCTCTCCAGAATGTGAAAATCATAACGTGCATTTTTTAAATTTGGGACACTTGGAGGCCTAAGGGGGTTTATAGTACCCCTTCAAGCAGTTTGGGTCTACCTTTACCTATGTAACTGTGTTTTTCCAACCTTACTCTTTTTTGTTTATGTAGTATTATTGCTTTCTTTTTTCATCCTGTTTCTTTTTTCTCCATCTTTCCTCACATTCAACACATAGAATGTTTATAATGAAATACAGGGATTCAATATTCTGCACAATTTCTCTGGCAGAACGTTCCTGTCACGACATGCTGTACAGACACACACACACACACACACACACACACACACACACACACACACAACATACTGTGCAGACACACCCACCCACCCACGGACCCAAAGGGCTTGTGTGGAGCCAGAGCCACAATTTTATCTCTGTCTGTATAAGCAGCAGAGATTACCTTGATAAGCAGGTAAAGAAAGAAAGATAGGAGGAGGATTTTTCATTGTCAGCGAAGAAATACTAGGGGTGAGAACTATGAACAGTTATTTATTTTTTTCCTCCCCACGGCTTCGCTGGCCCCCTTTGGTCTGACTGCTCACGCAGCCCCGTCACCCGTTATCCCTGGGACTTACCTATGCCTCGAGTGTTCCCCCACGAATGATCCCCCTAATGTTTTTTATTTGTTTAAGTGTGTAAGGAGAATATGATGACCAGGAAAACAATGTTTCATTAATTTATTTAGCTTCTTTTTTGAGGTAGTTTTATTTTTAGGGCCCAGTTGAAGGTTTTTAGTAAGTAAAGGTGGTAGCCATGTTTGTGATGGAAGGTCACTTCTGGTTGTAAGGGAATTTGTTTGCCACCCTACCCTCTTGGTCTAGTGTATTCGAGTAACTAGTACACTGTATCTCCCAACAAATGTTTGCCGACTGACGCGTCCTCTTTCAACTCTTTGGCCAGCTCTCTGGGTCCAGGAAGTAGTAAGCCAGGTCTGGTTCTCAGCTTCAAAAGTTCCCAAAGATGAGAATCAGGTCTTTCCCACCTGCAAACTCTTTAGAGACCTTTACTTTAGAAACAGACGTCTCAACCCTCCTGGCTCTCAGAGCTGTAGAAAGGGTTTCTCCCCTACACCAGGGCAAGGGTCTGTACTCCAGATATTTCCTTACCCCAAAAAAGACAGGAGAATGGCGGCCCGTTCTAGACCTGAGATATCTGAACAAACACCTTTTGAAACTAAAGTTCAAAATGGTAACTCTGGCAATGATTTTACCCTCTCTAAGGCCATGGGACTGGCTAGCCTCCCTGGACCTCAAGGATGCCTATTTTCACGTCCTAATCAGAAGCTCCCACCGAAAGTACCTCAGATTCGAATTCCCTCAGGTCACTACCAGTTCAGAGCAATGCCCTTCGGCCTCACCTCTGCCCCAAGGGTATTCACAAAATGTCTGGCAGTAGCAGTGGCTCATTTAAGAAGGCAAAGGATTGCTGTCTTTCCCTATCTGGACGACTGGCTCATTGTAGGCCAGTCCCCAGAACAGGTAAGATCTCACCTGCAAGTTACCCAGCAACTGCTCTCCTCCTGGGCTTCTTGCTCAATCTTCCAAAATCAGTTCTGGAACCAGTTCAGGTGCTCACCTTCATAGGTGCAGAATTGGACACAAAGCAGGCCAGAACCTTCCTACCCTTAGAGAGGGTAAGGAACTTGGTGGCTCTGGCCTCCTCCTTCACTCTGCAGGTCTCTCGACCAGCAAGACACTTTTTGCAGCTCCTGGGGCACATGGCTGCGTCCACAGCCGTAGTGCAAGGAGCAAGATTTCAGATGAGGGACATTCAGTTTCACTTGAGAGCCTTTTGGTCTCAGAGAAGAGACCCCCTTTCCAAGTTGGTCCCAGTGACTGAACCTGATCCAGGCCCTCCAGTGGTGGCAGGATCAGAGCAATTTAAGACTGGGGTCCCCTTCATTCCTCTGTCTCACTCCTTGACCCTCACTACGGATGCTTCCCTCCTGGGGTGGGGAGCCCACATGGGCGACCTCTCCACTCAGGGAGTGTGGTCCCCTCAGGAATCTCTGCTCCACATCAATTTGCTGGAACTCAGAGCTGTCTTTTTAGCACTTCAAGTGTTTTCTGTGTCTGTTCAGAACAAAGTGGTGCAAGTCAGAACAGACAACACCACAACAATGTGGTACATCAACAAGCAGGGGGGCACTCGGTCTTCGGCCTTGTGCACCGAGGCAATGAAGTTGTGGTCTCTGGCCTATTCCCTGAACACTTCCCTCATAGCAGTTCACCTTCCAGGAAAGGACAATGTCTTAGCAGATGCTCTCAGCAGGATTTCCCAGGGCCATCACGAATGGTCTCTGGATCCTCAAGTATTGGGGATAGTTTTGCCAGATGGGGCACCCCTCAGATAGATCTTTTTGCAGCCCCAGACAATCACCAACTTCCATTGTTCTGTTGCAGGCCCCCAGTGTTGGGCTCAGTCCCCTGGATGTCTTTCTCCTAGATTGGGAAGGGAAGTTTCTTTCGCCTTTCCCCCTTCCCTCTCTTATTCAGGTGCTAGTCAAAATCAGATCCAGCCTTGCAGGTGATTCTGATTGCCCAGATTGGGCCAGACAGCCCTGGTACCCACTCCTTCTGTCCCTAGCAGTCCATATTCCCTGTGTCTCCCAGGAATCACAACCTGTTAACCTGTGCACAGGGAGAGTTTGATATCCGACCTCAAATCCCTCAACCTCAAGGCCTGGCTCTTGAGGGTTAGAATTGCTGACCTGCACCTTTCTCAGGGTGTTCTTGAAATCCTAAAGGCTTCTAGGAAGCCTTCCACTAGGCTACTTATAATTCTAAGTAGAAAGGTTTTCCATTTGGTGTTCTAGAACATATTTCCCAGGAATCTGCTGATTTGCCCATTGTTTTGGACTATATGGTCCATCTTAATTCTTTGGGCCTGAGACCAGCTACCCTGAAAGTACATTTGGCAGCTGTCTCTGCTTTTGTTTCAGCAGGAAGCCCTCCTCCTTTCCACTCACCCTGTATTTTCCAAGTTTTTAAAGGATTACTTCATTCTAATCCACCTTTTAGGGATCCGGCCCTGCCTGGGCCTTAAATGTTTGCATTGCCCAGTTAATGCAACCTCCTTTTGAACCTCTGTCTTCTGCAGAGCTTAAATACCTAACGGAAAACTGTTTTCCTAGTGGCTATCACTTCTGCCAGGTGCATAAGTGAGTTGCAAGCCCTGTCAGTAGAAACTGACTTTATTTCTTTCCACAGGGATAAGGTAGTCCTCAGGACTAACAGGAAGTTTTGCCTAAGGTGGTTTCAGATTTCCATCTTAATCAATCTATCTCCCTTCCAGTGTTTTTCACTGACCATTCTTCCTCTGGTGAGAGGAGATTGCACAGTTTAGATGTTAAGAGGGCCCTAAGTTACTATATAGAGCGTACCAAGGGTCACAGGTTCAAATCCCTCCAACTTTTTCTCACTTATGGTGAGGAGTCGGAAAGGAAACCTGCCACTAAGAGATCCATTGCCAGGTGGATTGTCTCTTGTATCCAATTTTGTTATCAAAACTGGGAAAGTTCCCCTTCAGGCCTGAGGGCTCATTCTACCAGAGGTACAGCTGCGTCTCTAGCTGCTGCCAGAGACATCTCTATCTTAGAGATATGTCAAGCAGCTACCTGGAAAACGGTACATACTTTCACCAAGCATTACTCCCTGGATGTCCAAGCCAGGAGAGATGCTCGGTTTGGCACAGCTGTGCTTCAGAGCCTATTCCCTAAGTAGGTTCCGTCCCTCCTCCATGGAGGTACTGCTGTGTATTCTGCAATTGTCATAATATAGCAAGACTTCATGTTGTTTGAAGAAAAAATTACTCACCTTAGTAATGTTGTTTCTTCTAATGGAGTCTTGCTATATTATGACCTCCCCCCCTGCCTGCCCCTCTCAGAACTTCTACTTGGGTATGGGGTGGGCAGCCTAGTGTGGGCGCTAGTTATGCCCATTATATGTTTTCCACCCCTTCTTGGGGTTTTGGGGTGTTATGTTTTTATTTTATGTCATATTATTACTTATATTATATTATTACTTCTGGTCCCCTGACTTGAGTCTTTGTGTTGGGACCAGGAGTATGTCTTAATAGTCAGATAGCCAGTTGGCTAGTGTAGGTTACAGCTTCCACACAGACCTTAGTGAGTTTTGCTCGAAAAGATCTGACAATTTAGGTTTGAAATAACCCAGACAGAGCTTCTCTAACCGAGCTCGCGCTCCAAGTTCCATTCTCTGAATGGGAGTTAACTCTTTCACCTCCGGAGCAGTTCTAATGGTGGGACAAACTGCAATTGTCATAATATAGCAAGACTCCATTAGAAGAAACAACATTACTAAGGTGAGTAATTTTTTCTTCCTGTCCTATTCCCCTTAATGCCTCTTTCAATTATCTCCCTATTTTCCCAAAGTCTGCCCCCCTAAAATCCAGGATACGTGTTTTTGTGTGGTTTGGTTCTGCTCTTTCTGTGATTTCAAACCACAATGACTGGTGGTCACTGTTCCCCAGGTGCTCCCCCACTGTTACCCCATCACACTGTCCCTGTTTGTGAGCACAGGGTCCAGTATTGCCTTCTGCCGAGTTGGTTCCATGACCAGTTGCTTGTGGAAGGCACCCTGAAGGAGTCCAGGATAAATCTGCTCCTAGTTGATGCTGCTGCTGGGATGCTCCAGTCCACGTCTGGAATATTGAAGTCTCAACCAGTACTACCTTACCCTTGTCTGCCATCCTTTGGATGGCTAGCATCAGCTCCCTATCTGTTTCTTCCTTCTGGGCTTGTGGTCTATAGACCACACCTGTGTGGATGGCTGTCCCCATTTTCCTTTCCAGCTTAACTCACAGTATCTCTCCCCCATTTTGTTCCTCCTGGATCTCTGTGGCCCTTATGTAATTTTTCACATGCAGTGCCACTTCTCCCCCTTCCTTCCTGCCCTGTCTCTTCTGAATTTGTGACATCTCTGTTTTTATGGGAATGGCTTTAATGTCACAAACTGAGTATTATGACTTTATGGGATAGGGCGGGAGAGGTGCTGAAGGAATAAAGATGAAATTTTCATAAAATTTACCTCAGTAACAAATAACCAGGAAGAAGAATACAGAACTAATGTGATCCAGGCACCACACCTTCCACAAGCTGCCAAACTTCAGCAAGCCCAGTCTAAGCTCAGGACAATACAGGATGCCATCTTGCCAGCCTATAGGGGTCATGAGCAAGATCTACAGAGACTCCCCTGCAAAGCAAGGATGCCAGCACTCAGAAGCTGCCTTTAGAAACACTAGTCCCCACCAATTGGGTGAAGAAGCAGTTGGGAACAGGTGGAACTTTGCAACCCTTCAAACTCCAGCATGGCTGTCATCAGCCATCCAGTCTCCACACCTTCCACAAACCACAAGACTCTTTGGTCAGCCAGCGTTGGGGCTCAGGGCAATACAGGATGCCATCTTGCCAGCTTGTGGGGGTTGTGAGCCAAGTCTCTATGGGCTCCCCTGCAAACTTGCCAGCCAGGTTGCCAGCACTCAGGAGCTACCTTCAGAAATGCTGTCCCTGCAATCGGGTGAAGGAGCATTCAGGCGGGCAGTACTTTTCAGTCATTTAAAGCAAACCACCTAAAGGCAAACAAGCAGGTACAGTGGCAGAGAAATAGCCAGGGCAGCGGTGCAGTCACACAGAGGCCAATGCACTTAGAGGGGCTCTGCACGCAGGGCGGGAGGGATTTAACAGAGTTCCTCTTGTTCGCTTGAAAGGGTCCATTTTTGGTTTTTTAATATATGCAGTACTGTCACTTTAATAGGTGAGTACTCATCAGTGGGGGCTGGGGCAGTCTTCAACAGAAACTGTAGTTGAGGCATCAGTGTGACAGGCATCAGCACTTCAGTCCATGGCAGATAGTGGGATAGACAAAAGGCATGCACAGCCTAACTTGAGAGTGACGCACTGTCTGGGAGTGGGTCTCTTCGCGCCAGCCAAAGCCCGCCGGGCCGCCATTGTGATTCAGCTGTGAGTCTTGGTCTTGGACTGCCAGACAGACAGTGGACCAGTCTTCTGTGAATCTGCGTAATGACACATTCCGATCCTTCAAGCAGACGAGCAGTCATCCCTGAGTCAGTCAAACTAAGGATCATGAGGTCAGTGATTGTCAGCCTTGGAGTGGTGCCTGATTCTTATTTGAACCACCTGAGGATGGTAGGATTTTAATAATTCTGAAGTGGTGCTGTGTCCGTGCCAATGGCCTAAGTGTGAACAAAGTTACAGAGACCCAGCTTAAATGTGTCTGAAAGTTTTTTTAATCAGATAATGGACCAGTGTTTTGATGCACTAAGAGTTTGACTGTTGTTGGTTCTGGCTTAGATGGGGAAGAAGGTAATGGACTGGGGGTGTAATTTATAATAAATATTTAAAAAAATGAAGAAAATGTGTTGAATTTGCAGTGGTAACTGTGATTTGTGTTTTGTTAGAAACAGTTACTTTGTCATTGTTGTTGAGAAGCAGAAGGGTAGGGTAGCATGGCTGCATAATTTCTTGTAAGCCTGGTTTTTAGTGGCATTTCTGAGAACCAAAGCATACAGTTAGGAACACAGAATAATCAACAGCACCCCAGGCAAAGACAAGAACTGTTGACAATTCCTGTGTGACTCCTCTGTGACTTTTTCTCTTTGTGTCCTGCATCTACAGTGTCTCTCCTCCTCAAGCCTCAGCAGATGCAGATCAGTAGAATCAAACCTCTTGACCTTATCCTACTCATGTCCTGCACCTCTCACTCCATGTTTGCCACTGCTGCAGCCTGAACCTGAAGTAGCCTACAAAAAATCGATGGGGGGACACTCTGCGCAGGAGGTGCTGTTGGAGTGCTGTGGGTGGGGGTCGGGGGCCTCCAAATTACAACATGCACTGGGGCCCATCTTTCTCTTTCTCCACCACTGAGAAGGTATAAGCAACAGTAAAATTACGGAGAAAACTTAAATTGCTATTTCCATAGTAAAAATAACGAACAGAGAACCTGCACCTGCTCAAAAACATGAAAAGTTTGTTTGTGCTCCAGAAAAATTAAATACCAATGGAGAATGCTTATATGAATATGAACAAGCTTTATTCCATAAAACAGGAGCAAAAGAAACTCACTATAATAAAAGTCCTCAAGTTCCTATGCAATGGAGTCCATCTGGTTCAAACAGTCCATTATATCCAAGCAATCCAAACGAGGTTGGACAAGAATGGAAATGGCTGGATAATCCAAACAAGAGCCAGAGCAAGAGCTGAGGGTCGCCTCTGTATGACTACCTGACGCTGCTTCACATGTGTGGCTCTTCAAAGGCTGACGTCCTAAAATGCATATATATGTATTTAAACAGTGTCCTTAAAGTGATATCACCTTTCAAACTATATACAGAATCCAGTAAAGCAAAAACCAAAAAAAGAGATCAACACAGTGCTTAATATACATAATACAGCACCAGTATAAAATTGCACAAGTTACTGCTGGAAATATTGCACAAAACAACTTATGATACCTCATTTATCCAGTAGATCATCGTGAAATCTGTGCACCAGATTCATATGAGCATTCTTGGCTGGTATTTATCTTTTCTGGAGCACAAACAAAGTTTTCATGTTTTTGAGCAGTTGCAGGTTCTCTGTTCGTTATTTCTTCATTTTGTTCGAACCTAGCACTGCTCACTCCTTTGCGCAGTCCTTTCCACCTTCCTGTTGTTCTATTTCCATAGTGCCTGAGCTGAACTGTTACTAAATATAACAAAATAGTGTCCTGACACCCTTCATAGGATGTTAACTATGTTCAGAAAAACAGTTTAATGAAACTGAGCAGTGAAATTCTTAACTTTTGTGCTAAGTTCAAGGTAATTCTACACTATGAGTCCAACTGTGAGATTGCAGTAAAAACAACAGTGGAGACTACGGATTCATGAATGATCCAAACTATGGTGACCTCCAGCAAGAAACCTTGATCACGTATTTTACACGAGCCTTCCAAGTTGCGCTGCATATGGTGATGTCATACATACTTGCGAGGGGAGTGCGAAGTCACCCACCCCAGACAGAATGTGATCCACTAGCCACTGAAATGTTATCTGCATGTTTCTCATCCCAAATGGCAACACTGGGAACTCAAAGGCTAAATGGGGTGCTGAATGCTGACCTATCCCAAGCTTTTGGTGGCAGGTGTACCTGCCGATGCCCTTTTGTCATGTTTATAATGTTCAAGTACGTTCATCTGCTAAAATTTTCTATGGCATCAACCACCTAAGTATTGGTTGTCTAGCCCCACTCAACAGTCAGCCCTCTTCCCAAAGTACCAACCTCTGAGCATAGAATTGTAGACAGTTAACAGAACAAGGTAACCCTCTTGTCTGTTTTGTGGTCTGAGTCACCTTAGTCCCAAGTTCTGGAGGGATTCAAACTGATAACCTCTTGTTAGCGTACTCTAATTGTCAGGCTCAGATAATTCTGTCTTTGGGGGCAGATATCCTTGCTTATGGGCACCTAACCAGGTATAACAAAATTAACCCTTAGAACTCTATGAAAGACCTAGAGAACTCTTTATCAGTTTCCCAGTTTGGTATCACAATAAGCACATGCACAGTGTCAACTATAACCATTTAAGCTTCACTTATATAAAAAGAAGTTTCAAGGCACACCAGGCAGTTTCTGCTTTTAAAATACATATCTTTACTTTAAAATAGGTAAAATAGGAAAACAGTAAAATACAGAACAAGATATACCAACACATACAGCCTTAAAAACAAAACAGGTTTAAAAGTGCAAATTCCTACAACATATACACTCAGACTGGTCTTATCTAAGGTCTTCTTACTTCTTAATTTTGCAGTGCTTTGTTGTTCCTCTTTTCTCAGTTAGAAAATAATGTCACTGTGTAAGGCCTGTTCAGTATTTTTAAGAGCAGACTTGAGCCATCCTTCTTTCTGAGGTCACCTAACTTCACCTTGGTGTATTAAAATTTATATTTTATAACACAGGATGTCCTACTAAGATATTTAAAAAAAATAATAGGTGACATAAACGTGACTTGCCAAAACCAGTCTGTGGTCTGCTTCACATAGACATCAAAGCCTCTTTGATGTAATTCACTGGGATAACCCCAAGCAAATGCATATTGGACTAACTAATTTAGTCTGGGACCTGCTTCACCCATATATCAAAGTCTCTTTGATGTATTTACTGGCTATCTTGGGAGACACCCCAACACATGCATATTCTCCTTCCTTCCTGACACCTAGTGCAAATCAAAGGATTTCCCTGAGGATGTCATGAATGGATATTTTATTTGCTTGGGCTTCAAAGAGAACTTAACAAAGTAATTGCATTTCAGATATCTGCAGTTTAAGCTACTTCCTGTCCTTTTAACTTATCCTTGGGGGGATTTGATGTGTCAATTTCAGCAAGACAGTATTTCCTCCTGACAGACATTCCTTTACATATTTTATATTACAGAATAAATATCATATTGAAATCAGAACCAGCCGTCCACATGCCACAATCCTCCCCACCTAGACTGAATGAGGGGGTCTATCTAATGCATGGGATGAGCTTCCCAAATCAGTTCACTCCTCATACACATGAGACAGCCCATCTGAGTTCTGATTGGTCACTCCAGCCCTATGTAGAATGGTAATGTCATATTCTTGCAAAGCAAGACTTCATCTTAGCAATCGACCATTGTTTTTCCGCATCTGTGTCAGCCAAACCAGGGAGTTGTGGTCAGTCTGCACCACAAAATGTGGCCCATACAAGTATGGTTCCAATTTCTTTAGGGCCACACTATGGCAAGACACCTTTTCCACCATGGAGTATGACTGTTCCCTGGGAAGTAACTTTTTACTCAGGTAGGCTATTGGGTGATCCCTTCCTTGGCTGGATGTCTGACTCAGTACTGCCCCCATACCCACATCTGAGGCATCAGTCTGAACTATAAAAGGTTTGCTATAGTCAGGACTTGTCAAAACAGGAGCACTGCACAGTGCCTCCTTTAATTTGGAAAAGGCTTCTTCACAGTCTGGGCCCCAGGTAATTTTCTTGGGCATCCTTTTCTTTGTCAGGTCAGATAGGGGAGCAGCCAGGGCACTATAATTGGGTACAAATTTTCTCTAGTACCCTGCCATCCCGAGAAAACTCCTGACCTACTTATGAGTTTCTGTTCTGGGCCATGCCTGGATTACCTCTATTTTTATTTGGTTAGGATGGAGCTGTCCCTGGCCTACCACATGCCCAAGGTATATCACTTCTCCCATGGCCACTGGCACTTCTCGCTTTGACAATGAGCCCGACCCTCTGTATCCTGTCCAGCACTACCCTTAAGGTGGGATAGGTGTTCCTCCCAGCTGGTACTAAAGATGGCAATGTCATCCAGGTATGCCACAGCGTACTCTCTCAGACCCATTTAACACCTGCTTCACTAACCTTGGAAAGTGGCCAGGCATTCTTCATTCGAAGGCATTACTTTGAACTCAAATAAGCCTATCGGAGTGATGAACAACCTCTCTAGCTCTGTCTGTCAGTTATACCTGCCAATACCCCTTTGTCAGGCCAATGGTCATTAGGTAGGTCACCCGTCCCAACTTGTCCAAGAGTTCATCTGTCCAGGGCATCGGGTAGGCATCTGACTTCATGACTGAATTCAGTCCATGATAGTCTACACAGAAATGAGTTGAGCCATCTGGCTTGGGTACAAGGACTATGGGTGAGGCCCAGGGACTGTGGGATCTCTGGAGTACCCCTAAATCCAGCATCTCCTCCACTTCCCTTCTAATGTTCTTTTGGACAGCCTCTGACACCTGATATGCTATCTGCTGTATGGGTGTCTGTGTCCCTGTCTCCACATTGTGTGTCGCTAAGGGGGTTAGTCCAGGCTTGGCTCTAAACAAGGGGGCAAAGTCTGCTAAAATCTCCCTCACTTTCTGGATTGGCCTGGGGTCAGCTGGGGAGACAATTTTACTGCCTCCACAGAGGACTCCCATTTACTCTCTTCCAGCAAGTCCAGAAAGGGGGTCTCCTTTGTCAGTCCCTTCCCCAGGACTACACACTGCAAACACTATGTCAGCCCTATTAGCATATGACTTCATCATGTTGGCATGGTACATCCTTTCTGTCTGTCTTCTGTCAGGCAACTCTATAATACAGTTCATGTCATTTGCCTTCCTAACTACTTTGTACAGTCCTGCCCATTCAGCCTGCAGCTTGTCTTTCCGGACCGGAATAAGGACCATGACTTCCTGACCCACCATGTATGAGCAAGGTCTGGCTCTGCGGTACCACACTTTTTGTTTCTGTTAGGCAGCTACCAGGTTGCTCTGGGCTGTCCCCATAAGCTCCTTCAGCCTTTCCCTAAACCTAAGGATGTAATCCACAATGGGAGTTCCCTTGGTGGTGTGTTTGCCTTCCCAGTCCTCCCAGATCAAGTCTAGGGGACCACGTACCCGGCGTACATATAACAGTTCAAAGGGGGAAAATCCTGTCGACTCTTGGGGCACCTCCCTGTATGCAAACAACAGGTGGGGAAGGTATGTCTCCCAATCCCTCCCATGCTGTTCAGCAAACGCCAGGAGCATTGACTTCAGGGTACCATTAAATCTTTCCACAAGTCCATTGGCTTGTGGGTGATACGGTGTTGTGCATCTCTGCACCACCCCACACTTCTCCCACAAACATTTCATCAGGTCTGACATGAAGGAACCCTCTTGATCGGTGATTACCTCCTGCGGAAACCCAACATGGGATAAAATACCAAGTAAGACATCTGCCACTTTGTCTGTCCTCAGAGAGGATAGGGCAACTGCCTCTGGGTACCAGGTGTCATAATCCACCACAGTCAGGTTGAATCTCTTCCCTGAGGAGCTGGGTGTATTTAAAGGCCCCACAATATCCATTCCCACCCTCTGGAATGGCTCCTCCACTATGAGCAATGTGATCAGGGCGGCTTGGGTTTTCTTGCACGCCTCCCTATTTCTTGGCACTGGTGACAAGACCTGCAATACTTCTTCACCTGCTGGGTGAAGTTAGGCCAGTAGAAATTCTGGGCCAATCGCTGCATAGTGCACATGATTCCCAGATGACCAGACAAGGGTATATCATGTGCAATTTTGAGCAACTGCTCACGATACCCCTGGGGAAACATGTTGCCTGCCTTTCACCCCTCCCTCTGTCTGCACAGCCTGAGTATACATAGTCCATTTTCCCAATAAACCTTATGTCTGCTGTCACCTCCTGTGCTCCATCAGAGTCTGCTCAAGCTCTCAGCTTCTCTAGACTAGAGTCACTTCTCTGAATAGCTGCAAACCCCACACACAGTCCCAAGGCATGGACAGGTCCCCTTCAGTCGCTAAACTAGGGTCCCTAGCACTAGTGTTAGGGCACTCAGGATCACTGTCATTCCTAACCCTCTAATAACAGGGTCACCCATCCCTCTTGGAGTAACCCTCCATAGCAGTGTGGTTAACTGTTGCTGGGGAAATTTCTACCCTCTTTTCATTAGTCTCCATATCAGGAGACTTCTCCAGTTCTCCAGTAGCTTCTCCAGTTCGTGTTGCCTCTGGCACTCTCGCTCATCTTGGTCTGCCTCTCACTGCTCATGGTCCCTCTTCTCCTCTGTGGCTCACTGGCGCTCATGCTCTTCATGGTCAGCCTCTTGCTGTTCACGCTCTCTCTTCTCCTGGAACTCCAGCTCCATTCTGCACAACTCAATCTGCAGCCTGAGTACTTCTGGCTCCAGAATGCTGGTGACCTTCCCCTGCTGCTGTGGCTCTTCACTGGCATGGGCCCTGATGCATCCTCATTGGATCTGGACACTGCACTGGCCACTAGCCCTTCCATGCTCAAGGTTTGGTCCTTTACAGTCACAGTCTGTGATTTGATGCTCTGGGTATCTGCTGTCATCAGGGCATCCATGAGGTTCTGCTTGGTGGCTCTCACCTCATACAGGACTCCTCTGTCCTTGCACAACTGCCTCAAGTAGTCTACAGTGTGCCCGCTGTAGTTGGAAGCCATCTTCTTCCCTAACTATGGCTACTCTAACTTGTACTTTAGAAAAAAAATAAAACAGGTAGGAACTTGACTGTAAGCCAAATTAGATAGTTTTGTTTCCTTTTTAAAAAATAAATCACTGCCTTTTTTTGCAAGTGAGCTGTATAGTATTAAGCTGATACACTGAACAATATAAAGCTTGTGTTATGAAAATTATCAGCACCACTGCCAACCAGTCTGTCACAATTCCACTCAGCAGGTCAGGCCCTCTGCTCCCACAGTGCCAACCTCCGAGCACAGTATTGTGAACAGGTAACAGAACAGGGTAACCCTCCTGTCTGTTTGTGGGTCCGAATCACCTTTGGTCTCAAGTTCTGGGGATTCAGACTCTGAACCTATGCTAGCGTACCCAAATGTACAGCTCCGATAATTCTGCTATTCAGGGAATGCCAGATATCTTTCACCTAAGGGCACCTAACCAGGTATCCAAATGAACCCTTAAAACTCTATGAAAAGACCTTAGGTATTCTTACCTTTTCCAGTTCAGTAACACCATTAAGCTTATGAACAGTTGTCAACTTTAACCATCTATACTTCACATGCAAAAGAAAGAACTTCGAAGGCACACTAGACAGTCTCTTTAAAATAAGAGGTTTACTTAGAAAATGGATAAAAATATGTAAAATGTAAACACAGAACAATATATCACAAAGCATACAATCACTTAAAAGAAAACAAGGACAAAGTACAGACATGAACTCCTACCACAATACAATTAGACTTTCCTATCTAATGTATATCCTTCTTACAGTGCTTATAGTAGATGTTGTTTCTAAGAGTGCACCAAGAAAAGTTTTTAAATGATTAGCTACAGAATGGTTTAAACTGACTCTGAAAAACACCTCTTCCATGATGTCACCCAGCTCCTCCCTGTTAAATACAAAAAAAAAAAAATACACAGGATGTCCTATCGGGGGTATATTAAATAAGGTGACATCAGTAAAAACTCATTTCCTAATATGACTCTTTGATTTCTGAGCAGTTCCTGTTCCCAGCCCATATCCAAAGACCCTTACAACTCTGCAGTTTTCTCACCTAGATGTCATATAGCTTCTTAACACCAGATGATACTAACTGTTTTTCCTCTCAGACGTCATAAAATGTATATTTTAAGTTCCCAGCTTCAAAGAAGCACAGCGCATCAACAAGGCCATAAAATGCAACTTCTTGGAAGGTAATCACATTACAGAGCTTTGCTGTTTAACATATATCCTGTCATTTTAACTGAAACCTGGGGGGCCTGTGAGACAGGTCACATACCATATTCTATATTACAAATTATACAGCAATCATAACCAGCTGGCCAAGTGTCACACTACCCTGTGCCGGATTCTGATTAATAATACAGGCAACAGCTTCTCTGTTACCTAAGCCATTCCCCATAATTACATTGGAGGGAGGCTTGGTGTCAATCCCACTCCGCTACTTCTTCTGACAACCCTCCCAGATCAGAAATACCTGAGACATTGGCACTGAGCCACAGGTCCTGTCACTTATTAAATTCTGGGAACTGACCTCTCAGTTACCAAACCCTGCTTAACCATAGAAGTGGAAGTGTTCCTTAAGACTTATGTATTTTACTCCTAATGAATACAAGGTGGATGTGAGCAGAGGAGTTAGTGGGGACTGCATTTTCTGTGCCAGCCACTAGCTGTTGCTCACTCAAAGAGTTATTTTCTCTCACCACTCTTCCTCTTTTTGTTCTTTATGAGGTTGTGTGATACATGCCCATGTTTCTGGCATATGTAACAACTCTGCTCTGAACTCTAGTTTTGGGCGTATTAATTTCTTTTGCCTCAGATTCAGGCTAAGGCTGGTTTACTTCACACTGCTCACCCTGGGTATAGCTTTTACATCTCCTGCTGATCCTTCCTCAGTGTGTTTGTGCTGGATGTGTGACCTGCTGTAAACAAACTGATCAACCCTCTCAGCTGCTTCCTGTATGGTTCCAAGAGTCCTGTCCTGCAGCCACACATGCAATTCCTCTGGCACAGTCCAGGTAATTTCTTAAAGTAAAAACAGTTCTTTAATTTCATTACAAGTAACTGTCTTATTACCCTGTAGCCATCACTATAAAGTATTGCAAAATAAAACACATGCTTCAGACTAGTTAGTCCCAGGTTGTTTCTATAACTCCTTACATCGAGTCTGTATGCTCTTGGGAGCTGATTCAAAAAAATTTCTATTAAACATTTTTCACTTTCAGATAGTGCATACAATCAGCATAGGCCATGAGTAATAGTATGAGACAAGTTGCCCAAGAAGCCATATCTGATTTAAACTGTCCACTTAATCTTTCAGAAGATCTCAGAAAAAAAGTCTAGGTCATCCCACCATGGTAATGTGGAAACATTTTAGAATGTATGTTTCCTTCATGTGGGGGTGAGTTGCTCTCCCATGCCAGTACTTGCATGTGCTGACTATGCTTTCTGTCACAGTTTTTCCATCTCTTGCTCATATTCATGTTTTCTCTCTCTCACCCCAGTCGCTAATTGCTCTCGCTACTCTTACATCAGGATCTGGTGTTGGTGCTAATTCTTTTACTCTTACTCCGGGCTAATGATGCTGTTTCACTTGTTCTTTTGCCTGGCTCACTTTCTCTCACCTTTCTGCCTCTAGATTTTTCTTTTTTGGGTCTGTCTCCACCATTGCCTTTTGTAGCTCTGCATCTGACTTTGCCTTTATCAGGATGATCTCTAGTCTCTGACTCACTGCTTGATCTGAGCTGCAGCAGGCCTAGTGTGGGTCTCTGGCTCATCAGTACTCTCTTTGACCATAGTCTCATGACTCTGGCCAGCCTCCTCTGCCTACTGACTATTATTCTGCGATTTCTCTTGAATGGGCGATGGGGATTATGGCTGGTGTGCCACTGGATATTGGCTTCCAGTGGTCATATTACATTAACATTACCATACCACCATAATACTGTACTGAAGCTCCCTATGGAACTACTGATCTTCCAAGAATTAATTTTCACCACTGAATCCCACTTATAGGTCTCGGCCAGAGGCACTAGGACCCTGCAGGTTCAAAGCTTTGTCCAGGGGGCTGGCAGTGGCTACTGTGCATGGTACCTGTTCACCCCGCATGGTGACAAATGCTAGCCAGTAACCATTACCAGCTCTGTCACCAGTCTCAGTTCTGTTCTTCCTAACCATTAGAACACACCTTGAAGTGCTCCTCAGTTTGTCTCATTGCCACAAATTCTTTGCCATGACACCATAGTTTTTGGGGTTTTTATCATTATTGCTGTGCCACATTTGGTTTTTATTTCTTTCCACATGAAGCTATAAGCCAAGCCAAAAAAGAAAGTCCTGAAACCGCCCTTCAAGCGTCAGTGACCCTGTGGGCACAAAATGGCTATTATTGGCAGGCATCAGACCCATTCGGTCTGCCTTGGACTGGAACAGGACATGGATACCTGTGATGCCTGTTTCTCCATGGACCATCGTACATTGAAGAAAGAGCCAAGAAAGCAGTGTCACTTGAGCTCTTCACAATCAATGACAAACAGCAAAGATGATGATGATTATCTCCAAGTTTAAAGATTTATTGCTGTCTAATAAATGGAAGGACTAACAGCAAGGTACTCCTTCCTGACCACCAAGTGCTTCGACTTCTCATGAATCTTCCTCAGGATACCCCATGATGTCATTGATTGAGAAGGGCTTGAGTGACAATGCATTCCTGGCTCTTTGTTTCTAACTCCACTTGGCTGGCAGCTTGTAGCATTGCAAACCAGTACAACTCTGCTGATCGCAGTTTTACCTTTAGGACTCAGTACATTGAAGAACCACCCAATCCCCATCTTCAGAGGCAGGTGTCACATGTATGCATCCATGGTATGGTCTTTAGGTTTTTCCCAGGCCTCTTCCCAGGACCTCTCGTTCTGTTGAAGTACAGAGCTCAATTCGACCTCACCTGCTGAGGCATCAAAGATGCTTGTGGTAGGGTCTGGTGAATAGCTGGTTCCTTCTGGGAGGCCTGCTGAGAACCCTCCACAGTTGCCCCCCTCCCACCATTTCAGAGCACTGAGTTGCTAGGTCCACACACACTACTGAGTTGCTGTCCTACCCCCTGGAGTTACGGTGCATCTCTATGTGCATGGTAGTCGTTGCATTGAGGATGCTGACTGTGTGACATGAGCAACTGTTGCGGCACCAGCAGACAACAGTAATCATGGATTAGCTGTACTGAGTTCAGATATAGTAAATTTTACCTGTGTTTACTGGAGCTGAGGCTGAAAGGCTATGTAGGAGAATGTATTACACATGCAAGTTGACTTCCTGACCAGGCATATGTGTGACAAACATGGCAGCTAGATGTTTTCATTCTGAGGACTCATCTGGTGCATTGATTGTTTAGCTGTAGTGTACTAAGCAGTGCCGGATTAACAATGGCTCCAATGGCTCCATGGAGCCAGGTCCACATTCAGAAGGGGGCTCACTGGCCCGGGGCAGCCACTGCCTGCATGCCTTGTGGAAGTTGTGGATTGTTCTTTGGTGTGGCATTATTTATTTTTTTGCACAACAAGTGCCCTGCCTGCCCTCGTGTGCACTCACATTGTGGCCGAGTCATCAGTGACATCATGTGACATGAAGGAGCACAGCATGCGAGTTGGGTGACACACACTTTCCTGCTGCCGCAGAGAGGCTACAGCTTGGTCGATGATGAGGCGAGCGCTTGCTTGGCAGCATCAAGAAGAATTTTGGTCTCTTTGGTCTCAGTGGGATGCTTGGTGGGTCTTGCTGCAAGCAAGCACAGGACCGTTCATGCTGCATTTGGGAGTCAGGACAGTTCAATTCCAGGAGCAGGAGGAGAGGATTCAAGTAGGAGATCTTAACTGGTGGGCTCACTGCACTGGTGGTAAGTGCCAGGCCACAGGTTTTGGTCAGACAACCGGGTAAGTAAGTTATCTCAGTTGCTCCCTATCCACACTTATAGGTTGCGTTTATTTACTTGAATCTTAACATGTTGTTCTGCACTGTGCACACATTTGAGCAGCTGCCTACCACCTTGAATGTACAAGCTGATTCAGTACAGCAGACATTCTGCTGAACTGAATCAGGTTGCATGTCTGAGCAGGCAGGTGGCTGCTCAAATGTACACACAGCAGTCAGTGCATGGTGCCTGTGTGTGAATGTGTGAGGGGCCTAACTGGCACCTGACTCTCACTGATGATTGCCCCATGCCTCCCCTCTGCCCTGTTGAAATCTGAAATGGTGCCCACCCCTGGTTGTCACAGCTGTGAGCATTTTGGTTTCATCTGTGTAATGCTGATCCGAGCTAGGTAGGTCATCTGAACACGGCCCCCCTTCCCCCCCTTGAAAATGGGGACCCACAAAACTTTTTGGCACTGGGCCCATGAAAGGTTAATCTGGATCTGGTCCTGATACTAAGACTGTTGCAGGGTACAATACCTCAATTTGGTAACAAACTGTGCCAGTCGCTGGGAATAATGACTGACCATGTGATGGCTTTCAACCAGTTAAGAGATTTTTTCCTACCCATTATATAAGTGTTGGTTCTGCTTTTCATCCTGTGTCTGTGATGGCAACTTTGTCACTTTGCTTGGTCACAACTATACTTTAATGTTTTGCATTTGTCAGTTATAAGGTCTGTGAAAATGTGAGTGCATATAATTCTGCAGTACAAGAGCAATCCAAAAAATATTTTTAGAGGGAATATTGAGATTAGTAAAGCTGAAACTGCAAAGGATTCTGGGGAAAGACAGTAAAGGCAGGTCCATTTCCTGATTTAGATGGTTATTTTAATTTGAGATATGAATGACCAAGTATAGTAGCAGCAGGGGAAGAAAGCACACCTTCTCACCCCAGGAGTCCTTTAGCATCAATGACATTGTGCAAATAGCTGGCCAGCTATCTGCACAGTGTTATTGATGCTAAAGAACCCCGTGAAAGAAAGAACATTACTACGGTGAGTCATTTTATGTTGGCTGGCGTGCACACCAGCCAACATATTGCATTAGTAGCAGATTTGGAGGCGCAGTCACTGTTGGGCGAATACAAGGCAGGCATCAGTAGGTGCGTCCCTCATTCCCCAATAAACCAGCATGCAGGTGCCACACCAGGAATACATAATGTTAAGAGTACATCTAAGAAAAGGTCCACCACAATGAGACCCAAGCTCGCCATGCAGTGGCACCAAAACATGCCCTCCCTATGTGCCTTTCCTGGTGAAGCCCTTCAGTTAACATGACGGCGCTGACTGCCGCCACGTGGAGAGCCGACTTCAGGAGTGCCCAATCCCCCCTGTCAGCATGCCCTAACCCACGTTATTTGCTGTTGGAGGGAGCCCACTCCCCGTCGGCATAATGCACCCCCCCATTTCAAGCATGTGCCAAGGGGGTGCCCAATCCCCCTCTGCATCATGTCTCCCCTTCCCAGAATAATTTGCTGATGGAGAAGCCCACACCCCGTCAGCATAATGTCCCCCCCATTTGTTGTATGCCAGCTGGGCTGCCCAATCCCCCATTGGCTACAGCATCCCCCAAAATAAAACACTCAGGTGGCATGCTGGGAGGCCACCCAAGCATGCCAAATGCCCCTGTAAAAGGAAAAACGTCCCTCAATGTTTGTTTTTTTTTAACCTGCGAAGCAGAAAATGGTCCCTCGTCGACTCCAGTGGCCCTCCTCCCAATCTGTGCCTAACCTCTATGCATCCTGCCTCCCCACACCCCCCTCACACCATACTTACCTCCGGAGCATGGCACGACGATCTTCGGTGGGAGGACCGGAAACGCATCTGCACTCTTCAAAGCCCACTGTGAACTGAAGAAATGCCGATAAGCTGTATAATTGCAGAAATAGGATTTTTTCAACTTTGGTGCATATTGCAGGCATTTTGGGGAATTTTGGCACCAAATTTTCAACATGTGGTTATTGGGACCCCTCCTCATGAATTCAGTCACTGTCATGGTGTTATTCGGTCCTGAAAGGTGATTTTGTAATCACTGTGTGGAATCACCTTTCGTGACTGAGTAATGAAATGACAGTGCCACTATTCATGAGGGGGATGTCAAAAAACCTATTTTGCAAATTTGGTGAAAAAAATCCAAAACATGGCTGTTTCACGAGCGTGCGTTGTGCAGTTTCCATGCATGCTCGTAACTTTGTGAATTTGTAATATTTTCACCAGATTTTCAAAATTGGCATTTTCCCATATCTCCTTATGAACAGTACAGCTGTCATTTTACACATCCTGGCTGAAATGTGTTTTCGCATGTCTGGTGCAGAATAGTGTGGTCACTGTGCGAAATCAGTTTTTGGAACAGTTTGAGAAAATGACAGTGACACTGTTCATGAATGGAGGTCCTAAAATGCCTACATTGAAAATTTGGTGATGAACGTCCATAAAATGCCTGTGTTACAAGCATGTGTTGCGCAGTTTCCACGCAGCCTTGTAGCTTCGCAAATTTGCAATATTTTCATGCCAGATTTTCAACACTGGCAATTTTTCACACCTCCTTATGAACAGTACAGCTGTTATTTTTCACAACCTGCCCAAAATGTGTTTCTGCACCTGTGTCGCACAATGGCGTGGTCACTGTGGGAAATCAACTTTTGGGACAGATTAACAAAATCGCAGTGCCACTGTTCATGAGGGGAGGTCCCAAAATGCCTATGTTGAAAATGTGGCTACAAAAATTCCCCAAAATAATTGGATTATGGAAGTATGTTGCACAGTTTCTATGCATGCTCATGACTTCACCAAGAGACTGGCAGGCTTCAGGGGTGTGACTTGGGATCATTGGCTGTAATGCTCATGCCATTCCACCTCCACCCCCACCCTGCAGCCAGTGATAGGCATTGAGGTGTGCCTTGGTGTGTTCGGCCCTAAAGTTCACCCCATTCTCCTATACTGCACCCATCTCAGTGTATTTCCTTATGGAATGGGGTAAGTATAAGGCCCAAAGACCCCAACGTACACGACAACACTTGTCAATGTCTACAGGGTAGGGTGAGGTAAAATTCCATGAGTGTTGTAGCTGATGACCCAAAGGCACACCCAATGCCTGTCAGTCTTTGCTGGGTGGGGGTGGGGTTGGCTTCAGTTCAATACTTCACTGACGTTTCTATTATGCATCTCTAACTCCTGCACTACCAATGCCAATGCCAGTGAGACAACATTCGGCATCTACAAATGCTTGTTTTTGTCATTCTGAAGTCACTTTATTTTTAATAGAATTCAAGAAGACCATTTGTAAATCTCACTGTAAATTGGAACACAGCCGAAGAAATAAACATTACCTTCCTAAACTTAGCATCTGTACTACAAAGGATTCTGTGATGGAAGGGTGAACTCAGGTCATGCATCAAACAGGCAGTAGTTGCTCATAAATTTAAAGGGACCAAGACAAGGACATTTCGCTCAGGTAATTTATTTAAACTGTTCCCTGTTTCTATAGTACTTCAAACTAAACTACAGACACAATGGAAATCATAGTTTGGAAATTAAAATGTATTCTCTTTTAGGGTTAGCATGAGCAGAGATCAAAAGTGCATCACAACATGTCCCAAAAGAAATGCAGCATGCTACATACTTGTTATGGGCTCCTATACACTATTCTATATACGGTATACAGCTGCCTTCAGTATGGATCACAAGTTAACCATTCTAAGTCTGAAGTGCAGAAACACAAGACCTACATAAAATAATCTGAGCCATTTACAACATTAAAAATACTGCAGGACTTCCTGTGCTTTGTTGTTCATGCAAATGCACTAGACACACAAGTTACTTTGCTCACTACAAAAGATGTTCCTTATAACAAAAGGCAGAATGTGTAAGTATTAACATTTTCTTGCTTGTTTCCTCTGAAGTGATGTGCTTTTAGTAAAAGGTTTATGTCACAGTAAATGCTATCTGAGAGTGCTTTCTGAATATCTTACTGATGTCCTGAGGCGGTAATGTTTTATGCAAGCTGAAATTTTGTCTGATGGTCAAGCCACCAGAAGGCTCAATAAAAGCCAGTCCCCTCTTACCCTGGTTTTACTTAAGAGATTGCTTTCCTGAGTCCTGCATATAAACCTTTAATGAGTGACCCTGTTTGCATAACTTCTTTCTGGTTTGCAAAGGCTTGATGATAAAGAGATTGGAGTAACAGTGGAAGGAGACAGATGAGGGCTACCGTACCAATCAGGGTGCTGAAGCACGAGCAGACTTGATAGACCAGTAGGCCTACTCTGCTGGCATCTAGTATGTTAGATTCTACTAGTTTTTACCTTCTCTCTTTCCTTCCTTCCTCTTCCAGTGTGCCTGGGACAGGACTGAGGTTGAAAAGTGTGTTTCTGACTTCCTTAGATTCATCCTCTTTGTATTTTTAATTTTCTCAATTTTTTTTTCTGAAACTTTATTATATATATATATATATAGAGAGAGAGAGTATGTAAGCACAATCATTAAGTACATACAGAGTTACATACTGGCATACAGAGTTACATCACTGAGCAGTGTACTTTTCTAGAAATAGGTCTGGTGGGTTTCAGTTAAACAGGATATACGTCTTGTGGTCTGCTTGTCATTTACAGCTGGGCAGGATGTTACATGCCCAGCTGCCAGAAGTCGTGTCCCTGAACAAATGGTGTCTTTTTATCACAAGTGTGGTACCTACTGCATCATGACATTGACAGAGGGCAACAAATCAAACATCAGCCAAGTAACATAATTCATAGCTGTCAGAGGTGTGGAACAATAACTGTCTTCAGTAACTGAACCTTGTTTCTTGTTATTGCTACAGGTGGGCCTAGCTTAGACCCTGTGGGTTCTCTATATCTTATGGGATGATAATGACATAAATTAGCAAGTGACCCCTGAGGTATCCTAACTCAGAGTAGGCTGTGTCTTTATAAGAGCTGTTCAAGAGTGAGCATTCCCTCTGCTCTTTCTCTATAATCAAAGAAGGGGAGCCATCTAGTGTTAAATTGTTCCTTTCTGAATTTGAGGAGGGTCATGATGGCCTCTATCTCCTTTATTTGGTTGAGAACATTAATTGTCTTCTCCGGTTCAAGAGGGTACGTGGTAAGTCATTTCCTTGTGATGGCTTTCAATGCTGCCATGTGTAAAATAAGAAATAGGTATTTTTTGTCCCCTATATTTGCACCTTTGAGGGGAAGTCTCAGTACCAGATGCTGAAAGTCAAGGGGAGATGAAAAATCTAATATCTCTTGTATTAGTTGTTGGATATTACCCCCGTACTGGTTCAATTTAGGGCATCTCCCAAAAAATATGATAGTGAGAGCCCATTTCACTACATTGCCTCCAACACAAGTCCCTGTTGGTGTTTGAAAAATGCTTAGAGATAGTGGGGGTGAGGAAACATCCCTCCATTTAAATCCCATCCACAAAGATGCTACCATGGTCTTATGAATTCTGGACCACACCCTGTGCTATTGTTTAGGTGGGAATTAGAAGTTGCCATCCTGTTCCCACTTGGATTGCGTTGTATTCACCACAGACAACCCACTTCTTACATCATCAGGTAGTAGGGGAATCTGGTATAATTTAGGGCTTTTATGGTCAGCTTCCCACACTTGTACCAGTAACTGTGGGAGACGGGTTCACAGAGTCATGTTAATTTCTGCTTTACTCAGGAAATCTCTGAGCTGCATGAACTGAACATATCTACCCTGTGTACCAACAATTCCCTTGTGAGACTGAAAGTCTTTGAAGGTTGTCCCATCCACTGGGCAATCAAAGTGTAGCTTCTCCCACCTCAAGTTTTATATGTCACTTCTAGGGCTGCTGGAATAAACCCAGAATGTATTCTACAGGAATTTCAATGTGCCTATGCAACTGGTTTCGTGCTTATGTACCATAAATAATCTTTGGCTGTTCACCTTTCTATCTGTGGGATATACCAGCCTGTAAGGATACAAATACAAGGAACCCTAGAGGAGGGTTCCACCCCTTGAGGTGCCATGGGAGTGATTCCCTTGGCTAAAGGTACCTTAGGAAGAAGCTCATGGAAAAAAGAGGTGTGCCACTGGAGGAGAAGGAGGGGTGGATGGAGGGGCAAGGAAAAAATGCTTGTGTGTGGAGTGAGGAGAGCAGCCCTTGAATAGACCAAAAAGGGTGTGTGGCCAGTTGCATCTCCACCTTGAACCACAGGCTATGGCCTTCCAATTCAATGTGCTTGTGCAACTGGTTTCATGCTTGCGTAACATAGATATTCTTGGGCTGTTCACCCCACTTTCCATGGCATATACCACCTTGTAGGGGTATGAAGCCAAGGAATCCTAGGGGAGGGTGCCACCCCTTGAGGTGCCGCGGGAGTGATTCCCTGGCTAAAGGTACCTTAGGAAGAAGCCCAAAAAGAGTGTCAAGCAAAACATATAAGGTAGTGAAAATGTATCTGGGTCGAGGACCTGTACATAGGTCGGTTGGTAGTATGGGTTCAGTTGGTAGCATACATCAGGTGGTAGTATTGTTTGATTAGAGTAGGCAGGAAACAACAGATGAACAGTGACTCACTTGGAGGTCTGACAGTAAGGCATGGAGGCCTGGCTTCCTAAGGTGAGAGAGAACAGCCAAAGGGGAAGACAAGACACTTACAGGATGGCTACCCACTCCATCCAACAGCAGAAACCTACCAAAGTGACCTAGGGATTGTTGCCTAAGGCTAACTAAGTATTATGACCTGTGGCATGGAGAAGAGAAAAAACCTTTGAGGAGGAAATCTTGGGAATCCAAGGCCTAAGTCACCTTCCCTCCAGGCTTGGGATGTTTTGATAAGTGAGAGCTCAGCTGCTGCAATTTGAAAACTCAGTCAAGGGGGGGGGGGGGTGGAAAAAAATTCCAATTTGGAGGAAGGCTCTCACACTATCCCTCTAATGGAAACAACGAGAAGGGTTGCGAGCGAACTCTGCAACACAGCTCCTCCAAGCAAGGAAGAGGAGAGTGACTACTGCTAAGGCGCTCAGCTGGCTTATTGATCTAAAAACAAAGCAAGTGAACCAGAGGCAGTCATGGGGAGAATAGCGTAGAAGGTGCCTTAGGCAGCTGGTGCTGCAGCTAAAGGATAGCAATATATTCTCCCTTCACCACTTAGTCAAAATTCGATATCAAGAGGCACTGCTGTGCATCCACCTTCAGACCTAGTGGCTAAAGCTCCACCTGGAGTGAGGGCATTCTCACTATGGACCAAGAAGGAAGGACCCCACACCAGGCATCACACGCTCAGGATGCGGACTAGGGTGCAGAGTGACACTGTCGGCTGTGAGCGAGCTCGAGCCAACTTGATGGGCATGGTCAGCTAATCTCATGTAGAAATGGAGCAGGCCACACAGGCACTGGAGAGAATATCAGCTACTAAGAGCAAAAGAAACACAGTAGGTATGGTACAGGCAGCACTATGTAGCATAGTAAGCATGTGAAACAGTGGACACGCTGAGTGTTGGAGACCATACCTAGGTTAGGCAGGTTTTAAAGCAAGGTTCAGCGCAAGGGAACCTGGGCCCTTAGCAGTGTGAAGCTAGCCAACCAGTCCATCAATGAGTGCCAATAAAGGTGGCAAAGACTCAGAGGAGTTTAGCAGCAGAGGTAGTAGCCAAACATAAGGTAATTAGGTCACATGGGGCCACAGCTCATCAACAAAACCCCAAGTCCCCCGCCATGGGAAAAACAAGGAGGCAAAGGAGAAGGACTGTGACCCACATGCAGATTTTAAAACTAGTTTACAGAAACAGCAGTAGCCAGGCTGACCTCCAGAGTATAATAAAGCAGGTGCAAAAGTAACTGAGCAGCATCCAGCAGCAATTAACAATAGCTTGTAGGGGCAGCAATCTGAATGAACATAGGCCTGTAGAGAAAGGCAATGCACTGAAAACAGCAGCAATATTTGCTTGGTGTAATATTTTGTATATGTGCAATAATTACTGTTATTTATGTAATTTTCTGTGTCTGTATAACTGAATTGTCCATAATATGTAATGTTCACCCGGGGTGCCCCTGAAAAAGGGACCTCCGAGGCCCAGTGGGCCTACCCGGTTACCAAAATAAATTAATAAATAAATACAGAAAACAGGATTGAGGTCCATGGACTAGGTTGCTTAGGTTATTGTGAAGCAGTAAAGGAGCAGTAGTTAGCTAGGCAGCAAAGCTATGAACCAGGTGTGATCAGTGAAGGGTAGATAGCATACGAGAGCAGAAGCAAGGAAGTAGGTTCTGAGCTGAAACACACAGATAACAACTGAAGTTGCACTTGAGGTTTTGCTGAACTCTGGTGAGTAAATCAGAGCCAAAATAACACAAGCCCAGGAGTAGCACAATACAAAGGCAGCAGGATGCTAGAAAGCAAAAAGCTCCAAAAGAAAAAGCAAATGAAAACAGAAACACAGGACAGGAACAAGCAACACAAAGAAGCACAGCAGCCAGAGGCAAGCAATACTAACCAAAGCAGAAGAACATAAAACAGCTGTCCAACAGAAACTGAACAGAGCAGTTTGCTAAAAGCACAGCAAGGCGGGGAGGGATGCAACCCCAGGGAGAAGCAGACTGACAGAGCCTCTGGCTGGCAAGAAAAAAATGCTTGTGTGTGGAGTGAGGAGAGCAGCTCTTAAATAGGCCAAAAGGGGTGTGTGACCAGTTGCACGCCCCCTTGAACTATAGGCTATAGCCTTCCAAAAGGCAACATGTCAGTGCTGGGGTTTTCAGTGTGGATTTTATATGGCATCATACCCTTAATGTAACAGGAAGCCAAGGGTTAGACACTGTTTTAAGATAGCTGGGAGTGGACGTCCATGGCACATATTTAATGGGGTATGCCCAGTGCTGAGGTTTTCCATCTCTACTCATCCTGGTTTGTCATTTTGTCACTGAAATTCAATTAGTAGTGGTATCTGGGCTGCATAATAATAGAGTTTAAAGTCTGGTATTCCCCATGTCTCTCTCTTTTCTCCTGGTGAGTAGTTCCACCTGATCCTTGCTTTTTCCCATTCCAGATAAACAGTGTCACTTACTGTATTAACGTTATTTCTATCTTAGACATGTTCACCTTGTCGATGACCACGCTACAGTATAGCCTAGAGGTTAGAGTACTGAGCTATGAACCAGCTTGGTACATCCAGCAGACCAGACCTGGGTTTGATTCTCACAACCTCCACTTGCATACTGTGTGACTCTGAGCAAGTCACTTAACCACCCAGTGCTCCCAGGTCGCCCTGAAAACAGGCATTTCTGCCTAGTGGGCCTTACCTGGTTACCAAAGACTAAAATAAAATAAAATACTTTGAAGTTGAACATGTATCCATACTGATCCAGCAGTCTTAGGAAAGGTGGCATTGAGTGTAGCTGGTCCCTCATATACACTAAAGTATAGTCCATGTATAATGATGCACAGTGTTTTCTCAGATATGTTTAAACAACTTTTATAGCTAACTTTGTAATTAATGACTCGCCATTAAAGATGGCCACCACTTGCAACTTTTAGAAATCTCTTCCATTGAGGTTAATGTTGAATGTACATACTATTTTATTTATTCAGTCTCAGATTACAATACATTTGAGCACATAACAGCTTTTACAAAGGTTCCACGTCAGTGGGAAGGGTGACAGACATACGAAGGATGGTATTACATAAAATTTTCACAAGAAAATATTTAAAATGACATTAACATTGCAACTAAAATTAAAACTATGAATCAGTAGGAAATAGAAAATAATCTAATAAAAGGAGGCAGCCCAAGGTGCTTTGTCAACTAGGTATAGGTAGTTTTGGGTGAACAAAAGTTCAGGTAAGTGAAGATAAACAGTGGAACGAAGGTGGAGGGTGAGAGGGGTGAGGTGAAAGAAGGATCGGGGAGGGAAGCAGGAAATAGGGCAGAGCGGTTAGGGTGAAAATGGTCATTCGCAGAGAAAGAGGGAGAAGTAGGTACACTAAGATGTGTCAGTAGTGCTGAGGTAGTGCCATGTCAGTTGAAACAGTCACAAGAACTGTTAGCTGTAAGATGCTGACGAAGAGTGCCTTTAAATGGTTCCAATTTTGGTAAGGAAGAGATATCTCTGGGCAGCGCATTAAACCATAGTGGTGCTCTGTATGCAAACAGTTGTTGCCCTTGTGTAGTCCAGCATCTTGGGACAGAGAAGAGTTGGTTGACTGAGCTATGCGTGTGCTGGGAGCTGCAAGAGGGGTTGAGTAAGTTTGTAACACCAGGAAGCAGGAGCCCGAGAAGTGCCTTTTTAGTTAGCAAGAAAGTTTGATAGTGAATCCTCCCATTTAGCTGAAGCCAACTTGTTTGTGATACAGTTCACACATGTGGGTGAGGCGTGTTGCTCAGTAAGAAGTCGGCATGCTTTATTGAGTGCCACTGATATTCTGTGGAGGGTAGTGGTGGAAGCAGAGCCATAAATAACCAGACCATAGTCAACAATGGATACTATGGAGCTATAGATAGTTAGTCTAAGGGCTTCAGGCGTTAGATTGTGTTTATGTCTATGGAGTAACCCTATCTTGATACTGGCAGACCTGGCAACATTCTCAACATGCTGGGCATATGATATGAGCTATCCATGGTTACCCCTAGATTCTTGAATATTGAATTTGTTCAAGCAGGATGCCAGATGAGTTCTTGATGGTTAGGGCACTGGATCTGTGTTCGCTGCAAGCACTGCTGAACAACATGACTTTTGTTTTTTTGTAGTTCAGAATCAGCTTGTCTTTCCTGAACTAGTCCTCCATCCTGAAAGCTGAGTTGAAGTTGGTGTTCCAGTGGTTCATGGTCAGTATTGCTAATGTATATGATCACATCATCCACATAGAGAGGATTTGCTGGTGACAGGAGTGAGGGAGATTGTTAAGAAAGATACTAAAGAGAAGTGGACCCAGTATAGAGCCCTGTGGTACTCCAGAGCAGGCATGTTAATGGTCAGAGGTGACATTAGCTATCTTCATCCGTTGGGAGAGGCCTACAAGATAGCTTTTGAACCAGGGCACAGTATCTGCCAAGATGCCAATGGAGGACAGTTGCTTGAGAAGTAGAGCGTGGTTCACTGTATCAGAGGCCTTTGTTAGGTCTATGAAGGCAGCACCCACCAATCTACCTTGATCCAGAGATTGGTGAATGAAACCAGTGAATTCTAGCAGTGCTGTGGTAGTGCTGTGTAAGCTTTCTGAATCCATGCTGCTGGGGCACTGGATCGAGTATTTTCTGTATACTCCACCAGCTGATCCTCAACTAAGCACTTGAGTGCCTTAGACAGAGGTGGAAGTATAGAGATAGGTCTATAGTTTGTTTGTATAGTATGGTCTCCACTTTTTTGAAATGGGGTAACAAGGGCTGACTTCCTGATTTGGGGGAATTGTGCCAGTCTCAGTAAGAGGTTTAGAATCTTTACTGTGGGCACCAGTATTTCTTCAATGGTAAGGGCAACTAATTTGAGGTCTAAGGAATCACTGCTATGCCTTGACTTCCCTAGTACTTTTACTAGGTATTTCCTGACCATATACAGCGGACCTCTTTGAAATAGAAAGGAGGTGATGCAGGGAGCGAATCATCTGCCTGCTGTTCAGTGTCTTCAATGGTGTTCTTGAAGAAGTCTGGTGGGAAGACACTGCCCAGGTCAGTGAATGCATTATTAAAAGCATTGGCTATGGTCAGTGGGTCAAGGGTGGGGGCTCCATTAATATTTAGTATGGTGGGTGCAACCTTAGCATTTTTACCTGTTACATCTTTCATATTGTTCCAAAAGTTCTTACTGTCACCCCAAGTGTTAGCAAGCTGTTCCCTATGGTACTTGCTTTTTTTGATGTGAATAGCCTGCGTGCACTTATTCTTGGCAGTTTTATATTCTTGTACATCTGGATGCTTGCCAGTAGCCTTTGCATGACACCAGAGGTGATCTCTGTGATTCATCTGACTAATGAGGTCAGCGGATTACCAGGGATTGATGGTGCCTTGGATTTTCATCCTTTTCAGGGGCATGGATATCGTAAGCTTCATTAAAGTGCTTGATGAAGTGGTCCAGAGCTATATTTATATCATTTGTGGCATCACGTAATGACCAGTCAATGCTATGGAGGTGTTGTTTCAGGGGTTCCAGGTGTCTCTGCTTTAGCACCCCACTGAAAATTGTTTTGGGGGAGGTTTATTGAATTTATTTGACCAGTTGCAGGTAACAGGGGAGTGGTCACAATGCATCAGGGAGAATATTCACGTTTGTGATACGATCTGAATGATTGGACAGTATCCAGTCGAGATAGGTACTCACACCCATCTTATAATTAGCCCTAGTAGGTGATGGAACGAGCTGGGTAAGGTTGAGTGTGGAGATTGCATCCTTAAAGGAACCTACTTCAGGGGAATGCCAGTTGACATTGGAGTCACCCAAAATTATCATCTCAGCATTATGGGGCAGGTTCCTAATGTACTCCATCAAGCTATGGAAGCCTGTGAATTGGTCCTAGATTCATACTGTGGATGTATTATGATACTGCTACCATGTTTCTGATGGTAAACAGCATAGCACTGTACCAGGATAGTTAATTTTTTCATGGTGAGCATGTCACAGGAGCGGGGATATTTTAAAACATTGAAATCCTGCATCTTCATTCAGGAATAAAATAAAAGAAAAGAAAAGAAAACTGGGTATACTGATGTTTTTGCCAAACTACTTGGTGACAAGCAAATACTTAACTGCCACCTTAATGAAATACAGTATTGACAATAGCTATTGTGCAGCAGTGCTACACTGCATTTAGTATCAGGCAAGCTGAGCACAGTGTACTGATTCTGATGGTGCATGCTGCTTCTCCCAACCTATGCAGTTGTGTAGTGTGGTGGTGGTGGTGGTGGCTTGAGTAACCAGTTTTTGCTAAATACTTCGGGGCTATAAAACTGTATTCACAATGATCAAGATATATACACGTGAGGGTACACTGTTAATTTTGAACAGAATATTTTTGAAAGGTAAAATACCTAAAAAAAGAGAATCTGTATGTGTGTGCAATTTCTAATCTGGGGATTTCATTGCAATTAAAAACTGAGGCCTCCATATTTAGGACCAGACGATAGTTAGTGCTGTGCAGCCAGTAGTGCTGTGTGGCAAATAGCACACTGCTGGCTCTGAGCAATATTCAGACAGCGTGCTCTGAAAGAGTGCACTGCCTGAATATGGGGTTGTGCCAGTGCGGTGCAGAGTGACTATGCACTGTGCTGACATGACCCAAGGCAGATTCTGCCCACAGGGGAGCCCACTGGAGATAGTGCTGTCCAAAACAAGCTATCCCCCAGGCTCCTGTGTGCTGTACTCAGCCCTAGTATGCTAATGAGCCCATTGGGAATGCAAGCATAGGGGCTATTTGCAAGCACATTATGGACTCATTAGCATGCCATGCAATGCTACGGCTCCTATCCATAGTGCACAGCCCTGATGTCTAGTGGTCCCCCTTCCCCCCATCACCCATGTTGCAGTATAATACCCTTTACCCTGGTGGTCTAGTGGTCTCACTCCCCTCAGTTGTCATACTCTACACTAATATCCTTGACCCTGGTAGTTTTGTGGTCCCCCCTCCTGCCAATTACCTATGTTGTAATAAATGGTTAGGCTCAAAGGACACCTATAGACAGAGTCTCATGTCACAGTCAGTGTTGAGTCACCTACTCTTCAACATCTTTACTAAACATGTGGGACGAGGTATGTGTACTTCTTGTTGGTTTCAAAAGTTTGCAGATGATTCCAAATTAGGATTCACTGTAGACAATGTGTCAAATTTCTACACCCTTCAATGTGATCTTAATAAGATTGTCGAATGGTCTAGTCTAATAAATGGGGAATGTTACTAAATGTAAAGTAATTCATATGGGGTGCAAAAATAAAGGCTATGAGTATTATATCAATGGGCAACAAATTACAGAACCAACAGATGAGAGGGACCTAAGGGTTGTTGTTTCAGACAGATTTACATAATCAAAACAATGTTCTGTAATAAATAAAAAGGCAAGACAACTGATTGTATAAGGAGGCATTTTGTCTCAAGTAACCCACATGTAGATGATGCTTCTCAGTTCTGGTCTCTGTATCTAAAAAAGCATATTAAATTAACTGAAGGTATCCAAAGAAGGGCTAGGAAAATTATTAAAAGTCTGGACAACAAAATCTATGAAGGGAGACTAGAAACTTTAAGGTTGACATCCCTGGAAGTACGTAGAGAGGGCCCTATGTGCTAGTGGGTCCATAACGAGCGACTAAGCAGTGTAAGTTATGTGTGCAACTATGTGGATTGGAAAAGTGCAGCCCTCCCTAGGCATCCACTATGATGTGGGAGGTAGCTATCAGGGTATGAACTAGCTGTGCACTGAGGGGGGGTGTGCTGCACAGAGCTGGGAATGCCCCGTGACCCCCCCATATGTGGCCACTCGCTGGCCAAGGTACTAATCCACTGTGCAAGGTATGGAGCATACTATGGTGTGGAACAGGTACTGTAGGTATGTCTGCTGCATCAGCCACCAAAGAGGGACAGCAGCCTCATACATGTGGCAGCATCTCATAGGTATTTATGGGCACAGCTGTGCATAATGTGCTTACAACATGGACACCGCATCCTGATGTCTGACACTCAGAGCCATAGCAACCCATCATTAGGACCAGTGATGGCCATGGAGATGCTTCCCTATGCTCTAGATAGGATCAGGCACTTGCCGTATGAGAACAAGGAATTATTTATTTATTTTAATTTTGGTAACTGGGTAGGTCCACTGAGACCATAACAGTCCATTTTTCAGGGGCTACTCAGAATAAATTACATAACAACACAATAAATCAATAAGTAGAACAATACTGTTTGAACATTTCAACAACATGGGACAGTGGATAACCCAGATAAGGACATTTGTGAGTTACAGTGGATAATTTTGACATTTAGAAGGACACTTGTGTACATTTGTAAAAATGGGACAAGAGGGGGATGTAGCACTACACAATGGAGTGTGGTGGCGTACTTTAGTCAAATAAGTCATGTTGGTTACCTCATGACTTAATCATGCCTCTGGGGATTGCCCAGTCTGCAAGGGAAGGTATGCATGGCGTACACCTGTTGCCCTCTAGGGAAGGCCCTGTTGTGCCTGCTGCTAATACCTGTGTTACTGTCATCACAGTCATTACAGGGATGTTTCACTGAAATCCTTCTGTGAACAGGGACACAGGAGCTGAGCATGCAGTGGACAAGGCAGTAGGCTGCTCTGGCATAGGCCATGCAACTGCCATATGGGCTGGAGCTCATCAGTGAGTACTATGCCAGTCGCTACCAGACCGCATGGTTTACCCTGAAAACCACTGCCATGAGTACAGTCCCATGCCTATGGTCTGGAACACCTTTAGGGGGATCCATGGGGGCATGCGGGGGATGCATGTGGCATGTGGCAGGGGCATGTCTGAAGATGCATGAAACATGATGGGGTGCATGGGGGCATGGGGGGGGTACATGGGGGCTTGTGGGAGGATGCATGGGAGGCATGTGGAGGGATGCATGGGAGGCATGTGGAGGGATGCATGGGAGGCTGGTCGGGTAGAAGGGTGGGCTGGCCGGGACATGTGCACTGCCATCTCATTCCTGCCTGTCCCCCTTGCAGGCTACCCCAGCACCACTGATGGTTCTGAGGCTGCAGAGAGATGGGCTGGATGTCATCAACATCGAACCAGAACCACCACAGCAGTCACTGAAGGAGTCAGGGAACGTGGTGTGGGCCATCTGCTATGGGGTGACCATTATCCAGACATGGACTGCGTAGTGGCTGGGGGCTACAGACATGCATGATGGTGGTATCTCCAGGGAGCAGGTACCTGTCCACCTGACTTATGTATTTATTTATTTATTTTATTTATGTATGTCTTTGGTAACTGGGTAAGTGAGCTGATCCAAAGTACCAATTTCAGTCACAGTCCGGCCACACAGGTGGCAGCAATCATTTTACAGAAGTAGTAAAATACGGAGAATACAGAGATATGATCACATCACAGATACAATGTAGTTAAGCTAATAAAGATACAAAGCAACTAGCAAGCAGTACAAGGTGAACACGTACTAAACAGGAGGATTCAAGGTCATTACACAAATAGCTGCCAGTAGATACATGCTAAATGTGGCAAAAAATACAACTCACACAAGCTAACATGCCTAAAAGAGGTTGACAGACAGAGTCAGAGAGAGGGTGCATCAGGGTCTGATAAGACAGCAGGGCAGGACAAGGGAGCAGCAGTACTAGGGAGCAAGGATACATGGAAGAGCAGTGATAAGCAAGGCTGGGACAGATTTTGACCTTATGACTGAGCAGGGAAACAGATACAAGAGGAGCCGGTCATGAACAAGGATCTTAGGTTACATTTAAAGGAGAGGTGGGAGGGGGACAAGCAAACAGACAATGGTAGCTTGTTCCATAGTGATGGAGTGGAGACAGAAAAGGCCTTACTTCTTATAACAGTGGTAGTACGTGGGACTATAAGTAGAGGGATGGAGGAGCCCTGAGGCACCTAGAAACCACCCTGTCTGTTAACAGTGAAGTGTAGGGAGACAGCTGTTTGTCCCTGAGTGCATTGTCCATTAGGCAGCCCAAGGCTTAATCAAAACAACCTTGTACTGGGAGCCACCCTAGGGATTGGTAGAGTACACCATGCAGCAGTTTCTGGGAGCATCCAAAGTGAAGTAGGGTGGAGTGGAGAAGGTGGTGGTCAACTAGGTCGAAGTCTTAGATAGGTCCATGGAACAACTGCTGCCTGTGGCCTTGCCCATATCCATATTCCTATGATGTAGTCAGCAAAGCCAGAGCAGAGGAGGTGCTATGATGTTTATGGAAACCATGCTGTAGGGGACAAAGGAGGTTATATTTATCAAATTATTTTATCTTATGAAGGGATCCTTTTCAGTATAGCCAAAGGGTTTATCATATTCAGACCCCCAACGAGTGCTTCTATATAAAACTTCCGCTTAATGGGGATCAACCTGCCACAAATAAGATGGGACGTGTGGCTCAGAATCCTAACATCTAGTGTACTGGGGGGGGGGGTAGAAAGATAGATCCAACATAAGTAAACAATGGAAGAAAAAAAGATTTCACCACAGCCACCTTTTTTTTTTTTTGGACTTTTGCTATTTTTTTCCACACCTGAACCTTCAAATCACTAATAGTCGGCTTCTCCTCCCGATTTTGGTAAGCCATATCAATATTACCAGATTTATTTCCCAAAATTTTAATTGTCACATTAGTCATTGTAATATTTTGAATATCATTCACGACCTCAGTCCCTTCACTTAACAGATATCCACCACTTTTCTGAAAATTAACTGCCGACCCAGTTAAGTCTGAAAAATGCTGAACTACCATCAATGCTACCTCTGCAGACTGTTCATCTGCCAAAAGAAGACACACATCATCTGCGTATGCTAATGATTTTGTAATAGTGACATTCCCTGGGAGGGTCACCGCACGAATATCCAGATTTTGTCGAAGAAGCTTCAAGAGAGGATCTAAACAAAAGATGTGCAAAATAAGGCTCAAAGGGCACCCTTGGCACACCACTCTAGAAATATGCACATCTGGACCACAAAAGCCATTGATCAGTGGCGTTGATGATGCTATCTTGTACAGTCACATAACCCATTCAATAAATTTATCCAGTATCTCATATTTCCACAACACCATCCTTAAATAGAGATGCAAAATTTTATTGTAGGCCTGTTCCTGGTCCAAACTGATCAAATAACCATGTAAAGCATTTAATTTACCTTGGAACATCACTTCCCTTGGCAGAAAGAGAGTATCCGTAATAGACTGTCCTTTTATGTTACAGATTTGGCTTAGATCAATTACAGTAGGTGCTACCAGCCCCAATCTGGAGGCTAAAATTTTCATTAAGGTTTTCCAGTCTGTGTTTAACAGACTCAAGGGTCTCAGTTAGACAGGTGCTGCCTGTTCTCCTTTTATGGATGAACAGCTGTATTTGACACAAATGTGGGGCCAATAGTGTCTCATCCAATATTTTATTAAACACAGTCACTAATATTTCTGTCAGATCAGTTACCAGGGTTTTGTAAAATTCTGCCATAAGGCCATCAGGACCTGGAGTAGTAGTTTTATTCAGGGAAGAGATTGCACTCTGAATTTCTAAAGCTGTGATGGGCATAGTCATCTGTACCTTCACTTGCGCTGGAATGTCTGGAATAATACAGGGCATTAATAAATCTGAAAACATGTCTTGGGTAATTGGAGATACAGCATACATATGTCTAATGTGATTAACCACTTCTTCCATTATGGCACTCTGTGTTGTAACTATCTCTCCATTCTGAGTTTGGATGGCTGACATAGTTCTGTTTTGTACTCTAGCTTTGCAACTCTCATAAATATCTCCAGACCCAGTCTTACCGGTACCAATCCTATGCTCATATAACAGTGAACTCGCTTGCTCATACTGTAATCCTCCATCTGAGATTTGATGTGCTGTATCTGTCCCAGATATTTCCAATAACCCAATTCACCCTGGACACAATCCTAGTGTGTTGACTCAATAGAGTGAGATATTTAAAATACTTCCCAGTGTGGTAGGGTAGGAATATGACTGGAGATCCACCTTAATATCTTTTTTTGTCTGGACCCACCATCTACTAATGTCCTCTTCCATGCAAGCCACAGATTTTCTGGCTTGGAGGATATCACGAAGTCTATCTATACAGAGCTGATCGGACAGAAGCGTATTGTTCAATTTCCAGAGTCCCTTGCCATGTCCAACACTATTGCCCACGGTAAGACAGACCTTCACCATCATATGGTCAGAGGTCTCAAACGGGACCATGAATGTATGTTCACAATAAAATGATGCTGAAGAAAAAATATAATCAATCCTGGTGGTCAGGTGTGTCTTATAAAAGGTATAGCCTCCTGTTGGATGTCATGTCCTATATGTGTCCTGCAACCCTGTCTGGGACACTAGGCCTATCAAGGCATTGGTTATCACAGTACAGTTTTGGCATTGCAGCACCCCTATCCTTGCTAGATGAAATGCAATTAAAATCCCTCACCCAAATCAAAAATCGTGCGGTAAAGAGAAAAGGTTTCACCTTAACTAAAAGCTCCACCCTTTCTTTCTTCATCTGCGGAGCATATAAATTAATAAGTCTCCACTGTTGGTTACTATGAGTAAAATCTATCATTAACACTCTCCCTGGACAAATGTCCAGGATCCTGGTCACCATATAATCATATCCCCAAAAGTATGCCCACTCCACAGCATTCCAGAGTTATAAAATAAAAGGAGGGACCCCAACACCATAATTTCCTAGCAGCCAGAATCTCAGTATTTGTATATAAGCAAACATCTTGTAAACAGGCAATATCTATATTATGATCTTTAATATGGAAAAGCTGACCAAACGTCGTCTAGCATTATTGATACTATTCACATTAACAGGAGCAACATTAAATGCCTGACAAGATGTCATTTAAAGATAAGTATGAAAAGAAAATAGAAAACCAGTGAAACAAACTGATAAGTCCTTCAAGTCCCAGTCTGTTTCTCCAACCTACGGCTCTGTCTGCGTGCCACTCCCAATTGTTTTTGTTTAGAGTGGGCTGCTTGCACCTCATCAGCCAGACATTCATCTTCCAAAACCGTAGAGAGCCCTTTTTGAGACGAGAACGTCGAAGAAGTCTCTGAGTCCTCTCCAAGATCTGAGTCCAGGGGCTGAAGGATCTCATACACATTTGAGAGGGGTACTGCTCCTCGTAAAGCACCTCTCCTTTGTACTTTAGCCTTGGGGTTGGAGTTTTTCAAAGGCCATTTCTTTTAAGCAGTTACCGTGGATTCTGGGGTGGTATATCAGGGATTTCTACCTCTATATCCGACAGTATTGATGGTTCCACAGGAGGCACTATACTCGGGCCAGGGATAGTGTCCTCCACGGGGTCAGGCATCTCTGACACTTCCATATCAGCAGACTCCAGACTAGGCTGGGTCTGAGGCTGCAGCTGTGAAGGGGGGGTATGTTTTCCACTGTCCGGTCAGGTAGTACCAAACACAGTTCTACAGCAGGTGCCACAACCAAAGCTTGTTCAGCTACCACATTTCATCCCCGAACATTTCTCTGCGTATCCATACTCAGTTTTTGGGCTTGTTCTCTTAGTTCTTGATTAGGCTGATCCTGACAATTGTGGGTGGCCCATTCACATGCCCCATATACATGTCCTGGTTGTACACAGAGATTACAAGTCTGTTCATTAGTACAGTTATTACTAGTATGTCCATGTTCCATACATGAGTGCATTTCACCCTGTCGCAAGCATTACTGAGATGCAGGTGTGACCCACACCGAAAACATGTTTTAGGCTGGTCCTGATAGAAGCAGTGGCCTCGTTCAGATCCCAAGAAAAAGGCGCTTTGGAGATGCATTGGACCCTGTGGGCCCGTTCTCAACCATACTTTAAATTTCTATCCCCCTGTCCAAATATGTTCTTCATCCAATATAGGAGATGGTTCCCCTAGAATGTCACATTTTTGCTGTAGCCAGTACTGTATATCAGACACTGCCACACTCTCATTTTGAAATAACACAGTCACAAGTTTAATAGCAGGTTTGTTATAGGCATAGCCCGGAACAGCATCCATAATGCTGAATGACACTTTTTCTCATAGGGGACCAGAATCTATCCAGACCCATGAGGGGTTTTAAAGCTGACAACAAAATGTATGTCTCCAGAAGCATGTATAAGGGCATAAATCTCATTTGAAAAGAACCTGAAAGATTCTTTAATCATAGTCTTCACCACACTAGATCCTATCAGGGTGTGGCAAACCTCCCAAATATTGTGTAACCCCCTACAAATGGGGTTTCTAACAACCATCTAGTAGCTGTCTAAGTGTCCCCCTGGTGATTGGCGTTCGGCGCTTAAAGTCGTTTAAATGGCTCTGTGAGTGCTTGTAGAGCCTCCATGTACTGTCTCTTTAAGAGCTGTCTGCTTGCAGACATATTTATTCCCTATGAGGGGGCTGTGTGTTCCTGCTTGAGTCCCACTTGAGCTGCTGACTAATTGCTCCAGTTCGGCTGTCGCTGAAGGAAAGGGTGAGCACTTTCTGGAAAGTGTAATTGTTTGCCTCATACCTTTGGAGTGTTCATGGGAATGTAAGCTGTTTAACCTGCCTTTCTTGCAGCTGGACTTTGTGTGCTGTGTCCCTCCATTTTGGACCAGGACTGTCTGAAGGATCCAATAGGGGCAAAGGGGTATCTAAAATGGAGTAACTAGTGACCAACCAGGATCGGGACTCTCGATGGAGCCTGCTGACCAATGGGGATACAGCTAGAGGTTCTGGGAAGTGAAGTTCTGGACCATGGCGCCTTTTTGCACCAATGGGGGGTGAACTTAGTGGCTGGCTCCAGCAGCCCACCAATGGGATCGTGTGGCGCCCAAACTGAGAGGCTTACCCCATACTGATCAAGGGCAGAGACGTTGTGGCTGTGAGCAAGGAAGGAGCTCGAGGGCTCCTGTGCGGTTTGAGCAGTCGCACGGGAAGCGAGTGTAAGGACAGCGCCGGGCGTTTGGAAACACCAGTAATCTCGGACTAAATCTGCTGGGAAGTGGTCAGAGGAGGCTGTGCAGGAGCACGGCTACCTACCAGGCTCACCCTGTAGAAGACTGGAGAATCTGCTTGAATCTCTCTCAGTCTGTCAGGAACAGTGAAGCTGCGTCGGTTTGGCCCAGTGTACGGTGGGCAGGTGATCGAGAAGGACAGCAGCTGCCTGGTATGGTACCCCTCTGCCTTGCATATAAATGTGTGGAGAATTGCTTGAAGTACAGACTCGGTCCTGTGAGAGGTGCATGAGCGCTCGGTCTGCTGGAGTCCTGAGTACTAAATCAGCGTAGCTCCCTGGCCAATGGTCCTAGTGAGGGTAGGACGGTTTGGGTTCTGTGCTGGTGACACTATCTGGGCCTGCTGGCTCCACTTAATCTTCGTAGGAATTAAATGCTCGTTTGTATCAGGGCCCCAATCAGCTGCATCGAGGAACTAGCCTTTATTGCTTGGGTACCCATAGACAGTAACTTATAGGTTAGGCCTGAACACAGAGCCCTAGGTAGATACTCATATATTGTAGTGGTAAGCTAATTAACCTGATTCCTCCGGTCCTTGTTATTTCCCCTTAAATAAATCAGATTGCTTGTTTTGCAAAGGTACACTGACTAGCTTGTGTGTTAATGGTGAATTACTACACAATGAATATTGTGTAACTGCAACTTACTTTTCAGGGGGTCCCTGGAGCAAGCTGATTGGTTCGAGCTGGGGGGTAAGTGTACATGGTAAGGGCGCTGTAATTGGATTGTGTGGGCCACTAGTGGGAAGAAAGGGGGGTTGCAGCAACCCAGAGGGCTGTGACCAAGTCATACTCGACCGTTCTAACCCCGACCTCTGGGTGGAGGCACCCGCCAATGGATCTAGGCCCCTCACCCTGTTACAGCTAGAGCAGACAGGGGTAGTAGCCCTTAGAATAGCGCCCCCTGGGCGTTACATAGTGGAGGCACCGCTGGGATTAGCGTCCCCTAGTGGCCGAGTGGACAAAGTACCTAACTATGGATAAATTGAAGGAAAAGCTGGAAGGGGATATCATGGCTAAAATCAAGTTGGACCCCATTAAGACAATGATACATAAACTGATGGGCTGGGGTGAAGCTGAAGAGTTGGACTCTCAGAGAATTGTGTTACTGCTAGATGTACCTCTAGGGACAACGGACACTGACCTTATTTCCGTAGTGGAGCGGGTTAAGTGTTTGGGTAAGGTAGAGGTGAGAGGGCATATGGCTGACCTACTCGATCAGACTTTGCAGGTGTTACTGTTATGTAGTGTAGCCATTGACCCCGAGAGCGTACCCCCAGTGATTTACCCGGAAGGTGCCCAACAGTGGTGGAGGGTCATTCACATCCGGAGTGGGTCAGTCACCCCTGGGGGATCTCCCCAGACTAATAGCTTCAAAGATAAACTGCTTAAATTGTTACCTGTGGAGGGGAGGACTACCCAAGAGTTACTGCAGGCTTTGGACCTTTCCAGTGATCCCACCCCCCAGGTTTCCCCCGGTACCTCTCCTGGGCCCCCCAAGAGTTCTATTTTGGCCCCACCACCCCTAGTGGTTCCTTCTATACAGCTAGATTCGTACCGTAGACTAAAACATTTTTCTGGCACAGTGCCAGTGCCTTCAGGGGAGGATGATTTGGAGGTGTGGATGGACTATGCTACCCCCTTAGTCCAGGAGTGGCAATGCTCTGAGGGGGAGAAACGAAAGAGACTGATGGAGATCCTGCAGGGTCCGGTTTTAGAAGCCATTTGGTTCTTGCTGGCTACTAGCCCGGAAGCTACCACAGCAGAGTACCTTTCTGCTTTAGAGGGAGTGTTTGGAAGCACAGAAACTGAGGAAGACTTATTATGGAAATTCAAGTCTGCTAAGCAGTGGAGAAATGAAAAGCTTTCCGCCTTTGTTGCTAGGGTGAAAAGGGCTTTACAGAAGGCCTATCGAAAAGGGGGGATCACCGCCACAGCCTTAAACCAGGTCAGGTTGGAGCATGTTTTAAAATCTGCTAGATTTTCCAGTGTGATACTGTTAAAACTCAAGTTACATGATCGGTGAGCTGCCCCGCCTGAATACTGTCAACTGATGAGGGAGATTAGAGAAGTAGAGACTGATGAGGAGGGGTGGGAACCCTATGTGGGGGCTGTGAATCTGTGCCAAACCCCTGAGTCTAGAGAACCCGATGAGACCTACCTTTCGGAGGGGCCTGATGTGTCCCCAGAGTTACAAGGGAGGGTGGGGGTGCGTGCCATTTCTTCTGATCCTCAAGTAGAAAGTGAGTTGAGGGCTGAGATCAGAAATTTACGAGAAATGGTGAGAGGCTTGAAGCAAACCACTACCCACCCTGTTAGGTTTGGGGAACCTGAGTTATCTAGAAACAAATGCCCTAGCCCTGGGAAGTCCCCTCGCCCCCCCCCGGATGGCCCCCAGCAGATAAAGTACTCTCCTCCCAATAGAGACCCTCAGGGCCCTAAGTTCTGCTACCATTGTGGGGAGGATGGACACTTTCAGACTGAGTGCCAGTTGCTGGAGAATTTAAGGAAGGTCAATACAATAGCAGGCTGATCACCTGGCATCGCAGGGCCTATGTCTGACCCCCTAGGAAGGGCTTTGTGACCCGGGCAAATGCCCAAGCAACTGTCAACGCTGTTCCTCCCAAATGGTCTGATGTGGTAGGGCCCTTGATGGAGGCCCCGGTGCGAGTAAATGGGATACCCACTCGGGCTATACTGGATAGTGGCTCTCAGGTGACCATTATGTTCCAGGACTGGTATCAGACACATCTACCTGAGGTGCCACTACAACCCTTGGATGGTCCACATGTATGGGAACTGAGTGACAAGGCTTATCCATATTTGGGGTATATCCGGATCTGGTTGTCGTTTCCTACTTCTGTGGCTGGGGTGGACGAACAGGTGGAAACTTTGACTTTAGTCTGCCCACCCACTGGACTGTATGATGGGGTACCCTTGTTGATTAGGACCAATGCTCACATGTTTGGTCGATTAGCACAATTGTGTTCTGAAAAGCAGGTGTCCAGGACTGGGTGAGCTCTTAGGAAACCCGCTTTGATCCAGAAGGCCTATGAGATTCAGAGAAAGGCTAGTCAGGAGGAACCTAAAGGCCTGGTGGGTGTCATCTGGAGGAAGGATCCGGGGCCATTGCTATTAGCCCCAAATGCCCAGTATGTCTTGCAAGGAGAGGTCCGCTTAAAAAGGATGTCAAGAATAGACTATTGATGCTGGATGCGTCTGGGGAAGGAAAGTTGCCTGGGGGACTGCTGGTTAAACCCAGTATCTTGCCTGCTAGAACTCATGCTTATGCCAGGAGCATGATCGTTCAAGTTCATAATGTGTCTGACAAAGAGATTCAAGTAAATAGAGGCTGCACCCTGGCTAGTGTGCATTGTGCGGACACTGCAGTGTTCCCCAATAGCAAGGGTTTGGGGAAGGATGACAGAGTCACGCCTGACTTGTTTGATTTCGGTGACTCCCTGTTGCCTGCTGAATGGAAAGTAAGGACCAGTGAAAAGCTTGCCCAAAGAGACCAGGTATTTTCCTTAAAAGAATGGGACGTGGGATGTGTGCAGGGGGCTGAACACCACATTCGACAGCATGATGAAAGGCCTTTTCGAGAGAGGTCTCGGTGCCTGGCCCCTGCTGACATAGACGATGTGAGACGGCATCTGCAAGAGATGCTTGCTGCTGGTGTGATACAAGAATCCAGGAGCCCTTATGCATCCCCCATTGTAGTAGTGAGGAAAAAGAATGGGTCTGTTCAGATCTGTGTGGACTACCATACCCTAAACCGGCGGACCATCCCTGACCAGTATACCATGCCACGCATACAGGATGCCCTGGACTGTCTAAACGGCAGTAAGTGGTTCTCTGTGTTAGATCCCCAGTGGGTACTATCAGATCCCAATGGCTCCAGGGATCGAGAGAAGACTGCGTTCATTTGCTCCTAGGTTTCTATGAGTTTATCCGGATGCCTCAAGGATTTCAGGTGCCCAGCTACCTTTCAGTGCCTGATGGAGCGTGCTGTGAGGGACATGAACTTGCTCGAGTGTTTGGTTTATTTAGATGATGTCATAGTGTTTGGCAGCTCGTTGGAAGAACATGAAAGCCGATTGTTCAAGGTCCTGGACCAGCTGGAGGACTTTGGTCTTAAGTTATCTATAGACAAGTGCCAATTCTTTCAAACCTCTGTGAAATATGTGGGCCACATAGTATCCACTGAAGGCATAGAGACTGACCCCAGCAAAGTAGAAGCTTTAACCACTTGGCCCCAACCCAGAAATTTGAAGGAGCTACAGCGGTTCCTGGGGTTCTGTGGGTACTACCAATGATTTATTAGAGACTGCTCTCAGATGATCCGGCCCCTGCTTAACCTCACTCAAGGGTACCCTCCGACCCATAAGAAATATAAGAAGACTGCACAATCTGGGACTGAAAAGACTTATTTCCATCCAAATTATGTGTTTGGTACTCGCTGGACTGCTGACTGCGAGGAAGCTTTCTATGACATTATATAACAACTTACTCACGCCCCAGTGCTGGCCTATGCTGACCCAGCTAAACCCTATGTTCTTCATACTGATGCCAGTCTGCAAGGATTGGGGGCTGTATTGTACCAAGAGCACTCAAAAGGTCTGAGACCTGTAGCTTTTGCCAGCCACAGTTTGACACCTTCTGAAAAGAATTATCCAGTGCACAAACTAGAGTTCCTAGCTCTAAAGTGGGCTATTGTTGATCAATTCCGTGACTATTTGTATGGGGCTAAGATACTGGTGAAAACTGATAATAATCCTTTGACATATGTTCAGACATCAGCCAAGCTAGATGCCACTGGTCATAGGTGGCTCTCTGCATTATCCACCTACAACTATGCTGTTGAATACAGAGCAGGCCTCAACCATATAGATGCTGATGCTCTCTCCTGGAGGCCTGTGTCCCGAGCCGATTGGATCAGGTTGTCTGAACCCTACATTAGAGCCCTTTGCCAAAAATTCGACAAGGATGAACAGGTGACTCCTGATATTGTGGACTGCATGGTGGATTGCTTGGGTCCATCTGAGAACTGTGTGCCTGCTGCTTACTGCCACTTTTCTGCCTTAGACACTAGTATGCTGCCTCAGTTCAATAATAATAGCCTCCAGCTGGCTCAGTCTCGAGATCCCATGATACAACCTGTTTTAGAGGTGCTGCAAGCAGGGAGAGATGTGTCCCATCTGCGGTCTGCTGACTTAAGAACTGCCCTGTTATACAAAGAAGGCCCAAAGTTGAAGCTGAACAGTAAACTGTTATATCGGGAGACCGTAGACAAAGAGGGGTGAATAGACAAACAACAACTGGTGCTGCCCACTGCTTTTAGAGAACTGGTATTGAGGTCCCTGCATGACCACATGAGGCATCTTGGCATAGACCGAACTCTTGACCTGGTGCGGACCCGATTCTACTGGCCTAAAATGAGTGCAGACGAGAGCAGTATGTTAAGACCTGTGGCCGCTGTTTGCAAAGAAAGCCCTACCTCAGAGAGCTGCCCCATGGTCAATATCACTACCAGCGCCCTATGGAATTGGTCTGCATTGATTTCTGAGCTTAGAACCTGATCTGAAAATATCAGCAACATATTGGTGGTCACTGATCATTTCACCCGATATGCCCAGGCTTTCCCCACCAAGGATCAGAAGGCAACCATGGTGGCTAAAGTCCTTGTTAAAAATTTCTTTGTTCACTATGGGGCCCCCCAGCGGATCCATTCCGATCAAGGGAGAGATTTCGAGAGCCATCTGATTAGAGAGATGTTGTCCTTGTGGGGGGTGCGAAAGTACAGAACCACCCCTTACCACCCCAAGGGGGACCCCCAGCCTGAACGTTTCAACCGCACCCTGCTAGATATGCTAGGCACCCTCCACCCAAAAGACAAGCCTAGATGGAGCCAACAAATTAGCACCCTGGTACATGCCTACAACTGCACCAAAAGTGATGTCACTGGGTTCTCCCCTACCGCCTGATGTTTGGAAGAGAAGCTCGATTGCGGTAGATGTGTGTTTTGGGGTCTCTCTGACGGGGTTCGAGCTGATGACTATTTACAGTATGTGCAAAAGTTAAAGGCCCAGCTAAATCATGCATGACTCAACTGGCTCAAACCATGGCTGCCAAAGGAATTTGGCCAACAAAGAGAGGTATGATAAAAAGGTGAAGGCACAGGAACTCCAGGAGGGAGATCGGGTATTGCTAAGAAACCTGGGACTGCATGGCAAACACAAGATTGCTGACAGATGGCACCATCTCCCTCACATTGTAGTGGGCAAAATAGATGATCTGCCTGTGTAGAAAGTAAGGCCTGAAAACAATTCAAAAGATGTAAAAACTTCACACCGAAATCACCTGCTGCCAATTGGACAGATTTTGATAGAGACTGAATCTCTTAATGCCCCTCCCTCTGGGCCTATAACAAGAGCTGCTGCCAAAAATAGATTCAGAGGGGTTGACTCCTCTGAACTTAAACCCAGGGGGCCTTCCCCTCTCCCCTCTGTTGAAACTGATCCCCCATCTGTGGCTGAAGACAGTGAACATGATGTGGAGTATTACCCCTCTTATGAACTGAGTCAACTCTTTAAGGGCAACCCCCTAGCTCACTCTGGGGTGAAGTTGGGTTTTATGGACTGTCTGAGCCCCCAGCTTTGTCCTTAGAGCCAATACTCCCAGAGGATGAAGTGAGTGACTTCAAAGCCAAAGAAGTAGGGTCTTTGAGTCTGGCTGAATTATCTGGGCTGGCTGAACTGTCTGACTTTTCAGAAGGGGAAAGTGATGTGGGGGAATTTGTTTGGGATCCGCCTGAGCAGAAGAATGCTTTGAGTGCCCTGATAGCATCCCAGTAGTGCCAGAAGTGCCCTTGACTGAACTAAGTAGTGTGGATCCTGATATAGAGGGTCATCTCCCCGAAAGTACTATGGGCACGGGGTCCCCTTCTCCTGTGGAGGTTCCCTCTACTAATCTAAATGAGGCTGAAATGGAGCCAGGGCCTGTAGCAGATTTTAATGAGACCCCTAGATGCACTGGCTGAGAAGTACAGCCTGTAATAAGGTTAAGTTATGAGTCTCTGGGTCAGCCTGTAGACCTGCCATTAAATGTAGTCCATAAAGGGGTCTATGTATCCCCAAGTTTCTTGCCCAAGCTAGTTTTGGGGAACGATGCACAACTGTTAGTATTACCCTCTGAGTATAGTGCTACTGCCCCAGTTAGCCCTCAGGTAGTGGATACGGACGGGCCCCCTTTATCTAAGTGTCATAGCCAGGAAGTAATTACCTGATTTATAAAAGAAAGGGGTTGGGATATGTGTACTGTTATATAGGTAAAAAGTAAACTGTGTGATGTGTGTAATCAAAAGTCTAATGTGCTGTTAATTTAAACAGTGTCGCCTTAAAGTGATTTAAGGGTAACTACTTGAGGGATGCCAAGTTCTTTCCAGGCTAGGAAGGTGTAACCCCCTACAAATGGGGGTTCTAGCAGCCGCCTAGTAGCTGTCTAAGTGTCCCCTGGTGGTTGGCGTTCAGCACTTAAAGTCGTTTAAATGGCTCTGTGAGTGCTTCTAGAGCCTCCACGTACTGTCTCTTTAAGAGCTGTCTGCTTGCAGACATATTTATTCCCTATGAGGGGGCTGTGTGTTCTCCTGCTCAAGTCCCACTTGAGCTGCTGACTAATTGCTCCAGTTTCGGCTGTCACCGAAGGGAAAGGGTGAGCACTTTCCAGAAAGTGTAATTGTTTGCCCCATACCTTTTGGAGTGTTCGTGGGAATGTAAGCTGTTTAACCTGCCTTTCTTGCAGCTGGACTTTGTGTGCTGTGCCCCTCCATTTTGGACCAGGACTGTCTGAAGGGTCCAATAGGGGCAAAGGGGTATCTAAAATGGAGTAACTGGTGACCAACTAGGATCGGGACTCTCAATGGAGCCTGCTGACCAATGGGGGTATAGCTAGACGTTCTGGGAAGTGAAGTTCTGGACCATGGTGCCTTTTTGCACCAATGGGGGGCGAACTTAGTGGCCGGCTCCAGCAGCCCACCAATGGGATCGGGTGGCGCCCGCACTGAGAGGCTTGTCCCATACTGATCAAGGGCAGAGACGTTGTGGCTGTGAGCAAGGAAGGAGCTCGAGGGCTCCTGTGCTGTTTGAACAGTCGCGCGGGAAGCGCGTGTAAGGCCAGTGGCGGGCGTTTGGAAATGCCAGTAATCTTGGACTAAATCCGCTGGGAAGCGTTCAGAGGAGGCTATGCAGGAGCGCAGCTACCTACCAGGCTCACCCTGTAGAAGACTGGAGAATCTGCTTGAATTGCGCTCAGTCTGTCAGGAACAGTGAAGCTGCGTTGGTTTGGCCCAGTGTACGGCGGGCAGGTGATCAAGAAGGACAGCAACTGCCTGGTATGGTACCCCTCTGCCTTGCATATAAATGTGTGGAGAATTGCTTGAAGTACAGGCTTGGTCCTGTGAGAGGTGCAAGAGTGCTCGGTCTGCTGGAGTCGTGAGTACTAAATCAGGTAGCTCCTGGCCAATGGTCCTAGTGAGGGTAGGGACGGTTTGGGCTCTGTACCGGTGACACTATCTGGGCCTGCTGGCTCCACTTAATCTTCGTAGGAATTAAATGCCGCTTGTATCAGGGCCCAACCAGCTGCATCGAGAAACTAGCCTTTAGGGCTTGGGTACCCATAGACAGTAACTTATAGGTTAGGCCTGTGCACAGAGCCCTAGGTAGATACTCATATATTGTAGTGGTAAGCTAATTAACCTGATTCCCCGTCCTTGTTATTTCTTAAATAAATCAGATTGCTTGTTTTGCAAAGGTACACTGGTTAGCTTGTATGTTAATGGTGAATTACTACACAGTGAATATTGTGTAACTGCAACTTACTTTTCAGGGGGTCCCCGGAGCAAGCTGATTGGTTCGAGCTGGGGGGTAAGTGTACATGGTAAGGATGCTGTAATTGAATTGTGTGGGCCACTAGTGGGAAGAAAGGGGGGTTGCAGCCACCCAGAGGGCTGTGACCAAGTCATACTCGACCGTTCTAACCCCGACCTCTGGGTGGAGGCACCCGCCAACGGATCTAGGCCCTTCACCCTGTTACAGCTAGAGCAGGCAGGGGTAGTAGCCCTTAGGATAGCACCCCTTGGGGGTTACAATTGTAAACACACAGCATTCTTCCGATGGGCCAGGACATTATAAGTAAAACCCGGGTCCCTTTGTCTAAACTGTCTCCATAGCTGAGAAGCTGGTTGGTTCCTTCTCGAACTTGTTTCTTGCACCCCCTCATTCTCAGTCCTCGCACTCCATGACTCCGTTCTCTGACTCTCTGCTTTAGTCTCCGGTATATCCACTGGCCCTTCCAGTGCCCAAGGGGAAGGGGGGAGGACAGTTTGTGTTTCCGTAGCTTCTGTATCACTGACTGGATGGTTAGAAGCTATAATAGGCTTGGTCTGTATTTGAAAGTGTTGTACGCATTCAGAGCTACCTGAGATGGGGAGATCTGTAGGGTTTAGGAACCCACCCCCCTTTGTCAGCCTTTTTGCACCCAGTGTCTATAAGAGCAGACTGTACAGACCACTGGTTAGGCCATCCCGTCGTAACTACACATTCCTCTTCCTCTCTTCTGGCCTATCTTAAACTCAAACCATCTGCTGTCTCAGTACCTAGTCCTGTACATGGATCCAACACTTGTTCAGCTTCAAAAACAGCATCCTGCACAATTAGGTCAATACTCTCGGTCTCTGACTGAAATAAAGGAGGCACACTTACCAGTAGCACAGATGGTGTTATAATAGGGTTTAGTACTTGGGGTCTTTCCAGCACAGCATCAGAAGGTTCTCCATGGTCAGGTTTAGCATCGCTTGGTGTTGGCTGCTGAGTCATGCTGGTCTGCAATGCAGATGCATCACATCCACTGTCAGGATGTACAGGCCCTATGCTGACAGCCTCTGTTGCATCTTGTTAGCGTTTCTTATCAGGCTTACATTTCTGTGCTCCTCGTCCTGGGGTGGAAAGCACAGTTGTAACATGGCAAAAAAAGTTGTGTGAAAGTGAGCCCTGTGATTGGTTGAAAACCGACAGCTGGCCAATATCTAGCGGGTATTAATGCAGCAGTAGAGCCCGCTGTTGCAGTACCCTAACAGGCCACCCTCACATCACCATCAGGCAAGTGAAGGAGAGAATAGGGAGCGCGCTGCCCACTTCGGAGTGTACTAGTATTTCCATGCAAAACGGGAACGTGCAACAGAAAGAAGTGTAACATAGTTGGCTCTGTGAGTGTGCTGCAGAAATTGTGGTCACACTCACCGTCTGACCGCATGAAACACATGCACAACGCATCAGAAAGTGACCTACCTACAGTAGCATGAGCATTTGCATGGGCTGTGTAGTTTGGACCTGTAGGAAGGTGATAACAGTTGTGCACACACAGTTGTTTGGCGACTGCACCACCGAGCGCATTTCCTGAAATGAAGTGGGCACGGGAAATACATTTAGACAGAGAGAGAATTAGTACATTATCGCTGCGTGTAATGGGCAACAAATATGTAAATATACAGTTCCTCCCACAATGCAGTACTGTAAGTTATCATCACGATGAAATTACGAACGGCAAAGCATGAAAACTGTCGGTAAGAAGTGCTAAATCTTCACATTCTGGTGTGTTTCAGACATTAATGTTCTTTTCATCAGTGTTGTAAAATAGCGGACACTAGATAAATGAATGCTGAGCGTCCAAGGTGCATGCACACGTTCTTACATTGTGACACTGTGTAAAAACTACGATAATTCAGCATAGTTTGTCAATTAGGATTACTGTTTTTGTGAGTTTTTAAGTAGTGTAAAAGGAAACAGTATTCTTACAATAGTTCCCTTGCACTTGCCATGTTAAAAGTGCATTAATCCCCTACAGCGTTGGGCTCTACTGGTGGATTAATGCCCGGTGGGTGGTTGGAAGCCTTCGGCCTCGTGCACCAACCCCCCCCACTCGGGGCATTAATCCACCAGTAGAGCCCTCCTGTGTCGAGGATTAATGCTTACTTAACAAACATTGTTGCTGTTCTGTATTCAGTGCTTGTACAAAATCAATCTCCTGTTGCACACCAGCCACCTGCACATTTTCCAGCTTCTCATCCTGTAGCAGTACCTCACTACTATCTGAAGCCCTGGGTTCCATCTCCATTACACTTTCCTCTTGCACTGGACCTGCAGGGAGAGAGGCCTGCTCCCCAGCCTTCTCCACATCCATTCTGTCCTCCTCCAGCAGTGGGACTGCTCACACTCTGCTCACAGGAAGTCAGGCCCCCTGCAGGCAGAGTAAGGGAATTTCCCTGGTGCCCTGGACGAATTTTCCCCATTCACTAACATACCACCAACAGCTTAATCTGGTTCAGAGTCAGTTGGCATTCATCTGTATCCCCCTCCCGGTCGTGCCTAAAAATAGGCAGGATTTGTCTAGTGCACTTACCCGTCAACAAAAAAAAAAAAAAAATGTATTCTGACCAATTTGTGATAAATTAATTAGTGTTTCTGAAACCATTAATTCTGCATTATGTTCCTTAAACTCAGCAGCTACTGCTGTTTCTTTTCATACTTCTTAGGTATTCCACAGTTTCAGACACTACTCACTCCATGCTATTCATCTGAATAGCTGTGATAATGAAACTAATATCATGGACTGTTCAGGTAGTATGAATAATGAGAGCAGTGGCTGATGAGGACTCAGGACAGATTGAATCAATGTAGTGATAAAGTCAATAAAAATTAGATAATTAATTTTACAAAAATGGTTCTAGAACACATCAGAATATAAGACAAACAAAAAGGAATATAGGAGAGCATATAAAGGTATAAACACTGTTTCCTGCCACAGCAGTAAAAGACCATACTTAAAAGTCAAAGAGAAAAAAATTAAGTTGATTTACTGCTAATGGTCTTAATACCCTTACTTAACACCTCCCTGACTGACTGGTTTTACAAACAAAGGCCTGTGACATTAGAACTTTTTGTAACCTGGACATGCAGCCAAAAGAGTGAATGATTTGATATAGTCAATTTTAATAGTACGCGAGCACTCAAAATAGTCTAAAAATCGGACAAAATTTAAGTAAAACCAGATGACCAGATAGGAACCCCAAATACTGGATTATCTAGTGTAAAACCAGACAGGTGGCAGCCCCACGCATTCCTTATGAGTATTTCCTCACGCCTACTTTGTTCATTCTTCAGGAACTAGTAGGTCTCTATCATATTGCCCCATTCTGTTCTGGTCTCCATTAAGTATATATTCAAGATCTTAAGTCGATTCTCACAGTTTTTGGAGTAGCTGCAGCTTCAGCTCATTTTCTGGAGTTAGCCTTGTAATTTTCTACAATAAAGTATTGGAATTTATATTTCATGGCTTGGCATCCAGCCTTCTTCTTGTGGTGCAATGGCTCTTTTTGGTTTTGCTTTTTAGTATGAGGTTGGCAGCCCACAGTCATTGATTTGCATTGACCCTGCACTGTGTTCGCAGTTCCAACTCTCGGAGCTTTGATGTTTCTACCCTGTTGGCCCTGAATCATTTTGGTGACCCTATGGTGCACAGTCTCCAGCCTGTCTTTGTTTTTCCTAAGGTAGAGACTCCAGAACTGGGCATAGTTTTTCAGATGTGCCTCACCATCGATCTATAGTGAGGTAGTAGAAGTACCTCCTTGACCTTGCTGTTGAACCACCACCCAGTCCACCCCTATATTCTGCTTGCCTTGCTGTAGGCCCTGTTGCATTGGTTACATTGTTGTAGGGAGTCACTTATGATAACTCCCAGTTCCCTGTCCCCGTGGAACATCAGCTGATCACCCCATTAGAAAATGTGCATCCCTGAGTCTAAAACATCAACACTGCTTAATACAATACAGTACGCATAGGTGTTTAGCGACACCCAGTGTGAGCTGGTGCTCATGTATGCCAGAGTGAGTACAAATACAGTTTGATGTAATGTAACATACGTTAGTAAATTTAAATTGTGTGCTAGTATGTAATGTACAGTACAGTACAGTGTAACTTAGGTTTGTTCATCTTGACTGTACTTGTTTTGCCTTTGTACTATTGGTCTGTTGTATGATGATGTGTTATGTACTCTCCGGTCATGCCTGAAAATAGTCATCTTGTGGCTAGTGCACTTACCTGGCCAACAAAAACTAAATAAATAAATAAAATAGCAAGCTTCTATCTTATGTCTTTACAGGATGGTGAGGGGATGACCTTCATTTAATCAGAGGTCCTGAGAGGGGGGTGGGTGGAGCTGGGAGAAGGCACGCACTGGCCCTTTCTGAGGGGTGGCACTTTACTCCCACCTGCATGAACCTGGGAAAGTGACCACTTTGTGGACCCTATGACAGAGAGTGCATCATGATGGGGCACCAAGTGAGTAGTAACTACTGTAAAATAAAAGTTCTTGTAGAATTAAATCATGTGACTGCTGCCACAGTATGTATATACCATTCTGTACTAAAAATACCGTTTGCTTGTCTGTCTTTCAGACAGACAATAAAGGGAGGGAGTCCTAGGGTCAGCTTTTAAAAGCATCAGGATTGCTGCAAGCTCCGGTCTGCCAAAGATATGGTGCACTGGGCTTGCAGCCACCTAATGGCATCTTCTGTCCCATGCAGCAACTGGTGCTTGCTATACCATCTTTTGTGGTCTAGCTTGCGTCAATAATGGGACCATTTTAGCAGAGCATGCACCCGAGATTTGGCACAAGCTGCCTTAAAGCAGGTAAACTGTTACAACTGTGCCCGAGATTGTAAAATTGGGTGCAGTTGTAGCAATAAGGAGTGCTGCAGCTGTGGCAATGCAAGGGTTTGATGCAGTGCTTGACGCAAGCCATGCGCCACCCTTTGAAAATCTAACCACTGGCGTCGGGACTGCAGTAAGGGCAAGGGGACACCATTGTTACCTATCTCAATCCCTCATGCTGCCTCAGGGGAAATTAATACAGTAAATAAAGAATGAATTAGACTGTACTGGTTGTTGTAAAACTGTTTTGTTACTGCAATTGTCTCAAATTACTGTGTGCAAGTTAGGGGTTTGAATGTTTTTCACTGGATGCATGTGTGTGCTGTCTTTAAAATTGAAGCTTCAAAAACAAGACACATAAAAGCACACATAGATATGATATTTCTTGGTTTATTTACACCAAATTCAGGATACAGTACATGTTCCCAAAAGGGTCCCTAATGTTCCCCAAATACCTGGGTTCAAACAGTAAGGATAAAGTGGTTTTTCAGGGATGCATCCATGTGCTGTCTTTGAAATCGTAAGTTGTCTTTCTCTGCTTCCAAGTGCTTCAGTTTCAAAGACATCATACATAGAAGCACCCATAACTTTCCATGGTATATTTACACCACATTCAGGATACGTGTTGCCCAAAATGTCTCCTGACCACCACCATATGCCTGGTTTAAACAGTGAGGGTAAAGAGGGGTTTCAAAGGGGTGGGGGCATCTGTGTGCTATCTTTCAAACTGCAAGCTGTCTTTTTCCCTGCTCCAAATGGACTCAACTTCAAAGACAGGACACATAAATTCATCCATAACTATTGCATTTCTTGGTCTGTTTGAACTAAATAGGATATCTTTTTCCCAAGTGTTCTCTCACCAACCCCAGATGCCTGGGTTTAAACAATAAGGGCAAGGGTGTGCTGTCTGTGAAACTGCAGGCAACCATTTTATTGTTTCAGGTGCCTTAGTTTTAAAGTTAGGGCACCAGCACCCATAACTGTCATTTCTAAGCGTATTTGCACCAGATTCAGGATACACATTCCCCAAAGCGTCTTCAGACCACCACCAGATGTCCGGGTTTAAACAGTAAAGGTAAAGTAGTTAGCAAGGGGTGCATCTGTGTGCTGTCTTTGAAATCGCAGGCTGTCTTTTCCATGCTTCACAGAGCCTCAGCTTTACAAACAGGACACATAAAATAAGTCACTGGTGGGGCATTTTGTGGTGTATTAATAAGAAATTCAGGATACATGTTCCCCAAAGTTTCCTGTCATCCTTCGGATACCCAGGTTCAAAAAAATAAAGGGGATGTGGTTTTTGAGGGGTATGTCTCTGTGCTGTATTTGAAAACACAGCCAGACGTTCATTTCTACTTCCCATTGCCTCAGTTTGAAACACAGCACACATAAAATCAGTCACCCAGGTATGGCATCTCTTCATGTATTAACAAAAAATTCTGAATACCTGTTTTTCAGAGGGTCTCCTGACCACCTCCAGATGCCAGGGTTCAAACAATAAAGGTAAAGTGGTTTATGAGGGGTGCATTTTTGTGCTGTCTTTGAAACTGAAGGCTGCCTTTCTCTGCTGTGCAGCGAGGACTTCACGGACGTTAATACGGACAAAACCCATTGAAAATACGAATGAATCACTAGGCCACCTACTGGTGGGCATTATCACAGCATCTTAATATAAGCATCTCTGCAACACAAACCAGTGGTTACATCATTGGTGACCATAATATGATGCAATAACCCATGGTGTGTGAAATGGGAGAACACATGACACTGGGCATTTTTTCTCACTGAATACTATTGAAGGGCTCCACCACCAAAAGTTGACAGTTCTACACCTGCAAATTTAGAGGTGAAAGTTCACCCACCTAAGCATGTTCAGTGTAACCACTGGCATAGCTCTCAACTGTTACACATTATGAGGTAGTTGCTCATTTTTCTCCTCAGAAACCCTTTGTAACAAATGGAATCGGCAATATAACACATTTCCCACTGACACTTTAAAGCAAAAAATCATAAATTTCCCATGAAGTGCAGTTATCAGAACACATTTTAAACAATAATGCATTGGTATCTACAGTGTTCTGAGCTTGTAATGTCATGTTTGATGATATGTCACACATCTTATCACATATTTGGGTGATGAAAGGTTAGGAGGTATACCACTGTGTATGTGTGAACCTGCTTATTTGCTGAAACATCCTCACTGTGAGACAAACTGTACTTCCTTTTTATGTTTGCTTGCATGCTTGTGCAAGAAACATAGTGCCATCATCCAAGTTTTCGAGGTGTGGCAGCCGGTCTTCCAATTCAGTCAGTGTGTTTGCAGGCGCGGCCGCAGTTCTCCAATGAGCGCTGCAGCTGTCTATGACAGCAGTTGAAAATGCAGTGCCGTACAGTTGAAAGGAAAGCTCTGCTTCAATGAGCAGCACTCCCCTCCACATGCATGCACGCATATTGTGTGCCCATGTGCTCCCCACGCACATACTGTATATCGATGGGGTGCCCAATCCCCGTCAGCTCTACGCCCCCAAAGTTTTTCAGGTGCCACACTGGGAGCCCACCCCAGCGTGGCAAAATTGTTATGGCTGACGGGGTGCCAAACCTGTCGGCTCCAGGCCCCCAAAACAGTTTTTCCAGCTGCCACGCTGGGAGCCCACCCCAGTGTGGCAAATGTCCGTTTCGTCTTCCTAAAAAAACAAAAAGTTGTAAACAAAAAGTTCCTCGGCGGTCTCCCTGCCCACCCGCGCCCACCCACTGCGCACCCTGCCTCCCCACACCCCTTACCCCATACTTCCTCCAGAGCTCAGCGTTGATCTTCGGTGGACCGGGAACACGTCTGCACTTTAAAGCCGTCGAAACTGAGGAAATGCTGGTAAGCTGTATAATGCAATAAATAGGTTTTCAACTTTAATGCATATCTCAGGCATTTTTGGAATTTTGGCACCAAATTTTCAACATGGGGTTATTGGGACCCCTCCTCATGAATTCTTGAACTGTCATGGTGTTAATCGGGCCTGAAGGGTGATTTCACAGTCACTGCGGCGAATCACCTTTCGGACCGATCAACTAACAACAGTGCCACTGTTCATAAGGTGGGCTCTTAAAAATCTATGTTGCAAATTTGGTGAAAATTCCTACAAATGACTGTTTTATGAGCGCATGCTATGCAGTTCCCACGCACTATGTTCGCAAATTTTTAACATTGGCACTCCGGATTTTCAACAGTGCCATTTTACTCACACCTCCTTATGAGCAGTATAGCTGTCACTTTTCACATCTCGCCCAAAATGTGTTTCCGTGCATGTAGCGCACAGTGGCGCAGTCGGTGTGCGCAATCAATGTTTGAGACAGATTAAGAAAATCACAGTGACACTGTTCATGAGCAGAGGTCTTAAAATGGCTATGTTGAAAATTTGGTGAAAAAATTCCCCAAAATAACTGTTTTAGGAGAGCACGTTACGCAGTTCCTACACACGCTGGCAAGTTTGCGAATTTTTAATATTTTCACACCAGATTTTCAACATTGCCATTTTATTGCACTTCCTTATGAGCAGTACAACTGCCATTTTTCACATCTTGCCCCAAATGTACACAACGGTGCAGTCGGTGTGCGAAAGCAATGTTTGGGACAGATTAAGAAAATCACAGTGACACTGTTCATGAGCAGAAGTCTTAAAATGGCTATGTTGAAAATTTGGTGACAAAAGTCCATAAAATGACTGTGTTACGAGTGAGCATTGAGCAGTTTCCATGCACCCTCGTAAGTTCATGACTTTGCAATAGTTTCAGTCCAGATTTTCACCAGCGGCATTTTTCCACACTTCCTTATGAACAGTACAGCTGTCATTTTTCACAACATGGCCGAAATGTGTTTTCACACTTTCAGCGCAGAAATCCATGGCCGCTGTGGGAAATCATTGTTCGGGACAGATAAAGAAAATCACAGTGACACCGTTCATGATCGGAGGTCCCAAAATGCCTGTGTTGACAATCTGCTGTAAAAATCCCAAACTAATTACATTACGGATTGCGCTGCACAGTTTCTATGCACGCCGTGACTTCACTAGTTTTTATATATTCACTGCAAATTTTCAACATTGCCATTTTTACACCTCCCCATGAACAGTACAGCTGTCATTTTCACATCATGTTCGAATGTGTTTTGCACCTGTGGTGCTAAATGCCGAGTCGCTGTGCAAAAGCAGCTTTTGGCTAACAATTTGATATTGCCACTGTTCAGAGGTGGGGTCACAAAAAACATGTTGAAAATTTGGAGTGAAAATACCAATGAATGCTTGAGACGTTAAAGTTTCTGACCATAATGCCCCGCCCTGTAGAGAATGACAGGCATCGGGGTGTGACTTGGGATTCTTGCCTGTAATGCTCATACCATTCCACACCCTGCAGCCAGTGAGAAGCATCGAGGTGTGCCTTGGACTCTTCAGCCCCAAAGTTCACCCCATTCTCCTATACCGCACCCATCTCACCGTATTTCCTGATGGAATGGGGTGCGCATAAGGGCCAAAGACCCCAAGGCACACTGTGACACTTGGTGTCTGCAGGGTAGGGTGTGGTGAAATTGCGTGGCCGTTATGCCTGATGACCCAAAGGCACACCCCAATCCCTGTCAATCTCTGCAGGATGGTGATGGGGTTGGCTTCAGTTCAATACTTCATTGCCATTCCTATTATGCAGCTCTGTAACTTCTGCACTACCAATGCCAATGCCAGCCAGCAAACATTCGGCATTGCCAAATGCTTGTTTACCAGAGAAAGCATGTACAGTATGACTCATGAGACTACAGAAACAGCTGTCACTTGAATTACACTGTAAACTGCAGCAGAGTAATACACCATAGGGTAACAGGGCTGATGGACATCTAGTGTTTCTCTTCCCTAACCTTTCTTTGCTTTTAGTGCATAAGTAAGCCTTAAGACACGACAGGGTGTGCATGGAACATATTTTACCACTCGACCAGGGGGTAGTAATAAGGCATGAGGAGCCTTGGCGAGAGTGCCTTTAACAGGCGTGCGGTAAAATATGTTCCATGCACACCTGAGTGTCTATTCACTTATAAAATGGCCTACTTTATTTAAAAAAAAATTTTTTTGTTAAAAAGACATTTACATATGAATACTCTGAAATAACAATGTATTTATAGTAAAATAGTCCTTCCGCCTTTGTGTTTAGTGATTATTTTAGGACATGTGTCCTACATTGGGATCAGTAGTTGTAGTAAAATAACTTTAGCAGCTTTGCAGCCTCCCCAGACTGGCTATCTTCTCTGACCTGTTGGTTGCTGTGGCTAAAAAAAAAATAACAGTTAAATCTCAAAAGACATGGATCTACCACAGCATGCCACTACTCTTATGAGAAAAAAAAATGCCAGGACAACAAACACCGAAACAAATGCCGAAGCTGCTCAGCTGGACAATAGGCTCCGGGGCGCAAAGCCTTCAGCACTTTTAAGTGCATGTATGTGACACATGGAGCTGCATTTTCAAAGATTCCTGCTGAAATATATCTGAAGGGGCACCGGAGAGACCGAGAAATAGCACAGAAATGAGACCGAGTTGGGCACATACAGTAGGAGAGCCTGGAAGAAACAGCGTGAAGGGGTGACATGTTGAGCGATTGGCCGACAGTACACTGGGGCGATCTCCTGTGACATGGGTTTTGTAGGTGGGGCCGGTTTGTGGGGCCAGGACACTGCTGCGAGACCCAAACATTCAGAGGCTTAACCAGCGTTTCACTTTGGAATCCAATGCTCTGTGTAAGCGAACTGGTTCAGCCATGGGAGAACTGCGTTTAGCGAGGAAACAACAATGGCGGCATTTTTAAATGCCAACGCTCTAAGTCTTGATGATTTCAGCCTTTTTACTGCCAGTCCTTTTTTTTTACCCATGCATGGAACATATTTCATGCATGGGTAACTAGCCAATCACAGTGCTTGATTTAGCCTACCCATTTTATAATATAGAATACTGAATACACTGAAAGATGTCAGATAATTTACTGGCCAATGAAACACTGGAGTACAGACCTTATATAAATGGCAGAGAAGTGCAGGCATCAGAGGCAATGGGAAAAATATGGTGTGTCATGTCAGTGCTCAGCAGCCTTGCAGTTAGGGTTGTCAGAACTAGTTCGTCAAAGATTTGAACCCTCCTCGAACCCTGGTGTTCGAGTTCTAACTTAGAACTCGAACACTAAAAGGTTCGCAAAAGGGTTCGAATCTGAGTCCCAGCGTGTGTGTGGAGAGGAGGGCGGAGGAGGCACGTCCCAGCAGGCAGCCCGAAGGGGGGGGTGTAGGGGTATGTGTGGGGACTGGAGGAAGCATGTCCCAGGCAGCAGCAGGCAAGTGGCAGCCCCGATGTGGTGGGTGGGTGCAGCAGCAGCAGCAGTGTTGTTGGGGGGGTTGAACTTGCCATTGCCATCCACCGCGAGTTGTCTGTTTGCGCTTGTGTAACGTACTTACGTACGTACGCTCAAGTGAAGTCATCTTCCTCACCACCTGACCAATACTATGTGGTCAGGTGGGAGTCAAGTAAGATGCGCGAGCCGTGGGATCTGTGGGGGTATTTATAGGCAGATGCCAGCCGAGACAGAGCGCCATTTGCTGAGGATTTCAGGAGGCAGCAGCAGCCTACTTAACTGTAGCGTTAGCGGTTAGCGTACCGCTACTCTACTACCGCAGCCAGGCATTCTCTTGCCCGATACTATACTTATAGGCCAGGGCCCAGGTCGGTGTGGCCGCAATCGGACTGCAGCGAGCACTTGCTAGTTGCTGCAGTGCTATTTAAAAAATTCCATCATCCATTTTCCTGTGAGACCGAGAACGAGAGAAAGGCTGAAAAAAAGGCTCAAAATTAACGGTCGGGTGGGAGTGGGACTAGGGGGAGGTTCAGGTGGAGGGATTAATCAAGAATTGGGAAGGGAATGGGGAATAGGAAGGGATTGAAACCGAGATCAATCAATATCAGGAGGACTCAGGAGAGAGAATAAAAAAATAAGAAGAAGTGAAGAACCTTTGTGAAATGTGATTGTGATTATTTGAAACTGCAGCACTGCACAGTGGTGCACACTAAGCAGCAGCCAGCAACAAGCATATAACAAGGGGGAAAAAAAAAGGCAAATAAATCTGTACCCTACCCAGTGTAGTGTGTCACAGAGAGAAGCCCAGTGGCCAGTTGTGTGGTGGCATTAACCTTACATGACAGAAACGTAGAAATATAATTCTCATTCCCTGGGTTGTGTATGTGACTCCGTCTCCTGTGGTCAGCCCATCACCCTGCTGCTGTGTGCCCCTTGACTGCACTGTACCCTACCCAGTGTGTGTTACAGAGAGAAGCCCAGTGGCCAGTTGTGTGGTGGCATTAACTACATGACAGAAGCGTAGAAATATAATTCTCATTCCCTGGGTTGTGTATGTGACTCCGTCTCCTGTGGTCAGCCCATCACCCTGCTGCTGTGTGCCCTTGACTGCACTGTACCCTACCCAGTGTGTGTTACAGAGAGAAGCCCAGTGGCCAGTTGTGTGGTGGCATTAACCTTACATGACAGAAACGTAGAAATATAATTCTCATTCCCTGGGTTGCGTATGTGACTCCGTCTCCTGTGGTCAGCCCATCACCCTGCTGCTGTGTGCCCCTTGACTGCACTGTACCCTACCCAGTATGTGTTACAGAGAGAAGCCCAGTGGCCAGTTGTGTGGTGGCATTAACCTTACATGACAGAAATGTAGAAATATAATTCTCATTCCCTGGGTTGCGTATGTGACTCCGTCTCCTGTGGTCAGCCCATCATCCTGCTGCTGTACGCCCCTTGACTGCTATGTGTATGCCTATGCCCAGCAGCCCAATCATTCTGTAAGCCTTGAACCTGGGATCCTTTGGTTGCAAACCATCATATTCTTAATTACTTTCAGTCTACTGCATCACAGTGTCACACAACCAAAATAAAATTTTGGAGTTGTAGCCAGCGATCACAGATCACATTGCTTTCTTACACGGAAATTGTTTGGGTGTGGTGTGTTCACCAGTATACTGGTAGTACTGGTACTGTCTTTATGGCTGACACCAATATAGATGAAGCATCTGGTGATGGTGTTGGAGTAGGTGTTGGTGGTAGTGGTAATCCTGGTGCTAGCAGAAATAACCAAAATGCTTCATGTGATAAAAATTCAAGAAACAGCAAAAGAGCAACAGTGAAGTGTGGTAAAGGGGGACCTTTTAAGAAAACCTGTACAGTTGCTGGGGTCACACGGAGAGGCACCATAAGGTATGCCATTCATGCTGTTAAGATCCCTGTGACTAGCAGCAATAATGCAAGTGACAGTGACTCCCTCTCTGACTCAGACAGTAGCTCTTTGTCTCAGTCCAACACTGTTGTGTCTCGCGACGAATCATTACTTCCACAACAAAGTGAAATGAGCAAGTCTGCTGACAATGAATCAGGTAGTGCACTTGCAAATACATCCAGCACTGTTGGCAATGAAAAAGACATATCCATTGAATCCACCACTTCTGTGTTGGCCAGCAATGAAAATCCATCAGAGTCTTCTGCCCACTCTTCTAGCACCAAGGAGCATGTCCCGGGTTCTGTTAGGACTGGTGAAAAGACACAAACAGTCTTTAGCTATCTTCCTAGCACTCAAACAAAATCTGTCACATCTGAGGTGTGGAATTATTTCTCTGTCAGTAAAACTGATCCATGCAGAGCAATTTGTTCCCTGTGTAAACAGAGTGTAAGCCGCGGTAAAGTTGTGTCATGCCTTGGCACTACAGCTCTTAAACACCATCTGAAAAAGCATTCAGTTTTGCTTGATCATCCAAAACCCATGTCCTCCATCTTCCAGACCGCACATGAGAAAGGTCAGGAATCTGAAATGGATACTGAATTGTCTGAACTTGATGCAGGCAGAACCACTGCCAGCCCTAGGATCACTGTTACCACCAATGCCAGCACCATTAGTACCAGTTGCACATCCAGTGATGGCACTGAATGTATAAATCCTAGTCCACCATCTCTGCGTCCATCTGCCCATCGAAGGCACGGTGTATAATAAACCGGCAGGGACATGTTGTAAACAGCTAACACTGTCTCAGGCATTTGAAAGGAAGAATACCTTTACTAGAAATCATCCAAAGACCCTTCATCTTAATCACTGAATTGGTGAACTGTTAGCCGGAGCCCTTCTCCCATACGCTTTGGTAGATCATGAGGATTTTAGGGAGCTCATGACATTAGCAGAGCCTCGTTACAATGTTCCTCATCGAAGGTACTTTTCCTATGTTGAAATACCAAACATTTATCAGGTTTTAAAAGTGACAGTGATGCTTGCACTTAAAACTGCGGAGGGTGGGGTTATTCATGTCACAACAGATATGTAGACCAGCACTCAAAACATAGATTACATGTCCCTTACCGCTCATTGGGTCACGTTTTCTTGTGCTTCTTCAAAAACAAAGACACCCCAAAAGATGGCGCTGCTGCATATAAAGAAGTTTGGGCAAAGTCATACTGCTGCAAACATCTTGCAGGAACTAAACAACCTCCTTGACGAATGGGTTTATTCTCACGGTCTAAAATGTGGCTTCATAGTAAGTGACAATGGAGCCAACATCTTGAAAGCAGTACAGGATGGAGGATTTCTGCATGCTTCTTGCTTTGCACATTGCTTACACTTAATTGTCATGGGATTTCTCAGCAATGAAACATAAGTGGATGGTATGATTGCTGTTTGCAAAAAAATTGTGACTCACTTTTCACATTCAACAAGGCTATATCGGACATTGTCCAACTGCAAAACACAAGCTGCCCCAGCAAAGCTGATTCAAAATGTTTCCACTCGTTGGAACTCAACGCTTTATATGCTGCAGTGCCTCTTGGAGCAAAAGCAAGCTGTACATGAGTATTGCTCCAGTTACATTATTGGAGATGGCATTATACTGTCTGGCTGCAGTGGAAATTAATGGAGACAGTGTGCTGCATCCTAGCTCCTTTTGAGACAGCTACAAGGGACATGTCTTCTGAAGGTGCATCTGTGAGTCAGGTTATCCCACTCATAATGCTCATTTCACATCATCTTAGTGTTCTAAATCTACAAATAGAAAAGACAGATCTGAAGCGCAGACAACATGTCGCCTGTATCATGGAATCTCGAAAGAGAATGAGCGAGCGCTTCAAAACCAATGACAAATTAGTTGCAATGACGAAATCAAAACACTACATCCTTGCAACTCTCTTAGATCCCAGGTCCAAGGCTATACATCTTCCAAAAACAGATGATATAGAGCAGTACAAATGTCTGTTGCTAGATGAGCTGCAGCACTCACAGGAGTCAAACACAGACACGCACAGTACCCTCAGGTTGTCATCACCACAACATGCAGGTTCATCTTCACAAAGCGATACAGAACTGGAAAAGTCACCAAACATTAACAGTAGTTGTTCCACAACTGCCACTTCTTCAACCCTTAGTAGCAAGCTAAATCTGTGGCAAAACCTTTCCCAAATTGCTGCCATACCAGCTTCTGCTGATTCCTCTTCTGAGCGGTCTCTGTCCATCATGGTAGACAGTTACTTGCGAGAACTGCCTATTCCTATTGATGCATGCCCTTTTGAATACTGGAGATCAAAAAAGTCCATTTGTACAGAGTTGTGTGAAGAAACCTGTAAATATCTTGGTTGTCCTGCAACAAGTGTCTCTTCAGAACGCATGTTTAGTACAGCAGGCAATATTGTGACAGACACCAGAAATAGGTTGCTGACAGAAAATGTACACACATTAACTTTTATTAAAGTTAATAAGTCAAGATTTTCATATCCCTACAAGAGTATACAAACTGATCCTGAAGTGATTGAAGTTGTGGATGTTGATGGTGATAACAACTCAGATGGTGGTGGCTGGTAAATATTGTGGGACAGAGTCTCTGCACCAAAAGGAAACTTCTATAGACTGTGATGACTTTGGTTGTCTCTCTCCTTTCTCGATCTACTACCTTGGACTATATACCCCAAAACTTTCACCATTTCATGGCAAACTGCTTTGTAGCTAGGGTCTAAACTAAAGTCAACAAGTTTTATATACAGGGCAATTTAACATCAGTGGAACAGGCCCAAATTTGGCATAAAAGGACACTGTCATGAATCCTTTCTGTATCATATTATTTATAGTTAAAGTGCAAACATGTATTTTGGATTTACCTTCTGTGACTTTGTGGTGCATCAGTATGGGCTGGGACCGGGGACGGTCTATTTTTCAATTTTAAAGAGGACAAAACAATGAGTTCTAATTGGTAGCTGTTTATTATTTTTTCAATTACAGAAATGTTAGCCATAAACTAAAAATGGATGCTAGTACATGGGTGAGGGTTGTGGGTTGGTTTTAACATGGGTGTAAGGGTGGTATGGGTGCTACTGCACAGATGAGGTTGGTGGAAGAAAAGTGGAATGGGTGATGGGGTGAAAGGTGAGTGTTGTTTTAGTCCTTTCATTTACAGATTCGTGATCGGCTGGGGATGGTGAGGAAAAAAATGATGACAGACCGAACCTACTGTGTACATATAATATATATATATATATTTTTTTTTTTCTTATTAAATACATTGCAAACTGCTGCCACCTAGCACAATTGTCCTGTCCCCTTTAAAAAAAGAATAAAGGAATCAGAAATAAAAGAAAATCTGCATCTGCAGTTTTCACAGAATGTGACCTATCATAAAGTGTTTTTGCTTTACAAGTAGTGATAATTTGGTACATAATGGGGTTGACAGATGCTGTCCCTTAAACATCACATGCCAACTGCTGCAGCTACATTAAATGTTCCTTAAGTTAGTATGTGGTGAGGAAAGCACTTTTTTTATTTATGTGACTGAGATACAGATTTTATTGAAGTATCAGCTGCACAAATGCATCATCTTAGAAAGTTGTATGTATTACTTCAATTTGCCAACAAAAATGTTGGTATATGTATGCATTATCTTAGAAAATTGCATGCATTTTTTGCCAGCAACAATGACTGGCATATTTTTTTTATTCAAATGTCTTGACTGACTACGTTATGACATAATATGTTTTGCAACAGTTCCACATGCTACTGCTGTAGTACCTTGGCTTGACTTTGTTATAAAAGCTTTCTTTTAAACATAGCAATTTTTGAGTTACTCATTTAAAACAGAAAGCAGCAAATAGCTGAGATTAGGTAATATCAGTTATTTTTTCTCATAATTCATGACGGTGAGTATATATAACTGACTAAATAAATGGCGAATGTGCCTCTTTCTTTCACTAAGGAACTATGATGCAGCTGCAGCAGGAAAACTTTTAACATATGGATGGGTGGGTGGCCTGTTACGTATTAAGTTGCTGGCTTTAGCAAACAGAAGAAACCATAGATAAACCTAGTTGTATTCCTATAAATGTCACACATGATAATTTCTCTCCCCCTTATATTGAACAGTGTTTCCTTTACATGTATTTTATTACTATCTTCATTACTGGCAGCACAATAAAAAAATAGGGTTCGAGTTCTAAAAAGTTCTAAAAAATATTAGAACCCTAGAACTTTTTCAAAAGTTCTAGACTAGAACTAGAACCCAGAACTTCAGAGGGTTCTGATAACCCTACTTGCAGTACAGCAGGCAGCACATGTTTTCTGACACAAATCTACAGCTAACATTTGGGCAAAGTGAAACTCTTTGTAGTAATAAATCAGGGGTCCAAACAACTGCGGAATTCTAATCAGAAAAAGGGGAAACCTGGCAGAGTCAGCCAGTAAGGCTCAGCCTTTGTTTCACCTTTGGTTGCTTGCAACACTATGGCGGACATCCTAGGCTCAATTCACTTGTGCATGCTGTATAGCTGAGTGTGTTATTTTTATACGTAAAATACTTAGTTAGAATGTATTTGGGATACATTTTTTATGGTAGCAGTGTATTTGTGTAGGAGCTTTAATGTTAATTTTATAATATCAGAGATGTAATTTTACAAGTTTTAACAGATTTTTGTAATGAACTGTGTGCTACTTCAGTCAACCAGAAATGTTATGGTTGCAGTATGGTGATACATAAGGAATAAACAACTATTTAGGTTCTTTAATCCACCAGTCCTAAAATGGCATTGTTTTTTACAAGCCTTTTGTGTCACTCTTCCCTGTCTGTGGTGACAGCTTTCTCATAATACTTACTACACCACTGGCTGAGATGTCAATATTCACATCTCTGCAGATGTGCATCCTTCCCACAATGGTAGCAGAAGATCCCTTCTCTGCTGGTCCTGTCAGTAGGTAGTATATTTGTAGGTGTTGTTATCCAGCCCTATTCCTTGTAATGATCAGCATCTGGTTATTATTAAACAGAGTAAACTCTGTTTAGTAGCACATACATTGTAACTGTTGGTAAGGACTGCAGTGGAAAATGCAATTTTATTCTATATGTGTACAATAATGCTTAGGGGCCTGGGTTGACAACTACCACGGGGATTTTTTACTGAAAGATAGCTTGAATGTACACAGTGCTTCTACCCAGGGAAAATTAAGTGGGCTAGGTGATAAGCTAGTATTATCCTCGAAGCAATACCAACCAAACTGGGGTCCCCAATGGGTACAACCCACCTGCTTCTCACATGATGCAAGCAACAGCATACTTAAATTTAGTAACCTACTTTACAAATACGTCTTGCGTAATAAAAGGTGCGTAGAAAGTAAAAAACATTGTATCCTTGGCGTGCAAGGCACCCCTGAAATGCGGTATGCATTAATGCCCAAGTGGGATGTGCAGATCCGGGGGGGGAGATGAGAGGGGATGCATAGCAGTCCATACAATGCACAGAGGCATGCCAGAGATGTGCGGAACTTCACCTTGACTCCACTATATATGGACATGGTCCCTGCCCCAAGCAATGGCATTGAAGTGAATCCCATACATGAGACAACCACAGAGAGTGGCAGTGAATGACAGAGGAATGTATGGGTGAACACATCACTGGAGCAGGCAGCCAGCACCACGGCTGTGTGTGAACATGAGGCGAGCCCGTCCCCAGTCCCTGAACTTCACAGTTGGCCAGGTGGCATCCATGGTCTACATCCAGATGCACTACCTACTGCTGTATGTGGCACAGTCCCCGAAAGCTGGCCCTGAAGGTAAAGGGCATGGCTGTGGCTCAAAATCCAGAGTGCAGTGAACACCACCAGTCTGGAGTCTCTGACACTGGTGGCAATCAAATATAAATTGCATGACATGTGCACCACAGTGAAAAGAAGGTCCCCATGGCCACATGGGCACACCTGGCCACTAGAGGCAGTCCACTCAGTGTAGACAGCCAACTGAGACAGTGGAGAGGATGGTGGCAGCCACCCTCACAGATGTCAGTGTCCACGGTGAGGTGGAAGGGTTCGACACTATAGAAGGTACAGAATGCAGCGGGCAGGGCACGAGTACCTCGGAGCTGTGGCACCATGTACTCGATTAACAGCTGTGTGTTCCACCCACAGACCCTGCCAGTGAGGGACATAGGACAGATGTGACAGCATCGCAGAGACAGGACACACCGTCAATGTAGGGTGTGATGGGGACACCAGGCAGGTAGGGAAGGCACAGGTGAGTAACCATGCCCCACGCACCCTGTGAGTGGCCACCGCAAGGCACAAGCATAGCTGGTCTAACATGTCCCTCTCTCCCACAGGTACAGAGCATGAAACAGAGACCCAGTTGGACAGGGATGGACAGCACATCTGGGGCAGTGGACAAGGGAACACAGAAGGCTGTCATGGAGCTGGATGGAGGGTGCAACCATAGAGATCACCAGCAGGCCCCAGGAAGACATGCACAGCAGGGCCATGAAGGAGATGGTGGCAGCACTGCAGATCCTGGGCCTGAACGGCAGTGCCCAGATAGCACAGCCCATGCAGGATAGGCACCACCATGCACTGTGGACAGTAAAGTTGAAGGGCCATAATGCTGGCCACTAGGATGGAGATACATGGCACACAACATTGCATCCATGGCTGAGCAGTACAGGGAGCTTTGGCAGCTGGAGGTGGACAGGCTGGAGGCACAGCGATGCAATATGGAGGCACTGGTGGCCCTGACCATCGAGGTGTGGGGGGGATGCGTCGTGGCATCGACCTCCTTGCTGATGCCCATGTGTGACTGGTTGAACACCTTGCCAGATGGCATGCATTACATGGCCAGCCTGCCCACATATCACCCTGTGTTGCACACACCCACACACAGGTGTCCCCTGGCATGCCCTACCCACAGCAGGATTCAGGGACACAACCATAAGAGTCAGACAGCACACAGATCGGTGAGCCTCAGGGCACAGGACCAGCATGCAAACAACCCACCAGTGCAGACAGCGTGGAGGTGCAGAGTCATGGCACCAACAGCACTGAGGGGGGACACGGACAGGCAGAATATCGGCCATGGCTCCGAGGATGATGATGCCACAGTGGCTGAGCACACTGACCGGTCTCATGCCTGCAGTCACCAGGGGACCACCACCAGGCAACAGGCCCCTGTCTGGAGGCAGGGCGACAGTCCTCTGCCTGACTCCAGGTGAAGCCAACTGATACACATGGACAGTGACACTGTACAACACGCAGACATCCTTAATGTAAAGCACAGGCACACACTGAACACTACCAGTCCCCTGCACATGGCCCACCTCACAGTATGTCACCATGGACAGCCCCTGCCACACATCCTGTATGGCACACACTGCCACAGCATTGCTGGAACATGCTGCTGATGAGCAGGACACATGCACCCCTGGGCAGACCTCAGAACATGTACATGTCTGCATGACACACACCCGCCTGGACACCCCTGGATAGTACAGCAATCAACATGAGCCGCATGCCCACCTATGCTGAACCTGTGGCCCCCCATCAAACAGGTGCACTCAGTGTGGGTATCATCACAGCAACTGCCACCCACGCTGGATACGCACACACTTGGGAATGCAGCGATATCCACAATAAGCACGGACATGGATGGACATGCATCACAGGTGCAAACACATCTGTGACCATGCACATCCAATCAATTAATCAATCAATCAATCAATCAATCAGTCAGTATATCAAATTTTTTTTTTGCCAGGCAGAACATCATTGAGATAAGCTCATTTACATGATGGACCTGGGGCAAAACAATTGCCGACAGGGTTAAGACATCACAGGTTGAGTGAACGTACATAACAAATACATAGTAATAATAACAACATAATAACATATTGCCATCACATGTGACAAGATACTTGCACCAGAACATAGCAGTAAGTTTAACAGGAGATAATGCCATTTAAATACAATTGCATGGTTACAGATATATGGATGTAAGGTAATGAGCTAAAGTTTAGACAATAAACATCATTGGAGGAGTCATAGCGAGCAGGAGTGGCAGTTCCTCTAGTGTCAAAGTGCGAAGAAGATTGAGATGCAAGAGTCCTTTGATAAGTACTGTAGGCATGTCCTAGCAAGTGGGGTGGGAAGGAGAGGGGGGATATAAGGAGTGATGATGAAAGGTCAGCCGAGATAGGAGAGGGTTCGACATGATGGCCTAGGGAGGAAGGACTGTTCGACGGGAGAACATGACAGATGCCACTGGCAATGGTTGGGGTTTGAGTCCAATATTTGAAGCAAAGACAGATTATGATGTTGGGGTCTTGATTTGGACAATGACAGAAGAGAGGACTCAAATGACTCCTTAGGCAATGGTTGAGGTTTAAGTCCAGAATTTAAAGCAGTAACAAATCGTGATGTTAAGACCTTGACTTGAAACAATGACAGACCTCAGAGAAAGTCCTCAGGAACAATGATTTGAAGAGGGAGAATGTGACAGGAGTAAAGAGTCTTAAGGTTTTCTGGATCTTATTTTTTTATTTTGTTTTATTTTAGTCTTTGGTAACCAGGTAAGGCCCACTAGGCACAACTGCCTGTTTTCAGGGGCGACCTGTGAGCACTGGGGCGGTTAAGTGACTTGCCCCGAGTCACACAGTATGCAAGTGGAGGTTGTGAGAATCAAACTCAGGTCTGCCCTGCTGGATGTATCAAGCTCGTTCACACCTCATTCCTCTAACCTCTAGGCTATACTGCCAGCCTTATTCCAGAGCATAGGAAGAGTGAAGCTTATTGAGGCTCTACCAAGTGCGTTTTAAGTTTAGGGATAGCCAGAGATAAGATGGTAAGCCTTCTGAGAGAATAGGCACTAGAGATGCAGGAAGTTAGGCAGCTTGTGAGGTACTGAGGTAATTTATGAGTGATAGCCTTATATGTCCATAGAATAGCATTATTTTGCCTCCTGAAGCTAAGGGAGTTCCAGCCTACAGAAGTATAGAGGATGCAGTGGTGTGTGTCATAAGGAGCATCCGAAATGAACCCAAGGGCTCTGTGGTATAGGGTATCAAGCTTGGAGAGAGCTGTGCTAGTACTATGGCCATATAGGAAGTCTGCATAGTCTAGGAGAAGCAAGAAGGTAGCTTGGAATAGGAGTTTTCTAGCCTCCTGGGTTAGTGAGTGCTTGATTCTGAAGAAAATACTGAGCCTTTGACGCAGTTTCTTAGTGAGTTCATTAATGTGATCAATGAAGGACAATTTGTAGTCAATCCAGACCCCTAGGTATTTGAATTTTTCCACAAACTCCAGGGCTTCTCCCAAAAGGGTGCTTATGTGAAGAACCTTAGCTGTTTTTTTGGGGGGGAAGATGAGGGGCCAATGGAGAGAAAATCACGGCCTTAGTTTTTCTGGCATTGAGCAGGAGTTTCAAGTTGAGTAGATTTTTTGGGAGGATGTCGAAATCATTCTGGAGGTCCAAATTGACTTGATCCAGAGTTGATCTGTCAATGTATAGCACTGTATCATCAGCGAAGAGATGGATACTAGATGACTTTAGGCCAGTGTCAATTTGATTAATTTCAATGGCAAGAGAAGTGGACCAAGTATGAATCCTTGGGGACACGTCAGGAGTATTTTTTTGGCGATAGGTCTCCTTCAGCCTTGACCTGCTGCTCTCTGTCCACAAGATAGTTTAGAACCAGCTTAGGGCAAGGTTGTCCACCCCAACTTTCTTCAGAGTCACCAGGAGTAAATTGTTGTCCACCATGTTGAAAGCCTTGCTAAGGTCCAGAAACAAGGTGCATACATATTGTTTGTTATCATGTATGACTGCCAGTCATTTATAACCTTAGCAAGGGCAGTGCAGGTACTATGCATGGGATGGAAACTGGATTGAATTGGATTTAGTAGATAAAAATTTTCAGATGAGATCTGAGCTGTTCATTTACTGTCTTCTCCAATTGTTTTGACAAGGCTGGGAACAAGGAGATTGGGCAGTAATTATATAGGCACAGGGGTCCCTTGAAATGAATAGAGGGATGAAATAGGCTGTCTTCCAGACCTTAGGGAGGAGCCCTGATTGAGAGGCAAATTGAAAGATGGGTAACAGGGGAGCAAAATATAGTAGGCTAACTGTAGGAAGAAAGGCTCAATCATATCCGCCCGCACTTTTCTTGGTATCAAGTTGAAGAAGGAGATCCTCAACCTGTTTGATGGTGACTGGACAGAAGGAGAAAGAGTGGTAAGGGTCAATAGATTCCAGATCATGGCAATCAGATGACTGACTGACTAAGGAACTGTGCCCTGATGGCATTTGCTGGGAGGTATCAAAAGCCATCCCTGCTGTAGCAAAGTGATTGCAAGGGGGTCAAGGATCTCATTTTTATCTGTGGTGTAGTACCACCAGTCAAAATTTGTGGAAGCATGACCCCCCACTGTCTCCTGTCCCCGGCACATCTCCACCATAACAACCTCCAGGGGTCTGTCCTGCTGTTACAGCTCTGGTAAGGGCACATTACAGTGTAGGGCCATATTATGGAGCATGGCACACATTGTGAACACCCTGCAGGCCCTTCCAGGGGACAGCATGATTGTATCCCCCCAGTATGGTCCAGGTAACAGAACTACATCTTCAACAGTCCGATGGTCCCCTCCACGATATTCCGTGTCCTCTTCTGTGCATGGTTGTAGGCATCCTCCGCTGCACAGGTGGGTGCCAGGATCAGTGTCATTAGGTACGGCCGCAGCACGTATCCACTGCCAGCTGTGCAGGGGGCAGAGAACAGTGTTACATATGTGTTACCATGGCACAATATTGGGGTGCTACACACAATGACACCACTATACTCACTGAACAGCCATCCGTCAATGAGACCTGCACGCAGCATGGCACCATGGTGTGTTGTGTCCAGAATGTACACGTCATGGCACGATCCTGGGTACTTTGCACATACATTATTAAACAGTCCACCTATGTTACACACAACCTGACAATTCACACTGTGGCACCCCTTTCTGTTCCTGTATGCCTCCTCCTGCATGGGCAGTGCCAGTATGGCTATATGGGTGCTGTCAATTGCATCGTACACGTTTGGCATGCCATGTATGTCATAGAAGGCCTGCTTCATGACACTGATGTTGGTGTCCCCTGTTGGGAACCTGATGTGGGCCTGCACATTTGACAGCAAGGCATCCATCACCTGCATCACAGCCTGTGACACCAATGACTGGCATACCCCAACCGCATCTCAGGTCACCTGCTGGAAGGACCCTATTGCATAGTATGCTAGGGTGCATAGCATTTTTGTCTCCACAGACATTGCCCTGGACCAGCATGTCCGTGGGGTGATGTCGTCATGGGCCATGTTGCACAGCTGTTTGATCATGGCTCATGGGAACCCGAATCTCTCCATGCAGTGTGATTCCCTCCATGTGGTGGCATTCAACTATGGTCTGAATACTCTTGGCCATGGGCTGGCATGCCTCCGCTGCACCATCTCCTTGTGGAGCACGTGCACTATTCATCATTAGTCTGGGACACAACATATTCTGCCACTGTAACCATTTCCGGTCATCCCATGCATGCCCAGCCATGTCCACTTTATGCTGCCATGCTCACCTGTGTATACCTTTAAGGGGGCATTGTGTGGCTCATGTGCATGATGCCCTGACCTGGACATGGGATCCGCAGACACACTGCTCTGAACTGACATGTGGCGGCGGCATGTACATTGTGTTTACAATGGCTACCGCTACTGCTGATAGGATGGGACGGTACCTGAGGAAGCTATGGAAGGTGTCCAAAGACACCTGCTGTGACCACCACACAGGGGGACCCTGTGGTGGGTGGAAGGCCATGAGAGAGTGAGTACCATACCTGCCGCCTATGTTGTGGGGCACTGTGGGACGTGACCACTGTGCACGGTACTAACCTGATGTCTCATTTCTCTTCCCACACAGGACCACTTGGGCTTTCCTCACTGCCTGGAGCTGACCAGGGTGGAGCACCAGATGGGACACCCTGCATAGTGTGGATCCCACCATCACTGATGTTGGCAGCTGAGATTCCTAGGATACATGTCCCTGCAGATGGAGAGGGATGAAATGCGCTGCATGGCTGAAGGGACAGTGCTGTGGCATGTGGCTGTGCCATCGATGGTGAGTACAGGACTTCATGTACAGTCCAGTTTGTGCCTTTGTCTGGGCATCACATTGTTCCATACACATGGTGTGCACTCTTACATTGCCTGTCTTTTCCATTGCAGTGCTACAGGGGACCCGTATGCCAAATGGTGCTGATGTCACTGGGCATGGTCTCTGATACATCGACAAGCGACACAGAAACCAGCCAAGATCTGGAGGCCTAGGTGGATGTGGACCATGGTGGGCTCAGGGAGGGTGAGGGTGGTGGAACAGAGGCACATCCCTCCAGTTGTGCCTCTCCACAATTCATTCTCCACTCTGGCGGAGGATGGTTCCTCTATGGAGGCACCCACAGTGGAGACCAAGGAGGATGCTGAGAACCTCCACAATGGAGACCCACAGGAGGGAGGCAAAGGACCCCATAGGGGAAGGAAACAACTCCTGGTGGGGGAATCAATTATTAGGGGGTAGAACTGGGGGAGGGAGGGGAAAGGGAGGTAAGGTGCCTGCCTGGTGCCATGGCTTGGAGGGACAGGAAATGAATCCTCAGGATCGTGGGAGCAGCTGCAAGGGGGGAGTGAGCTGAATGTCATTATTCTCCTAGGGACAAATTACCTGCTGAGAATGGGATCAGAGCAGAGCAGTGCAACAGGAGTTTGTGGAGTTGGGGAGGGGCCTTAGACAAGTAGCACACATGGTAACTTTCTTAGAAGTGCTACCTGTCTATGGCATGGATGAGGCTAGGGTACTCCGCACCATGGGATTCAATGACTGGTTGAAAAACTGGTGCAGAGTTCAGGGATTTGGCTTTATTAGGGACTGGGGCTCCACCTGGAGGGATGCAGGCCTATACAGGAGCGATAGTCTGCATCTATCCAGGAAGGGAACCAGGATCCCAGGTGATAGGTTTAAATGCTTCATTGGCAAGCATTTAAACTAGCCAAGGGGGGAGGCACTGTAAAGGAGAAGGGAAATCCTAGCCTCTCCCCCAAAAGTCAGGGTAGTTAGTGAGGTAAACACCAAGATAGAGCAGTGGATAGGGAGAAGGGCAGGGGTAAATGGAGAAAAAGACAAAGGCAGTAAGGACAGGGATGGGGCAAAAGAAAAAAGCCATAAAAAGGGAGGGTAATGAGTACCAATGCCTATAGTCTAGGTAAAAAGCTCTCAAATGGTGGCCTTGCTGGAAGAGGGATGCTTGGATATCGTGGCAGTAACAGAAACATGGTACACAGAGAACCATGACTGGGATGTCAACATACCAAGGTACACAATCTACAGGAGGGACAGGGAGGGAAGAAGAGGAGGAGGAGGAGCTCTCTATGTAAGGGAAGGAATCAAAGCAACAGAACTAAAGGGTAAACAAGGAGGAGAGGTGGCACTGTAGGTCACCCTGAGACTGGAAATGGCACCACAATCTGCACAGGAGTTGTATACAGACCCCATCTCAGGGGAGGAAATGGACAAGGAAATGATAGAAGGCATCCTTGGGATGGCAGAGAAAGGGGAGATATTGCTGATGGGGGACCAGAATATGCCAGATGTTAACTGGAGCACCTTTGCTGCAGCCACATCCAAGAGCAGGGCCATTCTTGATGCCCTACAGGGGCATGCCTCAGACAGCTAGTTTTGGAACCCACTCAGGAGGGAGCAATCTTAGACCTGGTACTCTCAAATGGGGATGGAGAGAGGATCTCCAGTCTTGAAGTGAGTAGCCATCTGGGAACAAGCGACCACCAAACAGTGTGGTTCATGATAAACTTAGCTGTAGAGTCAAGCCATATAAAAGTGAAGGTACTGGACTTCAAGAGGGCTGATTTTGTCAAAATAGGAGACTGCCTCAGAAAAGCACTAGCAAAGAGGCAAGATGCTGGTGATGGCTATTGCGGAAAAGCAGGGGAGATACCTAATCCAGTCAATAGAAGCACTCTGGATAGGGGGGTTGATATTAGTCCTGTCACAGAAAAAAGGGTTCTGAAAGAACTCTTAAAACTGAAGGTGGATAAAGCAATGGGGTCTGATGGGATTCACCCCAGAATTCTAAAAGAACTAAGGGAAGACCTAGTAACATCACTGACTACCCTTTTTAATAAATCATGGGAGGATGGTGAGGTACCTGAGGACTGGAGGAGGGCAGATGTGATTCCCCTTCACAAAAGTGGGAGCAAGACAGAGGCAGGAAACTACAGACCTGTCAGTTTGACCTCAGAGGTAGGGAAAATGATGTAATCACTTCTAAAGGAAAGAATTGTTGAGTACCTAGAGGCCAGTGTGGCACAGACCCCAAGGCAGCATGGATTCACAGTGGGAAGGTCATGTTAGACAAATCTAATTGATTTCTTTGACTGGGTGGCTAAAGTAGTAGACCAGGGAGGGGCTGTGGACATGGCCTACCTAGACTTTAGCAAGGCATTTGACACAGTCCCACACAAAAGATTAATAAACAAATTAGCCAGCCTGGGAGTGGGTCCCAGGGTGATAGCCTGGGTAAAACACTGGTTGGACAACAGGACACAGAAGGTAACAGTAAATGGAGTCCACAGTGAAGAAAGAGGGGTTACTAGTGGGTACAGCGGTTCAGTACTAGGGACGGTCCTTTTAATTTCTTTATCAGTGACATTGCAGAGGGACTGGAAAGGAAAGTATGTCTCTTTGCAGACGACACAAAGATCTGCAACAGGGTTGATACACAAGGGGTGTGTGGAAAGGATGGGAAGGGACTTGGTAAGGTTGGAGGAATGGTCAGAAGTATGGCAGTTTAGATTCAATGCAAAGAAGTGCAAAATAATGCACCTGGGAAACAGAAACCTAGGGGAAGAGTACACAATGGGTTGGGGGGAAGGTAGTAACAACAACAGCAAAAATGGAAAGGGACCTGGGGGTAATCATATCAGATGACCTTAAGGCTAGCAAACAATGTGAGAAGGCAGTAGGGAGGGCTGGGGATACTGGGATGTATAGGGAGAGGCATCACCAGCAGAAAACAGGAATTTATTATCCTCTGTACAGACAGTTGGTGAGACCACATCTGGAGTACTGACCAGTACTGGAGACCCCATCTCCACAAGGACATAGACAGGATGGAGGCAGTCCAGAGGAGGGCAACTAAAATAGTGCAGGGTCTGCAAGAAGGCATATGAGGAGAGACTAAATGAGCTTAATATGTATACACTTGAGGAAAGGGGGCATGATTGAAACTTTTAAGTTCCTCAGTGGGATCAACAAAGTCCAAGACGGTAGCATCTTTCAGAAAAGAGATGTGCAAGAACAAGGTGACACAATTTGAAGATAGAGGGGATGGCTCTGGGGCAATGTGAGGAAGTATTTTTCACAGAGAGGGCGGTGGATGAATGGAACCGCCTTCCTGATTAGGTTGTGGGGTCTAAAACTGTGGAGAATTCAAGAATGCCTGGGACAGACATAAGGCAATTTTGTGGGGAGTAGGAAGAAATAGGCTGTTGGGTAACTAGGATCTGCAGCTTACCCAGTAGGTAGGAAATGGACAGACTAAGGGGCCAAGTGGTCCTTATTTGCCATCAAAGTCTATGTTTCTATGTTTCATTTGTTTATTTATGATTTTTCTAAAAGTTCACCCAAAACTGAGAGTATGGAAGTGGTCAGTAGCCATCCAAATCAGCCACTGCCCCCTTAAATATTGGTTTTATAATAGTATATTTCCACTGACTTGGAAACTGTCCTGCTATAAGGGATAGATTAAACACCTTAGTTACAGGAATATAAATATGGGTGGCAATTCATTTTAAAAACCTTGGCTCAAGATTGTCACCACCAGAACTTTTATCAGGAGACAGTTGTTTTAGCAATTTCAAGACTTGCTTTGGTTTAAATAAACAAAGGTAAAAAGAAGGAAGTTGATTCCACTCTGAAGCTGACTTGAGTGGAGTCTGTACAAGCAGTTGAAGAAAAAACATTAGTAAAACAGGATCAACAATTTTTTTTTTTAAAAAGCCTCGGATATTTCATCAAGATTAGCTGTTACTTTACCATTTAAGTTTAGGGACACTACTGGATTCATGGTGTTAGGAGATGTAAGAGTCTTAATAGCTGAACAAAATTTCTAGGGTTTTTAGATCGCTCGCTGTTTGTTTAGATGATACTTTGATTTACTTGACCTCAGCTTTATTTTACAAGAGTTCCTTAATCTACTATAGTTATTGAAATCATTTTCACTCTGAGATTTTTTTATATTGGCTACAGGCAGTATCCCTTACTTTCATCAAGTGGAATAGATCAAGGGTAATCTATTTATTAATACTACCTCTTATCCTTCTAGTTTTTTTAGGAAAAAACTTAGCCTGTGATTTCACCAAAATATTAATAAAATAATCTACTGCCAGATCTACTTCGGGGATAGCATCGAGGTAGGATCAGTCTATAAGATTTAATTCCTTTAAGAGACTGTCTTTTATCTTGGTTGTGAATTTCTTAAAGGAAATAAATTTGGGAGGGGGTTTGCTTTTATTCCATTTCCAAATACAAAATACCGCTAGGTGATCACTTACCACATTAGGGAGCGTGCCACTAGTTAGAACTCTTGCAAAATTTATTTGTAAGAACCCAGTCTAAAGTAGTATGGTTTTGCTGGGTAAGTTCATGAGGTGGGCTTCATGGGTGACTGTGCACATCTCATGCATGTGCGGCATGTGTGCACCACACTTTGCTCACATGCTTACCTGCCTGTAGGTGGCAGCTGTGCATATGTGGGAGGGGCCTGCCAGGGACGGCATACATGCACCTGGTATGTTGTGCACTCCCCCCATCTTATGTGTCTGTGGTGATGTGCACTGTGACATCTGTGTGCCATGGCTACACTGCTGCATGGCTGGGGAATGGCTGTGCATTCACACAGCATGCCACTGCACCAACTGCCATTCCAGGACATCACCACCACCACCGTCCACCATGCTGGAATCACTCCGCAGGATGGGCCTTGGCCACCTTGCTGTTGGATGTGGTGGTGCCACACCACATACATTGGCATGGCTAGGCTCATCACTGACCCTCGGTACTTCCCTACCATATGTGTGCTACAGCCTGCACTACCATATGCCTGTGGCCAGCATGCCATGTCAGCTCTGCATGTTAGCCATGGTCTGTGTGCCATCCATGCTGCATGAATTGTGTGCATGTACTGGGGTCAGTTTTGAGGGACATGGGCATCCTGTGCAGGTGCATCTGCCCATGCCCCTGCCATGCATGCCCTTCACCACATGTTGCCCCTATGTGGTGCAGCACCTGTGCTCTGGTGCATGTCCTGCTGTGTGGGCATGATGGCTCTGTGGTGTTTCATCCTTGGCACCAGCATAGGGCCCTGCAGCCACTGTCCTGCCATCCATCTCCTCTGGTGGCCTTCTATGGCAGCCCTCCCCTGCTGTATGTGTCTGTACCTGTCACCACATGGCTGGCTGTCATACACAGTGTTGTGCATGTGCGCTTACTGCTGCCTGCTGCAGTGGTACGGCCATGCACCTGCATATTTGCCACGTCTAGGCCCAGAGCTGTGCAAGGGTGGCCTACATGGACACTTACACACCCTTCATGCATGCCTTGCCTTTGGGTCATGTGTGTGGTTCGTGCGTAGGTGCTTACGTGTGCTCCCTGCTCACCCCTATGTTCACCACTTTGGCATCGTGCATAGGCCCCAATATGCTCACACTGCAAATTATATGCTCATGTGTAAGAGATGCAAACTAGTAACAAGGGGTTTATTAGGGGTTGGAATCAGGATCTGGGGAAGGCAGGCAAGTAAGAATCACAACAGTGGCTGATGGATGCTTAGCTATCTGGTTCATGCCTTCTTCCACCTTGGCACAGCCCTCCCTAAACAAAACACTTTAACTAACCTAACTGTACTGCTGGGCCATTAATCACTTCTTGCTGGTACCAGATATGCCATTTGCCCCTTAATGAGCTCCCCTATATTGTCATTGAGTGACCAAGAGGATTGTGGCAGGCCCAGCGGTCACATTGCACACAGCTGACTGACATTAAGATGCTGTGAAACAATAATCGCAAAATTCAAATTTGCAATCCTGGTGGGATGGCTGAGTCCATTAAAATCAATAGTACAAGACAATGACCCTACCTATCTAATAAAAGATGCAGGATCCATAGTCTCTGGTGGGGTTCTCATGGTTACCCTCTTCTGGCTGGATGTGCACACTCTTGCCTGTAAACTCTGACATACCTCCAATGGTTCCTTGAGTTTCCCTCTGCCACCTGTGTTTAAGGTACCTCACACTGATCTGCTGGGCTGTCTCTCTGCCAGTCTGTCTCAGGGTGGTTGGATGAAGTCTGGGCTGGCAAGCACACCTTCTAGCAATGCAACCCCAAGGCAATCCCTGCACTGATAGGCTGTCACCTGAATGTAGTACTCTGTAGTGACTTCCAGGCTTCTCTGGCTCTATCTCTGCTGTCTCTGTATGCACTAAAGGGCTCAGCTGCAGGACAGCGTACCCCTATGTGCTGTGTGCAGAAATTTTCTTCTCAGCTGTGAAAGCCCAAATCTCTCTCCAGTGTGTTTCATAGGCAGGGACAGATCGTGCGGACTGCAGGTCTACCTCCTCACTGTCTCTCATGCAGACTGATTACAGTATGTCCTGGAACAGCCTTTGCCATTCACTGGGGAATTCAGCCCTACAGTTGGTCGATGCTGGTTGTCAGTCACTGGGAAGGGTTGCCTGCCTGTCACTCAATGCCCTATTGGTTAAAATTCATGGGCACAATTAATGGAGTCCCCTAATGTCCCATGAGCCCTGTTAGGTTCCACAACAGGCTTCTCAAGGTTGATTGACTATTGTGCTGACTTCAGACACCATTGCCATAGCACCTGCAGTCAGAGGTGACAAAGGTGGCTGTCGTTTGTAGTTCTTTGAACTCTCAGTTCAGAGTCTTTATTTATGGTGGGCTGCTGACCCTAAACAATATTTGTGCCCTTTTGTTGTTTGCATGACTTCACTAGTGTTCCAGTGCAGTCAGAACTGCTGATCAGATTCCTCAGTGTGAGTGCTGAAATGCACTTTCCTCGTTGGCTGCAGGGAAGTGCAGCAGTGGATGGGAAAACTGTGCAGCTGGAGCCACTTGCTGAATAGTGCCAACCCAAGCGCACTGAAGATCCTCACTCCACTCTCCGTCCTGCTCCCACTCTGGTCCCCACCATACAGCCTAAGTCCTCTGGGGCCAGAGTGAGCATTAATGGTGGTGAGCTTGTAGAGTGGGACTCCATGGAGCCCAAAGGTGAGCCCGACCAGATGGGGAGGGGTAATATATGTTAAACCGTCAGAAATAAATTTGCTAATGTTGTTTCTACCTGATCTAAAAGGTTAACATTTTTTTATCATACATAGTATGGTTTTGTTCTGAAGCATCAGTGGAAATACAATACCTATTGACATAGATGCTACTACTTTTAGATGTGACTACTGTAGGTTTGTGACACTGCTTCCATCTCCTTCTATTTGACAAACTCCCCTTGTATACAACAAACCATACAGCTGGCTCAATCGCAATGTAACACTAGAGGTGTGGCTAGATGCACTCTAAATGTCCCCTTTAGGAGGACCTCACTGGGCTAGTGCCCTTTTGCTTACAGGGCTCCCGTCTGGCTTAATGAGATCCCGGTTGATGTTTACAACTTGAATAATTTTCCTACCTTTAAATGTACTCTGAAGTAATCCCTTATCAACGCAAGAATTTACGAATGCTAACCTGCTAATGGCACTTAATTCTCGTAGTAATGACTCCCTGTCTAATTAGGGGGTACCAAGTCCTGCAAACTCCAACCGATCAGTAATTATAACCCCCTGTTTGCCAATACACCACTCCAGCTTAAGTTCCTACACTCCTCCCATTGCATGCATTTTCTTCAACAGTCCCTGATCCTTCCTCAGTGACTCCCTTCCCATCCCATCCTTTCTACTTCACTCTCTTCTGTTCTTACCCATCCTTTCTACTTCACTCTCTCCTATTCTTACCTCCTTAGCTCCACCCCTCAACTCTATTCACGCCCCTACCTAGTATTTATCCTCTCTCCCTCCTTCCTTCCCTCCCTCCATCCTCTCTACCTAACGTCTGCCCTCCCTCCCTTCTTCCTTCCTTCCTCCCCCCCTTCCTATCATGATTCTCCAGGTGCCCCCTCTGTTCCTGGTTCTCCAGCCCCTTTACCCCACACAACTACCTTGACCTGCCACTCAGCAGTAGTTAAATGACCCAGTTAGTGACAATGCCTGGCTCATGGCAGCTACTTATATTCCTCCTATTGGTCTCTAATTGTAATTTCTGCTCATACTCAGTTTTGTTTGCATAATGACTTCATAGAAGTTACTCCTTTGTAGTTATCATGAGGTTCATAGAAGTTTGACTGTACAGTAGGCACAAAGCCCTTTATTGGACTCCCCACCCATATGCCTTATAGGTGGAATTCAAACTTTTATCCCCATAAATTCATCCAGACTTTGCTTAAAATTTTATATTTCTGCTATTAACAACACTATCTGGCAAGGTGTTCCACATTCCGACTGTTGTTTGGGTATAGAATCGACTCCATTTAGTTGAAGCACATTTTGCACCAATAAGTTTATAACTGTGACTCCTAATTGATTTAGTGTTAGTAAATGATGTTAATCCTATTGTTGTTTTTAGATAGTCATCCGCTAATGTTTTATATACGAGGCATAAATCTCCCCTTATCTGTCTGTATTTAGCAGAGAAGAGCTTAAGTTTTCTTAGTCTATCATCATAACTTGTATGTTTTATGGATATAACTTTCTTGGTGAATGTACGTTGAACACCCTCAACTAATTTCAGACTCCTAATAAAAGTTGGAGCACAGAATTGGGAACAGTACTCCAAATATGGATGTACCAGACTAGTATAGAGTGGCATAATTACTTCAGGGTCTCTGCTTTGGATATTACTCAAATTGAGCCCATAATTTTATTACATTTTTTAATATTAATTATGGTGTTTCTGTCAAAGGTTAAGTTGTTAGAGATTATGACTCCCAAGTCTTTTTCCTCAGCAATATTTTTTAGTGGTATATTGTTCAAATTATAGTCAATAAGCATATTGTTGCTACCCAGATGTAAGACCTTACATTTGTCCTCATTAAAAAACATTTTGTGTAAGTTGGCCCAGGATGCTAAACTATTTAGTTGAGTTTGCAGGTGTAGACCATTGGATAATGAACTTACAAGACTTCCAATCTTACAATCATCTGCTTACTTGGATATCCATATTTTGTCAGCTGCAGACATTGTGGAAACTGAGATGTTAAAAAGAATGGGTCCCAAGACTGAGCCCTGAGGGACCCCACTAGTCACCACACCCTCGTCAGACAGATGACCTTTCACTGACACTCTCTGGGTCCTATTCTCCAGCCGTGATTGTACCCAGTTGATGATGATAGGATGTATGTTAATTCTCATTAGTTCTTGTAACAAGATTTTATGTGAAACTTTATCAAACGCCTTAGCTAAGTCCAAAATACCACGCTCTACCGTATACCCTTATCCAAAGCAGCGCTGGCTCAAAGAATTGTAAAGGATTAGTTAGACAGGACCTCCCAGACACAAAACCGTGATGAAAATGTCAGTTTTATTGTTTTTATCTATATGGTCAATAATATGTGTTTTGAGTAATCTTTGCAATATTTTACCTATGATAGAAGATAGCCTTATTGGACGATAATTATTTGGGTCGTGTTTATTACCTCTCTTGCAAATAGGGATCACAACAGCTTCTTTCCAAGCCTGAATAATTTAATAGATACATTAAAGAGAGTTGTTAGTGGTCCGGAAATTGTCTGTCTAATTTCTTGTAAAAAATCTGGTGGATTCCATCAGGACCTGCTGAGCTGTTTGTTTTCAATGTTCTTATTATTTTGTCAACCTTGCTTCTACTAAAAACAGGTATTTTGTATCTGTGGAATTGAAACTCTTACTTGGTGTACCTGTCTTACTCTGTCTCATGATGTGGAACCTTTGTAAATGAGCTCCCAGCTCAAAGGTGTTTTCCGGCTGCAAACAATAATTAAAAACTTGCTTTCAATCAGCTGGTCTCCTCTGATAAGTAGGTGCCAACTGGCTCAGATAGGTGATGCCCATTCTCCTACCTATATGCTCTGGTATCCCCAAGGCTTCATCTGGGCTCTATCCTTTTTCCCATTTTCCCATGACCTCCTCTTTCTGTTTTCCACACATTTATGTGAATGCAATGACATTTGCCACTGGAGTCTCAGGCCTTGAGCTGGAAGTGACATTGTGGCATGACTTTACAACATCCAGCACTGGTTTCCTCTAACCAAGTCTCAATTAATCACACAAAACTGTCTCCATGATCTTTGGCTGTAGTAGCAACTCACCAGACTCCATAAATAATATCCTTGTCTGCATGCCTGGATGCTCCTCCCTTAAGATGTTCCTCACCTCAATTAAGCAATAAGACATGTCCAGGGGTTATGTTAATGGTCTGTTAATCACCCTCTGGGGGTGTAATGTGGCAAGAGGCATAGCTGAGTGCTACATGCCCCTAGAGGGTGATTAACTGACCACTAACATAACCCCTGGGAGTGCCTTATTGCTATTATAATAAAAACATTTTTTAAATAGTGTTAAACCTTGTTCAGCATGTGATTAGGCTGTACATGTATGTTAATCAAAGATTAACATAGGGCTGATAGAATGTTTACAACCAATCAGAAAATTCTATTCTTCAGACCCTTTTTCTAATTGTGTATGGCAGTATTGGAACCTTGATTTCTCCTCCCTTATAGATGCTTTCCATAAAAGCTCCTCCTCAAACTTGGCACCATTGCACCAAAACAGATCTTGCCTCCCACTCCTGATCTGCCATGTTTGACTACATGGATATGGTCTACAGTGCCCTTCCAAAACTATTTGGCCAGACTTGACCCTTTTCATTCTTTCTTCTGCTTTGCCCTAAACTGTCCCCTCCCTGCACTCAGCACTGTTCCCTTTAATCAAACTCTCCATATTATAGTATCTCTGGACTGCAGGTACTGCTCCCACTGGGCCTCCTCTTCCATATTCTGAATCTCCTCTTATATTTCCTTCCTATTTCTCTCTGCTCCTCCTTCCTTCCACTCCTCCATTCCACTGACTCTGTTCCTTCTCAGTCTGTTTACCAAAGCCTCTGTTTAGAAAGTAGTCTTCATCTCTCCTGACCCTCCTCTGGAATAACTTTGTTCTGCCCACCACCCTCCACCACTCCTTTAAAGCTCTCCTTTGGAATGTTTCCTCCCATAGTTGCTCCTACAACTAGACCCCCTTCACCTATGACTCTTCTCTTTCTATGGCCATCACCCTGGCTCCCTGCTTCTCTACCCCTTCTGCTCCTCCTGTAGCACAGTCATACTTATATAATTACTGCAGCTCAGTTCTTATCTAGAAGTAGTTTTATCATATTTTATTATACTTTACTATAACCTTTTCTTATAATGCGCACAAACAGCTTTATTGATGTGTTATTGTACCACTACACTTTTTTGTTTGTTTTTCCAAACCATTTATAATCTTCCTTTCTCAGATCTCACTTGGAAATGAGTTTCAGCTCAGTGTGTCTTTCATTGTCAACAAGTCTAAATAAGTAAAAAGATATAGATACAAAAATTAAGATATTGAATGAAATAACCAGGTCATTCTAATGTAACAAGCAAGTGGTTATGTGCACATCAAGAAAAAAACATTAGGCTGCATGAAGTATTATGCCAACAGGCCTAACTTATTAAATGGCTCAATACACGAGATAGAATGTTTGACAACACCCCAGCACTTCAATCTATGCTACATCTTTGTCAGGTGGCATAATCCGAAGCGCTGGGGTGTTTGTCAGGCATTCTGTCACTGTCTGTCTAGCTTTTTAATAACTTTGCACTTGTTGGCATCATACCGCACTCCTTAAGCTGTGTTTTCTCTGGGAGTGCGCAGAATATTTTGCTTGTTTCAGTTTTGGGTTGGCTGCCTTATTTGTGCACTGAGCGGTCCTTGTGTAAATATTTGCTTTTGTAGTTCACTCTAACGTATACCAAATGGATGAAGTTAACAGAATTGCATATCCTACAAACTGATTCTGAATTCTGAATTCTAACGATGATAAGAAATGTTATTTACTCACCTGATAAAGGTGATTATACCTGCAACCTTTGTAGTGCTCAGAAATCATTACAAGTGGGTTATCCTTCATCATCCAATTGGCTGATGCATGATCGTAAATCTTTCTCGTCAGCCAGAGGCCAAACTCCCGGCTCCAACCAGAAATACCAGTAAGAAACTTCCCTAGCAGAAAATAAGGAAAGGAGAAAGCACACACAAGAAAAAAACAGGCAATAGAAACAAGAAATGACCATTTATAAGTAATTTATTGAATTTTGTTGACCGGTAAGTGCACTAGACAAATCCTGCTCTATTTTCAGGCACGGCCTGGGAGAGGGGATACAGATGAATGCCAACTGACCATGAACCAGATTAATCTGTCAGTGGTATTTTAGTGAATGGGGGGAAATCTGGCCAGGGCACTGGGAAAATTCCCCTACTCTTTTCGAGAAGTGCCATGGGATCGTTAACATCCACCTGAGCAACCACCGGAACAGGCAGATGAGACCTCAGTTTAACATCTCATCCGAAAGACGGAACCTCAGGAGTGCAGCACCCCCCCACATGCTGCAGTACAGTGTCAGTACTGGGATATTAACCCAGGTGCCTGGTGTGGGGATAGAACCCACTGCCTTCTGATCTTGCGGCCTCAGAGGTGAGTGTGCTGCCTGTTGAGCCACTGAGCCACTAACACTGACTTATAAAAAGTTAAGAAAGCTTTGTGGAATACACTTAATACATATATCAAATAATTTGCTGCTGTGACATGTTATGCAGAAAACATTACACAGATAGTAAATGCATAAAAATAGTATAAAAACGATAAATAGTGGTCATATCCACCAAAAAAAGTAGGTGGTAGCCCACAGAAACGAACATGTAATAGTACTCAGTAAGGCTTTAGCAATATAGTGCTATTTCATTAATTCTGGCTGCTGTAGTGTCAGGTTCCTCCACCTTGGAAGGGAATCTGAACACTATAAAGGCTGCAGGTATAATCACCTTTACCAGGTGAGTAAATACCATTATCTCCTGCAACCTTTCTAGTGCTCAGAAATCATCACAAATAGGGCTTTGTAGCAGTACCCAGAAAAACCTTGGGAGGGGAAAATGAACCCTACAATCATCCCAAACCTGCCATAGCCTGAAGCACAGCTCTCTCAAATGTGGCTCTTTCTTCCGAAGCCACATCTAGTCTGTAATGGTGCAAAAAGGTGTGAACAGATGACCAAGTAGCTGCTGCACAGATATCCTGCACAGAAGCACCTCCTCTCTCAACCCAAGAGGCTGGTAAAGCCCTGGTGGAATGTGCCATAATGCCTCTAGGGTGATCCTGACCCACCCCTTGATAAGCTGCTAGTATAGCCCCTCTTATCCATCGGGCAATGGCCTTCGTAGAAGCCTTTGGGCCCATCTTCCTTCCGGCAAAGAACACAAGTGATCTGTCTGACTTATGGAAACTCTCAGACATAGCCAGATAGTTTTTGAGCAGGGATACCATGTCCAGAGGATGAGCATCTCCCTCCGGGTCCCTTGTTCCCTAGCATGGCCAGTAGGTAGATGGTCTGCTCCAAATGAAATGATGAATTCACTTTAGGGATAAAGGAAGGGACAGTCACAAGGGATACCCTGCCATTATGGAGAGTAAGGAATGGCTCCCAGCAGGATAGTGCCTGTAGTTCGCCCATCCTTCTGGAAGAGCACATGGCCATGAGAAACACTGTTCTAAGGGTTGTCCAGTAAGGGGACTGTGGAACAACTGAAGACTTATGCAGTCCCTCCAGAACCAAATTAAGTTGCCACAGGGAACATGTGGGGAGGACCCAGGGAGATGCAATCTGCACCGCCCCCTTAGTAGCTGAACCACATCAGGATGTGAGCAGATCTGCTCTGCCTTTGGAAGTGGTCCCCTCACTGCTGTGATGGCTAACACCTGAACTCACAAAGATGAGTAGGCCAGGCCCTTGTTGGAGTCATCACTGAGGAAATCAAGAATTTGGGGCAGGCTTGCCCCCAGTGGTGACAAACCTTTTGCGGTACACCACTTGCAGAAAATGTGCCAATGTCTCCGATAAGTCTTACTGGTTGAGATCCTTCTGGATTGCAAGAGACGATCAACCACTCTGGGAGGGTATTCCTCCCTCAACAGTCTTGTCCTTTCAAAATCCATGCCATCAGACAAAGCGCCTGGGGTTGTGGCGAATTGACCCCTGAATTAGCAAGTCCAGATGTTGTGGTAAACGCCAAGAAGTGTCGATCAACATCGCTCTGAGCAGTATATACCATGATCTCCTCAGCCGGTTCAGAGCCACCAACAGTACTGTTGCTCTCGTGGCCCTGATCTTGAGAAGCACTTTTGCTATAATTGTTATAGGTGGGAAAATGTAAGCCTTTTCAAACATCCATGGCACTGCCACTGTGTCTACCTTTTCGATCTGGTTGTTGGGAAGGAGTGTGTAAAAACTGGTCAGTTGGGTGCTGTGTCAAGATGCCATCAGATCCAGCTGAAATAGGCCCATTCTACAGATCAGAGTACAAAATACTTGAGGGTGTAACTGCCAGTCTGTCTGGCTGAGGGTCACTCAACTGAGCCAGTAAGCCTGCGTGTTTAGTTTTCCTGCCAAATATGTGACGGATATCATTGGCAGATATTTTTCTGCCCAACATAAGGTCTGTAGCATCTCCCTGAGCATTGCTCTGCTTCGGGTTCTGCCTTGTTTGTTTATGTACACCATGGTGACCTCATTGTCGGTTCTGATTAGGACCGGTTGGCCTATCACCCGCTGGGCGAAAAACAACAGTACCCTGTTCACTGCCCTCATTTCCAGAACATTGATGGGAACAAGGGTCTCTCATGGAGACTATTTCCCATGAGTAACATTATGACCCAGCATTACACCCCATCCTAGGAGGCTGGCATCCATCGTAATTGTCACCATTGGGGGCAATGACAACTGGGTACCCTTGGTCAGTTTGCTCCAGTCCATCCACCAATTGAGGCTCCAGAGTAGGTCCTGGCTGGGATGGAGTTTGTACTCGAAGTCCTGGAACAACCAACCCCATGCATCTAGCAGGTACCACTGGAGTGGGCCCATGTGGAGGCGGGCCCAGGGTATCATGGCTATCATTACGGTCATAAGTCCTAGTAACTGAAGATATGTATGCACAGTCCTGTGAGGCTGTGATCATATGGACTCAGGAGACTGAGTATGTTTGCTACTTTTTCCTCTGTTAGGAAGACTTCGCTAACGCTGGTGTTGATCTTGGCCCCTATGTGGGTAATTTCTTGTGTGGGAGTTAGCTGCCCTTGTCCCAGTTTATGACCCATCCATGCTGTTGTAGGAACTAGAGCACCATCTTTGTGTCTGTATGGGTTTGAGCCGGAGACCTGACTCAGATGAGCTAGTCATCCAAATACGGGATAACATGTACCCTTTGTTTGCAGCAATCACTACTAATGTTTTAATGAAGACTCTCAGGGTCGAAGCCAGGCTGAATGGGAGACAGGTGTATTGGAAATTACCCCATTGATTTGAAACCTGAGGAAGTGATGGTGACTGGAGTGAATTGAATGTGAAAGTTGGTGTCTTTTAGGTCTGTTGAGGCCATAAAATCACCTGGTTGAAGTGCCATCAGAGTTGACTGAAGTTTTCCATTTTGAATTTTTGTAGGCTACAAACTTGTTGAGAAACTTTAGGTCGAGAACTGGGTGTAGGCCCACCATCTTCTTGGGGACCATAGAGAACACAGAGTACACTCTGGTGTCCCTTTCTTGTGGTGGCATGGGTACAATGGCCTGGTCCCTGGTTAGATTAAGTGAGGGACTGCTGAATTGCTGCCACTTTTTGAGAGTCCCAGAACATCGGGGATATCATCAGTCTGTGTGGAATTGTCTTTTGTGTGAGCGCTATGACTTAGCCCGGAGGCACCAACTCCCTGACCCACTTGCCCTTGGTAACTTTGGACCATTGATCGGTGAACAATTGCAGGCACCCCCCCCACTGGTGGGCTGTCCACCGGGGTCCCCTTCTTTCATTGTTTTTTCCCTTGTACCCCCACCAGTTCTGTTGCTGTGGAAGCCTCCATGTTTTCCAAAGTTGCCTTTGAACTTGGATTGTGAAGACCTGGGTTGGAACTGAGATTTGGTTACCCTGCCTCTCTGAGATTGGTTCTATGACTTCGCCTGGCCCCTGGTGCCTTTGAATTTGGGACAAAATGGCCGACCTGATGGAAGGTAGAGGGCTTTCATTTTTTTCACCATTTGTTTGTCCACTGCTCCTGATCCCCTGAGGAATGGAGTCGAAGATCACCAGAGAGGTGGGCCCTTTGACAGTGGAGCTCCATCAGAGTTGCATTGACTTAGCATCTGCCTGTCACAACTGATGAGGCCTGTCTGGTTCAGTTGGTCAGGATGTGGTGAAAACTCAACTCTTGATGTTGGGAAGCGTCTGTGGTGATTGGTGGCCTGTATAGGCGCAGTCAGCCTGGCCTGTCAGTGGCGACTGCTCTGGGAGTTCTCAGTGATGGCCTCCACCCATAGTAGAGCTCTGCTGGCATGCCAGAGACTGCCGTACTCCTGATAGGGCTATTACCGTCACTTGTGAATTTTCTTCAGCTACTCTTCTGCTTTCTTGCCCATAGGGTCTTTTAGAGCTGTTGTGCCTCATCTGGTATGACTGTGAGCCTGGCCAGAGCTGACATTGGTGTGTCTACCTATGGGGCCATATGCCATACCATCTTCTGTGACTGGGAGAGAGGGTAAATTTTTTCATTGGTTCTTTTTTCTGGAATTCTGGATGGTTCCATTCCTTCCAGTTCTTTGTCCAGAATGGTGTTGAGGGCTGTGCAGGTGGGGAAGATGTGCCTCACCGCCTTTGACTGTGATGACAGGAGGAGGATCCATTGAGGCATGGGTTGCTTCTGTCTCATCTGGTACCTGCAGGACCTCCCATATCAGTATGACCAGTAAGTCCACGTCCTCTTGTGGACATAGCTTATCTGTGGTCTGGTCAGAGTCCTGTTCTACCTCCTTCTCCTCAGATGATTCATCAGTCCTTTCTGCCTCCCTGCACCATTTCTTTGGCAGCTGCAGGGCCTGGGCCTACCCCGGGCATTTTGCAGGGATTTCCTGTGGCTGAGCCTGCGGCTGTTTGACTTGTAGCTTTTCCAGCCACTGGAAGAGGAGACTCACTTGTGCTGTGTTCAATGTCAGGTGTGCTGTTGGTGAAGATGCTGAAATCACATCCTGGCTGGGACTCTGTGGTGCCCCTGACTCCAACACTGTGCACACTGCACAAAGAGCTTCCTCCACATGAGTCTCCAGGAGCATCGTGTCACATTTTAGGCAGGCAGGCATGGCAGGAATGGAAGGATAGCATTGCAAACTGACAGATCTATAGGAGAGAGATAGAAAAAACTGTGTCAGGAACATAGCTCACTGCACAGCTCAGTACAAAACATCAACATACTTGCAAACAACCGTGGCACTAGTTTCTGCTTAGTGGAATATGTCCCTTTAAGAAGTTCTGTAAGACCCACTCAAGAAAGCCACCTGAATGTTCCAGGTTGCCATTTTACTGTTCCATCTCACAGGAAGAGATTCATTGTATTTGCCTCTCTAAAATGGTGGCCATCCCAGAATTATACCAAGATGGCCGCCATTCCCACTACATTCTGTGAAAACTGCGAGTGGTCATCTATAGTCTAGCAGGAGTTCCCTTATCATGAGATTTGGCTTCTGCTACCATAGTCAACTCTTCCCCTTGTTTTAAATTAGCCCCGGACTGCTTTTGCTGCCATATTTAGTTGCTGCTAAGGTCCCTGACACTCCCTGGGTGGTTGTAAGTTGACTATTTCAACTGTTGTTATTCCCAGGTCATCTAGCTCCTTCTCCTGGGTCTCACGGGAGCCGCCATCTTGTTCAGCAGCCTCGAGACCCACAGCCAACATGGTGCCACCTGGAATGTGCATGGGAGTAGTGAAGGGGAATCTGGAATGGTGCAAATGTGCTAGGAGCCAAAAATAAAGAAGGTGGAATGGGCTCCCTCCATGTTTGCCATCCAGAGAGGTTGGGAAGGACATGAGCATTGGATGACTGGATTGCAGAGTCTAGGGACCAGCCCAGATTGCCCTGTCAGGTCAGTTGTTCTGCCAGCGTTCTGTAGGGGAATACAGGCTTAGTGCTGGGGAGCTGCCTCAGTATTGCAGTCTCTTAAAAACAAATAGCCCCTAACTGGTCCTCTTTGGTTGGTTTTGTGCCCGTATTGCTGGTGACCTTTGTTTTATGAGTGCCTGTTTGCCTCTGCACTCAGCAGACTGCCACGATTATGAGGGAGTGGATGCTGCATTAGAATCCACTCCACAGTGCTGCCAGTGTTGGGGATGCTACTTGAGGGTTCTGAACCTAAGCGGTGGTGCAAGCCAGATGCTACTGGAGGGTCTGGCCCCACTGAGTCCCTGCTCATGCAATGTGGATGGAAGGTTTTGTTTTTTTGGCAAAGCATATAATGAGAGCCCTGTGATAAGGATCGCGTATAGCCTGTGACATGCCCTAATTAGATAAAAAGCACTGAGTGAGTAAACTTAAATATTTTCCTCAGAGTTTGGAAATGATCCAGATCATGACCAGTCTTAAGGGATGCATGAAGTAAACTGGTATTTCTGGTTGGAGCTGAGGGTTTGGCCTTTGGTTGACCAGAAAGATTTAAGATCGTGCATCGACCAATTGGATGATGAAGGATAACCCATTTTTGATGATTTCTGTGCACTAGAAAGGTTGCAGGAGATAATGTGAACCAATCCAGAGTAGGGCCCATGTCATGCAAAATCCAGCTTGTGGCTTTTTCATCTCAGCTGCTGCTGGGAATGATTGTTCTTTGAGTCTCCTTTAGACCATTAGTTAAAGAGCAAGTGTTTAGTAAGGATGTGTGTAAGGAGAGTGTGATGATCAGAGAAACATTTATTTGTTTTATGTTTTATTTGAGGTAGTTTTATTTTTAAGGCATCGTTGAAGGTTTTTAGTGTGCAAAGGTGGCAGCCATGTTTGTGATGGCAGATCAGTTCTGGGTGTAGGGGGTTGAACAATGTGATGTGGCTGATAGCAAGTCTGTTCAGGTTTAGGATCAGAATGACTGTTCATTATGTAAGGAACAAGACACGATGTGGTATGGGTTGTTGCCTGATAATAGCATGCCCCAGATGTGTAGTGAGGCAGGAACACTTGCGTGAGTGCCTTCAGCACCCGGGGTGTACGCTAATCATGCAACAACCTGCACCACATAGTGTCTTATTCTGCTTCTAAAATGGTCCCAGAAGTAAATATTTGCTTTTAAATATATTGGATTATGAACCCAGCACTATGTTGGTGCATTTTCTAAAATCATATTCAATTGAAATTTTGAACATGGTAGCTTCATTTTTAAAGGTTATTGAAACAAAAAATACCATATAAGATATATACAGAATGTTGAATGAATTCAATCTCCAGTTTTAAGGGTTTGTTGGGTATAATACTACATCATAATATTTTACCTGAGTATATTAGATTATAAACCCAGCACTATGGTGGTGCATTTTCTAAAATCACATTCAACTGAAATTCTGAACACGGTAGCTTCCTTTTTAAAGGTTATTGAAACAAAAAATACCACTTTGGTTCTCAAAAAGTCAGAGTCAAAAGGCTGGCCTTCAGGAAATGTAAGGAAATGCAGTGGGATGAAGATAGGGAGGCATACCAAACTTCCCTAAGGGAAGCAGGGAAGGCAGTAAGGCAGGCAAAAGCCCACACCAAGAAAAACACTAGCACGAAAGTAAAAGAAGGTGACAAGACTTTCTATAGATGCATTAGTGAAAGAGAAAGTCCAGAGGGGTATTGCTAAGATCAAGGGGGGATAAGGGTGTGTGAGGAGGAGGACCATGTAAAAGCATCTATCCAAATAGATACTTCTGCTTAACATTCACTGAAGAAGAGAAGGTAGGGACCCACAGCTCAGCACTATGGACACGGGGAGGAAGGTGTACTAGTCCCTTCACAAAAGAAAGGGATCTACAAGAGCTAGATAAGCTCAGGGTGGACAAGGCAATGGGACCTGATGGCATACATCCCAGGGTACTAAAGGAGCTAAGGGTGGAACTAGCAGATCCATTATCAGTAACTGTTTAGTGAGTCTCTGAGCACAGGAGAGGTCCCAGAAGACTGGAGAAGGGTTCATGTGGTCCAGCTCCACAAGACTGGTAGCAGGGAGGAGGCAGGGAGCTACAGACCAGTCAGTTGTTACCTCAGTAGTGGGCTAGATTATGGAGACAGTCCTTAAGGAAAGGATAGTGCAGCATCTGGAATTCATAGGAGCACAGGAACCAAAACAGCATGGGTTTACAAAAGGAAGGTCCTGTCAAGCTAATCTCATAGATTTCTTTGACTGGGTAACCAGAGTGGTGGACCAAGGAGGAGCAGTTGATGTTGCCTACCTTGACTTCAACAAAGCTTTCGATACGGTTCCACATAGAAGATTGATTAATAAGCTGGGTAGTCTCAGGGTGGGTCAGAAGTTGGTCAACTGGGTGACAAACTGGTTGATGGGCAGAAAACAGAGAGTGGTGGTAAACGGTATACAGTCAGAAAAGATGCAAGTCACAAGTGAGGTACCTCAGGGATCAGTTCTGGGGCCAGTTCTCTTCAATATCTTCATCAGTGACATTGCAGATGGCTTGAGGGTAAGGTTTGTCTGTTTGCAGATGACACAAAGATCTACAACAGAGTAGATGATCCAGATGGGGTGGGCAGAATGAAAAGTGATCTGGATAAACTGGCAACATGGTCAGAAGAGTGGCAACTGGGGTTTAACGCAAAGAAGTGCAAGATCATGCACATAAGGAAGAGAAACCCTGTAGCCACCTATAGGCTGGAAGGGGAGCTGCTGGCAGTCACAAGGGAAGAAAGAGACTTGGGCATCATCATCATTGATGACTTGAAATCATCCAAGCAGAACACTAAAGCAGTAGATAAGGCTAGAGGGATGTTGGGGTGTATTAGTAGGGGTATGACAAGTTGTAAGAGGGAGGTATTAATCCCTCTTTACAAGACACTGGTTAGGCCCCATCAGGAGTACTGCATGCAGTACTGGAGGCCACACCTTCACAAGGACATTAACCATATTGAGGCAGTCCAGAGAAGGGCAATCAAAATGGTACAGGGACTGCATCAGAAGACATATGAGGACAGATTAGCAGAGCTCAATATGCATACCCTAGAGCAAAGGAGGGAGAGAAGTGATATGGTGGAAGCATTCAAACACCTTAAGGGCATTAACAAGGTGAAAGAGTCTAATATGTTTCAGTATAAGAAAAATAGCAGGACAAGAGGACACAGCATGAGATTAGAGGGAGGCTGATTAAGGGGTAATGTGAGCAAGTTCTTTTTACAGAAAGGATGGTAGATGCATGGAACGGCCTACCTCAGGAAGTGGTGGATATGAATACAGTGCATGGCTTCAAACAGGCATGGGATAGGCATAAGGGAGCAATACAGATGAGTATGAATAGATAGGCCATTGACAGAACAAAAGCCGATGGCACATTCATAAGGTAGAAAAGAAATAGGCAGACTGATGGGCCTTATGGTCCTTATCTGCCATTAATTTCTATGTTTCTATGTAAGAAATATAGAGAATGTTGAGTGCATTCAACCTTCAGTTTTAAGGGTCTGTTGGGTAAAATACTGCATCATATTATTTTATTATAAATAACCCCTCACTTCTAATCTCAAGCTATGCAAGAAAATTGAAATGTATAACAGGAATTGCAATGTGATTCCTTATTTAATATTTATAAAAAATGTTGTAGTAAATTAAGGTTTTGTATATGAAAATTATGTGAACCTGTGTGTATATCTGTAAACTGAAACTGCGCTGAATTTTAAAACCATTTGTAATGACTTGCTGAAAAGTCAAACAATAAAATTGATTTATTGATTTAAATAAAAAGAAATAAAAGAGATGTAAAATAAAGCAAATGGTTTTTATTTTATTATTTTGAAAGTAAAGTAGTTCAGCTTTTACATTTAAATCAATGTAGAACTGCAGTCTACTGCCACTAGAAAGGGCCTGCACTGTTGAAATCCCTGAGGTTACTAGCCCTTTACATATCCCGCAGTACTCTCTCCTTTATAGCAGAACTAGTTTACATACCCTCAGTACTCTGTTTAACTGGTTGAGGATGGATTGTTGTGGCAGCGAAATAGCGAATGTCTCACAGTGTTCACTGCTTTTAGCTTTCAGCCAGTTAATGAGCATAGGTTTTACACTGACCACGGCTTTCAGAGTGAGTATTTTATAGCAGTCATGGCTTTCAGAAAACGAGGGTGCAGCATGTTAGATGATAGCGACCTGTTTTTTGTTTTAACACTAAATAAAAACGATGATTACTTTACTTTTATGTCTAGTAAATATGCCAGCCTTTGTATAGCAAGTGCTTTTCTGATGGGTTGGGTGGCGGTTTCATGATGGGAGAGCTAGTGAGCATGCCTGCATGTGAGAGGGCCACTGCACAGACTTGCAGAGAGCAATTGGTGTGGAGCTGAATATCAGAGGTCCACAATATAATTTTGGAAAAAATAAAATAAAATGAAGGTCAGATGCAATTTAATTATTAGTGACAATCTAGTTTATGTTGATTACTTGTATTATAGGTATGAGGAGTGAATTAAGACCGTTAAAAACTTTTTTTTTTATCAGTTAAGTCACATAGCAGTTCTTGACTTTTTCCCATTACTACCATGGCTGCCAGAATTTTTTTAAAGTTTCTGGCAGGTATGGATCTCGTAGTACTCTGTGTCCTGACTGGCATAAGTAGTACCAGTGGCACAATATGTGCTGATAAGGATATGGCAAATGATACCTCTTAGCCAATCAGGCTGCAGAAAACTCCCTACCCATTTTATAAGCTATATTTATGCACAGTAACCTGACTAGTTTTAACCAATTACGCTTCTTCTATTCTTAAACCTATTTTATAAATCTATATAATAATTCCTAATTGGTAAGATGAGATAACCAGAATAACCGAACAAAGTTCAAACTTCATCTTGTGGACATTGGCAAATGAACCTTATCAAATGTTTCATGATGAAATGTAAACAATGGACAGTGGGGAGGACAGGGTCATTGGCGCAAATTGTAAGGCCAGGCCCTGCATCACTTACCAAGCAGACATGATAGACTGGATGGTCTTCTTCTGCTTGCTGTTCTCGTATATTCGTTTGTTCGTATATTACATGTGGTTGCCCCTCAGTCTGGTGACACAGGGAGAGGGATGCTGCTCCATGGGATGTGATATTCCTCAAAATCTAGTAATATCATATTATTCTGACACCAAACTATGGCTGACTGAAGGAAGAAAAGAACATCCATTCTTCATCTGTCATCCTACACACCTAGATGCAGGAGCCCACCTACAGGGAAGTACCACCAGGAGGAGCACATCTTACTTTTGCCTGAAGATGCCTGTGTTCAGAGCTAAACCAGGCAATACAACTATCTGTGAGCCCTTGTCAAACACTGCTTGAAGTTAATAACCTGTGTAACATCTTGATCTCTTGCAAGTTAATGGGACTGGGAGTAAGAGTTACCTGGGCATGAAAGGCTAAGAGTGGAAGAGAGATGTGCAGATAACTTTCTAAAAATTGTTAAACTGTCACTATCTGAACTATGCCTATTGCCAAGGTTCATCCACTACAGTGACTAGCTTATAACTGTATACCGCCTTACACTACATTTGATTGAAGTGATTCTTAGAAATATAGTTACAAACTGTTGCAAGCTACAAAGAGATAAAGTCAGCTGCCCTTCCCACTAAAAGGATAAGGACTATTACCAACAAGGTTATGCTGAGGCTAGATGGGTACATTTCTACTTGCATAACTACTTGCTAATTGTCGATATAAACATCTTTTTCTTTTAAGGTCTGTATTGCTTAATACAGACCTGTAGGAAGGTGGGCATTGTGAGGAGTCTGGATGGTGAGCAGCAGGGAGCAGGGGTTCTAATGGGGGAGCATTATAAGGGTAGTTAGGTCCAGGAAACCCCCTGTAATGAAATGATACTGAGGAAGAAGCCAGATGTGGTTGGTTCCTGTATCAAGGGTTCCCACTGGACCAAGTGGGCAGGTAGCCTGTAGGCCAGCAGTCTCCACTCATCCCCTGCAGGCAGTGTTGTGCAAGACTGATGGGAAACAGGTCCATGATTATATCAGACTTGACTTCTACAGTTGATCTGGCTTGCATCATGAAGACCGACTGGGTGATGATGTGGGGCCAATTTTGGATGCGTTGATGCTAGCTGATTTCTCTGTGGTTCACTGCCCATGAAGGGATCACAGGAGTATTGGTCTTCTTCTTTAGATCTGAGCTGAACTTCATGGTGCACCAAGTGGGATATAGTTCATCGCTTGATTATGTGGCTGCTCATGTGGGTCCAGGTGCAGGTGTAGGATCCTTCTGTGTACCAGCCTCTGGGCGTGAGAGGAATTTCCTGCAGGAAATCATAGACTTCATCATTGAAGAGGTGTTTGAGTTGCCCAGATGGGCAACTTCAATGCCTGGGTTGACGACAAACTCTCACAATTTGGTTAAGATTTCTTCCAATTGATGTTATCACTGGGCCTTATACAGATGGTTGCTACTGCGACCCACTAATATGATCATGCCTTGGCCTTGGTATTCTCACCGAAGCTTGAGATAAATAACTTCTAGACTGATCTGGTCAGTTGGTCAGATCACTCACTGTGAAGTTATCCTTTGGGCCCCTCCATTGTCCTCCCCTGTGGAGATGGTCCACTGTCACCCTTTAAAGAGGTTGTCCCTAGCAGGACTTCAGGCAGCATTAGACCTCTTGGGTATTGTTTATTGTTTATTGAACATTTCGGAATTACAACCTTTGAGTCAAGGACTCCTTTGCAAAGGCTCCACGTCATTCAGGACAGGACATAACAACAACAGAGTGTTAAGAATTCCACAAAACCAGTGACATTACAATACGACAGAGATAAACATCATAGCATATGTTAATGCTATTCATCAGAATGGAAATCGTAGGGTTACACAGTAGAGGTCGGCTGTTAGAGGCTTCCAACAGGACAATACCATGTTCAACAATACAGGATATGGTTAGCGCCAGGGTATGATAGCTGCATGTGGGACAGGATCAGAGGAAGTGGTACCAGCCCTTGATACTGTTGCACCAGTTTGTGTATGACTTAGATCTTCTCACTTAGGATTCCCATGGTTTGATGGGGAGCTTAGGAAGAGGAAGGCTTTGGGTCACAGATTAGAGCAATGCTGACAGAACTCTATCGACATATCAAGACAGAATGGCTCTGAGAACTCGCTATTGTGGCATATCAGAGGACAGTCTCCCATAAGAAGGCAACATTTCTGTCCAGGGAAATTGTGGTGGGGAGGAACAGACCAGCTCAGCTCTTCCAGATGGTGGACAGATTGTTATATGCTGCCTGTCTCCAACTAGTAGAAGCATTTTCATCCACCTGGTGTGAAGAATTCACTCAGTTCTTGTCTGACAGGGTGTCTTTGATCAGGTCTGGGATAACCCCAACTGGGCTACTGTAGCCCAACAGTGTGGAGTGGGTTGTCTCAAGGAGCACTTCTCCTCTCTGATGTGAGTTTAGGCTGGTTTTGGTAGAGGAGGTGTGTATGGTGATTTCTGAACTGCAGCCCACTTTTTGTGACCTGGACTTGGGTCCGACACAACTCCTAGTGTGTTGTGTCAGATTTTTAGATCTGGTATTCGTCGAGATCATCCAGTGTTCCCTTTCTGAGGAGCTTTTTCTGGGCACATTGAAAGATGCACTGGTGAGACCCCCCTCTGAGAAAAAACATCTTTGGACTCGGACTGCTTAGCAAATTTTATACCATTGTCTAACATTCCATTTTTAGGAAGGGTTATTGAGACAATAGTAGCTTTGCAGCTTGAGGCCCAACTCATGACTTTTAATGTTTATGAACCCCTCCAGTCCAGATTTCGATCCAGGCATAGTATTGAGACTATGTTGATCAAAGTGCATCATAACTTCCTCAGGGACATAAATACAGGGAATGATAAAGTCTCATTCTGCTCCGTCTCTCATCAGAATTTGATACTGTGGACCATAGGCTGTTTTGGATGATAATCTCAGAGAGTATTATGGACTCACTAGCAGGGTCATCAGCTGGCTTGAGTCCTTCCTCAGTGGCAGGACACAGAAGGGTAGTGATGGGAAGTTTTTCCTCACTCCCGAATTCCCTACTCTCTGGTATACCCCAGGGTTCCATTCTCTCACCTGTGTTTTTTGCAGTGTACATGCTGCCTCTGGGTGACATCATCAGATGGCATGGCTTGGGTTTTTACTCCTATGCAGATGATATCCAGCTGTGCCCATAATTTGCACCCAGGACACCTGCTGCAGTCAATGTACTGTATTTATGTCTGGCCAAGATCCAGGACTGGCTGTCCTTTAGCTGGCTGCAGCTCAACCTGGATAAGATGGAAGTAGTAGTGACTGAGCCTGGTTGATGGCAGGGTGTGGGGGCAACTGTGGAGAGGACTGGTCAGGAACTTGGTTCCTCTAGTCTGCTGGCTTCTACCAGGGTGAAAAATCTGGCTGTCAGGCTGCATGAAAAACTGACATTTGAGGGTCAGGTGTCATGCATAGTCCAGAATGGCTTTTACTATCTTTGTAACATCTCCCAGATTAACCCATTGAGGTCCCAAGATGCCTGTAGGTGGCAGCAGAAAAGATATTCATGTGTCCTTTAACACCTCCAGACATCCTGCACTTTGTGTCACTGAGGACTTAGGATGTCTGAGGATGTCACTGCTTGAAACCTAAATATTTCACAAACCGAAGTGAGTAGAATTGACTGCATAGTACCGTTGGAAAGGTAATTGTGTGCTGAACAACTTTGTCACTGATACTTTGTGTCTGTCACATATACTTTAGAAGGTATTTGCATTTCTGTATGGTATGCTGTGTATGGCTGACATTTGTGTCTCAAGCTTCACCTAGCCACCTTGAGTAAAACAGAACAAAACACATGTAACATATTAGAAAAATACTTTTAGTACAAAATTAGTTTTGTACCTCCATCTGATGTATGGATGCTTAATTTGGTGTTCATATGTTAAATATTTCCCCACAAAAAATGGTTTATGTGACCTTTTTATCGAAAAAGCATTTTTCACTATTCCAGCCAATATAGAAAAAATAGAAACTACTTATAATTAATTGCATAGCACCGATAGAAAGGTATTTTTGTGCTGAACAACATTGCCACTCGTACTTTGTCTGTAGCACTTACGGTTCATGAGGTATTCGCATTTGTTTGTAGCATGCTGATTATGGCTTGATTTTGCTCAGAAAGCTCCAGGTTGCACTGTTAAAAGTATACAGACCACAAATGGTGGAACTCTTAAAGAGCTCCTGAGGCCTCAGTGAGTTAAAGCTTTGATTCTGTTGGAAGATCTGCCCTCTCTGTTGCACATCTTTGTGACCTCCAGGCTCCACTACTATAATGCTTTTAATGTGGGGATCAGTGGAGGAGTCCTACAATGCCTGCAGTTAGTGCAGAACGCAGTGGCCAGGTTACTGACAGGCCTTCAGAGGTCATGTCAGGTGACTCTAGTCCTGTTTGATCTGCATTATCTGCTGGTGAAGTGGCGAATCTCATTCAAGTTCAGTTTGCTGAGCTATAACACCCTACATGGACTGGGCTTGGCTTATCTGAGTGAGCTTCTTTCTCCTTACTGCCCAGTTCGCCCACTCTGCTCCTCTGTGGAGAACCTCTTAGCAGTTTCCAAGGCCAGATTTAAGACATCGGGTGATCACACATTTGAGGTAGCTGGTCCAGCCCTGTGGAACTTGCTTCCCGGGTCTTTGAGGCAGGCTCCTGTGGAGGGGCCTAAAGACCCACCTCTTCAGTCAAGCTTTTGATTTGATTTAATATCACTGATCTTAATATCTAAGTTACCCTTACTGTTAATTTGCACTTTTTGTGTTTGCTGTTTTTAATTATGATTATGCGTTATGTTTCAGCTGGTTTGATATTTCATTGTTATGGTGTGCAGTGCCCACAGCCTCTGGGATTGGGCACTAAATAAATAAAATTACTACTAATACTACTACTACTTAACTAATTCCAGCTGAATAACTTTCATTTCTACTGAGTGATATATCACGGGTCTTATATTCTGTTCTTGACCAACAAAACTCATGACATTGTGGGATTTATGTGAGGTCCCATAAACTGGGATTAAAATTTGCTCTTGTGCAGGTATAAAATAAATTAAGTTGCCTCCTCCAAAATTAGCTTCCAAGTTTGGGCTGGGTAATATAAACCTTGTCATTTTGTTCACAGCCTGCAGATATGACTAAAACTGGGTAACTAACTTACCTTCTTTTAATGCTTGCATCCTGTGATTTTGAAAAAGAAAGGATTTTGATCAGAAGAAGCTCAGACCGAATGTGCAAGAGGCAGTTTTATCCATATATTTGGATCATTAAGTCAAATATTGTTAAATATTATTGAAACTGTGCAGTAAATCTGTTTGTAATCAAGTTATAATGTATAAACAAGGCTCCTAGAATTCTGTGGACACAGAATTTTGCACCAAACTTGCAACCTATCACAGAATATCTGCAATGCCACAGAATTCACTGTTCTTGGTGATTCTTTATTAATATTTCCAGTTTATCCATAGCACCAGGTTCCCTTCCCTTCCTTTATGTCCCAAACTCTATGCTCACCATGTGATGTTATCAGTGCTATCACATCAGACATTAGCTAATTACAGGCTGCATTCTGCCACAGAAGTGAATAGTCACTTACAGTATTCACGATAGCTCCCACTCCAAGAGAAAGTGGCACAGCACATCTGGTATTGTGATATCTGCTCGACCTGAACAACAGCCTGATAAAATTTTCAGTCTTAAGTTATTACACTAAGGCCAACTTAAACAAATACTTGACAATAGCATAGACCTGTTAATGCCATACCCTACTTTGTACACATTTATTTGTGCCTTTAAGGTATAGGAATGCTGTCTGAAATGAATTACGGTAAAATGAATTAATCTGTTATTTTTAAGAAAAATAAAGCAATTATACCCAGAAAGGTGGAATATAATAATGTGTAGACCTGTTGAAAGAACAGATCTACTAAATGAATAATTGCACTGTACACATTTTGCCAGTGTTATTGATTACGTTATCATGGATTGATAGAATTACCTAAAATTTATGGACATTTGTGTGCAGGGCCAGCTATTGGGCCAGTGGGCAGCATGTAGTGTTCCCGTGCTGGCAACTCAGGTTTGGGGATGAGCTCTGGGAGCTGGCTGGGCAGTACAAGGATGGGGGGGGGTTAGCCCTGTTGCACACCACCGCTCAGAGCCTGGGAAGGTATGGTGTAGTGTCGTGTCAGATGGCTGACACCTTGGGATGCTCTGGGTAGCCTTCTCTCACAAGGGGCTCGCATGTATGTCATGGCCTGATGGGGTTACATATGTTTCAGGAGAAGTGGGTTGTCATGAAAAATGAGTCTTGCAATATCTCCTCTATTCTGTTTATTCCACTTCCAAAGGGACCTGTGTGAATGAGGATACAATTGCACAGTTAAAAAAAAGGACATTTATTAAAAACACAAACTATGTTACAGATTGCATATAAATATATAAGTGATACACAGTGAGACCTCACGAGTAGTGTAGACTGCATGAGTATATAGATAACTTATTTATCACATAAGGTCCCCATGTATTTCATTTATGCAAAAGGATAGGACCTTAAATGATAGATTTTTTTTAGCTTTTAAAAAGTACAATTATTTCTAAAAGTCTGTGTGTTTTATTTGAACTAGTGTTACTGTTCTTTTCCCCATCCCAGTTGCCATAGTCATTGCCATGGACATGAAGTCAGGATGACAAGCTGACACTGTCATGTGGCAGTTCATTGGTGCCACAGAACTTCTGTAGAAATTACAAACCACCGCTGCGAGTTCTGTGGCAATAGTAATCCTGACGAGAACTTGGTCTCAAAGTGCCACAGAAAAGTAGGGGCCTTGTTAAACTGTGCCTTCTCCAAGCTGTAACCAGATCCTGCTGCTACTGGAAACCATTGTAAATAAGTGTCTGACTCCATTGTGTATATGTTTCTGTAATAAAATAATTATTATTATTGTTTTTCAACTCTGCTAAACAAGCTTAGGCACTTTACAGATTTCACATCCTATCAAGCTGCATGTGTTTGTTTGCAGCTCAGAAATAGAAGTGTCTGTGCCAGGTGAGGTGAGTTGTGTTGAACTGATTTGACCTGCGATGAGAGTGATGTGTGTCATACATGTACATCAATGAGCTCCTTTGCAATACTCTACGGCAGTCTACCTAGTGCCAATCAATGATGTTAGGCAATGAGAACAAACATTTGTCAATGCCGAATGTTGCTTGCTTCTATGTGCTGTTTAGGTATTTGGAAGTCATTGGAGTGCAAATATTGAAAATGTACGAACTTATGAAGCGTGCGTAGGAACTGCGCCAGCATACGCTAAATAAAACAGTCATTTAGGAATTTTTCACCAAATTTTCAACATAGCCATTTTAAGACCTCTGCTCATGAACAGTGTCACTGTGATTTTGTTAACGTGTCTCATACATTGAGTTTGCACAATCGACGCGCCCATTGTGCGCCACATGGCCAGAAACACATTTTGGGCAGGATGTGAAAAATGACAGCTGTACTGCTCATAAGGAGGTGTGGTAAAATGGCAATTTTGAAAATCTGGAGTGAAAATATTGAAAATTGGCGAACTTACGAGCCTGCGTAGGAACTGTGCAACGCACGCTCGTAAAACAGTCATTTTTAGGAATTTTTTCACCAAATTTTCAACATAGCCATTTTAAGACCTCTGCTCATGAACAGTGTCACTGTGATTTTCTTAATTTGTCCCGTCCATTGATTTCGCACACCGACTGCGCCATTCTGCACTACCTGGGTGGAAGCACATTTTGGGTGAGATGTGAAAAATGACAGCTGTACTACTCATAAGAAGGTGTGGTAAAATGGTAATTTTGAAAAATCTGGAGGAAAATATTGAAATTTCGCGAACTTACGAGCTTCATGGCGAGGAACTTGCAACACACGCCAGAACAAAGTCTTGATTGCACCACTGTGAGCTCATAATGATGTCACTGTCATGGTAGGTCTGGCGGTGAGATTTCACAGTCACTGTGCAGTCACTGAGTAAATCACCTTCGGCCCTGAATAACGCCATGACAGTGACATCATTCATGAGAAGGGTCCCAAAACCCCATGTTGAAATGCAAAATTCCCAAAAATGCCTGAGATATGCAACAAAGTTGAAACCCCCTATCTAGGCCATTATACAGCTTACCGCATTTCCTCAGTTCGGGTCGGCTTTGAAGAGTGCAGACGTGTTCCCGTCCACGAAGATAGTTGCCGGAGTCCGGAGGTAAGTATGGGGTGAGGGGGCGGGAGGCTGGGTGCGCAGGGTGGGTGCAGGTTGTGGGAGGGGGTCGGAGACGCTCCGCGGGACCGTTTTCGTTTTCAGATTAAAACAAAAAGACGTCGTGGGACGGTTTGCCACGCTGGGGTGGGCCTCAGCATGGTGCAAAAATGTTGGGGGTGTTCAGCCGGCGGGGATTGGGCACCCCGTCAGCAAAAGGACTCATTGCCACGCTGGGGTGGGCTCCCAGCGTGGCACCTGCTAGGGGGCGGCGGCGATGGCAGCTCAGCCCGGCGGGGATTGGGCACCCATCGGCTACACAATGAGTGTGAGGGCGCGCGCGCCTGCGTGTGGGAGAAGCTACGCTTCAGTGGGCTTCTTATCTCTGCTCACTGGCGTAGCTCTAACTGTATGCCACTGCATTTTTGAGCGCATCAGACAGCTCCAAATGCATTGGCTTACAGGGCCGCTACTGCCAGCACACTGCCTGAATTGAGGAGGTGACACACCTCCAAATCTCCATGATGGAGTATGTTTCTTGCACATGCGTGCAAGCAACATAAAAATGGCTCAGCACTCAAGTGATTTAAGGGCAAATTTGCCAAATTTAATTCACAAGCGTCTCGACATGAAACAGATTCCCCAGTGCTTCACCCACAATCCGGTCTTCCTCGGGGTGTTTAGACTTCAGAAACCAAGAGTGCCATTTATTCCAGCATAATTAAAGTAACATACCCATTTATAACAAAAAGTGCATAGAATACAAAAGCACAACATTTAAACAGATTCAAGTCTCAAAATGGCAATTTTTTGGTAAGTCCATTTGAGCACAATGTCCCCCTAATTTTTATGTACATTTATTTTCTAATTCAAGAAATTTAGTTATGTCATATAGGGAAATGGCCTCTTAAAATGAAAAAGCTCTTATCTGTTTTGAGACTAACATGGAGACAAAAGAAACTACATCTGTTTTCACTAATAGTCCTTTGGTCAAACTTGGAACAACAATAATCCTGAATATAACAAATACCAAGTACTAAATATGGAGTAATTTCAATTTTCATTGGGTAATGCTGATACGCATTGGAAAAGAATAATTTCTAATTAGTGGGGGGGGGGAGGAGAAGTACTGAAATGTGATAAACTCTCACTTGGGAATGTTGGGGGGTAAAGTAAGGTATAAAGACTAAACTATTTTGATAATATCTCTAAGATTTGCTTACTATTTTAATCACAGTTATGCAGTACACATGTATTGATTTCACACAAAGATTTTCTCATCTTATTGTAAAATACAAACCAAACTGCAACTTCCTGCTAGAACGATAGAATCTCCAAGTATGAAAATCAGAAATTCAACCCACATCCAGATGTGCTGAACATTTCCTATGCGAAGTGGGCATACAGAGAAACTGCAGCTCTCAGACCTGCATTTGGAGTAGTATGGGTTGCCAGATAGAAAGGTAGAACATCCTGCAGAGAGATTGGGGGGAAAAGAAAAATATATAAATAAACAAATTGATTCAGCACATTAAGTTACCATGTAAAATATATTGCTCATTGTAATTATTCCAAAAATGATTTCAAGTCTACCTCCTCATTTAAACTGAGAGGGGTTACAGTATCTAGCAGCAAGATCCAATGAGTTTCTTTTTGTGAAAGTACATTTAGCCTATTGCATCCTCAGGGGTGTCTTTCAACATGTTCAAGAATAGTGAACTTAAAACAATCCGGTTTGCCAGCATGTGAGTGTAGAACGTGTTCTCCCAGGACATTATAGATGTTTCCATTAATAATGGCTCTAACATGCTCCTGTATTCTCTCCTTTGCTGCCTTGTGGTGTGGGCCACATAGTATTGTGGGCAGTTGCACCAACATACATAGACCACAAATACATGTGACACATTTCTCAATTTTGGACACTCTCTCATTTTTAATAAAGTTACACCCTGTAATGAGGTATTGGCAATGTTACATCTGTCACATTTGTGCACTCCCTTGGCTTAGGTAGCCAGGAGGTAGCAGTCTGTGTCCTCACCTTTGCTGTGAAAAGTGGCTTTAGAGATCCTATCCCAGATTTTTCCTTTGAGAATGTAACTCTGGGTTGTTGATTGATCTGATCTTGTAACACTGAATCTGATAATAGTAAAGGTCAGTATTTGTAAATTAACCCTCCCACCTTTCCTGCAATTGGGTTAAACTCAGTTGTGAATGTAATTTTCTTAGCATCTATTAAGATGTCATCCTGGTCTACCTTTTCTCTCCCCCTCCCACCTTTATTTCTAGGGATCAGGAAGATCCTTTCTCCTCAAGTTCATCACTTTTGAGTGAGCCTCTTCAAGGACTGTGGCATTATAACCCCTCTGCTGAAGTCTAACCTTAAGCTCAGTGACCTGGTCACCAAAATCTATGTTGCTAGAACAATTTCTGTGTAGTCTGATCATCTCCCCATATGGTATAGATGCAGAAATTGTTCTAACAACATAGATTTTGGTGAACAGGCCACTGAGCTTAAGGTTATAATGTCACAGTACTAAAATCAGGTGCAGCTGTGTCAAAAAACAGGTGACACACAGGGCTTGATGCAAGTCCTGCATCACTGCTTGAAAATTGAGCCCCATGTTTTCATTTTTATTTGACTCCAGAGGACTAGGAAAGGGGAAGAAGCAAATCAGTGAAGGGGGGGTTGGGGTCCAGGCTTGCCATGGGACAATGTCACCTGGGGAAAGTCAGAGATTTTTGTTTCACTTTATTTTTATCTGAATACCAAATACTTGAGAGTCTAGTGACCTCAAGAAAGGCACTCAAACACCCAAAATTATAATTCCCAGAATAAGGGCCAATAATGTATGCCTGTACCTGCAGTAGCTTAATCTCAGTAAGAATACAGGTTCTGAAGAGACAACTAATAATGTCACAGAATTAATTAGAACATACTTATTTTATTTATTTAGAAACTGGTGATCAAGAGAAGCTGAGCCAGGATTCATTTACAGGTGCACTTGAGGGGATGGGTACAAAGTGAGAGAGAGAAGGCATGGTCACAAAACAGTGTTCAACAAAGAGCAGCGGGAGACTTTACATTTGAGGAAGTGCTGTTATAACATAATGTACACCCAATAGGCAGTAAAATTACAGAACAGCAGCAAATAAAAGAAAGTGCAGCTGTGATGGACCAAGGATTTAAACACTGAGTTTTGGAAGAGTGCAGTGCAGTTAATAGAGGTGTCCTGGTTATTAAGCAATCCTGGCAGGGTAGTGTATGTGGATTTAGGCGAGGGTTAGGACCACTGGATGCTAGGAGCAGGAGAACACATGCACAACAACACGGCCAAGATTATAATATCCCCAGGAATATCCCCCAGTTAAATGTTTGTGCTATGTGATCGCAGTTGGATATGTGGTTATTAACCTACCTGCCAAAAACATGGGAATTCACTGGTCAGAACTTGCATATAAGTAGCTTACCATGTCTGAGACTGTATTACCCTTGTTCCTGAAAACAGGCATATTACTGCCTAGTGCACTTACCTAGTAAACAAAAACTATGTAAGCAATAAGACATAATGGTGTGCATTATGGTGATATAATCACATGACTCAGGTGTGTTGTTACACCTAGGAGAAGGCTGGTACTGTTAAATGCACCTGAGAAGTGCAATTATATCACCTTAATGGCACACCCTGGATTATCTTACTGCACTTATAAAATTGCATTTAAAATATTTGATTTACAATGAATGACAATAAGGAACAATTATTTAAAAATGACAAAAAATTGGACCTTTCATTGAAATATTTTATTTAGTTTTTGGTTACCGGGTAGGTGCGCCAGCCATAAAAATGACTATTTTCAGCACGACCTGGAAGAGTACAGAAACGGTAACATCAATGACAATTACTTTACAGGTTGAAAATTTTGACAATAAAATTGATACAGACAAGTAACAAATAAACATAGGCAGTCAAATGAAAACATTGTCAGAAAATGCATGAAAGAAACAAATACATATCAAAATAAGGACACAATTTGATTGGAGTAGGGTAAAACAATCATGAGCAATAAATACTATAGTAATTATAAGGAGATATAAGAAAGAAATTGAAAAAAGAGGTAGGAGTAGGGTAGGTAGAGGTAGAATGGTAGAAGTGAGTATGGACTAGAAAGAGGTAGAAAGTGTAAGGCAGCAGGTAGCCGTGGTAAACAATCACATTGCAAGTGCTGAGCCGATTGGGTAAGAGCAGGTTTGAAAGAAATGGTCAGGGAGTGCAGGGTTAGGGAAGGGACTAAGGCAGTTTGAAACAGGAGCATTGATTGGAGGAGATGAGATGGGTATGGAGTAATTTCTTGAAGGAGGCGTGGACAGAGGCCTGTCAAATAGTAAGTGGGGGGGGGAGTTCCAGTACTGGGGAACATGACAGGCAAATGAGCTAGCGCCTTTAGAGGTAGTATGTCTAGGGATGCAGACCAAGGCATTGTCAGATGAATGAAGATCATAGCAGGATGCCTGATTTTGAAAGAGTCCCACTAGGGGCTTAGGTAATTGGGATCTGATAATGTTGTCTATGATGGAGCCGAAAGCATAGGACCTGGACACATGAGGGAGAAGCCTTCCAAGGTCGGAGTAAAGGAGGCAGTGGTGTTTCATTCGATGGGAGGAGGATGCATAGTGGCGTAAATTGTTGTAGGTAACATCCCACCTTGGAAGACTTGACTTATTTGCTGATGTATAGGTAGCAGCCCCACAGGTAAGTGAGGGAAGGAGTATCCCCTGGGCTATGGCAAGTCTTGCCGAGGGGGTAAGGGCTTAACTGCTTCGATAGGCAATACCAAGTTTCATGTTTACCGACTTGCACATCCATTGAATATGTAGATCAAAATTTAGTACTGGGTCCAGTGTGTCTCCCAGGTATTTAAAGGAGTTCACCACCCCAATGAATGTGCCACTTAAGGTGGAGATTTTAAACATGTGTTGGGAGTGTTTGAATTTTAAGTTCAATCCAAATAGCATGGCTTGAGTCTTAGACTCATTTAAGACTAGTTTGTGATTACACAACCACTGCTGGATTTGTTGAGAGTCATGGGAGAGCTGTTGATTTATGTCTTCAATACTTTTGGCACTAGTATACAGAACAATGTCATCTGTACAAACAGTGAGTCAGTTTTCAAGTGGGTTGAGGTGATGTTGTTTACGAAGATAGTGAAAAGCAGTGGACCTAGTATTGCCCTTAGGTACTTGATGTTAGTGGAGGCCTTGTCAGAGAGGTGGAGTTATATTTTACAATTTGTGTTCTTTCAGATAGGTAGTTCCATACCAATTTACAACATTAGGTGAGTAGCCCAAGTGAGCAAAGTGAGTCAGTAAGGAGGGAGTGGTCAACTAGGTCAAAAGCCTTAGTCATATCAATAAATATTGCCCCAGTGAGAGAAGCAGAGTCCATGGCCATCAGAGCATCGGATGTGAATTTGAGGAGAGCAGTAGTGGTGCTGTGACCCTTTTGGAAACCATGATGGGCAGAGGATAGAAGGTCGTATTTCTGGAGAAAGTCTATTGTTTAAGTGGCTACAAGTTTTTCTAGAATTTTGCTGAGAACAGACAGGATGGCTATGGGTCTGTAATTTGAGGGGTCTTTGGGGTCACCTTTTTTAAAAATGGGTAATCCGAGCCATCTTCCAGATATCAGGGATGTGGCTCTGGCACAAAGAGAGAGTAAAGATCTTGGCTAGGGGAGCAGCAATGTATAGAGCAGCACGTTTTAGGAGCTTGGGTTCTAGGTTATCGGAGCCCGCTGCCACATACTCAGAAGTGTTATTAAGCAGTCGCAGTACCTCATGCCTAGAGATCAACTTAAAGAAAAATTTTGGCCCAATAACATTTGTCGGAGTGATTGAGGTTGGGTTGCTGGAGAACAAGGATGTGTAATTTGTTAGATTACAGAATTTCTCATTAAAAAGTTGGCAGTAGTGTGGGGTTTGTTGCAGTGGACACCATTTAGTGACATATCGTGAGGAGTGGAGGAAGAATTCGAGACAAGGAAGAATTTGATATGGGACTAGAATTTTTTGGAGTCTCCATAGGAGTTTAGTAAGAGGTCTTTATTATAGGTGCTGTTTGCCTGTTTAATATCCTTTTTACAAGAGTTACGCAATGCCCTATAGGTATTGAGGTCAGATGTTAGACCAGAGCTCTTGAAACAGACCCAACTTTTGTTTCTTTGATGTAACTTACTGAGTAGGTCAGATTTTAGCCATCGGGTATGCCTGTTCTTTACTCTACGTGTCATAAGAGGACAGTGTTTGTCCTGAAGTGCTTGGAAGTGGGTTAAGAAGATATTCAGAGAAGACTGGGTATCATTCGATTTATAGAGAGAAGACCAGTCAGTGCTGGCAATGTCAAGCAGGAAAGCCTGTGAGTTGAATTTGGCGTAGTTGCAAAAAATTATGAAGCGAGGCTTATTTGGAGCAGGCCTCACTTTACCCCAGATGCAGTAAGTGGGGGTGGTCAGTGATGGCATCTGCTAGGATGCCTGGAGTTGACTATGTGCTCCGATGGTTGGTCATTATCCAATCCAACAGTGTGCTTGTCTTAGAGTGTGGGGCAGTTCTAGTGGGTTCTCGATCAGCTGATGCAAGTTAAAGCTTTGTGTCTTGGACAGGGATGTGACCTGGGAGTCACCCAGCCAGTTTATGTTCAGGTCCCCAAGTATTAGAACTTCATTTTGCCCAGAGAGAGAAGTGTGGTTTGTTCCAACAGCTCATCCAGGCTAGTTAGGCCACTTTTGGGAGGGTTGTAAACACAGACTAGATGTAATTTTTTTGGAGCTGAGTGTGAGAAGAGCATGAAGCAATTTGCAGTGTTTGAGAGGAGGTGAGTTGATGGCAGAGAGATTGAGGTGATCTTGGAAGTAGATGGCAGCACCACCCCCTCTTTTAGGAGCCGGTCTATCAAGTCTTAAAAGATTATAGGATGGCAGGGAGCATAGTGAGTCAAGGGTAGAGGATTTGAGCCAGGTTTCGGCAAGGCAGATGATGTTAGGCTTGTAGAGGGAGGCCTAGGCCTCAAATTCAGCAAAGTTCCTTTCAAGGCTCCTGATATTATGATGAGCAACTATGAGACCTTTAGCATTATTAAAGGTATTGGGTATGAGGTTTTCTGGTCCAGGGTTTAGCTGAACATCTCCAGATAGCAGTATGGCCAGGAGAATTAGGTACCACAGTTTGTGTCGCAAGTATGGGCATATGGTCCGAATGTGAAGTGAACTATTTTTTTTGGACATGAACTATCATATGGATCCAAGCCCTGTTTAGTAGCAGTGGAGTGGTGTCATGGTTGGATTCAGGCACTACAAGAAGGTTTGAAAAATAGAAATCAAGGGTGGGAAGTGAGGAGAGCTGATTTCATTTTAACTTTGAAGACAAAACATAATCCATAGTCTCTGTAATGGGGGATTAACTAAAAACCATAAAAGGCAATGAAAACCACATATGTTACCTTATTTGCATTTCAGATCGATACAGGTACAGTATTTTAATGGCAATCTAAACTTTTGAGCCTGTCATTTTTTTTGGGGATTTCTTCTGAAAACACCCATATACGATTCAAATGTTTGTGCTTTTATAAAATCAGAAATGTATTTAAAGGACACTGTCAACCTTTTCTTGCATTATATTAGTGTCGTGAGCTAGCCAACTGCCAATCATTATTTGCAATACATGTATTTCTATATATTGTTTAATGGGATTCTGTGTATGCCCATGCCAGTGTTAATTCAAGGCATAGGGAAAGCTACATTTTTAAAGGTTTAACTTCTCATTTTATGATTATTTATCTTTCCTAAAATTCACTGATGTTGCTGGTTGCTTTATCTGACTTATTACTTGGTATGAAAGAACAGAAGAAGGCCAGAGCCCATCAAGACTGTTCCCCACACTATTATTTATCTATTATCCCCAACAAACTTCTAATTTGTTTTTAAAGAGAGGGCACTAGTTGCCTCTACCAATTTTTGTGGCAAGGTGTTCCATACAATGGATGCTCTTATTGGAAAAAGTTACCCTTTTGCTGGTTTTATAAGTTTTTACTTCAAGCTGTTTATTATGCAGTCTCAGAACATGCCTCCTTTGGAGAGTGTTAGACCACATTTTCCATTAGATCTGGTGAATTTATTAAATTAAAACCATAAGCATATCACCTCTTAATCTTCTAGTTTGAAGAGAGAAGAGACCAGTAGCTTTTAATCTGTTCTGATAATCCAAGTTTGTTAATCTTGGAATCATTCTAGTTACTCTCCTTCAAATCTGTTCAAGAATTGCTATGTCTTTTTTGGTTTGGATTCCAGAAAGGAGCCATAGTCTAGATACTGGTCTAATGTATGCCCTGTACAATGGAATAAGGCATTGTTCAGTCGATTAACAAAGTTGTTTTATTTGCCTCAAAGTCTGTTGGTCATTTCTTAGAACTGAAATGCATGCTGTTTATATAGTTGTACTTAACCATGTTTTGTTTCAAATCATTGATCTACTCTTCTTGCACACTTCCTGAACATTAGGAACACCTGCAAACAATGCATCCACTTATGATGCAGTAGTCTCCTTTCCTCCCACTGCATTACAAGTGGCTACACTGTGTTGGGGATGTTCCCAAATCCAGTAAAGGAGCAGTGGGAGCTGATTAAGGAATGCAAAAAAATATGTTTTTTGTGTAGTAACATCAGTATTGTGGTAACATCAGTATGGTGGACAGTCTGTTTTTCACTTTTTAAAAGAGAAAAATGAATCAGAATCAAACTCCCAACCACATAAGCAGTCTCTCCAGAATGTGAAAATCATAACGTGCATTTTTAAATTTGGGACACTTGGAGGCCTAAGGGGTTTATAGTACCCTTCAAGCAGTTTGGTCTACCTTTACCTATGTAACTGTGTTTTTCCAACCTTACTCTTTTTGTTTATGTAGTATTATTGCTTTCTTTTTCATCCTGTTTCTTTTTCTCCATCTTTCCTCACATTCAACACATAGAATGTTTATAATGAAATACAGGATTCAATATTCTGCACAATTTCTCTGGCAGAACGTTCCTGTCACGACATGCTGTACAGACACACACACACACACACACACACACACACACACACACACACAACATACTGTGCAGACACACCCACCCACCCACGGACCCAAAGGGCTTGTGTGGAGCCAGAGCCACAATTTTATCTCTGTCTGTATAAGCAGCAGAGATTACCTTGATAAGCAGGTAAAGAAAGAAAGATAGGAGGAGGATTTTTCATTGTCAGCGAAGAAATACTAGGGGTGAGAACTATGAACAGTTATTTATTTTTTTCCCCACGGCTTCGCTGGGCCTCTTTGGTCTGACTGCTCACGCAGCCTGGCCAATTATCCCTGGGACTTACCTATGCCTCATGTGTTCCCCAATGTAATGATCCCCTAATGTTTTTATTTGTTTAAGTGTAAGGAGAATATGATGACCAGGAAAACAATGTTTCATTAATTTATTTAGCTTCTTTTTTGAGGTAGTTTTATTTTTAGGGCCCAGTTGAAGGTTTTTAGTAAGTAAAGGTGGTAGCCATGTTTGTGATGGAAGGTCACTTCTGGTTGTAAGGGAATTTGTTTGCCACCCTACCCTCTTGGTCTAGTGTATTCGAGTAACTAGTACACTGTACTCCCAACAAATGTTTGCCGACTGACGCAGTCCTCTTCTCAACTCTTTGGCCAGCTCTCGACCAAAGATGTGAGAGGGGGGCTGTGTTGGTTGCCAAACAGTTATTGGGAATACAGTATATGAGTTCCTTGAATACACTAGAGCAAAAGGGTGGGGTGGAGACCCACTGTACACCATGGAATAAATAAAGAAAAGCATTGTAAAATTCACAAATGAACTGTAATTTGTTAATCAAGAGATTTTTCAGTTATGTGTAAGGCACCCGCTGAGGAGGAAGGGGGGGTGGTGGTTGCTGAGCCGGTCACTAAAGAATGATGTTATTTTTGAGATGGGCCTTTACAATGTAGTGTGGCATCAGCCTTTATTTGGTGTACTTGCTGAAACAGACAGTTCAGTCCAGGCACCTGCTACAGCTGACTGCCTGCTGAATAAGGGAGTCAGTGACGCGAGCATTTCTGACTCTCGATGACCACCGATGTAAAAAACTATCAGGCTGATATTTTTTCATTATTAGAAAGAGCATACAAAAATATAGTTTAAACAATTATAAACCCATACAAAGACACACAGAAGCTATTATTTGGTGATTATAATTTTTTTAACTGTTAAGAACATCACAAAATAATTTCTTACCTTTCTTGCCTCCTTTGAACAGTTTCATATCCTGTATAATGTTTCCTTTTAGGAACTGAGTGATTGTCTTGGAATTATGACATTAAATGGTTTCATACTGTATACTGTATAATGTCCCCTATTAGGAACTGAGTGCTTATCTTGAGATTATGACATTAAATAGTTTCATATACTGTATAATGTCCCCTTTTAGGAACCGAGTGCTTACCTTGAGATTATGACATTAAATGGTTTCGTATACTGTATAACGTCCCCTTTTAGAAACTGAGTGTATTAGAGTATGACATTAAATGTTTTCATATACTGTATAATGTCCTCTTTTAAGGACTGAATGCTTATTTTGAGATTATGACATTAAATAGTTTCATATGCTGTATAATGTCCCCTTTTAGGAACCGAGTGCTTACCTTGAGATTATGACATTAAATGGTTTCATATACTGTATAATGTCCCCTTTCAGGAACCGAGTGCTTACCTTGAGATTATGACATTAAATGATTTCATGTACTGTATAATGTCCCCTTTCAGGAACCGAGTGCTTACCTTGAGATTATGACATTAAATGGTTTTATATACTGTATAATGTCCCCTTTTAGGAACTGAATGCTTACCTTGAGATTATGACATTAAATGGTTCCATATGCTGTATAACGTCCCCTTTTAGGAATTGAGGGTATGAGAGTATGACATTAAATGTTTTCATATACTGTATAATGTCCCCTTTCAGGAACTGAATGCTTAATTTGAGATTGTGTCCCCTTGTTTTTGAAACACATTGCAATGGAAATGATAATTTTTAACACCTCTGTCAAATTACCTCTCAGACAGTCTTCTTAATTAAATCCCTTACTTTTCACAGCCCCTTCCCTCTTGCTGGGGCCATCATTTCTCTGAAGCACTTCAGTATGAAGGGCTGTGGCAGGTTCCCAAACTTCCATGGCATGCTTGTTTCACTACTGTTGCAGGAATAATTTACTTCTGCAGCAGTTTTCTGTTCAACCATTGGCTAATATACCTGTATGATGTCACTGATTACATCATATATTTAGCATGGGGAAGGGCTTCTGGGCGGATGAATAGGGGAAACAGGTGAGGCATTTTGAAAAACATTTTTTTGTGGCTTCTCCTGCAGCCCCTTGACCTCACATTCCTTCTGGCTGCTCAACGTTTCTGTCTGCCTACCAGTCTCACCCTTCACTGCTGCTTCCTGCTACATGGCTCCCAAGACTGTCCCCATGTCCTTGGAGGCTCCAGCATACACCTGCCTGGGGCCCCCTTCCCTGGGAAAGAGGAGGAGAGTAGCATTTTTGGGGGGTCCTCTGAGGTATGCTGGGTTGGGGGACAGAGGCAGTGCACTGGGGGACTGTGGCATGGGGGACTAGGCAGTCACCATCTGGCAGGCTAAGACAGGTGTTATTTTCCATTTTTCTGACCTCTTGTCCGTACTCCAATGGCATGCACAGTGGCACCACCCTGTAGATGGAGCCAGCCAACATGTGGTCACCCACACCAACAAAGCTCCATGCACCACAAGGTGTTGCTGTCTGAGCAATGCTCCACAGCACCCATCACTGAGAGGTGAGTGTCTGCATGGATGCTCTATCACTCTCCCTGCCAGAGTCCACTACTGAAGTCCCAGCCTCGGGGTTCGAACCTGGGTTGCCAGTGTGCCAAAGCAGGTGCCCCACCACTCAGAGCCGCAGAGCTGGCATTCCCTTAATCCTCATGGCTTACTCCTATGGCAGGGCCACTCCAGGCTGGGAAACAGAACATTTAGGGAGTTGAATTTCCAGCAGTGAGACTCCTAGATGAGAAACCATTTGCTGGGATGGCCAAGAGTGTCCTGCTTCATCTGACGTGGGTTTGGTTTACTAATCTTTTTGCCCATTCTCACAGGAAGGTGGCACACTGGGGGCTTCAAGCTCATGCACACACAGCATGCCAACAGAAAGCCCAGCCAGTGCCCTCTTTTTTACAATACCTTCACAGCCTTGTAATCTGCCTCTCACCATATATACAGTCCTCAGTTTTTGGTTATATCCTATATCTGTTTCTGAAAGTATGCTATAGAGCTGCAGTGCTGTATAGTATCTTGTATACTGTACCCATTAAATCATTTTACCTATTATTAGTCCTGGTATCATTTATGTGTGGACAGCTGCACCTTGTTCCTTGTTCACTGATACCCTTGTACCACCTTGTTGCCTCTCCATGGTTTGCACTTGGAAACGAGTCTCAGCTCAGTGTGCCTTTCATGGTTATCAAGTCTCACATCAATCAATCAATCAAATCAAATCAATAAACTGCTACCCATGGTCATCCAGGTGGCACTGTTTTGGCAGAGGCAGCAGCCCTCCCTCTGAATCGGAGGAGAGTGTCCTCAAGGATGATTAATCCTCCTTCCCCCCACTGGCCCTCCAGTGGGCTGGGTTCATTCTTGAAACCTCACTGTCAGAGTTATGAGTGAAAGACCTGCTGCTGTGGTGACGGACCAGCTCTACAGACATTTTTGAATGGGGTAAGCAGTGCTGAGGCAAATTGAAACCTGGTGCAGGAGTACATACCAGGAAACATTTGCTAAGTTTGGAAGAGATAGTGGCTTAACATAAATTCAATAAGTATTATTTATAAAATGGTAACATGTTCCCATATTCCATTTTAAATACACCATTTATGACTAGTCTTAATTACCTACAGATTTCTTGTAGATTCATCTGTGAAAGTTGAACCATTCTTGCTCCTTAACAAATTACAGTGAAACTGTCAGATATTTTTTCTAAATGTGCCTATTACTTTTTGCCAAGCTTTAAATAATATCTATAGTATGATTTCAATTATGATATTGTCCTCTTGTTTCGCCAATTAATTTATAAATGAGTGCTGAATTTTCTAGCATGAAGACAGATGACCAACTAGACTGCAAGTGAAACTGTAGCATTTTACACATCTTAATTGTAGTGGGGTGGTAGTTAGTTATAATTAGAATTGTGTAGGCACTTTTATAACATGGGGTAGAGAAAGATAGGTACCTGACTGGTACAGAGACATCAGGTGACCGTTGATTAATCTGTGATATATGCACAGCAAGTGGTGAAGTGTCCACCCTGTGTGATCACTAAGCAGACCAGATCTCATTATTCTGCCAGAATTACGGTCTACCTGGCAGCCATTACTGTCCTCGCTAAGCGAGGGAGAGCCCAAGCCTGTGATGTATGTCTTTCTCTACCCTGCATTATAATGTAGCACAGTGCAGTGTCAGCAGCAGAATATTAAAATTATGTTCGCCTCCCTACTGTGTGGCTTCCACCCCCCCCATGGACCTCCGGGGACCGAGCCCATAGTGGAGCCCCTACAGTTAGGGACACAGAGCGCAGGAGATGTCAGCTAACTTTTCCTGTGGCCATGCACACCTTCTTTGCTGTGCAGCATTCCATCGTGCTTCTCTCCCGAAACTGTTGGCTGTCTGCTCACTTGCTGTCTCCTTCTCTCTGCCTGCAGTATGGGGGGGGTCTGTGCTGCTTGTCATGTCCCTCCATCTGTCTCTCTTTCCCTAGCTTTGTGTAGCCCCACAGCATGCACTCTCATTGCCCTCCCACCCCACACATCTACACAGTGCCTGACCAAAAGGAGTGCTGATGAAGAAGTAACTTGTGGCAAGAAGAACCGCCGCTATGTTCCTGACATGGTCCCCGAGGCACAGTCCGAGTCTGGGATTTGTCCTTTCTGTCTGTGTGTCTCGGTCAAGTGAAATTTTCTGAGCCAGAGACAGAGTGTTGGCAGTGTGTTTGTTAGCTATCCTCCCCTCCTGTGGTAAGAACCCCAGCAGTGACAGAGACAACGAGCAGAACTGGAAGTGGTGTGTGTACATGTTGCTGTCCTCTACTGCTGTGCTGCTACATGAGAAAGATAGAGTAAAGCCACCAGACAGTACTGTGAGCAGTAGGCTGCATCTTTGCTATTCATCCCACGTGCTTTGGTTGTTAAGCACCATCTCTGAAGAAATGAGAGGGAGAAAGAGAGAGAGAGAGAGAGACTCGCACATAGTGCCGAGAGGGTCCGAGAGAGGGACAAAGGTGAATGTGTCACTCAGAATTGCCACACAATAATTACTCCAGGTTTGCTCTGTCTATTTCTCTCTGTCTCTCTCTCTCTGAGGCAGAAATTAGTGAAACAGCAGTAGTGCACAATGCTGCAGCGAGTGTCTCCGAGGGAGAGAAAGGGAGAAGTGAGGCAGGACGTTCTACTTGAGGTGGTGCTTTCAGATTTATGCAAGAGGGAATTACTCATTTATTTGACAGTAAATTGAAGAACCCCACTTGCTGAAGTAGGCTGTTTCCCCCACAGGAAGCAATGTAGTGAATCCCATCCAGCGTCTACCGAGCAGCACTGTTGCTGTTCCTAAGTAGTGTGCTAGTGGAGGGAGGGGAGAGTGTTGTAGGGTGCGGGTGACTTCACGGACTGAACAAACTGTACAGTAGTGTGATGCAATTTGCAGGTAAAAAATTAACAAATTTATTTTTACTTCAGCATCTTTCTTCTTTTTAACAAGACATATTCAAACAGTGAACTGGTACAGTATAAATAAAAATCATAAAGCATACAAATCACTAGGAATCCATGGCCAGGAAAAACTAGCCATCCCAGGTGTTCTACTTTATATACCTGGGAGCAAGGCTCAGAGCTCCCTGCTGGAGTCTGTCTCACCTATCTGAAGTGGCTTGCAGTAACAGCCCTTATATACTTGCTTACAAACCCATGTGAATCTGAGCCTGCCCCATCTAGTATTTAAAACTTTTATTTACACAATACAAACTGTTTTTACTTCTATCTTCATTTAACAGTATTATTCTAACATTTGTATCACATAACACTGGAAATAAATACTATTTAATTCATATTTCAAAAGAAAAACCAAAAGGCTTCATATATAATTAATGAGCTCCACCTCACGGTCCTGCCTTAAACTGTATAAAAATAGTGGCTGCAGGCCAGCAGGCTTCTAAAGGAGTTTTGAATTTACACAGGGAAGAGCACACCAGTGAGGGGCAAGTGGAGTTTCTTTCCCTTAGAACCATTGTTTTACCTAACTGTAAACGTTTGAACAAGTAGTTACAAAACTCACTTGCTTCAGTTTCTTTGGCCAGTTTCTATGTCAACATTTTAAAGCCCTTTAAGTAAATTACACAAAGGTAAAATGAAAACAGGAAACAAACCTCCCCACAGCATTCTGGCCAAGCCCCAGCCAGAAAACCAACAGTAAGTGCAAATACAGCAATTTTATTCCCAATATCTTTTATTTTCTGTGCTGAGAAAAGAGGAAATGTAAATGATACATCCTTAAATTATTTTTCAGTCTAACCTTAACACTACTGTGTCCACGAAGGGTGAGGAATGGCAGCTCCCGACTTGAGAAACCACATTTTCTAGCAGTGCCCTACATGAAATAATTACCTAGGAAGTGCAAACCAACCCCCCCCCCAGTAGCATTATCCCCAGCAGCACAAATGTGCCTAAAGTCATGGCAGTCTGCCACACCCAGCACTGAAGTGAAGGAAACTAGTCAGGAATTAGAACACACAACACACTAAGCTGCACCGCCATGGAGCAACTGCACCTTGTCCTTGCAGTTATCCAGGCAGCGGCTTTTCTGCTCCCGACCCCGCACTCCCTCACAAAAGTCGCGGCAATGCAGGCAAACAGCAATCTCTAGAGAAGCTGAAGGAAAACACAGTTCTAACCCCAGGAATCACTCATTATGATTAAACTTAATGCAGTCAGCCTCCTGCGTTGAACTGCCTGTAGAAATGGAATGTTATGCAAATTATGGAATTCTCAAGTGGCTCTTGCTACTTTCAAACTGCTGTCCTAGCCACTGCTGTACTCTGAGTGCTTCAGATTCTTTACTCCGTCTGCCTAATAAGGACGCCCCAGAGAGCTCTCCTTGAACTGTCTTCAGTATAAAGTTTTTCTGTGGATAAGTACTCATTTTAGTTTAAATTTAAAATGGCTGCCTTAGAAACATTGTTTAGTATAGTTTAATATTATTATAGTAGATTTTTGTCTCTATTTGTGGTTCCCTCACGGTTCCTTGGAACCGAGGGTTCTGCGTCTGTTTGGGAGATTTTTACCTCAGTTTTCTTTATTTTATATATTTAGCAATCGTTTCCTTGAACTGCTTTATTTTTTTTAAATTAGTGTATTTATTGGTTCCCTTTTCATTCAGGAACCGAATAACGATCAGTTCCAGGAACCGCTAGCGGTTGTTATTTTAAAGATCCTCCGGTTCCGAGGTGCTTTAAATAACGGTTTATTGTAAGTAATATTTTTGTCTATCAGTGTCAGAGGTCCATTTAGATAACTTAAAAAGCGTACAGGACCCATGGGTTTTAAATGTTGTGAGTGTTGTGGGCAGCTTATAGCAAAAGCAGATAGACACTCTCTGTGTATTTATTTGTGTACCAAGTTATATATTTGCCAATTATGATATTTGTGAGACCTTTTGCCCTAAAACATTAAAGAAAAGGTAAAAAATTTTAGAAGATATGGCTTCTGCTTCTGCTGCTGATATGGATAATTCTGCTTCTTCCTCTTCACATAAAAAGGATGGAGGTAAAGCCAAGGATCCTGACAAGTATTCAGATAAATCTGAACAAGGTAAAACAAAAAGGGCTTTGGAAACAAGCTCTGAACCTGTTCCATTAAAGAAAAAGTGTAAAGAAAAACATGTCACTGCACCTCCGGCCGAGAAGGCTAAGGAGCTCCCAGCAGACAAGCGTATTATGCCCTTGGCTGAGGACATTGCTAAGCACTTCAAGTGCTACAAGCCCTACAGGGTGCAATCCCAGTTCCTACACCGACTGCACCGGTTCCTCCTATAGTCCCAGCATGGCAAGAACTGCTGCAAGTGTTTGGGGAGAAGGAGGAGGATGACTTGCAAGGGGAACCTATAGATCCAGAGGTCTCCCCTGAGCAAGAATTTGGGTCCCCTGCTAAGGGTCCTGAGGAATACTCCTCCCACTATGCTTTTGTTAAGAGCATGGTGGAAACCCTGAACCTTCCTCTTCAGGAAACAGAAGAGGATATAGAAGAGACAGATTTTCTGGAAATGATGGGGTTAACCCCAACAAAACGTCTGCTTCTGCCCATGCATAAATCTTTAAAAGAGGCTGCAGTGCAGATTTAAAAAAATCCAACCTCTATCCCTGGTGTGGCTAAGAAAGCTGACAAGAAATATCAGCTGGACAGAACTACAGCTGATTTTCTGTTTACTCATCCTGATCCTGAGGGAGTAGTACAAGCTGCTGCCTGTGACAAGGCCAGGATCCCCTTGGCTACCCATCCACCAGACAAAGATTCAAGAAAAATGGATGCTATGGGAAAGAAAGGGTACATGGCTGCCTCTTTATTAGTTAGGAAAGTTAGTGAAATTACATGGCATATTCAGTGCAGTCTCTATGGAACACTGTTCTAGCTTTGGCTGATAAGGTCCCATGTGAAGTGGCTGTAGACTTACAGGATACTGTAAGGGCTGCACTTGATGCTACCAAGTACCAATTTCATATGGCAGTGGATGCCAATGATACTGCATCCAGGTTAATGGCTTTGTCTGTTTCACTCAGGAGATTTGCGTGGCTTAGAGCCACCAACCTGACTTTAGACACCCAGGCCAAAGCAACTGATTTCCCCCTGAAGAACAATTCATTGTTTGGGGATAAAACAGAAGCATACATGAAGAAGGTGGAGGAATATAAATCCACCTATCAGAGAAATTCCAAGGATAGGCCATCCACCTCTTATAGACCCCAGAGTAGGGGAGGTAGAGGTAGGGGTTTTTACCTCAAACCCTTCTTTCAGGCTCAGGCCTCTCAGCCTCAGCAGCAGGCCAGAGGTTATTTTAGAGGAAGCGACAGGAGAGCCATGAGAAGAGTGGCTCCTGCACCACAGGTTCAGGCACAGCCCGCACAGAACCCCTGAAGGGCTAGTACAGGTCGCATCCCCTATTGCAGGACCACCAATAGGTGGCAGACTGGCTCATTACCTTCATGCTTGGCATTCCATCACCACAGACAAGTGGGTGTTGGAGGTAGTGAGCCAGGGCCTGGCATTCAGTTTCAAATCATTTCCAAAGCTGAGAACAAGAACCTTTGTTCCAGCAACAGCTGCAGACAGAATTCTGTTGCAGGCAGAGGTAAAGCAACTGCTAGCAATCAAAGCAGTAGAGGTAGTGCCTCTATCAAGCAGGGGCAAAGGTTTTTATTCCAGGTACTTCCTCATAAGGAAGAAAAACGGGGATTGGTGACCTATTTTGGATCTAAGACTTCTGAACAAGGACATCTTGAAACCAAGGTTCAAAATGGTCACTCTTGCAATAATCATTCCCTCATTGCAAAAGGGAGACTGGCTAGCCTCCCTAGATCTAAGAGATGCTTATTTTCAATTCCCATCAGACTATCTCACCGAAAATTCTTGAGATTCAGACTGGCTTCAGGCCACTACCAGTTTGCAGCTCTCCCTTTTGGACTAACTTCGGCACCAAGAGTTTTTACAAAGTGCCTATCAGTGGTGGTAGAGTTTCTGAGAAAACAAGGTGTAACAGTCTTTCCCTACCTGGACGACTGGTTAATAGTAGGACAGTCTATGCAGCATGCAGTGCAGTCACTGGCACTAGCAAAATCTACTCTGGAGTCCCTGGGATTTCTGATAAATGAAGAGAAATCTCAGCAGGTACCAGTTCAGGTGCTGGAGTTTATTGGAGTAGAACTAAACACCAGACAGGGCAGAGCCCTCCTGCCACAAGACAGGGTGGCAAGCATTCTGCAGATTGCAAAATCCTTTGTGTCCGGGAGATCCAGATCAGCCAGAGAATTTCTCAGGCTACTGGGCCACATGGCATCTGCCATTGCAGTGGTACTGGGCTCCAGGTTTCAAATGAGAGATATTCAGTTCCATCTCAGACAGTATTGGTCTCAAAGGATGGATCCTATGTCCAAACTGGTTCCAGTCACAAAAAGCTTAGTCCAGGCTTTACAATTGTGGCTGGATGAGCACAACCTCAGGGTGGGTGTACCTTTTATATGGGAACAACTCTGAGTAATCCTCACAACAGATGCCTCTTTGCTAGGTTGGGGGGCACACATGTTAGAACACACAGCAAGTGGCACATGGTTCCCCTAAGAGTCTCTGTTGCACATAAATGTCTTGGAGCTCAGGGCTGTTTACCTGGCTTTAAAAACATTTGCTCTTTACCTACAAAACAAGGTGGTGCAAGTCAGAACAGACAACACCACAACCATGTATTACATCAACAAGCAAGGAGGTACCAGGTTATATCTGCTGTGCACAGAAGCAATGAGACTGTGGTCCCTGGTATATTCCATGGGGGTATCCCTGTCAGCCATACACCTTCCAGGGAAACACAATGTGCTGGAAGACTCTCTAAGCAGATAAGTATTGACCACCACAAGTGGTGCCTGAATACCCTGGTACTCAGTACAATTTTCAGGAAATGGGGCATTCCAGAGGTGGATCTCTTTGCCTCTGCAGAAAACCACCAACTTCCAATGTATTGTTGCAGGCCTCTTCTAAGGGGCACAGTTCCCCTGGACACCATGGCCCTGGATTGGACAGGGAAGTTCCTGTACGCATTCCCTCCCTTTCCTCTGATCTTCAGGACCCTACTGAAATTGAGGTCCCAACCAACAAAAATGATACTGGTGGCTCTGGATTTGGTGAGACAGCACTGGCACTCTCTCCTACTGTCTCTGTCAGTGGTTTCCCTAATCCACCTGCCCAGGAGGCACAACCTGTTAACCTCCTCTCAGGGCAGGATCCTGTACCCCAATCTCAAATCACCGAGGTTCAAGGCGTGGCTTTTGAGGACTTAGAATTTGCTAACCTAAACCTATCAGAGCAGGTGCTGACAGTGCTTAGGGGTTCCAGGAAGCCTTCTACTAAGAAAACATATTCCTCTAAGTGGAAAAGATTTACTATATGGTGTACAGGTATGGGTGTGAGCCCTTTCAGGGCTGATTTGGCTATTCTTCTAGATTACCTTACACATTTACATTCCTTAGGTCTGAAGCCTTCCACCCTCAAGGTCCACTTAGCTTCAGTCTCTGCTTACCTGTCAGTTGGTAAGGAGAGGTCTGTGGCCTCTCACCCAGTATTTAGAAAAATATTTTAAAGGCCTTAAACTTCTACACCCTCCCCTAAGGGAACCGATTCTGGCCTGGAATCTAAATGTTTGCATTGCTAAACTCATGGATGCACCATTCGAAACTATGGCAACCGCAGATTTGAAGTATGTCACTTGAAAAACTGTTTTCCTAGTTGCCATTACTTCAGCCAGAATGATCAGTGAATTACAAGCCCTGTGCACAGATGTGGACTACATCTCATTCCACAGGGACAAGGTGGTCCTTCGGACTAATAGAAAATTTCTTCCCAAGGTGGTATCTGATTTTCACTTGTATCAGTCTATCGCTCTACCTGTCTTCTTTACAGACAACTCCAGTTCTCCAGAAAGGAGACTCCATTCCCTTGATGTCAAAAGGGCACTTAGCCACTACATTGACAGAACTAAGTCCTACAGGACAAGCCAATCACAGCCCTTTCTCACATATGGTGAAGTTGGTAAGAGCAGAGCTGCAACAAAATGTACAATTGCTCACTGGATAGTGGCATGTATGCAGTTTTGTTATAGTAAGGTGGGTAAACAGGTACCGCTGGGCCTGAGAGCACATTCCACCAGGGGCACAGCTGCTTCAGTGGCAGCTTCAAGAGAAATTCCACTACTGGAAATTTGTAAAGCAGCTACATGGAAAACAGTACACACCTTCACAAAGCATTACAGCCTGGACTTGCAATCCAAAGGTGATGCTAGGTTTGGTACCGCAGTACTGCAGAGCTTGTTTCCAAAATGGGTTCTCTGCCCAACCTCCAGAGGTACTGCTTGGTAGTCTGCATTAAGTTTAATCATAATGAGTGATTCCTGGGGTTAGAAGAAAAAATTACTCATCATAGTAATCTTGTTTCTTCAAAGGGATCACTCATTATGATTAAAGACCCTCCCTCCCCTACTAGAACCTATAGAAGCCGCTCTGCATACCTGCATTGGGGTATTTTCTTTTCTCATATATTGGTTAAGGTAGAGACTCACTTCGTTTAACCAGTTGGTGTCCAAGTGGTCTCAAAGTTTCTTAGGTTTGTTGGTTAAGGATGTTTTGACCTGAAAGGGCAAAAATGTTATTTTAATGTTGTTAATTTTTAGCTAGTGGGTCTTTTACCCAGTTAGGCTCCGTAAGAATCTGAAGCATTCAGAGTGCAGCAGTTGCTAGAGCAGCAGTTTGAAAGTGGCATGAGCCTCTTGAGAATTCCATAATTTGCATAAAATTCCATTTCTCCGAGCAGTTCAACACCGGAGGCTGACTGCATTAAGTTTAATCATAATGAGTGATTCCTTTGAAGAAACAAGATTACTATGGTGAGTAATTTTTTCTTTTTTTTTCTGCCGTATCCACTTGGGAGGGAGAACATCCTACACCTCACAACGGTCTACCTTTCCCGATGCATATATTTACCCCACATAGTGCAAAACAGCACTAAACTCTGTGTTTCTTTTACAAACATTCTTTCAAGCCTATTTTTGTCCATCTCCCTGGACTGCATAGTTAATAAAGACTCACAGCACTGCGCTTAAACCATTTTATCTCCTAAAACACAGCCTGTATAAACATGAAATTAGAGAAACCCCACCACCATGAGGAAAAGCCTTTATCTACCACCTGCAAGTCTCTGAGTGGCGGCTTCCACTAATTACCTTTACTATTTACTTTTTACTATTCAAGCACTCCTGCTTCCCACTATGAATATAGGGACAAATAGCAGCACACTGCACAATTCAAAGCACCATTTTGTGCACTATTGCTTACCAGCATCTGCTATTATTCAAATACATTTCAGAAGCGGCAGGAAATTCTAACTTGGGCATTCACTACTTCTTAGTGTCCGGAAGACTGCTATAATTCCTATTAGGAAATCGAATGCCCAAAGGAACCTCAAATAAATATTTTCCAGCCCCTTTCATTACAAAGCTGCATCCATACCTGTACTATAAATAACTAAATCACCTAAGCACTTTATATCCTTTGCGGGGGGGGGGGGTTAACATTTTTCTAAAACCCTCACTCATCACAGGTCACCAACAGAGTGACAGAGAGGCTACAGTTAAGGGTGCTAGCCAATGTGTCATGCACTATTATGCAGTAGAAACGTCATAGATCATGTCAGTAGTGTATCTGTGACATTTCTACGTGCATAAGAGCAATGCAGTGTGTAATGTTTTAGGGAATATTTTGCAAGGTGGCAGGATACAGTACCTTTCTTGCCATTTAAATGGCAAAAAACACCTTTGCTGATATTTTGTTGTTGTATGAAGATAACCCATGTTATAAGCACAATAACCCACTCCAGGGTGTGCGGTTACTGGGGATTAATCAACACCCCGGATGCTGTGAGGACACTTGGCCTGCAGCCTTATGCCTCAAAACACACCCAGGGTGTCGATTAATCCCCAGTAACCGCACACCCTGTTGTGGGTTATTGCTTATTAATTATAAGCCCCTATTTGTGACTGCTTATAACTTGACTGCTTCTTGACTGAACTTCAGGAAACTTACACTGCATATATTCTAGAGGACTGGAGGGGAAGTTATACTTACTCATGGATGACACAGAAGTCTGTAACACAGTGGACACACCGGGGAAGGGGGGGAGGTTGAAAGAATGAGGGAGGATCTAAAGAAGTTAGAAGAATGGTCACGAGTTTGGCAGCTAAGATTCAATGCAAAAAAGTGCAAAATCATGCACTTAGGGCACAAAAACCTGGGGGCAACATACCAACTCGGGGAAGCAATAGCAGTCACAAAACAGGAAAGAGACCTGAGGATTATAATTTCTGATGACCTGAAGGTAGCTAAACAATGTGACAAGGCAGTGGGAAAGGCTAGCGGAATGCTCGGATGCATAGGAAGGTGTATCACTAGCAGAAAGAGGGAAGTAATAATAATACCCATGTATAAATCACTGGTGAGACTCCACCTCGAGTACTGTGTACAGTTCTGGAGGCCCCATCTCTTATAGGACATAGGTAGGGTGGAGGTGGTGCAAAGGAGGGTAACCAAAATGGTGCAGGGCCCACATCAAAAGCCCTGTGAAGAAAGGCTTAGGAATTTAAATATATACTCCCAAGAAGACAGGAGGGAATGGGGGGATATGATAGAGACATTCCAATATCTCACAGGAATAAATAAGTTACAGGAAGGGAGCATTTTCTAAAGAAAAAGATGCTCAAAGACAAGGGGTCACAATATGAAATGGGGGGGGGGCTCAAAGGAAACACAAGGAAGTACTTCTTCATGGAGAGGGGTGGTGGATGCTTGGAACAGATTCCCAGCGGAAGTGGTGGGGGCTGAAACAGTCACAGGATTTAAGAATGTATGGGATGGACTCAAGGGAATTTTAGAAGCAAGAAGGGGTGTAAGCTGGAGTGCAAGTAGGGTTTCCAGTGGCATTATCCCAGCTCGCCCTATCCCTCCACTAGAAACGGATATTTAGAGAAGCAGCAGCAGAAGGCTGGCTGTTATAGCTTGTGCCCTCCCTCCACCAGAATTGGACATTTAGAGAGGCAGCTGCAGAAGGTAGTGGATCCCTTGCTCCCAACTTCATGTTGGCAGAGCTGATTAGATTGTTTCTTTTTTTAGTATCTTACTGACTGAACTTTCACTGTCTTCTTGATGTCCTGCCTGTTACTTTAAGCCAGTCAACTCAGCCTCTGCTATATTGTACTGTAGCTCTCCATTATACCTTAGTTCTGGTCTAGCAGCTGCCAAGGTTTTGGAATGGCTATGCAGCATTTGTTGTGCTTACTTACTGTATGGTGTGTATTGTCCTGCTGTTTCTATTTGATCTGAATTGTACCCCCTCTCCTCCATGCCATTCTGCGCATGCACAGTCCACTCGGCCCTCCCCCTCCATCTGTGTTCCCACCTGGGCCCTTTCCTTTTGTTCTCAGCCACTATAACTTATATAACTTTTGTCTCCCTCAGGCTGCCTGTTCCGGCTTGCCCCCTCCACCAGAAACAGACATTTAGAGAAGCAGTAGCAGAAGGTAGTGGACCCCTTGCTCCCAACTTCTTGTCGGCAGAGCTGCACTGTGCTAGCCGGTCGCCACAACTGCACCACCCACCCTGGTCAGACACTTCCCTTATAGGTAGCCCAGGTCATGTGAACTATTAACATAACCTGCTACTCTTCTGAGATGATTTCCCCATTTTCCCTATTGTTTTTTTATACTACTTGACCACTAGGAGTCACTGTTGTACTTACTAAGTTACCCTGCATTCATAGCACAATTTAACCCTTTCTATATTAGCTCATAGCCATGTCCTGTGCTACTTCACTCTTTGCTGCCACATTCCAAGTGTATCTCTCTACCTCACCCCTCTTGAGTCCCTACTGGGATTTGAATCCTTGACCTCCCACACCATAGTCGGTGGCCCTAACCATTAGGTCATCCAAGCAGCTACACTTTATTTAAGCTTTTTTATGTTCTTAAACCCCATTGTTCACACCAGTCCTAGACCCTCTTGTGACCCCCCCAATTTCCATTACTGATCCTGAGTCACCTGGCTGGTGTTAGTGTTCCTATATCCTACTCCCCCAATCACACCCCTTGGTGGTAGTTATCAACCATTTGTCATCCCACTTCCATTACCCCAGTAGCCCCTTTATCTGCCCTAGTTTATTCTCATCCCACTGCTGTTCATCAGACTCCCCTTGTTATCCCAGTCCTGCCCTGCTACCTGTTGGATAATTGGGCAGCAAGAGACATACAATGCACATTATACCTTGCTATGTTGTCTCATATTGCTAAGCACCTTTTATCTTAGTAATGACCCCTCTATCTCCTCAGATTATGCTATTAATAGTATAAGTGCACTGTCTACTGTGCAGTTTCAGTGTTTAACTGGCACTGATTATCAAGGAAGCCCAGCTTTCATCTGGCATCCTGTGCCATTATTTTGCAGTCTTGCACCACTAATTCATCCTGCCCGTGTGGTAATTTATGCATCGTCACTCCTTCACAAATGCATCGTTTCTTATAAATCTTCAATCACCCCCATACTTCCCAAATGGGGCCAGCTATTACTCCTTAAAGTAATACTCTATGGACTCAAGAAACTTTTTCTCTTATTGCTACTTTAATCTGGGAATGTAGAACTAAATCTTGGTCTCCTAATGCATATTGTAGCTCCCCCTGATCTACCACATCTAAAAGGCCTGAGTTTCTTACATATCAATGCCTGTAATTTGCTCAAAAAGCACACTATAATTCAAGCATGGGTCTGTCACACCAAGACTGATGTGCTGATGATTTCAGAATACTGGCTAAGAGGCTCAGCCCCTGATCATGAACTTAATATCCCTTCTTATAAAGGTTTATAGGACTGATAGACCATCTTGGGGAGGGGGGGTTACAATATATGTCTTAGATAAATTCATGGTATCGGTTATTGACTCTTCTGCTGTACCAAAAGAGTTTGAAAGCCTTACTCTAAATGTCTCTTTATCATCTGATGAGTCTATACTCATCACAGGTTGTCATAGACCCCTGTCAGGGGGCCTTGAGTTGTTATCACATCTTTGCAAATTGCTGGAAGCACCTAGTACAGAACTGATCATTATGGGAGACTTTAACCTTGACTGGAAATCCCCTTGCTCCAAACCCTTAAAAGAATTATGCAATGCCTATGGCCTCATTTAACTTGTTCCTGAGCTTATTCGCCCAAATACTAAAAACCCTGCCCATAGTACCCTCCTTGATTTAATCTTTGTTAACAAACCTCACAAAAGCTCACATACTGGGGTATTCCACAATGACATCAGTGATCACAGGGCCATTGCATGTGTGAGGTCTATACCAAACCTTACATCCACCTCCAGTTTCGTATATAAAAATATTCAACTGCACTGATTTTCTGAATGATTTAAGTCAGATAAGATGGCAAGATTTTTATCTTGCACCTACAGTCACAGAGGCCTATAACCTGTTTCAGAACCTTGTCCTGAAGGTGATCAACAAACACGCACCTTTAGCAAAAATCAGAACTAGGAAAAGGTCCTGTCCTTGGTTTACTAGTGCATTAAAATCAACCTATCAGGCCAGAGATGTACTATGGAAGAGTGCACGTAAAACCAAATTAGCAGCTGGGCTGGGTGGCCTTCAGAGCTGCCAGGAACCAATGCACTAAACTCATAAGGACTGAAAAAGCAAAATATTTTCAAACAGCCTTGGATTTCTCCAAAAATAATGCTGCCAGATTCTAAGGGAAGTAGAACGGCATAGCACATCGTCATCTCTGCCTTCTAAGATTGTTACCAGTGATAATACTTATATAAGCAAACAATGCATCCTGGAACAGTTAAATAATAATTTTGCCACTGCTGGATTGGCATTTTACACCTCTCCAGCAAGCAAACTTCTCATCCAGCCCTGCAACTCAGACCTGTCCTGCCACACCCCCATGGTTCCCCAACAAACAACCAAGTTTAGGTTTGGCCTAATATCCTTCAAGCAGGTCGAGGACCTCTTAATTTCTCCAGACACTAAAAAAGCACCGGAGCCGATCAGCTTGAACCCTTCTTTCTAAAGCTAGGACACCACTTTCTGACATCACCTATCACCCATCTTTTAAAGTTGTCCCTTTCTCAAGGGGTTCTTCCCTCTGCCTGTAAAGTAGCACATATTATCCCTCTTTTTAAATATGGTGTCCCATGCAATCCTTAATAACTACTGACCCATATCACTGCTACCCATCTTATCAAAATTACTTGAAAATCTGGTTAACTTACAACTAAGAAAGCACCTGGAAACCTTCAACATTCTCAGTCCCTTACAATCTGGTTTTAGACCAAAACATAGCACGGTATACGCCTTGGCTAAGGTGACAAATGAAACATAGAAACATACAAACATAGAATTTGATGGCAGATAAGGACCACTTGGCCAACCTAGTCTGCTCATTTTCCTACCTAATGGATAAGCTGCAGATCCTAGTTAACCAATAGCCTACTTCCTCCAACCCCCCACTAGAATTGCCTTATGTCTGCCCCATGCATTCTTGAATTCCCCAACTGTTTTTGACTCTATGACCTCCTCAGGAAGGCCATTCCATGCATCTACAACCCTCTCTGTGAAGAAATACTTCCTCACATTACCTCTGAGCCGTCCCCCCCTCTTCCTTCAAATTGTGCCCCCTTGTTCTTGCACATCTCTTTTTCTGAAAGATGTTACCCTCTTGTTCTTTGTTGAGTCCCTTGAGGTATTTGAAAGTTTCTATCATGTCCCTCCTCTCCCTCCTTTCCTCAAGGCTGTGCATCTTAAGCTCCTTTAGTCTTTCTTCATATGTCTTCTGGTGCAGACCCTGCAATATTTTGGTTGCCCTTCTCTGGACAGCCGCCATCCTGTCTATGTCTTTGTGGAGATGGGGTCTCCAGAACTGTACACAGTACTCCAGATGTGGTCTTACTAACTGTCTGGTCAGAGAGCCAACAACTTCTTGTTTTCTACTGGTGATGCCTCTCCCTATGCAACCCAGTATCCCCCAAGTCCTCTTTACTGCCAATGATTGACAAATTGCACTTGACCCTAAAACCCACGTCAGCACAGTCTTTTTGGACCTGAGCAAGACATTTGATACCACAGACCATGAATTATTATTATATAAGTTGCACAACACTGGTCATGATGCCATTGCCTTGCAATGGTTTTTCCTGCTACCTCATTGACAGACAACAGCAGATCAAAGCCCAAGGTGACCTCCACCCCCTCAAAACTTTGTGGAGAGGAGTTATGCAGGGATTGATCCTGAGGCCTCTAGTATTTGCAATTTATATCAATTACATTGGTTCTAAAATCAAGACAGAAAATATCCACCTTTTTTGCTGGTGACCCAGTATTTTATGTTTCTAGGCCTGCCCTCGAGCTTGCATGTTCAGAACTGCAACAGGAATTTAACCTGTTACAACACAGCCTTCTTCATCTAAAACTGTTGCTTAATGCAAAAAAGACTAAAATCATGTTTCTCTCCTCCAAGCCCATGTGGTAAACATAAACTTCTTGGGTGCCAAGCTCCAGATATGACATTTCTGGGGGAACCAAATGAGGTGGTGGATAAATTCAAATATTTGGGATTTTTGCTTGATTGCTGGCTCTCATTCATTACACATACTGAGGAACTGTCCAAAAAGCTAAGACAAAGGCTAGGTCTATTCTTCCGACTCAAACATCTGCTTAACCAGAAGGCAAAAATAAGGTTGGTAAAGACTACATTTCTCCCCCTTGTTGACTATGCAGACTTTTACTATAGCCATTGTTCCAATGCCACCTTAGCTAAACTGGATACACTGTACCATAGAGTGTTAAAATTCATTACCAATGCTCCTTTTAAAACCCACCATTCCTCCCTCTATGCGCAACATGACTGGCCATCACTTCACACAGGAAGGTTGAAAAATGCCTCCCTTTGGACCTATAGAGCCATCACCAATAAACTCCCTCTCTATATCTTTGATCTACTCAAGTGTACTCTAGGCATATATTTGCTCAGAAGATACTCTTATATTCTGCTCGACATACCTAGGATAAGAACTCGCTATGGTGCAGCATCCCTAAGTCATGCTTTTCATACCATACCCTCCAAAAGTCTTTAAAACTCACACAAATTGTTGGGATGCACACCTTTAAATCCTTGCTGAGCCACTCATTGCAGGAAACTTGCAACTGTTATACTTAATCTGAACCACAACCTCCCTGGGAACCTCATTGTACCACCTTATAGCACTTATTGTCTTCTTTTAGTCGGTTGTTGTCTTTACTGCACGTATTGACCCCACACTGCCTGATGAATGTCATGAGTTCTTCCTTTCTCCCCCATCCCTCCTGTTTCCAGAAACTGCACTTCAGAACTTTAATGTCCTATTCCACTGTACCTACTCCCTTATCGTGTACCTAGTCTTACATTGTTAGAAACAATCAATGAATGTATTTGTAATTGTATTGCCATTTACACTTCTATAAATGCAGCGTCCTTAGTACTGTATATATATATGTTTGCATCTGTATTGCCTCATCCTGTTGCGTTCTTCTAGGATGACCTTATAAATGAGTCCACTCAATGGTGTCATTCCTGGTAAAATAAAAATTGAAAAATTATAGTTAGGGAATTTAGGGCAGACTAGGTTGGCCAAGTAGTCCTTATCTGCTGACAGCTTCTGTGTTTCTGGCACAACTGCCTTGGGTAAGGTTAATGAATGTGTCACAAATTTCTGGCATTGATGTAGGCTCATTCACATCAAAGCTAAATTTCACAGCAGCCTGCAACAGTGGGATTATGTTTATGTAACCACAGTGTGCGGTGCCTCCTTTTTGTAACCCACTACCTGGCTAGCCTTGGTTTAGGGAGAAAACATTTGCTCAGCATCAGGGCTAGGTTTGTACTTCTGGGCATGAGCACCCAAGTAATTCTGGACACAGGAAGCAATAACTGAAAATGTCCAAACCAGGAGTGGGATTCTAAAGTGTGGCTTTTATTCACTTCAACACAAAAATAACAAAGCAAGATGGACCCCCACAGGGCTACACTCATTGGATATGCAGATCTACAGAGGTCAGAACACATCTTCTTCATTACATGACAACCCTCAGGTTCTGAACACATCTGGGCTCACATGCCTGAACTGGTACTCTTACTCTTGGATTCCCTGGCATAGCACACCGGCCAGCACTAGGACATGTTTCCATATGGCTTGGAGTTTGGTGGTGGCTCCCTCAACCACCCATGAGCATTCTCTAGCTCTGAAGGGGAAAATCTCATCCTTAATCCCACGCCTGGGTACTTTCTGCAAACACTGGCCAAGTGCCTGGGAGAAAGCTATGGGTGCCCAAAGTGAATCCGTAGAGGTAAACCTGGTTACTCCAGATGGGGGATCTCCCACCTCTTGTTCCCAAATCCATACCCAGCCATTCACTTGGATCAACGCCCTTCCTTGAACTCTCTGCTTGTAGATGCTATCTCAAAATGTAAATCACATTTTTCATTCTACTCTGAATTGAGGTGGTGTCCTGACTCAAACAGTTCTGTTAGTGGCTATGTCCATCACTTAGACCCCCACTGTCTTAGATACTTCCAAGTCATACACAAAGTTAAAAGCACTGTACTTGGCTAGTCTTCTCCTGACCCCACAGTATGCAATTACTTTTATAACACTCTGTCTTGGTGAAACATATGGGCTCTGTGTCAGAGCAGACTCACTGTGGTATGCAGGTGCCCCAGGGCTTCCCTCAAAGGACAACACAAAATTCTCTGGTAACTCAGAACAAACTTTTGTCAGGCAGCTTTTCCTATTCCCTGCTGGGCCAGGGGATTGCCCCTGCAATGCTGGATTCTCCCCCCCATTCCTCCAGGGATGGGGCACTGGAACATCTCGAGGAGCAGTCTCTACCACTTTTGTTGGTATCTTCTGTGTTCTTCTCTAGGGTGAGAACACACTACCCTGTTTCTGGTGTAGCCGTATGACAGAGCTAGGCTCTGAGGGGCTGCCAACTGCAGCACACCTCCTCTTTCTCTTGAGTCTGGCTGAAGACTGGCTTGAATTCTCCAACATTCTAACCTAACCCCTGCAGCTAACATTTCAGTGTGGCTTATGCTGCTGCGAGAATTCTATAGTGATGTCATCCTTCCAGCTCAGCTGAGACTGAGGACAGAGTGAGACAGTGTGAAACCCATTTAACTGGTGTCTCACACGCTGCCTGTCCCTGCTTGCCACTAGTTCTAAGTGGGATTCTAGTAACCCTGGGTGACAAGGGGGTTACATTTCAAAAACTAATGAAAGAATTAAGTGGACACTGGGTATCCAACCTCAATGCTGGCAAAGAAAACAAACCCTCCTGTACTGACATCGGGTGCCTAACCCCAGTGTCAGAAATATGGGATATGACATGAGTGAGATAGTAGAAATATCTCCATAAGCTGCCATTGAACTCTTGATATCCCATGAGTGGGATATCTAGAGCTCACTAATAGTGAGTGGAGATATTTCTACTATCTCACTCTCACCCATGTCATATTCGATTTGTACAACAAATAAGTGTCTCTCTTTTGTTCTGTTTTAAAGTTATTTACATTTGTTTGTTGCAAAAAGTGAAAAAAATTGCATTTTCTGCTGTTTTTTGCTAATTATAAAAAAAAAACTAAAAGGTATTTGTAAATAAAACACCACTCATTTTGTAGATATTTTTGAGCTAAACAAATTTCATGCACATAGTACCATGCTGTCATTTTTCAGTTTAAAGTTATTTGCATTTGTTTGTTGAAAAAGTGGAAAACAAATGAATTTTCTGCTGTTTTTTCTATTAATTATTACAAAAAATAAAAGGTAGCTATAAATGCAACAGCAATCATTTTGTAGATCTTTTTGTGCCAAACAACGTTCGTGCTCACAGTTCCATGCACTCATTTTTCGTTTTGAAGTTATTTGCATTTGAATAAGGTTATTACTGCTACTGAGGCCCAACATTCTAAATGAGTTCTGAACCTTTTGTTACATACCCAGCATGAAAATATATCCATGTGACTGACATACCCAACTTGAATATATCAGTGATATCGCACATGTGGTCAGTGAGATATCTCTTTTATTTTCCTGTAAAGAGACCCACACATGTTGTAAAAGCACTAATATTACCAAAACAAAAATGCAGCCACTGGGAAACCTACCCCAGTGCTGCTGAAGAAGATGCCCCCCCCCCATTGAGACACATGGTGGCAATTGCCTATGTTGGAAACATTAACAAAAAAAGCTGCAACCAACGGGATCCCAAATCTGGTACCACTGAAGATACTCAACTCTGACAGGTGCCAACCCCAGTGAAACACACAGTAAGTTTAAAAAAAAAAAAAAGGTAAAATAAATTTCCCTTCTTCACCCACAGCACCCCATTCCTTCACTTCCCCTTCCAACCACAATTGCAACTTTTTCCTTTTTCCAGTCCACCAACACTTCCCTATCCAACCCTCCCCTCCAAGTCATCCATTATGAAAGTAATAAAGGAGATGGGGACCCAGCACAGCCCTCCTCTTACCTTCTTGATTGACTGCTGTTTTAATGAATGAAACCATGATCATGACTGGCTGATCACATTGGTGGTGGTGGGTGGTGCCACTGCACACTGGGAATACTGGGGCATGGGCCAGGGTGTGGGGAGGTTATCACTGTAGGCCAGGTATACTTTGATATGTATGCGATGCACTCCAGAAAGATGCCACATACAGCTCAAAGCGGCAACATTTTTATTTTGCACCAACAAGTGAAAGTCTCTGACAAAGCTGAAGTTAGAGCGAAGAACAACGGTGTATGAGCCAAACTGAGAGTTTTTGCATTTGCATGCATGCACTTTATGGCACTTTAAATCCTTGTTGCTCAACTGCTTAAATTCATTGTTAGTTCTGTTTGGGGAGCTGGTTGATGCTAAATAAAGATGTCACAGATTTAAACAGTATGTGGCATGTTTTCTGAGTGCATCAGATATATGTTTGTTTGCTGTCTGTTCTGGGGCTGGCTGCCGGAACTGATGCATCACCTGGCACTACAGACATGACGTGTACTTCCTGGATCCTATTGATACCTGGACATGGGGCAGGGTGTAGGAGGGCAGTATTACTGGACACCATAGATACTTGCAGTGGGGAAGGGTGTGGGAGAGGGTGACACAGGACACTAGGGATACTTGGAATGGGGCAACATGTGGGAGGGAATGCCACTGGATATCATGTACTGCTTGGGAAAAGGATGGGTAAGGGAGAGGGATACCAGCAGAAACATAGAAACATAGAAACATAGACTTTGATGGCAGATAAGGACCGCTTGGCCCATCTAGTCTGCCCATTTCCCTACCTACAGGATAGGCCGTAGATCCTAGTTAACCAACAGCCTATTTCTTCCTACCCCCCCACAGGAATTGCCTTATGTCTGTCCCATGCATTCTTGAATTCTCCCACAGTTTTAGACCCCACAACCTCCTCAGGAAGGCTGTTCCATGCATCCACTACCCTCTCTGTGAAATAATACTTCCTCACATTGCCCCTGAACCGCCTCCTTCTATCTTTAAATTGTGTCCCCTTGTTCTTGCAAGTCTCTTTTTCTGAAAGATGCTACCCTCTTGGACTTTGTTGATTCCACTGAGGTGCACTAAAAGTTTCTATCATGTCCCCCTCTCCTTCTTTTCTTCAACGGCATACATAATAGCTCCTTTAGTCTCTCCTCATACGAGCTTCTCTTGCAGACCCTGCACCATTTTAGTTGCCTCCTCTGACTACCTCTATTCTGTCTATGTCCTTGTGGAGATGGGGTCTCCAGAACTGGACACAGTACTCCAGATGGGGTCTCACCAACTGTCTGTATAGAGGATAACAACTTCCTGTTTTCTGCTGCTGATGCTCTCCCTATACATCCCAGTATACCCCAGCCCTCCTACTGCCTTCTCATTGCTTACTAACCTTAAGGTCATCTGATATGATTACCCCAGGTCCCTTTCCTTTTTTGTTGTTGTTACTACCTCCCCACCCATTGTGTATTCTTCCCCTGGGTTCTTGTTTCCCAGGTGCATTATTTTGCACTTCTTTGCATTGAATCCTAGCTGCCATACTTCTGACCATTCCTCCAACCTTGCCAAGTCCCTTTTCATCCTTTCCACGCCTCCTTGTGTATCAACCCTGTTGCAGATCTTTGTGTCATCTGCAAAAAGGCATACTTTTCCTTCAGTCCCTCTGCAATGTCACTGAGTGAGACATTAAAAGGACTGGACCCAATCTGAACCCTCACGGTACCCCCACTAGTAACCTCTCTTTCTTCAGAGTGGACTCCATTTACAATTACCTTCTGTGTCTGTTGTGCAGCCAATGTTTTACCCAGGCTACCACCCTGGGACCCACTCCCAGGCTGGTTATTTTGACTATTAATCTTTTGTGTGGGACTGTGTCAAATGCCTTGCTAAAGTCTAGGTAGGCCATGTCCACAGCCCTCCTGGTCTACTACTTTGGTCACCCAGTCAAAGAAATCTGTTAGATTCGTCTGACATGACCTTCCCCTGTGAACCCATGCTGCCTTGGGTCTTGTGCTCCACTGGCCTCTAGGTACTCAACTATTCTTTCCTTCAGAAGTGACTCCATCACTTTCCCTACCACAGAGGTCAGACTGACAGGTCTGTAGTTTCCTGCCTCTGTCTTGGTCCCATATTTGTGAAGGAGAATCACATCCGCCTTCCTCCAGTCCTCGGGTACCACACCATCCTCCCATGATTTATTAAAAAGAGTAGCCAGTGGTTTCACTAGTTCCTTCCTTAATTCTTTTAGAATTCTGGGGTGAATTCCATCAGGACCCATTGCTTTGTCCACCTTCAGTTTTAGGAGTTCTTGCAGAACCCTTTCATCTGTGAAAGGACTGGGATCGAGCCCCCTATCAAGAGTGCTTCTGTTAATTGGATTAGGCACTTCCCCCTCCTCTTTTGTGAATACTGAGCAGAAATATTCATTCAGTATCCCTGCTTTTTCACTGTCCCCCTCTGCCCACCCACCGTTCATTCTATTCAGCTTCACTATCCCTCCTTTGTCTTTCCTCCGCTGATGTACCTATAAAAGGTTTTATCCCCCTTCTTAACTGAGTTGGCTATCTTTTCCTCAGTTTGGGCCTTTGCTATTCTGACTTCCTCCTGCTTCCTTCTGCCTTAACTGGTTAACTCTCTGTCCTGCTTCTTCTGTGTTTCCTTATACTTCCGAATGCTATCTTTTCTTCCTGACTTTCACAGCCACCTCTTTTGAGAACCATAGTGGCTTTTCTTTCATTTGATTTGTTTATTGCTTCACACAAGGTTTGTTGCCTCTGTGATGGCAGTTTGATGATTCCCCATTGTTGCTCCACACCTCCTTTTAGCCTGTTTGCTAGTGCTTTTCTGAGGCACTCTCCCATCTTGCCAAAGTCAGCTCTCCTAAAGTCAGTACCCTCACTTTTGTAGGCTTGACTCTGTAGCTGAGTTTAACGTGAACCACACTGTTTGATGGTCACTTGTCCCCAGATGGCAACCCACTTCTAGATCTGAGATCTCTCACTGCCCACGTTTGAGAATGGGGTCTGGGTGCTCCCTCACAGTGGGTTCTGAAACTAGCTGTCTAATGCCTGCCACCTGTAGGGCATCAAGAATGGCCCTGCTCTTGGATGTGGCTGCAGCAAATGTGCTCAGTTAACATCTGGCATATTCAGGTCTCCCATCAATAGTATCTCCCTTTCTCTGCCATTCTAAGAATGCCTTCTATCATATCCTTGTCCATTCCCTCCCCTGACATAGGAGTCTGTACACAACCCCTGTGCGGATTGTGGTGCCCTTTCCAGTCTCCAAGGTGACCCACAGTGCCTCCTCTCCTCCCTGTTTACTCTTTTGTTCAAGTTGCTTTTATCCCTTCCTTTACATAGAGAGCTACTCCTCCCCCTCTTCTCCCCTGCCTGTCTCTCCTGTAGGTTATGTACCCTGGTATGTTAACATCCCAGTCATGGATACCAAGGACTGCTTGGTACAGGGGATGGGTGAAGGTTGGTGTTTCCAGTTAACTACTGGGACTGTTTCGGTGTGTAAGGGCATATAATGGCACTATGACCGGGTACAGCCTGTTGGTACAATGCTGTAAAGCATTATTTGTTATTAAATTTCTTTTTTAAAAACTAAGGAAAGTCATTGCAAAAAAAAACAACTACTTTTAAGCATTAGTTAGGATTGCCCCTTAATGCCACAAAAGTGCAACACAGTGTTAGCAATGACCTGACTTCAGCACCCTCTCTCCAAGCATAGGCATAGGAGTGTTTTCTGTTCCTGGGGAGACGGTGCTGAATTTAGGGCAATGCCAACACACTGTTGCATGATTATTCAAATCCCAAGGAACACCACATTACAGATTCATCAAGGTTCAGGGGAATTTTTTTTATCCCAACATCACATTTTGTTACTCTTGTGGTATTAAGGGGCAAGCCTAACTGATGCCTAAACACAGTTTTCTACAATAAATTAGTTTTAGACACTGAACACATAATGTTGTATATAAGGTTAAATAGCCCCTAATGTCTCTGAGGAAGCTATATAGAAGTATAGTTTTAGACACTTTTCAACTGGTACATTTTCTGTATTTAGCTTTCTCTTGTTTGTAATAGTACAAACAGGCATGCAAACAGAATCAGCTCTGACTGCTTGTCTGCATGACATCACAATCCTCTGTCTAAGGCATAAAAATACCTTCCCATGCAACAGATTACAATGTCACAAGCAGAGGTGATGAAGACTGGGGACACTGATTCAGTTTTTATGTTAGCATGATTAGGTACTATTAGGTAGGCCATGAAAATCCCCTAACCTAATTGGTCAAAACACATCACATGATTGTTGATTATTCTCTGATAACTGAACATCTTGACTGAAATACATACATTTAAAAAAATAAAGCCCGTTTTATTAGTAGGACACAGAGAAACACAGAAAAATAGAATTTATCAGCAAAAAAAGACTGCTTGGCCCACCCAGTCTGCCCAGAGGGTCCCTGCCTAGTCTGTCTCCGCAAACCCCAACTAGTTTCCTGTGACCCTCCCTCTTCCCTGTCTATTTACTAATATTCCCCATGTCTGTCTCATGCATGCTTGATGCCCTCTACTGTTTTTTGCTTCCACCACTTCTGCTGGCAGTCTGTTCTATGCATCCATCACTCTTTCAGTGAGGCAGTACCTCCTCACATCACTCTTAAACTCCCTCCAGCTTCATTGCATACCCTCTAGTCTTGGTGAACTTTCTCATTTGGAAGAGACTCCTCTCCTGCACCCTGTTCACCCCTGTGAGGTACTTGTGGTTACCAGTGCCATCTGGGTGACCACAGTTAGCAGTGCAGCTGGAGTAGCTTGTGTAAGGGGGATGCAGTCATGGTGTAGCGTTTGCATGCACACAAAGTGCCCTTGCGATCAGCGTCTAAGGGGCATAGCAACAAAAGTAGGAATAACCTGGAAAGCATGCAACAAAATAGGCTTTGCTTTGTGGCCCTGTCCTTTTGACTGGCCACTCCACCTCCAGCACTAGAGGACCAAGGGGGCAGCTGAATGACCCCCAGGAATCACCACAGGACAGAAGTTGCACTGTGGCAATGGAAGTTGAAGGTAAGTGACAGAGAAGAATGAGACCTTCAGGTACCTTAAGGGTATTATCAAGGTTGACCTTGGGGATCGCTTTAAGTTTGATGAGAACAGGGACACGGAGGAAACAGTTGTAAACTGGTGGGAAGAAGATTCAGGAAGGAGGCCAGGAGGCACTTCTTCAGAGAGTGGTTGCAGGGTGGAATGGACTCCCAGAGGAGGTGGTCAGCCTGAAAATGGTTGTGGGCTTTAAGAGTAGTGGGACAAAGCCAAGAGGAGGATAAAGGTCTCAGGAGTTGAGGGGGGCAGAGGGTCTTGTAACATATGTTACATGAGCTCTGCATGAAGCAGACTTCACAGACATTAGTGGCCTTCATGTGTTGGCATTTTTGTATGTTCATATGTTCATAATGAATGGGGCAGGGCAGGACTGGAAATCAATGCTGAAGGGGGCGGCACTGGTGAAACAGGGCATAAAAACAATACTGGGAAAATAACCTAAAGTCTCTTATGACTATATTATGTTACAGAGAAGACTCCAAAGATTACAAGTTGCAAATTCAAATAATTTTCCCATTAAAAAGCCTAAACTAATTCTTTGGAGTCTCCAAGCTGCAGACATTGTGTGTGTGTGTGTGTGTGTGTGTGTGTGTGTGTGTGTGTGTGTGTGTGTTTGTTTCCCTGGTCCTACCAAGTCTAATGCCAAAAGGGAAATTTGATTATCTGAGACATGACTAATGCGTCACCATATTTTCTTAAGCTATAGAGTAGTATGGAGTGATCCTGTGGAGCAGTTTTGAGGAGAAATGCAATTATCCTAACACTGCAGTTAGATTATAACAAGCAGAAATGCAGTAGATATTCTTTTCTGACATTCCCCAGCTTGCAGGTTGCCTTGTTAGTCATTAAAACAGAAAGTCTGGTCAGTTGTAACTTGGGATTTAAGTCTAGTCCATCAGGCATCTAGCTTTGATTGCAGTTCCCAACTGTGTATGATCACAGTCGGACTGTCAATCACTCCTGGTTTCCCATTAACTTAATTCTTGTTTGTATACCATGCTTGTAGACTAAAAGTGTCCTAAAGGACTTTCCCAGATTATAATTTTCTAGACAATCTAATTATGAGACTTAATGACCGAATGGGCTTTTTTTTATGTAACTCAACATTCAGGTCCTCAAAAAACTATGTAATGTTTTAAAATATGCAAAACACAGGAGACTGGCAGCGGTATAAGCTGCAATCACATTGATTTGATACAAAATGTTATAATATCACACAAAGACACCCCTCTGATGAAGCCTCAGGGTGAAACCAGTTGGAGGACTGCACACACTTTTCCTGCTGCTGCTGCTGCTAGTTTAGCACTGTGTGAGTACACTTTGTGTGATATTTTTAACAATTTGCATCAAATAAATGTGATTGCAGCTGATGCTGGTGCTAACCTCCTGTGTTTTGTGGATATTGTTTTTTGACTCTGCACAGTGGTTACTCGTGGAGTGAGAATTGTTTTTATTCAATGTTTTTTAAAACAGCCCAGAAGTTTGACTGAATATAACAATTGACTGACATCTGGTTGCCTGACAGTTACTTCGCCATGACCATTCAATGAAATGATTTCCATTTTCTTGTCTACAGTGCAAAACTCTGCCTTGTGTGCGCTAAAGGAAAGAAATTTGGTTATATATATAGTGCCATTTCTAGATGTTGCATTCTGAAGTGCTCAACAAGCTTTAAACAGTTTAGTTTAGTTTAGTTTATTGTTCTAGGAATTACTACCTTTGAGCCAGAGGCTCTTTTACAAAGGTTCCACGTCAATTAGGTACAGTACAAAAGGTTACATAGATAACTCAACAATTTGTGTTGTGTCAAGAGCAAGAAAACATATACAAATACATATTAAATCACTTGTGCAAAAGGACATGAGATATCAATAATCACATTATTATTACAAGAAAAAGGTCATGCCAGATTAGGAGAAACAAATAGGAAAAAGTCCAGAACAGAGGGGGTAAGTGAAAGGTGTGGGGAGCAGACAATAGCAGGAGAAAAGGTTTCCCAAACATGTCTTTGTCAGATAATGGAACAGGGTGGGTAGTGAGAAAATAAGAGGTTTAATCAGGGCAGTCACAGGAGCTGGAGGTGGCAAGGTGAGAGAAAAGCCTTGATTTGAAAATACCTAGAGAGGTGGAGGCACTAATATGAGTGCTGAGGGCATTTAGCCAGCTGGGGGCATGATAGGCAAATGATCTTTGTCCCTGAGAAGTTCGGCATCGGGGGACTTGGAGAGGCTGGTGTTCTGATCTTCTGGTAAAACGGGTGCTAGCGCTTGGGCATAACAGGTCTTGGATACAGGGTGGAGTGAGGCCCAAAGTGGATTTTTACGCCATCGGCAGGTAAGGTACTTTATCCAGTTTGAGAGTTGCAACCAACCTGAGTCAGCATAGAGTTCACATGTATGGGTAGTCGATGTGCACCAGTGAGCAGCCGACAGGCCTTATTTAGGGATGTTGTAATGATCAAGTGCTGTAGTAGTGGCAGATCCATATATAACTAAGCCATAGTCAACGACTGAGATGATAGAAGATTGGATGGCAATCCTCAGTGCAGAAATGGGTAGAAGCTGTCGGTTCCGATACAGAATCCCAATTCGCTGATTAATAGTTTTGCTGTACTATCAATGTGAGTTGCAAAGGTTAGGCCTTGATCAAAGTTGATTCTAAGATATTTGAAAATTGGCACTTGTTCAAGGGTATTTCCAGGTATGTATTAATGGTGAGTGGGACTTGCCGCTTCTTGTTTTATGGGTTAGAGAAGAGCATGGATTTAGTTTTTATGGTTTAGAACCAGCTTATGTTCAAGGAACCACATCTCAACTTTGGAAAAAGCATGCTGAAGGTTGAGGCGTAAGAGGTTCGGATCTTTATGAGTGGCAAGAATCACGGCATCATCGGCATAGAGGATTAACTGTTCAGGGCAGGATTTGGGGAGGGAGTTTAGGAAAAGGCTGAAAAGGAGGGGGCCCAGGAAGGATCCCTGGGGAACTCCTGAGCGAACCGGTTTTGAGTCTGAGAGAACTCCAGCTACTTTTACAGATTGAGAGCGCTGAGCAAGGTAATTTTTTACCCAGTCACCAGGACCCTGCAAGAGCCCTAGGGATAGAAGTTGTTTGATAAGTAGGCCATGGTGAACTGTATCAAATGCCTTGGTTAAGTCAATGTAGACAGCTCCAGTTAGGTTTCCTTTGTCCATGGCATTGTGGATTGCTCCTGAGAATTCAAGTAGGGCAGTCGATGTGCTGTGCCCTTTCCTAAATCCATGCTGCTGAGTGCATAGGATGTTGTGCTTTTCCAGGTAGTCTGAAAGTTGGTCCACCACCAAGCGTTCAAGGGCCTTAGAGAGAGGTGGTAGTATTGATATCGGGTGATAGTTACCAGGCAGTGACTTATCACCACTTTTGTGCACCAGAGTGACAACTGCAGCCTTCCATTGCCTAGGAATTGGCTGTAGCAGAGGAGAGATTGAAAATTTTTGTGAGGGGAGCAGTACTTCCTCCAGAGTGAGGACAGAAGTTTAAGGTCAATAGTGTCGCTGCTTGCTTGGGACTTAGAAATGGCCTTCTTTACATATTATAGACTTCATGTGCCTTTACTAGTTTGAAATGGAAGGGTGGTTTGGTTGGAGAGGCAGTAGTAGAAGTAGAAATTGGAGGGTCGGCATCAGTAAAGAAATCAGATGAGAGGATACCACTAAGGTCCGTGAAGGTATCATTTAGGGTGTTTGCAATGATCTCTGGGTCTAATGTAGTGGTTCCATCCACATTCATTATTGTAGGAGAGGATTTGGACTGCTGACCCATGATATTCTTTATGTTGTCCCAGAAGGATTTCCCTTCATCCCAGGAGCTGGAGAGGGAATTCTTGAAGTAGGAGCTCTTCATCAAGTGGATCTGTTTAGTACAGTGGTTACGAGCCTGTTTATACTTTTGAATGTCCGACAGAGTGCCAGTAGCTCTTGCAGTGGCCCAGAGGTGATCCCTACTTTTGAGTTGTGCCAATAGCTTTGCCGTGAGCCAGGGACTTGTGAGTGCTTTGATTTTGCGCTTTTTACTGGTGCATAGGTGTCACAGGCAGTGTTGAAAGTAGTAATAAAGTAATCAAGGGCTAGGTCAACATCTTGAGTTTTGTAAATCAAGGACCAGTCTATCTGCCTAAGACAGGTCTTGAGATGAGTAAGGTTGCCATAAGGTAGGACTCTGCTATAGATGGTTTTTGGAGGCGGCTTACGAAACTTATTTGTCCAGGTACATATTATTGGAGTGATCACTGAGTAGTCAGGAGAACACTTACATTGGTTATCTGGTAGGGTGGCTGGTAAGGATCCAGTCAATGAGGTGCTGGTCCCTGATTTGTAGTTTTTCCTGGTAGGGAGTTTACCACTTGTGTTAAATTTGCTGCAAGGATGGCATCTTTGTTTGACCCTGCATCAGGAGCAAGCCAATTTATATTAAAGTCCCCAAGGAGAAGGAGTTCGATGTCAAAAGGTTGTGTACTTACGAACTTGAGGACAGCCTGTAGGCCGGAATCAGGATCTTTTGGTGGGATATAGACAGCAGCAATCGTGAGGACTTTGTTTTGGGCACCAAGTAGTATCTTGATAGGGAGGAATTGCACTGAGGTTTCTGTGGTGGGATAAGAACCAGGGAGACAGGTGAGGTAGTCCTTTATGCAGTTGCGGCACACACAGAGGTTACACACAATGAGACTGAGGAAGATGAGGTACTGTGAGTTTGAAGGACACACAGGGAGGTAAAAGAGAGAAGGTGGGTGTCAGAAAGGGAGTGGGGGAGAGAGAGAGAGAGAGAAAGAACTGAGACAGAGATCGAGAGACAGAATTAGTTCAGCACATAAAAACAAATGTTGTTGAGGTATCTATACCTGGGCAGAATTATTATACTTTCAGAATGGATAAAGGAGTAACAGGAGGTGTCCAGCAGAAACAGTACAATGGTTCTGGAATAAGAAGATTTATGTTTATAGTTACAGCAACTCCTCATTTTTTCCTCACATTCCATTCAGCCACAAGGCCCACAAACAACTAGAAAAGTAGAATAATGTGTTTCAGCATTTGAATTTTGAAGCAACTTCTTACACTTCCCCAGCATGATATGTGTGAAATCATTGTAAATTCGTGTTTTGAATTTTGAAATGATCTGCACCTGCATGTGAATGGTGTTTTGGAATGTAAACTAATAATGCAGCTGGGATGCTACATTGACCCAGGGGCAAGCTATAAATAAAACAGTAGCAGATGGTACCTGGTGCAAGGGACACCCCCCTCCACCCAATGCTTGCTCAAGAAAGAGGTCAGTCTCTTAGGAGTATCTACATAAGGGAATACACCATTAAAGGCACTGCTACTGAAACTCAACTCTTAAAAGTAGAAATATAGCATGTACGGGGCACATTTTACTTATCACCTAGAAGTTGAAAGTGCTTTAACTCACTTAACTGTTTACGTAATGTTGGTTTATACTGTATATTATTAAAAGAATTGTGAAAATCAACCAAACACAATAGGAATTAAACGTTTGCCTAGGCAGAATTGTTATTAATGCCAGCTCGTTGTGATTTTACACATACAACATCTTTTTCTGAGAAGACGAAGGTTTGTACTGGGGAGACGCACACATTATTTAATGGTAGGTCTGCTGCAGTAGTAGTGGTACCGCTAGAGCAATTGTAATGTACAAAGGACCACCTATGCTGTACTGTCACACTAACATCTACAGATGCAAATACAGTTCTTTTTCTTTTATTGATTTATTTTTCATGTTAAACCCACTTTCAAAGTTTAAGTCAGCAGTACTAACTTCTGTTAAACACACTAGAGAATCAACATGGCTGTGTAACTGTGGGTGGGTCAGATTGCTGTAAGCATCCAAACAAATTCTTGTCAGATCCACCACAGCTGCATAATGAAGTTTGTGAAGAAAATGGGCAGACTAGGATGGCCCCTGTGGTCCTTACCTAGTGTCAAAGTGTATGTTTATGAGGGTAATGTAGTCAGTTTATAAATTTTGGATTTTTGTATAGTGTTTATACTTTTTTACCCTCTTACCTGCTTCTAGGGGAGATACTGGATGATTAATGACCACTCCTGTGCAAAGGCATAATTATGGCAGTTGCTTGCGCGCCTCACTGTGTCATTGCCCAAGCTACTACTGTGTCACCGCCCACTGCCGTACGGTTAGTCAAAACCAAAAAAAACAGATGACGGGACGAAAATAGTGACAAAATAGGGCGTGTTGAAGGCAAAACATCAGCCATTTCTTTTATTATGGGTTTGTTGCTTTCAATTTTTATTAATATTTCCCCCACTCAAGCACTCACATCCCCACTTTTCAGCGGCTCCTCCAGGTGTAGCCAGGAATTTCTGATCTGCACACCAAGTGGACTCACTGCTACCCCACCCCCGTAAGGGTGAGCTACCCTTCCCCCCACCGTCCATGCCCTCTCCTCCGACGATAGCATCATTTTCTGAGTTACATGCCAGCACACCACTGGCCACACCATCAACAAGTGTCAGACTAACACACACACACACACACACACACACACACACACACACACACACTCCACACTAGACATGCCACCACCACACCACCACCAACAGGTGTCAGACTAACAGACTGGCTTTTGGTTAGAATATTGCATTGTGACACGCCTCTGTACCTCATCAAGGTAGCCAGTCCCACAGAGGTCCATTCACACACACACAAACACACACACACACACACACACACACACACACACACACTCCACACTAGACATGCCACCACCACACCACCACCAACAGGTGTCAGACTAACAGACTGGCTAACAACTCTGAATTGCTTTATATCCAATGCCTTACTGTGCTACTATCTAGATTTATACCACTTGTGTTTTGTCTTCAGTGTTTTCTAGTTTCTTACTTTCTAATTTTCCCTGTTGGTCTACAGATATTGCAGCACTGTAATAATTTCACTGAGTCTTTCAAATGTATCTGACTTCTCCTGCTGACCTCACAGCTGCTGTTTGTGACAGTCGGTTGTCATGGTGAGAACTATGATGTCAAACAAAAGCACTGTAAGGTTAACTACAGTGAGGGGAAATGCTTTTCATGCAGACTTTGTTAAGACAGATTAGCAAAATGTGCTGCAAGCCTTGGAGTGGAACATTGAAAATGGAAAAGTGTCCTCTAGTAAACTGTAATAGCTAAAATATGCAGAGATTCACAATGATCTGTGATGCTCAGTTATCAACAAACATCATACACATTAATGCATGGACATCCACATGAGCAAAACTACCAACCAGTACATACTGGGCTCTTACCAAAGCTGTGAGTTTCTGTTGACAGGTTTCACCAGTGTTTTATAAACACAACTGTGGAACTATATGGAAACACCATACTTCTGTAAGTGAACCATGTGCCCTAGTACCCACCTCTGCCAGCCCCAAATTTTAGGAAGCACACTAATACTAATGGTACTGTGAAGGAGCAGCACTTTGCACATCCAGCTGGTTCAAAGATAGACATCACTCCCTCTTGATTCCATCATAGAGGCCAGTACATCAATTCAGGTTTCAAAAGAGAAAATTCATAATATGCCAACTTTGCCAAGATACTAAATCAAAAAAACACGTACTCATCACAACAATCCTTCACTGAGGTTACCAATTGTAAACAAATAAATAAATAATAGAGAGACCACTTGATGGCCTACTAGTAGTGCATCATGCAACCATAATGGCAACCTGATGATCTGAAATGAGCAAGAGATGCTGGCAAACAAGCATCTGGAATCAAAGAGTGCTGTTGGTAGCCAGGTATCTTAAATCAGAAGGGAGGTGACTGGATTCTGCAGCATTAATGATCCTCCAGCCACAGGTGGAGCTGAAGCCATACATCAGCAGGGCCCTTATTCAGTCGAATGTGGCACCAGAGTGAGAGGTGAGAAGCCCTATCTACAAGAGAGAGACAAGACATGATACCACCTCGAAAAATTACTGCCAGCGCTCTTGGACCCCATGTCACTAGATCCTAGGTTTAGGAAGCAGTTGGTGGGGCTGGAATGTCAGAGGAAAACTAGACTAAGGGCTTGGAGGGCTGGTACAGAAGGAGAAGTTGGTGTAAGAAGAAAAGAGTAACAGAGGGCCTGTTCAAAGCTTATTGATGGAATGTATCAAAGAGTTCCTGCCTACAGATGCACGGAGAGGCATGATGTATAGCAACTTCCAACCACTTCTGGAGTGATGCTGTGCAGGAGTCACACTTTGGAGTGTCCTACTGCTGCTGCACAACATCACAGTTTTAGTAATAAAGTGAGACAAATGTTTCTAAACAAAAATGCTTTTTGTGTCTTAGAATATCTGCTCAGTGTTAACTTACCCGGTTATCAGAAGCAAATAAATAAAAAAGCCCCATCCCCATTGCAGACTTCTCATATAGTAAGGCTGTCTAGTTACAGGAATATTTTTATCCATGAAAATATTTTGGATACTGTCGCAATTAGGAGATATCTGACTCAATCAAAGAGCAGGATTGTCGCCATAGTGCTTAAAGTAGTTGTAAACCAGACAGTGGTGGAAAGAAACCTCTGGTAAGTCAAGGCCAAAATGGCCCCCTTGCTCCTGCCAGGCATTAGGCAATATTGTATATACTCTACATTATTGTGCTGTTCATTTAGCTTTTGTTAACCATGTAAGTACAACACTAGACAAAACATGTTCCTATGTGAAGCAGAACTCTGTCATACACCTCAGAAGTGACTGTAACCATCATACAATTTACATTTTACAAACCTTAACACGCATACAGCCTGGCCTGCCCCTATGTAATGTTTTTAATGCAGCGTTATGGCAGAGAAGCGTCCCAATGCTCCCAAGCCCCATCCCACCACTCGTGTACTCACCACCACGCCGTGCTGCTGCTTGCTCTCTCTTTCTTCAATCTGGCCCAACCTGCATTGACCCATTTTTTAGTTTTTCTTTCAGACTTTGGTGTTGGGCTGCTGGCATGCAACAGCTCCCTCCTGGTCTGGACTTCACTCAAGTAGTGGGCAGTGCAGCACACAGAGACAGTCTCAGACTCTGTGTCCCTCTCAGTCTCAGTGCCTCTGGGCTGTGGTAGCTCCGATTCCTCATTCTGTCCTACCCAACACAACTGCACTTCTTCTTGTGGTCAAATCCTAATATTGGGGGTGGGTCCGGTGCTAAACAATACATTCCTGCTTCTCTTTTTCCACACCGGCCCACCTACATATACTCAGACCTCTCTGTAGAAGCTGCCCTGTACCGTAGGTGCTATACCATGTCCACAAGGGCTTCAGCACTTTCCAGAGTGTTGGCCCCAACAGTTAAAATGGATGTGTCTGTAACCAGTACCAAAGTGACTGCAAAAAGAGCCCCCCCAAGCCACTTACAACTATTAGTTTTTCCCAATAGTCACTCGTTCCTAACTCCATGTGACCGAGATCGAGTAACTGTGCTGTTATCCCCCACGTACAAGATAACCCCCCACCCCAGGCTGACATTTCACTAATGCCCCAAACACTGGAGGACAATGGCTAGCAAATAAGGCTGTTAGGGGCGTGCGAGTAATGAACTGTTTTCCCTGAATACCATGAACTATGGGCTTCCTGAATGTTCAGGAACCATTCCCGACTAGCCGCCCACAATTCATAGTATTCAGTATTCAGCACCAAATGCAAAAAAAGTGTAAAACATGTTTCCCCACCCACCTCCCCTTTTTCCTGATGCCCTTGAGACTGCAGGAGTTAAAAATATAGAACTGTCAGCTCCTGCCACTATACCTGTATAAGTAATTGTCCTCTGCTCTTGCAAGAATTGTCTTGTACTGTCTAGTAACTTGCATTTGTACATTCCTTTGAAACTATCACTTGTGAAGTCCATTGCACTACATTATAAATAAAGCACTTTTTATGTTGCTTGCATGCATGTGCAAGAAACATAGTGCCATCATCCGAGTTTTCGGAGGTGTGTCAGCTCCTCTTCCAGTGCAGTCAGTGTGTTTGCAGGTGCGGCCCCAGTTCCCCAATGAGTGCTGCAACTGTCTATGACAGCTCCAAAATGTAGTGGCATACAGTTGAAAGGGAGAGCTCTGCTTCAGTGAGCAGAGCTCTTCCCCCCCACGCACACACACGCGCAAGCACGCATATTGCATGCTGATGCGCCCCCCCCACGCACACACTGTATGGCCGACGGGGGTGCCCAATCCCGTCGGCTCCACGCCCCCCCCACAACAGCTGTCCAGGTGCCATGCTGGGAGCCCACCCCAGCGTGGCAACAACTGTTATAGCCGACGGGGGTGCCCAATCCCCCGTCGGCTCCAAGGCTGCACGCCCCCAAAAGCTTTCCCGGTGCCACGCTGGGAGCCCACCCCAGCGTGGCAAATCTTGTTTTGGCTGACGGGTGCCCAATCCCCATCGGCTCCACATCCCCCAAACAGCTTTTTCTGCTGCCACGCTGGGAGCCCACCCCAGCGTGGCAAACGCCCCAGCCGCCTTCTTTAAAAAAAAAACCTGTGAATAAAAAACGGTCCCTCGTAGTCTCCTGCCCCCTCCACAACCCGCACCCACCCACTCGCATCCTGCCTCCTCCACACCCCCTCACCCCATACTACTCCGGAGCTCGCGCGACGTATCATCGGTAGACCGGGAACACGCCTGCACTCTTCAAAGCCGATCAAATGAGGAAATGCCGTAAGCTGTATAATGGGATAGATAGGGTTTTTTTCAACTTTGTTGCATATCTCAGGCATTTTTGGGAATTTGGGCCCCAAATTTTGAACATGGGGTTTTGGGACCCTCCTCATGAATTCTTGCACTGTCATGGCGTTACTCGGGCCCGAAGGGTGATTTCGCAGTCACTGCGCGAAATCATCTTTCCGCACTGATTAATGAAATGACACTACCAGTGTTCATAAGATGGGCTCTCAAAAAGCCTATGTTGAAAATTTGGTGAAAACATTCCTAAAAATGACTGTTTTACAAGCGTGCATTGTGCAGTTCCTACGCATGCTCGTAAGTTCGCGAATTTTCAATATTTTCACTCCAGATTTTCAAAATTGCCATTTTACCACACCTCCTTATGAGCAGTACAGCTGTCATTTTTCACATCTTGCCCAAAACGTGTTTCCACCCATGTAGCGTGCAATGGATGCAGTCGGTGTGTAAATCACTGTATGGGACACATAAAGAAAATCACAGTGACACTGTTCATTAGCAGAGGTCTTAAAATGGCTATGTTGAAAATTTGGTGAAAAAATTCCTAAAAATAACTGTTTTAAGAGCGTGCATTGTGCAGTTCCTACACACGCTCGTAAGTTCACAAATTTTCAATATTTGCACTCCAATGACTTCCAAATACCTAAACAGCACATAGAAGCAAGCAACATTCGGCATTGACAAATGCTTGTTTATCAAGCTGTTTCTTGGCCCAGGTTCCAGCTGGGCTTATTAGACTAAAACCATACCCCACTGGTGACTGCCTCTTCAGGACTCACCTTGAAGTGCTCCCAAGGATTCCCCCACCATGATGAAGCTAGGAGAGATAGGGCCACTCTCCCCCCAGAGCACAATACAAAGGAGGTAGTCCTGGGCAGCAGCACAGCCTGGACAGTAGGCTGGGTTTCATTAGTTCAGAGCCAGGCATTTTCTCTTGTTCTGTCCTCTCCCATCCCAGCCAACCCTTCGTGGGTTCCATGTGAAAACAGTGGCAGCAAAATGTTGTGAGCAAACAGCAGCAAAGCAAAAAGAGCAAAATGAAAAATCATGACCAGCAAAACAGCACAGATCAAGAACTCAGAATCACCAACCCGATACACTGACTGGGTCATGTCTCTACAATCATTTGGTAGGCACTAGGGGAAGATGCTTACCACTGGAGAAGTGAGTTTCTGGCTGCTGTCACTTAAAGAGTCCAGGTTGACCCCTCTCCTCCGCCTCCTCCTCAGCGCCTGCTCCCAGCGCCACCAGTGGGGTTCTTCCGCCACCACCTCCACAACCAAGCATGCCACAGAGCCCGGCGAATTCCTGCCATCCCATAACAGCCGCGAAAAGGGGTAGTCGGCGACATCCACCAGGCTCTCCAGGTAATCGGATCTGAACGAGCTGAATGACTCCAATTAGATTTTCCTCCTCGACGTGCTCAGGAGGTCTGAGGTAGGTGGCGCATCAGCTGCTGCTCGGCTCAGCGACGGTGCCCTGGCTCACAATGACTAAGGGTGCTGTGTGACCAGCAGCGGCAGCAGAGCAGCGAATTCGGCATTTTCTCTCATCTTAAGTGCGTGTTCCCACCATCCCTGTTATTATTCTCAATCAGGTCCGCTGGCTGGGCATGTCATATGTTTAGATCCCACCCACCTTTTAAAAAATGAAAAGGCTGCTTGAGAGCGGCAGGGAAAACCCGCGGGGGAGAAAAAACACTTAGATGCCAGTTGTCTCCCACTACCCACCCACTGATCACAAATGACGCCTCCATTTGCAGTGCCTGAACAGAATGTAGCCCCTACAGTTATTCTAAGGGGAGGGGACAGAAACACCCGTAAAAAAAAAACGCCCACTGTGATATAGTGCAGTGCTGCAGTCCATAGGGACAACATGAGCGGATTGCTTCTTGGGGGAGGGTAAGTGGAGGAAAAACAGTTCCACGGATGGAAAACATGACGTCAGCCCTTTTCTACATGCAAAACGTCTGCAGGACTCTGCCCGTGCAGCCGTAAAAACAGACATGAGAGTGCTTAATAGAGGAGTCATTAAAGTGGCCTACTAAGATAAGGGAGAGGTTGTCTATCAGTCACTAAGGCCAGGACTCTTCAAGATGGTCTGCTAGCTTCAAAGGACTGTGGAGCTAGTCACCTGGGATGTCAAAGCCTGCATACAGAGTGGCAAAAGGAGATCAAGTCATGGGAGAAATATGCTTTAAAATCTGAATGGGGTCAGCCAAATAGCTAGTTTAAAGATGCGCATCTCTTTGAAATCTGGGACAAGTCGTTGCACAGAGAAATGGCATGAACTTACCCTGGGAATGCTGGGAAATCCTAGATACAATATAAACTGAGGTCCAGAATCTAAACATTCGCTTACTTCCTTTGGTATCATAGTGTAACCATTAGGTGGCGCTATCCCAAGGGCTACTACCCCTGCCCGCTTGGCTACTAACAGGTTGAGGGGCCTAGGTCCAATGGTGGGTGCCTCCACCCAGGGGTCAGGGTTTGTAGTGGTTAGACTAGCTTGGTCACAGCCCTCTGGGACACAGTGGCCCCCTTTTGTTCCCTCTAGTGACTCACACAGTACACAGGAGTTACAACCCCATACCCCACATATACACACTGTTCACTTATAAAATACCACTTACCCTCGAGACTGATTCTGCAGCATGTCTCCAAGGACCCCCTGTAAAACAAGGTTAGGCAATATGCACAAACACAATGCAATGCTTTTTCTACAGGTACTGATACCACAAACAGCATATGGTTCAATAACAACAAATCTGATTTATTGGAGGGGGCAATCAGGTTGATTTGGTTTGGAAATATTCAAAGCACAGTACTGTGTATGCATATAAGGTCCAAAATGTCACTCTCTGGGTACCCAGGATGGTGGGAGGCTAGCCAGGGTGGGTGCAGCTGGGTGGGGCCCTTTGATGGAAAACACATGCACACACAAATTGTAATCCATAGCCCTGGGGCTCAGTTCGTGAAGAAATGAGCAGCAACAATTATATGGCACATTTGCAGTTTGATAAACAGATTGCAGAGAGCTACCCTGATTTGTACTCACAGACTCTATACTGAAACTGGATGGATACAGGTTGTTCTGGATTGCCAGGAGAGACAGAATAGCTGGCCCAGCCCTCGTGGCAGGACTCACTTGCATTCGAGAAACAGGTGGATTCAGTCCGAATCAAGCTGGGTTGTGCTTCCAGTTTCAGCACACAGTTCACAGTACCGGGGAAAATAAGATCGCGATTCCTCACAAGCACTAGACACATTATATGTAAAAGGTAAGTACAATACCAGGCAGGCTGCTCCTCGATCCCAATCGCAATTACTGCAAAATACCCGGGAGCACACACAGCAGCTTCAGTTCCTGACAGACCAAGCGCGATTCAACAATTTCTCCAGTCTTCTACAGGGTGAGCCTGGTTTCCTCACTTCTGGTGCTTCTTTTTCCTTACAACTCTGATGCAGTCCACACTGGCACGCACAAACAGCTGCAGGCCGAACTTTGGGGCCCCACATGAGCTTCCCGCGCGAAAACTCAACTGCGCAGGAGCACGGAGCTCCTTTCCTCTTCACAGTCACAACTCAACTGAAACTCTGAAGACAAAACCGGGCACTTCCTTTGAGTTCCCCCCAGTTCTTGGCTGGTTTGGCTGTCATTCACAATAAACTCCCCCTGTTGGTGGAAAAAGGCGCCGAGGTCAAAACTACATTTCCCAGAGTCACTGCCTATACAATCCTCTTGTGGCTGGCTCAGCTTAAGAGTCCAAGTTCTGATTTTCCAGCAGCAGGCTCCACTTTAAAAGATCCCCACACTGATTGGTCCAATTCAGCAGTTCAGGACCAACATGAGGGAGACAGTCCTGGCTATAAGAAACCAGGTTAAAGCAAACTGCACTTTCATTATTATTTTAACAGGTTACAAGCAAATAATTACATCTTCTGCAAGAGCTCCCTCTGCCCATATAGTGACTGCAGAATGGAGTGATTTGCTCAGTGGTCCATATGGGAACTCAAGCAGGGAAACACACAGACCCCCCATTTCAAAGTAATTATCTGCAGTTTGGCAGTTCTTAAAGCGACAGTACATGGAGGCATTAGGCACTCTCACTCAATTATTTTTAAATCGGCTGAAATGCAGAACACCAGCCTGGCGGAGAGCATTTGGGCTCACCCAAAGAAGGCTTTTTAGTGACTCCCATTCGTAGGGAGGTTACACCCTTCCTGGCCTGGAAAGAACTTGGTGTCCGCGTCAAGTAAGTACCCCCGTAAACTTTAATACAACCATATACATTTACATCACTATCACATTAGGCTCATACATGTAATCATCAGTCAATATATAACACTTTACCAGAAACACATTTTTGAAACTTTGCAGTACGTCACTCTTTACACAGTATTACACACACATTGTACCATAACTCAGGTTATTACATCTTGTACATGGAACCTGAAGAGAGGGGGCCCTTCCCTATCAGCTACCTTGGGGCTGGATGGGGCAGGGGCACCATACCTAGAGGGCAACACAAGTAACTCAGAGTCAGCACTGATATTCAGTTTGGGCAATGAGCTCGGGGACACATACACTCCTTTATGAACAACATTGAGAGGCAGGTCCACAGGCCTCCCAAAGGAATCATAACTGAGGTGCACCACAGGCTTTACAGTTCGACCAGTCTTTCTAGGGGGAACTGTCACAGTCTCTGCACTTTGAACCTCATTTTCAGCATTGTCCTCACTTGTCAGGGAAGCCTCCCTGGGGGTAGAGAGGCTAGAAGCTGGGGCACTTTCAGTGCCATGCTTTGCGGTCTCAGATTCCACAACACTTGGCTCACATGGGGAGTTTCCTGACACTGGCAGTGAACCATCATGGCACTCAACACACTCTTCTTGTTCTGGTATATCACCAGTTTGTCCCAGTCCATCAGTTTCCTCCTCTGAAAACTCAAACAGTTCAACCATACACAATGATTCCATTTCATCTGACTTGATGCTTTGCACTTCACTCTCTGGGAGCAGTGGCTCCAGGGACAAAGCTGGGGGCTTAGACAGTCCAGAAGGCCCAGCTTCGTCCCCACAATTGACCAGGGGGTTACGTTGAAACAACTGCCTTAGTTCATAAGAAGGGTAGTAACCAGAGCTGCACTCACTTTCACCTGTAGTAGACTGACAATCATTTTCAACCAGGGTTCGCTGTGGAGGAAACCTTAAGTCAGAAACTACAGGAACAGGCCTTCTCTGTCTCAGTCTTGCAGCAGCCCTAGTAGACACTCTATTCACTCTTACTGTTGTCTCCATTAAAGGGTCCACTTGTCTGGACCAATCAGGAAAGGCTGTAGCAAGGGCTTGGGTAGATGATCTAGCCACAACAGGACTTGAATTAGCATTCCTGGGACTCTCACTGTGAACGTTGTGGGCACTCCTCGTCCATTGCTTTGCTTTTTGGATCTCCCCTCGAAGCCAGCTCACCACTTTCTCCAGGTTCGTCTCAGACCAGCAGTCCCTCTTCATATGGCCATCCTTCCCACAGTTGTGACAGATGACAGGCTCTCGGGTCATCCTTGGGGAAAACGTTGCACAAGAAACTGAAGTAGTAGCAGGGGGTGGGGATCCCATACCTACTGGCTGCAGTAAGAGGGGACAACGCACCTCACCAGTTTCCTTAGAGCTGCAATCAATTCCTTGAACTCAGCCAAGAAACCATCCCCAGTCCGGGTCTCAAAGGAAACAACATGCACTCCCACTCCACTCGTATTCTCCGGTGCCTGATATAAATCAGGTTCTCGAGCTGCATCAGTCAATTTTTTAATCAATTCTTTCAACTGTTGAGCCTCATCTGAATCACTCCTTTCAGGGGTCTGACAAGTGTTCACTGCCCCAGCACAGGGCTCCCAGCCCTCTTCATCAGTTTCAACCTCATGGATTTCTCTCATCAAATGACAGTACTCTGGAGGGTTTTCCCTCCTGTCTTGCAGTTTGAGCTTCAATATCGTCACACTCAAACATCTAGCTGAATTCAGGATGTGGTCTAACCTGATCCTGTTCAGATCCTTGGTAGGCACTCCCCCTCTCTTGTGGGCTCTCTGCAGGACCCTCTCAATCCTTGTAACAAAGGCTGACAACTTCTCATTCTTCCACTGTTTAGTGGACTTGAACTTCCAGAATAAATCATCCCTGACTCAGTGCTGCCAAACACCCCTTCCAGTGCAGAGAGGTATTCTGCTGCAGTAGCCTCCGGACTAGTGGCACGTAGAAAATGGATGGCTTCCAGGGTTCCTCTTTTCCTCCTCTGAACACTGCCATTCCTGCACTAATGGGGTGGCGTAGTCCATCCAGGCCTCTAAATCATCCTCCCCAGAGGGCTCTGGGACTGTGCCGGAGAAAAGTCTGAGCTGACGGTAGGAGTCCAGCTGGATCGGGGGAATTATGACATGGGAGGGGGCTACTGGAGAGCTCTTGTGGGGAACTGGGGATGTACCTGGGGAATGCAGGGGCGTGGGGTCACCTGAGAGATCTAACACCTTTACTAGTTCCTGAACAGTTCGCCCTTCAGAGGCTAACAGTTTGAGTAATTTCTCTTTGAACCCATCTTTACTAGAAGACCCACCCAGGGTGGCCGGACCACTATATAAATGAATGACCCTCCATCCCATCTGGGCATCTTTGGGCATCATGACAGGGGGTACCTTCTCGGGGTTCACTGGGGAGTTACACGAGATCAGTACTATCATAGCCCTCCCCAATAAATCAGTACCTTGTCCCTTTACTTCAACCTTGCCCATGCCCTTAATTTGTTCCACACTGGATACAATGTCAGCATCACTGGTCCCTAAGGGGACATCCAGCAACAGAATAGCCTTTTGGGGGTCTAGACCCTCAGTTTACTCCACCTCACCATTTTGCGCACCATCAACCTATGGGGGTCAATTCTTAATCTGGGCGTGGTACTCCCGTCCATTTTTTTCCTTAAACTAGACATATTGAGGTATTTTTCCTCACTTGGCCAATAGAGGACGCTAATCCCAGCGGTGCCTCCAAGATGTAACCCCTAGGTGGTGCTATCCCAAGGGCTACTACCCCTGCCCGCTTGGCTACTAAGAGGTTGAGGGGCCTAGGTCCAATGGCGGGTGCCTCCACCCAGAGGTCAGGGTTTGTAGTGGTTAGACTAGCTTGGTCACAGCCCTCTGGGACACAGTGACCCCCTTTTGTTCCCTCTAGTGGCTCACACAGTACACAGGAGTTACAACCCCTATACCCCACATATATACACTGTTCACTTATAAAGTACCACTTACCCTCGAGACTGATTCTGCAGCATGTCTCCGAGGACCCCCTGTAAAACAAGGTTAAACAATATGCACAAACACAATGCAATGCTTTTTCTACAGGTACTGATACCACAAACACAAACAGCATATGGTTTAATAACAACAAATCTGATTTATTGAAGGGGGCAGTAACAAGGAGGGGGCAATCAGGTTGATTTGGTTTGGAAATATTCAAAACACAGTACTGTGTATGCATATAAGGTCCAAAATGTCACTCTCTGGGTACCCAGGATGGTGGAAGGCTAGCCAGGGTGGGTGCAGCTGGATGGGGCCCTTCGATGGAAAACACATGCACACACAAATTGTAATCTGGAGCCCTCGGGATCAGTTCATGAAGAAATGAGCAGCAACAATTATATGGCACACTTGCAGTTTGATAAACAGATTGCAGAGAGCTACCCTGATTTGTACTCACGGACTCTATACTGAAACTGGATGGATACAGGTTGTCCTGGATTGCCAGGAGAGACAGAATAGCTGGCCCAGCCCTTGTGGCAGGACTCACTTGCATTCAAGAAACAGGCGGATTCAGTCTGAATCAAGCTGGGTTGTGCTTCCAGCTTCAGCACACAGTTCACAATACCGGGGAAAATAAGATCGCGATTCCCCACAAGCACTAGACACATTATATGTAAAAGGTAAGTACAATACCAGGCAGGCTGCTCCTCGATCCCAATCGCAATTACTGCAAAATACCCGGGAGCACACACAGCAGCTTCAGTTCCTGACAGACCAAGCGCGATTCAACAATTTCTCCAGTCTTCTACAGGGTGAGCCTGGTTTCCTCACTTCTGGTGCTTCTTTTTCCTTACAACTCTGATGCAATCCACACTGGCATGCACAAACAGCTGCAGGCCGAACTTTGGGGCCCCACATGAGCTTCCCGCACGAAAACTCAACTGCGCAGGAGCACAGAGCTCCTTTCCTCTTCACAGTCATAACTCAACTGAAACTCCGAAGACAAAACCGGGCACTTCCTTTGAGTTCCCCCCAGTTCTTGGCTGGTTTGGCTGTCATTCACAATAAACTCCCCCTGTTGGTGGAAAAAGGCGCCAAGGTCAAAACTGCATTTCCCAGAGTCAATGCCCATACAATCCTCTTGTGGCTGGCTCAGCTTAAGAGTCCAAGTTCTGATTTTCCAGCAGCAGGCTCCACTTTAAAAGATCCCCACACTGATTGGTCCAATTCAGCAGTTCAGGACCAACATGAGGGAGACAGTCCTGGCTATAAGAAACCAGGTTAAAGCAAACTGCACTTTCATTATTATTTTAACAGGTTACAAGCAAACAATTACATCTTCTGCAAGAGCTCCCTCTGCCCATATAGTGACTGCAGAACGGAGTGATTTGCTCAGTGGCCCATATGGGGACTCGAGCAGGGAAACACACAGACTCCCATTTCAAAGTAATTATCTGCAGTTTGGCAGTTCTTAAAGCGACAGTACATGGAGGCATTAGGCACTCTCATTCAATTATTTTTAAATCGGCTGAAATACAGAACACTAGCCTGGTGGAGAGCATTTGGGCTCACCCAAAGAAGGCTTTTTAGTGACCTCCATTCGTAGGGAGGTTACAATAGAATCACAGAAAGGTATGAGTCAGAAGCTAGAGGCCATTTGGACTCGACTGATTTTACCCTAAGAAGGCATATTTGCTGTCAACCATATAAACATCCAAGGATGCTTTGAAGCTATTGGTAGTAGACCTTGTCACCACCTTACTGGGAAGCCTGTTCCACACAGTAATCACTCTTTGATTAAACCACTACCCCTGTATGTTTGTCCTATAAAGTTCCCCTTTCAACTGATGGTGGTAGAATCTGCTACCTCTTGCAGTATTTCTGACAAGGCCAATGGATTTCCATAAGTTGCCATTTTTTAGAGCTCTATATAGCGAGCACAAATTGCCCCTAAGCCTTCTATATTCTAAACTATATATACCAAGATGTCTCATCCTGTCACCATACTGATGCAGCAGAGAATGTGTGATCTCTCTAAAGGCATGTTTGTACGCACCTCACTGCTGTGCTGCAGCCTGCAGTGCTCAGCTACAGCTCAAACTACAGCATTTGGGGCCACATTTACACACCCGATGGTGTGCTTCATCACAGGAAGACTTCTTGCATTCTAGTAGCATTTCCACCAGGTCTGGGGCCATGATTGGGGTCAGGGTTGCAGAAGTGGGGAAACCATGAGTGAAATAGGTCTGCAGGTCCATGGGTCCCAAAAAAAAAATGTCACTGGGAAAACAGCAAAGCCAGCACAGAGGACAGCATATTCTGCGCTCAGCAACAGGGATTTCAAACCCTGACAGGTATACAGTAATTGTTTTTTTTTTACTTGCTGTGGGGTGCAGCAGAGGTGCACCAGTGGAGGTGGAGCAGCCTTGTTTACATCCTTGGAAAAAAATGCCTGCACCAATACATGATCCCACTAAACCAAGGATCATGGATCGCTGCAATGGGGCGATCTACAATGCTCTGCAGATTGTCTACATGACCTGATCAGTGCCAGCGCAACTTGTCTGCACCGCTCACAACAGTGCAGATCAGGTCAGATTGCCTTAAGTCTTGCAGCAAAGAAAGATCTCTTCCGCTGTCATGCTGAGCTTTTGGAGAGAAGGAAAGAATCTTTCTCGTGCTTAGTGACCATTGAGAAAGCTTATCTGTGTGAGAAATTATCTTTTCAAAAGGCTTGTGGGGGTAAGCCATGTAGAATTCAGTTTAGCTTAAGTTTTTCTGCTTATTTATTTAGATATTTTTCTACCTTTTAATTTACATTTCTCTAGTGCATAAAGAACATCCCTGTATGTGTACCTATGACTAAGTTTGTTTTTAAAAGGATTGGTAATTTATTTTACTGGGCAATCTGTATGATCTCAAAGAACATGGAACCCAAACAAAATGAGGTTGCTTCGCATACAGAAGCAGGGTCAAGGCAGTGTCTGAAGCAAACCGTAATTCCTGCTGTATGTCTGTGTATTGTGATGACTGGACAAGTGCAGAAGTGGGATGAGTAAGGAACACATTAGTTAGTTCACAACAAAGTGGTGGCAGCAAATATGTATCTTATTAACAAGCTGTTTGGTGCTGTAATACATTAAATTTCATCAGCCTTATTTAATCCCACTTTGACAGAGAAAAAGGAAGAAATTATTCCCATCCAGCTGTATTCCCCTCAAAATAGTGTGGAAGCACAGGAAGAGAATGTATCCCCCAAGACTGTAGCCCAGTATGCAAAAGATCAGAATTTATTTTGAGGGGATTAGTATTAGCCCTGATGCATGTGGGGCTGTGCAGCAGGGTTAGTACAATTTATGTGGGCTTGTATACCAATGAAATGGGGAAAAATGCATTACTGTAGTTGTAATGTGCCACTGTCACTTGGTCCTACATTTTCCCCATCCCACTCTCCCTTTGTCTACCACCATATCTCTTCATGAAATCTCCGGTTGCCTGTGTTGTTTCTTCTTTTTAAGGAAGACTAGGGGTTTCAGGGGGTATAAGCATTTGTTGTGTGCTCAAACCCTTCCCCACAGCCCCTCACTACTACCATGGCCACAGCATGCTTGCTTGTGGTGCCATCACTGCTTTCAACATGGCCCTTTAGTGCATGCCAATGAGGCTTATATCCCTTGTTCTCCAGCGAGAAACGTGGATTGCACCTGCTGGGAGAGTTGAGCAAGTCATTTTAAATATGGGTCGAACAAACCTGCTATGCATGAGTGCCATGATTGGACTCCATACCTCTTTCAACACATTTTATCCATGTCTTCCTCTTCATCACTTTGTTCCGCTGTACCCTGTTTTGAATTTAAAAAAAAAATCTTTGCTTTGTTATGGTTTAAAAATAGATTTATCACATCATCGAACATTACCCTGTGCATTGCAATAAACAGAATGCTGCACTGAGCACCCAGCGTTTAAAATGTTAGAGTGTGATTGATCTTTTATTTCAGGCTTGGGTAGCAGAAACCAAACCTGATCACTTTTGATATTTATTGATTTGTTGTACAAAGAAGTAAGAGCTTCTTAGGTTGCTCCAGTGTCCTCACAACCCATAAATGGGCCAGCACATAGGGCTTCTATGGCTCAGTATTAGCTGTCATTCTTCTATAACGTCAGCACGTCCCACTTCTGTGCCATCTTATGGATGGGTCTCGGCACAGTATTTCTGAAATCAGTGAAGTGGGCTTACAATTTTTAAACATGACAAAACCACTGAAAATACTACCATCGAAGGAACACATATATATATATATATATATATATATGCAAAATGTCTCCTGATTACCTAACTCACTGTGGTCTCCGATTTTTAAGATAGCGATCAGCAAAAAAAAAAAAAAAAGGGTTTAGCTGTCCTTTAATTTTCACAAGTAGTCAAGTATTAGACTTCTTATAATTGAGGTACCTTACTTTTTCTTTCCATTTGTCTAATTTTTTTTTTTGCGTGACAGTACTAGGTGTGATATGTGGAGCATCACTCTGTCTGGAGGCTGATATTCCTAGTTCTAGTCCCCTTTATAAATCCATAGCATTTTGACCTTACTAACTGTTACATTACAATGCTCTGAAAGAGTCACTCACCAGCTGCCCAATTGGTTACTAGTGATGTCACAATGAGTGAGGTCACAATGCTGATGTGGTATGAAGGGGAAGAAAACAAAATATGTCTGCTACCAGCTGAAGCACTGTTCTACATAGCAAACCTAAAAATGTCAAGTAGTAAACTTTTCAATGAGAGAAAGGAAAAAGGAAAAATACTTCAGAAATAGAAAGTAAGAACTGACTACAGGTACTTCTAAAAATTTTGTAACATTTTCTGTCTGCTATTTTTTAGTGTTACTAGATTTTTGACTGATTCCCCAAAAATGAAAAAAATTGCACATTTCAAAGGTTCTCATTGCATGCCTTTGTGACTGTCTCTCTTTCCATGAGTTCTTCGTGATCAGTAACTCTAGAGTTATAAGTAACAGGATTGCATACATTTAATCTTTCCCTCACCCTCTCCCTGTGAAAGACAACACGTAGGCCTAGTCAAAATGGGCAGTGCTCTTCCTTCTTGCTGCACTTTTAAGTTAGTCTGGGTATCTGGTAGTTATTTAGAATTGCAGTCATTATTCACTGGAAAGTAATGTCCTTTGAAGGGGATGGTTATTACTGTGGAATTGTTGTTATGATGTATGGTAGAATGTAGTTATGCACTGAAATCAGTTAGATAAAAATGTGGTTCTGCTGCAGTCTGCAGTAGTGACGTCCACAGTGCAGCAGAATGACTTTTCATTCTGCTGCACTACGGACATCACACAGCATAGATCGCGAACCCACTACACAGTCAGCCTAGAACTATAGTTCACAACAAACTGACTGGAACACTCATATCAAGCAATTTTTTTGAGAAAAAGTCACTACCTTACATCAAATAATACACAAACAGCAGTGCTTTCTTTACTAGTGGCTAACACTCCATCTTTTATTTAAATCATCATCGGATGACTAGCTGAGCAGGGAACAGGTGGTAGTTGGCGGGGGGAGGGCGGAGAAGTGCTGAAAATGACAATGGCCTCAGTGTGACGTTAGAGGTCATAGGGCAGCCAGCAAGTAGGGAACTTTAACATTCTGAGGATGGTGTTGGGGGGGAGGGGGGAGGAAGAAAATTAGTGTGGCCGAGAATTGTCCTTTCCAGGAGGTAGCAAGAAGATCATAGTGAAGGGCTGACAGTCTTAACATGAAGTAAGTAACCGAATAGTTTTTGTGATTCTCTGTTACAGGGTAACTACAAGTATTTTTCTCATGGCAAAAAAGGAAGCCCTTCTTGTGTTTTGGACCACACACTGTATAGAACAGTGTATGGGAGCCCAAATACACAACAAGGCTAATCTTCAACTCTTGTGGTTACCGTGACAACTGTGGGGCCTCTCGCGCTTTGCTCTCAAGGCCCTCAATTGTCATTGTAACCACTTGGGTGAAAAATAGCCTTGTTGTATATGGGCTCCCATACACTATCCTATAAATTGTGGGTAGTGGGGCTAACAGTGGAGTTAGTGGGAGCCCTTGTGAGGAGTGGTGGAGGGCTTTATTCTTGTACGAAGGACCTGAATTGTTGGAAACTATTGCTACTGCTTATTTTATAATCACCCTTTCCATTGACAGGGCCAGGTAAGCTAGTAATAAAGTCCCATTGTTATTTTCTTACTTTATGTGTTTTTTTTTTAAGCTTGCTGTTTTTGCCTCCTTCCTGCCTCATCACCCCACTCAATCAGAACCCCTACATGCCTTGCTGACTCAGCGTCTCACCACAGAAGTCTATCCCTTGAGTGCTCACCCCCTCAGTAGCCTTAGGTAGTCCAGATATCCCCCCAGGTGGGGTGAGGAGAGGCCCCCTCTTGCCTTCTCCCCGAACAACGGTGGAGTAGGTGTTGCACAGTGGAGTCTGCTCCTGTCCTGGCGGTCGCTGATATGCTTGGCACTCGAAGGGTCGTCACCTAGGAGTGACAGACCACCATTTTCCGTGTTCTGTTCCTCGCAGCCATCGGCACTCTAGGAGAGCCAATTGGGAGGTATGCATAAAGACGCAACTCCTCCCAGGGCTCCTGGCTGATGCTGCCCCATTCTCTTGTGTGACCCTTGTCTGCACTGTCAACCCCAGGTTCACCCGAAAGGTGGCAGTATAGCAGCGAGTCATGCACAGAACCCTCCCCAGAGAGCAAGAGCTGCTGTTGGGAGCTCAACCCCTCTCTCCCCCTGCCGACCTCCGGTGACCTGAGCTCATTCCTGAACCCAGGTCGCCAGCGCAGTGCGAGGTGCGGCATCCAGCACCTCAGCCCTCAGCACCACCGGGCCGGCCTCTTTATGTGTTTGAGCATATTATCAGTGAGGATCTCTTTTAATGATACATCCGATTGTGCTTTTGCCAAATTCAAGTACTGCAACTGGTTGATCTCAGGGTGATGTTCTGAAACTGTGGGGAGGAAGGGAGGGTGACACTACATCCCAGGAGATGATACTGTGCACTTGATCTGGCCCTTGTATCTTTCTTTGGGTGGAGGCACCATGTTATTTGCTACTATCATCTGGAATAAATCCCCATAATCTGAGGAGTCTAATGAGCCCAGGCTCCTCAAACTTGTTTGGAGCCCCCATGGGTGCTTGCAGGGGTTGTAACCAGAAGTAATAGTCTAATATTATTTATTTATTTATTGAAAAGTTTCACCAGGAAGGGCACACTGAACAACAAGTTGCTCATCTCACGGTGCATCCCGGGGAAGGGTAATGGGGGAATATCATACATAAACTACAATATGTTTAACCAACTGACAATTAGTACAGATTAGATGGTAATAAGAAACATAGCAACATCATAACTATTACATAATGTACCATATACAAATAATGTTCAGTAACCACAAAAATACATTTAAACAATATACATTAATAAAATTAAATGGTGAAATAAGACATAGTAGCATCATAACAGGTTACATAAAGCATTGTAAGTGCATAGCAAAATACATTCATTGGCAACAGAGGAACAGCTTAGTGCAATCTGTTAGGGCATCAGCTTAACCAAGGGGGCGAAGGTAGATGAATGTATGGGTAGTACAGGGCAGGAGAACTGAGCAGAGAAGGGAATGGCTGTGAGATTAGCTGCAGGTACAGTTTACTTAGAGGAAGTTGTTTAGGGCTAAAGATAAGGAGTAGAGGGAGGATGATAAGTGGATTTGTGGAGGGAGGGCATTCCATAGTTTAATGAATTGATGCAAGAAGGCCGACTGACCTACTGTGATCGAGCGATGGGGAATTACCAGTAGATGAGAATCATATGATCTAAGGAAATGGTCTGGAGGAGGTAGAGTGGATAGTAAGGAAGAGAGATAAGTGGGGAGGGAGCCAAACCAACATTTTGACACAAATTTGGCACTGTGGAGAAGGCAGCGATTTTCTAGAGAAGTAAGGGATAGAGAGTGATAGAGGTTACAGTGAGGATGAAAGAGGGGGAGTCCAGAGTGAAGCGACAGAAGGAGTTGAAAAGGGTGTCTAATCTGGCTACGGAAGACTTGTGAGTGGCACTGTAGACTATATCACAGTAGTTGAAAAGAGGTTGGCAGGTAGTTAGGAGGGGCAAATCGGGTGCCCCATCACTCGGTGCTGTAGAGCATATTACCTCCGCAAACCATGTCAAAACTACAAACAGGTATCTGCCTCGATCTCCAAAATCAAACAAAGGGGCAGAGGACACTGCAGAGCAGGACACTGCAGCACAGGAGCTAGCACAACAAAACTCGCCCAAAATAGGAACCAAAACAAAAAAAAGCAAAAAGGAAATCCAAAAAACTTCTAACCATAGGAAACTCCATGATTCGGGGAGTTGATACCTATCTGTAGCAAGGGATAATGGTCAGATGTCTCCCCGGTACATCAGTCTGGAGAGACACTGACCACATTGCTAAAATTGTTCAGAAAGCAGGGGAAAACATTGACGTCCTGGTACACATAGGGACTAATGATCTCGCCAGCCGGTCAGTTGTGGAGACTACGGGACACCTGACCAGGCTGGGTGACAAACTATCATCCATTTTGTCTGGCATTTCCTTCTCTGAGATCCTGCCAGTCTGGGAGAGGGGGGAAGATGGACGGAAGGTCAGAGAAGGGGAGATAGGGGAGCTAAACATGTGGCTCAAGGGCTGATGCCAGGAAAAAGGACACAAATTTGTAGGGAACTGGCAACAGTTTTGGGAGCGAAAGTTCTTTAAATTTGATGGACTGCATCTGACTAAGGAGGGAGTCAGTGCATTGGGGCAGAAGTTTGATGTCTTTACAGAATATTTAAACTAGCAAATGGGGAGAGGTGCAGCACCCCATGGGTAAATGGGAGAACACCTCCCCAAGCTGAGTAATTAGCCGGGAGTTCAGCATGTTTGCAGTTCATTTGCATCACCAGGTAAGGAAAAAGGTCCAGCTCCCCATACGACACACAGAGGAAATGCCAGACCTCACCCAACAACTAACACATCAAAATCTGACCAATGGAAAATAATGTACACTATTGCTTGCAGTCTGGTAAACAAGATCCCAGACCTGCAGGCAATACTGACAGAGGCTAAACTGGACATAGTAGCAATTAGTGAGATGTAGTTTACCAGTAATCACACTTGGGAGACTTCAGTACCCGGCTATGTACTGTCAGAAGAGACCCAAGGTGCAAATAGGGAAGGGGGGTGGAGTGGCCCTGTATGTCAATGAAAATATCAAAGTTACAGAAATTCAGAATACACATAAGGAGCCAGAAGAACTGTGGGTCACCCTGGAAACAGGAAATGGGACAGCCATAAGAACTGGGGTTGTCTACAGGCCAGCAGACCAGGGGGAGGACGTTGACACATTACTGTTAGAAGATATACAAAACATGACAGCTAAAGGGGAGGTTCTGATAATGGGAGACTTCAACATGCCAGATACAGATTGGTCAATACCAGCAGGAACATCTGCCAGACCTAGACACATGGTGGATTCCCTGCAGGGGGAGGGCCTCAAACAACTGGTACAACAACCCACAAGAGACAGGGCTATCCTAGATCTAGTACTGACTAACATGGAGAGGATCGCAGATCTTGAGGTAGACGGTCACCTGGGGGCCAGTGACCATCATATGGTATGGATTAGTTTGGCCACTACAACTAAATCATCCCATTACAATGCAAAAATATGGGACTTCAGAGGAGCTGACTTTGATAAGATGGCCAACAGAGTTAAGCTAGCCCTGGCAAAAAGAAACACAGGTGAGGGGGTACAGGCAAAGTGGGCAAGCATTAAGGATGCAATACTTGAAGCAACATCCCATTGTGTTAGAGAGAAAAGGAAGTGCAAAAGGTGCAAAAGAAGAAGGAAACCACTTTGGTTCTCAAAAACAGTAGCAGAAAAGGTCAAAGCCAAAAGGCTGGCCTTCAGGAAATATAAGGGAATGCAGTGGGATGAAGATAGGGAGGCATACCAAACTTCCCTAAGGGAGGCAGGGAAGGCAGTAAGGCAGGCAAAGGCCCAAACTGAGGAAATACTAGCACAGACAGTAAAAGAAGGTGACAAGACTTTCTATAGATACATTAGTGAAAGGAGAAAGTCCAGAGGGGGTATTGCTAAGATCAAAGGAGATAAGGGGGCGTGAGAGGAGGAGGACCATGTAAAAGCATCTATCCTAAATAGATACTTCTACTCAGTATTTACAGAAGAGAAGGTAGGGCAGGGCCCACAGCTCAGCACCATGGACACGGTGGGGGGGAGGGAGGGAGGTGAGCACTAGTCCCTTCACAAAAGAAAGGGTCCTGCAAGAGCTCGATAAGTTCAGGGTGGACAAGGCAATGGGACCTGATGGCTTACACCCCAGAGTACTAAAGGAGCTAAGGGTGGAACTAGCAGAGCCATTATCAGAACTGTTTAGTGAGTCTCTGAGCACAGGAGAGGTCCCAGAAGACTGGAGAAGGGCTCATGTGATCCTGCTCCATAAGAGCAGTAGCAGGGAGGAGGCAGGGAACTACAGACCAGTCAGTCTTACCTCAGTAGTGGGCAAGATTATGGAGGCACTCCTTAAGGAAAGGATAGTGCAACACCTGGAATCCATAGGAGCACAGGAACCAAGACAGCATGGTTTTGCAAAGGGAAGGTCCTGTCAAACTAATCTCATAGATTTCTTTGACTGGGTAACCAGAGTGGTGGACCAAGGAGGAGCAGTTGATGTCGCCTATCTTGACTTCAGCAAAGCTTTCGATACTGTTCCACATAGAAGATTGATTAATAAGCTGGGTAGGCTCGGGGTGGGTCAGAAGTTGGTCAACTAGGTGGCAAACTTGTTGACGGGCAGAAAACAGAGAGTGGTAGTAAACGGTATATAGTCAGAAGAGATGCAAGTCACAAGTGGAGTACCTCAGGGATCAGTCTTGGGGCCAGTCTTCTTCAATATCTTCATCAGTGACATTGCAGATGGACTGGAGGGTAAGGTTTGTCTGTTTGCAGATGACACAAAGATCTGCAACAGAGTAGATGATCCAGATGGGGTGGGCAGAATGAGTAGAAATCTGGATAAACTGGCAACGTGGTCAGAAGAGTGGCAACTGGGGTTTAACGCAAAGAAGTGCAAGTTCATGCGCATAGGGAAGAGAAACCACGAAGCCACCTATAGGCTGGGAGGGGTGCTGCTGGCAGTCACAAGGGAAGAATGAGACTTGGGCATCATCATCACCGATGACCTGAAATCATCCAAGCAGACCACTAAAGCAGTAGGTAAGGCTAGGGGGATGTTAGGGTGTATTAGTAAGGGTATCACAAGTCAGAAGAGGGAGGTAATAATCCCTCTTTACAAGACACTGGTTAGGCCCCATCTGGAGTACTGCTTGCAGCACTGGAGGCCACATCTTCACAAGGACATTAACCAAATTGAGGCAGTCCAGAGAAGGGCTACCAAAATGGAGCAGGGACTGCATCAGAAAACATATAAGGACAGATTAACTGAGCTCAATATGTATACCATAGAGCAAAGGAGGGAGAGCGGTGATATGATCGAAACATTCAAACACCTTAAGGGCATTAACAAAGTGAAAGAGTCTAACATGTTTCAATATAAGAAAAATAGCAGGACAAGAGGACACAGCATAAGATTAGAGGGAGGCTGATTAAGGGGTAATATGAGGAGGTTCTTTTTCACAGAAAGGGTGGTGGTTGCATGGAACAGCCTACCTCAGGAAGTGGTGGATATGAATACAGTGCAGGGCTTCAAACAGGCATGGGATAGGCATAAGGGAGCAATACAGATGAGTATGACTAGATAGGCCATTGACAGAGCAAAGGCCGATGGCAAATTTATAAGGTAGAAAAAGAAATGAGCAGACTGGATGGGCCTTGTGGTCCTTGTCTGCCATCGACTTCTATGTTTCTATCATCTTCTGGACAAGTTCATGCCTTGCTGATAGTGGGAGGCAGCTACAGTTCCTGCATAATGCGCCAAACTTGGGGTGAAGTTTCTTCAGGATGGTGTCCACATGTCTAGAGAAGTTGAGGTGTCGGTCAAGCCAGACCCCCAAGTACCTAAAGGATAAGGTGTCATCAATGACTGTCCCAGTAAGGGTATGGAAGGAGGGCAGTGAGGGGAGCCTAGAGAGTCTCTGCCTAGTGCCAAAGCTCATAGAGACAGTCTTCTTGGCACTGAGGGAAAATTAACGGGAGCTGAACCGGCATTGAACATTATTGAAGTCAAGCTGTAACATCTACAGGGTGACCAGGTTACACAGGCACATTGGGAAGTTCATTGAAACTAGTCGAGAGAAGATTCAGGAAGTATGTCCTAAAGTACGTTTTCAGTGAAACGCTGGGTGACAAGTGGAACAGACTGCCAGAAGAGGTGGTGATGGCTAGAACAGTGGGGAGATTTCAAATGATGGTGGGATAGGTACTTGGCCATAGTTAGTGGGTAGTGGGCAAAGGTAAGGGAGAAGGATGACCACAGGGTCTGCATAGGGTGGACAGACTGGATGGGCCACAGGGCCTTTTTCTGCCATCATTGTCTATGTATCTATGTTTACTAGTCTTCCTGGTACACTAGTACTTTAAATCAATAACTTAGATTGGGAAAACTATCTTTTGCTCCCTATTGTAGTTGTGTACTCCTTCTTCCCATTCCCTTCTCATTCATATTTTGAGTAATATTGTGTAGTTGAATTAGCTGGTTCTATTTGCTTGTAGCATTGTATTTTTATGAATTACTGGCTGCTTTATTCATACTTCTACTGTCCTTTGCTATTGTCATGTGTATTTATACAGCTCAATTAGAGCACTGAGAGAGTGTTTACGCGCAGAGGTTCTTTGTCAATTAGAGCACGTTCACTGTGTAAAGGTAATGAAACTAATCAGTAAGTAAGGAGCAATTCTCCTTCATAAGGCTCCCACATTCAATTCTTACACATTTTTTGAGATTCTAGCACAGCAGCAATCTTAATAAAAATCTGTAATCTTAGTGCAAACAAATCTAGCCTCTAACTCCCAAATCATCATTTTTTTACCATAATGTCTGATTTCTTTGTTTGAGTTTCTACTGGTGAACCCTAGCACTTTTATTAATTAAACTATATCACTTGGTGATGAGCCCTGTTGCTTCAGTTGCATCCCAGTGCAGTGCTTATATCCTGAGGAGGGAAAATCTGGCCAAGAGAGGTAGCTATGAGAATCCTCCTCTCAAATCCCAACACCTGACTGACCATAGACCCCTCCACAAAAGCAGTCCTAAGGATGACCCAGGGATTTACAGAGCAGTCAGTCTGACCTCCATTGTGGGCAAGCTCATGGAGACCATACTAAAGGAAAGGTTGGTGGAATATCTAGAGGAGCATGGTTTCCAGGATGTGAGGCAGCATGGGTTCATGGGAGGGGGGAGATCATGTCAAACTAATCTGATTGACCTCTTTGACTGTGTCACTAAGACAGTAGACAGGGGCCAAGTGGTAGACATCCTCTATCTTGATTTCAGCAAGGCCTGTGCCCCACAAAAGGTTGATCAGGAAGTTGGTGGATCTTGGGGTTGGGGAAAAGATGGCTAGATGGGTGGAAAACTGGTTGAGGGACAGAACCCAGAGGGTGGTTGTGTGGGGGAGAGTTATCTGGTACCAGAGAGGTAACCAGTAGGGTCCCACAGGGCTCTGTGCTGGGGCGGGTGTTGTTCAATGTCTTCATCAATGACATTGGGGATGGCGTTAAGGGCAAAATGTGCCTATTCACGGAAGACACCAAGCTCTGCAGGAGAGTGGACACAGCTGACAGGATACAGGACCTACAGGAAGATCTGGAAAAGCTGGGGAGGTGGTCCAGGATTTGGCAGCTTGGCTTTAATGCCAAAAAATGCAAAGTTATGCATACTGGAGCCAAGAATCTTAGGAGAGAGTACTACCTGGGTGGAGTCCGAGTAGCTGCATCAGAGGGGGAGAAGGACCGGGGAGTGATGATCACGAGTGACCTGAAGCACTCCACACAGTGCAAGAAAGCAGCAGCAAAGGCAAACAAGATGCTGGGATACATATCTAGGGGGATCAGTAGTAGGAGAGAGGAGGTTATTCTGCCCTTGTACAGGTCATTGGTAAGGCCACATCTAGAGTATGGAGTTCAGTACTGGGGCCCACACCTCAAAAAGGACATTAACCTGCTGGGGAAGGTCCAGAGGAGAGCTACAAAGATGATACTGGGCCAGCAGGGTAAGGCATATGAGGAGACGCTGAGGGTACTAAACATGTACTCCCTGGAAGACAGGAGAGAGAGAGACAGGGTACATGATTGGGACCTTTAAGTATGAGAACGGGATATATAAGGTTGATAAGGAGAGTCTCTTTAACCTGAGTGGCAATCATAACACTAGGGGGCACAGTCTTAAGCTGGTGAGTGGGAGATTTAGGAGGGAGGTCAGGAAGCACTTCTTCACAGAGAGGGTGGTGGACACTTGGAATGCACTGCCGGAAGAAGTCATCTCATTGAAGACAGTGGGCAGCTTTAAGAGAGGCTGGGATAGGCATGAGGGAAAGTAAGAATCATGGGTAGGAAGGATGGGAGGAGTGGGGAGGGAGGGCAGGAACATTAGCTCAAGCTGTGGACCCTGCAGTATGAGCAGACTTGATAGACCAAATGTCCTTCTTCTGCTGGCTTCTTCATATGTTTGTATGTTCACCACCCCAAGGGGAGAACTGGATACACTACTAAATCATAGTGGAGCAATGGGAACAATTGGTAGGGCTGCTTTCAGTAATTTTTTTTAAGTATTTGTCCCAACAGGTTTTGTGCCAGAGGTCTTGAAAAAAGGCAAATGTGTTCTCCATATTCAAAAAGGGGACAAGGTCAGACCTAGGCAACTACAGGCTCAGTCTTACATTACTGCTGAGCAAAGTCCTGCAAGCCTTAATCAAAGACAGATTAATGAAGCCCTTGGTTGAGTCCACATACACACTACCTCTAAGCATGACTTTAGCAGGGACGGATCATGCCAAAGCAAGCTGGTCACATTCCAAGGATGGTGTGTGTGTGTGTGTGGGGGGGGGGCTGAGCAGGAAAGGGGATATGGGCAAGACCATAGGTGCAATCCATCTGAACTTCAGTAAGGCCTTTGACACTGTAGTGCAGGACAAGCTTTTGGACAAAGAACAACAGTGTGGCATACATGTGGAATAGAAAAGGAGGATTGCTAACTTGTCTGGGGCCCAGGAAACAGGTGATTGTGGTTGAGTGGTAGTAGAGAGTGTGACACTTGGACAGCTAGTTCTGATTAATCTATGCTTTTTGTAATATAAAAATGTGTTATTGAATGTCTCTCTTGAGACATGCTGTGTTTCTGGGATGACCCCGCCCCAGGTTTCAACAACAAGGTGTTAACCTAAAAGCCAGGAGATAATTACAGGCTAGAAGAGACACAAATTAAGGATCTCCTGTTTATCTTGCTTAATTGTAGCTGCCAGCTGCTAGGATAGAAATCATAAACTTTTATGACGTTTTGAGGTAGAATATAGGTTATGTCACTTAGGTGCTAAGTCATAAATGTTCCTTTAATGTCTATGAAGCAGGAACCTGCTCATGGATGAAAGAAAATACTGGAAAATCACAGACTTGATTGGGAAGTCATATGGGGAAATGAGTTTTTGCTGATGTCACCTTCTGGATGATGAGACATCCTGGTTGCATGATTTTTAATAAACAGAGGAGGAGTTGGGTGACATCAAGGAGAAGGCAGGTTCAAGATAGTGTTTTAATTATGCTGTGACTGACCTTTAGAGGGATATACATGTTTGGACTCCGAAGAAGAAACATCTATCAGCACTATTAGAAGATATACATTAGATAGACCAGTCTAAGTGTATGGTTGGTAGGAATTTTCACTTTTAAACCTTGTTCTTTTAAGTGATTGTATGGTTTTGTGATATATTGTTCTGTATTTACAGTTTACATATTTTTTTTCTATTTTAAAGCAAACCTCTATTTTAAGAGTTAACTTGGTGTGCCTTCGAAATTGTTTATTTGACAAGTGAAGCATATATGGTTAAAGTTGACACTGTGCAAAAGCTTACTGGTTTACCAAACTGGGAAAAGGTAAGAGTTTATCTGAGGTCTTTAATAGAGTTTTTAAGGGTTCATTTTGTACACCTGGTTAGATGCCCATAGGCAAAAGATATCTAACATTTCCTTGAAGAGCAGAATTATCTGAGCCTGTATATTGGGTACGCTAGCAAGAGGTTCACAGTTTGAATCCCTCCAGAACTTGAGACCAAAGGTTGATTCAAACCCACAAAACAGACAGAAGGGTTACCCTGTTTCTGTTCCTGTTCACAGTACTGCACTTGGAGGTTAGCACTGTGGGAGCAGAGGGCCTGACCTGCTGAGTGGGGTTGTGACAGAGAGAACTACTCAGTAGCATCTCTCAGGGATCAGTGCCGGGGCTGCTATTGTTCAACATTTTCATCAAGGAGCTAGAAGCTGTGATCGTCAACAGGCTATTTAAATTAGTTTAATGTTGGCACTAAGTAGGCCAGGATGTTGTACTTCCTTGGAGAGGGGGACAAACTTCAAAAGGACCTGAGCAAGCCAGGTTGTTGGCCAGGCTTCCAAAGCCTTGGATTCAGTGTACCCAAATTCAAGGCATTCCACCTGGGGACAAAAAAACAGAAGAAAGGCTTATACATTGTGTGGGGCTCCTCTAGCTGCAGAGAAAGAAGAAAAAGGGCAAGGCTGGTGCTTATAACCTTGCCAGAGGTCATTCACTAACAAGTTCATATTGCTGCAGAAGTTTGCTCTGTGAGTTGCACCTTTTTTCAGTTAACTGGTAGCACACTCTCCTTTGTGTAATGCTAACAGAAAAAGGACCTGGGGGTATAAGAGACAAGGGGATGTTTCATGACAGTCAGTGTGCAGACTCTGTCAAGAGGGCTGGCAGAATGTTAGGGTGTATCAAAAGGAGGCTGACCAGCAGGACAGGGGAAGTAATCCTTCCCTCTTGCAAGGCCCTGGTCAGACCATACCTGGAGTACTATATGCATATTTGGATTCCTCAATACAAAACAGACACTGAGGCATTCAAGATGGGGCAATACTTGTTTACCAAAATGATCTGGGCTATGGAGGACAAAAAGCTGTGAGGGAAGGCTGGAGGCCCTTAACGTGTTCACAGTGAAGAAAAGAAGGCTGAGAGCAGGACAAGATCTCAGTCTTCATATAATCAAGGTTACTGACAAAACTGAACAGACAGAGATGCTTTATCTTGGGTCTGCCAGCATGACCCCGGGGCACACCCTGGAACTTGAAGGTGGTAAATTCAGGGGTAACATTAGGATGCACTTCTCCTCCCTGAGGTAACTGAACTTTTGGAACAGTCTCCCAGTGGAGACAGTGGGCATGTTGACAGTACAGGAATTCAGGGTAAGCCTGGAAGCATTTCTGTCTACCAAGGATCTCTGACACAACGGTGGGCAGCAATCTGGGTACCAGTGACCATAGGACTGTCTGGATCACCATCATCAGTAAAGAGCAAGTCAGCCACAGCAAACACAGGGTCCTGGATTTCAAGAAGGCAAACTTTACTCAAATGAGGGCTTCCATAAAACAAATACTATGCAAGGAAATGGGGCACAGTGGAACAGAGGTGGAAAGCCCTGAAGGAAGCTTTACTCACAGTAACTGCCCAGTGTACGAAGCAGGTCTCTAAGTCAAGAAAAAGGAGGAAACCTCTATAGTATACCGAGGATGAAGCAACAAAAATAAAGGATAAAAGGAAAGTGTTCAAGAGGTTCAAGGATACTAACAATGAAGCAGATATGCAAGTCTACAAAATAAAGTTAAGAGAAGCAGGGAAGGCAGTAAGGGCAGCTAAAACCCAGATAGAAGAAATAATTGCACTAGGAGTGAAGAAGGGCGACAAAACTTTTTATAGATGCATCACATAAAATAGGAAAAAAAAGGAGGCATTATAAGAATAGCAACCAAGGACGGCAAACAGGTAGAAAATGATAATGAACAAGCATTTGTCAATGCCGAAAGTTGGCTTGCTGGCACTGGCATTGGTAGTGTAGAAGTTACAGAGCTGTATAATAGGAATGGCAGTGAAGTATTGAACTGAAGCCAACCCTACCACCACCCTGCAGAGAGTGACAGGCATTGGGGTGTGCCTTTGGGTCGTCAGGCATAACGACCACGCCATTTCACCACACCCTACCCTGCAGGCACTGACAAGTGTCACGGTGTGCCTTGGGGTCTTTGGCCCTTATGCGCACCCATTCCATCAGGAAATACGGTGAGATGGGTGCGGTATGAGAGGTGGGGTAACATTTGGGCCGAAGGTCGAGGCACACTTGATGCCTCTCACTGGCTGCAGGGTGTGGAGGATGAGGAGTGGAATGTGTAAACATTACAGGCAAGAATCCCAAGTCACACACCTTATGCCTGTCATTCTCTACAGGAGTGAGGCATTATGGTGGAAACCCTAATGCCTCAGGCATTCGCTGGTATTTTTACTCCAAATTTTCAACATGTTTTTTTGTGACCCCCACCTCATGAACAGTGGCAATGTCAGTTTGTTAGCCGAAAACTGCTTTTGCACAGTGACTACGGCATTTGGCACTACAGGTGCAAAAACACATTCGAACAGGATGTGAAAATGACAAGCGGTACTGTTCATGGGAGGTGTAAAAAAATGCAATGTTGAAAATCTGGTGTAAATCTTAAAAAACTAGTGAAGTCACGGCGTGCAGAAACTGTGCACGTACACCGTAATGTAACTAGTTTGGGGATTTTTAAAGATTGTTAACACAGGCATTTTGGGACCTCCGATCATGAACAGTGTCAGTGTGATTTTCTTTATCTGTCCCGAACAATGATTTCCCACAGCGACCACGCATTTCTGCGCTGAAAGTGTGAAAACACATTCGGCCATGTTGTGGAAAATGACAGCCATACTGTTCATAAGGAGGTGTGGAAAAATGCCACTGGTGAAAATCTGGACTTAAAATATTACAAATTCATGAACTTAAGAGGGTGCATGGAAACTGCGTAATGCTCACTCGTAACACAGTCATTTTATGGAGTTTTGTCAGCAAATTTTCAACATAGCCATTTTAAGACATCTGCTCATGACCAGTGTCACTGTGATTTTCTTAATCTGTCCCAAACATTGTTTTCAAACACACCGACTGTACCATTATGCGCTACATGTGCGGAAACAAATTTTGGCGAGATGTGAAAATGGTAGCTGTACTGCTCATAAGGAAGTGCGGTAAACGACTTCCGGTTCTGCCATGGACGGCTAGACAGCGCAGCAGGGACGCTCCCTCCCACACTATATAAAATAAAAAAATAAAAAAAAACCATTGAGCATTTTGGACAGTAAAATATCCTCCAGCATGCCGAAAGAAGCCAGGAAGAGAGATAAAGGAGGCACCTCGAAGAATAAACATCAATTCAGGGTGAGAGATGCAGTTGGATTGGAGCTGGAGCATAGGCCGCAAAGCCACAGTCGTTCACCAAGTAGTACACAAGGCTCAGATTATGACACAGAGGGGGAGCAGGATAAACTGTCGAGGACGCGCTTTGAAACTATTTTAAAAGAAATTCAAAGTTCAAGATTGGAGACCAAAAAAGACATACAAGGGCTTTCACAGCAGATTGCAAAGCTCAATAATCGGATAGAGGAGGCTGAAGCTCGGATCTCGGCGGTGGAGGACACATCGACCTACCTTAATCAAGCAATGGGGGCTCTGATCCAGCAAACTTATGGCTACAGGCAAAAAGTATTGATCTTGAAAGCAGATCCTGCCGAAACAACCTGAGACTATATGGGCTGGCAGAAGGTGTGGAGACGGCCCCGATGTCAGCATTTGTGGAAAACCTTCTAAAAGACATACTAGAGTTACCACCAAATTATGACTTAAAGGTAGAGCATGCCCACCGGTCACTTGGCCAGAGACCTCAGGACCCGAAGGTGCGTCCTCGCTCTGTAATAATCCTGGTCTTGAGTTATCAAATAAGGAAGATCTACTGCGCAGAGCGTGGGTGAAAAAAAAACTGTCTTACCTAACATCTAAGCTGACAATGGACCATGACTACCCGATAGAAATTCAGCAAGCAAGGCAGCAATATGCCCCAATTCTGAGAGTGTTGAGAGCAAGAGGCATTAGGTTTCAGACACCGTTCCCAGCGAAGCTGAGGGTGCATTGGCCGGAGGGAATGCAGCTGTATGGATCACCAAGTAAGGCACTGGAGGCCTTAACACAAAAGGGAATACCGATATCGATGGAGGAAAAGGAACGGATCAGCAAGAGCCAGAAGTTTCCATCGGACGTTTTTCAAGTGGCAATGCAATGTAGGGGAACGCCCCCAATGAAAGTGCATAGAGAAACACTCAAGAAGTTAAGAAAGATGGAGAGGGGCAGCGCGCAGAGAGAAGAACGTGATGGATCAGGGATGGAAGGCTGAAATGTATACAGAGTTGAAAGAGCTTGCAGGTACTTTTGTTTGACTTGAAAAGAGGGTGGAGGAGAGACTTCATGCAGAGTGAATTTTGAGCGAATGAGAGGACCTGCTGGGATTATATGAAAAGATGGAACTGCATCCCTAGAAAATCGCTGAACATGCAGAACTGTTTGCTGAACTGTAATAAGGGTTTTCAGATGATTTTAGAGGTTTAAACTAAATAAACGGGAAGGGATATCTTAAAAGACCATTTGAAGGGGATACGAGGTAGAAGCAGGGGGAAACCCAACAGGCAAATAAATAACCGAGCTTAAATCAGGTTAGTAATGACACGAAAGGTCCAGGGGAGTGAAAAGGGGGACAGTCCATGAAGGATGTCCGGGAAATGGGGTTCAAAACATGTTGTTGGATCGTCCAGCTTAGTGCCATTCCCGTATTAGAGGGACGAGGGGTGGGGAAAGATAAAAGGGTGGGGGTACTCCTGTGAACTTGTACGGGAGGAGTGAACAAATTTCAGATTCCCTCAGTCCATCGTTGGAGCTGATATCAGGCTAAAAAGCAGGAGATGGAATTTATTTTAGGTAGGAGATGGGAGACAACAGCTAAGGGAAATAACATAGAAGTAAGGGATAAAGGTACTCAAGCAAAAGCGAGAAATAGATTGGGACATAGGGGATTTAAGAAGGGTTATAGCTGGGCTGGATAAAACACTCCTGAATAAACGGAAACGTATAAATAAAGAAGGAGGGGAGGAGAGTCATTTGTATACAAAGAAAATGATCAAGAAATAAGAGGGTTCGCACATGACATAGAGCTCGGTATTGGGGAAAGAGAAAGGAATAAAAGAAATGTTTGTGGGAGGGAGGGCTGGAATGGAGAGGTATCTGCATTACAATACTCTAACAGTGCTGATAGATGGTCTGAAGGGGATAAATTAGATTAAAAGCCACTCTATAGATAGAGCTTTTTCGAGGGAATACCCTGGGAGAAACGGGATTAGATCCACTCGAGTCTGTCCTCAATTACAGCTTTGGAGGGCAGAGGAAGGGAACTATGTAGTTGGGATCCACTGCCTTGGAAGCAACCACCTGGTTACTTTCCTGTTTGAGAAGGGGGAAAAAGTTGTGTTCTGTTGAGTTGATTTATAAATGTTTGTAATTTACCTGTTTATAGGAACATATATTAGACCATCAAAGAGTTGGGAGATCAAGATGGTTAGATCTCTCGACAGGTTGGGAAATTGTTTCTTATGTGCACAACAGTTTAATAAGCTTAAAATGTATGAAAGGAAGGGAGGAACGAAATGCATATTACCGAAGGTGCCTAGGGACCACTACCTCAGGGAAGAGCGAGAGAAGTATTACTGGCAGAAAAAGAAAGGAGAGACAGAAACATGAAGATGGATAAGACAACATTAATTTGCTCATTCAATGTCAATGGATTGACCAATCCCATTAAGAGAAGTAAAATATCAGCGGCATTGAGAAAGGAAGGCCCTGACTTTATCTTTTTACAAGAGATGCACCTAACACACGATGAACATAATAAATTAGGGAAAATGGGCTTTAACTATGAAGTCAGTGCCTCATATCGCTGGGGTAGAAGGAGTGGGGTCTCAATACTTATACCAAATAAAACAGTATTTGACCCAATAGACAAATTTATAGATAAGGAGGGCAGATATGTATTCCTTAAGGGTAAATTCCAAGGGAGATTGTTAACTCTTGCATCAGTTTATGTGCCACCTGGTTCACAATATCAGGTACATAGATCGATTCTACTGAAACTGCAGGAATGGACAGAAGGACAAGTTATACTCGGGGACCTGAACATAACCTTGGACCCTTACCTGGATAGTACAGCTATGGGGGGGCACAGGGAGAGGGGAACCTCGAGGAAATTAGTGAAGCTGCTGGGGGAGATAGGGTACGTAGATGCGTGGAGAGTAGGCCACCCTAAACAACGGAACTTCACTTTTTTTTCTCCACCGTGTAAAAGTTACTTGAGATTAGATTACTTCCTCATGCCAAAAGAAAGAATGGAGGAGGTAAAGGACGGCTGGACAGGCAGTACAGTACTGTCAGACCATGCTCCGATTTTTTTACAAATGAAGCTAGGAGATTTCCAGAAGAGAACATTTTGGAGACTGAATGCCTCATTGTTACAAGATAAAGAAATCAAACAAGAAATAGTAGATACTATTAAAAAGGCTATAGAGGAAAATACAACACCAGAAGTAACGTCAGCTGTAGTATGGGACACATTAAAGGCCATATTGAGAGGGAAGTTAATAGCCATTACGGCTCATAGAAAGAAGCAAAGGGAAAAGAGAATAGAGGCATTAAAGGGAGAACTGGCTAATCTAGAAAGTCAACTTAAAAAGAAATACAACAAAGAGCTCTATAAAAAGTTAAGTAAAGTCAAACAAGATCTGAACAGAGAATTGGACTATTATATTGAGCAAAAATTACTGTTTATTAAGCAAAGATTTTATGAGGGAGGGCCCAAAGCTACCAGAGTACTAGCAGCCAAATTACGTGCCCAAAGAACAAAAGCCCATATAACTAAGTTAATACACCCACAGAATAAAAGGGGGCTACAAAACACGCAGGAGATTGTAGAAGCACTCAGAACATATTATAAAGAGCTGTATACAGCTCCCTCAACCCGAAAGGAGCAGGATATGGAACAATACTTATGAAGTATCCCGCTGCCTAAGGTCCCGGAAAGGGCACAAAGACAATTGATGAAACCGGTGACTAGAGAGGAACTGGTAGGGGAGATATTTAGGCTTAAAACAAATAAATGCCCCAGAATGGATGGGTACCCTGCCGAAATGTATAAACATTTTCAGAATCAGTTTATTCCCCTACTACTAAAAGTCTTTAATGAAACTCTTTTAACGGAGGGACGCCCACCAGAATCCTGGTCGCAGGCTATTATTTCAGTAATTCCCAAGGGAGGTAAAGATCCCAGACTATGCCCTTCATATAGACCAAACTCCCGCCTCAACACGGATTATAAGTTATTTATGGCAGTTCTGTCCCGAAGACTACAACAAATACTCCCTCAGTTAGTACAAGCAGACCAAACTGGGTTTATTCCAGGGAGACAGGCACAGGACAAATTGAGGCGAACCACGCACATACTGGACCACCTGAACTGTACTAAACAACCAGCGGTCTTGCTTAGCCTAGATGCCGAAAAGGTTTTTGATAAAGTCGATTGAGGATTTTTAAGAGCGGTATCAGGGAGGTTTGGTTTCCTGATACAATTTATCGACCTTGTTGGGAAAATTTATGAGGCACCTAAGACTTATGTAAGAGCAAATGGGCATCATTCAAATCCATTTAGTTTAGGGAGGGGAACAAGGCAGGGTTGTCCGCTCTCACCATTAGTGTTTGCCCTATATTTAGAACCGCTGGCCGCAAGGGATTAGAGACAACTCTGAAATTAAGGGTGTGCAACTGGGGGGGATACAACAAAAATTAGCCCTTTATGCTGATGATATTCTACTTTATTTAACCAACCCAGAAGAATCTATACAGCATTTATTTAAACATTTAAAAATATTTTTGAATTATGCGGGATATACGTTAAATGATAATAAGACAGAGGTATTGAAATTAAATTACACCCCGTCCCCGCAGATAAAAAGTTCATACCCTATGAGGTGGGATCTTCCCTGCTTGAAATATTTAGGGATAAAGCTTGATAAAACAGTTTCCCGGATTCCTCACATAAATTATCCTTTATTGGCAGAGCAAATACAAAAAGATATGCAGAGATGGCGGCTTCTCCCAATGTCTCTGTCTATGAGGTTACAGGCGGTCAAAATGAATGTTCTGCCACGTTTTTTATTCTTATTTCAATGTGTTCCTGCCCCCTTATCCCCCAAACAATTAGGAGCATGGCAGAAGGCGATATTGAATTTCATCTGGCTAAGTAAAAAGCCTAGAGTTAAAAAACAAACTTTGTACCTCCCCAAAGAAATGGGAGGACTTGCGGTTCCTCTTCTGAAGGGATACTGGATAGCAGTTCAGACTAGAATAATACTGTTATTGCAACACATGGCCTACATGGCTAGATGGAAGGAAATAGACCTTGAGGTTTCCTTGACTCCCTCACTATTAGCACAATGCTCGTTGATAAACCCTAGCGGGGAATGGACAAACACGCCATATCTAGGGACAATAACAGCAATACAGGGATATAGACAGGGGCTGTCCAAGGGTTCTACCAGAGTATATTTGTGTAAGTATATATGGTGGACTATGAATATGGGGTATGGTCCAGCAGCTGGAGATCCTTGGTATAAAAAACAAGAGGGGCAAGGATGTAGAGCTCCGTGGCAGTTCCTCAAGGGGGAAAATGTAATCTCATTTGAGGAAGCACAAAATAAGTTTAATTGGACAGGGAAGGAGCTTATTCATTACTATCAGATTACAGACTTTATAGGGGAACAGATGAATATTTCAATTAAAAGAGCAAGATGACATTCAGCTCCAAATGCATTTGAGACAATATGGAGTTCACGTAGAGGGGAAGGGGCTATCTCAATTTTGTATCAGAACTATATCAGGGATCTCCAGTATTCAATGGATTATATTAAACTTAAATGAGAGCAAGAGTTACGGATTAAGTTAGACTGCCAGAAGTGGATGGCAATATTGCAAAATACCTGGAGCACCACATCCTCCCCGGAGTGGAGGGCATTTGTGTGGAAGCTAAGATCCAGGTATTTTAGGGTACCAATATAAGTGGCTAGGTGGCATAAAGCCATAACGGGTGACTGCTGGAGAGGTTGTGGTGCTCAGTTGGCCAACCAAGCACATGTCTTTTGGGAATGCCCTGATTTAAAAGAGTATTGGGAAGGGATACGGAGGGATATAAGCATAAGGTTTAACATAACAACACCACTAGGGCCAGAGCACATGTTACTGGGGGTATACCCATTAGAGCTTAGAGGGAGTGAAAATAAATACCTATGGAGGATACTGATAGCTGCAGCTGGAAAAGCCATAACTAGGAGATGGCTCTCTCCAAGTGCTCCCACAATGATGGAATGGAAGGAGGTGGTAGAAAAGATAAAGATGTTCGAAAGAATTACATACTCTCTAAGACAAAGACTACCGCAATATCAAAATAGATGGACGAGGTGGGAATTGGAGCAGGAATTAATTGGAGAATTGACTCTAAGCTGAGTAGGAGGAATCGGAAGGGAGGTAGAGAGGTTCTTTTCCCTCTAAAATTTAAAATTAAAAATAAAATAAAGCAATTGCCCTCTCAGTTATCCCAGACTTCAGAAGGTATGTAAGTAGACAGAGAGGCGGTATAATGAGGGGGAAAGAGAGGTTTGGTGGCCTAGAGATAACAGAATATAAAGAATATTGATTGAGTATAAATAGAGGGTTAAATGCATTCGACTATTAAAAGCTGAATAAATATGTTGAAAGATAAGAAGGAAAAGTAAGCATACAGAAATTAGGCTAAAGTTTTGTACTATATAAAAAAGATTAAAATGTAAGAGAAATTAAGATATTGTGAATGGGAAATGTGGAAATAAGGATATGATTGTAATGGAATGAGATATAATGTAAGATTTTATCCACATGTGAAGAAAATAAAGATGAAGTATAAAAAAAAAAGGAAGTGCGGTAAAATGGCACTGTTGAAAATCTGGGCCCAGATATTCAAAAGGGTTGCTCCATGCGCAACAGGGTTGCGCATGCGCAAGTCCTACATTGCGCCATTCTGCGATATTCAGCAGGAGGCAGTTGCTCCACTGGCAACAGGTTGCGCAAAAGAGCAATGCAAATGAATGCATGCTCAACAGGAGGGGGAGGAACCATGCATAGCCTCGCAACCTGATATTCAGTAGGGTTGTGCAAAATAGGCTTTTGAGAGCCCACACTGGCAGTGTCGTTTCATTAATCAGTCCCGAAGGTGATTTGCGCAGTGACTGTGAAATCACCCTTTGGGCCGAATAACGCCATGACAGTGACAGCATTCATGAGGAGGGGTCCAAAACCCCATGTTGAAAATTTGGTGCAAAAGTCCAAAAATGCCGAGATATGCAGCAAAGTTGAAAAAACCTATCTATTACATTATACAGCTTACCGGCATTTCCTCAGTTCACGGACTTTGAAGAGTGCAAACATGTTCCTGGTCACGAAGATCATCAGCTGGACTCCAGAGGTAAGTATGGGGCGAGGGGGGTGTGGGAAGCAGGGTGCACAGTGGGTGGGTGCGGGTGAGGACAGGGAGACCGCGAGGGACCATTTTTTAATTTACAGTTTTTTTTTTTAAATTATTAAGACGACGCGGGACGTTTGCCACACTGGGGTGGGCTCCCAGTGTGGTAGCTGGAAAGGAAGTTTGGGGGCTGGAGCCGGCGGGATTGGGCACAATCCGTTGGCCATACGGGCTAGTGCCATGCTGGGTGGGCTCCCAAGCGTAGCAACTGTAAGGCTGTTTGGGGGGCTGGAGCCCGGCGGTTGGGCACCCGTCGGCCACTCGTGATGTGTGTCACGCTGGGGTGGGCTCCCAGCGTGGCAGCTGTAATGCTGTTTTTGGGAGGGGCTGGAGCCGACAGAGGATTAGGGCACCCCGTCGGCCACTCTGGACGTGTGCCACGCTGGGGTGGGCTCCCAGCGTGGCACCAGAAGCTTTTGGGGGCGGTGTGGAGCCCGGCGGGGGCATTGCGCACCCGTCGGCTATACTGTATGTGCGTGGAGGGGGCGTCAGCACCAATATGCGCATGCGAGTTGGGGAGCTCGCTCACTGAAGCGGAGCTCTCCCTTTCAACTGTATTCCACTGCATTTTCAGCTGTCATCGACAGCTGGAGCAGTGATTAGCGCACTGCGACCACGCCTGCAAACACACTGACTGAATTGGAAGAGGCTGACACACCTCTGGAAAAGTCGGATGATGGCACTATGTTTCTTGCACATGCGTGCAAGCAAACATAAAAAGCAGAGATTCTAAACAGTTTCTTCTGCTCCGTCTTCACAAAAGAAGTCGACGGTAGTGGACCCAAAATGCAGAACACAGGTGGACTCACCATAGAAGCAGATGTGGACCATTTACAAGAAACAGTGTCCTAAAAGAGCTTCTCAAATTAAAAAGAAATAAAGCAATGGGCCCAAATGAAATCCACCCTAGAATTCTGAAGGTGCTGGCACAGGAAATTGTGGGCCCACTGGCAGAATTAGTCACACAGTCTCTAGGGAGCAGGGCAATACCTCAGAACTGGAGAAGGGCCACAGTGGTACCCTTGCACAAAAGTGGAAGCAGGGAGGAGGCCGGAAACTACTGGCCAGTGAGCTTGACCTCAGCAGTGGGGAAGCTTATGGAGTCAAGGAAAGAATAGTGAGAATTATGTGGACTCACCGGTAATGTTATCAAGTGGTTTGAGTCCTTTCTCACCAATAGGAGACAGCGGGTTGTGATGGGAAATTTCTCATCTACATCCTGCACCCCTTTTGTGTGGAGTTGCTCAGGGTTCAATACTGGCTCCAATGTTGTTCGCAGTATACATGCTGCCCCTGGGGGGGGGATCATTAGGAAGTATGGTTTGAGTTTTCATTGCTGTGCTGATGATACTCAGCTATACCTGTCCTTTGCCCCAGGAACATCAAACGCAGTGGATGTGTTAAATATCTGTCTGGCTGAGATTAGCGACTGGATGGCCGACAGCTGGCTACGACTGAACCCCGACAAGACTGAGGTACTGGTAGTGGAGTCGAATAGAGTCGTTGATGGGATGGCCTCTGACTCGGCAACTGGACTTGTGCTAGGAGCTGCGTCATTGATGGCCTCCCCTTGGGTACGAAATCTTGGTGTGATTCTTGATAGGAATTTGTCCATGGAGGCTCAAATTTCCTCTGTGGTACGTTCCTGTTTTTTCCATCTTAGAAACATTGCCAGGATTAAACCCCTTGTCCCGTCTCTGGACCTCCCTACCTTGATACATGCCTTGGTCACTTCTAGGCTCGACTACTGTAATGCCCTCTATCTCGGGGTCTCTGGGGGCTCTCTCCACAGACTGCAGCTAGTGCAAAACGCTGCTGCCCGACTTTTGTCTGGGCAAGGGAAATTTTGTCATATTACCCCTGTGTTGCGCGAACTGCACTGGCTGCCTGTCAGGTGGAGAGTGCTCTTCAAGATGAGTTTTCTCACCTATAAGGCCCTACACGGACAGGGCCCTGGCTATCTGTCAGATCTCCTGGTACCTTCTTCCTCTTCCCGAAATCTCCGCTCTTCAAGTGGTGGCCTCCTAAATGTTCCAAGAGCGAGGTTAAAATCTGCCGGCGACCGAGCCTTTAGTGTCGCCGCTCCCGCTTTTTGGAACTCTCTGCCTGCAGTAGTTAGGGAGGCCGCCACTTTAACTGCCTTCAAGGTTCGCCTAAAGACCTTCCTATTTATACAGGCTTTTGGGATGTAATTCTGTTGGTGTATGTTGCTTATTTATATGTTTTTAATCTGTTGTAAATTCTAAGATTATACAGTATGACATGCTGTTAAGTTTTTGTACGGCGCCCAGAGCCTTCGGGATTGGGCGTCCTTTTAAATAAATATGATTATGATTATTATTATAATAGTGAAGTTCCTTATGGAAACAGGGCAGCTAGATACTAAACAGCATGGATTTACAGCAGGATGGTCATGTCAAATGAATATGATTGAATTCTTTGACTGAGTCTCCAAAATAATGGACCAGGGAGGGGCGGCAGACATAGTTTATCTAGATTTTAGCAAGGCTTTTGACTCTGTCCCCCATAGAAGACTGGTTAATAAGCTAGAACACTTGGGGTTATGGCACAAAATAGTCAACTGGGTTCAAAACTGGCTCCACAATAGAACGCAGAGGGCCATAGTCAATGGAACATTGCCTAGCAAGGGAAGGGTGATCAATGGTGTGCCTCAAGGATCTGTCCTTGGCCCAGTCCTCTTCAATATATTCATCAGCAACTTTGCTGATGCCCTACAGGGTACGGTATGCTTGTTCCCAGATGACACAGATGTAACCCCTAGGTGGTGCTATCCCAAGGGCTACTACCCCTGCCTGCTTGGCTAGTAGCCAGTTAAGAGGCCTGGGTAATGAAACGGGTGCCTCCACCCAGAGGTCAGGGTTGTTAGTGGTCAAGCTAACCTGGGCACAGCCCTCCAGGACACTGTAGTCCCCCTCTTTCCCTTCTAGTGGTCTGAACAATATACAATAATTACTTTCACAATGACCCTCATTCACCAGGCAATTACCCACAGTTTGCACTTACCACCAGGGCTGGTTCCTCCAGCTTGACCCTGGGGATCCCCCTGTAAAACAAGGTTAAGCACAGCAAATAGCAACAGTACAATACTTTTGGCACAAACTGGAACCACAGTCAGGTTAAATGCAAACAAAGTTAAATCTGATTTATTCAGGGGACTTGAACAAGGGAGGGACATAATCAGGTTGATTTGCTTAAAATCTATATTAATCAGACAGTTATGCATTCAGTTCAGAGTCCCTACACAGTCAAACACTCTGGGTACCCAGGTAGGAAAATGGTGGGCTAGCCAGGAATGTTGCAGCTGGTTGGGGCCCTGTGACGAAAGAAAGCAACATACACAACACACATTATTTGTAATCCAGAGCCGGAGGGCTCAGTTTGTGAAAGAAAAGGCAACAAGACAATCAGATGACAACACTTTTAGATTTAGCTGTTGTTGCAGGGAGCTACCCTGATGTTTACTCACGATACCCAATACTGGACACAGGCAGGATGAAATTGAGACTGCAGGCTTTTGAGCTTGGAGTGCCCGGAGAAGCAGGGCCCACACGAATCACCGAGGCATCATTTCTGTTCAAGGCATTGAGCAGAGGGCTGATCCCCAGGCCGGTCTCTCGTCGATGACGCAGGTATTCTGGCTGGGCCAGTGTAACAGGGCCCAGGCAAATGGAAATGGATAAAGATTCAGTCCGTGGAGCTGGATACAGCCTCCAGCAAGCAAAACACAGTTCAGACACACAGTGGGGAATGAAATCATGACCCACTATAAGCACACAGCACATTCACATGTAAGGAAATTCCACTGTACCAGGCAAATGGCTCTCCGGTCACAATTACAGAGTCTCTGCATAATCCGAAAGTTCAGAGGTAGCTGGAAGTCCTGACAGGCCAATCGCATTCAGCAAATCTTCAGTCTTCTTCAGCTTAAAGCCTGGTCACAATCCAGTGGCTTAATTCGCTCTCCAAATTTGGATTCAGTCCAAAAAACACAAGTACCCTCTTAGGAACAGCAGGCAGGCATGCAGGCCAAACTCAGACCTTTCCACAGTTCTCCCACAGGAATCCTCCATGGATTACTTCTTGAACTATCTCGAGCTGTTACTTCTTCACTTCCCAACTCAGATCTAACTGAAACTGCAAGCAGTGTGGGACTTTCCCCAAGATCCAAAAGGTTCGGTTGGCTGATCTGTCTGTCAGTCACAACAAGGGCTCCCCCTCCAGGTCATTTTAGGTGCCAAAAGCCCAAAACTACAATTCTTACAAGTTTTGGCCCCACCAAGCCCCTGTAGGCAGGTTCCATTTTAGAGTCCCAAATGTACTGATTGGCCCATTCTGACAGTCCAAGATCAAGATGATGGAAACAAACAGAACTGTCCATGCTGCAAAGAAGGCAGGTTAGAACAAACTGCAATATTATTACTACTCTAACAAATGATAGCAAACAAGTACATCTTCTAACAGAGCTCCCTCTCAGATGAATTATGACTGCAATCCAGGCAGCTCTTAAAGAGACAGTACACAGAGGCTATACAGGCACTCTCTGGCAATACATTTAAATTGCTAAAACGCAGGACACCAGCCTGGCTGTGAGCATTTAAGCAAGCTCAAGGAAGACTTTTTGGGAACCCCCATTTGTAGGGGGGGTTACACAAAACTCTGCAACAGGGTAGATACAGTTGAAGGAATTGCAGCAATGGAAGCAGATCTAAAGAGCCTAGAACCATGGTCTAGGGACTGGCAGTTGAAATTCAATGTCAAAAAGTGCATGGTCATGCACTTAGGTAAAGGAAATCCAAGGAAAACATACATACTCGATGGTGAACAATTAACAGAAACAAAACTCGAGCAGCACCTCGGAGTGCATATTTCCAATGATTTAAAGGTGGATAGACAATGTGAAAAGGCGGCGCAGAAAGCTAGTAGCATCCTTGGATGTATTGGCAGGGGCATTACAAGTAGGAAGAGAGAGGTCATACTCCCTCTGTACAGGTCCTTGGTGAGACCACATCTTGAGTATTACATACAGTTCTGGAGGCCACGCCTAAAAAAGGACATAGACTGCTTGTAGGCTGTACAGAGGAGAGCTACTAAAATGGTACAGGAACTGCACCAGCAGCAATATGAATCTAGACTACAACAATTGCAAATGCACTCCCTCGAGCAAAGGAGAAACAGGGGATATGATAGAAACCTTCAAATACATAAAGGGCATAAATAGGGTACAAGCAGAAAACCTCTTTCACAGAAACGAGACCATGCAAACGAGGGGGCACAGTTTGAGACTAACGGGGTAAGTTTAAAACCAACATTCGTAAGTTCTACTTCACAGAGAGGGTGGTGGACCCTTGGAATAGCTTACCACCAGAGGTTTTTGAGGCCAAAACAGTCATTGCCTTTAAGCTAGCATGGGACAAGTACTGTGGTAATCTTGGAAGAAGAATACAATAGGGTGGTAGGCAATTTGGGCAGACTAGATGGATCATATGGACCCCTTCTGCTGACACGTTCTTATGTTCTTATGTTATCAACAGTTACCTTGGATAGTAGAATGTGTAGGGAACCCCTTTAAATTAGTATATGTTTACACGCATACTTACTCATATGAAGGAGGAGGCAGAGTACAGACATGAGAAACCTAGAAGATCTTCTAATTTTAAATTAACATATTATGTTACTATGCAATATGTTCTTTTTCGTCTCCCAGTTTCTTTAGGAAAAGCTTAATATAGAAGACATCCTCACCTCAAGAATTGCATATGGTTATATTGGAGGTGAAAGCATCAATAATCACAATGACACAGACTCTAATCAATTTAGTTGAAAAGTCGTTTGTTCCAAAGAGGCATATTTTTTTCAGAAACTTAAGTAGCATTATTTAATTTGGTAACTGAGTTAAGCTGTCTGGGCACAAGGGTAGTTTTTAGGGGTAGTTCAAGTTCAAGTTTATTGCAGGAAAACTCCGTTGAGCAAGCTCATTCACAAAGAGGTCCTAGATCATATAAAAAGCAGGAGACTTTGCATAAAAAGACAACATTTAAAAAGCAAGATGAAACAATATACACATAAGATTAATATGCATCAATTAATATAAGTAATCCTAGCAAAATGAGGTACAGTAAGGTTCATGTAATACCTGGTGCAGAATTTCGACAGTGCAAGGTAGGGATTATTAGCATAAGATAGTGGGGAGCTGAAAATGTATGGAGTGTACTGTGACAGGAAAGAGTAGTTAAGTAAGGGGGGCATTAAAAATAACAGGAGAGAGTAGTGGATTAAGAAGGAGGGGTTGAAAATGATAGGTGAGTGGAAGAAAAGGGCTAGGGAGAGTAGGGGGAAGAGGATATAGATAAAGAAGGCAAGGGTAAGAGAAGGTTTAGTGGTTAGCTGATTGGTTTCATATCCTGGCAAGTACAGGTTTCAGGTGAATGGTCTTAAGGATATAAGGGCCGGGAAGAGGCTTAAAAGCAGCTACAGATATCTTTTAATTTGGATGTGGTTAACTCCTTGAAGAAATTAACCGAGACCATACCAGATAGTTTCAGGGTTGTTTGGAGTCAGTTCCAGATTGTTGGAAGAGCATATCAGATAGCACATTTACCAAAGGTGGTGCAAGTCCTAGGCACGTCAAGAAAGATGAAGTCAGATTTCCTGAGAGAATATGCACAATGGGATATACTGATGAGGGAAGTGAGGTAGCTCGGAAGTTTGTTCAGGAGTAACTTGAGGATCCAAATACCAGCATGGAACAGGCGTCTAGTGGTAAGTGACATCCAGCCGATAGCTGCATAAAGGGCACAGTGGTGGGTTCGGTATGGTGATTTGGTGATGAACTGCAGGGCACGGTGGTAAAGTACGGCCAATTTATTTAGGTTTGAGATTGCAGAGGAACTGAATATTAGGTCCCCATAATCAAGAAAGGGAAGGAATGTGGCCTGCACTAGCCTGATTCTAGTTTCATTCGGAAAGAGAGACTTGTTTCTGAAAAAGAAAACTAACCTGGCTTTTAGCCTTCTGGAAAGGTCCTCAGGATGATCAGTGAAAGAAAGTTTGTTGTCTAACCAAATGCCAAGATATTTAAATTTGGGGACAACTTCCAAGGGTTCGTCTAGCGAGATGACAACAAAGTCCTTCGGTGGACCGGGGGGACGGTAGAAGAGTTACTAAGAGTGAAAAACATAGCCTTAGTTTTCTTGGCATTAAGAAGAAGCTTAGCATTAATGAGGTTAGTTTCTAGCTGAGCAAAGTCAGCTTGCAGTACGTCCCTTACTTCAGACAACGTAGAGCCAGAGGTGTACAGTACTGTGGCATCTGCAAAGAAGTGAATGTTGGAATTGGTAATGTGAGAGTCAAGATCATTGATGTACAGGAAAAAAAGGATAGGGCCTAGGATGGAGCCCGACTCCCTGACAGTTGGCAAGGAGCCTGAGAATAGGCCATTGGGTTTCACTTTCTGGGTCCTCCCTGCGAGGTAACTGGTGAACCGCTGAGTGGTGGAGGGAGTGGCACCTAGTTTAGTAAGGCTGGTGATTAGAAAGTTGTGGTCAACGGTATCGAAAGCTTTACTTAGATCTAAGAAGACTGCACCAGTGATCTTTTTGGTATCCATAGCAGAGATCCAGTCATTAGTAACTTTAGCCAGTGCTGTGATAGTGCTGTGCTTAGAACAGAAGCCAGATTGAGCTGGGTTTAAAAGTGAGAAGGTTTCGATATGAAGTTTTAATTTATTGTAAATCAGTTTTTCAAAAACTTTAGAGAGAACAGGCAAAATTGAGATAGGCCTGTAATTATTTAGATCACATGGGTCTCCTGATTTGAATAGGGGAAGGATGTGGGCGGATTTCCAACAAGACGGAACTGTGGTAGTAGAGATGGAGAGACTGAGAATATGAAGAACGGGGGCCATGAGATAGGCATAACCTAGTTTTAGGAAAAAAGGTTCAAGACCATCATCCCCAGCACTTTTCTTAGTATCAAGGTTAAGTAGTGAGTCTTCTACTTCTTTGTAGTTAAGTGAACACAGCTGGAATGGACAAGTCGAGGTATGGGGAGTATGGCTAGCACTGGCTTGGTTAACCCCTCAACCTGATAAGGTGAGAAGTCAAAGGCTAGGCCAGCAGTGACAAAATGGGAGTTGAGTTCTTCCAAGATTTGGGAATTACCTTCAATAGTCCTGCCATTGGTAAGGATCTTGGCTGGAATGGAGGGGGCACTAGGCCGTCCTTCAATGGAATTAAGTGTCCTCCAAATTTTTTGTGAGTTCCCTTTGGCCTGTTCTAGGATGGAAACATAATAGTGTGCTTTGGCAGAGCGAATGCTTTTCACACACACGTTTCTAGCTGCTCTAAATGCCTGCCAATCTGCACGGCTCTTGGTATGCCTGGTCTGAGCCCAGGACTTGTCCCTATTAGTGAGTGCAGCCTTAAGACTTGGAGTAAATCAGGGGTGAGAGGTGTGGCGCACCCTGACCTTAATAAAGGGGGCATGCTTATTTGCCAGTGTAACAAGGTTGTTGTTGAGGACAGAGACAGCCTCATCTGCTGATTTGGCAAGATAAAAATCTTGCCAGCTAACCTTGCCTAGGTCAGACAGGTAATTTCCTGCCTGAAATTTGTGAAAAGACGGCTTAGATATGAACTTAGGCTGATGTCGATTCTTGGCTTGTGATCTTATGCATACAACAGCCCCATGGTCGCTTATATCATTGTGAAACACTACGGAGCATAGAATTTTATGTGGATGAGTGGTTCATATGACATCTAGGAGTGAACTGTTGGCAAGGTTCCATGTGTTATTCCTTGTTGGTTCACTAACAAGCTGTACAAGGGCAAACTCATCACAGAGAGATTTCAGGCTGTGAGATTTCAGGCTGTGTGATTTCGGGGAAACCAGTCCATATTAAAATCCCCAAGGATTATTATCTCAGAATTGGAAGCCGTGATTATAGATTTAAGTACATTGAGAATATCAGTTCCACTAGCCGGGGGCCTGTATCCACCTATAATAGTGATAAATTCTGTGGAGGGAAGGTGAAACTTCAGGGATACAATCTCGTATTCCTTCTGTTTAGATTTACAGGAGATATCACTAACTATAAACTTGGTTTTAGAAAATAGACTCATTATAAAAGAGTATTTTAACAGAGAATGCAGTACCTGACGAGGCTCTGTTTCAATGGTTCTGTACTCAGTAATGGGATAGTGTGGCATGGGCCCTTTAATTTTAAGCAGGGAGCAATGAACACAGTTTATTACTGATAACAAGAAGTTGCTTCCTTGTCTGAGATTTACCAGTGCTATGTGATGAAAGTAAACCTAACTTGTGGTGGGAAAGTCACAATGTGACCTAACTGGAAAACGAACCCAGCTCTCTGAATACGGCAAAGTTTCTGTACTTGCTAAGTTATCAGGCCAGCTGGATAACTCCAGCACCCTGTAGCAATTACTTTCTTTTTTTTAATTTAACTTTTTGGTCCCTGTTGCCTCCTCCCGCCACCTGGCAATGGGGAAACATATGTATTTTAATTGATTTTCTCCCCTGACCCCCCCCCGAGGCCCCTGCATACGACTGTGTGAGCGTGTGGAGACACGCTTCGCACCCTGTGGCACCAGCTCAGCCCCTTCCACCTCCTGATATTTTGCTGCCCCCTCTCTGCCTACGCTACCCATCGGACCTCCACCCAGTGGGAGTGGAACTATGGGTGGGCGCTAACCCATCCTCACCACTCTCAGGAGAGGAGAGCTGCCCTTCGCCATGCTCAATCCTACTCCATCCTTCCTCTTCACACCAGTACCCCGACGACCCGAGGTAATTTCCAAACCCGGGTCGCCATCATAGCGTGAGGTAAGGTGTCTAGTGCCTCAACCCTCTGCACCACCAGGCCGGCTAGCAATTACTTTTTTCAAGATAACTGTCTATCTTTATAGTGCTATAAGTGATGTAAATGTTAAAGAGAATGAGTTCCAATTTTTTAAACACTTGTGATCTACTCTTGTCAGGACAGTTCCACGGGGAACACCTGTTCAATTAGTTGACCTATTTAACACCTACCATGTCCATCTGATTGTGATAACATTTTATTTATTTAATTTATTGAAAACTTTGGAGATTACCTTTGAGCACAAATGCTCATTTACAAAGATTTCACATCAAATACATAGTCTCAAAAATTTTACAATAAGCAGTTCGAGTGAAAATGCAGTTGGGTCAAGCTCCTAGCACTTAAGGCAGAACAGATACACACAGTTTTGATAAAATCGATACAGACAGATGTGTAAAGGGTCATAGGCTATGTACAGTGAGAAACTGAATAAAACTGTTGCAATTGTGTTGGACTGCAAAGAGCTCTTAAACTGATTGAACTTGGAGAGATTCAGCAGCATAACAGGCAAATCATTTAACCAGCTAGCAGCCCTGGCAACAAATGACCACTTTCTCAACTGAGTACGCCGGAAAGGAGGCTTAATGGCATTTCTGGCCATGTTTCTGGTGTTGTATTAGTTGGAGATGGCGCAGAAGAAATTTGATAAAGCAGGGAGTGTTCGGCCCAAGAGAACCTTTTTGGCTAGCAAACAGGTCTGGAGCTTTATTCTGCTGGGCAAAGGTAGCCAGTTAGCGAGTCTGTAAAGGGTACAACTAAGACTGTGGCTATCTGCACCGAGAACAAAGCGGCACGCCTTATTACAGATCAACTTTACGCTGTTTAGCACTGTGCCACAGGCTGAAGTGTAGTCAGGGAACCCATAGTCTATATGTGACCAAATGTTTTTTATTTTTATTTTACTGCCAAAGTACTGTATTGCATAAATCAGAGTGGATGATTATGCAACTTACTGTCTAACTTATTAGGCAACTCATGCAGCTTTAGTTGGTTATCAAATGGACACATCTGAAGAAGACTTGTGTCTTATATTCATAGTCAGTGTGTAGGGCAAGATGTTAGTTGAAGCCCTTAGAATTTTCAGGTTTTAGTTGTGGTTTAAATTTCTGATGTATATTAAGTGAGGCAGATTTTCCTATGAAGCCATTGAGGGCTAACACATAACCTATGACATGAAGTGACCACAGAATTACCTGAGAAACATTGCATGTTGATAAGCATGTGCCTCCCTTTCCTGCGTAGGAGTATATGTTTGTGAGAAAGGAAGTCACATAACACTTTGCACACAAACAAGTGCTGCTCATTTATGTTGTTTTAAGCAATTAAAGAGGCACTGGCAGTGTGTCTTCTGCCTTAGAATTATCTTAGCAGCAGTATGGTAACTTCTATACTAGCAACAAAAATTAACTTTTGCTCTGTCTTGTAACAGGTTGCTGTAACCAGTGGTGGTGACTCAAGATTGAATAATTATATTAGCTATGCTGCTGACTTATTGTTGAAGCTATCAGATGGTAATCACTTTTTAGTAAGTTCATTTGCTTAAAGGTGATCAGTCCAGTTCTCACATACCTTGCCATGCTACTGTGGGAGTCAAGAGCTGCTATAACTAACCTTTCAGACAAATGCTTTCTTTTCTTTTTTTTTTTTTTTCCATATTGTTTTTTTCCTTTCAGGGCTGGCAGGCATGCTACACCCCCTTCCCCCGAGGGTTTGGTTCTCTTCCGTGGCTCTGCTTCTCCAGCTCCAGGCCCCAACTCCAACTCCAGTATTCCCCCATGGATATTCCCTCCGTGGCAAGGCTGGAGGCTGGAAGGGGAGCGCCATCCCCCCCCCCGAAGCACAATCCAGATTTCTGGGGGGAGTCAGAGCCAGGTGTGGTGCTGCAGTGTCATGGAGCCTACCAGCTCCTCTTTCCATTTTTCTCCCTGTACACTCCCTCCCCCTCACGGCATGGACATGTATGTGTGGAGGCACGTGCACGTCCCAACTGCTGGTGCTGCCCTCTGGCCTCCACTGGGGGCAGCCAAGGAGCAGGATGACAACCCTCCCCTCCCAGGGAGAGGAGAACAGTCCATGCTGACCCCCGGCAACCCGAGGTCGCTTCTGACCTCGGGTTGCCAGTGTGGGTTCCAGTGTCTCAACCCTCAGCACCACTGGGCCAGCTCAGATACTTTATTTTCAAGTCATTGCTACATACAGAAACGTAGTTAGGGATGCATGATTCCTGACTAAGTACACACATTGCTTCGTGGTTATTACAACCGATTTTGCGCTGTAGATACCACCACTGGTATGAATGAAACAGCAGAGGCTGGGGATTATTGCACTAATTTTATTGCTTCCATGGGAGTGTTAATGCCTAAAGTAATACAGCAAGAGTTGTCCAGGTGTTGGTGTAAATATTATTTTAACCTCTAACACCCCAGTGGAAGCAATGCACTGCCTTAACTTCACACAGGAAGCTAGGCACCTGGTAGTCTCCAGTACAATCCTACCTCTCTTTGACTACGGGCTCCTAGTATATGGGGCTGCTTGGGAAACTACCCTCTCCAGAGTAAGAAAGGTGCTCAACAAAGCCTGTTGTTTTGCCAGCGGGGCAGACAGACTCACACATAGCTGCACATTGCCTGCTCTCAACAAATGGTTACCATTTCAGGACAGGCTAAAATACCAGACCTGTCTGATGATTAAAAAAGCTTTGTTGGGCCTCACCCCTACTGCGATCTAAGATCTCTTCTGCCTGGTCACAAACCTGTATTCCACCAGAAGTATGTCTAGACAAGCTATTGAAGTCCCCTTCCAAAAAACAAGTCAGGTAGGCATTCTTTTGCAGTCTGTGCTTGCCAATGGCTTAACGAACTCCCTGAATCCCTAGTGAGACTTACCAGAATGGCACAATTTAAAAAATCCCTAAAAGAAGAACTCACTTTGAAATCAGCCTGCTGCTGATTTTAATTGATTCCTGACCAGTATACCATGTTTTATCTTGTGCTTATACATTCCTGGCACTTGTAAAATGTGTCCCCTTGAGATTGCCATGCTAGAGTGTGTATATTTCTCTGACTGACAATTTGCTGTTGCTTGTACCTGACCAGGCTCTTCTTGAGCTGGTGAGTGCATGTTGTATTTTTCATTCATTCTACTTGTCAGATGTGGAACCATTGCAAAAGAGCACTTGTGCTCAAAAGTGTTTTCCGAATAAGAAATAAATAAATACATAAATAAACAAACAAAATAATCTCCATCACTGCTGTTTCATTCACAACTGTGGTGGTACAGTATCTGCCTTACATAATGGGTTGTAATATACATGAAGCCTTGCACATGCTTTATCAGAACCTGTGTGGCACTAACAAGCCTTTTGGGTTCAGCAGCATCATTTGACAGTGAATTAAAAATAAAAGATTTGTCAGAACATTTTAGTTATAGCAGTTTTTGATTCCAGTGGCAACATGACAAGGTAGGTGAGAACTGGAGTGGGCTGCTCATAACCTTTGCTGGTCACCTGTGAAGCAGTGGTGCTTGACAATAAATTGAATAATCTACAGTAGTCTGTAGTAAACAAAAAACAACAAGCATTTGTCAATGCCGAATGTTTGCTTGCTGGCATTGGCAGTAGTAGTGTAGAAGTTACAGAGCTGTGTAATAGGAATGGCAGTGAAGTACTGAACTGAAGCCAACCCCACCACCACCCTGCAGAGAGTGACAGGCATTGGGGTGTGCCTTTGGGTCGTCAGGCATAACGGCCATGCCATTTCACCACACCCCACCCTGCAGACACTGACAAGTGTCACGGTGTTCCTTGGGGTCTTTGGCCCTTATCCGCACCCCATTCCATCAGGAAATACGGTGAGATGGGTGCGATATAGGAGAATGGGGTGAACTTTGGGGCCGAAGAGTCCAAGGCATACCTCGATGCCTCTCACTGGCTGCAGGGTGTGGAATGGTGTGAACATTACAGGCAAGAATCCCAAGTCACACCCTGATGCCTGTCATTCTCTACAGGGTTGGGCGTTATGGTTGGAAACCCTAATACCTCAGGCATTCATTGGTATTTTCACTCCAAATTTTCAACATGTTTTTTGTGACCCCACCTCATGAACTGGGGAATATCAGTTTGTTAGCGACGCTGCTTATGCACAGCGACCACGGCATTTAGCACCACAGGTGCAAAAACATTCGAACAGGATGTAAAAAATGACAGCTGTACTGTTCATGGGGAGGTATAAAAATGGCAATGTTGCAAATCTGCAGTAAAATATTTAAAAAAATATTAAAAAAATGGTGAAGTCATGGCGTACATAGAAACTGTGCAATGCACACCCGTAATATAATTAGGTTGGGGATTTTTACAGCAGATTGTCAACTCAGGCATTTTGGTGCCTCCGATCATGAACAGTGTCACTGTGATTTTCTTTATCTGTCCCGAACAATGATTTCCCACAGCGACCACGCATCTCTGCGCTGAAAGTGTGAAAACACACTTCAGTCATGTTGTGAAAAATGACAGCTGTACTGTTCATAAGGAAGTGGAAAAATGCCACTGGTGAAAATCTGGACTGGAAATATTACAAAGTCATGAACTTACGTGGGTGCGTGGAAACTGCGCAATGCTCACTCGTAACACAGTCATTTTATGGACTTTTGTCACCAAATTTTCAACATAGCCATTTTATGACCTCTGCTCATGAACAGTGTAACTGTGATTTTCTTAATCTGTCCCAAACATTGCTTTCGCACACCAACAGCACCATTGTGCGCTACATGTGCGAAAACACATTTTGGGCGACATATAAAAATGGCAGCTGTACTGTTCATAAGGAAGTGTAAAAATGGCAATGTTGAAAATCTGGAGTGAAAATATTAAATTTGCAAATTTTCGAGCATGCATAGGAACTGCGCAACACATGCTCGTAAAACAGTCATTTTTAGGAATTTTTTCACTAAATTTTCAACACAGCCATTTTAAGACCTCTGCTCATGAACAGTGTCACTGTGATTTTCTTAATGTGTCTAATACATTGATTTCGCACACCGACTGCGCCATTGTGCGCTACATGGACGGAAACACATTTTTGGCAAAATGTGAAAAATGAGAGCTGTACTGCTCATAAGGAGGTGTGGTAAAATGGCAATGTTGAAAATATGGAGTGAAAATATTGAAAATTCATGAACTTACGAGGCCTGCGTAAGATTTTCTTAATTTGTCCTGTACATTGATTTTGCACACAGACTGCATGCATTTATGCTTCATGGCGGAAACATGTTTTGGGTGAGATGTGAAAAATGACAGCTATACTACTCATAAGAAGGTGTGGTAAAATGGCAATGTTGAAAATCTGGAGTGAAATATTGAAAATTCACGAACTTATGAGCGTCGTAGGAACTGTACAACTGCACTCTCGTAAAACAGTCATTTTAGGAATTTTTCACCAAATTTTCAACATAGCCATTTTAAGACCTCTGCTCATGAACAGTGCCACTGTGATTTTCTTAATTTGTCCCATACATTGATTTACGCACACCGACTGCGCCATTGTCGCTACATAGGAAACACGTTTTGGGTGAGATGTGAAAAATGACAGCTATACTACTCATAAGAAGGTGTGGTAAAATGGCAATGTTGAAAATCTGGAGTGAAAATATTGAAATTTGCGAATTTACTGATGCGTAAGAACTGCGCAATGCACGCTCGTAAAACAGTCATTTTTTGAATTTTTCCACCAAATTTCAAAATAGGCTTCTTGAGAGCCCACCTTATGAATGCTGGCAGTGTCGTTTTGTTAATTGGACCCAAAAGGTGATTTTGGGCAATGACTGTGAAATCACCCTTGGGGCCCGAATAATGCCATGACAGTGACATCATTCATGAGAAGGGGTCCCAAAAACCCCATGTTGAAAATTTGGTGCAAAAATTCCAAAAAATGCCTGAGATATGCAGCAAAGTTGAAAAAACCCTATCTATCCCATTATACAGCTTACCGGCATTTCCTCAGTTCGCGGTCGGCTTTGAAGAGTGCAGACGTGTTCCCGGTCTACCGAAGATCGTCGCGCCAGAGTATGGAGGTAAGTATGGGGTGAGGGGGTGTGGGGAGGCAGGGTGCGCAGTGGGTGGAGTGCGGGTTGTAGGGAGGCAGGAGGACTGCGTGGGACCGTTTTTACAGGGTTTTTAACATGATGGCGGGACATTTGCCACGCTGGGGTGGGCTCCCAGTGTGGCACAGGACGAACTGATTGGGCGTGGAGCTGGCGGAGGATTGGGCACCCCCGTCAGCCATAGCATCGGACAGTTGCCACGCTGGGGTGGGCTCAGCGTGGCACCCAGCTCGAGGGGAGGACAGTGGAGCCGACGGGGATTGGGCACCCCGTTGGCTATACCATTGAGTTGCCACGCTGGGGTGGGCACCCAGCATGGCATTTGGAAAGCTTTGGGGGGAGTGCAGCACAGCCGGCGGGGATTGGGACCCGTCGGCTACAGAATGTGTGCGTGAGGGAGCGCGAGCATGCGTGCGTGTGTGTGTGTGTGTGTGTGTGTGTGTGTGTGCGTGTGTGTGTGTAGGGAGCTGTGCATGAGCAGGCGATATCTGATCGCTGCTCACTGAAGTGTACGCTCCCCTTCAACTATGCGCCACTGCATTTTGGAGCTGTCATAGACAGCTCCAGCATGCATTGGCGGACAGGGGCCGCGCCTGCCTACACACTGACTGAATTGGAAGAGGGGGTGACACACCTCCGAAAACTCGGATGATGGCACTATGTTTCTTGCATATGCGTGCAAGCAAACATAAAAATGTAAGGCTATCCAATTTTGTTCTCATTTTACCAAATTCATGAAGCAATATGTATTATATGGTTCTGAAGGATTTTAAAGATCTCCACTCTTGCCTGGCACATGGAGGCAGTATAGCGCAGTGGTTTAAGGCTCTGAGCTGCAAATCTGGAGACCTGGGTTTGAATCCCACAGCCCCCACTTGCATACTGTGTGACCCTGAGCAAGTCACTTAACTTTCCTGTGCTCCCAGGTTGCACCTGTAAACAAGCTTTCAGCTTAGTGTATCTCACCTGGTTAAACAATTGAAAAAAAAAACACTATAAGAGAGTCCTGGGCTGTATTGTATTTCAGTTTTTCATTGCTGACTTAAGCGAAGATGTACAGAATTAAATGATTAAGTAAGTATGCAGATAACACAAAACATGGGGACCCATGTAGTGATCAAGAACAAACCAGAACAATACAGTCAGACCTAGACAAGATAACCAAGTGGGCGTATAACTGGGGTATGTCCTTCAATAAGGATAAAAGTTGTGTCTTGCACATGGGTAAAAATAAGCCCCCGCATAATTATGTGTTAAGTAACACGATTCTAAAATCTGTAAACAAAAAAAGGGATTTTGGTATTATTGTAGATGCTAACTTAACCTTCAGTTAATGATGTACTGCCACAGTTGCAAAGGCTAACAGAGTTATGGGAGCCATTAAGAGGAACATTAAAAGCCATAGCGCCAAAGTGCTGATGCCTCTTTATATTTCCTATGTAAGGTCACAGCTAGACTATGGAGGGCAGATATAGTGTCCTTACAGGAGGGCGGATATTAAAGTTGAAAGGGTTCAGCACAAAATGACCAAAGCAGTCAAAAAACTATAGCGTAATTCTTATGACAGACTAAATATGCTTAAATTGCATTCTTTAGAAGTCAGAAGAAAGAGAGGAGACCTACTGTTGCTTTATGACATAGCACTTGATAACATACTGATACAAATCTTAAATTTAGAGAATTTAAGAATAAAATTCGACAACTAGAGGCCATCCATTACAGATACAGGTCACTAAGCTTAAATCAACAAAAAAAAAGTACTTTTTTACGCAGAGGGTGGTTAACCTCTGGAGTAGACTGCCTGTTAAGACAGTGGTAAGTGAGACTGAGGATACTTTTAAGAAAAGGCTAGATAAGTACATTGAAAATGGTGGCAAAATGAGATATTACACAGAAATTTGAGGAGCTACCTGTGGGCACACAGCCCTTTCTGCCCCTAAAAGCATTAGTGACGTTAGTATTGAGTGGTACTAGTCTTACAGCCTTGGGAAACTTGATGTGGCACCATCCTGACTTTTCTAACTTGTGGAGGTATCAGACTGCGGGAGAGAAGATAGCCAAATCCTGCGGAGAGTTACCATCTTTACCGATGTCATACATTGACTACACAACATATAAACATGGCTTAGAACTGAAAACTGACTGAATAAAATAAAATTGTCATGATGACTATTCTAAGGACATTAACAATTTGGTGGAAGTTTGCTGATATTCCCTCCCCACCACCAAAAAGCATTTTGCTGCTTTAAAACTAGTTTTAGAAAAAAACTAACTGTAGAGAAATATCTAGGGCCCCATAAAGTGTCATAGTGTTGGGTGCTGGTATTTGGGGGTGCATTGGGTCCCCTATACATACACCCATCAAAACTGATATGTAACCCCCCTACAAATGGGGGTTCCCAAAAAGTCTTCCTTGAGCGTGCCTAAATGCTCACTGCAGAGGCTGGTGTCCTGCGTTTTAACAGTTTAAATGTGATTACCAGAGAGTGCCTGTATAGCCTCTCTGCACTGTCTCTTTAAGAGCTGCCTGGATTGCAGTCATAAGTAATCTGAAAGGGAGCTCTGTTGAAAGATGTAACTGTTTGCTGAAAATCATTTAGAGTGATAATGATAATGTAGTTTGTCTAACCTGCCTTCTTCGCAGCAAGGACTGTTTTGTTTATCTACACTATCTTGGTCCTGGACTGCCGAATTGAACCAATCAGTACTGGTGGGACCTAAAATGGAGTGGACTACAGGAGCTGTCTGGAGGCAAAATCTGTAGGATTTGTAGTTTTGGGCTTTTGGTGCCTTTTTACGAACATACGAAATTTGCCAGCAGACAAAGGCCTAGAAGTCTATCAAGTCTGCTCGAATGTGCAGCTAGCACCCTTTATTCTGCAGCTGCCCTTCCCTTCCACCCTTCCCCTTCATTAAGCCTCCCCTTTGTCCTGTCCCATCCCCTTTTGAAACAGTCCACTGTTCTACTGGATACCACTTCTGCAGGTAACTCATTCCACCCAGCCACCACCCTCTCTGTAAAAAAGTGTCTCCTCATCTCCCTCCTGAACCTTCCTCCCTCTAGTCTCATATCATGGCCCCTGGTGTCCCTCCCTTCCCTTACTTTGAACAGCCCCTCTGTACCTGTCTTGTTTATTCCTTTCATGTATTTAAAGGTTTCAATCATGTTCCCCCTGTCCCTCCTGTCCTCCAGTGAGTACATGTTCAACTCCCTCAACCTCCTCTCGTATGATAAGTCCCCCAGCCCCTTGATCATCTTTGTCACCCTGCGCTGCACCCCCTCCAGCAACTTAATGTCCCTCTTCAGATACGGGTGCCAGTACTGCACGCAGTACTCCAGGTGCAGTCTAACTAATGACCTATACAGTGGCAGAATCACCTCCTCCCTCCTCGAGGATATACCCCTTGCAATACAACCCAGCATTTTGTTGGCCTTTGCAGCTGCCTTCCTACATTGTGCCGAGTTGTTCATTGACCCTGTAATGAGCACCCCAGATCCTTCTCCTCCTCTGTCTGGGCTAGCTGCACTCCCCCAGCTGGTAGCTCCTCCTTGGGTTCTTCATCCCAAAATGCAGCACCTTGCACTTTTTGGCACTAAACCCCAGTTGCCAGGTGTCTGACCAGGTTTCAAGCTTTGCCAGATCATCCAGCAACCCCTGCCATCCCCCTAGGTCATCCATCACTGCTCCTACCTTGGTATCATCAGCAAACAGACTGATCTTGCTCTTGATGTCCCATGATATGTCTGCAATGAATATCCCAAACAACACTGGTCCCAACACCGAGCCCTGTGAAACACCGCTCGTCACTACCCATGGGTGTGAGAGCTCCCCACCCACCACCACCCTCTGTTGCCTTCCCTGAAGCCAGTTTCCTACCCATCTCACCAGCTTTGCACCCGCCCCTGTGCCTACTAACTTACTTCCCAGCCTTCCATGCGGCACCGAGTTGAATGCCTTACTGAAGTCCAGATACAGGACATCCACTGCATGGCCCCTGTCCAGTTGCCTAGTTACCCAGTCATAGAACTCCACCAGGTTGGTTTGGCAGGATCTGCCCCATATGAAGCCATGCTGTCTGCTGTCCTGTAGTCCTTTGGCCTCTAGAAGGGCCACCAGCCTCTCCTTTAGGATAGTCTCCATTAGCTTGCCCATGATGGATGTGAGGCTCACTGGTCTGAAGTTCCCGGTCCATCCTTGGGGCCACTCTTGTGGAGGGGCACCACATGAGCCATCCACCAGTCCTGAGGTACACACCACGAATGTAGTGAGGCATTAAATAGGTCTGCCAAAGGTCCTGCAAGGACCTCTGCCAGCTCCTTCAGTACCCTGGGGTGGATGCCATCTGGGCCTGGCGCCTTGTCCACCCTCAGTGCCTTCAAACCCTCTCGAACTCTGCCCTCCATGATTTCCCCATCTGTCACCCCTTCCCCCGTTTCTGCCATTTCTCCCACCTTGGGTGTCACCCCCCTCTTCTCTTTAGTAAATACTGAGCAGAAGTACTCATTTAGTGCTTCTGCCTTATCACACCCTGCTTCCACCCAACCCCCCTCCTTTCTAATCCTTACTATGTCATCCTTACAGCTCCTTTTCTCCCTGATGTACCTAAAGAAGTCCTTCTCCCCCTTCTTAATGCCTTGTGCCAGCCTGAGTCCCGTAGATGCTTTGGCTCCCCTTACTGCCCTTGTTACCTCCTTCAATTCTGTCAAGTACTCCTCCCTGTCCTCCCCCCTCCCTGTTTTCTTGTACTTCCTAAAGGCAGCTCTTTTTCTCCTTACCTTTTCCATGACCTCCTTGCTCAACCAGCTCGGTTTCTTAGCCCTAGCCTTGCTCTGGGCCTTGCAGCAGGTTTTGGTTGCCTCCACTATCCCCAGCTTTATGAGCTCCCACCTCTGGTTAGTGTTCATACTAGATTGAATTCTGTCCAGGTACCCTTTTACCACTTCCCCCATTCTCCCAAAGTTGGCCCTCCTGAAGTCCAGCACTCTTGTGCCCGATTCCACTCCTTCCTTGCCCATATCCAGTGTGAGCCATACTGAGTAGTGGTCACTCCCTGGCAGCGGTTCCTCCACTGTAAGTTCTCTCACAAAGTCCCCATTTGCCAGCACAAGGTCAAGGGTATTTCCTAACCTGTTTGGTTCACTGACCATTTGCAGCAGGAAGCTGTTCTGGAAGGCATCCAGCAGTACCTGCTCCCTTCTGTTCCTGGTTGTTGGGGTACTCCAGTCCACTTCTGGCATGTTGAAGTCCCCCACAATCACCACACTACCCTTCTCGCAGGTCCTCCTGATCTGTTCTGCTAGTTCCCTGTCTAACTCCTCCATCTGAGATGGTGGCCTGTACACCACTCCCATTCTAAGAATCCTATTCTTGGAATCCTGGATTTGCATCCAAAGTGACTCTGTACTACCCTCCTCCCCTTCCTCCCTTACACACTTCAGTCCTTCCTTCACATATAGTGCCACACCCCCTCCTTTCCCAATCACCCTGTCTCTACGAAATAACCTGTACCCTGGTACTGGTACCCTTGAGGTAGTATAGCGCAGTGGTCTAAGGTTCTGAACTGCAAATCTGGTGATATCCAGCAGACCAGACCTGGGTTTGAATCCCACAGCTTCCACTTGCATACTGTGTGATCCTGAGCAAGTCACTTAACCTCCTTGTGCTCCCAGATTGCTCCTGTAAAAAAGCTTCCAGCTTAGTGTGCTGTACCTGGTTAAACAACTAAATTTAATTTAATTTACAGACAGGTCCCAGTCATTGTATTGGGTGGCCCATGTTTCTGTGATGGCTGCAATGTCCACCTCTCCCTCTGCCATGAGCACCTCTAACTCTGCAGTTTTCCTCCCAAGACTCCTAGCATTAAGGGTAACCACCTTCCACCCTCCCCCCATCCTGCCCTCCTTTCCTAGCATCACCAATAGTACTTGCCATTTGTCCTTTGTCACTGTTATGGGGGTAAGCTCATATGGTTTCCCAACCTGTGGTCTCTGCATATCTCTTGCCCAATTGCCACCCCCACTCCTAGTTTAAATTCCCAACTTCCTCTATATACTCCTCCATCCTCTGTTTCAACACTTTCTTTCCTCCTCACTCAAGTGTAGTCTGTCCTTGGCATAAGACTACTGTCCTCCCAGGTCCCTCCCCACCCCCAACAGCCCATACCCTTTAGCACAACACCAGGTTCTTAGCCATCCGTTTTTGCACCTGAAGGGGGAGCCTTTGTTGTGACTGACAGACAGATCAACCAACCAAACCTTTTGGATTCTGGGGAAAGTCCCAGGCTTGCTGATAGTTGAGTCAGATCTAAGTTGGGAGCTGAAGAAGCAACAGCTTGAGACAGTCAAGCAGCCATGCCGTCTGAGTAGTTTCGCATGGGAGAACTGTGGAAAGGCCTGAGTTGTGGCCTGCATGTCTGCCTGCTGCCCCTGAGAGGGAGAGAAGAGAATTATTTCGGACTAAATCCAAGTTTGTGAGAACGAAGTAAGCCACTGATTTTTTACCAGGCTCATACCTGAAGAAGACCATAGATTTTGCTGAATGCGATCAGCCTGTCAGGATTTCCAGCTGCTTTTGAATCCCCGGTTTGTGCCGAGACTTTGCGATCATGACCGGAGAGCAGTCTGCCTGGTACAGTAGAATTTCGTTACATGTAAATGTGCTGTGAGTTGTTAGTGGGTCGTGATTTGGTTCCCCACTGTGTGAACTGTGTTCTGCTTGCTGGAAGCTGTATCCAGCCCAGAACGGACTGTATCTGAATTTGTCTCCATTTGGCCAGGGCCTTGCCACACTGGCCCAGCCAGACTACCCGCTGCACAGAGAAAGCCATCGACGAGAGACCTGCCTGGGGATCAGCCCCCTGCTCCACGCTTGAACAGGAACAATGCCACAGCGATTCGTGTGGGCCCTGCTTCTCCTGGCACTCCAGATTAACCACCTGCTGTTTCGATTTTTGTCCAGCCTGTGTCCAGTCTTGGGTATCGTGAGTAATCATCAGGGTAGCTCCCTAAAACAACAGCCTAATATAAATGTGTATCATCTGATTGTCTTGTTGTTTTCTTTTCACAAACTGAGCCCTCTGGCTTCAGATTACAAATAGTGTGTGTTGTGCATGTTGTTTTCTTCCATCACAGGGCTCCAACCAGCTGCAACATTCCTGGCTAGCCCACTGTTCTCCATCTGGGTACCCAGAGTGTGTGACTGTTTATGGACCCTGAATTGCATGCATAACTGTTTGATTGATACAGCCTTTAAGCAAATTAACCTGATTACGCCCCTCCCTTGTTCAAGTCCCTTAAATAAATCAGATCTAACTCTTTTTTGCATTTACCCTGACTGTGGTTCCAGTCTGTGCAAAAGTACTGTACTGCTGTTATTTGCTGTGTATAACCTTGTTTTGCAGGGGTCCCCAGAGGCTGGGCCAGAGGAAAGCCCTGGTGGTAGTGCAAACAGTGTGGGTACTTGTGTGGTGTATCGGGTATTGTGAAAGTGATTATTGTGTATTGTTCTGGCCACTAGTATGGAAAGAGGGGGGTTACAGTGTTCCGGAGGGCTGTGCCCAGGTTAGCTTGACCACTACCAACCCCGACCTCTGGGTGGAGGCACCCATTTCAGAACTCAGGCCCCTTAACCTGCTACTAGCCAGACAGGCAGGGGTAGTAGCCCTTGGGATAGCGCCACCTAGGGGTTACATTTTGGAGGCTCACTGCTAGGATTGTGTACCTTCTAGTGGCCAAAAATTATGAATTATTGTTAAAGATTAATGGCTACCCCAGTAGAAATGGCTGTACACCAGTTGGTGGGCCGGTGTACTGGGCAGAAGATCGACCCCAAAATGCTCTACTTGTACTGGATATTGTCCTGGGTACCAGTAAAGACACTGTAGAGGGAGCACTTTCCAAAGTTGAATGTTTAAAAAACCCTGTGTTGGTGGGTCGACAAGCTGATTTGATAGCCAAACTTTCATAGCCTTGGTAGAGTGTAGTGACCTCGTGGACAGCTCTAAAGTGCCACAGACTATTGCCCCAGTAGGGGCTCCAGCTGCCTGGAGAGTGATAACAAAAGACAGTAAAGACCCCAGGGAGGATGAGCTCCCACCATTATCTGAGACTTTTGAGGAGAAATTTGCTAAGTTGTTGCTGGAGGAAGGGAAAACCATAGAGGACTTCAAGAAACTATTCCTGCCAATTGGGGGTGTCCCTTCTCCAACACCCCCCCACTCCAGCACCTTTTACTGCCCCACCTTCTGTGCCTGTGCCAATGCTGACCCCCATATCTGTACCTGCCATTAGTCACGACTCCTACAGAAGGCTGATAATCTTCTCGGGCACCCTCCCAACCCCCCAGGGGGAGGATGACTGGGAGACCTGGATAGACTATGTTGCCCCTCTAGTACTTAAATGGCAATGCTCAGAAGCAGAGAAATGAAAGAGGTTGAGTGAGAGCCTCTGAGGTCCTGCCTGGCTACCATCCATGCCATGGGCCAATAACCCCGAGACAACTGCACAAGACTATCTTGATGCATTGGAGAATGTATGGGAGCCAGATTCAGATGAGGCTCTGTGGTGGAGAGTAAGAAACGCTCAGCAGTACCCAGGGGAGCCATTGTCTGTGCATGTGCCTCGGCTTGAAAAGCTGCTACAAGAATGCCTCAGAAAGGGTAGTTTGCCGTCAAATGAATTAGATCGAACTAGGCTGGACCAGATCCTTAAGTCTGCTCCGTTTTCAGAATTGTTACTGCTTCAGTTGCGCCTTGCCACCCGACTGGAATTGTCCCCCCTCTTATGATGAGCTAATGAAAGAAATTCCTGGGGTTGAGCAAAGGCGATCCCATAGGGGAATTGCACCCATATCTGCTGCTGCTGCGCAAGTGACCGAGTGCGATCAGCCAAGTGAGGCTCAGGGGCAAAAGTCGGCACTTAAAGAGCACTCTGAGAATGCAAAGGACTTCCCGCCCTGAGCCCAACATTGGAAAGACGAGCTACTAAAGGAAGCCTGAGAGTTGAAGATGGGTGCCTCTGCAAGGGTTTCCCCCATGGAACAAGATTCTGGTCCCTTTCAGGATGTGACTGCCATGGGGGTGAGGGTGCACCCTTAGGCATCCGCTACCGAGGGTGGCTCCAAGGCTGAGATCACTGGATTGACTGCCACTGCAAAGGAACTGTTAAGACACGTTGCACCACTCTCACCACTGCAAGCAGATACTAGACCCCAATCTCTTACTACTGCTTCAGTTCCTCATACGATGTTCTCTCCCAGGATGACCCAGGAGTCTATCATTTGTCACAACTGTGGAAAGGATCACCATATGAAAAGAGAATGCTGGTCTCAGAAGGACTTAGAAAGAGTAGTAAACAGACTTCAAGGGGAGCTCCGAAAAGCAAATCAATGGCCAGGGTGTACCTGAAATGACCACAGTGAGGGTTCGAGAAACCCTAACTCAAATTTCTTTGTGGCTAAATTGTCTGTGCAGGCCTCTGCTACTGCCTCTCCAGACTGGTCCAAAATAGTGGGCCCTTCAATGGAGACTACAGTGACTGTGAATGGTATTCATACTCGGGCTGTGCTTGACAGTGGGTCACAAGTGACCATTGTATTCCAGGACTGGTATGACAAACACTTACCTGATGTTCCTTTGCAATCCGTGAAAGACCTACATATGTGGGGCCTGAGCGACAAGTCTAACCCCTACCTAGGGTATGTCCGCCTCTGGTTGTCTTTTCCTGCAACTGTAACTGGTGTAGAGGAACGAGTAGAGACAGTGGCCCTAGTGTGTCACCCCATCAGACTGTATGATGGGGTCCCCCTGTTAATTGGGACAAACACCCATATGTTTGGGAGACTAGTGCAACTCTGTCACGAGAAACATGGGAGATGGACTAGGAGGGCCCTGAGAATTCCAGCTCTGATCAAGAGGGCCTATAATTTGAAACAGAAACCCGAGGAAGTAGACCAAGATGAACTGGTGGGGATTGTGTGGAAGAAGGATCCTGAGTCAATGGTACTGGCCCCTAACTCCCAGTGTGCCATTCAAGGGGAAGTCCACCTCTGAAAAGATGTCAAGAACAAAATACTGATGTTGGCTGTGCCAGGCAATGGAAAATTGCCAGAAGGATTACTGGTCAAGCCCAGCATCTTGCCTGCTCGTGCCCATGCCTATGCACGATGAGTGATGGTCCAGATTCACACTGTGTCAGATCGGGAGATCCGGGTGAACAGAGGGTGCACCCTAGCTATAGTACACTGTGCAGACACTGCAGTATTGCCCAACAACAAGCACCCTGGTGAGAAGGAGACAGTGACCCCAGACTTGTTTGACTTTGGTGACTCCCCATTGCCAGTTGAATGGAAGGCTAGAATTAGCAAGAAACTTGCCCAGAGAGACCAAGTGTTTTTGTTGAAGGAATGGGATGTGGGATGTGTCCAGGGTGCAGAGCATCACACATGCCTGCACGATGAACGGCCATTTCAAGAGAGGTCCTGACACCTAGCCCCAGCAGACATAGATGATGTGAGAAGACACCTGCAGGAAATGCTCGCTGCTGACATGATACAAGAATCCAGGAGTCCATACACCTCTCCCATTGTGGTTGTGCATAAGAAGAATGGGTCTGTGAGGATGTGTGTTGATTATCGAACCATGAACCGGCAGACCATCCTAGACCAATACACTATGCCTTGTATACAAGATGCCCTGGACTGCTTAAATGGGAGCAAATGGTTCTCGGTGTTGGATCTTCGCAGTAGATACTACCAGATCCCAATGGCCCCAGAAGACCATGAGAAAACAGCCTTCATCTGTCCATTGAGGTTCTACGAGTTTCTGAGGATGCCACAGGGGATATCGGGTGTCCTGGCCACCTTTCAGCGACTGATGGAACATGTGGTGGGAGATATGAATTTCCTGGAATGCCTAGTGTACTTAGACAATGTCATTGTGTTTGGGAGCACCTTAGAGGAGCATGAAACCAACTGCTTGAAGTCCTAGACCGACAGGAAGACTTTGATCTCAAGCTGTCCATTGACAAGTGCCAGTTTTTCCAAACCTCGGTGAAGTATGTGGGGCACATAGTATCTACAAAAGGGATAGAGGCTGATCCCAGTAAAGTTGAAGCACTGACTACTTGGCCCCAGTCCCATAATCTGAAAGAACTACAATGTTTCCTGGGGTTCTGTGGCTACTACCGCAGGTTCATAAAAGACTGTTCCAAGGTGATTCACCCACTCTTGAACCTTACCCAGGGTTACCCTGCTAACAATTGTAAATACCAAAAAGGGGCCGTTAAAGAACCAGAAAAAGTATACTTCTGCTCAGATGAACTCTTCGGGTCCGGCTGGACGCCCGACTGTGAAGCAGCCTTCCATGAGATCATATACCAGCTCACCCACGCCTCCATCCTCACCTATGCTGATCCCATCAAACCCTATGTGCTGCATACAGATGCTAGTCTGCAGGGTCTAGGAGTGGTGCTGTATCAAGACCATGAGGCTGGCCTGAGACCAGTAGCTTTCGCCAGTAGGAGCTAGACCCCGTCCGAACGAAACTACCCTGTGCATAAGTTGAAGTTCCTTGCGCTAAAATGGGTCATTGTTGACCAGTTTCAATTGTTGACCAGTTTCATGAATACCTCTATGGGGCAAAGATATTGATGAAGACTGACAATAACCCATTGACCTATGTAGACTTCAGCTAAGTTAGACGCCACTGGGCACCGGTGGCTTTCTGCATATCAACCTATGATTATGCTGCTCGAATACAGACCGGGCCTGAATCATACATGCTGACGCCTCTATCACTAAGGCCCACTTCCAAGAGTGATTGGGTCAGGCTGTTCGAAACCTGACATTCGAGGATTGTGCCAAAAGTTTGATAGAGATGAACAGATGTCTGCGGACACAGTGGACTGTTTAGTAGATTGCTTGGGCCCTTCTGACACCTGCATACCAGCTGCTTATTGCCACTTCTCTGCTCTAGATATTAGTGCACTACCTCAATTTGACAATGACAGCATTCAGTGGGCTCAATCCCAAGATCCTATGATTCAGCCAGCACTTGATGCCCTGAACGTGGGGAAAGATGTGTTTAAGTTACGTTCCACTGACTTGCGAACTGCTTTATTGTTTAAAGAAGGCCCCAGATTGAAGTAGCTCAATCAGTTGTTGTATAGAGAGACAGTAGATCGTAGTGGCAAAGTAGACAAGCAACAATTGGTCCTGCCCAAGGCCTTTAAAGATTTGGTACTGAGGTCCCTCCACAATCACATGGGGCACCTCAGTATTGACAGAACCCTTGACTTGGTACGATCTTGCTTCTACTGGCCCAACATGGGGGCCGATGTTGAACACCATGTAAAGACTTGTAGTCGCTGCCTGCAAAGAAAAGCCTTGCCTTAGAGGGCTGCCCCCCTTGTTAATATTACTACCAGCACCCCATGGAACTAGTCTGCAGACTACTTGTGTTTAGAACCTGATCAGCGGAACATTGACAATGTGTTAGTGGTTATGGATCATTTCACACGGTATGCACAAGCTTTTCCCACCAAAGATCAAAAGGCATCTACCGTGGCCAAGGTGCTAGTGGAACATTTCTTCTTCCACTATGGTGCCCCCCAGCGGATCCACTCTGACCAGGGAAGAGACTTTGAGAGTCAACTAATCAAAGAAATGCTCTCTCTATGGGTGTGTGAAAGTCAAGAACCATCCCCTATCACCCGCAGGGAGACCCTCAACCAGAACATTTTAACCACACCCTTCTAGACATGCTGGGCACCCTCCACCAAAAAGACAAGCATAAATGGAGCCAGCAGATTAGCACCTTGGTACACGCATACATTGCATGAAAAATGATGCTACTGGGTTCTCCCCCTACTGCCTCATGTTCGGGAGAGAGGCCCAGCTGCCAGTTGATGTCTATTTTGGGGTCTCTCCAGATGGGGTCTAAGACGAAAGCTACTTGCAATATGTACAAAAACTGAAAGCTCAATTGAACCACGCCTATCAACTGGCCCAGACAATGGCCACCAAGAGAGAAATCTAGCCAACAAAGAGAGGCATGATAAAAAAGTAAAGGCTCAGGAGCTTCGTCCTGGAGACTGTGTGTTGTTATGCAATTTGGGACTGCATGGTAAACACAAAATTGCTGATTAGTGGCACCATCTTCCCCATGTAGTAGTTGGAAAGTTGGATGATTTACCTGTGTACAAAGTGCACCCAGAGAACAACTCCAAAGCTGTGAAGACCATGCACCGTAACCACTTGCTACCTATTGGCCAAGTCATGATTGATGCTGAACCACCAGAAATTGAGCCCCCTGGGCCAGTGACTTGTGCTGCTGCAAGAAAGAGACAGAGTCAACCTACCCCAGTGGTCACAGATTTAATGTTTCCCTCAGCAGCAGGCCCAGAATGATAGTGACTGTCAGTCCACTTCTGACGAAAGTGAGTGCGACTATGCCTATTACTCCTCTTATGAACTGAGTCAGCTGTTTCGAGGTAACCCCATGATTAATTGTGGGGATGAAGCTGGGCCTTCTCGACTGCCTAACCCCCAGCTTTGTCCTTGGAGCCAATGCTCCCTGAAAATGAAGTGCAAAGTATCACGTCTGAAGTTGCCGAGTCTCTGTGTATTGTGGAACTGTATGATTTGCCTGAGGGAGGGGCTGATGGAATGAGTCTTTCTGGTGGCATACCAGAATTTGAAGAACACCATAAGAGTGCTGACAACCCCCCTTCAGTGCCTCAGTGCTTGATTGTGCCTGAGCCTTCGCAAAATGAGTCAAGTGTTGTAGAAACAGAGCCTGCAGAGCAAGGAGCCTACAGTGCCCCAAGTTTGGACGTTCCCATCGAGGCAGAGGCACCCCTCACAAGTGCCGAGAGTCCCCAGACCAGTGCAGAGAGTACAGAGACTGTAGTTGTCCCCCTCAGGAAGACTGGCCGAGCTGTCAAGCCAGTAGTATGCTTCAGTTATGATTCTTCCAGGAAGCCAGTAGATTTGCCTCTCAATGTGGTCAACAAAGGGTTTATATTTCTCAGAGCTCGCTGCCTAAACTGAGCCTAAGTGCTAATTCCAGGTTGATTGTTCTGCCTTCTAGGTATGGTGCCCCTGCCCCATCTAGCCCTAAGTTAGCTGATAGGGAAGGGCCCACTCTTACATTGTTCAATGTACAAGAAGTTATTACATGATTCCGCATAGTAATGTGTAAATTACCTGTGTGAAATATGCATGATGTGTTGTCAGAATGGATATAGTATTGTGAAGTGTAGAGAATATGTATAGTAAAGGTATAATTTTACCTTGACTGATGCATCAGATGTCACTTGCATAACATGCTAATGGTATAAATGCCTCGTATGGTTTGCATTTGCAATATTGTGATGGTACGGACTTGACGCGGATGCCAAGTTTTCTCCAGGTAGGGAAGGGTGTAACCCCCCCTACAAATGGGGGTTCCCGAAAAGTCTTCCTTGAGCTTGCCTAAATGCTCACTGCCAGGCTGGTGTCCTACGTTTTAACAGTTTAAATGTGATTGCCAGAGAGTGCCTGTATAGCATCTGTGCACTGTCTCTTTAAGAGTTGCCTGGATTGCATTCATAAGTAATCTGAGAGGGAGCTCTGTTGAAAGATGTAACTATTTGCTGAAAATCATTTAGAGTGAAAATGATAATGTAGTTTGTCTAACCTGCCTTCTTTGCAGCAAGGACTGTTTTGTTTATCTTCACTATCTTGGTCCTGGACTGCCGAATTGGACCAATCAGTACTGATGGGACCTAAAATGGAGCCGGACTACAGGAGTTGTCTGGAGTCAAAATCTGTAGGAATTGTAGTTTTGGGCTTTTGGAGCCTTTGTGCACCTGAAGGAGGAGTCCTTGTTGTGACTGACAGACAGATCAGCAAACCAAACCTTTTGGATTCTGGGAAAAGTCCCAGGCTTGCTGACAGTTGAGTCAGATCTAAGTTGGGAGCTGAAGAAGCAACAGCTTGAGACAGTCAAGCAGCCGTCTGAGTAGTTTCGCATGGGAGAACTGTGGAAAGGCCTGAGTTGTGGCCTGCATGTCTGCCTGCTGCCCCTGAGAGGGAGAGAAGAGAATTATTTCGGACTAAATCCAAGTTTGTGAGAACTAAGTAAGCCACTGATTTTTGCCAGGCTCATACCTAAAGAAGACCGAAGATTTTGCTGAATGCGATCGGCCTGTCAGGATTTCCAGCTGCTTTTGAATCCCCGGTTTGTGCTGAGACTTTGCGATTGTGACTGGAGAGCAGTTTGCCTGGTACAGTAGAATTTCCTTACATGTAAATGTGCTGTGAGTTGTTAGTGGGTCGTGATTTGGTTCCCCACTGTGTGAACTGTGTTCTGCTTGCTGGAAGCTGTATCCAGCCCAAAACGGACTGTATCTGAATTTGTCTCCATTTGGCCGGGGCCTTGCCACACTGGCCCAGCCAGACTACCCGCTGCACAGAGAAAGCCATCGACGAGAGACCTGCCTGGGGATCAGCCCCCTGCTCCATGCTTGAACAGGAACGATGCCTCTGCCATTCGTGAGGGCCCTGCTTCTTCTGGCACTCCAGATTAACCACCTGCTGTCTCATAGAAACAATCATAGAAACAGAATTTGACGGCAGATAACGACCGCTTGGCTCACCTAGTCTGCCCATTTCCCTACCTAACGGACAAGCTGCAGATCCTAGTTAACCAACAGCCTACTTCCTCCTACCCCCACTAGAATTGCCTTATGTCTGTCCCATGCATTCTTGAATTCCCCCACTGTTTTTGACTCTACAACCTCCTCAGGAAGGCTGCTCTATGTATCCACAACCCTCTCTGTGAAGAAATACTTCCTCACATTACCTCTGAGCTGACCCCGCTCTATCTTCAAATTGTGCCGCCTTGTTTTTGCACATCTTTTTTTCTGAAAGATGCTACCCTCTTGGACTTTGTTGATTACCTTGAGGTATTTGAAAGTTTCTATCATGTCCCCTTCTCCCTCCTTTCCTCGAGGCTATACATCTTTAGTTCCTTTAGTCTTTCTTCATATGTCTTCTGATGCAGACCCTGCATCATTTTGGTTGCCCTCCTCTGGACAGCCTCCACCCTGTCTATGTCTTTGCAGAGATGGGGTCTCCAGAACTGTACACAGTACTCCAGATGTGGTCTTACCAACTGTCTGTACAGAGGGCCAACAACTTCCTGTTTTCTACTGGTGATGCCTTTCCTATGCATCCCAGTATCCCCCAGTCCTCCTTACTGCCTTCTCACATTGCTGGCCCACCTTTAGGTCATCTGATATGACTACCCCAGGTCCCTTTCCATTTTGTTGTTGTCAGTATCTCACCCCCCATTGTGTACTCTTCCCCTGGGTTTTTGTTTCCCAGGTGCATTACTTTGCACTTCTTTGCATTGAATCTGAGCTGCCATTCATTTGACCATTCCTCCAACCTTGCCAAGTCCCTTTTTATCCTTTCCAGCCCACCTTGTGTACCAACCCTGTTGCAGATCTTTGTGTCATCTGCAAAGAGCCATACTTTCCCTTCCAGTCCCTCTGCAATGTCACTGATAAAGACATTAAAAAGGACCGGTCCCAGTACTGAACCCTGCGGTACCCCACTAGTAACCCTCCTTTCTTCACTGTTTATTCCATTTACTATTACCCACTGTGTCCTGTTGTTCAACCAGTGTTTTACCCAGGCTACCACCCTGGGACCCACTCTCAGGCTGGCTAATTTGTTTATTAATCTTTTGTGCCGGACTGTTTCAAATGCCTTGCTAAAGTCTAGGTAGGCCAAGTCTACAGCCCCTCCCTGGTCTACTGCTTTGGTCACCCCGTCAAAGAAATCAATTAGACTTGTCTGACATGACCTTCCTGCTGTGAATCCATGCTGCCTTGGTCCTGTGACCCACTGGCCTCTTGGTACTCAACAATTCTTTCCTTCAGAAGTGATTCCATCATTTTTCCCTACCACTGAGGTCAAACTGACAGGTCTGTAGTTTCCTGCCTCTGTCTTGCTCCCACTTTTGTAGAGGGGAATCACATCTGCCCTCCTCCAGTCTTCAGGTACCACACCATCTTCCCATGACTTATTAAAAAGGGTAGTCAGTGGTGTTACTAGTTCTTCCGTTAGTTCTTTTAGAATTCTGGGGTGAATCCCATCAGGCCCCATTGCTTTATCCACCTTCAGTTTTAAGAGTTCTTTCAGAACCCTTTCTTCTGTGAAAGGACTAATATCAACCCCCCCCTATCCAGAGTGCTTCTATTGACCTGATTAGGTATTTCTCCCTGCTTTTCCATTGTGAATACTGAGCAGAAGTATTCGTTCAGTATCCATGCTTTTTCACTGTCGCTCTCTGCCCAACCACCTTCCTCTTTGTTCAGCCTCAGTATCCCTGCCTTAGTCTTTCTTTGCTCCCTAATGTACCTATAAAAGGTTTTATCCCCCTTCTTAACCGAGTTGGCTATCTTTTCCTTGGTTTGGGCCTTTGCTATTCTGACTGCCTTCTGCTTTGACTGGTACAGTTCTCTGTCCTGCTCCTTCTGCATTTCCTTATACTTCCTAAATGCTATCTTTTTCTCCCTTACCTTCTCCGCCACTTCTTTTGAGAACCATAGTGGTTTTTTCTTACATTTTGATTTGTTTATTTGCTTCACACAAAAGCTTGTTGCCTCTGTGATGGCGGTTTTGATGTTTCCCCATTGTTGCTCCACCCCACCTTCTTGCCTGTTTGCTAGTGCTTTTCTGAGGCACTCTCTCATTTTGACAAAATCAGCCCTCCTGAAGTCCAGTACCTTCCCTTTTGTGTGGCTTGACTCTACAGATAAGTTTATCGTGAATCACACTGTCTGGTGGTCGCTTGTTCTCAGATGGCTACCCACTTCAAGATCAGAGATCCTCTCTCCATCCCCATTTGAGAGTACCAGGTCTAAGATTGTTCTCTCCCAAGTGGGTTCCAAAACTAGCTGTCTGAGGCATGCCGCCTGTAGGGCATTGAGAATGGCCCTGCTTTTGGATGTGGCTGCAGCAAAGGTGTTCCAGTCAACATCTGGCATATTCAGGTCCCCCATAAGCAATATTGCTCCTTTCTCTGCCATCCCAAGGATGCCTTCTATCATTTCCTTGTCCATTTACTCCCCCTGAGCCGGGGGCCTGTATACAACCCCTGTGCGGATTGTGGAGCCATTTCCAGTCTCCAGGGTGACCCACAGTGTCTCCTCTCGATTTTCGTCCAGCCTGTGTCCAGTCTTGGGTATCGTGAGTAATCATCAGGGTAGCTCCCTGCAACAACAATCTAATCTAAAAGTGTGTCATCTGATTGTCTTGTTGTTTTCTTTTCAAGAACTGAGCCCTCTGGCTCTGGATTACAAATAGTGTGAGTTGTGCATGTTGTTTTCTTCCATCACAGGGCTCCAACCAGCTGCAACGTTCCTGGCTAGCCCACTGCTCTCCATCTGGGTACCCAGAGTGTGTGACTGTTTATGGACCCTGAAGTGCATGCATAACTGTTTGATTGATACAGCCTTTAAGCAAATTAACCTGAGTATGCCTCTCCCCTGTTCAAGCCCCTTAAATAAATCAGATCTAACTATTTTTTGCATTTACCCTGACTGTGGCTCCAGTTTGTGCAAGAGTACTGTACTGCTGTTATTTGCTGTGTATAACCTTGTTTTACAGAGGGTCCCCAGGGCTGGGCCAGAGGAAAGCTCTGGTGGTAAGTGAAAACAGTGGGTACTTGTGTGGTGTATCAGGGGTATTGCAAAAGTGATTATTGTGTATTGTTCCGGCCACTAGTAAGGAAAGAGGGGGGCTACCCTGTCCCGGAGGGCTGTGCCCAGGTTAGCTCGGCCACTACCAACCCTGACCTCCAGGTGGAGGCACCCGTTTCAGAACTCAGGTCCCTTAACCTACTACTAGCCAAGCAGGCAGGGGTAGTAGCCCTTGGGACAGTGCCACCTAGGGGTTACAGATATATACACAAAAGTGAGGTTCTACCTGAGTGGGCAGAATCTCTGCTGCCACAGCAGCACTGCATATAATTATGCAACATGCAAACCCAGCTGTTAGTGGTTGCACATAGGCTACGTGACCAATACTAGCATGGAACTATGGCTGCCACAGGGGTAGGCCCATGGCATAGCAGTGAGGCATAGTGCCATGCCCTGACCTGTGTGCTGGGCACTTAAAGCTACTACCAATGTCATCCCTCTAACCACCACCCCATACCTTTATGACCACTTATGGACCAAGCTGATTTTACAATATGTAGCCCCTCGCCAGTCTTCCGTGGTGGTTCAATGACCCCCAACCTCTGCTCTTTGTCTGATTTTACTCCCTGACATCCAGTGGACCCCTCCTCTTTGGCCCCATCCCTTCCCACCTGAGTTTCAGCAGTGCTCTGCACTGCCCAAACCTTCCCCTGCTGGAACAAGCATTCAGACTCACAAGGCAGTGACCCATGGAAGAACTGGTTTCAGCTAAGACACCAGTTTTAGCTGTTTATGAATAAAAACTTATCCTGTTTTAATGTCTGATTACTTTAAGTAAGGACATCCCTTACAAATTTTGTTGTAGAAAAGCTTTAACTCTGTTTCTGCCAGTATTTTTGTTGTTTCACATGCAAAATCTTCATGAAAACTGGAAAGTGTAGGGTTTTTCCATGCACTGAAATAAAAGTTAAAAATGGATAAGCAGCCCTTTCCGTTTGCACTGGCAGAATGCATTGTGCACCATGGATGCAATATTGCATAACAAGAAGGTGGCTGTCATGTGATACACATTCATTCAAGTGTATAATGAGGCCTGATGCACTTGTGCCGAGGGAAATAAGCACCTGTAAGGGTGTTTTTCCATGACTATCACTGTCTCCTAGTGTCTTTTTGTGCTTGTAAAATGGGCTCCACAAACAAAAAATAAATTATTGAAAAATATTAAAACTAGTAAAAAAAACATTTTTTTTTATAGTTACAAAAGTTCCTACTACAGCTCACAGTGTGGTGCTGTTGTTCCAGTGTGCAATTAAGTGGTGCTGTTGTTTGTCATGCTTACCAGATATCTTGAATTATTTTTTTTTTCAGAAGAATAACAATGTTGTGTTCATCAATGTGAGACCATTCTGCACTGCTTGAAGACAAGGGTATAAATGACTGAGAGGTAGAGATACTTGCAGAACTATAAAAAAGAGACATTGTGAGACACCGGGATGCAGAGCCACCCCATGTACAGCTGGTGAGTAAGAGAGCAATTTGCGCTGTGCATACCTTGGTAGAACAAGAGAAGGAGCATGATGTCGTCTTGTTCTACCATGGTTACTGGCAGCCCAATTGAGCAGCGACACTTGGTAGTGGCCAAAATAGTAAAGATGCGTTCATCTTAGTGGGTGGCTGGATGAAAGAGCAGGCAGGTGGGCTGGGTGATGGTGATGAATGAAGAGCAAAATTTATAATGGTAAAAATGAGGGAGTGAAGTACTGGAGTGGAACGTGGGCAGTGGGACAGAAGGAGTATGTCGAGTATGGTGAGTAACCAGTATATGGCTGCAGTGTGAATGAAGTCCAGATCATGTACTGGAGGCCTACAAATTGAAAGCAACATAAATCACCAGGAAAAGGTAAGCAGATGGGTTTATATATTTTATCTTTATTTGTTATGTGTGCAGTAGGTTGTGGGTGGGCAGCTACATGGGAAGTTTTTAAAAAGTAGTTTACTTCAGTTTTGACAGTTATGGTAAGTCTTGAGTATTAAGGTTTTAACCTTACAAACAAAAGTGACACAGATAAATGTTTTTAAAATGTTTCTGTAAAGCAGGGATGTTGAAGTGTGTTACATCCTGGTTGCGGAAAGGGTTCCTGGACAGGTGGTTGCCATTCTATAAACACCTGGGTTCTGAACCCTCTCAGCCAATCAGGACACAGTATTTTCCCTACCAGTTTTATAAAGGAATGTAGCTATTAGCCAGCAAGTTCAGTGTTGTACACACTCACTCCACATGCTGCCCTTCCCCCACCTCTTTGGTAATTTATTGTGTAATTAGTCACACATACTATAAAAAAAACAAGGTCTAGTCATACAACAAATCAGTACAACAGTGCAAAATTATCATGTCAGTATCCTGCACTGACTGTAACACTGAATGTACAATGGCCAATGTAATCCCTTAACAGGTCATATGTGTATAATTGGGTGATAATGCACAATTGCTACTAGTCAGTGATCACTTTCAAATACAGATGAAGCATTCCTCCCTCACAACGCAGTTCACTGATAAGGGTTGGAAAAGGCATGTGAAATAAGACAGGTACAAAACACAAATATACACAGTTATGCACAGGGATTATGCCTGCCTACACTCTAGTGGGAGACCCAGATTCACACCATGACCCTACTCCAATGCCCAGAGCTGCTGATGCCACAAACATGGAAGTGGGGGCAGTGTACTGAGGCTCCATGAGGGAGGGTTGAGTCTGCCTGCACTCCGAGCACTTTAAGTGGATTGAGGGATGCCTTGATGTTGTGGGTGACAATGCAATGTGAGCCCCACTTCTCTCCCCACACACACAGGCTGGTGTAGGCAGGTGGACAAATGGGATTGCATCAGGGGAGGAGGCTAAGGCTTTTCAGGTAAAAAAAAAATCACCCCTGCTGCTGAATGATTGCCAACTCCCACCCACCCACCTCATCACTGATCTCAGTGATACTTCTCATTCCTTGCCTCCATTATGGAACATGTACTGTATCCATTGCAGCCCTGGCCCTGCTGCAGTGTGGGGGTAGGGTGGGGTCATTATGCTAATATTCAGTAGGCATGGTGTAAAGGGGGCTGTACATGTGACCAGCACCCCTCATCAACCAACCCACCTTGGGATCTGCCTGGGTTCTTTCAGGTACAGTACACAGACAGGGTACAAAGAACAGAATTAGGTGCCTCTCCTGGGGCAGGGGCATATAAAGGCTACCCAATGTGGTCCTAACATCCTCCCAGGAACAAGTATTCATTTCCTCCCACATCTTTAACTCCTTCCCACACAATAGAAATGCACACAATGCATAGACCATGAACATGAATTGTAAAATGCACTAATCTCTGATTTATTAGGAGGGAGGGATAAGGAAAAACAAAAGGGCATAGGAAAAATGGGAGACAGTGGGAATTATATTAACAATTTTCACTTCACTTTTTCCACCCTCACAGTCCTCGTCCACCCCCTCGGGTGCACCCCAAATGGCCATGAGAAAGATAGATGTCTGTTGTGGTTGTACCTCACCAGATTGCTGGTAGCTAACCAATTGTTGTTGGGTTGATGCACTTGGAGATACTGTGGAAACAACAATTTGGAACTTGACAAGGAGAACTATTGTAAGGGGCTCCTATTTGTATTCCACAAAGGCTGGGCCAGATGGCCTTTTTAATCTTCTTCCTGGGTTATTCCTGAAGACTACCAAGTCATGCCCAGGACTTCATCCTCTTTATAACTATCTAACTAACTAACTAACTAGCTAACTAACTAATTAACTAACTTTCAAACAATCTCCTTGGGGCCGCAGTCTAGAGGTAATCACAGTTTTGAAGAGTTCACGGGGTGCTCTTGAAGGATATTGCTTGGCTGTGCTGCTATAAATACAAGGGGCAGCCTCTCAGAGAATGGGAGAGACTGGCTGAAAACTTCAAAGCAGGCTTTGTTTCCTTCACCCTTAACGGGCCTTTTGTCGCCTCCGCACCATGGGCCTTTCATTGTCTTTGCCACGCAGACCATTTGTCGTCTTTGCCTCTCAGGCATTTTGCTGGCTTCACCCCCTCAGGCCTTTTGTTGGCTTTGTCCATTGGACCTTTTGTCATCTTCACCCACAGAGATGGTGCTCTTGACCCCTCTGGTGGAGAGATCAGACACCCCCACACAGGCTGCAGGTGAAGGATAGCCACCGCCTCCGGAGCACTCAACCAGACCAGGGTTCCACACAGACTAGTGGTTCCCCTGGATGTTTTACTGGGTCAGCTGGTTAGGCTGGAATTTAAATCGGGGTGTTTTTTTTTCAGGATCACACCAGAACGGAAAGGTTGCTTCCCGGCTGGGAAACAGGAGTGCTAGTTGCCCTGCCTTGGTATTTTGGTCTCTGGAGATGGCTAACCTCTGGCTTGTGCAGCCCTACCAACACAGTCTCCACCTCTACCCCTACTCTAGCTCTGAAGGGACTCCTCCCAGAACCCAGAGCACACCCTTTTTTGAATTAGCCCCCCTCCCTTTCTGATTGGTCAGCCCATTCCTGGGCAAATGGTAGCTAACCTGTTACCCTTCCCAGCAGCCCTGGCAGCAGGGAGATCCCTGGTCGCTGACATATTTGTTTATAGTAGGCTGCCATTCTTTTGCAGTCTCCCACTTATTAATTTAAACCCATTAAGGGCTGTTAATAATCATACCTGGCCCTGCTGCCTGATCTGGGGCCAGGGGAACCCCCCCAATTTGCTTGTAAGGAGCCCTGTTTATCCTTTGGGTCTCCTGACAAAAGAGGCAGCCATTCACGCCATCCTCCATGATGTGGGTGCACATGTGCACCTCCTAACAATGGTTCCTGGTCCCATTGAATGTCTGGAGACTAGGAACACTCCAACAATGCACCTGATGGTGCTTACAGTTTAAATCCTGGCTCCACTGCCTGCCCTGGTGATGGGAATGCCCTTAATTTTATGGTGACTCTGGTCAGACATTTTATGGAGCCATGGATCCTTTAAGCTTGTGGCTGCACATGTGCTGTAGTGCTTCCACATGCATGGCCACCCTGACTACTGGCTGAGCTGGCCCCAGAAAACAAATCCAGTTGCAGAGCCCCAATGGGGCAGAAACATGTCCCATGCTTCCAATGGTGCAGGACACACAGAACCTTGGCCCTGATTCCATCGTGGAGCTGAGGAGCAGGAGGAGCTGGCAGCAGCAGCCACACAGATTCAAGGAGGGAGCCCTGGCCTGGATCCCGCCAGGTCTCCTTGAATGATCTTAGGAACCTTCCGGTCCTGCTCTGCTCAGTCCAAGGGACCAGAGGCTGAAGGCAAACAGCAGTGGGGGAAACAGAGGTCATAGCCCCAGTAGGTAAGCCCCACCATTGGGGGTTTACAATGTTCTAGTTCTCTAATTATCAATGGGGGGGAACTGGCTGGCCCATTGCTGTGGCGGTAGTGCTACCACTTCCGATGCCAGTGACCCAGGTTCAGGAATGAGCCTGTGTTGTTGGAGGCTGGCTGGGGGAAGGCGGTTTGAGCATCCCATTGGACACTTTCCTCATTTGATGGGGGGAGGGCTGTTGCACCAGGATGCTCAGGACTTCTGGTGTGGGGAGGGGAGAATGCCATTAGGCACTTGACTGGGATGTGCTTTTGCATGTCCATGGTCTGGAATTCAGTTCTTGTGCTGGCGTCCTCAAGGGGTGGGGTTTCTAGGGACCAACACACAAGGCTACATAGTCCACACAAAAACCCAGCCCCTTCTGCCACGCACCATGATCTCTGAGAGGGGGGACAGAGCCCTGGATGGTTGGCACAGCTACCACCAAAGCCCCCACTGGCAGTTGGTGAAAAAATGTTAAACTAAAAAAACTGATGGAGGTAGAAGGCGTGACATGGTAATGGCCCCGGGTAGTAGAATTATGATTCGAGAGGCTAGGATTGAGGCTGATAGTATGCAATGCTTGTGCAACATGATTGTAAGTGGGTTACACTCTTTCTGCCCCTGCTAAAGGGCTACCACCATTTCAGGAAGCAGGAACCCTCTTGAGGAGGGTTCCACCCCTAGAGGAGTCACAGGGATGTTACACAAAGTTACCTTCGGGAGGAAGGCCCCAAAAAACCTACAAAGGAACAGACAAGCACATACTTCCTGAGGAAAGAAGAGACCTAGTCAGAAAAGAGACATAGTCTGGAAAGGAACTGCGCTAAAGAACCATCTATGGAGAGGAAGAGGGAAACTGAATAAGGCCATCATCTAGCTCCAACTCTCAGTAGAACTTATACTATAACTTAATTTTTTATATTCTGTGGGGAGGAGAGGTGAATCCCGTCCCCCCCGGATGAAACTTCTGGGGAACCAAGACATAGGTCTTCATCCCTACAGGTTGAGAATTACTTATTATATCCAGGAGAGAACTTCAAACATGCTGCTTCAATTACAGGGGGGAATATCACTCTTTCTGTCAAAGACGCATACCCTTCAAAGGTGTTAGCCATATGACCAAAGGAGCCCTTTGAGGATGGACTTTAGCACTAGGGAGGTGTCATGGGCCAAAGCCGTTGCCTAAGGAATGATGGAATTACTGAATGATCCTTGTGGAGAGGAAGACAAACAGGTGTTTCAGGCTTGAATGCCCACGTACTCTCCTCTGAATAAGGCTCACAAGAAGTTGGAGCCAAATCTTTGAGGGACAAGGCCCAGAAATTAAATTGGAGCTATGCCCTTGAGGGGCGAGGACCTGTGAGATGAGCCTTTGAGGGGAATATGATGTGGCTGAGATGGAAAGCTGAACTGGCAGTGTTCCCGGGAGTTGACGAATGTTGGAGGTATATTCCAGACAGCTAAATGACACAGAGAGCGCGTGCCTGAGCAGGTAGAATGACTAACATGACATGGAAAGTGAAGGCCCAGGTAGACAGAAGGATAAGGAGGGCATAGTTACATATAATTACTGAAAATGTATGTGAGCATTGAGGAGAAGACCTGGACAACCACCTGGGCAAACTGATGGAAAAATAAGAAGGGGCACAGCAGCAGGCTAATCCAGAAGAGAGCGTGAAAAAGTAGAGCATTAGAAAAGGACAGCCTGTTTATTGTAGGGGCATATGCCCGGCTGCAGGTAGTGTCTGAGACCAATTTTGGCAAATAATTGTGGAAGGCAAAAAAACCTATTATCATTGGGGCATGTGCCTGTATAGAGCAGCAGGAATATGTGTAGTAGGAGAGTATGGATGGGTGTAGGAGTATGCCAAGTAGCAATACAGAAGGCGGCAGGAGAAAATGGAGCTTAACAAAGAACAGCAGGAGGACAAATGATAATCAGTGAAGGGTAGGGGTAGCAGAAAAACAGGGAGCAACAGCTGAGACTGAGCTGGGGTTGGGGTGGGGAGATGGGCCAAGCCAACAAGAAAAAGAGGTAGCTGAGAGGAGGGGGTGTAGACAAGGCTCAGTGGCAAAACAGAGCCCAGCAAGAGCACAGCAAAGGGGATCCCTGAGGAAAGTCCAACAGGCAGGGAAAGCTGGGGCAGGAGAGCAGAGAACACAGCGGAAGGGGACAGCAGACAGGCAATGCCACATGGGTAAAAAATGTTCACCACACCACCCCCATAGCAAACAGAAATCAACAAGAGAAGCAGCAAAACTTTCAACCTGCAGGAAAAACAGCAGCAGTAAGGACAGGAGTGGCCAAAACAGGGGAGAGCAACAGTAATGAAGGAGGAAAAGTGACTAGCAGGGACTCCAGAGGCACACGTGGTGAGGAACAGGATGCAGCAGTCCAAATGGAGCACATCAGGAAGCCAGTAGAAAAGATATGGAATAGGCAGGAGCCTGGACCAAGAAGAAGCTGGCAGACAAAACATCAGACAGCCTGGAGCAGAAGCTGTGCAGCAAGCCAGGGAAGCAGGGAAACACAGGGAGGGTAGAAATTTGGAAAGCCAGTAGCTATGTTGCCTCAATCAAGAAATGAGGCTAGGACTGCACAGTTTAAGTACAAGTGGAGGGGGCATGGTGAGTGATACCTGGCACCCTCTGCTTCACTGAACCATGGGCTAAGCCCTTCCATTAGTAGTATACAAGTTTGATTTCCGGTGGCATCACCGATGGCCTAGCAGCAGTGGTACAGAGCTCTGTGTGACTGTCAAGAAGGAAAGTATACAACTGTAGTAACTTCCTGTTAAAAGTATCATTTTGTCATCCCAGAGACTTTCAATCACTGTGGGATGCTTAAGGAAAAAGAATGATCAGTAACAGCTGCAGCAACCTAGCTTGGACAAACAGGGAACTTTGTCGAGTGGACCCTTCGCTCCAAGTAGCAGTGTGATGGCTTCACCCTCCAGCAGCACACACAGCAACCTCCTCCACCTACCTAATGCAAACCTGCTCAACCTGACCAATACAAACATATTATCAGAGCTACAAACATTCAGGGCTGAAATCAAAGAGTTGCACCAAACGTTTAGTTCTACTTTGGCTATAGTTCAGACTGAGCAGAAAGAGATGTAGGGAGCACTCACTGAACTTTATGAGAGCTTCAACCAGTTAACAGAACTCATACTGGCCATCTATCAAAAGCAGCAGTAACTAGAGGAAAAAAATACTTACCCAGAAGGCAGCATGCACTGTAACAAAACGTGCATCTTTTTTTTTTTATCACAACAGTATTTTTGCCATCTCCGCGGACCTGGCAGAGCTACGACCCTCCTCATGAGGTATGTCCTCAGCCCATTAGGGCCACCATGGGTCATGCTGGGTCCCAGTATTTTTCCTCTGGTTTTCTCCCGTACCCACACCTGTGCAATGGGTGCAGCAGCTGTCTCCACCTCTGCAGAGGTAGCCAAGCACCCTTGGCGTGGACCGAACCCCTCTTGTTGTGCTGACGCACCGAGGAAGGAGAGCAGTCCCCCGGACGCTCAGTCCTTACCTCCCCTGGCTGACCCCCAAGTGACCCAAGTCAATTCCTGAACCCGGGTCACTGGCATGGCATGAGGTGTGGCGTCCAGGGTCTCAACCCTCAGCGCCACCAGGCTGGCACAACATGTCCATTGTTGGGATGCCTGAGGATGAGAAGGGGTAGAACATCTCTGAGTACACTGACCGGTTGTTACACCAGGCTCTGGACCTACCCCCTGACCTACAACTTAATATTGAACGTATTCTTTGCATGTTGGGACCCTGGCCAGGTCTGATTCAATGGCCTCACTCTTTTGTGATACAGTTCTTCAGTTACAGGGTAAAAGAGACAGTCCTAGCAGCCACCTGGAAGAAAGGGTCAGTGACATGGTGACTGAACCACCTATTTTTTTTTTATCAAGACTAAGTGCCTTTGATTCAGACAAAGTGTCTAAGCCTACTCCCTGTACTTAAAAACCCTCTGCCAAGCAGGAATAACATTTCAGACCCTCTTCCTGGCTTGGCAAAGAGCTCGTTTTCTGATGAAAATGTGCTTTATCATGCTGCGCAAGAGGCAAAATTGGGCTTTGCACATCGGGGTAGAGCTGTCCCTCGACCACCTCAACCTCAGGGTGATTGGCAGAACCTTCAGTAAGATGCTACCAGTACCCCACTACTGGACTCCAGAACTGTAGTGGCCCACCTAGTGCCAACAGCTAAGGCCACCCGTCAGCGCCAACCACAAGAGCTTCAAGCCATTCAGGACATTCTGGCAGGGTTTTAGCACCAGACATGTTAACCAGCTGCTCTCTGGCACATTGGCACATTAGCCCTTTATGGATTTGACTGATTACTTGGAACATATTTGGGGAAGTCTGAGATGCACTTTTCATAGTGCCACTACACCAGCATTTTTGGCTTTGAGGAAGGGGGTGGTATACTTGGGGATTCTTGCTTGTTATTTAATCAATATTGGATGATTGGCTGGGGCATTGGGGACTTGAGTGGCTTCAGCATACTTTGAATGTTAGTCTGGATCTAGTCTTGTTCCAGCCAGGGCTCAGCTGAAACCCCACACTAGCTCCTTTTCCTTCCAGCCTGGCTACAATCGATTGAACATTAAGACCTGAATATATTAGTCGGAGGCCAGTGGGGCTGGATCCAGGTCCACCGGGTTGAGCCCCCTTGCTACTGTTCCATTTCAACAGGTGTACCAAAGTTCAGGGAGTGAGGGGTGAGCTGGGGTTGAGCTGCTCCACTGGAACCTCTGTTACCGAGTGGCAGCCTAGTGGGATACTGAACCCTGAGCCTCCTCCTGCTAGCAAAGTACCCTAGCAGAGTTTACTTACTTGGAACATGGCTTTTGTTGAGCAAGCCTGAGGGGAACAGTAGGGATCTGCTTGACTCATGGACCTTTGGACAGTTTTCTATAGTAATACTGGTTGCCTTCAGCCCCTGGACCACAAACTTTCCTACAGAGTTCTTTCAGGGCGGGGCCCAGGGGATGCGGCCATACTCTTCTGTTCCCAATCTTAACATCCATATCTGCATCCTAGTCAATGGAGCACAGTTTAACTATGGTTCTTACTCAGACTATGGGGCTTTCTTTTCCTGTAGTCTTGACTATGTAGTGTATAGAAGAGTATTATTCTGTACAAAATTCCATCCCTTTCAAAATATTATTGTACCACAGTTCAAAGGTCATGAAATGTGATTGCACCCTTCTGGGGTACAACAGCATTCTATAACCTCTAGAGACTACACAAGTCAGTTGCATTCTGAAAGTAAAAGAACCACTGTGCACACATTTCACATAATACTAAACACTATAAAAAATACAGAATGAGCAATTTTATGCACAATCATTGTGTTCTGCCTCCTTGGGGTTCTGATTCGCATAGACCTCTCGAGCTTCACTATCGAGATCAGAGAGAATCAGAACCTCCTCTATGGCAGAACACACTTGTTATGCATAGTTGCCCATCCAGTATTCTCTGTTTAGTACTGGGTCCGGTTCTCTTTAACGTCTTTAGTAGTGACATTGCCGATGGGCTAGAAGGGAAGCTACGTCTTTTTGCTGATGACACAAAGATCTGTAATCGGGTAGACATTTCAGGAGGGGTGGAATGAATGATTAGTGATCTAAGAAAGCTGGAAGAGTGGTCAAAAGTGTGGCAGCTGAGATTTAATGTGAAGAAGTGCAAGGTCATGCACTTGGGGCACAAAAACCCAGGGTCAGAGTACATGGTGGGTGGGTGTGGTACTGACAACATCCAAACAAGAAAGGGAGCTGAGAGTAATAATTTCTGATGACCTCAAGGGGTCCAAGCAGTGTGACAGGGCAGTGGGGAGAGCTAGGAGGATGCTGTGTTGCATAGGGAGGGGCATCACCAGCAGGAAGAAGAAAGTACTTCTTCACAGAAAGAGTGGTGGATGCCTGGAATAGACTTCCAGCAGAGGTGGTCGAAGCAAAAACTGTAGTGGGTTTCAAGAATGTATGGGATAAACATACAAAAATCTTATTAGTTTAGAATGGGGGGCAAAACCGGAGACCAAGTAAGGCTGGAGACCAAGTAGGGTCTGCGGTAGTACATTAGGGAGGGAAAATGGGCAGAGTGGGTGGGCCAAGCAGCCCTTATCTGCCAACAATTTCTATGTAATTCTATATCAGAAAAATGTTTGTTGCCATATAGGTCCTTGTGCAACAAGATGCACAAATTAGGAGATTTGATACCTTTTATTGGACCAACAGAGATCACAGAAAAACTTTAAGCTTTTGAACTCAGAGTTCTTCTAAAGAAGAACTCCGAGTTTGATAGCTTAATGTTTTCTGTAGTCTCTGTTGGTCCAATAAAAGGTATCAGATCACTTAATTTGTGCATCCTGTATGTAATTCTATGTAATCCAATCATAGACTGTGGGCAGGTTATGAAACTGTGTTGTTTGACTGGCCCTTTCTGTTGGACTGTACTTGGTCTTTCAGATATCCACCTGGGCTGGACCATTAATCTCCTCTTCACTATAACACACTGTCCTAGGGGCATTGCCTTTGATGTTTCTAGATGTCCCCCTCTATGACATTTTTGACCAACACATCCTCCTCAGTGCTGGGGGCTCAGGATCCTCCTGGCATTCCCCCATGCAACACCTTCCCACCTAACAATGTTGTTCAAGAGCAATTTTGGATATCTCGCTCCCTGCCTTGGATGCTTCATTTCTACTGTCTTTGTTTTATATTGTGGGGCTTGCCAGGTTGGTAGCCCACTGTTGTGTGTGTGTGTGTGTTACTGTGTTCTTATGCTGTTACTGTTGGCAGGCTACTGTTTTTATCCTACGGCATTTTTTGTTTTGTCCATCTTTTTTTCATGTACTGATTTAGTATGGCTCTGCTATGGTCTTGAGAAGGTGGTGGAGGGACAAAACAGTAATGACATATTTTTGTACTATTCACAATGGTGGAAACTACTACGGATTTCTTTGCTAATGTTAACGGCATCCATAACCCTATCAAGAGATACAGTTTCAAACTTCCAACAGCGGGAAAAGCCTGAAATAATATTTTACATAAATGTATCTTTCCCTGGAGGAACATATTAAATATGAAAAACTTTGCTTTGATTTGGTCTATTTTTATCCCATAACACTGGACATTGATTGGGGGGGGTCATGAAGCTCACTGCTCGTGGAACCCCATTTCAACTCGACACACAAATTTTAGACTCAGCAGTGTGTTACATGGCTGTTGTTGGCCAACCCCTCACACTGGCAATACGTGTTTTCTTCTGTGAACAGATCAATCTGTTTTCCAGAAGTTCTTTAACAAGTTGTTATACTGCAAGGTCAGTTAATCCTGGGGTGTATACTGTTGCTACAGTGATGGTAACACAGAAAAGACCAGGACAGCGACAGAATTGGCTGTTCACTGTACTGGTCCACTGTGTTACTGATGCCGCTGTCTCCGGGGTGTTTGCCTCCTCCCCAAAACAACTCTGACTTGGAGTTGTAAATCTATAGTGTGGGGTGCGGGTGGCTAAAAAACACTTGTGTCCCAGACAGCACAATGCTGGCTGTCAGCATTGTGCCATCGCTGTAATGGCTGTCAACAGAATTCCTGTCGCTGCGGCATGGTGGAACCATCATTGGGGGAGAATCTAAACCTCACCTTGCAACTTGATTTAGACACTTCAGTTCTAAAGCAATTCTAACTATCCCATGCTCAGAAATATGCCTGTGCCACCTTACCACATGTTAACCCCCTCAAAACAAGAGTTCTCTCACTATTCCACATGATATCATAGCTATCCCCAGTTGGACTATCACTTCACAACAGCTGAGCACATTGATATGGTGCATGATATCAGACATGGCGTTATCCATCTGTTGGATCATGCCCCATAAGTGGGACTTACCACTTGGGGAACCCTAGAAAAACAACCCAATGGAAATTGCATTTGGACCTCCTTAAAGATGAAACTTTGCTGAAGCATCTAGAAGGCTGTATCCCTCAGATTTTGTGAGAAAACACTACAGAGGGTGTCCTCTCCAGTACTGTGTGGGGCACCCTGAAAGTGGTGAATGGGGAGCAGCTCATTGCCTATGCCTCTTGACAGAAATGGGGGAAGAGAGGCAAAACTTTGTGAACTCCAGGACACTCTTCACATGCTCCAGCTATTTCATGTGCAGGGAGATACCTCCATTTTCCCACAGATACTCCAGGTGAAAGCACATATCCAGGAGATCCTGGACTCCTGTGTTGAACAGGCTTTATTTTACATCAGACACCATTATAATGCAGGCAGAGCACGGGGGGCCTGGAACTTGGTTTGCCACCTCTGGGTCTCCAGATGTCAAGCCTGTATCACCCAGCTGCATAACCCTCAACCAGGACCTCTAACGCATTATGACACCAACATATAGGGAGTACTAATACAATACTACTTTCATTTGTATGACATGGTTTCTAAAGTGACTGGGATCAGATCAAAGAGTATTTAAACTGGCTCCCCCCTCCACATGTCTTCAGAGGAGCAGGCAAAGTTTGGTTCACCCTTTCACAGCTCAGGAGTTCTAGTCACTTGCAACTCTAAAATGGGGAAATGCCCAGGCCCAGATGGGTTTCTGGCAGATTTCTTTAAGAAAGTCAAAGATGATGTTGTTCCTCCAGTGGTACAAGTTTACAGATTTCTTCAGGAAGGGGACGCCCATCCACCCTTGTGGCACTGTGCTACTCTTTTGTGTATTGTGAAGCCTCACAAGGTCCCTATTTATTTATTTAATTATTTATTCTTAGCCCACTGTTATATTGGTCCATATCAATACTGAGTTATCTTTATATGATTCTTATGTTGGTGTAGGCCAATTGAATAGAGAGCCTTCTCCCGTCATTGCTAGACATGGACCAGGAGGGCTTAGTACAGAAGCCCCTGGAACATGATAATGTACATTGAAACTTGCTGTTATTGGACCATATAACTCACCACTTCATTCCCCTGGTCCTGGCCAGCCTTGAGGTAGCAGATATACTGCAGGTGGAGGCTGCTTCTAACTGAAAGGTGAAAGAAGGAATTTACAATTATCAGGAAAAGACAGTCTTGTTACAATTCTTAAGATTTTCAGTGCAGGAAGAGTTCAAAGCACAGCTGACTTATTTTGGGGCTGACTGCTTTTCAGAGCACAAACCACCAGGCTGTTTTGGGGCTGGGGAGGTTTACCTGTGTCTGACTTGGATGTCTGGATTTTTCTCTGTTTGATTAGCAGGGGATTTTCTCTGTCAAATTGTTGTGTATAGTATCTTGCAGACAGGAAGGCACTCATCGCAGCAGTGGGTCAGAGCTCTTAGCTGATTGTTTTGTGAGGGCACAGTTTAGGCCCAACCCCTTCCCACCCTCACCCCACCCTCCCTGGAAATAGTTCCTTTATACCTAGGGTTCTGACATCATTTCCTCAAGAGTGCAAGGTGCATACCAATGTCATATCCTCTCTAGCACACAGCACTGCAAATATACGAATACACATTATATAATATATATATATTTCTATATAACAAACCAATCACACACACAAGCACACACACACACACACACACACAAAAAAAAAAAAAGTACATAGTCATGTGGGGAGTAGTGCAATGTAATGGCTGTGGGGCAGCAGTCTTCGGAGTCTTTCTGGAGGCTGAGATGCTGCCCTATTTGCAGACAACTCTCTGCCCTGAGGAGGAAGTTGCCCATCTTCAGGCCACACTGGACAGCAGTAAGAGAACCTTCCCCAGGCCAGACTTGATGGTAGGAAGGAACCCCCCATCCAGGGAGCACCAGAGCCACCACCACTACCTCAGAGGTTGCAAAGAAAGCACAGCAGTTGGACCACAGTGGGCTCAGGAGGGTGAGGAGGGTGGAACAGAGGCACACCAGTCAGTTGTTCCACTCCACAATCCATACACCATTCTGGGGAGCACAGTTCCCCTATGGATGCACCACGGAGGAGATTAAGGAGGCTGAGGACACCTGTCACAAGGAGGCCCACAGGAGGGAGGCAAGGATGCCACAAGGAAAGGAAGCAGCTCCTGGTGGGGGACTCAATTATTAGGGGATAGAACTGGGGGGAGCAGGGAAAACTGAAGTAAAGTGCCTGCCTGGTGCCATGGCTTGTAGGGACAGGAAGCGCATCCTCAGGATCACAAGAACAGCTGCACGGGAGTCTGAGCTGGATGTCATTGTCCACCCAGGGACAAATGACTTGGCTCAACATGAGATTAGAGCAGTGCAGAAGGACTTTTTAGAACTGGGGAGGGGCCTAAGACAAGTAGCACACACAGTAACCTTCTCAGAGGTGCTGCCTATAAATGGCAAGAGTGAGGCAAGGGTACTTTGCACCATGCAGTTTAATGAGTGGTTGAAAAAATGGTGTGGAGCACAGGGTTTGCTTCATTGGGGACTGGGGTTCCACCTGGAGGGACACCAGCCTATACTGGCAGGATGGTCTGCATCTGTCCAGGAAGGACAAGTCTTTGAGCAATCGGTTTAAATGCTTCATTGGCAAGCTTTAAACTAGTCAAGGGGAGGCACTGAAGAGCAGCAGGAAAATCCAGCCTCTCCCTACAAAACAGGAGTACTAAATGAGAAAAAGACCGAGGTAGAAAGGTCAGTGGGGATGCTGCAACAGAAAGTAAAGCCATCAAAAATGGAGAGCAATGAGTACCAATGCATGTAGTCTGAGTAACAAGCTTCCTGAATTAGTGGCCTTGATGGAGGAGGAACATCTGGATATCGTGGCAGTCACAGAAACATGGTTCGCACAAAACCATGACTGGGACATAAACATACCAGGATACACTATCTACAGGAGGGACAGGGAGGGTAAAGAGGAGGAGGAGTAGCTCTTTACATAAGGGAAGGAATCAAGTAACAGAACAAAGAGAAAACAGGGGAGGAGAAGAAGCACTGTAGGTAAATTTGGGACAGCAATGGCACCACAATCCGCACAGGGGTTGTATACAGACCCCCTTCTCAGGGGGAGGAAATGGACAAGGAAATGATAGAAAGTATACTTAGTATGGCAAAAAAGGGGAGATATTGCTGATGGGTGATCTGAATATGCCAGATGTTAACTGGAGTGCAGTTGCCACAGCCACTTCGAAGAGTGGGGTTATTCTAGATGCCCTACAGGGGGCATGCCTTAGACAACTAGTATTGGAGCCCACTCGAGAGGGAGCAATCTTAGACCTGGTTCTCTCAAATGGAGATGGAGGGATCACAGATGTAGAAGTGGGTAGCCATCTGGGAACTAGCGACCATCGAACAGTATGGTTCACAATAAACACAGCAATAGAGTCAAGCCATACAAAGGCAAAGGTACTGGACTTTAGGAGGGCTGACTTTGCCAAAATGGGTAAGTGCCTAAGGAATGCACTAGCACATGGGCAGGAAGGTGGAAGAACAATGGGAATAATAAAAACTGCCATCACAGAGGCAACAAGCCTTTGTGTGAAGCAAATAAACAAAACTAAACGATGTAAGAAACCACTATGGTTCTCAAAGGAAGTGGCAGTGAAGGTTCAAGAAAAAGCTTTCAGGAAGTACAAGGAATCACAGAAGGACCAGGACAGAGAACTGTATCAGTTAAAGCAAAAGGTAGCTGGGAAGGCAGTCAGAACAGCAAAGGCCCAAACCGAGGAAAAAGATAGCCAACTCAGTTAAGAAGGGGGATAAAACCTTTTATAGGTACATCAGGGAGCGAAGGAAGACCAAGGGAGGGATAGTGAGGCTTAATAAAGGGGGAGGGTGGGCAGAGGGAGACTGTGAAAAGGCAGAGATACTAAACAAATATTTTTGCTCAGTATTTACAAAGGAAGAGGGGTGTACCTAGAACAAACAGTAGAAACACACTGGATACAGAAGTTGATACCAGCCCATTTACAGAAGAAAGGGTTCTGAAAGAACTCTTAAAACTGAAGGTGGACAAAGCAATGGGGCCTGATGGGATTCATCCCAGAATTCTAAAGAACTAAGGTAAAATTAGTGACACCACTGACTACCCTGTTTAACAAATCATGGGAGGATGGGGTGGTATCAAGAGGACTGGAGGAGGCGGATGTGATTCCCCTCACAAAAGTGGGAGCAAGGCAGAAGCAGGAAACTACAGACCTGTTAGTTTAACCTCAGTGGTAGGGAAAATGATGGAATCACTTCTGAAGGAAAGAATTATCAAGTATCTAGAGGCCAGAGGGGCACAGGACCCAAGGCAGCATGGATTCACAGCAGGAAGGTCATGCCAGACAAATCTGATAGATTTCTTTGACTGGGTGACCAAAGTAGTAGATCAGGGAGGGGCTGTGGACATGGCCTACCTAGACTTTACAAGGCATTTGACACAGTCCCACACAAAAGATTAATATACAAGTTAGCTAGCCTGGGAGTGGGTCCCAAGATGACAGCCTGGGTAAAAAATTGGCTGGAAAATAGGACACAGAGGTAATAGTAAATGGAGTCACTCTGATGAAAGGGGTTACTAGTGGGGTACCGCATGAGGTTCAGTATTAGGACCAGTCCTCTTCAATGTCTTTATAGCGACATTGCAGAGGGACTGGAAGAGAAAAGTATGTCTCTTTGCAGATGACACAAAGATCTGCAACAGAGTTGATGCACAAGGTGGGGTGGAAAGGATGAAAAGGGACTTGGCAAGGTTAGAAGAATGGTCAAATGTATGGCAGCTTAGATTCAGTGCTAAGAAGTGCAAGGTAATGCACCTGGGAAACAAAAACCCAGGGGAAGAGTACACAATGGGGGGTGAGATACTAACAACAACAAAAATGGAAAGGGACCTGGGGGTAGTCATATCAGATGACCTAAAGGTGGGCAAGCAATGTGAGAGGGCAGCAATGAGGGCTGGGGGGATATTGGGATGCATAGGGAGAGGCATCACCAGTAGAAAACAGGAAGTTATCCCTCTGTACAGACAGCTGGTCAGACCCCATCTGGAGTACTGTGTGCAGTTCTGGAGACCCAGTCTTCGCAAAGACATAGACAGGATGGAAGCTGTCCAGAGGAGGGCAACTAAAATGGTGCAGGGTCTGCACCAGAAGACATATGAAGAGAGACTAAAGAAGCTAATATGTATAGCCTCGAGGAAAGGAGGAGAGGGGGGACATGATAGAAACTTTCAAGTACCTCAAGGTAATCAACAAAGTCCAAGAGGGTAGCATCTTTCAAAAAGGGTGTGCAAGAACAAGAGGCACAATTTGAAGATAGAGGCGGCTCAGAGGTAATTTAAAGTATTTTTCTCAGAGAGGGTTGTGGATGCATGGAGCGGCCTTCGGAGGAAGGTCGTGGAGTCAAAAACAGTGGTGGAATTCAAGCATGCATGGGACAGTCATAAAGGCAATTCTAGGGGATGGGGGTAGGAAAAGTAGGCTGCTGGTTAACAGGATCTGCAGCTTATCCAGTAAACGGGAAATGGGCAGACTGGGTGGGCCAAGCGGTCCTTATCTGCCGTCAAATTCTATGTTTCTATGTTTCTATGAGGTGCAGAAGACCTTTGATAGGGTCTCTTGGCTCTTTTTTGGCATACCCTCTGTAAATCTGGATTCCTTAAGGCATTTCTGTTGGTGCTTCAGGGTTGGTATAGCTCCCTCAGGCCTGTCTCTGCATTAATAACTCCCTTACCCCTCCTTTCTCTTTGACCAGGGGCACTCGACAGGTTTGCTTTTGTCCCAACTGCTTTTTGCTCTTTACCTCATCCCCTTGGCTGCTAGTATATATTTGGATGGGGATATCCAGGGCATTCCTTTGGTGGTAGGGAATACAAAATATCCCTATTTGCCAGTGATGTTTTGCTTACTGTTTAGAGACCCTGATGTCTCCAGTCTGACGGTGTGGGATTTGCTGGAGCAATATTAGACTCTAGCAGGATTCAAGCTTAATCAGAATAAGATGGAGGTTCTCACATTCCATTATGCTACTTCCACTACTGTTAGAACTGGATTGAAATTTAGATGTAATGGGGAGCTCTTAAATATTTAGGAGTGCAAACTATCAAAAACTTTACCCACAAAAAGCTATTGAATTATAAACCTTTGACTATGGCAGTTGATGCTGACTTGCTTAGATGGTCCCACCTGAGCCTGTTTTTTCTATAACGTTGAAGTGATCTGGCTAAATATTTTGCAGTGGATCCTGTATTTTCTTCAGACTCTCTCGGTGATGCCAGCTCCCTTGTACTTTAAGTTGTGAAATAAGATGTTCTCTAGATTCTTGTGGAATGGAGGGCGACCACAGTTTCAGCTATCTCTATTAAATTTACCGCATGAGCGAGGTGGGGTGAACCTACCCCATTTTAAAACATCTGCTAGGGCAGCTCATTTACATCTTATACGTCTTTGGACCACTGACACTTACCAGGCCCACTGGAAGGCCATTGAATTCACTCTAAATGGCATGTATAAAATCAACAAGATCCTATATACCAATCCCCTGGGGTATCTCCCGTTTTCCAGATTACCTCTTTATACAGCTACCACTCTTAGGGCATGACATGCCATCGGATATCCTCCCTGTCAGAATGACATATGTGAATGAGGACTGTGTTGTAGGGCCTCAGTTACCCTCTGAACAAAATAGATCCATTTCTGGCATAGAAGAGGGTTAATTTATTTCCACCAGTTCCTAGATGCCCAAAACATCCTGCCTTTCCAAAACCTCCAAATTAAATACCATCTAGCACATGCTGACTATTTTCACTACCTTCAGGTTAGATCTTATATTTGGAGTTTGGGACTCAAAGTGAGACAGCTCCCTGAAAACCAGACATTCTCCTCAAGTAATAATGTTATACCAGATGGCGAGAGTGCGAGACCACTTGGTGGAACAGTTGTATATCAGATTAATCACCCTATCCATGGACTCCACACAGGGCCGCATTAACTAGATGGCACCCATAGGCTTGAAACTTCATGCGCCCCCCTCCCCCCAATATGGTTCAATTCAGGGGATGGCAACAATGCATACAGTACTGTAATTTTGTTGTTTGCATAACTCCTGAACAAACCACCTTTTTCACTGCACCACTTTGGCCACAGCTTTTATTGGAGTGCAGACTGCAGCTCTATCTCAGAGGACCAGTACTGCCATTTTCTGTGTTACTGGCTTTCAATATTTGGCATCTTGGCTGCTAAATCAAATGCCATTACCATGGTGTCTGCCTACCTACCTACCTAAGCTGCCTAGCTAGAACCCAACTGGTCTCCTTTGCACAGAACATAGTTTGGTTTTATTACTGTTGGGTTTTGGTGGTTTCTTTACTGATTTGTTAATATTAGGAGTCTCTTTAGTATTTCACTAATCACTATTTCTCCTTTGTGTACAACAGTTGTTTGAAAAGCCATTGGTACAATTTGCATACCGACTGCTTTATTTCTGCCTTTTTTTTTGCCTGTGAAGGCATGAGCACTGACTCCAACTCAAAGCCAGTAACTGTGGATGAAACATATCAAGAACAAACCTGGAGCACAGGCAGGGATTTTGAAAGGATGGTAGCATCTATTAGATGGAGGAGGGTGCAGGATTTTCTCTGAGGATTCCTAACTCAGCCTCAGCAATGAGTTGCATGAATCAGTGAAAGATGAGTTTCTTCAGACTAAAACAGCAGAAAATAAGTTAAACTAACTTATTATAGTTGTGTCTCACTGAAGAAATATATGGAAAAACAATGTGTTCCCAGTCAGGTCTGCATAGTGACAAAGGACCATTGGGTGGCTTTTTTTTCCCCAGTTCCGATTCTTTAACCAGGAGTGGCACACTAAGCTGAAAGCTTGTTTACAGGTGCAACCTGAAAGCACAGGAAAGTTAAGTGACTTGCTTAGGGTCATACGGTATGCAAGTGGGGCTGTGGATTCAAACCCAGGTCTCCAGATTTACAGCTCAGAGCCTTAAACCACTGTGTTATACTGGTTGTCCTCTTCCTCTGACTACAAGGATTCCCAAATGCCTATCCCATGCATTCTTAAATCCCATAATCATTTCAGCCCCATCGCCTCCTCCAGCAGGACATTCCATTTGTCCACCACCCTCTCTGTGAAAAAAATCTTCCTCATGTTCCCTCCGAACCTCCCTTCCTCCGGTTTCATCCCATGTCATCCAGTTCTGGAACATCTTTTTCTATGAAAGATTGTGTTTTCCTGCACTTTGTTCCTCCCTGTAAGGTATTTATATGTCTCAATTGTCTCCCCCTTCTCCCTCCTCTCCTACAGGGAGTACATATTCAAGTTCTTCAGCCTGTCCTCATAGGCTTTGTGATATAATCCTTGCACCATCTTGGTTGCCCTCCTCTGAACTGTCTCCACCCTGTCTATGTCCTTACGTAGGTAAGGCCTTCAGAACTGGATGCTGTACTCGAGGTGTGGCATCACTAATGTCTCCTTTTATAATGGAATTATGACCTCCCTTTTCCTGCTGGTGATACCTCTGCCTGTACAACCAAGCATCCTGTTTGCTTTTCCTGCCACCTTGTCAAATTGACTCCCTACCTTGAGGTCATTAGAGATAACCCCTAGGTCCCTTTCTTGCTTACAGCATTTTATAGTCCCCCCCAGCTGATATGTTGTTCCTGGGTTTTTGTGCCCCATGTGCATTATTTAGTTTGTTAGCTGAGCCTGATCCGGGGCGTTTGCAGAAGGAGTTAATAACTTAGTGGGTCAACTCTTTGAATCCTTCAATATTTTCACTTACCTGAGGAAAACCCAGCAAAAATCAAACCTCTTCATTCTGCTCAGTGCTCCCAAAAAGCAGAAACACTGCAGTTGGTCATTGGTGCCGAGTTATGTTTCTGAGTACCAGTACTGCTGATATGCTGCAGCCCATCGAACTGAATCAACGCGAGTTGCCATCAGAAAAAGAAATGCTGCCTGAAATATAACCTTCTTGTACACCAAGCACACCCAGCCCAGCATTCCCTGGCCACTGTAAGTAATTTGGCACCAGTGGTATTTTGAAATCCAAATCCACCACTGATTGGTGAGGTTCAACACGTTAATTTATGGAGCGCAGTATAACCCAGTGGTTTAAGGCACTGAGCTGCAAATCTGGAGACCTGGGTTGAGATCCAGCCCCCACTTGCATACTATGTGACCTGAGCCAGGTCACTGACTTCCTGCGCTCACCAGGTCACACCTGTAAACAAACTTTCAGCTTATTGTGTCTCTCCTGGTTAAACAATTGGAAAAAAACAAAATGCACCAAGTCAATGAATGATGGAATGGGATCGGAGGCAGGGCATTTGCTGCAAGGGGCGAGACAACTCAGCATAAGCATTTTTCAGTGGAGACATGGAGGAAGGGAGGACGGGAGGCCAAATGATGGCAGAGGTCATAGCGGGAGTCAGGATGGGCTTTGTTGTTTTGCTGGAGCGGACTCCGACTCATCACGCTAGTTAAACCTATGCTTGAGAGTGTGTGTGTGTGTGTGTTCATGTGTGTGTGTGTAGCGTGATGCAAGGCCAGGCTCACAGCACTCAGTGGACTCAGGGAGCACCAGCAGAGACAATGAACAAGCAGTCAAAAACACATGTCTTAGTGCCTTATTCACAGGTGCCCCTAAACAGCCAGCACCCCAGGCTGCAGCCTACTTAGCTTATGCATAAAAACTGCCCTGAATAAATGGAATAATGAGTTGGGGACAACTTATGATATCACCCTTTGGTTAAAATATGTGCTCCCTGCATATAAACTCTCAATGGCACCCTACGTTAGGGAGTTTTTTTTTTTTTAACCCAGAGAGACACACTAAGCTGAAAGCTTGTTTACAGGTGCAACCTGGGAGCACATGGAAGTTAAGTGACTTGCTCAGGGTCACACAGTATGCAAGTGGGGGCTGTGGGATTCAAAACAAGGTCTCCAGGTTTGCAGCTCAGAGCCTTAAACCACTGAGCAATACTGCTTCCTTTTATGAAAATGCAGACCACAATTTTTTATTGCAGCACTTCTAGGGACCTATATGGGTCCTGGGCTGGGGCCTGTTGAAGATGCTGTGGTGAGCAAAACGCTGACCACTCCCACATCTTCTGGAGCCGCCCAGGAGTCACTTCCTATTGACAGGCATTGGAGATTGCTTTTGAGCAAATTTTCAGGGCTCCTGGTCTGTTCTGTCCTGCATGAGTACTGCTGTCTATCTCATCACTTTCTTGTAAGCTTAAAGGGCATCAGTTCAAACTTCTATTAATCTAGCAAGCTGGGGCCACAAAAGTGATTACAAGACGATGGTTGACACCTAAACACCCAACAGAAATACAGTGGATTGTGATCATGGAATCCATATATCATTTAGAAAGACACACCTACAGGTTTCTTAACCACACAACAGTTTTTGATTAAATATGGCACAAGTGGATACTGTATAATTTATAGACGGACTCTGTGTTTGTACCATAAACTCTACATTCCTTGGTATTTTTTCATTATTGAATGGCCAGAAAGGTGGCTGTAGGAAGCTGCGTTGGGGACCTAATGCTCACGCTTTCTTTTTAAGGTATTATTGTCATTTTCTTGGAGTGCAGGCTAAGTTACAAGTCTGCAGTAATACTGAATTTGGTTTTGATTCATGTATACCATGTCACACTCCTAGTAAGGTTTTAACTTCGATATAAGCAGAACATAGGAGTTTATTTTACTCTTGTTTTTTATTTATTAATCTCATCATTTGGACATAAGCTTTGAACAAAATGCTTTTTTTCAAAGGTTACACATCTTGACAGGAGGACAACACAGAAAGGTAGTTACAGAGTATGGGTGCACAAGTACAGGGACAAAAAAATACAAGAAATAACAGCAGTTGGTCTATTTACAATTGTAAGCTATCTCATATAGAGGTACAGCATATTGCAGTTAGTACAGCCCAAGGTACATGGTGAGTGCTTTGGTTTTAAGAAACTAATTTAGTAGGAGGTAAAGCAGCCAGGGGAGGCATTGTCGTTATTTCATATAAAGTCGGGGGGGGGAGGAGACTGAACATAGGCTTTCACACCCTGTATGTTAAGGCAGCTAAGAGGAGGCTTTGTCATTAGTTCTAGTCAAGGGTGGTGGTGGGGGTAATTTTCTGTGCAGGACTGACCTAGTAGGCACATACTAGAGAGCAATGTGAGGGAGGACCATACACAGAATAAGCTGGGGAAGACAGGTGCTTTGAAACAATCACATTTGTGCAGGAGCTAATGGCAGGGAGGGACTTAAAACAGAGTGCTGAGTTAAGGAGAATAGATAGAAAGCCAAATCGACAGGCTGTGGCTATGGAAGGCTCAAGTTCAAGGGCTGGCAAGTAGTAGGAGGAAGTAAGGTTTAAACTCAGGGTTACTGGGCAGCAGGGTAACAAATCGGAGAATGCAGTCCAGGAGCAGGCTGACTCCAAGCTACTGGGTGATAGTGCCACAGGTTATAGTATCTTTCAACTTGTTTTTAGGGTTTTGATTTTTGTGTGGACTAATGGCTACCTGTGTCTTTTCCATCAAGGACTTTCAGGAAAAAGAGTGTGCTTTTTGAGTTCCCTTGTTTCATCAACTCCAAGAAGTCAAAGCTGCCAGTAAAAGGAGAACCGATTGAGAAGATTTAAGAAAGGGATCATTTTAGCCTTTTTTTCTGATACTTGTCTTTTTTGTATAATTGTTTCTAAAGTACACACCAGATAATATGCTTGGATGTTAGAAATGGAGGATAAAAGTATGAAACTAAGAAATGATGAAATTATCTCTAAAAATAAAAAGGGAGATAAAATAATAGCAAAGAATAAAAAATTACAGAATTTTTTAAATAATTCAGATAAAATGTGTATACCTAGAACATCTTCTCCAAGAAAAGAGACACATTCAGAACTTATACAAAGCATGGAGACACAGAAAAATAAAAGTCTCCCTGGGGACTATCTACTAAAATCCATTAAAGCACTTGAGACCTGGAATCAAGAGCTTGGAATTATAATACAAGAAAGCACCAAAGGAGGCATCAAACATGGGCCATTACAGTTTAATAAGAAGGATGAAAAAGCCCAAATCATAAGGGAAGATTATTTAACTGATTTTAACAATTTTATCACACCCTTTATGAACAGAGAGCGACCTGCCCATATGGGTAAATTAGATATTGATCATGACAATATTCAGACACAGGGGTCTAATATTGTTTCAATTGAGAATCTGGGTGATGCCCCTGCAAGTGCCCATGTTCCCTAGCAGGGGATGATAGAAGGTCACCCACATTCACATAGTAAATTAGATTCAGCCCTTATCGGTGATTATAATGCCCAGGCTAATATTCTTATTAGCAAGCAACTCTCTGAGATCAGAACAGTTCTAATGGTTACAAATATGTCAATGGAAGCCATTATGAAAGAACTGGAAGAGCAGAAAAAGCAGTTAGAAGAGTTAAAATGAATGGTTTATGTAGAGAAGGGTATGGAGGAAACAAAGTATAAAAGAAATCACAAAGGAAGTGGCTGATAAAGAATATAAACAGATGATGGATCTTAGAACTCATAACAGAATAGATGTTAAGGTGGAGAAGATAAGTAAAAAAGCTGAGACTAAGAGAAACAAGAAAAGAAAGACGAGAAAGTATAAGGATAAGGGTATTCAAACAATGCCTAGTAATTGGGAACTGCAAAGGGTAGTAGTAGAACAAAATGTGGAAACTGAATGAAATAAGAATATTAAGATGATGAAAACAAGAAAAATAGACAAATCAAATCAAATTTATTTATGAAGCACTTTTCAAAAAATCAAAGCACATATACAATATAAAACATATAAAACAAAAAGGCAGCAGTAATAAAACTAGTCAGTATCTTCAAATGCCAGGCCAAATAAATACATTTCTAATGAGGATTTAAAGGTCTCGGTGGACAGGCACTCTCTAATCTGGAGTGGAGAGTTCCACAGGGTTGGGGCTACAAAAGAAAATGCCCTAGCACCTGATGTCTGAAGATGGACCCTGGGAACCCTAGCAATCCCTCATTGTTGGAGGAGAGTAGGCAGAGGGGGTGGTAAGGCTGAAGGAGGTCTTGCAAATAACCTGGTCCCTGTCTGTGTAGGGTCTTATAGGTCAGCAACGCGACCTTGAAGGTGATCCTCCATCGCACTGCAGCCAGTGCAGTTTGCACAGCACAGGAGTGACATGACTAGTTCTTGACAACCCTGTCAACAACCTGGGCGCAGCATTCTGGACCAGCTGCATGCAATGTAGATCCACCCCTGGTAACCCTAAGTGTAGAGCATTGCAGTAATCAAGACAAGAGGACACAAAGGCATGAACCGATGTAGGAAGGTCCTCGGGTGGAACAAGGTGCTTTATCCAGGTGATGTTCCTCAGATGATAAAATGAGGACTTGACAACTGCTGATACCTGTGATTTTAGCATCAGTTCATTATCAAGCACAACTCCCAGATTCCGCACCCGTTCAGAAGGTCTCAACTGGTTACCCCCTAGCACAAGGCCAGATGGTTGCCCAGGAGTCAACTTCTCTATCCGCTGACCTGGGTCCAACACCTCAGTCTTATCCGGATTCAGTCTCAACCAGTTAGCACTCTGCCAGTCGTGAATCTCAGCGAGGCAGTTGTTAAAGACCCGAGATCGCACTGTTCTATTCAGGTACAAAGATAGGTAGAGCTATGTCATCTGCATAGCAGTGAAATCTCAGTCTATACCACCACCTTATAATGTCTCCCAATGGCAACATGTACACGTGAACAACATGGGACAGCACAGAACCCTCACGGCACCCCTAGAAACAGGGGTAAGGGGGCGAGGAAAAATCGACACCAACCTCTGAGTCCTGCCTGTGAGGAAAGATTGGAACCACCTGAGGACTGTCCCTGTCAAAAGCAAGGAGAGCAGGAAAGTATGCTGCATACAATTTACTTTCATGGTATACTGAAAGCCAAGAGGAGACACCATTTTATTAAGAATTGCTGTATAACATCATTAAAACACAACTTAAGACAAAGTTTATATGGGAAGATATGATTCAAACAACATAAAGTCTTGCTATATTCTGACATATGCAGTGAGTCCCAACCTTGAACTGCTCCGAGGTAGATGAGTTAACTTTCCATGCCAGGCATGGGCAGCTGAGCTTCGAGCTCGGCTGAAACTCTGTCTGTTGTTCTTCAAACTCAAACCGTCAGATTCTTTACTCCGCCTCACTGAACAGTTGCTCTGGAATTTCTCCTTCTGCTTCATTTTGTCGGTTAGAGTACTAGATAGGTTTACGTTAATTCTCTTCTGTGTGGAACTTGTAAACTGTTTATCGGTTCGGTTTGAACCGATCAGGTTGTCTAAAATATCTTAATCTGTGATTTAGTCAAGAGTATGATTTAGAAGAATATTATGAACGGAGGAGGGAAGAGGAGTATGAGGAAGTGAATGTGATTTGAAAGTCTGGATGTGCCCATTGACCGGACATCTCCCCAGACAGACCTTCAGGAGTGTCTCCTCCCTAGGCTTTCTGAGTCCCCTTCTCATTTTATATTTTATAAAAGTGGCTGAAACCCTCCAGCTCCCTATGGAGGAAGCTGTGGATGATCAAGAGGAGCCTGACTATGTGGAAATGATGGATATCCCAGAGTCTAGCAGACTGACTATTCCTTGCATAAATCTTTTGGAAACAGACATTTAAAATTCTAAAACTCCTCACACTATAGCTCCTGTGGATAAGAGAATGGACAAGAGTACACATTGTCAGGCTCTGATCAGACTCCTTTCTAACAATTGCAGCCATGTTGGGGTAGTACAGGCTGCAGCCTGTCAAAAGCAAATATTCCCTTAGCTTCACACCCCTCGGACAAGGACTCAGAAGGATTGATGCCATAGCAAAGAAACAGTACATGGCATCCTTGAGGACTCAGATAGGCAAATTATTATGGCTTATGTTGCTAGATATCAGAAATCCAGATGGGATACTGTTATGGCTCTAGCAAAACAGGTCCCTGGCCAGCTTGCCAAGGAGCTGGAGCAGATGGCTGCTGATGGTATTGAGGCATCCAAGGTGCAATTCCATGCTGCAGTGGACTCAAATGATGTGTCATCAAGAGTCATGGCTACATCTGTGGCACTTAGCAGAATGGCTTGGCTCAGATGTACTAGCCTGTCTAGGATACCCAGACTAAGGTCATGGATTTTCCTGTTGTGGGTAATTCCCTGTTTGGGGAGCAGACAGAGAATTACATGAAGAAAATGGATAAGTATAGGACCACCTATAGGGTGCAGCAGGAAAGGCAGGCCACTCCTCAAAGCCTTCCAGGGGCAGGGGCAGGCCTTTTCATAGGCCTTTTACCAAGCCAGGCCTCCTCTTCTGCTTATGCCCAGAGGGGTTCTTTGGAGGAGAGGCAGGCAGGGGTGCAAGCAGGCCTGCTTCACCCCTCAGCCCAAAGCCTCTGCCAAGCAGGCACCCTGATGGGGTTGCCAGGGCCAATTCTCAACTACCTGATGGGGCAGGCTGGCTTACTTTGTCCAGGACTGGGAGTCTCTGACATCAGACAAGTGGGTCCTGGAAGTAGTAAACCAGGGACTAGTTCTCAGCTTCAAAAGTTTCAAAGATGAGAACCAGATCCTTTCCGCCTGCAAATCCACCAGAGGCATTTGCCCTAGAGGCAGAGGTCTCTTCCCTCCTGGCTCTCAGAGCTGTGGAAAGGGTTCCACCCCTACACCAGGGCAAAGGATTGTACTCCAGGTACTTCCTTACCCCAAAAAAGACAGGAGAATGGCGGCCCATCCTGGATCTCAGATACTTAAACAAGCACCTTTTAAAACCAAAATTCAAAATGGTGACTCTGGGAATTATTCTACCCTCTCTAAGGCCAGGGGACTGGCTAATGTCCCTGGACCTCAAGGATGCCTACTTCCATATTCTCATCAGAAGCTCCCATCGAAAGTACCTCAGGTTCGAGCTGCCCTCAGGCCATTACCAGTTCAGAGCAATGCCCTTTGGCCTCACCTCTGCTCCAAGGGTATTCACAAAATGCCTGGCAGTAGCAGTTGCTTCTCTAAGAAGGCAAAATTGCCATCTTCCCTTACCTGGATGACTGGCTCATAGTAGGCCAGTCCCCAGACCAAGTCAAGTTACACCTACAGATAACTCAGCAACTGCTCACCTCTCTAGGTTTCCTTCTGAATCTTTCAAAGTCAGTTCTAGAGCCTGTCCAGCTCCTCACCTTCATAGGTGCAGAACTGAACACAGAGAAGCCAGAGCCTTCCTTCCTTTGGACAGGGCAAGGACCCTGAGTGCTCTGGCCTCCTCATTCACCCTGCAGGTGTCTCTTCCAGCAAGCCATTTTCTGCAGCTCCTGGGGCACATGGCTGCTTCTACAACAGTAGTGCAGGGAGCAAGATTTCAGATGAGGAAATTCAGTTCCATTTGAGAGCCTTTCGGTCTCAAAGGAAAGACCCTTTAACCAAATTGATCCCAGTGACTTGAACCCTGATCCAGGCCCTACAGTGGTGGCAGGATCAGAGCAATCTCAGACAGGGGTTCCTTTTGTCACTCAGTCTCACTCCTTAATCCTTACTACAGATGCATCCCTCTTGGGGTGGGGAACTCACATGGGCGACCTCACTACCCAGGGTTTGTGGTCCCCTCAGGAATCTCTGCTCCACATCAATCTGTTGGAACTCAGAGCAGTTTTTCTAGCACTTCAAGCTTTTTCCAAATCTGTTCAGAACAAAGTTGTACAGGTCAGAACAGACAACACCACAATGTGGTACATCAACAAGCAAGGGGCACTCGGTCTACAGCCTTGTGCACTGAAGCAATGAAGTTGTGGTCTCTGGCTTATTCCCTGAACATCTCCCTTATGGCAGTTCACCTCCCAGGCAAGGACAATGTCCTGGCAGATGCTGTCAGCAGGATTTCCCAGGGCCATCACGAATGGTCACTGGACCCCCTGGTCTTGGAGGTGGTATTTTCCAGATGGGGCACCTCACAGATAGATCTTTTTGTAGCCCCAGACAATCACCAACTTCCCTTTTTTGCTGTAGGCCCCAGAGTTGGGCTCAGTCACTCTGGATGCCTTAGTTCTCAATTGGGAAGGAAAGTTTCTCTATGCTTTTCCCCCCTTCCCTCTTCTGTTCAAAGTGCTAGTCAAAATCAGATCTCGACCCTGCAAGATGATCCTGATTGCTCCAGATTGGCCCAGACAACCCAGTATCACTCCTACTGTCCTTAGCAGTCCATCTTCCCCTGTGTCTTCCCAGGAATCACAACCTGTTAACCTGTGCTCAGGGGAGGGTTTGGTACCCGAACCCCAAATCTCTCAATCTCAAGGCCTGGCTCTTGAAGAGTTAGAGTTTTCTGATTTACACCTCTCCCAAGGTGTAATGGATATCCTGAAGGCTTCTAGAAAACCTTCCACCAGGGCTACTTATAATTCCAAATGGAAGAGGTTTTCCATATGGTGCTCTGGAAAGCATATTTCCCCAGAATCTGCTGATTTACCCACAGTCCTGGATTATATGGTCCACTTAAATTCCTTGGGGCTGAGACCAGCTACCCTAAAGTGCATCTGGCAGCTGTGTCTGCTTTTATTTCAGCAGGTAAGCCTCTTCTCTTTCAGCTCACCCTGTATTCTCCAAGTTTTTCAAGGGATTGCTTCACACCAACCCTCCATTCAGGGACCCTGCCCCTGCTTGGGACCTTAATGTTTGCATTGCTCAGCTTATGCAACCTCCCTTTGAGCCTTTGTCTTCAGCAGAGCTTAAATACTTGACTTGGAAGACTGTGTTTCTGGTAGCCATCACTTCTGCCAGACGCATAAGTGAATTACAAGCTTTATCAGTGGAGCCTTATTTTATCTCCTTTCATAGAGATAAGGTGGTCCTCAGGACTAACAGGAAGTCCTTGCCTTAGGCGGTTTCAGATTTCCACCTTAATCCAATCTATATCTCTTCCAGTGTAGTTCACTGACCATTCCTCCTCTGGCGAGAGGAGGCTGCACAACAGATGTGAAGAGCCCCTTAGTTACTACATAGAGCATACCAAGGGTCACAGCTTTGACTCCTCCAACTGTTCCTCACTTATGGTGAGGTTGGTAAAGGAAACCTGCCACTAAAAGATCCATTGCCAGGTGGATTGTCTCTTGTATCAATTTTGCTATGAAAAACTGGGTAGGTTCCTCCCTCAGGCCTGAGGGCTCACTCTACCAGAGGTACAGCTGCTTCCCTGGCTGCTGCCAGGGACATCCCTATTCTAGAGATATGTCAAGCAGCTACCTGGAAAACAGTTCACACTTTTACCAAGCATTACTCCCTGGACATCCAGGCTAGGAGTGCTGCTCGGTTTGGCACAGCTGTGCTTCAGAGCCTATTTCCTAAGTAGGTTCTGTCCCTCCTCCACAGAGGTACTGCTTTGTAGTCTGCATATGTCAGAATATAGCAAGACTTCATGTTGTTTGAAGAAAAAATTACTCACCTTAGTAATGTTGTTTCTTCTAATGGAGTCTTGCTATATTCTGACCTCCTGCCTGCCCCTCTCAGAACCTCTGTTTTTGGGATGTGGGTGGGCAGTGCAGTGTAGCATTAGTAGTTGCCCACCTTGTTGTTTTCACCCCTCATTTCTTGGGGTGACTTGGTGTTGTGTTTTCATTTTTGGGTCTCTGACTTGAGTCTTTGTTTTGGGACCAAAATGTGTTCTCATATTTAGTAGCCAGTTGGCTAGTGTAGTTTACAGCTTCACAGGACCTCAATGAGTTTAGCTCATAAAGATCTGATGGTTTGAGTTTTAAGAACAACAGACAGTTTCAACCGAGCTCAAGCTCAGCGTTCCATGCCTGGCATGGAAAGTTAACTCTTTCACCTCGGAGCAGTTCGAAGGTTGGGACTCACACTGCATATGTCAGAATATAGCAAGAGTCCATTAGAAGAAACAACATTACTAAGGTGAGTATTTTTTCTTTCAGTTTATAGATACAAGGCTCCACATAATAAAGGTTATATTTGTCTAGTGGTGAAGAATAAAGTGACAAGACTTGAGATATTAAAATTAAAGGAGGAAACAAGTAAAATGGGTATAGATTTGGACACTACTACCACATTTTTCAGAGAAGAAGTTAGATCTCAACTACAAAAAAATGATTTACAGCAAATTAAGCAGACTTCAAATCAAGGAAAGGAAATCAACAGTCTATTGTTAGATATTTACAGAAACCAATAGTTATGGAATATGAACTGAAGGGAACCCTAGAGTCTGGAAAAAACAATAAGAGGAAGAAAGCAAAGGGGCGAATAAATAAATAATAGTATAGTCCTGGAAGAGTATGTAACTGACAGCATGGATGAGGAAAATTCTGAAAATGGTTGTACACATGTGGTTAGCGTGTCATGTCATAATTGCTATGATCTTGCCTCTGCTAATGAGAGCACTGATTTACAACATTCTGCAACTGAACTTTCAGATTGAATTCTGGAAACCATCTCTCCACCCTTTAAGACTCTGTCTGGCCTATCTATAATGTCATGGAATATACCAGAGGTATATGCAAAAATGAAGATAGTTCTTGGCTTTCCTTAATGAATAAACTACTCACATCAGCTCCCCGCTTCTACTTCAAAGCAGTCAAGGCTCACCAAGTAAGCAAATATGTTACCAAAGCCCTTGGTAAATCAAGATTCAATAATGACTCCCTCGATCTCAAAACCCTGTCTCTCACATTGATGAAGTGCTTAGTCCTCTGACCAGAATTTTCAACCTCTCCCTCAGCCTTAGCCAGTTCCGGACAGATGGAAATCTGCCACTGTCTCCCCAATCCATAAAGTGGTGACAAAACTGCCCGATAACTACAGACCTATCTCCTACTACCCCACTCTCAAGGCACTAGAACACATCATCTTGGACCAACTCACAGAATACCTGGATACTCACAACATCCTGTGCAAGCAACAACATGGGTTCTGCAAAGGTCATAGCACCTCCACAGCCCTACTTGAATTCACCAGCGCAATCCACAACACACTTGACTCTGGTGAACTACTAGGCTCAATCTACATTGACTTAACTAAAGCATTTGACACCGTCAATCACTGCCTCCTGCTTGTCCAGCTTCAGAACACTGGGCTGTCAACTGACTCCATTGGCTGGTTTAAGAGCTACTTTGAAGAATGGTCCCAAACAGTAAGATTCGCTGATACACTCTCGGACCCTAGACTGGTCCCACTCGGGAGTCCCCCAGGGCTCCATTCTGGGACCCCACCTCTTCAGCCTATTCTTAAACTCACTACCGGATAGCTGCCCAGAACAAATAACTCTCTACGCCGACGATGCTGTGATCCTCACCTCTGACCCTGATCCAATCCAATTACAAAATAAACTTCAGCGGGCCTTCTCCTCCATCAAATGCTGGTTCCTAAATCATAAACTGCTTCTCAATCAGAAAAAAAACAAGTCTATGGTCTTCTGCAGCCCCCAAAACAAAAACAAACAACTCCACCTCTCCATTGCAACCGAACAAGGAGCCATCCTAGAGCAAACACAATCGTTCAAGTACCTCGGCATCACCCTTGATCCCCACTTCTCATACACTGTCCATATCAGCAATGTTGCAAAGTCTGCCAATGCGAGGTTAGGCATATTATTCCGGGCACAGGAAACACCTAACCCCAGAAGCACTGTCAGTGGCCATCCAAAGCGCCATCGTCAGCATCATAGACTATGGTCTTATCATATATGGGTCTGCAACTACCACTGCTCTCAAACATATCATGACCTCCCTGAATAAGGCCTGTCTTCTCATCACTGGCTCACATCACCGTACCCACACATGTGACCTTTATTCCCAATCTGGATGGCTTCAACTGGACAAACGCATAAAATACTAAACCTGCATCACAGCCAAGAAAATTATAATGGGGCTTGCCCCACCTGGTGTCTGTGCCCTCATTAAGCCTAGACATAAGAACGTCACTACAAGGAGATCCAATTCCCATCTACAACATATCCCACGATGTCGCATGACCCAAGGACAAAGATCATTCACCTATCAGGCATCCAACTGGCTCAACTCTCTTGGCAGCGACATAGCGACCGCTCCAACACTCAGCCTCTTCAAGTCCAAGCTGCACCTCTCACTGCTTGTATCCTGTGATTGCCCATCTTAACATTTCCACCATTCCAGCTGCACATGCCCCAGCACCCAGCACTAATCAGTCTTTGTACCCCTAGCACCTTACTCTGTCATATTCTATTAAGACCCCTGGCTGCAGTGTCTCCCACCTCACCCACCTCCCTCATATCTCTACTCCTGCCCCACCCCAACCACCTCCCATACTACCCTTATCCCTGCACCTCCTACCCCTCGATCTCTTACCTCACTTCCCCCACCCACCCTCCTTCCTTGTTTTGCTCGTAGCTCAAGTCTTTTGTACTGGTTATTACATGTCTGTAAGTCAATGACTATATGTTTGTAACTAAAAATGATGACTGTTGCACATGCTGATGTGGAACCTTTGTAAAGAGCCTCGCTCAAAGGTATTGTAATCCTAGATTGAAATAAATAAATAAAATAAAAATACATGGCTTGATTCTGGCTCATAAATAGTAATGCAGGTTTATCAATTATTCCTCCTAGGAGAAGGGTGGCTAACTGGGGTTGATGCAGTGGTGGATTGCTGTTTCTATTAGATACCAAAAGGAACTGTACAACCCATAAGATGTATAATTCTCAGTACACTAATTGGCTTGCCATTGAGGTAACTACTGAAATAGACTTGAAACTTCTTCTTGTGAATTCCTACCCCCTGAGTCTGAAAACTGCAGAATTTGAAATCCAACTTAGCTGAATTATCCAGTTTTGGAGGACTTTTCTACATTGCTACCCATAGACATGTTATGCTTTTTGGCAATTGGAATGCATATGTAGGTGATTTAAATGAGATGGATGTAAGCTATAACTCAGATGATAAGAGTTACTATAAGGATATTCCGATTAGAGTATCTAAAGATCACAGTAAAATAAGAAGGGCTTGGTGCTTATGAACTTTATTATAAATTGCAAGATTTGTATCTTAAATGGTAGAAACACTTTCTATTGTTTGGGTGAATATACATTTCCTATTGGGGGCACTTTGCTTGATTTGGCATTAGTGGATGTTGCACTGTATTCTAAGATAGGTAGTTTTAAAATAATCCCATAAAATGTGTCAGATCATTTCTATTGAACTCTGAATGCATGAAGGGTTATATGTACAAATTCAGACCGTCTGATATAGACCTTGGAGGCAGATCAATACTTACAACTGTGGAAGAAAGAGGTTAAATGGGATCCTACAGTAACAGTAAAATGCACAATTTGTTACAAAGTTCTTATATCTTGAAAAGAAAGATTTAATATGTAATGCTCTGGATATTGATATCTTTACTCTTTTGAAAGCCTTTTATGTGAACTGAATAATGGTATAAAGAATAATACATGTGCAAAAACATAGTTTTGAAACCATTAAATAAAGTACCATGGTATGATATAATGTGTTTAAAATACAAAAACTGTTAAATAAACTTACATGCTTAAGTAGGAGGTGCCTTGTTTGTAATTAAAATGGACTGCTAGTACACTTAAAGAAAGAATATAGAGAAGTTATCATTCATAAAAAAAGGATTATAATAATTTATTATGGGGACAGTTTCAGAAAGCTATAAGGGAAAAAAATTCACAGGAGTTTTGGAAACGTATTTTATTAGCAGAAAATAGATATAATTTGAATATAGAGGCAAATGTACCCGCTGTTCTATGGGCTAATTACTTTAAATGCCTATATGAATCTAGCAAGATCTTGGCTACACCTTTTGAAATTATTACCAGCACATGTGGAAGTAGCATTTCTCAACCCAAGCTCAAAATAACTAAAAGTAGGATTGACTTAGCTATAAAAGTCCGAAAAAAGAACAAATCTCCAGGTACTGATGGGATACCTGTGGAGTTCTTTCAATTCAAAATGCCTTGGTGGTTGGATGTTTTTAAGAATTTGTTTGAGACAATAATTAAATCAGAAAATGTTCCAAATTCATGGCTTGAAGCTGAGATTGTGCCTATTCACTAAAAAGGAGACAAATATGACCCACCAATTATACACCAATAGCTCTACAAAATATATCTGCCAAAATATTTGCACGTATCCTTTTACAAGAGCTTAATTGTTGGGTAAATGAAAATATAATTTTGACTGATAAACAGTTTGGTTTTAGAGAAAAACATTCTACACTTGATTGTATACACATATTAGATTGTTTAATTAGGAAGGCAAAATGAGTAAAACTCCTTTGTATTTGGCATTCATAGATATGACCTCAGCGTTTGATAGTATAAACAAACAAATTCTGTGGAGAATTTTGGAGGCGTGGAAAATTGATATGAAAATGCCTAAACCTTTTTTCAAGCTGAAAGCTTATTTACAGGTGTGACCAGTGAGCACAGGGAAGTTAAGTGACCTGCTCAAGGTCACACATGTCTGCAAGTGGGGGCTGTGAGATATAAACCCAGGTCTCCAGATTTGCAGCTCAGAGCTTTAAACCACTAAGCTATACTGCCCATATAACTTTTACAAAGATTATACTCAAATACAACTATTAGAGTACGCTATTTGGTAGATGGAGATTGACTGAACCCGCTAATACAGTTAGAGGTGTTAGCAAGGTTGTCTTCTTGCACTGCTGTTGTTTAACATTTATATTGACCAACTAGTATGAAGATTGGACTTAATAGAGACTGAAGCCCCAAAAATAAATACAATTAAAATTGATGCACTTTTATATGCAGATGATGTTGTATTAATTTCAAGGACAGTGAGTGGTCTCCAAACAGTATTATCAGATGTTGCATCTACTTTAGAAAATTTACAATTATCTGTTAATATTAAGAAAACAAAAATTTTAATCATAAATAAAACAAAAAAAAAAGAGTTTTCAGTCGAAGATTGGGAAAATATAGTGACTGCTGCAAGTAGCTACCCTTATTTGGGAATTACAATTCATAACACATGAATCTGGGGTCTGCATGTAGAAGAATGTAAAAGGAAAGAAGACAAATAACATTGGCAATAAACACATTTTTGAAACAATTTTTTAATAACTCGGCATCTGCGTTGTTAAAGATTTTTCAGATGAAGGTGGATGCAGTAATTTTGTAGGGAGCAGAGGTCTGGGGCTCAACCAGTAATTTGATTATACTAGAACCAATTAAGAATCTATACATGAGATTAATCTTATGTCTTCCCAAATTTATCCTGGGTGAATATCTAAGAGCTGAAATAGGTTGTTTGTCTCTTGTCTCTAGGGGTCTGACCATGCAATTTAATTATCTATGTAAAATATTGGGCTGCATGGATGATATTCCAGTATTATATAATTGTTGTAAAGACAGTTGGATTCAGGTCTCTCAAGAAAAAATAGTATTAAAGGATGGTATGTGGTTGAAGGAGCTGGATAATAGGCTAAGGAAATTGGGGATAGAATCAATTTTAAAAATAAGTAAAATGGATAGGAGTGCTAGATTTTGTATAGATGTGGTAAATAGGATCCAAGATGTTTCAAAGCAGCAGGATATGGCTAGAGTTTCTGCATCAACAAATTTATTAATATGTAAGTCACTCAAAAGACATTTTTGTAGAGAAATGTACTTAGTGAAATGTGAGAATAATCTGCACTATAAAGTTTTAGCGAACTTAAGATTGAATATAAATGGAGGCATTTCAGCTGGTTTTATGAACTGGAATATATTTAAGAGAGGAATAGAGTGTAAGGGTAATTGCCAAGGGAAATGGGACATGGCTCATATACTATTTACATGTGCATACCTAAGTGAATTGAGGGAAAAATGGTTGTCTCAATATCTTAATAAGTTTTGGCATACCTCTTGTAGACAGATTGGAATTTTTTTTAAATACAGAGGATATGGCAATACTTTATTGTGTTGCACAATTTGCTAAAGCTGCTAACAGATTAAGGAAAATTGAGAATGTTATCTGATCTGAATTGTGTATTTATCTAAAGGACTATTTTGTGGCTGAAACTATATGGAAAATGTTTTAATGCTATTTCTGTGCAATACTTATTATAAATGCACTTTGTATTAATAAACTTGTACCTTGTACCATTATTAGATTCTAGTCCACTTAGTGGACTGCTTCATGGGAGGATGACACTCCCTTGGAACCCTAGCAATGGAGAGTAAGCTATGGGGGTAACCAGTGGGTTACTGGGGTCAGAGGGAGTTGGAGGTTGTGGACCCCAAAAAAGCCTATCTATCTATCTATCTATCTATCTATCTATCTATCTATCTATCTATCTATCTATCTATCTATCTATCTATCTATCTATATGTCCTGAGTAATGATCAGTCCATTGTCAGTGCAGCAGTGCTACCATTTATAAAACCTGCAACCAAGTTTAGAAGCAAGCCAGCGTCACTGGAGGTCAGCCAGGTGAGAATGATTGAGTGTCTCAGGTGACGCTCTCCTTCCCCAGGGAGGGAGGGCTTATATACTCCACTATCATTAAAGCCACCTGGGTGACAACAGGTGATCGTACAGAAAGAGTCTCCCAGAAGTGGGGGGGACAGACATCTTCCAGCTCAGTGGTGACATGCTTAACGTGCACATAGGCTTGGAGCACCACATGCGAGGATGTCCATTAGGGCCGAGTTCCACTTGAAGAACACAGAAAAACACCCCAGCCATGCCATGAAGCAAGATGTCAGAGCATGCTAAGCTCCTGGCTAGGATGACTTTCCACCCCCATCTTGGACAGTCTTACTATGTGGGGACCAGCACCTTGCTGGGCAATGGCCTGACCTGGTGAACCCTGCCTCCAGGGAGTAAGTTGGGGGTACAAGGGGAGTAGGCGCAGGAGATGCCTGAGTTTGGGGCTGGGTGGCCACGGCCTGATGGGGGCCACTCTGAAGAGAGGGGGCACAAGCAATGAATTAAAAAAAAGACTGAGTAATTGAATGACAAGTATGTTTGTGTTGAGTGTATCACTTAGATTCGCATCTCTCTTGTGCTGTCTGGATGGCCTGGTGGCTATGCATCATACTGCTGTACAGGTGTCCTGGGTTTGGGAATGGAGCTGGGTCACTGCATTGGGGGTGGACCCAGCTGAGGTAGCTGCCACTCGGCAGTGATGGGGTTCCAGAGGGTTCTGGTTGGTGCCACAGTGACACCTATGTCTGGGCCAGGGGCATGCCTCTTGCTGTAGGGATGCAACAACATTAAGCCCAACAGAGGCATGGTCCACATCACTGGGTTGAAGGGGGGATTGGGGAAAAAACTTGGCAGAAAATACTTCCAGATACCTCCATGAAGGCTCAGAGAGCCTAAACAGGGTATATCTCTGATTACTGGGTATAGCCCTAAAAAGGAAGGCTGGAGGGTGGGGGAACAGTAGCTTGGAAAATAGATTTACATCTCTCAACCATTCACATTAGGTAGGGCATCCTTTATTTTATGATTTAGAAGCCCTCTGTCCTACTCCCATTACATGGAGAAGGTTCTGATCCCTTTGTTCAGTAAGGTGTTCAAGTAGATAATTATGTGAAATCTATGATAATCAATTATAAATGATGGGCATTGAGCTAATCAGTTCACACCAGTTTTACTGACATGTGAGGACCTCAGAAAACCACATACAGGTTTTGAAAAATCTAATTATTCCACATTTTCAATTGGAGATTTTTTAATCTTTTTTATATTTTTTGGCATTTATTAATAAGTCATAAAATTTATGATTTATAAAATAGAGAACACTGGTTGGGCAACCATGCGCAACCAGCCTGTGCTGCCACTGAGAGGTTCAGATTACAGCAGACCTTGAGAGCGATGTTCGAGAGGTCCATTGTAATCAGAACCTCCTGGTGGCGGCACAGGCTGGTTGGGCATGGTTTTGCCCAACCAGTATTTTTTATAGTGTGTAAAGATAAAAAAAAAGTTTTTTCAAACTGTTGTGTGCCATTCTCGTCCATTTTGCCACTGCCAAGTCCTGTTTTTGGCCATTCTTGCGCTGTGAATTGTAAGTGACAGCTAATACAGAGAAATGGCTGCTTTTTTTCTTTTTGAAGGAGACCGTCTCATCGGCTCAGTGGTAGTGTTATCACTTCCAACACCGGTGACCTGGGTTTGGGAATGGTCTCGGGTTGTCGAGGCTGGCAGGGGGGAGGTGGGCAGTGCATTCGGAGGGACACTCACCACCTCCAGGGGGGAGGCTTACCGGGGTAGTACAGGCATGTAATGTTTGCCTCACCACCAGTGGAAGCATGGGTGGAGAAGCATCGGCTCTGAAGTGAGCATTGGGAGGGAAGGGGAGGATGCTGTGAGGTGCTTGACAGCAGCATGCTTCCGCTTATCATCCATCTGGACATCTGTCCTTGCACTGGAACTCTTGCAGGGTGGGAGCTTCTGGGGGGGACAAAATACATGGGACCTTGGTGGTTGCGTGAAGCTGGATCTCAGTATGTATGCCGGGGCACAGCAGATGATCTCAGGGGGTATGTACCAGGCGATCGCTCCGAAGGTACTGTCCGAGGTCTCGGGGATAAAAAGAAAGTTAAAAAAATTAAACAAAAACTACACCCTCATATCTTAGACATTTTGTTTGTTTCCATGTCAATAGACAACTCTTTTTCTGTAGCTGTTATGGATATATGTGATTGCTTTAGTTTATTTTCACTGTTTATACTGTCACAAATGAAATCAGCAGGTCAGGCTCTCTGCTCCCACAGTGCCAACCTCTGAGCGCAATAGTGTGAACAGGTAACAGACAGGGTAACCCTCCTGTCTGCTTTTGGGTCTGAATCACCTTTAGTCTTAAGTTCTGGGGGGATTCAAACTGTGAACCTTATGATAGCGTACCCAATGTACAGGCTCAGATAAGTACCCCCTTCGGGGATTGTGGTACAATCTTTCACCAGGGGCACCAAGCCAGGCTTTGAAAATGAACCCTTAAAACTCTATAAAAGACCTTAGATATATTCTTACCTTTTCCCACTTTGGTAATGCCATCAAGCCCTTCAGAACAGCTGTCAAACTTTAACCACTTATACATCACATACAAAAAGAACTTGGAAGACACACCCAGGCAGTCTTTCAAATAATCGGTACTTTACTAAAAGATGATAAAAATATGAAAAATGTAAACACAAGACAATATATTAAAGAACTCACAATCACATAAAAGGAAAACTACAAAGCATAAACTCCTACTACAATACAATTAGAGTTTTTCTAGCTAATGTATTATCTATGTACAGTGCTTAAGTTATATCAGAGAGCGCTGTCTCTCTCTTGAGTCCCAAAATGATATGACATATTCCCCAGTTACAAGGACACATTTCAACTCCATCTACCCACCCCCTTGGTAAGTCATCTAGCTCCTCCCTTTTAGAATAGAAAAAAATACAAACATGATGTCCTATCAGGAAGTATATTAAATAAGGTGACATCAGCAAAAATTCCACTTCCTAAGTATGACTCCTTAAATAAACATTTTGTCTTTGATCTTGCGTAGCTCCTATTCCCAAGACATATCAAAGGGTTTTACCACTTTTAGCACCTTGGCGGTATCAATGTTCTTCCTATAGGAATCATAAAACTTTACAAGCCCTATATCCTGGCAACTGCGTCAGTTCTAATTAAGACAGAAAAACAGGAGGCCCTTAATTAAGTCTCTCTGGTCTTTTAATTACCTCCTGGTTTCAGGTCACTTGTCACTGTAGCTTTGCTGAAGCCTGAAGGGGGGGCACCCATAAGCACAGGCTATCTTATGTGAGACAATCACCTACTATATTTTTGTATTACAAATATCATACAACATTCATAACCAGCTGGCAAAGTGTCACAATCCTCCCCACCTAAACTGTTTTTGGGGGCTCTCTCCTCTGCATGGGATGAGCTCCCTAAGTCAGTTCACTCCTCATATAGATGTGACAGCCCATTGGCATTCTGATTGATCATTCCAGCCCTACGTAAGATTGTCATGTCATACCCTTGCAAGGCAAGACTCCATCGTAATAGTCTACCATTAGTTTTTCCCATTTGTGTCAGCCAAACCAGGGGGTTGTGGTCAGTTTGTACCTCAAAATGCTACCAATGTAAGTATGGCTCTAACTTCTTTAGGGCCCACACTGTATTAAGACACTCTTTTTCCACAGTAGAGTAAGCCTGCTCACTGGGAAGTAACTTTTTACTCAGGTACACTATGGGATGATCTTTCCCTTGGTTGGATGTCTGACTCAGTACTGCCCCAATACCCACATCTGAGGCATCAGTCTGGACTATAAAGGGTCTGCTATAGTCAGGACTTGTCAATACAGAAGCACTGCACAATGCCTCCTTCAGTCTGGTAAAGGCTTTTTCACAGGCTGGTTCACAGGTAATTTTCTTAGGCACCTTTTCCTTACCAGGTCAGATAGGGGAGCAGCCAGGGCATTGTATTTGGGTACAAATCTCCTATAATACCCTGCTGTCCCTAGAAAACTCCTGACCTGTTTCTGCATTTCTGGTCTGGGCCATGCCTTGATCACCGCTATTTTTACTTGGTTAGGATGGAGCTGTCCCCGGCCTACAACATGCCCGAGGTATGCCACTTCAGCCATGGCCACCTGGCACTTCTCAGCTTTGACAGTGAGCCTGGCCCTCTGTATTCTGCCCAGCACTTCCCTAAGGTGGGATAGGTGTTACTCCCAGCTGGCACTAAAGATGGCAGTGTCATCCAGGTATGCCATGGTGTACTCCTCAGCACCATTTAACACCTGGTTCACCAACCTTTGGAAAGTGGCCAGGGCATTCTTCATTCTGAAAGGCATTACTTTAAATTCAAATAAGCCTATCAGAGTGATGAAGGCCGACCTCTCCCTAGCTCTGTCAGTTAACTCTACCTGCCAATACCCCTTTGTCAGGTCAGTCGTTGTAAAGTATGTCACCCCTCCCAACTTGTCCAGGAGTTCATCCATCTGGGGCATTGGGTGGGTATCTGACTTTGTGACTGCATTCAGTCCATGTCAGTCCACACAGAAATGAGTAGAGCCATCTGGCTTTGGCACACAGATTACAGGTGAGGCCCAGGCACAGTGGGATCTCTGGATTACCCCCTAAATCCAGCATTTCCTCTGCCTCTCTCCTAATGTCCTTTTGGACAGCTTCTGACACCCAATATGCTGTCCACTGTATGGGTGTCTCTGTCTCTATATTGTGTGTTGCTAAGGGGGTTAGTCCAGGCTTGACATTAAACAGTGGGTCAAAGTCTGCTAAAACCTCTCTTACCTCCTGGATCTTGTCCAGGGCCAGCTGGGGAGACAATTTAACTGCCTCCATAGAGGACTCCCACTTGCTTTCTTCCAGCAAGTCCAGAAGGGGGTCTCCTTTGTCCATCCCCTCCCCAGGACTTCATACTGCAAACACCATGTCAGCCCTATTAGCATATGGCTTCATCATGTTGACATGGTACATTTTTTCTGTATGTCTTCTGTCAGGTAACTATGATATAGTTCACATCATTTACCTTTCTAACTACTTTGTATGGTCCTGCCCACTCAGCCTGCAGCTTGTCTTTCTGGACCGGAATAAGGACCATGACTTCCTGACCCACGTGTATGAGTGAGCTCTGGCTCTGTGGTTGTACCACACTTCTTGTTTCTGTTGGGCAGCTGTCAGGTTGCTCTGGGCTGTCCCCATAAGCTCCTTAAGCCTTTCCCTAAACCTAAGGATGTAATTCACTATGGGAGTTCCCTGGGTGGCATGCTTGTCTTCCCAGTCCTCTCTGATCAAGTCTAGAGGCCTACATACCTGGCGTCCATATAAGAGCTACAAGGGGAAAAATCCTGTTGGCTCTTGTGGCTCCTCCCTGTATGCAAACAACAGGTGGGGAAGGTATTTCTCCAAGTCCCTCCCATGCTGCTCAGCAAACGCTTGGAGCATTGACTTCAGGGTACCGTTAAATCTTTCCACAAGCCCATTGGCTTGTGGGGGATAAGGTGTCATGCACCTCTGCACCACCCCACACTTCTCCCACAAACATTTCATAAGGTCCGATATGAAGGAACCCCCTCGATCGGTGATAACCTCCTGTGGAAACCCAACATGGGAGAAAATCCAGTAAGGCATCTGCCACTTTGTCTGTCCTCAGTGAGGATAGGGCGACTGCCTCTGGATACGGGTGGTATAATCCACCACAGTCAGGATGAACCTTTTCCCAGAGGAGCTGGGGGTATTTAAAGGCCCCACAATATCCATTCCCACCCTCTGGAATGGCTCCTCTACTATGGGCAATGGAATTAGGGTGGCTTGGATTTTCTTACCTGCCTTCCCTATTTCCTGACACTGGTGACAAGACCTGCAATACTTCTTCACCTGCTGGGTGAAGTTGGGCCAATAGAAATTCTGGGCAAACCGCTGCATAGTGCATGTGATTCCCAGATGACCAGACAAGGGAATATCATGTGTGATCTTGAGCAACTGCTCACGGTACCCCTGGGAACAACAAGCTGCCTGCCTATCACCCCTCCCTCTGCCTTCACAGCCTGAGTATACATCAGTCAATTTTCCCAATAAACTTTATGTTTACCATCACCTCCCTGTTCTCTGTCAGAGTCTGCCAAAACCCTCAGCTTCTGTAGACTAGGGTCACTTTTCTGAGCAGCTGCAAACTCCTTACACATTCCCAAGGCATGGGAAAAGTCCCCTTCAGTCTCTAAACTAGGGTCCCTAGCACTAGTGTCAGGGCACACAGGATCACTGTCATCCCTAACCATCTTGACAATGGGTCACCCCTCCTTCTTCGGAGTAACCCTCCATAGCTGTGTGGTTAACTGCTACTGGGGAAATTTCTACCCCCTTTTCATTAGTCTCCATATCAAGAGACACAGGCTGGGGAACCAGCCTCCCAGTGGTTTCCACCGTGGCTTCTGTGGGGTCCAGGGAACTGCAATTTTCCCTTGCCACTTGGCTACGGGTAACTGCACACACCATCCCCGTATGAGATTGTTGCCAAGGATGATGTCAACTGCTAAGATTTCAGCTACAGTCACCTGTTACACAGTTCCCCCTGTTTCACCCCAGTCTAGGAGAACACTAGTGAGTGGCAATGTTTTCCCTTCCCCAGTGAAGTTTTATACAGTTACAGATTTATTGGGTATAAGCTGACCAGGCTCTACTAGATCCCCTTTACCAATGTCAGTGATGCTCCTGTACCCCTAATCCTTGTGTCTGTACATCATTCACTGTGACTGGGCACATGTGTTCCCTCATGTTCACAGGCATGCTTAGGGACACATAAACAACCCACTTCTTTCCTAGCCCCATGTTGCATATTGCTCATCCTTTGGGGACATTGTCTGGCAATATGCCCAGTTTCTTTACAAACCCAACATTAGTTTCTTTTCTCAGAGAAAACTTTTCTTTGAAACTTGGGTCTAACTGGTTTCAGTGGAGGCAGTGAGGGTTTTAGCTGCCCTGAAGGCACGCTTTTCCTTTTCTGCACTGCCATGCCCACCCCATTCACTCTCAGAGCAGGTCTGCTCTTGGCATAGTGGTCTGAGAGTTCAGCAGGCTCTTGCACTGTTTTGGGATCTCAGTCCTCCAGCCAGGTTTTCAGCTCTGCTGAGCATGCCCCAAAAAACTGTTCTAACAACATAGCATTTTCAATTTTATCTACAGAGTTTGCTTCCATTCCTTCCCACCAACGTTTTAAACACTGACGTTGTTTCGTGGCTAGCTCCTCGTAGCTCATGTCAGGGCTTCTCTTGAGATTACGGAATTTAGCTCTACATGCTTCTGCAGTTAAATCAAACTTTTTCAAAAGTGCAGCTTTAAGTTTGCTATAATCATTACTGTCCTCATTGTCCATTTGACCTAATGCATCCCGAGCATTCCCGGTAAGTAGCGGGGACAGTTGGAAGCTCCAGGACCCTCTAGGAACATTTGCCTGAATATAAACTTTTTCAAAGGAATTTAAAAAGGCATCCATATCCTCCCCCTCTTTAAATTCAGCTATCAATTTAGAATTTAATTTGTAACCCAGTCCTGTAGTTCCAGTTAAACCCAAGCCACTTACCTGCTCTGGTGCTGGTGGTTGGAGTCATAGCTTCTCCAGATCATGTCACCTCTGGTGCTCACACTCTTCACGGTCCACCTCTCACTGTTTACATTCAGCTTCACGCTATTCTTGCTCCCTCTTCTCCTCTGTGGCTCGCTGATCTCACTTCTCTTCTCTCTGGAACTCCAAGTCCATTCTGCACATCTCAATCTACAGTCTGATTGCTTCTGGCTCCAGAATGCTGGTGAACTTCCCCTGCTGTGGTGGCCCTTCAGTTGCACTGGTGCTGCCCTCTTCACCAGATCTGGACACTGCACTAGCACTAGCCCCTCCATGCCCAAGGTTTGATCCTTTACAGTCACAGTCTGTGACTCGATGCTCTGGGCATCTGCTGCCATCAGGGCATCCATGAGGTTCTGCTTGGTGGCTGTCACCTCGTGCAGGATTCCTCTGTCCTGGCACAACTGCCTCAAGTAGTCTGCAGTGTACCCGCTGTGAGTTGGAAGCCATCTTCTTCCCCTAACTACGGCTACTCTAACTGCACTTTAGAAAAAATTAAACAGGAATTTGACTGTAAGCAAAATGATATAGTTCTGTTTCCTTTTTTTTTAATAAATTACTGCCTTATTTTACTAGTGAGCTGTACAGTATTAAGCTGACACACTGAACAGTTAAAGCTTGTGTTACCAATTTTATCCACACTGCTGCCAAACAAATCTGTCACAAATGCACTCAGCAGGTCAGGCCCTCTGCTCCCACAGTGCCAGCCTCTGAGCACAATAGTATGAACAGGTAACAGGCAGGGTAACCCTCCTGTCTGCTTTTGGGTCTGAATCACCTTTAGTCTCAAGTTCTGGGGGGATTCAAACTGTGAACCTTATGCTAACATACCCAATGTACAGGCTCAGATACGTACCCTCTTCGGGGATTGTGGTACAATCTTTCATCAGGGCACCAAACCAGGCTTCCAGAATGAACCCTTAAAACTCTATAAAAGACCTTAGGTATATTCTTACCTTTTCCCACTTTGGTAATACCATCAAGCCCTTCGGAACCGCTGTCAAACTTAAACCACGTATACATCACATGCAAAAAGAACTTGAAAGACACACCCAGGCAGTCTTTCAAATAATAAGTACTTTACTAAAAGATGATAAAAATATGAAAAATCTAAACACAGAACAATATATTAAAGAGCTCACAATCACATGAAAGAAAAAAACAAAAAAAACTACAAAACATAAACTTTTCTAGCTAATGTATTACCTCTGTACAGTGCTTAAGTTATATCAGACAGCTCTGTCTCTCTTGAGTCCCAAAATTATTGACATATTCCCAGTTACAAGGATACATTTCAACTTCATCTCCCCACCCCTTGGTGAGTCATCTAGCTCCTCTCTTTAGAATAGAAAAAATACAAACATGATGTCCTATCATCAGTAGGTATATTAAATAAAGTGACATCAGCAAAAATTCCACTTCTAAGTATGACTCCTTAATTAAACATTTTTGTCTTTGATATTGTGTAGTTCCTATTCCCAAGGCATATCAAAGGGTTTTACTTTTACCACTTTTAGCACCATGGTGGTATCAATGTTCTTCCTATAGGAATCATAAAACTTTACGAGCCCTATATTCTGGCAGCTGGGTCAGTTCTAATTAAGACAGAAAAACAGGAGACCCTTAATTAAGTCTCTTTGGTCTTTTAATTACCTTCTGGTTTCAGTTCACTTGTCACTGTAACTTCACTGAAACACCTATAAGCACAGGCTGTCTTATGTGAGACAATCACCTACTATATTTTTATATTACAAGTATCATACAACAATCATAACTAGCTGGCCAAGCGTTACACACATACTAGTCCCTGTGACTACCCTGGGGGGTCTCCATTTTATGGTTGGTGAAATCTCACTGTCCTGAGAGCTTCATTAGCATATGAGAACATTTTATTTTATTATATTATTTATTTACAAATGTTTAACCAGGAAAGACAACATGAGCTGAGGAACAGCTCATTTCCAGAAGTGTCATGGGGAAGGGGATTACAATGGTTGGGAGAGCAATTAATACATAATATGATCATAATTCACCCTCCAGACTGTACAGTATGCCTGTCTGCTTAACTAGATTTCAATGAAACTAGTCACAACAAAGTGCGAAATACCACATTTACCTTCAGTTAGTTTTTTAAACTATCTGAGTTGTAATACAGGGTTTTCCTATTAAATTACTTACAATTTGTGTGCTTTCTGAGTTTTTTTTCAATATACTTGTACTTTCAGCACAGATTCATGGTACACGTGGTTGTTTTGACATCATGTTCTCATATGCTAATGCAGCCCTCATGGACAATGAGATTTCAACAACCATAAAATAGACCCCCCCCCAGGATAGTTGCAGGGGACTAGTATGAACAGTGAAAACAAACTAAACCAAACACATATATCCCCACCAGCTACTGGCAAACAGCTGTCTGTTGAAAAGGAAACAAATAAAATGTACATGATATGAGAGTGTAGGTTTTTTTAAGTTAATGTCCATAGAAAAGTTTAATTGTTTGAACTTCCAAGGAAAAATAGAGCAAACTGGCAAAGGTCCACATTATCTTGCTTGGCTTTCTGGTATCTGTTGGAAACACGGTGGTTTTCTTCAGCACTTCTTTCATTAGAGATGGTTGTGTGGACATTGTTTTCACCTGTGTAGAATGCTGTTGTACCATAGAAAGGTACAATTGTGTTCCATGACCTTTTGCACTGACTGTGGTACAAAAGCATTCTGCTTAGGATGAAAATCTGTGCAGAACAAACTTCCCCTATACACTATATATTAATATAGATCTTAATGTAACTTTACACTGTCTTCACACTTTTGAATGGAAGGTCCCATAAACCATTTCTTCTTAAAACAATGCTGTCTGTAGGCTTAAACAATGAATGCCTCTATCAGAACCTCCAGATTTAATCTGGATTTCAAGTTACTAGCCTCCATTCTGTGGTACTGTGAAAGCTACTTTGCTCCACTACAGAGGTCATGACCCTATTCTTGCAATGTATCATGGGACTTGATGCTTTAGCACTCAAAGTGCTGTAGTTTTCTTTATCACAGCAGTGTATTTTCTTTGCCTATGTTGGCTAACAAACTTACTGCATTTTTCTTGGGTTGACATGTTTCACAGTTGAAAGAAGGTGCTCTGAAAGGAGTCTGTTGTCTTTAAAGTGTACAGGCTACTCTATTTTAAAGAAAACATTGTTAATGGACTCTTCATTTTAAGAGTGAAGAGTGTAGAGATGCAATGTCCACTCTTTAAGAGTTTTTGTTTTGAATATATTGATGTCTGAACTTCCATATTTAAAGTACTTTAAGAACACGGAAACACTAACTAATTTCCACAATCTTTTATGCTTTGGTGCCTATTATATAATGGGAACTCTCACTTTTTGACTCTTACTTCCACATTATGAAGTAAAACCAGCAGTCACTTTGGAAGTATTTTTGAACTGAAACAAATGATCTAGTCAAATTCCTATAAAGGCCTTTACTCAGCTGCTGGAATTGCCTCAGCATGGTGTTGTTTTTGGTCATTTGATACAGATTAAATTCCTACAGGACCAAGCACTCCTGAAATGACATAGTAATGTAACATTTGAAGCTCCAGATAGTAAGGACTAAGTGTCAGTACATGAGGAAGTGATGAGATGTAGAAACAAATTCCATGCTCCACTGTGTCATGGGTTCCCTTACCAAAAAGTCAACCGGCAGATGTATTGTTCTGTGAGAGACAAATGCCAGCGCTGAAAACACTGCTACAGGACTGAACAGAGGAGCCAAAATACAGCACCAAACAGCAGGAACAAAGAAAACTTTCGTCCTCACTCCGGAGAACAAAAAAAAAAAGAAAAAGAAAAAGCTGAAAGATAGCGTACAATAAAAAGAATAATTTATTCAAGACAAAGGTAGCACCCCTCACATGCTTGCGTGTGTGTGTGTGGGGGTGCTACCTTATACTGAATAAGTATTCCTTGTTACACTATCTTTAAGTGCTTGTTCTCAGGGCGAGGCCAAAAGATTTTTGTTCCAGCCCTGTAGTTCTGACAGACAACTGACTCCATTGTGTACTTCTGTAAAAGTTGTTATACATACAATACTCAAACTATGTCCATAAATAAGCACTTTGATATTCTATAGCAAATGTAACACTCCCGTCGAGAGACCCATCCACTGAGTGCTGCAATGATTCAATATCACATGTCTCTTTGAAGCAGCCAATTAGTGTGGACAGAATCTGTCCCATATATATCCAGCTTTTAAATGTCCAATCAACACAATTGTGGTTAATAGTATAACATTTATTCATTGCATATGTATATTCATATATCTCAGCAAATAGAAGTAACCCTTTGATTGAAAAAAGGTTTTTCTGCTGAACAACTGAAAAAAGAAATAGAACCTTTAGAAACCATCACCAGTGCAAAAGAAGAGGACACCGCTGACAGAGCTAAACAGAGGAAAAGAAAGAAAATGTGACTTGGCTGAGGGAGCAGTGAGTCTGTTTCTCAACAGTCCTATAATGACTTTTGGATTTGACTTAGCGGTATCCATCTTCATACAAGATAAACTGAGGTTCCATCTGCCTTTCTGGTTGTTGTTCAGGTGGAAGTTAAAGATCACATGCTACTTTAAAAGAGGTAAGTGAATGTACCCAGTGTCTTGGCCAAACTTCCCCATTCAGTCACTCACCAGCAGATTCAACTGGTTTATTATCAAGCAGTGTGCATCTTGACAAGGAGATCAGGACGCTGTTGTGTAGTGTGCTGGTGCAAAATGGCTGCCATGTTCTGCCCTAGAAATAACTGCCCTTCAGTGATTGTTTGGTGTGGAGTTGTGTGTTGATTGTAAAGCATTTTGAGGTGCTGGCATGAAAAGTGCTATTTAAATTAGGATGCTTGAAACCAGCAGATTCTGATCCAGTTGAACTGTTCAGGGATGTAGGTATTTCTGAATCTGATTCCTATCCAATTCCAAATAGGACCTCAAAATTGGAATCCACCTTGCATTTGAAATCCTCGTTCCCAAACCTGAAATTGCTATGTAAAAAATGTTTAGCCATACATTTTGGAATTAAGATTTTTTGCCTGCAGTTCCGAACATTTCAGACATTAAAAAAAAAAAAGAAATAGTATGTCTCTTGTATGCCCACATCTTGAGGGGCAGAATATCACCTCTTGGTGATGGAAGGTTTAAAGGTAAGTCCTGCTTAGATCAGTTCCTTAGTGCAGGAGGCAGAATGACAGTATGCATGTGAATAAAATTAAAAACAAAATACTTGGGCTATATTCGTGAAGTACTTTTCAGGGTTTTAAGAGTTTTATTTTACTTTGCAGTTCATAAAGCATTGCTCAATTTAAAACACACACACACACACACACACACACACACACACAACCAACACATTTGTGCTTTTCTTGTGCTTTTTCTTCACTTCTCACTCAACACTGCCCTTTTGGAGTGTAGTAAAAATGTCATCAATAGTAAAATAAAGCTAAACAGATCAACATTACCCCTGTTAAAGGCCATTTTGAATAGCAGGGTAAAATAAAGCATACATATTAAGTACTTCATAACTACCAAAGATCAATGAATATATGCCTTGTAGTCTTAAACAATAGCTCCAATAATGTATCACAGTAACATGATAGCCCCCACAACATACTCGACAAGTTCTTTCATATAACAGATCCTTGCTAAAACCATTAACCCATGGATTAAGGTATCATAAACCAGATTTGTACAATAGAAATATTATCTCTTTGTACGATGACCCTGCACCCCTGACCTCCACAGTTTCAGGGTGTATTTTATACAAAGGAAAAGCTGTTCAAATCCCTTGCTGAAAAGGTGTCTAACAAATGTCTTGTCAAGCTTCTGCGATCTAAGGTAGAGTTCTGTACAATCTGTGGAGAACCTACTGCACTAGTCTGAGTATCTCTGCAGGACTCATGTCTCTAGTTTGTTTTGCTCTGTGATTTGCATTTCTGCCAGTCAGTGTCACAGAGCACTTCCTGTTTCATCCTCATTTGACAAGGTTAAGCCACGTTGATGATCTGCAGTTGTGCACAGCTTCATTTTTCATAGATTCCTTCCGATAACCGTAACATGAACTCTGGAGTATGTGTCAGGAACTGAAAACAGACCAAGTGTTTTCTATTAGAGCCCGTATTCCCACATTCACCAATCCTCCAGGGGACGGAAATGCTCTGATGATTTCTATGAGAAAATATTGTTTGGGGTTGACAGATTGCCCCCAATAAAAGAACCTGAACTAAAGTTACATTGAAGATGCAGTAGTCCATGTAAATCCTCAAGATCTTTAAAATGCTGCACATCATGTTTTGTGAAGCCAGCAATGTGTGTACAGCAGCTGAAACTATTTTTCGCTATATCTTGCAGTTCTGTCGCGAGGTTTGAAACAGAAACATTCTGTCTGGTGTCAACATAATACATAATACACTGACAATGAAAATGAAAACAAACAAAGTGTTAATTACTGTTGAACTAAAAGTGTCAGGTGCAGTACTATACCTCCAGCTGATAAAACAGTTTTCTCTGGTATGTGCAGCAGCTCCATTATGAATGACATATCTCTGACTTTTTTGTTATAATCTGTAAATAATGAAATATCTGATTTTCAAAACTTTGTGCTACATTATACGAACAGGAAGCTACAAAAATAAAAGGCTAAAAACTATAATATGTACAACAATTATGCTTAACATCTGAGTTTTCTTCTTTCTCCTATTATTGGTCAGCTAGATATTTCAGATAATGTGCACTTATCTTTCTTTTCTTAATGCAGTACTGTGTCTTTAAAAGGCACGTGACTGTTCCCAACTGACCATACAATCACTGGGTTTATGAACTGAGGATGTGAAGTCATAGTAAGCACTATGATGTTATACACAAAGGCAGCTGTGAGGTTAGTTGAGGGACAGACTTATACTTTTTATAAACACTTTTTTGATATTCTTCCAATATTGTATTATATAGATCAGGGAAGAAAAACAGGAAAATTAAAAAAGAAATTGTAATCATTTAGGAAAGTACATAGTGAAGTGGAATGTTACTCTTTTACTGTACGTGTGAAAAGACATCCTTATAGAAACCTGCACCCAAGGGGCATAAGAACACAGGGAAAAGTGAGGAGGGGCACATGTCTGAAAGGCACTTACAGCTTGAAGTAAAACTAAAGTTTACAATAGAGTTAAAGCATAAAGTAGCAATATTCAGAAGAAATGCAATCATATTTTTTTTATATAGGTGCTTGCCCCCCAAGCTGTCTAGCTACTCTTACTGTCTGGTCCTCAAACTGTCAATCTTCTAGCCTGGTCTTCTCCCCCCCATCAGGCCACCGGAGCTCCACACAGAGTAGGGCTTCAGAGTGCAAGTGACCAGCATGCTGACTGCTCACAGTACATTATTTTGTTTGTGTTTCTCCCTTGATGCTGTCTACCTTCAGGCTCCTGCTTCCAACGTGGTATGGGGCAGGGCCTGACAGACCTTGTGAACACTCAGCATCCCACTGTGGAGAAGTAAAGCTCCCCTGGCCCATCACAGGGGTTGCTGTGGCTGCAGAACCTGGCCCCTGCCATCCCCAGCTTGGCACACTGCCAAGCAGCAGCACCAGCCCCCCCCAGCTGCCTGGCTAGCCACTCCCAATCCTGGATTAACAAAGTGGCAGTACATCCCTAAGCCATTGGAGGACCCCCTCATCATACAGTTTATAGGGATGTTTTTCTGTCAAAAAACTCACTGTTCAATGTGTTTAACTCCTGAACTGCAGTATATAGTTTTACCAGAAAAGAAGGCCCTGGAACTACTTCCTGTTTACAGTGTCATCCGACATGGGGTGGGGTGGGGGCTACATAGGCAAATTGACTGATACTGAACCGGGTTAATCTTTTAGTGGATTAGTGAAAGGGGGTGGGGGTGGGGGAGGGATATGGCCTGGGCACTGTTACACGAGGTCCCTGCACCCTAATTGATACCCTCAGGGGTACACCGTAGACAGGTAATGTTTAGGCATAGGTTATACTAATACATAGGGCTAAGGGCATCTACCGTACAAGAGTAGATGTCAGGATATAAATGCATATTGTTGTAACCCACTTTGCTTGCTAATGCACACATATTATACTATGTATTTTCTGTCTATTTCTTACTTGTCAGATGCCAAGACACCTGTCCTTGAAGTAATTGTAATATGTAAGGCAACATTGCCATCCTTTGGTGATGTGCACTGTGAAGAGTGAAAAAATTGAAAAAAAATGTTTATATAGAGTGATAATGGGACCTAGATGCACTGCTGTTCTTGTGGCATTCTTACTGTTATATGTTGTTTGTTGGGCTGGCCACCCACTTTGTGTAGTATATTCTCGTTTTTTTGTGTGTGTTGTCTTTTGTCTGTCTGCTGTGAATTATTTGTTAATGACATTCCAGTTTTCTCCCATTATCTTTCCATACTCCTAGATATATTCCTGTAATACCTAGTTGGAATAGTATGGGATAGAACAGTATAGCATTTTAAAAACTGCATTATTCAGTCATGTCAGGTCACTGTTTCTTTAAATGGGCTTCTGATTGGTTTTGAAGTCTTCCTGATTTAGATATATATTTTAAGTTTATTAGGGTGTTGGGACTGTGTTATTCTGTAAAGAAATGCCCTGGTAAAATAACCTTATAAAAGAAATGCGGCTGTTGCGCTGGAATACACCGCAGAAATAAGTCGGGAAATGAAATCGCCAGTAAAAGTTACCGCAGCGAATGTGTGCACGGTCGTGAAGGCATTTTGCCTTGTACTGCCTTCAAACCGCTGCGCTTTATCCCAAAATCGAGTGGAATGACTCTCACTTACCTGCTAAAGGTGGAATAAGGTGACGGTTTTCGAATTTGAATCCTTTATATAAACGAGGGTTTTCTATTCATATTGGTTGCTAGGTAAACCCCTGCCTGCTATTTTCTTTGTATGGATGTGCTCCATAGGAGCTGGCCGGCCCTTGAACAGCTGACTTTATACATTCATGAAAGGGGGCAGTTCCTATTTCAATTCATTTAAGGGTGTTCAACTCTAAACAATTATTATTTTAACTGGCAATATAAAAACATATACTGTGATTAAAAGAAAAGTAGTGAGTGTAAACATGAATTCATTTATTGTACAGAGAAAGAATTTATGTTATAAAAAGGAATCTAGGGGAGGGTTTGTGGTCACATGTCTTCTAAGGGTATATAAAGCACTGTGTTTTAGTGCAAGGAGTTAGTGACTCCAGGAGTCGGACCTGGAAGTACTGAAGTGCTGTCTCAAGCCTTCAAAGTACTAAGGGCTTACTAGTACATGATTCTGTTTTGGTTACTATGCTTTTTATTATTTGTTTTTCTGACGTTCAGTTCGTATTTTTGTTAAAATAAATGTTTGAAAGTAAAAACTACTCCAGCAACTGTCTCTTGGTCCATCTTTTATCCCACGGTCCTGTGACAGTTGGTGTCAGAAGTGGGATATACTGGTGGAGGTTTTGAGCACAAAACCTGTTGGACCTGAATGCAAGGTGGTGAGGATATCTGGAGTAGAGTGGCTACCCGGTCCCGAGTGCAACAACTGAAACTACCTCTGTTGGCGGACTGGAGACTATAGTAAGAAGAAAAACCAGAAAAAGAGGAGATGGAAGATAAGAAGGAACCTGAGGAAGGAGCCGAGCAGCCAGCTCGAGATGGAAGAAGCCCCAAGATCTGAAAGAATTGATCGCTGGCTCTGTACTCGTCAAATGGATATGGAGGGAGAATCAAGCCAGATGGGCAGACACACTGAGGGTAATTCAATCCATGGGTATGGCTAGAGCCCCAGTTAACCCAGGATTGTGCAGAAGGACATTAAATTGGTTAAATTGTCCAACACAGATGATATCGAAGCATTCCTAATGACATTTGAGAGAGTAGTGGACGGTGTGCGTGGCCCAGAGACCAATGGGTCATTACTGGCTTCCCTATTTAACGGAAAAGCCCAATTAGCATATGCCACGTGGAAACCGCTTATATTAATGATTATGGACATGTAAAGCAGGCCATCTTAAAGAGATATGACATCAGTATGGAAACATACAGACAGCGATTCAGAACCTTGAAGTTCCATGCTACTGATAAGCCACAGGATATATACATTCAATTAAAAGACTTAAGTATAAAATGGTTACAACCTGACACTCAGACTATGGCACAGATGTTGGAAGCTATCATCCTGGAGCAATTTATAAATATTTTACCACAGGAGGTGCAGTTATGGGTGAAAGAACACCGCCTGGAGACAGCAGAAGTGGCCATAAGATTAGCGGAAGATTACATAGCTGCAAGACCCACAGACCTGACCCATTAGAAGCTCCTGGGTACCTTCATCTATGGTAAGAACACCTTCTCATGTTTCTATACCCCATACTGCAGACAGTAATACCCTTGGGACTAAAATAAATCAAAACCTATAAGATCTTATAAACCGGAGATTGTGTGTCATAGATGCAATGCAAAAGGACACATAGCAAGATACTGCCCTAAAAAGACATTAGAAGATGTACATTTGGCTTTAGCTAATTGGGGGCATTATGTAAGACCAGTAAAGATTGGAAATAAAGTGGTAACAGGTCTTATAGACTCCGGTAGTAAGCAAACATTAGCCCATGCTTCCGTTCTGGATATCAATGTAAAAAGGGAAGAGCCCACAACTGGTGTCATATGTATACATGGGGATGTACATCATTATCCATTGAGAGAGACAGTTGTACAAGTGGATGGTCACAGCCAGAGAATGAAAGTCGGGGTAGTTCCTCAGCTCCCTGTACCAGCTATTATTGGGCATGACTTTGAAGATTTTGAAGCTCTATTAGCCACTGGGTTTTCTGCTGTAACCACTAGAGCACAGTCTAGGAATGAAGAGACATTGGGACACACGTTTCTTTTGAAGAAAACCTTTTGAAGTGCCTGGTAAGGATAGGAAGCCAAAGAGTATAAAGGAAAACAACTCTGGACTAAAACTAAGTTGCATTCAGACTCTAAAAACAGGCTGGATTTCAATATGGTGAAACATGAGTCAGACTTTAAAGAAATACAAAGAAATGATATATCACTAACCCCATTTTTTTCACAGGTGGGACAGGATGAGAAGTCTAAAGGTCCCATTTTTAGAATCATAAATGGGTTATTGTATCGAGTTTGTAAGAATATACATACTGGAGAGGTGGTTGAAGAATTAATGATACCTCAACTATTTAGAGCCCAATTATTAGGACTAGCTCACGATATCCCTATGGCCGGACATCTAGGAAGGGACCGGACATTAAGTCGCCTCCTATATAGGTTTTATTGGCCAGGCAGGCATACATGAGCAAGTCACAGAATATTGTAGAAGTTGTGAGGTCTGTCAAAAGGTATCCAAAATTGGACGACAGGATAAAGTGCCCTTACTACCCATGCCACTTATATCTACTCCCTTTGAAAGAGTGGCTATGGATATAGTAGGTCCTTTACCAAAAAGTTCAAAAGGAAATAGATTTATATTAGTAGTTGTAGATTACACTGCCAAATATCCTGAGGCCATTCCGTTAAGAACTATAACAGCTCAAAGAATAGCTGATGAGTTAACAAAGATCTTCAGTTGGGTAGGCATACCCAAAGAGATTTTAACAGATCGAGGAACGAACTTTCGATCTGCGCTACTCAAACGGCTATACCAGACCTTAGGAATAGAGGCATTGTTTACAACACCATACCATCCTCAAACCGATGGTCTGGTAGAGCGGTTTAACCAAACATTAAAACAAATGTTAAAGAAATTTGTGACAGATGAGGGCAAGAAATGGGACATGTATCTTCCTTATCTTATGTTTGCATATAGGGAAGTTCCCCAGGCATCTACTGGATTTTCCCCTTTTGAGTTATTGTTTGGGCATAATCCAAGAGGGCCCCTAGACATTGTTAAGGAAGAATGGGAAGAACCGAAAGATACAAAAGGAACATGCCCCTTAGAGTTTTGGCAAAAATTACGGAAGCGTTTAATCTCTTATGTTCAAAAAGCACATGACAGTAGCTTACAACAACAAATAAAACAGAAGGTGTACTATGATAAAGGTACAAGACAGAAAGAATTCAGTGAAGGGGATAAAGTTTTACTATTGTTGCCATCTTCTGAACATAAGTTATTAATGAAGTGGCAGGGCCCTTATGTTGTTACCCGGAGAACTGGCCCTGTAACTTATGAAATAGAAGTACCAGGTAGTAAAGGAAAGAGATGTATATACACCATGCTAACCTGTTAAAAAGCTGGGTAGCTCGGCCCAATTCCTTAACTAGTTATGTCCTCCCTGAATCCAAAAATGAACTGGATATAGCATATCAACGTTTGGAAGATACGGGGACAATTACTGATATACTAATCAATCCTGAGTTGACGGAAAAGCAAAAGACAGATCTAAAAGATGTGTTAGGACAATTTAAAGACACTTTCACAAGTATCCCTGGGAGAATTAGAAATGTTAGCCATCACATAAAGGTTACTAACAACCAGCCACTTAGACAAAAACATATAGGTTACCTGAAAGAATAAGACATGGCGTGATTCAGGAAGTGAAAAGGATGCATAAAATGGGTATCATTGAACCCTCCTGTAGTAGTGGTGTTTTCCTATGGTGGTAGTGAGCAAAAGGAGGGGCATATGCATCTGTTTGGATTTTAGGAAGTTAACGCGGTATCCCAGTTTGATAGTTACCCAATGCCCGAATAGATGACATTCTAGATCATCTGGGTAGTGCCATTTATTTTAGCACCCTGGATTTGACCAAAGGATATTGGAAGATCCTTTAAATACAACTGATAAAGATAAAACTGCATTCAGCACACCTATTGGATTATTCCATTTACAGTTATGCCTTTTGGGCTGCATGGTGCCCTGCAGCGTTTCAAAGAATGAGGGACACTCTGCACCCCACATACCAGTTATAGTGGCCTACCTGGATGATGTTATTATCTTTAGTCTCTCATGGGAGGAACATTTGAAACATCTTTCTGCAGTATTAACTGAAATCTCCAAGGCTGGCCTCACTATAAACCCACGAAATGTACGATAGCCATGCAGAAAACCAAATATTTGTGTTTCCATATTGGTAAGGTTGTGTAAAACCAGAAATAAACAAGGTTCGTCGTACACATAGTCCCACTCCCATCACAAAGAGGATGTGAGATCCTTTCTGGGACTAGCTAACTACTATCGTGAGATTTATTCCTAACTTTTCAACAATAGCAGGTCCCTGACAGAGTTAACCAAGAAAAAGAACCCTGAAAAGATCAAATGGACAAAAGAATGTGAAGAGGCATTTCAGGCTATTAAAACCAGTTTATGCTCTAGACAGTGTGCGTACTCCTGATTTTCTCAAACATTCATTTACAGACAGATGCATCACAGTATGGGATTGGGGCTGTACTAACACAGGTTGTAAATGAGGAAGAGCATCCTATAATTTACATTAGTAGGAAGCTCCATGAGGAAAACACACTATTCAGTAATTGAAAAGGAGTGTCTAGCCATCAAATGGGCTATAGAGGCCCTCCGTTTTTATCTATGGGGCGTAGAATTTGAATTATGGACTGACCATAATCCATTATGTTGGTTATTGGTAATGAAAGATAAAAATACTCGCATAATGCGATGGTATCTCGCTTTACAACCCTATAGATTTGTTATCAAACACAGAAAGGGAACAGCTCATAGCAATGCTGATTATATGTCAAGATACGGAATGGAGAGTAAAAGTAGTTCTCATCAGACCTTGGGGTAAAAAGTGAAGTATTGTTATGAAGGAGACAGTGTCTCCTAGTTTCTTCTTTCTGAAGTTTTAGAAATTAGGGACCCCGTGGAGCCTTAGGTGAGGGTGGGCTATGGCTCCATCTCTCGTATTGAGAGATCTGATGATGAACTTACTGTTAGACTTAAAGATCCAAAACTAGGTTTTGTTTTAAGTGGGGAGGAATGTGAAAGAGTGAAAAAAATTGAAAAAAAAAAATTGTTTATATAGAGTGATAATGGGACCTGGATGCACTGTTGTTCTTGTGACGTTCTTACTGTTATATGTTGTTTGTTGGGCTGCACCCACTTTGTGTAGTATATTCTCGTTTTTTTTGTGTTGTCTTTTGTCTGTCTGCTGTGAATTATTTGTTAATAATTACTGATGACCCCTTTATCAACCTGTTTTCAGGTTCTGCAATATCGTAATAACCAACAATTATTATGGTATTTTGCTTTAAAAATCTGTACACTTGCCCTGTGTTGCTTGTCTTTCAAACTAGCGTGCCACCTTATTGGCCCTTAGTTTGTCAGTGGGCGGGATGCTCAACATTTTCAATATGGCGACTCCATTTTGAATGGACTGAAACACCCGCGCCGACTATCTGCTTGCTAGCCCTCGCACAAGTAATGTATTACTTTTAAAATCTATTTATGTGGTTGATCCTGCCTTTGGAACAAAAAAATAACCCCATACACTATCTGGTTGATCCTGCAGTACTTCGAGCTTAGGGCAGTGCTTGACGGTCGGTCACACTGGGAACCGACTGCAACTGATGACTGCTTTCGTTCATCTGATGTAACAGTAGAAAGTACCAGCAATTATAAAAACAAAGATTGTCAAATGTGTGCTTATGAATATTTTTCACACCCTCAGAGTGTGATGACTACATAAACCTCTCGAGCCTGCTCTCGGGGGTTTATGAGTCATCACACACCTCAAGTGTGAAAAAATATTCCTCTTTACTGCCAATCCATTATTCTCTATATGACATTCCAGTTTTCTCCCATTATCTTTCCATACTCCTAGATATATTCCTGTAATACCTAGTTGGAATAGTATGGGATAGAACAGTATAGCGTTTTAAAAGACTGCATTATTCAGTCATGTCAGGTCACTGTTTCTTTAAATGGGCTTCTGATTGGTTTTGAAGTCTTCCGATTTAGATATATATTTTAAGTTTATTAGGGTGTTGGGACTGTGTTATTCTGTAAAGAAATGCCTAGTAAAATAACCTTATAAAAGAAATGCGGCTGTTGCACTGGAATACACCGCAGAAATAAGTCGGAAATGAAATCGCGGTAAAAAGTTACCGTCTTGAATGTGCGCCAGTCGTGAAGGCATTTTGCCTTGTACTGCCTTCAAACCGCTCGCTTTATCCCAAAATCGAGTGGAATGACTCTCGCTACCTGCTAAAGGTGGAATAAGGTTGAGGTTTTAATTTGAATCCTTTATATAAGCGAAGGTTTTCTATTCATATTGGTTGCTAGGTAAACCCCTGCCTGCTATTTTCTTTGTATGGATGTGCTCCATAGGAGCTGGCGCCTTGAACAGATGACTTTATACATTCATGAAAGGGGCAGTTCCTATTTCAGTTCATTTTAGGGTGTTCAACTCCTAAACAATTATTATTTTAAATGGCAATATAAAAACATATACTGTGATTAAAAGAAAAGTAGTGGAGTGTAAAAATGAATTCATTTATTGTACAGAGAAAGAATTTACAGGTATGTTATAAAAAAGGAATCTAGGGGAGGAGTTTGTGGTCACATGTCTTCTAAGGGTATATAAAGCACTATGTTTTAGTGCAAGGGAGTTAGTGACTCCAGGAGTCGGACCTGGAAGTACTGAAGTGCTGTCTCAAGCCTTCCAAAGTACTAAGGCTTACTAGTACATGATTCTGTTTTGGTTACTATGCTTTTTATTATTTGTTTTCTGACGTTCAGTTTGTCTTTTGTTAAAATAAATGTTTGAAAGTAAAACTACTCAGCAACTGTCTCTTGGTCCATCTTTTATCCCACGGTCCTGTGACATGCACACTACACCTTGTTATGTAAGACTCTGTATAAGAACGTCTTTGTTCTAAAACTGATGACTTTACAGAATTATATAATGTTATCTTGGACCGTGGAGCCAGCTCTAATTTAACCAATAGGGCTCATCTCTGTAACTAGAAATGTTTCTATCTTTTAGTAACCATAGTAATTATAACAGGTATATAATGTAATGCACAGGCTTTACACCTCGGAGACCCGAGAGATCCCAAGAGACTACAGAGAAACCTTGAGGTGTAGGGAACGCTGAGCACTGGCTCCTGGTTCGTATTGGTAAGAACTGCTTAGGGCAACTGTGATTTATCCCTTTTGTAGTAATAAACTCATTTATTACTTGAATGCAACTTGTTTGTGATTATTTGCATTCCCAATATTGCCAAGAACCTGAAAGTGAGGTTTAGACCTCTTACAGCACCCAGGAAATTCTCCTGTTCTTTTTTGAGAAATGATACAGGATCTTAACATCTACTTGAACAACCACCGGGAAAGGTAGATTAGACCCTGCTTTGACATCTCATCTGAAAGACGGCACCTGCAGCAGCACAGTGCTCCCCAACCACCATACTGGGGCATCAGTTTAGTTACTTTTTTTAAAGTTATGAATTATTAGGTTTTTGAAAACAAAAAATTGCAAGATAAATGACATGTTCAGAAATATATTGGTGGGTACAATTAATCTTTGGGACATTATCATACAACAGAGAAAACATTATAGAAATGAAACCCCAAATATGTCCTTGCAATGTCCTTTCAATGAAACCTCAATGTTACCATTAAACAAATCTGTGAAGTCATCCCGTCTATACTTATATGATGCAGTAATATCACTGGGCAATATGGAATTTGAAAAAAAAAATACAGTAGAGAAAGTCTAGAGGGCAAATGGGTATTATAAGAAAGAAACCACACATAATATTGGTCAGTGCAAGGATCTTAAATGTATTAAAGGAAAATGTGTACACTTCTGCCTGATCTGCCCATGCTCCCATGGGTAGGCCAGCCTCGTAGTGTCCACATATATGTCTTCCATTTGGCTCAAAGGATTCAACCCTCTTCCAATTTTGCCTAGCACACAAAATAAAAAAATAGATCCCTAAAATAAAACCCCAGGAAGAGCAAAAATATATGACCAGGCTGCAATACTGGAAGTGTACCTCTCAAAAAAAATAATAATAATAATAGGTCCCCACAAACCAACTATATCACTGCAGTGTACAGCAAATTTGTTGCTGCAAAAGAAAAATCAACTTAAATGTGAAATGATTGAAAAAACTAATTTCGGGATGTGAGGTTAAAAGTTGAAGCAGTGGATCGGTTTGTCCTTCCATCCATCCATCCATCCATCCATCTTAATTTGTTGCGCCATTTCTTACGTTTATAATGCCCTTTTTATTTTAATCTGGTTTATGATAAATCACAGTTTGTGATTGCCGTCTTAGACCTCAGCTGTACCAGACTGAGCACGTGGCATCGATGAAGTTGCTACCTTTGTGACAGCCAGCAGAGCACTAGGCATCCTTTGCACATGGTTGCACACTGAGGGTCAGATATTCAAACTGCGCTATTTTGTGGTTGCAAGCCCTTGCGCACAAAATAGTTGCACAGAAGTGTAGCCAGAAGGCGATATTCAAAGGAGTTGCGCCCATGAGCAACTCCTTTGAATATCACCAAACCAGCCACTGTGCATAAGCGCAGTGGAACTTCGCGCCACTGCAAGTGGTCAGAGTGGTGCATGCAACTGCGGTGGCACAAGTACCATTGCGCCATGCGCATATTTCCGATATTCAAAAGATGACTTGCAAATGGGGCCATAATTCATACAAGGCACAGGGGCCATTTGCATCTGATTATGGCCCCATTTGCATGTCATTAGCATGCAGGTGCGCTGATCCCTGAGGACTTGCCCTGGCACCATGCCCGAGCGGCAGCCATCAGGGACCGATGCCCCCTGCAGCCCGATAGCGGGCAAAGGTGAAAAATCCCCCCACCACCACCCCCCACTGGCCCGATCGCGGGCAACAGCAGAAATGTCCCTCCCCGACTGGCCCGATCGTGGGCATAGCTGAAATCCCCTCCACCAGCCTGATTGCAGGCTGCATTGGTTAAACACACCCCTCCTCCCGAATACATCCCTGGTGGTCCAGTGAACGAAAAGCCTGATCGCGGGCTGTAGCAGTGTAAACACAGCCCCTCCCTCCTCCGAATACATCCCTAGTGGTCCAGTGGACCAAAAGCCCGATCGCAGGCTGCAGCAGTGTAAACACAACCCCCCTCCTCCCGAGACATCCCTGGTGGTCCAGTGGACCAAAAAGCCCGATCGCGGGCTGGAGTAGTAAAGCAACCCCGAACACATCCCTGGTGACCTAGTGTCCCCCACCCCACCCACCCACGAGCCCCACCACCCCTCCCCCACAGGCGGTGGGTGGCAGCATCCACCCGCCTGCCGCCTGCAGCCCGCCGACTGACTGCCCAGTAGGGCTGCACACCCATTGGGTGCAGAGCAAAAGCCAATGGGCATGCAGCCCATACCCATAAGACAGTCCAGCTTTGTGAATGAATGAATTCATTCACAAATCTGGAACTAACTTATGGTATGGACTGCATGCCATTACATACTCTGCACCAATAAACATACTGAGCTACCGGGCACATCGGTCGGCGCGGCAAAGAACAAGCGAGTGGGGATTCTACCGCCCGCCCGACTGCGAGGAGCAGGTGGTGGGGCCGTGGTAGGTAAAGTGAGGACACTAGGTCACCAGGGATGTGTCTGGGGTGCTTCTACTACTCCAGCCCGTGATCTGGCTTTTCGGTCCACTGGACCACCAGGGATGTATTTGGGAGGGGTGGTGTCACACTGCTACAGCCCGCGATCAAGCTTATCGGTCCACTGGACCACTAGGGATGTATTCGGGAGGAGTGGGGGGGTTGTGTTTACACTGCTACAGCCCGCGATCAGGCTTATAGGTCCACTGGACCACCATGTATGTATTTGGGAGGGGTTGTGTTTACACTGCTACGAGCCGCTGATCAGACTTATCGGTCCACTGGACCACCAGGGATATATTTGGGGGAGAGGTGTGTTAACTTACTCCATCCTGCGATCAGAATTATTGGTCCACTGGACTACCAGGGATGTGTTGGGGGGAGACACATTGCTGCCCGCGATCGGGCTGGTGGGGGGGCACAGGGAGTGGGTTGAGGGCCAGCCACAGGTGGCAGCTGCTGTGTTGCGCCCTGCAATGCAACAGCTCACCTGTGGGTGGCCCTTGACTTGAGCCTTTTTTTTTTGGCTCAAAGTTGTGCAGGCGCAGGTTGGGGGTTGCGCCTGCACAACTCTGCACAGCCCAGCTGAATATCGGGCTGTGCAGTTTATGCATGGTTCCTCTCCCTCCAGTTCAGCATGCATTCATTTGCATTGTGCTGTTGCTCAGCATGTTTTCAGTGGCGCAGCTGCCTCCTGCTGAATATCGCAGAATGGAGCAATTTCGGACTTGCGCAGGCGCAACCCTATTGTGCATGGAGCAACCATTTTGAATATCTGGCCCTGAGTATGTAAGTAACCATGTTTTGATTTTAAGCATTTTCAACAGTTCAGTCACCTTCATTTATTGTAAAGAAGTGAGCATTTTTGTATCAGAAGAGTGATTTGTAAGAATTATTATTTTTCCACAGTGATGTTTCAGCCGATTTTCCTGCCTAGTGTATCTTGCTGAAATGGGGACACAAGAAGCTGCTGATTCTGATAATCTGTTTATACTGTATCTAATAAAAAATTGCCATACGAGTCACAAAATTGTGTTTTTTTTATTTTGCCCATTATAAAAAATGATTAATCTGTATGCATATGAATAACTTCAGATGTTTGGTTGAAGTTAATTGAATTTTTTCGGCTTCTTTTGTCTCTGTGTTTGACAGTTATATTGATCAACCCAGTGACACATGTGCTGTCATTTACTATATGCAAAGACATACATTTGCACAATTCTGTTTAATTCATTAGTGTACTGTACAGTACATGCAACAGTATGTATGCATTTGGAATTTATTTTTTATTTATTGTTATGTATCGTATGCTGTGCAGCATGTATACATTGCTGAAATGAGGAGCTGCAATACTAGGTTAGAGATGCAGACACACTAACTGATTTGCAACTTATACCACAAGTATTGCATATGCATCTTTAACAACTTATGATACCCAGTTAATACAGATCATCAGTATTTACTGAATGATGACATTTTCTGTGCAAGCTGCACTAATTTTTACGTTTGCTTGCGCGCATGCGCAAGGAACATCTTGGGAGAATGGGACACTTTGGAGGTGTGCCCCTCCTCTGCAATCCCCTGCTCCATTGAGCAGGTGTGGCAGTCCGGCACCAATCGGACGCAGTGCTGTGTATGACAGCGGTGGTCTTCTCTTCAAAGAAAACTACCGCTGTGTGCTTGCACCGCATCATGCCGCCCCCAAATCTTTGCTGCCACACTGGGAGCCCAACCCAGCGTGGCAAACATCCCGCGTAATCTGCTGACGGGGGTGCCCAATCCCTGTCGACTCCACGGCCCCCAGCCATCCTTCTGCCGCTGGGGCCCACCACAGCGTGGCAAATGTCAACGCCGTCTGCGCCGAGGGTGCCCAATCCCCGCCGGCTTCACGGCTCCCCAGCCATCCTTCTGCCATGCTGGGAGCCCATCCCAGCGTGGCAAATGTCCCTCGTCGCTCTTTTTTTTTTTTTAAAAACCTGTAAATTGAAAACAGTCCCCGGCGCTTCTCCCAGCCCCCACAACCCGCACCCACCCACTGTGCAGCCTGCCTCCCCACCCCCACCCCATACTTACCTCTGGAGCTCGGCGGCAGATCTTGAGTGGACCGGGAACATGTCTGCACTCTTCAAAGCCGACCACGAACTGAGGAAATGCGGTAAGCTGTATAATGGGCTAGATAGGGGTTTCAACTTTATTGCACATCTCAGGCATTTTTGGAGTTTTGCACCAAAATTTCAACATGGGGTTTGGGACCCTTCTCATGAATGATGTCACTGTCATTGCGTTATTCGGGCCGAAGGGTGATTTCGCAATCACTTTCCTTGAAATCACCCTTGGGGCCTGAATAATGCCATGACAGTGACATCATTCATGAGAAGGGTCCCAAAACCCCATGTTGAAAATTTGGTGCAAAAATCAAATGACTGTTCTGATGTCGTTCGTAAGTTCCTATGCAGGCTCGTAGTTTGCAAATTTTCAATATTTTCACTCCAGATTTTCAACATTGCCATTTTACCACACCTCCTTATGAGCAGTACAGCTGTCATTTTCACATCCTGCCCAAAACGTGTTTCCGCCCATGTAGCGCACAATGGCACAGTCAGTGTTGCGAAATCAATGTATGGGACACATTAAGAAAATCACCATGACACTGTTCATTAGCAGAGGTCTTAAAATGGCTATGTTGAAAATTTGGTGAATATTTCTAAAATGACTGTTTCTGGCGTGCGTTGCGCAGTTCTCACATGCGCTTGTATTCTTTCGAATTTTCAATATTTCCACTCCAGATTTTCAACATTGCCATTTTACCACACCTTCTTATGAGTAGTACAGCTGTCATTTTTCACATCTCACCCAAAACGTGTTTCTGCCCATGTAGTGCACAATGGCGCAGTCAGTGTGCGAAATCAATGTATGGGACACATTAAGAAAATCACAGTGACACTGTTCATGAACAGAGGTCTTAAAATGGCTACATTGAAAATTTGGTGAAAAAATTCCTAAAAATGACTTTCACGAGCGTGTGTTGCGCAGTTCCTACGCATGCTCGTACGTTTGTGAATTTTTGATATTTTCACTCCAGATTTTCAACATTGCCATTTTACCACACCTCCTCATGAGCAGTGCAGCTGTCATTTTTCACATCCTGCCCAAAAGGTGTTTCCGCCCATGTAACGCACAATGGCGCAGTCGGTGTGTGAACTCAATGTATGGGACACATTAAAAAAATCACAGTGACACTGTTCATGAGCAGAGGTCTTAAAATGGCTGTGTTGAAAATGTGGTGAAAAAATTCCTAAAAATTACTTTTACGAGTGTGCGTTGCGCAGTTCCTATGCACGCTCATAAGTTCGCGAATGTTCAATATTTTCACTCCATATTTTCAACATTGCCATTTTACCACACCTCCTTATGAGCAGTACAGCTGTCATTTTTGCATCCTGCCCAAAATGTGTTTCCTACCATATAGCACACAGTGGCACAATCGTGTAAAGAAATCAATGTATTAGACACATTAAGAAAATCACAGTGACACTGTTCATTAGCAGGGGTCTTAAAATGGCTATATTGAAAATTTGCTGAAAAAATTCCTAAAATGACTGTTTTACAAAGGCGTGCATTACGCAGTTCCTACACTTTCGCTCGTTGTGAATTTCAATATTTCCACGCCAGATTTTCAACATTGCCATTTTACCACACCTCCAGTATGAGCAGTACAGCTGTCATTTTTCACATCCTGCCCAAATGTGTTTCCGCCCATGTAGCGCACAATGGCGCAGTCGGTGTTCGAAATCAATGCATGGGACACATTAAGAAAATCACCGTGACACTGTTCATGAGCAGAGGTCTTAAAATGGCTATGTTGAAAATTTGGTGAAAAAATTCCTAAAAATGACAGTTTTACAAGCGTGCGTTGTGCAGTTCCTACGCACGCTCATAAGTTCGCGAATTTTCAATATTTGCACTCCAATGACTTCCAAATACCTAAACAGCACATAGAGGCAAGCAACATTTGGCATTGACAAATGCTTGTACTTCTTTGTCACTGATTTTTTTAAGCCATGTCCAAGTGCCAAATACCACTGCAGATACCTGCAATGAGCGTTCGGCATTGACAAATGCTTGCTGAAGTTGTGCTCAGTAGTGAGCTACTTTGAAAAAATGGTAACATTTAAAAAATACATTTTCTGTTCTTGCCGTGTTTATTTCTACATCTTTAGTATTCAGCTTGCAAACCACTATGCAGTCTATACTTGGTACCACTCATTTTGCACTTGTTGCCGATTCTGAATATACCACTAATAGTTCTCATATGTAATCTGCTCATTCTCCACAAACAGTGGTGACTCATACAGTTTAATATGTGTGTTTGACAGTCTGATCATATTTATATGTTTATATCGATATTGTATTAGAGTAATATGCAGTGTTCATGCATGAAACTGGACTTCTTCATGGGAAACATGGCCTATAGGGTACCAGTTACACAGTAGTCCTTTTACTCTCTTGAGAGAAAAGAGTGTGGATGACTAGGTAGACATGGAGCCTCCACAGCCAGAAACAATCTGGGGTTTTCATTACCATTTGAATGGCACACATTTTATGAATGAATTTACACAATATCAATGTGTGGAACAGGGTAACAGTACTCCCAGGTTGAAGCTGCATTTTCCATGTAACTCCAGGAATATTTTCTTGCAGATTAGGTTATTACTTAAAGATCACTGACAACCATTTTACATATTGTTAATAAAAGCTTGAATTCAGGTCCCTGTTCTTATTAGTGTTTCCAGAAAATTTCATGTTATTTGGTTTTGTGGTTTTCTTTAAATCAGCATTTGTGCTGTGCAGTAACTGAAAACAGTGAGGCTGTTTCTGTCCCTCTAAGTGAGCCCTGGAGAGTGATTGCATCATATTGGTGTGGCTGGCTGCTTCAGGAGATTTGCTTAACTGAAGAGCTGTTTCACTTCCCAATAAGAGCGGTCTATAGACTTAATTATTTGCTGTCCAGGTTTTGTTTTAACTAATTCAGTCTTTGTTTTGTGTTTAGATAGATTAGCTTAAAATCAGTCATTCTCTTCTTATAAAAAGTTGATCATTTGAGTTTCAGTGCTAAATTGAAGTGGTATGAATGTGTCTATGAGAAATCAGCTTGTCTGTATTACAGGTGTTAGTTCTTTCTCATCAAAACTCAATGTTTTTTTCTAGCTATATTACACTGAGTTGCTTATTTAATGGATAAGACATAAATCTACATTGTTTTAATTCATAAAGTAGTTTGTCTTTGATGTAGCCTCCGTAAATAGGTTCATGTAAGAACAATTTTTTTCATGTTAGATTGACAAAAAAATAGAACCAATTACAAAATATACTGCACCAGGATATGGAGCTGGTGCTGGTATGGGTGTGCAACCCAACAAATGACTCTGACCAGTGGTTACCACACTCAGAGTACAGGAGCCCAAAAAACGTGAAGGAAACAACTTGCAATTTCCAAAGAAATATTGATTCCATTTATTGGAAAGTAATGAGAGAACAAAATTACAACCACAAAAAGCAGTCCACAGTTTCCTAAAACTGTGGACTGCTGAACTAATGATTGTAATTTAGTTCTCTTACTTTCAAATAAATGGAATCAATATTTCTTTGAAATTCAAGTTGTTTCCTGCAAGTTTTTCTTGGCTCCTGTACTCTGAGTTCAGTAACCACTGGTCTGAATTGACAAAAAAGTGCCTGCCACACTCTGCTATTTCAGGCACATGTACTGTATGAACTTACACATTTCAGTTCTTCGATGGTTTCTGTGTGAAAATACATTGTGTGTGTATAACTAGAAACACTGTATAGCATCCTAATGTCCCTGTCTCTTGCCACACAGTTGAGGCAGCTGCACTCTGCTGCCTCTTGTCTCTGTCCCACAAGCCCCTGTCTCCTGCCTCACATTCAAGGCTGTTCACCCTGCTGTCCACTGTCTTTTCCCACACAGTTGGGGCTGCTGCACCCTGCTGTCCCCTGCCTGAACAGTTTGGGTTGCTGCACCCTGCTGCCCTCTGTCCCCCACCACCACAGTCAGGGCTGCTGCACCCTGTTGCCCCCTGTTCCTATCTCCACAGTTTGGGCTGCTGTGCTTTGCTACACCCTAGAGACCCATGTTCCCTGCTTCCACAGTTGGGGCAGCTGCACCATGCTGCCCCAGGCCACCAGAGATGGTGCTTTCGCTGCACCCTGCTACCCACTTCCATTGCCCCAAATGAGCAGGGCTGATGCAATGTGTGCACCCTGTCACACTGTCAGAGCTGCTGTACCCTGATACCCTTCTGTGTCCTGTCCCACAGCTGAAGCTTCTGCACCATGCTGCTCTCTGTCCCCTTCTACTACAGCCAGGGCTGATGCACCCTGCTCCTGTCTACACATTCAGGGCTGCCTATGGCCTGCTGTGCTCTAGAGCCCCATGCCTCCACAGTTAGGGCTTCTGCACCATGCAGTCACTTACCACAAGAGTCATGGCACTTCCTGCACCCTGTCCCCTGCCTCCACAGTTGGGGCAGTCTCACTCTGCTTCCCCATGCCACTAGAATCAGATCATTTGCTAGACCCTGCTGCCCATGTCTCTTGTCCTAAACAGGCTTGACTGCTGCACCCTATCCCACAGATTGGGCTCCTGTATCCTGATGCCTCCCCTGTCTCCTGTCAGAACAGTTGGGTCTGCTACACACTGCTGGCCTCTGTCCCCCACCCCCACAGTCAGTGCCACTGCACCCTGTTACCCCTGTTCATGTCTCCACAGTTGGGGCTGCTGTACTGTGCTATTCCTTAGAGTACCATATACCCTGCCTTCACAGTTGGGGCATCTGCACCATGCTGCCCCATGCCACCAGAGGTACTGCACCCTGCCACCCACTTCCATTGCCCCAAATGGGCAGGCATGCTGCACCATGTGCACCCAGTTCCATGGTCATGGCTGCTGTACCCTGATGCTGACCAGTATCCTGCCTCACAAAATAGGCTTATGCACCATGCTGTCCTCTGTCCCCTGCCACCACAGCCAGGGCTGCTACACCCTGCTCCTGTCTACATAGTCAGGGCTGCTGTGCCCTGCTGCACCCTAGAGCCCCTTGCTTCCATAGTTTGAGCTGCTGCAGCGTGCTGCCCCCTGTCACCAAAGTCAGATACTTTGCTACACTACCCAAACTGCGCAAAAGAAAAACTGGAAAAATACTTTCATCTTGTGTTATGTGGGGTGGTTGACAGAGGGCAGCAGGGTGAAACAGTCCCAACTGTTTGGGCAGGAGACAAGGGAGGCATCTGGGTACAACAACCCAAACTGTGAGACAGGGTGTAGCAACCATACCTGTCTGGGACAAGGGCGTGTAGCAGGGGTGTGGCAAAGATCTGACTCTGGTGGCAGGGGGGCAGTAGATGTAACTGCCCAACTGTAGAGTCAGGGGACAGGGTGCTGTAATGTCCTGACTCTTGTGGCAAGTGGCAGGCATGGTGTAGCAGCCCTAACTGCAGATGCAAGGGGCTCTAGGGCACAGCAGGCCACAGCAGCCCTGATTGTGTTGACAGGAGCAGGGTGCAGAAACTTAGCTGTGGTGGTAAAGCCTTGACTGTGGGGTAGGACACAGGGGGCATCAGGGTACAGCAGTCCTGACTGTGGGATGGGCTGCAAACAGTGTGGAAGCCTTGCCAATCTGGGATAATGGAAGTGGGAAGAAGGGTGCAGCAACAAACCCACCTCTGGTGGCCTGGGGCAGCATGGTGCAGCAGCTCCAACTGTGGAAGCAGTAGACATGGGACTCTAGGTCATAGCAGAGCACAGCAGCCATGACTGTGGAGACAGAAACTGGGTACAGTGGCCCTGACTGTGGGGGTGGGGGACAGAGGGCAGCAGGGTGCAGCAACCTCAACTGTTTGGACAAGGGGCAGCAGGGTACAGAAGCCCTGATTGTTCAGGCAGGGGATGAGGGCAGCAGGGTGCAGCAGCCCCGACTGTGTGGGAGAAGACTGTGGGCAGCAGGGTTCAGCATCCCTGAATGTGGGGCAGGAGACAGGGGGCGTGTGGGGCAGAGGACAGAGGCAGCAGAATACAGCTGCCTCATCTTTAGGACAGGAGACAGGGGGCATCAGGATGCCATATAGTGTTTCTAGTTATACACATACATGATGTATTTTCATACAGAAACCATCAAATAACTGAAATTAGTGAGTTCATACAGTACATGTGGATGAAATAGTAGAGTGTGGCAGGCACCTGTTTGTCAATCTGACATGAATAAAAATGTTCTTACATCAACCAATTTATGGAAGCTACATCAAAGACAAACTACCTCTAAGAATGAGCACAATTTAGCTTTATTTTGTATCCATTAAATAAACAACCCAATGTTCTATAGCTAGAAAAAAATGCAAAGTTTTGACAGACAAGCTGATTTCTTTCAGAGGCACATTCACACCACTTCAATTCAGCACTGAAACTCAAATGATCAGATTTTTATAAGAAGAGGATGATAGATTTTAATCTGATCTGTCTAAACACAAACAAAAGACTGAGTTAGTAAAAACCCTGCAGTGCAAACAGTTAACTCTACAGACTGCTTTCATTAGGAAGTGGAACAGCTCTTCAGTCAAGCAGTGATTTAACTAATGAAGCAGCCTGCGACTCCATTATGATGTTATCGCTCTTCAAGGCTCACTCAGTGGCTGTTCATACAGCATTTTCTGCACTGTTGTGAGTGGTGCAGAGCTGTTACAGTGTTGCTGCTTTTGTCATGTGAACGCAATCTGTAGCACAGTGTTTGTATGCATTGCGTTTCACCGTGACCCCTCTTTTCTTAGGATTGCATAGTGGTGTAGGCATTTCACATGCCTGTCTGGACAGCCGACCCACTCACAACTGTGCCAGCATGGGTTCTTAATATACAGTGCACACTGAGAAAACGCAAACAAAGGAAAGTTCAGTAGGCGAAACAATGCAGAGGCGAACATCTTTAATTAAAACATGTCCAGACATTTCGACAAGTAAATTTTACCATTTCGACTGCAAGGTGGACTCTCTCCTGTAGATGAAATTGAATGAAATGTAACTCAGTAGAATCACAGTGCAACTGACCTTCCGGCATGGGGATGGTGGACATTGTGGGAGAGCCACCATTATGTCCACTGTCAACATCCACCTACGATCTTGGTAGTGCTGTGAGTTATTTAGTTACCAAGTTCATAGTTATGGATGCTGGCAGTGGACATAACATGTGACTCTCCTACAATGCCCCCACCCTATAGAAGTTCAACAAAACACTGGAAGGTAAGTTGCACCCATGTAGGGGGCTGCTGTGAATGGAGTCAAATCGCTGCAGGTTGAACAGAACAGTCTGCACCACAATGCAATGGCAAATGGGGTAGGTCATGTGAACCTGGCTTCAGAGGGACAGAAACAGCCTCACTGTTTTCAGTTACTGCAGAACAAATTAACAAATGCTGATATAAAGAAAAACCATAAAACCAAATAGCATGAAATTTTCAGGAAACACTAATCATGATGCAAGGACTTGAATTCAGCTTTTATTAACAATATGCAAAAAACATTGATCTTTAAATGTTGTGGAGCCATGTTCAACTATTGGTGCTGGTGTTAGTGTTTCTGAATCTTTGAGTCTAACACTACTGAGTGGTGAGTGTGTGGCTGTGTCTGATTCAGAGTATGAAAGTGTAGATGTGACTTGTGTCGTTAGTGAAGAGAGGCAGATGGCTGCAGTTACTGCTTCTGACAATAACAATGAAGTTTTGTTGTCGCCACATGGAGATCTCATTCCTGATGTTTTTGGTTGCACTATTAGTAGCACGGTAATGGTTAATAATGCTCCGCTGTTAGATAGTGATTCATTAGATTTTGTTGCTGACAAGTCATTTGATAGTGAAAGTGATTCATCCAATTACGTTCAAACTGAATATGAGAATGATTATGACTTGGGTACTACAGCAGCACCAGTTATAAATTTACAAAATTTACAGCCCTGTATGTTTGAACCATACATGCCTGCTGATGACAATCAAGATCAAGCAAATGATGGAACCCAGGAGCCACATGGAGATGTAGCATACCTTGGTAACACTCCGTGATGAGTTTTTGTTTTCTTTTTGTAAATGTGTTATGTAATTAATTAAATATATTTTATGATTTCAATGGTCCCTGCCTTTCACTGTCCTGTAACATGAATGACACAGTGTTTGCAGCTCCTCTTGTAGTATGGTGGCGCTCACTCCAATGAGTGGAAAATGACCACTGTGAACCCTCAGTGCTCATCACTCATCGCAGTACTCTCTAATGCATTCATAACCATCATTGAACAAACCATGCCACCATTGCAGTGCTAGCAGTGATTCTTGCACTGCAGAGTACATGTATCTGCAACAATGCAGAGTCACCAGAGGTTCAGACAGGGTCAATGAGGTAAGTGTCCCACAGTACACTTTCCACATTGGAGCTGGCCTGAAAAGGGACCTCACCATGCGACTGCTAAATGGGTTACCACATGTTGTGGTGCAAGTCTTTATGCTGACTGCATGAGGATGGTGACGTCCTTTGACATACAATGCACACTGATTGCTCTTTGCATTGTCCTACATAATGAGTTGCTACAAAAGGGTGACAATTTCAAACAAATTTGGATGACATCTTCCCTTCACCGGAGGCACCACCACCGCCACCAATGTTGGCACTTTCCACAGAAGCACCTAGACAGTATTCTTGGTATCTATTGCCCCCTCACAATGGCATCACACTGGAGGTTAAGCCAGGGTGTCATGGAGGCTCCTTAAACCTGGTAATACATGGGATGATGGCAGCCTGTGCTGCCACCTTGGGTTTCCAGTTACATCAGATCTCTTGAGCTTCGCTTGCGAGGTTTGATGTAATCAGAGTCTCTGTGGCAGAACAGGCTGGTTGTGTATGATTTCCCATCCACTATTCTCTATGTTATGCATGGTGGTATAGCAGACTGCAACACATTCTACAGTTATTTTCAGAGCAAGAAGCATTGCATAAAAGGAACAAAAACTTGTCCCGCACTAATAAGTAATGTGACATACTGTCCACACAGCAAGGCCCCCCCTGGTACTGTAAATGTGCTCAAAACACACACACCAAGATGCTCACACTGGTGAAAGCTTTCTTTCATGCACATACTGTATTTCTTGGCAACTACACTGGAATAGGTTCATAGGTTCATAGGATGTGTATGAGTTCAGTAGGTATAGCTACCTTTAATGAACTCGCCACCAGAAAGTCACTGGTGGAATTTGAATTTATCATCACCCATATATAAATCCAGATTGGTTTTGAATAATTCCAAAGTGGTGCTTAATACTACATTCTCTGGTAGTTTATTCCAAACATTTATCACTCTTTGTGTAAACCAATTTTTCCCTTTTTAAAGTGTTGTTTGGAGTGCCTTTGATTTTTAGTGAATGTGTTCTAGTATTAACAATTGATAAATTCTTAATTAGGCCTATTGTTTCAAATGTTCCATCATAATGGATAGCTTTGTAAGTTAGACATAAATCTCCATGTAATCTTCTATAATCCATGGACTAAAGACCTGCTGTTTTTAGTCTAGTTTCATAGTCGAGATCTTTAAATGTAATTATTTTTTACGTAGTTCTGCGTTGAACGTTTTCTAATAATTTCTTATTTTTTATTAAATACGGTGCTACTACTGAAGAACAACATTCCAAGTGTGGTCTCACAAGGCCAGCATATAAGGGGATCAATTCATTTTTGTCTCTGCTTTTGATATTTCTTAAAATGCAATTTAATATTCTATTTCCTTTTCTCACTGCATTAATGGTATGCATATTAAAGGTAAAATCTTTGGAAAGAGTCACACCCAAATATTTTTGTGATCTGTAGTCTCTAGATCTATATTGTTTTATTTTGTATGTGAAACAAGGATTATGTTTTCCCAAATGCATAACCTTGCATTTAGTTGCATTAAACAAGAGTTCCTTTCTGTTAGACCAATCAACAAGGTGTGTTACGTTATTCTGTAGATTCAGAGCAGATTTTGCATCAGTTATTATGCTGCCTAGCTTGCAGTCATCAACAAATTTGGCAAGCCAGCAAGAATTTGTTAATGGACTCATGGAAGAAATCAGAATATCAAAGAGAGTTGGTCCTAGTACAGAGCCCTGGGGTACACCACTGGTTGCTAGACCCCATTCAGACAGATGACCCTTTATAGAAACCTGTTGTGTCCTATCAGATAGCCATGCATATATCCAGTTTATAATTACTGGGTGAATTTTCAGCTTTTCAAGTTCATCTATAAGTATTTGATGAGATAGGAATCAAATGCCTTAGAGAAATCTAAAAAATTATATCCACAGATAGGCCTTTATCTAGTGCTTCACTAACTGGCTCAGAAAAGTATAAAAGATTGGTTTGACATGATCTGCCTTTTACAAAGCCATGCTGGTAAATGTCCACATAATCTACATCTTCTAAATGTTTAGTTATTCTATTTATAATTACTGGCGACCCCCTTTAATACCCTGTTTTCAGACTCTGCTGAAATGCCGTAATAACTTGAAATCAAGTTATTACGGCATTTCCAAAACACTATTCATTCACAGTTCTCGAGCGTGTCTGAGCTCGAGACATTCTGAGCGGTGAAGCAATAAATTTAAACCGCGAATCAGTTAAACTTACAGTCGCTAGATTCAGAGCATCATCATTCCTGCCTGTAAAGTGTATCGTTCTGACCTGGTAGCATGGCCGAGTGGTGTCCCTTTCAGTAAATCATATGCCCCAAAATACACACACACAGAAGTGCTTTGTATAAAAAAATTGTCACCCGTCGAAGTGCCGCTAATTTTTGCTAGTTCTGAACACAGAGTCACTGAGTGTAGACTGATGTGCTTAGTGATTGGCGCCTGCAGAAGGTTAAGATTGAGCGTGAACATGTTACTATAGCAACACTCATTCCCGCCTGAATCTCGGCTTCTGAAGCCGCCCAGTCACCGCTTCCTCATCAGTCTACACTTGGCAGTTCTGTATTTCAAAACTAATAAAAATTAGCAGCACCGACAGGTGACAATTTTTTATACAAGGCACTCTCTCTGTGTGTGTATTTTGGGCATGTAATTTACTGAAACGGTACAATCCATTGCCCAGGCTTTCTCTCTCACCCAAGTTGTTTTAGGTAGGAAGTCCATGCCCCAGTAATTATAAAAAATAACAGATAGGCAAGTGTGTGCCTATGAATATTTTTTTCACACCCTCGGTGCGTGATGCCCACATAAACCTCTCGAGCTTCGCTCTCGAGGTATATGGGTCATCACACACCTTGGGTGTGAAAAAAATATTCATAACACACACTTGCCTATCCATTATTCTCTATTTTAGTAACTTTTCAATTAGTTTGTAAAATACAGCCGTTAGGCTTATGGGTCTATAATTTTGTTATAGGCCTTTACTGCCACCTTTGTGTAATGAGATAATTATGGCTTTGTTCCATATTGGGACAGTGATTCCTGTGCTTAATGACCGATTAAATAGGATTGTTAAAGGGCCAATCAATAATTCCTTCAGATTTATTATAAATATTGGAGGAATAATGTCAGGGCCAGATGAGCCACTGGACTTTAATAAATTTATCCCTTCCATTACTTCTTATTCAGATATAAGGAAATACCATAGTGTTCTTAGGGAAATAGTCTATGTTTTGGGGTTTGAATACATTTGTGAAGTAACTATTCAGACTAGTTGCAATTTCGACTTCATCTGTCAAAATACCATCAGAAGTGTATAATGGTCCTATAGTGGGACCATTATGTTTTAGTGAGCCAATATAGTTATAACAGGATTTTCTATTGTCTTTAACAGTTGCTGCCAAGTTCTCTTCTAAATTCCTTTTTTGCTTAATTATCAAGTTCTTGCTTTTATTGGATGTCTTTTTTTATAGACTCCAGTTAAGTGGTGACAGATTTTTTTTTATACTTTTGTATAACTTCTGTTTTTGCTAAGATTTTCTTTATGTTAGTGTTCCACCATAAAGGACATCTTCTATTCTTATTATATTTTTCCTTATAGGAACCCATGAATTAATACAAACTTGGAGTTCTTTATCTATTTTATTTCATGTTGTATTTAAGTCACAGCCTATAAGATCAGAGGCCCAGTTCCAATTTTTAAATATTCTTTTATGTTTGCATAATTTGCTTTATTAAAGTTTCTTAATATTGTACAACCATTTGTTTCTGAAAATATGTAAGGTTCATTGTTATAAGAACCATATTATGGTCACTATTTGATAATGGATGTGTAATATTTACCATTGAGCTTACATTTTCAATGTTTGTAAAAAATAAATCTAGTATGTTTTTTTCTCTAGTTGGAGATTTAACTAATTGCTCCAAATTATTTATGATCATAAGATCTAAAAAACAATGATCAAAAACAGAGCCACCCATACAATTATTCCAATTTATATTAGGGAGATTAAAGTCACCCATAAGTATACAATCCTTGTCTTCTAGGTTATCTTCAATATTAGTCATGAATATATCATTATCATCTTTATTCACACTTGGTGCTCTATATCCTAGTCCTATGGTAATAGTTTGATCTAATGTAAACTTTAATTTAATCCAGAGTAATTCACTTGAGTTGTCATTATGTAGATAATTTGTTGCCTGATAGCTTTTAAACATGTTTTTTTACATACAACACAATTCCTCCTCCTCTGGAATTTAAGTGATTTTTTTCATATTTTGTGTAACCTGATATTTCGGTGTTCCAGTCATCATTTTTGAACCTTGATTCCGTCACCCCACATATATCTATTTTGTTAGATTCTAAAAAATATGATAATTCATCTATTTTATTCAAAAGACTTCTTGCATTTAGAAGTAAAAAAATATAATTTATTTTCCAAATGTAGTTGTGAGCACTGCCAGGAAGGCAAAGTACATCCAGGTGGTTATAGTATAGTCTGTGGACATGTGTAACGCAACCAGGATTGTATGATGTTCACTTATTGAATCCAGATACATGTCCTTCAACTACTGCCTTCTTCTCAGGGTGCACAAACAAACAACATAGTGATTCTGATGTAGTGTCCAGTGAGGAGTTTGACTAATCAGCACTGAGGAAACACTGGCATAGACTAACTACTTCATTCATCAGGTCATATGCATACTCTGCAAGAAAGTACAAATATTAAATATCCTCAACATTTCCATGAATTCCATACCCCAGTCATTCAGTGCTGTATGACTACAATATACCTGAATAGACAGTGTTATCAGGTTACTGGAAACAATATACTGTTGTTACAGGGAAAAGTCCACATACTTGTGTCCCTCACCTCCACGTTAGAACCCCCCCCCCATTTGCAGTTTCACACAGTGTATGTAGTGTATACTTATTGTGCTGGTGTTTTATTTATATTTTATCCGTTTGATCATGCCATTCCTCCTGCCATCATTTTCACTAAGGTACCTGTAGCAGTGCATCACTCAATGTAACACAGCTGATGGTGGGACAAGGGAGTAGCCGCAGGAGTTTGTATAGTGGTGCCTCATGAAGGGAGCTATTAATTGCTCCAGTTTATGAGTTACAGGTCTCAGTGGTACACCTAGACCAAGTATAGACTGGCACTATCCTGCTACTCTGTAACTGGTCTCATAGCACATAGACACCTGTAACTCACAAACTGGAGCTATTAATAGCTCTGTCCGTAGGACACCACTATATCTGCTTGCATGGCTACTCCCCTGCTTTGACATCAGCTGTGTTACATCATGTGATGTGCTGCTACATGTGCCTTACTCAAAATGATGGTGGCATGGGCAGCTGGATCAATCAGATAAAATATAAATGAAGCAGCAACACAGTAAGTATACAGTAAATACTGTACACTGTGCGAAACTGATAATCAGGGGGGCCCACATGGAGGTGTGGGAGACAACTATGTTGACGCTTCTCTTTAGGAGAAATCATGATTTCAACTACATGTATCTGATATTTCTGGAGAAGCAGCATCATAACTCAATTTACTTATCATCAATTTTGACCTTGGAAGGTCACTTGGTTTATTTAAGACTGTGATCTATACGTGTGTGCATTGTGTGTCAATGGAGACTCACCATGTGTTGCTTGTACTGGTATTTTCCGAACTACGTAACCACCCTTTTTGAATTTCAGGTAGTGGATTAACACAGCTTGCCTTCCATTGTTCTTGCTTGGGCCCTTCTGGAGTTCTCGTTGTAAAAGCTCTTTCAAGTGCAAAACATTTGACAGAGAAATTATGTACTTTTACATTCATGCTGTGTTCCACAATCACCAAAAGACACATTACAGTCACTTACTTGGCTTCAAGTGCAGTAATGGTACATAATAATTTGTTTTATGAGTGTTTTCCTGTACTCAAGGTATTGAAGTTTGTTCTGTGGATCACTACTTCCGATCACTTTCAATTCAAGATATGATTCCACACCATCCACGATCACAGATGCACACTCCATTGGCATGTATGGTTCAGTTTTTTGAAATAATTGTGTCCATTCTTTCTAGTTTACATTCAGACACATAGAGCACACCACTAAAGTAACAAGGTCCCTGCTGGTTGATCGTTTGGCTTCACTATTTAAACTCTACACCAGAAAGTATGCAAAGAAGTGATTACAGCACAGCAGTATATATGCTTAGAAAATGGCAGTGGAAATCCTAGTGTCCTGACTGGCTACCAAGATTCCATTGCTATGCAGCTATTTTTCAATAGAGCCCTGTGAAAAATAAGTACCAGGTGCTCAGTTTCAAACTGTAATCCATGTGCAGTTTGAGTTTAAACTTTGTTAGCCACCATTTTTTTTCCTGCTCCCTAAAAGAGAGAAGTGATCGAGAGCCCCTCCCCCTGTCCTTGGAACACTCCTCACACCTAGCAAACCAAATAGTCACACACAACTATAAGACAAAATAGCATAATGTACTTTTCTTTTTTTTTTTTGTTTTTGTTTACAGAACTTCATCCGACACCACAGATGCGGTGATACTACACCACTCCCAACTTCCTGTCCCCTGCCACTCTCACAAGTGCTGCTAGTCGGCAGCTTGACTACATCCCTTGGACCCATTACACACAAGTCCCACTTCTGTCTTGCCATACTGTGCTCCTCCCCCAAACTCTGGCACAAACATGTAACAAATAAATAACCCTATTAAGAAAAGGGCTTACTTTGCAGGCAAAAAGTCATTGATACATCCACTTTTCAGTCCCCTACTGGTCCTCGTATACTTTTTTTTTTTAATTACCTGATTCCAGCGCTGCCACTCCCTACTGTGGCCTCAGATGCCTTGGTCTACAACTCTCATGAAGTAGTGGGGCACTCAAGCATCTTCCTCAGACAGGATCTCCTAAACAGCAACACCCTCTACTGGCAAGAGTAGTACATTAAAGGGACTACTTTACAAAAAAAATATATTTTCATTCTTATTTTAATATTTATAAAACTTGTTTTAATAATATATTTTACTGTATTTTAAAATATTACTGATGGGCCATTTTCTAAGCACAATAATACCCTGGTGTTATTGGGCAATATCAGACATTCCAGGGGCTATAAGGCCCTCTGCCTGCAGCATTAGGCCTCATTATGACCCTGGGTGGTCCAGTATTGCCCAATACCATCCACCCTGTCGGGTATTATTGCTTACATATGTAATGTGCACCATGCGCTGTAAATATTCTGACAGCAGACATAAAGCAATTCTAGTGGGGGGTAGGAGGAAGTAGGCTCTTGGTTAACTAGGATCTGTAGCTTATCCAATAAGTAGGGAAATGGGCAGACTGGGTGGGTCAGGTGGTCCTTATCTGCCATCAAAGTCTATGTTTCTAAGCAGACAGTGTCACAGTATGGCCGAGGAGTAACAATCATGCATTTTAAGGTATCAGCGTATCTTTGCAACTGAGCCTAATTACGATCCCTGCACTCAGGAAAACAATTCATGAAAGAAATCATTGTTTAACATCCTAGAACTATGGGCCTGTAAGGGGCCTTGAAGGCTTTTTCACATTATACCATGACATGTTATCTTTCAGTAATTTCAGTACGTGTACAGTTGGCAGAATGCAATAAGCTGAAAGAAACATTTGGAATAACAGGTCAACTTCCATTCAACAGTTTCCGTGAACTGAGAAGTGCCACACTTTTCAAAGAATGGTTTCTCAAAATCACAGCAGCTCAGTTTCTCAGCGAAATTATGTTAGCCATAACCCATGACTGGGTATGGGGTTATAGGCATTTAATCCCCAGTTGGGGTGCATTGTGAGGCATGAGGCTGCAGGCCGAGTGTCCTTACAGTGCCCCAGGCATGGATTAAATGCCAATCACCCCATACCTAGGAGTGGGTTATTGTGCTTATCACATGAGTTATGTGCACCATAGTGTAAAACCCCCTAGAAAGGTGTTTCTCCCCTATTTTAAGGCAATAAAGGTACTGTATCTTGGTGCTTTGCAAAATATTCCCCAAGAAAAAATGCATTTTATAGTGCTGTTATCACATAGAAATGTCACAGACGCACTCCAGAGATGATCTGTGACATTTCTGATCTCTTTCATTATGTGGTACCCTGCCTGCGACGTTCACCCTTTACCCTCAATCCAAGACTGACACACTGACATGCAGCTCCCCTTGACAAGGAGGCCTGTTGCTCCCTGTGTGCGGCTACCTCTCAGCCATGCTCTGTACTCACTTCAGCAGTGTGTCTGCCACTGCCGACTGCTGTGTCACTCAAGTTCTCCTGTTTGTGTGACTGGGGGTGGCTGACCGCGGCACTCTTCCTCTATCGCTCTCTCTCTCTCTTCTCCCCAGTACACTAATGACAGCTGACTCCATATGGTGCAGACGGTCACCACTGCTGTACTGGTGGCCGGGAGAGTACATGCTGACAAACATGGTGCAACACTGCTGATACTCTCTCTGTCTTTTGTCTCTTGTCTCTGTCTCTGTTTCTGTCTCTCAGCCATGATTCAGGGACAGAACCAGCAGCAACACACACAGACACAGAACTGCTGTCCTGCAAGAGTGTGCACCAACAGAGAGAGAGGTAGAGAGTCCTGCAGTCCTGCAACAGAGACAGTCACAGAGTGAGCAGCAACACAGAGAGAGGGAGAAAGTACTGTAGTCCCACAACAGAGACAGTCACAGAGTGAGCACCAACAGAGAGAGGGAGAGAGTACTGCAGTCCCACAAGAGACAGTCACAGCATACCTCTCAACTGTCTCTGATTTTGCCTCAAATTTCTCCTCTGTCCCTTGTACAATTTGTGTTCTTGTGACAGAACAATGGGAATTAAAAGCACAAAATAATGTCAAATATTAAAGTAACAGACTTGTTATTCTTCCGAAAATACATATTAACACAAATTACTTTATTCTATGAGCTTTCTGAGTGGATAGTACCAGATTTTAAGATGTGTCCCTGATTTGGTGTCTTTGTCCCTGATTTATGAGACAAGAGGTTGAGAGGTATGGGTCACAGAGTGAGCAGCAACAGAGAGAGAGGGCGAGTACTGCAGTCCCACAACAGAGATAGTCACAGAGTGAGCAGCAACAGAGAAGAGAGGGAGAGAGTACTGCAGTCCCACAACAGAGACAATCACAGAGTGAGCAGCAACAGAGAGAGAGAGAGTACTGCAGTCCCACAACAGACAGTCAAGAGTGAGCAGCAACACAGAGAGGGAGAGAGTACTGCAGTCCCACAACAGAGACAGTCACAGAGTGAGCAGCAGCAGAGAGAGGAGAGTACTGCAGTCCCACAACAGAGGCAGTCAGAGTGAGCAGCAATAGAGAAGAGAGACAGACAGCACTGCAGTGGACAGAGCGTGCAAACAGAGAGGGAGAGACTCACACATAGCTGTCAGTAAAGTTACCTCACGGCGCTCTCCATCTGGCTAAAGTCATGGTACGCAGAAGGAGCACTTCTCCATGGCATGGGAGGGGGACGAGAACTATCTTTCTGTCATGTTGCTGTACTTTCTGTGTGTCTCTCTCTTTCTTCCTGTTTCTCAGAACAACATTTCACTAATCGCACTGTTGGGTGGGAGGGAATGAAGCAGCACATACAAAGCTGCAGTTCTCCTGTTACATGCACAGAGAATGGAGTACACCCCTCAGGCTCCTGGCTCCACCATCCCTTCTCTCCACCTGGGATCTTCACAGATGCAGCACTGCAATGCTGGGCGGGCGGTCAGGTGGTGACCAATGACAGGGAATAGCAAAGCTTGTATATGCATGGGACAGATGTGACAGACAGTTGCAGAACAAATGCATTCACAAATTAAGGCTCTGTCTGTCTTACTTTCTTTCCCTCACTCTGGCACTGTGTATTGAATGACTGCACTCTGTACCGGGATCAGGGAGGCAGCACAGTGCTCATGCTGTTGGGGGCCTGGGGAGGGGGGAGGGAAACTGAAGCAGGACATACACATTGCAATTCAGTGGACTCCATGGGGGATGGGGGTAGAGCTGGCACCGGCAGTTCTGCTTACAGACAGGAGCTATAGAAGAACAGGGTAATTGCCTTCAGCATTGACAGGCAGCCACCAAGTGACCCATGTGGCCCTCTCTCGCTTAGCTGCATTTTCAATGGCTGCCTGTCAGTGCTGAATTTTCCCACACAATATCCCGCTCTGCCCAGGGATTTAGTTTGCCAGGCATCTCACCCCAACTGTGGATTAAATAGTGATTTTAATCCACAGTCAGGTGATGCTCTTTGCCCAATGAGCTGTCCCCCTTTTGTCAACCCATGTTATATGAAAAGCTACATCACTGCTTACAATGTATTGGTGTTATAAAGGCATACAAGTTTCATTAGTGCTACACAGCAACACATGTATATAATGCCTGCACTTCATTCCACTGTAGGAGAACACAATTGATTAGGGGCAAATTAATTTAACAAACTGTGGAAGGCCTCCAGTTCCGATGTTTGGTAATGCCCTGACAGTTTTAGAACATCCTTTTTATACTAACATACTAAAATGCCAGCAGAATAGGCCTAACGGTCTTTCGTGTCTGCTCGTTTGGTCAGCCCCCACCCTGGGTGCTGACCTTGCTATCCCTCGCCTTCTCTGGCTTCTCCCTTCCCAGTTCCGGATATTCTTGCTGCATTGGATTTTGCTTCCAGAACCCTTCCCTGTACCTGTCCCACTCCCTCTTGAACCCCTCCACTGTCTCTGCCTCCACCAGCCCCCTAGGCAGTGCATTCCATGGCTCCACCACCCTCTCAGTGAAGTAGCACCTCCTCCTTTCTCCCCTGACTCTTCCCCCCTCCAGCTTCCACCCATGCCCTCTAGTGGCCCCCTCCTCCTTCCTTCGAAGCACCCTGACTGTTCCTCCCCTATTTACCCTCTTCATGTACCTGAAGACCTCTATCATGTCCCCCCGGTCCCTTCTCTCTTCCAATGTGTACATATTAAGCTCTTCAAGCCTCTCCTCATAGGTCCTGTCCCCCAAGCCCCAAATCATTTTGGTTGCCCTCCTCTGGACCCTCTCCAGGAGGTTAATGTCCCTCTTTAAGTGTGTCTCCAAAACTGCATGCAGTACTCAAGGCGGCCTCACCAAGCAGTTATACAGAGGAGTATCACTTCCCTCCTTCTGGAGGTGATCCCCTAGCGATGCATCCCAGCATCCTGTTGGCCTTGGCTGCTGCCCTCCTACAAGTCTCAGAGTTGTTCATCTTGACATCCACCACCACCCCAGGTCCTCTCAGCCATCAAGACTTGTAGCATTTCCCCAGGGTGTACACTTGGCCTGGGTTTCTAGCTCTGGTGGAGTACCTTGCATTTCCCTGCATTGAACCTCAGCTTCTACTTTCTAGACCATCTTTCCAGAGCCTCCAGGTCTCCCTGTGAGCCACCTCCCCTCCTCCCCATCCACCACTGCCCCAGTTTCGAGTCATCTGCAAAGAGACTCATCTCACTCCTGATTCCTGTCCTTATGTCGAATCACGTAGGCATTGAACAGAAGGGCCCAAGGACTGATCCCTGTGGGACCCCACTAATGACCCTCCTTGGGGATGAGACTATCCCACCAACTACGACCCTCTGGGTCCGGTCCTGGAGCCAATTGCCTATCCATCTGATCATCTGGTTCCCCACTCCCATTTCTCCCAGCTTATCCAACAGGCCCACGTGAGGAACAGAGTCAAATGCCTTGCTGAAGTCTAGAAAGAGGACATCCACTGGTCTACCCAGGTCCAAGGCACTTGTCACCCAGTCATAGAACTCCACCAGGTTTGTCTGACACGATTTCCCCCGGGATGAATCCATGCTGTCTATCATCCAGACACCCTGACTTATCCAGGTCCCCCCCTAGCCTCTCCTTGACAATGCCCTCCATCACCTTGCCCACTTTATGCCTGCTGTTAGTTAGGTTCTTATTACTTTTGCTCACACTGTTTGTTTCTGTTGTGACTGTGTCATTTGAAAAAAAGTTTTGTATTAAATTAACATGGTACAAGCCGTTGCTTGCAATGCTCTTCCTCATTTATTTCACCATGAGCACACTTGCTGAACAGTGGATTGTCAAGCCTATGTATGTTCTGTATGTGTGTGGCGACACTCATCCACTTTGCCAACACCAGTTCTGATTCACTTGGTGGAGTGGAACCAACTGTCTAGTAGAGATGGTTAATGATACTCTGCACCATGATCTCAGAACCTGGCAGTCCTTGGCATTGGATGTAGCCATTAATTTCTTCTTTATGCCTTTGAAAAGTTAGATATACAGTATCTTCAGGATGACTGATACTGACATTCATACTGCATGAAAGAGCATTAAAGCAGTGATATCACAGGAACAAAAATAAACATTCTGATATCTTGTATGCATAACAAATTACCTTTCTGCAGAGTACAACAAAAGTACAGCACTACGATTAACAGTATCATGACAAATCAGCGCGGCGATTTCAGCGCAAGCACTTCTGCACGGCAATTATAGTGCAAAACACAAGCTACTAAGAACACAAAACAGTGTACAACCGGTTCAGTGTATGTCTACCTTGGCAAAAAGCACTCACACTCTGCATGCTTAAATTGTCACCGCTTCTACTGTGTGTAACCTGTATGCAAGATAGCTTACATGCAGGTTACTATAGTTCATTCATTACCAATCAGTGTAAACGAGGGGCACATGTCACTGGAATGTACAGCAATCAGCAATCAGTGTAAACGATGGGCATAGTTTAAATACATGCTGTGTTATGGTACAGACAGTAGTCTGAATGTTGCACTAACCATGTCTCTTGAATTTGTTTGTAGTCAACGTGGCCAGCAGCTACTAGTTCATAGTGGCTATTTATATTGTAAAGAGAAGGTTTATGGTGACAAAACTTACTGGAAATGCTGCCAGTATGATTCCATGTATTGCACCACAAGATGTCATACAAGCAATGACAATATAACTAAATTTCTAAATGAATACAATCGTGTGCCTGATGCTGGTGCTGTAGCAGTCAGAAAGATATTGCAAGAAATGAAGGAGAAAGCGATATCTTAACGAGAGGACACACACCAAATTGTAGCTGGTGCAACTAGCAATCTTGACCAGGCAACTACAGGTAAATTGCCCTTAATTTCTTGTCTGAAACGCACAACCCAAGTGTAAGACAGACAGTTTCTGTGGCCCCTGAGTTGTCTACCTGCCTCTCAGAGCTGTAAATTCCAAGGGAATACTCTCTGACAGATCTTGGAGAGCCATTTCTACTCCATGATAGTGGGTGTGAGGACAGTGAAAGATTTCTAATATTCTTCACTAACAGGAACCTTCAGTACATGCAGGGCAGCAGGCACTGGTATGCCAACGGGACTTTTAAATCCACTCCTCCACTTTTCACACAATTATACACCATTCATGAAGTGCGCTACACGTTGGTCATCCTTACTGTTTTTATACTAATTAATGTCAAGCCATACCAATTCCAGCAGTGTAAGAGTTCTGAATGCAGTCAAAAGATATGTGCCCCAATCTTGCACCCCAGTCTGTGATGACCGATTTTGAGCTAGCAGCTGCAAAAGCGTTTTCCTCTGAGTTTCTTGGCACAGAGACCAGAAGTTGTTTTTTTTTCATTTGTGTCAGGCTATCTGGTGCAACCCTCGAGAGCTGCCTGATGTGCATAACTATATGGTGGATGAAAACTTTGCTCTTCACATATGGATGTTACCAGCACTAACCTATGTCCCCCCCCGGTGATGTACTGTCTGCTTTCGAGGCACTCAGATGCAGATCATTTTGCTTGGAGCATGATGAACAACTTGCTCCCTTAGTGGATTATTTTAAGATACTTGGCTGGGGCACTCAGTGGGCAGACGTTGGCACCACAGACGCTGTTTCCTCCATAGTTTTGGAACTGCTATAGTGCTGTGACAGAATGCCTCCCTCATACAGTCAGAGCTGTTGAGGGTTGGCATTGGAGTTTCAATAACTTATTGGGGGCCAGCCATCCTAACATTTGGAAATTTATTAAGGCCCTTAAAACAGAACAGAACATGAGTGAATTAAAGCTGGAGCAGCATCTACCCAGTCAGGATCTGCCAGCACCACGCCATAAGTACCGGGACACTGCCAAAAGGATTACAGCAGTGTTTAGTGGTTATTGCAGCTGTTCTGAGACGGACTACCTGAGAGCAATTGCTCATAACTTTCAGCTCCAAGTTTCATGTTGGAGGTTTGGAGAGACAATGAATTTTAATGTGTCATGCCTGGTGTGCTGACAAATAAAGATAAAAGTTTTAACAGAATTTATGTAGCTTGGTCTTGAATACAACACTCGTGTGAGCAATCATGTGACTCAGCTGGAGATAATGGCTCCCCTTAATCTGCCTGATCATCAATTGCATCTCTTCTCATGCTGGACTACTGCTGGATGAAGACTGGGTTATGATGTTCTCCGGTACACGCTGCAGCTGCCATCATGTGATCCATGGATATTGCAGGCTCTACAAATCAACAAGGTAAATAATCTTTTTTCTTTTAAATGCTGCAAGTAAAACTGTGTAAATGTTTAAAGCACAGAACATTTTAGCAGTGCTGTGAGGGGCTGGTGTATTGTAATATGTACGTTTGCGTAGATTGACTTGCGATTGAATCGGTAGGCACCACTTTGTCATGCGACAAAATGACCACGCTTATATTTACCGTGCTGCAATTTCATGCATGGTGTTGCCATGGAACCATGATTAACAAGTAGCAAGATAATTATCACAAACCAAGAAATGGGTATCAATATTGCAAGACAACATTTTGTTAACAATAAAAAACAGGTATTACTAGTGGATTGTTTTAATTGTCACTTGACTGCCTCAATGATTTTTGGTGAGTCGCTATGTGTAATATAAGCATGTGGACGGTATGACATAAGGAGAACCACAGCGTTCTACTTTGTAAAGACAGATGATTGGTGACATAAAATACATTAATTATGTATTTTTCCTATAATAACCCATAAGAAATAAACTCGTCCTTAAAGTTGCTATGCAGTGAAATATGTTAATATGGGACAATGTTACGAGAAAAATGCTAATGTTGATAACAAAGGGTACCACTGGCAACATGGCACACATCATACAGGTGGTTTGTCACCTCCATATTCTCTCTCACCCATTTCGTGACCTGTGAATGACTGTCTGTTATTAGTTCATCTACCTGTAGGCCCCATTCTCTGGCAGCTGCAATGCATCTCTTCAGTCCCTCCAGCTCCATGTTGGTGCTTCCTCCAAACTCATTGCTCTGTGTGTACAAAACCTAATCTATAAAGCTGCATAAATTATCAACAATAACAAACATGTCAGTAGTAACCTTTACAGTAAAGGAAGACAGACGAGAAACAACATTACAGGTTACTGTGGTGTGCTATACTGCTTCCGCTGCAACGTAACGGTTGTGGTGAAAACAGATTATCATTACCTGGGCATTACTCTATAACTAAACTTCGAAATACTGTTAGCTGAGTGAAGACTGAAATGGAGGCAGTAATTATTGTGGGTAAACATAACATGCAATGGTAAAAGTGCATCATGTAACATGATGTTATTGACAACATTATCAATCATTCCTTGCACCAACTGAACATCAAAAATTACTTCCTTTTCCAACTCTATCAGGGAATACTTGGCTGAATGGCTTGGACTGTCTGCATGACCATCACCCCTGAAAACCAAACCACATTCGTCTGCCTGTAAACAAGCAACCAACCACTCCTGACGTTGTTTCCAGAGGTTGTTGACAGCAGGAAGTAGAAGCTTTGCTTGAAGTCTGAAAAAGGTGTGAACAGTATAATACCAAATACCCATTATGTCAAACACTTTAGCAATTCTAAAGACCGTGGCATCAGCAAACAGGATGGATTCAGATAGTAAGAGATTACCAGCAGGGATCTGACCACAGTGTGGTTGGCTATTCCACACAGTTGTATTACTGCATGCTGAGCAATCAATAAGTACAGTTAGCATGGTACCCGCAGTTTACTGTGCAATGTTGACTAACAGGATCCCCACAAGAAGGGCAATGACACCATTTCAGTAATTGTTCCAAAGAGCTCTGAAACACTATACATTTCTTGTATTTGATGACATCATTTTTGGATGTATCATAAATTATGTCATCAGTGACTTCATCTAAGTCACAGCTGATTGGTGAGGAAGGCTCATAATCAGGGTAATCTTCAGCTTCATCATCATCATCATCATTGGAGTCTTCATTGTAACTGTCATCTGATTGCATTTCTTCATGCTTTATTGGAGAGGGCATAACAATCTCCTGTGGTGGAAGGAGTAAGTCACATTGCATACTCATGTCTGTCATGGTCTTCACTGTCTGTGTTCCTAGGAGTTGCCATGATATAACCCCCCCCAATAGTAAATCATAGCAATGCTGGTGGTCTTTTTATTTATTTATTTTTTTAATGTTTTCTTCCACCCTCTCCACCGGACAGCCCTCCTCAGCTTGGAACCCGCGCTGTCACCCTGACATCTGCCGGGACGTACAGGCCAGTCACTGAATCCTGACTCACCTCTAGAGTATCTGTTAGGGACATTGCTGTTCCTAATTACAATCTTCACAGATGAGATTGTGGCAAATGTGTTGGTGCTGCCTTATGTCAGGCAAGGACTAACCAGTTCCATTGAACTCTTAAGTGGTGTAGCATTCTTCACATTAATTTCTTCTGGCTAATCTTACTTTCCTCCACCTTACCTATTTTTATTGGTGGAATCTATACTTCACCCAAAGCCTCTCCTTCTGTAATTTCAGATGCTATTACCTATTTGGCTTCTCTTGCCTCTTCTGGGAACTGATTCTCCTAGGGGTTTTCAACATAAGTTGAGTCTCTGTTGCTACTAAACCTACCATCCAAAAAACAGTCTCTCTTAATTTCTCTCACCTCACAACTGTTGCAACACAAATTAACCTCCACTCTACCAATCATTCTCTTCTGGATTGGATCCTCTTCTCCCACCCTCACCAGGCAGTTGCTGCTTGTACATTCCCCAATGTCTTTAGTGAACACAGCATGACCTATTGCATTAGGAAACTTCAACTCCTTCATCCCTTCCTAAATTTATCTGAGCTAGGCTGCTTAACTCACTAAATCATGACTCTGTACTCTTTGATCTTTCTGCTATTGACTGGTCCCCTGTCCTTGACACTTTTGACATTGATGAGGCCTTCTCCTGTTTTCATGTTAAATTCATGCATGTGTGGAACATGAATACCCCTTAAAAAGCCCTGTAAGAGGGTCCTTTGGGTTACTTCTGATCTCAGTGATCGCTGAAGTTGTGGGATGCTGCCTGGTCTCACTTGAAACTGCTGATGTCCCCATCTGCCCTCCTTAGCCAGAGGAAACTTAGACATTTTTGCACTAAGGCCGCTACAGCAGCTAACACTAACTAGCTTGCTATTAGCCGCCAGAATAATCTTAAGTTTCCTGCCAAATTCTGAAAGGTGGTTAACTCTTTGATCCTCCTTTCCATTTTTCCTCACCCATTTTAGTCAAGAATGGTACCCCTCTCTCTGCTACCTCTTAGATTGCTTCTCATTTTGTCAAATTTTTTACAACTTGTGCTCTTCCTTCTCCTTTGCAGCCATTGGCTTCTAACTCTTCCAAGCTACTCCACCTCATCCATCATCTGATGTCTACTTTGACTTCTCACCATCTTTCCACAGGATATCTTAACTGCTCTGTACAAACTTAGCCTTTCCAGCTCATAGCCCTGAAGGGCTGGTCCCTAATCTTCTTCACCTTTCTGCCCCTGCTGTTTCATGCCCCTTCACTAACTAGCTTAACCTCTCTTTCTATTTATTTCTGTACCTCAGACATGGAGGTTTGGCAAGGTTCTTTCTCTCTTTAAAGACAGCGGCCCTCCCTCTCCTGGCAACCTTCAGCCCATCTCTCTTCTCTCTTTTCTTGCAAATGTGCAAGAAAAGATTGTCTACTCCCAGCTTGTGGATTTCCTTTACTCATCTGATTTCTTCATTCCAGTTTGGCTTCTGAAAAATCACTCTACTGTCTCCTCTCTACTACATGTTTCTGGGTCCATCCTCAACCAGATGGATCAGAACACACCACTGCTGCCGCTTTCCATTGACCTTGCTAAGGCTTTTGATTCAGCAGCCCACCCCCACATCTGGGTAAGTTGTGTTCCCCTGGTTTTCTGCTCCAGCTGCCAACTTGTTCAGATCTTATCTCTCTGGCCACTTTCTGTCAGTACAGGTTGGTGATGCCTTGTCTCCCCCCTTCCCCATAGAGTATGGGGTTCCTCAAGGCTCCATACTGTGTCTTAGTCTCTTTTCAGTCTTCTTTATTGACCTTCCTGCTGTCTGTGCCCGCTCACATATTTATTTATTTTTTTAGTTGGTCATTTTTCTTACCTTTGGCCCCCGGTCTGCCAACCACGTCCAGGCATCCACCTCTTCCAGCTGCTGTCCAGACTGCTCTGGCTCCCACCAGGAGCTTCACTGTATACCCCACAGCTTGCCCCTGTGAAGGGGTGGTGGAGATCCCTCCTATCGCCGATACAGGATCCAATCTCAGTGAGCCTTGAGCCTGGCGTCTCACCAACGGCCATCAAGCCGACGTGACCAGTGCCATTTTTCCCTGTTCTTGAATTCCTGGAGTCAGAGGACATGTAATGATGCCATCGGCTGTGGGCGCACACACGTCTGGGCGTGTCCCCATCCAGGCGTCTGCCTTCAACTCCTCCCCAATGTATGGCATGCATCCCCGACCCCCAGCCTCCACCAGGGGGCAGTCAGATGCTGACCAATATGGACCTGCCTCCCTGGAGAGGAAGAGCAGTCCATCAGACACTCGATTCCTCTCCTCCCCTGCCAGCCCATGGTGATCTGTGCTCACTCCCGAACCTGGGTCACCGGCATGACGCAAGGTGTGGCGTAAAGCACCTCAGCCCTCAATGCCACTGGGCCAGCATAGCTCACATATTTATATGTATGCAGATGACATTACTTTTTGCTTCAACTGCCACAGTCTGTGCCCTAGAAACACTGCTTCAGAGTGAATTTGATAATGTCCTACACTGGTTCCAAGCACTTGAACAGTGGGTCAGTACCAAGAAAAAGGTGTCCATGATGTTTAGCACAAACAATACGCTTACTGGGCTCCCCTCTCCTCTAGTTTTTTTCACCTTGGATGGCATGTTCCTTGATATAGTTCTCAGTTTTAAATATCTAGGTGCGGGCTGGATGGTAGACTTGACTTCTCCACTCTTGCTGATGCCATCCTCAGAAAGCTCTGTCCCAAACTTAGTGCCCTTTACTGAAACAAGGATTGTCTGCACTCCTAGCCAGCTGGGAAATAATCACCAGCATGGTACTTCCTGTGTTTGACTATGTGAATCTGGTTTATGATGCCACCCCTTCCTCTTCACTTGCCAGACTGGATAGTCTTTTCAGTGTCTTTTTCCACTTTTGCTAGTGGTACTCCCTTTCTTACTCATCATTGTTCCTTATATACTAACCTCCTAATACATCCTCTTGCCTCCCATTGCCTCATCCACTGTGCTTCATTAATTTCTAAATACTGGTTGTCATCTCTACCTCCTTACCTCCCCCCTCTCTCTCAACCCTTCATCTTCTTATGCACTTTGCTCTAGGGACTCCAGCACTTTCTTCATTCCATATTACAAATCTGCTGCAGGGCAGTCCACTTTCTCCTCTTATCTTGCTTCTATTTAGACCTCCCTTCCCCCTCATTTCATCTCTCACCTTCCTATCTTTCTCTTGAACATCATGTCAAACTTCTTTCTGCTCCCTCTTGCTGTTGTTCTGGCTTTTGCTAGTCTGCCCCTTATCCTCCCATTTACCAGATTTACTCCCTCTGCCTTATTCTCTGTGTTTATACACATTATTCTTACTTCTCCTTTCTCTCCTGTTTTTTGCCTCTACATGTTAGTCATTTTATTGTATGCCTAGCATTAACCCATCTCTATATCTATTTTACACATCTTTAAGGTGGGCTTGCTCATCTCTAGGGCCCGATATGGACTGGGCCCTGGCTACCTGGCCGATCTCCTGATACCTAATATAAATAAATATAAATAATTATTATACTGCCTATGAGATGAGTATTATGACTAACCCCCCCCCCCAAATTCTGTGAAATCCTGACAGTTCAGGTTGTCATCAGTGGGGTTAAGAAACTGTGAGTTGTGTGTACACATCCCCAAAAGTGAGCAAAGAAGGCCTACTCAAGTTTTCTGAGTTGTTGTCCCTCAGTACTGTGGGTGAAGCCATTTTGCTGGGGGGGGACTTCAACTCAAACTGGTCTAGTAATGAAATCCCAAGGCTGATGGATGTCTTGTCACACACCGGCTTACAGCAACTCATTAACTTGCCCACAAGATTGAATTTGAAAACAAAGAGGCACACTGGTTTGATTGGCTTCTTACCAACAAGGTAAACTATATTTTAAAATGTGGCCTTATATCAGATTCAGTTAATGGTCACCATCCCACAGTCTGTTTATGGAAACATTCATATAGAATAACATCTAAATCTAAAGTTACAGAATTTAGGAACTTTTCTGGATTTGATGCTTGTAGTTTTAGAAGCAGCCTACAAAGTATTGGCTGGACTTTTCTTGAATTAATACCAGATATAAATTGTGCACTGGATTATTTTATTTTGGAGTTCAGTAAGGTTTTAGACTCTCATGCCCCTGTTATTGAAAGACGTGTTAGAGGAACAAAGTCAAAATTGTTAACATCATCTCTGTTTGAACTTATGAGAGAAAGGGACAAGGCATGGAAGTTATATAGGAAAAATCAAGCACCTGTGGATTTTCAAAACTACAGGATCTTGAGAAATAAGTGTAAGGCTGAGGTAAAGAAAGCAAAGATCCATTATTTAAGACAATAACAGACAGAGGGACCGACAAATAGTGCTACATTCTGCAAAACAATCAATAGCATGATTGATCCTTGATCCATTTCAGAGGCTACTATGAATAAAGGCAATGAAAAGTTAAGTGTTCCGCTGTTAATTGCAAATGAGTTTAATAGATTGTTCACTAGTTTGGACAATTATAAGGCTGATTCTGGTATAAATTTGACTAAGAGTAATTTCAAAGGTTGTACGGGTAAACCAAAATTTTACATCAAGGCAGTAACATACCAAGAGGTGTATCAATCCCTGAAACAACTTAAGACAGACACATCCTGTAGATTTGATGGTTTATCTCCCAAATTGTTAAACCTGGCTTCAGCAGAGATAGCATATCCAGTTAGTTTGATTTTCAATTTGTCCTTCTGTCTGGGAGAAGTGCCTGACTTATGGAAGCACTCATTTGTGATACCAATTCCTAAAACAGGTCCAGTGTGTGAATACACTAATTATAGATCAATTCTGATTTTGTTAGCCTTGTCCAAATTGAAAGAGCAAATCATATTTGGACAGATAACTGACTATCTAGAAACACATGGCTTTGCTATTGCTCTGTCAACATGGCTTTAGGAAGGGAGGGAGATTGAGAGTGCCTTGGTCGAGATCACAAGCACAGTCCACGAGGGCATGGAGGGTGGTAGCCTGATGGGGCCACATTTGTGGACTTGACCAAGGCATTTGATCTGGTAGATCACTCTCTCCTTATTGAGAAACTTGAGTTCATTGGGGTGGGGACACCAGTATTGGGATGGGTATCTTATTATCTCTCAAATAGATTCCAAATGGTAAAGATCAGAAGTACTGTATCTGAGAAGGTTGCAAGTATGGAGTCCCACAGGGTCCATACTGGGACCAATTTTATTTTCTATCTTTTTGATTCTGTAACAACATCTATTAATAATGCACATATTATTATGTGCAGACGATGCTGTTGTTCTATTGTAAGGGAACAGCATTGTCTGAGCTAACATGAAACTAACTAAGGAACTTAATGCAATGCATGAATGGTTGATATATAACAATTTGGTGTTGAACAAACAAAAACTAAAATTATGTTACTTGGCACTTTAGCCAAGCTGAAAGAAATTGGAAGCAAACTGCGAATTGAATCACTGGATGGCACTGTATATGAAAATGTTAATAAAGTTATATATCTGGGGGTTGTTTTAAACCCTACATTAACATATGATTCACATATACAGACAATTACAGCTAAAATGCATTCTAAAATTGCACTACTATATAGGTTACACAGCTTTTTCACTGATGATACACATTTGGCAATTGCAAAGCAGTGCCTTCTGCCCATATTGCATTACGCTTCTATTGTGGTGGATAATGCTCCCATTAGTATTGTGAGATGAAAAACAGTGTTATTACATAAAATAGGTAGAATTGCACTTTTATTACCTAATAATGTGCATCACTGTAATATAACGGAAAGTCTTGGGTGGTCACCAATCAAACAATATCATAAGTTCGTTATGGCTAAATTTATGTATAAAATACAGCAAACAGGTGTGCCTCTTAGTTTAAAAAATCAACTCGTGGCATTTTGCACAAAATCTTGCACAAGATCTTCAGGGGATTTAACTCTGTTGAGAATCCCATTTAAGTATACATCAAGTGGTCAACGTTCTTTTGCATTTCTTGCACCAACAGTATGGAATAATATTCCTATACAAATTAGAAGTATAGGTAATCATAGGCCATTTTCTAATGCACTGAAAGCATATCTTGGGGATTTGTCCAAGTGTAATTGTTTTTAGTTAGAGATCTTTAATAACTGTTGTACTAATAGTAATAAACAATTACCCTGCAATTTAGTAGTAGGGAAACTAAAACTGTTCTAAAGGTAGTCACAGCATATCTCAATGATTTATTTATTGTGTTTGTTACTAGGATCTACTTTTAATGATGTGGAATTTGTATTCCTATTTGTGTAATTGTAGTGATGCAAAATTTGATTATGGTGTTTTTGTATGTATAATTACATTGACCCAGGTCATACCTCTAAAAGGGATTGTATCCCAGAGTGCTCACCTGTATACAGATAAAATCAAATCAGATCAAATCCAACCTGCCACTTCAGTCCATTCCCTCCACTCCTTGACCAGGGCCTACTTGCTGTTCAAGGGGTCAGATTGAAAACTTCTGGTGACCATGCCTTTGGTGTCTTTGGACTGGCCCTTGGGAACTCCTTTCCAGCTTGTGTTAGGGAGGCCTTGACAGTCGAGAGTTTCAAAAAGGGTCTAAAGGCTCATCTGTTTTGTTTGGCCTTCCCTGATGAAGGTGACTGACCAGTACTAGCTTAAATTTTATTTATTTTAGAATTTTATTTATTGTTTTAAATATTTATGCATGCTATATGTGTTGTGCTTTTGTGTATTACCCTACCTGTTTTATGTAAGGCGCCCAGAGCCCCAGGGATTGGTCGCCATATAAATAAATGTTGCATAGCCTTTATTCTTTGTTATATTACTTAATTATGTAAATTCCTGATCGAATTTTAATTCCCTTTGATATAGATTGTTTGCTGTTTAATACCAATTTTCAGTACATAAATAAATTCATAGATAAATGAAGGTCTGCTTTGTGGAGCTCATGCACATTTTGCTGCATGTTGTCACTCTTCCTCTATCATCCTACCCTTCCCTTGACTTTAAACCATCCCCTTATGACACTCCTAACAGATTTACCAGAGTCAAATTTATCTTTTCTTACAAAGGCCTTTAGAATTCCCTTGAAATCAGCCCTTTTAAATTGAAATAAAAGTCCAACTGCCACCATAATTGTTAGCTTTGCTGTTGATACAGACAGACATATTGTAGTCAAAAATGCGAGACAGCATGGAATACTGATTGTTAAAGGTATAAAATTTCACATTTGCCCAGACATTAGTGCCCCTATACAAATGTGCAGACATTTTTTTTCAGTATGCTGATGACTTGACAGACCTGGGAACCTCTTTCTTATTCCCCTTTACAGTCAAATATCTACTGCCCTTTTTGTCAAAAAATAGTTATTTTATGATCCAGACCAAGTCAGAAAATTGTTAGCTTCAAAAAATGTGAGAAAGGAATTAGATGAATGTGGAGTCAGGCTTGGAATCTAGCTCCCAGATGAAGGTTAAGCAACTTTTGAATGAGACATCAAACATGCTTTAAACCTAAATAATGATGAGATTCAATACTAAAATCTTCATTTTTCTTCATTGTCATTTTTTGTAAAATCAATATTAGAAATAAAAATGCTAAGGCTAGCGCCTCATCTGGCAGTTCATTCCACTTGGCCACTGCCCTCTCAGTGGAAAAAGTGCCTCTTCATCTCTCTCCTGAACCTCCTCCTCCTCCTCCCCCCCACCAGCTTTAGGCTGTCCTCCCTAGTGGTCTTGTTGCCACAAAGGCTGAAGAGGCCCTCAGTGCTCCTCCTGTTAACCCTTAGGCTGCTGGAAGATTTAGAACGTATAGGTTTTTAGGACAAGCTCTCCTATCACCAGAAGCCTAAAGGATAATACCCTTAAGGTGCTTAAAGGTCTCAGTCATGCCACCTGTCTCTTTTCTTTCCTCAAGGGAGTACAAGTTGAGCTCCCCGAGCCTCTCATCGTAGGTGTTGCCCTGTTGGTTGTCTCAAGTACAGAACAGTTAAATATGGGTGTTACAGTTAGAATGTATACTTGATTTTTGTATCTATTTGGTTCGCTATAAATATATCAATTGTTATATAGTGCTAAGTAACACCATAAATACTTATGTTTTTTTCTGTAATAGTTGTGACAGTTTTTTTGGGGGGTGGGTGGCTGGAGTGGCTCTCCTTCAGCCCTACCCCCCACCCAGACCCTGTCAGCGTTCCTGGAGGCTGACTCTCCCCAGTGTTCCTCCCTGTCTTACCCCCAGGGTGGGGTCTCTGTGACCACCCCTCTTACCCAATCAGATGCCACATCTCTAGTCTGGGGAGGTGCCATGTTTCAGCTGTGCAGAGTTGGGGTGAGGTGGGCGATCATGCTTGTCTGGCATTTTCCAGTGCGTTGTAGGGGAGGCATGACATGCAGTGGCACTGGGGCATAAGAACAGCATGCATCTGTCACACATCTCAGGTGCAACAAGCTCCAGCTGATAGACTCCCAGCCACCACTAGGAGCCATGCAAGCACCAGCAGCTTCCCAACCCTCACCCCCCAGAGGAGGAGAGCAGTCCATAGGGTGCTCGATCCTCCTCCCCCTGGCTGGCCCCCTAATGCCTGGGCTTGCTTCCAAACCTGGGCTGTTGGCTTCACGAGCAGTAATGCTGCAACTGTGCCAGCAGGCCGGCTAATGCTTGTGGCAGTTTAAAACCTAAGTTATTTAGCAGGAGAAGATTCTCCTATTTATTTTATTGTAAATTAAAATTTTCATCCCTTTCTAGCTTGAGGACTTCTTTATATATTATTTAAATGATCACAATGGAACCGATAGAAGATGGCCTCCGGGCTGGATGCACCGTTAGCTGCTCCACAATAGCTTTGCAGTAGTTTTAAAGCTTTTTAAGGTTTAGAAACATAGAAACAAAGACTTTGATGGCAGATAAGGACCTCTTGGCCCACCTAGTCTGCCCATTTCCCTACCTAGAGGATAAGCTGCAGATCCTATTAACCAACAGCCTATTTCTTCCTACCCCCCCACAAAAATTGTCTTATGTCTGTCCCATGCATTCTTGAATTCTCCCACAGTTTTAGACCCCAAACCTCATCAGAAAGGCTGTTCCATGCATCCACCACCCACTCTGTGAAAAAATACTTCCTCACATTGCCCCTAAGCTATCCCACCTCTATCTTCAAATTGTGTCCCTTTGTTCTTGCACATCTATTTTTCTGAAAGATGCTACCCTCTTGGACTTTGTTGATTCCACTAAGGTACTTAACTGTTTCTATCATATGCCCCCTCTCCCTCCTTTCTTCAAGGGTATACATATTAAGCTCCTTTAGTCTCCCCTCATATGGCTTCTCTTGCAGACCCTGCACCATTTTAGTTGCCCTCCTCTGAACTGCCTCCATCCTGTCTATGTCCTTGTGGAGATGGGGTCTCCAGAACTGGATGCAGTACTCCAGATGGGGTCTCACCAACTCTCTGCACAGGGGGATAACAACTTCCTGTTTTCTGCTGGTGATACCTCTCCCTATGCATCCCAGTATCCCCCCAGCCCTCCCTACACTTTTTTTTATACTTGTTTGCGGCTTTATCTCATTTTATTGTGTTATTTCATTTTTGTTTCGCTATTTCTAATTTGTTTGTATTTGTGTTTGCATGCTGGCACTGTTTTATTCTGACTGCAACTCTGCTCCATGTGTTGGACTGTTGGATTGCTCCTTGGGGCTTTGTTTACTGCCGGTCTCCTGTTTATTACCTCCGTACTCCTTGCGGTGGTGTTTCTCCCTGACCCATTTGAGGGAATTTAGTTGAGCATGTCAAGTCCAGGTGTGATATTGGGTGCTGCCTGGACTTTTGTGAGTGCACTGAGCTGTATTAAACAGCCCCCCGCAACCTCTTTGCAACTTTGGCTGGGTCTCTATCTCCCCAGTATTCAGGAAGTATTGGGAAAGGTGGTGGATTACATAAAGAAACTGACTTATTGGGACTGGTGCAGTTCAAAGGAGGTTTTGTATGGTTTCTGCTTGGCCTTGGTCTGGGTCTGTTGGTGGGACGATCTGGTAACAGAACCTGCGGTGGGCGCAGGAGTTGAACTATTTGAAGCTGGTGGTCCTTAAACCCGCAGGTTGACTGGTGGCTGGAGCTCGTGGCTGCTCGGGGGACTGGGCTGTGGTTTTGTCGAGGAGTCGGCAAGACCGGGACGATGGTTCCCTTAGGTTCTCCGTGGGGGGCCAACTAGTGGGTTGGTGCTGGCGGAGAGCCAAGGTAGTGGCTGTGGTCCCTTGTATGGGATTCTTTGGGCCTGTCCTCCTGTTATATGGATCGTGACTAAGGACATCTGCATTGAAGAAACTTTGCCTGCATATGGTCAGACTTTAAATCTCCCTTATTTTGCTTTGATTTACTGTTGCTTGGCAGGTAGTGAGAGTACCTGTGTTTTGGTCAGAGCCCCCAGGTAGTGAGAGGGCCTGGGGGTTGAAGACATTTATAACTTTGGTATTATTCTTTGGTTCAGGACAGACAGTGAGAGTGCCTGTGTCCTGTTAACCTCCCGAGGTAGTGAGAGGGCCTGGGGAGCTGAAGATATTTGCCACTTCTGTTGATTCACAGTTTTATGACTGAACTTACTTTAAGTACCATAGATCTACACCTGCCCAAGACTCTGAGTTGTTTATTTTAATTGTAGAATTGTTATTACAGGGGAGGGGTGTTTGAGGGTTATTCATTTATTTTTATGTTTTATTTTTGGGGCAGGGGGTTGTATTTGTTATATTTTGTATGGTTATATATTATTTGGTTTAGGTTATTTGTTTTTAGAAAATGTGTTGGCCAGGATCGATGGTTAGGCACTATTCCCCCTCCAGGCTGAGGGATCTTTGCCCTTTTTGTTGCCCCCCCTTATCTCTGGAGGTGTACAGATGATGTAGGGGATTGGGAATAGCAAGGAGGGTTAGGGTGGGGACTCGGCCTGTTGGGGGAATGGAGAAGAGTGGGTGTATTGGGATTGTGGGGACAAGGAGACGCCCTGGGGCAAAATGGGTCCAGGAAAGGGGTTTTCCCTGTCTGGTTCCCATACCCAAGGGTTCTGCTCATTGCAGACAGGAAACTTGGTCTTCACCGGCTGCTCATTGAACTTGGGCGGTGTTATGCAATGCCAGGTAGATTAAAAACAAGACTGCCATAATTGGGGATCTTGTAAATTTAGCTGACCTAGCTTGCATCACCAAGACCTGGTTGGATAGAAACGCTGGCCCTGTTTTGGCTTCAGCGGTTCCACCCGGTTACTCGGTGATACACCGCCCGAGGGTCGATCGTAGGGGCGGGGGTGTGGCCATTTGTTTTAAATCAGAACTGAACCTGAGGGAAATTCCAGTGGGAGCCACCAACTCCTTTGAATGTATCATGGGAGAGGGTGTGGGGTGCAGGATTCTTCTCGTCTATCGTCCACCAGGAGACGGGAATGTTTTCCTGTGGGAAGTTGCGGACTTCATCGCCAGCCTAACATTGGGACCCCATAGATGGCTGATCCTTGGGGATTTCAATGCTTGGGTCAACAATGAACTCTCGCAGTTTGAACAAGACTTCCTCCAGTTAATGAGTTTACTGGGCTCTCACAGGTTGTTTCTCCTCAACCCACATTGGTGGTCATTCATTAGACTTGATGTTTCTCCTGGGATGGAGATATCCGACTTGGTGGTGGAACCAGTCGGGTGGTCTGACCATCATACCATCAGCTTCAGTTTTGAGGCCCCCCCTAAGAGATCTGCCCCTATGGAGATGGTCCAGTACCGCACTTTGAGGGGTGTATCCCCAGATGACCTGATGGTGGTGCTGGACCTATTGGGCATGCCGAGGGAATGCGTGGATCCAAGGGATCTTGTACTCGCCTATAATAACGTGGTGACAGAGGCCCTGGATTCCATTGCTCCTGTTCATGTTCATCCACTCTCCCTTCACCCTAGGTCTCCATGGTTTGATGAGGACTTGAGGGAGTTGAGGAGAGTTGGACAAAGGCTAGAGAGGCAATGGCGGAGGTCCGGCCAGGTGTGTGACAGGCTTAGTTTGATGGACCATTATTTGGTCTATCAATCAACAATTTCTCATAAGAAGGCAGAATTCCTGTCCAGGGAAATTTCTGCCACACAGAATCGACCAGCTCAGCTTTTCTGGACTGTGGACAGACTGTGCAATCCACTCTGTCTTCAGCCCAGATATGCCTTTTCACAAGAGCAATGTGAGGAGATTGCTCGATTCTTCATGGATAAGGTTGCCATGATCAGGTCTGATATCCACCTGAGCCTTTCTCTAGGGAGAAGCAGTGGTTGGCAGGAGATGTTGGACTCCCGGTTTCAGTGGTGCGACTTTGGCCAGCCTACAGTCAGTGATATTGTGACTTTATGTCCTACCAACTGTAGTTTGGATCTGGGCCCTACACACTTGCTAGTTGACTGCGTTGATGTCATCAGCCCAGTCCTTGCTGAGATAGTCTGTTATCCTTGGAGAGGGAATTTTTCCAGCTCCTTAAGGAGGCCATGGTTTAGCCCCTTCTTAAGAAGCCTCCTTGGATCCCGACTGTCTTACAAACTACAGGCTGGTCTCTAACCTTCCCTTTGGGTAAGGTTATTGAGAAGGTGGTGGCTTTACAGCTGGAGGACCATTTGACCAGCCACAATATCTATGATTCTCTTCAGTCAGTTTTAGGAAGAGACATAGTACCGAGATGGCTCTAGTTCGGGTAGTAAATGACTTCCTGATAGCGAGAGATCAAAGACTTGTTCCAGCTTGGTCCTTCTTGATCTCTGCAGCATTTGATACTGTGGACCATGGAGTGCTGTTGGATCACCTGCAGCTTATCTGTGGACTGTCGGGACTGCCCTCACATGGTTTCGATCTTACCTCATGAGTAAGACTCAGAGAGTGGTGTCTGGGGTTTGTACCTCAGCTCCATTTTCTCTACTCTGTGGGGTTCTGCAGGGATTCATTCTAGCGCCCATGTTGTTTGCAGTGTATATGCTGCCATTGGGAGCGATTATTAGATGGTATGGCTTGAGTTTTCACTGCTATACAGATGATACTCAGCTATACATGTCTTTTATCCCTGAACAAGAGGATGCTATCTCAGTGCTTAACAGCTGTCTTACTGAAATTCGGGCCTGGATGAATGTCAGCTGGCTAAGGTTGAACCCCGAAAAAATTGAGGTGTTGGTTGTGAACCCAGGTCGTCATGAGATGGGTATGTTGGCAGGTTCACCTTCGGGTTTGTGGCTTGGAGGTGTCCAGCTAGCTACCTCAGACTGGGTGCGGAACCTGGGCATTATGTTTGATGACTGTCTGACCCTAAAATCACAGGTGTTAGCAGTTGTTAAATCTTCTTTTTACCATCTGAGAAATATCACCCGGGTAAAACATCTGGTTCCTCCCTATGATCTTCCAATGTTGGTACATGCCTTTGTTACCTCCTGCCTTGACTTCTGCAATGCCCTTTACCTAGGGCTGCCAGGGGTTGATATCCGCCGCTTGTAGCTGGTGCAGAACAAGGCACCCAGGCTTTTGACTGGTGCTTCAAAAGCCAGTCATATGATGCCTGTGCTCCACGGTCTGCACTGGCTGACGATACAGTGGAGGATCACCTTCAAGGTTGCTTTGTTAACCTTTAAGGCCCTACACGACCGGGGACCGAGTTACCTAAAAGATCTCCTTTGTCCCTACTGTCCCCTCCGTCTCTTCCGATCCACGATGAGAGATTGCTAGAGGTTCCCAGGGTACATTTGCAGACATCAGGAGCAAGGGCATTTAGCTTTGTTGCTCCATCCTGTGGAATTATCTACTCATCGGGTACGTAGATTGCCTAACCGTCCAGAGTTTTAAAACTGCTTTAAAACGTATCTTTTAACCTGACTTTTGTTGATTGATGTGGTTATATTAGTTTGTTATGCTGCTATTATACTGTTTTTGTTTGTTTATAATAATTTATTTTATTTTTGTATTTTATTGTACAGACGCTTGGTTTTAGAAAGGCACCTTTTATAAATAAAACTGATATGATATGATACTGATATGAAAACGTATTCTTGATTTATTTCTTTATTGAATAATGCTGTATTGAGTTCTTCTCAACATGATAGCTATATATTATAGTGTGTTAAATTACCAGACATATTCACATTGATAAAAATCTTTATATTTTATTTTTCCATCTTTTGTCTGAACCTTGTATTTAACTGTGAAAATGCTGGATCATAATTAGAGTTTAAAAAATAAGAAGGCACACTGCCAGGTAAGGTTCATGAGGAAGGGGACAGAAGAATATAAAAAACACTGTAGAGCAGGAGAAGCACAGAGAGAGCAGGCACAGCTGAAGCACAAGGAGCAGAGCAGGACAGAGCAGAGGGAATGAAGAGAAAGGAACAGGCACACAAACATAACAGTCACAGAAAGGAGAACAGGGATGGAACAGAGCAAAACACTGGGGAAGCAGTAAAGCAACACTCACACAAAGGAAAACGGGTAAGCAGTAGAGCAGAACAACAAGGAAGCAGTACAAGAGCTCAGGTCAAATGAGACAGGCAGCAACACTACACACAGTCAGCACCACACACAAAGCAAATTAAGGCATCGAGGTCTGGGAGTGCCTATTTCTTTTAGTGCTTGGGGCAGTGTTAACCAGTTGCCACACTGAATCACAGGCAAGCATTTCCATTAATTTGGGAAAAACATTTAATGGGAGAGTATTTATCCTGAGGGCAGATGGTGCCTGGGTTCACTAACAAAGCTGGGTGTCCTCCTTTGTGCGTTGTTACCACTCAAGGGGCTCTTCTCTTGATGCTACCTAGTAGTGTTGTTTCTCGAAAACCTTTATTTCACCTTCTTTGCTGCCACTCCAGGGAAAATGGGGGAACCACTCAAATACACCCCAAGTGCTTGACAAAATAACTAGTACCTTTGTTAACTAGAACCTTTAGTCTCTGGCCCTGATCCAACAGGAACCTGATCTTCATACGAGCATGCGAAGTTTGCCAGCAGATAAAGGCTTAGAGGTCTATAAAGTCTGCTCGAATGTGCAGCTAGCACCCCTCATTCTGCAGCTACCCCTCCTTTCTACCCTTCCCCTCCATTGACCCTCCCCCTTGCCCTGTCCCAGCCCCTTTTGAAGCAGTCAACTGTTCTACTGGATACCACTTCTGCAGTAACGCATTCCACCCAGCTAACACCCTCTCTGTAAAAAAGTGTCTCCTCATTTCCCTCCTGAATCTTCCTCCCTCCAGTCTCATATCATGGCCCTGGGTGTCCCGCCCTTCCCTTACTTTGAACAGCCCCTCTGTACCTGTCTTGTTTATTCCTTTCATGTACTTAAAGGTTTCAATCATGTCCCCCCATCCCTCCTCTCTTCCAGTGAGTACATGTTCAACTCCCTCAGCCTCCTCTCATATGATGAGTACCCCAGCCCCTTGATCATCTTTGTTGCCCTGCGCTGCACCCCTCCAGTAACTTAATGTCCCTCTTCAGATATCGGGTACTAGTACTGCATGCAGTACTCCAGGTGCAGTCTAACTAATGACCTATACAGTGGCAGAATCACTCCTCCCTCCTCGAGGATATAACCTTGCACTGCAACCCAGCATTTTGTTGGCTTTTGCAGCTGCCTTCCTACATTGTGCCGAGTTGTTCATTGACCCTGTTATGAGCACCCCAGATCCTTCTCCTCTGGGTTAGCTGCACTCCCCAGCTGGTAAATCCTCCTTGGGTTCTTCACCCCAAAATGCAGCACATTCAGTTCACCTCTTGGGTGCATTCACTGAGAAAAATGCCATAATAGATGACTTTTGGTACCCAGGGCCTCAACTAATAAAATAAATAATTTTTTCACCATAAGATCCTCCAGATTATGGGACACCCTTCCTCAGGCAATAGTTGAGATCACCTCCTTTGGTAGGTTTAAATCTGAATTGGATAGATTTCTCATGGGAAATACTGGTTAATGCACCCCACATGGTCTGAGGACGGCAGTCATGATGGGCCTCTTCTGCCATAGCAAAACCGAGTAAACAATTGCAGAGAAAATCAGTTGCAAACAGATAAACATTTACTTGAAACAGAGGCAGGAAGTCGACGCTGAGCTAAGAGATAGAATCTTATCACTAGTGGGATGGAGACCAAGTCAGAAAAATGCCATTCCAGAGTACAGCCATGTTTCCTGACCCCAGGGCAACAGCTGGGTCAGGATAGAGGGGAAACTGGTAGCACTGGAGAAACAGCACTGTAAAGCATGTGCGGTCATAGGTTTACAGGAGCCAGAGCACCATTGAAATACCGGGCTGTGTGCCCGCAACTTGAGAGGATTCTGTCTACAGGGCAGGCAGCAGAGCTGGGACCAAAGATCAGAGCACTATCAGGTGAACTGGCATGGCCCCAGGACAGGCAGCCGGGCCAGGAGTAAAACATGAGTGTGGGCTGTGCACAGAGAGTGGGGAGCTGCACCACTGCTGCCTCTCCTCTCTGATCCCTAACTCAGTAATAGACAAATAACCTACACCAACAAACACTTTATTGGCACCAGGACAGGCAGCCCCAACTCAGCAGCAGACAAATAAAAAACTCCAATAAACACATTCCTGGTCCCAGGACAGGCAGTGCCAACTCAGCAACAGACAAATAACTCATTCCAGTAAACACATTTCTGGCCCGAGGACAGGCAGCCCAAACTCAGCAACAGACAAATAACCCATCCCAATAAACACATTACTGGCCACAGGACAGGAGGCCCCAACTCAGCAACAGACAAATAACTCACTCCAATAAACACATTCCTGGTCCCAGGGCAGGCAGCAGGGCCAGGACTAAAGCATGAGTGTGGGCTTGTGCACAGACAGCAGGACAGCTGCTCCACTGCTGCCTCTCCTCTCTGACCCACAACTCAGTACAGACAAATAACCCACTCCAATAAACACATTCCTGGTCCCAGGATAGGCAGCAGAGTCAGGACTAAAGCACAAGTGTATGCTTGTGCACAGATTGGGAGAGCTGCTCCACTGCTGCTCTCCTCTCTGACCCCAACTCAGCAAGAGACAAATAACTCACTCCAATAAACACATTGCTGGTCCCAGTACAGGCAGCCACAACCCGGCAACAGGCAGATAACCCACTCTAATAAACATGTTCCTGGTCCCAGGACTGGCAGCCCAAATTCAGCAACAGGCAAATAACAAACTCCAATAAACACATTCCTGGTCCCCAGGACAGGCAGACCCAACTCAGCAACAGGCAACTAACCCACTCCAATAAAAACATTTCTGGCCCCAGGGAAGGTAGCAGGGCCAGGACTAAGGCACGAGTGCCAGCTTGTGCACAGAAAGCATGAGAGCTACTCCATTGCTGCCTCTCCTTTCTGACAACCAACTCAGCAATAGACAAAAAACCCACTCCAATGAACACATTCCTGGTCCCAGGACAGGAAGCCCCAGTTCAGCAACAGACAAATAACCAATTCCAATAAACATAGCCCTGGTCCCAGGACAGGAAGACCCAATTCAGCAATAGGCAATTATACAATGTGGTGTGAAAATCGTGTAACCTCATTGGTCAAAACATGTCACATGACTGTGGGTAAATCCTACAATAACCCACGGCTGAGTAATGGCATTGATAAAAAACATATTTAAACACATTATAAATTTGTTTTACAGGTGATTACATTATATAATCACAATAAGGCACTCCAGGGTGTGGGTTACGGGGGATTTACCCACTTCTTGTGTGGTCAAGTCACTCGGTTGTGCCTCATGACACACCACACAAGACATGGATACATCCCCAAATAACCCACATCCTGTTGTGCCTTATTGCTTAAATAACTCTTCCAATAAACACATTCCTGGCCCCAGGACAGGCAACCCCAACTCAACAACATGCAAATAACCCACCTAATAAACACATTCCTCATCCCAGGACAGTCAGCCCCAGCTCAGCAACAGGCAAATAACTCACTCCAATAAACACATTCCTGGCCCCAGGGCAGGCAGCAGTGCCAGCACTAAAGCATGAGAACAGGCTTGTGCACAGAGATCAGGAGAGCTTGCTCCACTGTTGCCTCTCCTCTCTGACTCTCAGTTCAGCAAAAGACAAATAACCCACTTCAAGAAAGAGATTCCTAGTCCTAGGACAGGCAGACCCAACACAGTAACAGACAAATAACCCACTCTAATAAACAAGGTGCTGGTCCCAGGACAGGCAGCCCCAACTCAGCAACAGATGAATAACCCACTCTAATAACCACATTCCTGGTCCCAGGACAGGCAGCCCCAACCCAGCAAAAGGCAAGTAACCCACTCCAATAAACACATTCCTGGTCCCAGGACTGGTAGCCCCAACTCAGCAACAGGCAAATAACCACTACAGTTAACACATTACAGGTCCCAGGACAGGCAGGCCCAACCCAGCTACAGGCAAGTAACCCACTCAATCACATTCCGGGTCCCAGGACAGGCAGCCACAACCCAGCAACCGGCAGGTAACCCACTCCAATAAACACATTCCAGGTCCCTGGACAGGCAGCTCCAACACAGCAACAGGGAAGCAACCAACTCCAACAAACACATTCCTCATCCCAGGACAGCCAGTCCCAAGACAACAACGGGGTAAATAACCCACTCCAATAAACACATTCCTGGCAACAGGGCAGCAGCAGGGCCAGTACTAAAGCATGAGTGCAGGCTTGTGCACAGAGAGCCGGAGAGCTTCTCCACTGCTGCCTCTCCTCTCTGACTCCCAACTCAACAACAGACAAATAACCCACAACAATAAACAGATTCCTGGTCTGAGGACAGGCAGCTCCAACTCAGCAACAGACAAATAACTCACTCCAATAAACACATTCCAGGTTCCAGGACAGGCAGCCACAACTCAGCAACAGATAAATAACCCCCTCCAATAAATACATTCCTGGCCCCAGGACAGGCAGCCCTAACTCAACAACATGCGAATAACCCACTCCAATAAACACATTCCTCATCCCAGGACAGTCAGCCACAGCTCAGCAACAGGCAAATAACCCACTCCAATAAGCACATTCCTGGCCCCAGGGCAGGCAGCAGTGCCAGTACTAAAGCATGAGAGAAGACTTGTGCACAGAGGGCAGGAGAGCTGTTCCACTACTGCCTCTCCTCTCTGACTCTTAGTTCAGCAATAGACAAATAACCCACTCCAATAAACACATTCCTGGCCCCAGGACAGGCAGCCCTAACTCAACAACATGCGAATAACCCACTCCAATAAACACATTCCTCATCCCAGGACAGTCAGCCCCAGCTCAGCAACAGGCAAATAACTCACTCCAATAAACACATTCCTGGTCCCCGGACAGGCAGCTCCAACTCAGCAACAGGGAAGCAACCCACTCCAATAAAAACATTCCTGGTCCCAGGGCAGGCAGCCCCAACTGAGCAACAGGCAAATAACCCACTCCAATAAACACATTCCTCATCCCAGGACAGCCAGTCCCAAGTCAACAACAGGCAAATAACCCACTTTAATAAACACTTTCCTGGCCCCAAGGCAGGCAACAGGCCAAGTAATGAAGCATGAGTGCAGGCCCGTGCACAGAGAGCAGGAGAGCTGCTCCATTGCTGCCTCTCCTCTCTGACTCCCAACTCAGCAATAGACAAAAAAAAACACTCCAATAAACAGATTCCTGGTCCTAGGACAGACAGCTCCAATGCAGCAAAAGGCAAATAACCCACTCCAATAAACACATTCCTGGAAACAGGGCAGACAGCAGGGCCAGTACTAAAGCATGAGCGCAGGCTTGTGCACAGAGAGCAGGAGAGCTGCTTCACTGCTGCCTCTCCTCTCTGACTCCCAACTCAGCAATAGACAAATAACCCACTTCAATAAACAGATTCCTGGTCTGAGGACAGGTAGCCCCAATTCAGCAACAGACAAAAAACCCACTCCAATAAACACATTCCTGGTCCCAGGACAGGTAGCCACAATTCAGCAACAGATAAATAACCCACTCCAATAAACACATTCCTGGCCCCAGGACAGGCAGCCCCAACCCAGCAACAGGCAAATAACCCACTCCAATAAACACATTCCTGGTCCTAGGACAGGAAGCCAAAACTCAGCAACAGGCAAAAAACCCACTCCAATAAACACATTCCTGGTCCCAGGACAGGTAGCCACAATTCAGCAACAGATAAAATAACCCACTCCAATAAACACATTCCTGGCCCCAGGACAGGCAGCCCCAACCCAGCAACAGGCAAATAACCCACTCCAATAAACACATTCCTGGTCCTAGGACAGGAAGCCCCAACTCAGCAACAGGCAAATAACCCACTTCAATAAACACATTCCTAGCCCCAGGACTGGCAGCCCCAATTCACCAACAGACAAATAACCCACTCCAACAAACACATTTCTGGCCCAGGGCAGGCAGCAGGGCTAGGACTTTATTGTAATTTATTATGTTTTTATGATATATTTTATAATGTTTTATGGTTTTGATGTTTGTATTGTATGCTGAAGTTTTTATTAACTTGTTCAGTGCCTTGATATAGTGAAAGGTGCTATACAAATAAAATTATTATTATTATTATATTATTATTTATTATTAAAGCATGAGTGTAGGCTTGTGCACAGACAGCAGAAGAGCTACTCAATTGCTGCCTGTCCTCTCTGACCACCAAGTCAGCAACAGACAAATAACCCACTCCAATGAACACATTCCTGGTCCCAGGACAGGCAGCCCCAACTCAGCAAGAGACCAATAATGCACTCCAGTAAACAGATTCCTGGTCCCAAGTCAGGCAGCCCCAGTTAAGCAACATACAAATAGCCCAGTCCAATAAACATATTCCTGGCCCCAAGACAGGCAGCCCGAGCTCAGCAACAGGCAAATAACTCACTCAAATAAACACATTCCTGGTCCCAGGATAGGCAGCCCCAATTCTGCAACAGGCAATTATACAATGTGGTGTGAAAATCCTGTAACCTCATTGGTCAAAACATGTCATATGACCATGGGTATATCCTACAAAAACTGATGGCTGAGTAATGGGATTGATAAAAAACATAATTAAACACATTCTAAATTTGTTTTACAGATGATTACATTGTATAATCACAATAAGGCACTCCAGGGTGTGGGTTATTGTGGGATTTACCCACTTCTTATGTGGTCAAGTCACTTGGCTGCGCCTCATGACACACCACACAAGACGTGGGTAAAACTCCAAATAACCCACAACCCGTTGCACCTTATTGCTAAATAACTCATTCCAATAAACACATTCATGGCCCCAGGACAGGCAACCCCAACTCAACAACATGCAAATAACCCAGTCCAATGAACACATTCCTCATCCCAGGACAGTCAGCCCCAGTTCAGCAACAGGCAACTAACCCACTCCAGTAAACACATTCCTGGCTGCAGGGCAGGCAGCAGGGCCAGTACTAAAGGATGAGTGCAGGCCTGAACACAGACAGCAGGAGAGCTACTCCACTGCTGCCTCTCCTCTCTGACTCCCAGTTCAACAATAGACAAATAACCCACTTCAATAAACATATTCCTGGTCCTTGGACAGGCAGCCCTAACTCAGCAAAAGACAAATAACCCACTCTGATAAACACATCCCCGGTCCCAGGACAAGCAGCCCCAACTCAGAAACAGACAAATAAACTCCAATAAACACATTCCTGGCCCTAGGACAGGCAGCCCCTACCCCAGTAACAGGTAAATAACCCACTCCAATAAAAACATTCCTGGTCCTAGGACAGGCAGCCCCAACTCAGCAACAGACAAATAACCCACTCCAATAAACACATTCCTAGCCCCAGGACAGAAAGCCCCAACCTAGCAACAGGCAAATAACCCACTCCAATAAACACATTCCTGGTCCTAGGACAGGCAGCCTCAACTCAGCAACAGGCAAATAACCCACTCCAATAAACACATTCCTGGGCACTGGGCAGGCAGCAGAGCCAGGACTAAAGCACAGGTTTAGGCTTGAGCACAGAGAGTGGGAGAGCTGCTCTACTGCTGCCTCTCATCTCTGACCCCCCAACTCAGCAAGAGACAAATAACTCACTGCAATAAACACATTCCTGTTCCCAGGACAGGCAGCCCCAAATCAGCAACAGGCAAATAACCTACTCCAATAAACACAATTCTGACCCCAGGACAGGCAGCCCTTACCCAGTAACAGGCAAATAACCCAATCCAATAAACACATTTCTGGTCACAGGACAGGAAGCCCCAACTCAGCAACAGGCAAATAACTCACTCCAATAAACACATTCCTGGCCCCAGGGCAGGCAGCAGTGCAAGCACTAAAGCATGAGAACAGGCTTGTGCACAGAGATCAGGAGAGCTGCTCCACTGCTGACTCTCCTCTCTGACTCTCAGTTCAGCAAAAGACAAATAACCCACTTCAAGAAAGAGATTCCTAGTCCTAGGACAGGCAGACCCAACTCAGCAGCAGACAAATAACCCACTCTAATAAACAAGGTGCTGGTCCCAGGACAGGCAGGCCCAACTCAGCAACAGATGAATAACCCACTCTAATAACCACATTCCTGGTCCCAGGACAGGCAGCCCCAACCCAGCAAAAGGCAAGTAACCTACTCCAGTTAACACATTACAGGTCCCAGGACAGGCAGGCCCAACCCAGCTACAGGCAAGTAACCCACTCCAATTAACACATTCCTGGTCCCAGGACAGGCAGCCACAACCCAGCAACCGGCAAGTAACCCACTCCAATAAACACATTCCTGGTCCCTGGACAGGCAGCTCCAACCCAGCAACAGGGAAGCAACCAACTCCAACAAACACATTCCTGATCCCAGGACAGCCAGTCCCAAGACAACAACGGGTTAAATAACCCACTCCAATGAACACATTCCTGGCAACAGGGCAGCAGCAGGGCCAGTACTAAAGCATGAGTGCAGGCTTGTGCACAGAGAGCAGGAGAGCTTCTCCATTGCTGCCTCCTCTCTGACTCCAACTCAGCAACAGACAAATAACCCACATCAATAAACAGATTCCTGGTCTGAGGACAGGCCCCCAACTCAGCAACAGACAAATTACTCACTCCAATAAACACATTCCTGGTCCCAGGACAGGCAGCCACAACTCAGCAACAGATAAATAACCCCTCCAATAAACACATTCCTGGACCCAGGACAGGCAGCCCTAACTCAACAACATGAATAACCCACTCCAAAACACATTCCTCATCCCAGGACAGTCAGCCACAGCTCAGCAACAGGCAAATAACCCACTCCAATAAGCACATTCCTGGCCCCAGGGCAGGCAGCAGTGCCAGTACTCAAAGCATGAGAGAAGACTTGTGCACAGAGGGCAGGAGAGCTGTTCCACTGCTGCCTCTCTCTCTGACTCTTGGTTCAGCAATAGACAAATAACCCACTCCAATAAACACATTCCTGGCCCCAGGACAGGCAGCCCTAACTCAACAACATGCGAATAACCCACTCCAATAAAAACATTCCTCATCCCAGGACAGTCAGCCCCAGCTCAGCAACAGGCAAATAACCCACTCCAATGAACACATTCCTGGTCCCCGGACAGGCAGCTCCAACTCAGCAACAGGGATGCAACCCACTGCAATAAAAACATTCCTGGTCCCAGGGCAGGAAGCCCCAACTGAGCAACAGGCAAATAACCCACTCCAATAAACACATTCCTCATCCCAGGACAGCCAGTTCCAAGTCAACAACAGGCAAATAACCCACTTTAATAAACACTTTCCTGGCCCCAAGGCAGGCAACAGGCCCAATAATGAAGCATGAGTGCAGGCCCGTGCACAGAGAGCAGGAGAGCTGCTCCATTGCTGCCTCTCCTCTCTGACTCCCAACTCAGCAATAGACAAAAAAAAAAACACTCCAAAAAACAGATTCCTGGTCCTAGGACAGACAGCCCCAATGCAGCAAAAGGCAAATAACCCACTCCAATAAACACATTCCTGGAAACAGGGCAGACAGCAGGGCCAGTACTAAAGCATGAGCTAGGCTTGTGCACAGAGAGCAGGAGAGCTGCTTCACTGCTGCCTCCTCTCTGACTCCCAACTCAGCAATAGACAAATAACCCACTTCAATAAACAGATTCTGGTCTGAGGGACAGGTAGCCCCAACTCAGCAACAGACAAAAACCCACTCCAATAAACAGATTCCTGGTCCCAGGACAGGTAGCCACAATTCAGCAACAGATAAATAACCCACTCCAATAAACACATTCCTGGTCCCAGGACAGGCAGCCCCAACCCAGCAACAGGCAAATAACCCACTCCAATAAACACATTCCTGGTCCTAGGACAGGAAGCCCCAACTCAGCAACAGGCAAAAAACCCACTCCAATAAACACATTCCTGGTCCCAGGACAGGTAGCCACAATTCAGCAACAGATAAATAACCCACTCCAATAAACATATTCCTGGCCCCAGGACAGGCAGCCCCAAACCAGCAACAGGCAAATAACCCACTCCAATAAACACATTCCTGGTCCTAGGAAAGGAAGCCCCAACTCAGCAACAGGCAAATAACCCATTTCAATAAACACATTCCTAGCCCCAGGACTGGCAGCCCCAATTCACCAACAGACAAATTACCCACTCCAATAAACACATTCCTGGTCCCCAGGACAGGCAGCCTCAACTCAGCAACAGGCAAATAACCCACTCCAACAAACACATTTCTGGCCCAGGGCAGGCAGCAGGGCTAGGACTTTATTGTAATTTATTATGTTTTCATGATATATTTTATAATGTTTTATGGTTTTGATGTTTGTATTGTATGCTGAAGTTTTTATTAACTTGTTCAGTGCCTTGATATAGTGAAAGGTGCTATACAAATAAAATTATTATTATTATTATGTTATTATTTATTATTAAAGCATGAGTGTAGGCTTGTGCACAGACAGCAGAAGAGCTACTCCATTGCTGCCTCTCCTCTCTGACTGCCAAGTCAGCAACAGACAAATAACCCACTCCAATGAACACATTCCTGGTCCCAGGACAGGCAGCCCCAACTCAGCAAGAGACCAATAATGCACTCCAGTAAACAGATTCCTGGTCCCAAGTCAGGCAGCCCCAGTTAAGCAACAGACAAATAACCCAGTCCAATAAACATATTCCTGACCCCAAGACAGGCAGCCCGAGCTCAGCAACAGGCAAATAACTCACTCAAATAAACACATTCCTGGTCCCAGGATAGGCAGCCCCAATTCTGCAACAGGCAATTATACAATGTGGTGTGAAAATCCTGTAACCTCATTGGTCAAAACGTGTCATATGACCATGGGTATATCCTACAAAAACTGATGGCTGAGTAATGGGATTGACAAAAAACATCATTAAACACATTCTAAATTTGTTTTACAGATGATTACATTGTATAATCATAATAAGGCACTCCAGGGTGTGGGTTATTGTGGGATTTACCACTTCTTATGTGGTCAAGTCACTTGGCTGTGCTCATGACACACCAAACAAGACGTGGGTAAAACCCAATAACCCACACCCAGTGTACCTATTGCTTAAATAACTCATTCCAATAAACACATTCATGGCCCCAGGACAGGCAACCCCAACTCAACAACATGCAAATAACCAGTCCAATGAACACATTCCTCATCCCAGACAGTCAGCCCCCAGTTCAGCAACAGGCAACTAACCCACTCCAATAAACACATTCCTGGCTGCAGGGCAGGCAGCAGGGCCAGTAGTAAAGGATGAGTGCAGGCTTGAACGACAGCGAGGAGAGCTACTCCACTGCTGCCTCTCCCTCTGACTCCCAGTTCAACAATAGACAAATAACCCACTTCAATAAACATATTCCTGGTCCTTGGACAGGCAGCCCTAACTCAGCAAAGACAAATAACCCACTCTGATAAACACATTCCTGGTCCCAGGACAGGCAGCCCTACCCAGTAACAGGTAAATAACCCACCAATAAACACATTCCTGGTCCTAGGACAGGCAGCCCCAACTCAGCAACAGACAAATAACCCACTCCAAAAATACATTCCTAGCCCCAGGACAGAAAGCCCCAACCTAGCAACAGGCAAATAACCCACTCCAATAAAGACATTCCTGGTTCTAGGACAGGCAGCCTCAACTCAGCAACAGGCAAATAACCCACTCCAATAAACACATTCCTGGGCACTGGGCAGGCAGCAGAGCCAGGACTAAAGCACAGGTTTAGGCTTGAGCACAGAGAGTGGGAGAGCTGCTCTACTGCTGCCTCTCATCTCTGACCCCCAACTCAGCAAGAGACAAATAACTCACTGCAATAAACACATTCCTGTTCCCAGGACAGGCAGCCCCAAATCAGCAACAGGCAAATAACCCCTCCAATAAACACAATTCTGACCCCAGGACAGGCAGCCCTACCCAGTAACAGGCAAAAACCCAATCCAATAAACACATTTCTGGTCACAGGACAGGAAGCCCCAACTCAGCAACAGGCAAATATGCAACTCCAATAAACACATTCCTGGCCCCAGGGCAGACAGCAGGGCCAGTACTAAAGCACGAGTGTGGCTTAGCACAGAAAGCAGGAGACCTGCTCCACTGCTGCCTCTCCTCTGTCCCCAACTCAGCAACAGACAAATAACCCACTCCAATAAACACATTCCTGGCCCTAGGACAGGTAGCCACAACTCAGCAGCAGACAAATAACCCACTCTAATAACCACATTCCTGGTCCCAGGACAGGCAGCCCAACCCAGCAAAAAGCAGTAACCCACTCCAATAAACACATTCCTGGTCCTAGGACTGGTAGCCCCAACTCAGCAACAGGCAAATAACCCACTCCAGTTAACACATTCCTGGTCCCAGGACAGGCAGGCCCAACCCAGCTACAGGCAAGTAACCCATTGCAATAAACACATTCCTGGTCCCTTGACAGGCAGCTGTAACCCAGCAACAGGCAAGTAAGCCACCCAATAAACACATTCCTGGTCCCAGGGCAGGCAGCCCCAACTGAACAACAGACAAATAACCCACTTCAATAAACAGATTTCTGGTCCTAGGATAGGCAACCCCAAGTCAGCAACAGACAGATAACCCACTTTAATAAACACATTTCTGACCACAGGACAGGCAGCCCCTACCCAGTAATAGGCAAATAGCCCAATCCAATAAACACATTCCTCATCCCAGGGCATCCAGACCCAACTCAGCAACAGGCAAATAACCCACTCCAATAAAAATAAACACACTCCTGGCCCCGGGCAGGCAGCAGGGCCAGTATTAAAGCATGAGTGCAGGCTTGTGCACAGAGAGCAGGGGAGCTGCTCCAGTGCTGCCTCCCTCTGACTCCCATCTCAGCAATAGACAATAACCCACTTCAATAAACAGATTCCTGGTCCTAGGACAGGCTGCCCGACTCAGCAACAGACAAATAACCCACTTCAATAAACACATTTCTGTCCCAAGACAGGCAGCCCCAACTCAGCAACAGACAAATAACCCACTCCAGTAAACACATTCCTGGCCCCAGAACATGCAGCCCCAATCCTCAACAGGCAAGTAACCCACTCCAATAAACACATTCCTGGTCCCAGGACAGGCAGCTCTTACTCAGCAACAGGCAGATGAGCAACCCAATAAAGACATTCCTGGCCTCAGGGCAGGCTCAGGACCAGCACAGAGCAGGGCTTGTGCACAATGAGCAGGAGAGCTGCTACACTGCTGCTCCTCTCTGACCCCAACTCAGCAACAGACAAATAACACCTCCAATAAACACATTCCTGGCCCCAGGACAGGCAGCCCTAACTCAACAACTTGCGAATAACCCACTCCAATAAACACATTCCTCATCCCTGGACAGTCAGCCCCAGCTCAGCAAAAGGCAAATAACCCACTCCAATAAAAACATTCCTGGTCCCAGGGCAGGCAGCCCCAACTGAGCAACAGGCAAATAACCCAATCCAATAAACACATTCCTGGCCCCAGGGCAGGCAGCAGTGCCAGTACTAAAGCATGAGAGCAGGCTTGTGCACAGAGGGCAGGAGAGCTGTTCCACTGCTGCCTCTCCTCTCTGACTCTCAGTTCAGCAATAGACAAATAACCCACTTAAAGAAACAGATTGCTGCTCCTAGGACAGGCAGCAACAACTCAGCAACAGATGAATAACCCACTCCTATTAACAGATTCCTGGTCCAAGGACAGACAGCTCCAACTCAGCAACAGGGAAGCAACCCACTCCAATAAAAACATTCCTGGTCCCAGGGCAGGCAGCCTCAACTGAGCAACAGGCAAATAACCCACTCCAATAAACACATTCCACATCCCAGGACAGCCAGTCCCAAGTCAACAACAGGCAAATAACCCACTTTAATAAACACATTCCTGGCCCCAAGGCAGGAAACAGGCCCAGTAATGAAACATGAGTGCAGGCCTGTGCAGAGAGCAGGAGAGCTGCTCCATTGCTGCTCTCTCTCTGACTCCAACTCAGCAATAGACAAAAACCCACTCCAATAAACAGATTCCTGGTCCTAGGACAGACAGCCCCAATGCAGCAAGAGGCAAATAACCCACTCCAATAAACACATTCCTGGCAACAGGGCAGGCAGCAGGGCCAGTACCAAAGCATGAGTGCAGGCTTGTGCACAGAGAGCAGGAGAGCTGCTTCACTGCTGCCTCTCCTCTCTGACTCCAAACTCAGCAATAGACAAATAACCCACTTCAATAAACAGATTCCTGGTCTGAGGACAGGTAGCCCCAACTCAGCAACAGACAAAAAACCCACTCCAATAAACAGATTCCTGGTCCCAGGACAGGTAGCCTAATTCAGCAACAGATAAATAACCCACTCCAATAAACACATTCCTGGCCCCAGGACAGGCAGCCCCAACCCAGCAACAGGCAAATAACCCACTCCAATAAACACATTCCTGGTCCTAGGACAGGAAGCCCCAACTCAGCAACAGGCAAATAACCCATTTCAATAAACACATTCCTAGCCCCAGGACTGGCAGCCCCAATTCATCAACAGACAAATAACCCACTCCAATAAACACATTCCTGGTCCCCAGGACAGGCAGCCCCACCTCAGCAACAGGCAAATAACCCACTCCAACAAACACATTTCTGGCCCAGGGCAGGCAGCAGGGCTAGGACATTTTTGTAATTTATTATGTTTTTATGATATATTTTATAATGTTTTATGGTTTTGATGTTTGTATTGTATGCTGAAGTTTTTATTAACTTGTTCAGCACCTTGATATAGTGAAAGGTGCTATACAAATAAAATTATTATTATTATTATAATATTATTATTATTTATTATTAAAGCATGAGTGTAGACTTGTGCACAGACAGCAGAAGAGCTACTCCATTGCTGCCTGATCTCTGACCACCAAGTCAGCAACAGACAAATGACCCACTCCAATAAACACATTCCTGGTCCCAGGACAGGCAGCCCCAACTCAGCAAGAGACCAATAATGCACTCCAGTAAACAGATTCCTGGTCCCAAGTCAAGCAGCCCCAGTTAACCAACAGACAAATAGCCCAGTCCAATAAACATATTCCTGGCCCCAAGACAGGCAGCCCGAGCCCAGCAACAGGCAACTAACTCACTCAAATAAACACATTCCTGGTCCCAGGATAGGCAGCCCCAATTTTGCAACAGGCAATTATACAATGTGGTGTGAAAATCCTGTAACCTCATTGGTCAAAACGTGTCATATGACCATGGGTATATCCTACAAAACTGATGGCTGAGTAATGGGATTGACAAAAACATCATTAAACACATTCTAAATTTGTTTTACAGATGATTACATTGTATAATCATAACAGGCACTCCAGGGTGTGGGTTATTGTGGGATTTACCCACTCTTATGTGGTCAAGTCACTTGGCTGCGCCTCATGACACACCAAACATGACTGGTAAAACTCCAAATAACTCACACACCTGCTGCCTTATTGCTTAAATAACTCATTCCAATAAACACATTCATGGCCCCAGGACAGGCAACCTCAACTCAACAACATGCAAATAACCCAGTCCAATGAACACATTCCTCATCCCAGGACAGTCAGCCCCAGTTCAGCAATAGGCAACTAACCCACTCCAATAAACACATTCCTGGCTGCAGGGCAGGCAGCAGGGCAAGTACTAAAGGATGAGTGCAGGCTTGAACAGAGAGAGCAGGAGAGCTACACACTGCTGCCTCTCCTCTCTGACTCCCAGTTCAACAATAGACAAATAACCCACTTCAATAAACATATTCCTGGTCCTTGGACAGGCAGCAGTAACTCAGCAATAGACAAATAACCCACTCTAATAAACACATTCCTGGTCCCAGGACAGGCAGCCCAACTCGAAACAGACAAATAACAAACTCCAATAAACACATTCCTGGCCCCAGGACAGGCAGCCCTACCAGTAACAGGTAAATAACCCACTCCAATAAACACATTCCTGGTCCTAGGACAGGCAGCTCCAACTCAGCAACAGACAAATAACCCACTCAGATAAACACATTCCTAGCCCCAGGACAGAAAGCCCCAACCTAGCAACAGGCAAATAACCCACTCCAATAAAGACATTCCTGGTCCTAGGACAGGCAGCCTCAACTCAGCAACAGGCAAATAACCCACTCCAATAAACACATTCCTGGTCTCTGTGCGCAGGCTGCAGGGCCAGGACTAAAGCACAGGTTTAGGCTTGAGCACAGAGAGTGGGAGAGCTGCTCTACTGCTGCCTCTCATCTCTGACCCCCAACTCAGCAAGAGACAAATAACTCACTGCAATAAACACATTCCTGTTCCCAGGACAGGCAGCCCCAAATCAGCAACAGGCAAATAACCTACTCCAATAAACACAATTCTGACCCCAGGACAGGCAGCCCTTACCCAGTAACAGGCAATAACCCAATCCAATAAACACATTTCTGGTCACAGGACAGGAAGCCCCAACTCAGCAACAGGCAAATAACTCACTCCAATAAACACATTCCTGGCCCTTGGCAGGCAGCAGTGCCAGCACTAAAGCATGAGAACAGGCTTGTGCACAGAGATCAGGAGAGCTGCTTCACTGCTGCCTCTCCTCTCTGACTCTCAGTTCAGCAAAAGACAAATAACCCACTTCAAGAAAGAGATTCCTAGTCCTAGGACAGGCAGACCCAACTCAGTAGCAGACAAATAACCCACTCTAATAAACAAGGTGCTGGTCCCAGGACAGGCAGCCCCAACTCAGCAACAGATGAATAACCCACTCTAATAACCACATTCCTGGTCCCAGGACAGGCAGCCCCAACCCAGCAAAAGGCAAGTAACCTACTCCAGTTAACACATTACTGGTCCCAGGACAGGCAGCCCCAACCCAGCTACAGGCAAGTAACCCACTCCAGTTAACACATTCCTGGTCCCAGGACAGGCAGGCTCAACCCAGCTACAGGCATGCAACCCACTCCAATAAACACATTTCTGGTCCCAGGACAGGCAGCCACAACCCAGCAACCGCAAGTAACCCACTCCAATAAACACATTCCTGGTCCCTGGACAGGCAGCTCCAACCCAGCAACAGGGAAGCAACCAACTCCAACAAACACATTCTCATCCCAGGACAGCCAGTTCCAAGACAACAGCGGGTAAATAACCACTCCAATAAACACATTCCTGGCAACAGGGCAGCAGCAGAGCCAGTACTAAAAGCATGAGTGCAAGCTTGTGCACAGAGAGCAGTGGAGAGCCCACTGCTGCCTCTCCTCTCTGACTAACTCAGCAACAGACAAATCACCCACATCAATAAACAGATTCCTGGTCTGAGGACAGGCAGCCCCAACTCAGCAACAGACAAATAACTTCATCTAATAAACATATTCCTGGTCCCAGGACAGGCAGCCACCTCAAGCAACAGATAAATAACCCCTCCAATAAACACATTCCTGGACCCAGGACAGGCAGCCCTAACTCAACAACATGCGAATAACCCACTCCAATTAACACATTCCTCATCCCAGGACAGTCAGCCAGGCTCAGACAGGCAAATACAGTCAATCAGCATACCTCAGAAGTAGCATAGAGAAGACTTGTACAGAGGGCAGGAGAGCTGTTCCACTGCTGCCTCCTCCTGACTCTTGGTTCAGCAATAGACAAATAATCCACTCCAATAAACACATTCCTGGCCCCAGGACAGGCAGCCCTAACTCAACAACATGCGAATAACCCACTCCAATAAAAACATTCCTCATCCCAGGACAGTCAGCCCCAGCTCAGCAACAGGCAAATAACCCACCCAATGAACACATTCCTGGTCCCCGGACAGGCAGCTCCAACTCAGCAACAGGAAGCAACCCCTCTAATAAAAATATTCCTGGTCCCAGGGCAGGCAGCCCCAAGTGAGCAACAGGCAAACAACCCACCCAATAAACACATTCTCATCCCAGGACAGCCAGTCCCAAGTCAACAACAGGCAACAACCCACTTTAATAAACACTTTCTGGCCCAAGGCAGGCAACAGGCCCAATAATGAAGCATGAGTGCAAGCCCTGCACAGAGAGTAGGAGCTGCTCCATTGCTGCCTCTCTCTGACTCCCAACTCAGCAATAGACAAAAAAAAACACTCCAAAAACAGATTCCTGGTCCTAGGACAGACAGCCCCAATGCAGCAAAAGGCAAATAACCCACTCCAATAAACACATTCCTGGAAACAGGGCAGACAGCAGGGCCAGTACTGAAGCATGAGCGCAGGCTTGTGCACAGAGAGCAGGAGAGCTGCTTCACTGCTGCCTCTCCTCTCTGACTCCCAACTCAGCAATAGACAAATAACCCACTTCAATAAACAGATTCCTGGTCTGAGGACAGGTAGCCCCAACTCAGCAACAGACAAAAAACCCACTCCAATAAACAGATTCCTGGTCCCAGGACAGGTAGCCACAATTCAGCAACAGATAAATAACCCACTCCAATAAACACATTCCTGGTCCCAGGACAGGCAGCCCCAACCCAGCAACAGGCAAATAACCCACTCCAATAAACACATTCCTGGTCCTAGGACAGGAAGCCCCAACTCAGCAACAGGCAGAAAACCCACTCCAATAAACACATTCCTGGTCCCAGGACAGGTAGCCACAATTCAGCAACAGATAAATAACCCACTCCAATAAACACATTCCTGGCCCCAGGACAGGCAGCCCCAACCCAGCAACAGGCAAATAACCCACTCCAATAAACACATTCCTGGTCCTAGGACTGGCAGCCCCAATTCACCAAACAGACAAATAACCCACTCCAATTAACACATTCCTGGTCCCCAGGACAGGCAGCCCCAACTCAGCAACAGGCAAATAACCCACTCCAACAAACACATTTCTGGCCCCGGGCATGCAGCAGGGCTAGGACTTTATTGTAATTTATTATGTTTTCATGATATATTTTATAATGTTTTATGGTTTTGATGTTTGTATTGTATTCTGAAGTTTTATTAACTTGTTCAGTACCTTGATATAGTGAACGGTGCTATACAAATATAATTATTATTATTATTATATTATTATTTATTATTAAAGCATGAGTGTAGACTTGTGCACAGACAGCAGAAGAGCTACTCCATTGCTGCCTGTCCTCTGACCACCAAGTCAGCAACAGACAAATAACCTACTCCAATGAACACATTCCTGGTCCCAGGACAGGCAGCCCCAACTCAGCAAGAGACCAATAATGCACTCCAGTGAACAGATTCCTGGTCCCAAGTCAGGCAGCCCCAGTTAAGCGACAGACAAATAGCCCAGTCCAATAAACATATTCCTGGCCCCAAGACAGGCAGCCCGAGCTCAGCAACAGGCAAATAACTCACTCAAATAAACACATTCCTGTTCCCAGGATAGCAGCCCCAATTCTGCAACAGGCAATTATACAATGTGGTGTGAAAATCCTGTAACCTCATTGGTCAAAACATGTCATATGACCATGGGTATATCCTACAAAACTGATGGCTGAGTAATGGGATTGATAAAAACATAATTAAACACATTCTAAATTTGTTTTACAGATGATTACATTGTATAATCACAATAAGGCACTCCAGGGTGTGGGTTATTGGGATTTACCACTCTTATGTGGTGAAGTCACTTGGCTGTGCCTCATAACACACCACACAAGACGGGTAAAACTCCAAATAACCCACACCCGTTGCACCTTATTGCTTAAATAACTATTCCAATAAACACATTCATGGCCCCAGGACAGGCAACCCAACTCAACAACATGCAAATAACCCAGTCCAATGAACACATTCCTCATCCCAGGACAGTCAGCCCCAGTTCAGCAACAGGCAACTAACCCACTCCAGTAAACACATTCCTGGCCGAGGGCAGGCAGCAGGGCCAGTAGTAAAGGATGAGTGCAGGCCTGAAACACAGACAGCAGGAGAGCTACTCCACTGCTGCCTCTCCTCTCTGACTCCCAGTTCAACAATAGACAACCCACTTCAATAAACATATTCCTGGTCTTTGGACAGGCAGCCCTAACTCAGCAAAAGACAAATAACCCACTCTGATAAACACATTCCTGGTCCCAGGACAGGCAGCCCCAACTCAGAAACAGACAAATAAACTCCAATAAACACATTCCTGGCCCAGGACAGGCAGCGCCTACCAGTAACAGGTAAATAACCCACTCCAATAAACACATTCCTGGTCCTAGGACAGGCAGCTCCAACTCAGCAACAGACAAATAACCACTCCAAAAATACATTCCTAGCCCCAGGACAGAAAGCCCCAACCTAGCAACAGGCAAATAACCCACTCCAATAAACACATTCCTGGTCCTAGGACTGGCAGCCTCAACTCAGCAACAGGCAAATAACCCACCCAATAAACACATTCCTGGGCACTGGGCAGGCAGCAGAGCCAGGACTAAAGCACAGGTTTAGGCTTGAGCACAGAGAGTGGGAGAGCTGCTCTACTGCTGCCTCTCATCTCTGACCCCCAACTCAGCAAGAGACAAATAACTCACTGCAATAAACACATTCCTGTTCCCAGGACAGGCAGCCCCAAATCAGCAACAGGCAAATAACCCACTCCAATAAACACAATTCTGACCCCAGGACAGGCAGCCCTTACCCAGTAACAGGCAAATAACCCAATCCAATAAACACATTTCTGGTCACAGGACAGGAAGCCACAACTCAGCAACAGGCAAATATGCAACTCCAATAAACACATTCCTGGCCCCAGGGCAGAAAGCAGGGCCAGTACTAAAGCACGAGTGTGGGCTTGTGCACAGAAAGCAGGAGACCTGCTCCACTGCTGCCTCTCCTCTCTGTCCCCCAACTCAGCAACAGACAAATAACCCACTCCAATAAACACATTCCTGGCCCTAGGACAGGTAGCCACAACTCAGCAGCAGACAAATAACCCACTCTAATAACCACATTCCTGGTCCCAGGACAGGCAGCCCCAACCCAGCAAAGGCAAGTAACCCACTCCAATAAACATATTCCTGGTCCTAGGACTGGTAGCCCAACTCAGCAACAGGCAAATAACCCACTCCAGTTAACACATTCCAGGTCCCAGGACAGGCAGGCCCAACCCAGCTACAGACAAGAAACCCACTCCAATAAAAACATTCCTGGTCCCTTGACAGGCAGCTGCAACCCAGCAACAGGCAAGTAAGCCACCCAATAAACACATTCCTGGTCCCAGGGCAGGCAGCCCCATCTGAACAACAGACAAATAACCCACTTCAATAAACAGATTTCTGGTCCTAGGATAGGCAACCCCAAGTCAGCAACAGACAGATAACCCACTTTAATAAACACATTTCTGACCACAGGACAGGCAGCCCCTACCCAGTAATAGGCAAATAGCCCAATCCAATAAACACATTCCTCATCCCAGGGCATCCAGACCCAACTCAGCAACAGGCAAATAACCCACTCCAATAAAAAATGAACACATTCCTGGCCCCGGAGCAGGCAGCAGGGCCAGTATTAAAGCATGAGTGCAGGCTTGTGCACAGAGAGCAGGGGAGCTGATCCAGTGCTCCCTCCTCTCTGACCCCATCTCAGCAATAGACAAACAACCCACTTCAATAAACAGATTCCTGGTCCTAGGACAGGCTGCCCTGACTCAGCAACAGACAAATAACCCACTTCAATAAACACATTTCTGTCCCAAGACAGGCAGCCCCAACTCAGCAACAGACAAATAACCCACTCCAGTAAACACATTCCTATCCCCAGAACATGCAGCCCCAATCTCGCAACAGGCAAGTAACCCACTCCAATAAACACATTCCTGGTCCCAGGACAGGCAGCTCTTACTCAGCAACAGGCAGATGAGCAACCCCAATAAAGACATTCCTGGCCTCAGGGCAGGCAGCAGGGCCAGGACTAAAGCAAGAGCGTAGGCTTGTGCACAATGAGCAGGAGAGCTGCTACACTGCTGCCTCTCCTCTCTGACCCCAACTCAGCAACAGACAAATAACACACTCCAATAAACACATTCCTGGCCCCAGGACAGGCAGCCCTAACTCAACAACTTGCGAATAACCCACTCCAATAAACACATTCCTCATCCCTGGACAGTCAGCCCCAGCTCAGCAAAAGGCAAATAACCCACTCCAATAAAAACATTCCTGGTCCCAGGGCAGGCAGCCCCAACTGAGCAACAGGCAAATAACCCAATCCAATAAACACATTCCCTGGCCCCAGGGCAGGCAGCAGTGCCAGTACTAAAGCATGAGAGCAGGCTTGTGCACAGAGGGCAGGAGAGCTGTTCCACTGCTGCCTCTCCTCTCTCCACTCTCAGTTCAGCAATAGACAAATAACCCACTTAAAGAAACAGATTGCTGCTCCTAGGACAGGCAGCAACAACTCAGCAACAGATGAATAACCCACTCCAATTAACAGATTCCTGGTCCAAGGATAGGCAGCTCCAACTCAGCAACAGGGAAGCAACCCACTCCAATAAAAACATTCCTGGTCCCAGGGCAGGCAGCCCAACTGAGCAACAGGCAAATAACCCACTCCAATAAACACATTCCACATCCCAGGACAGCCAGTCCCAAGTCAACAACAGGCAAATAACCCACTTTAATAAACACATTCCTGGCCCCAAGGCAGGAAACAGGCCCAGTAATGAAACATGAGTGCAGGCCTGTGCACAGAGAGCAGGAGAGCTGCTCCATTGCTGCCTCTCCTCTCTGACTCCCAACTCAGCAATAGACAAAAAAACCCACTCCAATAAACAGATTCCTGGTCCTAGGACAGACAGCCCCAATGCAGCAAGAGGCAAATAACCCACTCCAATAAACACATTCCTGGCAACAGGGCAGGCAGCAGGGCCAGTACCAAAGCATGAGTGCAGGCTTGTGCACAGAGAGCAGGAGAGCTGCTTCACTGCTGATTCTCCTCTCTGGCTCCCAACTCAGCAATAGACAAATAACCCACTTCAATAAACAGATTCCTGGTCTGAGGACAGGTAGCCCCAACTCAGCAACAGACAAAAACCCACTCAATAAACAGATTCCTGGTCCCAGGACAGGTAGCCAAATTCAGCAACAGATAAATAACCCACTCCAATAAACACATTCCTGGCCCCAGGACAGGCAGCTAAACCAGCAAAAGGCAAATAACCCACTCCAATAAACACATTCCTGGTCCTAGGACAGGAAGCCCCAACTCAGCAACAGGCAAATAACCCATTTCAATAAACACATTCTAGCCCCAGGACTGGCAGCCCCAATTCATCAACAGACAAATAACCCACTCCAATAAACACATTCCTGGTCCCCAGGACAGGCAGCCCACCTCAGCAACAGGCAAATAACCCACTCCAACAAACACATTTCTGGCCCAGGGCAGGCAGCAGGGCTAGGACATTTTGTAATTTATTATGTTTTATGATATATTTTATAATGTTTTATGGTTTTGATGTTTGTATTGTATGCTGAAGTTTTATTAACTTGTTCAGCACCTTGATATAGCGAAAGGTGCTATACAAATAAAATTATTATTATTATTATAATATTATTATTATTTATTATTAAAGCATGAGTGTAGACTTGTGCACAGACAGCAGAAGAGCTACTCCATTGCTGCCTGATCTCTGACCACCAAGTCAGCAACAGACAAATGACCCACTCCAATGAACACATTCCTGGTCCCAGGACAGGCAGCCCAACTCAGCAAGAGACCAATAATGCACTCCAGTAAACAGATTCCTGGTCCCAAGTCAGGCAGCCCCAGTTAAGCAACATACAAATAGCCCAGTCCAATAAACATATTCCTGGCCCCAAGACAGGCAGCCCGAGCTCAGCAACAGGCAAATAACTCACTCAAATAAACACATTCCTGGTCCCAGGATTGGCAGCCCCAGTTCTGCAACAGGCAATTATACAATGTGGTGTGAAAATCCTGTAACCTCATTGGTCAAAACGTGTCATATGACCATGGGTATATCCTACAAAACTGATGGCTGAGTAATGGGATTGACAAAAAACATCATTAAACACATTCTAAATTTGTTTTACAGATGATTACATTGTATAAACACAATAAGGCACTCCAGGGTGTGGGTTATTGTGGGATTTCACTTCTTATGTGGTCAAGTCACTTGGCTGCGCCTCATGACACACCAAACATGACGGGTAAACTCCAAATAACTCACACACCGCTTGCCTTATTGCTTAAATAACTCATTCCAATAAACACATTCATGGCCCCAGGACAGGCAACTCCAACTCAACAACATGCAAATAACCCAGTCCAATGAACACATTCCTCATCCCAGGACAGTCAGCCCCAGTTCAGCAATAGGCAACTAACCCACTCCAATAAACACATTCCTGGCCTGCGGGCAGGCAGCAGGGCAAGTACTAAAGGATGAGTGCAGGCTTGAACACAGAGAGCAGGAGAGCTACACACTGCTGCCTCCTCCTCTGACTTCCAGTTCAACAATAGACAAATAACCCACTTCAATAAACATATTCCTGGTCCTTGGACAGGCAGCACTAACTCAGCAATAGACAAATAACCCACTCTAATAAGCACATTCCTGGTCCCAGGACAGGCAGCCCCAACTCGGAAACAGACAAATAACAAACTCCAATAAACACATTCCTGGCCCCAGGACAGGCAGCCCCTACCCAGTAACAGGTAAATAACCCACTCCAATAAACACATTCCTGGTCCTAGGACAGGCAGCTCCAACTCAGCAACAGACAAATAACCCACTCAGATAAACACATTCCTAGCCCCAGGACAGAAAGCCCCAACCTAGCAACAGGCAAATAACCCACTCCAATAAAGACATTCCTGGTCCTAGGACAGGCAGCCTCAACTCAGCAACAGGCAAATAACCCACTCCAATAAACACATTCCTGGTCTCTGTGCAGGCTGCAGGGCCAGGACTAAAGCACAGGTTTAGGCTTGAGCACAGAGAGTGGGAGAGCTGCTCTACTGCTCTCTCATCTCTGACCCCCAACTCAGCAAGAGACAAATAACTCACTGCAATAAACACATTCCTGTTCCCAGGACAGGCAGCCCCAAATCAGCAACAGGCAAATAACCCACTCCAATGAACACAATTCTGACCCCAGGACAGGCAGCCCTACCCAGTAACAGGCAAATAACCCAATCCAATAAACACATTTCTGGTCACAGGACAGGAAGCCCCACGCAGCAACAGGCAAATATGCAACTCCAATAAACACATTCCTGGCCCAGGGCAGACAGCAGGGCAGTACTAAAAGCACAGTGTGGGCTTGTGCACAGAAAGCAGGAGACCTGCTCCACTGCTGCCTCCTCTCTGTCCCCAACTCAGCAACAGACAAATAACCCACTCCAATAAACACATTCCAGGCCCTAGGACAGGTAGCCACAACTCAGCAACAGACAAATAACCCACTCTAATAACCACATTCCTGGTCCCAGGACAGGCAGCCCCAATCAAGCAAAAGGCAAGTAACCCACTCCAATAAACACATTCGTGGTCCCAGGACTGGTAGCCCCAACTCAGCAACAGGCAAATTACCCACTCCAGTTAACACATTCCAGGTCCCAGGACAGGCGGGCCCAACCCAGCTACAGGCAAGTAACCCACTCCAATAAACACATTCCTGGTCCCTTGACAGGCAGCTGTAACCCAGCAACAGGCAAGTAAGCCACCCCAATAAACACATTCCTGGTCCCAGGGCAGGCAGCCCCAACTGAACAACAGACAAATAACCCACTTCAATAAACAGTTTTCTGGTCCTAGGATAGGCAACCCCAAGTCAGCAACAGACAAATAACCCACTCTAATAAACACATTTCTGACCCCAGGACAGGCAGCCCCTACCCAGTAACAGGCAAATAGCCCAATCCAATAAACACTTTCCTCATCCCAGGGCATCCAGACCCAACTCAGCAACAGGCAAATAACCCACTCCAATAAAAATAAACACATTCCCTGGCCCCGGGCAGGCAGCAGAGGCCAGTATTAAAGCATGAGTGCAGGCTTGTGCACAGAGAGAAGGGGAGCTGCTCCAGTGCTGCCTCTCCTCTCTGACTCCCATCTCAGCAAGAGACAAATAACCCACTTCAATAAACAGATTCCTGGTCCTATGACATGCTGCCCTGACTCAGCAACTGACAAATAACCCACTTCAATAAACACATTTCTGTCCCAAGACAGGCAGCCCCAACTCAGCAACAGACAAGTAACCCACTCCTATAAACACTTTCCTGGCCCCAGAACAGGCAGCCCCAATCCTGCAACAGGCAAGTAACCCACTCCAATAAACACATTCCTGGTCCCAGGACAGGCAGCTCTGACTCAGCAATCAGGCAGATGAAACAACCCAATAAAGACATTCCTGGCCTCAGGGCAGGCAGCAGGGTCAGGACTAAAGCACGAGCGTAGGCTTGTGCACAATGAGCAGGAGAGCTGCTACACTGCTGCCTCTCCTCTCTGACCCCAACTCAGCAACAGACAAATAACACACTCCAATAAACACATTCCTGGCCCCAGGACAGGCAGCCCTAACTTGACAACATGCGAATAACCCACTCCAGTAAACACATTCCTCATCCCAGGACAGTCAGCCCCAGCTCAGCAACAGGCAAATAACCCACTCCAATAAACACATTCCTGGTCCCGGGACAGGCAGCTCCAACTCAGCAACAGGGAAACAACCCACTCCAATAAAAACATTCCTTGTCCCAGGGCAGGCAGCCCCAACTGAGCAATAGGCAAATAACCCACTCCAATAAACACATTCCTCATCCCAGAACAGCCAGTCCCAAGTCAACAACAGGCAAATAACCCACTTTAATAAACAGTTTCCTGGCCCCAAGGCAGGCAACAGGCCAGTAATGATGCATGAGTGCAGGCCTGTGCAAAGAGAGCAGGAGAGCTGCTCCATTGCTGCCTCTCCTCTCTGACTCCCCAACTCAGCAATAGACAAAACCCACTCCAATAAACAGATTCCTGGTCCTAGGACAGACAGCCCAATGCAGCAAAAGGCAAATAACCCAGTCCATTAAACACATTCCTGGCAAAGGGCAGGCAGCAGGGCCAGTACTAAAGCATGAGTGCAGGCTTGTGCACAGAGAGCAGGAGAGCTGCTTCACTGCTGCCTCTCCTCTCTGACTCCCAACTCAGCAATAGACAAATAACCCACTTCAATAAACAGATTCCTTGTCTGAGGACAGGTAGCCCCAACTCAGCAACAGACAAAAAACCCTCTCCAATAAACACATTCCTGGTCCCAGGACAGGTAGCCACAATTCAGCAACAGATAAATAACCCACTCCAATAAACACATTCCTGGTCCCAGGACAGGTAGCCACAATTCAGCAACAGATAAATAACCCACTCCAATAAACAAATTCCTGGCCCCAGGACAGGCAGCCCAACCCAGCAACAGGCAAATAACCCACCTAATAAACACATTCCTGGCCCCAGGACAGGAAGCCCCAACTCAGCAACAGGCAAATAACCCATTTCAATAAACACATTCCTGGCAACAGGGCAGGCAGCAGGGCCAGTACTAATGCATGAGTGCAGGCTTGGGCACAGAGAGCAGGAGAGCTACTCCACTGCTGTTCTCCTCCTCTTTGACTCCCAGTTCAACAATAGACAAATAACCCACTTCAATAAACAGATTCCTGGTCCGAGGACAGGCTGCCCCAACTCAGCAACAGACCAAAAATCCACTCCAGTAAACACATTCCTGGTCCCAGGACAGGCAGACCCAACCCAGCAAAAGGCAAGTAACCCACTCCAATAAGCACATTCCTGGTCCCATGACTGGTAGCCCCAACTCAGCAACAGGCAAATAACCTACTCCAGTTAACACATTCCAGATCCCAGAACAGGCAGGCCCAACTCAGCTACAGGCAAGTAACCCTCTCCAATAAACAAATTCCTGGTCCCTTGACAGGCAGCTCCAACCCAGCAATAGGCAAGTAAGCCACTCCAATAAACACATTCCTGGTCCCAGGGCAGGCAGCCCCAACTGAACAGCAGACAAATAACCCACCTCAATAAACAGATTTCTGGTCCTAGGATTGGCAGCCCTAACTCAGCAACAGAGAAATAACCCACTGTAATACACACATTCAGGGTCCCAGGATAGGCAACCTCAACTCAGCAACAGACAAATAACCCACTCTAATAAACACATTTCTGACTCCAGGACAGGCAGCCCCTACCCAGTAACTGGCAAATATCCCAATCCAATAGACACTTTCCTCATTCCAGGACATCCAGGCCCAACTCAGCAACAGGCAAATAACCCACTCCAATAAAGACATTCCTGGCCCTGGTGAAGGCAGCAGGGCCAGTACTAAAGCATGAGTGCAGGCTTGTGCACAGAGAGCAGGGGACTGCTCCAGTGCTGCCTCTCCTCTCTGACTCCCATCTGAGCAATAGACAAATAACCCACTTCAATAAACAGATTCCTGGTCCTAGAACAGGCTGCCCGACTCAGCAACAGACAAATAAACCACTTCAATAAAACATTTCTTTCCCAAGACAGGCAGCCCCAACTCAGCAACAGACAAATAACCCACTCCTATAAACATTCCTGGCCCCAGAACAGGCAGCCCCAATCCTGCAACAGGCAAGTAACCCACTCCATTAAACACATTCCTGGTCCCAGGACAGGCAGCTCTGACTCAGCAACAGGCAGATGAGCAACCCCAATAAAGACATTCCTGGCCTCAGGGCAGGCAGCAGGGCCAGGACTAAAGAACGAGCGTAGGCTTGTGCACAATGAGCAGGAGAGCTACTTCACTGCTGCCTCTCCGCTCTGACCCCCAACTCAGCAACAGACAAATAACCCACTCCAATAAACACATTCCTGGCCCCAGGATAGGCAGCCCTAACTCGACAACATGCGAATAACCCACTCCAATAAACACATTCCTCATCCCAGGACAGTCAGCCCCAGCTCAGCAACAGGCAAATAACCCACTCCAATAAACACATTCCTGGTCCCCAGACAGGCAGCTCCAACTCAGGAACAGGGAAGCAACCCACTCCAATAAAAACATTCCTGGTCCCAGGGCAGGCAGCCCCAACTGAGCAATAGGCAAATAACCCACTCCAATAAACACATTCCTCATCCCAGGACAGCCAGTCCCAAGTCAACAACAGGCAAATAACCCACTTTAATAAACAGTTTCCTGGCCCCAAGGCAGGCAACAGGCCAATAATGGCCATGAGTGCAGGCCTGTGCAAAGAGAGCAGGAGAGCTGCTCCATTGCTGCTCTCCTCTCTGACTCCCAACTCAGCAATAGACAAAAACCCACTCCAATAAACAGAATCCTGGTCCTAGGACAGACAGCCCAATGCAGCAAGAGGCAAATAACCCAGTCCATTAAACACATTCCTGGCAACAGGGCAGGCAGCAGAGCCAGTACTAAAGCATGAGTGCAGGCTTGTGCACAGAGAGCAGGAGAGCTGCTTCACTGCTGCCTCTCCTCTCTGACTCCCAACTCAGCAATAGACAAATAACCCACTTCAATAAACAGATTCCTGGTCTGAGGACAGGTAGCCCCAACTCTGCAACAGAAAAAAACCCACTCCAATAAACACATTCCTGGTCCCAGGACAGGTAGCCACAATTCAGCAACAGATAAATAACCCATCCAATAAACACATTCCTGGCCCCAGGACAGGCAGCCCAAACCAGCAACAGGCAAATAACCCACTCCAATAAACACATTCCTGGTCCTAGGACAGGAAGCCCCAACTCAGCAACAGGCAAATAACCCATTTCAATAAACACATTCCTAGCCCCAGGACTGGCTGCCCCAATACCAACAGACAAATAACCCACTCCAATAAACACATTCCTGGTCCCCAGGACAGGCATCCCAACTCAGCAACAGGCAAATAACCACTCCAAAAATACATTTCTGGCCCAGGGCAGGCAGCAGGGCTAGGACATTTTGTAATTTATTATGTTTTATGATATATTTTATAATGTTTTATGGTTTTGATGTTTGTATTGTATGCTGAAGTTTTTATTAACTTGTTCAGCGCCTTGATATAGTGAAAGGTGCTATCAAATAAAATTATTATTATTATTATATGTTATTATTATTATTATTAAAGCATGAGTGTAGGCTTGTGCACAGACAGCAGAAGAGCTACTCCATTGCTGCCTGATCTCTGACCACCAAGTCAGCAACAGACAAATAACCCACTCCAATGAACACATTCCTGGTCCCAGGAGAGGCAGCCCAACTCAGCAAGAGACCAATAATGCACTCCAGTAAACAGATTCCTGGTCCCAAGTCAGGCAGCCCCAGTTAAGCAACAGACAAATAACCCAGTCCAATAAACATATTCCTGACCCCAAGACAGGCAGCCCGAGCTCAGCAACAGGCAAATAACTCACTCAAATAAACACATTCCTGGTCCCAGGATAGGCAGCCCAATTCTGCAACAGGCAATTATACAATGTGGTGTGAAAATCCTGTAACCTCATTGGTCAAACGTGTCATATGACCATGGGTATATCCTACAAAACTGATGGCTGAGTAATGGGATTGACAAAAACATCATTAAACACATTCTAAATTTGTTTTACAGATGATTACATTGTATAATCATAATAAGGCACTCCAGGGTGTGGGTTATTGTGGGATTTACCCACTTCTTATGTGGTCAAGTCACTTGGCTGTGCCTCATGACACACCAATCAAGACGTGGGTAAAACTCCAAATAACTCACACACCGTTGCGCCTTATTGCATAAATAACTCATTCCAATAAACACATTCATGGCCCCAGGACAGGCAACCCCAACTCAACAACATGCAAATAACCCAGTCCAATGAACACATTCCTCATCCCAGGACAGTCAGCCCCAGTTCAGCAATAGGCAACTAACCCACTCCAATAAACACATTACTGGCCGCAGGGCAGGCAGCGAGCAAGTACTAAAGGATGAGTGCAGGCTTGAACACGAGAGCAGGAGAGCTACACACTGCTGCCTCTCCTCTCTGACTCCCAGTTCAACAATAGACAAATAACCCACTTCAATAAACATATTCCTGGTCCTTGGACAGGCAGCTCTAACTCAGCAATAGACAAATAACCCACTCTAATAAACACATTCCTGGTCCCAGGACAGGCAGCCCAACTCGAAACAGACAAATAACAAACTCCAATAAACACATTCCTGGCCCCAGGACAGGCAGCCCCTACCCAGTAAAAGGTAAATAACCCACTCCAATAAACACATTCCTGGTCCTAGGACAGGCAGCTCCAACTCAGCAACAGACAAATAACCCACTCCAATAAACACATTCCTAGCCCCAGGACAGAAAGCCCCAACCTATCAACAGGCAAATAACCCACTCCAATAAAGACATTCCTGGTCCTAGGACAGGCAGCCTCAACTCAGCAACAGGCAAATAACACACTACAATAAACATATTCCTGGTCTCTGTGCAGGCTGCAGGGCCAGGACTAAAGCACAGGTTTAGGCTTGAGCACAGAGAGTGGGAGAGCTGCTCTACTGCTGCCTCTCATCTCTGACCCCCAACTCAGCAAGAGACAAATAACCCACTCCAATAAACACAATTCTGACCCCAGTACAGGCAGCACCTACCCAGTTACAGGCAAATAACCCAATCCAATAAACACATTTCTGGTCACAGGACAGGAAGCCCCAACTCAGCAACAGGCAAATATGCAACTCCAATAGACACATTCCTGGCCCCAGGGCAGACAGCAGGGCCGGTACTAAAGCACGAGTGTGGACTGGTGCACAGAAAGCAGGAGACCTGCTCCACTGCTGCCTCTCCTCTCTGTCCCCCAACTCAGCAACAGACAAATAACCCACTCCAATAAACACATTCCAGGCCCTAGGACAGGTAGCCACAACTCAGCAACCGACAACCCACTCTAATAACCACATTCCTGGTCCCAGGACAGGCAGCCCCAACCCAGCAAAAGGCAAGTAACCCACTCCAATAAACACATTCCTGGTCCCAGGACTGGTAGCCCCAACTCAGCAACAGGCAAATAACCCACTCCAGTTAACACATTCCAGGTCCCAGGACAGGCAGGCCCAACCCAGCTACAGGCAAGTAACCCACTCCAATAAACACATTCCTGGTCCCTTGACAGGCAGCTGTAACCCAGCAACAGGCAAGTAAGCCACTCCAATAAACACATTCCTGGTCCCAGGGCAGGCAGCCCCAACTGAACAACAGACAAATAACCCACTTCAATAAACAGATTTCTGGTCCTAGGATAGGCAACCCGAAGTCGGCAACAGACAAATAACCCACTCTAATAAACACATTTCTGACCCCAGGACAGGCAGTCCCTACCCAGTAACAGGCAAATAGCCCAATCCAATAAACACATTCCTCATTCCAGGGCATCCAGACCCAACTCAGCAACAGGCAAATAACCCACTCCAATAAAAAATAAACACATTCCTGGCCCGGGGCGAGGCAGCAGGACCAGTATTAAAGCATGAGTGCAGGGTTGTGCACAGAGAGCAGGAGCTGCTCCAGTGCTGCCTCTCCTCTGACTCCCATCTCAGCAATAGACAAATAACCCACTTCAATAAACAGATTCCTGGTCCTAGGACATGCTGCCCTGACTCAGCAACAGACAAATAACCCACTTCAATAAACACATTTCTGTCCCAAGACAGGCAGCCCCAACTCAGCAATAGACAAATAACCCACTCCAATAAACACATTCCTGGCCCCAGAACAGGCAGCCCCAATCCTGCAACAGGCAAGTAACCCACTCCAATAAACACATTCCTGGTCCCAGGACAGGCAGCTCTGACTCAGCAATAGGCAGATGAGCAACCCCAATAAAGACATTCCTGGCCTCAGGGCAGGCAGCAGGGCCAGGACTAAAGCACGAGCGTAGGCTTGTGCACAATGAGCAGGAGAGCTACTTCACTGCTGCCTCTCCGCTCTGACCCCCAACTCAGCAACAGACAAATAACCCACTCCAATAAACACATTCCTGGCCCCAGGACAGGCAGCCCTAACTTCGACAACATCACGAATAACCCACTCCAATCAACACATTCCTCATCCCAGGACAGCCAGTCCCAAGTCAACAACAGGCAAATAACCCACTTTAATAAACACTTTCCTGGCCCCAAGGCAGCAACAGGCCAGTAATGAAGCATGAGTGCAGGCCTGTGCACAGAAAACAGGAGAGCTGCTTCACTGCTGCTCTCCTCTCTGACTCCCAACTCAGCAATAGACAAATAACCCACTTCAATAAACAGATTCCTGGTCTGGGGACAGGTAGCCGCAACTCAGCAACAGACAAAACCCACCAATAAACACATTCCTGGTCCCAGGACAGGTAGCCACAATTCAGCAACAGATAAATAATCCACTCCAATAAACACATTACTGGTCCCAGGACAGGTAGCCACAATTCAGCAACAGATAAATAACCCACTCCAATAAACACATTCCTGGCCCCAGGACAGGCAGCTAACCAGCAACAGGCAAATAACCCTCCAATAAACACATTCCTGGTCCTAGGACAGGAAACCCAACTCAGCAACAGGCAAATAACCCATTTCAGTAAACACGTTCCTAGCCCCAGGACTGGCAGCCCCAATTCACCAACAGACAAATAACCCACTCCAATAAACACATTCCTGGTCCCCAGGACAGGCAGCCCCAACTCAGCAACAGGCAGAGAACCCACTCCAACAAACACATTTCTGGCCCAGGGCAGGCAGCAGGGCTAGGACTTTTTTCTAATTTATTATGTTTTTATGATATATTTTATAATGTTTTATGGTTTTGATGTTTGTATTGTATGCTGAAGTTTTTATTAACTTGTTCAGCGCCTTGATATAGTGAAAGGTGCTATACAAATAAAATTATTATTATTATTATTATATTATTATTATTTATTATTAAAGCATGAGTGTAGGCTTGTGCACAGACAGCAGAAGAGCTACTCCATTGCTGCCTGTCCTCTCTGACCACCAAGTCAGCAACAGACAAATAACCCACTCCAATGAACACATTCCTGGTCCCAGGACAGGCAGCCCTAACTCAGCAAGAGACCAATAATGCACTCCAGTAAACAGATTCCTGGTCCCTCGTCAGGCAGCCCCAGTTAAGCAACAGACAAATAGCCCAGTCCAATAAACATATTCCTGGCCCAAAGACAGGCAGCCCAAGCTCAGCAACAGGCAAATAACTCACTCAAATAAACACATTCCTGTTCCCAGGATAGGCAGCCCCAATTCTGCAACAGGCAATTATACAATGTGGTGTGAAAATCCTGTAACCTCTTTTGTCAAAACGTGTCATATGACCATGGGTATATCCTACAAAAACTGATGGATGAGTTATGGGATTGACAAAAAAACATAATTAAACACATTCTAAATTTATTTTACAGATGATTACATTGTATAATCACAATAAGGCACTCCAGGGTGTGGGTTATTGGGATTTCACTTCTTATGTGGTCAAGTCACTTGGCTGTGCCTCATGACACACAAACAAGGCGTGGGTAAAACTCCAGATAACCCACACCCCGTTACGCCTTATTGCTTAAATAACTCATTCCAATAAACACATTCATGGCCCCAGGACAGGCAACCCCAACTCAACAACATTCAAATAACCCAGTCCAATGAACACATTCCTCATCCCAGGACAGTCAGCCCCAGTTCAGCAATAGGCAACTAACCCACTCCAATAAACGCATTCCTGGCCGCCGGGCAGGCAGCAGGGCCAGTACTAAAGGATGAGTGCAGGCTTGAACATAGAGAGCAGGAGAGCTACTCCACTGCTGCCTCTCCTCTCTGACTCCCAGTTCAACAATAGACAAATAGCCCACTTCAATAAACATATTCCTGGTCCTTGGACAGGGAGCCCTAACTCAGCAATAGAGAAATAACCAAATAACCCACTCTAATAAACACATTCCTTGTCCCAGGACAGGCAGCCCCAACTTGGAAACAGACAAATAACAAACTCCAATAAACACATTCCTCACCCCAGGACTGGCAGCCCCTACCCAGTAACAGGTAAATAACCCACTCCAATAAACACATTCCTGGTCCTAGGACAGGCAGCCCCAACTCAGCAACAGACAAATAACCCACTCCAATAAACACAGTCCTAGCCCCAGGACAGAAAGCCCCAACCTAGCAACAGGCAAATAACCCACTCCAATAAACACATTCCTGGTCCTAGGACAGGCAGCCTCAACTCAGCAACAGGCAAATAACCCACTCCAATAAACACATTCCTGGTCTCTGCGCAGGCTGCAGGGCCAGGACTAAAGCACAGGTTTCGGCTTGAGCACAGAGAGTGGGAGAGCTGCTCTACTGCTGCCTCTCATCTCTGACCCCCAACTCAGCAAGAGACAAATAACTCACTGCAATAAACACATTCCTGTTCCCAGGACAGGAAGCCCCAAATCAGCAACAGGCAAATAACCCACTCCAATAAACACAATTCTGACCCCAGGACAGGCAGCCCCTACCCAGTAACAGGCAAATAACCCAATCCAATAAACACATTTCTGGTCACAGGACAGGAATCCCCAACTCAACAACAGGCAAATATACAACTCAATAAACACATTCCTGGCCCCAGGGCAGACAGCAGAGCAGTACTACTAAAGCACAGTGTGGGCTTGTGCACAGAAAACAGGAGACCTGCTCCACTGCTGCCTCTCCTGACTGTCCCCCAACTCAGCAACAGACAAATAACCCACTCCAATAAACACATTCCTGGCCCTAGGACAGGTAGCCACAACTCAGCAACAGACAAATAACCCACTCTAATAACCACATTCCTGGTCCCAGGACAGGCAGCCCCAACTCAGCAACAGGCAAATAACCCACTCCAGTTAACACATTCCAGGTCCCAGGACAGGCAGGCCTAACCCAGCTACAGGCAAGTAACCCACTCCAATAAACACATTCCTGGTCCCTTGACAGGCAGCTGCACCCCAGCAACAGGCAAGTAAGCCACTCCAATAAACACATTCCTGGTCCCAGGGCAGGCAGCCCCAACTGAACAACAGACAAATATCCCACTTCAATAAACAGATTTCTGATCCTAGGATAGGCAACCCCAAGTCATCAACAGGCAAGTAACTCACTCCAATAAACACATTTCTGACTCCAGGACAGGCAGCAGGGCCAGTATTAAAGGATGAGTACAGGCTTGGGCACAGAGAGCAGGAGAGCTACTCCACTGCTGCCTCTCCTCTCTGACCCCCAACTCAGCAACAGACAAATAACCCACTCCAATAAACACATTCCTGGTCCCAGGACAGGCAATCCAGCAACAGGCAAGGAAACCCACTCCAATAAACACATTCCTGGTCCCAGGACAGGCAGTCCCAACTCAGCAACAGATGAATAACCCACTCCAATAAACACATTCCTGGTCCCAGGACAGGCAGTCCCAACTCAGCAACAGATGAATAACCCACTCCAATTAACAGATTCCTGGTCTCGGGACAGGCAGCCATAATCCAGCAACAGGCAAGTAACCCACTCCAACAAACACATTCCTGGCACTTGGGGCGAAGCAGCCTTTCCAGTACTAAAGGATGAGTGCAGGCTTGGGCACAGAGAGCAGGAGTGCTACCCACTGCTGCTTCTCCTCCTCTCTGACTCCCAGTTCAACAATAGACAAATAACCCACTCCAATAAACACATTCCTGGTTCCAGGACAGGTAGCCACAATTCAGCAACAGATAAATAACCCACTCCAATAAACAAATTCCTGGCCCAGGACAGGCAGCCCCAACCAGCAACAGGCAAATAACCCTCCAATAAACACATTCCTGGTCCTAGGACAGGAAGCCCCAACTCAGAAACAGGCAAATAACCCACTTCAATAAACACATTCCTAGCCCCAGGACTGGCAGCCCCAATTCACCAACCGACAAATAACCCACTCCAATAAACACATTCCTGGTCCCCAGGACAGGCAGCCCCAACTCAGCAACAGGAAAATAACCCACTCCAACAAACACATTTTTGGCCCAGGGCAGGCAGCAGGGCTAGGACTTTATTGTAATTCATTATGTTTTTATGATATATTTTATAATGTTTTATGGTTTTGATGTTTGCATTGTATGCTGAAGTTTTTATTAACTTGTTCAGCGCCTTGATATAGTGAAAGGTGCTATACAAATAAAATTATTATTATTATATTATTATTATTTATTATTAAAGCATGAGAGTAGGCCTGTGCACAGACAGCAGGAGAGCTACTCCATTGCCTGTCCTCTCTGACCACCAAGTCAGCAACAGACAAATAACCCACTTCAATAAACACATTCCTGGTTCCAGGACAGGCTGCCCCAAATCAGCAACAGGCAATTATAGAATGTAGTGTGAAAATCCTGTAATCTCATTTATCAAAACATGTAACATGACCATGGGTATATCGTACAATAACTTACGGCTGAGTAAAGTCATTGATAAAAAAACATAATTAAACACATTCTAAATTTTTTTTACAGATGATTACATTCTATAATCATAATAAGGCACTCCGAGGTGTGGGTTATTGGGGGATTTACCCACTTCTTGTGTGGTCAAGTCACTTGGCTGCACCTCATGACACACCACACCAGACGTGGGTACATCCCCAAATAACGCACACCCTGTTGTGCCTTATTGCTTATATAACTCATTCCAATAAACACATTCCTGGTCCCAGGACAGGCAACCCCAACTCAACAACATGCAAATAACCCACTCCAATAAACACATTCCTTATCCCAGGACAGTCAGCCCCTGCTCAGCAACAGGCAAATAACCCAATCCAATAAACACATTCCTGGCCCCAGTGGAGGCAGCAGGGCCAGTACTAAAGCATGAGTGTAGGCTTCTGCACAGAGAGCAGGAGAACTGCTCTACTGCTGCCTCTCTTCTCTGACTCTCAGTTCAACAACAGACAAATAACCCACTTCAATAAGCAGATTTCTGGTCCTAGGACAGGCAGCACTAACTCAGCAACAGACAAATAATCCACTCTAATAAACACAATTCTGACCCCAGGACAGGCAGCCCCTACCCAGTAACAGGCAAATATACCAATCCAATAAACACATTTCTGGTCACAGGACAGGAAGCCCCAATTCAGCAACAGGCAAATATGCAAATCCAATAAACACATTCCTGGCCCCAGGGCAGACAGCAGGGCCAGTAGTAAAGCATGAGTGTGGACTTGTGCACAGAAAGCAGGAGACCTGCTCCAATGCTGCCTCTCCACTCTGACCCCCAACTCAGCAACAGACAAATAACCCACTCCAATAAACACATTCCTGGCCCTAGGACAGGTAGCCACAACTCAGCAGCAGACAAATAACCCACTCTAATAACCAGATTCCTGGTCCCAGAATAGGCAGCCCAACCCAGCAAAAGGCAAGTAAACTACTCCAATAAACACATTCCTGATCCCAGGACTGGTAGCCCCAACTCAGCAACAGGCAAATAACCCACTCCAGTTAACACATTCATGGTCCCAGGACAGGCAACCCCAACTCAGCAACAGACAAATAACCCACTCTAATAAACACATTTCTGATCCCAGGACAGCCAGCCCTACCCAGTAACAGGCAAATAACCAAATCCAATAAACACATTCCTCATCCCAGGGCATCCAGGCCCAACTCAGCAACAGGCAAATAACCCACTCCAATAAAAAATAAACACATTTCTGGCCCCGGGGCAGGCAGCAGGGCCAGTATTAAAGCATGAGTGCAGGCTTGTGCACAGAGAGCAGGGCATCTGCTCCAGTGCTGCTTCTCCTCTCTGACTCACATCTCAGCAATAGACAAATATCCCACTTCAATAAACAGATTCCTGATCCTAGGACAGGCTGCCCGACTCAGCAACAGACAAATAACCCACTTCAATAAACACATTTCTGTCCCAAGACAGGCAGCCCCAACTCAGCAACAGACAAATAACCCATTCTAATAAACACATTCCTGGCCCCAGAACAGGCAGCCCTAATCCCACAACAAGCAAGTAACCCACTCCAATAAACACATTCGTGGTCCCAGGACAGGCAGCTCTGACTCAGCAACAGGCAGATAAGCAACCCCAATAAAGATCATTCCTGGCATCAGGGCAGGCAGCAGGCCAGGACTAAAAGCACAAGTGTGAGGCTTGTGCACAATGACAGGAGAGCTGCTTCACTGCTGCCTCTCCTGTCTGACCCCGAACTCAGCAACAGACAAATAACCCCTCCAATAAACACATTCTTGGGCCTAGGACAGGCAGCTCCAACTCAGTAACTGACAAATTACCCATGCTAATAAACACAGTCATGGTCCCAGGACAGGCAGCCCCAACTCAGCAACAGACAAATAACTCACTCCAATAAACACATTCCTGGTCCCAGGACAGGCAGCCCCAGCTCAGCAACAGACTAATAACCCAGTCCAATAAACAGATTCCTGGTCCCAGGTCAGGCAGCTAACCCAGCAACATTCAAGTTACCCACTCCAATAAACACATTCCTGGTCCCAGAACAGGCAGCCCCAACATAGCAACAGGCAAATAACTCACTCCAATAAACACATTCCTGGTCCCAGGACAGGCAGCCCCAATCCAGCAACAGGCAAGAAACCCTCTCCAATAAACACATTCCTGGTCCCAGGACAGGCAGTCCCAACTCAGCAACAGATGAATAACCCTCCAATTAACAGATTCCTGGTCTCAGGACAGGCAGCCACAACCCAGCAACAGGCAAGTAACCCACTCCAATAAACACATTCCTGGCCACAGGGCAGGCAGCAGGCCAGTACTGAAGGATGAGTGCAGGCTTGGGCACAGAGAGCAGGAGAGCTACTCCACTGCTGTTCTCCTCCTTCTGACTCCCAGTTCAGCAATAGACAAATAACCCACTTCAATAAACAGATTCCTGGTCCGAGGACAGGCAGCTCAACTCAGCAACTGACAAAAACCTACTCCAATAAACACATTCCTGGCCCCAGAACAGGCAGCCCCAATCCATAACAGTTAAGTAACCCACTCCAATAAACACATTCCTGGTCCCAGGACAGGCAGCTCTGACTCAGCAACAGGCAGATAAGCAACCCCAATAAAGACATTCCTGGCCTCAGGGCAGGCAGCAGGGCCAGGACTAAAGCACGAGCATAGGCTTGTGCACAATGAGCAGGAGAGCTGCTTCACTGCTGCCTCTCCTCTCTGACCCCAACTCAGCAACAGACAAATAACACACTCCAATAAACACATTCCTGGCCCCAGGACAGGCAGCCCTAACTTGACAACATGCGAATAACCCACTCCAGTAAACACATTCCTCATCCCAGGACAGTCAGCCCCAGCTCAGCAACAGGCAAATAACCCACTCCAATAAACACATTCCTGGTCCCGGGACAGGCAGCTCCAACTCAGCAACAGGGAAACAACCCACTCCAATAAAAACATTCCTTGTCCCAGGGCAGGCAGCCCCAACTGAGCAATAGGCAAATAACCCACTCCAATAAACACATTCCTCATCCCAGAACAGCCAGTCCCAAGTCAACAACAGGCAAATAACCCACTTTAATAAACAGTTTCCTGGCCCCAAGGCAGGCAACAGGCCCAGTAATGATGCATGAGTGCAGGCCTGTGCAAAGAGAGCAGGAGAGCTGCTCCATTGCTGCCTCTCCTCTCTGACTCCCAACTCAGCAATAGACAAAAAAACCCACTCCAATAAACAGATTCCTGGTCCTAGGACAGACAGCCCAATGCAGCAAAAGGCAAATAACCCAGTCCATTAAACACATTCCTGGCAAAGGGCAGGCAGCAGGGCCAGTACTAAAGCATGAGTGCAGGCTTGTGCACAGAGAGCAGGAGAGCTGCTTCACTGCTGCCTCTCTCTCTGACTCCCAACTCAGCAATAGACAAATAACCCACTTCAATAAACAGATTCCTTGTCTGAGGACAGGTGCCCCAACTCAGCAACAGACAAAACCCTCTCCAATAAACACATTCCTGGTCCCAGGACAGGTAGCCACAATTCAGCAACAGATAAATAACCCACTCAATAAACACATTCCTGGTCCCAGGACAGGTAGCCACAATTCAGCAACAGATAAATAACCCACTCCAATAAACAAATTCCTGGCCCCAGGACAGGCAGCCCCAACCCAGCAACAGGCAAATAACCCACTCCAATAAACACATTCCTGGCCCCAGGACAGGAAGCCCCAACTCAGCAACAGGCAAATAACCCATTTCAATAAACACATTCCTGGCAACAGGGCAGGCAGCAGGGCCAGTACTAATGCATGAGTGCAGGCTTGGGCACAGAGAGCAGGAGAGCTACTCCACTGCTGTTCTCCTCCTCTTTGACTCCCAGTTCAACAATAGACAAATAACCCACTTCAATAAACAGATTCCTGGTCCGAGGACAGGCTGCCCCAACTCAGCAACAGACCAAAAATCCACTCCAGTAAACACATTCCTGGTCCCAGGACAGGCAGACCCAACCCAGCAAAAGGCAAGTAACCCACTCCAATAAGCACATTCCTGGTCCCATGACTGGTAGCCCCAACTCAGCAACAGGCAAATAACCTACTCCAGTTAACACATTCCAGATCCCAGAACAGGCAGGCCCAACTCAGCTACAGGCAAGTAACCCTCTCCAATAAACAAATTCCTGGTCCCTTGACAGCAGCTCCAACCCAGCAATAGGCAAGTAAGCCACTCCAATAAACACATTCCTGGTCCCAGGGCAGGCAGCCCCAACTGAACAGCAGACAAATAACCCACCTCAATAAACAGATTTCTGGTCCTAGGATTGGCAGCCCTAACTCAGCAACAGAGAAATAACCCACTGTAATACACACATTCAGGGTCCCAGGATAGGCAACCTCAACTCAGCAACAGACAAATAACCCACTCTAATAAACACATTTCTGACTCCAGGACAGGCAGCCCCTACCCAGTAACTGGCAAATATCCCAATCCAATAGACACTTTCCTCATTCCAGGACATCCAGGCCCAACTCAGCAACAGGCAAATAACCCACTCCAATAAAGACATTCCTGGCCCTGGTGAAGGCAGCAGGGCCAGTACTAAAGCATGAGTGCAGGCTTGTGCACAGAGAGCAGGGGAGCTGCTCCAGTGCTGCCTCTCCTCTCTGACTCCCATCTGAGCAATAGACAAATAACCCACTTCAATAAACAGATTCCTGGTCCTAGAACAGGCTGCCCCGACTCAGCAACAGACAAATAAACCACTTCAATAAAAACATTTCTTTCCCAAGACAGGCAGCCCCAACTCAGCAACAGACAAATAACCCACTCCTATAAACACATTCCTGGCCCCAGAACAGGCAGCCCCAATCCTGCAACAGGCAAGTAACCCACTCCATTAAACACATTCCTGGTCCCAGGACAGGCAGCTCTGACTCAGCAACAGGCAGATGAGCAACCCCAATAAAGACATTCCTGGCCTCAGGGCAGGCAGCAGGCCAGGACTAAAGACGGCGTAGGCTTGTGCACAATGAGCAGGAGAGCTACTTCACTGCTGCCTCTCCGCCTGACCCCAACTCAGCAACAGACAAATAACCCACTCCAATAAACACATTCCTGGCCCCAGGATAGGCAGCCCTAACTCGACAACATGCGAATAACCCACTCCAATAAACACATTCCTCATCCCAGGACAGTCAGCCCCAGCTCAGCAACAGGCAAATAACCCACTCCAATAAACACATTCCTGGTCCCCAGACAGGCAGCTCCAACTCAGGAACAGGGAAGCAACCCACTCCAATAAAAACATTCCTGGTCCCAGGGCAGGCAGCCCCAACTGAGCAATAGGCAAATAACCCACTCCAATAAACACATTCCTCATCCCAGGACAGCCAGTCCCAAGTCAACAACAGGCAAATAACCCACTTTAATAAACAGTTTCCTGGCCCCAAGGCAGGCAACAGGCCCAGTAATGACGCATGAGTGCAGGCCTGTGCAAAGAGAGCAGGAGAGCTGCTCCATTGCTGCCTCTCTCTCTGACTCCCAACTCAGCAATAGAAAAAAACCCACTCCAATAAACAGAATCCTGGTCCTAGGACAGACAGCCCAATGCAGCAAGAGGCAAATAACCCAGTCCATTAAACACATTCCTGGCAACAGGGCAGGCAGCAGAGCCAGTACTAAAGCATGAGTGCAGGCTTGTGCACAGAGAGCAGGAGAGCTGCTTCACTGCTGCCTCTCCTCTCTGACTCCCAACTCAGCAATAGACAAATAACCCACTTCAATAAACAGATTCCTGGTCTGAGGACAGGTAGCCCCAACTCTGCAACAGAAAAAAAACCCACTCCAATAAACACATTCCTGGTCCCAGGACAGGTAGCCACAATTCAGCAACAGATAAATAACCCACTCCAATAAACACATTCCTGGCCCCAGGACAGGCAGCCCCGACCCAGCAACAGGCAAATAACCCACTCCAATAAACACATTCCTGGTCCTAGGACAGGAAGCCCCAACTCAGCAACAGGCAAATAACCCATTTCAATAAACACATTCCTAGCCCCAGGACTGGCTGCCCCAATTACCAACAGACAAATAACCCACTCCAATAAACACATTCCTGGTCCCCAGGACAGGCATCCCCAACTCAGCAACAGGCAAATAACCCACTCCAAAAAATACATTTCTGGCCCAGGGCAGGCAGCAGGGCTAGGACATTTTTGTAATTTATTATGTTTTTATGATATATTTTATAATGTTTTATGGTTTTGATGTTTGTATTGTATGCTGAAGTTTTTATTAACTTGTTCAGCGCCTTGATATAGTGAAAGGTGCTATCCAAATAAAATTATTATTATTATTATAATATTATTATTATTTATTATTAAAGCATGAGTGTAGGCTTGTGCGCAGACAGCAGAAGAGCTACTCCATTGCTGCCTGATCTCTGACCACCAAGTCAGCAACAGACAAATAACCCACTCCAATGAACACATTCCTGGTCCCAGGAGAGGCAGCCCCAACTCAGCAAGAGACCAATAATGCACTCCAGTAAACAGATTCCTGGTCCCAAGTCAGGCAGCCCCAGTTAAGCAACAGACAAATAACCCAGTCCAATAAACATATTCCTGACCCCAAGACAGGCAGCCCGAGCTCAGCAACAGGCAAATAACTCACTCAAATAAACACATTCCTGGTCCCAGGATAGGCAGCCCCAATTCTGCAACAGGCAATTATACAATGTGGTGTGAAAATCCTGTAACCTCATTGGTCAAAACGTGTCATATGACCATGGGTATATCCTACAAAACTGATGGCTGAGTAATGGGATTGACAAAAACATCATTAAACACATTCTAAATTTGTTTTACAGATGATTACATTGTATAATCATAATAAGGCACTCCAGGGTGTGGGTTATTGTGGGATTTACCACTTCTTATGTGGTCAAGTCACTGGCTGTGCCTCATGACACACCAATCAAGGCGTGGGTAAAACTCCAAATAACTCACACACCGTTGCGCCTTATTGCATAAATAACTCATTCCAATAAACACATTCATGGCCAGGACAGGCAACCCCAACTCAACAACATGCAAATAACCCAGTCCAATGAACACATTCCTCATCCCAGGACAGTCAGCCCCAGTTCAGCAATAGGCAACTAACCCACTCCAATAAACACATTACTGGCCGCAGGGCAGGCAGCAGGGCAAGTACTAAAGGATGAGTGCAGGCTTGAACACGAGAGCAGGAGAGCTACACACTGCTGCCTCTCCTCTCTGACTCCCAGTTCAACAATAGACAAATAACCCACTTCAATAAACATATTCCTGGTCCTTGGACAGGCAGCTCTAACTCAGCAATAGACAAATAACCCACTCTAATAAACACATTCCTGGTCCCAGGACAGGCAGCCCCAACTCGGAAACAGACAAATAACAAACTCCAATAAACACATTCCTGGCCCCAGGACAGGCAGCCCCTACCCAGTAAAAGGTAAATAACCCACTCCAATAAACACATTCCTGGTCCTAGGACAGGCAGCTCCAACTCAGCAACAGACAAATAACCCACTCCAATAAACACATTCCTAGCCCCAGGACAGAAAGCCCCAACCTATCAACAGGCAAATAACCCACTCCAATAAAGACATTCCTGGTCCTAGGACAGGCAGCCTCAACTCAGCAACAGGCAAATAACACACTACAATAAACATATTCCTGGTCTCTGTGCAGGCTGCAGGGCCAGGACTAAAGCACAGGTTTAGGCTTGAGCACAGAGAGTGGGAGAGCTGCCTACTGCTGCCTCTCATCTCTGACCCCAACTCAGCAAGAGACAAATAACCCACTCCAATAAACACAATTCTGACCCCAGTACAGGCAGCACCTACCCAGTTACAGGCAAATAACCCAATCCAATAAACACATTTCTGGTCACAGGACAGGAAGCCCAACTCAGCAACAGGCAAATATGCAACTCCAATAGACACATTCCTGGCCCCAGGGCAGACAGCAGGGCCGGTACTAAAGCACAGTGTGGACTGGTGCACAGAAAGCAGGAGACCTGCTCCACTGCTGCCTCTCCTCTCTGTCCCCCAACTCAGCAACAGACAAATAACCCACTCCAATAAACACATTCCAGGCCCTAGGACAGGTAGCCACAACTCAGCAACCGACAACCCACTCTAATAACCACATTCCTGGTCCCAGGACAGGCAGCCTAACCCAGCAAAGGCAAGTAACCCACTCCAATAAACACATTCCTGGTCCCAGGACTGGTAGCTCAACTCAGCAACAGGCAAATAACCCACTCCAGTTAACACATTCCAGGTCCCAGGACAGGCAGGCCCAACCCAGCTACTGGCAAGTAACCCACCCAATAAACACATTCCTGGTCCCTTGACAGGCAGCTGTAACCCAGCAACAGGCAAGTAAGCCACTCCAATAAACACATTCCTGGTCCCAGGGCAGGCAGCTCAACTGAACAACAGACAAATAACCCACTTCAATAAACAGATTTCTGGTCCTAGGATAGGCAACCCGAAGTCGGCAACAGACAAATAACCCACTCTAATAAACACATTTCTGACCCCAGGACAGGCAGTCCCTACCCAGTAACAGGCAAATAGCCCAATCCAATAAACACATTCCTCATTCCAGGGCATCCAGACCCAACTCAGCAACAGGCAAATAACCCACTCCAATAAAAAATAAACACATTCCTGGCCCCGGGGCAGGCAGCAGGACCAGTATTAAAGCATGAGTGCAGGGTTGTGCACAGAGAGCAGGGGAGCTGCTCCAGTGCTGCCTCTCCTCTCTGACTCCCATCTCAGCAATAGACAAATAACCCACTTCAATAAACAGATTCCTGGTCCTAGGACATGCTGCCCTGACTCAGCAACAGACAAATAACCCACTTCAATAAACACATTTCTGTCCCAAGACAGGCAGCCCCAACTCAGCAATAGACAAATAACCCACTCCAATAAACACATTCCTGGCCCCAGAACAGGCAGCCCCAATCCTGCAACAGGCAAGTAACCCACTCCAATAAACACATTCCTGGTCCCAGGACAGGCAGCTCTGACTCAGCAATAGGCAGATGAGCAACCCCAATAAAGACATTCCTGGCCTCAGGGCAGGCAGCAGGGCCAGGACTAAAGCACGAGCGTAGGCTTGTGCACAATGAGCAGGAGAGCTACTTCACTGCTGCCTCTCCGCTCTGACCCCCAACTCAGCAACAGACAAATAACCCACTCCAATAAACACATTCCTGGCCCCAGGACAGGCAGCCCTAACTCGACAACATGCGAATAACCCACTCCAATCAACACATTCCTCATCCCAGGACAGCCAGTCCCAAGTCAACAACAGGCAAATAACCCACTTTAATAAACACTTTCCTGGCCCCAAGGCAGGCAACAGGCCCAGTAATGAAGCATGAGTGCAGGCCTGTGCACAGAGAGCAGGAGAGCTGCTTCACTGCTGCCTCTCCTCTCTGACTCCCAACTCAGCAATAGACAAATAACCCACTTCAATAAACAGATTCCTGGTCTGGGGACAGGTAGCCGCAACTCAGCAACAGACAAAAAACCCACTCCAATAAACACATTCCTGGTCCCAGGACAGGTAGCCACAATTCAGCAACAGATAAATAATCCACTCCAATAAACACATTACTGGTCCCAGGACAGGTAGCCACAATTCAGCAACAGATAAATAACCCACTCCAATAAACACATTCCTGGCCCCAGGACAGGCAGCTCCAACCCAGCAACAGGCAAATAACCCACTCCAATAAACACATTCCTGGTCCTAGGACAGGAAACCCCAACTCAGCAACAGGCAAATAACCCATTTCAGTAAACACGTTCCTAGCCCCAGGACTGGCAGCCCCAATTCACCAACAGACAAATAACCCACTCCAATAAACACATTCCTGGTCCCCAGGACAGGCAGCCCCAACTCAGCAACAGGCAGAGAACCCACTCCAACAAACACATTTCTGGCCCAGGGCAGGCAGCAGGGCTAGGACTTTTTTCTAATTTATTATGTTTTTATGATATATTTTATAATGTTTTATGGTTTTGATGTTTGTATTGTATGCTGAAGTTTTTATTAACTTGTTCAGCGCCTTGATATAGTGAAAGGTGCTATACAAATAAATAATTATTATTATTATTATATTATTATTATTTATTATTAAAGCATGAGTGTAGGCTTGTGCACAGACAGCAGAAGAGCTACTCCATTGCTGCCTGTCCTCTCTGACCACCAAGTCAGCAACAGACAAATAACCCACTCCAATGAACACATTCCTGGTCCCAGGACAGGCAGCCCCAACTCAGCAAGAGACCAATAATGCACTCCAGTAAACAGATTCCTGGTCCCTCGTCTGGCAGCCCCAGTTAAGCAACAGACAAATAGCCCAGTCCAATAAACATATTCCTGGCCCAAAGACAGGCAGCCCAAGCTCAGCAACAGGCAAATAACTCACTCAAATAAACACATTCCTGTTCCCAGGATAGGCAGCCCCCAATTCTGCAACAGGCAATTATACAATGTGGTGTGAAAATCCTGTAACCTCTTTTGTCAAAACGTGTCATATGACCATGGGTATATCCTACAAAAACTGATGGATGAGTTATGGGATTGACAAAAAAAACATAATTAAACACATTCTAAATTTATTTTACAGATGATTACATTGTATAATCACAATAAGGCACTCCAGGGTGTGGGTTATTGTGGGATTTACCCACTTCTTATGTGGTCAAGTCACTTGGCTGTGCCTCATGACACACCAAACAAGACGTGGGTAAAACTCCAGATAACCCACACCCCGTTGCGCCTTATTGCTTAAATAACTCATTCCAATAAACACATTCATGGCCCCAGGACAGGCAACCCCAACTCAACAACATTCAAATAGCCAGTCCAATGAACACATTCCTCATCCCAGGACAGTCAGCCCCAGTTCAGCAATGGGCAACTAACCCACTCCAATAACGCATTCCTGGCGCGGGCAGGCAGCAGAACCAGTACTAAAGGATGAGTGCAGGCTTGAACATAGAGAGCAGGAGAGCTACTCCACTGCTGCCTCTCCTCTCTGACTCCCAGTTCAACAATAGACAAATAGCCCACTTCAATAAACATATTCCTGGTCCTTGGACAGGGAGCCCTAACTCAGCAATAGAGAAATAACCAAATAACCCACTCTAATAAACACATTCCTTGTCCCAGGACAGGCAGCCCCAACTTGGAAACAGACAAATAACAAACTCCAATAAACACATTCCTCACCCCAGGACTGGCAGCCCCTACCCAGTAACAGGTAAATAACCCACTCCAATAAACACATTCCTGGTCCTAGGACAGGCAGCCCCAACTCAGCAACAGACAAATAACCCACTCCAATAAACACAGTCCTAGCCCCAGGACAGAAAGCCCCAACCTAGCAACAGGCAAATAACCCACTCCAATAAACACATTCCTGGTCCTAGGACAGGCAGCCTCAACTCAGCAACAGGCAAATAACCCACTCCAATAAACACATTCCTGGTCTCTCGCAGGCTGCAGGGCCAGGACTAAAAGCACAGGTTTCGGCTTGAGCACAGAGTGGGAGAGCTGCTCTATGCTGCCTCTCATCTCTGACCCCCAACTCAGCAAGAGACAAATAACTCACTGCAATAAACACATTCCTGTTCCCAGGACAGGAAGCCCCAAATCAGCAACAGGCAAATAACCCACTCCAATAAACACAATTCTGACCCCAGGACAGGCAGCCCCTACCCAGTAACAGGCAAATAACCCAATCCAATAAACACATTTCTGGTCACAGGACAGGAATCCCCAACTCAGCAACAGGCAAATATGCAACTCCAATAAACACATTCCTGGCCCCAGGGCAGACAGCAGAGCCGGTACTAAAGCACGAGTGTGGGCTTGTGCACAGAAAACAGGAGACCTGCTCCACTGCTGCCTCTCCTGACTGTCCCCCAACTCAGCAACAGACAAATAACCCACTCCAATAAACACATTCCTGGCCCTAGGACAGGTAGCCACAACTCAGCAACAGACAAATAACCCACTCTAATAACCACATTCCTGGTCCCAGGACAGGCAGCCCCAACTCAGCAACAGGCAAATAACCCACTCCAGTTAACACATTCCAGGTCCCAGGACAGGCAGGCTTACAGCTACAGGCAAGTAACCCACTCCAATAAACACATTCCTGGTCCTTGACAGGCAGCTGCACCCCAGCAACAGGCAAGTAAGCCACTCCAATAAACACATTCCTGGTCCCAGGGCAGGCAGCCCCAACTGAACAACAGACAAATATCCCACTTCAATAAACAGATTTCTGATCCTAGGATAGGCAACCCCAAGTCATCAACAGGCAAGTAACTCACTCCAATAAACACATTTCTGACTCCAGGACAGGCAGCAGGGCCAGTATTAAAGGATGAGTACAGGCTTGGGCACAGAGAGCAGGAGAGCTACTCCACTGCTGCCTCTCCTCTCTGACCCCCAACTCAGCAACAGACAAATAACCCACTCCAATAAACACATTCCTGGTCCCAGGACAGGCAATCCAGCAACAGGCAAGGAAACCCACTCCAATAAACACATTCCTGGTCCCAGGACAGGCAGTCCCAACTCAGCAACAGATGAATAACCCATCCAATAAACACATTCCTGGTCCCAGGACAGGCAGTCCCAACTCAGCAACAGATGAATAACCCACTCCAATTAACAGATTCCTGGTCTCGGGACAGGCAGCCATAATCCAGCAACAGGCAAGTAACCCACTCCAACAAACACATTCCTGGCAGCAGGGCAGGCAGCAGCACCAGTACTAAAGGATGAGTGCAGGCTTGGGCACAGAGAGCAGGAGTGCTACTCCACTGCTGCTTCTCCTCCTCTCTGACTCCCAGTTCAACAATAGACAAATAACCCACTCCAATAAACACATTCCTGGTTCCAGGACAGGTAGCCACAATTCAGCAACAGATAAATAACCCACTCCAATAAACAAATTCCTGGCCCAGGACAGGCAGCTAACCAGCAACAGGCAAATAACCCACTCCAATAAACACATTCCTGGTCCTAGGACAGGAAGCCCCAACTCAGAAACAGGCAAATAACCCACTTCAATAAACACATTCCTAGCCCCAGGACTGGCAGCCCCAATTCACCAACCGACAAATAACCCACTCCAATAAACACATTCCTGGTCCCCAGGACAGGCAGCCCCAACTCAGCAACAGGAAAATAACCCACTCCAACAAACACATTTTTGGCCCAGGGCAGGCAGCAGGGCTAGGACTTTATTGTAATTCATTATGTTTTTATGATATATTTTATAATGTTTTATGGTTTTGATGTTTGCATTGTATGCTGAAGTTTTTATTAACTTGTTCAGCGCCTTGATATAGTGAAAGGTGCTATACAAATAAAATTATTATTATTATATTATTATTATTTATTATTAAAGCATGAGAGTAGGCCTGTGCACAGACAGCAGGAGAGCTACTCCATTGCTGCCTGTCCTCTCTGACCACCAAGTCAGCAACAGACAAATAACCCACTTCAATAAACACATTCCTGGTTCCAGGACAGGCTGCCCCAAATCAGCAACAGGCAATTATAGAATGTAGTGTGAAAATCCTGTAATCTCATTTATCAAAACATGTAACATGACCATGGGTATATATTGTACAATAACTTACGGCTGAGTAAAGTCATTGATAAAAAACATAATTAAACACATTCTAAATTTTTTTACAGATGATTACATTCTATAATCATAATAAGGCACTCGAGGGTGTGGGTTATTAGAGTTACCCACTTCTTGTGTGGTCAAGTCACTTGGCTGCACCTCATGACACCACACCAGACGGGGTACATCCCCAAATAACGCACACCCTGTTGTGCCTTATTGCTTATATAACTCATTCCAATAAACACATTCCTGGTCCCAGGACAGGCAACCCCAACTCAACAACATGCAAATAACCCACTCCAATAAACACATTCCTTATCCCAGGACAGTCAGCCCCTGCTCAGCAACAGGCAAATAACCCAATCCAATAAACACATTCCTGGCCCCAGTGGAGGCAGCAGGGCCAGTACTAAAGCATGAGTGTAGGCTTCTGCACAGAGAGCAGGAGAACTGCTCTACTGCTGCCTCTCTTCTCTGACTCTCAGTTCAACAACAGACAAATAACCCACTTCAATAAGCAGATTTCTGGTCCTAGGACAGGCAGCACTAACTCAGCAACAGACAAATAATCCACTCTAATAAACACAATTCTGACCCCAGGACAGGCAGCCCCTACCCAGTAACAGGCAAATATACCAATCCAATAAACACATTTCTGGTCACAGGACAGGAAGCCCCAATTCAGCAACAGGCAAATATGCAAATCCAATAAACACATTCCTGGCCCCAGGGCAGACAGCAGAGCCAGTAGTAAAGCATGAGTGTGGACTTGTGCACAGAAAGCAGGAGACCTGCTCCAATGCTGCCTCTCCACTCTGACCCCAACTCAGCAACAGACAAATAACCCACTCCAATAAACACATTCCTGGCCCTAGGACAGGTAGCCACAACTCAGCAGCAGACAAATAACCCACTCTAATAACCAGATTCCTGGTCCCAGAATAGGCAGCCCAACCCAGCAAAAGGCAAGTAAACTACTCCAATAAACACATTCCTGATCCCAGGACTGGTAGCCCCAACTCAGCAACAGGCAATAACCCACCCAGTTAACACATTCATGGTCCCAGGACAGGCAACCCCAACTCAGCAACAGACAAATAACCCACTCTAATAAACACATTTCTGATCCCAGGACAGGCAGCCCCTACCCAGTAACAGGCAAATAACCAAATCCAATAAACACATTCCTCATCCCAGGGCATCCAGGCCCAACTCAGCAACAGGCAAATAACCCACTCCAATAAAAAATAAACACATTTCTGGCCCCGGGGCAGGCAGCAGGGCCAGTATTAAAGCATGAGTGCAGGCTTGTGCACAGAGAGCAGGGCATCTGCTCCAGTGCTGCTTCTCCTCTCTGACTCACATCTCAGCAATAGACAAATATCCCACTTCAATAAACAGATTCCTGATCCTAGGACAGGCTGCCCCGACTCAGCAACAGACAAATAACCCACTTCAATAAACACATTTCTGTCCCAAGACAGGCAGCCCCAACTCAGCAACAGACAAATAACCCATTCTAATAAACACATTCCTGGCCCCAGAACAGGCAGCCCTAATCCCACAACAAGCAAGTAACCCACTCCAATAAACACATTGTGGTCCCAGGACAGGCAGCTCTGACTCAGCAACAGGCAGATAAGCAACCCCAATAAAGACATTCCTGGCATCAGGGCAGGCAGCAGGGCCAGGACTAAAGCACAAGTGTAGGCTTGTGCACAATGAGCAGGAGAGCTGCTTCACTGCTGCCTCTCCTGTCTGACCCCCGAACTCAGCAACAGACAAATAACCCACTCCAATAAACACATTCTTGGGCCTAGGACAGGCAGCTCCAACTCAGTAACTGACAAATTACCCATGCTAATAAACACAGTCATGGTCCCAGGACAGGCAGCCCCAACTCAGCAACAGACAAATAACTCACTCCAATAAACACATTCCTGGTCCCAGGACAGGCAGCCCCAGCTCAGCAACAGACTAATAACCCAGTCCAATAAACAGATTCCTGGTCCCAGGTCAGGCAGCTAACCCAGCAACATTCAAGTTACCCACTCCAATAAACACATTCCTGGTCCCAGAACAGGCAGCCCCAACATAGCAACAGGCAAATAACTCACTCCAATAAACACATTCCTGGTCCCAGGACAGGCAGCCCCAATCCAGCAACAGGCAAGGAAACCCTCTCCAATAAACACATTCCTGGTCCCAGGACAGGCAGTCCCAACTCAGCAACAGATGAATAACCCACTCCAATTAACAGATTCCTGGTCTCAGGACAGGCAGCCACAACCCAGCAACAGGCAAGTAACCCACTCCAATAAACACATTCCTGGCCACAGGGCAGGCAGCAGGGCCAGTACTGAAGGATGAGTGCAGGCTTGGGCACAGAGAGCAGGAGAGCTACTCCACTGCTGTTCTCCTCCTTTCTGACTCCCAGTTCAGCAATAGACAAATAACCCACTTCAATAAACAGATTCCTGGTCCGAGGACAGGCAGCTCCAACTCAGCAACTGACAAAAAACCTACTCCAATAAACACATTCCTGGCCCCAGAACAGGCAGCCCCAATCCCAACAGTTAAGTAACCCACTCCAATAAACACATTCCTGGTCCCAGGACAGGCAGCTCTGACTCAGCAACAGGCAGATAAGCAACCCCAATAAAGACATTCCTGGCCTCAGGGCAGGCAGCAGGGCCAGGACTAAAGCACGAGCATAGGCTTGTGCACAATGAGCAGGAGAGCTGCTTCACTGCTGCCTCTCCTCTCTGATCCCCAACTCAGCAACAGACAAATAACCCACTCCAATAAACACATTCTTGGGCCTTGGACAGGCAGCTCCAACTCAGTAACAGACAAATTACCCATCCTAATAAACACATTCCTGGTCCCAGGACAGGCAGCTCTGACTCAGCAACAGGCAGATAAGCAACCCCAATAAAGACATTTCTGGCCTCAGGGCAGGCAGCAGGGCCAGGACTAAAGCATGAGCATAGGCTTGTGCACAATGAGCAGGAGAGCAGTTTCACTGCTGCCTCTCCTCTTTGACCCCTAACTCAGCAACAGACAAATAACCCACTCCAATAAACACATTCTTGGGCCTAGGAAAGGCAGCTCCAACACAGTAACAGACAAATTACCCATCCTAATAAACACAGTCCTGGTCCCAGGACAGGCAGCCCCAGCTCAGTAACAGGCAAATAACCCAGTCCAGTAAACACATTCCTGCTCCCAGGACAGGCAGCCTCAGCTCAGCAACAGACAAATAACCCAGTCCAATAAACACAGTGCTGGTCCCAGGACAAGCAGCCCCAACCCAGCAACAGGCAAGTTACCCACTCCAATAAACACATTCCAGGTCCCAGGACAGGCAGCCACAATCCAGCAACGGGCAAGGAACCCTCTCCAATAAACACATTCCTGGCTGCAGGGCAGGCAGCAGGGCCAGTACTAAAGGATGAGTACAGGCTTGGGCACAGAGAGCAGGAGAGCTACTCCACTGCTGCCTCTCCTCCTCTCTGACTCCCAGTTCAACTATAGACAAAAAACCCACTCCAATAAACACATTCCTGGTCCCAGGGCAGGCAGCCCCAACTGAACAACAGACAAATAACCCACTTCAATAAACACATTCCTGGTCCCAGGACAGGCTGCCCCAAATCAGCAACAGGCAATTATAGAATGTAGTGTGAAAATCCTGTAATCTCATTTATCAAAACATGTAACATGACCGTGGGTATATCGTACAATAACCTACGGCTGAGTAAAGTCATTGATAAAAAAACATAATTAAACACATTATAAATTTTTTTTACAGAAGATTACATTGTATAATCATAATAAGGCACTCCGGGGTGTGGGTTATTGGGGGATTTACCCACTTCTTGTGTGGTCAAGTCACTTGGCTGCGCCTCATGACACACCACACAAGACGTGGGTACATCCCCAAATAACGCACACCCTGTTGTGCCTTATTGCTTAAAAAACTCATTCCAATAAACACATTCCTGGACCCAGGACAGGCAACTCCAACTCAACAACATGCAAATAACCCACTCCAATAAACACATTCCTTATCCCAGGACAGTCAGCCCCTGCTCAGCAACAGGCAAATAACCCAATCCAATAAACACATTCCTGGCCCCAGGGGAGGCAGCAGGGCCAGTACTAAAGCATGAATGTAGGCTTCTGCACCGAGAGCAGGAGAACTGCTCCACTGCTGCCTCTCCTCTCTGACTCTCAGTTCAACAACAGACAAATAACCCACTTCAATAAGCAGATTTCTGGTCCTAGGACAGGCAGCTCTAACTCAGCAACAGGCAAATAACCCACTCCAATAAATATGTTCCTGGTCCCAGGACTGGCAGCCCCAATTCAGCAACAGGCAAATAACCTACTCTAATAAACACATTCCTGGTCCCCAGGACAGGCAGCTCCAACTCAGCAACAGGCAAATAATGCACTCCAATAAACACATTTCTGGCCCCAGGGCAGGCAGCAGGGCCAGGACTAAAGCATGAGTGTAGGCTTGTGCACAGACAGCAGGAGAGCTTCTCCATTGCTGCCTCTCCTCTCTGACTGCCAACTCAGTAACAGACAAATAACCCACTCCAATGAACACATTTCTGGTCCCAGGACAGGCACTTCTAACTCAGCAATAGGCAAATAACCCACTCCAATAAACAGATTTCTTGTCCCAGGACAAGCAGCCCCAACTCAGCAACAGACAAATAACTCACTCCAATAAACACATTCCTGGTCCCAGGACAGGCAGCCCCAGCTCAGCAACAGACAAATAACCCAGTCCAATAAACACATTCCTGGTCCCAGGACAGGCAGCTCCAATCCAGCAACAGGCAAGTTACCCACTCCAATAAACACATTCCTGGTCCCAGGACAGGTAGCCCTAACATAGCAACAGGCAAATAACTCACTCCAAAAAACACATTTCAGGTCCCAGGACAGGCAGCCCCAATCCAGCAACAGGTAAGGAACCCTCTCCAATAAACACATTCCTGGCCGCAGGACAGGCAGCTCCAACTCAGCAACAGGCAAATAACCCACTCCAATAAACACAGTCCTGGCCCCCAGGGCAGGCAGCAGGGCCAGTACTAAAGCATGAGTGCGGACTTATATACAGAGAGTAGGAGAGCTGTTCCACTGCTGCTCTCCTCTCTGACTCCCAACTCCACAACAGACAAATAACCCACTCCAATAAACAGATTCCTGGTGCTAGGACAGGCAGGCCCAACTCAGCAACAAACAAATGACCCACTCCATTAAACAGATTCCTGGTCCCAGGGCAGGCAGCCCCAACTCAGCATCAGACAAATGACCCTCTCCAATAAGCACATTCCTGGTCCGAGGACAGGGAGCCCCTATCCAGCAACAGGGAAATAACCCACTCCATTAAACACATTCCTTGTCTCAGGAGAGGCAGCCCCAACTAGGCAACAGGCAAATAAGCAACTCCAATAAACACATTCCTGGTCCCAGGACAGGTAGCCTCAACTGAGCAACAGGCAAATAATCCACTCTAATAAACACATTCCAAGGCCAAGGACAGGCAGCTCCTACCCAGCAACAGGCAAGTAACCCTCTCCAATAAACACATTGCTGGTCCCAGGACATGCAGCCCCAGCTAAGCAACAGGGAAATAACCCACTCCAATAAACACATTCCTGTCCCAGGACAGGCAGCTCCAACTCAGCATCAGGCAGATAAAGCACTCCAATAAACATATTCCTGGTCGAAGACACACATCCCCAACTCAACAACAGACAAAATAACCCACTCCAATAAACACATTCCCAGCCTCTGAGTAGGCAGCAGGGCCAGGACTAAAGTACAAGTGCGGTCTTGTGCACAGAGCATGGGAATGCTGCTCCACTGCTGCCTCTCCTCTTTGACCCCCAGCTCAGTAACGTAAGTAATAATACCCAACAGGGTGGCTGTTATTGGGATATAATGGGCCACCCAGGGGTGTAATGAGGTCCGATGCTGCAGTCAGAGGGCCTTATAGCCCATGGAAAGTCCCTTATATCCCATAACACCCATACTGGAGGGTATTATTGCACTTAAAAAATGGGCTATAGGTGTAATTTTTTGAAAACGATATATGAAAATAAACATTTATGTATAAAAAAAGAAAAAAGCTGGCCCAGTGACACATAGGGTTGAGGTGCTGGGTGCCTTAGATCGTGCTATGTTGGTGACCCGGGTTCGAGAACAACCTCAGGTCATTGGAGTGCCAGCATGGGGGGGGAGGGTGGAGCAGGTGGGCAGCTCTCCTCTCCTGAGGGTGGTGAGGGTGGGTTGGCATCCCCCTGTAGTTCTGCTTCCTCCAGTTGGTGGTCCGGTGGGTAGCGTAGGCAGAGAGGGTGCGACAAAGTATCGAGAGGTGGAAGGGGCTGAGCTGGCACCACGGGGTGCGAAGCATGCCTCCATATGCTGACGTGGCCGTGTGCTGGGGCCTTGGGGGTGGGGTGGGGTCAGGGGAGAAAATCTGTAAAAAACATATGTGTCCCCATCACTGGTTGGTGGGAGGAGGCGATGGTGATCAATAAGCTACATATAAAAAATAAATGAATAAAAAAACAAAAAAAAGAAACTTTTCTAGTAAAATAATTCCTGTACTGCTGGGTTCACCACAGGAAGGCGTTGCCATATTTAAGTTTGTCGAGCACTCCAATAAAGACATTCCTGGCCCCAGGACAGGCAGCTCCAACTCAGCAACAGGCAAATAACCCACTCCAATAAACGCATTCCTGGTCACAGGACAGGCAGCTCCAACTCAGCAACAGACGAATAACCCACTTCAATAAACACATTCCTGGCCCCAGTACAGGCAGCAGGGCCTGGTCATAAGAAAAGCAACCCAATATCACTAACTCCTAAAGCACAAGGAGGCTGCAAATGAAAAGAAACAAACTATACAAACGTGGCTGCAGTACTTCAGCGGTTTGACCCTTAAGGAGTGTTTGGAAGGGGTCGCAGGCCACCTGAAAGATGTGCCTCTAAATTTGGACCACTTAGGACTCTAGATTGCACTGAAGACATCATGCAAACCCTGCTCAGTTGGTAAAATGTTCTAGACCCAGTTTACTCAGGAAAAGATTGGCCATTGAGGTGCTGAGTTCCAGCCAACATAAAAGGGACTGTTACCAAGGCTCTGGGTTGAGTTTTATCTGTCTGTGTGACCAGGGGGAGCTGTGAGCAGGAGATCCACTAGCTGCCAGAAGCTGTAGTCCTGGTAAGCCACAGAAGAATGTGTACACTTCTGAAGTTAATGGGAGGAAGCAGTTTATCCAGAACAGAGGAAGAAGAAGACATGATGTGTAGCTGGGATTTTACTGACCCAAAGTGACTTTTCTCTTTGGGGACCAAATCCCATACTGACTGAACTGACCATCTTGTGCTACTGTCTACTCAAGGGTTCTATAAAGGCCCTTGTAAAAGCAGTTGAGAGACAACCAGCGAAGAGGTGGAGACTAGTGAGAGAGTTCAAATGAAGTTGAGGAAGATGGTCATTCCAGCCGAGATCCAGCCACATCTTGCTTACTAGGAGAGAATGGAAGTATCCAAGACTTTATAGAACCATGAATAACCACTGTGGGTTTTAGCCATGCAACTAGGGTTTTGTAAATGTGCTTTAGGACAGTGTAGGAAGCCCCAGGCAGGAAAGTGTACATTTGACAGGCATTGGTGCAGGACCTGAGAAGGCCAAATGACCACCCAGTTCATGTATTACAACTAGGTACCCCATGTTCAAGTTTACAGTTATTTGTTTCTGCAACAGTCTTTTTCTGCCACAACTTGTTAAGCATGCTAACAAGCCACCTACCCTGCTAGCGGCAACTGCATTCACAGTAAGGTACCCACTGAAGCAGTAATACCTTTAAGAGAGTAAAAGCCAGTCCACCCACATTTGGGTATTGAGGAACTGGTGGGGGAGGGGCAATTGTTTATGCTAAGTTTAAGGTATACAGCATAAGATTTATTACTGCTGGCTCATTGCTCCCATGTTCCTGGCTGTCCACATGTTCTTCCCTTCCCTTCCCTTTTAAATTAAGTAGATGTATGCACCATATTTCTTTGTTGGGGGTTATTACTGTGTTACAACATTACTTGTTTTAGGGAGGGACTGTGTGGCCCAAGGTAACTTTATTGTTCCTGAGGAGTGATAGTCCTGTATGTCAGTATCAAGGCAACTATAATTGCTGCCCTGGGTGGAAGCACTGCTTCACTTTATGACCTTCGTCCCCAGTGTAGTACAACTCAAGCACCTCAGCCTGGCCCACTTAGAGAGTTGGGAGAGGTGGACCCCAAGGACCCCGGCAGATGCTTCATCTTTAAATATGATCATTACTATTATTTTAACTTATAATCAAAGTTATTTATTTATTTTGTGCTCTAAAGTAGAAGATCATTAACAATATATTTGATCAAATCCAGGATGTATACCATTTTATTTTTAGCACTTGTAAAATTTGATTTTACTATACAAGCCTTCCTCGAATACAAGTTGCAGGCCAAAGCACAAAAATTAAAGAGAAGCCGCAGCTCTTGTTCGGTGAAATATGATAAATTAATGCCTCTCACTTTCCATATTAGCTGCGGTTGCTAGGATTATTTTAAGCTTCCATTGACACATATACTATATTCTCTGCAAATACAGACATATCTCATGAGAATGGCACTATGGCATTATATTACTGTATACTGTATATCCAACTTTAATTCTGCTTCAGTACAATGCTGATTCCATTTGTCTTTGACTGTTACAGGGATGGGCAGAATGTTTGTGAGAAAGTGATAACGCTGCACATTTTTTTTTTGGCTAGTAACATTTTGCAGCAGGTTGGAGTTGAAATAAGTTAAGCCAGCTGTTGGACAGTAGTTACTATGGTAATCATGGCACAATATTTTTGTAAGGAATGTGAAGGAGACATCTGATATGAGTACTGCATTATAGAGTGTTGAGCACAGCCCATGCGCTCAGCTGTCAAGATATATTTACACTGGAAAACAAGCCTTTGATGCCTTTTCTCTTGAACATGCTCATTCAATGAGCAAGATGCTAGACTGAGAAAGCTTGGGTGCACCTGGTTATAGACAGAGCAGTTATGGGGTTGTATACAGCCTGTTACCTAGTATGGCACTCTGTTTTTCTAACAAAAGCTTTTTTTTATGAACCTGTTTACTCCAGACCTGTTGGCTGTGCTGTATCAGTATGATCCTTTAATTGAACTTTCTGTATAAGAAATAATTTCCAATAGTGAGGGATCTGTTATGTGATGGTCATGTTCATTTAGTTGAGGTACGTAGTGGGAGAAAGCATCAGTCATTATCACAACGAACTCCCCAACAAGAGGAAATTATTGCTATTATTACATGCTCACTTTGCATGACTATGAACAATTGTAATAAGATGTTTAGTTTCACATCGCCATGCTTCACATTATCATGTATCTGGTATCCTGGATGTTCATTCATAGGCATTACAAGTGTATGGAATTTATGGATTCAGCTTCCAAAGAAGTTCCATGGAATTTTGGAAATGCCATATAATTCTGTGGACTTCTGTCAGAAAATTAATTCTGAAGTTCTGAAAGTGGTTTAATTGTTTTTGAACTACAGATTAATTCATGGGTTACAACATCAGCACATTAGTGTCCTGTGATTTCCGTATACCAAACTGTGGAAAATTAATTCTCTGTTTACATAAACTGAGGAAACCAAATCAGTGGTTTAAATGACAATACTTTTAGAACGTACAATAGAAAAGGAAAACTAAACCTCGTGGTTTAACACCAAGATCAGAAAAAATCATTAATATGAAAAGTAATGGCTTTAAAATGATGAAGAGAAATACAAATAATTAAATGGTAGTCAGTAGAAATTAGCACAAAATAAATCCAAACAAGAAATTAGAAGGGGAAAATGAAGCTGGAGGTAAAATTAGCTAACAGTAAAGGTGACACCAAATCCTTCTTTTGGTACATTAATTTGATTACTAAACCTAGTAACAATGTTGGCCCATTGAGTGATGTGACAACTTGGGGTGGATTCTCAAAAAGTTGCAAAGCACAGTGCAAAGGTTTACGTTGTGCTTTGCTTTTTTACAGGTGTCTAAGGTTGCTATTCCTACTTGGATAGTGCACTGCCCTAAGAATAAGGATAGAGTGAGTCAGTGGTAACCCCAGTACCACTAGCACTAACCCCACTAGTGCCGCCCCAACATGCAGTCAGGAATATGACTCCACAATGAAAAGCGCCTGTGTGCTATTTCCAAGTCACAAAAGCAGCATGTACAGTAAATGAGCCCATTGGGCATGCATGGCACTAAGGGGCCATTTGCATGCCCATTATGGGCTCATTTGCATGGGGCGCAAGGCTGGTTTGTGCGGCAAATTACCCGGTCCCAGTGAACTATTCCTGGGCACCTAGTGACTCCTCAATCCCATACCTGTGCATCAGCAATACATGTCCCTGCTGGCTAGTGGTCCTTCCCCCCACCTGATGCCCTGCTCGACATAGGAACAATTATTCTTTGGTAGCTAGTGGTCCCTAACTGCACTCAATCCCTTGCCTGACAGAGGACCAATGATTCCCTGGTGGCTAATGGTCCCCTCCCCCACCCAATCCCTTGCTTGACATAGGAACATTGATTCCCTGGCAGCTAACGGTCCATCCCCACACCTGATGCCCTGCTCAACATACTGGAACTGTTTTCCCTGGTGTCTAGTGGCCTCCCCACCTGATCCCTTGCCCCACCACCTGATCCCAGTCCCCGGTGTGACAAGCCCCCCCCACAGTGATTGCAACACATTGCCTGTTGCAGATAAGCCATCCCCAAAACCAGAGCCCCAAACCTGTTCCTGTAAAGTGAAGTTTCACCCCCCCATCCCATCCCCGTTGGTGATACATGGCCCCCCTCCCTCCCAAGGCACAGACAGACCAAACTCTATCCCCTGCACCTGCACGTCAGTGCCACAGTCTATGGACAGTGAGTAACACAGCCCTCCACACATGCCGCCCCAGCTGCCCGCCATCTGACTGATGCTGGGAGCATGCTGCTGAAGTATAGGGCCACCCTATAAATAACAGCATACTCCCAGCATCAGATGGATGGCAAGCAGTCAAGGTAGCATGTGTGGAGGGCTGTGTCACTCACCGTCTGGTGACTGCAGAACCCACATGCAGATATGGGGGATGGGGGTGTGGCTTGTCAGTGCCGGGGGAGGGAGGTAGGGGGGCCATGTACCACCAATGAGGACAGGATGGGGGTGCAACTTCACTTTATGGGAATGGGGCTGGGGCTGTGGTTTTGAGGAGGGACTTACTGCAGCAGGCATTGTGTCATGATTGCCATGGGGGTGCTTGTCACACTGGGGACTGGGATTGGTTGGGGGGGCAACTAGACACCTGGGAAAACTGTTCCATTACATCAGGCACGGCATCAGGAGATGGGAGAAACTGCTAGCCAACAAGGAATCATTGTTCCTATGTTGGTCGAGGGATCAGGTTTGGGGATGGCCTGCTAGTCACCAGGGAATCATTGTTCATATGTTAGGCAGGGCATCGGGTGGGGGGAGGGACTGCTAGCCACCACAGACATGTATTGTTAATGCATGGATGTGGTATCGGCAGGGGGACCACTAGACACCAGGCAATATATTATTAATGACTTTAGGCTGATGATCAGCAGGAAGGGGGCCACTAGCACCAGAGAATGTGTTCATAATGACATCGGGCTGGTGATCATTTGGGGGGGACCAGTAGCACCAGGGAAATCATATATTTCATACGGATGAGCATCTGGTGGGGGATGGACCACTGGACACTACCGAATAATGATTTACACAGCAGGCATATATGTGGGTGGGTGAGGGACCACTGGACTCCAGGGAATAATAATTTATACAGCAGGCATGTGTGTGGGTGGGGGGATGGACCACTGAACACCAGGGAATAACAATTTACACAGCGTGTAAATGTACGAGTGGGTGGGGGGACCCCTGGACACCAGGGACTATTGTACTGAGGGTTGGGCAGGGAGCCGCTGCAGTACCTCTGCTAACCACTAGGGCTTCATGGACTAAGGCAAGGTCTTGGTCAGTGGTATTTATTTATTTATTTACGAGTTTTACCAGGAAGGTATGCTGAGCAGGGTTGCTCGATTCCAGATGCGTCCTGGGGGACAAATCTCAACAGTGATACAACACATGTGGAGGTATACTTTGCACAAGGTGACCGCACAACTGGCCCTTGCATGGAACAAATGCTCTGAGAATTGGACTGTGCAGATTTTTAGATCCTCTCCCCCTCATTTGCATTGCACCCCCCCCTCCACACTTTGCCCGGGTGGAAACTGGGCTTCTGTGCATACCAGCTCAGCGCAAAACTGGGTTTGTGTTCAGGCAAAGTTTTGTGAATCCTGCCCCTGATCTCTAATGAAGAAGGGATGGCTAACATTTCTGACTTTCATTATTATAGTATCATTAATAAAGATTTCAAATATACTGAATTAGGAAAGGACATGGACCTAATACTGGAAAAAATTACAGAAATAAAAGTGAAGGTATAACACAAAGCTGTTTACATTTTATAACAATACATAAAAAAGATGTACAAGAGTAGCTTAACAAAATCAAGCACCAATGATACTAAAGGTGCCAAATAGTACTTAGTAAAGTGTGATATAATTACAGTTGTCCCTCGTTATAGCGAATCCTGGTTGTAACGAACCGGCTGCTTGGCTCCCATCAAAAACAATGCTTTTGAACTTGTGTTATTTATTTTGCATCTTGGTTTTATTTTGTGGCAGTTTTCAAGCAGTATCCACTGCCAGAGAACAGGGAGGCATTCCCGTGCTAGCCAGCATGCTGCTTGAGATTGCCAGTGCAGAGAATGTGAAAGAGTGAGATGTGATCTGCTCCTCAAGACTGCTGTGGGGTTCAGTAGCAGGTACCATAGCCCTGCAGCTGGTTTTGGCTCAGTGTGAACATCCCATGGCCTGATCAATTGGAAGGCAGCTGTGCCTGCCTACATCGTCATCGCAAAAACCAGTGATACAGGGAAAGTGGAAGAACAGGGATTATCCTTTCAAATGAGTGGAGCTGCTGAGCATTGCAGTGGAGAGTCTGCATAATAAGGGAAGATCCCATGTGGCTCAGAACTATGAGTAAACACAGGGCTCAGCCCTGCAACCAGGACTCAGTGTAAATTTATTGGTACAAAGAAATTTCACTGTTTCCTGGTATTACGAATCCTCGTTATAACGAACTTTCAGTACTGCTCCAGAGGGGTTTGTTATAATGAGGGAGGACTGTATATATTAAAGGAATAATGCACGACAGGGTGTGTGTGTGTGCTGGGATAATGCCACGTCTGGGGGGGTTGGACACGAGGCCGCAGGCTGAGTGCGTCCAATGCCCCAGGCATGGCGTTATCCCAAACGAGACACACCCTGGAGTGCATTATTCCTATTATACAATGGCTTGTTGTTATATATAAAACAAAAAAATAATTTTAAAGAATGTTTTTGTTAGTGTGGAAAAATACTTTTGTTTCTCAAGAGAAGATGCCAAAAAAGATCATCATCATGGAGGTCATCATCCATATTGGTTCACAGTGCTGAGACTAGACCTGTGGCGACGTGCTGGGATAACGCCACAGGTCCAGCCCAAAACTGACCACTCAGAGACCAGGATTCTTTCTTGCCATTGTATAATAAAATACAATGTACTGTACTTGAGTTCAAGCCACTGATCCTTTTCATACTTAGAGAACATATATTCAGTGTGCCATTGAGCTACAGGTAAAGGAATTGTAGTTCTTGTGGTGCAGTTGTTGAGTCACAACCTGCAAATCAGGCAACTAGGAATCTAATCTTAGCAGGTGATTTACCTTCACAAATTGTTCTTAGATAAATTTACTTCCTATATAGTTTACTATTTCACTCCACAACACCATGAGTTGCCACTAAGTCCATGCCAGGATTTGCAGTTTATTTATTTATTGAATCTTTTTCTTTAAAAAGTACACAAAAGATATTCATACAAAATAAAGAAGGATTATCTTGCGGTTTCATCCTCTAGATAACAGAATGAATAATATATGGAATAATATGATAGTACACTAGTACAATACAGAGCTACAATCTCTGGTTTAGCTATGTAATCCTGATGAATATCTATCTCATGTAAGAATGAAAGTAACGAGCATACAAAAGTAACTGCAACTTACATACTAAGGAGTTCATGAGGAATATGTAACATTCTAGCAAGCTTATAGAAAAGAAATAGCTATACAAAACCACCTGAATTTATCGAGTGGGCTTTAAATAGTTAAGATAATTCTGCCAACAAAGTTTATGCTCATTAAGTTGGTCCAGAGCCAAATATGAGATCCTTTCTATAGATACTGTCTGCATTAGATTATTAAGGACGTCTGTAATAGTGGATATTATAGAGGATTTCCAATGAATTAAAATAAGATGCTTAACTTGCACAAAAAATATGCTCATCCACTTATGTTGGTATTCAAAAATCTTATTATTACTGTCCCTTATACCTAAAATAAAGTATTTAGGATCAAAGGGAATGTTCTGTCCAACAACTTTTACTGCCAATCGATGAACAGACCTCCATTATTCAGAAATATGCTTGCAATGCCATAAAATATGGAGGAGCTCTCCGCCTGGAGAATTGCAACACCAACAATGGTCATTTGAAGTCAATCCAAAGTGATAAAGAATTGATGGAGTTCTATATCATAAATGAAGAATTTTAAATTGAATATGTGTACTGTGCATATATTTGACTGCATTATGACAGAAAGTCCAACATTTATTCCTTTGGAGGTCTGTTATATTATATTGTAAGACAGTACTCCATTTAGCTCTGGATGATACAGATTGATCTGGTAAGGTATCTCTGATAACCTTATATATTCTGCTGACTAAGACCACTGGATTATTGATCCATGTAGTAATATGAGTGTTCAAATAAGTTAAACTGTTCATTTTTGACAAAAGATGAGATAGCGCAAGTCTTAACTATAAAAATTTCCAAAAATCTTTTTTGGGTATACCCCTTTTAACTTGTAGATTGGTAAAGGAGTTTAAAGAGAGTTTGTCATTTGATATAACATCATTCAAAAAATATATCCCTTTGTTTTTCCAAGAACTACAATATAAAGGTCAGTTCTCGAGAGAAATAGAGTAATTGCCCCAAATAGGAGTATATAATATGGGGTGGGATTATAGTTTAGTTGCTTGTGAAGTTTAAACCAGTAGCTAACTGATGTGGATATAGTGGGGTGTTGTCTTAATTTGCATGTTAGGGAGTTAAAAATAAAGACAGTGGGGGGTGGTGCCTTGGATCAAGGCTGTTTCCATGTCCACCCATAGTGGAGTTTTAGGGCTAGGTTTCATGAGCCATTTAACAGTTTGAGCTGCTCGAAAGGCCCTAGGGTAGGCCAAGACCTCCTTTAGACCAATGATTCCATAATTTAGTATGGCTAATTCTTGGAGTCTTCCCTTCCCAAATAAAATTTCTGATCATTTAGTCTATTTTGGGCAAGAATAAAGAAGGTAAAATTAGTAGGATGTTAGAGAATTTAAGTAAGTAATAAGGGGTCTAAATGTCATGAAGAAGATTTAAGAGGTGGGGCTCCCCAGGTAAAGTGCAACTTAACAGGAGAGTGATTGGAGATAAGTACAGGTAGGATATTAGAATCCAGCATATTTTCAGTCACTTTAGGAGAGGCAAGTCAGTAGTCTATCCTACTGTATGAATGGTGGAGAGAAGAGTAAAAGGTATATTCATGATCCCTGGGGTGAAAAAAGCCTCCATGTATCTGATAATCCATAGTCTTTCATGAGTAATGAAAGAGCTGCTCTGCTCCTAGGATGAGTATCAACTGTGGAATTGTGCCTATCTAAAAAGGGGTCAAGTGTAAAGTTAAAGTCACCCCCAATAAGTATAGGAGATTTAGATAAGTTGTGTTTAGTTATTTGAAGATCTATGTTGTGATAGAAATCTGGACAGTCTCAATTTGGAGCATATAGATTAGAGGGCCAGAAGGGTATTAAGACAGACAGTTATCCATCTGCCTTCACTATCGCTGATAATGTTTGAAGATGTCCATTTGAGGTTTTTATGTATTACTATAGCTACCCCATATTTTTTTGAAGAGGCTGAGGATGCAAATACCTGACCAACCCAATCTTTTTTTAGTCTGTCAATATCTTGCTCAAGAAATTTGGTTTCTTGTAAGAATACAATTTGTGCTTTATGTTTCTTCAAATGTTTTTAAAACTTGAGTTCACTTGCATGACACATTTAATCCCTTAACATTCCATGTATATAACCATATATCAGCCATAGGATATTGACTGAAGTTTAAATATTTTAATACATAGGGAAATGTAAGGGATCAAAAGCGCCCATTTAGTTCGACAATATAAGTAGTAAAGTCCAATGACAGAATTAACAATAAATATAAACCAGTAGGCAGATAAGAAGAGAGAATCTCTATATTTAAAAGCAGAGTAGTAAATATGATCTAAACAGGCTGAAAACTTCTAAATTTGAAGCCTCCTTGTAATAATAGAAAACAGTAATAACAATAAAGGAATTACTAAACCATATGATACAAAAAAATCTATGCAATGTCAATAACTTTAGTACCAAAAACTTCTTGGACATGTAAAGAAGAAAGGGTCTGTTCGAAAATGTTAAACCAAGACCCCTTCTAGACATACTAGGGTATGTAAGTATAATTTAAGAGTGCAGATATATTTAAATCTACCACTTCTTAGAATTCGTTAACTATTAAGCTAAATAACAGCTTCTGAAGGTTCTGAATAGTTGACATTCAATTCCAAAGATCCAACCACCATCTAATATAGTAAAACACCAAAATATCACTTAAATGTTAACTACTGCAGGCATAAAATATACTGTATTAATGGGTATTAGTAATAGGTATCAGTGTTGTAAAAGTAGGTAAGTTAAAATAAAATTAACTATATGACGTTTGGGGTATTTGCTGCTGTCTGTATTAAAGGAGGACAATCAATTGTATTAGGATAGATTAGGAATTTGTTATACCTTGTTAAGGGATAGGGTAGATTACATTCTGTGGTGAATGCACAGAGCACCTGAGTGCATAAAGCTATTAATTTCAATGTCCCCTTTAAATAATTACAGCTATTTTCTATATGACGTATGATAAGAGGTTCACTATAATTCAGCTTGTCCAGTACAATATTATAAGTAAGTGTTTTATATATCCTAGATACCTTTGAAATCTATTGCACCATGGTTGGGTAAAACTCTCTCATTTCAGATCACAGATATAGGTCATGTGGGGGAGCATGTAATACAGTGTTTATAAAGATGTCATTGTATACCTTAACGCTTGAAAATTGCCTTAAATGAGACCTGAAGAACAGAATCCTGAGGACCACAAAAAGCAGCCTCCAGGGTATCTATCTTATTTATCTTTAAGTCTCCTGGAAATAGTTATATTTAGTAGGCTTCAAGCATAGTGGGAGTATCCTCAAGGGAGTGTTGCACTGTATTAACTAAAGGTTCCTCACATCACAAGTATTATCCCATAGTATACAAGGTTCTTACATGTATCAGAGTGTCTAGAATAGAGTCTGAGGTATCTAGGATTAAGGATGTTGTCTATTTGGTATTATTTGAAATTAGGGAGCAAGCTGAATATAAATAGTGGAATGAGATTTAAGAACATATATCTGGTAAAGTCCTAGGCAGAAGTTACCAGAAGGGGGAGTCTGCATATGAGGTGAAGTAAAAATCAGCTTACGTATTAAGTGTGCTTTTTGGAGCCACCACAGTGCACTTCTTCTAGTTTATATTAAATAAAGGAGAAGTATGTTCGACAAGGATAACCAAATTATGTTGAATTTGCTTATTAAAATGTCCCCATTTATATGTGCTTTAACATAGAAACATAGTGAGGGGCAACCTGCAGACAGAAGCTCCATTAATAAAAGCAATATGTTCTAGACCTCAATCTTCTGCTTAAATGACAGTATTAATATTAGATAAATTGAGAGAAGTTTAGGGTAGGTTAGCAGAAAATCTTAATATGAATCATCTGGCACTGAATATCAATAGTCTGTCACTCACCTCCCCCCTTTTCCCACAAAGACACTAAAATCTATACTGGGTCTGTTTAGAATCTGCAGAATTTCTGTGTCCCAGAAATACAGATAATGGGATCAGAGCCCTTAAAGTGTTCTAGGAGTCTTGCTAAATATAGATCCCATCAAAGTTTTCACTTGTGTGGCTATAGGAGATTGATCCTGTTACACTATTAAAGTATATGCTCCTTTCAAATAAGAGTTGTTAAATTTCAGGTTTTCTTTGTTAACCTTGTATAGACCAAGATTATAACCATTGTAATTAACTTTAGTAAACTCCATGAACTATATTACAGTAATAAGTATATTGCCACAATAGTAGCCAGACATGTAGCAGTTTTGTATTAAATTACTAAAGGGGGAATATTTTGACGGAAAAATGTCATCCGCAGTATTACCCCTCACAGGTCAAAGTATCCTTCGTGAAGGAAGCCGTAGATGATCCTCACAGGAGAAAAACCTCCATATGGAAACATCCCATACATCTCAAGTTAAGCAGGACTCTGCAGGCTTTACCAGCAAACAGCCACCCGTGCCTCCTCAGCAACTCAAACACAGTGCTCCTATCTCTCCTCCAAGCAAGGCCCCAACACAGGAACAAGGAATGAGCTAGATGCATGTACACAAACCGAGCAGGTAAACAGGATAATACTAGCACAAGGGCCTAGTTAAACTAAACTGTACATGCAGTCAGGACCAAAAACAGATACCAGAGTGAGTCAGATAGTCAATAGGAGAGGAGTGTTATCTTTTTTTTTTCCCAGTTCTTTTTATGGCACTGACACCCCGGGGAACTCTCTCAGGCAACCACCTGTTCCCCCAGCTCTACCTCCAAGCCTGAAACTCCTCCTGACTCCTGGAATCAGCCCGGTTATCCCCCTGGCTCTGAGCCCCCCGAGGTGGGCCACTGTATCCTCTCAGGGCGCTCTATCTACAGTTCAGGTCAGGCTGGGCTCGGCCCAGGAGAGGAGGGAGTCAAGCCTGTGGAGTGTGGCAAGAGGGTGCCATCGCCTATCCCCAGGGGCAGGGTTTTTCTGCTTAGGTACACCCTCGCCCCCACCTCCCCAGGCAGAGCCCGAGCATACAATGACACCAGGTGATGTCCGTTGTGGCTCTGCATCACTCTAATCATGTCCTGAATGGTGCAGTACCTCTGGTCTTCACCAGGGGCCACTACAGTGCCGGGAAAACCCCTGGAACCCCCCTGAGAGAGGAGAGCAGTCCTCTGGATGCCCGATCCTCTCTCTCCCCTGCTGACCCCCAATGGCCTGGGCTCATTCCCGAACCCGGGTTGCCGGCGTGGTGTGAGGTGTGGCATCCAGCGCCTCAACCCTCAGTGCCACCGAGCCAGCTAAGGAGTGTTATCTTAATAGTACTTGCCAAGGAGTAGGACCTATTTATTTTTCATTTTACTATGTCTTTTATTCTTGGGGGGTTCCATGTTTTTTAAAGGAGTACTAGTCACTATTTCAGCCCAAGAAGACTGCTGAGTTGCAGTTGTTTCGAGAAGTTGTCACTGAATCTTCTCCACCAGGTAAACAATTTTGTGCTAGGTCTTCTTGTGAAGTAGCTGGAAAATTTTGTAAGGGTGCAAATTTGTTGCTGAGTTGGGTAGAAGAGATTACTTCTGTTGATTGTGAAGCTGGTACTGTGGGCTTGCGCACATTCTCAGGGCTGCAACATTTATTTTTATTCACGTTAGTGCCAGCAGAAACATTTTGTTATATTTGGGATGATTGTCTGGGGCCTGGGCATTTGGAGGGTATAGGAAAGGCCATGCTGTACCCAGGTCCCCCTACATTATCCACCGTAGGACCCACACTAGTATCTGAAGGAGCTACACTGGGACTCCCATTTATGTCAGAACTAGGCCGGGGCTCACGTATTGAGGTTGCAACAAGCCCACTCAGGAACGATTCTAGTGCTTCGGGAGAGTTTAAATCTTTGTAAGAACCCTCCATGTATATTCTCATTATTGCAGGGTATCTCATGGAGAACTTAATATCTAGTTGGTGTAATAGATGCCTGGTGGGGGTGAAAGCTCGCTGTTTTATTGAAATTTCTTTGGAGAAGTCCCTGTAAATGATAATACGGTGCTCTTGCCAAGTAATAGCTCTGATTTCTCTCGCCTTTTGCAAGATTATTTCTGTGTGTGCATAATTCAAAAAACGAGACAGAATTGGTCTAGGCCTTTGATTTGGGGCAGGCATGAGGCCTAAAGAGTGATGTGAACATTCTATAATTAAGCCAAGATCTGGTGGGAGCTTCAGGATTGGGGGTAAAACATGTAGTAGGAAGTCAGTGATATTGTTTAGTTCTACATTTTCTGGGAGACCAAAAAAAAACAAAGATTGTTCCTACGGTTTCAATTTTCTATGTCATCCAGCTTGGATTGTAGTTCTTTAATGGTGCAGTCTTGTTCTCTAATGGTAGCTTGTAGGACATTTACCAAGGCTTCGTTCTGTTGCATTCTATTTTCTGTGGCAGACAACTGTAAATCTATTGCTTGCAATGCATTAGCATTTTGAAGCGTTGTTATTTAAGATCATTCATGTCTTGCAGTAATTTCTCAAACATTGCTTCAACCTTAAGTAGAGATGCAGATTGGTGGTTGAATTCTGCCATATTTGCAGATTACAGTAGCAAGTCCCTAGGAGTCGGTAGAATATAAATGACCTCAAAAAATTTAAGAGAAGCAGGGAAATTATGGCAGCAAAGTTATGTAGAAGGTTGCACTAGATTCCTTCCAGGTTATTCATTTTTAGGCTCAGATGCTAGTAGATGGAGGTGGATATCAGGAATTGTAGTACAGAGAAAGATTTCAGATCTCCATTTCTCTCCAGAGCCAGGCCACACCCCCATGCCAGGATCTGAACCATTGATCCTTTGCTGTCTAAGCAAACACACATTCAGTTTGCCACTGAAGTGCAGTGAAGTGAGTTACAGTTCCTACAGTGTAGCGGTATGTCACAACCTGCAAAACGAGTGACTGGGGATGTAATCCCAGGAGGAGTTATACCTTCACAAACTGTTATTCTTAACTACATGTACTTCCCATATAATTCACTGTTCCATCACCAGATCTCCATGAATGGCCACACAAGTGAGTTTCCATTTACAAAAAAATGTAAAGTCCGTGCCAGAATTTGAACTCCTAATCCATTTCCTGTTAAGCGAACTCACAGTCAGTGTGCCAATGAGCTGCAGGTAAGTGGCTGCAGTTCCAATAGTGTAGACGCTATGTGACCACCTGCAAAATAGACAACTAGGGATCTAATCCCAGGAGGTGATTTACCTTCACAAATTGTTGCTTTGAGCTGTATCTTCTTCTCATATAATTTCCTATTCCAACTCCACATCTCTATGAATCATCACCCAAGTGAGTTTCCATGTTAACAAAAAAATTGAAAAAATAAATGTAAGTCCATGCCCAGATTCAGACTGTGTCTACGTACATTTGAACCACTGATTGTTTGCCTGCTAAGCAAACACACACGTTTAGTGTGCCACTGACCTACAGTAGGAGAGTTGCAGTTCCTACGATGTATATGTCACACCTGCAAAACAGGGGACTGGGGGATCTAATCTTAGCAGGCAACTGACCATCATAAATTGTTGTTCTTAGCTAAAGGTAGTTCTCATATAATTTACTATTTCAATTCCACACCTCCATGAGTCACCAGTCAAGTGAGTTTCCACTTTACAAAAATAATTGAAAAAAATTCTTAAGTTTTCTCAGATTTGAGCCACTGATCCTTGGCCTTTTGAGCAAACACACATTAAGTGTGCCACTGAACAACAGTCAAGTGAGTTGCATTTCCTGTGATACACAGGTTATGTCACACCTACAAAACAAGTGGCTGGAGATCTAATCTCAGCAGGTAGTTTACTTTCACAAATCACCTACACACACTCACACAAGGAACATGAACAACAAACCATTTCTTGTGACTGTCTGAATCCTTTTATTTCTGGTAAAATCAGCAACAGCATATAGCACCACTATCACCGCTATATGCCAACCCACAAAATGCTCAATGTTTTGCACAGGTGCACTGTGCTTTGTCAAGAGTATTGCACTACACAAATTAACTTCATTAAATAGTAGAAATAATTACTTAAACAATTAAAAAACAATTCATTTGAAGCTCACACGTGTTCACTCATTACATTGCTTTAATTTTAAGAATTAATTGGAAACAAAAGTCAAAGTCAATGCTGAAAAAGACTAATCTGAGTGACACTGATATTCAGAATGCAGGCAATGAATCAGATGCCACATCATCAGTTTTTTTGGAGGACAGCATGGAGGAGGGGCTGGATTCACCAATGATAGCCCAACAAGTGCAACAAACATCATTTGTTCCACATCGCAGCCCGAGGATTGCATTCAGAGAACAACAAAAGAGAAATGTATAAGACATGGCCAAAGAAAGTGGAAGATTTCAGCAAGGACACTGAGGATGGAGTTGAGGAATGAGGAGACAAACCTGAGGGACTTGCTTTCATACACAGAGATGGGGAGGAGGGGGCAATATTAACTAAGGTTAATGTTATTAATTTGTCTACTTATTCATTGTCTGAAGCAGAAAGTTCTGTTCTGAACAAAGGTTTAATATTTGTTCCTACCCACTCATTTAATTGGTTTGACACATATTTGGATTTGAGCAAATCTGTTCGTAATATAAATTTAAAGTGCTTTTTTCACAGGAACAGACTCTCAATGATAGGGATAATGCAGTGTCCTCTGGTGTGACATCACAGGAAAGTGAATTGTCCACCTCTCTGGGTGTTGCATCAAAACACTTTAAACTCAAATCTAAATTTATGCCCCCACAAAATACAACGGTGCAGGTTTTTTTTTAAAGCATGTGAGAGGGATCTTACGAAATTAGCTGAGGATAGGAAACATCCTAGCTATGTGAATATGACAAAAGAAGAGACACAAGCCTTAAAAGGGTTGGAAAGCAATTCAGCCATTACCATCAAACAGGCAGACAAGGGGGCAATGTGGTTATCTAGAACACCTCGGACTATGTGGCAGAGATAGAGAGACAGTTGTGCCACACTAAGTTTTACAAATGACTTGGTGCTGATCCAAACTTATCCTTTAAGAAGAGCATAGACAGATTCTTGTTAACAGCATTGCAATCTGAAGTTATCAATACAGATACATATAAGTTTCTTACAGTGGAATATCCAGTACGTCCATCAATATACCTCCTCCTCCCTAAGGCACATAAGAGCCTTACAAATCCCCCAGGATAGTGAATTGTGGCCTGGATCGGCTCCATTACTGAACCCCGAGTCAGTACATGGACTATCACATCACATCTTTTGTTCCACAGTTATGGTCCCATGTTAGGAACACAAAACGTGCTCTGAGTATTTTGAGTAAACTCCACGCTGAAGGGACTGATCTTTTAGTCACCCTTGACGTGGAGTCACTCTATACTAATATCCTTCACACTGGAGGGTTACAGGCCCTTGAATATTATTTAGAGAAATGGGAACTTGATCCACCAACTGGATTTCTATTAGAACTGTCACGTTTTCTGTTGGAGTAAAATGTGTTTATGTTTGGGGGGTCAGTATTTTTTATAGACAAATGGTACAGTGATGGGGGCATCATTTGCCCCCAACTTCTCAAATTTGTATATGGGCATGTGGGTGGAGCAGTTTACTTACAACTCCAATGAGAATCCATTTTTTCATTACATTTCAATTTATAAATGTGACATCGATGATTGTTTTTTAATTTGGCAGGGAAGTGAACTGGTACGTCAGAGATTTGTACAATATTTGGAATCTACCAATCAACATCTTTCTTTTACAGTATGTGTGGAGAAGATGCAGATTTTTTTCCTGGACATTTGTATTGCTAAAGATGCAGAGAATGGGTTAGCTACAGCTATGTATCGCAAGAAAACTGACAGAAATGCGATCTTATTGGCAAGTTCTTGCCATCCTAGGCATACCATAAGATCTATTCCCATAGAAATCATAGTACTGATGAAGGATATGAATACTGGGCAAATGACTTTGAGAAGAAATTAAATGAAAGGGGCTATAGTGGTATTGATGTTACACAGGCCAGAGAATATGCCACTAATGTGCAAAGATCAACATTGTTAGTTGACAATAGCAATAGTAGGCAGGAAACACAGAAATTGAATTTTGTTACAACGTTTAGTGTGGAGGCAAAGCAAACAGAGAATATTATTTGAAAACATTTACCTATTTTGCAAACAGAAATGAGGCTGAAACAATATGTTAGGAGTTTCCCACGTATGGTCTCTAAAAGACCACAGAATTTGGGCAGCAGGTTAACACAGAGCTATCAGCCAGCTATCAGCTCTGTACCAGTAGTTCCTCATCAGTCCCCCTTCCCCCATCTGTGACATCTCCTTCACAAAAAGTAACTTCCAATTAGTTACCCGCTTTGCCCAAGGGATGTTTTAAACATTCTAGGTGTAAGTACTGTAACAATATAAATACAGCAAAACAATTTGTAAACCCAGTCAATGGCAAGATGTTACAAATTTATGATTTCATCAGTTATGATTCGTTATGTTATTTGCCTAGCAGTTTGTCAATACGATGCATATTATATCGGTTGCATGAAAAGAAAACTGAAGGAGCATGTGGGGGAACACATAAGGGCTATTATAAATGGCAACCTTGATTATGCCACAGCCTGCCATACACATAGTATGGAGAATAGTGCAATACATAAGTGGTTGTTCACTGGCATTAAAAAAATAAGTATTGGCCCTGGGGTGGGGATCAGAATACTATTCTTGCATGCAGAGAAAACTTCTGGAATTTTAAATTACAGGCAATGAGTTTTCCTGGTCTGAACAATACGGTGGAGTTACCGCCTCACTTGTAAGTTCAGTCTATTTAATTAAAAGGAACATATTAATGTATTTGCCTGTCTTGTTGGAATCTAGATTTAGTGTAGTCTATGCTGCTTCATAAAATTAAAGCAATGTAATGACGGAACACGTGTCAGATTCAAATGAATTGCTTTTTAATTGTTTAATTAATTGTTTCTACTATTTAATGAAGTTAATGTGTGTAGTGCAATGCTCTTGACAAAGTGCAGTGCACCTGCACGAAACATTGAGCATTTTGTGGGTTTGTGTGGAGAGGTGATAGTGGTGCTGTATGCTGTTGCTGATTTTACCACAAATAAAAGGATTTAGACATTCACAAGAAATGGTTTGATGTTCATGTTCCTTGTGTGAGTGTGTGCAGCAGTTTCCTGTACTGCCTTCAATGATTTGTTGTACTGCTGGCACCATGAACTGCGAGGAGGCTCTGCTCTACTTTTATGTGTACCTTCACAAATCATTGTCCTTAGCTAAATTTACTTCTGATATAATTCACTGTTCCACTCCACACCACCATGAATTGTTACTCAGCTGAGTTTCCCTTTTACAAAGCAAGGCCCAGATATTCAAAAGGGTTGCGCATGGCGCAACAGTGTTGCACCATGCACAACCCACTGATGCGCCCCGGTGCGATGTTTAAAAGGGAAACGTGCACCTGCACAAATCCTGATGCGCCAGGGTGCATCAGTAATGTATGCAGGCACAGATGGGGCGTGCCTATGCATAAACTGCACAGCCCGATATTCAGCCCAGGCCATGCAGAGTTATGCAGGCGCAACCCCTACTTGCACCTGCACAAAGTTACGCTGAAAAAAAAAGGAACAAGTCGAGGGCCACCCACAGGTGAGCTGCCACATTGCAGGGCACAACACAGCAGCTGCCACCTGTGGGTGGCCCTGGACTTGTTCCTACCACGCCTGGTGGTGCCCCCATGCCCGATCATGGGCTGAAGTGTCACCCCGAGTAGCCCGATCGCGGGCATCAGACCTCCCAAAGTCCAATATCCTGGCGGTCCAGTGGAATGCAAGTAGCCCGATCATGGCGGCATCCTCCCCCACTTCCGAAATCCTGGTGATCTAGTGGCCCCCACCCCACCACCCATGGAGCCCCCACCCGCTCCCCGTCAGCCAGCGGGCGGCAGCACCCCACCCGCCTGCCGCCCCGCCAGCCCGCCGACTGACAGCTCAGTAGGGCTGCCTGCGTCGGGCTGTGGGGAAGTATACTGTTATGCCCGTGTACCGGGCTGCAGAGCGTCGGTCCCCGGCGGCTGCTGCCTGGAGGCGCCAGGCGCAAGTCGTCGAGATCGGGCACCTGCATGCTAATGGCATACGC